>BSBM01000785.1:5000-2795000 GCA_027924585.1 Larix kaempferi | reverse complement strand
GATGATGATGATGATGATGATGATCATGATCATCATCATCACCATCACCATCATCATCCTCATCACCATCACCATCATCATCCTCATCACCATCATCCTCATCATCCTCCTCCTCTTCATCATCACCATCATCATCATCCTCATCATCATCATCATCATTATCCTCTTCATCATCATTGTCATCTCCCGCTTCCTCATCAACATCTCCATCATCATCATCATCTTCATCATCATCATCACCATGTCCTCATCACCATCGTCATGATCATCTTGACATATTCATATTCATCATCATCATCTTCACCATCATCATCATCATCATCATCATTCTCCTCTTCATCATCATTGTCATCTCCCCCTTCCTCATCAACATCTCCATCATCATCATCATCTTCATCATCATCGTCACCATGTCCTCATCACCATCGTCATCATCATCTTGACATATTCATCATCATCATCATCATCATCTTCACCATCATCATCATCATCTACATCATCCTCCTCATCTTCATTGTCATCTCCCCCTTCCTCATCAACATCTCCATCATCACCCCTAAACACCTAGAAGCACTTAAATGCACTTAGGGATTATGGGTTAGAATAGGGCCTAAAGGATTTTATGGGGGAGGGGCTCTAGGAATAAACCGACACATTTAGATTTGTTGGGTAATAAATGCAGTGAACATTACCCACCGAACTATACAATGTTCAGCAGAGGTACGCACGTGCCTCTGGCGCACATGCGCTCCTTGGTGTGTGCATGTCCCTGCTGAAGATGAAATTTAGAAAAACACCCGAGCTCTTCTCTCGCATTTTCTCCTTGCTCCATCACGTTTTGTTGGCTCTTTTCACACACAGTCCAACAAGCATCACCATTTTATATTGAATTCATACACCATTTGGTGCTTCCTTTACCATTTGGATAGAATACAAAACATTTGGGGCTCTATTTGGCTATTTGGATTGAATACACACCTCTTGGGCTCTATTTGGATCATTTGAGTGAATACACAACAACTGGACTCTATTTGGCTCCTTGGATTGAATTCTCATGCTACTTGGAGACACATGAACTCTTCTTACATATAGTGGACACATCAAAGGAGCATTTTACATTTGAAGCAAAGAACAATCATAATCCTTGAGGTATGGTGACAATTTTATCTTGTTAAATGTATTTTAGTCTTCATTGACTTTTTTGAATGGCATTTATTTTGGTTTTTCCTCATGAATTGTGTGATAGATCTATTTTAGTCTTCTTAATCTTCAACATAGACAATAAAAACATCTTACCAAAAAAAAACTACAACATGCACCAAGCAATGCTTTCAACCTTTCATGAAGATAATAAAAAAAAATTACTTGCATCACCACCAATAACATTTCATAATCACATTCCTCCATCTAGTAGACAAACATTTGTTGAATTCCTCATGGTTTCACTACAACAACTCACACAAACACCTAAACAATTGAAAACTCTTAGTCTTTTGGGGCTATTTTCCCTCATCCATGCCATGAAAATGAAGTGAGTATGAGATTCTCCCTTGTAGGGAATTTGCTCGTACTAACATCCCATACCACCATCCAATACCATCCTACTGAGTTCCTAGAGGTGATGTTGTAACTTTATACGGAGGGCATTCCCAATAGATTTTAAGATTATATGAAAACATTCTCACTAGATGTTTTTTTACATAATCAATTGCTACATCGAGCTTTAATAATCATGCACATCGAATTTTAAAACTTACCATTAATTAACATGAGAATGGAACTAAATTATTTTCCCAAAACCCTAGAAGTCGGCTCCATAAACCACCCCCTTCTTTGACTATTCTGTATTTAAGGAATTGATGAGGGAGAATTTTTTCTTGGCATCTCTAATGTCCTAATGATGAGCCAAGAATGGCTCGAAACGTTGACTATAACTCACCCACCACAGACTCTCCACAAGATGCCATGTATCTTGTTTGTTGTTCATTCTTGCAGGGGTGATATTTTTGTTTTTCCAAAAAATGCATTGAATATGGGCAACATATGTAATAATAAAAGAAATTCTAGAAGGAAGGAGCTACCCTCTGAAAAGGCCCATGAGATAAGAGAAAATGCCAGGTTGTACATGCAAAACCATAGAAATCAAAATGTTAGTTCCTTAGATCCATCAACAAGCAATGACGAAGTGGTTGAAATTAATCAAATCTTGCCTGATTTCGAGTATGAAGGGATGGATGTTGAAAAAGTTCTTAACTGGAAACCTCCCCAAGAAGAGCACACGCATGGCGAACACACTCCCTTGCAGGACCAATTTGTGAACTAAGGGCCACAACAAACCATTGACGAGACTCGTACTTCCTTGCCGATTCCCTTGCCTCAACTATCAACCGGAGGACGAAAAACTCCCAGACGTATTCATGTGGATGAAAGTTCATTTTCAAGACTTGAAGGTAAGATGCCCAAACACACTATTGATTTCCATTGTAGCAAGATAATCAAAGAGTTTTTTGAATCCAAAACCAATGCAGCAAAATGTCAATTGTTTCTTGCTTTGTTAAAATCACATTGTCTAGCTCATGTTAGGAGAATTTTGGGCATAAAGGTAGTTAGTAGTTCAGAGGCCAACAATCATGTTGTTAGGAAGCTACAATCTGCATTTAATTTGATTGGAAAAACTTCTCGTACAAAAGATTTTAATGTGGCTCGTCGTGTACTGTCGGAATCGATTGTAGACAAATCCACAAGGCAACGTTGCCTACTATCACACACATGTAAAATATTTAAAGTAGATAGAAAGACTCTTCAAAAGTATTCTTCCATTAGAGAAAAACTTGAGACCCCATGCCAAAAATATTGTTGGGCCTTTGTTGGTAGGTTACCTCGTTCAGACATGAAGCTCATTGATGTTGTTAAAGAACTAGTGCAAAAGTTTTGGCATGATAACACTAGACCGTCATCGAATAAAAGAGATGCTTTAAAGTTGAGAAAAGGTGTTAGGGGGGCTGAACCCCATGTCAAGCACTTCCTTGACACGACACAAACAAAACTCTATGAGAGGTTCAAGAATGAGCACACACAATTGAACTTGGGCCAAAGGTCCTTTGAAAAATGCAAACCCTGGTATGTTAGAATTTGCATTGATCGCAATACATGTTGTTGTAGATACCATGTAGAATTTGAGTACTATTATGATACATATAGACATATATTTTTTGGTTTGCATACTAACATTGTGCAGGATTTCCCATTGTTACAACCACTGAATGCATCCAGAGAATTTATACATAGCATAATGTGTCCAAGACCTGAAGGAAAAAAATATTATAAAAGATCATGTTTATATGGGACATGTTCCAGTTGCAGTGGATTTGCATTATTGAGCCACTGCATCCATGCAACCGCGGAGCACGAATTTGGGAGGATGTCAGTAGAAATGCAGAACTTTCAGTACATAACATTTCAAGTAGATAGTTCGAAGGAAGCAAAAAAATTGCATTGGTGAAGTCACGGGTAATCTAAGCTTGCATACTTTCATACTGTACATGTTGAATTTGTACATATATATTCAGATTGAAAATGTCACGTTGTATTAATGCCCTTGGTTTTGTGACACCAGGTACAAATTTGCAATTTCATGAAGGAATTCTACCAAAAGACCGAGCAGTATGTACAACATTTCCATGTAGCACGATGGCAGGATGAACGATACAGATAGTGCAGGGACACCTTTCCCAATGGCACAATATTGTCGATTGTGGACTTCGAACCCCAATTTCATTAAATTTGGACTTATTCCTAGTATAAATTGGATTTTAAATATGGTTAAGACACATTCCAATGAGGTTCAGTATTATGAAATAATACCCATTTTAGTTAGATTCCATCTTATACTACCAAACCTCATGCAAATGTTTCTTAAACTTATTAAAAATCCAATTTAGACTAGGAATAAGTCCAAATTTAATGAAATTGGGGTTTTTGCTAAAAACTACACCCCACAGCCACAGAATGAGATTCAAAGTCAATACTACCATTCAGACCAAGTTATCATAATGGTCCATATCACGTATAGGCACGCGCCAGAGAGCAGCAACGACATGAGGATAATATTGAAAGAGACCAACTTCTACATTAGTGACGATAGGTTCCATGACCTGCATTATGTGCAACATTGCTTCAAAATTTTCTATGATCAATTGAAGGAGAGAGGTATACATATGGATCAGGATTGGATATGGTCAGATGGTTGTGCAGGCCAGTTCAAAAATGCACGTGCTTTCCAGTGGTTGAGTATTTTGCACAAGACTTATGATGTGCTGCATGTATGGAACTATTTTGAGACCGGTCATGGAAAGGGAGAGCACGACGGGGCTGGAGCATGTCTCAAAACTGCCCTACGAAGGGAGGAGATGAGGTGCATGAGAGAGCCTCATATTCGGAATTCTGAATCCATAGTTCGATGGTGCAAAGCAAAAATGTCAGATCGAACCATGGAGCAACACATACCAACAGGTAGAGGACATGTTGTCAAAAATTTATGGAATGTAGTTGATATAGATCAATCGTGTTCTTATAGTTGTAGTACTGTGCAAGGCACTCGTGGATTTCATTCGGTTCGAAGCTCAAACAACCCCTTATTTGAAATATGGATGCGAAAACTTGCTTGCTTTTGTTAATTTTTCAGAATTTACTTCAATCTGATCTAGGATCTTAACTGAGAGAACAACATGTACAGCATATCTACAGCATATCAATCATGGACACAATAATGCAAGCACACAAGAGACATGGAGTTTACTTGGGGAAAACCATAAAGGTGAAAAACCCCAATAACTTCCTCAGAGATAGATAGAGAAATGATACAACCCAAGCATAAGAGATAGACATCTCCTAGCAGCAACTTCTCCTCCTCCACAAGTGCGCCACTCTCCAAAGAGTGTGTGTGAGAATAGAATGATCAAATAGAGTGCCCCCCGCACTCTATTTATACTTGAATTGACTTGCCTAATAACCTTTACTAGGTCGACCTCAACTTGACCACATAACATAATGCTGACTAGGCCGACACCCAATAGGGTGGTCTAATAACCCTTTGACCCACATGGCCGACCCCCACTAGGGTGGTATAATAACCCTTCGACCCACATGACTTATATAGGGCCGACCCCAACAAGGTGGTCTAATAACCCATCAAGTATAAGTTACGACACTTACAATATAAATGACGACACTTCCGTATAGAGGAATAATAACATCTCTATAGGAATACAAACACTTCCGTATAGAGAAATAATACCATCTCTATAGGAGTACAATATACATATATGAAATACATGGGTGAAATACATTCTGAAGTTACATATACATATATGAAATACATGGGTGAAATACATTCTGAAGTTACATATACATCAACACTCCCTCTTAACTAGGAAGGTATTTCTCAAGACAGGTCTTCTAGCACAAGTCTTCTTCTCTGGATCATCGTCACTGGATAATCGTCATCGAGTCATCGTCATCGTCACTACTGCTTCTATCTCAATCAATCTCTGAATCTACTCATCATAGGAAGTTCTACAGACCCAATTCTTTTTCATACTGGATGTAAGCCCACCACCTGCAGGTCTTCATCATCACTGGCCATACTGTGGAATCCTCAAGACTAATTACGTGCATCAACAAAACCTCGATAGAGCATCCCAAGACTGATTACGAGCATACTGCTCAACCTATCGGATCTCCCAGGATCTTTTACATGTAACTGCATAACCTATCCACAACCACGGAGTATCATCCTGATACTCATAATCATACTGATCATCATCCACGAAGCACATTCTAGATGCACACAATACAACACTCACACTCACCGGCATGGAAGGACTTTCCTTTGACCATCCGGGAAAGGCTCAGCACTCACATCAACGAACATGGGAGAACACATCTGCCACCATGTCGGAAAGGCTTTGCACTTACATAAACGCACATGGGAGAACACATCTACCACCATGTCGGAAAGGCTCTGCACTTACATCAACACACATGGGAGAACACATCTACCACCATGTCGTAAAGGCACTGTGCATCTGTGTCTTCAGAACTTCATCACACCTAATCCAACTGATTATGTAATGTATCCACCTGATACATATGATCATCCTGATCATCATCATAGCATCATCCTGATGCATATCATCTAAAGTATCGTCCTGATACTCATCACTGCATCGTCCTGATGCATTTTTTGAGCAACATCCTGAGGCTCGTCATCCATGATCATCTTGATCATACAATGCATCCACTTGATGCATACATAGTATCTGCCTGATACATATCATCATACATGATCTACCTGATCATACAATGTATCCACCTGATACATATACAAATACATGATCCACTTGATCATACCTGATACATATCTACCTAATCATACAATTTATCCACCTGATACATCTACAGATACATACACATGATCCAACTAATCATCTCCAGCATCCAACATGATGCGTACATACATATACATATAAATGAACCAACTGATCATATCCAGCATCCAACATGATGCATACATACATATAAATGATCCACTGATCATATCCAGCATCCAACATGATGCATTGCTATGAATATTATATGTATGTTAATTAAAGTTATTAGTTATTAAGTGAAAAGGTGTAACCCTTCACTATACACGCTCAAGCCTATAAAAGCGAGCCTCATTGTAATTATTAATCATCCATTATCGATTATATATTATTATTTTATCAAATGGAGTTATTTTCCATTGGAGGATTATTCGCTTGAATAATCACTGAGTATATCCGGACTCGGATATAGCATGCATACATACATATAAATGATCCACTGATCATATCCAACATCCAACATGATGCATACATACATATAAATGATCCACTGATCATATCCAACATCCAACATGATGCATACATACATAGAGCAGTAACTGGAGCATCGTCCTGATGCTCATCATCCAGCGCTTACATCCACAGCCATGGGAAGGATCCTCCTCTCATCATGATTGGAATGGCTCTAGCAAATGTCTCCATCACTTATTCCTCGAAGTGTCATCAATCTGAAGAACACCAATCCTCTCTCTGAAGTACTCGAACTTCACTCTGGCTAGTGGTTTCGCTAGTACATTTGCAACCTGCTCATCCGTCGCAACATACAGGAGCTTCACTGCTCCTCTCTGCACCATATCCCTGATATAGTGATATTTGATCTCAATGTGTTTCGACCTGTCGTGGAACACCGGGTTCTCAGACAACTTCACACAACTCTGGTTGTCACAAAAGATACCAGTAGCATCCAACGGGAGATCAAATAGCTCAGACAGTAGCTTCCAAATCCATACTGCCTCGCAACTAGCCAAACAAGTTGCAACATACTCAACCTCGACTGTACTCAGTGCTACGCAGGACTACTTCCTACTAAACCAAGAGATCACACCTGATCCCATACTAAAGCAACACCCAGATGTGCTCTTCCTATCTGCAGCATTGCCTGCCCAATCTGAATCAACATAACCCTGCAGGTTAAACTTTTGATTCGTATCATACTTGAGCCCATAATCAATTGTACCCTTCAGGTACCTCAGAATATTCTTTATAGCAACCAGGTGAAAAGCTCTGGGATCTGTCAGGAACTGGCTCAATGTGTTCACCGCAAAGCAAATATCTGGTCTCGTGTTCGTCAGGTACATCAAGGACCCAATCATCTTACGATACATAGTGACATCAACCGGCTCAGATGAAGCAACACACAGAAGCTTCAGGTTTGAATCCATAGGTGTGGTCATAGCCTTGCAGTCCGTCATCCCGAACCTCTTCAGGATCTCTACTGCATACTTCCCTTGTCCAAGGAAGATCCCATCTGCACTCTACCACACCTCCATGCCTAGAAAATAGTGCATCATCCGCAATTCCTTCAACTCGAACTTGGCAGCAAGCTTCATCTTTGTGTCGGCAATCAATCTATCCTCACCTGTTACAATCAGGTCATCCACATACAATAGTAGTATCACTGGATTGCCTTCCTCAACCTTGTAGTAAAGGTTGGAATCTGCTTTACTCTTGGTAAATCCCAAACTGGATAGAAAGCTGTCTATCCTACCATACCAAGTTCTGCACATATATGACTTCCCATCATGTGTCTCAAAACCAAGTGGTTGCTCCACATACACTTCCTCTTCGACCACACCATTCAAGAAAGCTGTCTTGACATCCATCTGGTGTATCTTCCATTTCATCACTGTAGCTAGAGGAAGTACTGATCTAATGGAAGTGTGCCTAGCTATAGGTGTAGAAGTCTCTTCATACTCAATCCCTTTTTCTGGGAGAAGCCACGAGCTACAAACCTCGTTTTGTATTTATCCATGCTACCATCTTCAACATGCTTGATCTTATAGATCCATTTGTAAGTCACAGCAGACTTCCCTTCAGGTCTTGGGACTGCATCCCAAACATCATTCTTCATGATTGACTGGTACTCCTCGATCATGGCATTCTGCCCAAATCCTGGGAACTTCAATATATTCAATATCTTCAATAGATAACTTTGTTGCTGAAACAAATGTTGTAGTCCTTCTTTTGTAGGTGCTCGTATACGATCTTTCCTACAAAACAAGTTAAATTGCATGATTAGAAACTTATCATAGTTTTTTTCGAACAAATTCTTACACATAAAGAAATATGTCATACAGTCATGCAATTATTTTAACCAATGCTTCAATACAACATTCATCCATATCCTGTAACTTTCTAGATGCCTTCCAATCTCTACCAGAACATTGTTAAGAGTTTGCACTACTCCCAACATGTCAGCAAAGAGGTTTCATTCTAGATAAGTAGAAATGGAATGTTGTACAGTGCCATAGGCCACTTACCCATCACATGCATATTAGTAGTATACTGTTCATCAATGCAACTATTCTAATATGCATAATACACAACCTAATTCAGGGACATCAGTATATACATCATTGAACAGTATTATTTAAACAATCAAATATGCAATAAATGATAATTCAAATACTTATCTTTGTTTGTTTGTTGGGTTGACTCCCTCTAAGTCTTTGCTTCCTTTCTGCAACTCCATTCTAATGTGGATTGTGAGAAGTGGTCAACTCCCTCTGAATATCTGCATCCTTGCAGAAACTACTGGAGTGTGCTCCCTCTTGATCTTTGCTTCCTGGATTACCTGTCCTTGAACTTATATCCATCCTCGATCACTATGCATTCTTACAAGTATTATTATTGTGATATCCTCAAGATCTCATACATAATCATGCATTTATTAGTATATTCTCAATACTATCAAAACACAATAATCTTAAGCATGTATAGTCATGATCATTTAAAACAGAAATAATAAGCATTATTATTCAAGGATTCTTATGGTTAGTCATATCATAAATTAAAGTAAGAAAAATAATATGTCTACACCCGTGATTACTCAAACCTATACATTCATGACTCTTCTGGTTAAGAAACATAATATGCATACACCCATGATTATTCAAACCTATGAATAATCATTATCAATCATGCCATGTATACTTTACACAAGGTAGGATTCTAACTTGATATAGGAAAAAACATACATGGATTAAAATTTTAGTTGGTTATTGTCTAACATACCCACATGATGTCTTCTTGTTCTCTTAAGTGACTTGTGCTAGTAACCTGCACATCTCATAGGTTAACCAATTTATACATACCTCATACGTAGAGCTTCTATGTGATCCATGGCGATGGATGAATCTTTGTCTTCATGTCACCATGATCATATGTTCTTGAAGTAGAACATGATTTATCTTTCTTGGTGTACCTTTCATGTTAGCGAACAACATAAACCTCATACAACATCACAATGCATTAGTACAATCATAAGTGTCAAAACCTTAATCAATGAATATATTCTATCTTGTATTCATAATTTTATTAAGGTGATACGACAAGTCTAGTAATTAATCAAGATTGTACTAACCGTAATGATATGAAGACGAACATATCATAAACTTAACCATGAACAAATCTCGAAACATACCTGGATAAGTCATACCTATCGAGATTGCTTGTAATCTTCTTATGTAAGGCCTTAGCCTCATCTCCCTCTGAAATAGAAACTTCTTCACTTATGCAGGTGACCAATCCATTTTCTTCTAGGATTAACCCAATCCACATGATTTGCAGAAACTGGATCTGGAGCTGGATTAGGGTTTGTCAGGGAAACCCTAAAAATTCAAACTTTGAATTTCAAACTTCTGAAAGGATAGAAAGATGCGCCTTGATGAGCTGATCAACCTAGTATACTCAGAATTTGAAGACTGCAAAGTTTCACTCCTCAAAATTGCCTTTGAAACTTCTGGATCTTCTCGACAGGATCCCAAAATAGGGTTTGATAAATCCCACCCTTTTGCCCAACCAAAAGGTTCGATCCAAATCTCTAAACTTTGACTTTTTCTGAGGAGCTTCCAGTCGTGGTCACAGACTTCAAAAATTCCAACTTTTGCAGAAGCCCTAATTTTTCACTTTTCTGATCAAAGTCTCGAACTAGGGTTTGATCAAGCCCGGCCTTCTACCCAACCAAAAAATTTGATCTTGGTCTCTAAATTTTGATTTTGATAAGTAGCATTCATCCGTGGTCTCCGATTACAAAAATACCAACTTTCTCCGAAACCCTAATTCCCGGAGCCATGAATGAAGGTGCTCAAAATCCAATTCTGTTTTGACAAAAATATGCACCTGATTGTTTCTAGTGTAACTCCGAAACTGTGAATCCAAAGGGTCTAAAATTTCTACCTGTGTTATCCCGACCTGTCATATTTCCAACCCCATAGGTCTGACCTCAATTGGATTCTCTGAGAGAGATTTATGCCAAGTGTCAGAACATGACCTGTTTATGGGATAAAACAGGAGAGTGAACTTGTATGGAATGCCACGTGTCACTGGTTCAGTTCCAGCCTTTGAAAAATTTACCTACGAAAGTACAGTCCGTGCACTACCTGTCACTTTTTACGACATTTCATTTGGAGCTTCCTAGCCCAAGTTATGACCTCTTTTCCTAGGTCACCTATTTATGACTCATATCTGGAAGAGGCAGAAACCCTAGATTGTACAGATCATAAAACACAAAGTACATCGAATTAGAAGTTTTCCTTTGGACACAAGGTACATGGGTATCTGATATTCAAACTGTAAATGTTTCAGAACCGAAAACATTGCCAAAATGGATTTATAGCGAAAGTGCTATGATGACTGGTTTTTGCTATATCAAGCCCTAGCATCGCAAGTACAACAAGTGTGACACATGCCATACCATGCCTTCTTTCAGGCTAGCTCTGATACCATGTTAATTTTTCAGAATTTACTTCAGTCTAATCTAGTATCTTAACTAAGAGAACAACATGTACAGCATATCTACAGCATATCAATCATGGACACAATAATGCAAGTACACAAGAGACACAGAGTTTACTTGGGGAAAACCATAAAGGTGAAAAACCCCAATAACTTCCTCAGAGATAGATAGAGCAATGATACAACCCAAGCATAATAGATAGACATCTCCTAGTAGCAGCTTCTCCTCCTCCACAAGTGCGCCACTATGCAAAGAGTGCGTGTGAGAATAGAATGATCAAATAGAGTGCCTCCCGCACTCTATTTATACTTGACTTGACTTGCCTAATAACCTTTACTAGGTCGGCCTCAACTTAACCACATAACACAAGGTTGACTAGGCCGACACCCAATAGGGTGGTCTAATAACCCTTTGACCCACATGGCTGACCCCCACTAGGGTGGTATAATAACCCTTCGACCCACATGACTTATACATGGCCGACCCCAACAAGGTGGTCTAATAACCCATCAAGTATAAGTTACGACACTTACAATATAAATGACGACACTTCCGTATAAAGGAATAATAACATCTCTATAGGAATACAAACACTTCCGTATAGAGGAATAATACCATCTCCATAGGATTACAGTATACATATATGAAATACATGGGTGAAATACATTCCGAAGTTACATATACATCAACAACTTTTGTGGGTCTTGCAGCAGTTGTGAGTGGGATGAGTGTGAATCAATGGATTGGGTTGATGAATGGGATCATGTATCACTTGCAGTGGAACCACGTGTAGTTGTTGAAAAAACCCAGTTAGAGGAAGGCCAATCCTCTATTTCAAATGAATATGATCATATATATGATCTTGTACAGACAGGTAAACATTTATGCATGCATATCTTAGTTCCCTCCTTGTTTTTGTAATTATCCAAGTTATCAAACCACTACTTGTTGGAATATGACCTTAAAATGCATTTTTGCAGGACACATCTACGCAGTTGTCGCCCCTACAGATAGCGCAATCGGAACGAATTATTGGTTGGCACAATGCATCTAGGGGAAGCAAACCCTTCTCGCATCATTAACCGATAGTGAAGGCATTACCTTTCCGACTGGCTCGATGGTTGTTCAGGGGGGATATCTTGCAATAGATGGAAAGGGATCAAAGAGTAATGGCTACACATACACGGATTATAGACCAGGTTCACGGGTGTCTCACTTTACGCACCTCATCGTCGGTACAAACATCCAACTGCAAACAATGTCAACGAAGACATCAAACAAGGTACGCTACTTACTACCTCATGCAGAGCATGAGAGGTTGTTCGAGACAATAAAAAACTGAGAGGATCCAGAAGGACTAATTGATTGAGGTACATAGTGTAGCCATGTGATTTTTTATTCATGCATGATTAATGTTATTCATGTTAGATAGTTTATTTGATATCGTTATCTTATATCATTATTTGATGTTTGAGTTATGATTAAGTTATGATTTATATCCATGTGATTGTTTATTCATGCATGATTAATGTTATTCATGTTAGATAGGAATTTGATATCTTATATCTTATATCGTTTATTTGATGTATGAGTTATGATTAAGTTATGATTTATAGCCATGTGATTGTTTATTCATGCATGATTAATCCTAGAAGCACTAATATAACCCTACAAACATAATCTATCCCTAGAAATCCCAGAAAGCTAAACTAACCCTAAAAACACTAATTTAACACTAGAAAACTAAGCTAGAATACTATAAACCTAATCTAGTCCTAGAAACCTAAAATATCCCTAGAAACACTAATCTAACCCTCAGAAACTAATTTAGAACTTGGATGAATATGAGGATCATTTGGGAGCTATGATTCTTCTTCATTGTCTTCATCCACGTAATAATGGAAAATTTCATTGTTGTTCAAATATGCTAGCAACAAGGGCATGTTAAGGCTTTTTTCATTAGCGTTAGTAACAATAATCATATTCATATTCATCATGGCTTATGATAACCATTCATGCTAGGGTTTTTGGCTTTGCAATGTCATTTGTTCATTGAGGCTTCTTGCCACTTGACAACCTTCAATCATATTCAATTCAATAGTGTCATGTTGAATCGGTTCGAGAGAATATGTATGTGGTTCATGTGATGAAAAAACTTCCATATTGTCTTGAGCTACTTCATCATCAAACTGAGTATCACTAACATGTTCATCATTGACACCTAATGGTTGGAAATGTCCTTGAGGGAGGCTTTAGACCTACTCATCATCATCACCATCTTCATCATCATTGTCATCTCTAGGTTCCTCGTCAACATCTCTGTCATCATCATCATCATCTTCTTCATCATCTTCTTCATCGTCATCTTCATCACCATTGCCATCATCATCAACGTCTTCTTCATCATCTTCTTCATCATCATCATCATCACCATCATCATCATCATCATCAACATCTTCATCATCATCACCATCACCATCACCATCTTCACCATCATTTTCATCTCTAGGTTCCTCATCAACATCTCCATCATCATCATCTTCTTCATCACCATCACCATCACCATCACCATCATCATCAACGTCTTCATCATCATCACCATCTTCATCGCCATTTTCATCTCTAGGCTCCTCATCAACATCTCCATCATCATCATCTTCTTCGTCATCATCATCATCATCATCATCATCACCATCATTATCAACGTCTTCATCATCATCACCATCTTCATCATCATCACCATCACCATCACCATCTTCACCATCATTTTCATCTCTAGGTTCCTCATCGACATCTCCATCATCATCATCTTCATCATCATCACCATCACCATCACCATCACCATCACCATCATCATCAATGTCTTCATGATCATCACCATCTTCATCGTCATTGTCATCTCTAAGCTCCTCATCAACATCTCCATCATCATCATCTTCTTCATCATTATCATCATCATCTTCATCACCATCACCATCACCATCACCATCACCATCAATGTCTTTGTCATCATCACCATCATCATCATCATCATCACCATAAGTGCCCGGTGGATGATTTTCCAAAGTTGACCCTCATGTGCAAAAATTTCACACTCCCTTACTGAGCAAAACCCTAGTTTCCATAATGGACCTACAAGGTGACACCCGGGCCACGGGACTGGAGGAGAGGGGCAACCCTAGCACTATCCCAACGTCCTGAATCCAACGGAGTAGATGGTATGTCGATCAAAGGCACGGTCGTCATTCTATGGCTCGTTCAATCTCGCATCCAAAAGGCCTTCACGGACACCTGTTGGATACCTGCCGGGGGAATAGAACTCCAACTGTGCAACAAAACCAGGTTCTGGGGAGTCCTGCAAGTGTGTCTGGGAAGGTTCTAGTTGGGAACGCTAGCCATAAGTGCCCGGTGGATGATTTTGCAAATTTGACCCCCATGTGCAAGAATTGCACACTCCCTTACTGAGCAAAACCCTAGTTTCCAAGATGGACCTAAAAGATGACACCGGGGCCATGGGATTGGAGGAGAGGGGCACCCCTACCACTATACCGGCATCTTGAATCCAACGAAGTAGACGGTTTGTCGATCGGAACCACGGTCGTCATTCTATGGCTTGTTTCGTCTCGCATCCAAAAGGCCTTCAGGGACACCTACTGGATACCTGCCAGGGGCATAGAACTCCAACCATGAAACAAAATCGGGTTCTGGGGAGTCCTGCAAGTGTGTCTAGGCAGGTTTCGGCTGGGAACACTAGCCATAAGTGCTCGGTGGATGATTGTGCAAATTTGACCCCCGTGTGCAAGAATTGCACACTCCCTTACTGAGCAAAACCCTAGTTTCCAAGATGGACCTACAACATGACACCGGGGCCACGAGACCGGAGGAGAGGGGCACACCTATCACTATCCCGACATCTTGAATCCAACGGAGTCAACAGTTTGTCGATTGGAGCCATGGTCGTCATTCTATGGCTCGTTTCGTCTCGCATCCAAAAGGCCTTCAGGGACACCTACTGGATACCTGTCAAGGGCATAGAATTCCAGCCGTGCAACAAAACCGGGTTCTGGGAAGTCCTGCAAGTGTGTCTGGGCAAGTTCCGGCTAGGAACACTAGCCATAAGTTCCCGGTGGATGATTTTCCAAAGTTGACCCCCGTGTGCAAGAATTGCACACCACCTTACTGAGCAAAACCCTAGTTTCCAAGATGGACGTACAAGGTGACACCGAGGCCACAGGACCGGAGGATAGGGGCACCCCTAGCACTATCCCGATGTCTTGAATCTAACGGAGTCAACAGTTTGTCGATCGGAGCCACAGTCGTCATTCTATGGCTCGTTTTATACATTTTTCTCCAATATAACCACCTTCCCTGCATATAGAATCAATATTTTGTTTCTGAAATCCCTTCTCATTGTTAAAATCTATCAAGGTCGTCGGAGCACCTACGCCAACGACATCTTCATTTGTAATGAAAAATTCCAACGAAGGTTCCACATGTGGTTCATAGTCATTGTCCTCCGCATTCTGTACCCAAAATAAAACACTAATATTACCATGGAAACAGAGAAAACATATAAGATTATAAAATGACTACTAAAATTGTAACTTAGTAATTACCTGAATCAACTCCATCAAAAAATGCACATCCCTGGTGTATAATTCAGCAGATAATTGTTTAACTGCTTGATGTAAATCTTCTGTAAGTGGATTTTCTTTTTCCCCAACACAGAACTTGTCTTTCCTGATCTTTTCAATATGTTCCTTGGGGGTCACCATAAATGTCACCAAACACAATCAACAGTAAAATCCTTTATCACCAAACACAATCCACAGTAGAATCCTGTTGGTAAAACCTGTTAACAAGTGATTTATAGTAATTTAATAAACAATTTTATGGTAAATTAATAAGTGACGGCTAGTAGAATTTGCATCTTTTGAGTCATTGCGACAAACAACTTTTAAGGTACGCTAAACTTGTGTTAATGATGCTTTTCTTTTAGGTATAATTTGCAATTTATGTATCTAAAAGTTTATTCAATAATGATTTAACATAGACAATTACAAATTTACAAGCAAAGATATGTTTTAGTTAATTAATTTTCCTATTGTTCAAATTGTCGTTTTTTTGCTATCCAATGAATTTCAAAGAACGGTACTAAAATCTCGATTACATGGTAAAACAATGAATTTCAAAGAATGGTACTGAAATATCGATTACATGGTAAAACAAACGTTGCCATTTCATGAGATAAATGAGATTTTCTTTATCTTTGATTAATAGGGTGCTTTGGCCTACCCGCAGAGTTTGGAAAAGTGAAGAATATGAACAAGGCCTAACAATAAATTTGTTTAATTTTCAAATCAAACCAAAATTTGTATTGATGAAACCCTAAAGCTACTGGACATTTTCAAATTTCTAGAGTCTACAATATATGGTCTAGTGAATACTCCATTATTTGGCATGCATAGGTTTGTCAACCTCAACTCAATTGCCATGAACGGAATGATGAACAAGCAGTTATGATATGCATCAGATGGATTTTGTTTGAGGATAATCAAACCCACGACCTAGAGAAACAGCTCAGGTTTCTCCTCTATTGTTACGGTTGGCCTCAAATTCGTGAAAGGCCTAAGCAACTTTAGCACCCAGACCGTGGCTCCGATCGTGAATCCGTCGATTCTAATGGATCCGGGATGTTGGTTTCAGCTTGGGGCCCCCCACAACATGCCTTGAAGTTTCGGAAACGGTGCTAATGTGCCATCTCCGGAGCTAGGGTTTTTCTCAGTGAAGGCCTTTCGAATATTGCTCAAGGGGGCCATTTCTGGTCCTAAGGACCCCGAGCCTGCGTGGCCACCGTGGACAGGTCCCATATGGCCACGTGGACCTGTGGGAGCTGACAAAATCCAAGTCCGCTTGCCAGTTTGGGTTCCCTAGCCCTAGAGAAAATCCTCAAGGTGTCCCTAAATGGCCTTGGGGTGCCCGACTAGAATGTCCGCAACACCCAAACCATAGCTCCGTTCGTGAATCCGTCGATTCCGGAGGGTCTGGGGCGCCGAGTTTCAGCTGGGGACCCCCCACATCGTTCCTCGAAGACCCGGAAGCGGTTTCAATGAGCTATCTCCGGAGCTAGGGTTTTGCTCAGTGAAGGCCTTTTGAATATTGCTCAAGGGGGCCATTTCTACTCCGGATGCCCTCGGGCGTGCGTGGCCACCATGGACAGGTCCTGTATGTCCATGTGGACATGTGGGAGCCGATGGAATCCAATTCCGCTCGTCGGTTTGGGTTCCGTGGCCCCGGAGCAAATCCTCAAGGTGTCCATGAATGGCCTCGGGGTGCCCGACTAGAATGACCGTAGCACCCAAACCGTGGCTCCGTTCGTGAATCAGTCTATTCTGGTCAATCCAAGATGTTGAGTTTCAGCTAGGGGACCCCCCACACCATGCCTCGAAGACCTGGATGCGGTGCCAATGAGCCATCTTCGTAGCTAGGGTTTTTCTTAGTGACGACCATTCCAAATTCGCTCAAGGGGGCCATTTCTCATCCGGAGGCCCCCAGGAAGGTGTGGCCACTGTGGATAGGTGAAGGTGGCCATACGGGACCTATCCATGGTGGCCATGCACACTCGGGGGCCTTCGGATGAGAAATGACCCCCTTGAGCAATATTTGAAAGGCCTTCACTGAGCAAAACCCTAGCTCTGGAGATGGCTCATTGGCACGGCTTCCGGGTCTTCGAGGCACGGTGTGGGGGGTCCCCTAGCCGAAACCCGACGTCTTGGACCCACCAGATCGACGGATTCACGAACGGAGCCACGGTTTGGGTGCTATGGTCATTCTAGTCGGGCACCTCGGGGCCACGAAACCCAAATCATCAAGCGAACTTGGATTTCGTCATCCTCCACATGTCCACATGGCCATACGGGACCTGTCCACAGTGGCCACGCATTCCCAGGGGCCTCCGGACCAGAAATGGCCCCCTTGAGCAATATTCGAAAGGCCTTCATTGAGCAAAACCCTAGCTCCGGAGATGGCTCATTGGCATCACTTCCGAGTCTTTGAGGCATGCTATGAGGGGTCCCCTAGCTGAAACCTGGCGTCCCGGACCCACCTTAATCAACAGATTCACGAACAGAGCCATGGTTTGGGTGCTACAGGAATTCTAGTCGGGCACCTCAGGGCCATTCAGGGACACCTTGAGGATTTGCTCTGGGGCCACGAAACCCAAACCGGTGAGTGGACTTGTATTCCGTCGGCTCCCACAGGTCCACATGGCCATACAGGACCTGTCCATGGTGGCCACGCATGCCTAGGGGCCTCCAGACCAGAAATGGCCCCCTTGAGCAATATTCGAAAGGCCTTCACTGATAAAAACCATAGCTCCGTAGATGGCTCATTGGCACCGCTTCTAGGTCTTCGTAGCACGCTGTGGGCGGTCCCCTAGCTGAAACCCAGCGTCCCGGACCCACCGGAATCTATGGATTCATGAACGAAGCCACGGTTTGGGTGCTACGGCCATTCTAGTCAGGGACACCTTCAGGATTTTCTCTAGGGCCACGAAACCCAAACCGACGAGCGGACTTGGATTCCGTCGGCTCCTACAGGTCCACGTGATCATACGGGACCTGTCGACAGTGGTCACGCATGCCCGGGGGCCTCTAGACCAGAAATTTCCCCCTTGAGCAATATTCGAAAGGCCTTCACTAAGAAAAACCCTAGCTCTGAAGATGGCTTATTGGCACCACTTCGAGGTCTTTGAGGCATGTTGTGGGGGGTCCCCTAGCTGAAACGCGGTGTCCCAGACCCATTGGAATGGATGGATTCGTGAACAGAGCCATGGTTTGGGTGCTACGGACATTCTAGTCGGGCCCAGGGGTCCATTCAGGGACACCTTGAGGATTTACTCCGGGGCCACGGAACCCAAACCGGTGAGAGGAATTGGATTCCGTTGGCTCCCACAAGTCCACGTGGCCATATGGGACCTATCCACGATGGAAATGCAGGCCTGGGAGCCTCCGGACTAGAAATGCCCCCCCTGAGCAATATTAGAAAGGCCTTCACTAAGCAAAACCTTAGCTCTGGAGATGGCTCATTAGCACCACTTTTGGGTATTCGAGGCACATTGTGGTGGGTCCTCTAGCTGAAATTTCGTCGTCCTGGACCCACTGGAATTGACGGATTCACGAACGGAGCCACGGTTTGGGTGCTACGGGAATTCTAGTTGGGAACCCCAAGGCCATTCAAGGACACCTTGAGGAATTGCTTTGGGGCCACAGAACCCAAACCGACAAGTGGACGTGGATTCCGTCATCTCCCATAGGTCCACGTGGCCGTACGGGACCTGTCCACGGTGGCCACGCACGCCCAGAGGCCTCCGGACCAGAAATGCCCCCCTTGAGCAATATTCGAAAGGCCTTCACTGAGCAAAACCCTATATCTGGAGATGGCTCATTGGCACTGCTTATGGTTCTTCGAAGCACGCTATGGGGGGTCCCCTAGCTGAAACCCGGTGTCCTGGACCCACCAGAATCGACGGATTCACAAACGGAGCCACGGTTTGGGTGCTATGGGCATTCTAGTCGGGCACCTCGGGGCCATTCAGGCACACCTTAAGGATTTGCTCCGGGGCCACGGAACCCAAACCGGTGAGCGGACTTGGATTCCATCTGCTCCCACAGGTCGACGTGGCCATACGGGTCCTATCCACGGTGGACATGCATGCCCGGGGGCCTCTGGACGAGAAATGCCCCCCTTGAGCAATATTCGAAAGACCTTCATTGAGCAAAACCCTAGCTCCGGATATGGCTCATTGTCACCACTTATAGGACTTCGAGGCACACTGTGGAGGGTCCCCTAGCTAAAAACTGGCATCTCGGACCCACTGGAATCGACGGATTCACGAACAGAGCTACGGTTTGTATGCTACGGGCATTCTAGTCGAGCACCCCAGGGCCATTCAAGGACACCTTAAGGATTTGCTCTGAGGCCACGGAACCCAAACTAGCGAGCGGACTTGGATTCCGTCGGCTCCCACAAGTCCACGTGGCCATACGGGACCTGTCCATGATGGCCACTTATGCCTAGGGGCCTCCGGACGAGAAATGACCCCCTTGAGCAATATTCGAAAGGCCTTCATGGAGCCACGGTTTGGGCGATCTTGTGAGCATTCATTTTTCAAAAGTGGTTCAAAGGCTCTTGCATCTTGGAAGTGACCAAGAGTATCTTGCAGTGTGATAAGTATGGCCTTATCCTTAGTCCTTTCATGAATTTGAGGCCAAACGTAACAACAGAGGAGAAACCTGAGCTATTTCTCCATTGTTGAGGCGTTTCAGGCCGAAAATGATCTGGTAAGCATTCATTTTCCAAAAGTGGTTCAAAGGATCTTGCATCTTGGAAGTGACTCTATTCTTTATCTTCATGTCCTCTTATACTGAACTGGGATTTTATTTTTATTTTTTTAATGACAGGTTTTACCAACAGGATTCTACTGCGAATTGTGTTTGGTGATAAAGGATTTTACTGTGGATTATGTTTGGTGACATTTATGGTGACCCCCAAGGAACATATTGAAAAGATTAGGAAAGACAAGTTCTGTGTTGGGGAAAAATAAAATCCACTTATAGAAGATTTACATCAAGCAGTTAAACAATTATCTGCTTAATTATACACCAGGGATGTGCATTTTTTTATGGATTTGATTCAGGTAATTACTGAGTTACAATTTTAGTTGTCATTTTATAATCTTATATGTTTTCTTTGTTTCCATGGTAAGATTAGTGTTTTGTTTTGGGTGCAGAATGAAGAGGACAATGACTATGAACCACATGTGGAACCTTCGTTGGAATTTGTCATTACAATTGAAGATGTCGCTGGCGTAGGCACTCCAACGACCTTGATAGCTTTTAACAATGAGAAGGGATTTCAAAAACAAAATATTGATTCTATATGCATGGAAGGTGGTTATATTGGACAAAAATGTATAAAACGAGCCATAGAATGATGACCATGGCTCCGATTGACAAACCGTCGACTCCGTTGGATTCAAGACACCGGGATAGTGCTAGGGGTGCCCCTCTCCTCCGATCCCATGGCCCTGGTGTCACCTTGTACGTCCATCTTGGAAACTAGGGTTTTGCTCAGTAAGGGAGTGTGCAATTCTTGCACACGGGGGTCAACTTTGGAAAATCATCCACCGAGCACTTATGGCTAGCGTTCCCAGTTGGAACCTGCCCAGACACACTTGCAGGACTCCCCGAAACCCAGTTTTGTTGCACGGTTGGAGTTCTATGCCCCCGACAGGTATCCAGCAGGTGTCCCTGAAGGCCTTTTGGATGCGAGACGAAACGAGCCATAGAATGACGACCATGGCTCCGATCGACAAACTGTCGACTCTGTTGGATTCAGGACGTCAGGATAGTGCTATGGGTGCCCCTCTCCTCCGGTCCTGTGGCCCCAGTGTCATCTTGTAGGTCCATCTTGGAAACTAGGGTTTTGCTAAGTAAGGGAGTGTGCAATTCTTGCACACGGGGGTCAAATTTGCAAAATCATCCGCCAGGCACTTATAGCTAGCATTTCGAGCCAGAACCTTCCTAGACACACTTGCAGGACTCCCCAGAACCCAGTTTTGTTGCATGGTTGGAGTTCTATGCCCCGGCAGGTATCCAGCAGGTGTCCCTGAAGCCCTTTTGGATGCGAGACGAAACGAGCCATAGAATGACGACTGTGCCTCCGATCGACAAACCATCGACTCCATTGGATTCAGGATGTCGGGGTAGTGCTATGGGTTCCCCTCTCCTCCAGTCTCGTTTCCCCGATGTCATCTTGTAGGTCCATCTTGGAAACTAGGGTTTTGCTCAATAAGGGAGTGTGCAATTCTTGCACACGGGGGTCAACTTTGGAAAATCATCCATCGGGAACTTATGGCTAGCGTTCCCAGCCGGAACCTGCCTAGACACACTTGTAGGATTCCCTGGAACCCGGTTTTGTTACACGGTTGGAGTTCTATGCCCCCGGCAGGTATCCAGCAGGTGTTCCTGAAGGCCTTTTGGATGCGAGATGAAATGAGCCATAGAATGACGACCGTGGCTCTGATCGACAAACCGTTGACTCCGTTAGATTCATGACGCTGGGATAGTACTAGGGGTGCCCCTCTCCTCCGGTCTCGTGGCCCTGCTGTCATCTTTTAGGTCCATCTTGGAAACTAGGGTTTTGCTCAGTAAGGGAGTGTGCAATTCTTGCACACGGGGGTCAAATTTGCAGAATCATCCACCGGGCACTTATGGTGATGATGATGATGATGATGATGATGATGATGGTGATGATGACGAATATGTTGATGATGATGGTGATGGTGATGGCGATGAAGATGATGATGATGACGAAGAAGATGGTGATGATGGAAATGTTGATGAGGATCCTAGAGATGACAATGATGATGAAGATGTTGATGATGATGGTGATGGTGATGGTGATGGTGATGGTGATGGTGATGACGAAGAAGATGATGATGATGGAGATGTTGATGAGGAACCTAGAAATGACAATGATGATGAAGATGTTGATGATGATGAAGATGGTGATGATGATGAAGACGTTGATGATGATGGTGATGGTGATGGTGATGAAGATGATGATGATGATGATGACGGAGAAGATGATGATGATGGAGATGTTGATGGGGAACCTAGAGATGACAATGATGATGAAGATGGTGATGATGATGAAAACATTGATGATGATGGTGATGATGATGAAGATGATGATGATGATGCCGAAGAAGATGATGATGACGGAGATGTTGATGGGGAACCTAGAGATGACAATGATGATGAAGATGTCGACGATGATGAAGATGGTGATGATGATGATGGTGATGGTGATGAAGATGATGGTGATGATGACGAAGAAGATGATGATGATGGAGATGTTGATGAGGAACCTAGAGATGACAATGATGATGAAGATGTTGTTGTTGTTGATGATGATGGTGGTGATGATGATGAAGACGTTGAAGATGATGGTGATGGTGATGAATATGATAATGATGATGATGAAGAAGATGATGATGATGGAGATGTTGATGAGGAACCTAGAGATGACAATGATGATGAAGATGGTGATGATGATGAATATGGTGATGATGATGAAGACGTTGATGATGATGGTGATGGTGATGAAGATGATGATGATGAGGATGGAGAGGATGATGATGATGGAGATGTTGATGAGGATGATGGAGAAGATGATGATGATGGAGATGTTGATGATGACGGAGAAGATGATAATGATGGAGATGTTGATGAGGAACCTAGAGATGACAATGATGATGAAGATGTTGATGATGATGGTGATGATGATGAAGACGTTGATGATGATGGTGATGGTGATGAAGATGATGATGATGATAATGGAGATGTTGATGAGGAACCTAGAGATGAAAATAATGATGAAGATGGTGATGATGATGAATACGTTGATGATGATGGTGATGGTGATGAAGATGATGATGATGATGATGGAGAAGATGATGATGATGGAGATGTTGATGAGGATGATGGAGAAGATGATGATGATGGAGATGTTGATGATGATGGAGAAGATGATGATGATGTTGATGTTGATGATGGCACGTATTTGATGATGGAACATATTTGTAGCAATGTGTAGATAAAAGTTGGTCAACATGAAATACTCATGCAAGCCAACATGAACAGAGCATAGATCATGTGAATATTTCAATTATTGGCAATGGCATTTCGCATTGGAATTCCATTTCATCTCCTCCCTTCAAACTAATTTTTTTTTACGTTTTGAATTTTTACATTTCCCTTGACAAGAAGTTTTACTGACAAAATAACCCTTCAGCAATGAAGTAAGACTTAAAAAAATATCATTTAATAATTTTTTTATTATTAAAGAATAATTCGTGGAAGCTAATGTTTGACCACATGTAATGCAACAAAACAAAACTTTAAATTTGAACACGTTGCATTAATGGTGTAATTGAAATTGTGACATTCTATTCCAAATGACTTGGCTTTAAAGACAAGATAAATATAGTATGCCCTTTATATAGGCTAGTCTTTAAAAAACACATTTCTATTGAGATTGTACTATGATGTTCTTCCCTTCCTTAGTCAAAAGAAGATTAATAAGCTTGTTTTTCCAAGGTATAGGATGTTTTGGATTTCTCAACTATTATTGCATGTGAACTTGCATGTATACCAAGATACAACAAATCTTTCATGGAAGTGGATTTGTCTATTTGAATAGATAAGTGAAAATCTTTTAGCAACAAGACCTATAAATTTTAACTTGGAAGTATTGGAAATGTACAAAGCAGGATTGAGAGGCTTGATGGTGATTGTAGTAGTGGGCATGGTATTGGTGAGAATGATGTTGTGATAGTGGAATTAAAAATTAAGATGGTGACCCTAGAGCTTGGATCCTAGCCTAGAAACACGAGAGCCTAGCCTAAAAACCCTAGTTGGTAGCGTAAACCCTAGTTTGTATTCTAATCACAATGAAACCCTATTATGTAGCCTAAGATCTATCCCTAAATTATAATACATATAAAAATTAAATCATTTCCATTGTACATGTATATCCATGTTCATACATTTGAATCCAAATCACTATACACATATATGCATAGTATCTCATCTATATAGCAAGGGTCCCCATCATCAACTAAAAAACCATTGTACCTAGCACCGGATACCTAATTTATAAACCTAATGGTTTGAAATTGGTTGTACCATGAAGATATTTATATGGTGGATATGCACACCTATGACAACCTTCTCAATGGATGGAAAACCTAATATTATCGTAACATTAGTAAAGCTTAGTCCAACATGTAGTAATGCTTACATGTTCTAGTGTTGATGGCACACTAATGGATGGATGCAACTTGATGAGGGTGTATGTGTGACTCCATTGATGTAATGCAAGTCCTAAATGTCTTTAACAAGTGTCTGAGTGTCCAGTAGATGAATTAGGATGTCCTAATACCCCTCAATCCCTTCCAGACAGAATTCAAAAGCTTTCGGGGTATTGGGGTAACAAGTTGGTGTGTTGAGGTGGATATAGCCTCACAAATAAACCTCATAGTAGTCATTTATTGTAATGTCAACTATATGTGTTTAAGTCACCTGTCTACATAATATTAGATCGCTATCACATAATGATAAATTAAGGAAGTCCTAATTGTAAATTGTAGTGGATGTGATGGTCATCAAATCAAAGGTGGCTATATCCATGAGTGAGAATTAATGAGCTAGCTATACATTGTGTTCAAGGTTGTCCTATTTGTATGGTGACAATTGATTAAGAAATGATTCCATAACTTGGTTATTAATTTGTTGCATGATCTTAAGTAGACAAAATGGTCAATATAAATACTAGTGACGACATTTCATTATGTAGAGTATGGAAATTTTGGATCTCATTATGTAGAGCTATTAAAAATCATGTTGGATCTCATTTTAACCTTTTGACAACAATGGACATTTTCTATTTTTAAGTATTCTTTTCCTAGTACTCAAGTTCCCAATATATATCATATGTACCATGAGGTGTGATTTGTCCATCCATTTATTCCGTTTGTTTTTAGATTAATTCTCACACATGATTTTGTTTTAGTTAGCCTATGTTTATAATGTTTTCTTAACATAGATACCATTACAAGCTTTTACATGTGGAAAGATAAACCAAGCTGAACTATGATATCCAACTTCTCTTCTAAGATCTAGGTAAGGTTCAGGTTGATTCACATTATCAACTAATGCATGGACATCATTGGTACCAAAAATTAAGACCACATGCCATGGACAGATAGAAGTAAAAACCAAATTTAGACAACATCACATCATGATACACACAACATGAGACGACAACATTAGACAACAAGATACTAATATAGACAACATCGATATAGATCACATAACTGAAAATCCATGTAAATCAAGGAGACCAAAACTAATCCAAACATATACAATTCCTGGCAAATAGTGGAACATGGTTCCCAATGTACATATAATGGCAACTCGTGCCCTATAGAAAATGCGACAACTCATGTCGTAGATCCAAAACACATGCCAACTCGTGCCGTATATACAAAGTACATGGAAGCTAGTGCAAAAAAGTGCCACGTCATGGCTAATGTACATAGCATGGTGTGTCAAGCATTGTGAGCACCCCTGTCACTCCCAGGTGCATCTCCAAAGTTGATCTTCCTACTCTTCGAGCTATCAGTGCCACGAGTCTTGCTCCATCTAGGAGTAGACCGTCTCTCCGGGCTCTGGATCAAATGATATAAGATACCATCATTTTCAAGCATTTGCAACATTTACCACATTTATAAAAAAAATGTAGAATTCGAATCTTAAATAAATCACCTCTTATGCGAGTGGGAAACGTGAGGCAGGTGTCCTGGATCTACGAAGCCTCTCAGCAAGTCCAACCTAAAACATTTACAACAATCATTTCATTGAAAAGTAATAATTGCTTAAATTTTTTTTGTTAATGCATAAAAATATTTTCATAAATTAGCTTGGTACTCATCGTGAACACCTCCGACGATGGACTTGGTTGGGCTTATAGGCTAGTAGGTGGAGCAGATGGCTGGACAACCAGCTCCGATGCAGTCATGGGGGGGGCGCAGATGTAGTGGCAGCCACTACAAGTACAACCATTGGAGATACAAATGAGGATACTGGAAGAGTAGATGCCACAATAGTGGCAGGAAGTGTGGATGATATGGTGGGAGAAGACATGGTGGTACGGGGTGGAGGAGGATGTCGTGGATGATGAACACCTTCCAGTTGTACGATAGAGGGTATCGAACGAAAACGACTAGGGGGGATGTTGAGGGATGGTGCATGGGAGGGCAGTCCTGCATGGAGGGAGGAGGATGGACGAAAGGCAGGTTGTGGATGAAGAGGGGAAGGTGGAAGGAAGGAGGGGTGTGGACGAATGGGGGAGGATGGATAAACATGAGGGCATGGATAAATTTGGGAGGATGTATATACGGGGGGGCATGGACGAGTGGGGGAGGATGGATGGAGGGGGGAGTATGGCCGGGGAGGGGGGGATGGATGGAAGGGAGGGGGTGGACGGAGGGAGGGGTCTAGATGGAAGCGAGGGTGGGGACTCACGAGAGAGGGTGGAAACATAGGACTAAAATGGGGACCTGCAGCTATTGGTGGCACCTACATATACATTTGTAATATAACAATTTAGTAAACAAACAATAAATTAAACCATAGTAAGTCATAACAATTCAAATTAAAAGCATGCTATTAACTACACATTGTACCTGTGTATATGGTGATCTACCAATACCTGGTGGGGATGGTTGATCACCGTAGTCAGGGAACACCTGTGGACACCAAAATGCATGCATGTTATGAACATGTTAAACAAGTCATTATTTAGGCAATCAAGATATTCAAAAACATTGTACGAACTATCAACGTGTATGCCATAAATATAAATACTTAAGTAATATAAATGGCATAAGTAAAAACAATAATGTGTGAGGTACTGAAAATACCTCCGTGTGAGGTGCCGCAATTTTAGTTGCAGCTGCCATTGCTGCATCTAGGTTGGGAGATCCTACGTTCTCCCATGTTGGTGTCTCATCACTGAATAACTGTACATTGAAATAATAGTTTAAGTCAAACAAAAATACTTTAAAAATACTTTACAAGTTATCAAGTGATGATTGAAAACACATTAAAAACATTGTTGACTTGATCCATATAACAGCCCTCGATCGGGCCAGGGCAAGTGTTCCTACAATGGGGACAAAGATGTGGCATTGTCCCCATCGAACTAGAATGCCCAGCATGGCTACCACCGGTCACGGGTCTATCCTAGCCCTGTCGTGAAGGCCCTGCACTTGGATCTCTATCAAGGTCACCCGACTTCTCCACTGTAGTCACTGCTACAAAGGAGGTGTGTCTGAGGAGTCCACATGCAACATTCCTCATTGCCTCCTCAGTATGATCAAGCTTGTGGGGTAATTGAGGTGGCTGGGGAGAGGGGTTGGGGTCGCGCCTAGGAGCTGGTGGCCCTCTCAGTGGGTTCCTCCTAGAAGCAGGTTGATCTTGGGCAGATCCACGCCCAACACCCTAGAACTCGGTTATGTCAAAATAGTTAACATGTAAACCGAGGAGGAAAAACTCATCCCACAGTTGCCGAAGGAAGTACTGTGGAACCTCCCTATTTTTGCAGGGAGGTTTATTGTACACCATGAACCACCTTTGCATCCAATTGTCCCTCCACGGTTGGTTTGTTTTTGGATCGGTGAACATACTGTATAATTGGGCTTTTGTAATGTTCAAATATTTTATTGCTTCCTTGGAAATTCCCGTAGAGTAATACTCCTGCATCCTAGCTCTAAATTCAGTCATGTCAGTCAATTGGCGATGTGCATGGATGAGGGACTCAATTGAGCTCACAATTGATGTGGCAAGAGACAATCGAGATGGTTCCCACGAGTTTCTTAGATCTCGAGTGTGCACTCTCATTTAATTTACATAATTGTTAAGGTCAACTTGTTCAAAATTTTGTTCGGCATTTGGGTTTTGTTTACGGTTTTCTTTGGCATTGGGTCCAAGGTTTGGGTTTTCTTATGTTCCGCCAGACTTAGGGTTAACATCTTGTTCAATCATTGTCTCAGTTTAGAATCTGCAATTGAAAATTGGTTCATTGTTTTAAAAATTTGGGACAAGTTATAACAATTAAATAAACAAACAAAAAAAATTGACACAAAGAATTAATAAAATGAAAAAAAACTCGATATTTACCTATCAATTGATGCGTTGATGAGTTTGTGGGTGAATTTGGGGGGTTTTGGAGTGGATTTGGCCTCCTTTGGTAGCTCAATTGACGCGCACGTTAGAGTGGAGGTCGCGCTCAGGTCCAAATAGTAGAATGGGGCATTATGATCTGTTTTTTTTTAAACAGGGACGCATGCGCGCACGCGCCAGACACGCGCACGTGCTTCGGTTCGGTACCGAACCTAGCGGCGCGTACACGTTGTCTTAGGTGCATACACGTAGTTGTTTTTTTGCCACTGGCACGTCCCCGTTGCAATGGATTTGGGGACCATCTTTGTGCGCCCGCCTTGGACAAACTCTGTTAACAACCTTGGTTTGTCGTGTTTTTTTTGCTTTGATTTTAATATTGTCATAATTGTTGCATTTAACTTATTTATTCCTTTTAAATCATTATTTAAGCATTTTGTTATGAATTTGCAACATTATTATGTAATAATGACAAGCATGATGACATTTTTATACTCACATTGAAATGCATTTTAGTCACTGGACCCTTGGGTCATTTCCCGGATCAGATTGACAAAAATATCACTTTGCAAAATATAGATGATATTAAAAACATTATTACTTCAAAGTTCGAAGAGAAGTTACGGTGTGATGAAAATTTAGAAGATAAAAGAAAATTAAGATATTACAAAGAGCTCATTAACCCTAATATTGAAGATCAAAATTATCTCTTTGTTTTAACTAGCGTAAGAAATCCACATAGCTAAAATAAGAACGAATTCTCATGAAATGCATATTGAAACATGGCATTAGACCTTTCTTAAAAGTCCATGGGTTGAAAGGATATTTCATATTTGCGAGACTACCATGTGTTGAGGATGAAAAGCACTTCCTCTTAGTTTTCCTTGCCTACACCCACATAAGATCTCAATTTCAAAAAAATTGTTACAATACGAACATGGCCAACCTTTTATCTCATCAAAATTATAATAATTTAGGAACGTTCCTCTCCAATCTTTTTGAGCACATAAATAAAACTCTAAATCAAACCAATAAGTTACTTGATTTTCTTTCTTAAGGTCCGATAGGAAAAAAATGGTCTAAGTGGAGGTTAGATATCCTCCTCCTCCTCCTCCTCATCACCATCATTTAATCATCAATAATTAAATATTGTATAAATTGTACATAAATATCAATTAATTCAAATGCATATTATTTACAGATAATTAATATTGAAAATAAATTATTATATCATAATAATATGATTAATGGCCTATCATTATTAATATATTTATAATATATTAATATTAGAATATATTTAATGTTATTAAGTCATAACATTATAATATACTTAACAATGTCACTATAATATTATAATTCTTGTTGTAATGTTAGGTCATTAAGTTGATAACATAGTAACGTGGTTATGATTTTATATTATGATTAATAATATAATTATTATAATTTATTTCGTAGCTACTTCTTTCAATCATAGTGCCAGTGCCTTAAAGTTTCCTAGATATTTCCTTTGACTCAAATTTTGTGAGGATGGTCAACACCCTATTCTCTTGTGCTTCATTTTTTTTCGCAACCAATAATACGCTTTCTCCAAGTATTATTTTGCATCAGTAAATTAGATAGGGATGCCCCCTTACTCCTTATCTCTATGTTCTAACTGTTGATGCTCTTGGCTATTTACTTGATCATTCCCGAGTATAGGGGAAGATTCAGGAAATTTCACTTCTTGATGATTTTGATATGGTTAATGACCACTTTGCAGATTATTCTTTGCTTTCTGTTCATGTGGATCAAGAGGCGGTGTCTAACACTAGGGGTTGCTTGTCTATTTTATGCAAGGCATATGGGGATAATATTAGTGATCATAAGACTGATTATTGGTTGATTAGTAATGATGATCCTCTTAATTGGATCCCTCCTACTTCGACCTTCATCCATCCAAGTATTATAGTAAGGTATCTTGGCATTCCCTTTGGTGTGGGGATTTCTCCAACATATATGTGGAATTGGTGTTTGGAGCGTTTGCAACGTAAACTTCTTCTTTGGAGAAAAAAAGGCCTTCCATTTGCTGCAAAGCTAACTGTTGTAAGTAGGATTCTCTAAGCCTCACACATTTATTATGTTTCTCGTTATCTTCCTAGTAGGGCTCAATTTCATAGTATGGGCCTTCCTATGGTACCCTAGGATGTTTGCATTATGCTCAAATATGAAGGTGTCATAGTTTTGATTGATATTATTTATTAGGGTAATATTTTGGCTGCAAAATGGGTGATTCGGTGTCTAGAAGGAAACTCTCCCTAGCAAGTATTATTGATACATCGACTTCTAACAACAAAACACATTGGTAGGATCATAAGATCATTTGGATCATGTGATATTATCTCATCCTGTCATAAATTTTAGGTATTAAGGTCTTTTATCATCAAAAATATTTGGGAAACATGGAGGAAGGTGACTGGCCTTGTGAGGTGGAAAATATCAGGTAGTTAGGTAGGGTGGGATTTGGAAAGAAGACTATGATGGAGTTGGAATATGCAAGGCACATGTATTTCATACAAACCTCGTTTTAAAGGATGGCGTGCTATACCTCAAATTGACACGCCATGTCTAAGTGAGGGTCTACATGTTTCACCACCATCGAAAACATGATGTTTATGCATCCCAAGGGTGTTAGGACCCTTCATTCTAATGCTAGTCCCTTCCCTAGTCACACTTGGAAGCAAATCCAACAAGCAAGGGGTCAAAACCCACCTTAACCACCTCCCAAAACTACCTCTTACTGGAATTTTCACGCCTTTCTAGTGTCCTTAAGCACAACAATTTCATCTTTGTCACGCTTTGCATGCTCGTGTGGGCATGAAAATTACAACATTTTCGCGCTTTGCTCAGTTATAGGGGCGCGAAAATCCCTGAATAACCATTTTCCCTAAATTTTGGACCTTGGATCTCGAGGATATTTTCATGGGATGAGGTCCCCCTTCGAATCCCACCTCACTCTCCCTCTTTATCCTAGTTTAGCTCCTCAATCCACCATTTACTCACCTAGATCCATCATCCTCTCTTAGTGGTTAGCCCCCAAATCCTATAAGAAGGAGGTCATCCATGAGCTAAGGGGGGTACTTGGAAGCACCAAACCTATGATCCTATGATTGGGAAATACTCATAAGGGATGCCATTATGATCCCATAATTCTTGCAAGGGTGATGTAGGAGAGCTTGGAAGAAGGTGTTGTTGCTTTGGACATTAGGTATAGCATTTTGTATGGCTACTTTAAGCTTTCTTAATAATAACTTGTCCTATTCTCCCATGTCATGTATATTGTATTGATATATGATATGTTATATTATATTTTGTTGATGCACTTGTGTTTGGAAGGTTGGTTTCCATTTTATGTTACAGGTTCAAGAGCTTTGGACATCAAGCTTGGAATTGGAGCTGGAACAACTTTCAGGTTAGAGGTAAGCTATCTATCTCTTCTCCTTCATTTTCATGCTTGAATGCTTGTGCATGCTTAATATAGGATTTTAGGGTTCCATTTTTTTAGTTACTGTCTTGTATTTGGTTATAGGGAGCCACTTTATCATCCAAGGGGTTTTCATATTACCCGTAGGAAGCAAATCTCACCACAAAAATTGGTGACTCCGCTAGGAACTTTTTCCCTAGTTTCACCTTTGCTTTCTTGTCTGGATCATCAAATAATATTCTAAGTTTTGTTTCTCATCACCTTAGATCCTCTTTGATCATCATTGAGGATCATTTTAAACTCAGGCCCTTATCCTTGCTCGGATCTAGGAAACAATTTTCATTTTTTAATCCTACACGAGAATTTTTGCTCCCTCAAAATAGGTTACAAAGTGAAATTTCCCATTTTTCGCTACTTGATAGTGTGCTAGAATGAAAAAAATTTCAAATTTTCGCTCCCCCACAGTGTTCTAGGGGGGGGAATTATCAAATTATCGCTCTGTATTGGTTTGTGCAGGGGCGAAAATTCCCTGTTTTGGTCATTTTTTAGCTTGTTTGGAGGGGTTCCCTTGGTTTTTTTAATCCAAAATTCTCGTGTACCTCCATATGGTCCATTGGATTATTTTTGACACCTTTTTGAATAAATTTGAGTCCTTTTCATCCACATTTTGTCTCTAGTCCTTCGTTGGCAGCTTTGAGGCAATTTGGTCAATTTTGAGTCCTCTAAGCCACTTTTCAGTTCTGGGAGTCAAGTGTACCTTCCTAGTCACTTTAAGATCTATATAACATAATTTTGAACCCTTCCAAAACTCATTTGGGATAATTTGGGACCTTCTTTATTTGTTCGGAAGTCTAGGTTCTACCTTGGAAACTTGAAACCCCCTAGGGTTAACTTTGATCCCTTCCTTTGTTGTTTCAATTTTCTAAGTTTCATTATTTTGTACAATGGTCTTATTATCTTCTTAAAAATGATTTATATCCTTCCATACCCCATTTGTTTAGATTTGGATCCTTCTTCCTTGTTTGGAAGTTGGAGTTTGTGCTTGGAAAATCGAAATCCCCTTGGGTTAACTTGATCCCTTATGTACATTTTCGATTTTTCTGAATTAGAGTCTCTTGATCAATGATTTTGTGACCATTATATGACTGATTTGGACTCATACAAATCATATTTGGATTTGTTTGGAAACTCTTGGAATGGTTTGGAAGTTCGAAGCCTTTGTTTGGTCTCTTGAGTCAAACAAGTGCTTTGTTTTCTTGTTGGGTAGAATTGTCATTCTTTTCAAGTCCCAATAGCTTGCATTTGTTTTTAAACTTCTTCTTTCCATTGGATTGTGATTGGATTCAATTTTTAGAGATCTCTTTAGTGTGTTATTCCAAAGGTTTGCTTGGTTTGGCGTGGTTTGGTTTGGTTATTAGGCTTTGAAAGGATTGGGACATCCTTGTCTTTCAACATTGTTTGTTCTATGGAAGTTGTGATGCAAATATGTTTTTGAGAATGAGATTAGTTCTTTCATGGCTATGTTTTGTCAACTATGGAAAGATGAGGTTCAAATGCATCTATTATCCAAAGGTTTTCTACTAATCAAAGAAGCTAAGGGACTAGAGCCATATGTATACTATGATTTTATTGTTGTTTTAGCCACTGAGAAAGAAATTGTAGGTTGTATTATATTTTCCCCTTTGTGTGTGTGTGTGTGTGTGTGTGTGTATATATATATAATATTTTTAACTTAAAATAATAATTATTAATTTGATTACATGTTTAATAATTAATTTATATTAAAATATTATTTTATTGAAATATGATTATAATATAGCATAACTATTGAGAAACACACTAAGTTGACATAAATCAATCAATTAAATAAATTTCATTATTCAACATAATCATTGAGGACAATATCAATTCAACATCACTTAACAAGATGAATGTTGAAATGTGATATACCCATTGTGAAACATTACAATCCAATAAAACCCTTAAGGAATATGGTAATGGGATTAAGGAATATGGTAATGGGATATAACACTTGATGAGTGTTGAAATGCCACATAATTCTTAATAAACGTCATATTGTGACAAAAACCTTGCAAAACATTATAATTACATTGACAGATTTAACCACAATTCAATATAACCATTAAGTAATATATCAAGATGAAATAACATAAACATAATTACAAGAATACAAGATTAATTTAATATTTAAAAGTTAATATTATGATAACTTTATTTACAAATTATTTTAATGTGGTTATTTAAGGATTAATATAAAATTTAAAATAAATGAAAAAATAACTTTATATGATCTCAGGGAAACAAATTTCCTAATTTTAACTTAGCATATGAAGGTCCCAAATAACTTTACATATATATTTCCTATATTTTCTTGTTTTATTTCTTATATTTTCTTGTTTTAACTAAAACACTAAAGGTTAAAAAAAATTATACATGTTTAAGATTTCTATTTAGTTTAGCTTATAAATATTATGATTACAACCCTCCTACATTGTTATCTATCTAACACATTATAATTTTTTTTAAATTAAAATTAGAGAACACATTTCAATCTATTTTTTAATTAAAATTAGAGAAAACTAATAGTTTGAACTAATCCATTCAAATACTTTATTCAATTAATATTATAATTTAATATAAAACTAAAGCTTATCAATTCATTTCCAGAATTCTATATTACACATTCACCTAAGTATTGTGTATTTTTAGTTATTCAATTAAATTTTGTATAATTATTAATTTAAATACTTGAGTTAGTTGTTTGCTATAGCAATTAGAAAATTCCTTATATAATAAGCCTTTCCATTTTGATAATTAATCGAGGATCTCTTCTACGAATCCTAACAATGGTTGTTTCATTTGACAATGAACTTTCATAATTGAAAATTCGTAGATGAAGTCCAGGTAGTTGGATAGTATCCCGCTTAAAATGTGATTTGGTTGACAAATTTGCATTAAATTGAATTATATAATCGCCTTGCTGAGAGAGGACATTGGAAGCTCGATTATTGGAATCTGTAGCTAAGTAAGTTAAATGAAACGCTCTAATCAACTTCTGAAAATTATTAATGTTAAGAGATGCCCAACACCCTTTCATGCTTCATATTAATATATAAATAATAATACAAATAAATATATCGCTAATGACAATTGATCGCCCTGACTATAATATATGATCAATTGATGGCCATTTTTTATTAATATCTTGAATGAGAAGAGTAAACTTCACTTGATATTTTTGCTATCATTTTTTTTTAATTATACAATATTTTATGCAATTTATTTTAAGTATACAATTTTTTATGCATTTTTTAAGAAAGCAATGACTGCAATTTTTTTAAGAGAACAATGAATGACTTTTATGCATTTTAATATTATAATATGATATATATTTTGCATGGTAGCATTAAATAAAGAAGACAATGACTGAAAAAAATTAAGAAAACAATGAATGACTTTTGGGCATTTTAATTACGTTGTAAGGCGTTTCATAAGTGGGATAGATTCCCTGAATTTTGGCTTGTACGCGTTATTAGCTATTGGATGGTTTGTCTGACGATTGGAGTGATTTGGACCGTCGATTGCCTCAGTGGCATAATCTCTTAGAGGTAGGATGGCAGGTGACAGGTGATGTGTAACATCGCTTTGAATGCATTCGCTTGAATCTCACCTGCTACAATCAAAGCTACTTGAAAGCTCTTGGATCGTCCATTCTAGATTGCCAAGTGAAGGTTGTGTGTTTAACTTGTTTTTCTCTACAGATAGGACAGATGGCTCCCCTACGCCATTGATATGCATTAGACCATCGCAAGGACCTGGATCGACTTCATAGTTAACCCTACCATTAGATGCCTCTCTGTTACACCTAAAATCTTACCATCATGAGACTCAGTGTAATCATCCCTAAAGTTTCCTTGACTAAGTTATTAACCTGGAAGAGATACAAACCCATTCATACTAGGTTTTGGGAGGTCGTCGTAGGTTGTCCTCTTGCAGCTTACGACGATATCAGTTAATGGACAAAAATAGCTTCTTCGAGCCCATTCTCGGAGCTAGATGACATGGATCCCTATCCCTGACCTTTTGGGAGAGCTGGCATTCGCTTCCTAACCTCTTGGAAGGATCCCCTATCTCTCTCCTACCATATCTCAACCTGCCCTATCCATTTAGTCCTATATAAGTGAAGCTCACTCCCATTCCAAGGGGAGGAAGTCTATAGTGTCTACATGCTATTGAAATTACCTTAGGAGAGATCTCTACTCATCTATTGGGAGACTCACACTTCCTTGGGAGGCTTTGGCATTGGTTCAATCGGATGAGGATTGCTACGTAAAGTCTATGGTTGTAATCTTTCTATCCTATGTACTTCCCTTTCAATATAGTAATATAATTGCTTTCCACCAAAATCTCATTGTATTAATGATATCTTGTGTAGTTCGCCTGCTTGACTACTTACTTAGATTTGTTATTGTATAGATGCGTTTTACTTGTCTTGTTGTCTTGACAGGTTTTGCATCTCGAATCTGAAGATCGTCAAGTTTGGAGCAGCATTCAAGGAGAAAAGGATTAGCGATCTATAAGGTAAACATATCTAGTTCCTTGATCCTTAATTAGATCTAGGAAAGTGACTTATATTTAGTCTTATTTGTTCTAGACTCGCGTTGAGCTAGGGAGATCATGCCTCGAGTCCACTCTTGGTAGATTGTTCATCAAACAAATCTGGCGATCATACTGGTCCTTCAACAGCTTATTGGACATCTTTTCTAGGCCACCCAGTGGCCCATTTTGTCGTCGCATCCACACCTAGTTGGGATACTCCCACCGATCGCATGGAACCTTATCGTGAACAATTGGCCAGGTTGTGAGCTATAGCCACACAATTTACAAATCGGAGCCTTCCATGGAGGGCTGAAGACCCAACTTTACCTCCTTATAAACCACTCCCAAGTCGTTATTTGTCTTATGATTCATCGAAATCGTCCACACAACACGTGACCACTTCTAAGACTAGTCAACCATCAACCCCTACACATCCATCTCCTAAACAAGAGACGAGTCCTATACCTCAGACGACCCAACCTGTTGAAGGACAACAGTCCAACACACCTATGACTACCACGGTTATGTCACCTGCTCCTCCCCCACCCCAAACTTCGAGGGGAGGATACTTTTTACCTCCTACCTTCTTTACAGGTAACGATAATCCCACGGTGGATAATCAACAAGTAGTGTTGGGTCAACCTTTACTTAGTGGTCAACAAGTTGTTGCTGGGGGAAACCCTCGTCTCTTAACCATAATACTGCAGCAGGAGTTCCCATCGGTCCTTCCGTTGGAAATTCCTTACCTCCCGGACATTCTACTACGGGACTATCCCATGTTAGGGGATCATCCAATGTAATTCAACCACCATCGAGTCAAGCATATCCAGGTCATCTTAACCCTATGTCGGGTCAACTTAATCCTGGAAATGAACTCTACGGGGTACCTTACCCCAGAAACCCTTACACTCTATGGGGACAGCAGAATGTTTTACAACATGGACCCCCACTTATAGTCCCTCAAGTCCCTACACCCCCGTTTGGTCCACCCCCACCTCCCATTGGAGGCTGCAGACCCCCACATAACTCTGGAGGAGGTGGACCTCTACCTTCTGGCGGAGGACCACCTCATTCCGGTCATCATGGTCCACCCCCTGGTGGTGGTGGTGGAGGACCATCCCACCCTAGAGGTGATGGTGGAGGACCATCCCACCCCGGTGGTGGTGGTGGAGGACCATCCCATCCTGGTGGTGGTGGTGGAGGACCTTCTCATCTTGGTGGCAGTGGCGGATGACCACCACCCTACTATGGTGGAGGTGGTGGAGGAGGCTCTTACCCTTCCGGTGGTGGCGGTGTCCCACCACCCCCTCCCGGCGGAGGTGGTGGAGGCCCACCCTATTCCAGCGGTGGTAGCGGACCACCACCTCTTCCCAGCGGAGGCGGTGGTGGCCCATTCTACCCTGGCGGTGGAAGCGGACCTTCACCATTTGGAGGCGGCGGAGGCAGGCCACCACCTTATGGTAATGGGCCACCTTACTATGGTGGCGGACCTAATTTTGGTCCGGGCGGCCTTTACCCCTATGGCCAGTTTCCTCCTGGAACACCCTATGGCCAGTCGATACAAGGTCCCACTGGTCCTTACACAACTTATTAATACTATCAGTACCCACAGCCTAATCCACAGCTACCCTTCTTGGCTACTTTGGACCTGCCTGACTTGTCTCGCCTAACCAACGACCCCATCTACCACGGAACTAATTGGCCACCCATTCCGGCAAAACTTCCATTAGATATCCCGAAATTTGCTGGCAAGCCGGGTGAGGATCCTAAAAACCATGTGATGACATACCACTTGTGGTGTTCATCCAACTCCTTGATGGATGACTTGATCTGCCTTAGGTTATTTCAACAGACTCTCACTGGTTCGGCCGCCAAGTGGTATATTGAACTACCACCCCATTCTTTTCCTGATTTTGGTTCTCTTTCTATGAATTTTTTGACTCATTTCTAGTTGGTTATATGGTATTAAACTGGTACAGATCTTTTAACCTCGCTCCGTCAAAATACCGCTACTCACATCTCAGATCATATACATGAGTGGCAGAATAGATGACGTTTGATTAAAGATCCTATTCCATACCAACTCTTAGCGCACTGGTTTACGAAGTCTCTCATCCCTACCATAGCACAAGATGTTGCCATGGGAGGCGTTGTCACTAAGGAACAAGCCATCACCCGTGCCCATTTTCTAGACTTAGTCTATGCTCAATCTGGCACGTTGTTTGATATCCTTCCTGGCGCACCCCATAACACGTACAACCCCGCGAAACCACCCAAGGGACCCCAAGTTGATGGCATCATTGGATCCCTTAGCACCCAACCTTCTTCTCAAACTATTGGATCGTCGAACCCCCAAGGTTCTTCCCTATCACCAACACAGGCTGGTCACAGCACCACCAAATTATCCTCTCTTGCTGTCACCGAAGAAGTGAATTCTGTTTCATCAGCTTCACCTCAATAGTCTGGTGGTAAGAAGAAGAACAAAGGGAAACCTAAGAAATCTTCCACCCAACAGGAACATAAGAGCACCCCTGATGACACCAAACATAAAAGGAGGTTGAAGTATCCTTGTCTACTGTGTGGTGTTGACCACTTTTCTAAAGAGTGCCCCCATAGAGACGAAGTTCAAAAGTTTCTTAAGGGAAAACCCACACCCGCAGTTCTCAACAATCCCTTCCCTACTCAAAATCAACAGTTGATTGCTCACACCTCTCCTTCCCAAGGAGAAGCATCTACCACCGCGCATGTTCTCATGATGTGTATTGAGACCATCAACTTGAACACCCGTTCTCGTTCGTATGACTCTGTTCCAGCAAAGGAACCTGTTGGAAGTAATACTGAAAAAGTATCCACTTCGATGCCTAGCGTCACCATACCAGGTGCTCCTCTCACCATTGAGAAGTCCTCTTTCGAGTCAGTGTTGCGTCCACCCAAGAGCACGATTAGAAAATCAGTTTTCAATCCCAATGCTTGGGCTGCTCAAAACTGCAACATTGTAGAGGACCTAGCACAAGCTCTTTGTGCTATGTTGACGCTCAAGGTATTGCAAAACTGTCCTAATCAGCGCAAGACTCTCCTCGCTGCCATCGGTGCTGTTGACCCGGATTCATTGAATACCATCATGTTCCAGATGGAGTACTTCAAACCGAGGCTCTCCCATCAGTTGGAATTTCAAGTTGCCACAAACATTGCTGGGAAGAGAATCCATCGTACCGTTTTGGACGAAGGTGCCTCTATGTCAGTCATGTCGATCTCATGCTGGAGAACCATTGGCTCTCCCGAGTTGAACTGTTCTCCTACCACTTTTGAGAGCATTTGACAAACATGGATTTCAACCTCATGGGTTGTTACAAGCTTTAGCAGTCAAGCTGGGGGGCAAGACCATAACCATTAACGTGGAAGTGGTCACTGCCCCGTTAGATTATAACATTCTTCTTGGTCGTAATTGGTTTTAGCCATGACTGCGGTCGCATCATCTATCTTCCGCACAGTACAATTCCCCCATCAAAGTCGAATTATCACGGTCGACCAACTAGATTTCTACACACCTGACACCGCTACTCACCCGGGCGATAACGTTCCATCAATTGGACAATCTTCACATCAGTATGAGAGAGTGGGGGCGGCCTCATTAAGGACTCATCCCTTATGGGCATCTTTCCTACTTTGGATCCCCCAAATCATGTTGCCACGGTGAACATGATATCCTCGCAGATTTCATCTATCCCCAACTCCACTGATTCATGGCTTGTACCTAACGAAGCCACCACACACCTGATTGGAGACACCATGCCTCTGTCACCCGCCGAACTCACATACAAGGATATCCAGTCAACACCGAAGAACCACTTAGCTGTGGCCTCCACCTCCTATTCTCCACAACAGACATCATCCGACCCCCTACTCCGAACTTTTCATTCTAACGAGTCCATTATGGAAATCATGAGTGCGAATGATGCTCCGTGGAAAGACCTCCATCATCGTTCGTATTTCCTTCCCTTTTTCGATACTGTGGAGAATACCATTAGCACCATCTTTGCACCAGATTTCTACTCTGGCTCTCAGTCCTCGATACTCACGTGTCAAATGGAATTCGAAGGCAACCTAGCCAACATTGAGCCTACCACTTTGATAGACATTTCGGTTACTCCCGGTGTAGTGGAACACATTCAGTTAGGCCAGAAGTGTTCCCTTGAAGAAGTCATTGCTTACACGGCCTTATTCAAGCAATTCCGAGACATGTTCACTTTGACCTATGAGGAGATGCCTAGGATAGACCCCACCATTGTTTTACATGAAATCAAAACCTATCCCGACGTCAAACCTGTCCACCAAAAGTTGCGACCGGTACACCCTCGAAAGACTGCGGCAATCAAGGTAGAGATTGAGAAACTCTTGAAGGTCGGCTTCATTTACCCTATCCCACTGACAGAATGGGTCTCAAACGTCGTCCTTGTTACTAAAAAGTAGGGCACCATTTGTGTCTGTGTTGATTATCGGGATCTCAACAAGGCTTGTCCCAGGGACAACTACCCAACTCCCTTTATTGACCAGATTATTGACAATTGTGTCGGAAGTGTCATTTTTTTATTTATGGATGGCTTTTCTGGATACAACCATATTGAGATCCACCCCGCCGACCAACACAAGACTGCATTCATCTGTCCTTGGGGAACATTCGCGTATCGTAAACTTCCATTTGGTCTTAAAAACACTGGTGCCACATTCCAGCGGGCCATGTCGTACGCCTTCCATGATGTGAAGGACTTTGTGGAACCCTACTTGGATGACCTCCCTACCCACTCAAAGCAACGTGAGTTCCACATAGATCATCTGACGACCGTTTTCCTCAGATGCAAACAGTACAATATCCGTTTGAAGCCTCATAAGTGTATTTTTTGTGTCGAGTCTGGACACCTCTCAGGGTTTATTGTCTTGAAAGATGGGATCCACATTGATCCCTTTAAGGTGGAGGCCATTGTCTCTGTTCCACCTCCAACTAATATTATGGAACTTCAGAGTCTACAAGGAAGAGCAACTTATTTGAGGCGTTTTGTCTGTAATTTCATGCAAAAGACGCTGGGTTACATGAGATTGATGAAAAAAGACGTCCCGTTCATTTGGGATGTCCAATCTCAACAATCTTTTGATAGTTTTAAACATGCCATCACGCATGCCCCTGTGCTCCAACCGCCAAATTACTATCAAGATTACATTCTATACCTCGCTGCTTCCGACATGACTATCGCCATGGTTTTGGTGGAGGAAGACCAAAACTCCCAAGAAGATGTGATATACTACACAAGTAAAGGTCTTATTGACGCTGAAACGCGATATTCACATGTTGATAAACTCGCTCTCGCGGCAGTTATTGCCGTGCATAAGTTTTGACATTACATTTTGCTTCGCACCACCACCATCATCGCCGATTCAAACCCCATGTACCACGTTCTGACTCGTCAGGTGCTTGGGGTCAAGTATTCACGCTGGATCATGATATTGCAAGAATTTAATTTTCTTTTCGAAAAATCCAAGTCTAAAAAGTCTTTGGTGTTTGCTGAGCTCATCTGCGACCTCCCCCATGCTGATGTAGAATCTGAGCCCAATGACTCTTTTCTAGATGAGTAATTGTTTCTTATCAGTACCTCTGATCCATGGTATGGATATATCACTTTATATCTTCAAACCCAACATTTTATCCCTCAATTGTCTCGTGACGACCGTCGTCGAATACGCCACCATGCGAAGTATTATCTGATTGTCAGCGATACTTTGTGCCGCCATGGTATCGATGCTATTCTTCGACATTGTCTGACTCATGACGAGGCTGAACACATCCTAAATGACTGTCATGCTGGGGCTTGTGGCGGTCATCTCTCTGGGATGGCTACAGCCCAAAAAATTCTTCGCGTGGGATATTATTGGCCGTCTATCTTTAAAGATTGTATCGAGGCTGGAAAAAAATGTCCTCCATGTCAACATTTTCATACAAAAAAGCACACCCATCCCGCCCTGTTACACTTGGTTATTGTCGTTGGCCCCTTCGCTAAATGGGGCATTGATTTCATGCATTGTAGGCCTAGCTCAGCCAGGGGGCATAGTTACGTGATTGTAGCTGTGGACTACTTTACAAAGTGGGCCGAGGCAATGCCTACATACACGAACGACGGCAAGACCACCACACTCTTCATATTTAATCATGTAATAGCGCGGTTTGGAGTTCCTCAAGCGATATTTACTGACCACGGTTCTCACTTTATGAACCATATAGTTGACAAGTTGAGCGACATATTGGGTTTTCTCCATGAAAACTCGACACCGTGCTACCCACAGTCAAACAGACAAGTAGAGGCCATCAACAAGGTCTTGAAAACCATGGTCCAATGCATGGTGGGTACGCACAAATCCAATTGGCATAACATGCTCTTCTCCGTACTATGGGCTTATCGAACTTCCATTAAACCGCCACTGGATTTACTCCCTTCCAACTAGTGTATGGATTGGAGGTTGTCCTTCCTATTGAGTGCGAGATTCCGTCCCTCAAGCTCGCCATTGAACTTCTCCCCAACACTACTGCTGAGGAAGAATGTTTCCTCTACCTAGCTAAGCTCGACGAGACTCGCCGAGATTCCTCTCTTGCCAACGAGGCTCATAAGAGACACATCAAAGTGCAGTACGACAAGTTGGTAGAACCTCGCACCTACAGCGAAGGAGATTTGGTCCTCACATACAACCAAAAACATGATAAGTTGGGGGCAGGAAATTTTGAGTCCATGTGGCATGGACCTTACGTAGTGAAATTCGTCTTAGAGAAGGGAACTTATGAACTTGAAGACTATGACAGGATATCTTTGGGTGAGCCCCGCAATGAGCTCTACCTAAAGAGGTACTATGCCTGAGTCTTTCATGCATAAGTACTTTTGTATATATTGTATACGGCGTGTGTTTGTTTTTGTGTGGTGTGATGGTTTGATTTTTGCATGTTTAGGTCTTGTTTCATTTCTTATACCATGTACTGTCTACGTGTGCAAATGGAAACTTGCTATAGATTCGCGAACGGCTTCAGTCGGCATACCCGCCACCTTGCTTCAGCAGCCTGGGTACTCTATTCACCTACTGGCGAACTTATCAGTTCAGGAGGAATGTGTCTAGGTTTCGCGACCAACAATCTTGCAGAATATCAAGCAGTAATTGGAACCCTAACTGATGTTATTTCTTTGGGTATGAACCACATTGTCATCCACTTGGATTCTCAACTAGTGGTCTCTCATCTTAACCAATTCTATGCCATCCGCAATCCAACCTTACTCCGTCTCTATAGACGAATCCGTCTTTTGGAAAGGTCCTTCGAGTCCATTCAATACCTGCACATTCCACGAGACGTGAACGCAATTGCCGACTCCATGGCCAGCTTCATCTTAGATTGGTACATTGCACACACATAATCATATTCATGAACTGTTAAAAGTAGACATAACATGTAAATAACTCATTTTATAAGCAAACACTTAAACGAGATCACATCATTCATCCATTTAAAACACATAATGTATAAAACCACCAAAATGTCTGTATATATATATCATCATAAAAAGTAGTGCTGGTACAAAATCTGAAGCACGATGGCTTTCAGTGAGTCTATACAAAATCTGAAGCCTCATAGCTTTCAGTAGTACAAAATATGAGGCTTCTAAGCTCTCAGTACATACATAATAACAACATAAGGCCTAACGCCTAGCCCGTACACCCCTAGGTCTCGCAGCTCTAGCCTGCTGAGTATGGAAGCAGTCAACTACTCTCGCGACGTTGCGGAGTAGCACATTGAAGCGCATGGATGATCCCACCGCATACCTCTGCATAGGCCGCAGTAACTCGTCCACTATCGGCTCTAGAACATCTAACATCAACCCAGTCAGGTTCTCGCAGATGTCCTCCATCTCCACCATGGAGGCATGTACGGTTGGGGCCATGGCTGCTCTCCCTCCTCTCCTCGCAAGAAGAGAAACTCCTACTGGTCGCGCGGGCCCCACGTCTACACACACATGCTATTAACTTATTAGCACTATATGTAATACCCCAATTTTGACCCTTATGAAATATTGGCTTCTAATGTAAATATTGTATACATGCGTTGTATGTTTCCCTAGCGTGGAGCTCAAGGCCAAGGCCCCGCTAGTGTATGTTCGGATTTTATTTAAAACAAGCAAGTATTTGATATTTGATACCCATGTTCTATTAAGCCATGGAATATTGTAAATTGATGTAAATGGTGTGTAAATGTTAATATTTCAATAAAATACCAAAACTGGCTATGGAAGTAACCAATGAGAAGGGGCCATGTGTATCCACTAGGGAGTGGTGAGGGGGGTGTGGGGATGAACCATACGCTGCCAAATGTCATTGTGAGAACCCATTTGACTTTCCTTGATGACATTTATTTATGTTGTAAGGAAGTTGTTGGAGATTTCAGTCCATGGCTTCAATGGAGCATGGGCAGCCCAGAAATTCGTATGGCAGAGTATGGACTCTGTTTTCTTGTACTACAAAGTCACTCTACCTCATGGGAGTTGCTTCTTCATCATCCCCATTCCATTGTGGAGGTTACCAACATCATTTTTCACCCAAAAAAGAATTTCCAGCAGTGAGAAAAACCAGAAATCGCAACTTTGCAAGAACCCATGTTTTGAAGTGCCAAGAATGCCCAGATTTGGTATTGGACAGTGAAATCCAATGGGGGATCCAAAGATATGAACTTTGGGGCGAATTTGAGAGTATTAGATACCCCAAAATCCATTGGAAAACCCAGTTTTTATAGCCCAGAAAACCAGTGACGGAATTGAGTTATTTGATGAACAGAATTGTGAGAAATCCAATTGTGAATGACTGAGCAGAGGTTGGGTTTGCTTGATAAACCCAATGAAGGCTAGAATCTCAAATAATTAGCAGCAGGACCTTTCTATGCCCATCCTAAAGAGCACTGGAGGGAAGGGACGCCTGAGAGACTGTGCAGCAGAGAAGGGGACCTTCCTTGTGTTGGGTGTGGTAGGTATTGTGGGTGCCTTGACTGTTTGAATTAACTTGAGATGCCTATAGCTCTATGGTTGAGCTCACTAGCTTAGCATTACCCTCCTCTACTCTCTAGTATTCTTGATAAACCCAACTGTGTGTTGGCTTAGCATAGTTATTGAGTGAAACCATGGCTGTGAGTGAGCCCAGCTAGTCCCTCCTTAGTGGATACACAACCCAGCTTGGGGGTGATCTCTCAGCTGAAAGAATACATGCTGGACAGAGATCCATGGTTGGGTGAAACGTTGCTCTCACATAACCAGTTGTTTGGACAGCTTCATCTTCAAGATAAGTGTTATCCGTGTTATAAATTATATGCATTTTGTGTTTTGTAATGTGTTAATTCGGAATGGTAATTATTCATGTTAATGGAATTGATATGAAGTCTGTGCATAGCATGAGAATGGGATGGAGTCCTTGCCTGTTGATGCATCCTTTGCTTGAGATAAATATACTGATGTATGCCTGTTGTGTGTGTGAAATTATGTATTTTAATTCTGTTGTGTAATTTAATTGTGCGTTTTATTTCAATGGTAAAAATTTTACCATTATGGCTTTGGGGAAGAATTAGACACCCCATGTTACAGTCATGTTCCCTCCCTTGCATTGAATTGATGGAAGGGGACGCTACACTATAACAAAAAAATCATAAATACACAAAACTAAAAAGAACAAGGGTCAATATTCTTACCGATGTCTCCCCACTCTGCTCCCTCGGGCAGTGCCAAGTCTGGGTCCTCCCTGTAGTCCGTACCACTGTACGGGTAATCCTCCACCATGAGCAGCTGTCCCTCCAGCCAGGTGAAAAAATTAGGACCATACCCGATGATAGGACCCCCACCATGACGGGCCATCACCTCTGTCCATTTGGCCATGTGAGGATCCCTAGGATCCCTGTCATCCAGAGGCACCTACGGGCGCAAGAGGGGGACCCGCTCCAAAAGAAATGAGATCAATATATATCCATAGCCGAACTGCTTGAGCTCCCCATGTCGAAACTTGGTCATCTGAGCTCGAATTTTTTCAAGGAGTCCCTCGCACCAGTTGAATACCTTTGGAGACATACAATCCTTCGCATACAACATCTGGGACCTAGTAGCTAGATGGGGCACCTGGCTCCCTGCTATCCTCGTGATTGTGAAAAGAAGAGCTCGTAGTGGACGTTCTCGTACCTCTTTGATGGGAATCTTCCCTCTAGAGGCACGGGCGTGAGGAGTGTAATGCTGAAGGATCAAGTCGTCTATTGTCCGATCACTTCCCTGTGATCTGGTAAGAGCCACATTGTCCCCCCTTCGGGACAGTCCAATCAAGAAGTAGATGTCTTCCACATCTATAGTCAAAGTATGCTCTCCAATCACAAAATACTGCTGTGCGGCGTCCCAACAACGGACCATATGTTCCAGTAGTAGTACTTGGGCCCTCATGCCCTAAATGTTGAAGAACTTCAGTAGCCTGCAATTTCGTAATGCCTCTACACATAATGGGTCACTTGCAGCTTGCACATCATCTACCTCGTGTTCTCGTTCATGCCACTCTAAGACCATGTTGGCTACTACTAACCTGCCAAAAGGAGCATTTTAATACCATTAGAACTCACTTCAACCACTAGAAGTTTATCTTTTGGGCTAGGTTTGTTGTTGGGCTAAGACGTTTCCGCCATCGCACACCGTCAAATCTGACAGTGTGACATCGTCACAACCCAACTTTGTGGTATTTGCGACGACCTAGGTTCGTCGCAGTTCTCGTAAGGGCTACCTGCGATGACCCGAGGACACAATAGCCCTCCACAAACCAACCCAAAAACCCAAAAAATGAACTAAAATTTAAATTGTAAACCACTAGAAATGTGATGGATGAAGTTTAGAGTTACCTGCTCCGAACGACTTGTGAAATGGTTGCTCGCAGCTCCTAGAATCGACAAGTGAAATTTTGGCTCTAAATGGCACTTCTTCTCCCCAATTTGGCAAATGAACAATGGTGACTATATTTGGTTTTTGTTTCTATTTATAAACAAAAAGGCATATTCTTTTTCAAATATTTGATGCTTTTTAGGTCATTTGCTATAGTTTGGATCATTTTTATGACATTTGAATGCCTGGTCGACTTTTTGACCTAGTTTTTGAGTATGCAAGAGTTGTTAAGTGTTCTTTGTGCACCATTTTCACATCATAACTGTCATTTCAGGTATGGACAATCCTTTGAATGTTTTGTCATTATTTTGTATCCGTTAGATTGTAATTATCTAATGATGACGAGCTTACTCTTTGTTCTTTCTCGTGCTCTTAAAACCATGAGAATAGGTTACCGAGCTATGATTTATCACTTTTCTGGGCTCGTTAAACTCCTATGGAAAATGAACCCCCCTGGAGTCTATCTTTAAGCTCTTTTCAGACTCTTGAAATACAAAAAGATTTCCAAGCGATCTTGTCACATTGACGCTTGTTAAAGAATTTGAATGGTCCTCTTCCTGGTGATAGTTTACCCCTTTTTCATACCAAAGGGCACTATTTACGAAAAAGGCATACTCCAGCCAATCATGACTGGAAGAGTCCTCTCCCGCATTGTTTTACCCTTTTTTTGGGCGATGAGGCTAACTTTACGAAAAAGGACCATTGTAGTCTTCTTTAGTTCTTTTCAAACTCTCTAAACATGAAATGACGACCGATTTTACCTTCTATGGACTTGTTAAACTCTCACATCGAAGGACCCGTCATGGGACGAACCCCTCCTATCCTAGGTTCAAAAAATATTTGGGATTGGACTCATCTATGAGATGAGCTATACCGAGCATCTGGTTACCCTCATCAAGCTCATAAAAAACACATGAGGCACTCATCATTCATGATGGGGAAAAAGGAAAGCTTTTATGTTACACCCTTTATCTATGGCAGTACCTAGTCATTCTTGAACATGGCACTCATATATATTTGCATACTGCACTTGGATCATCTATTTGTCCTCGAGTTTCACCGACTTCCTGAGTCTTGTCACTCCTTTGAGTCATTCAAAGTATGCTTCCATCATCAGTTGCATTTAGGTTTTGGTGTCGTACTCGTCATGTCAATACTGCCAAGTCATGCCATGCCCATGTTCAAGAATATTCTCACCATTCATTATCTGTAGTCAGTACGCCTACTACCATTTCGGTCTACTCTGAGTCGGTCTTGCATGTTATTGTACCATTCGATACACTCTACACATCTTTGTCATCTTTCGTATCGATGATGTGGGATTCATCATGGCCCTCCTTCGACGGATTCATCCTTGTCGACTTCAACACATCATCCGAGGGTTGAATCTAGAAACCAACCAAGTACCTTGGCCCTGCATGCCTCAATGGCAGGTTACCTCACTTTCGACATGAGTTTACATCATTGACTCTTGATTGAAATATTTCATCTTGCGTTCGACTTCAACTCATTTGTTCATGCTTGATGATATGTTCTATGATACCTTGGGAATCATTGACATCAATGGTGATTTCTCTCGCGCTTGTTAATGGTATACATCAATGAACGGTAATCAAGTGGTTTCTACCATGTTCAACATCAAGACATTTGTAATCACATGGATAGATTTGTATCATTGCGGGTTCATCTTGAAGACCTTGGGGAGTCATGTTTTACCCAGGTTGCGATGGAGTTTGTTTCGAGTCATATCACACGGATCCACATTTGTATTGGTCATGGCTGTGTTATCATCTCATCATGCATCTTCGCTTGTGTATAGTAGCCATGATTGTGTTCAGTTGGTCATTACTATCATGGATATGCAATGTATTGGTCGGTAGCCATGTTGTACATCATATGAGACTGTGTACTCAAAGTCAGTTGTACTGCAACAACGTCCTTCGTCCGACGAGCCATTGCCATTCCTTCTATCAAAGCATTTCACCTTTCCAAATTTCAAACAGCTTCATGCTTTGGGGGGCATTTTGTTACACCTAAAATCTTACCATCATGAGAATCAATGTAATCATCCCTAAAGTTTCCTTGACTAAGTTATTAACCTGGAAAAGATACAAACCCATTCATAGTAGGTTTTGGGAGGTCGTTGTAGGTTGTCCTCAAGCAACTTGCGACGTCGTAGGTTGTCCTCCTGTAGCCTGCAACAATGTCAGTTAATGGACAAAAATAGCTTCTTCGAGCCCATTCTCGGAGCTAGATAACATGGATCCCTATCCCTGACCTTTTGGGAGAGATGGTATTCGGTTCCTAAACTCTTGGAAGGATCCCCTATCTCTCTCCTACCATAGCTCAACCTACGCTATCCATTTAGTCCTATATAAGTGAAGCTCACTACCATTCCAAGGGGAGGAAGTCTATAGTGTCTACATGCTGGTGAAATTACCTTAGGAGAGATCTCTACTCATCTATTGGGAGACTCACACTTCCTTGGGAGGTTTTGGCATTGGTTCGATCGGATGAGGATTTCTATGTCAAGTCTATGGTTGTAAGCTTTCTATCCTATGTACTTCCCTTTCAATACAGTAATATAATTGCTTTCCACCAAAATCTCATTGTATTAATGATATCTTGTGTATTTCACCTGCTTGACTGCTTACTTAAATCTATTATTGTATAGATGCGTTTTACTTGTTTTGGTGTCTTGTTGTCTTAACAGGTTTTGCAGCTCGAATCTGAAGATCGTCAAGTTTGGAGCAACATTCAAGGAGAAAAGGATTAGCGATCTATAAGGTAAACGTATCTATTTCCTTGATCCTTAATTAGATCTAGGAAAGTGACATATTCTATCCTATTTGGTCTCGATTCACGTTGAGCTAGGGATATCATGCCTCGAGTATGCTCTTGGTAGATTGTGCATCAAACACTCTCCCCTTCTTTATCATATGCATCCCACAGCATAATTTGAGCGCATGGGAAGTTGTTGATAAGTGCATCGTTGAGTGGAAAATTACAATGCTCATGATTTTCCTTAGAAAACTATGTGACCTCTCCATGGGGTTTGTTCGGAAGATCAAAGCCGATGCATGTTTCCTATACAAACCCTCTACCACCTGTTCTGTATATTTTTCAGGGTTGAGTTTTCAGATGCGAAAGGGCCGAGGGAAATTTATGGGTATTGTTTTTGGGTGTCCATAGACATAGACCCCACCAACCCGTGTTCAAATCTCATTCCCATATTTTTTATCAACAAATGCCCTTGTTCGAATCTCATTCCAATTTTTTGGCCAACAGATCCAGGGAAATGCAGCCAAGTGCCCCTAGCATGGCCCATCTGCAGTGGATCACCTCCAACTCTCTATTTGTGCGAGCATCTTCAAATCGACCGAGAGCCCTGTTGATGCCTCAAAAATTGTAGCATCAATCAACAAGGGATTCTCCCCAGTAAGAAAGCCCAACTAGATTGCTCACCATTTGGTGTGGGGAATCCGTCCGGTTAACGGTTCCGGCTACCGTGTAAGATTTAAAGATTTTTATTTTTTGTACCGGTTGCGGCCCAATCCACCATTTATATATTTTATAATTTAAAGGTGATATGCAATTGCGTTAATCTAAGTGCATGCAATTAAAAAAAATCTAATCTACAACTGATTTAAGCAAATTTAACCTATCCTTGCAAGGAGCAAACTGAATGTATGAGCAATGAATTGAAATAAACATCCAAAGATCTCACAGATAGCCATTTAATCGTGAAGATGCATTTCCAGCAGAAAATAAAAGATATCAAAGATAGCTCTGATTTAATTAAAACATGTCATTCCCCATTTTAACACAGAAATTCTGCAAAAGGAAGGAAATCATTCATAATAGAGAATTAATTCACGATAGTTAGGAAAGATCTCACAGAAAATGTATGAAAGATGCATAAATAGTTCAACAATTATCCAACATAATCCCAAGCAAAATGTTGTGCCGGCTTCCACAGGCCAAAACGATTTTCTAATTCATGTAGCATAAATAGTTCACATACACAAGAAGAGTGTCCTTTCACCTACCAAAAGTCCTTCTATCCTTCTCTAATCAGCTATATATAGATTTGCAAAATGCTCCAAAAGCTGCCACCTATACCCTAACGCTCCAAATTCTTTTAATTTTTCTTGTAGTGTCCAAATTTATTAAAAAGAATAAAAGCCCAACAATATTACAAAATGGACGGGAAAGAGATCCAAATGTCACTTTAATAATTAAAATATACAAAACGCCGAAAGAGAGTGTGCTGGCTATAAATCAATAGATAAAACAAAAGGTAGATTATTTATGGACTGGCACCTTTGCTAACCCGGGTGCTTCTGCTATAGCTGGTACTCCTGTTGGAACTTGTGCCACTGGTGCTGCTGGTAATTCCATCGAGACTGATGCCCCTGCTTCTCCTGCTGCTACTTGATGTGCTTCTGCTGCCAGTGCCCTGTCTGCTTCTTCTATATGTCTCACCTAGAGACTGGTTTCTTTTATGATATTGTTTGCATCAAGAGGGAGCATGGTTTTCAGAGAAAATTCATGCTTGGAAAGATCTTCCTAACGATCAACGACTTCTGTTGTTGTATCCTGGAGGCTTTCTTTCAGAAGATGTGCATGAATAGAATCCTGACCAATCCAATGGTAAAGGTCTTTAGCAGTCAAATCATCCACTTTCCTTACATAATCAATTTCAGCACTTACCCCATCCCTTAGATCATACAAACGTTGGACTTTGTCTGGAAACTCTTCTATAGTCTGGGGCATTATCATCTGGCAATTCTCTTGGGTGGTTCATATCTTAAAATATAAATTCAAGCGTGACCATGGCCACTTCATTTAGCTTCACTCCAAAATCCTTGCAAAACCCCAAGAGGCGGATATCTGCTTTGAAACCAGAGATGGATTTAAGAGGGAGGCTTTCTGGGAATCCTGACTTTCCTTCTCTCCACTCCATTTGCCTCTTAATGTCCTCACTAATATGTACATATTTCCTCCTAGGCCTAGTGGCTTCAGCATTTATTTCTTTGATTCTGGCCACCACTTCCTTTAACTTGCAGACCTCCTCCGTTATGAGCTCTTGAATCCTATGTATCCTCTTCAGTATTTCGCAAGCCTACTCATGAAAGGGACCTAGATTACCAACCTTGCTAGTTGCTAGTTCTAATTGTTGTTCTAGAAATTCCTCGCTTTCTTCCAACTTTTCTATGTTCTCCTTTAAGTCATCCATCTGCTGAGTAGCATCGAATTTCTCGGACTCCGCCTGTAGGTTCCTACTTTCAAGACCCTACTTTTCTGCTTCTAGGGCCCTTATTTGTATGACCAAGGCTCTCTTTTCTGCTTCTAGGTGCTGAAATTTTTTGTTTAGTTCTCCCTTCTCCGACACAAGGGTGTCACATTTCTCTGCCATCAAATTTGAATAGTCTTGTTCTTTGACCAGAGTCTCCTGCAAATGTTGTGCTCTCTTCTTTTCTAGTTCTAACTCATCTGCTAATACGTTGACATTGTCTATCGTTGCTTGAACAGAGGCTACAGAAATAGATGCCACGAGTTTGTGTGCATGCCGAGTAACTTGCATGACTATGGTTTCATGTTTGGTGACTACATCTGGCCGAAAAAGGCGCTTCATTCTGGTCACTGTCTCCTTAACAATGGATTTTCTCTTTTTGTTGTAAGCGAACCTTTCCCATTGGGATACTTTACTACCTTTTGATGGCGTAAAAGGGACGAGTGGGAGGTCTCTTACGGGGAGATTTATATCCAAGTCTTGTATGTTTGGGCTCTTGGGGTCAGCATCTTCTTTGGATTTATTATCTTGTTCCGCTTTTCTTTGCGCTTCTTCTTCATGTTCCCTTCTCAATCTGTCATCTTCTTCCTATTTGGCAATTCCTTCCAATCTGATCTTTTCTTCTTCTTGAATTATTTGAGCTTCATCTTTAGCTACTTGGACTCTTAGAGTCTCTTCTTCTCGAAGTTTATCCTCTTTTACTTTATTGGTTCTTTCCTCCACTTCCTTTTGGATCTTCTCGGCTTGTTCCTTGAGCCTTTGTTCTTCTTTAGAGAGAGCTTCAGCAATTTCTGAGGTACCCTTTTCTTGCTATTGTTTTGCTTCCTCCATAATATTAGAGATAGAACTGGCTCCACCCTTGCCAAGTTGGCAAATTCGTAGCTCGGTCATATTGCTAATCCATCTATACACTTCTTCATTTTCATCATAATAGTGAGCGTGTTCAAAGTTGGCATGGATCTCTTTGCAATGTTCTGCAGCTTTTCCTCGTCTATCATTTCTTTGAAAGATCCTTTCCCCAAAATGAAAGCCCTTCAACTCTACAACAAAATCTTTCATCTTTGCGATTTTTGAAAACTTGTAAGCCCCAACAAAAAAGGGTAGATGCAGGAAAGAAGCCTTCTTTGCCTTGTACAAGGTACTACCAATTCCATCAATAAAAACCTATTTCACTTCCTCCTTGTGGACTATGTAGCTAGTAGCATACCTAGGTAGGATATATGGGGGTTCGGAGCCTTCGTACATTCTTATGTAGGTTCCTTCTTGTGAAAGATAGAAATCATCATATTTTTCCAGGACTTCCATGGCGTTCTCAAATAAACAGCTAGGTTCCTCATTGAACATTAACTCATATAAAGGCATGATAAACTCTTCACAAATGACCATGTAATGCCATCTGTAATTCTGAGCCCAAAAGATCTTGTATGCAGTGTGTACCGGGGTGTCGGCCTGGTTCCAGATGCATCGTAGCTTTGGAAAGGGATGCTTCGCCACAATACAATCTATCAAGTAGGATGGCATGTAAAATTCTGCTCTTTTTTCTGCTAACCCTTCTTGTGCAGCAATTATAGTTGATGACAGACTCTATGAGAGAATATCTGCCCAATTAAAAATTGTTCCCCTAAATGCTACATAATGAATGATGGGAACCTAGTGGAGCATGAAGACGGTCCCATTGGGCCTACCAAAGATTCTACTTAGCATGAGAGCGATCATTCTGAAAGGAGGCCTCAGATTCTGAACCTCGTATTCCTCACTATCCTTTTTCTGATCTGTTTTCCTGAGATTAGCAGCTTTCTAGCCATCTCCAGATTATCCATCTTGATCTGTCCTAGCCATTCATCATTAAGCCACTGCTGTGGCTTGGGAAACTTATAGGCGGCTGCAATATAGGATGGGTGAAAGGATGCAAAAGATTCCCCCTTACTGTATGAAAGAACTCTCGTTTCAGCATTCACATGCTGTAAGATCCATCCCATTATTTCTGAACATGGGAAAAGCTCAAGACGTGTAGTTGCTTTGAATATGTAGGAGGTTCTGATGTTCCGATATAGGTATTCTTCCTCGAGACGTGCCTCAGGGATGTCCTGGTCTCTTACCATATGATATATGTCTCCCCATTTGACTTCTGGAGGCATGCCCTTAGTGCAACTAGTGTCTTCGAAAAGGGTTTTTACTCGTATGTCAGCTGATTCTGGCTCGGGCGCCTTAGATTTTCTTTTGCCACCTTTAGGCATTTTGGATAAAAACCTGTCCAAAGAAATCATACGTAAGTAGATATTAAAACGCAATCATCAACAAATTAGACTAGCATCCTGCACACAACGTTAAGTCTTAAAAAAACTCCGATAAGCCTTTGATGGATACTATTTGATTCTTCCCAAAATTGAACGAAAAACTAACCCAACCCTCTTAACTCTATTCATTATAGTTTACAACTTCCAAATCGATACGGCTTTTCTACTTTCAATTTTAGATTAAGACATTTATTTTTCATGTTATTGAATAATCCCACCGGAACCGCATAGTGATTCTGAGTATAATATGTGTCATGGCATGAACGTTCGCATCTAGATAGGGACACCAATATTCTTCTCGCAAGGGTAGACAGGACTGGTTTCAACTTCCACAACGGGTAGAGGTATGTCGCGGACTCTCTTAACGATCACATGATGGGTGATTAAAGTCCTAAAAATTTCTATGCTCATATGAACACTAGCTTAAGTAAGCTCAATTGGGTAGGGGCATGGGTCCGCTTGGGCCGTAGTTAGACTGAAAAACTTCCGCAATGGCCAGGCTAAAACGAATAAAACCAATGAATATGGAATTCACTTCAACGAGAATTAACCACCACAAATGAGGATATAGGTTCTGAAAGTTACTAACCTGCTAGAAAATGATCGTGTATGGGGACGTTGATGCTGCTGCGAAGCTGGCGAGCCTGGAGTAGGTGGTCATAGTTTCAAATGGACATGGATACAAGCCTCTACTAATTTGAACAGTGAAAACCAATGGGGTTTATGCACTATTTATAGGAATTTGAAGCGCGTGAGCCATTAATACGGTGGTTGTGATGATTTAAACGGGGTTAATGAGCGTACGAGCAGGGTCAAATCAACATGTTTGGTATTTAAGAGTGATCGCCAAAACTGGGAAGAACTGGCTAACTTCTCCGACCGTTGTGGTAAAAAATTCTAAGTTTGTTCCGCCGTTGCGAAGAAGTTATCCGAGTTTTTTCGCAAAAGACAAGTGTGAATCCGTGGATCGGATGACTTAGTGTTGATGTATATGTAACTTCGGAATGTATTTCATATATGTATATTATATTCCTATAGAGACGTTATTATTCCTCTATACGGAAGTGTCGTCATTTATATTGTAAGTGTCGTAACTTATACTTGATGGGTTATTAGACCACCTTGTTGGGGTCAGCCCTGTATAAGTCATGTGGGTCGAAGGGTTACTAGACCACCCTATTAGGGGTCGGCCATGTGGGTCAAAGGGTTATTAGACCACCAAGTGTGGGGTTGGCCTGGATTAAGTTAAGCATGGGTTAAGCTAGACATGTAGGCTCCATTAGTTTATTGGGCAGGACAGAACAAGTATAAATAGAGATCGGGAGATCTCTATTTGATCATTCATTCACACACTTCTCTCATTTGGAAAGTGGCGCACTTATGAGGAGGAGGCTCTGCTACTAGGAGAAGTCTATATCTTGTATTCTGGTTGTATCATTGCTCTATCTATCTCTGAGGAAGTTATTGGGGTTTTTTCACCTCTATGGTTTTCCCCAAGTAAACTCTATGTCTCTTGTGTGCTTGCATTATTGTGTCCATGATTGATATGCTGTAGATTTGTTGTACATGTTGTTCTCTCAGTTAATATCCTAGATTATATTGAAGTAAATTCTGAAAATTTAACATGGTATCAGAGCTAGCCTGAAAGAAGGCATGGTATGGCATGTATGACACTTGTTCCACTTACAATGCTTGGGATTGATATAGCAAAAACCAGTCATCGTAGAACTTTCGCTATAAATCCATTTTGGTGAATTTTTCAGATTTGAAACTTTTACAAGTCGAAGCTAAGATCCCCAAGTACCTTGTGTCCAAAGGAAAACCTCTAATTCATTGTACTTTGTGATTTATGATCTATACAATATAGGGTTTCTGCCTCTTCCAGATCTCAGTCATAAACAGGTGACCTTGGAAAAAAGGTCATAACTTGGGCTAGGAAGCTTCAAATGAAATTTCGTAAAAAGTGACACGTATTAAATAGACTATACTATCTCAAGAAAAAATTTCAGAGGCTGAAGTCGAACCAGTGACACGTGGCATGCCGTACAAGTTCGCTCTCTTGTTTTATCCCATAAACAGGTCACGTTGCAACACTTGGCATAAATCTCTCTCAGAGAATCCAATTGAGGTCATACCTGATGGGATGGAAAGATGACAGGTCGGGCTATCTCAGGAAAAAATTTCAGACCTTGTGGATCGAAAATTTCGGAGTTACACCAGAAATAATCAGGTACATATTTCTGTCATAACGGAATTATTTTTGAAGCACCTTCATTCATGGCTTCCGGAATTTAGGGTTTCGGAGAAAGTTGGAATTTTTGTAATCGGAGACTACGTCTGAATGCTACTCATCAAAATAGAAATTTAGAGACCAAGTTCAAAATTTTTGGTTGGGCAGAAGACCGGGCTTGATCAGACCCTAGTTCAGGACTTTGATTGGAAAAGTGGAAAATTAGGGCTTCTACAAAAATGGGAATTTTTGAAATATGTGACCACGGCTGGAAGCTCCTTAGAAAAATAGAAGCTTAGAGCTTTGGATCAAACCTTTTGATTCGGAAAAAGAGTGGGCTTCATCAAACCCTAGTTTGGGGTCACGTCCAGTGAATCCGAAAGTTTCAAAGGCAAAATTGAGAAACGAAACTTTGCAGTTTTCAAATTCTGAATATACCAGCTTGATCAGCGCATCAAGGCGCATATTTCTATCCTTTCAGAAGTTTGAATTTTTGGGGTTTCTCTGACAAACCCTAATCCAGCTCCAGCTCCAGTTCTTGCAAATCAAGTGGATTGGGTTAATCCTAGAAGAAGATGGATTGGTCACCTGCATAAGTGAAGAAGTTCCTGTTTCAGAGGGAGATGAGGCTAAGGCCTTACATCAGAAGATTTCAAGCAATCTCGACAGGTATGTCTCAATATTTGTTCATGATTAAGTTTATGATATGTTTGTCTTCATGTTACTACGGTTAAAACAATCTTGATTTTAGACTTGTCGTATCACCTTAACAAAATTATGAATGCATTCATTAGGGTGTTGACACTTATGATTGTACTAATGCATTATGGTGTTGTATGAGGTTTATGTTGTCCGCTAACATGAAAGGTACACCAAGAAAGACAAATCATGTTCTAGTTCAAGATCATGATGACATGAAGACAAAGATTCATCCATTGTCATGGATCACATAGAAGATCCATTTACGAGGTATGTATAACTTGGTTCTATAATGGTTAACCTATGAGATATGCAGGTTATTAGCACAAGTCATTGAAGAGAACAAGAAGACATCATGTGAGTATGTTAGACATAACTAGATAACATACTAATCCAGGTATGTTTTTCCTATATCAAGTTAGAATCCTACCTTGCGATAGGATCTCTTATATAAGTATACATGGCATGATTGATAATGATTATTCATGAGTTCGAGTAATCATGGGTGTATGTATATTATGTTTATTACCTTAATTGATGATATGACTAACCAGAAGAGTCATGAAAGTATAGGTTTGAGTAATCAAGGGTTTAGGCATATTATGTTTCTTACTTTAATTTATGATATGACTAACCATAAGAGTCCTTGAATACTAATGCTTATTATTTCTGTTTGAAATGATCATGACTATACATGCTTAAGATTATTGTGTTTTGATAGTATTAAGAATATACTAATGAATGTATGATTATATGAGACCTCAACGATAACACAATGATGATACTAACAAGCATGCATAGTGATTAAGGATGGATATAAGTTCAAGGACAGGTAATCCAGGAAGCAAAGATCAAGAGGGAGCACACTTCAGTAGTTGCTGCAAGGATGCAGATATTCAGAGGGAGTTGACCACTTCTCACAATCCACATCAGAATGGAGTTGCAAATATTCAAAGGGAGTCCACCCAGCAGCCAAACAAAGATAAGTATTTGAATTGTCATTTCTTACATAATGTTATTCAATGATGTATATGCTTATGTTCCTAGAATTAGGTTGTGTATTATGCATATTAGAATAGTTGCATTGATGAACAATATACTACTAATATACATGGGTAAGTGGCCTATGGCATTGTACAACATTCCATTGCTACTTATCTAGAATGAAGCCTCTTTGCTGACATGTTAGGAGTTGTGCACACTCTTAACAATGTTCTGGTAGAGATTGGAAGGCATCTAGAAAGTTACAGAATATGGATAAATGTTGTATTGAAGCATTGGCTAAGATAATTGCATGACATATTTCTTTATGTGTAAGAATTTTTTCTGAAAACTATGAGATGTTTTCTAATCATGCAATTTAACTTGTTGTGTAGGAAAGATCGTATACCATCACCTACAAAAGAAGGACTACAACATTTGTTCAGCAACAAAGTTATTTATTGAAAATATTGAAGTTCCCAGGATTTGGGAAGAATGCCATGATCGAGGAATACTAGTCGATCATGAAGATGTTTGGGATGCAATCCCAAGACCTTAAGGGGAGTCTGTAGTGACTTCCAAGAGGATATACAAGATCAAGCATGCCGTAGTGATGAAGAGGAAGATACACTTTCTTGAATGGTGTAGTTGAAGAAGAAGTGTATGTGGTGCAGCCACTTGGTTCTGAGACACATGACAGGGAGTCATATATATGCAGAACTTGGTATGGTAGGATAGACAACTTTCTATCCAGTTTGAGCTTTACCAAGAATAAAGAGGATTCCAACCTTTACTACAAGGTTGAGGAAGGCAATCCAGTGATACTACTATGTGGATGACCTGTTTGTAACAGGTGAGGATAGATTGATTGCCAACATGCAGTGGAAGCTTGCTGCCGAGTTCAATTTGAAGAACTTGGGGATGATGCACTATTTGTTTTTGGCATGGAGGTGTGGTAGAGTGCAGATGGAATCTTCCTTGGAAAAGGGAAGTATGCAGTAGAGATCCTGAAGAGGTTCGGGATGATGGACTGCAAGGCTATGGCCACACCTATGGTATCAAACCTGAAGCTTCTGTGTGATGCTTCATCTGAGCCGGTTGATATCACTATGTATCGTCAGATGATTGGGTCCTTGATGTACCTGACAAACACGAGACCAGATATTTGCTTTGCGGTGAACACACTGAGCCAGTTCCTGGCGGATCCAAGGAGTGTTCACCTAGTTGTTGTAAATCTTATTCTGAGGTACCTAAAGCGTACAGTTGATTATGGGCTCAAGTATGATGCGAATCAAAAGTTTAACCTGCAGGGTTATGTTGATTCAGATTGGGCAAGCAGTGCTGCAGATAGGGATCAGGTGTGATCTCTTGGTTTAGCAGGAAGCAGTCCTACGTAGCACTAAGTACAGTCGAAGCAGAGTATGTTGCGACGGATAAGAAGGTTGCAGATGTATTGACCAAGCCGTTGGCCAAACTGCAATTTGAGTACTTCAGAGAGAGGCTTGGTGCACTTCAGATCAAGGTTCCTTCCAAAGGGAAGTGATGAGTCTGGAAGATGCAGATGCACATGAGCTTTTTTGACATGGTTGATGTGTTCTCCCATGGTGAAAAAGTAAGGGCTGGAGCCTTCCCCGAATGGTGGTAGATGTGTTCTCCCATGTCGGTGGTGTAAGTGATGGATGATGTGCATCTGGGCTGTGCTTCGTGGACGATGAGATGATATGAAGAGGACGATGCTATGATGATCAAGAGGATCATGGATGATGAGCATCAGGACGATGCTACAGTTACTACTCTGTATATGTATATGCATCATGTTGGATGCTTGTTATGATCAATTGGATCATTTATATATATATGCATCATGTTGGATGCTGGATATGATCAGTTGAATCATTTATGTATTTATGCATCATGTTGGATGCTGGATATGATCAGTTGGATCATTTGTGTGTATTTTGTATATGCATCATGTTGGATGCTTGGACCATGTATCTGTATATGTATCAGGTGGATACTGAGATCATGTATGTTGATATGTATCAGGTGGATACATTGTGTGGATCATGTATCTCTGTATGTATCAGGTGGATACATTGTATGATCAGGTAGATCATGTATGATGATATGTATCAGGTAGATACTTGGTATGCATCACGTGGATGCATTGTATGATCAAGATGATCGTAGATGATGAGATTCTCCAGATGACATGCATCAGGATGATGCAGTGATGATGATCAGGATGATCATGTGTACATCAGGATGATGTATGGTGAGTATCAGGATGATACTTTGTGTTCGTGGATCAGGTTTTGCAGATGAGCATGTCTGGGAGATCCTATAGGTCGGAGTTGTGTACCCATAACATCCTAGGATGCTCTTTCGAGACATTGCTCTGGGAGGACATGTAATTTGTGCCCTGGGAGATCTTCAGGTCGGAGTTGTGTACCCATAACATCCTGAGATGCTCTTGCGAGGTTTTGTCCTATGGCATGTGATTTGCTCCTGGGAGATTTGGACAAGATGAAAAAGGCCTCAGATGCTTCAGCCAGGTTTTTCCATGACCACATGTAATTTGCTCCCGGGAGATCTGAACAGGATGAAAAAGGCCTCAGATGCTTCAGCTAGGTTTTGTGGTGGACCATATGTAATGTGCTCTTGGGAGATCCGACAGGTAGAGCTGTGTGCTCGTAACAGCCTGGGATGCTTCAGCCAGGTTTTGTGGTGAGATCACATGTAATGTGCTCCTGGGAGATCCGACAGGTAGAGCTGTGTGCTCGTAACAGCATGGGATGCTTCAACCAGGTTTTGTGATGGGTCACATGTAATGTGCTCCTAGGAGATCCGATAGGTAGAGCTGTGTGCTCGTAATAGCCTTGGATGTTGCAGCCAGGTTTTGTGACGCACGTAATAAGTCCTGAGGATTCCACAGTATGGCCAGTGATGACGAAGACCTGCAGGTGGTGGGCCTACATCCAGTATGAAAAAGGACTGGCTCTGTAGAACTTCCTATGACGAGTAGATTCAGAGATTGATTGAGATAGTAGCAGCAGTGACGATGACAATGATTCGAGGATGATTATTCGTTGATGATGATCCAGGGAAGAAGACTTGTGCTAGCAGACCTGTGTCGAGAAATACCTTCCTAGTTAAGAGGGAGTGTTGATGTATATGTAACTTTGGAATGTATTTCATATATGTATATTATATTCCTATAGAGATGTTATTATTCCTCTATACGGAAGTGTCGTCATTTATATTGTAAGTGTCGTAACTTATACTTGATGGGTTATTAGACCACCTTGTTGGGGTCGACCCTGTATAAGTCATGTGGGTCAAAGGGTTATTAGACCACCCTATTAGGAGTCGGCCATGTGGGTCAAAGGGTTATTAGACCACTAAGAGTGGGGTTGGCCTGGATTAAGTTAACCATGGGTTAAGCTAGACATGTAGGCTCCATTAGTTTATTGGGCAGGACAGAACAAGTATAAATAGAGATCAGGAGATCTCTATTTGATCATTCATTCACACACTTCTCTCATTCAAAAAGTGGTGCACTTATGAGGAGGAGGCTCTGCTGCTAGGAGAAGACTATCTCTTGTATTCTGGTTGTATCATTGTTCTATCTATCTCTGAGGAAGTTATTGGGGTTTTTTCACCTTTATGGTTTTCCCCAAGTAAACTCTACGTCTCTTGTGTGCTTGCATTATTGTGTCCATGATTGATTTGCTGTAGATTTGTTGTACATGTTGTTCTCTCAGTTAATATCCTAGATCAGATTGAAGTAAATTCTAAAAATTTAACACTTAGTTGGTCTACATCTGCCATTGCGAAAAAGTTGCGGGAGTTATTCCACCATTGTGAGAAAGTTACTTGAATTCTTCCACATAGATCTGACTTGTTCATTCCTTTTGGACATTGCAGAAGATTTGTGTGAGATCTTCCGTCGTCGCGGAGAAAAATCGGCAAGTTCTTCTGCCGATGCTTATCCTACCCCTTTTCTCGCAGTTTTGGTAGGGTTAGAGTTAGCTTAAGTCCTCTGCCATTTTCGGAAAACTTGCAATTTTGTTCCGCAGATGGTTTGATTAGGCGAAAAGTTTGGTCGTTGCGGAAGGTTAAGATGAGTTTTCCCCCGATCTCTGGTTTAGCCCCTTTTTCTGCCGCTTCGGCAAAGTTGTCCCAAATCATCCACCTTTGCGGAAAAGTTATCTTAAAACTTCCGCTGTTGTGGAAAAGTTAACTTAAAAACTTCCGTCGTTGCGGCTCAGAATCCTGAGTTTTACTTAGGTAAAAAAAAAGTGAAAATAAACTCAAAGCAAGCAAAACAAAAGGACCTGCCCTAGAAAAAATAAGTAAGAAAGGCTCTGATGGCCTTTAAACTTCTAGGCAAACTTTCTCTTCAAAAGTAAAGGAGGGGCCCTAAATGTTTTCAACATTTGGGGGGGGATGTTGCAGTAACAACAAGCCCGGTGGTGTCTCCTTATTTACACAAATCCAATTTTTTTGGGCATGAGCAGAGGATAACTGGATCTCCATCTATGTTGGATAACATAAACATATCATTGTTGCTGCCATCGTCATGGCTGGAAAACTGCGATAGGTAGACGGAGTGATGCTACCAAAGCAAGTAAATGGTAGCAGGTTGAAGCCCTGCAGGATGGGCTCAGAGCAGCGCAATGCCTGAACAACATTGTGGAAAAAAAAGTACAGGATGCTAGGTGGCAGGATGGCGCACCAGCAGGGACAGGATGCCCAAGTAGGAGCAGTGATATCATAGTTCGGGAGCCATGCCGTGACAACTGCTTGGTCGCGACACAGTCAAATCAACAATCATTACAGATCGTTCGTAGACGGCATTTTCTTTAATTGATAGGTCTTTTTGATAACTTTGACCGTTAAATTTTTCGGGATTGACATCAAAGTCAGGAAGGTTTGGCACGCTTGACCAAAGGTGGCAGCATGGTCGTTGGCACCATGGTTGATGCTTCGCACGATTGGCACGAATGACGACCGATGGAAGCATGGTCCACGCTCCGCACGTAGGAATTCAAGTCTAAGCATGAGTGATATGGATCCGCCCCACCGGGTGACGACAGACTGGTATGATGACAGAATTGGAGACTTATGTGAACAAATTTGCAAATGATTTCTGAGGCAGGCATCCAGGACTCGATGAAAATGCATAAATACAGGCACCAGGAGGATAATTGAACAAAGAGGTATCTATCTGACGAGAGGCATCCATGCTGCGAGTGGGTCAGGAAGCTAGATAAGTTAGGAATTCCAAGGTGGCAATGGAAATGATCCATTTCATTTCGTGCGGCAGCACACTAGGTGCGCTAAGGGCCCGAATGACTAGTGTGCATGAGCACCTAGAGAAGGAAGTGACACAGACACTCGGGAGCAACGGATACGAAGTCTCATCCAAGATGTCTAAGTATGTGGTGGTAGTTCGAAGCTTCGTGGTCCCTGCGACCACCAGAACGATAGGGGCGACATCCCCCTGGTCCTGATAGTAGGTGATCCTGGGTGCGAAACAGATTTTTTAGAGCCGTTGGCCTATTTCGCACCTCAGCATTATTCATCAATTTTTCCTCAGTCTGCCCCAGGTTTCCAGAGACTGGAGAATGAGTTTGAGAAGTACATGACAGCAAGTCGGAAGATCACTGTATCAGTTTGAGCAGTACATGACAGCGAGCCGGAGATCATCGTAGCAGTTTGAGCAGTACACAACAGCGAGCTCCAGACAGCAAGAATAGTTGCAGCGGAATAGTCAAGTGACAGACGAGAACGAGTACACCATGTCCAGCTGACCTGGTTCGAGGGCGAGCCACAAGATTGTGTTGGGGGCCTGTTGGCAGGTAGGTTAGATGAGTCAGCTGCACAACATCGCGGATGCTGCAAAGGGTCAAAGATGTTGCGCAAGAAGGAAAACAGCACGCAAGTCGATAAGTTTATGTAGTTTTGGGTCATTTGGACCGCATTATGTGCGTATTTGGGTCATCCTTTTTGTAAAGTTTGTTAATAAGTAGTTAGGCAGTTACCTAAGTGGACCGCAAATGTAAAGGCGCAAGCCTATAAATAGACATAGCATTGTAAGTGTTGAGATACCAATGGAAAATCCAGGAATTTATCAATTGAAGAGACAATTGAGCACAGATGATTTTGCTTGTTATTGTCTGTTAATCTGGGTACGTGACAAAAGAACTATATTGTTGTATCTATGGGTTATTGCGAAGATTAATATGATATGATAGAGTTTTGAGCAGAATCATTGTGTCTTTCTTGTTTCCTCGTGATAAATGCATTATGCAATATGAATTTGTGAATGATGCGATGTTTTCTTGCTGCAATTAATGTTTTACTGTTATATCTATTGCACATTAGTGGTTCTATCAATAATGAGATTTGTTGAATGATGCTGCAATTATGTTTAATACCTAAGATGAATGGTTAGATCTGTTATGCAATGTTACGATAAGTTGGTGAGTTGATGCACAAAGTCCTCCTTCATTCGGTGGAAACATGGTTCGGTCAGCTCTCCCTTGAACATCTCGGGTGAGACTTCATCTACTCCGCAGGTGTTGCTGGATAGGGTAAAACCTGTCTGGGCTGGTGCTTAGGGAGATCGCAGTGGGTTGGATGTCAACAGACCAAGGAACCCCTGTCAACTGGGTTTGTGTCAACACAAGAAGCCTCCCTTGTCTTTCAAATTGCAATGGCATGCGGCCTATCTCAACTTGCAAATCGTGGGCTTCCTTTTCTCTGTTGTTTTTTAGTAATGTGGCGTGAACATGTTTATCATAGAAATTGTACAAAATATTAATGATTTAATAATCATTATGGTTCTTTCTAGTGACTATTAGTTTGTTTTGTTCCAGTGTAATAAGAAGTACTATTACAAAGTTGGGAATGGAAGTGTTGCACAAGAGTTTTGGATTTTCACACCTCCAAAATTGACCCAAATGTTTTCTTTAAGTATGGATTAATAGGTAAATTGATGACCTATAACTTATGCATATTCTTACATGATTGAATTCTTTGATATGGTGGATTATAGGCAATGATTTAAGATATTTGTTTATCATGGACATGAATGGGGCTTGGGTGAGCCGAATGCCATGGTGTCAAAAACTATATTTCAAAGGATGAACGTGGACATCGAATTCATTCCACCAAAACTAAGATGAACTAATATTTGCAGCACCTGCCTCCTCTTTTATGGTCCATTCTGTTCACATGAAGGCAATACCCATGGTGTCCATTCTCGCAAAATCAGTCATTCAGGATCCTCTAGAAGACTGCCCCATTCAGGGAATGGTAGAGGAGCTCAAGTGCCCTATTTGGTGGGTACCCATTTGTTGTTAATCCATCTCTTTGTCTTCTTATAATTTTTTCTAAACTCTAAAAATGCCAACCTTTAAGAAAACCCATAGACAATATATAAATCAACTCAATAGCAAAAAATATGTGATAACGCCCATCGAGTATTTTTTTCCTTTCTAGTTATTTGAGAAATGATCATATTGCATCGACTTCAATGACGCGCCCTCTTAAATACAGCTCTATACATGTAGCCCATAGCAGAAATTTCCCATTCAAGCACTATGTGATCAGTGTCTATATGCATTTCATTTCCAATAACCGATGCCCATTTCAGCGTTTCCCTCATTTAGACTGTTGTGTGATTAGAAACTTTATTCATTTTATATGCTGACACAGGTTTTCCCATTTAAATTATTGCCTTCCCAATGCCTTTATCCTTATAAATGGATGCCCTTCTCTACTTTTCTGCCTTTAAATAATATATGTTTAATATCTGCCAATTTATTAGTTTTTGATACTTTACTTACACGCCATTTTGGTTTTGGGTGCAGCCAGGGCTTGCTGAATTGAGTTGTTTCACTTTCATGTAACCATGTATTTTTTAGGTAAGTCCTTTTCATTTTGTTGAGTTTTTAAATTATGTCATGTAAACTCTCAATTAATTTTGTATTGTCTTGTCTTAAGGTGGGGTTTATAGATTCCACTATTAGTTTTACGTTCCCTTATCAAGAGTCTAAACAATATGCTAGACGTATGAGATTTGCTTGGTAAAGTATGAAGAACGTGGAACTACTACATGTGCCCTGCATGTCTTGGCATTTGATCAGTCATCATTTTGATATGACCATAGAAAAGATATACATTCTTAGGGGTCCATGTTTTATAATTTCTACATCTTAGGAAGACAATTTTTTTTTTTTAATGATTAGTTTTCATCTCTCTTGTCCGCTTTGGTAAACAAATATCCTTCCTGACGAAAATTGATAATTTGGTAAGGATGTGGTGTATGCAGTTCCTGCATTGTGCCATCCCTAAAGCAAAATTCCTCGTGCTCTATTTGTAAAATGCCAATGGGGCGGAGAGTTATTATATTAGCTTAACATGCATTCATTATTTGCATTTTCCTCTTGTTCCTGCTATGTTTTTTGTCTTTGAACATAGAGTGTTACCTTTGAGTTTTGATATTGTTGATTAACCGTATTTTGAGCAGAGGCGCTACTAACTCCAAATATGGATGCCTTGGTGAACATTTATAGAAGCATGGAGATGGTAACTGGAATCAATCTTTTTTAATTCTAAGCTCAACTCCACATATGGATGCCTTGGTGAAAATTTATAGAAGCATGGAGATGGCAGCTCGAGTTAGTCTTTTTAATTCTAAGCTCAACTCCACATATGGATGCCTTGGTGAACATTTATAGAAGCATGGAGATGGAAGCTGGAGTTAGTCTTTTTAATTCTAAGCTCACTCCACAATCGGATGCAACAGGTCAGTCCAAATATTTATTTAGTCCATTTTAGCTAATAATAAGCATATCATAATCTGAGTTATAACAATTATGCCAATTTAAGGCTTTCTTAGTTCCATTTGTACTCATATTTCTAATCCTTTATGGAAGTTCAATTTTCATTTATATTACTTCCACGTAGCATTGCATAGGTGTTGAAACTTTATGTGGATTCCAATGATCAGGATCATCGTTCCCATACAAAGCTTAGAATTCTTTTGTTTGTCTGATGATAAGAATGCTAACAAGGAAAACCAAGAAGGATTTGATTACCCTAATAGTCTAAAGTGGAAAGCACCCGGATTACCAAAAGCAACACTTGAGAAGGCCAAACGCTGAAGTTAGAATCACCATTCAAAGCAAGTTCACTCACCAAAAGCTGCATCAAAGTCCCTCAATTACAAAATCAACTGTGTGCCAATTGATCGTGATGGAAGTGATCGAACTATTGCTCAATGCGATTCAAGCTCTCAAGATTCCCATCTCATATCAGACAACTGTGCCAATCTACATATGGAAGCCAATAAAATTTCTTCAAAGTTCTCTTGCTAATGTGTTAAATGCCCATTAATAGTATTTATAAACTAGAGTACCTTGGATAGTTGGTCTTGCACTGATGGGAAGAGTGAAAATTATAATTACTAAATATGTTATCATTCTATCCATAAAGTGCAGTTGCTAGTATTATACTACGATATATATTTTGCATGATAGCATAAAATAAAGAAGACAATGGCTGAAATAATATTTAAGAAAACAATGAATAAATTTTATGCATTTTAATATTTTATTGTACGATATTTTTATACTTTTAAGTTTGCATGATAACATGAAATAAAGAACAAAATGACTGAAAACAGTAAAGATAACCGCAACGATTTTTAAACAAAAAAAATGATTTTTATCCATTGAACTCTCATTGCCATTTGACTATCAAGATCATATAATCTATTATTATTATATAATAGTGACAACGATATCAATATGATATTATCTATTATTATGATGTAATAGTGACAACGATATCAAGATGATATTATCTATTATTATGATATAATCGTGACAACGATACAATAGTGATAGTGGATCATTTTTAAGACCACCTACTGCTACTGTTTTCACTTTCACAAACAAAAATTAATTTTTTATTATTATTATTTGGAAGTTGTTAATCATTTCAAAGTTCTAATGAAATAGAAAAGTTTTTATTTATTTTTTAAAATTAAGTTTTCTTCATTTCCACTTTCCTCTCATTTATGAGTTAAAAACACTGCATTCACGTCCATTGCTCTTCATTCTAAAACATACGACGTTAATCGTTCTGATTTCTCATCCGCATCCCCTTAGATAGACCTTAGATAGACTTTGCGGATCCTTGAGGCCTGCGGGGATGATGTTTTCTGGTCTTTCAGGATGCTGGACTGATATGATACTTTTCTTGGCTGATTTTGATCAGTTGGTATATCTATATTTTGTTTGTTTTCAGACATGTGGTTTAAGATTGGCCGGATATAATTTGGCCAATTTTTCTTTTCTGTTTTTGTCACTTTGAATAACTGATATTGTAGTCGCTTTTTTAAGGGCCTGTTGTTTGAACTCCTTTGAACTTTTAGCAAGTACTTCTTGTATTTCATTCTACTATTAATAAGTACTTTTTTCTGGTGGAAAAAAAAATAAAAAAAATGGGGCGTCTCTATCGACCTATTGAAATATTGCAATCGATAATCTATTGAACTTATATTAATCACGCTTTGATCTAAAATTTATCCACTCCATAAGGTAAACATTATAACATAAAATATGGATATAATATAATTACAATTATCTTTCATTTAATTCTTTGATATCTTGTTTTGTAACCATTACAATAATACAATTAATTTTAGTTTAATCTATTGGTTTTACCACTTATGCTTCATTGCATATGTACACTTCTGCTGGCCATTTTCCACACCTGCCCGCTGATCCTAGTCCACACCTGAAAGGAGGTACACCGAGCTGATCGAGAAGACGTGATGCACAATGTCATATTCCATGCTTAACCCATTATTATATTCCTGGACAAAACTCTTATTAATCCAGTAGTACATTACAGAAATATTTCGTTCTGCTTTTCTAAATTTATGGTAAAGTTGTAATTTTTTATATTAAATATATTTTTTTTTAAATCATTTATTTTAACACTGATTGGATCTTTCTTGCTCAGGTTCGCCCGAGATTTTTGTCGGGCCGTGTGTAGGGAAAGGCACCGAAGAGGAGAAGTCAGGGGTAGATCCTGGGTGGGGACGGCCACAGCCGACGCCCCAGCCACTCGGCCATATTGCCGGCTGCAGCTCAATGCTTAGCATAGCGGGCACATTAATAATAATATTATGTTATTAATAATACGTAGTCCGCCCAGTCTTTTCTAGTGCAGAGTGGAATTAATTGAATGTGAATCTGTGGATCTGCCTATTTCAAGGAGTTTATTTTAAATGGGATGGGACGTGCCCATGATCGGTCCGGGCCCCGGCCACTCCCGGCGCTGTTCCTACCTGCCAGCAAGAACCAAAGGTTTTCTTTTTCTCCATGAGCATAGAAGTTTGAAAGAGGAGTCCATGAAAAGTAATAAGAGAGTAGCATTACCTATTATGCATATCTCACATCACGAGGGGACGTGGGAGGCTCGTTATCCCTGAGAAATGAACATCAAATAAATAATTAATGTTTATTTTATTGTTTTGTTGTACATGAACAACTCCTGCTCGCATCCGTAACGGAGTACAGAGCTGAGTGCAGTGCTGCCTCGAAATTATATCGAGTCACCGACCGACTGACTGCAGCAGCAGTATCATTTCAGTGGAGCTAAAGAAAGGGCTTCAGTTAAAGATAGCTCTCGTTTTTTGCAGGGTGTGGCTGGCTTTCCATGGTTGAAGATTATAGTTCCAGCGAGCTATCCTTTAATTTTTAAAGGATGAGGGATTTATTTTGCCATTGTGTTTAGTGTTGTTTCTTGTTATTATTATGCAGGGGAGCTCGGTCTCATGCTGAAATGTTTTTGTCCAGGCATTCGCGCGGGGTATGGAAAACTCTAAATGGTTAGTTCTTCCTCTGCCTATAGCTTCTTTTCAGTGAAATTAGCTGCATTTCCTTCAACAGTACAAGAGATTTACTCTAGTCTCTCGCCAGTCTTTACTGGTTAAACTCGCTCAGTTCTGAGCTCAATCTTCGTAGTAGCAAAAAATTCCAAATAAACTATTTTCTCTGCATGAACAGAGTCTTTGACACGGGAAATAAACTTGAGAACGGAGTATTTTTTTAATAATTTAAATGGCATTATTCTATATTAGAAGTTCACAGGTTATATAATCTGGACGGTCAATGGAGGTTTGATGTTCAGTTCGAATCTGGGGTAGTAAATAAGTCCATTATTTGTGATAAAGAAACTTCAGAATGGAAGGTACATTACTGTTTTATTAACTTGCCTTAATTTTAAATTGCAACTATATATGTTAAATGTAAAACATCATAAACTTGATAATTGGTCTTTATATTTCAAATTTGTTAAATAATATATTTGGTAGATCGACCAAAGACTTGCTGGATTTTATCCGATGATTTCATGGCAATATACATTCAAATTGTTACTTGCTAACCCTTTGGGCTAAACATATGCACCTCAAATCTATATACAGAAAATTTTACATCCTATATTCCATCAAATTTAGAATGTAAGTTAAAAATTCTACATGTAAGATTCCATAAAATTTGCAATGTAATTTAAAAATTCTATAAAATTTACCTTGTAATTCAATTTTCTCATTTTTTATAGATTAGTATTAAGTAATTGACAACTACAACTTTATAGTGTATGTTAAAATTGAAACTCCAGAAACGCTAAAAATTCTATAAAATTTACCATGTAATTCAATTTTCTCATTTTTTATAGATTAGTATTAAGTAATTGACAACTACAACTTTATAGTGTATGTTAAAATTGAAACTCCAGAAACGGTTTTGTTTGAAACGAGTTACAAATCTGTTTGTAAAGCATGCAGGTTTTTAAATTAAAAAAAGCATGTTAATGAAAAGGTTTTTGAATTTTATATATATATATATATATATATATTTCTCTGTAAAACTTCTTCCTGTAATTTAGGTAAAACTATTTTAAATAAATTAACTCAAAATTATTTTAAATTAAGTGCAACAGCGATACTTGCTTCCTATTATCAAGTTTTGATCTTGTCCCTTGTAAGTTCTCTCGATTATCATAGGATTCATGGTTGGATCTAAAGAAAATATGAGTTAAATTCAAAGTGCTGGTGTTCAGATCAAAATTGTTGGTTGAAGTGAATATCAAAATTGCGGGTTTATGGCTACTTGTTCCAGTGTATGAAGCACGATTGAATTGGGAAAACCACCTAGTGGATCTTGTTCTAAAGCTACTTTAAATGAAATGGATTTGTAGCATAATAATAAATGTTGTTTGCACAAGGGTACAATTATTTTGTTGTGTCATCTATCTGAAAAGTTATGAATGTTATAAATTAAAAATTAGTGTTTTTTAATGAGTAGTTTAAAAGTTTTATGATTTCAAACTGAAAATTTTGATTTTTCAGGATGTTGAAAAAATGTTTTTATAAAATCCTAGTTACAATTCTTAAACTCTGAAATTTTGGGTACTGAGGTTTTTGATGGTGTTGAATCCATTTCTGCCATCAAAATACTTACTAAAACACAATTAAATTCATATTTTGCAAAATAAAAAATGTCTGATTTTGATGAAAAACCTCCTTCCACACCATTGGAGTGGATTTTATTTAAATTATAATTTATTTATTAATAAATAAAAATTAATATCAAACTCTATTTTTAAAAAATAATTTATTAAATATATTTTAAAATAATTTAAATATTTTATTTATAAAAGTGTATATATTTTATTATTTGAATTTAAAACTAAAAAACTATTAAATTGTCAGAAACCTTGGTAGTTGGGTACAAACAAAAGTGAGAAATAGCTGATCTGGAAAGGGAAAGAGGATTAAAAAAATTGTTATAAATTGAAAAAAATATGTAATATCATGAATGAATACCATAACAAGAGCCACGTGGTGGTAATGTCCCCAACATTGCCATTACTACGTGTTGTTGCAATTTTGATATGAACAAATTATTTTGACAAATGGTTTGTTATTTTGATATTATATTGTCTTCATAACTTAGGAGACAAGCCATTCCTGTCAACAACGTGCTATTCAAAACAAATTTACTCACATAGAATTTCTATCAACAACCTGCCACAAGATGTAAATGACTAAACTACTATTGGTTGCCGCTCTCTACACTCTTAATGTTACATTTTCTTTTGTGCATGTTTCCTTAGTGTTTTAAGGGATGTCGTGGTCACATGTTTTCACCATGATAAGAAGAGGTTAATTTGAATACTTTAGCTCTAACTTAAAGTTGGAAATCTGTACGAACATGTACAATCTATGATATATGTTTTTTTGTCAACTTTAGTGCTTTAGCTCTAACTTAAAGTTGGATATATTTGTTGATATGTATTTCAATGGAATGAAGATACAATAAATTCCTTCCAAAGAAGGAATGAAGGATGTGTTTCAATGGAATGAAGATGCAAAAAAGTCCTTCCAAAGAATGAAATTGGTAATGAGTAGTTTTCTAGTACTTGCATTACCATATTTTTCTAAACCATTTGTCTTGGAATACGATGCATCGGGGAAGGCATTGGAGCATTTTTAAAGCAATATCAACACCCCATAGCTTTTGAAAGAATGAAGCTATAGCCACATGAAAGAATCTACTCCATATATGACAAGGAAACGTTTCCCATCATGCATGCTTTGGTCAAGTTTAGACAATATCTAGTGGGGAATAAAGTTTTGGTCAAAACTGATAACAATAGCTTGGATAATTTTATTACACATAAATATCTCAATTAAAGACAACAAAAATGGGTGAGTAAGATTCAAGCCTTTAATTTTGACATTGAATATGTTAAAGGGAAGAATAATGTGGTATAAGATGCATTGTTTAGGAGACCCTCACTCTCTCTTATGGACATTTCAAAGGATTTGAAAGCAATACTAGCACCAGAGTATGCCAAAGATAAATTTGCTTGTGAACTTTTAGATGGGGCCAAAGTGTTGAATGGAATAATCTACTGTAAAGATCGATTCTATTTAGTTTCTGGTTTGAATTTGAAGCAAAATATTTTGAATGCAGCTCATGATTCTCCCTTAGTAGGCCATCCTGGTTTCTTTAAAACATATAGGCATATGAGAGAGATTTATTCGGAAAGGATTGAAGGGTGATGTTATAAAATATGTAAATGAATGCAAGATATGTCAGCAAAACAAGTTGAGCACAACCATCCTACTGGTCTCCTACGCCACTTGCCTATTCCAGAACAAAAGTGGGAAAGCATCTCCATGGACTTCATCACAATTTTTCCCAAGGCACTTGGTAAGGACTCTATTTTTGTTGTGGTGGATAGACTCACCAAATTTGCTCATTTCTTTGCTATTACCTCATCTTTTACTACTGCACAAGTGGCTAAGCTATTCTTTAGAGCTATTCGGATTGTATGGACTCCCAAAAAGCATTGTTAGTGACAGGGATAACAGATTTATGAGTGCATCTTGGAAAGAAATTTTCAAGTTGGTGGGAACACAATTGAGTCCTAGCACGAGCTATCATCCACAAACTGATGGTCAAACATAAAAGGTGAACCAATGGTTGGAGGGATACTTGAGAAACTATATTAGTGGGCAGCAAAAGGCATGGGTTAAGTGGTTACATTTGGGTGAGTTCTACTACAATACTACCTTTCATATGTCCATTGGTATGTCTCCTTTCAAAGCACTATATGGTTATGAAGCACCTACTTTTGTTGATCACATTTTTCATGATAGTAGAGCTCCAAAAGCTAAGGATTGGATTGAGGAAAGTCAATAAATTTTGAAGGTTTTAAAAGACAATTTGCAGGTTGCCCAAAATCAACCAAAAAAATATGCATATCAACATAGAAAAGAAATAAATTTTCAAGTGAATGATTTTGTCTATTTGAGGTTACAACCCTACAAACAAACCTCCTTGAAACGAAAGGGTTCAGAAAAGTTAAAACCCGGGTTTTATGGCCCATACAAAATAATTCAAAAAGTTGGGGAGGTAGCTTATGAAGTGGAGCTTCCGGAAGGGAGTAAAATCCATAATGTATTTCATTTTTCATGTCTTAAAAAGGTGGTGGGGTAGAACATTTTAGTTTTAGAAACACTTCCTCCAATGGATGATGAAGGGTAGCTCATACTCATTCTAGAAACATTTTGAAGGTAAGGGAAAGGAAATTAAGGAACAGAACCATAAGAGAATATTTGGTGCAATGGAAAGATTTACCAAGTGAGGATGCCACATGGGAAGATGAACGAATTTTGCAGCATCCAAGTTTGAAATTGCCTTGGGACAAGCAATCTTGGGTGGGGAGGGCTGTAATGTCCCCATCCAAATAAATTATCATGCAGTAAAAATTCCACTAACCTACTAGTTCCCTAGGTTTGGGTGGAATCATTCAAACTTGGAATAAGGGAGCTACAAGACCCAATTGACCATAGACTTACAAATTCACATTAAATGGGTCAAATAAACAATAATAAAAAGAAAAACACGGTGGCATTGGATCATGAGGACGCATAAGAGGGTGTGGGACCCACATGTGGCAAGTTTCCCCACTGCAATTGGCATCATTCTCACACAAATTCGAGTTCAAGGTGGAGGGTAACGTACTTGGGGAATATGAAGAGGCAATATTCATTACAAGAATCAAGGAGGCTCGACTTGGAGTGGAAGAGTAACTCCCAATGAAGAGAAAGAGACATCATAGAGAAATTGTGACACTTGTAACACGATTCCATGGCATCTATGACAACAGTAATGAAGGAATGTATGAAAAATATGACAAATTCAGACCTGATTGAAAACCTATGACAAATATGACATATCGGGGCTAAAAATAGTCATCAATAGGGTACATAGAGGGATTTATGGTCAATCGATATTCCCAATTCGAATTGGGGAAAGAGGAGCGCAAGAAAGAGGTGGACAAGTGTCTCATGAAGGAATCTATCACTAAATCGAGTTGGGTGAGTGTCTTGGATGGAATTCGAGCTCATGAGTCCACATTAGGTTAATAAAATAGGAGGATGAGGAAGAAGGTTAGCTTTTAGATCATTTTTGTTTTGCGCTCTTGGAGAGCTTAGCTTGTCCATGCATAGTGGGTGTTTACCTTCCTTGCTATTGAACCAATTTCAAAGGTGAAATATTCATGTCCAGTTTGGTTGGAGGAGAGGCCATTCAAACCTATCATAAGATCTTAAATCAAGTTTTTTTTTGCAGGTTCGATTCCCTCTCCAGTTCAAGCTCATCTCATATGTCTTCTTCTACAATCTCTTCTTTCTTTCTCTTCTCAATGTCTATGTTCTAGTGTGAATGGAGCACTCATGGCTGAATATAATTTGACGAGAGTGTCTTTGTGTTAGAAAAACAGGATTGCGGAGCAATAACAATAAACAGAAATGCAAAATAATCACACATACACATTACAAGAGAGACACAAATATATCGTGGTTCACCCAACTTGGGCTACGTCCACACTGAATTTGCCAGTCCTTATTATTATTACCATCCAGCAAGGTGAAGGGATACAACCTGCAGCACAACTACTGCACTTCCTCTTCTCTGTTTCACAGTCTCTCTCCTAATCTCAGAGATCTTTACAATGCATAAAACCTAATACATCATCTTCCCTAGCCGTATTACAATGTCTTTATTTTATAAGGGAAATACAATGGGAAAATACCACGGGATACCCAAAACCATGAGCCCGCAAAACAGTTGGCGAAAACAGCCCCAAAAATTTTCTTCGGGGGCGTTGTCCCCGGACCCCCCATCCAAGGGGGATGGTCCCCCCCTGGAACCCCGTGGGGGGGTGATGCCCCCCCACACCCCCCCGCTGGGGTGACTGTACAGTCCACCTACATATCATATAAAACTGGGGTACAAACACAGCTAATAAAATATCATCTATGAGACTAGAAGATCTGGCTCCACAACCAACACTTTGTGACTCCATGGATGTAATATAATATGTATGAAACTGTATTGAACTAAATATATGAGCCCTATCTCTAAATCTCAAGTGTATCATGTAAAAAATCCAATGCAAACCTTTCATTCGAGCTAGTTTTCCTCTATCTTTACTTGTGGTCTTTTGGAGTAATTATGCATTTGTTTTGTATCAGAATTTCTCTGCAGTTTTGCAGCTGCTTGAGAAACCTTTGATGTATTGTAGATGACCAATTCACTTTATGCAATCCCTTTGGCAATTTTATTAAAGTTTATGAAACAATTTCCATGTCCCTTCTTGAAATTTTCCAAGCAATATCTATGTTACACAACTTTTTGTTTTATGGGTGTAATAGCATATTATAGAACATGAAAATTGTTGCATTTTGGTTTCCCTTAAGGTCCTTTACCTAAGCCAAGCCTCTATTCAGAAATTAATGAAGTTCGTACATTGTTTGGGAGGCCAAAAATTCAATGACTAGTGGGGGGTTTCAACATCAAATTCACTAGTATTTTTCCCTTTCATGCCTCATTGATTAATGCAAGTCATAAATTATTTTATCAAGTGTCTAAGTGTCTATTAGATGTATTAGGATATCCTAAGACCCATCAATCCCTTCCAAAAATAATTCAAAATCAGTTGGGACAGCTTGGGTTTCACTAGTTCAAGGTTCAAAATTGGCCAAAATTGAACAAATTCACATGGTAGGGATGTTACAGTTTGTGAGGATGATAAACACCCTATTATCTTGTGCCTCAACATTTTTTCCAGTCAATAATACACTTTATCCAAGTATTATTTTTCATTTGTGAGGAAACTGCAACAATTAATTAATGAAAATGCATGAGATAGCAGAAATAACAGAACTCAGAATTGATTTATTGATCGGGGGCCACTTCGAGGGGGAAACCTCCTTTGAGCAAGCTCAATACAAATAAATTCATGGTTGCTTCATTGGCCTCAGCACGCACTTATATACTAAGTCTATGCCCAATACTATGGGTCAATACCATGGAACATATAATACTACGAGACGAATTACAAAGCATATGTGTCCAATACTATGGGTTTATACCATGGGCTAATACAAACTATGGATCAACAAATACTATGGGATGAATTACAAAGCATACGCGTCCAACAACAATATACTAACAAAGTAAAGAGAAGGGTTGACATGGGTTCCTAACATCCCCTCTCCCTTAGAAAACGCTTTGCTCTCAAAGCTTTAGATGTGGAAATTGATGCGGAATCTGAAGGAGTGGTTCCCTTGTAGCATCCTCTGGTTGCATTTCGTGCCACTGAATCAATACCTATGTGATAGATTGAGAGAGAAGCTGACGCCTTTTGAGTTTCAGGGAGGATTGCTTGGAAGGCTGTAGATGAAGAAGAACCATATCACCTGCTTGAAAAGTGGGCTCAGAATGGTGTTGATCAGCTTGTTGTTTCATTCAAATTCTTTCCATGTGAATATTTTCCTGCAAATGGAGTAGAATCTGATTGCGGTTTCGAAGAACCGAGTCAATTTCCTGAACTGTGGAACTGCTGAGGGTGTATGAAAGAAGAAATGGTGGTTCTTGTCCATAGATTGCTTCATACGGTATCATTTTAGATGTGGTATTGTACCACCGGAGCGCTTCAAGGAAATCCATAGAAATATCTGTCCAAATCTATGCAGGGATGGGAAAGGGTTTGAGCAATCCCGGAAGGAGTGTCGTTTCACCCTTCTTGACTTGGAAAGTATCACATTCAGCCACCATCTGTTGAATTATCATTTTCAGTCCCTGCCAAAAGAATTTACACTGTTCCCGGTCATACGTTTTGAGGAACCCGGAGTGCCATGCCGATGGAGAAGCATGGAGTTCAAAGAAGACATAGCCCTGTTGAACAAATTGCAACCAATTGGAGCAAGCAGAGAAACTGGTTCATCAAATGTGCGAGAAGGAGCATCCTCCACCAGATTTTCCTTACCCTGCTTGTAAGAGATCTCATAGGCATAACCCATGAGTTGGTTAACCCATTTCAGGTGTGCTGGGGAGGAGACCCGTTGTTCCAGGAAATTATTCAGACTCTGGTGATCAGTCTTGATGCATAAATAATTCCCTAATAGGTATGGTTGTCACTTTTGTACTGCATGCAAAATAGCCATCATTTCCTTCTCATATGTAGAGGTAGATAATTTCTTATCGGAAAGGTCTCTTGAAGGCGGCAATCCCACTGGTTCAGCAAAGACACCTGCATATCTATCCAAGGGAGTAGTGGAGACCGTTGATGGGTGCATCTGAATGGAATGGAGCTAAGCGATGACACCATGTGAATTCTTCTTAAGGATCTTTTCCAGGCGATGTGAACTGATGATGCGGAGAGACCCTGGTTGTAAGCTTGTAAATGTGTGTTGTTTCCCATTGACTGAAAACTACATCCAAAGTTCAGTAAAATCCCATAAGATGGGGCCAAGTGTGCGTAACCATTGAGCGCCCAAAACCACATCACATCCACCTAAGGACAAGGCAAACATGTCAGAGTGCAAGTTATAATATTCCCTAGAGATATGCACATTATGACACTTCCCCTTGCAAGGTAAGGTGCCCCCATTGGCAATCATGTCTTCAAAGTTGGAGAAAAGATGGAAAAAACAATCAGCTTCTTTGGCGATCCGAGGGTCAATGAAGTTATGACTTCTACCAGAATCAATGAGTATTGTAAGAAGGATCATTTTGAAGTAACCCATGACGCGCATTGTTTGTGGGGTAGTGACTCCGGCTAAAGCATGGAGAGATATCTTTGGGTGGTCGTCAGGAGACGGAGGGTGAACAGGCATCTATTGAATGTCGACTTGATTATCTAGTGTATCTGGAGCTTCTGCACCAAGTTCAGAGGCAAGAGAAGAATCCACATCCAAGAGATAGAGTTGTTTCTCAACACATCTATGTTCCCGAGTGAATTTCTCATCACAATTATAACAAAGCCCTTTTTTCTCTACGTGCTCGCATCTCTGCTTCAGACAAATGTTGGATAGGAGTTGTGAGAGGAGTTGGCGTGATGGGAGTGTTGGTTGGATTAATTGTCTGATTAATTAAACAACTGAAACTACTAAAACATAAATTATCAACCCGAGGAAGTCTTTTATTTCAAAGTTATCGTGCAAGATCTATGCAAGCACAATTTCTACCTAACATTGTTTATCTATTGGTATGAAATTGAAACGCTTTGTAAACTAGATCACCCTTTCTTGAAAAGAAATAAAGCTCCAAACCTATTCAGAAATCCACAATGTAAATCTAATCACACTTCAAATAAAATCAACTCTTATGAAGAAAGATCTAATTGCATAAATCTGAAAGAAATGCTATGTTGGCCAACGATCTATCAAAATGAATTAACAAGAAAACATCTATGATAAATATAATGAATGAAAGAAAGCATGAAATAAATGATAAACAAATCTACACAACTACAATCAACACTATCAGAATCTGCTCAGGGAAGAGGGCCCTTCCTCCACTGAGCAGAGTTGAATCTCCACAATGAAAGTCTACGACTCCAGAATTAAGAAACTGCCAGCATGTATTATTAGAATGGAATTGTTACAACAGTCTAGATCAAATTCTACATCATAGCATTGCTTTCTCTCCTCCTTTCTCATGAGATTGATTACATATGTATACATAAAAATCCTTCATGAGGATGAGAAACCGAATTCCCAACTTGGAATCAGTTTCAACAAATTGCTAATTCATAAAACCGGCACAACAGTAAATCTAAGAATTGCACATTTAGAGAACCAGCTGTACATCAGAAACTATGCCTTTGTTTGGAAATTTTCTCATGAGTGAGGTAATTGAGGCCATTGCGCACAAAACCCATGTCCCAAAGTTCTGCGATTCTTCTCCAGTTGCCCGTAAATTGCGATGTAAATCAATGTGTTGTTATCTGACATGCGTTTTTGGTTAAGGCCGTTTGATCATGAGTTGGAGGTTGCCATGTTGGACTTGGGCACGAATTGAAATCACAAATCCACATAATTAATCATAAGATGAAACCATGTTGTGAAATATCCATGTGGAAGTGTGCTAACATGCCAACTTTGGAAGCTTGAACCATGACTGTTGTTGTTGTTAATATGACATATCACTCCATAAACCATCATTAGTAAAATTATGCATAATAGTATTCAATTCATCAAAAATAAAAAATAAAATAATCATGATTAACCACTAAAGCATCAATGAGATTAATATGGCATTTCTCGAGCAGTTACAGCAAATGGATGGAAAATGGAATGATAAATGGATGATAATAGAAAGAAGATGGATGAAATAGGTGTCGATAAGTAATGAAAATAGGGACAAATCCGTGACCCAACAGGGAGGTCATTGGGAAACCATATTTCTGAATGGAACAAAAGTGGATTTGGAGCATTGTTGGGATGTGATCTTGTCCTCTGCCAACTTAGCCAACCTGTTATCACTAGAGTTGAACCTAGACTACAAGGGTTCAAGCCTAGGGAAAATCTTAAGAGTAGATATAAGGTCACTGAAAAACAACTCTATGGGGTTTGATGGTAGGTAAACATATTACAGAAATCAGAAAAAATCAAATATTCAAATGGCGGGGAGTATATCAATGCTACTATCATGGATATTGACAATACATAGCTATGAGCATGACTTTGTGAATGTAATGATTCAGGTTCTGTTTTCAAAACATCAAAAATAGTTGCATATTGATCAAAAGAACCATGGTATGGAATATTAAGACCACACATAGACAGAATGATGATAACATGTACTTTATTTATTAAAACAAAAAAGGCTCACAGATCACAATCATTTCAAAAAACAACTATTTCTTATCAATATGAAATAAAACCATATACATGCCTTCAAATTGAGTTTACAATCTGAATTCCATCATAAGTTCCAACCCCATCTACTTCATCATTGTTTGATATATATACAAAATTCTTCAAAATTTGAAATTGTTTCAAGATCCTATTTTCATGGATCGAGCTTTTCAAAAATAGTAAAGTTTCTTCAACTTCAAACTCTTAAACTAGACAAGTGTAGTCAAAATAAAAACAATACTATCTGTTGATGACTGTCGAATCATCAACAAACTAATATTATATGACTAGATTATCTTTGATCATCACAAACTAAAGAATTCTAGAAGACTCTGCTAAGACGATCAGATCATTAAGAACCTGGGACCTCTTTTGCAATCTGATGTATTCAGCATCTTGGTTCTATCATTGACTCTGCGGCTCCTTGATTTGGATCTTCATCTGTTCATTCTGCTTCTGAATGTCCCTTTTCTTCTTTAATATATATTTGGATATGAGAACTAACTTTTGTTTATCAACCCGTTTCTCTTCTAGATCTTCTCGCAGTCTCTTGTTAGCAGACATCAGGCTTTCATTTATGTCCTGAAGGTATTTGCTTTGCTCCTTGTAATAATGTAACGATTTCTTGACTTGATCTAACTCTGGAGTTATTTCGATCTCCTCTACCTCCATATAAACTTCATCTACTGCAAGGCTTTCAAGACTGGTCCATTTTTATTTTCAGAATGAGTTTGCTTGCTCAAGCAAAACACTTCAAGCATATCTCCTGCATTTCCTTGAAGATCTATGAAACTTTCATTATCTAAGAAATTCTTCTCCTTTGACACTTGTATATTTCCTTCACTAAAAGAGTCATTCACAACCATAAGTTCAATACCCTTTATAGGATTGTACATTAGCTTCATTTCTGCTTCTAACTTGCTTCTTAACCTGGTCCTAGGTTTAATTATCAAATTTTTTGCATTTGGGGTTTCTTCCTGCAAACTTGGATTCCTCACAACAATGCTAAGCATGTCAAACTCTTCTACAACATTAAACTCTTAAGCAATCTTCATATCTTCGTCTGCAACTTGCTTAGTCTGCTCAACCCTAGTCTGATCACCTGCTAGTTTCATTGAATCCTCTATTTGCATCTACTTGCATGAACCATCTAATTTCTTCCCTTTTCCTTTGACTAACTTTTTCTTTTTAGATTTAAACCCTAACTCAAGAAGAAAATTGTCCCAATCTCGCCCAGTCTTATTCAAATGATAAATAACTAGCAACTTAATCAGGCCCTGGTGGAAAATAGAATGGGCAGTGTGTTCTGGATGGGTTTGAACCCATGAAATCATCCTCTGCAAACTCTTTAACAAATAATATGGTAGATTTAGCTTCGTACTTCCACTTAGATGCATTAGCAGTCGAATATGACATCTTAGCACTCTGTCATAACAGCCTTCACAGGTGATGTAGTTCTGCACCATTTCTAATGGGATCTGCTAATTGGGTTTTAACTTGTTTATGTGCACACCATTTTTCCAGCTTAACTTCTCAAACCCTGGTAATAAAAATTCACCATAATTACCTTCAAATTCTTGCTGTTTAAACCATCTTTCTCCTTGTGCAGGGACACCAATGGCTTCTAAAATTGACTGCTCATTAACCGTGACTTTGAAGCCTTTAAAATCAACCATTCCATCCTTGTAATTTTTGATAAAATATTTGGTCACTTGCAGGTTACAACCCTGCAATCTTTCACAGAAAACAAACCATCCCGCATCTCTCATTAGCTGCGCTGAACTGGGAAATTGGGTGATCCATTGAATATTGTCTGGCTCGATCCTGCAAATCAAGCCTCTAGGTTTCTTCTTCACCACGATCTGTGAACTTTCTTCCATTGTTACCCTAAAACTCATATAATGCAGGTCAAACAAAAACATTACAGGGTTAATTTCGATACCAAGAATTTATGTCCATCAAGTTTGATAATTTTGATGGTTGTAGGCATAATTCTGAAATGACCGCTTGATACTTGGACTGTAGATATCACTGCCATGATTCATGAACAGTACATAGTGCATGAATATGCCTTAATGAATAATTATGGTACATCAAAACCATAATACAAAGCTTTGCCACTCGTATCATTAATAAATATGCATGTCTCATCACTGGCAACATTATTACATTTGGCATTTTGATATATGTTGCCAGGTCACACTTAATCAAATTGAATAATATGAATGTTTTCAAGCATAATAACATCATTTGAAATGGCATTTAGGTAAGAAATAAGACCCTTTTTGAAAATCAATATGAAATATAAGCCTTGCCTTTGTTTTAATAATGAAAATTTTAATAAAAATCAATTACGATAAAACCTAGGACAAAGAAAAATGAGGAAAATGAAAAATTGATAAAATGAGAAGAGAATGGTAACTAGGATGGAATATGAATGGTAACTAGGTAAAAATGAAAATAATGTAGGATACAATCCTAGAGATAACACAACCCTAGGACTTCCATCATTGTGCTGGGACAAAACATTTTAACCTTTGAGTGGATTTCATCCTTAAGACCACTCATAAAACAACTCCTATAGAATTCATCAGACAATCCTTCTTGTGATTGGCTAGTTTCTCAAATTATGTTTGATACTCTCTCACGGTGCCAATTTGGCGAAGTTTAGTGAGTGCTCCTATAAAGTCATCAAAAGCACTAGGACAAAATCGTTGCAAAAGGAGTTGGAAAAAATCTATCCATTTTCGCTCGTCATGAGCCTTAATTTACCAATGGTACCATTGAAGGGATTCCTGTTCCAAATGAAAGGATGCAAGTGGAACTTTTTGGACATCAAAAATATTATGTAGACTGAAATATTGTTCTTCCTGGTATATCCATCTAGTCAAATCATTACCATTGAAATGAGGAAAATCAAGCTTCGGCCCACGAAAATAGCTGGAATAAGAGAACCCAATGTTCATGGCTGAATGTTGAAGATGGAGGTTGAGAAATTTTTCATCCAAAAAAGGATTTTGGTTTTGAGGGATGCAAGTTCTTCCTCCATGATTTGTGCTCCTCCGCGGGTGACAACCATAACCAGGAGTTTTTTTCTTTTTGTGAATGGGTAGAAAAACACTGACAGAAGCTTATTTAGTAAAGGGAAATTTGGATTTGGGAAATTGGGGTTTGACTAGGCTTTGGACACTTTCAAATGGACAAGGAAGCAGAAAATGAGGATTTCAGAAGCGGGGTGAAAGAATGGGAAAAATTTTCAGAGAGGGACAAAGAAGCAAAAATAGGAAATGAACACGGTGACCAAATTTGAAGGCGATTGGGTGAAAATCGAAGAAACTATGGAAAACCTTAAAAATAGACAAATGTGGGATTTCTGGCTTTGGGAAGTGGAATTTGGGATAGGGTCCTCAGGAATGAAATATGCAGAATGGGATTGCAGGGATGTCAGTGAAGTTTCAATGGAAACAGATTTAAAACAATGGATATGCAATGGCGCGGAACTGATCGGCAACAGATAGATCTGCAACGGTGCGGAAGTGATCGGAAACAGGTCTAGACAGATGTAATCTATGATATAGAAGCTGAAAATAGATATGGACCCGAGGTATGCTCGGTTTCCTAACAGTTCAAGGGATTCACTCGACCACCAATGTTGTCTGACGGCTTGCGTATTGGAGCAGTACCCCTCACTCCACGACTCAGGTAAAACTAATAATCGCTTTGCCACAAACGACAACTCTTGGTTTACCTCACGAGTGGGAACTAGTCAATCAGGTAGGGGTCGTTGCTATTTTTGCTAGCAAGTCCTCTCAATGGGCCAACTACTCCGGGGTTCCTGTGGTACTCCTCATAATGAGTTTTAGGGATTATGCCCAAGTACTTCCCATAGTTAAGAGGATAGGGATTATTCCCAGATCCGAACCTACAACAGATGCGAAATTTGTTTTTGCAGAAATTCCACCCAACGAGCCCAAGGAAGTGCTCTAACACCAGATGTGAGGAACCTGCAACAATTAATTAATGAAACTGCACGAGATAGCAGAAATATCAGAACTCAGAATCGATTTATTGATCGCAGACCACTTAGAGGGGGAAACCTCATTTGAGCAAGCTCAATACAAATAACTTCACGGTGGCTGCATTGGCCTCAACATGCACTTATATACTAAGCCTATTCCCAATACTATGGGTCAATACCATGGAACATATAATACTACAGGACGAATTACAAAGCATATGCGTCCAATACTATGGGTCAATACCATGGGCTAATACAAACTATGGATCAACAAATACTACGGGACGACTTACAAATCATATGCGTCCAACAACAATATACTAACAAAGTAAAGAGAAGGGTTGACACGGGTTCCTAACATCATTAGTCAATTATATAGGGATGCCCCCTTACTCCTTATCTCTATGTTCTAACTATTGATGCTCTTGGCTATTTACTTGATGTTTCCCGAGTACAGGGGAAGATTCGGGAAATTTCACTTCCCGATGATTCTGATATGGTTAATGACCACTTTGTACATTATTCTTTGCTTTCTATTCAGATGGATCAAGAGTCGGTGTCTAACACTAGGGGTTACTTGTCTATTTTCTACAAGGCATATGGGGCTAAGATTAGTGATCATAAGACTGATTATTGGTTGATTTGTAATGATGAGCCTCTTAATTGGTTCCCTCATAGTGGGAAATTCATCCATATAGGTATTATGGTAAGGTATCTTGTCATTCCCTTTGGTGTGGGACTTTCTCCAACATATATGTGGAATTGGGGTTTGGAGCGTTTACAGCATAAACTTATCCTTTGGTAGAACAAATGCCTTCCATTTGCTGCAAAGCTAACTATTGTAAGTAGGATTCTCCAAGCCTCACACATTTATTATGTTTCTCGTTAGATTCCTAGTAGGGATCAATTTCATAGATTGGAACAAATTTTGCGTTCATACTTGTGGTCCAAGTATAGTGGGGTTATGGGCCTTCCTATGGTACCATGTGATGTTTTCATTATGCTCAAAGATGAAGGTGGCCTAGTATTGATTGGTATTATTTGTTAGGGTAATATTTTCGCTGCAAAATGGGTGATTTGGTGTCTAGAAGGAAGCTCTCCCTGGAAAGTATTATTGAGACATCAACTTCTTACAACAAAACAAATTGGTAGGATCAAGGGATCATTTGGATCATGTGATATTATCTCATCCCATCATAACTTTCTTAAGGTGTTTTATCATCATAAGTATTTGGGTAACATGGAGGAAGGTGACTGGACTTATGAGGCGGAAAATATCATGTAGTCAGGTAGGGTGGGATTCAGCAAGAAGATTGACATGGAGTTGGAATGTGCAAGGCACATGTATTTCATACAACCCTCATTTTAAAGGATGGTCGTTGAGTACGAAAAGGAAATTTTACTGGAGGGATTTATGGAATGTTAATACCGAAACCTGGAAGAAATGGCGATCCATTGCTCGTGAGTTTTCCTTATCTTCTATGGATAGACACGTTATTATGGAGATTATTAGCCTTATTTCTCATGAGGACCTGTTCAAAGTGAATATAGATATGCCTGGCCCTTTTTGGCATGAGTGGGAATGGATTTTTGCTTGCTCATTGTTTCAATATTATTCTAAGAGATTGTATATTCTTCTTCATAAATGAAATGATCTTAGCCTTGTTCTTAACCCAAGGTGGGTGTCTAATAATGCAGAGAAATGTTGGATCAAGGGATTGCATAATGTGTGGTTAATTCAGGTGAGATACAAGCTTTGGGTGTTTGCATGACTAGTGATTTATCAAGTACTCCAAGGCACAACCTGCAAAAAGTGGTCTCTCAAATGGACTTTTCCCTTCCTGCCTCAAGTTGGAAACAATCAAGCATCTCTTCTAGGAATGCTCTTTTGCTAGGTCTTGTTGGGAGTTTTTCGAGTGTGTTGCATGAAACCTTTTTTCAAGGGAAGTTACGTTGGAGAGCAACTATACTAGGTGATGTTGGACCGCTAGTGCGATCTTCAGTCTATGATCTTTGGCATGCTTGCGGATTTCAACATTGTTTGTTCTATGTAAGTTGCGATGCAAATATGTTTTTGAGAAGGAGATTAGTTCTTTGGCATTTTTTTTTCAGCTATGGAAAGTTGAGGTTCAGATGCATCTATTAGCTAAAGGTTTTATGCTAATCAAAGAAGCTAAGGGACTGGAGCCATATGTATACTATGATTTTATTGTTGTTTTAGTCTCTATGAGAAAGAAGTTGTAGGATGTATTATATTTTCCCCTTTGTACACCCCCCCCATATATATATATATATATATCATCTCTATATATATAGATATATATTATGTTTAGCTTAAAATACAAATTATTAATTTGATTACATGTTTAATAATTAATTTATATTAAAATATTATTTTATTGAAATATGATTATAATATAGAATAACTATTGAGAAACACACTAAGTTGACATAAGTCAATCAATTAAATAAATTTCATTATGCAAAATAATCATTGAGGACAATATCAATTCAACATCACTTAACAAGATGAATGTTGCAATGTGATATACCCATTGTGAAACAATACAATCCAATAAAACTCTTAATGAATATGGTAATGGGATATAACACTTGATGAGTGTTGCAATGCCACATAATCCTTAATAAACGTCACAATGTGACAAAACCCTTGCAAAACATTTCAATTATATTGACAAAAAATTTAAAATAAATGAAAAAATAAATTTATATGATCTCAAGGAAACAAATTTCCTAATTTTACCTTACCATATGAAAGTCCTAAATAACTTTACATATATATTTCTTATATTTTCTTGTTTTAACTAAATACTAAAATTTTCAAAAACAAAAATATGGATGTTTAAAATTTCTATTTGGTTTAGCTTATAAATATTATGATTACAACCTTAGTACATTTTTATCAATCTAACACATTATAATATATATTATAATCTAATTTTTAATTAAAATTATATAAAACAAATAGTTTGAACTAATCCATTCATATACCTTTTTCAATTAATATTAAAATTTAATATAAAAATAAAGCTTATCAGTTAATTTCCAAAATCCTATATTACACATTCACATAGATGTATTGTGTATTTTGTATTATTCAATTAAATTTTGTATAATTATTAACTTAAATACTCAAAGTTAGTCGTTTGCTATGGCAATTAGAAAATCATAAGCCTTTCCATTTTGATAAATAATCTAGAATGTCTTCTACCAATCCTAACAATGGTTGTTTCAGATTTGACAACGAACTTTCATAATTGAAAATTCGTAAATGACGTCTTATTAGTTGGATAGTGTCCCGCTTAAAATGTGATTTGATATACAAATTTGCATTAATTTGCAGCGAGAGGACATTGGAAGCTCGATTATTGGAATCTATAGCTAAGTAAATTAAATAAATGAAACGCGCTCATCAACTTCTGAAAATTATTAGTGTTCAGAGATTCCCAACACCCTTTCATGCTTCATATTAATTTATAAATAAAAAATAATAATAAAAATAAATATATCGCCAATGACAATTGATCTCCCTCGCTATTTTATATGATCAATTGATGGCCGATTTATATTAAAATCTTGAATAAGAAGAGTAGAATTCACTTGATTTTTTTGCTATCATTTTTTTTAATTATACAATTTTTTATGCAATCTGTTTTAAGTATGCAATTTTTAAGAAAGGAATAACTGAAAAAATTAAGAAAATAATGAATGACTTTTATGCATCTTAATATTATACTACGATAGATATTTTGCATGGTAGCATAAAATAAAGAAGACAATGATTGAAACTAATTAAGAAAAGAATGAACGACTTTTGTGCATTTTAATATAAGAAGACAATGACTGAAATAAAATTTAAGAAAACAATGAATGACTTTTAAGCATTTTAATATACGATATTGTATACCTTTTATGTTTTGCATGATAACATAAAATAAAGAACACAATCACTGAAAAAGTAAAGATAAAAAAATGATTTTTAACCCAAAAATGATTTTTATACATTGAGCTCTCATTGCCATTTGACTATCAAGATGATAGTATCAATTATTATGTCCTCGAAACATGTAGTTTTCGACTTTTATAAATTTAGCTCTCGTTGCCATTTGAATATTAAGATGATATTATCTTCTTCTTTTTTAGACGAAAGATAAAATAATAGTAAAAAACAGTATCACTAACATGAGACAACAACCATATAATAAGGCTACAACCCAACCATTTAGGTGAAAATCTGACTAATAAGAACCAAGAGTCCCATAACAAGGATCACAACAAAGCAAACCAATTCGATAAAACCATCGAGTCCCGGCAAAATACACAAACCACAACACAAGATAACCAACATGAGCCATGGCCAAAACAGTGGACAACAAAGAAGTCCACAATACTGAGGACTAAATAACACTGACAGAATCACAAAGAACCAAAACCCATCACCAGCCGATAACGAACCTCCGAGCAGAAGAAGGAGGAGGCGACCACAAAAAGGTACAAACCCAACTTAAACAAATCCAGCCACAAAGAAAAACCAACCAGCAGTTGGCCCAACCAAACAACTCTAGGAACCTGCAGTGCATAAAGCCGATATATGAGAAGTAAAAACTAAAGAAAAGGCGATCCAAGGACCCCGCAGTAATCAAGTGATCATCCTTCCAATCCTCCCAAAAAAAGTGCCCAAAGGATAAGATAAAGCTCGCTTGGATAAGTCGTCCGCCAACTAATTAGAAGCCCGTGGCACATGGTGAAAATTGATACAATGGAAACTCTCAATCAATGAGCGAGTCTCACAAAGCCAGTGAGTGAGTAGCAACACCTTGATAGAAACCAAACCCCGAGCCCAATAAATTATGACACATGAGTCTCCCCAAACCTGAAGAGAAAGGATCCTTCTGTTTGAAGCAAATCGAAGGAGCAACCAAAGAGCCATCAGTTCACTACGAGAATTGGAACCCACACCAGAGTTCAACCACAACTTAAACCTCCTAGAAGCACTCAAAAAGAGAACTGCACCAGTCCCACTAACAGAGCCATCCTTCTGCGAGGCCCCATCAAAAAAACCACAAGGGTAGAGTAAGTTTGGAGGAATAGCCTGAGACCGTTGAACACTCGTAAGCCGGAGCCTGAAAGAAACCACACCCTTATATTCCATAAAATTCGCAAGCACCCTCCCACCCAAGATCGACACATCAAGATGCACACCATCGAAAACGCTGAAGTTGCTTGCCCGCCAAACCTCCCAGAAAACAAAACAAGGAAGAACTTGCCATTCCTTATGATGACTCCCCCAAACCAATAATCCATCCTCCAAAGAGTCTGAATCCCAATAGAGACGACGCCCGTAGATGTTGCTGATCACTTCCCACATGGCCTTGACCAAAGGACACTGTAAGAATATATGATCAACATATTCCCCTTGCATCCGACAGAACAGACACCAACCTGGACCAAAAAAAACTGGTCGACACAAGTTATCCCAAGTGAGGATACAATTGCTCAAAGCCAGCCAGGTGAAGCATTTTAATTTCAGTGGCATATGAAAATTCCACAATTTTGTGAACCACCACTTCGCAGACAAGGAGCCACAGGAGACTAAAGAGTCGTATGCTGATTTTGCAGTAACCACCCCATCACTTAAATTCCATGACCAAACCAACCGATCTGCATTTTCCTGTAGTGTGATGTTTAAATTTCTCAAACCTTGAACAAATAATTCCCATTCCATAGCCAAAACACCAGAAAGACCAGGCTGCTGCGCCGAGATCCAGGTGGAACAACCCCAATGGATCAGGTCATGACATGTGAGAGAGAAAAGTAACCTTTCAAACCGCATAACCCCTATTAGGTCATTTGATAATCTGTAGACCAATGGCTCGCCCACAATAGTATCAACACCCAACCGGATATACCGACCGTCTCCAGGAACCCATGCCAACCAATCCTTGATAATTGAAAAGGATCCCATCAAACCATTCCAAATGTTCGATACACCCTTTGAACTATGAGGGCCACGTCTGAACCAATCAATCATAGGAGCCGATTTCAAATATTTGCCATGAATGAGTGTAGTCCAAGCAGAACCCCTGAACAGAGCTCTCCACAAGCTCTTGGATTTTAGATGATACTATCTATTATCATGTCCTCGAAACATGTAGTTTTCGACCTGAGGGCATTAGTTTGGTTGATGTTATCAAATTTTTTTTAGCTATAGTCCAAACATTAGAATTCATAATTTTTTCATAATTTTTTAATTTTTTTTTTTTTAAATATGATTTATTTTTATTGTGATTGGAGGTGTACATGATGACGTCTTCCTCATTTTTACCTCCCTAGGGTGGGGGACGTCATGGGTGCCTGACATGCATTAAAAGAATCGGTATGGATCGAATATGAAGGAATTAAAACACAAGATCAAATATTAAATGATCTGTAATTCTTGCAATAAATTCTTATGTCCCTGAGCAAGAGATTGCTTGAAAACCAAGGACGACTATTTTGGGAAGGAAATCCATAAAGCTACCGGCTAGAAAGCTACCAGTGAGACCATAACATAAAGCCAAGCTAACCAGATTCTTAATATGAAGCAGTTGGTAAAGCAGTCGTTGAAGCGGTCACATATATAGATTCATATCTAGATTATGGGCTTTGTGATCGAGCTAAAGAACCTAAGTTTAGTGATCGATATAAAGAAAATAACCCTAGTACATTTTTACAACCCTAGTACATTATGATTACAACCCTAGGACATGCTTACCTATATAACATATTATAATCTAATTTTTAATTAAAATGATAGAAAACAAATAGTTTGAACTTATCCATTCATATACTTTTTTTCAATTAATATTAAAATTTAATATAAAATAAAGCTTGTCAATTAATTTCCAAAATCTTATATTACACATTCACATATATGTATTGTGTATTTTTATTAGTTATTCAATTAAATTTTGTATAATTATTAATTTAAATACTCAAAGTTGGTCGTTTGCTATAGCAATTAGAAAATCATAAGCCTTTCCATTTTGATAAGTAATCCTAACAATGGTTGTTTCAGATTTGAAAACGAACTTTCACAATTGAAAATTCGTAAATGAAATCTTATTAGTTGGATAGTATCCCGCTTAAAATGTGATTTGATTGACAAATTTGCATTAAATTGACTTATGTAATCGCCTCGCAGGGAGAGGACATTGGAAGCTCGATTATTGGAATCTGTAGCTAATTAAATTAAATGAAACGCGCTAATCAACTTTTGAAAATTATTAATGTTAAGAGATTCCCAACACTTCATATTAATATATAAAAATAATAATAAAAATAAATATATCGCCCTCACTACTATTATATGATCAATTGATGGCCATTTTATATTAATATCTTTTTCACAGAAAAATGTAACTTACTATTAATATATGAAATAGTAAAATATGTCCAACTGTCAGTCCATAACAAAGTCATACAAAGCGGCCTGAAGTAGCCCCCGGAACATACCGGTTACATCATCATAATGTATCAATAAACTATTCTGAAAATGACAAAATAAGATGCCATAATACCCAAGAGTCTCCCATAAGACAAACTAGTTCTGCGTCCAATACCATAACAGAAATCACATGCCACAGCAACAAAAATACAAATGTATCATAACAGGTCCAAAGTATATATAACCACAATAACAACAACCAAAAAGCATCCCCAGCAGATATGTAGACGCCAACAACCGAGTGTAATACAGAGATTACATCCGTTCAGTGAACCGAACAGCATCTACAAGGGCTGAAATATAGGCCGCAAAAATATATGAGTATATAGAATGTCCAACAAGAAGTTGAACACAACAGATTTTAAGTATCTGCACATAGAAACTACAAGTCATATAAGTAATACATGCCGCATATAACCGGAAGGAATAACAAAAAAGAACGAAACAAAAATGACAACAATCCTCATGTCCAATGTAACAGATGAGAACCATGAGAAAAAAGCATCTCATCCCGCCAATCCTGCCACATGATGACCCCGGTCTGAGAGTAAAGAGCCCGCTTAGAGAGCATATCCGCCTCCAGATTCACCTCTCTAAAGATATGTTCAAAGTGAATGTGCTCAAATTCAAGAATGAGCTTTCTGGCCGCTTCCAACCAGTGAGCGAGCAGAAGTACATTAAGGGGAGAAGTACCCCTAGCCCAAGAGATAATGGCCTGTGAGTTGCCATAAATAACAAGAGACGGAATCTTCCTTTGATGAGCGCAGAACAATAAGAGCCAAAGAGCACATACCTCACTTCTAGTGTTTGTGCCATTCCCCAAATTTAACCAATAGTGAACAGTAATAGTGTTGTTCACATGAATAGTTGCTCCCGCCCCACCTAATCCATTCCGGCACACAGCGGCCCTGTCAAAGAAACCACAAGGAAAAACCAAGATTGGTGGAGCCAATCGATTTTTCACAATCCAATTCATCACGCCAACACCCGCACCAAAAGTAGATGTATATTCCTTATGTGCGGCAATGGTCTTATAGCATAAAGCTGCACAGCGAGGTTCCAGGTTTTCAAAGATTCGAGCATTACGAGCTCTCCAAACCTCCCAGATCATGAAGTATGGAAGTTCGGCACAATCAGTGGGGAGACGAGACCAAGCCTCCAGACAATCACATAATGTATGGTATCCCCATTGAAAATGAACACCAACTTTATAAGCAATTTGCCCCCAAAGATCCCTAATGAAAGGGCATGTCGAAAATAGGTGATCAACAGTCTCCTCCAGAGTACAACAAAGAGGGCACCTACCCGGACCATTGAAGCCGAGACGGCATAAATTATCCCAAGTGAGGATCCTGTTAGACATCGCAAGCCAGATAAAACACTTTATCTTGAGGGGAATGTTCAGCTTCCATATCGATTTTTCCCACCAGTGAACAACAGAAGCAGATTCAGCAAACATTGCATCATATGCCAATTTTGCAGAAACCTTTCCACAAGACACATCCCACGACCAAGTCAATTTGTCAGCCGAATCAGATAATTGTAGGTTTGATTGATAAAAAGCCCTGATATAACCATCCCATTCAATGCCCAAAGTACCAGATAAGCCCAGCTGTGGAGCCGATATCTAGAGAGACCATCCCTCCCTATACTGACCAACCGCATGTGCCAGAGTGAAATATCCTTTTGATCTGAGATGTGTCCTTAATTCCATCGAAAGGGTATGCTCCGAGGGGCCCCCAAGATCGGGTCAAGCCCCAACTTGATGTCACGGCCATTGCCTGGCTTCCAAGCAATCCATTGTGTTATAACCCGGAACGATCCCAGCAGACCATTCCAAAAATTAGACACACCAACTGTAACAGGCCGATCCAATCTAAGCCAATTTTCAACAGAGGTATTTTTCAAGTACTTCGCTCTAATAATCCGGCCCCAAACAGAGTTATCAAAGAGAGCACGCCACAGACTCTTCGCATGCAGGGCCTTTACAAAAAGGTCCAGGTCCTTTATATTCCATCCCCCCAATTTCCAGGGTCGTGCCAACCTAGACCAATTTATAAGATGATATTTTTCATGACAACCACCACCCGACCATAAAAAGTTAAACAGCTTTTGTCGAATTAGCCGAAGAATGGATCTTGGGACTTTGCACAGTGTAAACCAGTACACACCTAAATTCTGTAAAACAGCTTTAGCCAGCGTGAGCCTGCCCCCCAAAGATAAAAGGCGGAAACTCCAGTGACTAATGCGCCCTTCAAATCGACGAACGAGCCAAGACCAGTCCTTCACCAGGTACCAAGACCAGTCCTTCACCAGGTAATTAGCCGGCTTTATGAAGAAGCCAAGATATTTCGTTCCAGCCTCCACCTCCAAAAATTTTAATGGGAGAATTGAGCTAATGGAGCTTTCCACGTCCATCAATAGAGAGTGTTTTAAAAACCGAGATTTTATATAATTGATGATCATACCAGAGACTGAGCAAAATAAGTCAAGGATCCTCTTATAATGCACCCACTCAGCAAGGATACCTTTACCGAAGAGCATTACATCATCCACAAACAGAGAGTGAGTAACAGATATATCTCTAGTAATTTTAATGCCTTCAATCAGCCCATCCCGTTTAGCCCTATGTATGGATAAACTCAGGCCTTCAATAACCAAGAGGAATAGGAGTGGCGATAGAGGACAACCCTGACGAAGACCCCGAGAGGCCTTAAAGAAATCCGTAGGATGTCCATTAATCAAAATGGCATAGTTAACCGAGATTACACCGGCCATAATCCATTTCATCACTTTCCATGGCAGACCAATCTGAATCAGTATTAATCTCAAAAAGTCCCAATTCACCCTATCATATGCTTTCACCAGGTCCAGCTGTAGAATTAGTGCTTCAAGATGCTTCTGTTTAATCGTGTGGAAAATTTCCTGAGTCACACCCACCGCATCATGGATCTGTCGGCCCTGCAAGAACCCATACTGCTCCAAAGAAATGTGCCTGGAAAGCAAAGGTTTGATCCGGTCTGCAATAACCTTAGCAATAATCTTGTAGACTAAATTGCAGAGAGCAATAGGTCTAAACTCATTATAACTATTCGGGTGGGATGTTTTCAGAATTAGGGTCAAATATGTTGAGTTGAAAGCCCCAGACACTGAGCCTTGTTTCTGGGATTCCTCAACAGCCAATCTGATATCCTCCCCCATAATATCAAAGAAGTGGATAAATAGTTCCACTGTCCACCCATCCGGCCCCGGAGATTTATCTTTAGCAAACCCACGTAGAGTGTTTTCCACATCGCTCAGAGATACTTCCAAAAAAATATCGTCTCCCTCCTCCTCATTGAAAATTCGAGGATACTCCTTAATAACTTTAAATTGTTCAGCTAGAGAAGTGTTTTTAGGATCACAGTAGTATTCCTGAAAGTGTCGGCCTGCCTCCTCCATCAAATCCTCTGTCCCCCAGATCCTCCGGCCACTGTGATCATTAAGATCCCAAATAGTATTTTGCATCCTTCTAGAGTCCGCAAACTGGTGAAAAAATTTTGTGTTCTGGTCTCCAGCTTTGATCCATATAGCCCGACTCTTCAACCTCCAAGATTCCTCTTGAATAAGAAGAATATTCAATTTACGACTCTCCATAGAAGAGAGTTTGATTGCATCCCCGGGGCTAATCCCAGACCCAAATGAACCCCACATCAATGTAGTCATTTCCATTTCAATCTCAGCAAGTTCTCGACCCATTATTGCTTTTTTGTTTTTTTCCCACATAATAGTATAGTCCTTTATAGCCTTAAGCTTCACCGCCAGCTTGTCCATGGCAGAGCGTTCCCCCGAAACATCCAGCTGTAGCCATTTGTTCCTCACTCCCAGAGTGTATTCCCCATCCAAGAGCCATGTGGAGTTAAATTTGAATGGATAGTATTGATGTATGTTTTCCACCTCAAATTGCAGAATGATAGGTAGATGATCACTGAGTTTTATTTGATGAATCCAAGACCTGTAATTCTGAAGGCCATCCAGCAGGGATTCAGATATAAAATAACGATCAATTCGTTTTTGAATCATCATATCCCCCATTCTACCATTAGTCCAAGTTGGAGCCAACGGCCTCGGAGCAACATCAACAAGAGAAAATTTCAAGAAGAGTTTTTTAAAATAAGATCCCAATGGGTCACTCTGAGCCACATTTCCCCAGATCTCATCAACCCCCCAAGTGAAATTTAAGTCACCAGCTAGGATTAAATTTTCCAATTCCAGCAAATGACCCGAAACCGCTTCCTCCCAAAAACCCATCCTGTCAGAGTACGGCCCATAAACGTTGATAATATTTACATTTTTCTCCATCCCCCTGATATTGCCAGATAATAATATACCCAAAGAGGTGATAGATGGGTTTAATCTCAAAACCGCAGGGTTCCATGCCGCTAAGAGACCGCCAGAAAGACCAACAGCATCTACTGTGCAAACCATCCAACCCGGCTTGACTTTGTTAAAAAAACTACGTGCCTTTTCACCACATACCATAGTTTCCTGGAGAAGTACCAAATCAGGATATGAAATATGTAGAACTCTCTTGAGGGCCAATTGTTTGGGTATCCCCCCCACACCCCGGATATTTAAGGAGAAAAAAATCATTTGCGAACCCTTGCTAGGGCTTTCATTCCTCTAAGCGCCTGGGTATCAAAAGATTTGGGGGAGTCCACAGGACCACGGCCATCCACAATCCCCCCCATGGTGACCTTCTTATTTTTCCTAGCACTCCTCGTTTTAAGAGGAGATAGTTCCGGGGCCAAACCGCCCCTACGAGCCCCCTTTTGTATACATATATCCCCCAAAGTACCAGCAGAAATCACCGAGGTATTGTTACCCACCCCCACCAGTTCAGAGGTCGAAACATCTAATGTACCCCCCACATCCCCACCAGGAGGCTTAGTCTCATCAATCCGCCTGTTTTTGAAGAAAGTAGGGATAGGTGCCTTCTTAACCATCTCAGAATAAGAGGGAATAAGTATTAACTTCTCGTTGGGCTCCAGAGCTTGGATCGGGCCCCCAACCTGTCCAACAGAACCCGACAGGGCCACCGGTCCCCCATCGCCCGAACCCCCAATCATGACCCCAGACTCCACTTTGGTTTCTAACGGGTTCCTCACATCACCCCCGTCCCCACTACCACCCCGAGACAGAATAGGGGCCTCCGGGTCGCTAGATATAATAATAGTCGGGGTACCAGTAAGGGGAGAGCCGGGGGAAACCGATATGACAGGGGAGGAGCTGGTAGGGCTAATCGCATTCACATTCACAATCGGCTCATTCTTAGAGGCAAGGCCATCATCCCCAGAAGATTCATTTGTAACATGTTCAGTTCCAGAAGTGTTTGTTTTCATGTAGAGTTGGCGACTCATGTAATTTCCATTATTTCCATTGTTTAAATCAAGAGCATTGATAAACGAAATATCCAACGCATTCAACGAATGGAAGAAGTTAGGGTCTTGAGTTTCTAACTTACGGAACAGTGCCGAGTCCGGAGCATCCAGGGAAGGCACCCGATTGGAGAATCCATCCATCGAGCCCGTAGTGTCCAACTCGATATCTCTACCATCGTCCGACGACCAAAATGGACCCCCTTCCTTGAGACGACCAGATGAAGCCGGAGCTCTGCATTGTCGCCATAAATGCCCCACCTCCTTGCAGTTAGAATAGCGAAAAGGGATACCCCAATAATCTATGATCTGTGTCAGCTTCCGGCCATGCCAATTGATGTTAAGCACATCAATTAACCCCAAGGAAATGTCTACCTCCACCAGGACTCGACCCATGCGGCGATCAAATACATTAAGGTGCTCATCCTCAACATGTAAAAACCGCCCAATACAGTTCCCTATGGCTTCAAAAGCCCCTCGGTTCCAGAGAGCAAGTGGCAGCCCAGGCAAAAGGACCCATAAATGCTGGAGACGCGCCGAAGTTGTTTCGAGATCGAAATCTGTTTTCCATTTCTGTAACATTAAGTTGCCAGAACCATGTAGCCATAGTCTCTCCATAATGAGAGTGCAGTGTGCCTCTTCATCAAATTTGAAGCCGTACCACCCACACGCCAATGCAAAGATTTGCGGAGTATAGTTGAGCAGTGGTCTCCACTTTGCCGAAACCCAACTAACAATGTCACGCCGATTCATAGCATGGTATGAGAATTTTCCAACTAGAACTGTCATATTGAATTCCACGACTTCCTCCAACCCAATGTCCCTGCCTACCGTTAGCCAGGATTCTCCAGGTCTTCGAAAGTATTTCCCATTCAAACGACGAGCCGCACGGGAAGGAGAACCAGTATTTGCTTTGTTACCCACATCAGAAAAATCCCGACCACTCCCGACGGAAGGGTTCGACCCCCCGGTTTCAACATGTGTCTGCCTCCCAGCCAGGTGTCCCCTATGAGACTTGCCACGAGGCACCACCTGTCGGCTCGATAGGTTAAGAGCCCTCTTCCCTTTTAACTGTTCTTTGAAGTGTGAGTCCGGTTTGAATAAACCGGCTTCCTCAATCATGTAATCGGATACATTGAGACTGTTATCCTCCGGGAGGATGGGTTCCGACATCCTTTCCCCCATTCCGGTATCCATAACCCAGAAACCAAGTCCAAATCGGCCGTAAAAGGAACAAAATCAAATTACCCTGTCAGTTGTTTACCACAGAGTCCGTTTCCCAAATGACAGCTACAAAAACAGAGGCAACAGCGTTGGGTGTTGCAATAATGGAAAAACAAATAATAAAACCCAAAACCAAATCTACTTGTAGACCCGGAAACACGGAGGACCACACGCCACCCACGCGCCGGTGTCGCCGGAGTCGGAAATATAGTTCCAAAGAGCAGGAAGATGTTCAATCCCGGCCGCAACTGAGTGATGTCTCAACCCACAACAGTCATTTTACCGGCAGCCAAACAAGATGACAGTTTTATGCCACCACCAATAAAACCCACTCACCGCCTGAAACACCCACACATCACCGTTGCAGTCCAAGCCCCGTCAAGGAAACCCTAGCCACTCCATGGCAACCCTAGTCGTCCGCCGCTCCAGAAACCCTAGTCGTCCGCCGCCACCCCTTTTATATTAATATCTTGAATAAGAAGAGTAGACTTCACTTGATTTTTTTGCTATCATTTTTTTTAATTAACAAATTTTTATGCAATATGTTTTAAGTATACAATTTTTTTATGCAATTTTTAAGAAAGGAATGACTTGAAAAAATTAAGAAAATAATGAATGACTTTTATGCATCTTAATATTATACTACGATATATATTTTGGTAGCTTAAAATAAAAAAGACAATGACTGAAAAAATTAAGAAAGCAATGAATGACTTTTGTGCATTTTAATATAAGAAGACAATGACGGAAATAAAAGTTAAGAAAACAATGAATGACTTTTATGCATTTTAATATTTTAATGTACATTTTTATACTTTTTATGTTTTGCATGATAACATAAAATAAAGAACACAATGACTGAAAAAGTAAAGATAAAAAATGATTTTTAACCATTGAGCTCTCATTGCCATTTGACTATCAAGATGATACTATATATTATTATGTCCTCGAAACATGTAGTTTTCGATTTTTATTGAGCTCTCATTGCCATTTTACTATCAAGATGATACTATCTATTGTTATGTCCTCGAAACATGTAGTTTTCCAGCCGAATGTATTAGTTTGGTTGATGTTATCAATTTTTTTAGCTATTCTACAAATATTGGAATTCATAACTTTTTAATTAAAAGTTTTTTAAAATTCTGATTTATCTTTAATGTGATTGGAAGCATACATGATGATGTTTGCCTCGTTTTTATCTCCCAGGGGGCGGTGGCTGGAAGACATCATGGGTGCCTGATATGCATTAAAAGAATCAGTATGGCTCGAATCTGAAGGCATTAAAACACAAGATCAAATATTAAATGATTCGTAATTCTTGCAATAAATTCTTATGTCCCTGAGCAAGAGATTGCTTGAAAACCGAGGACGGTTGTTTTGGAAAGGAAAGCCAGAAAGCCACCGGATATAAAGCTACCAACGAGACCATAACGTAAATCCAAGACAACCAGATTCTTAATATGAAGCAGTTGGTAAAGCAATCGTTGAAGCGGTCACATATATATATATTCATATCTAGATTCTGGGCTTTGTGATCGAGCTGAAGAACCTAAGTTTATTGATGGATATAAAGAGTCAGATGCTCGTAGTCATAGTTTTTGCTTATTTAGAGTGTGGTCTAGATTATTATGATTCTTCAGAGAGAGCCAAAGAGTGGAAAACTAGGTATGTAATGGGAATCCTCCGCTGCAAGATTAAAATGCCAAGGTCTTAGGTCGAACCCCGCTAGGGGAAGCACCAACGAGGCACAGAAAGTGACTTGCTTCTTTCCGTAAGTTGTTTTGTGTGGAACAAGGATTTTGGGAGCTTTGGCTCTGCTTTGTCCTGTAGTGTCCCTTTTTAATAATTTGCACAAACTACGAAAAATTGCAAATTTTAACCAATTTGACCCTTAGACTAGTCTTAACCGGACTACTTCCGAATGGCTCCAAATTATTCCTAATGGGGTCTGAATCAGTTTGGAAGGTATTCAGATATATAATAGAGGTGATGGATGCTTAAAAACCCTTAAAACACTTCTACAACATTCATTTACAATCTGGACAAAGTAGGGAAATGTACTAGTCAAATCGAGCTTCAATCCCCCAAGGGTAGTGGTCAAAGATGGTTCTCCAAATGCATTTAAACCCTTCCAAATTTCAGAACAGAGGTGTGGTACTGATAAATGAATTTAATGATCTCCCCAATGTATCATCAATTAGTTCTTATGGCCTTCTGTAACTCCCTTAACTTAGATGTTTATATGAAAGTCTTCACATAGGGGGGAAAGCTAGTAATTTTCACCATATGTTATGAAATTCGAAATTTATGTGCCAAGGACTTGTGCAATGCTAATGAAACTTCTTCAAAATATTAATGACACTCCATACATCAACAAAATCACAGAGAATGACTGATACAACTCGAAATAATGACTCTTCAAGCTCCAACAACAAGATATAGGGAAAATGGCATCATTTATGCATTGTTTGGTATTTTTACATAGTTTCACTTGGTATTTCGACCTGAGAGTCTTCTGAGTAGTAAATACAAAGTATATATATTAGAATACAAATAAATGGATATTCTTGGGCTCTCACAAAGAGATAAGCATCTCACCAAAGGCGCAATTCCTCCAGTGGCCCAAATATGCAAGAAAATGTAAAAGAGTTGCAAGAACAAGTTGTAGATGAATGAACCAAGAGATTCCCTATAGATTCAACCTGTAACTAAAGACTCCGTTTTATATCCAAATGAAATTTATGAATGGCCTCTCAATTTCCAATTAGGATGAGAATCTTTCACCCTAGAAATTGGTGCTAAGGCAAGTAGACTAGCTCTCTACTAGCTCTTCTCTCCAAATGAAAAATGATCAAAATCTGGTCTTCTTCTTTGTTCCTGACTTTTATAAACTTCCTAAGGCTTCCCCAATTCCAATTCCATCCATGATCTTCATGCCAACTCAATTTGGGAAGAGATTCCCAAGTATGCCACTTGCCCTTCCAATTCTAGCCTCCTCCTTCACCAAATTCGAATTGGTGTCTCTTTGGCTGCCCTAACTCACTTGGGCACCTTCTTGGAGGATATTTTTAGCCCTGACATGTCATGTATGTCAGATGTCAGCCATCAGGTCTAATTTTTCAAAAACTTCATAGGAATCTTCATCATTGGTTTCATAGAAGCTAGGGAATCTAGATGAAGTGTCCCACTAGCTCCAAAATGCCTCTTCCTCTCCCATGGGAGTTACTCTTCCTCTACATTTATACCTCATTGATTCATTCCAAGTAATATTCCCTTCAAACTACCCCAAGAATAGTGGAATCCACCTTGGATTCGAATGGGTGAGATTGGAATGCCATGTGGCATGGGGAATCTAGCTTTTTGGGGGTCTGGCACCACCAATGTGTCTCCATGACCAAGTGCCATCTTATTTTCTCACCATAAATATTTATTTCTCCCTTCTTAATATATTTATGCCCAAACCAAAGTCCATTTGGTTTTATTAGTCTCCTTATTCCAATTTTAATGTCTCCACCCCAACCTAGGAAACTAGTAGGTTGGTGGAATTTTCCCTACTTGATATTTATTTGAATGGGGACATTACAACCATCCCCACCCAAGATTGCTTTCCCTCAAGAAATCTCAATTTAGTATTCTCAAAATTGTTCCTCCTCTATCAGGTGGCCTTCCATGAGGAATGTCTCCCAAAACCTTTTCATTCTTGTGTTTCATACTATGGGAGGACACTACCTTATTCGAATAGGTGTGCATTCAACTCAATACCCTTTGTTTTCCCTCCAAATATTTGAATCTCATTTCAGAGATTTGATAATTAACTGTATGTTCCCCTATAGAGTACAACCATTGCACTCCCAATACCACATTAGTATCAGCAACATCAACCACATAAAAGCTATCAAAAAACGTGTAATTACCGATGGTGAGTTGTAGCTTTGGAATCCATGTTTTGCACTCCATAGTATGGTGACCTAGGATGATGACTGTGAAGCCCTCGAATGGTTAAGCAGGTAGCTTTCTCCTCTCCACCATGGCTTCATTGATGCAGTTATGTGTGGCTCCTCCATCTACCAATACCGAAACCCTTTTCCCTTATACAGCTCTTGGCATCGAATAGTGTGGAAATGAGGCACTCCTGAAAGCACTGCTAGTCTCCCTCTGTCAGGTAATGGATCATCTTCTTCTTTTTTCTCTTCTTCTTCTGTTGTGGCATATCCCTCTTCTTGGGATGAAATATGTCCTCCTTCCTCCATGCCCCCTTCATACTCATCATCACAAAATATTCAATGAATTGGGCCTTTCCCTTAGCACATTTATATCCTGGTACCCATGGTTGGAAACATGAGTAACATAGTTTCTTCCTTCTGAGTTCTTCCCTGCTTAGTTCCTCTTTCTTATCCTTTCCACATTCATCCTCTTTCCATGGCTTCTTTTCAGATCTGAATTGGGAAGGGAAGTTAGCCTTGGACGGAAACCTTGTCCTAGGTAGCACATTTTGTAGATCTATTGTCAAGCTCATAGCATCCTTCAATGAATTGGGTTTGTGGGCCTTAACTAAACCTTTTAAGGTTTCAACCAAACCTTCAGTAAACAACAATACTAAAATTACCATAGATATATTAGCCACCTTAACTGATAATTTTTGGAATTCCATCATATATTCAGCAGGGGTTCCAACTTGCTTCAATTGGGCTAGTTCTTTGAAAGGCAAATTCTGCGTCCTTTTGGTCAAATATTTCTAATACCCTGTCAACAAATTCTCCATAGGTTGTAACCTAATCATGTCCAAAAAAATTTAGACCATGGAACCACCAATCATTGGCATCTCCTTCTAGATGCAAAATAGCCATTTTTAAAGCATCATTTTCCACCATAGGATTTAGCTGAAAATAAACATCTAGTTTTTGTACCCAAGTATTTGTAGAACTTTGGGGTGAGACATCAAAAGTGGGAAGGGGAATTTTACCAATGGCACAATTCAATTCTTTATTCTTAAATGGTGTCCTATTACCTTCCCTCATTTTTAGTTTTCTTGCAACATTAAAGTATTGTTCAAAGGGTAGAGTCCTTCTATAATCTTCACTCAAGTTTTCCCATTCTTTTACAATCTACTGCATGTCAAATTGGGTGTTAGGTTCTTATTTTTCCTCAAGAAATTTAGGCGTAGTAGGCCTTATTGAAATTTGAAATTCATTAGGTCTATTATAAGGTCCTGTCCTTGAGAAAAAAATTTCACCCATTTCCTTCTTTTCCTCGAAGGAAGAACTACTGTTGCCTCCTATTACTCCTTTGCTTTCAAGTTGACTAGCCAACAATTCGAAACCTTTCATGATATGTTTTTTCATGTCTTCAAAGAATGGTTTCATAAATTTAGTAAATTCCTCTTTATCCTCTGAGGTTCCCTTCTCATTCTTAGCCATAGTTTCACTAGAATACACCTCTTCTCCTTCTTCTTCCTCTTCAACAAAAACACTTTCAGTTTCAGATTATAAGGGTGGAGGATGATTTATTTGGCTTATTGTCTTCATAAATGGTCATCCACATTAGGTGCAAGGACCATGCTCTGATACCACTTATAGTGTCCCTTTTTAAGAATTTCCACAAACTAGGAAAAATTGCAAATTTTAACCAATTCGACCCTTAGACTAGTCTTAACCCAACTGCTTTCGAATGGCTCCAAATTCTTCCTAATGGGGTCTGATTGATTTTGGAAGGTATTCAGACATATAATAGAGGCTTATGGATGATTAAAAACCCTTAAAACACTTTTGAAACATTCATTTACAATCTAGAAAAAGTAGGGAAATGTACTAGTCAAATCGAGCTTCAATCTCCCAAGGGTAGTGGTCAAAGATGGTTCTCCAAATGCATTTAAACCCTTCCAAATTTAAGAACAGAGGTGTGGTACTGATAAATGAATTTAATTATCTCCCAAATGTATCATCAATTAGTTCTTATGGCCTTCTGCAACTCCCTTAAATCAGATGTTTATATGCAAGTCTTCACATAGGGGGGGAAGCTAGTAATTTTCACCATATGTTATGAAATTCGAAATTTGTGTGCCAAGGACTTGTGCAATGCTAATGAAACTTCTTCATAACATTAATGACACTCCATACATCAACAAAATCACATATAATGAATGATCAGTAAATACAAAGTATATATATATCAGAATACAAATAAATGGATATTCTTGGGCTCTCACAAAGATATAAGCATCTCACCAAAGGCGCAATTCTTCCAGGGGCCCAAATATGCAAGAAAATGTGAAAGAGATGCAAGAACAAGCTGTAGATGAATGAACCATGAGCTTCCATGTAGCTTCAACCTGTAACTATAGAATCCATTGTAGCTCCAAGTGAAAGGTATGAATGGCCTCTCCAATTTCCAATTAGGATGGGAATCTTTCACCCTAGAAATTGGTGCTAAGGCAAGTAGACTAGCTCTGTACTAGCTCTTCTCTCCAAATGAAAAATGATCAAAATCTGGTCTTCTTCTTTGTTCCTGACTTTTATAAACTTCCTAAGGCTTCCCCAATTCCAATTCCATCCATGAGCTTCATGCCAACTCAATTTGGGAAGAGATTCCCAAGTATGCCACTTGTCCTTCCAATTCTAGCCTCCTCCTTCACCAAATTAGAATTGGTGTCTCTTTGGCTTCCCTATCTCACTTGGGCGCCTTCTTGGATGTTATTTTTAGCTTTGACATGTCATGTATGTCAGATGTCATCCATCAGGTCTGATTTTTCATAAATGTCATAGGAATCTTCATCATTGGTGTCATAGAATCTAGAGAATCTAGCCCAAGTGTCCCACTAGCTCCAAAATGCCTCTTCCTCTCCCATGAGAGTTACTCTTCCTCTACATTTCGACCTCATTGAGTCATGCCAAGTAATATGCCCTTCCAACTACCCCAAGAATAGTGGACTCCACCTTGGATTCGAATGGGTGAGAGTGGAATTCCATGTGGCATGGGGAATCTAGCTGTTTGGGGGTCTGGCACCACCAATGTGTCTCCATGACCAAGTGCCATCTTATTTTCTCACCATAAATATTTATTTTTCCACTCTTAATATATTTATTCCCAAACCAAAGTCCATTTGGGTTTATTAGTCTCCTTATTCCAATTTTAATGTCTCCACCCCAACCTAGGAAACTAGTAGGTTGGTGGAATTTTCCCTACTTGATATGTATTTGAATGGGGACATTACAGTCCTATGCAGAGTCCACCTAAATGTAGAAGACAAGGTTTTTTTTATTTTAGCTACAGTCTCCTTCACATCTTTTCAACATTTTTCCTACGGATCTTTAAGGATAGATTCTCAAAAGTTTCATGTGAATTTTTTTTCATTGTTTGCATTGCTCTGTTTTGATTCTAAAAAGTTTCATATGAAAATGATTTTATTTTTTGCGTTAATATGTTCTGATTCTAAAAATTTCAAATGATTTGCGCTACTCTGTTTTGAAACAAATATGGTTATTCCCAATCATCTCTGATCACGTCGAGAGTTGCTCGGGTACTGAAGAGTTGTGTGAGAATTTGCATATTTATCGCAGAAGCAGAGCTTCGAAGAAGGATGACAACCTAAAGGAAATTAGGTTGTGAGAAAAAATTTTAAGCTGGCAAGTTTATGTTCCATGCAAGTCAATTTCTGGACTTAATTCCATAGAATTTGTCTTTATTTTCTCATAATGTTCAAACCCTAGCATCTCAGTCTGTGTTTGACCTTTAAATTAACAGAAATGGAAAAAGTTGAGCCCTTCCACGAATTATTGTGTTTTAATGGTGTGAATTTTATAACACAATACTTTCACAGAAATGGAAAAATCCTAGTCATTCCACGAATTATTGTGTTTTAATGGTGTGAATTTTATAATGCAATACTTCCAGCATAAAATGTGTGTACTCGATGTGCTTAGGCCACTGGATGTGTTATCTGCTTAAATTCGTTAGAAAATATATTGCATTATTTTCCTTTACGGATTATCAGAAAGTATCTCTAAAACCCGATCTATTTAGTAACAATTGAGTCAGAATCATGCTTAATTCATATTCGAACCAGTTCCTTTGTAAAGAAACCTCTGAACATCTGTTGTTTGCTATGACTATGGGAAGATGCGTTAATTCAAGAGAAGGCATAACTTCAAAATAGCTTAGCTCCTAGGTTTGGGTGATTTTTCAGAGTTTGTTAACCAAGAGACAAAAACTTAATGTGAAATGGGAGTGGTTATCTGTTATAAAACTCTATGAGATCTCATTGAGATTATGCATACTTGGAATGTCCATGGTTCATGGTAGCCACGTATTGACCAAGTAAAATGGTGTTTCAATTTCATGCAAAAAAAAGGTAATATATTAGTAAAAGTTGAGATGCATTTTTAAACAAGAAATGTGTTCTGCAATAATAAACTACTTACATCAATGGGTTTTGGGTGAGCTCAAATGAGTAGCTCTAGATTTTGTCTCGTCCTTAACGAGTCGGTTCTGCATATAAAAAATTGATACACACTAAGCAAGTACCGAGCATAGTACATCCACAATGCAACGAATATGTAAATAGACACGAAATAACTGCTAATTCTCCCTTACCAAGTGCAACCCATCAACCAACTGAGTATGAACTGATCCTTCCAATGGATTGTTGTCTGCCTCCAGGAATGAAAAATTAATACAATTAATATAAAAATGGTTAGCCCACGAACAATCCAAAGGATTACGCTTGTTGAAATAGAGTTCACCAGTGCCTCTCAAACCAAAGAGAAATTTCAAAACGAAATAGAAACTAAGTTTTGCAAATGAAGTGTTGAAGGGTCGACGTCATAGCTTCTATCACAAGATATCACCAAATTCGAGGTCCATTAAAGGGAATGTATACACTTACCATCTCAACCACTTAACTGAGCCATGCATTAAACAAAGACTCCAAATGAGCCAACACACAGTGTATCGTAAACTGAATTTTTTAATGCAAATATCTTGGGATTGGTAATAGTTACCATGATTGTAGTCTAAATAAGATTAGATAGATTGCTTGTTGAACATATGAATAAATTACCTTTTTTGTAGGCTCTTGCTTTTGTACGTAAGGTCTAAATGGCTATGTAGGATTCCCATGGGATTTTTCCGTTGTTATTATTAGGTTAGGGAAAATGCTAAAAAGTTTATGCAGTATATGTTAAGATTCCACGTCATCTTATTTTTCCTATGCATATGTCTTTGAAACTTGGTTTAAAAGTAGGTGGATTCCCCTAATTATCCTTATTTAAATCGTTCTTAGCTCATTGGTGGGCTTAGAGAAGATAATTTCTCTGAGATAGAGAATCCTTCTCAACATTTACCGAAGCTGCTGGAAAAATAATAAATAACACATATGCCTGAATGCATACACACTTGTGTACTATGGACTGTGCACTCATACTCTATAATATAATAAATATAGGGGATAATGATTTCACACCACGAAGCCATCGTCAGAACTCAAGGTAAGAAAATAATTGACTATGGCTTGGATCTCCAATCCAGAGAAGCCACCCCTTCACTTTTCAAGGTAAGGGAAAACAAAATATATGATATTAAATGGGATTCAACCTCTTTTAGGTAAGTTTCTCCCCCACTTCAGATGAAAATAACATGAAAAATAAAACATAAACATAAGTCGACTCTCTGGTGGACAGGCTGCTCTTCGCATTCGTCGTCAGACATATGTGGGAAGGAAGGGAAGTGTTTCTTTTAATCACAGCAACATGCACAAAACACTAAACTTAGAAAATATCACCTACAAGATGAATTTCACCAAGAAAATAAAGTTCTGCAACTGTTTCAACAAACTGTATTCTGCAGGAACTGTTCCAGCAAGTAATTTAACTTTGTTTTGATGACCCATGCGTTCATAAAACTTAGGCTAATACTCTGTTTCAGCAATCAAACACATTTAACACATCTATACTAAAAAAAAATCTAATCTCTTAACTTGTTACAGAAAAATAAGTTCAAAATAAATATGAGTTTACAAACTCATACACAGAGCATAACAGAAAATACATAGTAAAAACTATGTTTTTAACTTCAACTGATAATTGTATTCCGCTCTATATATAAAATCAAGATTACATCGATGAATATTTATAGTGTTTTAAGATAGTTGGTCAATAAATGCTAATTGACCCTTCATTACAAAATTATCTCTGTAGAAATAAATACTATGTTCTGTTACATTCTTGAAGAGTTAAAATAGAGGTTGTAAATGCCTCTTCAAAATTCGATAGGCTACAACAGAGCTTCTGAATGTATCTTCAACTTTAATGTTTAAATCGGTTTGGAGGTGGAGGCCTCTTCAAGGATTTGAGTAGTCAAAAATTCTAAGTCGGTTTATGTCTTCATTAAATTCTAGATTTGTTGATATATTTTCAAAAATAAAATAAAATAAATCTAGGCGGTGTTGCCTTTTAGAAACTTCAGCAGCCAACAATCAAGCAATGGAGTAATTAACCACTTCCAACATTCTCCCCCTTAATTACTTCACTCAGAAACAAAACTTTGAAACACTATATTTTTGTTAATCAACAATTGTTATAGCTTACAAACCCCAATGTTTTCTCTATAAAACTCAAACAACTCTTTCCCCAAAGGTTTTGTAAATAGGTCTGCAAACTGATTTTCTGATTTGCAAAATTCCATACTGATTTCATTCTTGTTTATCAATTCTAGAATAAAATGATACCTTGTATCAATATGCTTACTTATTTTATGAAAGACATGATTTCTTGGTAGCCCAATGGTTGATTTATTGTCATAGAAAATCTGATTTTGTTCATCTTTTTCATGCTGCAACTCAGAAAGAGTTCTTCTCATCCACATAGTTTGACATGCAGTTGTTGTTGCTGCAACATACTCTGCCTCAGCAGAGGATAATTTCACTATGGGATCCTTTTTTGAATCCCATGCTACTGATCCCGATCCAAAACTGAATACATATCCAGATGTGCTCTTTCTATCATCTGTAGAACCTGCAAAATCACTGTCAGTATATCCAATCAACTTAAAATTTGAATTTGATGTATATTGGATACCAAAATTTGTTGTTCCATTAATATATCATAGGATCCTCTTTCCATCTTGCTAGTGGGTATTCTTTGGAGACTCCATAAATTTCAAAATCAAACTTACGGCAAACACTATATCAGGTCTTGTTGCAATCAAGTACATGAGACTTCCTACCAGTCTCTTATACAACATTGGATCAACTTTTGACCCATCATCCTCCTTACTGATTTTTGTGCCAGTTGCAATTGGAGTTACAGTTGGATTACAATTCGTCATTCTGAATCTTTTCAATACATCATTTGCATACTTAGTTTGATTGATAAAAATACCATTCTCAGATTGAGTTACTTCAATACCAAGAAAATATTTCATCATTCCTAAATTAGTCATCTCAAATTATGTTTTCATGGTTGTCTTAAACTCATCTACTGAAATATCTCCAGTGAAGATCAAATCATCAACATATAAGCAAACAATCAGTATTTTACCTTCTTAGTTTACCTTTGTAAACAAGGTTGGCTCACTTGGACTTCTGTTGAATCCTTCATTGTTCAAATACTCATCAATCCTATTGTACCATACTCTGGGTGTCTATTTAAATCCATACAATGCTTTCTTTAATCTGTAGACCTTTCCTTCTTTTCCATCAATTTCATATCCAGGAGGTTGTTTCACATAAACCTCTTCTTCTAAAAATCCATTCAAAAATGCATACATTACATCCATTTGATGCACATAACATTTATTATGAGAAACAATAGCTAATACCATCCTTACCGTATCAAGTTTGGCTATAGGTGCAAAAGTCTCGTTATAATCACCAGGTTGTTGACTAAATCCATGAGCTACAAGTCTTGCTTTGTATTTTTCAACTTCACCATCAACATTTAACTTAGTGTTATAAATCCATTTGACACCAATACTATTTTTATTATCAAGCAAGTCTACAAGATCCCAAGTATTATTTCTTTCTATGGCATCAATTTCTTCATCCATTGCTTTTATCCAAACATCCTTTTTAATGGCCTCATCAAAATTTACAGGATCATGTGCTATCAATGCAAAATTTGAAACTTGATCTACTTCTTCATTTTTCTGATGCAGTTCCCTTAAACGTCTAGTCTTTTGACCTCTAACTTTGTTTCATAATGAAGCTAATGTAGGATTTGATTCATTACTTACCTTTGATCTTGTTCCTTGTTGTACACCAACACTTGATGGTTCACCACGTTCTTGAGTTCTGGGCGCTTTGACAGGTGCTCTTACTGCTGGTGTAGATGTATGTGGAGTCAACTGTCCATCCTGTATGCCCTGCTCATCTCCTTCATCTTCTGCGTGAGGTGTAACAACATACTCTGCAACCATTTTATCTATGATTCCATCCCACGCTTCTTCTTCCTTAAACACCACATCTCTGTCGATAGCATACTTCTTGGTGATGGGATTATAGAGTCTATATGCTTTAGATTCTTCACTATATCCAACAAAAATACACTTCTGAATTCTGTCATCTAATTTTCTCGTCATCTCTTCAGGTACATTTGCATAACCTACACACCCAAACAATCCTCAAATGAGATATGCTGCTATTCTTACCACTCCATGCTTGTTGGGGAACTCGATCCTTCACTCTCTTAGTTGGACTTCTGTTCAGAATGTACATTGAACAAGTAACAACGTCTCCCCAATATTCATCCGGAAGATGCTTCTCCTTCAACATACTTTGAGCCATGTTCATAATGGTTCGATTCTTTCTTTCTACCACTCTATTTTGCTGTGGAGTGTAGCGAGCAATAAAATGTATTTTAATTCCATAATATTGACAAAATTCCACAAAATCATTTAACATATACTCACCTCTGTTGAAATATTGTAACTTCGAAGAATATTCTATTGTATTTTATCATTGTAATTTATTCGAAGATGTTTTATTCCTCTGTCGGGATGTCATTATTGTATTTGATTATGTAAATTCATTGAGGTAAATCATCCCTTGTAAGTCAGGGCAATAGATCCCCTTTGAGTCATTTGTAATGGGATGTTTAAGTCCCCTAGAGAAGTCATCCCAGTCAGCATTAGGTTAAGTTGTTAGGGGTCGACCTAGTTAGGGAAAAAGTCAAGTGGAAGATAAAGTATAAATAGAAGTGATGTGCTCCTCATTTGGACACACACTCACTTGTGTATTGAGTATAGGAGAGAGAGAGAGAGAGATATATGCAAAGGATAAGGAGCACTTGTTTGGGGATTTTATCTTTGTACTTTTTGGTCATCTATATTGAGGAAGTTTTGTTGGGTTTTCTACCCCATGGGAGTTTCCCAGGATAAATCTGTGTCTATCTTGTGATTGTGTTTCTTTTAGTGATCCTGTTTATGCTCTTATTGTGAATTTGGTTAAATCTTAACATGGTTTCAGAGCTACCCTGAATAGGACAACTTTTACAAGGTGAAACTCTCTCTCTTCTTCCTTTGGCAAGAAATTAGGGTTTCTGTCAAAGTTGGAATTTTGGAAATCTGATTGCATAGAAAGATGCACCTCTTCAAAAGCGAAATTTTGAGCCCTAGATCGAATTTTTTGAGTGGGTAGATCTCTGGGAAAGTCAAACCCTAGTTTGACTTTTGGACTAGAAAAACCAGTGAACCAGAAATCTGCTGCAGATCTGAAATTCGCAAGTCAATTTTGAGGGGTAAAAATTTGGAATCTCCAAAAAGCAAGTGTACTAGTCAACTCGCCTCATTCAAGCACATCTCCTAGTAAGGTCGGTTTTGAATTTTGAGAATTTTCATTTTTTGGTGACCTCCTGGATAAGATGGTCCCAAGCACTAAGCTTGAGGATAAGCTAGAAGGCATATCGAATTTCCGACCATGGAAATATAGGATTGGTCTTATTCTTGAAGAGAATTATCTTGCCAAATACATCAAGGATGAAGTTGCAAAAGCTGTAGAATATGAAGCTAAGGAGAAGCACAAGAAGGACCTGATTAAGGCAAAGAGAATCATTGTTGATTCTATTAAAGACCACTTGATTCCTCTAGTGCCATCCAAGAAGACCCCAAAGGAGATGTATGATTCCCTATCTAGAATGTATGAAGATAAGAACATCAATAGGAAGATGAATTTGAGAGCTCAATTGAAGAGTACCAAGATGAGCCAAGGAGAATCCATCCAAGACTACTTCACAAGGGTCTCCCAGTTCAAGGAGAAACTAGAAGCCATTGGAGACTCCCTTGATGAAGATGAACTAGTAATGACTGATCTCAAGGGTCTCACTAGACGTTGGGATTCATTCATCCAGACTATGTTTGCTAGAAAGGAAAGCATGAAATTTGATATTGTATGGGAAGATTGCATCCAAGAGGAGGCTAGGGTAGCCAATAGAGAAGCTATACTTAAAGAATATGATCAATCCCTAGCCACACATAACAAGAGAGGAAGAAGTCAATATAACTTCAAGAAGGAAATCCACAAGGAGTCTCAACCTCCCAAGAAGTTCCAAAGGACAAGAGGAAACAATCCAAGAAGAAACTACTCCAACTTTCAATGTTACTATTGTGATAAGATGGGGCATATTTGCAAAGATTGTCCTTTGAAGAAAGAAGAATACAAGAAGAGGAACAACAAAAAAATACATCATGCACACCTCTTTGAAGATAATGAAGAAGAATCAGAAGATGAAGAACCTCCCAAGAAGCAAGCAAAGGAAGAAGTCGAAGAATATGTCTTGTGATAGTGGTGCCTCAAAGCACATGATAGATCAGAACAAGACTATCTCCGGTTTATAAGAAAAGGACTTCCCTCATAAAGGATCATAGGAGAAGAAAAATACAAGCTTGATGATGGAGTAGAGTTCACCATCAGACATTCCAGTAATACCTGCAATGAGACTAGGATCAAAAGAGATCCTACCAAACAAACAAAGATAAGTATTTGAATTGTCATTTATATCACATTGGTTAAATGATAGTGTCCAGTTGTATACACATTTATTTAGGATGTGTGTTAGAATGTTTGCAGTGTCATGCATGTTCTGGGTAAGTAGCCTATGGTTCCGTACAACATTCCATTGCTACTTATCTAGAGTGAAACCTCTTTGCTGACATATTGAGAGTAGTGAACACTCTTAATAATGTCCTGGTAGAGATGGAAGGCATCTATAAAGTTACCATATGAATATGGGATATGTATGAATGTTGTGGAATTGGCTAAGATAGTGTGACTTATGTTTTTATGCACATCTTTTGAAACTATGATATTTTTCTAACCATGCTGTTGAATTTGACTTGTAGGAAGTATCGTACAACGATCACCTACAAATGAAGAATGATGAGACTTGTTCTGTAGAACAAATGACAATGGTTCAACTGTAAAAGAATCCAGAAGAAATGTTCATAGGAAAGAAGCATGAAGTAAGCCTTTAGAATATACATTCCAGGATTCCATCACATGGAGATCGGTAGAGATGTAACATTTGATGAAGAAGCAGCTCTCAAGAGATCCATAAAATGCTAGTGTGAAGAAGTATATGAAGAATATGTACCTCCCAGAAATGTAGAAGTTGCACCCTCCCCTGAATATGAAACACTAGAAGACCATGATATGCTAGAACCTCAAGAACCTCCCACTATGAATATATCACGAAAGAGAAAGTCTGCTTGGGCAAGAGAAATAATACAAGAAGCAAAAAAGTATGGAGCTCCAGAAGGCTCCACAAGAGCAAGCAAGAAACCAAAGCCATTTTCTAGTTATGTGGCTTTGATGTGTGATCTTGTAGATCAAGAACCCACCAATTATGAAGAAGTGTACATAGAACAACCACATGGATTTGAAGTTGAAGACAAACGGATTCACGTATGCAAGTTGAAGAAGGCTCTAATGGATTGAAGCAAGCTCCTAGAGCTTGGTATGGAAGAATAGATAGATTTCTGACGAGCTTGGGCTTTACCAAAAGTAAAGCTGACCCTAACCTTTACTTAGGTTATGGACGATGAACCTATCATACTATTGTTGTATGTGGATGATTTATTTCTAACAGTAAATGATAAACATATTGTAGAGTGTAAGAAGAAGCTCGCTGAAGAATTTGAGATGAAATACCTTGGATTGATGCACTATTTTCTAGTTCTAGAAGTGTGGCAGATCCCAGAAGGAATCTTTCTCGACCAGGGAAAGTGTGCTGTGGAAATCCTAAAAATATTTGATATGTTGGAATGTAAAGCCATGGCCACACCCATGGATACCAAGCTGAAGTTGTTAGCTGATGAATCGTCAGAGTTAGTGGATGTGACTCAATACAGACAAATTATTGGGTCGTTGATGTATCTGATGAATACCAGGCCAAATATATGCTTTGCTGTGAACACCCTCAGTCAGTATCTAGTTGAGCCTAGATGTGTTCACCTATTAGCTACAAAGCATGTGATGAGGTACCTGAAAGGTACAATAGAATTTGGTCTATACTATGTTGGATATCATGACTACCAATTGTATGGTTATATAGATGCAGATTGGGCTGGAAGTGTCTCAGATAGGAAGAGCACCTCAGGTGGATGTTATTGTCTGGGATCTGCCATGATCTCATGGTTTAGTAGGAAGCAGTCCAGTCTTGGCTCTCAGCACAACTGAAGCAAAGTATATAGCAGCTTGTTCTGCTAGTTGTGAGGCCATATGGCTTCGAAAGTTGATGTCATGACTATTTGACCTGGAGTTGGATACCACAGTGATTCTATGTGACAACCCGAGTTGTATAAAGATTACAGAGAACCCAGTGTTCCATGACAAGTAAAAGCACATAGAAATCCAGTATTTTTATATACGGGATATGGTACAGAAGGGAGATATAAATCTCCAGTATGTGAGCACTAATGAGAAAGTTACTGATGTGTTGACTAAGCCTCTGTCTTGAGTGAAGTTTGAGTACTTCCGTGACAAGCTTTGTGTGGTTCAAAAGGACCTTCCTCGAAAGGGGGAGAAGTGATACTAATGATGATGATGATGTTGCAGTGGGATTGTATCATCCCTGGACACATGGCCTAAAGGGATCTGCAGACTCTTGTCTCCGAGAATGTGATGATGATGATGTTGTGGTTGGATTTTAACATCCTTGGACTTCAGTCCAGAATAGATTTGGTGACTTATTTCCTCGAGAATGTGTTTGGATTGTATCATCCTTGGAATTCAGTCCATAACAGATCTGGTGACTTCTGTCCTCGAGAATGTGGTTGGATTGTATCATTCTTGGACTTCAGTCCAGAACGGATCTGGTGACTTCTGTCCTCGAGAATGTGGTTGGATTGTATCATCCTTGGACTTCACTCCAGAACGGATCTGATGCCTTCTGTCCTCAAGAATGTGGTTGGATTGTATAATCCTTGGACTTCATTCTAGAACGGATTCGGTGACTTCTTCCTTCGAGAATGTGGTTGGATTGTATCATCCTTGGACTTCAGTCCAGAATGGATCCAGTGACATCTGTCCTCGAGAATGTGGTTGGATTGTATCATCCTTGGACTTTAGTCCAGAACGGATCCGGTGACTTCTGTCCTCGAGAATGTGGTTGGATTGTATCATCCTTGGAAATCAGTCTAGAATGGATTCGGTGACTTATATCCTTGAGAATGTGGTTGGATTGTATCATCCTTGGAATTCAGTCCAAAACGGATCCGATGACTTATGTCCTCGAGAATGTGGTGGGATTGTATCATCCATGAACTTATGTCCTAAAGTGAGAGGGACTAATCATCCAGTAACTGGATCAGGATTGCATCATCCTTGGACTTATGTCCTAAAGTGAGAGGGATTGATCATCCCGTAATTGGGTCAGGTTGCATCATCCTTGGACTTATGTCTTAAAGTGAAAGGGCTTGATCATCCCATAATTGGATCATGTGTGTTGCAGGTTGTGTTGCTGCTGATTGAAAGATCAAGATGATGTTGCGGTTGATCGAAAGATCAAGATGATGTTGCTGATCGAAATATCAAGATGATGTTGTTGATCGAGAGATCAAGTGTTGTTGTAGACGATCGAGCGATCGAGTGCTGTAGAAGATGAAGACTCAGTGCTGTAGAAGATGATGCTCCAGTACTGAAGATGTTGAAGATATTGAAGATATTCCAGTAACTGTTCCATTTGTTGATGTTGTTGAAGAAAACTTCCAATGATTTATAAATGTACCACCTTGATGTTGTTGATGATGCTCTCTCTCCTTGCTCCTTTGGTTGATGTTGCTATTGTCAGTAGAATACCCTTCTCGTTAAGGGGGAGTGTTGAAATATTGTAACTTCAAAGGATATTCTATTGTATTTTATCATTGTAATTTATTCGGAGATGTTTTATTCCTCCGTCGGTATGTCATTATTGCATTTGATTATGTAAAGTCATTGAGGTAAATCCTCCCTTGTAAGTTGGGGCAATAGATCCCCTTTGAATAATTTGTAATGGGGTGTTTGAGTCCCCTAGAGAATTCGGACTAGTCAGCATTAGGTTAATTTGTTAAGGACCGACCTAGTTAGGGAAAAATTCAAGTGGAAGATAAAGTATAAATAGTAGTGAGTGCTCCTCATTTGGACACACACTCACTTGTGTATTGCGCATATGAGAGAGAGAGAGAGATATCTGCAAAGGAGAAGGAGCACTTGTTTGGGGATTTTATCTTTGTACTTTTTGGTCATCGATATTGAGGAAGTTTTGCTAGGTTTTCTATCCCATGAGGGTTTCTCGGGATAAATATGTGTCTATCTTGTGATTGTGTTTCTTTCAGTGATCTTGTTTATGCTCTTATTGTGAATTTGATTAAATATTAACAACCTACTCTATCCGATCTCAAGAATTTAATAAATATGTCACTCTCCTTTTCAACCATAGCTTTAAAAAATTTAAATACATCAAAAGCTTGAGATTTCTGTTTTAACAAATACACCCAAGTTTTTCGACTGAAATCATCAATGAAAGTCATAAAATAAAAATTACCAGTCAAAGATGGTGTTTGCATCGGTCCATGCAAATCTGTGTGTACCAACTCCAATGGTGCTTTTCCCCTGTATGAGACTCCAGAGACGAATTTCTCTCTATGATTCTTTCCTGATATGCAACTCTTACATGAGATTGTTGGCTGCTGAATGCTGGGAAACCCTTTTACCATCTACTTCTTCTATAGCAAATCTAAGCCACCAAAATGTAAATGGCCATACCTCAAATGCCACAACCATGATTGATCTAAACTCTTAGTTTGATAAGCATTCAAAGAGTTAGTCAAATGATTCCTCATAATCAATGGAAACATTCTATTCTTTGTCATCTCTACTCTGGATATCAATTGTTTACTTGTATTTGTCATAAATAGTACATAACTTGTTCTTGAAGTACACTGTAATGTCCCTTATTAGGAATTTTATTAAAATTGCAATTTTCCACTTTTTTCCTTGGTTCGACCTTTGACTAGTTTCGATCTCTAGGTCCCAAATTTGCCCCAAATGATCCCAAATATTCTGAGAAGGTATATGAATGATATTAGAACATAAATATGTGTTTCAGGGATGCCTTTGTACCTTTAAAACACTTCTGCAAATACTCTTTCAATTCTGGTCAATGTAGGTAACTTTACTAGTGATTTCCCTTTGACTAGTATTGGTCTCTAGGTCTTAAATTGACTCAAAATGCCTTCAAATATTCAAGGAAGGTTTATGAATGATATTAGGAATTGAATATTATGTTCAGGGATAACATATTGCCACCAAAATACCTCTGCAAACTCTCTTAAGATTCTGGACCAAGTATGCAATTTTACGAGTAATTTGGGGTTCAAATCCCTTAAGGTAAGTACTGAAAATGGCTTCCCAAATGCCTCCAAACCCACTCAAATTTATGAAAAGAGGTAATTAATGTGTTAATTATGTTATTAAGGTCTCATATGAACCATTAATAGTTTATTACAACTGTTCTCACCCTCTCCCATTCAACTGCAAAAATCCCCAATTCGACCCTTAGAGAAATGGCACTATTTCTTCTCCCAATGCAATTAAACTAAGTAAAAATGCTTCAAATGCTCAAGTACAGTACATGAAACTTGTATAAGACATCCATGGAAGTATATTTATCACAAATATATTAGAGAATCATCCATTCATTCGAAATCATCATCAATACATTGGCTCACAACAAGGTAGTGGGGAAATGGCATTGTTCTTCCATTAAAAATGAGATTTATACATTTCTACTTGGAATTTTGACCTGAAAATTTTTGGAGATGAAGAAAAGAGTATTTAATTCATATTACAAAAGAAATGGGGCATTAGAATCTCCCCCAAAGAGTACAATAGCTCACCAAAAACGCCCTCCCTCAAGGATCAAGAATATGCCATCAAAACTAGAAATGGTTGAAGGAGCGAGCTGCAATAGAAGAAACCATGAGCTGCCCTGTAGCTTACACCTGCAAATAAAGACTCCATTAAAGCTCCAAATGAAAGGTCTGAATGGCCTTTCCAATTTCCAACTTGGATGGGAATCTTTCACCCTCGAAATTGGCTAAGGCAAGAAACTAGTCATCCACTAGCTCTCCCTCTTCACAATTGCAATTGCAAATTCTACAAATGATCAAAAGCTGGTTTCATTCTTTGTTATTGACATTTATAAACTTCTAATTTCCTCCATGGGTCGAATTCCTTCCAAGAGACTCATGCCAACTCATGTTGGGAAGAGATTCCAAAGAACGCCACTTGCACAACAATTCCTAGTCTCCCACTTCCACCAAATCACATGTGGAAGCATCTTAACTGCCCTAACACCCTTGAGCGCCCTATTGAAGTCTATTTTTAGCCCTGACATGTCATATATGTCATATGTCATCCTTCAGGTCTGATTTGTGTCATAGGTGTCATAGCATCTTCATTATTGTTGTCATAGAGCTAGGGAATCTAGCCCAAGTGTCTCACTAGCTCCAAATTGCCTCTTCCTCTTCCATGGGAGTTACTCTTCCTCTATATTTCGACCTTGGATGAGTCATGCAATGAATAATACCTTTTGGACTCCCCCAAGTATGTTACCATTCACCTTGAATTCGAATTGGTGAGAGAATGATGCCAAATGCAGTGGGGAAATCTAGCCATATGTGGGTCCCACTTCCTCCATGTGTCTTCATGATGAAATGCCACTTTGATTTTCACTTGTATATATTAATTTAGATCCTTTATTAAATAGTTATGCCATTCTAATGTTCAAACATCATTTATTATCCCCATTATTCCAAATCCCAAAGCTTCCACCCCAAACCTAGGAAACTAGTAATTTTCCTCCTTGGCAATTATTTGACCCTTAGCATCAATTTGACAAACTCTAATGAATAGAGCCAATGTGATTAGGCCATTGTGACCCAATACCAAATTTGGTACATGAAAAATCCTCCCTTCCCAATATTGCTTGTCCTCAAGCAATTTTAAATGTGGGTGTTGAAGAACCCGATTTTTGTATAATTCTTTGAAGTTGCCATTGAATTGCCCAACCTTGAGTCTTTGAGTTTCCATGAAGATTTTAGAAAGGAACCACCATGCTTGCTGCTGCACTACTCTGATTAAAATCACTTTATTAAGTGGGAAATCCATCTCCCATACTGCTTGCTTCCCCAAAAAATATGGAACCAATGAGATAAAAATTATTCCAGGGTCCGATTGCTTGTATTGCACCCCAACAATTAAAAGTGCTCTCCAACCCATACCATCAGATAAGAGGATTCCTGGATCCCATTTTCTTGTATGCATTCTTCCAAACATCATGAGTACAAAATATATATCATCAAAGTACATAACAACATAATGAAAACGTACATAAAGGAGATGCTTCATCAAAGAGTCATGAAAGTGCTTATACCTCCAAGCATGTAGACCACCATTTTCCAAGTGCATACAATCTTCAAGTGACCCATCAAATCTGCTCCAATGACATAGGTGAGGATACCATGTCCGATAGTGCTGCTCCAAGAGAATGTGATATGCATCAAAATATTCAGCCATGCATTCTTTCATCCAAGAAGTGAATGAAGAATCTCCACTAAAATCTGAACCAAATAATGAGCAGGAAAAACAAGGAGAATTCAAAGGACTCAAAGAAGTCTCATCCATACATCCATGAGGATATGTATCATCATAAGGTAAAGCAATATGCTGCTGCAATTCTAAATAATGAGGTGCTCTATTCATGTCATCATCAAAAGGAGCGGTAGGAGTTTCATATCCCTCATGTGGCACCACTAGGAAAAAACCTTTCACCCAATTTTCATCCCAAAGTGATGTGGCTGGAAAAGAAGTGTGGGGTGAGGAATTATGAACCAACTTTAATTCTTTACAACTCTTACCCATTGAAATATTTAATTCATCTTCTCCATAATTGGCTGGTCCAACTATTGTGAGATCATGTACCTCTTCCAAGGCTTTGCAACTCTCTCCATGAGGCAACTCATAATCCCTTTGAACAAGGACAAGTGCTTGTCCTTCTTCTTGTTTTAGTGTAGCATCTTCAAGAACCTGCATATCAACATGTACCTCATGTTCCACAATTACATTAGGTTCCTCTTTTGTGGCATAAATTGTTTCATCCTTTGCCTTGAAAAGAGAACCATTGCTCATTATTTTTTCCGAGTTGCTTCCAATTTCACTAAGCAACAATCTGAACTCTTGGAAGTATTGTCTCCACTTGTCTTCAAAGGATGGTTCAAGTAATTTACTAAACTCCTCATTCTCCTTTAAGGTTCCTTTCTCATCCTTACTCATGGTGACCAATGAATGCACTTCTTCTCCTACTTCTTCCCTTTCACCAAAGTACATCCAGTTTCAGTTTCTAAGGGTGGTGGCTTATTTCTTTGACTCCTGGTCTTCATTAATGTTCTACCACATCAGGTGCCAAGACCATGCTCTGATACCACTATAATGTCCCTTATTAGGAATTTTATTAAAATTGCAATTTTCCACTTTTTTCCTTGGTTCGACCTTTGATTAGTTTCGATCTCTAGGTCCCAAATTTGCCCCAAATGATCCCAAATCTTCTGAGAAGGTATATGAATGATATTAGAACATAAATATGTGTTTCAGGGATTCCTTTGTACCTTTAAAACACTTCTGCAAATACTCTTTCAATTCTGGTCAATGTAGGTAACTTTACTAGTGATTTCCCTTTGACTAGTATTGGTCTCTAGGTCTCAAATTGACTCCAAATGCCTTCAAATATTCAAGGAAGTTTTATGAATGATATTAGGAATTGAATATGATGTTCAGGGATAACATATGGCCACCAAAATACCTCTGCAAACTCTCTTAAGATTCTGGACCAAGTATGCAATTTTACGAGTAATTTGGGGTTCAAATCCCCTAAGGTAAGTACTGAAAATGGCTTCCCAAATGCCTCCAAACCCACTCAAATTTATGAAAAGAGGTAAGTAATGTGTTAATTATGTTATTAAGGTCTCATATGCACCATTAATGGTTTATTACAACTGTTCTCACCCTCTCCCATTCAACTGCAAAAATCCCCAATTCGACCCTTGGGGAAATGGCACTATTTCTTCTCCCAATGCAATTAAACTGAGTAAAAATGCTTCAAATGCTCAAGTACAGTACATGAAACTTGTATAAGACATCCATGGCAGTATATTTATCACAAATATATCAGAGAATCATCCATTCATTCGAAATCATCATCAATACATTGGCTCACAACAAGGTAGTGGGGAAATGGCATTGTTCTTTCATTAAAAATGAGATTTATACATTTCTACTTGGAATTTCGACCTGAAACTTTTTGGAGATGAAGAAAAGAGTATTTAATTCATATTACAAAATAAATGGGGCATTAGAAGCTCCCCCATAGAGTACAATAGCTCACCAAAAATGCCCTCCCTCAAGGATCAAGAATATGCCATCAAAACTGGAAATGGTTGAAGGAGCGAGCTGCAATAGAAGAAACCATGAGCTGCCCTGTAGCTTACACCTGCAAATAAAGACTCCATTAAAGCTCCAAATGAAAGGTCTGAATGGCCTTTCCAATTGCCAACTTGGATGGGAATCTTTCACCCTCGAAATTGGCTAAGGCAAGAAACTAGTCATCCACTAGCTCTCCCTCTTCACAATTGCAATTGCAAATTCTACAAATGATCAAAAGCTGGTTTCATTTTTTTTTATTGACATTTATAAACTTCTAATTTCCTCCATGGGTCGAATTCCTTCCAAGAGACTCATGCCAACTCATGTTGGGAAGAGATTCCAAAGAACGCCACTTGCACAACAATTCCTAGTCTCCCACTTCCACCAAATCACATGTGGAAGAATCTTAGCTGCCCTAACACCCTTGAGCACCCTCTTGGAGTCTATTTTTAGCCCTGACATGTCATATATGTCATATGTCAGACTTCAGGTCTTATTTTTGTCATAGGTGTCATAGCATCTTCATTATTGTTGTCATAGAGCTAGGGAATCTAGCCCAAGTGTCTCACTAGCTCCAAATTGCCTCTTCCTCTTCCATGGGAGTTACTCTTCCTCTATATTTCAACATTGGATGATTCATGCAATGAATAATACCTTTTGGACTCCCCCAAGTATGTTACCATTCACCTTGAATTCGAATTGGTGAGAGAATGATGCCAAATGTAGTGGGGAAATCTAGCCATATGTGGGTCCCACTTCCTCCATGTGTCTTCATGATGAAATGCCACTTTGATTTTCACTTGTATATATTTATTTAGATCCTTTATTAAATAGTTATGCCATTATAATGTTCAAACATCATTTATTATCCCCATTATTCCAAATCCCAAAGCTTCCACCCCAAACCTAGGAAACTAGTAATTTTCCTCCTTGGCAATTATTTGACCTTTAGCATCAATTTGACAAACTCTAATGAATAGAGCCAATGTGATTAGGCCATTGTGACCCAATACCAAATTTGGGACATGACATACACTATGTACTTTTTCTCTAACAACTGTCCAACACTTAATAAGTTACACATTAAACCAGGAACATAATAAACCTCATGAATTTTTCTTCTTTCACCATTCTTGGCATATACATCAATCACACCTTTACCATTAACTTTTACCTTACTATCATTACCTAGCTTCACTTCAGACTGAATGCTTGTATCTAGACTTAAAAATAACTCCTTATTTCCATTCATGTGGTTGTTGCATGCGCTATCTAAGAACCGTATATCATTTGAACTTTTTTGAGTGACATTACAAGTTAAAAACATAGGATTCTCCTCATATTCAATCCCCTATGTAATGTGTGTATACAACTTACTAGTATGTGCTTGCTTCTTCCAACACTTGTTAGCAAAATGCCCAAATTTCTTGCAATAGAAACATTGAGCTTCAAATCTATCATACCTTTGATTTCTTGCCTGCCATGTTCAGCTACTACTCCCCCTTACACTAGGAATATTCTGATGTATCTTCTCTTCAAATTCTGAATCATTTCTGTTGTCACTAGGATCAGCAGTTCGACCTCATATTCCTCTGCTACTATACCTTCCTCTGCCTCTGCCTCTAGTAACACGCAAATGAGATTTAAAAGAATTTTCTAATGGATTATCATTATACATGTTCATTCTTAATTCATGAGCAATTAAAGAACCAATCAAGTCATCAGTGTGCATTTGACTGAGATCTTTAAACTCTTCAATAGGAACAACCACTGCTTCAAAATTATTTGGCAAGCATCTCAACAATTTATCAATCAAATGCTAATCTGAGAGGTCTTCACCATACTGTCTCAGTTGGTTTACAATGATCATGACTTGATTCATAAAATTATCAACGGTCTCATTGTCCTTCATCTTCAAATTCTCAAAGTCCCTTCTCAAGTTTTGTAACTTAACATTCTTCACCTTGGTCACACCTTGATAACAAGTTTCAAGAGTGTACCAAGCTTTCTTTAAAGACTCAACACTTGATATCTTTGGAAATATGGATTCACTTAGGCCTTGCTAAATAAGGCCAAGAGATTTCTTGTCCTTCTTCCTATTTTCCTTCAACAGAACATGCTCATCATTTGACAGTGCCAATTCATCATCTTGATCAACTGGATCTGGGTATCCAATTGTAACAAACTCCCAAAGATCATGAACACGCAAGATAGTTCTCATCTTAATAAACCATGTATCATAGTTTCTCTCAGCCAACACAGGAATTTGTGGCTGCACTACATTGTTGTTAGTAGCCATTGCAAATTAAATTCCAAATTACTATAAAAAATGATAAAAAATATCAACCACGCTTTGATACCACTGTGGGAAGGTAGGGGAGTGTTTCTTTTACTGACAACAACACGCACAAAACACTAAACTCAGAAACTATCACCTACAGGATGACTTTCAACAGGAAAATAAAGTTCTGCAACTGTTTCAACAAACTGTATTCTACAAGAATTACTTCAACAAGTAATTTAACTTTGTTTTGATGACCCATGCATTCATAAAACTTAGGCTAATACTCCGTTTCAGCAATTAAACACTTTTAAAACATATATACTAAAAAATAATATATGATCTCTTAACTTGCTACAACAAAATAACTTCAAAATAAATATGAATTTACAAACTCATAAACAGAACATAATAGAAAATACAAAGTAAAAACTATGTTTTTAACTTCAACTGATAATTGTATTCCACTCTGCATATAAAATCAATATTACATCGATGAATATTTATAGTGTTTCAAGATAGTTGGTCATTAAATGTTAATTGACCCTTCATTACAAAATTACCTCTGTAGAAATGAATACTCTGTTCTATTACATTCTTGAAGAGTTAAAATACAGGCTGTAAATGCCTCTTCAAAATTTGATAGGCTACAACAGAGCTCATGAATGTCTCTTCGACTATAATGTTTAAATCGGTTTGGCGGTGGAGGCCTCTTCAAGGATTTGAGCAATCAAAAATTCTGAGTCGTTTTATGTCTTCATTAAATTATGGATTTGATGATATATTTTCAAAAATAAAATAAAATAAATACGGGAAATGTTTCCTTTTAGAAACTTCGGCGGCCAACAATCAAGCGGCGGAGTAATTAATAATTTCCAACAACATCGACGATGTATTAATAGTTAAAAAAAAATCAGTTCTCTACAAAAGAGGCCTTTTCATTCTTTTGACAGTAATTTTATCATTGCAAGAGCATATACATATGTCTTTCATAGATCTTCTTCTTTTTCTTTAATACCATAACAATAAAATAGCAGTAAGTGGATGTCCGACTCTCCTATGGGAGGGGTCTGCCTATTCATCCTTTCAATGTAGGTATACCCGACCATATTAAAGACTAAGGTCAACATAACTAGATTACCTTTCTAAACGATGACCTTATAGTGGACTAAGGATCATCCTCCAACTTCCAAATAAACATTTTATAGTGTAAAGAAGGGAAAGCGTTCACTCCTCATTTAATGTTACAACACCTGAACCTATAATAAAAAATTGGGGATCCCTTCCCATATTTAGAAAGAGATAAGAAAATATAAAGTCACAGCTTAACAAGAGACCGTTCTCATTAACTTTAAGAGAGGTCCCTCTCTCACTCTATTCAAACAACCACAAATGAACATACACAGGTTTGACCAACTAGTTTTGCTCGCTGGAATACACGTATTTTTAACATAGAATTTTATTGGAATAATCAAACGTCTCTCAAAACTGTAAAAGTTGTCATCGGGGATCATTTCCGATGGATGGGAACTGGGAATAACCTATTTTTAATTCCATCCAACGATTGTTTCCATCAATGTCCTTGGAATTAGTAGTCAGCTTCAGTTGTCAAAAAATAGAAATGCAGCCATGAGAGTAGAAAAATGCAATGGGTTAGATGGTGTTTTAGTTGAGAATCCTCAGTTATCCATTTCCAAATGATAGAAACTCTTCATAAGAGAATATGGAGGAGACATACATTGTTGTGTTGAGTATAATTGTCATTGATGCCAAAAGTATTCATTAATGACAAATGATATGATGATATGGAATATATGATGTTGTGGCATGAGTGATGAGTATGCAAATCCACCTGATGATGTTCTAGTACCTTCATGATGTCATTGTTACAAATTGACATAATTATATAAATATTTGATAGTTTGGAGAAACTATGGAAATTGACTAAGTGTTGGAAAACTGGTCTAAGTGACCTCGAGAAAATGCCCTCCATATCTCATACGTGAATGATAAAAAGTATCTGAAAGTATCAAGCTATAGCTTGTTGAAGAGGATATATGAACATGGTCTCAGTTCTCTAAAAAGGTATTTGATAACAAAGTTATAGGTCTGCCAAAACAGGGTTTCAGACTGTTTTGTACCAGTGTTGGTAAAACTACCTAAGTGCCCTCAGGGAAATGCCTGCCATAATTTGTATTTGATGGATGAAATGATTATGAGGACATATGGACATATATTTTTGATTGGTGCATATGAAAATATGCTTATTTTTTCCAAAGAGTATCCGAGAGTGAAGTTATCAGTCTGCCAAAAGTGCCCTCTGGCTTGATTTGCAATGCTCCAGTAAAATGCCTACCAAGGAGAGAGGATGAGGTTTCAGAGGATGATATTGGCATGGATGGAATCAAAATGTTGTCCCCCATGCCTTGTATGCTTCATATTTCAAATATTGGTGAAAATCAAGGGTTTAAGAGGCCATTCGCAAATGCCCGCCATATGTTATCGTTTTGTAAATAAATTTATCAAATGGTATGAGTTTTTTCCTTGATGATTTCTCCATCCAAACATGGTTTTGGTTTCCTTTTTTATGCTCACAGATGCGATATCTTGGTTTGCCAAAACAGAGAAAAAATATGGTTATACCTGCAAGGGCTTAAGAATATGCCCGCAAAGGGGCCCAAATATATGCCCACAAGGGCTTAAAGATATGCCCACGGGGCTCAATGGTATGCTCACAAGGCTTAAATATTCCCATAGGGCTTAAATATATTCCCACATGCTCATATACATGCCCGCAGGCTCATATATGTACCTGCAGGCTCATATATCTGTCCGTAGGGCACATACATATGCTTGTAGGCTCTTGCATTTTGCCGTAGGCTCTACAATATGATCACATGTTACAATATGCCTGAAATTTATACAATACACTCGAAAGATTTACTATTTTTCTACAGAAAAAAAAATAAAATTAAACAACAATCTAATTTAGTAATTAATAAACAAGAGCTAATTCTTCTGGAAAGACACGACGTGAAAAGACATGAACTTCAGAATGAAGAGATGCTACCTCAAAAATATGAGATACATGAAGATTATATAAAAAAAAGATTGAATTGAAGGAAGATGTCTCTATGGTTCCAATAAGAAGATCAAAAATAGAGTTTAAAGACGGAGAAGAGTAACAACAGTTCTTGAACAAGTTATGAAGATTCTTAAAACACAAAACAAGGGTGGTTGGGAGGTGCAAGGACAGGTTGAAAGCCTGTAGGGGGTCATAGCCTCCTTCCAGTTGTTACTGGTAAACAGGGTGTTGGTGCATCCTTCAGTTGTAGTTAAGAATTTGGGTGTTGGTGCATCCAGCAAGTTGGTGCTTGCAAACTATTTGTAAATATAATTTTGCAGTAATAGAAAGTATTGGTGGTTTTCCCAATTGGGATTCCACGATAATATTATGTGTTCTATCTTCTTTGTTGATTATGTTTTAAATGTTATAAAATTTTAAAAGATAGTCTAATATTGATTCACCCCCCCCCCTCTCAGTATTGCTTGATATTCCAACAATTGGTATCAGAGCAGGCTCTTCACTAAAAATTTAACCACTTGAAGAGAAATCTTGTATCACTATGGATCATCAAGTGAAAATTTCCTCCAAGGTTCCAATATTCAATGGAGAATATTATGCATTCTAGAGCATCAGGATGAGAAGCTACATAACGTCTCTTGGATTAGATGTTTGGATGTCTATAGAAACAAGGTACACATATCCCAAAGCCCCTCTCACGAATCTTGAAGGAATACAACTATTTGGAAGCAATGCCAAAGCTGTTGATGCAATCTTGGTTGGATTAGCCAGAACAGTCTTTTCCAAAGTAATGCAGTGCAAGACAACAAAGGAAATCTAGGACAAATTGCAAACCATCTATGAAGGGGACAAATCAAAGTAAATAGTGACAAAACTCCTTATGAGCTATGGTTCGGAAGACCAACTATAATTAAATACTTTAGAGTTTTTGGAAGTAAGTGCTACATAAAAAAGAGATGATGATAATCTAGGGAAGTTTGACTCTAGAACAAATGAAGGAATATTTCTGGGATATTCTTCCACCAAAAGAGAATACAAATGTTATAATCTAAGGTTTAACAAGATCATAGAAAGTTCAAATGTAACTATAGATGACACTAAACCAAGAAGGATACAAATCCAAGAAAATGTGGATGTTGAAGAAACTGATGATGAAATAGATGATGAAGAAAAAGAAGAAAGTTCACAAGAAAAAGATATTCCTAAAAAGGAATAAGAAGAGAAAAAAGAGAATGAAGACTCCCCTAGATCAGACACAAAAACACTATCCAGATGAGTTCAAAAGAATCATCCCGAAAGTCAAATTATTGGTGACAAAAATTCAGGAGTTCAAACAAGGAGAAAATTGTTTTATGATGAAGAACAAGCACTGCTTTCGATAGTAGAACCTAAAAACTTTAAATAAGCTTACAAAAGTTAGGATTGGATCAATGCTATGAATGATGAACTTGATCAAATAGAAAAGATCCAAACTTGGGAACTTGTCCCAAGACCTAAGGACATGAATGTCATTGGGACCAAATGGATTTTCAAAAACAAGTTCAATGAGGATGGTCATGTGATAAGGAACAAGGCCAGATTAGTATGCAAGGGATATGATCAAGTAGAAGGTGTTGATTTTGAAGAAAATTTTGCACCTGTGGCAAGACTTGAAGCCATTATAATGTTCTTAGCTTTTGCATGCTACAAGGACTTCAAAGTGTATCAAATGGATGAAAAATCCGCATTTCTGAATGGAGAACTTGAAGAAGAAGTATATGTAGAGCAGCCTGAAGGTTTTATCTTATCAAAAAATAGAGATTATGTTTACAAACTTAAGAAGGCACTCTATGGTCTTAAACAAGCTCCAAGAGCATGGTTCTCAAGACTTGACAAGTATTTAAAACATCAAGGATATAAAAGAGGGGCTACTGACAGTAATTTGTACATAAAGTTTGAAAACAAAAATATGATCATTGTTGTAGTCTATGTAGATGATATCATATTTGGAAGTGATCTACAAATTCTGACTGTAAACTTTGCTTTAGAAATGAAGAAGGAATTTGAAATGTCAATGTTGGGGGAACAGACATTTTTTCTAGGTTTACAAGTATCTCAATCAGAAAAATGGATCTTCATCTCTCAAAATAAGTATATCAAAGAGATGTTGAAAAATTCAAAATGGAATAATCCAAACCTGTTGGTACTCCTGTTGGCATGGGATTAATCCACATAAAGTCCAGAAGCCGACAACAACGAAAGGGATAATCCGCGAAAGAAGGGTCATTCACGGAGAACGAGGAAGTGCAAGATTAGTTTAAGTTGTTAGAATTGGTCATGTGGACCATTTTGTAACCACTTAATGTCATATAAATAGGAGCATGATTGTAAGCCTAAGGGCATCCAAAGATCAATAGAGCATCGATCTTTTGAGGTTTTGATCCAATTTTGATATACTTTGTATCCACGTTATGATGTGTTGACTGTTCTGCGAAGGTCATTCCACAGGTTTTAATGAATGCATGAAGATGTTCGACTATGGTTCTATCTTTTGTCTTTTCTTCTGCTAAATGGTGAATACAAATGTTTGTGAAATGTTTAAATATTCTGTGATTGGGTAATTTATGTTCATGCGAATGAGTAGTTTGATCATGTTGATGTGAAAGTCCATTATGCGTTGAATATACGAATGATGAATTGTTAGCATAATGCGAAAGATATAATCTCTGGTTTCTGCGGTTGTAATGTGTGTTTGATGCATGTACTCAACTCCACTGCAGAAACTTGGTTCCTGCAACCCCCTTATTCATCTCGGATGAGACTTCACTCGCTCTGTGAGTGTTGCTGGAAAGGGTAAAACCTTTCTGGGATGGTGCGTAAGGGAGTTTGGGTCGGTTTTTGTTGATGATAGTGCGAAGTGAACCCCTGTCGACAGACGCTATGTCAGCAAATGGTTCCATTTCCAGGACCTTGAAGAGGAAAAGAAGAGGATATGTTGTGGCACCCGACGAAATCGAAGATTCAAGAGTGGTTTGACAAAAAGACAGATGAATTCGCAGAAGGAGAAAAGCAAAACCCTAGACAGAAGATAAGTGGTTGGTTGCAAAAGTACATTTATTTAGATATCCACGAGATATTTTTCTGCGAATTCCAAGTACTAATGCATGATTAGTCAGCACAGCTAACATTCCAGAAGAACCATTTCCAAAAGATTGAGCCTAACCATTGGACTCCAGAACTGATTCGACAGCTGAAACATGTCGACGGAAAAGTATTAAGGGCTGTCGATTTCTGGGTGGATAGTATCCTAGAGGGATATATTACTGAGTTCGCAGTAGACACAATCAAATTGTACAGCAACGCAGAAATAAATTTATTCAAGGGACCGAGGGGAAGGTTCTTACTGTTTCTAAAATTGTGGATTAAAATGCTCATCTGCGAAAAGGGTATATTGAGGATGATTTCTGACGAGTAGAAAGATTAGTGTGCGGAGGTTGTGGGTATCACGTGAATGTGGATCCGATAGAAATATACGGGGTAGATGGACATGAGCGACGATGAGTTTCTAAGGGAAGTTGATGAAGAGTGTGGTACCTTGAGGAGTGGGGTGATATTCCGGCATCCTGAGAAGAAGAGGAGGAATGAGAGAGAGTCTCCTGAGAGGACTGGAACAGAAGACTACGAAACAAGACCACAAGGGAGGAAGTGACCTTATTGCGACGAAGACGGTGACCAAGATACCCCAGAAGTAGAACAAGGACGGATCATAAGTTACAACATACCTGCAACCCAGCACACTACCCAGAATTTCATAGGAAGAAAGACAAGATATTCGCAAAGTTTCCCTACGTGCAGTGGTAGAAGTAGTGCATCAGTAAACAATAACAGTAGGAACATTAGAATGGAAGACGCCACAAAAATTCCCACTTTCCAGGGGAATGGGACTAAGGATCCCGAGCAATATTGGTTTCTATGAAAAACAGTATGGACTATGAAGCAAGTCCAAGATGAAGATATTAAAAAGGGACAACTAGTGACGACCCTTAGGGGCCGTGTGCTAGATTGGTTTATGAAGTTTACATGGGTTCCAACAGGAACATTAGCGAAGTCATTAGCGTAGATCAAAGCAGGAATGGTCAATGAATTTAGAAAGCCAAAATCGGAGTCGTAGTGTGTCACTAAGCTCAAAGAAATCAAGCAATACCCAAATGAGCCAGTATGGGAATTTGATCAGCGGTACAAAATGCTGATAGCAAAGGTAAGTTTTGGGATTAATGATATGCAGCACAAGGATTGGTTTATCACAGGATTGGTACCACACATCTGCAGACCACTAATGCAACAAAAGGTTGCAACCCAATTCGAGGCATTGGAGATTGTGATGAAGCTGGAGGCTTCATCAATCAGTGAAACGGGTTTGGGCATGGATCGAATACAAGTGCAGATGGAAAACTTGATGATCCAGCTACAAGACATGAAGAAACGAAAAGAGGCCCGCGAAGACATTTGGTGCACTAGGTGTAGGAAAGAAGGACACCACAAGGATCAGTGCCCAGAATTTCAAGAATATTTGCAATCAGGTGCACCAAATCCCCTCAGTCAGGAAGGGTTTCCTTAGTGTCGTGTCTGCCAGACGAGAGGCCATCGACCAGATGAGTGTGTGTACCTACAGAATATAGTGTCAAAACCAACTAACTTGTATTGCAAGTTCTGTAAATCGGTTGGCCATGATGAGAACAACTACAGAGCTTATGGATTACTCCAGGAAAGGACTGCGGCTACATACTTCATGACGGGAGAAGAACAACCACCGGGTCAACAACAAAAATAGTATAATCAACCGTCGGCCTAGTATAATCACCAACCGCAGCAGTATGATTAGGGGTAGTATGGGAAACCGCAGTATGGTCATCCAAAGTATCCATCACCGTAGTGCCCACCATATGGGCCACCGCAACAACCACAGTATGGGAAACCATAATACCTGCCATATGGGCCATCGCGTGGAAGTGGTAGAGGAGGATTCCACAGAGGTCGAGGTGCTGGCGAAGGATGAGGATGAGCTGCTAGACGAGGATGAGGACCGATTATATGTTACAATTGTGGGCAGTAGGGGCACTATCAGAGGGATTTCCAAAATCCAGCACCACAGTGCACTTATTGCATCGCTTTGGATCACGGCGTTGAAGATTGTCCGCAACTCATTACAAAATAGAAGACCAAGAATCTGTCACCACCTCTGCAGAACCAGAATCAAAATCCACCACTGGCTATACAGATGATATCAATGGAGGCTCAAAGACACCATGCGACTATCAGAGTAGTGACACGAGGAGGAGTTGTGACAGGAGTTGACAGGTCACAGGCTACTGTCCGACCAACAACACGGAAGCACGTCACATTTGATGCGAAAGTCGAAAGGGATGTTTTCTTAAAAGAACAGGAGGCGATGAGACAGAGGAGGCAGTTACCTCTTCAAGAAGAAGTTATCTATGATATGCCACCAACGTTCGACATGACGAAGTCGTGGAGGAAGGATAACACTTTACGAGCCTTCTTGGAGAATTTCCTGGATTTGGAAAAGGATCAAGATGCGTTGGAAGAGATATTCAATATGTTGAATCGACAAGAGGGTGCACGCCAGGAGAAAAAGGTCAATCACATACACTAGAGGAAGATGGGGAGATATATGTGAATGTCGGCACAAATTGGAGCATTTGATGTCGACTCAATTATCTTGGACCTGGGGTCGGACGTCAACATTCTGACCAAACAGACATGGGAAACAATGGGGAATCCACAGTTGGCCTGGTCACCAGTCCAACTGCGATTAGCAAATCAGAGTAAGGTTACTCCACTTGGTCGAGTGTGCCAGCTTCCAGTTGAGATTGAGGGCCTCAAGACTTATGCAGATTTTGATGTAATTGAAATTGTGGACAATACCAGCCCCTACCCAACGCTGCTAGGGATAGACTGGGCAATGGATAATATAGCTATTATCAACTTCAAGAAGCGCACTATGTCATTTGAAAATCACGAAATGAGGGTCGTCGAACCTCTTGATCCTACGGAAGGGAAGCGATACGTTGAACCAGCGAGAGATGAATTTATGGAGGGATGGGATAGCGTATACAACATATCCGAGGATTACATTAATCCCACTGTATATGGAGAATTGGGATGGTGCAGTGTTAGTTCAGCATCGTCGGATTCAGATGAGGCGCTCGAGAATTGGCATAATCGGCTGCATGAAGTGTCATTTAGGAGGTGCGCAAGGATCACTCAGTCACTGCGAAGGGTAGACACAAATGAGTGTGAGATACCAACATATGAAGGATTTCCCAATTTGGCTAAATTTATCGAGGAATTCAAGGAAAAAGTAGCGGAACCACAACGTCTACTGGCCTTGGAGGAAGCCTTGAAGGCTACTCCCGCATGTTAGTGGTGGCGCACAAGTCTAATATCACAAATTGGCCACTATGTCGACACCTCATGATGGTGAAGTTCGACGATGTGGAAGGATCTGACAAAAGGAAGTTTGACGAAAAAAGTGACCCGAAGGCGCATTTGGCTGAATGCGAAAGAAAATGGGGATTACGAGCGAAAGAGGAATGGGTCCATGCGTTTATTCACACACTGGATGAAGTACTGCAGAGTTGGTATGTCACAGCAGAACTGTGATGTGATATGACTTCTTGGAATAGCTAACAATTGGCTTCAGCCAAATGTTTTGTTTCTCATATGAGAACCCCTTCATCCATAGTGCATTATAGGTGATTCGAGAAAAGGTATTTGAAGCAGTACCAACAGAGCAACCATTAGAACTTCGGTGTATTGTGACACCAGAAATTTTGATGGAGTGCTATAACATCACAGGAGAGCCGGATGATGAGGATGATCCAAGGGCTACATATGTACTGGATTCGGAAGGAAGTCACAGTGTCGAGGCACCATAAATACCTTCCAACAAATTCCAGCAACTGCTGAAGATTAAGAAAGTAAACATTGGGTCAGAGGAGAACCCGAAGTTCACAAGTATTGGGGATTACTTGGATGATTCAACTATTGCGAAGATGACTGATCTGTTGCATGAGTTTCAGGATTTGTTTCCAACAAAATTCTCGGAGATGAAAGGAATTTACGAGGACTTAGGTGAAATGAAGATGCCCCTGAAACCCGATGCAAAGCCAGTCAAGCAGCGGCCCTACCGATTGAATCCAAGGTACAAGGAGAGAGTACAGGATGAGATTGAAAGAATGTTGGAAGTAGGCATTATAGAACGAGTAGAATAATCATAGTGGATCAACTCGATGGTGGTCAAGGACAAGAAAACTAGTGAAGTCCAAATCTGTGTCGACTTACGAAAGTTGAACGATGCATGCTTACATGACCCGTTTCCGACACAATTCACGGATGAGGTGATCGGAGGAGTAGTAGGTCAGGAAATCTACTAATTTACGGATGGGTTTTTAGGCTATCACCAGATCAAAATTGCGAAGGAAGATCGACATAAGACTACATTCATCACAGAATGGGGCTACTTTCAATATATAGTGATGCCATTTGGACTGAAGAATGCTCCCACAATTTTTTCAAGATTAGTAGTTTCAGCGTTCAAAGACTACATTCATAAATTTCTCGCCGTCTATATGGACGATTGGACAGTGTATGGGTTGGTCAAAGATCACGTCGCAAGCCTGAGGCTAATGCTGGAATGATATCGATAGCACCATATTTCATTGAACTTGAAAAAGTGCATCTTTTGTGCTCCATTCGGGATTTTGCTGGGGCACATTGTCTATAGGGAAGGAATGCTGGTAGACCCAACAAAGATTGCAATTATTGTCAACCTCCCACTGCCGACAATAGTCAAGCAATTGAGAGCGATGTTGAGCCACACGGGATACTACCAGAAGGTTATAGGAGGGTATGTAGCAATCGCAACACCAATGTAGAAGCTGTTGAAGAAAGACGCCAAGTTTGAGCGGAATGAAGAGTGCCAGAAGAGTCTGGACATCTTAAAATAAAAGATGGTCGTCGCACCCATACTGACATTCCCATATTGGACGAAGGAGTTCCATGTTCACGCCAATGCGTCATTAGTTGCATTAGGAATCATCTTGGCCCAACCAGGAGAAGGCGACATCGACCACCCGATAGCCTTCATAAGTAGGAATTTTTCTACTGCGGAGAAGAATTATACGACCACAGAACGGGAAGGGTTGGTGATGGTATACGCCTTATATAAATTTCGACACTACCTATTAGGGGGGAATTTTAAAATGTTCACCGATCATTCAACATTAAAATACCTGGTGAAAAAGCATGTGTTGGGGGGGATATCTATCGATGGTTGTTACTATTCTAGGAATTTGATTTTGAGATAATCGTAAAGCCAGGATGACTGAATGCAGGACCAGACCATTTGTCACGGATCGAGTCAAGGAAGAGCCAAGGAGCATTGATGAAGGATTGTCGGATGCTCAGTTGTTCAGGATTGGAATGGTCAATGACCATTACGAACAAGTCATTCAGTTTTTAGCAACAGGAGAAGTGCCAGAAGGCTTCACTACCAACCAAAAGAAGCAACTAGTTGTTAGAGCTACAGATTTTCAATTGATTGTAGGAAAATTGTATAAGATGGGGCCAAATGAGATACTTAGACGATATGTCCTTCTGCATGAACAAGAGCGGATTCATGCGGAAGCTCATGACAGGATCATTGAGGGACACTACGGAGGACGCTCCACTACGAGGAAGATCCTTCAAGCAGGACTATGGTGGTCGACGATGCATTGAGATGCTGCTGAATACGCTAAAAGTTATGACATATGTCAACGGACAGGGAAGCCATCACGAAGGGATGAAATGCCACTAGTACCTCAATTCACACTGCAGGCTTTCGACAAGTGGGCAGTTGACTTCGTTGGACCCATCAACCCCTTGGGAAAAAGAACAGGGCCGCGCTACATAATCACTGCGACAAACTACTTGACACGATGGGAGGAAGCTGCACTAGTGAGAGATTTCTCAGCTGTGACCACAACAAGATTCCTGTTTGACAATGTGGTCACCAGGTTCAAGTGCCCAAAAATACTGATGAGTGACTAAGGGACTCATTTTGTTAATCATACAATCGCAACAATGGCAATGGAATTTCAAATTCAGCATAAGAAGAGTACCCCCTATCACCCTCAAGTGAATGGGACAGTTGAGGCGTTTAATAAGATATTGGAGCACGCACTCACGAAGGTGTGTAACACAGACCGAGATGATTGGGACTTGAAGATTCCCGTGATACTTTGGGCATATCGCACAACTTGTAAACGACTGACTGGCCAGACCCCGTTCAAGCTCGTTTACGGATAGGAAGGAGTCATGCCAATGGAGTATATTGTACCAAGTCTGCGCATCGCAGTAGCTAAAGGACTGAGCGATGACAGAGCAATAAAGGAACGGTTGGCACAGTTGGTACAACTCGACGAGGATCGGTTCATCGTAGGGTTTCATCAGAAAGTAGAAAAGGACCGACAAAAGGCTTGGCACGACCGCCATGTTAAAAAAAATCACTTTCAGCGCGGCAATAAAGTTCTGCTATATGACAGTAAGTTTGCTAAGCACCCAGGTAAGTTACAAATGCATTGGTTAGGTCCCTACATCATAAATTTTGTCACTGACGGAGGTGTGGTGCAACTAGAAAGTTTAGATGGGGTATTGTTTCCAAAGCTAGTAAACGGGAATTAGTTGAAACCCTATCGCCATGATCAAGCACATAGCGGCTGAGAAACACAGTTTAACCAAAAAAAAAACCAATGATGACAAAATGTAGAAATCATGCGGAAAGCATGGCCAACCAGGTCTCTCTTCGATGCTCGCACGTTTAGCACGCGGGAGTCCAATCCGAGTATAATCACTGCGGATCAGCATCAACGGAAGACAACATAGAAGCATGATGACATATTCAAATGTCTGTGGATAAGATTTTGCAAATAATGATCAAGTGCTAAGAAGCAAGCATAAATACCAGCGGAGGGATTGTAGAACGCCAGCTGAAGTAGTGAGAGTCTGAAGAAGAGAATCAGTGTGTTGTATGATGCAAGTCAGTAAGTTAGATGCATAGAGTTAGGAATTCGAGTGAACAAGCCCAAGGAAGCTATGGAAAAGGGAAGTGAGATAGTTGCAATGGTGCACTTCATTTCGAGCAGGAGCACTCCAGGTGCGCTAAGAGAAAGAACGAAGACCGTGCATGAACAACCAGTGAAGGAAGCAACGCAAACACTTGGGAGGAACAGAGATGAGGTATCACTCAAGACTTATAAAAGTGCGGTAGTAGTTAGAAGAGTCGGGTCTCCCGACCACCAGAATACCAGGGGCAGAGGCCTGCTGGCTCTAGCAGCGGATGGTCAAATGTGTGAAATAGATGTGCTAGAGCAGCTGTTCTGTTTCACAGTTTGGCGATGACGATGAACTTTTCCCCAGGTCGCAACAAGCCTGAAGCGCCCGAGCAAGCGCAGAAGGGGTATATGATCAAGGTTTCAAGATACTGGAGGATGAGTTCGAGGTAGATGATCAAGGTTTCTAGAGACTAGTGGATAAGTTCAAGAAGTACATGACAGCGAGCTCCAGACGTCAAGAATAGCTTCAGAAGTTTACCACAGCGATGGATGAGACCAGTACTAGCGGTTTCCAGTTGAGGTGGCTCGAGGGTGAGACACAAGTTTGTGTTGGGGGCCTGTTGGAACGGGATTAATCCGCATAAAGTGCGTAATCTGATAGCTGCGAAAGGGATAATCCACGAAAGAAGGGTCATTCGCAGAGAACGACGAAGCGCAAGATTAGTTTAAGTTGTTAGAATTGGTCATGTGGACTGTTTTGTAACCACTTAGTGTCATATAAATAGGAGCATGATTGTAAGCCTAAGGGCATCCAGAGATCGATAGATCATCGATCTTTTGAGGTTTTGATCTATTTTGTATCTGTGTTATGATGTATTGACTATTCTGCGAAGGTCATTCCGTAGGTTTTAATAATGCATGAAGATGTTCAACTATGGTTCTATCTTTTGCCTTTGCTTCTACTAAATGGTGAATACAAATGTTGCGAAATGTTTAAATATTATGTGATTGGGTAATTTATGTTCATGTGAATGAGTATTTTGATCATGTTGATGCGAATGTCCATTATGCGTTGAATTTGCAAATGATGAATTGTTAGCATAATGCGAAAGATATAATCTCTGGTTTCTGCAGTTGTAATGTGTGTTTGATGCATGTCCTCAACTCCACTGCGGAAACTTGGTTCCTGTAGCCCCCTTATTCATCTCAGGTGAGACTTCACTCGCTCTGTGAGTGTTGTTGGAAAGGGTAAAACCTTTATGGGTCGGTGCGTAAGGTAGTTTGGGTCGGTGTTTGTTGATGATAGTGCGAAGTGAAACCCTGTCGACAGACACTGTGTCAACAACTCCTATGGCTACTAGTTGTAAATTGAGCAAAGATGATTAATCCTTAGAAGTAGATCATACTATGTATAGGTCAATGATTGGTATTTTATTATATGTAAAAGCTATAATAGCAGATGTAATGCAGGTTGTAGGTTTGGTTGCCAGATTTCATTCAGCCCCAAAATAAACACACGTGGCTGCAGTAAAAAGAATTTTTAGATATCTAAAAAGTACTATGGATTATGGACTATGGTATCCAAAAAACAAGAACTTCACTCTAAAAGCATTCACTGATGCATATTGGGCAGGAAGTATTGATGACATAAAAAGCACTAGTGGAGCAGGAATTTACTTAGGAAATTGCTTGGTGTCATGGCTAAGCAAAAAAGCAATCTTCCATTTCACTATCTACAGCAGAAGCTGAGTATATTGTTGTTGCATCATGTTGCACACAAGTCATTTAGATGAAGCGAACATTGGAATATTTACTTGTAAAATTTGAAGATCCCATAGTTATATATTGTGACAATACAAGTGCTATAAACATATCCAAAAATCCTGTCATGTACTCCAAGACAAAGCATATTCCAATCAAATATCATTTTTTAAGAGAGCAAGTATCACAAAAGATTGTCAAACTGGAGTATGTCGATACAAAGGAACAAATAGCTGATATTTTTACTAAACCACTGCCTAGAGAGTCATTTGCATATCTCAGGAAAAAACTGGGAGTTATCTCTCTTCATTAACATAAAATGAAGATTGTAACCCTGTCACAAAAGGGACATAATTGACAGGGGGAGAAATAGTGATGGGGGGAGATTTATGAATCTTTTTCATTAATGTCAAAAAGGGGGAGAAAAAATTTGAAGTTGTTGTCATCAATGACAAAGGGGGAGAATGTTGAGTATAATTGTCATTGATGCCAAAAGTATTCATTAATGACAAAGGATATGATGATATGGAATATATGATGTTGTGGCATGAGTGATGAGTATGAAAATCCACCTGATGGTGTTCTAGTACCTTCATGATGTCATTGTTACAATTTGACATAATTATATAAAGATTTGATAGTTTGGAGAAATTGACTAAGTGTTGGAAAACGGGTCTAAGTGAGCTCAGGAAAATGCCCGCCATATATCATACGTGAATGATAAAAATTATCAGAAAGTATCATGCTATAGCTTGTTGAAGATGCTATCTAAACATGGTCTCAGTTCTCTAAAAAGGTATTTGATTACAAAGTTATAGGTCTTCCAAAACAGGGTTCAAATTGTTTTGCACCAGTGTTGGTAAAACTGCCTAAGTGGCCTCAGGGAAATGCCTCCCATAATTTTTATTTGAAGGATTAAATGATTATGATGACACGGGGACCTAGATTGTTGATTGGTGCATCTGAAAATATATTGGTTTTTCCAAAGAGTATCCTAGGCTCAATTTATCAGTTTGCCAAAAGTGCCCTCTAGCTTGATTTGTACTCCTCCGGTAAAATACCCGCCAGGTAGAGAGGATGAGGTTTCAGAGGATGACATTGGCATGGATGGAATCATCATGTTGTCTGCCATGCCTTGGATGCTTCATATTTCCAATATTGGTGAAAATAAAAATCACCTCATGTTGACTTAGGGTTTGATAAAATTGTATAAGTGTTAAATCAAGGGTTTAAGAGGTCGTTTGCAAATGCCCGCCATATGCTCTCATTTTGTAAATAAATTTATAAAATGTCATGAGGTTGTTCCTTGATGATTTCTCCATCCAGCCATGGTTTTGGTTTCCTTTTTGATGGTCACACGTACAAGATCTTGGTCTGCCAAAACAGAGAAAAAATATGGCTATACCCGCAAAGGGGCCCAAAGATATGCCCACAAGGGATTAACGATATGCCCACAAGGCTTAAGGGTATGCCAGTGGGGCTTAAGGATATGCCCACAGGCTCATATACATTCCCGCAGCCCACTCATATATATGCCTGCAGGCTCATATATCTGCCCGCAAGGCTCATACATATGCCCGTAGGATCTTGTATGTGCCCGTAGGCTCTACAATATGATCACAGGTTACAATATGCCCGAAAGGTATACAATACACTCGAAATACTTACAAGTTGTCTACAGAAACAAATTAAACAGAGATCTAATTCAGTGATTAATAAACAAGAGCTAATTCTTCTGGAAAGACACGACGTGAAAAGACACAAATTTTAGAATGAAGAGATGCAACCTGAAAAATAAATATGAGATACATGAAGAATATATAAACAAAAGATTGAATTGAAAGAAGATGTCTCTGTGGTTCTAATAAGCAGATCAGAAACAAAGGTTAAAGATGGAGAAGAGTAACAACATTTCTTGAAGAATTTATGAAGATTCTTAAAACACAAAACAAGGGTGGTTGGGAGGTGCAAGGACAGGTTGCAAGCCTGTAGGGGGGCGTAGCCTCCTTCCAGTTGTTGCTGGTAAACAGGGTTTTGGTGCATCCTTCAGTTGTGAGAATTTGGGTGTTGGTGCATCCAGCAAGTTGGTGCTTGCAAACTATTTGTAAATATAATTTTGCAGTAATAGAAAGTATTGGTGGTTTTCCCAATTGGGCTTCCACGATAATATTGTGTGTTCTAACTTCTTTGTTGATTCTGTTTTAAATGTGATAAAATTTTAAAAGATAGCCTAATACTGATTCGTCCCCCCTCTCAGTATTGCTTGATATTCCAACATGTCGTAAAATTAAGAATATTCAGGGTTGAGCACACAAAAATATTCTTGGAAATCTCTTTAGTTTGAACTGTATTACATATTTAATTTCTGATGGGTTTGGCATGCTAACTAACGCAATTTTTTAGATGCAATTGCCTAATATTGCTCGCAAGAAGTTGACTTTGTCCACTGTCAAAGTTTTTTTACATTAACTTACATTATTTGCAATTTCTTAATACCAATGTAGAATATGTTACATTATGTGCATTCTTCAATAATAAAATACAGTTTTACAATTTGATTTGCTTGAACATATATTTTTTTATTTAAACAAAATTATAAATTTGCATTCTATTATGAGATGTCATCTCCGAAATCAAATTGTTAAGATTCCTTCTTCTTGACTTCAAGTCTATCAGTCTAAAATGTGACAAATTATTAAAATCTATTTCAATTTTATTTCAAATTATTTTATTAATATTAATTTTATTTTAAAAAAAATATTTTATTATTATAACTTTTTATTTTAAAATATGATATTAAATTATTTTACATTTTAATATGATATTAAATTAATTTACAAATATTTGTGTTTATATAAATAGTGTATAATTACTTTTTATTATATAAATAATATATTATAAGTTTTGTTATTAATAATACTTACTTAAAATATTTATTCATTTCCATAAAAATATTATTATAGAAAGATATTGAAATTACATATATATTTATTCCAACAATACAAATAGAAATAAGACTTTCAATAATCTATATCTTTAATCTGGCTATCAAAAAGGAAAATCATCAATGTTTATTTACATGTCATATATAAAAACTAAAAAAAATAGGTTACTATTGGTTTTTTAATAGTTTTAATAATTGTTTTATGATGTGTTGATATTTTGTAAGCTATATTATTAGTTAGTAGGTTGATAGGTATTTTTTATATAAAAAAGATGTGTAATATTTTATTTTATTTAAAATTGATGTTTTGTTTTTTTTGTCTTTAAATTAGTATCAATTATACTGAAAAGAATATCAAAATGTAGGTTTGTCATATGCAAAATTATATTAGCAGAAAAGTACACTTATCTAGAGTACAAAGATAAGTAAATAATACTAGGCAAATACATCTATAGCTAGGAGTTCAGATGTTCATGTTCAGGAATTTTGTGATTTGAAATAATAAGAGGCAATTTTAGTAATGATGTCTAGATTGGCATTTTGTTTTTGAAGTTGAGGCTTAAGGTTCTCTAATTGTAACCTAATCTCATTGTTTGCTTCATGCTTTTCCAACAACACCTTTCCCATTAATGCCTTCATCTACAAGTAAGTAATTGTTTTAAAATATTTGGTTTCCAAAGTGCACAAGAGTCCAACATCAATGACCCACTTTTGTATATCATTTTCTACCTCTTCTTTTGGATGCAGTCCCTGTCTACATAAAACTCTTCCTCAACTTGATTGATTTCCAATTGGATATGTTCCAGGACTTGATGCTTGTATGTAGTTGTTGATTCCCTTGGGTCTTATTTAACATGAGGGTAAGAAGTTCCTCTCGTAACTCTGCTCCCACACTATCCTCTACCCATTCTTGTCATGTGTATCACGAAAGGGTTTGCCAAGCTTATAAAATTCACTTAGAGGAGATTGAGCTACCACAAATGAAAGAATAGTTCCAATCGAGGAGAGACCTTGACAGGATTGGAAAGGAAAGATGCCAACCAAAGGATACGAAAGGGTTGAATTGGGAGGGAGGGTTAAACCCAAATAACCTAAACAATGAGAAAACCTATAACATAATAACCTATGGAAGAAGCTAAGAAAATGCCCTATCTAGGGCCATTGTGAAGCAGTAACACATAAGAAATACTTGATAAGAATGGAAAATAAAACCAAAACTATGGTGTCCCATCTTGTCACTAGTGGAAGACTCTTGAAGTTGGTTCTCCCATCACCCTAACTTTGCCAAACTCATACTGATCACCATTGTTGTGCATGTTAACATACTGGATTTGGGATACTTCATATGAGTCTCTCACTTGGTCTCATAATTCCTTAGTGCATGCACTGTTAGGTAAGTTAATACAATTGTTACAATCATCATTACCTCCACCCCTACTTGGAGCTCCATGTGCCCTTGTCCGGTGGCTACTAGTATGAAATATGTTTTGATCCTCAGTTAACACCCCATCTATATATTGAAATATGATATTTAAAATAATAATAAGAAGAAGAAGTTAAAACGATATTTAATATCCAGCATAACCTTAATTTTAAATAAATCCAAACATAACCACTTTTTTCATGTTTTAGATTATACATATTTTAAAATAGCAAGAGGTGTGAAATATTTTAATTTTTTTAATTTTTTTAGTACGGGTGAATGAACTTCATATACTGGAATTTTGAAAATGATTCAAAGTTGGGAGTGATGGTTCACTAAGGAATGTCGAGTGTTTTCACCTATTTCAAGTATTCTCACCTTGATATGGTTCTATGCTTTTTTGAGGTTAACAAATCCCTTCTTTGGTTGGTTCATGGCTCCTAGTACTTTTGTTTTTCAGCGAAAAAAAACATATTTATTGATATTCAAAAAAACTAATCAAACAGTACAAAGCAGTCACAAAACAATGTCATATATGCTAGCATGCAATCTTTTGACCCATACTTCTCCAAAATGAAACTATTTAGAGCTACTCAGGAAACATATGTCTACGTCATCAAGTTGTAAGGTCTCATATCTAAAGATATCAAATGCCTCCAAAAAAAACAAAATTATTTATCAAATAAATCAAAATAGCCATGATTTTTAAATTATGGGCATTGTATAAATTCTTCCTTTTTAATGAGAAAAACCTATTATGCATTTTGTGAGGTCAAAAAAATCCTTCTTTGATCTTGGCACTTGTATTAAATAAATTATATCTTTGCCAAGATAAATTTGTCATCATGCTTAAGTTCTTGTCGTAAGAGGTAGTAACAGCGAATAGTGATAACGATATAATAGTGACAGTGATAACCTATTCATTTTCAAGACTACCTACTACAATTGTTTTCACGTTCACAAACAAAAATTTAATATTTTCTTTTATGATTTGCAAGTTCTAATGAAATAGATAAGATTTTTATTGCACCGAGAGAAACGTGGTGCTCTACAGCCCAGTATGGGGGAGATGTTGTAACCTTTGTGATGTAACGTTTTGTTATCTCTCTAGGAGTCTTTATAGGTTGCAATCGAAAGAGCCTGGTAACTTAATCTTATCTTGAATGATGAGGTATAATTGGATCAAGTTGGATGACTGAATCGAAGCTCACTCACTCAAAACATGCATAGACACACTCAAATAGACAAGGCTTTTAACCACTGATGTTCAGAGAGTTTATAAAAGGTAGATGTATGTAGAATTCTTATTATGCTAGCAAACTCATACACAAAGCATATATAAATGGCTAATCACAATAAATAAATGATACCTGATATCCAATTTCTCAATACAAAGATAGGATGACTGCTATCTGGCATAGACAAATGGAACAAACATGAAATAAACATTTCACTGCAAGTACAGAAAGGTAGAAAAGAAAATCTGAACATAAATGGAAAAAGAAGCTTATATAACTAAGATGCAACGGGAAGTCTGAGAGTACAAGTATAGAAAAGTCTCCAAAATCGAACCCTTGTTCTACATAAGTCACAGGCTTTATAGCCTTTACAAAACCGTTCAAGATCCTGAAAAACTGGATCGAATCTGCTAAAAATAGCTAGTTAAAACAGATTTCTGAGAAGTATGAAAGAGTCCTACATTAAAAGGGTAAACGTCATCTTGCTAGTCCTCCTATCTTCGACAGTTGTAACAAGCCTTCGAAGGTTGATGAGTAAGGTTGAAATTGTCGCCTGGAGGATTGACAGGCCATCTTTTTCCCAAAATAGACAAGAAGATTCCCCTTCTTACGTTGCTAGCGCCCTTCAATCTGGAACAGAACTTTGATCATGATGCCTTTAAACGTTTATCTATCATTAGAAAACGTCCTCGAAGTGTTTGGATCAGCAAAAGTCAGGTCTTGTGCAAAGAAGCAGCCTCCTGCATTATTTTGTAGTTTCGGTAGCTAGAAAGGCTGGGTTTTAATTTTGTTAGCTACCGAAAGCTCTGCTTTCTATGGCTAATGAATAATTCAGCATGTTCGCCTAAGCCACCGAGACATTTTTTAGATGTTTGGAACCTGCCTCTCTTTTCGGTAACTAAAAGAGTCCTATCTTTATGTTGTAAGCTGCCGAAAACTGGGCTTTTGGTAGCTAATAAACAATTTCCATGTTCGCCTAAGCCACCGAAAAACTGTGTTTGATCTAGCCTACAAAACTTTTGACAAAACTGTGTTTTCTGACCTCTGCTACTCATCTTCTTGTTGTTTGGGTTTTTCTTCATCCTGGGCAAAAATCGGAGTGTCAACAAAACTGATGACTGCTGCTGCTAAGGTGTCAAGGTCTGGGTGTGCCTTAGGATGGGGTTTTGGAGTCATTTTCTTATTTCTCAGAAGCTCAACCTTCCTACTCAATCTTATATTGTCTCTTATCAGTCTTATATTTCTCCCTTTCAACTTGCTATGCTTTTTGGTTAACCCTGAAAGGAGGTATATAGTTCAGTATTTCTTTCACTCAACCTTTCATTCTTTTCCTTGATCACCCTCTAAAGTAGTTCGAGCTCATACACCTGTCTTAGAAGTTGATTTATCTTCTGAGACAAGGGATTCTTTGATTGGTTGGTTGATGCTTCAGCAATTTGTTGATTTGGCTCTTCCTCAGGTGTATGTGAAGGCAAATTTTCGCATCCTGCTTTAGCTTTTTGCTGCTCATCATCTTCGGAATCTGTGTATGGCAGGTCGAGGATGTTCTTGCCTTTTGAACCAGCTCCTTCTTCCTCTATCTTATTACTGAACTCTAATTTATTTTTAGCCTTCTGAACTTTGAGAGCTGAGGAAAGGGGATCGACTGCAATTGGAGAAATGGCTCTCCTCTTCCTTTTTCCACTTCTAGGAGTAGAAGACTTCTTTTCATCCTCTGGTTGTAACTCTGTTTCGAAATCATTCCAGAAAAGGAAGAACGCCCAATTCATGTTTCTTCTTTGCAGCAACTCAAAAACTATGAGCTTGATCAAACCATGGTGGTATAGTTTACCTGCTATTTTGGTTGGCTTGGCTCTGACTTGATGAGCCATTTTAGTCAGGCTTTTGTAGAGATAAAAAGGGAGATTCAAGGGGCTCCTACCAGTGAAATGATTCATTAATTTAAAATGATAAATCAACACCCTATTATATCTACCCTCACAGGTTATGTAAACCAGAATTGACTTCAACAAATGCTGCCATTTCTCCTCAAGATAGGCCATAGGAATATCCTTCTTCCATATAAGATTTCTATGCTCAGGTTTCAGATAGGATCTGAATTCAAAATCCTTTGTAACAGTAGTCTTGAGCCAATTTTCTCCAGTCGTTGGAGGCTCTATCACATTGGCTGTGAGGGCTTCGTCTACCTGGAATTCCTCCTTACCAATTATTGCCCTTCTGCCATCAAATGTGAGAGAAAATGTCTCGGCTACTTGCTAATGAGATCCTTGAAGCTTTTTACAAAACTCATAATAGGCTGCATATTTAAAGAGTTGACATACCTCGGGGTGAAACTCCAGGTAACAGATGTCATCTAATTCTTTCCTGAGGACCACTCCTCCACTTTTCTTCATCTGTAAGCTACTTCTTGACACCTTCTGTTAAAATTCGAGCTTGAGAGAACGACGCAAAATCAGGGAAAGGTAAGCTCGATGACGTGGTAAGAGTGAAGGAGGAAGGGTGTCGTGGTTTACAGAACTTAACTTCGAGGGATGTGAATTGAAAGAATAATCATGAGGGTTTAATGACTTGTCAATTTCGCATGATTACACTGGATGTACAGCTCTTCGAAATTTGGTAGACGTGAGAGATATAGGGTTCAATCGGCTAGGGTGAGATCATAATTGCAGTAGGCTTTACCTTGGAGGGATCATGTATTTGTTGGAAGTGACCCTTTTCAGCGATTAAGGAATGATAGATCCCCTTTAAACTTCATGATTAAGCCCCTGATTAGACATCTCCACCGTTTGAAACCAACTTATTTAGGTAGCTGATGATTTCACCTTTGACCAGGTAAGCTGTCGGAAAAGTGTTTACAAATGCCCCTGCTTTCGGTAGCTGTGGACAATTTTGCCTTTGAACTATAAGCTGCCAGAAACTTGCTTTTCAGTGGCTAATGAACAACTGTCATATCCGCCTAAACCACCGAACACTGTTCCATGATACATGACACGTACTTTCCCTTTCGGTACCTTTGAGTAATTTTGCCTTTACGCTGTAAGCTGTTAAAAAAAATCCATGTTGATTCATAAAATAAAATATTATGAAAAGTAATTAAAAAATAGATATTCATTTATAAAATAAAAACTTAAAACTTGAACCCTGATCTATCAATAAAGAGAGATTAAATTTCTTGAGTTTAAATTTAAAAAAAAAACACATTTCAATAAATTGGATCTCCCTAGATTCTTAATAAATAACCTCTAATTTATGAAGAAAAAACAATATTGCTTTACACTCATGTCTGCATTCACGTCCATTGCTCTTCCTTTTAAAACATACGACGTCCATGGTTCTGATTTGTCATCCTCATCCCCTTAGATAGACTTTGCACATGAAGCAAAGTGGGGCGTCTCTGTAGCCCAGTTTTGATAAAGTAATAGAGGCTGAAGCCCCATTTTGGCGCACATGTAATTAACTTGAGCCGATCTATGTGTACAACAAGCACTCATTATTAATTTTTGAAATAGTCCAAATTGTCAATTTATTAATCGTCGAAGTTCAGCAAATTGCCAATGTGCGGGCTATTATATTGCACAATAACATGATTTAATAATGAAGTGAAATTTACTGTCTAAATAATTCCTCTTTGCTGTAAGTCGTATAGAATAAAATACAAAATTGTCAGCAGCCTTGGTAGTTGGGTGCACATGAAAGTGATAAATAGCTGGATCCAGAAAGAGAAAGAAGATTAAAAAATTGGTTGTAAATTGAAAAAATTTAGATGGAGTTGTCCAAACTCTTAAATTCAGATGCAATATCAGGAATGAAAACCATAAAAAAACACAAAACACAAAAACCATAAACCTAAAACCCATTAAATATAAACACACCTTTGACTCTTAAACCAATTCAAGTTTAAACTAAAAACTTAAAATTTTGAATTGATTTAAGTCAGTGGCATGATGTGACCTAATACAGTGATTTTAAGTAGTCAGTATCATTCTTAGCTGTGATAAGATGTACACTGTCCCTGTTGGGGTAGTTGGTTTGAATTATTGCGATCATTTTAGTCCACTCTGAATAGATGTCACTGTCATTCATAGTTGTGGTGAGTCATTACTTTGAAACGCTTTTGTCTTGTAGTAACCTGTCCCTACCGGGAAAGGTGTCCCTGTCGGGGTAGTTGTTTTGCATTATTGCGATCATTTCAGTCTACACAGCAAATCAACTATAAACAAACCAGAGCAGACCAGAAGCATTTCATTTTCCAAAGCTAGGCGACAGAGCAATGGCAAAAACCAAATTGTGTATTTTTCACCGAATGATAACCCCCAGCTCCATCAAATGGTGTGGACTTGCCTCCTGACGATCTCCCTGTTCCTCCCAGCTCCACCCCTGCTAGCTCCATCAAATGGTGCGGACTTGCCTCCTGACAATCTCCCCGTTACTCCCCCGCCAACTCCATGAGATGTGGGGACTTGCTTCCTGAGAATCATACGGTGGGGTCTCGTGCATAGGAAACTCAATCTGTGTACAACACGTTATGGCGCCTTTCACGATCAATTCTGTTCCAGCTTTGATTTCATCCTGCATTCTTACTTCCAACTTCGGCCTTTCTTTATGCTGATGAACAATTTTTGCCAAATGACTCATTTCCTCCAAAATATGTAGGCACTCTTCTTTGTTGGCAGAAACGGCTTGGTATCTCTCCAAACCATATGCAACTACAAGAAGTCCTGCAGTAACAAGACTTGCGTGTCCTATTTTCTCCAGCAGACGTTGAACAACGGTCATTGCTTCGCTAATATTTTTCTGAAAGGAAGATGAATTTAGATTATATATAAATTACACTTGTCTTCCATTGTTAATTGCAGATTACGAAATTCTAAAAAAAAATACGCACCAAGTTAGAAACCCCCTTTTTATCTGCTGACAAGAAGTTGAACAAGCCTGAAGAATTGCTAGGCCAAGACCAATTCTTGACAGGCGCCTCTGTCTAACGGGAGAAAAAAAATGACAAATAATTAATTCAGCAAGACGGAACATTAATAATGTAATTCCTACTTAATTACGTTAATTCGGATGGATATGGAAGGTATAGATTCACATTGCCGATCCGTATCCGTTCCAAAAGTTGAGATATGTAGTTCATAAGGCCAACGACATCATTTACCTCAACTTTTTCGAACATATTTTCGAAATCTGCAGTCGCAATGACCACCATACTTATTATTTGCAAAATTACGAACTCGGAACTGCCCTTATACAAAATGGCCACATCATGATTATAAATATCTTACAAAATATGCCAAGGGCATAAAATAGAATACTGTCTACTGTTATCAAATGCAGAAAACTAGTCCTCACCACCTGGCCGTGACTCGGAAAAACACTGAAAAGGCATACAACAGAATTTCTTTGCTGACTCGGATACATCATTAGCTGGTGAGGAAAAACCGACATACAACAGGATTTGGTTGAACTCTTCGAGAATATAGATTTCACACCAAACATAGTGGATTTGCAAAAAAAAATATTAAAAGATTTGATGGGAAAACAGGATATCCCGGAAATTAGAAAGCACGCCGATCAGGTCTGGAATTTCAAATCTACTTTGCCTGTCACCAGGCAATTTGATGACGGTCTTGTTATTTCCATGCCTTTCACTTTACGTTTTGGCACATCAACGAACCCTTCTTGTGGCACCAAATGTAACTGCTGAATAGTGTGTTGTTGGAATCTAAAGCTGTAGCCTGTAACAAAAAAAAAACAATTTTATCAATTTAAAAATGTTTTAAAATTTATTACAAAATAAACTACAGCTAAAAGAATCCCTAAATCATAAAATCACAAATCATTTTAACAATAGAATAGACATTGAAGTAACTTCTGTAACCACAAATGATTCCATATTAAGTTCAAATTTTCAAAATTCGTGCAAGAAAGATGCTTGGATTAAAAATAAGTTATAAGAGATAAATGTTTAAATCAAATATAAAAACATACACTCAATTCTTAACACATTACCTTTTTTTTCAAGCTTTCCAAAATCAAATTCTTTGTGGACAAAATTCTCATGATTTGGTTTTGAGTTATGGATGCACTGAGATTTTTACAAAAAGAGGTGTCTCTCAAATATGCACGGAACATCAAAGAACCCTTAATGTGACACCAAATGTGAAACTCTAACAAAAATAATGTACTGCTCGAAATGCGATGTTGTTACAAGTAAATGTGTTGCTGGAATCTAAAGTTGTAGCCTGTAACATAAAAAAGAATAAATATATCACATTAAATATGCCTTATTATCTATTAGAAAATAAATTACATCTGGAAATGTAATTATTGTTGGAAATTTGACGCTATAAAAAGTATAGTGTGTGGTTGGAATCTAAAGTTGTAACATGTAACAGATAAAAGAACAATTTTATCAAATTAAAAATGTCTTAAAATTTATTGCAAAATAAACTACACCTAAAGGGAACCCCTAAATCATAAAATCAACAATAATTTTAACAACATAACAGTCATTGAATTTGTCAACTCAAATAATAATAATACCTATTATTTAAAAAAGAACACTTACTTGTCCATTTTTACAAAAATGGCCATTGGCCACTAATAACTTTTGTAACCACAAATGATTCCATATGAAGTTCAAAATTCCTGCAAGAAAGATTCTTAAATTAAAAGTAAGTTATAAGAGAGAAATGATTAAATCTAATATAAAAACATACACTCAATGCTTAACACATTACCTTTTTTCAAGCTTTCCAAAATTAAAGTCTTCGTGGACAAAATTCTCATGATTTGGTTTTGAGTTATGGCTGGACGCAGATTTTACAAAAAGAGGTGTCTCTCAAAATGCATGGAACATTAAAGAACCCTTCATGTGGAACCAAATTTGAAGTTGTAACAAAAATAATGTAATACTTGAAATGTGATGTTGTTACAAGTAAATGTGTTGCTAGAATCTAAAGTTGCAGCCTGTAACACACACAAAAAAAAATTATTACATTAAATATGCCTTATAATTTATTGCAAAATAAATTACATCCAAAATAGAACCCCTAAATCAATAACCATTTTATCCACATAACAATCATTGAATTTTTCAACTCAAATAATAAGAATACATATTATTTAAAAGAAACACTTACTTGTCGATTTTTAAGAAAATGGCCCTTAGTGATGTAACTTTCGTGATTCCATATGAAGTTCAAAATTTTCAAAAAATCCTGCAAGAACAATTCTTAAATTAAAAATAAGATATGAAAGACAAATGCTTAAATCTAATATAAAAACATACACACGGTGCTTAAAACAATGGTTTGAAAATAAACACAACTCACTTGAGAGGACTAGGAAGACTTCCCAACTCTCAAAGCTCAAGAACTCTTCTTGACTTTGTATCTCTCCATACCTCATAGACTGCATTCCAATCAACAGTTGATAATTCAGGTCCATTCAAAGATATTCTCATTAGTGCATCTAGTGTATCCAATCCTAGCCTTGATTTCCTAATGTCCTTAATTATATTTTGTTTAGAAAATCCTCTTTCACAATCCACTGTACTTGCAGGAATAGTGAGTACAGCTTGCCATAATTTCATCATATGAGGATAATTTGTATGCCATTGTTTTGTATTACGAAATACCTTCCATGATTCTTTCATAAAGAAACCCTCACAAGCCAAATTTAATGAATCAACAAAAGGGTGCAGCTCTCTTTTGCAAGCTTTTTCATCAAATAAATGCACATTTCTGACATCATTTGGTATGGTATGCTGCAAATGTTGAAAATTTTTAGAAAGCCAACGCTCTGAATTTTTCTCACGACTACGACGTTCTTCTGGATAATAACAAGGGCTGAACAATTTTGCTGCATTAAAAAGATAAAGATCTGGAAATCTTTCATTCAAAGAGTCTATGAGAGACTCAATATAGCCTTCTGTGAGTTGCTGACAACTCTCTTGTGTTCCTTCAATATGAGGTTTCATAGTTTGTTTCCTATCACTATAATCAATCTCCCCAGTTGGAATAGAGATATATTGTAACTCATGTCTATCTATGACTAACCCTTCATCTTTAATTTCAATATACCCATATTGTGACTCACATAGAAATTTTGAAAGATAAGTTGTACCTTCTGCAAATGTTTCTTTTCTCAAAAACCATCTAGACAATGTACTTATAGTTACTTCAAGAGCCAACCCAATAGTTGTAATGTCTACATTTTCTTCTTGAAAAGTCTTGTTTAGCTTATTCAATTCACCCAATACATCAACAAGCATATGCAAACAAAACTGAATGGAATAAATCCGTGTCTTATCATACCATGATGAAGTTTTTTTTTCATTTTTCCACAATGTTAAAATGGCTGGCATAAGCTTCACAAGCCTTATAATAACTTCTCCCCTAGATAACCATCTCACTGCATGTATTTGTAGAACATCAAGAACATCAATCTGCATGACTTTAAGCAAATCATTAAGTTCATTATTTCTCTTTGGTGAGTTTTGAATCCACGAATACACTTTGTTTGCAATTTTTTCAACATATAATAGTTCAGGAATTTTTTTAGAAGCATCCGCTGCTGCTAAAGATTCACGATGAGCTACACAATGGACTGTAATAAGATTTGGAGTGACTTTTTTCAAAAATGAAACAAAGCCATTTTCCTGCCCAATCATTGCTAAAGCCCCATCTGTAGAAACAGCTATCAAATCTTTATATTGAAGACCTCTAGAATTTATTAACTGGTTGACACTATCATATATTGTTTTCCCTTTTCCATCCATTACATTTTTCAGCTTCATAAATTGTGAAATAGGTGGCCCAAGACCCTTCGAATCTAAATAAGTTGCATAAACAACAAGGTGCTGCTCTAAGCTTCGATCTGTGCTTTCATCCACCATTAATGAGAAGAAAGGACTTTCCAACATATTCTTTATCTGAACTTCTTCAAGGTGTCTCGATAGACAATATATAAAATCATTTGCTGATTTACGATTTGTGTATGAAGATACTCTTGAGACTTTGGCATACATGGTGTTTTCGCATCCATGAGAAATGTGCAAAGTTTTTCGTACTTTGATAAACACAAATCTTCTTGGCATACAAAATATGATATTTTCATTGTAGCAATAACTCTTTGCTTATTAACATCTTCCACTTGTTTGACATGATCGGGAATTGACTTCATCTTTCTCTCCAATGCATTAATCCATCTTGTTTTAGCATCTTTATGTACTAATGATTTTTCATGAGTAACAAGAGAATCATGTTGTAATGTCGTACAACCATTCCCTAAACCCCATGGCCCACTCATCCTATACTTCTCACAATACCTACATTTCATATATACTTTATCATCTTGCCTCACATAATTTAGCCAATCAAACTTATCTAACCATTCCATATGGAATTTCCTTTTTGATTGCACTTTCATTTTCTTTTCATTATCAACCTCTTCTTCAACTTCATCTCTTTCTACATCTACATCTTCATCACTTACTCTTCCAAAAATTTCATCCAATTGCTGCTCCAATTCAGTATTATAAGCTTCTTCACTAATGTTTGAATCATTTTGAATTTTGGATTTTTGTTCTTTTTGCCAACCATACATTTCTCCAATGGTGACTTGGATTTTTTTTTTTTGAGACATTGTAAATTTTAACAGCTACCCACCTATATACAGAAGTATGCCAAACCAAAAAAAGATTACTTAAATATATTTAAAAAAAACATATTTAAAACATGATTTAAAAACAAATCTATATAAAAAACAAACTAATATGGAACCTACCTATTTACACAAGTATACGAAACCAAAAAAAAATACTTAAACATATTTAAAAAAAATAAAATTAAAACATATGATTTAAAAACAAATCTATATAAAAAAACAAACGAATGCGAAACCAAAAAAAAATACTTAAACATATTTAAAAAAAAAATTAAAACATATGATTTAAAAACAAATCTATATAAAAAAACAAACTAATACTAAACCAAAAAAAATACTTAAGCATATTTAAAAAAAAAAATTAAAACATATGATTTAAAAACAAATCTATATGTTAACAAATGGAGCCCTATTAGAGAAGCAAACCAATTGTTTAGAAGCTAAAACTTGAAATCATTGATCTCAATAGTATGAAGGGAAATAAACATCTTTAGGCATCACGGACCAGTTTCAATTGAACTTCCTCTTTCTTCTTCCCAAGTTCATTTATCATTCAGGAGAATGGATTCGATACAGCAGATATTGGACGCTTGGCTTCAACAGCAAAAACAGGGCATGACATGGCTGTGTTTGGAGTGGAAATCGAAGCTGAAATGGCCGTGGGAGGTTGATAAACAAGAGAAGCAGAAATTGCAAGAAGAGTACAATCGTAGGAAATATCAGCTTCAGGTGTTCTGTAACGCCTTTACGGCTCCTTCCGTGGATGAATTAATGACATAAGACAGAAGTGAAAGGAAACTTCTGTAGTAGCCTCAAGGAGTTATGCTCCTTGGCAGACTCTTGATATAAGGCTATTAGGCACTGACCCCAAAGAGCTACGTTCCATGTCTTGGCCAACTCATGATCTAAGAGCTATGCAAGAAAAATAGTAAGAGCAATCTAAAAACTCAGCTACCGAATATAGTCTGTCTACAGTTACAGGAAAAGAAAGGAGAAAACACTTCTAATAGTTGGGCAATTACTCATATGAAATAGAAAGAATGATAAAGGGCTTGGCCTCTCTTGGAGGGCGGCTCTTCATAGCAGAGCCGCTTCATAGCACATGCAAGCAGCAAGAGAGCAGAAAGGTCTCGGCTCTCGGACCTCGGCTTACACAGAAAACATTCTAAACGGGGGTTTCGGCTCCCTCCCTCGCTCACTAGATCAATAATTAAGACCTTAAAACCAAATTCTTTTGGGAAAGAAATACTACAACGAATCGAGCTCTAAAATTAATTTTAAGGAAATTATAGAGAATCAACCTCATCCCACAGAGACTAGATCTATATTATTAACCACGTATTACTTCTATAAACCACAAAGAATATATCTCTTCCTCAAATTGTCGATCTATTAATAATTAACTCTGTATTATTTTGAAATTAACCCACAGAGGAACGAACTCGACCTGAGAGAGTTGATATCCATATTTAAATTTGTATTTCTTGTGTTCAAAAGCAAACAGGAGACGGGACATCTCTATCAATACATGAAGGCAAGCCTAACCCTATGGGAAACTTGGGGATTTAATTCAGAACTTGGAAGAAAGAAAAAATTGGGAAATGCTTACCTGAAAACTGGCAGAACTTGAGATTCCTCTCGTTGAACAAGAACAGGGAAATTTCTTTCAACTGGACCACTAGTCTCTGTCCTCCAGGTCTCCAGCTTCCTCTTCATGCCTAAAGCCCCAAACTCACCAGGCATCGACTCTCCCTGAGTCTCTTAACACTCCAGACTCCAGAGATAGGAATCGTGCAGCTAATTCAAAGGATTCTGCTCCTCCTGGAAAGCCCACCAGCTTTATATGACCATTTTCAGTGTCTCGACATTCAAAGACAAGCTTGTTCAGTCGGCCGCTTCTTGAAAGCAATGGAAACTTTCAAAAAAGAAACGGCAATCCACTCTTATCAGTTTCAGCTAAACATTCCATCAAGTGTCGAGAGAAAATGTTCCAACGACACAAAAGTAAATCATTTTCTTTTGCAAGAGCTCGTACTAAATTGGGGATTTCTTTTCAAGATGTTTTAGATTCAATAAAAGCAGTAAAGTTTAATCAATAATCAGTGACTGTGATACAAGACAAATGCAAACGGCTCAAGAACAGAACTCGTAAAACTTTAACCAACTAGTGGCCAGTGGAGTATCAGAGGAAACTGAAATTATATTGAAAAACTCAATGTAAAATCACGATAGAAACAAAAATTTCAGGAGATAATTTACTATACAGTGACATTCCTAATTGAGGAAAATTGCAGAGATTACCTTATGAAGATGAAGGATCACGCCGTCAACCTCCACTATCAAGTCACTTTGTAGCTTTGTAGCTGCAAACCTATGAAAGCGCAGTTTTTTTCAAAGCAATTAGAAATCCAAGCAGCGAGATTTCACCAGTTAACATATAGAAGGCAGAATATTTCCAACACAAACATTACAGACAGAACTGAATACCTCCACGGGCGAGTCGTGGACTCGTGAGTCGCAATTAATTCCATTAACTTGGATAATACCCTATTATACCTACTACCAGCAGCCACCAGCAATCGACTCCTCGAGTTTCAAACCGAACGGTGCCACACTGCCAAGTGCCATGACGCATTCAATGCTCCAGGCTCCATTCTCCAGGCTCCGCCTAACCCACTTTCCAAGTTGCATGTAGCGGTAGGCCTGTAGGCTGTAGGTACTAGCATTTTTGACGTTCGATGGATACTATTAAACGTCAAATCGACGGTCCGCATTTTATATCACACGTAGACGGTGACGTGTGGCAAATAATCTTGCCCGTAAAATACGTTCCAGATTGCTCAATACGTCTTCCTCCACGTCAAATTCCAGGCCTACCGCCGATGGACAACGAAAGCTGCACGGCATGTTAGAGAAAGTGGAGGCCTCAATGAGCTTTGCCTTTACCTGAGGAAATGATTAAAGCAAAGAAGGTAAGGTTACTTATCACTGCATGTGATATAAATGTGGGTAATGCGCAATCTCTTTGCCGGATAAAAAGGAAAAAGTATGTCATGAGTGTCATGTCTTTTCCGGCAGCAACCACTCTATTAAAACAGAAAATGTCAGATGACATGGTTAGGAAACTAAATCCTTACCAATTCAACCAGATAATACATATATGTAGTGGAATTCCGTCGATGTTAATCTGAGCAACAAAAGCACTATGCTCAAAAGAGGACAGACAAAATGTTTATGTCGAAGTGATGGAAGAATTAGAAAAGCTGAAGGGTTTTGAGAATAAACTCTACAAATTTTTAGCTTATGATTCTCTTCCCGAGGAGTGCAAAGATCCATTTATGGACATCTGCTCATATTTGAACGGCTGGGATTGGGACAAAGTGGCAAATATAGTGGGGGAAGAGGAACTGAAAAAGTTAGAAAGTAGAGCACTTGTGTCCAAAGATACAAAAAAGCAAGCACATTGATACAATATATTACTTCATAAGAAAACTTGTGAACAATGGTGAAGTTCATGTTGAGCATTGTAAATCGATTGACCAATTGGCCGACATATTCACAAAGCCATTGGCAAAATATATTTTTGAAACCCATAGACATAATTTAGGCATTGTAAAAGCTAGTAATTAAGAGGGAGTGTTAGAAATAGTAATTACTTCAATTAACCTAACTTTTACTTTAGTTACTATTTTGAAGTTCAGTTAATAAATGCAACAACATGCTTTGCATGAATGCAAAAGCTAGGTTAGAGTTTTTAGGGTTTCCATAAGTGTTTAAATACACATTACATTTTGGTTTGTAATATACAAGTTGATCTTCCGTTTATGAATAAAGATTGAAGAGCCGTAGCTCATTCTGCATAATCTTTTGTTTATTTCTGCCTCCAACCTTCAAATGCAATAATCCAAGTGATATCTTTCAAATTTTTATGCTTTAACCTTTTACTCATTTAAGAGCGCGAATAATTCAATGTTAATAAATATTTTAATTATTAAGGGACATTGCCACCTAACGGCTCTTGTTCTAAAGCTACTTTAAATGAGATGGACTTGTAGCCATAATAATAAATGTTGTTTGCACAAGGGTACAATTCTTTTGTTGTATAGTCCATGTGAAAGTTATAAACTAATCTTATGAATAGTTTAAAAGTTCTAAGATGTCAAATTGAAAATTTTGATTTCGATTTTGAAAAAAATCTTTTTATAAATCTTGGTTACAACTCTTAAACTCTGAAAATTTGGGTGTTTTTTTTTATGGTGTTGATTCTATTTATGTCATCAAAATATTTTCTAAAACACAATTAAATTTATATTTTGCAAAATAAAAAAAAGTCTAATTTTAATGAAAAACCTATGTCCACACCATTAGGGTAGAGTTTTATTTAAATTTATAATTTATTTATTAATAAATAAAAATTAATATAAAACTTTATTTTTTAAAAATAATTTATTAAATATATTTTAAAATAATTTAAATATTTTATTATTTGAATTTAAAACTAAAAAATTATTAAATTCTTGGTAGTTGGGTGCAAACGAAAGTGATAAATAGCTGGATCTGGAAAGAGAAAGAGGATTAAAAATTTTGTTATAAATTGAAAAAAAAATGCAATATCATGATATGAATACCATAAAAAAACACAAAAACCATAAACCTAAAATCCATCAAATATAAACACACCTTTGACTCTTAAACCTATTCAAGTTTAAACTAACAACTTAAAAAATTTGATTCGATTTAAGTTAGTTGCATGATGTGACCTAATACGGTAATATTAAGTCCACTATCAATAGATGTCAGTATGATGTGACCTAATACGGTAATATTAAGTCTACTATCAATAGATGTCAGTATCATTTGTAGGTGTGATAAGATGTTACTCTGACGCCTTTGTCTTGTAGTAACCCAGTCCCTGTCGGCGTAGTTGTCTTGAATTATTGCGATCATTTTAGTCTACACAGCAAATCAACAGCCCAGAAGCACTTCATTTTTCCAAAGCCAGGCTACAGAGCAATGGCAAAAACAAATTGTGTTTTTCACCAAATGATCCTCCAACTCCACCCCTGCTAACTCCATCAAATGGTGTGGACTTGCCTCCTGACGATCACCCTGTTCCTCCCTGGCGAACTCCATGAGATGTGGGGACTTGCTTCGTGACAATCATATGGTGGGGTCTTGTGCTCTGCAACGAATATAAGGAGAGGCCTAGAGAGCAATGGCAAAGAAATCCTGTTGTATGCCTTTTCAGGGTTTTTCCTCAAGAGCTAATGATGTATCCGATTCAACAAAGAAGTTATGTTGTATGCCTTTTCAGGGTTTATCCTCACCAGCAAATGATGTATCCGAGTCAGCAACTAAATTCTGTTGTATGCCTTTTCAGTGTTTTTCCTCACCAGCTAAAGGTATCCGAGTCACCAGGTGGTGAGGACTAGTTTTTTGCATTTGATAACAGTAGACAGTATTCTATTTTATGTCCTTGGCATATTTTGTAAGAAATTTATAATCATGATGTGGCCATTTTGTATAAGGGCAGTTCTGAGTTCGTAATTTTGCAAATAATAGTTATGGTGCTTATTGCGACATAATGTTTCGAAAATATGCAGGTTTCGAAAATATGTTCGAAAAAGTTGAGGAAAATGATGTCGTTGGCCTTATGAATTACATATCTCAACTTTTGGAAGAGATACGGAAAGGCAAGGTGAATCTATACCTTCCATATCCATCCGAATTAACGTAATTAAGTGAGAATTACATTATTAATGTTCCGTCTTGCGGAATTAATTATTTGTCATTTTTTTTATTTCTCCCTTTAGAGAGAGGCGTCTGCCAAGAATTGGTCTTGGCCTAGCAATTCTTCAGGCTTGTTCAACTTCTTGTCAGCAGATAAAAAGGGGGTTTCTAACTTGGTGCGTATTGTGTTTTAGAATTTCGTAATCTGCAATTAACAATGAAAGACAAGTGTAATTTATATATAATCTAAATTCATCTTCCTTTCAGAAAAATGTTAGCGAAGCAATGACCGTTGTTCAACGTCTGCTGGAGGAAATAGGACACGCAAGTCTTGTTACTGCAGGACTTCTTGTAGTTGCATATGGTTTGGAGAGATACCAAGCCGTTTCTGCCAACAAAGAAGAGTGCCTACATATTTTGGAGGAAATGAGTCATTTGGCAAAAATTGTTCATGAGTGTAAAGAAAGTCCTAAGTTGGAAGTAGGAATGCAGGATGAAATCAAAGCTGGAACAGAATTGATCGTGAAAGGCGCCATAACGTGTTGTACTCAGATTAAGTCTTCTGGTTTTTCCAAGTGAGTACACAACATTCTATGGAGAAGCTTAGTTAATGATGTATTTATCTAGTGATATGTGTTGTTAGGTTTAAAAGCACATGAGAACAAGTACACACATATAAGACAACGAAGATTTTATTTGGTAAAAAACCAAACCAAATTTGGGAAAACCAATAAACCAATAGATTTATTTTTCTTGAATCAATCTTTCCAAGACATGGCTAATGTGTTGTACATGTAGGGGAACACATACAAACAACGTGGACTGAAATCAATGACAACATACACTTAGCAAGCGCTGATTCAAATATTGAGGCAAATGGAGCTTTATTGCTCTTCTCTATTCATTCCAAAAACAAATTTGTTATCAAAGTTCCAGACTAGTTTGGGATCTAGTATGCTAAAAATTATTCTTTACACTCCCTCTTAATTTCTACCATACATACATATAGACAAAATTCTAGACTAGTTTGGGATCTATGAGAACTACATTTATTAGTATACTAAAAATTACTCCTTACACTTCCTCTTAATTTCTACCTTAAACATTTTATGAGTGTTTATACCTAAATTATGTCTTTGAAGTACACATTTTTCTATTACCAATGGCTTAGTGAAGATGTCATGCAATGACCTTGAGATTTACAAAATTCCAAACATATTTCTCCATTGCTTACAAGCTCTTTTATAAACTGATATATGTTATCAATATGTTTGCTTTTCAGATGAAATACATTATTTTTGGATAATGCTACATGGCTGAGTTGTTGTCAAAAAAGATGTATGTTGCTTCTTTTTCTTTATGTTGGAAATCTTCTAATATCCTCTTCAACCATATAGCGTGACAGGATGCTAATTTTGTTGCCATGTACTTTGCTTTTGCTGAAGATATTATCACAATGGGATGTTTTTTGGCTGCCCATGAAATTAAACTTGATCCGATATGAAATGCATAGCTTGAAGTGCTCTTCCTATCATCAATGCTTCCTGCAAAATCACTATTAGTGTTCCCAACTAGAGAACTGGAATTTGAGGTTGAATTGAATACATGATGCCAAAACTAGTTGTACCTGCAATATACCTTAAAATTATTTTTACTTACTTGCCAATGGGGAATTTTTGGAATTTCCATGAACTTGGAAATTAAACTTGCTGCATACATAATGCCAAGTCTTGTAGCTGTTAGATACATCAGGCTACCAACAAGTCTCTTATACAAGGTCGGATCCACTATTGTTCCTTGATCCCGCTTGTTTAATTTTGTACCTGTTACTATTGGATCAATTTATCTTCTTTAATAGCCTCTTCAAAATGTATAAGCTCACATGGAAATAATGCAGAATGTGTTTGTATGTCTATTTCATCATCTTTCAATTATAAATTTCTTTTAAGCTTATAGTCTTTTTACTTCTCAATCAAGCTATTGTAGGATTTGACTCACTACTAGAGTGATGACTGTGAGCTTGTTGTTCTCCATGTCTTGAAGTTTCAGCTTGAGCCTATAACCTTGGTAATCTGGATGGAGGTCCTTGTTGTCTTGTTGGTTACACTTGATCTTCCACTGGTAGTAAGGGTGTTGAACTTTTAGATGTAGGTGACTATTCATCTTGACTATTCCAAACTTATGCTTCTTTGAATTCCACATCTCTGCTTACTATAAATTTCTTGGTGACGAGATTGTACAACCTTTAGGATTTTGAGTGCTCATTGTACCCTATAAAAATGTATTTTTCACTTCTATCATCCAGCTTTCTTTTTAGTTTTTCAGGAACATGTGTATAAGCTACACAACCAAATACTCTAAAATGTGAAGCACTTGACTTTGTTCCACTCTAGGCTTCTTGAGGACCTTTGTTTTTGACGCTTTTTGTAGGTGATCTGTTTATAATATATATACTGAACATGCAATTGCTTTACCTCAAAATTCATTTTGAAGTTGTTTTTTTTAGCATACTTCTAACCATATTCATTATGGTTCTATTTTTCCTTTCCGCTATCCCATTTTGCTGAAAAGTATATCTGGCTGTAAATTGTCTTTTAATACCATGGTGTCTACAATAATTTGCAAAATATTTGGAATCATACTCACATCCCCTGTTAGACATCAAAACTTTGATGTACAAGCCACTTTGTTTTTTTGCTAAAGCCTTAGACTCATCTAGAGTTGTGACATTGTGTACACATGAGGTTAACCGGTGACATTTATCAAGATTAAATGAAACATCCTATTCTTGGTCCTTTCTATTCTGGCAATGAGACTCCTGCTAGGAAATTTATCCAAGATTATACACACCTTATCCTTAAAAATGACTTTATAACCATGCTCAGTGAGTTGAACAACACTCAATAAATTGTTCTTTAGACGAGGGATTAGATAGACATCAGACCTACTTTTCTTCTCATTTTTCTTGGTTAGAAAACTAACTATCCCTTTACTGACTACACTGACAACTTTATCATCACCTATTATGACATCAGTCTTACTACGTTATTTAAGTTTACAAATAGACTTTTATCTCCTATCATATGGTTACTACATTCACTATCTAACAACCAAAGGTCTTTATTACATTTTTGAGCTTCATGACACTTAGGAACATGGTTTTTGAGCTACTTTTAGATGTATTATAAACATTGGCTCTATTTTGTTTAGGTCTTCCTACTTTTTCCTACATTCATTAACTAAATGACCAAATCATTTGTAATAATAACATTGAATTTTAGATTTGTAATACCTACTATTTTATTGATAGCCTCTACCTCTCCCCCTTTGTCACGTCCCCACTTTGACCCTTGTAATATTTTGGGTTATAATGTAAATATTGTATGCATATTATGTATGATTTATAGCGTGGAGCTCAGGGCCAAGGCCCCGCTAGTGAATGCTCGATCTTGAAGAGGAAGGTATTTGAAATTATGCTACTCATGTGCTAGAGAACCATGGGAATTGTAAATATGCATTTTAATATAAATGCCCACAACTAGCTATGCAATGCAACAAGAGATGGGGGCATGATATTATAAGAAATTGGGAGGGAAATATTCAAACCCTTGAGCCAATCAAGTCAAGCCAAGTGTCAATGAGAGAACCCATGAACCCTCAACTACCCAGGTTGACTTTTGTACCCAATCATTGATTTCCCCCACGAGTTGGTTGAGGTAGTTAATGCCTTGGGGAATAGGAGGTATGGCTGTCCAAATTCGAGTATGGGCAAGCCACCCTACATGGAAATTCGTGTTTGGCTTCTTGGGCAAGAAAAGAGCCATGAATTGCTCCCCAAGCCATTAACCATCAACCCACTTTGCCCTCTCACGAGTTTGGAGCTACATGGGCATTTTCCTCACTGGTTTTGCTGTGTTTACCTTCATTTTCCTAGCTGGGAAGGGCGTTTTTGTTGTGGCTAATAGTAGGGGAGAAGGGAAAACTGTTTGGGGTTTTATTGAGGCCGTTTGGCCCACTGAATGCTCATACATCTGTGGGAGAAATCGGTTTTCTTCTCTGGGATTGATTCCCTCTTTCCACAAATCCGTTTTTGGTGTGCCTACATTTTTGGGAAAACCCATGTCCATCTAGCTTCTATGTCCCATTGCTGAAAGTGTGTTTCTGAGCCCATATCTGAGTTTGGTGTGCAAGAGAATGCTGGGGTTGAGTTGGTTATCCATTGCTTTGGGTTGAGTTGAGCTTGAGGGTTCCCTTTTCCTTGTAGATATCATGCCCAGCTCGGGGGTGGTCTCTGAGTGCTGAAAGAATATAGGCTGAGGAGAGACCTATGGCTGGGAGGAACATTACAGCGACATAGCTAGTTGTTGGGACAACATTACATCAAGATGAGTATTTTCTTATGTAATTACTTTGCAAATGTATTTATTGTTGGCTGTGCTAAATTGAATGGCATCATGTAATGTGTGTGGATGAGGTTTTCATTTTGCTGTGCATGTTTAATTGATTTACATCTGCACACATGTATTTCTTTGCTTTAAAATCTAATGTATGGGCTGAGTTTATGTAAAAGCCCCAGGATTTGCCATCATGTTTCCTTCCACGAATTGGATAGATAAGTGGGTATGTGACACCCTTGAGCTCATAGGGTGTTGTTGTGGCTTATCTTCCTATTTCACACTTTGCTTGTTCTATCTCTATGAATTGTAGCTATTATATCTTCCATTGCCTTTGTTATCTCTTCATCTGCCTCCATTGATAGAAGCTTGTGCCTTGAAAGCATGTTCAAGTGAGTCTTCTTCCATATTAATTCTTGATTCAAGGGTCAATAATGATCCCATCAACTCATTATTGCATTGAGTATGTTGGAAAATCCTTAGATTCTTCAATGGAAACTACTACCATACCAAATTTATTAGTAAGACTCCTCAAAACTTTTTGCACAACCTTCTCATATGTCATGTATTCTCCATGAATGCTTAGTTGATTGCCATTACCTTGGTCATAAATTCTTGTCCCAAATTCTTTCATCTTCAAATTTTCAATTTATCTTCCAAGATTGTGCAATTTCAGATTTTTCATGTTGTTTGTGCCTTGATAAGCCATCTCCGAAATATCCTGGACTTCCTTTGCAATGTTAGCATTTGTTATTTTTTGAAAAATTGAATCATATATACCCTACTGAATTAACACAATGCTCTAGCTTCCCTCTTAGTTTGTTCATTTAATTGTGCTCTCTATGCATTGGTCATAGTTTGAATTATTGCCTGATCTAATTCCGTGAACCCAACTTCAATAGTTTCCCAACATTCGTGAGACCGAAGGAAAGATTCCATTCTAATTTGACCAAAACTCATAATTCTTCTTTGTTAGAATAGGCCCTTGAGATTAACGAAGATTGCTGCTAGTTGCCATTGTGCACTTTAAACTTCCAATCCTATGTGCTTCTTTCCTTCCCACTTTTTTAATCATCTTTTTTTTTTAATTTAAAAGGAATGCATTTTTTTTAGATTTTATTTTTTTCCTTTCTTTTAAATTCTACTTAAAAAAAGGCTTTCATAATTGTTGGACTTTTTTCCACTTTTATGATGTTTCAAGCTTTTGTCTTTGAGCTAACTTTAAAAGGGGTTTCTCTTTCTTTTTCTTTTATAAATAATTCAAATCTTTTTTTTATCTAAATGCAACTTAGATACCCTTTTTATTTTTTAAATAAATCAAAGCTTTTCAATAAAAAGGGGTTTCTCTTTTGTTTTTTAAATAATTCAAACATTTTTTTAGATGCAACTTAACAACCTTTTTCATTTTTTAAATAAATCAAAGCTTTTCCTTTTTTGGAGTTTTTAATAGTAGATCTCGCTTGGTAAATCAAGGTTGTTAATTTTTTTATTGAATTTTGTTTATTACCTTATTCTTGCTCCTCCTTCATGCATGCACTAGGAAACCTTCACCTCTACATGAACTTCTCTGCCCCTTCGAGAATATAAAAAACAATGGTAGTACAAGCTGCTCAATAACCTTAACAATTTTCTACATAGAGCTAGGTTTTGGTAGTACAAGCTGCTTAATAACTTTAACAATTTTCTACATAAAGCTAGGTTTGGCCTCATCCATTCTTCCCTTCTACACACAGATAGGAGACAGATAGTAACTCCTAGAGAACTCTCCTGAATTCACAACTCACTCTAAATGGTGGAGCAATGCTTAATGCCAATAACCTGCTTTAATACTATGTAGACAGGCAGGAGAACACATATAAATCATAGAGATTGAAATCAATCACAACATACACTTATTACAGTTGATTCAAATAATTGTGAGAAGTACATCATTAACTAGTTTTCTTTTGTCAGAGGAAAAAATTACTCCTTACATATGTAGTCTGGAGCTGACATCAGCAACTACCAACAGCCACACTTAAACTAAGGGTTCTTTAGACACTTTACAATGAAGTTATCCAAACCCTTAAAAAACTTTATCGCATACAATACCATGGACACTCAAAATTGATATACGTGTATGGTAGAGTTCTCCTTGCCCCGGTCAATTGAACGGCAGACTAGATTTAATTTTGCCCCCGTCCATTGAACTGCAGACTATATTTAATTGGTAGAGGTAAAGCCTTTTTAATTGAATTTCATTGCTTGATTGCAGGTTTTGCTTAGCAGCAGGAAACAAAGAAGATCTGGTTCAGATTAAACAAGACTTACTACGCATGTACAACAAGATGAGTGCCCAAATGCCTTTTTGTATTATCCATGACATCGAGAATAAGGAGAAGCACAGTTTGTCGAGAGAATATCCAGAAAATGCTGGTGAATATATTGTCAAATTAATGAATTTCGTTTTTTGAGTTCGTATTTATTTGTTATGATTACTGATAACTTGAAATATTGTTGAACCAGTTGGAATTGATGAGAAAATTAGAGAAGTTATGGATCTCCTGGAATGGGAAAGCACAGAAAATGCTGTGGCAGTTATCGTGTACGGTATTGGAGGAATGGGTAAGAGTACCCTTGCAGATGCCGTCTTTTCACGAGTTAACTTTGAAGGATGCCGATATTCAATGGTTGAACTCTTCGAGAATATAGATTTCACACCAAACATAGTGGATTTGCAAAAAAAAATATTAAAAGATTTGATGGGAAAACAGGATATCCCGGAAATTAGAAAGCACGCCGATGGACAGCGAAAGCTGCACGGCATGTTAGAGGAAGTGGAGGCCTTAATCTACATCGACAATGTTTTGGATGAAGAGAAGCTCAATGAGCTTTTGCCTTTACCTGAGGATATGATTAAAGCAAAGAAGCTAAGGTTACTTATTACTGCACGTGATATAAATGTGGGTAATGCGCAATCTCTTTGCCGGATAAAAAGGAAAAAGTATGTCATAAGTGTCATGTCTTTTCCGGCAGCAACCACTCTTTTAAAACAGAAAATGTCAGATGACATGGTCAGGAAACTAAATCCTTACCAATTCAACCAGATAATACATATATGTAGTGGAATTCCGTTGATGTTAATCTTAGCAGCAAAAGCACTATGCTCAAAAGAGGACAGACAAAATGTTTATGTCGAAGTGATGGAAGAATTAGAAAAGCTGAAGGGTTTTGAGAATAAACTCTACAAATTTTTAGCTTATGATTCTCTTCCCGAGGAGTGCAAAGATCCATTTATGGACATCTGCTCATATTTGAACGGCTGGGATTGGGACAAAGTGGCAGATATAGTGGGGGAAGAGGAACTGAAAAAGTTAGAAAGTAGAGCACTTGTGTCCAAAGACACAAATGAGAAGGCAACTGTACACGATGTCATTTTGAGAATCAGCGGTGTCATCAATAAAAGTGAGGGAGGGGAAATCCGACGCAAATTCACTAGTGCAAGAGAACTCATTGACTTTTTATATGACGAGCATGAGAAGGTATAGGATTATCTTGATTGGACTGTTTGGATCTATTCTTATTTTTTATGACTATAATGTTATATTTCTACTATGGGTTTTGGGAGGGTTTTTTGAATTATGCAGATTGATGAAGTGAAATACAGGTTGTTTTAAACTGCATCACGGGATATAGTTTTGGATTTATGAATATTTGTATTAGGTTGTTTTAAACTGTACTATGGGACATAGTTTTGGACTTATAAATATTTGTACTATTTGATTTTTTTGAATAGTAATAATATAATTTTTTTTAACTAAAAATAGGATTATAAATTTAGAAAAAATTCATATATAAAAATAATTTCATACAATATCTATCCGACGCAAATTCACTAGTGCATGAGAACTCATTGACTTTTTAGATGACGAGGATGAAAAGGTATAGGATTATAAACTTGGAAAAAATTCATATATAAAAATAGTTTCATACAATGTCTATCTTATGCCTAATTTAACTATTGGCATGCAGGATAATATTCAACGCATCAAAGGCATATGGATGACGAGAAATAGTGATTCATTGGACATACCCGCACAAAAGTTAGACTTATTGCATAATTCTTTGAGAATTCTTGCACTGGGAAAAATTAGGGTGATGGGAGAATGTAATGAAGCATTTAAAAAGTTGGTCTTTCTCCAAGCAGATAATGTTCCTAATATTCTCTGGAAGCAGTCAAAGCAGTTAAGATACTTGAGTTACAAGCCTGCCCAGGATTTGAATCAACAAACCAAGGCAAGTCTACATCACACATTTAGTTTCTTGTTTCATAACTCAATTTTTTTAATTATGGAATAATGGATTGAAGCATTTTAATTATGATTTCATATTTATGGTTTTCACATTTGCAGATGCCTTCAAATCTCAAATACTTGGAAATTGATGGAGAGTTCCATAATGATGACTTTGGAACGTTTCCCGAGACGCTTCTGCGTCAAAAAGATTTGCGAACTCTGAAATTGATCAACTTTGAAGGGTTGAAAGGACTGCCTAGTGGCTTAGCTGATCTAGTCAAGGATTTGCGTGAACTAGCTCTTTCAAATTGCAAATCCTTTGAGGAACTACCATATTCAATCTCAAATTTTCAATCTTTAAAAGTATTGAGATTGGATTACTGCAAGTTTCTGGAAGTGCTTCGTAACAACTTCGGGAAACTTTCATCCCTTGTTGTACTTGATCTATCAAATTGTCAAAAGCTAACGCAATTGCCAAAAGATTTTGGATTATTGAAGTCTCTACAAGTACTCAGTTTCAAGAATTGTGAGTCTCTAGAAGGGCTTCCTGAGGGGTTTGAGAATCTTTTATCATTGAGAATATTGAGTTTATCCTTCTGCAAACGCCTACAAAATCTCCCTCCTCACTTAGGAAACTTAACATCCATTGTTCAACTCGATCTAGCACATTGTAGTACTCTAAATGGTATTCCAGAAAGCATTGGAGACTTGAAGTTGTTGCCTTCAATGGATATTTCATGGTGTTTGAGTTTAAAAGAACTACCTGATAAGGTTTGCAACCTCTCGATCACATCTCTTAAATTGAACGGATGTGGCCGTCTAGAGAAGCTGCCAAATGAATTTGGTAAATTGCAACTTTTGAAAGTGCTGAAACTCAAATCTTGTGCTAGATTACAAAAGCTTCCAGAGAGTTTCTCCCAACTCAAGGATTTGGTTCACTTGGATTTATCAATGTGCAGTAGACTTGAAGAATTATGTGAAGATGTCCATGGCCTCTCATCATTGCGAACTCTATGCTTGGATGGCTGTAACAATTTAAAGAAGCTCCCGACAGGTTTTCATTCGCTTTCTTCATTGCAACATCTTGATCTCAGTAATTGTAAAAGGTTAGGAGGAGAATGGATGGACAAAGTGGTACAACTAAACTCATTAGCGATGGTGTACATCAGAGAGAGTACCGAGCTAGTGAAAAGATGGGGAGAAATAAAGGGCGATCATAGACGGGCTTTTAAAGTGGATATAGGGCAGGTGATAACACCCACCTAACCACATTTCCAAATATATAAATATTATGTCATTATTGTGGATCGTTTTGTTTTTGGCACTATGGTCAACTATTTTAATGTTTAGAGAAAAAATGCAAAGCTAACACTATATTTTGTTCCTTTCCGCTAACATTGGATTTCTGTTTATAGGATTTGCCCCAGGAGGAGAAGGAGAACGAATGGAAGAACTTGTCAGCAGCCTTTGTCAGCCTTCTTACAAATCGAAGAGGAGAACCGTTCCATCTATCTGCTTGTCCTGATCCCAACACCATCCTACTTGTCATGTTTGATGGGCATCTACATTTCAATCAGGATTTCCCTTGGCCTTTGATTGAAGAGACCATAGATGACATTCAGGTAAATTTTGAAATAGTTTATATTGGCAAACATTTTACTAAGTTGCCTAAAAACGTGGCTGAAAAAATAATGGGTTGCGCTCTTGATGACGGGGACGCTCGTCTACTGTTTGAGAATTTGTTCTTCACATTAAAAAGAACGGGTAAAAACCTGTGGCGTCAAAAAATGAACAAGTTTTTTGCTATGAGCACGAAGATTGTGGAAGAGGTCGATGGTGGTAAATACATATCTGGTTGGGAACTTCTGTCAAACTGTGAGATGGAGGAGTTTGTGTTAAGTAAATGCGGAAGATACCTTTCATTGAAGAAAGTTGCAGCAGAAACACAAGCGAGTAATATTCACTTGTTAAGAGAATTGTTTGTAAATGAGGAGCAGGAGAATTGCTTGCTGCGGAATTCACATAAGGCAAGTTCCGACTTTAATTAGTAATTCTGTTTTAAAACAATGTTACATGTCAATAAATATAGAGACAGAGAGAACAAACAATTTCACGACGTTTTTTTTGTTGATGTGACAATTGTAGGTTGGAGTTGAGGAATTGGAAGGAAAAACGATTTTATTAGAGATCAGGCTCGCCAATGACAGGCGTGATCAGATACGCCTTCAGTCTTTGACTAAGATGTATATTACAGGGAAAGAGAATGAAGAAGCTGGACTTCATTTTGAAATTATATCAATTCCAATTAGCCAACTATGTACAAAGTTTGAGCACTTTTCCGGAGATGTTCCTTGGTTGGTCGTCCAGAATCCTTGCGCGATAGGAAGAGCAGTGAAGTACTTTCTCATTAAACAGTGCCAGTGGGAAGAAGGGGTTTCAGAAAGATCGGAATCATGGTATCCAAGTCGCGTCTTGAAAATAGAACCCAACGGGAAAATTGCAACATATAAGCCTGTATTGAGCATGCTGGAAAGGTGGGGGTCCGAAGCGTATCCGTTTACGGAGGAAAATATTGAAAAATTAAAAAACAAAGAATGGAATGAAAGCAAGAGTATGTCGAGTTTGGAGTTTCTTTTCAAGCCCTTGAAAGGTGAACTGGATGAGGTTAGTAATTCTGTTTTGTTTTTAATTTTTATTTGTAAGTTTCGGCTGGACAAAGATATAAATTAAAGGAATTGATTATATTTGTATACTTTTTTTCTGTGTTGTTTTTTAAAAAGGTGAAAAACATTATGCATCAAGGAAAAATGATATGCTTATTATGCGACGGGAGAGATCCTGACACAAAGAGAGTGAAGACTAAAACATCTGTAAGTTCCATTGAAAGAGCCCTCAAAGACGTAGAGGATAACATGCACCTCATTTATGTTCCCCTTTATGTTGAGAAGAACATGCTAGCTGTTACAGATAGCATTTACATGGCGTATTTTCCCTTTGATGAACCCAAAATGCCAGAAGAGAAGGAAAATTTGGGGTTAGAGCCCTCGTTACATCTGTCACAGTGGGCTGCTATGAGATTTTGGGCGCGTGTTAATGATTTGCGTAAGGAGATAAAGGGAATGGATGTCGAAAATGACGAGCAGTGGGATGGAATGAAAGCACTGTTAGAATCTTTGAATTTTGGGTCTCTATCAAAGACTGTAATGTACGAAGATGGGAAAATGGTTCTACAGGACCAGCTAACAGCCAGCAAAGAAACAAGTGTCAGGAACTCCTGAAAGATCAAAGGTTAAAGAAACATCGCTTAAGCAAGACAAGTATTTATCCTATATTGTATGTCTTAGAAAGTGAAATAATTGTTATTTTGAATATATATTTTATGTATTATAAAGTGAATTATGTGTAAATGTTAGTTTCAATATATTTTATTTATCTTTATTGGCATAATTTTTTTATGAAGAGATTCAAAGTTCTCATTAACTATGGGTTTATCCTAGTTGTGTTGAGATTGAGAATGCCTTATTGTTACTTTGGCTTCAATCCAAAACCTTCCCTTGTCATGGTGGTCAATCTCGAGCATTTTAGGTTATTGGCTAGCCTTTCTAAGGCTTCCCTGAGAAGCAAAATCTAGAGGGGCAAATAATGTGTTTTCCAATTTTTGCCACATTTTGACGAATTTTGGTGTGAAAATATTTCATTTTCTTAACAACAACCCTAAAACTAAATATCTCATAAAATACAAGAAACCTAGCCGCAACTTTTTCTTTTCATTTAGCATTTCCTTTAGACCTTGGCGATCTCAAGGAAAGATGCCATATGAGAAGAATGGAAGGCGTTCCTTGAGAATAGCAAGATCTCACTCACCCCTCAAAGCAAAGACCTTGTAAGCCGAAGTCCATCCTCTCAAGCAAATGACCAAACGAATGGATGAGATCTTCGAGATCTTGAAACAATTCCAAGCATCAAGTTTAAACGAGGCTTGAGTTCTTTTCTATGGTTAGAGTAATTCCCTTGGGATGCAATGTTAGTTCTTTCCCAAGATTGATATTGATATTAAAAATTTTTATGGTACTTATGTGAAGACTTGGTGGGCACAACTTAGATGATATTTTATTTTGCACCTAGTTTCATCAATTATGATTGTATGCTTGGTTGCCATGCACTTTAATGTTCAACCATTTCAATGGTATTAGTAGTGGTAAACAAAGAGACCATTTGGCTAGTTCTACACTTGGGATGATTTTGTCGAGAAACTCATAACCCAATATTATAATGTGTGGAACATGGGTCTTTACATTAACAAACTCCTTGAAATTTATATTAAAGGGCTTTGCAATGATATCTAGCTTGATGTTAAAATGATTAACCTAAATACATATCTATTTCCATTAAGTTTACTCAATAGATTGAGGACAAGTTTCTTGCTTGTTTGTACTTTTTTGGTGAAAAATCATGGAGGTAAGGATCCATAATCTCTACACCTTCTACAATAAACATTACTCCTACAAAAGTAGAAGAAAAGTGCGCTAAGGATCTTTTCTTTCGATGTAACAATAAGTGGCCTTGATAGATGAATAATGCTCCCAATTGGGTTGTCTCTTGTGACATTATGGAAAAACTATTTAGAAATGATTGTATAGCATTGTTTCCCGTCTTTATAACATTTTTTGTGATTGCCCTTTTGATTTTCCTCATTTGGAGTTGGAAGCATTGATGGATTTAAGCATGCTTGGGTATTTCAAAAGCCTCATGTGAATCTCCCTCCATCTCGTAGTCTATGACCATGACCAAAACATCACCTTAATTTTGGGGCACATTCCTCCCAATATTAGGCCATATCGCTATCCATACTAGCAAAAGAGTGATATTGATCCCCTAGTTGAAGAATTATTGGATAGCAAAGTCATTTGACCCATTCACATTGCTTTTTTCATCAATCATCTTGGTGTGAAACAAGGATGTATCATAAATTTGTGTATCAATTACAATAAATTACATAAAATTAAAATCAAAGACAAGTTTTCACAATCTCATAATTGATGAGCCATTAGATGAATTCCATGCAACTGCCAACTTCCCCAAAGTTAACTTCATATCAGTTATCATCAAATTTAAATCCAATATAAGGATGTCCCCAAAACAACCTTTTGAACCCATGAGGGTCACTATGAGTATGTGGATATAGATACAATGCCCATTGTCACCTCGACGTTCATGTCTTTCGCTTTGGGCTATTTCTTTTCCAGCCACATGGGGTATCCCTAGGTGTTGCTTCTGATTTGCAAATCAAGATTGGAAGGAGTATATTAGATCAATAAATAGAGAAAACTTACAAAAGAATATATAAATGAGGGAAAGATGAATCTGGTAAGATAAGTGCCTGCTTCCTGGGCTATGTAGTCACAATAAAAAAAGGGGTCCAATTGGAAGTGAATGGGGCGCCAAGTTCAAACAAATGCTACTGGATGAAGGCAAGTTAAACTCATTATCGCCGTTGGGCAGGTGGATCCCTGTAGGAGAAAGAACCTTGCATAGAATTCTATCCTGGCCGCTTCAAGACCAAGTCTAGCATAAGGGAAAATTTAGCACTTTGTCAAGTAAAAGCTGCAAGGGCAAAGTCTTATTTTAAAAATAACTACTCCTAACCCTAACACTGTGAACCTTGAGTGATTGAATCACAGTCTTGGTAGAAGTTGAGCATGAATAAGGTTTATAGAGAGGATTCCAACGGCAAGCAGCTCAAAGAGTAAGGTAAAATCAACATTTTTTCTTCATATTCCAATATTCATTTTTAAAGTTTGAAGTGAAGATTGATTTACCAATGCATGGTGATAAATTTAACATTGAATCCTTGAAAAGATGGAGGGAACAATTAGAAGTTTCTTTTTTTCCTTTATTAAATCCAAGAAGCGCAATGCGCTTACTCCTTTCCTGAAGCATTCCAATGCAAATTCGAAACACCGATCGAAATACCGAAAAACTTAAGGAGATACTCTTTCAGCACACCCCTTAGCACCCCCACCGAATAGAAGTATACACTTAGCCATTTTCGTTCGATTTGCACCGGTTCAACAGGAAAACGGTCTCCTCCTGCACTAGAATTAGCTTTGTTTTAGAATAACCAGATTCTAGAGATAAAAACACACACCTTAGCAGACAAAGACCACTGTTAGAAACGTTGTTAGCTGTTTCAAACTACCTTAGCTAGAAACCACAATATCTCTATAGAAAGAACCAAGAAAAGGATTTCACTAGGCAGGCAGCCGAACCTTGCGAATACTTGGAAATAGTGAAAGAAGGACAGACAAATCATGCATTCTCGGAATAGATAAGCAAGACTGGATACTTATAGTACTTTACTTTGCAAAACCTCAGGAATAAGTTATTCAAGATGTACTTGCAGAGGCATGTTCTGAATTTTTTTCATGACATATTTATTTATAATAAGACTTGACCTCATCACATTTGTCATTTTGATTTATGATAAGACTTGGCCTCATAACATCTCTCATGTAGACATAGTTATTCAAATTTTAGATGAGAATCGGTTATATGCCACAAATTCTAACTATCCATATGGTCATCAAGAAGGGGAATACCTAGGGCGTGCCATTTCTTAGAAGGGTCAAAGTTGATCCACAAAATATTGCAACCATTACAATGTGGCCCACCCCTCAGAACATTACAAGGTTAAGAGGCTTCTTAGGCCTAACTTATTAATACACAAGGTTTTTTCGGAGCTCTGCCAAAATTGTGAACCCCCTCACAACCATTCTTAAAAAGAATTTGTTTTAGTGATCTAAAGAGGCCACTTGTACTTTTGTCACTTTGAAGGAAGCTATGACATGCACATCTATGTTGGTCACTCTGTATTTTACTAAAGTATTAATAATTTGTTGTGAAAGAACAAGATTTGGTGTAGTATTATTATAAAAAGGTAAATTCATTTATTTTGATAGTAAGCACCTTAGAGGTTGAAAGATCCACATATGACTAGGAAATGTTGGCCATCTTACATGCAGTAAAGAAATGTTGTCAATATCTGTGTAAGGTAATTCAAGGTTAAGATTGAATCATTCTAACCTTGAATATTTTTTGAAGCAACAAGTCTCTTGTAAAGAGAAGCAAAAGTGGATAGCTAAAATGTAGGGTTATGACTTTGAGATCATTTGGAAAGTGTGAAAGGATACCATTGTGGCTCATTCTCTTTCTAGACAACATGTAGATGAACCCCATTATTATATTCCATATTTGTGATCTGACATTGGCATCAATAGAATAAGTGAGGAAGGATTAGTATGCCAGCACACCCACACAAAAATTGATGCACTAACTTCATGTTGGTCCCACCCTCATGAACATTGCACGTGGAAAGACGAGTATATTTTGAGGTATAAAAATCATATTCCTTTATTCTTAGATTCTAATTTCAAGAAGAAAATTTCATCTAAGTTGCATGCATCACCTAAATATAGGTCATTCTACCTTTTTGAAAGCGTATCATAGAGTCATGCTCCTTTTGGAATGGTCTTAAGAGTGATGTTCATAAATTTTCCTCTAAGTGTTGGCCCTACAAATGCAACATAGGGGTAATTGTCAAACCTCATGGTCTACTTCAACCCCTAACCATTCCAAATCAATGCTGAGGAGCAAATTTCAATGTATTTCATTACAATTCATTCGAAATCATAAGGGAAAGATACCATATTTTCCTTTGTCAATTGAATTACAAAATACACCCATTTCTCAGCGATGCATGCACTTTAAAGCTAGCCAAATTGTAGATGTTTTCCTTAAGGATATTCACAAACTTCATAGATGCCTAAAGGTGTTTTTATTTAACATGGATACTAATCTCACCATTGAATTTTGAAAGAGTTATCTAATCTTTACGACACCAAATTGTCTATGAGCTATGCTTATCATCCACAATACAGTGCCAAATTGAGATTGTGAACAAGTCTCTAGGATGAGTCCATTCAAAGGAATTTTTGGATATCTTCCACCAAGCCTTGAATCTTATGTTCCTTATAGCTCTAATGTTCAAGTAGTTGACCTAATAACCATAAGGCTCATGATACCCTGCAACTTCTTTGAGGCAATATTATGCTCATAGAAAACTTGATGAAGAAACAAGCCAATAAGAATGTTGAGAAAGATAGTGTGTAATTGGTGGCTAGGTTTACCTTCACATTCATCCTTATAAACAATTGTCCATAATGAAAAAATGAAAACAAATTTTTTTCCGAAAGTTATATGCACCCTGCAAAATTAGAGAGACCACATATGTCTTAGATTTATTACATATTCATGCATTTATATTTCCTTCCATGTCACTTGCCTAAAAAGGTTTATGAGCAACACATTCCAATTCAAAAAACATTTCCAAAGTTAGATAAAGGAAACAAAGCCATTTTTGAGAAAAAAAAATAGTTATAGACACCCAAAACTAGTGTTTACGTCACAAGACCATCACTCAATATTTGATCAAATGGAAGGATTACCTCCTTTTGATAATTCCATATGGGAATCATATATTTCTTTCAAGAGTATATGTTAGTACCTAGGTCTGCACCTAGGATTGTCTTCTTGTTTTAACTTGAGATCCTCAAATTCAAACTTATCCTATGGTCACCTCAATAATTGTTACCTAAGACAAACTTTTACCCTTGATGTTTTGCTCTATGATTTTATGTTCGTTGTATGTTCCTGTTTTCAATTTGATAGTTGCGCTACCAAACTACAGGTGCGACGTTAACAAACTACGTGCCAATGCTACAGAACTAACAAAACAATCATTAGAACAATCGCTTTCGGTCATATCAACAACCCAAATTTTCAGTCATGACAAATAGTTTGAAGGTGGTGAATGATGAATTTAGGTGATGGTGAGGTTCCCTAGTTTCCCATGAATCTATATAATGAACCTCTCCTTAATATTCCATGATAATCAGTACGATTAGGGTGAGAACTGTTAGTCATATTCCTCCAACGCATTGCTTATCTTGTTGTTGATCAATTCTATTGTAATTAAGAGCTAATAGGCACCAGTCTGACTCTATTTCTCACAGTAACCAAGCAAAGCAGTCATTCCTTCACACAGGAATGGCCATGTAGTTAGGTATGAGCCTATTGGCGCTGAACTTATTGAAGCATACCCATAATTTGGTGTGAAGTTTAAAAATGAAGGCTGGTTTCGTTTTTGTGAGAAACTACAAGGTCATCACTCTGGAGTAGTCTGTGCTTTTGTAGAGGGTTTTAATGGAAACATTGTCATAGTTGGATACCTTATTTTTGTTGGAGCATTTTCCAACCACACATAATTTATTTGAGCTTCACAGCTTAATTTTCCACTTATCCTAAGTATTTTGACTCAATTATGTGCTTACATTATCAATAGATCATCAATTTCAGTGAACTGGGCCTCCTCCTTCATTCGGGGAGTCAACTAGGCCATCAATATCAGTTAATTGGGACTCCTCCATCATTCGGGGAGCCAACTGAGGTGATTTTCATGACTAAAGTGCCCTACTTAGTCTAACTGGCAACATTTATTATTATATTTAGCCAACTGGAGTCATAAAGGTATCTTCCACTAGTGGAGTTTGCTTACAATAAGAGTTACCACAGTTCCCTTGGTGCTTCCCCGTATGAAGTTTTGTATGGTAGGCCTTGTCGAACCCCTCTTAGCTAGGATAGTCTAGAGGATCGGGTCATGCCAAAGCCTGACCTACTTCAAGAGATGGAGGAGCAGATGGTCACCATTAAACAAAGGCTTAAAAGGAAGCCTGTGATCATCAAAAAAGTTACGTTGATTCTAAACATATTGATAGAAGCTAAGAGGAGGGGAGCATGGTGTTTGTTCGAGTGAGACCCATGAAGAGTCCCTTTAAATTTGGAAAGGGGGGGGAACTTGCGCCAAGATTTGTAGGACCATTTAAGATCTTGGAACGAATCGGTCTTGTTGCTTATAGAGTTGAGCTTCCACCCCACTTGCGGAGAATGCATAATATATTTCATATTTCTGTTCTTAGACATTACATTCCTGACCACTCTCACATTTTCAACTTGGATGGATTGCAGCTTTCCAAGTAAGGGGTCGTCCAGGTGAAACCATATTGTATGCTGGACCACAGAAGTCGACAGCTATGCAATCACATCCTTGACCAATTTAAAGTCCAGTGGGATCAATATAGTCCAGAGTCAGCCACTTGGGAGGATGCAGACACTATGCATCGCAAGTTTCCTTACTTTTTTTAGTAGACTTGAGCTTGTGACACATGTATTGGTTCTATTAATTCATGTTGATATTCTGTCAGTATTTTACAGTTCTAGATTTAGAAGACATATGATACTTGTTTCATGTTGATACTGAGTTAGTATTTTATAGTTTCTTATGGTTTCTGAAGTCAGAGGACGTATGTGCATATTTCATGATGATACTCAATTTTTCATGTTGCTACTCAGTTTCCATGATGTATATTTCATGTTGATACTCAGTTTATTGTGGTTTCTAGATGTATACGACATGAGGTACATGATACGTTGATTGTTGATAATCAATTGGTAATTTATAGTTTTATTTATGGCATCTTAAAATGTAAGTTATGTGGTACATGATATGGTGTTATTACGTGTTGTTTCTTAGAATGATTCCCTATAGACATGTGATTCATGGTCATGCATTATTCATGTGAAATTTGATGTTGTTATTTCTAACCATGAGATTTATAGTCGTGAGTTATGCATGTGATACTTCTTGATGTTATTTCATGACGTTATGGTGCTTTATAAGATAGATGACGTGTGGAACATAAAATGATATTATTTCGTGATGATATTTATTAGGCATTTTAATAGTTTTATCATGGCATCAAAAGATAAATGACATATGGCACATAAATGGTATGAAATCATGTTGTGGTTATTTATGGTATTTTATAACTCTGTCATTTATTAGTGAGGAATAAGAGATTATATAAGACATTTGGTATATGGCATGTTATCATTTCATGCTAATCTTGATTGCTCCTTGTAGAATGCATATTTGATATGATGATGGATTATGTAATTTGTTACTCCATGTCAATATTACTAATGTTGAATTATAGCAGCTTGTCATGACATATTAATAAGATGCTTAGCGAATTTATGAGAGTATCATGACCAGTTATTTTATAATGATAGCACGGAGCCTCTGAATGTATTAGGTGTTTAACGTGGCATGTCTTATCATGATAAGGGTTTATGATGTAATGAAATGAAGTATGAACTGGTGACAAGAAATTTTTGTTAGCACGTGATTCAAGGTTGATTTCATGATATCTTATTATCTTGAGAAATAGATACTAATCATTATTCATTGTGGTAAATGCAAGTTGTTCTAGGTAAGCGACGCAAATAAGCCTTATGAGGATAATCATTATGTGATTTCGTGGGATCCCATAACCATGAATGAGAATGGCTACTATAAATATATTATGGGTTGGGGAACAAGCTCAACAATTAACTCTATGCCATCATCTCTTGACTTCTTCCAGAAGTCCACGGTTAGAGGCACACTCACCAGGAGGGAGGTTTATGTAGAAGGACTTATGATTCCTGGGGCTAGTGCCTTGAGGGTGCAGGTGGAGGATGTTTAGGCTAGCATTCGAGATGCCTGCGTATAATGATCCTTATATCAGGATCGGGGAACCAGGAACTAGATGTCAGATAGCACCGATGGGGCATAGATTCCCGTTAAATTCCGATGAGGTCGTACTATTACCAGAAGTTGGTAGGGTGGCAATGTTGAGGTAACTTCCCGAGGAACTTTTGATGCCTATTGTATGATCCGTGGAAAGGTTACAATAGAGGGCCCGTGCCATGGCGAGTGACACAATCTAGAGTTGGAGGAGAGGTTTATGGAGGTGGCGGATGGTATGATTCTCAGGGAGAGGGTGAGTAAGGATGGAGGAAGTATACAAATTCACACTTATTATTAATTAAATGTCTAATGTTCCTCTGCGTATGATGCATAATTGTTGCTATGGTTGCATACTAGACACATAAGGAATTAATTAAGAGCATGTTGTAACTTAGGGTGTCTGATTGTATTAGTGTAGGTTGGAGATTACTATGTGATGGCCACACATATAAATCTCTTATCTTCACAATAGTACTAGCTACCTATATTGTTTATTATTTACTTGATTGATTGAATAAATATGGTATTTATTGCTTGAGGATTATAACTTCATGACGAAGTTTCCTTAAGGGGGGGAGTATGTAACAACCCCCATATATGAATAAATGGAGTAGTTAATATAATATAATAAAGGTAAGGTAATATAGTAATGTAAAGCAATAAAATAAAAAGAAACATGAAAAGAAGTAAACAGAAAGTGAAATTGCATTATAATAGAAATTAAAATAAGAAATTAAGGGAAAAAAGGGAGGAATAGGAAATAAAAAAAGAAGGAGAGAGGAAGAGAAGGGGATCTTTTTGGGGGATTTTGGGCTGAGAGCTTGGAGGAAGAGGAGGAGGCTGACAGTAAGAGGAAATAAAGGAATAAAGCATTGGCATAGGGTTAATTGTTGGGGGCTTGGGGGCCTCAGCCATTGGCTGGGGTTTGGTTGGGTGGAGAGTCGTCCCCCCACCTTCAGTTGCATACTGAAGAGCTACCAAGAATCCAGGTAAGTAGGGTTCCCCTCTGTGATTCACAGTTATGTTGTTTTTATTTTATTTTACAAACTGGTTTTTCATTTTGTGTTAAGATTTTGATTTGTTTTGTTGTTCCTTTGGTTTTGGGTGCTTACAAGTTGAAGCAATCAAAGCTTCAAAAGAAGATCCCAAGCCATTGCCAGAAGGTGACACAACCCTCTATGATGATCAAGATGAGCATTGTTAAAGAGGAGATACGGAAATATCTCCACGATTGGCCCACACCAGAGACAACTAGGAAAGGTATAAAAAGTCTCGTTATTCCAATGTTCATTTTTATTATAAGTCATTTGGAAAGCAAGGTTCATGGCATAGGAGACCATGCACATTTTGTGGTAAAGATAACCATGCTATTACAAAGTGTTGGAAAAGGATGGCCTTGTACAAGAAGGTCGTGGAAGCGAGGAAGAATCCAAGACATGCAGACCCCTCTCCACATCAGGAGAAGAAGAAGAGCAAGAAATCATGGGTACAGAAGAGCCATTGCACCCATTGCAATAAGGGTGGACATCATAAATCCACATGTTGGATGCTGCATCCCAAGAAGGACAAGAAGGTTGAGCAAGAATTTGTGAAGGAACCAGTCAACAAAGAAGCTCATAAAGAAGGCCAACTACAAAAAAAATATCGATAAGGAGGACATAATCGCCTTGATAGTTATGATGGGTAAACTTTTTGAGTTAATTGAAAAAATCCAATCTTTGTAAATCACTTGTTTCTTTTTAAGACGCCATAGAAGGGAACATTTGTAAAAGTGATAAGAATGTATAACGTCACTTATTTTCGCAACATAGTGATATTTTAAGGCTTTTGTTGATCAGTTATGGATTCTGATGTAAAGCTGAGAGACATGACTGATCTCTATGTAAACTTTTGGGGTCCAAAAGGCTTTCAGTGGGGAGGTTTGATCTAGGAGGAACTCGACAGTCGAAAAATGCAGAATGTATTCATCACTGGTGAATATTTTCAAACAACAAAGAGCTCGCAGAGAGATTTCTGACGCAACTTGAATGGGGTTGAATGGACTTCGTACACGAAAGATATTGCTTGTTTAATTTTTGGACAGAAAGGGCAAAAAAAATTGAAATTAAATGTGAGGAAATGAATAATAAATATTTAAGCTCTATGCTTTTGTAATTTTCCTCTCAAATGTAAAAGAAACTAATGAAAGACTCATATGTAGTCTTCTAGTTTCCTACTCTAAGGGGAATATGGAGATCTTCATGGGAATGTTGAGATCTTCATGGGGATGTCGATATTTTCTCTCCTCTTATCCCTTGAGTTGTGCTTAGATCCTACATTATGGGATCTTGAGAGATATGTTCTCCTTGATATGATGAAGTAGATCTTATCCATGTAAAGCTATAAAATCCCCTCATGAGGAGAGGGATGGTAAGTTAGATTTTGGAATGTTTTTTATTTGGAGATTTAATCAAGGAGGTCTTGCTTGTGCCACTTCATGTGAGAGACTTAGTTCCTTTTTGTAATTAGGATAAGGCTACCCAATATGGGAGAATGAGCCACATGATGTGAGAACTCAGTCCATTTGTAAAGGAAAGCATACTTTGAAGGAGAAATAACAAATCGGTTCGGTGATTGATCGAGCCCGGAGACATAGATAGGGGGTCTGGCGAACTCCGTTATCATTTCAGTTTGCATATCTTCTTATGTGTTTTCTTTTGATTAATTCCAATTTGATATGCTGAGTATATGTTGCCAAATTTGATGTTTTTTATGGAAATTGGAGAATGAAAATGTATCCAAGCAGGGATAATAGATGAAACAATTTTTCTTATGCACATTTCTAGATTACTACACTACAACTCTTCATTCATTAGAACATGATGCATTGGTGGGTCACTTGAGAGTTGATTGTCACCTACTAAAGAATTTTGGTTAAAAAGAAGGGACAACGCCAAAAGGAGAAATCAAAGAATGGTGAAAGGTAATTTAGAGATTAAGCTTAAGTTAACTTGGTTACTCATGTTGATGTAGTTGGGAATCTACAAAGGTATTCTTTGTGAATCCATAATTCTTTGGAATCAATGGAGATGGCACCTGTGTCTTTTTGTGAAGGTATGCAATTAAAAGGACTCTTTTGTGTTTCTTGGAAAATGTTAGCAATCCCTATTTAGGTGTTGAAAAGGACCATTACACCCTAAAAGAAACATGAAGGATAGACTCTATGAAACCTTAAAAAAATATAGAAATCCTAAAGAGGGGGAATACTTGTTTTCTTTCCGCTCACATGTTGATATTTTATATTATATTCATAGCTTACATTATGATTACCTCACATGAGGTTCAACATAGAAAAAACATGTATATCTACATCCATCACTTACTTATTCATATAAACACATTGATTAAGTATGCCTCTAACATATATTTTAGAAGAGGATATTGCATTTGTCTTTACCATGAAAGGATTAAAAAAAATTGAATGCATTACATGGGCTCGATACTCTCAAATCGCTCCACAAGTATGCACATCACTTAAAATTACAATTTCATAAGTTGATTCACTTTACAGATTCTTTGTTGTTGCATTCACAATAATACAAAATGTTGTGTACATAACCTACCTCTTTGAATTTGAACCTATGATCTTTTAGGAGGAAACATGTACGAACATAAAGTGTGAAAATACAACTCAATGTTTACATAAAGTGTGAAAATTATGCTATCTACTTTAAAATATTTTCTTTTAATATATTTGTCCAGTAATTTCCATCAAATGCAAAGTATCAACTACATAAAAGGTGAAAGTCGAATAGTTTCCATTTGATGACAATATAATACAATTGTCAAAGTTTAAGTTGCTTTACTATTTTCTTTGACTATGTTTCTCGAGTAGATGCCATTTGATGGAAATGTACCAAATATATAAAAGGTGAAAGTGGAGTAGTTACCATTTGATGACAAAGTAATACCTACACAGATAGGGTCCGCACATGGATGTGAAAAGGGTTCTCTTATCCCACTTCCCTATAATGATAGTGGTTTTATGGATGTGAAAAGGGTTCTCTTCCTCTATGGCTTCCTCTGTTTTCCATGAAATTGTTTTTCATGAAGATAACATACGAGCTACTGCCATCAATATTGTTGAATAGAAGTCCTTCCATCTCTCATCATTGTTCTTCCATGATTCTTCTATTGATTCTAGTAGTGTGCAAAAGAGTGATCCCTTGGATGTTATGGAAGAAGGATCAATGCTTGGAGTTGTAGCATTCTCCCTCCTTAGATCCATGATTCTTATGTATTCCTATATGATTGCTAGCACTGTTTTTTAGACTTGCACAAAAGATGGATAATCCTTAGCCATCACATTGGAACACTTGGGACTATTATTCCACCTTCTTGGAGTTGATTACAACTCTCTTGATACGAAGTTGATGCTTCAAGAGCCTTATGTTTCTCTTGGGGTCACTTATTCTCAAGCATCTCAAGTCTCTTTTGGACCTGGAACCCTTGTTGGTTCAAAGTTCAAGTATGAAGAGTATCCTTTGCTCTACTATCAGTGTTACTCATTCCAGATTCCATCATGCAATTGTACATGTACATGATCTAGTTAAGCACATTCCACTTCTTCCCAAGAAGAATATTCCTCTAGACATATTTCCATCCTTATATTTTTGGAGAGCATAAGTTTTGGTATCTCTTTCATGTCTATTTTTTAGGGAGGCTTTTCCCCATGTGGTTTTGCCTCTTTCCTCGTTTTACATGGATTAATAATGTAAAGGGTGACCATAGGCCTTGTTTCCTGGGCCCTCATTGCTCACTGCCATTTTGGATTAAGGGGGGGTGTCGGAACATATTCCCATAATTAACATGCCATGGACCTTTATTTTGTTCTACCTAGTGTCGTTTGGCTCATTAGTACCTAGTCTAGTACCTTGGAACACATGTTTGTCTAGATTGGACTACTTAGACTAGTGATATGCCTTATCCACCTTGATTGACCACAATTGTGCCATCTTTCCTTAGTTTTGGGAGTCAATGCACCCATTCCCTAGTTCTTAGGATGTCATTATGGTTATTTCCATGTTTTAAGAAGTCCAATGGCGCTACATGCTTGATTTGGTATTTCTAGTGTATTAATGGCCACTAGTGATCATAAAACCACTACTCCACTACTTTGGTCCACACATAGGTTCATACTTATCCACTCAAGGCTCTCACAGGCGTTATTGACCAATTCGTGAGGTCCAAGTATGAGTTGGATGGAATTAATGTCAGTTAGTGGGGGAATTAGTCTAGGTAAGTCATCATTATTGTGAGCAACTCAAATTCATCCAAGTCTCTCGATTTTTCCTCTTGAGAGAATCTATATATTGTACTCATGTTGATGAATAATATAAGAGTGGGAAACTTCTCACTAGAGTGATTTTCCTCTAGTGTTATGTCCAATAATTCTTCTCTATTCTTGCTATCTCTTTGTGCAAATAATTCTACGTGAGATTGTTTTTGCTATCTAGATCTAGGTTGGATTATCACATGTATCAGAACCTAGTGTTGTGATTGTTTTGCAATCTAAATTCTAACATGGGTGAAAAAGTCCATGGATTCCATTTGATGCAACTTACTACCTACATAGGGTGTGATAGAGCTATTGATTTAAATTTTCTTTGAGTATGCATGTCAAGTAGTTTCCATATGATGCAATGTACTACCTACATGGAGTGTGACAGTGCTACTGCTTTAATATTTTCTTTGACTATGCGTGTCTAGAAGTTTCCATTTGATGCAATGTATTACCTAGATAGAATGTGATAGGTGCTACTACTTTAATATTTGCTTTGACTATGTTTGTCGACTATGTTCGATTTGATGCAATTATTACCTACACAGAGTGACACAATGAGGAAATATTTTAAGGATCCATAATTTATTAAAGTGTAGAAACCTTAGAGAATCTTACTAATTATTAAATTCCCAACCATAAAAATTTTGGACATATTTTTGTAAAAACATTCAAATTTCTAAGGATTTTATATTCTTTCTAGACAATTTTGGCGATGTTTAGAGTAAAAAATGAAAATTGGCGAATATGTTTTTGGAAAAAAAAATCAAAAAATAATCTATGGGCTAAATTTGACCCATAAAATTTTCCATACTCTGACTATGTTTGTATGCCGTTTGCAATATATCGCCTACATAGCGGGTGAAATTCCACGGATGCCATTTGATGCAAGTTACTATCTACATAGAGTGTGATAGAGCTATTGCTTTAATATTTGTTGCATGTCACGTAGTTTCCTTTGATGCAATGTACTACCTACATAGAGTGTGACAAAAGAGTGTGAAAGTGATACTGCTTTAATATTTTCTTTGACTATGTTTGTCTAGAAGTTGCCATTTGATGCAACGTATTACCTAGACAGAGTGTGAGAGGTGCCACTGCTTTAATGTTTGCTTTGACTATGTTTGTTGAGTACTTGCCATTTGATGCAATTATTACATGCACAAAGTTTGACACACTGTGGAAATATTTTAAGGATCCATAATTTCTTAAAGTGTAGAAACCTTAGCAAATTTTACTAATTATTAAATTCGCAACCATAAAATGTTTGGCCATATTTTTGTAAAAATATTCAAATTTCTAAGGATTTTATATACTTTCTAGACAAGTTTGGCAATGTTTAGAGTAAAAAATGAAAACCAATGAATATTTTTTGGAAAAAAAATCAAAAAATAACCCATTAGCTAAATTTCGCCCCTAAATTTTTTATTGCTACCTACTTTGACTATGTTTGTCTACCATTTGATACAATATATCGAAAGTCCATGGATACCATTTGATGCAACTTATGGTGACAAATATTGATTTAATATTTGTTTTGAGTATGCATGTCGAGTAGTTTCCATCTGATGCAATGTATTACATGTTAAATTTTTAACACAAGAGAAACATGAAAGGACGAAACACAACTAGGCATATTGATTGCCTTCTCATCATTAAGCATAAGCATTTATAGGATTACATCACAGCAAAACCATGGGACAATACCATGGAACAGAAAATACTATGGGACAGTAATGCTAACTAAATAGTCAAAGTGACCAACTAACTACTCAACTAATTAATGCACTAATGACCGGTAGTGGACCGGTGAGATTACAATTCTTAACACGCCCCCTTAATCTCAACTGGGACAATATTCTCAGCACTATCAATGCGTAAGTTTTTTTTTAAAACTAAAATGCAAGTGTTCCCAATTGTTTGGTAAACATGTCATCCAATTGCTCCTTAGCGCTACAAAACAGTAAAGTAATTTCTCCATTATTGACTAAATCACAAATGAAATGATAGCGAGTGTCAATATGTTTACTCTTTATGTGAAAGACATTATGCTTGGATAATGTTATTGCAAAACTATTGTCACAAAGAATAGGAGTTGGATCTTTTTATGTCTGTCCCATATCCTTTAAAATTATTCTCATCCAAACTGCATGGCATGTTGTTATGGGTGCTGCTACATAATCTGCTTCTGCAGAAGACATGGTAACAATGGGTTGTTTCTGAGAGGCCCATGATATCATATTGGTACCCAAATGGAAAGGATAAACAGATGTGCTTTTCCTATCATCAATATTTCCTATAAAATCATTGTCAGTGTACCCTGTGAGAGTATTGTCTGGTGAATGAGAGTACCGAAGTCCATATCCAATTGTACCTGCAACATATCTCAGAATTATTTTACCAACTTTCCAATGAGAGTCTTTGGGAGACTCCATAAACCTAGAGATCAACCTGACAACATACATCAAATCAGGTTTAGTTGCAGTCAAATACATTAAACTGCCTACCACTCTTTTATAAATTGTAGAGTTCACTGCTGGTCCATCATCATTCTTACTTAACTTGGTGCCTGTAGCAATGGGGGGTTCTACTGGTTTGCATTTATCCATCCTAAATCTCTGTAGAATGTCTGTAGCATACTTATGCTGATAGATGAAGATTCCATGTTCACTTTGGTTAACTTACAGACCAAGGAAGTACCTCATAAGGCCTAGATCAGTCATTTCAAACTCTTTTTTCATGATCGTCTTAAATTATTCTAACATCAAATTTCCAGTATAAATCATATCATCAACATAAAGACATGCAATAAGAATGTTACCTTGCTGATCTATTTTGACATACAGAGTGGGATCATTACTGCTCCTATTGAACCATTGTTCGTGAGGTAGGAACCAATCCTACTATACCAAGCTTGGGGAGCTTGTTTTAGACCATACAAGGCCTTTTTCAGCTTGCACACTTTGTGTTCTTGAACCTTCACTGCATATCCAGGTGGTTGGCCTACATAGAGTTGTTCTTCAAGTATACCATTGAGAAAGGCAGATTTCACATCCATTTGATAAACAAACCATTGATTTTGAGTTACTATTGCAAGTACAACTCTGACGGTGTCCATCCTTGCTACTGGAGCAAAGGTGCTGTGAATATTTAATTAATAGTATTAATTATAAATTAATAGTTTATTAGGTTACTAGTGAAAGGGTGTAACCCTTCACTATGCTTCCTCAAGCCCTATAAAGGCCATCTTATTGTAATTTTATATTCATCATTTAATATATTATTCCTATTTGTCATTCAATATGAGAGTCGGATTCGACTACTAACATTCCAACCAGATACAGTTGCTGCATTTGGTATCAGAGCAGAACGCTCCTCCATCTGAGCTCGGATTTGGCTCACACTCAGAGCGGACTCGCTCCTCCTCAGGTGAGCTCGAACTCGGTTCACTCCTCTCCTTCGCTGCTTCCACGTTATTCCTCCCTTTCATTTCCTCTCACGTCTTACCCCCCTCCATCCTGGTCTACGCCCCCGCCCTGCTCACTCACATCCCTCATCATCCACGCCTCCTCCACACTGCCTCTCTCATCCACTATCGACCGTGCCCCAAACATCTAGTCCCGCTCTCAGTCGCTACTGAACCGCGTCCACGTCCACCACCGTTGGTCCTCTCCACATGCATACTCCTCACGCAGTCCTCCCTGCCCCGACCCATCTCCATCCGCCACCTCTCCCTTCCTCAAACTCCTCGCTCCTTACCTGCAACCTCTCATCCCCGCCTGCGTCGACTCCCAATCCACTGGGTTCCCATCTGCGCATACATATCCCCACGCCCCCTCCACTCTCCACCTGCTCGCTTTCCCTCCTCCCCACTACCTCCAAGCCGTGACTCCTCCCACAGCTCCCATCTCCTCCCACATCCTCTCCCCCGTGGCTCCCATATCCTCCCACAGTCTCTCCACCTCATATCCCCCGCAGCCCCCATCTCCTCCACTACTCTCGCAGGTCTCCCGAGCTCCCTCCGTGACCTGCTGCGTGTTCTTCCTTCTGCGCCATCCTTCCCATCCGGTTATTCTCCCACCTCTGCAATTCTCCCTCAACATCCCTCCACCTCCATCCACCTGCACCACCATTCCCTCCTCACGACAACCTCCTCCATGATTTCCGCGGCTCCACTTCCCTTCCCCCAGCCTCCTCCCTCAACTACATCGCTAATGCCCTAAAACCCTAATTCCTTCATAAAAATTAAATATTACATAATTATTATTATGTTAATATTTATTTTTATTAAAAAAAATTACTATTCAAATTATAATTTTTAATAAAAATAATAATTATAATAGTTATTATTTTATAATAATTATTAATAATTGACTCTCAACCTTAACATTAACCATGAAGTCATTTAAAGACGAATGGGATGAGATCTCGAATTGATTTCATAGGAAAATGGATGAAATGTTTGATCGGATGGAACAATCAATTGTAAAAGCGGCTCAAAAAGCTATTGACGACACCTTCAATAAAATAAGACAACAAAGCAACCCGAAGGCCTCTGAAGACAAAGACTCTAAAACTAAATCTAAATATGATTTTCAAAGTCCGGAAGAAAAACCAGATAAAGAACATAAACATGATAAAGAGAAAGATACAAAAAACTATTATGTCAACCAAGATGAGAGTAAGGATATTGATCAAAATTGCGGCGAGAATCAAGCAATTTATGCTATTAACTATCCGACTAAAGCGGTATGTACCAAAGGTAATGAAGAGTTTATGATAGAGACTAAAGAAAAAGATAGTAATGAAGATCAATACATCAACAAGAATCTCACAATAACAACCACACGAAGAGATGTCATCACAAGGACCGTTATGAAGAACATCAACAAGAACAATTATAGTGTTATTCACAATAACACCACGAAAAAAGTTATCATGGGCAAGTTGATCGAATCTTTTCAGTTGACAACAAAAGTAGTTAAAAGCAACCATCGAGCAAGCGGAAAAAACATAAACGAAACTTCATCAAAAATTGATTCAATAGAGACTCTGAAGCAGAAGAAACAAAATAAAATAATTGACATAATCAAAATTGCATGTCTCACGTCATTCGTTCAACACGGAGCCAGAATAAAAGACGAAAAAAATAATCTAAGCTTTGAGGACAAAGCTTTCCTAATGGGAAGGCAATGCTGTGAATATTTAATTAATATTATTAATTATAAATTAATAGTTTATTAGGTTACTAGTGAAACGGCGTAACCCTTAACTATGCTTCCTCAATCCCTATAAAGGCCATCTTATTGTAATTTTATATTCATCATCTAATATATTATTCCTATTTATCATTCAATATGAGAGTCGGATTCGACTATTAACAATCCAACCGGATACGGTTGTTGCAAAAGGTTTCATCATAATCCACACCAAATTGTTGAGCAAATCCTTTGGCAACAAACTTGGATTTGTGCTTTTCTATCTCTACTTTTTCATTCAGTTTGGTCTTATAGACCCATTTGACTCCAATACTGCTTTTTTATGGTGGGAGATCAACAAGATCCCAAGTCTAATTTATTTCTTTAGCATCAATCTCTTCATTCATTGCTTGTACCCATTGTGCATCCTTTACTGCTTCCTCAAAATATATGAGCTGACAGGAAAACATAGTATAATATAGTTTCTCATCAATAGTAGGAGATTGCTCATATTTCTCCCTCAAATTTCTGGTTTTTTGGTTCTGTGATGGACTGTCTGCTGGTATTTCTTCTTGATGTTGTACCTCCAATCTTGGCAATCTGAGTGCTAGTTCTATTGAGCCCAGAATTGGCCCTTTTTAATCATCTTTAATCATCTTTCCTGCCCCTGTCTTACACCACTTATCATGATAATCAGACCTGTTGTCCTTACTTTATTCCCCCAAGTTACCAAGGTATGACTGATCATTGTTTTATCTTATTAATGCTTATGATTGTGATAATTAAGGCTGTTTATCTCTCAATTGTGCTAACATATTATGATTTATAAAGGTAGTTGAGATAAGCGGACTGCGGGAAGGTGGGGCTAAACAAGTCTTGAAAGGTGTTCACTACTTAGAAAGGATCCTTGGGGCTCGGATCATCAAGTAAGGCACGTGGTTCTAATGCAACATTCTAGACAGAGCTGTGAACAGGGTAGCTGTAACAGAATGCGCCATAATTGGAGATCTTTTAGTCGTGTGTTGCTCGAGTTAATCGTGATCTGGAAAGATCACCACTCCTGGGCCAATCAACAGCTTCCTCATATCTTTCTATATCCTTACTATGCCACATTTGTAACAGTTTGTACTATTTAGGGCACCTGAAGATCAGAGATCTTCATGGCTGCCCGATTACAGGATTAGATGTTATGATTTGTATGTATAAATATGGGGAGCTGCCTCGACCCAGGGGTTGAACAACAGATAATTAATTCATTGTATTAGCAGCCAAGGCAAACTGTGTAATCATTCTTCTGTTAATATAAGGGGTTACTTCTGAGTTAAAGGAATTCGCTTTGTTCAGTCAGCGTCTCTGTGTGAAGGCTGGGCCCGTCTTCCACAGAGATTGCTGATTTAAAATAGGATTTTGAATTTGATGTTGTGTGATGTTTTATTTATGATATTTTCCTTGTACGCAACAGTAATAAGTGTGACGTGGATTTTCAGTATAGTTAAGATTATATTTCCTTGAGATTGGTAAATGGTGCAGAGTAACAGTCCACTGAGTAGGGCTTTCTTTATGCGTTTCATTTGGCAGTTGTACACAGCCTTGTTCATCTTACAGTTAAGTTGTGATCCCATGAGCCCTTTTACAATTTATCTTTCCTGTATGATTGTTGATTTTCATTCCTGCAATTCAATTTCTTAGAACAGCTGAACTCAATCCCTTGCAATTGAATTTCTAGATTAATATTCAGTTTCTGCTTATGGTTTTCAAGAGTGATTAGATTGAAGAAGTGCGTTACTTGTTCTAGGATGTGAATAGGATTTCTTTGTATCTGCAATTGCCTTTGAAGCTTATTTGATTTCTTGTTGATGCATGGTAGAATAGTAATTAGACAGCAACTGGGATTACACAGCTCCTTGGGATGAACATAGTTGTTAGAGTATAACAGTATTCAATTATAGTGATTTGGTGTTTAAGCATAGACTGTGCATTTATCCTTTGAAATAAAAAGACTTTCTCGGGTTGACAATAAATCTCGTATGCTCTGTGTGTTGGTAATAATCTATCTGCATATAGGGTGCTCGAAATTTTGGCGCCATTGCCGGGGAAGGATAAAAATTAAACACTAATCATTAGTTGCATCTGATAATTGTTTTTAGTCAGTCTCTTCTGTGCTGAAATGATCTGCTTCGCATGAATACGAGGAGGGTAAAACGCGATCACCTCCCAACTCCAAAAACCCCACAAATACTAACAGCGTAGGTGGTTCAGGTCGTGGTTGAGGACCACCGTTGGGAAAAAGGACATTCATCGACGGTCTTGTTGACAGAACTGATTCATCTACCAGGACTCGTCAACAAGAAACTCCTATCAGAAGAATCCCTGTTGATCCTGGGGCACTAACATCAGGATCCACGGTGGAGAATACAGGAGCAGCCGTGACTCACTCATATACCCCTGCTAAGGAAGGTATAGCTGACGCAGCTGTTACAACTGAGGAGTACGCAGCTGTTACAACTGAAGAGTACGCAGCTGTTACAACTTAAGAATACGCAGCTGTTACAACTGAGGAAGGCGCGGTTGTTACAAACAAGGAAAAGAATGCAGGAACGAACGAAGAAGAGGATACAGAAGAGAAGATGAATAACAGACATGAGACCGAAGAGGAAGAGGCAGTGGTAGAATACCATCATGAAAATTACTCCCTACCAGAAGGAACTATGGCTACATTACAATTTCCAATTCAGCAGCCAGAAGGGACAGCTCCTATGAAGAACATCTCACCATCGGTGTTGCCTCGCTTCCATGGCAGGGCAGCAGAAGATCCAGATGAATTCCTTTTTGAATTTGATATCCTCTGTCGCAGCTATGATTATGTCACAGATGCCCAAAAGCTGAAACTTTTTCCCGCCACCCTGAAGGACAATGCATTACGATGGTTCATGAGCCTTGGGGGAGGAACTGTTGCTAATTGGAATAAGATGAAGCAAGTATTCCTGGAGAAATATCAATAATATTGCAACACCAGGGACAAAAGAGAGGAATTATTCAAGCTGGTGCAGAAGGAGGATGAAAGTCTGGAGGATTTTGTAGAAAGGTTGCTGTACAATGTGCAAAGAGCTGGGCAGACGAACATGGGGCTGGACGTGCTCAAGATAATCTTGCTTCGAGGGATCAGGGATGATTGTTTAGACATGTTAAATCTGTTAGGAAAGGGAGATATCTCCAAAGAACCTTTTGAGACGATTGTGGAATTATGTAAGAGATACTCCAGGGGATCTTCCAGGAATAATAAGCGGGATAAACGGGATAAGCTGGAACGTGATGTCTTCGACAGAACTCAGAAGTCATCCAATGGAGGAGCGACACGTGCAGAGATAGGCAATCTCCTTGAAAATTTTAAAACAGAAATGATGAGCTCCATCTCTTCGGAGATTGATGTCCTGAAGGCAAAACAAAAATAGGCAGTGGAAGATCTCACTCTAGGTGTGTTCTGTCCCCGATGTAGAAAGAATCATCCACTGAAAGAATGCCCTCTTGACAAAGTAGAAGTATGTCAGCTGTGTGAGCTGAACCATGACATGAAGGAATGTCCCACACTTCCCCAAGTGAAGGCTGTTCTGTAGGAATCAACTCCAGAAGTGGAATCAACCTATTTCATTGCACAGAAGAAACCTTGACAGCCTCGAAATCAAGGTATGCCTCTGGACTCGTTTCCATTTTTGAATAATATGAGCAATTGGAATAATAATATGCAAAATGTGAATACACAATTCCCTTCAAATTATGCTCAGTGGAATCCTTCCCAACCTGCAATGCAAAATTTTAATTCATGGGGTCCTTGGGCACAGCCACCACATCAACCTACGTCATGGTCTCCTGGATGGAGGAACTTCCCTCTTGGGAACCAGTTTCCTCAACCACCTCCACCTCAGCAGTTACCATATTCTCCTCCATACCCTCAATTTCCTCAATACCCTCCATATCCACCTCAGCAGTCGCAGCTGCAGCTGCAGAATAATCTTGTCCCTAATATACCAATACGGCCTCAGCTGCCTGCCCAACCTAATCCTAACCCGAATAATAAAACAGTCCATCAATTGGAAACTGTCAATATGCCGGCCTACTCTCTCTCCCATGTACCTTGTAATGATATTCGTCTATGATCTGGGAAGATAATAGAACCTGTAATTACAGAAGATATTCCACCTTCTGTGCATGAAAAAGGAGAGAGTTCACAGCATCCATCCGATCCGGTTCCTATCACTGAAGGTGCTGAGCATCCCTTAGATGGGACGGCTGAAACATTAAATGAGAAATCAGATAATACGCAGCCTACCCAGCTGGTAAGGAAACCACCATACCCTGAGAGACTAATGCTACCAAAAATAGGGGGGCAACCTCAGTTCAACCTCCTAGGAGAGTTGAAGAATCTTTACGTTAAAATCCCCCTTCTGCAAGCCCTTCAAGACGTGCCTATCTATGCTAAAACCGTTCGGGACCTGTGCACTAAGAAACCAGGGAGGAAACCTAGAGACCCTCCCACTGTTCACGTCATAGGGAATTTATCTGCTTTAATAACAGGAAAAACCCATGTGACCAAGTATGACGACCCTGTCAATCCTACTGTCACTGTACATATAGGACAAACACAGATACCCAACGTGCTAGTCGACTTAGGAGCAGCGATCAATGTCATAACAATTGAGACTATAAGGAAGCTTGGACTCACTAATTTTAGGCCGACCCCTACCATTTTAGAATTGGCAGACAGATCCACCATTAGACCCGAAGGGATTCTGGACGACCTTGTCATCTCAGTAGATTCATGGGAATACCCTGCTGACTTTTTGATATTGCAACCAAAATCACAGCTGGGAGGACATCCATTGATCCTGGGGAGGCCTTGGTTGGCCACAGCTGATGCTTGCATCAGCTGTCGATCTGGGTCCATGACTATATCTGATGGTACAGAGATTAAAAACCTCACCCTGTATCCTCCAGCTCGGCCAAGTTTAGAGGCTGAAACTTCTCTTTGGATAGAGCAGGAGGAGGAGGAGGATGTTCAGCCACTATTAACAATAGGGAAGGCCTTAACTTTTAAAAACGAAACAGAAGACGATGCCATTAATAATTTCATTAGCGAACCTGCTTCAGTGGATAAAGAATTCTATCAAATCCTGAACATTACCCTTGGTAAGGAAGAACAAGAAATATTACAGAAGAAGCACTAGTTGGTGACGCAAACATAATCCCAGTTTTGAAAAATTCGAGAAGTATTCCTATTGAGGTAGAGCCTGGAAGGACTTTGAACATCAACCCTGGTCTCTCCTCAGAAGAACAGACGCGCCTAATCAGTCTCTTGAAGGAACATAAGGGGGCATTCGCCTGGGAGTATACAGACATGAGGGGTATTCCCTCTAATCTGTGCACCCACCATATTTATTTTAAAATGATTCCCGGCCTGTCTGTCAACCCCAACGGTGCATGAACCCCAATCTGAGGGATATAGTGAAGGAGGAAATCCAAAAACTTTTGGAAGCAGGATTTATATATCCTATTTCAGATAGTGAATGGGTTTCCCCACTCGTAATTGTGCCCAAGAAAAATGGTAAATGGAGAGTCTGTGTTGATTATAGGGAGCTGAACAAAGCTACGCAAAAGGATCATTTCCCTCTGCCCTTTATTGACCAGGTACTTGATACCCTATCAGGGAAGAAGTTCTTCTCCTTCTTAGATGGGTTCAGCGGGTACAACCAAATTCAAATTGCTCCCGAGGACCAGGATAAGACCACCTTCACTTGCCCCTGGGGAACGTTTGCTTACAGAGTGCTTCCCTTTGGTTTATGTAATGCACCAACAACGTTCCAAAGAGCTATAATTGGCATATTCTCTGAATTAGTTAATGATAGTATGGAAGTTTTTATGGATGATTTTACTCCCTATGGCAAGGATTTTGAGGAAGCACTGGAAAATTTAAAGAAGGTTTTAATTCGCTGTGAACAAGCTCGCCTCTCATTAAGTACTGAAAAATTCCATATGATGATGAGTGAGGGGGTGGTATTAGGACATTTCATCTCTACCGATGGCATTCAGGTGGATCCTTAAAAAATTAAGGTGATAAAAAATATACCGACTCCTTCAACTCAGAAGGAGGTGTGAATTTTTTTGGGACATGCTGGATATTATCGGAGATTTATAAAAAAATTCTCCAAACTTGCTTCTCCTTTGTTTTCTTTGTTAATGAAGGATGCACAGTTTGTGTGGAGTGAAACATGCCAGACAACGTTTGACAAGCTTAAAGAGAAGCTGTCCACAGCTCCTATCTTAAGGGGACCTAATTGGACCCTACCCTTCCACATTTCTTCAGATGGATTTGATGCCGCCATTGGAGCAGTATTAGGACAGCAGGATGGTCAAGTACCTTATGCCATCTACTATGTTAGTAAAAACTTAGCCCCTGCTGAACTTAATTATACTGTCACTGAAAAAGAATTCCTTGCTATTGTTTACTCTATTAATAAATTTCGGCATTACATTACTGGGTATCCTACGTTTGTGCACACTGATCACTCTGCCATTAAATATTTAATGAATAAACCTATCACCAATGACAGAGTGACCAGGTGGCTCTTATTATTGCAGGAATTTGATATTACCATTATAGATAAACCTGGAAAAGAAAATGTTGTTGCTGATTTTTTATCACGTTTTACTAACAGTGATGACAGTTCGCCTGTTGAGGATTCTTTTCCAGATGAACATTTATTCGCACTCTCAGCTCATTCCCCCTGGTATGCAGACATTGCTAATTATTTGGTCACAGGGAAGCTCCCGCCACACATGTCTAAACGAGAGAAGAGAAAAATTATCCAGCAAAGTGCCAGGTATTGTTGGCTCAATGGTCATCTCTTTTACACAGGACCCGATCTTGAGATTAGGAGATGTGTAAGGGAAGATGAGATCTTTCATATACTGAAGGCCTGTCATGATGAACCTTGTGGAGGACACTTTGCAGACAAAAGAACAGGGCATAAAGCGCTACAGATGGGCTACTATTGGCCGACTTTGTTCAGGGACGCTAAAAGATATGTTCAGTCCTGTGACAGCTGCCAAAGGATGGGACAACCTAATAAAACAGATCAGATGCCTTTATAGCCCCAAGTGGTACTTGAACTGTTTGATAGATGGGCATTGTATTTTGTTGGCCCTATCAGCCCTCCTTCCAGACAGAAGGTTTACATTCTGGTTTGTACTGATTACATGACCAAGTGGGTAGAGGCTGTAGCTTTGGCTAAGGCTAATGACCAGGCGGTGATTGATTTTCTGTACAGTGAAATCTTTACCCGCTTTGGGGTACCAAAGGAAGTAGTTACCGATGGGGGACCGCAATTCATCTCACACCAATTTGAATCCTTGCTCCGGAAGTATCATGTGCAGCATGGGATAGCTTCACCTTACCATCCCCAGGCCAATGGTCAGGTGGAGAGTACTAATAAAGTTATTGAAGCAATCCTTACTAAAACAGTTAAGAGCCATCGAAAGGATTGGGCTGACAGGCTTCCAGAAGCACTGTGGGCATATCGCACAACTTGGCGCAACACCACAGGGTTTTCTCCCTATGATTTGGTGTATGGAAAGAGTGCCATCTTTCCAATTGAGTTTGAGATCAAAACCCTGAAAACAGCCACAGAAATGAGTCTGGATGTAACAAAAGCCCAGAGGAGAAGATTGAATCAAGTAAACGAATTAGATGAGAAATGGTTAGCTGCAGTAGATCAGACTGTGTTGCTTCAGCAACAGAGATCCAACTGGCATGACCGATTTATTAAAAAGAAAATTTTCTGTGAGGGAGACTGGGCGCTATTATACGACTCCAGATTCAAGAAGGATTTTAAAGGTAAATTATGTACAAGATGGCTGGGTCCATATTTGGTCGACAGGGTATTTGACAACGGCACTGTTCGCCTGGTGACCATTGATGAAAACCGTATACCATTACTTGCTAATGGCCACATACTGCGACTGTATCGTAAGCCCATCTCGAAAGATGCATTCATTTCGCAAATTGCCACCGATCCAGATTATCAGCTGGCACCAGAGCAGGAATTTCTCTCTGCCTTTGCCAATCCTTAAACTGAAAATCGTATTTTAAATTGCTGTACATAAATAATTTCCTGCTGTAGCGTATAATTGTTTTTTTTCTCTTTGCATTTGATCTTTTCGTTTGCTGTTATTTTTCAAAAATTTTCAAGGAAGCGCCAAGAGAACGACTAGATTGGGCCCATCAAGCGAGAGTCTCCCTGTGCCGTCCTGTGCTGTATTTCCCTTTTGCCTTAAAAAAAATAAAAATCGGCAGCTGCGACATATTTTTCGGCAGCTGCAACGTCTTTTCCGGCAGCTGCAACATCTTTTTCGGCAGCTACAATATCTTTTTCGGCAGCCACGATATCGTTTCCCATCAACTGTAAAATCATTTTCCCCGTGGCCGCAAATCCTTTTTCCCGGCAGCTGTAACATCGGCAGCTACAACATCTTTTTCGGCAGCTGCAACACCATGTCCCAGCGGCTGCCACCTTATTTCCCAGCAGCCGTAATATCCTTTTTCCTGGCTGCCGTGAATCTTTTCTGGCAGCTGCAACATCGGCAGCTGCAACACCTTTTTCGGCAACTGCAACATCATTTCCCAGCGGCTGCCACATCATTTCTCAGCGACTGCCACATCATTGTCCAGCAGCTGCAATACTGTTTTCCCGGCAGCCGTAAACCCCTTTTTCCCGGCAGCTGCAACATCTTTTTCGACAGCTGCAACACCATGTCCCAGCGGCTACCACATCATTTCCCAGTGGCCGTAATATCCTTTTCCTGGCTGCCGTGAATCTTTTCTGGCGGCTGCAACATCCTTTTCGGCAGCCGTGAACTGTTTTCCAATGGCTACAACATCGACGGCTGCAACTTATTTCCCGGCGACTGCGACATATCTCCCAGCGCCATGACTTTTTTTCCCGGCAGCCGTAAACCCTTTTTCCCGGCAACCATGAACCATTTCCCAGTGGCGGCAATATTGTTTTTTCGACGGACGTAAAACCTCTTTCCTGGCTGCCGTGAACCATTTTCCAGTAGCTACAACATATCCTCCGACGGCTGCAACATATTTCCCGGCAAACTGCGACATATTTCCCGCCGCCGTAAAACTTTTCCGTGACAGCCGTAATTTTTCCCGCCGTCGTAAAACTTTTCCGTGACAGCCGTAATTTTTCTCGATGCCATAAATTCTTTTCCCGGCTGCTGCGAATCATTTTCTGGTGGCTGCAAATTCTTTCCCGGCGGCTGCAACATATTTCTTGGCGGCTGCAACATCTTTTTCGTCGGTTGTGATATAATTTCTGGCAACTTGCAGTGGTAACTCCTGTGTTAACGGAAGAATTGCTCCAAACCTGCTAAACTATGGCTCTGGTTCATCTCAATCGTGCCGGTGAAATCATCATTCCGACCCTGAGGACGCGACGGCTTGTGTTTCATTGGCGGAAGGAATTATTGCATTACTTATGACTGTGCACGGGTCTGGCTCCGCAACGTCACAACTGCACGCTCCACCATTCTCCACAGGCTATCCGACGCACAGTTTTATGAGGTATGGCTTTGATTTATCACGTGATTAAGTGTTGATATCATTTAAACAATATCAGTCGTACCTTCACTCGTACTACCATTATACCTGACTAAACCTTTCCCTCGTACGACGTAAACACTAATAACTGCCACCTTCCCCAATTCGGCATGGAAATTTCAAACATTTTTCTGTGCTCAACTTTCCAAATTTGCCCATTCTCTCAACGTCTCCGCTCAGCGATTCGTGCATCCTCTGTGCTACAACTTCCATTCTGGGATCCTGTAATCTGTGGGATAGCAACTTTAACCTGCAGCCAGGACCATGGGGATTCCAGTTCGTCATGAACCTTTCAATACACGGGAACTCAGGAAAAATCTTCAAGTTCTTGCCATCTTTCAAGCCACCGGCTGGCTCGAATTTTTTGAGCGACTAGATGGGTTCGATCGGGACGCAGCCTTGCAATTTGCCTTGAATCTTACCAAAACTCACTCCATGGTGTGGGGGCTGCGCATAGAAGTCTCCGAGACCATTATATCCGAGGTTACAGCCATCCCGCTAGTGGGAAAACCATGGTTTAACCGACGAGTCCCCGCAACGACTGCATGGGAAGCATTTTTACTGGAGGGGGAGCAAGTTGAATCATCCAGAAGAGGGATCGCACTAAACTCACTGCCGCGGCCATGGGACCAAGTTGTTGTTTTTCTCAAGAAGTACATTACTTGCGAAGGTAGATATCAAACTGTTTATAATTCTGAACTTCCCTTACTTTCTCATCTCCGCCATGGCATTTTATTGAACATTCCATATTATTTACTGCATGACTTGCGTCAAATGGTGGCATTTGTCCAGTCTGCTAAGCACCCACTTTCTTCCCTCACCCACCATGGCCTTATCAAATTAATCATTGTAAGAACCCTTGCCCAGCATCATCTAACCTGGGAGCAATGCCTAGCTCGAGCGCAGCAACCCGTTCCCTTGCGGGTTGTCCCATTACAGAAGATACGAGTCCCACCACAACAGGAGGACCGGAGTCCCTCCACTGAAGTTGGGGGGGGGATGAAATGGAAGAAGAACAGCAACCGGGGGCACAAGCAGGACCCTCCAGGGAGGATGAAACCATAGTAGAAGAACAGCAACCGGGGGCACAAGCAGGACCATCTGGGGTGGACGAAACTGTATTAGAAGAAGAGCAACCGGGGGCACAGGCAGAGCCATTTGGGGGGGATGAACCTCCATTAGAAGAAGAACAATTGGGGGATGAAACTCCATCATAGGCAGAGCCATCGGGGGAGGGTGTGGATAAAAACCCTGTGGAAAATCCAGACAGTAGGGTAGCTCTGACACCAGAAGGTGAAATTGGAGCAGCACCAAATGCTGCGACAAGTGAACCTGAAGGTGACAAAGCCAGGGCAATAGAAGAAAACATTGAGCTGGTAACCATTGAATCCTCACCGGAGTGGGAAGGAGGAACTTTAATTGAAGAAGAACAGTAAGAGAGGCAAGAAAACATTCCTTCGACCTCAGTTGTGATCCCATATGTACCAACTCCACAAAAGAAAAGAAAGAGAGAAATCAATGAATTTAACATAACCTCACCTATCAGAAAGAAAAGAACTAGATCAGCTACAGCAGCAGAGGCAGCCAGAAAAAGATGGGAAACCCTAGAAGCACAGGTTGAGCCCCCAATCTGTGTACCAAGACCAATGGATGCTCCACAAAGTCCAGTGGAGGAAAAACCCGGAATTGAAGGACTTCTGGCTGAGAACGCAATGTTAAAAGAGGACCTCCAAGTACTTAGAAGGGAGTTGGAAATCTGGAAGGAAACCTGCAGAAAACAGGGTGAAAGAAAAATGTATACATTGATAGAGGCTGCAGACCAACTGGAGGGATCAGATTCTACTGAGCCTGGCAAGGAAGATGAACGAGTAATTTGTCCCACCTATGGAGAAATCTTCAAGGAAGTAGGCCACAAAATTATACTTAGCACTTACTCAGCACAACAGCCCGTGGCCACAATAGAGGAAGCAGCAGAAAAAGAAGGTGCTGCCACACAAGAACCAGCATCTTTGAATATCCTTGCTGAAGCTGCCACTTCCCATGACACAGAGATTAGAGAACAGATAGGAGAAGAACATGGGATGGAGGACACTCTGGAGCTTAATAAGGAATATACTGTAACTCCAAAATGTTCCCATGATACAGAGATTATAGAGCAGATGGGAGAAGAACCTGGAATGGAGGACACTCTGGAGGCCAATGAAGAATTATATACTGTAACCCCAGAATGCTCCCGTGACACAGAAATATTAGGAGAAGAGCCACAAAGGCAGGACATTGATAAATTGGAACAGGATACTGTAACATAAGAACCAGTAAACCTGAGTATACTTGTCCAATCGGCCAAACAGATGGAAGAAGAACCTGGGATAGAGGACACTCTGGAGTTTAATGATGAACTCTGGGTTGTAACCCCAGAGGACTCCCATGACACAGAGCTCCTAGGAGAAGAGTTGCAATAGTAGGAGGATGAAGAGGCAAGCCAAGATGTTGCCACACAAGAACCAACATCCTTGGAAGCTGCAGCAGGAACTCCTAAATTTCATTTAAAAGATAACCCTGGAGTGGATATCATTCCCGATACACAGTAGAGTGAAGATGAACAGGTACAGACACCATGCTCAGGTGACACCAAAATCTTGGAGGAGGAGCTGCACAATGAGAAAGAGATCCAATCTCAGCAGCAGAAGGACAAGGAAGACACTGTTACACAAGAACCAGTGTCTCTAAAAGCAATAAGGGTAGCTGCTGAAGAGAGTCTAAAGGATGTTGCTGCTACACAAGAACCAGCAACTCTCTTATTAAATTTAGATGTGCTAGAAGACACTGCCCCACAAGAACCAGTGCTTCTACCTCCTAGAAATGTCATTGATTTAGATTCAGATTAAAGATTTCCTTTCAAGCCCCTAGGCACAGCATAATGAGACTGCAGGAAGATTCCCACTACACCAATTGCATTTCCAGACACTAGCAAGTAACAGTGGAAGGGGAACAGTGATGAAGGAAGATATTGGGTTACTCACAGAGGCTTTTCAAAAGACAAATAAGGTGCCTAAGTTTCCTAAAATTCTTCCTCTCTCCATGGATAGAGCTCAGTACAGGACTCAGATTCTGAATGATGCAGGTTGTTGCATGAGGACATGCAACAGGGTAGTTGGGGGGAGATGTTGAGCCCAGAATTGGCCCTTTTTAATCATCTTTAATCATCTTTCCTGCCCCTGTCTTACACCACTTATCATGATAATCAGACCTGTTGTCCTTACTTTATTCCCCCAAGTTGCCAAGGTATGACTGATCATTGTTTTATCTTATTAATGCTTATGATTGTGATAATTAAGGCTGTTTATCTCTCAATTGTGCTAACATATTATGATTTATAAAGGTAGTTGAGATAAGCGGACTGCAGGAAGGTGGGGATGAACAAGTCTTGAAAGGTGTTCACTGCTTAGAAAGGATCCTTGGGGCTCGGATCATCAAGTAAGGCACGTGGTTCTAATGCAACATTCTAGACAGAGCTGTGAACAGGGTAGCTGTAACAGAATGCGCCATAATTGGAGATCTTTTAGTCGTTTGCTGCTCGAGTTAATCGTGATCTGGAAAGATCACCACTCCTGGGCCAATCAACAGCTTCCTCATATCTTTCTATATCCTTACTATGCCATGTTTGTAACAGTTTGTACTATTTAGGGCGCCTGAAGATCAGAGATCTTCATGGCTGCCCGATTACAGGATTAGATGTTATGATTTGTATGTATAAATATGGGGAGCTACCTCGACCCAGGGGTTGAACAACAGATAATTAATTCATTGTATTAGCAGCCAAGGCAAACTGTGTAATCATTCTTCTGTTAATATAAGGGGTTACTTCTGAGTTAAAAGAATTCGCTTTGTTCAGCCAGCGTCTCTGTGTGAAGGCTGGGCCCGTCTTTCACAGAGATTGCTGAGTTAAAATAGGATTTTGAATTTGATGTTGTGTGATGTTTTATTTATGATATTTTCCTTGTACGCAGCAGTAATAAGTGTGACGTGGATTTTCAGTATAGTTAAGATTATATTTCCTTTAGATTGGTAAATGGTGCAGAGTAACAGTCGACTGAGTAGGGCTTTCTTTATGCGTTTCATTTGGCAGTTGTACACAGCCTTGTTCATCTTACAGTTAAGTTGTGATCCCATGAGCCCTTTTACAATTTATCTTTCCTGTATGATTGTTGATTTTCATTCCTGCAATTCAATTTCTTAGAATAGCTGAACTCAATCCCTTGCAATTGAATTTCTAGATTAATATTCAGTTTCTGCTTATGGTTTTCAAGAGTGATCAGATTGAAGAAGTGCGTTACTTGTTCTAGGATGTGAATAGGATTTCTTTTTATCTGCAATTGCCTTTGAAGCTTATTTGATTTCTTGTTGATGCATGGTAGAATAGTAATTAGATAGCAACTGGGATTACACGGCTCCTTGGGATGAACATAGTTGTTAGAGTATAATAGTATTCAATTATAGTGATTTGGTGTTTAAGCATAGACTATGCATTTATCCTTTGAAATAAAAAGACTTTCTCGGGTTGACAATAAATCTCGTATGCTCTGTGTGTTGGTAATAATCTATCTGCATATAGGGTGCTCGACAAGTTCTGGAAGATCTAAACCTTCATTATGCTGAATATTTGTTGAAGCAATTTGAGGATCACTCCAACATTTGTATTCATGAAACTTTACATATCTTCCCACCACAACCTTTTTGGTGACAGGGTTATACATCTTGTAAGCCTTGTGATGTTCACTGTAACCAGTGAGGATACATTTCTCACTCCTTTTGTCCAATTTTTTTCTCAATTCTTGAGGTACAGGTGCAAATGCTACACATCCAAAAAAATTGAGATGTGAGACACTAATCTTAGTGCCACTCCAAGCTTCTTCAAGAATTTTGTCTTTAACTCTCACGGTAGGAGATCTGTTTAGTAAGTAAACTGAACATGCAATAGCTTCATCCCAATAATCATCTAACAAATTCTTATATGACAACATGCTTCGAGCCATGTTCATGATGTTCTGGTTCTTCCGTTCAGCAACTCCATTCTGTTGTGGAGTGTATCTAGTAGTGAACTAGTGTTGTATGCCATGTTGTTTGGAGAACTCTGTAAATTCATGTGAATCATATTCACCTCCACCATCTAACCTGAGCACTTTGATGGATTTAGCAGACTGCTTTTCAGTCAATGCCTTGAATTCTTTAAACTTGGAGAAGGTATCTGATTTGTGCTTGAGAAAGTAGACCCAGACTTTCCTTCTATAGTCATCAATAAAAGTCAGAAAATAAAGACTACCTCCTATTGATTGGGCTTACATGGGTCCACATAGATCTATGTGAAATAACTCAAGGAATTCTTTGGCTCGAGAAGTGGAAGTGGGGAAGTTGTCCCTTTGATGTTTCTCTAAGATACAGTCTTCACAAGAACTAGACTGTTCATTCATGATTGGTAATCCCTTGACCATGGATTGTTTTTACAGAAGACTGAAACTCTGGAAGGGTAAATGACCAAACCTACAATGCCACAACCAAGTTTCATCTAGACTAGAGACAATATGTGCATATGACTGTGACTGGATAACACCTATGAGACTGAGAGGGAATATTCTGTTCTTGGTCATTTCTACTTTGGCTAAGAGTCTTCTACTAGGGGATTTATCATAGACAACACAATAAGTATCAATAAACCTGACATCATACTTGTTATGAATCAGTTAGCCCACACTGATTAGACTGACTTTCAGATTAAGAATATAGAATACATCATGTATAAAATTCTTCTCATTCTATTTTGTACGAACATGAAGAATTCCTTTGCCTTGAGCAGGAACAAGATAATGATCACCTAGCTTGATTTTTGTATTGACAGAGGAATCTAAGCTAGAAAACAACAATTTGTTACCTATCATATGATTGTTGCAACCACTTTCCAACAACCATACATCTGAGTGATACTATTCTTCAGTTACTTGACATGAAAGGAACATGACTTCTGATGAGCCTTCTTCAACATTGGATACTTGGGCTCTGCCACTGTTCTGGTTTGCTTGCTTCTTTATGCAGTCTTGTTCATAATGGCCAAATTTATTGCAGTAGTTGCATTGAATGTTGGACTTATTAGTCCATCTCTTGCCTCTCCCCCTCTAACTTTGAGAGTTGTGAGAGTGATCACAGTGAACTTAATGCTCATGAGTGGTTCTATACTCTGTAGAATGAGAACCTCTTCCTCTACCTCCTCTGCCTTGACCTCTGTTGAGGGAAGCCTGAGTGTTGAATGCAATTGTCAAAGACTCTTCTTCTTAATTGAGTCGAGCTTCGTGGGACATAAGGGACCCCATTAACTCTTCTAGGGTAATTTTGGACAGATATTTAGCTTCTTCTATAGTAGTAACAATCATGGCAAACTTCTTAGTGAGACATCTGAGAAAATTTTGGACAACAACCTTTTGTTCCAAAGCTTCGCCATAGGTTTGCAATTGAATCACAATGCCTGAAACCCGAGTCATAAACTGATCTAGAGTTTTTGTTTTCTTCATTTTAATACTTTCAAACTGAAGTCAAAGAGTTTGGAGTCTTACTATTTTGACTCTGTCTATTCCTTTGTATATGGATGAAAGGAGATTCCAGGCTTGATGTGCGATGGTGGCACCTGAGATCCGCGGGAAAATTGACTCCTTGATGCACCTCTGGATCAACCATTTTGAAGTAAGATTTCTTTCTCGGTGAGATTCAAGGGAATTCTTCTGAGCATTAGACATAGCGGCCAGAGAGGTTGTATTAGGTTCTGTGAACTCATATTCAGCCATATACCAACATTTGTTGAGTTGGAGAAATGTCTACATATTAATTGACCAAAATTCATAGTTGGTGTCTGTCAACATTGGTCCGGATATCTGCTTCAAATTTGAGTTGCTTGAACTGGTAGTAGCCATCCTTTTATGATTGTCTACACAATCATACTGGTATTTGATAAAGGATATGGTCCTTTAACACAGTGTCACAGCTTGCAGAGCTAGCATAGTGCGTCACAGGGCATGTCGATCAAAAACCATGTAAGTGAACAATGAATGTCGCGCTTTTCCTTAACAACAAGTGCGTCAGTGACGCGCTTCTTCTGAGCAGAGAGTGCGTCGGTGACGAGATTCATCTGAGTAGAGAGTGCATCGGTGACGAGCTTCTTATGAGCAGAGAGTGTGTCGGTGAAAGGGTTCCGCAGTCACTACTACATATAGGGGGGTTTTGAGACAATACTTATGTCAATTGTCTCAATTTAAGACAAAACAAAAGTTGTATATTGTCTTATAGCGAGTGTCTTAAATTATTATCTTAAACTAATGTCTCTATAGAGACAATATAGAATGAAAAATATTTTGGTCTTTGTAGAGACGATATCATTTCTGTCTCTATAGAGACAATATATAAAACAATGTATAAAAAATATTTAATAATTTCAGAAAAATCAACTAAATCTTATTTTCTTAAAAATAAACTATAATATCTTATATTCTATTTATTTATGGGAGGTCATGGTGGAATTGAACCACCACCCTTCTACATTGTAATGCAGATGCTCTACCATTGAGCTAGCACCCTTTAAAGAATTAGGCAAGAGAGGTAAGTTTTTGTGCAACACCTAATAATTTTTAGTTTTATCAAATATACATATAGATAAATCAATGCAAGGAAAACAAATACATACATACACATAGCAAGATCGCATGCAGAAGCGAGTTTACATTTGATCCATGACTTCAAAGATGGGAAAATTTCATGTCAATACAAAATGTGAATATTGCAAAACGAAAATCAGTTTCGAGACTATAAGAACAACAAGGATGCTCATGTGAAGAGATTGCCTACACATAAATTCAAAAAGAGAAATGCCTAGAACCATGCAGTTACTTTCAGATAAATCATTGCAATTTTTCAAAGCAAAATAATTCCTTTAGGGCACATCTTGTTCAAATAAGTATGCCCAAGAAAAATACTTGGCAGCACAACGCGAGATATTACTCCACTGATTCAAACAAAATAATGGAACAAAACTTAGAATTTTCTCCCACATTTTTGTACCAAGAGTGACCATAAAACAAAAGAGGTGTGAAAGACAATTTCTCAAACTTGAATCTGTTGTAGGCCAAGAAAGTGAAAATTGCAGTATATCACTTTTACAGCCCTAAAGCGTTGATTTATGTTATGAGCAGGAGTTCATAAAATTTCTCTCTTAGGGATCCTAATGCAGGTGCATTAGGTCTAGCACATAAACCATGACGAGCTATCGAAGTTAGAAAGGCTTAGCAATGTGATGGATTGGTCACATGCTAAAGATGAAACACCAAAAAGTTTATTTTTAAATTTTGAACATTTAGTTAGATAATGGTTAAAATGAATTTTAAAGATTTGAATTAAAAGACAGTTAGCTAGTAGTTTCCTTGTTTCGTGTAAGAGACGACTTGGTTTTAAGATCTCGAATTCATTTTGGAAGAGATTGGATTCCGAAAAAAGGAAATTCTTCTTGGAAGCACTGGTGAAGGCGCTCCTCTCTGTAGACTGAAGTTTATTATGATATTAAATGCAATTGCAAGTTTTATAACTGTGAGAACTGATTGTATTCATGAATTAAATCTGAACTCGAGTTTTCGAAGTGTTTATATATGAACTGTTTTTTAAAATTTGTACTTGTATATTGAGACTTCACACGTCTTGGTGGAAACTGGGCGTATTGTTATAGTTGAATTGAATATTAGTATTTGAAAAACGTGTATCCCAAATTGTTGTCACGATTTACCAAATGAGATCATTGTATAGTTATGATGAGGTGTGAAATGCGTTTCTGATCATTGACATTCGATACCTGGAGTAGAGTGCATTCTTAGTATTTGATTCAAAGCATATAATACTAGATCTTGTGAGAATAAATGAAGGGAAAACTCGTTGCAAAGACCTCTGATCTGGAAGGTACGTAGAAACAGAGTATTACTTTAACCAATAGTAAATCGCTTCAGATGGTGATAGATGTTGCGTTGAAGTTTGAATATTGAAAAGGGTTACCTGCAATTTGGGTAAAGGGAGAGGCACTACCTAATCTTGGTTCAACACCTGTGTATAAGGTTCATTTGGCTCTTACCTTTCAGCCTATTATTTGTGCCATCATTATGTGTAGATTTAGGGCCTTCATTATGGACAACATGATGAAAACTCCATTCTTACTCCTGATTATGGACAAAAATCAGTCATTTTGTGCTCAGGCATGGATTTTCTGAATATATTTTGGCTTTTTAAGGTTTAGATTTGTATCAACTGATGAAGAAACAACACCATCAAGGTCTTTTTGGGCCATGCTACAACAGTAAATTTCATCTCCTGGGATTCTTGTGAACTAGCAACAGCCTAGGAATTATTTATTATATGATTAAGGGGCCTGCAAGGAGGAGCATCCAACACCTTTGCTACCTCAAATGCTTTAGATTTCATCTTATGCAATGCATTGAGCAGGATTTTTTAGCATCATTTGTAGGGTTAATTTGGAAGAAACCAACCAAACATTTGATCAGGACATAAAGTGTTCTCCATAAGGGTTGTATATGGTAATGACATGAATAGTAATTCTGATCTCATGAGGAGCAAGTTCTGTCCAACATATTGAATGCACAAGGTCAGAATATGTAGAGAGAAATCATGTTTCTAGCTTGTGTCAATTCATCAAAATTATCCATAGAATCAACAATATTAAAAGTCCAGTTTTGTAGAAAGGAATTTACAGCTCTACATCCTTATTTACCTCCATTAAGGTCTCTTGAAGAAGAATGAAATCTAGTTTTTGAGCTCTAAACAACTTAGCTACGATGAAGTTTTTGTTGGGAGCTATTAAACCTTCAATGTTGTTGGATAGGAACTTCATTCTTGAACCTATCTTGGTGTTGGCCCTACTAAAGGTACCCAACAATTGTCTTTTAATTTGAGAATCTCCCATTTCTCTCTTTCTTGAGAAAATTTACAATAGGGAGGATCTACCTATAGGTGAAGGACCCACTGCACATTCTTAACGTCCTTCAAACCCAATGCACATTCTTAACCTATATTCCCTTTTCGTAATAGCTTCTAATACAACAAAATGGTCCAATATTTTTTAAACACTGACAGTTGTTCAGATTTAATATGCTAAGACAAAAAATATCAGTATTACATTCCATTTCACAACAATAGCATATACAGGATCACTGAAAGAAAAACAAGCACAACATAAACACAAGAGACACAGATTTATCCTGGGAAACCCTCATGGGGTAGAAAATCCAGCAAAGCTTCCTCAATATAGATGACCAGAAAATACAAAGATGTAATCCTCAAACATGAGCTCCTTATCCTCCATGGAAAATCTCTCTCTCGCCTATGCGCTACTCACAAGTGTGTGAATGTGTGTTAAATGAGGAACACACCTCCTCTATTTATACACAACTCCAACTTGATTTTTACACTAACTAGGTTGGCCCCAACTTAACCACTTAACATAATGTGACAGGGCCGACCCCACTAGGGTGGTCTAATAACCCTTTAACCCACATGACTCATATAGGGTCGACCCCCACTAGGGAAGTATAATAACCCAAGTTACCACATTCTCCACGGAGGAATAAAACATCTCCGGATATACAATAAGGTATTCACGGAGGAGTGAAACATCTCCGGAATAATAAAGTACAAATTTAATATTCTTAGAAGTTACAATATCTTAACACTCCCCCTTAACGAGAAGGATATTATAACAACATCTACACGAGCAAGGAGTCATCAACTACATGATACATGATACATCTATAAATCATTGGAAACTTTCTTTATACATCATCATCAGTAACTGAATCAGTTACTGGAACATAATCAATACTGGAACAACAACATCGTCATTATTGAGTCTTCATCTTCTGCAGCACTCAATTAGCTACAACATCATCATCATCTGGATCACTCAATCAACAGCCTCATTGTCTGGATCTACCGATCAACAGCATCATCATCTAGATCCTATCGATCAACATCTGGATCCTCTTGATCAACAGCATCGACATCTGGATCCCTTGATCAACATCTGGATCCTCTCGATCAACATCTAGATCCTCTCGATCAACAGCATCAACATAGCAGCATACTCTGCAATGTACAAGATCCTATTACGGGGTGATAAATCCCTCTCACTTTAGGACATAGGTCCAAGGATGATACAATCCTGATCCACTTATGAGATGATCAATCCCTCTCAATTTAAGACATCTCTCATGTCTATGGACGATGCAATCCAGATCAACTTACAGGATGATCAATCCTTATCACTTTAAGACACCTCACCATGTCTAGGGACGATGCAATCCCGAATCAACTTACAGGATGATTAATCCTTATCACTTTAAGACACGTCACCATGTCTAGGGACGATGCAATCCCGAATCAACTTACAGGATGATTAATCCTTATCACTGTAAGACACCTCACCATGTCTAGGGACAATGCAATCCCGAATCAACTTACAGGATGATTAATCCTTAACACTTTAAGACACCTCACCATGTCTAGGGACGATGCAATCCCGAGTCAACTTATAGGATGATTAATCCTTTATCACTTTAAGACACCTCAACATGTCTAGGGACGATGCAATCCTGACCATAGTGCTAGTCCTTTTTCATACTGGATGTGACCTAGATTAAATCTAGGATTTTACCACATGTAAATGATCACCTGCTATTGCACTGAGCAGTCCAGGAGCGAACATTACATCATTACAAGACCTGCAAATGATCACCTACTGCTACACTGAACAGTCCAGGAGCACACATTACATCATTCTAGTCAACCACAGAGCCAATACTATTTCAACTGGGGTGTGACCTAGATCAGATCTAGGATTTACAACCACATATCCAGTACTATTTCAACTGGGGTGTGACCTAGATCATTTCTAGGATTTACAACCTGTGAATGATCACCTTCTAATCTAGGAGCGAACATTACATCATTACAGGTTTTGTGAATGATCACCTACTACTATGCTGAGAAGTCCAGGAGCGCACATTACATCATTCACCAACATCTTTCTCGAAGACAAGAGTCTACGGATCAATTCAGGGACCGAAGTCCAGGGATGATACAATCCCTCTCGTCCACTAGAGACCATTCATCGACCTCATCGTTGGTATAGGTATCCTCATCATCGACCTCATCGTCAGAACAGGTATCCTCATCATAGATATTATCTATACAAGTATCCACATCATCGATACAGTATCCACATCATCAATACAAGTATCCTCATCATCGATACAGTATCCTCATCAATACCAGTATCCAAAAATATCATCATCGACCATATCACTCCCCCTTTCGAGGAGGATCCTTCTAAACTACACCAAGCTTGTCTCGGAAATACTCAAACTTTACTCGAGACAGAGGTTTGGTCAATACATCATCGACTTGTATATCATTGCTCACATAATCGATCTTTATAGCTCCTTTCTGCACCATATCCCGTATATAGAAATATCGGATTTCCATGTGCTTTGACTTATCATGGAACACTGGATTCTCTGTCATCTTGATACAACTCTGGTTGTCACACATGATCACAGTGAGGTCCATCTCTAAGTCAAACAATCCTAATAACAACTTCCAAAGCCATATCGCTTCACAACTAGTAGAGCAAGCAGCTATATATTCCACGTCAGCTGTGCTAAGAGCCACACTAGACTGCTTCATGTTAAACCATGAGATCATGGCAAATCCTAGACAATATCATCCACCCAATGTGCTCTTCCTGTCTGATACACTTCCAGCCCAATTAGCATCTGTGTAGCCATACAATTTGAAATCATGATCTCCAAGATAATATAGACCAAAGTCTATCGTACCCTTCAGGTACCTCATCACATGCTTTGCAGCTATCAGATGAACACGCCTAGGTTCCACTAGATACTGACTCAAGGTGTTTACAACAAAGCATATATCTGGCCTGGTATTCGTCAGATACATCAATGACCCAATAATATGTCTGTACAGAGTTACATCCACTAACTCTGATGAGTCATCAGCTAACAGCTTCAAGTTGGAGTCCCTGAGAGTGGCCATGGTTGTACATTTCAACATATCAGATCTTTTCAATATTTCCACAGCATACTTTCTCTGTTTGAGAAATATTCCTTTTGGGCCTTGCCATACTTCCATACCTAGGAAGTAATGCATCAATCTGAGATCTTTCATCTCAAATTCTATAGCTAGCTTCTTCTTGCTTTCCATGATCTGTTTCTCATTCCCTATCAGAAAGAGATCATCCACATACAGTAATAGTATGACAGGTTCATCATCCATAACGGATCAACTTTACTTTTGGTAAATCCCAAGCTTGTCAAGAAGCTATCAATTTTCCCTCTATGACTGAACATCATTTGCACTCTGCATTGAGTGATCTTCTGCATATCTATCTGTTCCATCTCTCGTCAAATGGGTCTACTGATATGAGCCTCAATATCATTCGAACTCTGTGGTGAGTTCCTTCTTGCATCCATCTAAGAGAAGAATGTCATATGTATATAGACACCATATTCAACCTTGTAGCAAAGGTTGAAATCTGCATCACCCATGGTGATCATTAAGCTCATCAAATGACTATTGATCCTGGGTATCCGTACAGAGCTTTCTTCAATTACACCATTAAGAGAATGGTCTAGCCACTTGGAGCAAACATCTCATCATGATCCTCTTCCTCTTTCTAAGAGAATCTTCTAGCCACGAGCCTTCTATAGTATGTTTGATTTGTAAGTCTTCTTGTTGATCATCCATCACTTGTTCGGTGTTCATCATTCTTCATGATCTTTCCTACAAATCAACGTTAATTACATGATTAGTAATACTTCATAATCATCAAATCATTTTGTCATTTCAATGATAACCTATTATGCATACTGATATGATTCACATAGTTATTCAACTATCTTGCCCAATATTTTGGCACAACACTTTTCCATATCATGTATGCATATAGTGGCTATCTAGATGCCTTCCATCTCTACCAAAACATACTGTCAAGAGCGTGCACAGCTCTCAGCATGCTAGCAAAGAGGTTTCATTCTAGATAAACAATAATGGAATGTTTGTCCAACTTACCCATCATATGCATATTAGTAGTATATTGTTCAATGCTATATGAATGCTTACACTATGCATGATATATTCTAGGAATACAAATATGCATACAACTATTACAAGCAATATCATTTACTATTTCAGAGATTCAAATAACAACTCAAATACTTATATTTTATGTTTGTGTGGTTGCCTCCCGCTTGATCTCTATATGTCTTTGAACTTCTATTCATTCTATATCACTATGCATGCTTAAGTGTGCACTAGTGTCATCCCCATGATCTCATACATAATCATACATTCATTAGTATAGTCTCAATACTATCAAAACATTATGATTCTAAATAATCTTAAGTATGTATGATTATTTCATACATAGCTATACTTACCTAAGAGCCTAACACAAGGTATTCGGATGATCCACGGTGGTCATTTTCGTAGTCGACGTTTCGAATCCCAAGCTGGATTCATCATCAGGACAGAATATGATGAATCCAGCTTGGGATTCGAAACGTCGACTACGAAAATGACCACCGTGGATCATCCGAATACCTTTTCAAACACTGCAAACAACGGAAACCTAAAATCCTTAATCCTAACACAAAGTAGGATTCTAACTTGATATAGGAAAACATACCTGGATTATCATGCTTGGTTATGTCTTAACATACCCAAACAATATCTTCTTTGTTCTCTTCAATGATTTAGAGACCTTGTGCTAGAACCTACATATCTCATAAGTTAAGCATAGTAGAACAAAGTCATACATACCTCGCAAGTAGAGCTTCTATGTGGTCAAAGACTATGGATGAGTCTTTTTCTTTATGTCATCATGGTCATAGAACTTGATTTGTCTTTCTTGATGTACCTGTATCTTGTTAGCAAACAACATCATCCTCATACAACACCACAAGTGCATTAGTACAATCATAAGTGTCATAACCCTAATCAATGAATGTCTTCTATCATTCACATGCATTCATTATCAAACAATCATAATTGTAGTAACCTCAATAACATGAAGACAAACATATTATGAACTTAATCAAGAATCAGATTTCAAAAAATACTTGTATTTCCTGAAGTCATACCTGTCAGGATTGCTTGTAGTCTTCTTATGTAAGGCCTCAGCCTCATCTCCCTCTGGAACTGGAACTTCTTCACTTCTGTAGGTGTCAAATTCATTCTCTTCTAGGATTAACCCAGTCCACTTTGATTTGTTGAAACTGGATCTGGACCTGGATAAGGGTTAGTTAGAGAAACCCTAAAAATTCAAACTTTGAATTTCAAACTTCTGAAAGGATGGAAAGATGCGCCTTGTTGAGATGATCAAGCTGGCATACTTCAATTTTGAAATCTCCAAAATTTGATCCCTCAAAATTGCCTTTGAAACTTTCGGATCTTCTAGACAGGATCCCAAGCTAGGGTTTGATAAAGCCCGGTATTCTACCCAACCAAAAGGTTCAATCTTGTGCTCTAAACTTCAATTTTTCTGAGGACCTTCCAGCCGTGGTCTTAGATTCCAAAAATTCCAACTTTTGCAGAAACCCTAAATTTCCACCTTTCTAATCAAAACCCCGAACTAGGGTTTGATCAAGCCTGACCTTCTTCCCAACCAAAAAATTCGATCTTGGACTAAATTTTGATTTTGATGAGGAGCATCCAGCCATGGACTCCGATTCCAAAACTTCCAACTTTCTTCGAAGCCCTAAATTCCCACAGCAGTCACAGGCCAAGAATGAAGGTACTCAGAATCCAATTCTGTTTTGACAGAAATATGCACCTGATTGTTTCTGGTGTATCTCTGAAATTATGAATCCACGGGGTCTGCAACTTTGGGTTGTGGTATCCTGACCTGTCATCTTTCCAACCCCATAGGTCTGACCTCAATTGGATTCTCTGAGAGAGAGTTATGCCAAGTGTCGCAACGTGACCTGTTTATGGGATAAAAAAAGGAGAGCGAACTTGTACAGAGTTCCACGTGTCACTGTTTCAACTTCGGCCTCTGAAAAGAGGACCTGTGAAAGTACATTCTGTTCCCTACCTATCTCTTTTTACGAAATTTCATTTGGAGCTTCCTAGCCCGAGATATGACCTTTTTTCCTAGGTCACATGTTTATGACTAAGATCTGGAAGAGGCAGAAACCCTAACTTGGATTGATCATATCTTACAAAGTACAATGAATCTAATGCTATCCTTCAGATAAGGTACAGGGGGATGTTATCTATGACTTGTATAACTTTTATATCATGAACCTTCGCCAAAATGTATTTATAGCGAAAGTTCCATGATGACTGGTTTTTGCTATATAAAACCCTAACTTTCAAATTGTCGCAAGTGAGACAAGTGTCGTAAGTGCCATGCATTGCCTTCCTTCAGGCTAGCTCTGATTCCATGTTAAGATTTAATATGCTAAGACAGAAAATATCAGTATTACATTCCATTTCACAACAATAGCATATGCAGGATCACTGAAAGAACAACAAGCACAACATAAACACAAGAGACATAGATTTATCCTGGGAAACCCTCATGGGGTAGAAAACCCAACAAAGCTTCCTCAATATAGATGACCAGAAAATACAAGGATGTAATCCTCAAACATGAGCTCCTTCTCCTCCATAGCAGATCTCTCTCTCACCTATGCGCTACTCATAAGTGTGTGAATGTGTGTTAAATGAGGAACACACCTCCTCTATTTATACACAACTCCGACTGTTAGGAACCCATGTCAACTCTTCTATTTACCTTGTTAGTATATTGTTGTTGGACACATATGCTTTGTAAGTCGTCCCATAGTATTTGTTGATCCATAGTTTGTCTTATTGTTGTTGGACACATATTCTTTGTAAGTCATCTCGTAGTAATTGTTGATCCATAGTTTGTATTGGCCCATGGTTTGTATTGACACATGGTATTGACCCATGGTATTGGCGCCTAGACTTAGTATATAAGTTGGTGTTGAGACCAATGAAGGTACTGTGAAGTTATTTGTATTGAGCTTGCTCAAAGGAGGTTTCCCCCTCGAAGGGGCCTGCGATCAATATAAAAGTGATTCTGAGTTCTGTTATTTTTTATATCTTGTGTGTTTTCATTAATTAAATATTGTAGGTTCTTCACATCTGGTATCAGATTACTTTCTTGGGTTCGTTGGGTGGAATTTCTACCAGATTTTTTTTTTCGCATCTGTTGCAAGTTCGGATCTGGGAATAATCCCTATCCACTTAACTGTGGGAAGTACTTGGGAATAAGCCCTAAAACTCATTGTGAGGAGTATCACAGGAACCTCAAAGTAGCTGACCCATTGAGAGGACCTGCCAGCGAAAAGGGAAACAACCCCTACTTGATTGACTAGTTCCCACCCGTGAGGTAACCCAAGAGCTGTCGATTGTGGCAAAGCGGTTATCATTTTTACTTGAGTCGTGGAGTGAGGGGTACTGCCCCAATATGCAAGTCATCAAACAGCATTGGTGGCTGAGTGAAACCCCTGAACTGTTAGGAAGTCGAACATACCTGGGGTCCATATCTATTTTCAGCTGAACTGTCGCCGATCATTACCACGTCGTTTCAGATCCATTCCAAGTTGTTCCAGATCCAGCCGTTTTCAATCCATTCAGCATCGTTTCAGATCCATCTGTTGCCGATCCCTTCCACGCAGTTTTAGATCCAATTGTTCTGTTGTCATTTCTCCCTTGTTTTAACTCCATTTTCCTTGAAACTTCCCAGGCACCCCTGCAATCCCATTATGCATATTTCATTCCTGGGGACCCTATCCCAAATTCTACTTCCCAAAGCCAGAAATCTCACATTTGTCTATTTTTAGGGTTTGCCATAACTTCTTCAATTTTCCCCCACTCGCCTCCAAATTTTGCCACCGTGTTCATTCCCTATTTCTGCTTCTTTGTCCCTCTTTAACAAATTTTCTCATTCTTTCACCCCACTTCTAAAATCCCCATTTTTTGCTTCCCTATCCATCACAAAGTGTCCAAAACCTAGTCCAACCCCAATTACCCATCTGAGTTTTTCCCAAATCCAAATTTCCCTTTACTAAAGAAGCTTTTGTTTGTGTTTTTCTATCCATTCCCCCCCCAAAAAAAAAAAAAAAAATCCTGGTTATGGTTGTCACCCACAAAAGGAGCAAAAACCATGGAGGAACCACTTGCAGCCATCCAAGCCAAACTCCAAGATCTGGATGAAAAATTTCTCAACCTCCATCTTCAGCATTTAGCCATGAACAATAACCGCCAGCAAGAATCTTCTGTAGCCAATGGGTTCTCTTCTTCCAGCAATTTTCGTGGTCTAAAGCTTGAATTTCCTCGCTTCAATGGTACTGATCCGACTGGATGGATCTATCGTGCAGATCGGTATTTCAGTATGCATAATACTTTTGATGTTCAAAAAGTTCCACTTGCATCCTTTCATTTGGAACAGGAAGCCCTTCAATGGTACCGTTGGTACATCAAGGCTCATGATGAGCCAAAATAGAAAGATTTTTGCCAACTCATTTTGCAACGATTTGGTCCTAGTACTTTTGATGACTTCACCGGAGCACTCACTAAACTTCATCAAAGTGGCACTGTGAGAGAGTATCAGATAGAATTTGAGAAACTAGCCAATCACACAGAAGGATTGTCTGATGAATTCTACAGGAGTTGTTTTATCAGTGGTCTTAAGGATGAAATCCAGTCAGAGGTTAAAATGTTCTGTCCCAACACAGTGATGGAAGCCCTAGGGTTGGCTAAGTTGGCAAAAGACAAGATTGCAGCCCAACAACGCTCCAAACCCGCTTTTGTTCCCTTCTGAAATATGGGTTCTCAACGACCTCCCATCCCACCAGCTCCTTAACCAACTCCTATCAAGCATTGGTCTGAAACAAAGATGCAGGCACGCAGAGAAAAAGGGCTTTGTTATAATTGTGATGAGAAATTCACTTGGGGACATAGATGTGTTCAACAAAATCTCTATCTCTTGGATATGGATTCTCTACCTGCCTCTAAAATTGGTGAAGAAGCTCCAGATACAATGGATGATCAGGTCAACATTCAGGAGCCGCCTATTAACCCCCCATCTCAGGATGAACAACCAGAGATATCTCTCCATGCTTTATCTGGCGTCACCACCCCCCAAACAATGCGGGTCAGGGGTTACTTCAAGAAGCTTCCTCTTACAATACTCATTGATTCTGGTAGCACTCATAACTTCATTGACCCTCGAATCGCCAAACATGCTGATTGTTTTGTCCATCCTTGCTCCAACTTTGAATTCATGGTTGCCAATGGGGGCACCTTACCTTGCAAGGGGAAGTGTCATAATGTGCGTATCTCTCTGGAAGATTATAACCTGCGCTCTGACATGTTTGCCTTGTCCCTAGGCAAATGTGATGTGGTTTTGGGCATTCAATGGTTACTCACACTTGGCCCCATCTTATGGGATTTTGCTAAAATTTGGATGCAGTTTTCAGTCAATGGGAAACAACACAAATTTATGGGATTACAACAAGGGTCTCTCCGCATCATCAGTTCACATCGCCTGGAAAAGATCCTTAAGAAGAATTCACATGGTATCATTACTCAACTCCATTCCATTCAGATGCGCCCATCAACAGTCTCCCCTACTTCCTTGCATAGATATGCAGGTGTCCTTGCTGCACCAGTGGGATTGTCGCCGTTCAAGAGACCTTTCCAGTAAGAATTTAGCCACATCTACATCTCAGCAGGAAATGATGGCTATTTTGCATGCAGTACCGAAGTGGCAGCCATACCTATTAGGGAATTATTTCTGCATAAAGACTGATCTCTAGACTCTGGAAAATTTCCTGGCACAATGGGTCTTCTCCCCAACACACCTGAAATGGGTTATCCAACTCATGGGTTATGCCTATGTGATCACTTACAAGAAGGGTAAGGACAATATGGTGGCAGATGCTCCTTCTCGCACATTTGATGAGCTAGTTTCTCTTATAGTTATTTCTTTGTTTGTTCCAAATTGGATGCAATCTGTTCAACAGGGTTATCTCTTCTATGAACTCCATGCTTCTTCATCAGCAGGGAACTCTAGGTTCCTCAAAATGTATGACCGAGAACAATGTAACTTCTTTTGGCAAGGACTGAAAATGACAATTCAATAGATGGTGGCTAACTGTGATACTTGCCAGGTCAACAAGGGTGAAACGACACTCCTTTCAGGACTGCTCGACCCCTTGCCCATCCCTACACAGATTTGGACAACTATTTCTATGGATTTCCTAGAAGCGTTCCAGTGGTACAATACCACATCTAAAAGGACACCATATGAAGTAGTCTATGGACAGGAACCGCCAGTTCTTCTTCCATACACCCTCAGCAACTCCCCAGTTTAGGCAATTGACTCGATTCTTCGAAACCGCAATCAGATTCTTCTCATTTTGTAGGACAATCTTCACATGGCAAGAATTCAATTAAAACAACAAGTCGATCAGCACCATTCTGAGCGCACTTTTCACGCAGCTAATATGGTTCTTCTTCGTCTACATCCTTCCAAGCAACCCTCCCTAAAACTCAAATGCGTCAATGGCCCAGAATGCAACCCGAGGATGCTACAGGGGAACCACTCCTTCAGATTCTGCATCAATTTTTACATCTAAAGCTTTGAGGACAAATCTTTTTCTAAGGGAGAGAGGATGTTAGGAACCCATGCCAACTCTTCTATTTACCTTGTTAGTATATTTTTGTTGGACACATATGCTTTGTAAGTCGTCCCGTAGTATTTGTTGATCCATAGTTTGTCTTATTGTTGTTGGATGCATATTCTTTGTTAGTCGTCCCGTAGTAATTGTTGATCCATAGTTTGTATTGGCCCATGGTTTGTATTGACACATGGTATTGACCCATGGTATTGAAGCCTAGACTTAGTATATAATTTGGTGTTGATACCAATGAAGGTATCGTGAAGTTATTTGTATTGAGCTTGCTCAAAGGAGGTTGCCCCCTCGAAGTGGCCTGCGATCAATATAAAAGTGATTCTGAGTTCTGTTATTTTTGTTATCTTGTATGTTTTCAATAATTAAATATTGCAAGTTCTTCACACCAACTTGACTTTTACACTAACTAGGTTGGCCCCAACTTAACCACTTAACATAATGTGATAGAGCCGACCCCACTAGGGTGGTCTAGTAACCCTTTAACCCACATGACTCATACAGGGCCGACCCCCACTAGGGAAGTCTAATAACCCAAGTTACCACATTCTCCACTGAGGAATTAAACATCTCCGGATATACAATAAGGTCTTCATGGAGGAGTGAAACATCTCCGGAATAATAAAGTACAAATATAATATTCTTAGAAGATACAATATCTTAACAATAGTGCCTACTCTGTAATTTCTCCATGTAGGAAGTACTCCAGCTGGAACAATGTTACACAAGTTGGAACTTACCAAGTTGTGTAACCAAATTTTTTCTAAAAGGTTATACTGGACAAATTCACCCCACACCTCTTTGTACCTTGGGGGGAGACTATGGAACAACTAAATCGCCCCTACTATGCCAGAATTCGGTGATTGAATATCATGACTATGATATACAATAAAAAATTTGAAATAGGACCGTAATGTCCAAAGCACTTGAACAATTTTAATTTTTGAACAATAATAAACTTCCAAAAGAAATAATCAAAACAAAGCCTAATAGTAATTATGTCACCTACCTCATCAACTTGACCAACCCTAGAAATCTCCATCACATGTTCATAATCAGTTAATTGATAGAGAAGTCCACTATTGCTTGTTGCGGGAGTTCTAGGTTGCTGTAGCAAATCACCTAAGATCATTAGGAATAAAACATTAGAATTAAACATTGTTTAGTAATCATTTTCCTTTCAACCCACACAAGAGGAGAGAAAGATACTCTTCATATTCATTTATTAATATGTTGATTTGTTCGTACAGCTATGCTCCAATTCTCAAAACCCAAGCATACAAGGATTGTTCACAAGAAAAAATATCAATTATCAGAGTCTATAGAATATCAACTATCTAACCTGCATTTGGACGTGGCACAAGAGAAGCTGCACTGGAAGCTACTGTGACATGTTTTATAGGAGGGCTATGATTCACCGTCCATCCTGAAAGACTAAGAGGAGCAGGACCAACCTAAGGTTGAAATTGTTGGGACCAATCAAATGAAAGGCTTATTCAAGTGAAGGCTAGATATGGACTAAGATCAAAAAATCACTGATGCACATTCAAAACGTGGACAAACATGAAGTATATTTTCATGATACTAATCATAGTGGTGACTCACAACATGCATATCAATGGGATGAAAACCCCCCTATTTGAATCAACCCCATAAGATGATTATTTACTGGAGGTTTTGTTAGAGATCTAGTTGAATGCCCACAAATGTTATCAACGCACAATGTTCCAATATCAGGATTACGTTGAGGGATTTTGCAAGTTGTATGGTTCCAATTAAGACTGAAGAAAGTTTCCATGATTAACAAAGTTTCCATGAAGAATCAATGGTAATGGTGTCATGATTAACAAAGTTGCATGATGCCAAGGGTTGAGATGAGGCCATCACAGTGCCCCCAACACCAAATAAGAAATCCTTTGTCCCAATATCAATTAGAGACGCACTGATATAAGCATGCAAAACAAGATCGAGTTGCCTAAATAGATTGGACATTAAAATTTTGATAGTGACTAAAGACGGGCATGATTTGGGACTGCATCCCCCACATTTTTTCCTTCACATCTACCTCTTTTGAATCAAAATGCCTTGATTCATTCAAAGTTTCGTCAACAACATTAAGAGCTTTGATCTATTCATCATTAAGTGTAATCTATTAAATTGAAGTGGGCTCATTCACGGTCTTATTGTTAATTACCTTGTTCTGAACGTCAACAAGATCCTTCACAATGTGCATATGGGAAAACGCATTGAGGTTGGAACAATTAAAACTTTAGTTTGGGAAACTATGAAGCAACTTTGGAGACCAAACGTGGGTCCAAGAACCTAGCCATAGAACATTTTTCATCAGCGAGAGTGTGTGACTCGAATTGTAATGGGATAAATCCAAACACTAGTTGTGCTCCCAAAATTTACCACAACGAAAAAAACTATTTTCACAGTTGTACAAAAGAATTTGAATCTGTCTACTTCAATCATACACAAACTCTAGTGAATTATGCCCTCAAAGAAGGCTTCCAATCTCTACCCCTTGGAAACCTACTACTTAATTGTTAACTTTCGGAGTTACTCCAAAAGTGTTTACACCATGTTTGGTGGTGCTTCATGAGATTTCGGGTACATGGTGTATGATCAACCCCTGGATAATCTGTGATGGATTTGCACATGGGAGATGGTCCATGATGTATTTGCACATTGAAGACGTATTGCTTGAATAGAGTTAGGAGCTTGGCGACATTCTACATGATGGCCGTATAAAGATGGTTGCTTGCTTGGAGAATTCCTTGCAATGGAGGAGCGTTTTGCATCATGGAGAAGGGCATTGGGACCTAGATATCATAGGGTATTTTGGATGCTTGTATAAGGGCCTAGAGTTGACTTGGGGATGCCTAGGTTGCAACAACGTTCACACAAGGAGAGTGGAACTAATGGACTACATGGCTTAAGAGGTACGTTGGATTCATTGGAGGCTTGTAGGAGTGTTGGACACAAATTATGGAGCATCCCTACATTCAGAGCTTTGCTTGTGGAAAACATAACCTTGGAGCATGGCATGTGTACCCTTGGAGTGTAGTTCTCCACATGTGTGAGCCTACATGTGCCTTTGTAGGTTGCTTGTAAGAGCATAGACCCACATGTGTATTGTTATCTTCCCTTACCTCTCATATATATAGAGGAAGAAGATAGTTGGTGAGCTCCTAATATGGATGCCTAATGAGGGCAGCTTATACCAAGAGCCTACTTTAAATGTCAACCCGGGGAACGTACAAACTTGAGAGATGCATGCACTATCTATGCTCTTTATAGGATAATCTCTTGTCACAGTTAAAGGGCGGTATCGATGTTCTATAGATTGTCTACTAAATGTGAGGTTTGTCTACTTAATGCGAAAACTGATTATGCTACGAAATTGAATACTGGAAAGCAATGAATCTGATTAAAAGAATTAAAGTGCTGAAAGCGGTAAATATATTCTGAGAAGTAAAGCAGGGAATCTATTCTAAGCAATTAAAATACTGAAGTAATTAGATGCTGATCTGTTCTAAGAAATAAAGACATAAAGACAGTAAATCTATTTGAAATAATTAAACTGCTGAAATAACTAAACGCTGAGAATGAAAATACCATAACAGAGCTATTTTACTATTGGGGAAACGAAGTCTGTAACTACTGTCTGTGCACACAATTTGAGTCTTGATCTATCTTATTCTACCAATCTAGATTTGAAATACGATTATTCTATGCTTACCCATCTTCCACTAAGAATTTAAAAGAGATTAATCACGATGAGAAACTGCAGTGAACTCCAGATCTAACCATGACATCGAAAGCTTAAGCTATTACACATGTAATCGTGGACAAAAACATGCGTGCAAGAACGAACCTACAGGCCTACTAAAATCGTTTTACTGTACTACGGAATGCATTCTAAACTACTACAGAAAACAATGACTCATTCAACGCTACCATACATCATAGAACTGTTCATCAATGTAAAAACGTATACTGGGAAAAATACCTGCAGATAGGAATCTCCTGACCTACGTGTTGGAGGGGCCCTCCCCAACCCGTACTCAGCAGAGAATAAAAACTCAGAAACGCTTGCTGGAATTAATCATCAATCTTTCATTAATATGTAAAATCCATGTCAAAATAGAAGTCTGTACTTCAGTATCTCAATAGTGCAGAAAACGTTAACAATAATGTCTTTCACAAAAATAACAGCAGGGACCTCTCGCTACCCGAGAGGTCCATATTTATACGTTTTAACTCTAATCCTAACTGATTGTCTAAGTGCCGATTCATCTGGAAAGTGGGAGTGTGTCCCCTATAAATCAGGAAACAGGGCGTCGAGCTTGTGGTGATCCTTTAGTCTTCTACACGTCCTTCCTTTAATAAACCTGAACTTGCTCAATCATGCTTGGTTTCCATATAATCAGTTTAATTGATATGCATTCTAACATACAAGATTAATCATAAAAACAATTTCATTAAATCATTAAAGCAAAACCACTTTTCCCACAATTGAGTGCGTTTCGTTACCATTGCTTGAGCGGACTGTGGGAAAAGGGTTATCAAAATACCTGAAAAATAGACCCATCATTCTCTCCCTTACTTGAAGGATTCACCCATCCTTGGGTGACCTGTTCCTTTCGTCGATGACCTCCCTGATATCCCATGCTGCCACCTTAGGTGCCCCTGCCTGTCTGAGATACCCAAAATTATGATCCTCCTTGGCCCATGCCTTCCTCTCCTCCTCTTCATTAATCTGTTCTTTGAGGACTGGGGAAAGAAAGAATGGAGGATTCAATCTCATCCCAATCCACCTTAGTTGGTTTCTTGCCAGGGATTCTTTATAGAATATGGTTTTGAAGAGAGCATCCTTAAGCCTGAGGGGAGAGTGGAGTTCTCTTTGTTTTAGATCATTTTCCACCCTACTCCACCTTTCCCTGATGAATTCATCAACTTCCTTTTGCGTGTTGCGGAGCGTAATGTCAAAGTGACTCACCACCTCCTGTTGTTTTGCGAGGAGAATGGGTATCATCTCCTCGTCCTGAGTGAGGATCCTGTGATTATAAATTATTCCCTCAGGGTGAGTGGGCTCAGGTCTGATCATTAATGGAGTTTTCCATTTGGATGCCACATAGAGATGATAGTCCTAGGCTCGCTCAATTTCGTGGTTCATCCACGAACACAATTCCCTTAACTGGAAATCACCCACATATGGGTTTGGTGACCAGTTGGGCGAGCCAGAAACTACGAAATTGTGTAAGAAGAACTCACTCAATCGGTCTTTCTCCATCTCTGTGGAGTTCAATGATGCATCAATAAATTCCTTAGGAGTGCTTACCTCTATAGGGAGATCTTTCTTCAATCTCTGAAGTTGGAATTCGCCCCATTTTTCTTGTAAATAAACTGCATAGACCGCCGATGGTGGTCTGAGGTCACGCATTCTCTCATATATGCCGATAGTAGTGGCAAGAACATCCTTAATTTTGATAATTTCCTGGTCCTTCCTTGCCAATTTGCTCTGTGCTTCGGCCAAATTTTCTTGCAGCTCTAAATTCTTCTGTTTGGCCAGCCGGAGCTCTTCTGCATGGTGCATCTTTAGGATTTGTGTCTTCTTGGCTGAGAATGGGGGAGGTGTGGCCTGGCTTCCTGTCCGAATTCTTAATGTTGCCAACTCATTTCTAAGCCTTTCCAATTCTGCTCATGCTTCAGCGAGCTGGGAAACGACCTCGGGGTCTTCATTACGTTCTAGAGGGTTTTCCTAAAAGTTACCTTGCTCCTGTAAGCTCTGCCCTTCTCCTTTATCCATATCTTCTTTCGTATCCTGTTTTTCCTCTTCATTCCCTTTCTCTTCCTCATCCTCTTCTTCTTTTTCTTCTTCGTCCTCTTCTTCATCCGTAGTGGGATCCTTTTGATCTATAAAAGGATCAATGTCATCATCAGACACATTGGTAATCAGGGGGCTGGGTTCCCTTTCTTTCTCCTTGGAGACTCGGATTTTAGATACTTGTGTGAATCTCTTGCTGCGCCTCTTCGACCCCTGACTACTGGTAGGAATATCTGGGCCTGATTTGGGGGAGTCCTCTTTGGAGTGTTTTATTTTGACCAAGGTGTCAGCCACACTGTCCAAGTCGATTTTTCTTTTTTCCCCTGTTACGGAGGTGGTCTTACTTTTTGATTCAGGTGGCAAGGGTGTAGTCCTCATTCTCTGAACGTCCTCAACAGATACCACAATGAACTCCTCCCAGGAGAGCTCTGGAATCTGAGCTTTTATCTCCTCAACAACTATTAGTTTGATTAGCCCATGATGGGCCAAAGCATCGTCTTTTCTGTTAGCCACCTTCCTGCTCATCTCTGCTAGTGATTGGAACAGGAAAAATGGAATGCTAATATTGTTGTTTGATGAAATGTGACTTTTGTGCCTGAGAAGCTCTAAAATACGAAAATGGAAAATGGGAACATAGCTTAATCTTCCAGTGCATGTAATGTACCTTAGGACAATTGCGGCCATTTCATCCCATGGTGTTGGCATGGAGGGTCTCTTGACTCCATTTTTGTCCTCATCATAAACTTCTCCACGCTCAAAGAATGCTGCTTTTGCTGTGTGGTTTGCCTCCCAGTCGTTGCTGCTCCAATGCAGGCCCATTGGAAGACCAATGTGTTTGGCTATCATGTCCTCATCCACTTTTATGCGTAACCCCTTCACCCGGGTGACGTACTGTTCATCTTTTATATGCTTGAAGTTTCTTGCGAACTCCTGGGCTACCCCTGTGTGGTATCCTCTCAGTCCAAGGATAAATGGCATCCATCCTGAGTTGCGAATGATTTGCAGGACTCTCGGGCTATGATAAATGGCACTATGATCTTCCGGTTCACTCTTTTTAAAACCCTTTTTCATTTTTTCAAATCTTCTCTATAACCAAATAGACCAGGCTTTGGGATGCAGTTTTATACTTTTAACTTGGTCGAGCTCTGTCTACGGGCTCAAGGGATGCAATGGTGGTTGCTTCTCAGGAATTCCGGGTGGTTACTTATATGCAAAATCGTGGAATATGCTGCACTCGAATTCACTGCCTTTCTGCACCTATTCTTTTCATCATACCTGTACTTGCCACTTCTAATCCCCTATCTTTCATGATTGATCTCTGCCTTCTTATGATCGACCTCTATACTTTATGTGGTGAAGGTTGCGATCATGATTTGCTGAGGGTGACGGGACTTTGGTAGCAATCATGAGTTATCAAAGGTCATTCCACCATGCCGCCGATTTGAAATTGAAGCTGTCCTCAGCTGACTAGAAACGACTCTATTGTGGGAAAGTGGTTTATTGTAAAAATCAAATAAAATCGTTTAGAGATTACCTTGGTATGTATGTGTACCTGCATTGATGAGCTGGTCCGGTTTTCATGCGTGGTGGATTCTGTACTAATCGTGGTGGTGTCTGTAGTTGAGTTCTGCATGTCAGTAGTTACGTGCGTAGGGTGCTTTTTCCGATATGCGCATTTTGAATTTGTGAGTATGTGCTTTTGAAAATTGTGCCCAATTGTGCTTTATATTTGGATGATTGCATGGTTGGATCTGATTGGCTCCCTTCAATAACTTTGCAGGCTCTCTTGAATATGTTTGAAAAAGGTTGGCATGGTGTGTCTTTAATGAATTCTGTAGTAGATGAAGACTTATTTTGCATGTAGACGTGGCTGGCTCGCGTGAATTGCTTTCAGCCTCACTTGAATATATGGCAGCCTCATTTGATTTATTTTTCAGGCTTGCTTGAATTGATGGCAGCCTCGCTTGATATAAATTGTTTCTTGGATGAATTGATGGCAGCCTTGCCTGAATGATTGGCAGCCTCGCTTGATATATTTTGTAGGCTCCCCAGAATTGTGTAGGCTCACTTGAATAGGTTGATGCTTTGTACTTTATGTTATTCCTTTGTTTCTCTTTTTTGTTTTGTTTTGTATTCTTTTTTTTCTTTTTCTTTTTTGTTTATTTTGTTTTTTTATGAATTGTGCTGAATCTTACTATGTTGGAGCATGCTCTATCAACATCAATTGTTCCTGGTAGAGTAGTTGTGTAAATTCCTCTTTGGACTTTGGTTGTTTGTAGAGTTTTAGGTGGTGCCCATTCACGATCATGGGGAACTCATCATCATCAATTGTAATAATTCTCATAGCCCCATTGTCATAAATTTTCTGTATACTGTAAGGTCCAAGCCATCTAGTGGTTAGCTTCCCTTTGAATGTGTGAAATATGGAGTCGTAGAGCAGTGCCCAATCACCCTCTTTGAATTTCGTATCCTTCAAATGTTGGTCATGCCATTTCTTTCTTTGTTGTTGGATGATTTCAGTATGTGTAAGTGCTTGTTGGAGGTGTTCATCCAGTTGATTTAGCTATAGCATGCATTCTTTTTTAATGTCTGATAGGTTCATATTTAGATCGGCTGCAATTCTTAATGTTTTTACTTCAAATTCGATTGGTAGCATGACCTTTTTCCCATAGACCAGCTCATAAGGTGTGAATCCTGTTGTTGTTTTCCATGTAGTATTGTAAGCCCAGACTGCTTCACTAAGTCTGTCAGCCCAATCTCTTTTGTGAATTTGGACAGTTTTTGTCAGGATTCTTTCTAATTCCCTGTTGGTTACCTCAGCTTGACCATTTCCTTGAGGGTGGTAGGAGGATGACTGTCTGTGCTTTACATTGTTTCTTTTCATCAAGTCTTCAATTAAATTAGATGTGAATTGTGGTCCTTGATCCGAAACTACTTCACTTGGCACCCCAAATTTGTGAAAGATCTGCTCAGTAAAGAATTTGGCCACACTGGTTTCATTTGCAGCAGCCAGTGCTACTACCTTGGTCCATTTTCTAAGGTAATCAGTGCATACAAGGATGTAGCTCTTCTGATTTGACTGTGGGTTGAATGGGCCAACAAAATCGAATCCCCACTTATCAAATGGTTCTAAAGATATTTGTGGGTGTAGTGGCATTTCTTGTTTTTGTGTTGGCTTTCTTATTCTCTGGCAATCGTCATAATGGGACACATACTCATAAGCATCTCTATGAAGTGTTGGCCAATAATACCCTGTTTGCAAGATCTTGTAAGCTTTCCTTTTTGCAGCGTAGTGTCCTCCACAGGGTTCATTGTGGGTGGCATGCATTATGTCATGTACCTCATCTTCCCTAATGCACCTTCTAAGTACTTGATCTGGTCCCTGTTTAAAAAGCATGCCCTCTATCCATGTATATGTGGCACTTTGTCTTATTACCTTTGTCCTTTCTTTATAACTGTAATGTTCTGGAAACTTCCTAGAAACCAAATAGTTTGCTATGTCAGCAAAGCATGGACTTTGTATTGATATGGAAAAAAGGTGCTCATCAGGGAAGTTATCTTGGACCAATTCATTATCTGTCCCATGTGTTACTCTTGACAAAAAGTCTGCTACGACATTATGCTTGCCTGGTTTATCTATTAAAGTGATGTTGAATTCCTATAAAAGTAGCATCCATCGAATAATTCTTGCACTTGTATTAGGCTTGTTCATAAGATATCTGATCGTTGAGTGCTCAGTATGGATAAAACTTTGGTATCCTGTAATGTAATGCCTGAATTTGTTGATTGCATGTATGACTGCCAGAAATTCCTTCTTTGTGACTGTGTAGTTGAGTTCTGCCCCAGCCAAATTTTTTCTTATATAGTATATGGCATAGGGTTTATTGTCTTGTTCTTGCCCAAGCACGGATCCGATTGCTTTATCTGATGCATCGGTGTGAATGTGAAATGGAATTTCCTAGTTTTGTCCTTGAAGTATTGGTGATATGATGGTTTTCTGTTTAATACTTTCAAAGGATGACATGCAGTTGCTTGTCCATATGAACTCATTGTCTTTTGTGAGAAGTGCAAACACGGGGGCAGCAATTCTTCTATAATTCTTAATAAACCTCCTGTAGTACCCTGTCTATCCAAGGAAGCTTCTCACATCTCTTTGTTTGACAGGTGGGGGCAGTGTCTTGATTACTGATACTTTGGCTCGATCCACCTCTATACCTCTCTGTGATATATGATGTCCTAGAACAATTCCTTCTTCCATTAACATCCTGCATTTGTCATTACTTAGGCACAAGCTCATCTCAATACATTTTTTCAGTATTAATTCAAGGTTTTCCAATGCCTGGTCAAAGCTCTGTCCATAAGGTGTGAAATCATCCATGAATACTTCCATTTTGTTATTCAGAAAATCAGAGAAAATACTCAGTATGGCCCTTTGAAATGTTGTTGGGGCATTACATAGACCAAAGGGTAAGACCCTATAGGCGTAAGTTCCCCATGGGCATGTGAAGGTCATCTTATCTTGATCAGCTGGGTGTATTAAAATCTGGTTGTAACCACTGAAACCGTCTAGGAATGAAAAGTACTTGTTTCCAGATAATGTATCCAGCACTTGATCTATAAATGGAAGTGGAAGATGATCCTTCTTTGTTGCTTTATTCAGCTCCTTGTAGTCTACACAAATTCTCCATTTGCCTCCTTTTTTGGGCACTATGACTAGTGGTGAGACCCATTCACTATCAGATATTGGATAGATGAACCCTGCGTCTAATAACTTTTGTAATTCCATTTTGACTATGTCTTTTAGTGCAGGGTTCAGCCTTCTTTGTGGTTTCCTGATGGGAGTAGAACCTTCTTTGATGTAAATGTAGTGTTTGCAGATATCAGGATGTATTCCTTTCATATCTGTATATGTCCAGGCAAATGCTTTACTTTGTTGTGTTAGTATCTTCATCAATTTCTCTTCTTTCTCTAGTTTTAAATTGGAATTTATGTTGACTGTCTTGCCAGGGTTAATTTCCATGACTTTTACCTTCTCAGTCTGTTCTAGCAGCACTTCTGTCCATAAGTCATCCATGCTCTGTTTTGAACTTTCACTTGTTTCTATAGAAAAAAATTCTTGAATAACATGATTGTTAGGAGATATATTTTGTATAAATCTATCTATATGGCCATCTTCATCTATTGCCTTTAAAGATACTGCAGCATCAATTGTTAGGAGAGGTCGGAGGTTTTGATTTGGTGTGTTTTGGTAATCATCAGTCCAATTTTGATATTCTAACTCTGAGGATTTCATTTCTGGTGGGTAGATTGTTATCTTCTTCCTGGTATGTCTACTGGTGATTGTCATATTTCCTGATCGGAAACCTATGTAAGCGTCCGTAGTTGCTAACCAAGGCCTACCCAGGATAATTGGATAGCCACTAAGTTTGCTTTTTATTTCAATTATTATAAAATCAGCTAGGTATTCCCAGGACTCGATATTTATCATGATGTCCTCTAGCATTCCTTCGTGCTTCACAGTGGACGTGTCTGCTAGTTGGAGTATTGTTGTAGTTGGTCTTACCATTGATTGGAGTCCTAGGTATAACATGGTTTCTTTAGTCATGGCATTGATCGCAACTCCTAGATCGATTAAGCTTTTATTTATTTGCCTGTTATTTATGGTGACACTTACTACAGGACTACTAGGATCAAGATATTTAGGATTTATTATGACACCTAACATCAAATCGGCCAATTGTCCCACTACATTAATAGTTGGTGGGTCATGCCTCCTTCTTTCTGACTTCTTTAGGCAATTCTCTCTAATGAATTTGTTGCAGATGGGCACATCCCTTATGGCTTGTAAAATTGGGATTTGGATGTTTAAGTGTTTGAATTCGTTTAAGATTATATTCTCTTCCTCTTCTTTTGTATTCCGGACAAGTTTTTCTGGAAATGGAGGGTTTCTATTTTGTGTTAGTGGCATAATTTCTTCCTCAGGAGGTTCTGGTTCATCAGGATGCTGAACATAGGGTTTTGATGTGTGGTCCTGAGCTTTAGGTACAGGTTGTTGGATGTTGTGTGGGGGTGTATTCTGCAACGTTTTTCCAGATCGTAGGTTTATCTCATTTATTTCTATGGTGTCTACAACATAAGTTGGGAATTGTGTGATATCAGTGTTGTAAGCCTGCTGCTGTTGTGGGGGCCTGTTATTATTAGGATTTGGAATTGGTTGGGATGGAATAGGTGGAGGTCTGGGAGGTGGTTGAGGTTGTGGGGGTGGCATAATGAGTGGCTATTGTAATGGCGCCCTCCAATTTGATGGATGTGGGTATTGGTTTGCATAGTTTGTGGTGGATGGAAACGGTGGGGGATATTGAGGATAAGATGGTGGATAATATGGCTGTTGATAGGATGGTTGATATGCTTGCTGGTTTTGTTTCCATTGGTTTTGATTTGGCTGTGCTTGCCATGGAGTCGGTGCAAAGTTCTAATTTGGTTGTCCTTGATTATAGTAAGTTTGATTGCTCTGCTGATATGGCCTAGCAAAATTATTCCTCCTCTGATTTATAAAACAAAGCTGTTCTACAGTTCCTTCAGCTGCTGGGTCTTGAATGCCTGCCTTACATGAGGGTAAGAGGGGACATTTATCAGTGGAATGGTCATCGGTGTAGAGACCACATACTTCTATTGTGTTTAAGGTGCACTGCCCCTTCTCATGCTTCTTCCTACAACGAGGACAAAATACTGCCAAGGCTTGGTTAATTTCATCCTGTTTCTTTTTTATTTGAAGAGCATCAAGTTGCATGGCTAGGGATTGCAGTATGTCAGTTTTCATGTCATCCAGCAGGTTTCCTCAATCAAATTTTGTAAGTGAGGATGATGATCCACTGGTGGTTGTATGTGTATCCCTCGTCCCATCCTTAGTTTTCCTAGATCTTGAGTATTTTTTGAATATTTGCAGGATCTGGTCAAAATATTTTTGGAATATGTCTCCATCTCCAAGGAGATTTAAGACCTCAAAATTCTCCTCTTTTACACCTCTGAGAAGGATAAGTTTTAGTGATTCGGGATCCAATGTGCAATGGTTGGCTCATTTGTAGCTGAGTTGAAATCTTTGGGAATAATCTTCTAATGACTCTCTATCTCCTTGTTGCATCCTAAATATTTCATCCCTAGTATCTTTGGCCTTGCAGTAGTCCCTATATTTTTCTAAGAATGATTGTTTCATTTGATCCCAGCTAAAGATACTATTTCCTTCAAGGCTCATGAACCATCGAAGTGATAGGTCTTTTAGTGTGGAAGGAAAAAGACTAAGCTTTTCTGCATCAGTAGTGTAATCAAATGATCTGCAAACTACCTCAAATTCAAACAGGAATGTGTCAGGATCCTCTGAAGTCAACCCATGAAAGTTTGGCAGATTGTTAGGATTGATGTTTTTCATTCTGCCATCTCCGAGAGGTATGCTAATGGGAAAAGTGAAAAGCTCCCTAGGTTCTTCCTCTTCATTTGCCATTGAGGTGTTTGATCTGGAACTGGTAGTGAAGTTGCTTTTGTTTGGATCGTATGTGGAGTCAGTCTCGTTTTCAGAGTGTAGAAATTCAAACTGAGAATGGTCAGAACTATTATTACCGTTGTTGCTCATGGAATGCTTGGGCAGAAAGTGGCCAAACCTATCCCTTTGTCGACGAGGCATTAATTGGTAGAATATATTTATGTTTTTGTTTTATGTAATTTTTGTTTCCTTTTTGTGGTTTTTAGGTGATGTCTCCTAAAATATTAGCACCTCCCCGGCAACGGCGCCAAAAAGTGGTGAGCTCCTAATATGGATGCCTAATGAGGGAAGCTTATACCAAGAGCCTACTTTAAATGTCAACCCGGGGAACGTACAAACTTGAGAGATGCATGCACTGTCTGTGCTCTTTATAGGATAATCTCCTGTCACAGTTAAAGGGCGGTATCGATGTTCTATAGATTGTCTACTAAATGTGAGGTTTTTCTACTTAATGTGAAAACTGATTATGCTATGAAATTGAATACTGGAAAGCAATGAATCTGATTAAAAGAATTAAAGTGCTGAAAGCGGTAAATATATTATGAGAAGTAAAGCAAGGAATCTATTCTAAGGAATTAAAATGCTGAAGTAATTAGATGTTGATCTGTTCTAAGAAATAAAGACATAAAGATAGTAAATCTATTTGAAATAATTAAACTGCTGAAATAACTAAACGCTGAGAATGAAAATACCATAACAGAGCTATTTTACTATTGGGGAAACGAAGTCTGTAACTACTGTCTGTGCACACAATTTGAGTCTTGATCTATCTTATTCTACCAATCTAGATTTGAAATACGATCATTCTATGCTTACCCATCTTCCACTAAGAATTTAAAAAAGATTAATCACGATGAGAAACTGCAATGAACTCCAGATCTAACCATGACATCGAAAGCTTAAGCTATTACACATGTAATCGTGAACAAAAATATGCGTGCAAGAACGAACCTATAGGCCTACTGAAATCATTTTACTGTACTATGGAATGCATTCTAAATTGCTACAGAAAACAATGACTCATTCAACGCTACCATACATCATAGAACTGTTCATCAATGTAAAAACGTATACTGGGAAAAATACCTGCAGATAGGAATCTCCTGACCTACGTGTTGGAGGGGTCCTCCCCAACCCGTACTCAGCAGAGAATAAAAACTCAGAAACGCTTGCTGGAATTAATCATCAATCTTTCATTAATATGTAAAATCCATGTCAAAATAGAAGTATGTACTTCAGTATCTCAATAGTGCAGAAAACGTTAACAATAATGTCTTTCACAAAAATAACAGCAGGGACCTCTCGCTACCCGAGAAGTCCATATTTATACATTTTAACTCTAATCCTAACTGATTGTCTAAGTGCTGATTCATCTGGAAAGTGGGAGTGTGTCCCCTATAAATCAAGAAACAGGGCGCCAAGCTTGTGGTGATCCTTTAGTCTTCTACACGTCCTTCCTTTAATAAACCTGAACCTGCTCAATCATGCTTGGTTTCCATATAATCAGTTTAATTGATACGCATTCTAACATACAAGATTAATCATAAAAACAATTTCATTAAATCATTAAAGCAAAACCACTTTTCCCACAATTGAGTGCGTTTCGTTACCATTGCTTGAGCTGGACTGTGGAAAAAGGGTTATCAAAATACCTGAAAAATGGACCCATCAATAGTCCTTTCACATTTTCATTCATTCTTATTCATATTGTGTTTGCTGTGAATATTTAATTAATACTACTAATTATAACTTAATAGATTATTAGGTTATTAGTGAAAGGTCATAACCCTTCGTTATGATTGCTCAAGCCTTATAAAAGGCCATCTTATTGTAATTTTATAATCATCATCTAATATATTATTCCTATTTATCATTCAATATGAGATTCAGATTCGACTATTAACAGTCCAACCGAATACGGTTGCTGCATTTGGTATCAGAGCATAATGCTCCTCCATCTGAGCTTGGATTCAGCTCACACTCAGAGCGGACTCGCTCCTCCATCAGGTGAGCTCGGACTCTGCTCATTCCTCCATTCCGCTGCATCACTCGCTCCATTCCGCCTGCAACACTTCCATCCACGCTCTGCCCCCCCCCCACAGCCATCCCACTCCACGGCTCCTCCACGCCCAACAAATTCCCGCGTATCCTCTCCTTTACTCCATCCATGTGCCATTCCCTTCCTCCTCCACGTTGTTCCTCAGATCCCCTCCTACCTGCACCACTCCACACTCATGCCCCCCCCCCTCTTCCATACCCAACACACCCCTTCACGCCCACGCCCACACCTGCGTCCAACTCCTTCCTGCTGCAATCCTTCTCGTGCACCATACTCCACTCCACCCTCGCGCCCTTCCTCGCGTGTCCCTTCAACCTTCCCTTTGACTCCCAACGTCCCCCGCCTACCTCGCTCATCCCCTCCTCGTGCGCCTGCAGCTCGCCCTCGTGTGCTCCCTCCTCCTGCTTGCACCCTCCTTCCCAACATCACGCCGTCCTCCTGCCCATCACCCATCCTCACTCCCATCGCCCTTCTGCTCTCTGAACTCTCCACACCACTCCCTCTCCACGCTCCTCCAGCGCCACCCTCTCCTTCCCGCTACCACCACAACCCTGCCCTCCTCCTCCTCGCCGCTACCCCCCACGCCGCCTGCTCCATACACCTGTGCTATACCCCAACCCCACGCCCTCACAGCTTACCCACACGCAGTCCAGCACCGTCCCTTCGCTTCGCGCCACCTTCCAGCACTCTCCCTCACGCCCTTTCATCCTTCCCTCCACACAAAACCCTAAACCTACAAAAAGACAAACAAAAAGTATAATATTATAATATTACATTATAATATTTCAAAATTTTCAATTTTATTAATAATAATAATTATTATTTTTAATATTGTTAAAAATAATAATATTATTAAAATATATATATATATATAATATTAATTTATTTATTTATTATTATTCAAAATTTCACCTTAAAAGGCCAAAATAGCCCTCTACAAACTTCCATGCACCCATGGCATCTTGTAGTGAGAGTGACGAATTCATAAATCTCCTTGAGAAAATCCTTAAGGATATAGATGAAATAAAGAAATCTATGGACGAAACGTTTAAAGAAAATGAAGATGGATGTGAAAATCAGGTAGAAGAAACCATCCAAGCTAATGTAAAAGATGAAGATACAGTAGACTATTATGTCATCTCCCATGAGAGTAATAGTAACAATCAAGACATTGTGCAAGACAAAGATATAACATACCCTAGTAATGAAGAAAATGACAACAAAATATTTGACAAGAAGAAAGATGATCCTCACCAAGACTGTGATAAGAGACAAGCCGATGTTCTTATGAGCATTATAAGCACAAAGAGCCCATTCAAGGGAACTAACAAAATATGTGTTGGGAATAACAACACAACAATGGTTAAGATCGTAATACATGTTGAGCATGTTCAATTGATGACAGACATAGTTAAAAGAAGCAATCACACAAGTAGAAAAAGCGTAAACAAAACTTCACCAAGTTCATACTTATGAGCATTATAAGCACAAAGAGCCAATTCAAGGGAACTGACAAAATATGTGTTGGGAATAACAACACGACAATGGTTAAGATCGTAATGCATGTTGAGCATGTTCAATTGATGACAAACATAGTTAAAAGAAGCAATCACACAAGTAGAAAAAGCGTAAACAAAACTTCACCAAGTTCATACTTAATGCAAATACCAAGACAAAATAATCAAAAGGAGGCAATGGTCGTAATCAAAATCGTATCTCTCAAGTCATCAGTGCGACATAGAGCCAGAATAAAAAACGTCATGAGAAAACTCAGCTTTGAGGACAAAGCTTTCCTAAGGGGAAGGCAATGCTGTGAATATTTAATTAATACTATTAATTATAACTTAATAGATTGTTAGGTTATTAGTGAAAGTTCGTAACCCTTTGTTATTATTGCTCAAGCCTTATAAAAGGCCATCTTATTGTAATTTTATAATCATCATCTAATATATTATTCCTATTTATCATTCAATATGAGAGTCGGATTCGACTATTAACAGTCCAACCGGATACGGTTGCTACAGTGTTATAGATGTGACTAGGAGCGCACTAGTCATCCTCTCTCTCTTGGATCTTCTTTTGTACATTATCTCTCTTATCTTGGAGACACTAGGGCTTCTTGGAGCATCTTAAATGTTAGGGTTATGTTTTCATCCCTTGGAGACTTGGATATTAGGGTTTTGATATGAAACCTTAGGTTGTACTTGTGGAAGTGAAGAATAACAAGAGACATCTTGCCTTTAGGACATGCTTGTGTGATGCTAGCTTGTTGGAAATCCTGGTTGGAGCTAGGGTTTTTCATTGTTTTTCCTAGCTCAGGTTTTGGAGAGCTAGAGGAGTGTACCAGCCTTGGGATAAGTCTATGGGGTATGTACATGAATTTCATATTTATGCATATTAATGAAGATTCCAACTGTCCAATACTTGTGTAATTGCATACTTGATTTTCAGCCATCTATATCTTCATGGTTTTTTAATTTCTGGCACTTAATATGTCTCAGTCTTGCGAATTTGACATAAGTTAAGGATGCAATTGTTAAGTGTTTTAAAATTTATATTGAAGAAGATAGGGCAGCTTTGTTGTTGTATTTGTAGCTTTCATAAGTGATTTTCACATATGTTATATGCCTGATAAGATTTCCCTAGAGGGCTGAAACTTATTGGCACACTTTGGTATCTTATATCTTGAATTGCCTAGTGGATTTGGTTTATTAAGAGTTGAAGTATCATTTTCTATTTTGTTTAAATTTCATCATATCCCTAAGGCTGAAAATTCACAGGATTAAGATCAAGGAAACCTCTAGTTGAGAGGCAAAATTTATGTTTTACATTAATTACCATATTTTCAGGACATTTCTACATATGTATTCTCATGGCTCCAGAAAACAAAAAACAATTTCTTCTAGTCCCCATTCTGGATTTTGATCATTGCAATCATACTTGAATATATATCATATGTTTTGTCCAAATTTTTTCACATTTTACAAGTCAAAATACATCCTGAGGTTAGTGTAACTTTCTTATCACTTCCAACCTAAGAAACTTTTTTAAGGCAATAATATTGATTTCAAAAGCACCAACATAGATATGCAACTCCAAATTTTGAACCCAATAAACAACTCGTAAGAAATACTCATTTGCTTTTGGCACTGTATTCTTTTCTAGACAGTGTGCAACCTGAACACATCATGGTAGCACATAAATTTCCATGACATGGACATATACCAAGAAATTCTTAACAATGGATAATTGAATAATTTAAGAGGCCAATTGAAATCCTTGGCCCACTGATATATTATTGAATGTAAAATTGTTGTTCTACAATGTAATAAGAACCAATTTCCAGAAACAGATAAAAAGAGAAAAAAGAGAAGAAAAAAAAAGATGTCTATTTAAACTACAAAGTGAAGCATAATGGACAATGCCAAACAATGAAATATTCAGCTGGCTTTCTCAGCTATTACAAAATAAAAAATAGGTAGGTTCAACTTGTTTCAATCTTGTATTCTACAGAGTTGTTTCGGGATCTTCTAGAATGTGATACTAAATAATCATAGAAGAAAAGAACTTCAGAAAGATTACATTCAAGACTCAACATAGTTTAGAGACTATTTCATCGATAAAGCAGTGAAACATTTTAACCTTTAAAATATGAAATTCAAGCACAACAAATCTATGGAACAAGAGAAACCATTACAAGAGATGCATGCAAAATAATATGTGAAAACTGTGCAAAAGACTTCCAGCAGTTCTCTATTGAACTCGGAAGTAGAATACAATACAATACAGTAACAATGACTGAATAGTTTGAATTAACCAAGGAGGTCATTCGAATCACCTACATGGTGTAGCTGGTATGCACTAGGAATCCTCATCATCAATCAATGATAGTGTCATCAATGCACAAGTAACGGTCAACCAGGTGTCAAACTGAGTCTAACTAAATGTAGGTAGGTGTAACTGATGCATGGAGCACTAATGTAGTGAAGGAGAATCCAAAGAGGGCGCATGAGGAGTTGTCTAGAGTCAGATTAGTCAAACTAGTCTCTCTGTATGTCCATCGGAGTGTTTAAGTTAGTTAACAAGTCAATCTGTCCTCAAATCAAGGAACAGATCCACAAATCAAGCAACTAACTGAGTGTGTCACTGGTGGTAGGTAAGAGAGGGTGCACTTGGTCATAGGAGATTAAAACAAGGCGCATGATGGACTAGGAGGTCTGGAACTGAACAGAAATAAGCTCTCGGGGCTAGTAAACTAGGGACTAGGTGCTGGGAGACACCATACTGATGACTGGGATGCATGCATGCATGCAAAATGCATGCAAACATAAAAATGATGTTGAGAATATCCTAACACCCCCCCACAGGATATACTATGAGGTAAAAAATAAAAGATAGGGCCCTGGTTACTGAAACCAAAGGTCACCCCAATACATAAAATAATCCAAAATGCTAGAAAAAATCTAAGTGAGGAAAGAGGGAAAACCCAGTGGGAATAAATCACCCCCTCAAGTTGAACACTGAAGGATATAATCTGTCTCCACCATAGTATAAATCACCCCCAACAGTGAACGAAGGTAAGAGAACTTCTTCTCAGTGAAGCTATTGGTGAAGATGTCTGCAATTTGCTCTTCTGTAGGGCAATATTGCAGTACAATGGTCTTGTCATGCACAAGCTCTTGGATGTAGTGCATGTGGATATCAATATGCTTGGTCCTCTGTCTCTGAAATGGATACGTCGAGATCTTGATATCTCTCTGACTGTCACAAAAAATGACAGTAGAAGTGGTGCTACCAATATCAAACTCTGTTAGAATACCCTGCAACCAAACTGCATGAATGCAAGCGTTGACCGCTCATCGATACTTTGCCTATGTTGAAGATAAGGAAATGGCAGCCTGCTTTTTGCTTGACCAGCAAATAGGCCCTGTTCCAATCATGAAAACATATCTGGAAGTGGACTTATGATCAATGCTATCACCTGCCCAATCTGAATCAGTAAATCCCACTAAATCTAGCTTGGAATCTGCAACATAATGTATGCCAAAGTGTCTAGTACCCTGCACATAGTGCAAGATTCTCTTGGCTTCCCTCCAATGAAGCTTATGGGGCTGCTGCATATATCTTGACATGACACTCACGGAATAAGAAATATTAGGCCTAGAATGTGTCAAGTATAGAAGACTTCCAATCAACTGTCGATAAAGTGTCGAATCCACCAATGGTGTGGAATCACCATCCTCAAGTCTTATTCCCAAGAGGAATGGGAATGGTGCTGCCTTACAATATGACATATTAAATTTGTTTAGCAGGTCTGAAACATATTTTTGCTGAGATATGGTGATCCCATCAAAATTTTGAGCAATCTCTAACCCAAGGAATTGCTTCAACAAGCCCAAATCACTCATGTCAAAAGCTAGATTTAAAGCAGTTTTTGTGTTTCCGATCGAAGCAAGATTGCTTCTAGTTATAAAAAGGTCATCAACATAAGGACAATGATCAGAAAATTACCTTCATGCTGATGTAGGTACACATTTGGATCCGATTTTCACATTGCAAAAATCCGTGTCAGAAGGAAGGAATCCATCTTTGCATACCAAGCTCTTGGGGCTTGTTTTAAACCATACAATGATTTCTTCAGTCTGCACACTAATGTCGGATCTGATATGTATCCTTAATGTTGCTTCATGTAAATCTCTTCTTTCATATCTCCATGAAGAAATGCACTCTTCACATCCATATGGTGCACTTCCCAGTGCTTAGATGCGGAAATTGCCAAAACTAGGCGGATAGAATCCATCTTTGCAACCGGTGCAAAGGTCTCAGTGTAGTCCACTCCTTGGAATTGGGAGAAGCCTTTTTCACCCAACATAGCTTTTCATTTGCAGTTTGAGCCATCTGTAGTACTTTAGTTTGGTAGAGCCATTTGCATTGGACTAATTTCCTACCGGGTGGAAGGGAAACTAGCTCCCATGTAGCATTTTTCTGAAGAGAACTGTACTCTTCATCCATGGTGGTTTTCCATCTCGGATCTCGATGGGAATGATAATATGATTAAGGATCTAAACCTACCAAAAAACATTATTTAGATAGTAAAGGATCAGAATATGAAAGAGCCATACCTGCTCTTTGAAAGTCTGCTCTAGTTCTTCTTGGATCGACAGGATTTCCAATGTTTGAACTAGCGGATTGGAGAGTATTTTGGGACCACTTTGGAAACTGTTGGAGCTCATATGGATCTGCATCTAAACCTGATATTTCATTTTAATCGACATCTAATAAAATATCAGAAATATTATAACACAAACTATCATCATCTTCTTCCGAATCTTCTTCTTCTAGAGGCGACAATTCAACAGTTTCTTCCTCGTCTAGTTTTAGATCTTGAAGCGGTTCTTCAAATCTTACACTTCGCTCGATGAATATATTTTTGGATCTGATATCAATGAGTTTTTGGCCTTTAAATTCTTCAGCATATCCAATGAGGATGCACTCAGTACTTTGCGGATCCAAATATTTTCTCTTCTCAGTCGGAATTCTATCCCATGCAGTTGAGCCAAAAACCGTGAGATTGGACACATCAGGCTTGTGACCAGTATAGGCTTCGAAAGGAGTAGTACCTTTTATGGATGAGTGTGCAAATATGTTTTGAATGTATGCAGCAACATTCATGGCCTTAGCCCAAATATTTGCATCCAAACCCTTTGACTCAAGCATGCAAGTTTCCATTTCTTTCAGTGATCGGTTCTTCCTTTCCGCTACACCGTTCTGCTGAGGTGTGCTGGATCTGAATTCCATTTTCTGCACAAAGTTGCAGCAGCTCTGATTTGATATATTTACCTCCATTATCAGATCTAAGATCTTTGATCTTGCTCTCGATGGCATTCTCAACAGAAGCCTTGAAAATCTTGAATTTTTCTAGCACTTCTAACTTGTTTTTGAGAAAGGAGACCCATGTGAATCTGGAGAAGTCATCAATAAATGTCAGAACATACCTTGATCCATTCATGGAGGTATGTGGTAGTGGACCGCTGATATCAAAATGAATCAACCCCAAAATACAAGAAGCTCGGATAACTTTTCCTCAGTCAAACTTGTGCTCGAGGTGCTTCCCAATGATGCAACCCTTGCATATTCCTTTCGAGGATTTGATCTTCAAAAGGCCATCGACCATGGATTTATTTTGGATCAGCTACAAATATTTATAATTTAGGTGTCCAAACCTCTCATGCCATAGCCTACTAACCTCATTTCCATGATTCAGAAGAGAACTAGGCTTTGAATGTGGTAAAAAGTGAGAAAACTCATATGTTTTTGCAACATGATTTGCCTTTCCTACTGCAATGAGCTTTCCGGTGGAAATATCATAAATTTCAACATCATTGGGGATGAATACAACCTTCTTTGGTAAACCAATGTGTGTCATTTGATACACATAAAGCAGGTTCGTAGCTAGAGAATGAACATAAAGAACATTTTGAAAACTGCCATGTTCTAAATGAGTAGTACCTTTGCCTTTCGAAGAAATTTGTGAGTCATCTCCCATGTGGATGGAGATGGTGCTGTCAGAGTCCAATGAAGAAAAAGAATATTTGTTTGCAGACATGTGATTCAAATCTCCTGAATCTATGAGAAGAGTGGTGGAATTCGAAACACTAGCCATGAGTGCATGACCTCTTTCTGTATGATCATTGTTGTCCTTCTTCCTTGTGCCATCAGGAAGAGAAATGTTGTTTTTCTCCAAGAGAAGGGCCATCTGATCTATGGTCTTCTTCATGCATGAGATTTTGAGATGAAATACCTTGCTACAATAAGAACATTTAGTCTTCTCTTTGCCCTTTTGTTTGTCTTTTCTTGAACCGGATGGCTCATGTGATTGATTAGTCTTCTCCTTTTGCTTTGGATGATCAAGCTTTGGATTCTCTTTCTTTTGCTTCCCTTTTCCATTTGTAGCTTTGGATCCTCCAGCAAAAAGGGCTTGATATTTTGAGGTTTTGATGGTCCCCATTTGAACAAGCTTATCATGCTCTTTTGTCAAGGATTCAATGAAGGAATTCAAGGTAGGCATCTTCCAATTAGGAATTGTGATATTTCCCGTATTGAAAGTGGAAACAAAAACTGAATAATCTTTTCCTAGCTTCGTAAGGATGGATAGAATCAATTGATTATCTTCCTTTTCCACTCCACATTGCTTCAAAATCATTACCAAGTGCTTAAAATTAGTGAAGAAGTCATTGATGGTTTCGAAATTCTCAGGATTGAGTGCAATCAACTCATTTTCTAGTTGATAGGATCTCATTTCATCCTACTTTCCAAAGAGAATGGCAAGTTGATCCCACACCTCTTTCGGAGTAGTCAATCCACTAAGATGGAAAAGAAGATGCTTAGAAATGTTGAGACAAAGGAAACCATAAACCATAAGCTTCATCAAGCTTATTGAAGTATTTTTCCTTCTCTACTGCATATGTAGCTTTGACTTCTAGACCCATGGTGACTCTGTAGAAGCCCTTAGAGCGCAATATTATCTCCATATCAGCCTTCCACTTATCATAGTTGAAAGGAGTGAGAAGATTTGATGAAGAAGTGTCCATCTTCAAGAAGAGCGAATGCAATAGGAGGAGGAGAGAACCTACAAATCACAAAACAAACAAGAACCTTTAGGTGGACAACCTGCACTTTTCAAGTTGCATCACACCCGGCATAGGAGATCAAGCAAGCTTGAAGATCCAATGATCAATATCCAGGAATTATGTGGAAACTCTCGGCTTCTGGTGCAAAATTGGAAAAAATAGCTACAAGTGCAGAATATGCATGCAGTGTAGAATCACTAGTGCAGAATCACCAGTACAGAATATGCATGCAGTGTAGAATAGTTGGCTTGTACCTGCCATGGCTCTGATACCATATGAAATTCAAGCATAGCATATCTATGGAATAAGAGAAACCATTACAAGAGATGCATTCAGAATAATATGTGAAAACTGTGCAAAAAGACTTGCAGTAGTGCTCTATTGAACTCAGAAGTAGAATACAATACAATACAATAACAATGACTGAATAGTTTGAATTAACCAAGGAGGTCATTCGAATAGCCTACATGGTGTAGCTGGTATGCACTAGGAGTCCTCATCATCAATCAGTGATAGTGTCATCAATGCACAAGTAACGATCAACTAGTTGTCAAACTGAGTCTAACTGAATGTAGGTAGGTGTAACCGATGCATGGAGCACTAATGTAGTGAAGGAGAATCCAAGTAGGGTGCATCAGGAGCTGTCTGGAGTCAGAATAGTCAAACTAGTCTCTCTGGATGTCCATCGGAGTGTTTCAGTTAGTTAACTAGTCAATCTATCCTCAAATCAAGGAACATATCCTCAAATCAAGCAAGTGTGTCACTGGTGGTAGGTAAGAGAGGGCGCACTTGGTCATAGGAGATGAAAACAAGGCGCATGATGGACTAGGAGGGCTGGAACTGAACATAAATAAGCTCTCGGGGCTAGTAAACTAGGGACTAGGTGCTGGGAGACACCATATTGATGGCTGGTGCAAACATAAAGATGATGGTGAGAATATCCTAACATAAAAGCTCTATTTATATATGTTTTCACAATTTCATTGGCTAATATTATAATTATTAAAGAGAATATGGCGTGTATTCAAGAGCATTTGATGTAAATTTTAAACATATTGCCAAGCAGTCATGAAGATCCATAGAGTTCAATTTAAAAGTAAAAGCATAATATGGGGCTAAGAATTATTCGAGGATGAATTTTGATGTAGCATAGGAACTATAAACAAATCTATAAATAACTATCATCGCATCTCCAAAAGACAATTGAGATTGAGTTACATAATCCTGCAAATTATAAGAATTACTTACATGTGATTTTCAGTTGACACAAGCTTCAAATTCAGAATTTCCTTGGCTAGTTCATTTACATCCTTTGTATTTTGATCTGAATGCCTTGGATTTGCAGACCCTGAAGCAAACGAATTAGTTAATAAGCGCTACGAATATTATATGTATGTTAATTAAAGTTATTAATTATTAGTGAAAGGGTGTAACCCTTCACTATACACGCTCAAGCCTATAAAAGCGAGCCTCATTGTAAATTATTAATCATCCATTTTATCAATCATTTTATCATATATATTTTTATATTCAATTATGTGAAGTCGGATTCGCTTCTCAATGGAGACAACCGGATTCGGTTGTGGCATTTGGTATCATAGCCAGCCGTTCTCGGCCCCTGCTGATTCTGGCTTTTAGCCATCCATCTTGGAGCTTTCTCCAAATCTGGATTTTAGCCATAATTTCAGAATTATCTGAATAAGGTTTTTGACCTCCCTCACATCTCTCTCCTTTTCGCTGCCACTCTCTCTCGGCCACCTCCCATCCTTTTCATATCTCCATACGCAACACCCACTCTGCTCCCCTCGTTGCCCCCATTACTTCCACCCTCATTCTCCAGCTCCAACGCAACCTCCTCCCACACCGCGCCCACACCTGCTTCCACACCACCAAACTCCTCTATGTCTCCCATCTACCTGCATCCTACTCCTTGCACATCCACTCTCTTCCCACAACCACGCTTGCCCACGCCCACGCTCGCCCATGCCCACGCCCACGCTCGCCCTCCTGCCCCCACAGCCACACTCCCCCATGCCCGACGCTGCTCCACTCCCCACCTACGTCCACCTTCCTACCACATCCCGCTCGCTCTCCCTTCCTCCTCACACGCCCACCATATCTCCCTTTCACACCTCGACTTTGCCACTCCCTTCTCCTACACTCTTCCGCGCCACCTGAGTCCTCGCAGCTGCTATCCCCACGCCGCCTGCTCCATACACCACGTCTACCCCTGCTCCCGCCCTCATCCATGCACCACGCATCTACCTCCACCACGCGCCACCTTGCATCCATCTCCCTTCCCTCCACCGCACAGCATCCTCTCGTCGCCACCACCTCCACGCATACCCTATCTCTTCGCCCTCTCAACCTTCCCCCGCAACTCCTACTCCAGCTTCCGTCCGCCACCACCGACCCCCTTCTGCCCCTCCAGCTCGACCACCCCTCCACTCTATCCTTCCCTGGCCACCGTACCAGCCGCCATTTCTCCACTACATCTAAAAACCCTACTTCCACGTCCACTCAAAAGAAAAAGAAAAAAAACAAATTCCATAATATTATTGTTAAAAACTTGAGTGGAAAAAAATATTATAATAATATTATTATTACTTATTATTATAATAACATATAACATTTTGATAAGTAAAGAAAATTGCATATTCGTTTTTCATTAAGCATATGTCAGAAAACTGCAAGGACTACTGTAGAATAGCATTGCCCATTGAGGAACTTGCAAATGAAATAGACGAGGGCGAGATGGGCTCCAAGAACTTCAAGAAATGCTCCAAGAACTGCTACAGAACGGCTGTGTGGGTATTTGACTTGTGCCGGCATTAACTGAGATCATACAGAGCCCCCTCTCCTTGAATCGGGGTCGAAGGAACATTACGCGCGCGAGAGGATGTGGGGAATCTCTTGGAGGTGCTGAGCGATTTTTGGTATGGTAGTGGGCACCTATTTTGGCTGGGAGCTCCTTTTTTCCTAAATTCTGACGTCAGGAGATTACAGACTTCCTGTATTTTGGGTTATGGTGGAGCGGATGACGCAGACTATATACTTTCTATTTTAACACCCTTTTTCATATTGGTGGATTCGGGTTCCCTGGCTTGGATCTCGTTGCCAATATCCATGGGAATCGATCCAGGAGTACATTTGATCATGCGAAACCTGATCTGTAGGTGCCACTATGATGTCACTTGGACATTTGATCTGCTGATGTGAGATACAGTGTACTGGGTTTTTGGGGCCATTTGGAGTAATTGCTGGGGATTGATGGTGGACGATCGCTGGGATTTGAATCATCTTTGGAGGAGTTCGTGGTGTAGTTAGCTGTTGGAGTGTTTTGTGGCATGGGGGCCGATCTTTTTTTATTCTTGATATTATTTTATGAGATACTGTTCTGTCCGAGCTGATGATGCTTGTCTGGGGCCAGGGATTGCTGATATTTGTTTGATTTTGGTGCCTGGGATTGGTGAACCAGCTGTACTGAGGGCAAGGCTGGGGTGGGGTGATGGCGGATATGGATTACACCTCTGCTGGGGTACATGTCAGTGGGAATGTTGATGCTGGAATAGACACTGCGATGGCAGATGGATCAGGGGCTCTGACTGGACTCTCCATGAATGGTGGGGGGGGCAGCGGTCTTCTCTGGGCCTGAGGTAGCGCGGGATAGGATTGGACATCCTCCTGATTTACCTAACTCTGCCGGGGATACTTTTCATTGATCCGGGGTTCCTGCGAAGGCGGATTCTCATCGATTTTCTGCGAAGCGGGTTAAAGATCGAAAGAGACCGGATAAGTTGGTGCTGGGGGTGGATGTTACGATGGAAGAGGCGGAGGATTTCACACACACCGCAGTGGTTGGACATGTTCGGGGTAGAAGAATTGGACACGGTTTCCTTCAGCGTTGGGCGGCTGAGCAGTGGAAGGACTTGGTGTCTTCTGCTCCTGAGATACGGGTGTTGATGAAGGGTTGGTTCTCTTTTATTTTACCGAACCAGGGGGAGTTTGATATAGTCTTAAGACGACATTGGTCGATGATGGGCGTCCCTATCATCCTGAAAAGCTGGACTCCCTTTTTCGACTCTAAATCGGAGAAAATAGATGCTGAACCGCTGTGGGTGAAGCTTCCTGGATTCCCCATGCATCTATGGAATGAAACTCGGTTTGCAGAGATTGGAAATTTTCTTGGTGATTATGTGTGTACGGATTACTCCCACCATGAGACTGGAAATTATACGGTGGCTAAGATTCTGGTTAAAATCGACCTTCGGCAGGGGCTCTCTGCTGAGATTAACATACAATCCAAGGATGGGGATTTTGTTCAACTTCTGGATTATGTGGGGGTGCCGTTTAGGTGCCACCGCTGCCACGATCATGGACATTTGGTAGCCAGCTGTCCATTAACGTATCGGGCATGTAAGCCGATGGTCAGGGTAGGAGCTGCTGATCGTGCTGATCCTTTGTTGAAGGTGAATCCTCAGCAGGTGAGGGTTGATGGACGTGGGCCTGCACTTGCTCATGGAGAGCACTCTGCTACTGGGGTATCATCTAATCGTGGGATTCCTGGTGATGGGGAAACTCTGCCTCCATCAGAGAACATTGCATTGAATACTATTGGATCTGCTGATTCGGAGGATGTGGGGGCCACTTTTACTGAAACCTCTTTGACTCGGGCCTACACCAGCAAACCGAGGGAGTTGTCCATTTTACGAGGGAGATCTGCTGCAAACCCCCAGGGTATGTCTCACTTCATTTCACCTGTTGATTCTATTTTATTTTTCTCTGATGATGTGGGGGGAGGTAGTCATGGGCCCCCTCCACTCGCTTGTACCGATTTACATAGTCCAGTTGCTACTTGTTTGATGTCTGATGCGGACTATACATCCACACCATCCATGGTATCCACCAAACACTCCAGCTGTTCTGTGGGACGAAGTATCCGCTACGCTCTTAGAAATAGGGAGATAGCTGCTGACGGATCGGGGGGGAGGGGACTTCCTGATTTGGCTCTTAGCACTGGGGGTAAGGGACGGGGACGAAAATCCCTCTTTTCTAAGGCACAAGATCGGGCTAAGGTTGACTTAGTGATGGGCACGCAATCTTCCATTGAGTGGGCACTTAGAGCAGAGAAAGCCCTGGATGGGGGTCTCTAATGAAAATTATGTCCTTTAACTGTCGCGGGTTGGCGAGTCCCATTAAAAAATCATCTCTTAGGAGGTTGGTGGACTTAGATCAACCAGATATATTACTGTTGCAGGAAACTTTGGGTGGCAGTGTGGATGTTGTTCGGACTTTAGAATCTTTGCTTCCTGGATGGAAGTTTGTAGGAGTGGATGCACGGGGGCGTTCTGGAGGGCTGGCCTCGGGGTGGAAGGTGAAGAGCTGTAGATATGACTGTTCTTGGGGTATCCCTTCTGGTATCGGTTTGGAAGTTTGGGATGCTGAGATTGGTAGGTTGATCACGGTCCTCAATATCTACGGGCCATATTCAAATCGGGTTGGATTCTGGGATTCCTTATTAAGTATGAATATTTTTGAAGGCAGGGATGTGATTCTGGGAGGGGATTTAAATCTCTCGCTGGGGTCTTCTGAAGTGTGGGGGCCTCGGGCTGCACCGGATACATTGGCAAATTTTTTCATTCAAGCCTTCGCCAGGAAGGATCTACTAGACATACAACCTACAAAGTTAACTCCTACTTGGTGTAATAAGCGAGCTGGGGACCATAGGGTAGCTAAAAGACTGGATAGGTTTTTGGTGGCTGATGTATTAGTACTGGGGGTTGATGTTGTCCGGCAGTGGGTAGGGTCAGTTGGGGTATCTGATCACTGCCCCATATTTCTGGAGTTAAGAGGCAGAAGTAAAAAACCCCCAAGTCCTTTCAAATTCAATCCTAGCTGGCTGAAGGAGGAGGATTATCATAACATGGTTCAGAATCTGTGGGTTCATCGACCTATAGATTCATTAGAGTACGCAGTTGCACACTTTCAACATAATCTACAGCGCATAAAAGTGGCCACTATCCTATGGGCACATGAGAAACGGGTTCGTAATGAGCAGAATCTGTAGACTGATGAGTTGAATATAGATAAACTGATTCATTGCCCGAGCATGGGCTTTATGGATGATCAGCAGAAAGGTGAGTTGATGGAATGGGAGAAACACAGAAATGAGATTCTGTGTGAGCGAGAAGAGATGTGGAGAATGAAAAGTAGGGCAATCTGGCTACAGTGCGGTGATGAGAACACTAAATTTTTTCAAGCATATGCAAAAGGGAGAAAATCGACTAACTCTATCTGGGAACTATCTTCTACTGAAGGGGAACGGGTCTCCAGTTTTGATGGATTGGCGGAGATGGGTGTTAGACACTTTGGAGATTTATTCACTGCACAACCTGGGGCCTCTATTGCTGAGGTAATTCGTGTGACTCAGCTTTTCCCTCGTTTTGTGGGGGAGGAAGAAAATCGATTGTTGATGGAGGAAGTGTTGCCGAATGAGCTATTGCAGGTATTGCATTCCTTTCAGAAAGATAAAAGCCCTGGGCCAGATGGCTGGCCTATCGAATTCTTCTTGGGATTCTATGACCTCTTCGGGGAGGAATTATTGAATGTGGTGGAAGAATCGCGGAAGGCTGGGTTTGTACATGGTCCATTTAATTCGACTTTTATTGCTCTTATACCAAAATCGGACAAGCCCGAATTCTTTGATGAATTCAGACCTATCTCTCTCTGCAATTGTATCTATAAGATCATCTCTAAGGTTATGGCGTGGAGACTCAAGAATATTTTGTCTCAGCATATCTCTTGTGAACAATTTGGCTTCTTGGAAGGTCGACAAATTCATGAGGCCATCGGTGTTGCCCAGGAAGGACTACACACTCTGAAAGTGCAAAAACAGAAGGGTGCTGTGATCAAGATTGATCTTTCAAAAGCATTTGACAGAGTTAGTTGGCTCTATCTCCGGATGCTCCTTACACACCTGGGTTTCTGTTATGAATTTATCCGATGGATTATGGCCTGCATCACTACGGTGAGCTTTGCTGTATTGATCAATGGCTCTGCGAGTCCATTCTTCCATGCGGGAAGGGGCCTTAGACAAGGATTCCCACTTTCTCCGCTGCTATTCCTCCTTGTTGCTGAAGGACTCAGTCGTTTTATACTGAAAGCAAAAGCTGATGGTTCCTTTCGTGGAATATCCATTTCTCAGGTACTATATATCTCTCATCTCCTATTTGTTGATGACATTCTGATCTTTTGTGATGGCACCCGACAGGATATTGATAAGGTGGTTGAAGGTCTCAATTTAGTGCAAATAGCTGCGGGTATGTTAGTGAACATTAACAAGTCATCAATCACTTGTTCGCATTTAACCAAGCAGGAGATTCACTATTTGACACTTAGACTACCTTACAGGACATTGGATATCGATGATGGCTTAAAGTACCTTGGCTTTCACTTGAAACCAAATGCATATCAGAAGGTTGATTGGCACTAGTTATTAGCTAAATTAGAACAGCGACTACTTGGATGGAGTCATAAATGGTTCTCACGGGCTGGGAGGCTGGTTCTAATTAAATCTGTTTTGGAAGCAATCCCGGTGTATTGGCTGTCTCTAGCTTGGATCCCCAAAGGAGTATTGGAACAGATTCGACGGTTGTGTTTTGCTTTTCTTTGGAAGGGTAAGTGTGACAAACGAGCGTTGGTGTGGGTCAGATGGGAAAAACTTGCAGTCCCAAAATCACTGGGAGGATGGGGGTTAAAGAATATATTTCTGTTCGCAAAAGCCTTGGGGGCCAAGGTGTTGTGGCGACTTATTCACACACAGAGCCTCTGGACTAGAGTGGTCTATCATAAGTATATTGCCCCACTTACTCTACTTGAATGGATCAGGCTGGGCAATAAGACGAGGGAAAACTGCTCTGTGGTTTGGAAAGCGGTGGTGCAGAACTTCCATTTGGTAGGATCTGGATTAGTGTGGCGGGTTGGAAATGGGAGACTTATTCATTTAGGACTGGACCCTTGGGTTGGATGTAGGGGTGGCCATGTCCTACATGTGGATTTGAGGAATATTTTGGCAGAAAGGGGTTGTCATTTCTTGGCTGATATTGCGGATCCAAGAACATCTACACTTTGGCATCAGGGATGGATCACTGCACTAAGACTGGAGATCCCTGGTGATATGCATGGGGCTTGGGAGGATTATCTTTGGCACTTAAGACTATCTTATATACGACTGACAAATAGGACTGATGAATTGATTTGGGGCCTTCATCCCTCTGGAAAATACTCCCCTAAGAATGGATATATTCAGTTGAATGTGGATGTACATAACAGGGGATTGGTGTGGTGGTGGAAACATCTGTGGAAGCTAAAGTGTCCAGGTAAAACAAAACTACTCTTCTGGGCAATTCTGGAACAACGGGCCCCAACCTGGGACATTCTACAAAGACGATTCCTACAGAGGCCGGGGTTCTGTCCACTTTGTAGGGATGCAGAAGAGACTAGTTCACATCTCTTTGTACATTGTAGGTATTCTCAGGTAGTTTGGGCTGAGGCCTGCATATTACTGGATCTCAATGTGGGGGTGGCAGGGTGCGAGTACACATGAGGCATTCCAACTGTGGTGGATATCACATAAGACATCAAACATCCGGGCTTTCCCTTGTATATATGCCTGGGGCATCTGGATTACCAGGAATATGATCATTTTTCAAGATTGCAGGGCTCCAATGGCGAGTGTAGTGGCACAAATCGTGGCTATTACGCTACACTTCAAGGCACCTGTCCCTGTGGTTCGAACGCGACCTGTGTGTGTGGAGTTGATTGACAAATCCATGCCATGGGCTTTTTTTGATGGTGCTTCAATAGACCATCAATCGAAGTGTGGTGGGGGGGGGAGTACTATACAAAACAGAGTCTCTTTACTTTCATCTGGTGGCTGGGTTGGGGAGGGGATCCAATAATTTCACTGAACTCATGTCTCTCAGGCTGCTGATGTTATTCGCCCTTGAACAAGGATGTCTATCTCTACAGGTTTTTGGCGACTCTATGTTAGTTATCAACTGGGCTAAGGAGATCACACACTGCAATGTGATGATACTCTTACCTATTCTGGAGGAGGTTATCCTGTTAAAGCAGTCTTTTTATCATATATCATTTACACATGTCTACAGGGAGAGAAATGAGATTGCTGATATGCTCTCCAAAGAAGCGACACAGCAGCACTATCCATTTGGCACTTGGAAGATCACAAATCACACACCCGTGGGCACCAACAGCTATTACCATCGACCTTTTCACGAAGAGAATGAGGCACAGATTGAGCCATAGCTCAGATATAGGTGACAAGCGCGGGGTTTTCTGTAATGACCGGGATGGACAATCGCTGCGATGCAAACGCAGACGAACCAGCAAGGGACATCACTGTTTTATATTTTAATTTGGATATATGTGGGCTGTAGCTCAGAGATTGGTGACAAGCGCGGGGATTTCTGAAATGACCGGGATGGACAATAGCTGCGATGTGCAGTCGAACCAGTGAGGGACATCATAGTTTTATATTTTAAATTTGGATATATGTGGGCTGTAGGGACAGTCGTTTACACTGTTATTTTTGTAGACCAGTGAACAGCAAATTCACTGTTAATTGAAATCTGTAATGGGATATTAGTGGGTTGTATGGACAGACCTGTATGAGTTTTGGGACATCTGTTAAGATGTTGATATGGGACAGATATATGTGACAATGTAGGGATCTTAGTGATTCTAATACATGTGCAGAATGTAATTTTGTTCATTTTATGAAATAAAATTACTGACTTTTTCCAAGGAAAAAAAACATATAACATTTCAAAAAATATATATTTTAAGTTGTGGAAGAAAAGACTATATATATATAGTTTATACAACATTAATATAATAATATTATTAATTAATTAATTAATAATTATTATTATAAAAAAATATTAATAATATTATTATTATTAAATTTTAATAATAATTATTATTATCAAAGAAAAAAAAAATCAATTCTTTTGAAATAAGAATTGTTTGAAGAAACAAAGCAAATTCAAGTCAAAGAAGACCAAGTCAAAGAAGACATTAAAGACAAGTCCAAGCAAGACTCATTATTATCAAAGAAGTCGAAGAACACTTATCATCGAAGAAATCAAGTCAAGGACAATCATTTATCGTTGAAGAAGTCAAAGTAAAGGAAGGCTTATCAAGAATTCGAGACGCGTTAACGACAAGGACGACCAAGTTTAAGAAAGACTCATCAAAGAAATCAAGGAAGATCATTCCACCGTCGAAGAAGACAGAAACCATGGAAGCCGATTTGCGAGAGAAATTAGAAGCCAAGTTAAAGCGCTATCGAAAAGACAATGAAGAATTATGAGACATCAATACACAATCAGAAGTAAGGATTGAACTACATAAGATACAAGAATGGTTCAATAAACAAACAATGTCCAACCAGAAAAATCACATAGAAAAATTATGTGTGCAAATCAAGGAATTAAAAGATGAAAGTGATTTCAATCAGAGATTGAAAAATCAAGATATAAAGAAGGAAATAAATAATTACGAAGCAGAAATAATACGCTTGAACAAAATCATTAGCGACAAAGATGAAGAACTAATGCAGTTACGACATAAATTAGAAAGTCAATAATCAGAGGTCGGCCAGTGTCGACAATAGATAAAAGTTCTTCAACAACAAAATGACGACTCTAAAAAGACACATAAGTCAGAGATCGCAAAGAGTAGTAAAACACTATCCAACAATTCCGAAGAAATTTTCAGATGAAGAAATCATAATAAGACACTAGTCACAAAAATTAAGAAGTTGAAAAATAGTCATAAGACAGAACAATCTATGGAAGACATTAAAGGAAAAATTTTAGACAAGCAGGAAGAAAATAGCTACATCAGAAGTCATAATGAAGATCTTAAGGAACAACTTAAGAAGTCTGACGATGACAGAAAATCGCAGGTCGAATTGATCAAGAAGCTTCAAAATGATAACATGCAGCTAGGAAACAAGTTGGAAAAGATACAGAATGAAACCTTAAAACCTCAAGAGACGAAAATAAAATCCCCAGCTCAGATCAATGCTCAAAAGACGACACTCGTAAAAGAAAATGACATTGTGAAAATTCCCTATCGACACCCCAACCATAAAAACCGATATTCCGAAAAAAGGGAAATGTCGAAAGACGATGGTACTAATGTGATCAAAGCTCTTAACGACATATCAGTGGGTAATCCCAACAGTCAGCAACAAATCAATTTGGGATGGATTGACCCATCCACATATCGGAAGTTACGCTCTACACTTAGCAGTTTGTATCGACATGTTTCATCAGCCATGACATCGCAAAGAACAATGCGACAAAATTATAAGGCTTTGAGGACAAAGCCTTTCTAAGAGAGTGGCAATGCTACGAATATTATATGTATGTTAATTAAAGTTATTAATTATTAGTGAAAGGGTGTAACCCTTCACTATACACGCTCAAGCCTATAAAAGCAAGCCTCATTGTAAATTATTAATCATCCATTTTATCAATCATTTTATCATATATATTTTTATATTCAATTATGTGAAGTCGGATTCGCTTCTCAATGGAGACAACCGGATTTGGTTGTGGCAATAAGGGAACCTGATGCTAGAAAAATAAAGGAGGCTAGACATCTAGAAAATCAAAAAATTCTAAAACATATATTTGGGATAAGGATTAGAACATTGATGTGTGATCTATCAGGGTTTGGCGAGGGAATTAAATAATTACATTTAAGGAACAAACAAACTTTTGACCCACAACCAAGATTTCAAATTCTAGACTGAAAATATTTCAATATCCATTTGCTCAATCATTAACTTCATGTAACCAGAAAATATTTCAATATCCGTTTGCTTGATCATTAACTTCACGTAACCCAACTACTAATACAGATCTTTCATAATGTATGTTTCACTTTCATTTGAGGCATACTTGCAATGTATTGTTTTAAGTAGGCTATCGTTAGAGGATATCCACTTCCTTATAACCTTTACACATAAGCGTCATAAGTGTCATGCAATAGACAAGATAAATTATCTCCAAGACCCCAATTTAGTCCAGCAATGTCACCTCACACAGACCCTCACTTTTGGCTAGTGTTTGCTATCCTGAAGGGGTACATCCCTAGTGATCTAATGCAAAATTTTAATCCACTATAACATGCAAAATACTTGAAATCTGTGAGATATACTTGCCGTAATATTTGAAAACAGATCATATTTATGCAACTAAACACCTTAGGACATCAAGTACATTTCATATTTGTTAGGATATCTCATAATTCAGTTTTGTACTTTGCATGCATTTGCATGCATCCCAGTCACCAATTTGATGCCTCCAGCACCTTATCCCCAGTTTTCCAGCACCTGGGAGCTTCTTTGCATGCAGTTATAGCCCTCCCAGTCAGTAAGGCACCCACTTCTCACCTACCACCTGAGAAAGGTGCACTTCTTCACCTACCACTCAGTTCACTTCAGTTAGTTAGTTGTCTTTCCTTGATTTAAGGCTAGATTGACTCCTAACTGATTGTATCTCTCTGTTGGACCCCCAGTGAGACTAGACTGCCTATTCTGACTCCAGTTAGCTCCTCATGCACCCTCCACTGAGCCTCCTTCATTCAGTTAGTGCCTACATGTGCCAGTTACACCTACCACACCCAGTTAGACTCAGTTTGACACCTGGTTGACCATTACTTGTGCATTGATGACTCCACTGATCTGATGATGAGGACTCCTAGTTGGAGCCAAGCTATTCCATGCAGTATATTCAAATGACCTCCTTGGTTAATTCAAATTGCTCAGTCATTGTTACTGTATTGTATTGTATTCTATCATTCTGAGTTCAATAGAGCACTGCTGCAAGCCTTTTGCACAATTTACACCATATTTTCTGAGTTTCATCTATTGTGATTGATTTACTTGTTCATTAGATCTGTTGTGCTTAATTTCACGTGGTATCAGAGCCATGGTAGGGACAAGAATTATTTTCTGTAGGGATTATTCATGAAGATTGAGCAATTTTTGCTCACTTTGCAGCAGTTTTCTTCAGTTGCAGCACTTTCTTCAATTGCAGGTACTACTCCATAATGGTTATTGTTTGCTTGTGATTTGCAGGTTTCTTACTTCCTTCATTTGCATTCGCTATTGCAGAGATGGAATATTCTTCTTCACAAAATCTTCTTACTCCATTCAACTATGATGAATGGAAACCAAAGATGATTGCATGTTTGAAGAGACAATGTATTTTTGATGTGTGCATTGGTATTACAAGAGATTTTGATTCCGATGAAGAGGAGAGTGATTGGCTTAATGATTGTGACAGAGCTTTTGGGACAATATGTCTTGCTATGTCTCCTTCTATGCGCTACCTCAGTACAACTACTGAAAATCCAAGAGATCTATGGGCCCAACTCAATAGAGAATTTGGAAAGCAGGAAGAAGAGGATCATGCTAGCCTTTTGGAGAACAAGCCCAATGAGACCTCCTTATGTGTTCTCCCCGATTATGTCTCGGGCTCAACCATTGTTCAAGATGAAGAAGAAACTGTAGATTCAACACTCATTCTCTCACTGTCTTCTATTTCGAATTCTGAGCAAGATAAACCAACTCATACTCTAGATTCTGAAGAGGTTCTTGAATCCTCTCTTTCACATGAGTTTGTCGATATGCAAAATAATGATCTACTTGATGTTTTGGAGGTAAAATCTGATTTTGGAGGTGAATAATTCGCCCTCCTTGATTGCATGCCCCCTATATACTTATGTTCTATCATTTGCACAGTTTCTCAGATTTTTACTGAAGATGAAGAGCACTACCATTTGCTTGAGTTCAATTCTCATGCAATTTTTGCTGATTTTGGTTTTGATCTCACCCCTGTTGGTTCAAAGGAGATCTTAAGAAACCATTTGTCAAATCTTGGAGTTGATTTAACTTCCACTAATAAGAAGTTCAAGTTTCAAGATCTATTTGATCCGATTGGAGCTATTCCTACTTCACTTGGTTTGAATCATAGGTTCCAGGATCATCCTCATATTTTTAGATTTGTTCTCACCATTTTCGGTATGAAGAGCAAGTTCATAAAGTCTCCACATTCACTTTCATCCACTGATGGAGAATTCAAGCACATGTTTTTGGAGCATGATCCATTTACTCCCAAGATTAAGACACCTCCAGACATATCTACTTGAGTTTGGGGCAGTTAAATCCTTTGGTGTGTTACAGTCCATTTTGAGGGGGGGGTTTCCCACGAGGTTTTCTGCATTTCCTCGGTTCATGAACTACTCGTTATTTGGATTATTATTGTATTGGGGTGACCTTTGGTCTCAGTTACCAGGGCCCTATCATTTATTTTTTACATCATAGTATAGCTTAAGGGGGGTTGTTAGGATATCTCATCATTCAATTTTGTACTCTGCATGCATTTTTGCATGCATCCCAGTTATTTGCATGCAGCCTAGTCACCAGTTTGATGCCTCCAACACCTTATCCCCAGTTTTCCAGCACCTGAGAGCTTCTTTCCATGCAATTATAGCCCTCCTAGTCAGTAAGGCCCCCACTTCTCACCTATCACCTGAGAAAGGCGCACTTCTTCACCTACCACTCAGTTCACTTTAGTTAGTTAGTTGTCTTTCCTTGATTTAAGGATAGATTGACTCCTAACTGATTGCATCACTCCGTTGGACCCCCAGTGAGACTAGGCTGCCTATTCTGACTCCAGTTAGCTCCTCATGCACCCTCCGCTGAGCCTCCTTCATTCAGTTAGTGCCTACATGTGCCAGTTACACCTACCACACTCAGTTAGACTCAGTTTGACACCTGGTTGACCATTACTTGTGCATTGATGACTCCACTGATCTGATGATGAGGACTCCTAGTTGGAGCCAAGCTATTCCATGCAGTATATTCAAATGACCTCCTTGGTTAATTTGAATTTCTCAGTCATTTTACTTTATTGTATTGTATTCTATCATTCTGAGTTCAATAGAGCATTGCTGCAAGCCTTTTGCATAGTTTACACCATATTTTATGAGTTTCATCTATTGTGATTGATTTACTTGTTCATTAGATATGTTGTGTTTAATTTCACAATATTTACACCTAGGAATGTCGAATCAGCACAAATTTCATGTAAATATGCAATATATCTCTTCAAATCTGCAATAAAAAGTTGTAGATATGCAAGAATAAAAATAAAAAATCAGTGAGTTAACTTCTCACTTTCACTTTATTTTGACCAGTGCCTTAAATCCAATGGGCATGGCATCAAATAAATTAATTAGGGAGGTGATATACCCAAGGCCAATCAATTCAGAAAGTTCCACATCAATCAATCAAATTCATTCATAAAATTAAAAAAAGCTAGCCACTAAAAGAGTGTCATCTTTATTCCAAAGTTGCCAATACAAAGTTTGAAGATCTCACTTTCAAACTAATGTTTCCAGAATCAGAATCGACAATAAATCGACGAGGCAAAAGAGTGAAGAGTTTGAATCGAATCAGGAAAAAATCGGCAAATACAAAAAAACAAATATATACACATATTTTGAATTTAAAAAAACATTTTTCATAAATATCCAAATAGACATGTCCATATACTGCAAGTTATCAACATATGCCCAATAGATATCAATAGATGTCCAAGACTCCAAAATATATCAATTCTCATCCATAAGATGAGTCCAAAATGTAGATAGATGTCCAAATATATCACTCTCATCCATAGGATGAGTCCAAAATGTAGATAGATGTCCAAATATATGAATCTCATCCATAAGATGAGTCCAAACTCCAAAATACATAAAAGCAAGGATTGAGGATCTAGATACTAAAAGTAAATACTAAATAGTAAAACAAAACTAGGAAGTAGATGCTATCATGTCTCAAGTTGCTTGAATCTCACTCATAAGATTCGATACAGTCACAATATGACAACGAAGGTCAAGGTTTGCAATGATTTCACTGCTCGACAGAGCTTCAGGTCGATGCAAATGGGAGAAAACACATAGAAAATGAGGTTTGATGTTGTCACGTAGAGGAAAAAACAAAGAGGACCTATGGAGTGAACAAGTGATAAAAATGGAGGCAAACAAAGTTTTTATGGAAATTTGGATGTGCGCAAAAATTAACATAGCGACTGCAACTCGTGACCGAGCAAAACCGACCCAAATCTCGTTTTGAAGCAGTGTTTACCAGATGAAAATTTGTCATTGCAATTAAAATTTTACATGCTATGAATGGGCTCGTTTAGCCCACGAGTCCGATTTAAATCAGAAAATCGTGATTCAAACCGCAAGTTCTGCTACTTTGGACTTCTATCTCTTTGTAGATATTTGGGTTGTAATATTTGAATACATTTAGACCTGAACAAAACTTTCCTGGAACGCGAAACTAATTTGGAATCTATTAATGCAAATATTAAGTATCCACAGATATCCACATATCTCTGGCTTAATTGTTGAATGGAATCAAAAGAAAAAAAAGCTTTATCTGATGATACACTTCACACATACATTTCCCAAATTCAAAGGTAGACAAACAAAGATCCCAGTAAACAAAAAAACTTGATATTGAAAAACACCAAAACTGAGAGAGAATAAGTGAGTACATAAACCTTCAAAAATTGACATGACAAAGAAACCAAAATCTTAATGAAAGAAACCCAAATGAACACAAATTTCTATATTGAATCTTATTACAAGAAGTTATAAAAATAGAACATTTTCAATGAATGTAAATATGCCTATGTTAATAGGCTAAGAGTATAATAAAGTTATAAGCATGAAACATAGGGACATCCCAACAATCCAATAGTAACAAATTTGAAAAGTATTTAGGCATAACAAATTTGAAAATCATAAACATAAAATATATGTCATTCAAAAACTTCAAATAAATAACCATACAAAATTGAAAATAGTTCACAAACTTAGATATCTGATAAGTAAACACTCAAATCTTGTGAAGACAAACATTGTCACATAGCCAAAAAACACAACACTTACTCATGAGTTAAGATAGGTTACAGACCTATATATCTGATCAATAAACACTCAAATCTTGTGAATACAAACATTTTTACATAGCCAAAGAACCCAACACTTACTCATGAGCTAAGATAACTTTAAATCGCCCAATAAAAGCACACTTCACACACTTCCAGTACCTCCACTTTTTGTATTTAACTTAGAAACTTCATGAACCCAATAACTAATTAACCTTTGAGATTCGGATGCCTTGAAACACTAACCACATTATAAATTACTATTTAAAAACATGAAAAAGAAGAAGCATGAAGTGTCACATTCCCAAACTCAAAAAAAATAACCAACATTGAAATTAATGCCCAAAAATTCATAAAACCGAGAAGATTAAGAATTCACCATTTACAATTATAAGAAAATTGAGAATTCATAGTGTTGCTTTCCTAGATATAAAACATTCCAAACATTTACAAGCATAAACCTCATCTGATTTTGATCCACAAGGATATATTGCTTTCCATGCAGATGGTGTATCTCCAAATTGTGCTCACTGAACACACTGAAATGCATCCTTACCAACTTGGGCTTGGGAAGCAACGTTGTGCTCACTGAACACATTGAAATGCATCATTACCAACTTGGGCTTGTGCAGATGAATAGATAACCTATTTTATTAATGCGTCCTTGATTCAAAAAACACATGTTATATTAACCTTTAAATAGAAGTCAATCTCTCTCGGGACTCAAGAGTACGGGAACACACCAAATTAACTTGAAATTTATGCAAAGATCTTGTAAAAAGATTGAAAATTCAAAACAACGGATTTATGCACATAGATAAATCCACATAAGTTATACATAGATGAATGAAATCAGTACAGTGAACTTTTGTCCCAATCCCGCTCTCAAAACAAACAAACAAAAACATCCTCTTGCATAGTTCAGGAAAGCAAGAAGATCTTATATAAGCATAGATACATGATGTTTAGTATACATTTGGTCATTGCATGTGTAATTATCCTTTAAAGGTAAATACTAGAAGAATATATATTCATTACTGATATTAACGCAATTGCAAATCACAAACTTGGAAATAAGCTTTAATACAAAACAAAACCATTATTTGTAGGTTGTTATGTACTAGAAAAGTCCAAACTTAACATTTTTACCAGGCAATATATTTGTATGAAAATTAACAAATGGATATTTGATTCTCGAGTGTTTCCATCCTTCCAAATTCATCAAAAATTCTCCATATTATTCCAAAACCAACATAACTAAGAAAGACATCAATTGTAGAGTGAATAAATAAAGCACCCTAGTCATAAATTTTTTGCAAAGATAGGAAAAAGTTTACCAAATATCTTTTAAAGAAACACAAAGAATACATACTAGGATTGTAATACATATAAATACAATATTTGGCAGAGGAATTGGAGTTATTAACTCCCATTAGGAGTTTCCCTTATTGGCCTTGAACTCAATTGAGCCTCCAAAAAAGGGCACAAAACTTGTAATCCCAAAGCTCATGAGCTCAGGCATTGCCATAGATGAAAATACAAAGTGTAGAATAGGAACCTATTATGGTGTTTATTCCCTATTACTCATTCTCTAGAACTATGTCCATCTCTTAGCTACCAACACTATCTTGTTGAAGTCAACTCTTATCATAGACCTTGGTTATCTACAATGATGTTCAAATTTAATGGTTTTACTGTGCTAGGGTTTTCACTCAAAAAAGACAAGCTGGCCACTGCTCTAGAAAAATAATAAACATCATGCACGATTTTCATCCTCTTGTACTATTACACACAGATTTAGGGTATAGAGTTATATGAGTTACATGCCAACTATCAAGGGGACATATGTACCATCTATTTGATATCTGTGTGACCCAGTATAAACCCTAACATGGTTTTGTATGGGCCAATTCTCACAAAAAAATAAAAATAAAATAATTGGACAAAATTTTGCAAGAGGAAGAGAGGACTAACCTGGTAGCCACGGAATTTGAGTTAGATGGACATGCACATGATGTGTCGGTGATTCCCACTTCCTTGTTGTAGTTGAAATAACAAGGTTGTTTCTAGGTATTCAAAAATAGATGATATTTCCAACGATGAGCAAAACATTGAGTGCTCAAAAGTGTAGAGGGAATGTGAAAGTGAACTAGCATAGGGTAACCCTCAAGAAGAAGGATAATACAGAGTCCACAGTTTGAACCCTGTAAAATCCCCCCAAAAAATGAATAAAGAAACAAAAAAACAAATAATATTTACCTTCTTTTTTTTCTTTAGAAGAGGAAGAGGAGGAAGCACCAATGGATTGCTTCTACAAAAGAGGAGGAATATAAATTTTATGGCGTCCCTTGAATGCGGGTTCCCTTTTGTCCCTTTCTATTATCGCTCTTACTATCATCATAGGGTTTTTAACTCAAATTAAAATAGAAGTCTGGAGATCAAGCCGGGAGTGCTAAAAAATAGAGAGATAAAATGCCCTAGAACTAGGGTTTTTCTTTTCAATTCTTCCAAGGAAGCCATGCTTCTTCCATCCAATATGTACTACGGACATGACACTGATCTAACTATCATGGAGCTTCAGAAACCCATAAACCCCAACAGACATTGACTCTGAAATATTCCAGTCGGAGTCTCCGTAACCATAGTTATTCCAAAGGTTGCTTCCTTTGAACTGGCATGGTGGCAAGGGCTTACTACAGGCCCCAAAGATTCTAGTTCACATATATAGCTCCAAATGGCGAACAACAACTTTAGCGAAATCATTGGATAAGGAGGCTTCAAGACTACGAGAACCTTCTCCAGAGAATCAACCACATGCATTTTTTTTCATTTCTTTGGGGTTTTTCTTAGTCCATGGCCGATCTATTGCAACCAGATCTCAATAAACTAACTGGGAAGATATCTACCGATCTCTCCTCCACCCACACAGTGCATCAACTATCCCCTCCTCTAGGTCGAAATAGCCCACATGATCTTGCCGCCTGCTCCTACCTACTTCATCGGGGATTCCACTCTGCTGGAATGCTTAGTAGCTCCCAATAAAATATAAAAATATATATATAATTAAAGAAAACGTAAATAAAGAGAGTGGCAACAATAAAAAAAAAAAATATATATATATATATATATATATATATATTAAATAAATGATTTGGTGGCTCAGTTAAAGGCAATATGAATTTTCGTCTCAAATTAAAGACAATATGAATTTTTGTCTTAAATAATTGTCTTAAAATGCCCCTAGGTGTAGTAGTGATTTCTCGATAGGGACAAGGTGCGTCAGCGTTTCAAGAGAGGAAAAAGTAAAAAATATACGAGGACAGGGTGCATCAGTGTTTCAAGAGAGGAAAAAGTAAAAAATATACGGCTTGATTCTTCACTCTATGAAGAAAACGTCATGTCTCCACACCGATGTGTTCCTCTCTTGATCCACAACCTCCATCAGATGTGAGATCGGATCTATGCGTGTGTTTTCCACTTTGTGAAAAGGCTTACCCAAAACAATTCAAGGGGTAAAGCACATCGTGCAGTAAATAAGATTTAACTGCGCAGTGGATGAATATCTTCTTTTTCGTCTCTTCGTACTTCGCCAACCATACAATAGAGAACTTCAATTGTATCTTCGTGGAACACTTACTTCACTAAGAATTGACTTTGCAGATTAACTGCGCGGTTTCAACTTTTTACTTCGCGGAGATTAACTGCGCGTAGTTAACTTCGCCTGAATACTTTACTTCGCGGTCTTCACAAACACTTCGCGGATCACTTAACCAAACTTTATCATGAAATATATTTCTCTAATGCATAACAACTAAAACATCTTACGTGAAGTTACTCCTTGTTAAATTTAGAACTTTCACTATGGTGAACTATATTGAAATCTTGATTCCTTTTACTGCAGGTAAATGTAAATAACATTCAAACAAGTAAAACTGGAGATGATGTGTGACTTGCAATAAACAACATTCTTGAGAATGAAACATAAAACATAGACTTGTATATTTACCACAGTAAACTGCACAGCTCCTCAATACATGGAAATGAGTTTTCACTGCGATCATTTACATTCACAGAGCTTGGGCTCTTGATACAGTCTTCCACTCTTGCTCTGCATAATTTCTCTCATACACATCTCTCTCTGAGTTTCAAACTATGAGCTTATACTTATAGAGTTTCAATCAACCGACTTAGGATCGCGTCACCTGGAAGCTACAGGATTGCATTAAACACTGAAATAAATTCTAACTTAAGATTTCTTGACTTGCGAACCATTAACGCGGTTACATAACTGCAAACAAGACGTGCGCCAGATTGGATGAGCACTTACTGACATACTGACATTGCGGTCATCGCACTGACACAAAAAATGGATGACAGGGTGACTAACAGAGCTGGCGTAGTTGTGATACACGATCGGCTCATTAATACATATTTCCAACACTCCCCCTTAATTATGAGTGGATGTGGATCATTAAAACAAAATTAAAATATTACAAAATATTTCAAAGCTAAAACATGCTCTATTCATGACAAAGTTCACTTTGCAGAACTCATCACTCCCAAACAACTTCGTAGAAATTGGAATGGGTCTTTTGCCAATGGTTTTGTAAAAATGTCTGCTACTTGATCTTCAGGCCTGCAAAATTCTAGACAAATTTCCTTGTTGTTTATTAATTCTCTAATGAAGTGATACCTTGTGTCGATGTGCTTGGTTCTCTTGTGGTAGACATGATTCTTTGACAGTGTGATAGTTGAATTTTTGTCACAGTAAATGACAGTAGGTTCTTGCTGATGTTGCGATGGATCACTTAACATCCTTCGCATCCAAACAGCTTGACATGCAGCGCTTGTAGCTGTGACATACTCTACTTCTACAGAAGAAAGAGTTACAAATGGGTTGTTTCTTTGACGCCCATGATACAACACCTGTTCCTACATGAAATGTATTCCCAGATGTGCTTTTTCTGTCATCCACGCTGCCTCCATTATCGCTATTGGTGTATCCAATGAGTTTGAAATTTTCTGAGGTGGAATACAAAATACCAAAGTCTTTTGTTCTACTTACATACCTCATAATTCTTTTACCTGCTTGCCAATGAGATTCTTTTGGTGACTCCATGAATCTTGAGATTAAGCTGACTCCATACATGATGTCTGGCCTTGTTGCTGTTAGATACATAAGGCTGCCAATGATCCTTTTAAATAGCGTAGGATATACATTGGATCCATCATCATCCTTGCTCAATTTCAAACCTATTATCACTGGTGTTGGAGATGTCTTACAGTTTAACATCTTAAATATGTTCAAGACATCACTTGCATACTTTGACTGAGATATAAATATCCCATTTTCAGTCTGTTGGACTTCAATGCCCAGAAAATACTTCATAAGCCCCAAATTAGTCATTTCGAATTCACTTTCCATGACTGTTCTAAATTCCTCTATGCCAAAATCACCAGTAAATATTAAATCATCTACATATAGGAAGACAATTAACTTATTACCTTGCTAATTTATTTTTGTGTACAGCGTTGGCTCACATTCACTTTTGTGAAATCCATTTTGAATGAGGTATGAGTCAATGCGACTATACCAAGCTCTAGGAGCTTGCTTCAAACCATAGAGTGCCTTCTTCGGTCTATATAATCTGTGTCCTTGTCCTGGAACTTCATAGCCTTGTGGCTGCTCCACATATACTTCTTCCTCTAAATAACCATTTAGAAATGCAGACTTAACGTCCATTTGATAAACAGGCCATGTCTTATGAGCTGCGATGGTCAAAACTATTTTAATAGTGTCCATTCGAGCTATAGGTGCAAAAGTTTCATTGAAGTCTATGCCAGGTTACTGAGTGAACCCTCTTGCTACTAATCTTGCCTTGTGCTTCTACACATTTCCATCAGCATCTTGCTTGGTCTTATAAATCCATTTCACGCTTATAACATCCTTGTCCTTAGGAACATCATCTAATTCCCATGTTTGATTCTTCTCAATGCATTCTATTTCTTCATTCATGGCTTGTGCCCAAACTTTATCTTCAACAGCTCCTTCAAATGTTAGAGGATCATTAACTTGAGAAAACAGTGCAAAGACTGAGAATGAATTAGGTGTACCAGTCTCATATATCTCGCGCAGACTTTTTGTCTTTGTCGGAGTTGCAAGTGTCGAGCTGCGTGAACTGCTTGATGGATTTTGCTGCGCACTTGGTGTGCTTGTCGAAGTAGCTTGAGCTGCGACTTGTGTCGGAGTTTCTTGTGCTGGAACATGCTGCGCAATCCTGGGAGTAGACAGAGCTGCGCAGTTCTGATTTACCTGCAGTGTCTCAGCCACATCTTCTACGCTGTCATCATGTTCAACATGTGACGCGATTTTCACATTCTTCTCCATAGTTCCATCCCATGCTTCATTTTCTACAAACTAAACATCTTAACTGATAATAACTTTTCTTGCAACAAGATCATACAACTTATATGCTTTTGTGTCTTTAGAATACCCAATAAAAATGCATTTTTGTCCTTTATTGTCTAATTTCCTTCTTAGCTGGTTTGGAACATGTGTGTATGCTAGACACCAAAAAACTTTAAATGTGAAACACTATGTTTCATACCTTCCCATGCTTCCTGTGATTCATGATGTATACAGCAGTTGCCATTGCTTTAGCCCAATATTCATTTGACAGATGCGCAGCTGCCAACATACTGCATGCCATCTCCATAATGATTATGTTCTTCCTCTCTGCGATACCATTCTGCTGTGGTGTATACCGCGCAGTGAATTGCTTCTATATGCCATGATTTTTGCAGAAGTTTAAGAAATCAATTGAAACATACTCACCACCTCTATCAATTCTTAATATCTTGATGTTGTAACCATTCTACTTCTCCACGAGTGCCTTGAACTCCTGAAAACAACCAAATGCATCAGATTTATGTTTTAGAAAATAGAACCATGTTTTTCTTGTGAAATCATCAATAAATGTGAGAAGATAAGTGCATCCTCCCATGGACGGTGTTTGCATCAGTCCACAAATATCAAAGTGCACGATTTCAAGTGGTGTGCGAGCTCTGTATGACTTTCCGATTGGAAAAGTCTCTCTGTGTTGTTTTCCAAAAATACAGCCTTCACAAATTCTCTCTAGCTTTTCAATCAATGGAAATCCTTTTACCATGTCCTTGGTGTGTAGTAGCTTCATCCCACCAAACTTCAGATGTCCAAATCTGAAATGCCATAACCAAGATTCATCTTTTATTTCTGTCTGAAACGCAGCTTGCATTTCACTGCCTTTTTCTTCACCTGCGTAGTGAATGTATGCATCTTTACTTTTTGCTTTGAACACAGCTTCAAAATTTTCATTATGTCTTTCATGAACAACCTGAGTTGTTTTTCCTCTTATGATTAGTCTTATCCTCAGAGGAAACAAGCAATTGCTTGTCATCGGCACTTTTGCAATTAATCGATTGCTTGGATATTTGTCTTTGATCACACAATCCTTTCCTATCATGTGAACTCTGTACCTTTCTCCATCAGCTGTCCTATGCTCATCAAACTATGCTTCAAACCTTGAACATAATAAACATCAAGCATATATTTCTATTCCCCCTGTTTCGTTAGAATATCTACAGTACCCTTACCCAAAATAGTAACTTGGATATTGTTTCCAAGTGTAACATCAATTTGAACTGATTTATCTAGGCTAGAAAACAGATTTAAATTACCAGTCATGTGATTGCTACAGCTTGAGTCTAAATACCATATGTCATTTGGACTTTCTTGAACAGCATTGCATTCAAGTGGAGACGCACATGCTAAGAACAATGAGTTGTTCAGAGTGATGTTGTTGCTTGACTAAGCTTCACCTTGCTTTCCTTGGTCATACTGCTTCTTCCTGCATTCATATGCGAAGTGTCCATACTTCTTACAGTAATGACATTGAATTTTTTATTTATCATACCTTTGTCCACTTGGCTGATTGGGGGTCTGATTCTGGCCTCTACCAGTGCCATACGCAGGGTTGTTGTTGTGACCTCCTCTGAAAGAACTTCATCCTCTGCCTCTAGAGTTTGATCTTCCTCTGCCTCTTCCACGACTTATGGATGACCGTGTTGCGAATGCACCTTCCAATGATGTTTCTAAACCACTGATTCTATGTTCATGATTGAGTAATGAGGCTTGCAACTCATCAATTGTAAATGTGGACAGGTCTTTGTTTTCCTCCAAGGTCACAACTAAAGATTCAAATTTATTTGAAAGAACTCTAAAAACTTTTTCAACAACTCTTTGGTCACCTAAAGTTTCTCCATGAGACTTTATTTGATTAACCAAACCAATAACACGTGTATAGAATGATTCTACTGACTCTGTATTTTTCATAGACAGAGATTCAAAATCTCTTCTAAGAATTTGAATTTTGGAAGTCTTTACCTTGTTCAAACCTTGATATGAAGTTTCCAGCGTGTCCCACGCTTCCTTAGCTGATTGCGTTGCTGCTACTCTTGGGAGTATGGATTCATGTGTTGTTTGATGAATGTAGAATAGTGCCTTTCCATCTTTCTTCCTCTGTTCCTTCAGAACATCCTTCTCAACTTGTGTGATATTGTTGTATGCTGCTAGATCTGCCGGTTCTACATAGCCATGCTGGACTATGTCCCATACATCTTGACCTCTAAACAAAGCTTTCATAGTTAGAGACCAATATTCATAATTTTTACCAGAAAATATTGGGGTTTGCAAATTACCTAAAGTGGAAGCCATTCTTAATCACTTTTCCCTTTTGTAAATATAAATTCCTACTTTCCGTAAACCAAGCTCTGATACCAGATGAAGAGAAAAGGTGAACCTGCGCAGTCAAAAAGAATTGACCTGCGTGGTAAATAAATACTTTCTTTTCTTTGATATAGGACCTGCGCTCCACTTAGCAAATACTTTGCTCTTTAATTATTTTTGTGAATACTTTTCTTCACAAATTACCTGCACGTAAAATAGTTGCGCAATTTCACTTTTTACTGTGCGCAGGTTAACTGCACTTTTCTACCTTTTACTACACGGTGATTACCTGTGCATTTCGACTGTCTACTGCGCAGGTGAGCTTTGTTGCGCAGTTCACTACTCTCGTGGAAATTCTTAACTTCACAAAATACTTTGTGGAATACTTTACGTTTCATAAGCTTCGCACTTCATGCAAATTACCTTTGTAGACTTCTTTTAACTTTACAAAGGTTAACTATGCACAAGTTACCTTCGCATACCTATTTAGCTGCGCACAACCCAATCTTAAACAAACTTTGTATAAATGTATTTTATGCTAAAACATAAGAACCTAAACATATGGTGAAGTTACTGCACAGTTAAACTAGGGCTTTTACCACCATGAAATACTTGGAATCTTGATTTGATTTACAGATCGTAAATGTAAACAACATTTACAAAGGTCAATATGAAATAGATGTGTAGGATGCATAAACCAACATTCTTGAGAATGAATACATAAAAATAAATACTTATATATATTACCACTGTAAAAGAGAGTAACTTTCCGCATTTACAGAGAGATGAGTTTTACTTCAATCTTTCACAATATTACACAGAGCTTCGGCTCTTCATACACTTCATAGGTTTTCACTTCTTTTCTTCTTCTTTTCACTCCTACATCTCTTGTCTCTCATCTCTAACCTAATCTTCTGTGAGTGATTTTCATTTATAGAATTTCAATATCACCAACTCAAGATCGTTTCTCTTGGAAGCTACAGGGTTACAATAAAGACTGTAATAAATTTCTACCTAAGAATTTATGATCCTGTGAAATACAAACGGCTACTTAAATACTAACTTGCCGTGAGCCGGATTTGCTCCAAACTGACTGACTGAATTCTAACATTGCATACTGACTGAGTGTCTGACAGAGCCGACGCATATCATATACGCTATCAGCTCATTAATTACAATATTTCAAACATTTTTTAATGCCATGTCTATTATGTCATGCATAACAACTAAATTATTGACACGAATTTTATTCAATGGATCAAAGGTATTTTGTTGAGTGAAAATGGTGACATATATGAAAAACATATTAAACTAGATGTATTATCCACTGAGAATTAAAAACTGGAATTGAAGGGGAAACACTATAATAACGCGCATTCAGTGGGTTTTCTTTTCCAATAGCAATCCCCAAACTTCCATTCAATGTGTCACAGATAGAGCAGTTAAGATACTTGACATACAAGATTGCCAAGAATTTGAATAAGTTGATCAAGGTAAGTCTACTTTACGTATTTAGTTCCTTGTTTTTCACTCTTTTTAGATTATATGGAATGTTTCTTCACCTGTTTTTGTTAGTTTTGTTATTTTTTATTTTAATTTGGATGCATGAAGGAAACATTGTAATAACTTAATGATTTTGATTATTGTTTTCACATGTATCAATTGCATAATTTGCAAATGCCCTCAAATCTCAAGTACATGGAAATCGATGGAATGTTACACTGCGATGAATTGGAAAGCTTTCCCATAAGGATTTTGCATTTACCAGATTTGCGAATATTAAAATTGACTGTTGGAGAGAACTTCCGCAGCATTTAGGAAGCTGCTAATTTTGGGGAAGATAACTAATTTTGGAGGGAAAGTACCAATTTTGGCGGTAAGACAAAGATATCGCCATAGCGCAAATTCTGACGGGAATCACGGCGATAGGTACAGAAAAGTCAAGGCATGTGGTACAAAGAAGAGGCCGAAGGGAGAGCTCAACCACTGTAATAAAGGCGCCGAAGATGAAGAGAGGGTTCAGCTACCCTCATTAAGAAGAAGGACTACAGTCAGCGTTGCTTGAACCAAGAAGAAGCGACGGGCCGATGCATTAAAGACTAAGGACTGCAGGAAGCGGCGACGAGACAGGAGGCGGCTACGGAAGTACAGCCAGTTGACTGTAAGTGGTTAGGGTTGAGTCACTGTTGGGATAAGGCCCACAGTTTTGTAACTGCGATGAGACCTTCGGGCCATCTATATATAGGAGTCTTTTTATATGATAAGGGGTTGGCCACATAGTGATAGAGCCATTAAGTAGAGGGTAGTCAAGTCTTTGTTGATGCAGAGTCTGAACATCCCTTAGAGAACCAGGGCCGACCTGTTGAGAGATTGTGCAATCCGCAGGGATTGAGAAAGAAAGAGAGTGCATTGTAAAAGGCAGGAAGAGAAAAGAGGTCTACAGAGAAGGGCTCCCACTGAGGTGGAGTTTCCCAGAAGACCCTTTTTGTAAAGAGTTGGAAAGGAACTGTGTTTATTCCTCAGAAGTGTTAACAAGAACCTCAGTTCCTTTGGACGTAGTTCCCGCCCTGGGAGTAACAACGTGCTTATCTAAGTAGCATTATTTTATTTGTGTAGCTGTTGCTCTCATTCACTTGCCTTTATTATACACGAATGCTTCATTCTGTTATAAGTAATGTATATGGTCATCAGTTTAAAGTTCTGATTGATGTATAACAATTGTGATAATCATAGCAAAAATTCTAGCGAGCTAGATAATAGCTAAGCAGAGGATAATGTGCGAGTATGGGCTAAATATAATGCATGAATGGTTCACTTAGACAGTGCTCAAAGTAATACTCTACTCAGTTACATTGTTGCGAGATATCAAGGGTCAAGTTCATTAGCAAGGGTTATGCATGGAGATTAAATGTTATTACTAACTGCAGTAATAGGATAAGAACGGCTGAGACCACATATTAATCCAGGAAGCGGTCAAGAATCGCGTTCCGCAGGGACAAGAAGGGGAAGATATCGCACCTACGATATCTTAGGTATCGCTAGACGGGCTCACATAGGGGGAAGACTTATCGCATTCCCTGCGTAATGCGATAAGACAGAGGCGTAGCCGGGGTAATAGAATGAGATAAGTCAGCTCATGAGGAAAGGGTCAAGGTGGGTTTAAGCACCCTGGATGCCTCAGAACCTGGCTGAGGACACTTGAGTCTTCTGCCTCCCATTAGAATCACTTCGGGTGAGACTTCAGGTTGCTTCTGCGACCTGTTGCCGAAAGGGCCAGTGAGCTAAGGGTTCTGTTGGTCTAAAAGGTACCGCCAGCCCGGGTCTACCCAGAAGGTAAAATGAGAGATCAACAAATGGTTCCGTTGCCGGTTTGAACACATTGAGCTGATGTTCTGTTGGCATCCTACCAAGCAAGAACTTAACCAGTGGGTTGAGTCAAAGGAAAGAGAGTTTGCTGTAAAAGAAAACAAGAATCCTAGACTGAGCACTGAGGCTTGGCTACAGAAGCACATTTTTACAGATCTCCATGAGATATTCTTCGTCACCTATGCTATTGAGTTATATGGATGGTTATCAAAGCTTGCTGACAACAGCGGTTTCAAGAAGAATCGAGAAGTTGTCTGGACAGCAGAGCTAATTCAGACCTTGAAAGGTGTCGATAACCCCATCTCACGCGCAGTAGACTTCTGGCTTGCGAGTTTGCTGGAAGGCTTCATCACGGAGTTCGCGGTTGATCAGAGAAAGAGTTTCAGCGCAGCAGAACGGTACTTCTTCAAGGGTTATCGCGGTAAGTATCTAAATTCTTTAAATCTGTCCATTAAGCAATTACTATATGAAAAAGGAGTACTGGATATACTCTCAGATGAATAGTAGCATGATATTGTAATGTCAGTAGACTCTGAAAGTGATTACGAGTATCTTGGACATACACGTAGTGGTAAAAGATATAGAGTCAACGATTCATCTTCTTCTGAAGAAAACAGCTCAGACCACCCGAGACAGCAGATTCAGAACCCTAGGACTCCTCAAAAGCCGGTCGGAACTCCGAATAATCCCGCAGGAACCCCGTCCAGTAGCTTTCACACAGCGCATACTACCGCTACACCCTCCACATCTACACCGCCGAGTGGTAGTAATACAGCAAACCAGAACCCACCATCTAGAAACAGAATGGGAGATGATATGAAGCTACCAACATTCAAAGGTACAGGGTCGGAGGACCCTGAGCAGCACTGGTTCTTATGTGAAGCCATATGGACCATTAAGCAAATACAAGACGATAATGTCAAGCTTGTCCAGCTGGCCACCACATTTAGAGAAAGAGCATTAACTTGGTATATGAAGTATACCACTGGCCATAACAGAACGCTTGCACAGGTTAGAACTGCTATGATTAAAGAGTTTAAAAAACCTAAATCCGAGTCACAGTGCATAGCAGAACTTAAAGACATTAAGCAATTGCCTACGGAGACGGTTTGGGATTTTGACCAGAGATTCAAAACCCTCATTGATCAGGTAAGCTTTGAGCTTGCGCCTCAACAGCATAAAGAGTGGTTTATCGCAGCAATATTACCACACATCAGACTTCCGCTAATGCAACAGAAATTAAATACACAAGATGAAGCATTAGAAATGGCAATGAAACTAGAGGCTTCACCTCTAGCAGAAACTAGCACAGGTATCACTAATCTGCAAAATCAGCTAGCTAACCTCACCTTACAGCTGCATGAAATTAAGAAAGGAAAGGAGGTTGCGCATGAAATTTGGTGTACTAAGTGTAAAGCGCAGGGACACAGTAAGGATAACTGCCCTGTCTTTGTTGACTATATCGCCAGTGGAGCTCCTAACCCGTTGATACAGAACCAGGGGCCATGGTGTGAGATTTGTAGAACCAGAGGACACAGTCCTCAGGAATGCCCTCTCCTTCAGAAATATGTGCAGACACCAAAGAACCTGTATTGCAATTTCTGTAAATCTGTGGGACATGACGAAAACAACTGTAGAGCTTATGAGTTAATGATAGAAAGAAAGCATGACCTTTACAGAGTTCAGTCAGAAGCATCTGGACCAGCAGTACGTCCACAAACTGATCCGACTCAGGGAGGCCGTGGAGGAAATTTCAGAGGCCGAGGACGCGGAGGAGGCTATGAACTTGGCCGTGGCCGTGGACCTATAACCTGTTATAACTGTGGAGGCACAGGACATTACGCTAGAGACTGTCAGAACCCTACTACAACGTGCAAGTATTGTAAATCTTATGATCATACAATAGAGGAGTGTCCCATATTGATAGCTAAGATCAAGGACGCCAAGCCAGCAACCAATCAGACTATCCAGTTTATCGCTGCTGAGCAGAACGAAACAGAACCACGAGTCAATATTGTAACTCGCAGTGGTCTCTCCACAAGTAACATATCGCAGGATGCGGAAAAAACGACAGGAACGCAGTGGGTGCGCAAGGCTCCAGGAAAACCTATCCCACTCGATCTACAGAAGAATAAGGAGGCATTTCAGCAAACTAAGACTTCCTTTGCTGAACAAACACAGTCCAGATCACTATTATTACCATCTCAGGGTATACCGCGGAAACCACCACATGATGTTAGTACTGCGCAGATACCACAGGCTAGCACATCTGGAAGATGTGATGAAGAGGAATTGACCGGGAGTGTACAGTCCTTCTTGCAGAGTTGTTTGAAACTTCTAAGAAATGGGAAAGCTGTAGAGGAACTGCAGAAAGTTATCGATCAATGTCAACAGAGCCCTTCCTTGAGCAATACACAGCGCACCATTCATCATATAATGGGCCATACAAGGACAGGAAGAGAGATGAGGCTCACAGCGCAGATCGAACTATTTGAAATGGATGAGGTTATCCTAGACTTAGGATCAGAAGTAAATGTCTTGACTAAGCAGACATGGGAAAAGATGGGAAGTCCAAAACTAAGCAGATCCCCTATCCATCTGAGACTAGCTAATTAGCAGAGAATATCACCAATGGGTCGTCTATCGCATGTCCCAGTGGACATCGACGGAGTTCACACGTTTGCCGATTTTGAGATCATAGAAATTATTGGTGACACCAAACCCTATCCAGCTCTATTAGGTATTGATTGGGCTTTTGATAACAAGGCTGTTATCAACTTGAAGAAAAGGCAGATGACATTTGAAGATGCTCAAGTCTGGGTTATCGCACCATTAGACCCTTTACAGGGTCCTCGCTACATTGAACCAATCAAAGCAGAAGAGGAGGTGCATAACATGGAAAATTTGTACCAAATGACTTCTAATCAGACAGATTACATTGATCCTACAGCTGATGGACATATTAGCTGGAGATGTGATAGCTCATGCACATCAGATTCAGATGCTGGCTTAGAGAATTGGCAAAATAGACTCCACGAAGTTTCTACTCGAAGATGCGCATTCATGACTAAATCACTGCGATGGATTGGGGCAGAAAACAGGTATATTCCAACTTTTGATGGATTAGCGGACGTCAATGATTTTTTGCAGCAGTTTGAACAAGAGATTCCTCAAGAGCGGAGGATGGAGGTTTTTGACCTTGCAGTTCGAGCCACACCTGCAAGATGGTGGTACACACACAAGGAACATATCGCATCATGGTATGATTGTAAGAGACTGATGCGCATTAGATTCTCTAAAGAAAGAGATTGTACACAGCGGAAATACACAGGGGAGAGTGATCCCAGAACACACATTATGATCTGTGAACAGAGTTGGCTAAAAATTCCAGCAGAAGAATGGGTTCATTTGTTTATCCACACACTGGATACAGTTCCACGGAACTGGTATACAGAAACAGAGCTAAGAAAAGGAACTATCTCATGGCCTATTATGATTGAAAACTTTCTGGTCACGTTCAGTTTTGAATCTGAGCATCCAAGCATTGATCGGGCCTTGAAGATCATAAAGACTAAAATATTTGAAGATTGCCCATTACCAGCGGATTCGCAACCCGAGTGGGCTATTCAGATGGAACATGCTCTGGAATGTTACAACTGCGCACAAGATTCAAGCGATGAGGATGAAGATCCTCGCAGTATCAATATCGCAGAAACAGAAGGTACGCGTGAAGTTGAAGGTCCACACTTAGAAATCCCAGCTGTAACAGAACCAATCAAGATTAGAAAGAGCAATATTGGCACAGAAACAGACCCTAAGTTTGCCTCTATTGGAGATTATTGGGATGATGAGACAATTGGTCAAATCACAGACCTATTACACGAGTATCAGGACCTATTTCCTACCAACTTTACAGAAATGAAGGGAATAGTGGGTGACTTAGGAGTCATGAGAATACCGCTTAAGGAGGATGCTAAGCCGGTTAAGCAACATCCATACAGGTTGAACCCGCGGTATAAAGCAAAAGTAAAAGATGAAATTGATAAGATGCTAGCAGCAGGCATCATTGAGCCTGTTGAAGAAAGTGAGTGGGTTAGTCCCATGGTAGTACAAGAAAAGAAAACAAAAGGAGACATCAGGATCTGTGTCGACTTGCGCAAACTGAATGATGCATCGCTGCATGACCCATTTCCGACACCATTCACTGATGAAGTCTTAGACAATGTTGGAGGACAAGAAATCTATTCATTTACTGATGGCTTTTCAGGCTATCACCAGATAAGAATCCATCCAGACGACAGGCACAAGACCACATTTGCGACAGAATGGGGATCCTTTCAGTATACGGTAATGCCCTTTGGTCTTAAGAATGCCCCAGCAATTTTCTCTAGAGTAGTTGTTGCTGTCTTTAAGGAATACATCCATCAATTTCTAGAAGTTTATTTTGATGATTGGACTGTATTTGGACTAGTCAAGAAGCACATAGGTAATCTGAGATTAATGTTTGAAAAATGTAGACAACACCAGATTTCCCTTAACTTAAAAAAATGTATATTTTGTGCGCCTTTTGGTACGTTGCTGGGTCACATTGTGTGCAGACAAGGCTTGATGGTAGATCCTGCAAAGATCGCCATCATTGTCAATTTACCAGCACCTAACTCAGTAAAGCAGCTGAGAACTACACTTGGTCATACCGGGTATTACCGAAAGTTTATCAAAGGATATGCCAAGATTACCGCACCAATGGAGAAATTATTGAAGAAGGATATCAGATTTCAGTGGAATGAAGAATGTCAGAAGAGTCTTGACACTCTAAAAGAAAAAATGGTTACAGCACCTATTCTGGTATTTCCAGATTGGAACAAGCCTTTTCATGTTCATGTGGATGCATCTGGCATCGCACTGGGCATTATTCTCACGCAACCAGGCGAAGGGGGTATTGACCACCCTATCGCATATTCGAGCAGGAGATTATCGACAGCTGAGAAGAATTACACCACCACAGAGAGAGAAGGGTTAGCAATGGTGTATGCTTTACAGAAATTTCGGCACTACCTGTTGGGTGCCCCGTTCAAGATGTTCACCGACCATTCTGCATTAAAATACTTGGTCAATAAGCCAGTGTTAGGGGGAAGAATATGCAGATGGCTATTGTTGTTCCAGGAATATGATTTCGAAATCCTTGTTAAGCCAGGAAGACTAAATGCAGGACCTGATCACCTGTCAAGAATAGACTCAGGCGAAGAACCAAGTAACTTAGAGGACAACTTGCCTGATGCGCAATTGTTCTCCATTCAGGTCGCAGACGAATATTATGGAGACATAATTCAATTTCTCACTACAGGGTGGGCACCGCCTGAGTTTACCAAGCAACAAAAGAAACAATTAGTGGTGAAAGCAGCAGACTTCACCCTGATTGCAGGACACCTCTATAAGTTGGGACCAGATGAAATCTTGCGCAGATGCGTTATGCCCCACGAGAAACAGACCATTCTTAAGGAAGCACATTCGGGCATCGTAGGAGGCCATTTCGCAGGGAAGCCTATCGCTCAGAAGATCCTAGCAGCCGGACTATGGTGGCCTACATTACATAAAGACAGTAAAGAGTTTTGCAGATCATGCGATATCTGCCAGAGGACGGGAAAGCCCTCCAAAAGAGATGAAATGCCGTTGCAACCACAGATAACGCTACGCGCATTTGATAAGTGGGCTATAGACTTCGTGGGTCCTATTAACCCCCCAGGAAAACGAACTGGTGCGAGATATATTATCACAGCAACAGAATACCTCACCAGGTGGGCTGAGGCAAAACCGGTCAGGAATTGTGATGCCACTACAGCAGCACAATTTATTTTTGAAAACATCATCACTAGATTTGGATGTCCAGTGACTTTGATGAGTGATCAAGGCACACATTTTTTGAATAGCACCATAGAAGCCTTGACAGAGGAATTTGAAATACAGCACCATAAGAGTACACCTTACCACCCTCAAGCAAATGGTACGGTGGAGGCTTTCAATAAGATATTAGAACATGCTCTTACAAAGATTTGTAACAGTCAAAGGGATGATTGGGACCTTAGAGTTAATGCTGTATTATGGGCTTACAGGACCACGTGCAAGAAATTAACAGGACACACACCTTTCAGCCTGGTATATGGACAAGAGGCTGTTATGCCTATGGAATACACCTTACCCAGTCTAAGGATTGCTCAGCTTACAGAGATGGTTGATTCTGATACTTTAGAGGCGAGATTGGCACAGCTGCTCAATCTGGAGGAAGACAGATTTATCGCAGGATTTCATCAAAAAGTGCAGAAAGCACGAGAAAAAGCTTGGCATGATAGGCATATCAAGAACAAAACCTTTCAGCTTGGAGACTTGGTACTCCTTTATGATAGTAAGTTTATAAAGTTCCCTGGAAAATTCAAAACTCATTGGTTAGGACCATATCAAATCCAGCAAATAACAGATGGAGGTGCTATCCAGCTTCGTACTATGAGTGGGGAGTTTCTTCCTACCTTGATCAATGGCAGTAGGCTTAAGCTGTATCGCGAAGGCCATGCCACCTCCTAGCCCTAGCCCAGAAAGGAAGCAAATGGTGCAGATGTTCAGTGTAGTTGAAATGAAGCATCGCACCCTAAGGAGTCTACACCGGGAAATACTTGAGGTAAGAATTCGCAGCCAGCTTTCCTGGTTGTTGCGATAATTTTGATATGAGGCGAGTTTTTGGCACTTTCCATTTCCAGACGATGCGATATCGTATCGCAGAGGACAGAAAACAGATTGATGCGATACCAAATTTTGAATTGATCAGAGTGCTAGTCACTTCGCCTTCTGACAAGCATTAACTGCACGGCTGACAAGTATCTGTTGTACTAAGATTTGGCAGCAGTACGGCGATTCTTCTAGATTTGGAAAATCCGATGCGACACCACTCCGGCGCACAGTTTCCCAGCGAAATTTCAAACGGCGTTTTCAATAAATGGGCGCGGGGTGCTGTCTTGTCTATGCATTAAATGCCGCCAACGGGTCCAGTTTACTGGTCCGTTGCCATTTGAAATTCTGCCTTATGATAAATACGCGTCTTATTCAAAGCACGGGGCTACTTGGTCATTTTCACCAAAAGAGTTGAGCGCAATTGAGCCGAGCCAAGCGTATTCTTAGCAGAGTTCTGAGCAGGGAAACCAAAAACAGTTGCAGGCTCTGATTTGCATTAGATTAGCAATCATAGGAAGTCCAGAGTACCACAGGGGAAGGTTCCTCACGCCAGACGAACCTCTCGAAGACGTGTTGCAGAGATTCCAAAGGGGTGGAATTGAGTGTGCTATGACTTCAGTTGTGGCGAAGAAAGGAAAGAAAATTGCTGCTGGTTCTCCATCCACACGCCAGTCACCGAGAACCTTAGCTAATATGGAGTGTAGCGAGACCCCGAGTAGCACAGAGTCAGAAGAACCGGAGCAGGAACTTCCGGAAGAAGTCACAGTCGCTACCGTATACTTCCCACCAAGAATAGAAAATGCACCAGCAATCGTTCTTCCAAGAGACTTTAAATATGAACTCGTACTCCCACCACTGGATAACCGAGTGAAGGAAGAAGGTAACCTGTGGGGGAATATGCATGCTGTTAAGTTTGATGATTATAATCTGAGAGATTACAAGCTGTACCCACAATTCCGCCGCGATCGTTATATGACGATTCAGAGGAACCCAAGGACAGAGCGCGATGAGTTCGTCCCCATGGACCATGTAAGCCATTTAGCACCGTCGGGACTGCTCAATCTCCTGGAGATTCCACACTTTGGACGGGGCTCGGAGGTAAATGCTGTGGTGCGGATGCTACTTTCCTGTGTGCATGGTGGTTACTTATGGTTGGGTAACCGGATAGATGTCAATGTTGACCTTATTCACCGCATTACCGGTCTGTCGAAGACTGGCTTCGACCCGCAGATAAATATTGATGGCGCCACAAAGGATACCAGGCTCTCAACCAAGCAGGTTGTGGAGTATAAGCTGCAAAGAGGAGGTCGCGCCTACGATGTCAACTCAATACAGGATGACGCCTTGCGGTTTACTGTTAGTCTGTTGGTCGGAAAACTCCTCCTCAAGGTGAGGCCGAAGGAGGTCACAGGCTCAGTTATTCGCCTAGCGATTGAAGTCATAAAAGGTAAACCTTACAACTGGAGTTTATTTTTGCTGAATAGTTTCTTTCAAGACTGTGCGCAGGCGCAGCAGGATCCACTTCACAGCTTCCACTTTTCGTGGCTGCTGATCCTTATGGCTTTTATTGGATGGAAAGAGCCGCCCAATTCGCAGTTTCCACAACTGGCACCAGGGGCGTGCAGAGGCTCGAGGTACTCAAATATTTGGGCGAGTAGTCACCCAGAGAAGCACAAGAATAACGCAATGGTATTCCATGACTATTATACGCTATTGCTTGAATCCGTAGCAACGATTCCGCGTGTCGACTCGCCGGTCGTTGATCTTTATCAGTCCAAGCTGGAATTTAAAGTCGACAGGGATAAAACCTATATCAGACCCAAAGGATTCAGGAAACATAAGGAATGGGCCCCCGGCCCATATCGCATGGAAATCCAGCAAGTTGAAGATACCATTAAGAATTGTTTTGATGAAGACATGAAACAAATGTATGATGATCTATCCTCTGGCCTAGTTCCAGTTGATCCCCCAGCTGAGGATCCAGAAGATGTTCTGGAGGTAGATCCTAAAGATAAAGTGAAAGAACCAATAGGTTCTAAGAGAAAGGTTACTGAAGGCCCTTCTCCACTGCGAGCAAAGAAGAAGAGAACAAAGGCGGTTACTTTCGACGAACCGCAGGCACCAAGCATGACAGTGGATGAGTATGATCTCATCGCCAGCCGAATACAGGAGAAGATGCGGGATAAATTCGCTGCGATTCAGTCATCGCAGGATCTTATGCGCATCAGCCTTGACAAGAAATTGTGAGAGTTGAAGGCAATAACTGAAAAGACTGCTTCCATGCAGATTCAGCCAGCTCCAACTGCAGTCGCAGAAAGTTCGCAGCCCCCTTCACAGTCCAGAGAAGAAAGTATTGCAAGGGGCCGCACGAACATTGTTCGTATACCGCCGGGAAGCATTAAGTTCCCTGTACCTATGGAAATACAGATGGTTCATCCTCTTGAGGTGAACCTACCCGAAGTACCTGTGGATCAGTTGTACGAAATTTTCCAGCAGATAGGCATGGAGCTGAGGCACAGAGAACAAGTCACATATGAGCAAAATGTTTTGCTGTCTAACGACAACGTGCAGCTCATCGCACAGCATGAGGCAGAGAGTGCCCAGTTGACACAATATGTTCAGCGAGAGCAGGATGTCTCTCTTGTTTTAAAGAATATCGCAGCAGAACTTCCGCAGTGCGATATTAGGCCTGAGTTAGAAATAACTCAGAAGATCAGAAAAATAGCAGAAAGAGCAAAGGCTCTAGATGAAGAGAAGAAAAAGATGGAGGAAGAATACGAAGCAAGGATTGCTGCACTGGAAGCAAATAGGCTGCCTACTCCAAAGGAAATCCAGGAAGCACGAGTGCAAGCTTTCAGAATTGTACAGACACAGATGCACTGTCGGGTGGAAGCAACAGAGGCTATCCTAGAGGATGCATCAAAAACATGGCTGGAGCTAGAGGAGCTCCCACAGAAAGCCGAGCTCGATCAGCACATTAAGCACTGTGAAGATGCGATATCGAGAGCTGAAGAAGAGTACAAGGGCTTGAGTGCTCTTGCGAAGATAAGAAAGAAAGGAGAAATCACACAATTTCAACAGCAGGTGCAGAAGTACAGAGAACAGCAAATCAACCTGGCTAAAGAAGTTAGCCCGCATGAAAGCAAAGTCTCACATCTGATTGATGAACTGGAGCAAAAGGTGAAAAGCTTCACCTCAAGTAAAGAAGTCATTGAGGGCACAGAGGACTCCTTGGTAACCGCTGAGCTACTCAGCGCAGCGCAGGAAGAAGTAACACACATGGATGAAAGTATTAAAGCGCTTAAGGCACAATTCGCAACAATCTCACGAGCAGCAAAGGATAAGCTTAGGCAGATAAAGCAGGCTGGTGTTGCGAGTGGCTCGGGGACGAGCCACAAGTAAGTGTTAGGGGAGTTGTTGGAGAGAACTTCCGCAGCATTTAGGAAGCTGCTAATTTTGGGGAAGATAACTAATTTTGGAGGGAAAGTACCAATTTTGGCGGTAAGACAAAGATATCGCCATAGCGCAAATTCTGACGGGAATCACGGCGATAGGTACAGAAAAGTCAAGGCATGTGGTACAAAGAAGAGGCCGAAGGGAGAGCTCAACCACTGTAATAAAGGCGCCGAAGATGAAGAGAGGGTTCAGCTACCCTCATTAAGAAGAAGGACTACAGTCAGCGTTGCTTGAACCAAGAAGAAGCGACGGGCCGATGCATTAAAGACTAAGGACTGCAGGAAGCGGCGACGAGACAGGAGGCGGCTACGGAAGTACAGCCAGTTGACTGTAAGTGGTTAGGGTTGAGTCACTGTTGGGATAAGGCCCACAGTTTTGTAACTGCGATGAGACCTTCGGGCCATCTATATATAGGAGTCTTTTTATATGATAAGGGGTTGGCCACATAGTGATAGAGCCATTAAGTAGAGGGTAGTCAAGTCTTTGTTGATGCAGAGTCTGAACATCCCTTAGAGAACCAGGGCCGACCTGTTGAGAGATTGTGCAATCCGCAGGGATTGAGAAAGAAAGAGAGTGCATTGTAAAAGGCAGGAAGAGAAAAGAGGTCTACAGAGAAGGGCTCCCACTGAGGTGGAGTTTCCCAGAAGACCCTTGTTGTAAAGAGTTGGAAAGGAACTGTGTTTATTCCTCAGAAGTGTTAACAAGAACCTCAGTTCCTTTGGACGTAGTTCCCGCCCTGGGAGTAACAACGTGCTTATCTAAGTAGCATTATTTTATTTGTGTAGCTGTTGCTCTCATTCACTTGCCTTTATTATACACGAATGCTTCATTCTGTTATAAGTAATGTATATGGTCATCAGTTTAAAGTTCTGATTGATGTATAACAATTGTGATAATCATAGCAAAAATTCTAGCGAGCTAGATAATAGCTAAGCAGAGGATAATGTGCGAGTATGGGCTGAATATAATGCATGAATGGTTCACTTAGACAGTGCTCAAAGTAATACTCTACTCAGTTACATTGTTGCGAGATATCAAGGGTCAAGTTCATTAGCAAGGGTTATGCATGGAGATTAAATGTTATTACTAACTGCAGTAATAGGATAAGAACGGCTGAGACCACATATTAATCCAGGAAGCGGTCAAGAATCGCGTTCCGCAGGGACAAGAAGGGGAAGATATCGCACCTACGATATCTTAGGTATCGCTAGACGGGATCACATAGGGGGAAGACTTATCGCATTCCCTGCGTAATGCGATAAGACAGAGGCGTAGCCGGGGTAATAGAATGAGATAAGTCAGCTCATGAGGAAAGGGTCAAGGTGGGTTTAAGCACCCTGGATGCCTCAGAACCTGGCTGAGGACACTTGAGTCTTCTGCCTCCCATTAGAATCACTTCGGGTGAGACTTCAGGTTGCTTCTGCGACCTGTTGCCGAAAGGGTCAGTGAGCTAAGGGTTCTGTTGGTCTAAAAGGTACCGCCAGCCCGGGTCTACCCAGAAGGTAAAATGAGAGATCAACATTGACCAACTTTGAAAGGTTAAAAGAACTGCCTAGTGAGATGGCTAATTTAGTAAAGGGTTTATGTCTACTAACTCTTTCAAATTGCAAATCCTTGAAGGAACTGCCATATTCAATTTCAAAGCTTCGATATTTAAGAGTATTGAAAGTGAATCGCTGTAAATCTTTGAAAGTGCTTCCTGAAGGCTTAGGAAACTTAGCATCCCTTGTTGAACTTGATCTATCAAATTGCCCATCTTTAAGCCAATTTCCCACTAAATATTTTGGTTTATTGAATGTGTTGCAAGTACTCAATTTAGAACATTGTGGGTCTCTGGAAATGCTTCCTGGTAAAATTGAGAGACTGGCGTCATTGAAAGTATTGAATTTATCCTCTTGCAAAGGTCTAAACAATCTCCCTAGTGGCTTAGGAAACTTAACATCCCTTGTTAAACTTGATCTAGCAAGTTGTGAGAAACTAGAAAGTATTCCAGAAAGCATTGGACTGTGGGAAGGCAGGGGGTGCTGCAATTACTTCCAGCAACACACACTGATCTCCAAACTTTGAGAATTCACCAATAGAACAGTTGCAGCTAACAGTAACAGCTCACTGTTTTAGCTAACAATCACCTACAGGACTGTTATAGCTAACTGTTTCAGCTACATTATGATGACCCCTGCGTTCACAAACTTGTCTGATAACAAGTAAATACAATTAACTCTCAAAATAACATTAACTTCTTAAGCTGCTACAACAAACTAATCTTCAAAATAATTCTTAGTTTACAAACTCATAAAACAGAGCATAACAGAAACACACAGAAAAAATTCTGGGTTTAACATAAATTTCATTCACTCTGTATCACTTCTATCTCATAGAATCACGATCACAATGGTAAGTATTTATAGTGCTTCAGGGTAATCATACATTAAATGAATTTAACCCTTCGATACAAAAAATTATCAGTGCAGAAATAAATACTCGGTTACACGCTGTTACAAACTGACAAATAAAAAACTGCGTTGGCCCTTCAGAACAGTAATGATTGACATGCGGTTGCTAGCCCGATTCTGTAAAGACAAAATGTATTAATGGTAATGGATTTTCTCAGTTTAATAATCTGATTTGAGTCAGTGAATGCCTCTTCAAATATTTAAGTGACTAAGGTGGTGTGGCGGTGGCAACTCTTCAAGATAATTTGACAGTTACAATTCTGGGCGATGCTGCCTCTTCAAAATTTTGGCGGACATCCACACAGCAGTGGAGTAATTAACCTGATCCTGACATTCTCCCCCTTAATTACTTCACCCAAAAAACAAAAATTTGTATCACAAGATTTCTGTTACAGCCTACAAACCCCAATGTTTTTCCTATGAAACTCAAACAACTCTTTCCCCAGAGGTTTTGTAAATAGGTATGCAAACTGATATTCTGATCTGCAAAATTCCATACTGATTTCATTCTTATTTACCAATTCTCGAATGAAATGATACCTTGTATCAATATGCTTACTTCTTTTATGAAAGACGTGATTTCTTGATAGTGCAATGGCTGATTTGTTGTCACAAAAAATCTGAGTTGGTCCATCTTGTTCATGTTGCAACTTAGAAAGAGTTCTTCTCATCCACACAGTTTGACATGCAGCTGTTGTTGCTGCAACATACTCTGCCTCAGCAAAGGATAGTGTCAGTATGGTTTGCTTCTTTGAAGCCAATGCTACTGAACCTGATCCAAAACTGAATACATATCCAGATGTACTCTTTCTATCATCTGTTGAACCTACAAAATCACTGTTAGTATATCCAATCAACTTAAAATTTGAATTTGATGTATACTGGATACCAAAATTTGTTGTTCCAGCAATATATCTCAGAATCCTCTTTCCAGCTTGCCAGTGGGTATTCTTTGGGAACTCCATAAATCTTGAAATCATACTTACTGCAAACACTATAGCAAGTCTTGTTGCAGTTAAGTACATGAGACTTCCTACCAGTCTCTTATACATCGTTGGATCAACTTTTGACCCATTATCCTCCTTACTGAGTTTTGTACCAGTTGCAATTGGACTTACAGTTGGCTTATAATTCATCATTCTGAATCTTTTCAGTATATCATTTGCATACGTTGTTTGATTTATAAAAATACCATCCTCAGATTGACTTACTTCAATACCAAGAAAATATTTCATCATTCCTAAATCAGTCATCTCAAATTCTGTTATCGTGGCTTTCTTAAACTCATCTACTGAAATATTTCCAGTGAAGATCAAATCATCAACATATAAGCAAACAATCAGTATTTTACCTTCTTGGTTTACCTTTGTATACAAGGTTGGCTCACTTGGACTTCTATTGAATCCTTCACTATTCAAATATTCATCAATCCTGCTGTACCAAACTCTAGGTGCCTGCTTCAATCCATACAATGCTTTCTTTAATCTGTAAACTTTGTCATCCTGTCCATCAATTTCATATCCAGGAGGTTGTCTCACATAAACCTCTTCTTCTAAAGATCCATTAAAAAACGCAGACATTACATGCATTTGATATACATACCATTTATTATGAGCAGTAATAGCTAATACCATCCTTACCGTATCAAGTCTGTCTACAGGTGCAAGCGTCTCATTATAGTCAATACCAGGTTGTTGACTAAACCCCTGAGCTACAAGTCTTGCTTTGTATTTTTCAACTTCACCATCAGCATTTAACTTAGTCTTATAAATCCATTTGACACCAATACAATTTGTATTATCAGGCAATTCTACAAGATCCCAAGTATTATTTCTTTCTATGAAATCAATTTCTTCATCCATTGCTTTTCTCCAAACATCATTTTTAACTGCTTCATCAAAACTTACAGGATCACATGCTATCAATGCAAAATTTGAAACTTGATCTACTTCTTCATTTTCCTCATATAGTTCTCTTAAACTTCTAGTCTTCTGACCTCTAACTTTGTTTCTTAATGAATCTAATGTAGGATTTGATTCATTACTTACCTCTGATCTTGTTCCTTGTAATCCATCAACACTTGATGGTTCACCACGTTCTGGAGTTCTGGGCGTTCTGGCAAGTGTTCTTACTATTAGTGTAGACGTTTTTGGAGTTAACTATCCTCCATGTATGCCCTTGTCATATTCTTCATCTTCTACGTGAGATGTAACAGCATCCTCTGCAACCAACTTATGTATGTTGCCATCCCATGCTTCTTCTTCCTTAAACATCACATCTCTGCTGATGACATACTTCTTGGTGATGGGATTATAGAGTCTATATGCTTTAGATTCTTCACTATATCCAACAAAAATACATTTCTGACTTATGTCATCTAACTTTCTCCTCATCTCTTCAGGTACATGTGCATAAGCTACACAACCAAAAATTCTTAAATGAGATATGCTGCTACCCTTACCATTCCATGCTTGTTGTGGAATTTGATCCTTCACGCTCTTAGTTGGGCTTCTTTTCAGAATGTATACTGCACAGGTAACAGCATCTCCCCAATATTCATTTGAAATATGCTTCTCCTTCATCATACTTCGAGCCATGTTCATAATGGTTCGATTCTTTCTTTCTGCTACTATGTTTTGCTGTGGAGTGTAGCGAGTAGTAAATTGTCTTTTAATTCCATGATATTTACAAAATTCCACAAAATCATTCAACATAAACTCACCTCCTCTGTCTGATCTCAAGACTTAAATAGATCTGTCACTCTCCTTTTCAACCATAGCTTTAAAAATTTTAAACACATCAAAAGCTTGAGATTTTTGTTTCAACAAATACACCCAAGTTTTTCGACTGAAATCATCAATAAAAGTCATAAAATAAACATTACCAGTCAAGGAAGGTGTTTGCATTGGTCCACACAAATCTGTGTGTACCAGCTCCAATGGTGCTTTTCCTCTATATGAGACTCCAGAGATGAATTTCTCTCTATGATGCTTTCCCAATATGCAGCTCTCACATGAGCTTGCTGGTTGTTGGATACTGGGCAACCCTTTTACCATCTGCTTCTTCTGTAACAGATCTAAGCCACCAAAATGTAAATGGACATACCTCAAATGCCATAACCATGATTGATCTAAACTCTTAGTTTTATAAGCATTCAAAGAGTTAGTCAAATCATTCCTCATAATCAGTGGAAACATTCTATTCTTTGTCATCTCTACTCTGGCTATCAACTGCTTACTTGGATATTTGTCATAAATAGTACATACCTTGTTCTTAAAGAACACTCTTTACTTCTTCTCCAACAACTGTCCCACACTCAATCAATTACACGCTAAACCAGGAACATAATAAACATCATGGATTGTTCTTCTTTTACCATTCTTGGCATATACAACAATCACACCTTTACCATTAACTTTTACCTTACTGTCATTACCCAACTTCACTTCAAACTGAATGCTTGTATCTAGATTTAGAAATAACTCCTTATTTCCAGTCATGTGATTGCTGCATGCGCTGTCCAAGAACCATATATCCTTTGAACTTTCCTGGGTGACATTACAAGTCAAAAACATAGGTTTCTCTTCATTTTCAGCCTCCTCTGTAATGTGTGTAGACAGCTTACCAGTATCAGCTTGCTTCTTCCAACATTTGCTAGCAAAATGCCCAAATTTCTTGCAATGGAAACATTGAACTTTAGATCTATCATACCTTTGATTTCTTGGCTTCCATGTTCTGTTGTTACTCCCCCTTACGCTAGGAGTATTCTGTTGTAACTTCTCTTCAGATTCTGAATCATTTCTATTGTCACAATGATCAGCAGTTCGACCTCCTCTTCCTCTGCTACTAGACCTTCCTCTGCCTTTGCCTCTAGTAACATGTAAGTGAGATTTAAAAGCATTTTCTAATGGAGTGTCATCATACATGTTCATTCTTTATTCATGAGCAATCAAAGAACCAGTCAGCTCATCAATGTGCATTTGACTGAAATCTTTAAACTCTTCAATTGGAACAACCACTACTTCAAACTTCTTTGGAAAACATCTCAACAATTTCTCAATCATGCGTTGATCTAAGAGGTCTTCACCATACTATCTCAGTTGGTTTACATTACTCATTACTCAAGTCATAAAATTATCAACAGTCTCACTATCCTTCATCTTCAGAGTCTCAAAATCCCTTCTTAAATTCTGCAACTTAACATTCTTCACCTTGGTCACACCTTGATAGTAGGTTTCAAGAGTCTCCCAAGCTTTCTTCGAAGACTCAACACTTAATATCTTCGAAAATATGGATTCACTTAGACATTGTTGAATAAGACCAAGAGCTTTGTTGTCCTTCTTCCTATTCTCCTTCAACAGAACACGCTCAGCATTTGACAGAGCCAATTCAGCGGCTTGATTAGCTGGCTCTGTATAGCCAATTGTAACAAACTCCCAAATATCTTGAGCATGTAGGATAGTTCTCATCTTAATAAACCAAGTGTCATAATTCCTTTCAGTCAACACAGGAACTTGTGGCTGCACTACACTGCTATTAGTAGCCATCTCAAATTGAATTTCAAATTACTCTAAACCGAAAAATGAGAAATAAAACATAACCAAGCTTTGATACCACTGTGGGAAGGCAGGGGGGTGTTGCAGTTACTTTCAGCAACACACACTAATCTCCAAACTTTGAGAATTCACCAACAGCACAGTTGCAGCTGACAGTAACAACTCACTATTTTAGCTAACAGTCACCTACAAGACTGTTGCAGTTGACTGTTTCAGCTACGTTATGACGACCCCTGCATTCACAAACTTGACTGATAACAAGTAAACAAAATTAATTCTCGAAATAACATTAATTTCTTAAGCTACTACAGCAAACTAATCTTCAAAATAATTCTGAGTTTACAAACTCATAAAATAGAGCATAACTGAAACACACAGAAACAACTCTGGGTTCAACATAAATTTCATTCACTCTGTATCACTTCTGTCTCATAGAATCACGATTACAATGGTAAGTATTTATAGTTCTTCAGGGTAATCATACATTAAATGCATTTAACCCTTCGATACAAAAAATTATCAGTGCAGAAATAAATACTCTATTACAGGCTATTACAGACTGACAAATAAAAAACTGAGTTGGTCCTTCAGAACAGTAATGATTGACATGCGGCTGCTGGCCCGATTCTGTAAAGACAAAATGTATTAATGGTAATGGATTTTCTCAGTTTAATAATCTGATTTGAGTCAATGAATGCCTCTTCAAATATTTAAGTGACTAAGGCGGTGTGGCGGTGGCAACTCTTCAAGATAATTTAACGGTTACAATTCTAGGGAGTGCCGCCTCTTCAAAATTTCGGCGGACATCCACACAGCGGTGGAGTAATTAACCTGATCCTGACATGGACATCTAAATTTGTTGCCCTTGATGAATATTTCATTTCATTCCAATTTAAAATAATTACCCGATAGAGTTTGCAATCTCTCAATCACAAATCTTAAATTGACCAGTTGTACCCGTTTAAAGAAGCTTCCAGATCGATTTGGTTCATTAAAACTTTTAAGAGCGCTGACACTAAGGTTATGTGTGCAACTACAAAAGCTTCCCGAGAGTTTCTCTCAGCTAAAGTGTTTGGCGCACTTGAATTTATCAGGTTGCAGTAGACTTGAAGAATTATGTGAAAGCTTCCATGGCCTCTTATCATTGCAAACTCTATCATTGGATGGCTGTGAGAATTTGAAGAACTTCCCTAAAAATTTTAAATTACTTTCTAAATTGCAACATCTTGTTCTAAGTAATTGTCATATTTTAGAAGGAAAATGGATGGACGTCGTGGTAAAACTACAATTATTGGGAATGCTGTAGATCACAAAGAGTGACAAGCTGGTGCAGAGATGGAAAGAAATACAGCAAGTTCATTCACGGACTTTTATTGTGGATACAGGGGACAAGGTGATGATATCACCCACCAATCCATATTTGAAACTTGTAAACATTTTGTTATGGTTGCATCATATTGTTTTTCGTTTTCACTGACATTAGATTTTTGTTTAGGATTTGTCCGACAAGGAGAAGGAGAATGAATGGAAGAACTTATTGTCAAAACTTGAGGGTATTTCCGATCAAGGATGAGGAGAGCCATTCCGTGTATCCAATCATCCTCCAAACACCATCGTTCTTGTCCTGTTTGATGGGAAATAAAAATGTGGGAAGGCAAGGGGTGTTGCTCTTACTTCAGCAACACACACGACTCTCCAAACTCAGCAATTTCACCAACAGGATTGTTGCATCTCACTGTAATCTACAGGAGTGTTGAAGCTGAGTGTTTCTGCTAATAGTCATCTACATGAATGTTGCAGCTGTGTTACAGCTGACTGTTTCAGCTATATTTGATGACCCCTGCGTTCATAGAATTTAAACGGATACTCTGTTTCAACAATTAAACATATTCAACACATAAAATAACTCTAATCTCTCAAGTTGTTACAGCAAACATAACTTCAAAATAATTCTGAGTTTACAAACTCATAAAACAGAGCATGCTAGAAAATACACAGTAAAATTCTGGGTTAAACATAAACTTCATTCACTCCGTATATTAATCACAATTACATTGGTAAGTATTTATAGTGCATCAGGGTAATCATACATTAAATGCAATTAACCCTTCGATACAAAATTATCACTGCAAAAACTAAATGCCCTGTTACAAGATGACAGAATGAAAACTGTGTTGGCCCTTCAGAATTTGATATGCTGCAATAGATGTCACTTCAACCTAAATGTTTAAGTCGGTTTGGCAGTGAAGCACTCTTCAAGGAATTGAATGGTCAAAAGATCTGATTTGGTTTTTAATTTATGGCTTTTCAAAAGTTTGAGCGGTGTTTGTCTTTTGAATATTTTGGTGGCCATCCACTTAGGCGGTGGAGTAATTAGTTCGTTTCCAACATTCTCCCCCTTAATTACTACACTCAAAAAATAAAAACTTTGAAATACTAGCTTTCTGTTACAACTTACAAACCCCAATGTTTTTCCTATGAAACTCAAACAACACTTTCCCTGGAGGTTTTGTAAATAGGTCTGCAAATTGATTTTCTGATCTCCAAAATTCCATATTGATTTCATTCTTGTTTATCAATTCTCGAATGAAATTATATCTTGTATCAATATGCTTACTTCTTTTATGAAAGACGTGATTTCTTGATAGCGCAATGGCTGATTTGTTGTCACCAAAAATTTGAGTTGGTCCATCTTGTTCATGCTGCAACTCAGAAAGAGTTCTTCTCATCCACACAGTTTGACATGCAGTTGTTGTTGCTGCAACATACTCTGCCTCAATAGAGGATAGTGTCACTATGGGTTGCTTCTTTGAAGCCCATGTTACTGAACCCAATCCAAAACTAAATACATATCCAAATGTACTCTTTCTATCATCTGTAGAACATGCAGAATCACTGTCAGTATATCCAATCAACCTAAAATTTGAATTTGATGTATACTGGATACCAAAATTTGTTGTTCCAGCAATATATCTCAGACCAAGGTATGGGCCTAGGGTTAGTTTCCCCCCCACCCATCAATTAATTTTTTGGTTTTTTTTTAAGAAAAAATGAAAAAAAAGAGGAAGCATTTTTTTTTTGCAAGGAAGCGAGCTTCCTGAAAACGCTCCCATATGGGAGCATTTATGAAGCGCATTTCCTGGATGCTTCCTTCAGAAGCGAGATTTGGGAGTAGGGGCGAGGAGGGGGGGGGGGAGAAATTCCACACAATATAGATGTGGTTGTATATACAAGATCATTACTAAGGTTATAACATTAAGGGTCAAACCTATTCTTTCCAAATCAATATCTAATGAATAGTTTGGTTTTTTCTCGGGTTGTTAGATTCAAAAGGAAATTGAAGTTGCACGTGAGGGACTTCATTCAGTTGGGACCAAGAATATGTCTGTTGTGATGCTCAAAATCAACCTCACTAAATCTTATGGCTAGTTCAACTAGAACTATTCGAGACTTATGCTGACTTATCTAGGTTTTTGTTATCAGTTTGTATCTTGGGTCATGAATTGTGTTTCCTTTATCTCTTTTTCTATATTGATAAATGGCTCAACTATGGGTTTCTTCAAGCTGGGAAGAGGAATCAGTTAGGATTTCTATTATCTTCTCTTTTATTTCTACTTGTGGAGAAAGGTTTAAGTAGGAATTTAATACAAGCAAAGAGATTGGGAGCTATAAAAGGTACTAGGATTGGATTAGTTAATTTAACTAATTTACTATTTGTTGATTACATTATATTGTTTTGTGATGTCTCAAGAAGGGATACCAATAAGCTTAAGGAAGTGATTGGTCTATACTATGTTGATTGGAATGCAAGTGAATTTGAGAACGTCAACCATATCTTTTATTGCAATCGAGGAAGGCAAGGTAAGGCACATATCAACGATGGATCAACGGGAAGCGTGAGACTGCTACAAACGTGAGCCACTCCTAGCGCCCATCCAATGCCCCCCTGCGCTACGAAAACCTAAAGTATCTGTCATACAACAACCTCTTCGTGAGCCAGGGATCTCTCCTGCATCTAGGGCTCAACCCCGAGCCCCACTCAAATAGCCTCGGGAGCAAATGGCCCATCCGATCTGCCTGACTTCCTAAAACTCATAGAAGCATTCAAAAAGAAGACCCTCAATGCTTCTCAACAGAAGTTCGTGAAAAAGCTTGACGAGATACCCATTGTTGTGCTGTCGGTAGAGCAACCTTGCAAGATAGCTCTCAACTTGTATGAATGAGGACTGATTGGTCAGTTCACAGGTATATGGCCCTCTCTGAAAACCACTGAAATATGGGTACAGAAAAATTGGAGACCCCTAATCTAAGAAGATGTAAAATCGTATTTTCTGGGAAAGCGTTTCTTTGCATTCGTCTTTGAAATAAAACAAGATCGAGAGTTAATATTCAGAAATGGGCCATACTCATGGGACCATAAGGGATTTACATGAACAAATGGAACACAGATTTTGATCCATCCCAAGATATCCCATCTGCGATTCCAGTTTGGGTAAGACTCTCGCACCTACCTCTCCACTGCTAGAACACAGAATCATTAGAATCCATTGGGAATAACCTCAGAAAATACATAGATAAAGCATAATGGAAAGACCAATATTCATGCACGACAATCTGCATGGAAGTAGATCTAGAACATGGCCTTCCAGAAGCAATAAATCTCACTGTTGCAAATTGGTCTCACATACAAGAGATAGATTACGAACAAATCCCATTTAAATGCAGGATTTCCCATGAATATGGGCACTTCACTCGATCATGCAAGAAGAAGCCCGCATATGCGGAGGTAGGAGGGAAAAAAGAACAATGGACAGCCATTCAAAAAAATACCAAATCGGGACCAAAAACCCAATCAAAAGGTCAAATCAACAGGAAATCATACCATCAGCATCAAATCTCTATGGTTACTAACAACAGATTCAAAAACCTAGAATTACCAGACATCCAATAAACCCTCGAAGCCCCTAAAGAAGGATAAATCCCTGAGCAACAGGATCCCCAAGATGCACCCAAAAACCATGAAGATCCAAAAGACCTCCTATCCCAAAATAGCCCAAGCCCCAAAATACCTAGCTCGAATAAAGACACCCTCTCCTATGTTGAAATTACAAAATCCAAACCCACGATCTCCCCTACATCTTCAGAAGAACTTACCGACAGATCATCCAAAAAGATGGGACGAAAAATGAGCAAAGACCTAAGGGAAGAAGAAGTTGAGCGTGATAAAATCCAAGGATATCAGGATACAATAAACATGGCTTTCAGCAGGAATACCAGAGCCAGAGTAGCAGGGAAGAAAATGGGAGATTCAATAGGGGGAGGACCCTCCTACACCCACAACACTAAATGATGAAGCTAGTATCTTGGAACTGTAGAGGTTTGGGCAGTCCCAGCAAACATGAAGTAGTTAAAGATCTCCAGAAAATTGACATGACAGGCATCATCCTGCTCCAAGAGACCAAACTCGATGAAAAGACCATCCTAGCTATTGGAAAATAAAAATGGAAGAAAAATACAAGTTTAGCTGTCAACGCTAGAGGGGGATCCGGTGGTCTAGCAACCTTATGGTCTTCAGACAAATTCCAATTACAAATCTCCTTCGCTATGCAACATTGGATCTACACAGAGTTCATCCATATCTCAAGCAACAATCAAATCACTCTCTTCAATCTGTATGTCCCTAACTTATACTCTGAAAAAAATATTGTTGGAAACTCCTTGAAGACTTCCTTGATGCATACGCTCCACAAAACATCATTCTAGATGGCGGTATAAACATCACCCTCTCCACAACCGAAAAAAATGGAGGGCTCATTGGAAAGGATATCTTCAGACCACAGGTTGAATCCCTTATCCAGAGATGGGATCTGCTTGATATCAAACCCAAGAAAGGAAAATTCACTTGGTCCAACAAGCGATTGGGAAAAGGAAACATAATGGCCAGGTTATACAGATTCCTTGTCCAAATTATTCTTTTGATCGATGGGCGGATTATCATCTCAAATATTATGGTTAATTTGGCCTCGGATCACAAGCCAATCCAACTCCAAATTCAGTAAAATGAAGAACTCAATCCAATTCCAATCAGGTTCAGTCCCCAATGGCTAGACCACACAGGCTTATGGGATACACTAGAAAAATCCTAGAGAACCCCTATCTCGATATCCCCAAGATATGTTTGGGAATATAAACTTATCATAACCAAAAATGCTTTAAAGGAATGGGCCAAATCTAGCTTCCCTCCGCCTTCTAAACCCATAAATAAAGCTATAGATGATCTAGAATGCCTCCAAAATTTAATGGATGAACAACCAATCGAAAAAATCACTCTTCAAGATGAGGTCACGCATCATATTAAGGCCTACCAAGCCTTCCTCAAAGAAGAAGAATACTGTAGATTGAAATCTTGAAGAACCTAGCTCAAATCCGACAATAGGAACACTTCCTATTTCCACAAACAGTCTGAAATCAGGCACTCAATTAATTACATCTCGAAAATTAAAATGGATGATGGTTCTATTGTCAAGGGACATGCAAATATTAAGAACGCAACACACAACCATTTCTCAAACCTTTACACATAATTCGATAGCGATAGGGAATAAGGAGAGTTAATACTTCTTAAGCACATCCCAAACAGCATTACGCCTGAAGACAACACATATCTGCACAGGCCATTCTCCGAGCAGGGAGTTATCAATACCATACATTCCTTTGATCCTGAAAAAGCACCTGGACTGGACGACTATTCAATGAATTTATACAAAGCATGCTGGAAGTATATTAAAAAATATTATATGAGAATGGTCAGGAATTTCCATTCAAAAGCAAAGATCGTAGGTTGCACCAATTCCACATTCTTGTCTCTTATCCCAAAAGAGACCAATCCCAACTCCTTCGGAAGATTTAGACCAATTTCATTGTGAAACTCATCATACAAGATAATATCCAAGATGTTGGCGAACAGAATGAAGCCTTTACTCAACAAAATCATCTCAAACAATCAAGGAGGCTTCTTAAAAGGAAGACAAATTCTTGACAACGTCATTCTCGTACAGGAAGCCATCCATTCTAGCAATATTCGCAAAGAAAAAGGTATGTTGATCAAACTCGATATGGCCAATGCATTCAATTGTATCAAGTACTCCTTCCTTCTCAAAGTAATGAAAAGCTTTAGATTTGGGGAAACCTTCATAAGTTGGATCTCAGCTTGCATAAGAGGACCATGGATTGCCCCTTTAGTAAATGGTTGCCCCACTGATTTCTTCCAGGCCACACGTGGAATCCAACAAGGAATTCCCTTGTCCTCTTTCTTGTACATTCTTTTGGCTGACTCTCTTAGTCGAAAGATGAACTCTTACCTGAACACAGGCTCTCTACCAGGCCTCAATTTAACCTTTGATTCCATGCCTCTCATTTATACCCTTTTCACTGATGACTCCCTATTATTTGGTGGAGGTTCTTTCATCATCGCTTGAAAATTCAAGCAAAATATGACTTGGTATTGCAATGCCTCAGGAGGCAAGATCAACCTTCACAAAAGCGAAATCTACAATTGGAACTTGAACAATGCATCCATAGTCAGCATCGGTAGAATTGTTGGTATCAAAATTCACAAACAATGGAACAAATTCATTTATTTGGGTCTCCCAATTACACAAGGATGATCAAGTTCTAGAATATGGGATGAAACGATTACGAAAATAAAATCCAAGATAATAATATGGGGTGGACAGTGGCCCAATAAAGCAGGAAAGATGATTCTAGTAAAATCCATCTTATCAGCATTACCAATTTACCAATCCTCCATCCTCCTGGCGCCTAAAGGATTGTCAGAACATATCAGTAAACTTCTAAGAGATTTTCTTTGGATGGGAGGAAAAAACAATGAGAATAAAATCCATTTAGTAAATTAGAATATTGTAAAGTAGCCTAAACTCTTAGGTGGCCTCCAAATCCGCGACCCCTTCCAGGCAAACTTGGCTATGGGTGGCAAATTACTTTGTCAAATTCTGTACAATAGACGCCATCATGTCAGTCAATTTTTAAGAAAGAAATATCTACTGGGAAATAATCTGAGATGTCTTGACTGCAAGCCCATCTCCAAAGGATCCTCGACCCAATCCTTGTGCAAAGCCGAATGGGAATTATTCTCTCAAGAACTTTTCTGGGTACCTGGAGATGGAAGGACAATAAATATATTTATAGATAAAGTAATGGGAAACAGAACTCTACAGAACATTCAAGAATTTCATAATATAGAACAGTGGTTTTCCCAACAAGGAATCAAAAGATTGAATGACTTCAGCTCCTGGGATATCTCTTGCACTTGGCAGAGCTGGAAAAACGTCGCAATCCCTGCCAATATTGAACCCACCAAAATCCTCCTCATTGACAATCTGAGTGGTTGCGCTCCCATCCATATTCAGGGACAAGACGAACGTCGATGGGTCCAAATGGAAACTACACTACAATCCAAGGATACAATGCTCTACAAACCCATTAAGTTGCAAGGAAAAGCCTATGGACGCTTGTTTGGAATCCATTTGAACTCCCCGAAATTAATTTCTTCATTTGGACACTTATTCACCGAAAGGTGCTCACTAGAGAAAACCTCATCAAAAGAGGAATCATCTGGCCACATCGATGCCCTCTCTATTGTAGGAATGTTGAAACACTATAACACTTATTCCTGGAATGCCATTTCACAAAACAAGTTTGGAACCACATGATCCAACGACTCAATTTATTTATGCCAGCGTTCACTACCACCACCTTCATGTTCAAAGAGTGGAAATCCATCTATCCCCTCCCCCTATCCAAAAAAAAACTTTGGCTCCAAATCTGGATATCCATCCCCAAATTCACCTGTTGGAAAATTTGGATCACTAGGAACAAAGCTATCTTCCATGAAATGCATTATACCCCCCTGCAAGTCGTTGGGCAAGCCAAAGGCTTGCTGATAGAGTGCTTGGACTCCTCCAACTTCAGGACAGATTCAAATCTTAGCACAAACGAAATAAATTGGAATGGAACAATTCCCCCAAGCCCCAGTAAAAAAATAAATTATCGATTTCAATACTCACCATTATGGCAAATCAGACTCTCCAATTCCAAATTTCAAGAGTGGAGGAACAAGGAATCTATGGATAGTTTACATTTCAACGGCGCATCCAAAAGAAATCCTGGAGCAGTTGGAGCAGGGGGGGTTTTATGGTCTATCAAACGATTACCGAGAATAAGATACAGATGGGGATTGGGAATCTAGTCAAACAACATAGCAGAAGCCTTAGCTATGTTAAAAGGTTGTGAAATTGCCAAAGAACTTAGGATCAAAAGACTACAGGTGTTTGGGGATTCACTTGTAATCATCAAATCCCTAAATTCAAACATTGATTTCAACAATTTGGCGTTAAAAATAATTGTTCAATGAATTCAGCAAATTGCAAACACATTCATCCAATTCAGAGCATTACACATCATCAGGAATCTAAATCACGAAGTGGATCTGGAAGCAAAGGCTGCAACTAGCCTTATAACTGGGAAAATTGAATTCTCCAACAATGAAATTGGCCATCATCAGATCCCCTGAGAAATTATATAGTGAGTCAAAGATATAATGTATGAAGGAATTGATATCTATAATTTTGTCTCCAGCGTATGGCTTAGAAAATTATGGAATTGATATCTATAATTTTCTCCAGCGAGTCTCCAGCGTATCTTCGGAGATTTTCTATGAAGGAACTGATATCTACAATTTTCACAGCAATGGCTCATAAAATTATGTTGTTTGCATAGGTTATTGCAGTGGAAATGAAGGATTATAACATAGCTATTAGAAGGTCTGGCCTGAGAGGGATTCTTAGCAACTCCGTTGGCAAAAGGAAAATATACTACCCTGATGATCACGACGGACACAAGGAACTCCAACCTTTGGACACAAGGAATTGCTACATATTGATTTTCTATCCTCCTTAGATGTACACGGTAGACACAAGAAGCCCAAACCTTTGGATTCGTACACTGAGATAATACTTGTCGATTGTTTGCCATCTAATCGCAATTCCTAGAGGACACCTGACAGCTCGTTGTAGAGCATTACATTCACTTGCACCTGCCCCACAATTTCACTCAGCTACATCACCGAAAATGATTCTGCATTTTTCAATCAAATACAGAGAAAATGTAGTTAGCAGAAAAATGGATGTTGAAAGTGTTTCATTAAGTTTCATCCAAATGCAATGACTGAAATCGGCTAAATGAATAATTCATTGGAAATCAACAATATGATTCTTGATTGAGAATTCATTGAAAGAAAGAATTCTAATTCTTACAGCAAAATGTTGCTAAGAACTCTGATTATTGTAATAAGCCGGATTTGGCATCAACCACGACTTATTCCTTCTCTTTTTTAATATTAATTATCCGTCTTGGTTAAAAAAAAGGCACATCCAAAAAAAACAATTTCAACATGCAAATATGATGCAATGTTTAAAATATTTGGGTATTTTTATAAATCCTAATGACTATGTCAAAAAGGATTGGGAATGGCTTATTATTAAAATGGAGAGAAGGTTTTCAAACTAGTGTAATGGCTAGCTACAATGAGGTGGTAGGTTGAAGATGCTCAAATCGGTGCTAAAGGACAGATGTCTAGTTTATCGGATGCCACTTGCCTTTGTTCTAAAAGGGAATTTAGAAAACATGAGGAGAATATGCTTCAGGTTTTTATGGCCAGGAAAAATAGATAAAAAGGGCATTCCCTTTGTTAAATGGAAAAATTTAGCAACTCCAAAGGAATTAGGAGGCTGGGAGATGAAGAATATTTTCTATTTTATCATTGCACTTTCGGCTAAAATTGTCCAATGGATCATATTGGGAAAGGGGCTCTGGTTTCAGGTGATCGTATAGAAGTACATTAAACTTGACTTAGTGGAGGAATGGATTAGGTATCCTATAGAATCTTTACACAGTGGGTCTATTGTTTAGAAGGCCACAATGAAGGAATTTCCTCTCATTGGTAATTGGTTAGCTTGGAAAGTGCGATATGGTCACAGGGTTCATCTTGGTGAATACCCTTGGGTTAGGTGTAGTGATTCATACATGATTTATGTCAATCTAATCAATACCCTTAGGGAAAAGGGTTTGTTCACTTTATCTCAATTCATTGATAATGATTCACCTTCCATATGGAGTCAAGAATGGAAGAAGGTTGAATGTCTTGGTCAAACCAATGAGGAATTAATGGAGTGGGAATTGTACATAGTCAAGTTGAAATCTAGCCATGTTTCAATAAAGGAGGATGAGGATGAAATGACATGGACAAAGAACCCTAGTGGTGATAATTACTCTCCAAAATTAGGATATCAATATTTATTTGATGAATAAATTGAGGAGGAATATTTGGAGGTTCAAATGTTTGTTAAAAAATATAATTTGTATGTGTCTCTCACTTAAAAATAAGGTTTCTACCCTGGAACCTTCAAAAAAGAAACAAAATTGGTCATGGATGGTGCGTTCTTTGCAAATAAAATGAAGAAAACATCACCCACCTTCTCATCTAATTTCGTTATGACAGTATGGTATGGAAGGAACTTGATGTTGTAATGGGTTCTAATAACTTCTTGAATGTGGGATCTATTGAATATTGTCTAAGAACGTGGGTTTCGAAATCAACTACAAAGACATATCGTGTTCTCCCTCTAATTGTGTAATGTCCCCATCCAAATAAATACTAGAAGGGAAAATTCCACCAATCTACTAGTTCCCTAGGTTGGGGTGGAAACATTTGGATTTTGAATAAGGGATATAATAAACCCAAATGGACATTAGCTTGACATAAATCTATTAATATGGGCTAAATAAATATTTACAATAGGAAAATAAGGTGGCACTTGGTCGTGGAGGCACATTGGTGGTGTGGGACCCACACAAAGTAAGATACCTCATGCCACATGGCATCCCATTCTCACCTATTCGAATCCAAGGTGGATTGTAATGTTCTTGGAGGATTTGGAAGGTAATTATACTTGGAATGACTCAATGAAGGTCGAATTGGAGTGGAAGAGTAACTCCCATGGAAGAGGAAGAGGCATCTTAGAGATATTGAGACACTAGGGCTAGATTCCCTAGCTTCTATGACAACAGTGATGAAGATGCTATGACACTTATGATAAGAATCATACCTGATGGCTGACATCTGACCAATATGACATGTCAGGGCTAAAAATATCCTCCAAGAAGGTGCACAAGGGAGTTAGGGAAGCCAAAGAGCCTCCTCATTCGAATTGGTGGAAGATGGAGACTAGAAATTGTTGGACAAGTGGCACACTTTGGAATATCTTCCCAATTCGAGTTGGAATGAAGATTTTGGAAGGAATTCGAACCATGGAAGGATTGGAAATTTTATAAAAGTCAATAACAAAGAAGGAGAGGAGCTTTTGATCAATTCTCATTTTCCAAATTGGAGAGCATAGCTTGTCCATGCTAGTGGAGTGTTTACTCTACTTTCCTTAGTGCCAATTTCGAGGGTGAATGATTCCCATCCTAATTGGAAATTGGAGAGGCCATTTAGAACTTTAATTTGGAGATACAATGGATTAATTTGTTTCAGGTTGAATCTACAGGGTACTTGCTCGTGATCTTCTCTTCTTCAACTTGTTCCCACCTCTCTCTCACATTTCTCTTCATATTTTGGCTCTTGGAGGAAGGGCGCACTTGGTGAGAGGTTGACCTATTTGGGGGAGCTCTTGGGGCCCCATTAATTTGAAATATGATTTATTTACTCTATATTTTATGGTTAGAATAACCTCAGGTCGAAAATCCAAGTGAAACTATGTAAAAATGCCAAACTATGTATGAATGGTGCCATTTTCCCCTATATCTTGTGGTGAGATCTTGGAGTTACTTAATTTCTATTTGTTTCAGAAAACCTATATGATTTTACTACTGTATGGAGAGCCATTAATGTACTAAATAATTCTCATGAACATTATACAATGCATTGGAACAATTATCTCAAATTTCATAGCTTGTTGTGGAGTTTTTCTAGCATTTCCCCCTATGTGAAAACATGTTTACAAATATCTGATTTATGGGAGTTGCAACAGCCTTTAGTAACTAATTAATGATACATTTGGGATCCCATTGAAGTCTTATAACTATTCCATGTCTCTTTTCTGAAATTTGGGAGGGTCGTACTGCATTTGGGAAGCCATTTGTGTCTCCTACCCTTGGGGGTTTGAACCTCGAATTTACTAGTAAATTTCCCTATTTTCTCCAGAAATTAAATGAATGTTGCAGAAGAATTTTGAGAGTGTCCAATAATCCATAAGCTTCATTTTTATGTCTTGACACCCTTAAAACACCTTCATACCCAATTTGAAATCATTTGGAAGCATTGGAGTCATTACTAGTCTAAGGGTCAAATTGGCCAAAAATTCCAAATTTTCCCAATTTTTCCAAATTTATTAGAAGGGACACTACAAGTGGTATCAAAGTATGTTCCTTGAACCTGATGTGGATGACCATTCATTAGGACAAGAAGTCAGAAAAATCATCCCCCACCCTTAGAAAATGAAACTGAAATTACTTTTGGTGAAAGGGAAGAAGCAGGAGAAGAAGTGCATTCTTTGGTAACCATGACTAAGGATGAGAAAGGAACCTTAGAGACAGAGGAGAATGAGAAGTTTAGTAAATTCATGAAACCATTCTTTGAATACATGGCCAAGCATATAATGTAAGGGTTTGAATTGTTGGCTAATCTAATTGGAAGCAAATTGGCATTAGGAGGCAGTAGTAGTTCTCCTTTCAAGGAAAAGAAGGAAATGGGTGAAAGTATTTTCTCAAGGACAGTGCCTCATAATCGACCTCGTGAATTTCAGAGATCAACAAGAGCTACTACACCTAAATTTCTTGATTCTAAAGAATATCATAACACCCAATATGACATGAATGAAGTTCTAGCAGAATGGCAGTAGTTGAGTGAAGATTGTAGAAGGACCCTACCATTTGATCAATTCTTTATTGTCTCAAACAAACTCAAAATGAGGGGAGGTAATAGGACTCCCTTTCAGAATAAATAATTGAATTATTCCATAGGTAAAATGCCCCTTCCTACCTTTGATGGCTCATCTCAAAGTTCTACAAATACTTGGATACAAAAACTAGATGTGTATTTTCAGCTAAATCCAATGGTTGAAGAGGATACTCTAAAAATGGTTATTTTGCATCTTGAGGGAGAATCCAATGATTGGTGGTTCCATGGAATTAAAAATTTGGGACATGATCAGGTTACAACATATGAAGAATTTGTTAACGGGGTATTGGAAATATTTGAACAAAAAGACCCAGAAATGCCTTTCAAGGAACTAGCACAGTTGAAGCAAATTGGAACCCCTGATGAGTACATGTTGGAATTACAAAAACTATCAGTTAAGGTGGTTGATATATCTATGGTCATATTATTATTTCTCTTTACTGAATTTTTGGCCGAACCTTTGAATGGTTTCGTTAAGGCCCACAAACCTACTTCATTGAAAGATGCCATGAACTTGGAAAGAGATCTGCAAAATGTGCTACCCAAGACAAAGTATCGTCCCAAGCCCAATTTTCCTTCCAAGTTCATATTTGAAAAGAAGCCATGGAAAAAAGATGCATTTGGAAAGGATAAGAAAGAGGGACCAAGAAAGGAAAAACTCATAAGAAAGAAACTATGTTACACATGCTTCCAACCATGGGTACTAGGGCATAAATGTGAAGGGGGTATGGAGGAAGAAAAACATATTTCATCCCAAGAAGAGGGATATGACATAGCAGAATAAGATCATCCATCACCTGACAAAGGGATAATGGAATTACTTTCAGGAGTGCCTCATTTTTCACACCATTCGATGCAAAGGAGCGGTACAAGGGCAAAGGGTTTCGGTCTTGGTAGATGGAGGAGCAACTCATAACTTCATTGATGTAGCCATGGTGGAGAGGAGAAAGTTACCTACTGAACCATTTGATGGGTTCACAGTAATCATTCCAGGTCACAATACTATGGAGTGAAAAACATGGATTCCAAAGCTACAACTCACCATAGGTAACTATACATTTTTTGATAGCTTTTATGTGGTTGATGTTGCTAATACTAATGTGGTATTGGGAGTGCAATGATTATATTCTATAGGGGAACATACATTGAACTATCAAATACCTGAAAGGAAATTCAAAGATTTGGAAGGAAAACAAAGGGTGGTGAGATGAATGCATGTAAAATTAGTCACAGCAGATCTATTGAACAAGAATATCAATCACAATGATGTAAAATAAATTGGAGTAAACGCTGTGCAAGAGAGATGCATTAGTGATCTATAATCCAGAATAGTAGAATTACAATACAATACTGTCACAATGAGTGAGCAATTCGACTTAGCTAAGGAGGTCATTCAAATATACTGCATGGCATAGCTTGGCTCCAACTAGGAGTCCTCATCATCAATCAGTGGCAGTCATCAATGCACAAGTCACTGTCATCCAGGTGTCAAACTGAGTATAACTGAGTGTAATAAGTGTAACTGGTGGTAATGGCACTAATGTGGGGAAGGAGGCTTAGTGGAGGGCGCATGAGGAGTTAACTGCACTCAGAATAGGTAGTCAAGTCTCATCGGAGGTCAATCGGAGTGATAACAGTAGTTAGGAGTCAATCTAGCCTCAAATCAAGGAAAGACAACTAACTAACTAAAGTGAATTGGACTGATAGGTGAGAAAAGGTGCCCTTCTCAGGTGGTAGGTGCATGCTAGGCGCACTAAGCAATAGGAGGGCTAAATCTGAGTGGAAAGAAGCTCTCGGGTGCTGGAAGACTAGGGACTAGGTGTTGGAGGCATCAAACTGGTGACTGGACTGCATGCATGCAAAGTACATACTGAATGATGAGATATCCTAACACCCCCCCTCAAGCTATACTATGATGTAAAAAATAAAATGTAGGGCCCTGGTTACTGAGACCAAAGGTCACCCCAATACAATAATCCAAAAATGTTGAAAATAAACTAAGTGTGGAAAGATGGAAAACCCAGTGGGCAGAAAGCCCCCCCTCAAGCTAAACATAAAAATGGATCTAATCTATCTCCACCAGGATGGAACTCACCCCCAACAGTGAACGGAGGTAAGAGAACTTCTTCTCAGTGAAGCTCTTGGTGCAGATGTCTGCAATTTTGATACGAACTATTACACCAAAACCTCGAGATGTTAGTGAAGGCCTCCCACTAGGATCTTAACATCCCACCACGCTTCGCAGTCCAGACTCTGGGCTAGATGTGCGCCCGTATGGTGGTGTCCCCTTTGAGCCGTACGAGCCCCGAACGAACACTGCAATGTCGACGTTGCCACCCGCTCTGTGACTCGAACCTGGGTGGAGGCTCTGATACCAAATGATACGAACCGTTACACCAAAACCTCAAGATGTTAGTGAAGGCCGCCCACTAGGATCTTAACAAATTTTATCATCAGTAGGGCAATATTGCAGAATGATGGTGCAATCATGCACCAACTCTCGGATGTAGTGCATATGAATCTCAATGTGCTTGGTCCTCTGTTGCTGAACTGTACCTATGGAGATCTTAATAGCACTTTGATTGTCACAAAATATGACAGTCGAAGTAGTGCTACCAAAATCAAATTCGGATAGAATACCCTGCAACCAAAATGCCTGAGTGCAGGCATTGACTGCCCCTCGATACTCTGCCTCTGCTGAAGAAAGTGCAATGGCTGCCTGCTTTTTGCTTGACCAGCAAATAGGGCCATGGCCAATCATGAAAACATAACCGAAAGTGGACTTCTGATCAATGCTATCACCCGCCCAATCTGAATCAGTTAAACCAATGAAATCTAGCTCAAAATCTGCAACATAGTGTATACCAAAATGTCTCGTACCTTGCACATACTGCAAGATCCGTTTGGCTTCCCGCTAATGAAGCTCATGGGGATGTTGTATATACCTTGATACAACACTCAAGGCATAATAAATATCAGGCATTGAGTGTTTCAAGTAGAGTAGTGAACCAATCAACTGTCGATACATAATGCAATCTGCAAGCGGTGTGGAATTTCCTTCCTCAAGACTGATTACTGAGAGGAATGGAAACGGAGCAGCCTTACATTCTGCCATATTAAAATTTAATAGCAGGTCTGAAGCATAATTTTGCTGAGATAATGTTATCCCATCAAAATTTTGAGCTATCTCCAAGCCCAAAAATAGCTTAAGCAAGCCCAAATCGCTCATGTCAAAAGCTAGATTTAAAGCGGTTTTTAGCTTGTTGATTGTAAGGAGAGTGCTACCAGTAATGAGAAGATCATCAACATAAAGAAAAACAATCAGAAAATTACCTTTAACTTTATATAGGTACACATTCGGATCATATTTTCATCTTTTGAAATTATGAGAAAAAAGGAAGGAGTCCATCTTTGCGTACCAAGCTCTTGGGGTTTGTTTCAATCCATACAAAGATTTCTTCAATCTGCAAACTAATGATGGATATAACATGTATCCTTATGGATGCTTCATATATACTTCTTCATCAAGGTCTCCATGTAGAAAATCACTCTTCACATCCATATGGTGCACTTCCCAGTGCTTGGATGCGGAAATAGCCAAAACTAGGCGGATGGAATCCATCTTTGCAACTAGTGCAAAGGTCTCAGTGTAGTCCACTCCTTGGACTTGGGAGAAACCTTTTGCCACCAGCTTAGCTTTTTATTTTCTGATAGTGCCATCAGAAGCAACTTTCGTGCGGTATACCCACTTACATTGGACCAATTTTCTTTCAGGTGGAAGAGCAACTAGCTCCCATGTATTGTTCTTTTGAAGAGAACTGTACTCTTCATCCATGGCGGTTTGCCATCGTGGATCTCAGTGGGAATGATAGTATGATTTGGGATCTGAACCAATCATCAAATAACATTTCTCAGATAATAATGGATCATAAAATGAAAGATCCATACCTACTCTTTGAAATTCTGCTCTTGTTCTCCTTGGATTAGCAGGATTTCCAATGTTTGGAGCAGCAGATTGTAGAGTGTTTTGGGCCCACTTTGGTAACTGAGGAGGATCATTATGGTCGGATTCTGAACCTGATATGTCATGGCCATCAAATTCTGATCAAATATCAAAAATATCAGATCCAATGCTTTCTTCATCTTCTCTCAAAACTTCTTCTTGTAGAGACTGCAGATCGGCAGTGTTTTCCTCGACTAGTTTCAGATATGGAAGCGGTTCTTCAAACTTCACACTTCACTCTATGAATATATTTTTGGATCTGATATTCATGAGTTTATATGCTTTTGATTCTTCTCCATATCCTATTAGGATTCAATCAATACTTTGTAGATCCAAAGCTTTTCTCTTATTGGAAGGAATTCTAGCCCATGCAGTGGAGCCAAAAACCCTCAAATTGGACACATCCGGTTTATGACCAGTGAATGCTTCAAAAGGATTTTTACCTTTCACGGATGAATGTGGAACTTGGTTCTGAATGTATGTAGCAACATTCATGGCTTAAGCCCAAATATTTGCAGCCAAACCTTTTGACTCAAGCATATAGGTAGCCATCTCTTTCAGTGACCGATTCTTCCTTTCCGCTACACTGTTCTGCCGGGGTGTGTAGGGAACTGTATGTTGGATCTGAATTCTACTTTCAGCACAAATTTGCAGCAACTCAGTCTTGATATATTCTTCGCCATTATCAGATCTAAGAGCTTTGATCTTGTTCTCAGTGGCGGTCTCCACAGAAGCCTTAAAATCCTTGAATTTTCCAAGCACTTCTGACTTGTTTTTGAGAAAAAATACCCAAGTAAAGCGGAAGAAATCATCAATGAATGTCAAAACATACCTTGAACCATTCATGGACATATTTGGCAGTGGACCAATGATATCAGAATGTATGAGGCCCAAAATAGTAGAAGCTCTACTAGCTTTGCCGTGGTCGAACTTGTGCTCGGGGTGCTTCCCAATGATGCAACCTGGGCAAATTCCCTTCGAGGAACAGAGGTGCGGAAGACCATCAACCATGGATTTCTTTTGTAACAGTAGCAAATAATTGTAATTAAGGTGTCCAAACCTTTCATTCCAAATCCTACTAACCTCATTGCCATGAGTGAGAAGAGAAGTGGGCTTTTCAAGCGGCACAAAGTGTGAAAACTCATAGTATTTTGCAGTATGATTTGCCTTTCCAACTGCAATAAGTCTTCCACTTTCAATATCAGAAATTTCAACTTTGTTAGGGCTGAATGTAACTTGCTTCAGTGCACCAGTGTGTGTCATTTGATTCACAGAAAGTAGATTCGAATCCAAGGAACGCACATAAAGAACATTCTGAAAACTTCCATGCTCTAAATGGATGGTACCTTTACCCTTTGATGAAATTTTTGAGTCATCTCCCAAATGGATGGGGATGGATCTGTTTGGATCAAATGAAGAAAAGGAGTCAATATTTGCAGCCATATGATTCGAGGCACCGGAATCTATCAGTAGAGTGGTGGGTTTCGAAAAAGTTGCCATGAGTGCTTGACCTCTTTCATGATCATCATTTCTATTCTTCTTCCGTGCACCGTCGGAAAGATTTATGTTATTCTTTTCCAAAAGGAGGGCCATTTGATCTATTGTTTTCTTCATGCATGAACTTTCAGGATGAAAGCCACGGTTGTAATATGAACATTTAGATTTTTCTTTACCCTCTTTACCCTTTTGGTTGTTCCTTGAACCGGATGGTGCATCCGATGGTTTGCTTTTCTCTCTTTGCGTTGTAGGTTTGAATTTGGGCTTCTCTTTCTTTTGCTTCCCTTTGCCATTCGAATTATTGGATACTTGAACAAAGAAGGCTGAATCTTTGGAGCTTATGGACCCCATTTGAAATAGCTTATCATGCTCTTTGGTAACAGACTCAATGAAGGCATTCAAGGTAGGCATCTTCCAATTCGGGGTAGTTAGCCGACCGGAATTGAAAGTAGAGACAAATACCGAGAAATATTTACCCATTTTTGAAAGAATAGAGAGGATCAATTGTTTATCCTCTTTAGCAACTCCCCTGTTCTTCAATTGCAAAGACAAATGCTTGAATCTTGTGAAAAAGTCATTGATGGTATCGAAATTCTCAGGATTCAAGGCAATCAATTCATTTTCCAATTGAAAAGACTGCATGTCATCTTGCTTTCCAAAACGCTTCTCAAGTTGCTCCCATACTGCCTTTGTAGTAGTCAATCCACTAAGGTGAAAGTGAAGATCCTTGGAAATATTGAGGCAAAGAAGACCATAAGCTTCATCCAACTTGTTGAAGTGCTTTGATTTTTCAATGAGTGTATTGGGCTCAACTTCGAGGCCCATGGTGACTCTGTAGTACCCTCTTGAGCACAACATAATCTCCATGTCATTCTTCCATTCAAAATAATTGAAGGGAGTGAGTATCTTTGAAGAAGAAGAATCCATCTCAATGATAGCGAATGAACTTGATGGAGATGATTAACCTGCAAATCACAATCAAAACAAGAACAGTAAGGTCGAACAATCCACCCTTTTAGAGTTGCATCACACCTGGGATTGGAGATCAAGCAAGCTTGAATGATCCAATGTATCAAATCCAGGAATTATGTAGAAAACTCAAGCTTTTGGAGTGGATTGGAGAGTATTTTTCAGCTTTGCATGCACATGAGCGAATGCACATGAGATTTTGCATGCCAAAACTTCAGTAATTTTGAGCAAATTCACTCAATTCTTCATGTAGAACACCTGTAGAAGAGAGATCTTGTCCCTGCCGTGGCTATGATACCATGTAAAATTAGTCACAACCGATCTATTGAAAAAGAATATCAATCACAGTGATATAAAACAAATTGGAGTAAAAACTGTGCAAGAGAGATGCATCAGTGCTCTATAATTCAGAATAGTAGAATTACAATACAATACAATACTGTCACAATGAGTGAGCAATTCGAAGTAGCCAAGGAGGTCATTCGAATATACTGCATGGCATAGCTTGGCTCCAACTAGGAGTCCTCATCATCAATCAGTGGTGGTCATCAATGCACAAGTCACTGTCATCCAGGTGTCAAACTGAGTCTAACTAAGTGTAATGAGTGTAACTGATGGTAATGGCACTAATGTACGGAAGGAGGCTCAGTGGAGGGTGCATGAGGAGTTAAATGAACTAAGAATAGGTAGTCAAGTCTCATCGGAGGTCAATCAGAGTGATAACAGCAGTTAGGAGTCAGTCTAGCCTCAAATCAAGGAAAGACAACTAGCTAACTGAAGTGAATTGGACTGGTAGGTGAGAAAAGGCACCCCTCTCAGGTGGTAGGTGAATGTTGGGCGCACTAAGAAATAGGAGGGATAAATCTGAGTGGAAAGAAGCTCCTGGGTGGTGGCAGACTAGGGACTAGGTACTAGAGGCATCAAATTGGTGACTGGACTGCATGCGGATGCATGCATGCAAAGTACATACTGAATGATGAGATATCCTAACAATGCACACCTATCTGAATCAAGTGGTGTCTTCCCACAGTATGAGGTACATATTGAGGCATGGGGATATTGAATGGGCTGCTAAATGTTTCATCAATTCCCCCAAGCCAAACATAAATATTGTAGAACATCCAAGGGAGATAAAGCAACTACTACAAAAATACGAAAGGGTTTTTGGAGACCTTCCTGCTAGAAGGCCACCAGACAGAGGAGTTGAGCACACCATTGTTTTGGAGGTGGGTACTTCACCGATCCAAATACCACCATATAGACACCCAAAAAGTTTCAGATATGAGATTGAGAAGGCTATTCAAGAGCACTTGGAATTGGGACTCATTAGACCAAGCTCTAGTCCCTATGCTTCTTCAGTTCTTTTAGTGAATAAAAAGGATGGAACCTTAAGGATGTGCATTGATTTTAGAGCTCTAAACAAGAAGACAATTAAGACTATATATCCCATCCCTAGAATAGATGAGCTTATGGATGAGTTATTTGGAGCAAAATTCTTCTCCAAAATTGATCTCAGATCTAGTTACCATCAGATTCGAATGAAGGAGGAGGATGTGCAGAAAACTGCTTTCAGATGTCACTATGGCCATTTCGAATTTCTTGCCATGCCTTTTGGTTTGATCAATGCTCCAGCCACATTCCAATCATGCATGAACAAAATATTTTTCAAGTAGTTCCGTAAGTTTTTTTGGTTTTCTTTGATGATATTTTGATTTATAGTTTAAGGCATTTCAAGGCATTTTCTCACACAAAAGGATCTCAATGAAATGAAACAAAAGTGGGTAAGTAAGGTCCAAGCCTTTGATTTTGACATTGAATATGTAAAGGGGAATAATAATATTGTAGCATATGCATTATCTAGGAGGCCTTCATTTTCCCTTATGGACATTTTGAATGATTGGAAAAATATGCTAATAGTTGAGTATGCCAAAGATAGTTTTGCTTGTGATGTGTTAGATGGGGTCAAAGGAGATGATAGATACAAGATTTTGAATGGCCTAATATACTATAAGGATAGAATATACTTGGTTCATGGTTCGAATCTAAAGCACAATATTATTTTGAAGGAAGCTCATGATTCTCCTTTAGCAGGCCATCCAAGTTTCTTCAAAACATATAAGCAACTAAGGAAAAGGTTCTCTTGGAAAGGGCTGAAGGAAGATGTTAAAAACTATGTGAATTAATGAAAGATATGTCAACAAAACAAAGTTGAACACACACATCATGCTGGTCTATTGCAACCATTTCCCATTCCAGAATAAAAATGGGAAAGTATCTCAATGGATTTCATCATAGGTTTGCCCAAAGCTTTGGGTAAGGATTGTATTTATGTTGTGGTGGATAGACTCAGCAAATTTGCTCATTTATTTTCTATTACATCATCTTTCACTACTGCACAAGTGGTTGATCTATTCTTTAGAGAAATTTTCAGATTGCATGGACTTCCCAAGAACATTGTGAGTGACAGAGATAGCAGATTTATGAGTGCCTTTTGGCAAGAAATTTTTAAGTTGGCGGGCACTCAATTGACTCCAAGCACAAGATATCATCCTCAAACTGATGGCCAAACAGAACGATTGAATGAATGGTTGGAGGGTTACTTGAGGAACTATGTTGGTGAGCAACATAAATCATGGGTTAAATGGATACACTTGGGTGTGTTTTGCTACAATACTAATTTCCATAGGTCCATTGGAATGTATCATTTCAAATCACTTTATGGTTATGAAACACTCACATTTGTTGGGCACATATTTGGTGATAGTAGATCCCCAAAAGCTAAGGATTGGGTGGAACAAAGTCAAGATATTTTGAAGCTTCTAAAAGACAATTTGCAGGTTGCCCAAAATCAACAAAACTAGTATGTGGATCAACATAGGGAGGAAAGAACTTTTCAGGTGAATGATTTGGTTTATTTTAGGTTGCATCCATATAAACAAACCTCCTTGAAATGGAAAGGATCAGAAAATCTCAAACCAAGGTATTATGGTCCATACAAGATAGTTCAAAAAGTTGGGAGGTAGCTTATGAGTTAGAACTTCCGAGAAGGTAGAAAAATACACAATGTATTTCATGTCTCGTGCCTTAAGAAGGATATTGGTCAGAAAATTTCTATTTCAGAAATACTCCCTCCATTGGATGATGAAGGACAACTCATACTTATTCTAGAAAAAATTTTGAAGACAAGAGAAAGGAAATTGAGGAGCAGAACCATAAGAGAATATTTGGTACAATGGAAAGATTTTCCAATTGAGGATGCCACATGGGAAGAGGAACACATTTTGCAGCATCCTAATTTATAATTTATTGAGGGAAAGCAATCTTGGGTGGGGAGAACTGTAATGTCCCCATCCAAATAAATACTAGAAGGGAAAATTCCACCAATCTACTAGTTCCCTAGGTTGGGGTGGAAACATTTGGATTTTGAATAAGGGAGCTAATAAACCCCTAATGGACATTAGCTTCACATAAATCTATTAAAAGGGGATAAATAAATATTTACAATAGGAAAATAAGGTGGCACTTGGTCATGGAGGCACATTGGTGATGTGTGTTAGCACTCAAAATGTACCTTGGGTTGTAAAAAGGACATTTCAAGGTAACCACAAAACCAACTTTAGGAAAGAGTGTTGGCTTCGTTATTTCCAGAGAGAGATCTCTTGTTGATTGTTTAACAAGGCCAAATATATGAATGAAAATTAAGATCAGATTGTTGTTTGGTTGAAACAAGGTGAGCATTCATTGGGCAATGGAGTCAAAATAACAAATATATCAAATTACAGTGTTGTTGCATGGAATTTTATAACAAAGTCAAGGTATCCATTCAGTCACAGTCAAAATGCTTTGGTCTAGTGGGAAACAAGAAATAAAGAACAATCCATTAACATGAGCATCTAACAAGGATGAATTCAATGTTAACTTTAGCATAAAATATTTTGTGAATATCTGAAACCAATAGACAGAGCATACATGTATGAATTCTGCACTATCAAACACTTATTTCAGACATGAAAGGAAAACATCGTGGAAGTAATAAACAGGATACACATTCACATAAGAAAGGGAAAACATACTGCAACATAAACAACACATGAATCTCTGCAAAACGCTAGCCTCGACTCTGTAATTCTATTAAAGATGGATCTCAAATACAAAACTCAAGTTCTCACGGGTTCCAACCCTTTTTCCTCTCTATTACATATGAATGTATAGGAGATGGTAATATCAACTGTCCAGCTCGAGTTATTATAACCTAGCCTCCAAAATATAACGCTGTTACAAAGTGATGACACCTATACAGACAAGTCTATCATCGTTGAGAATCAGTTACAACATAAACAACAAGAGCTGACAAGTAGGATTAACTTCCTTTTACACGTGTCAATGAATATTTACTGACCAATAACAGACCCTAGTAAATAAACAAAGGCCTAAGTAACTAATTCTTCCGACTGCAAAATATCCACAATCTTCAAAATATTTATGCATGCAGCGTTAACTTAGCTTTCCCATATTTCTCCACAAACTTCCATTGGTCGGCAGCTGGAAAATCTGTAGTGGAAAACTCCTTTAGCAATACCCATAGCTCCACATGATCTCTGTATGAATAGTTCTGTAGGTGTGCACATGCTTCTTTGACCATCAGGACCAACTCAAACTCCTTTTCCAGCTTGTCCACAACTGTTTTACCTGACAGCGATTGGTTCATGTCAGCAAAGCTTGCACGATCTAACCTACATTCCATCAACCTGTCTTGATACTCTTTTTGAGTCAGCATGGTACCATCTTCTTCCCAAAAGAGTGGGAGTCCCTTCTTGAATAATGGATCAAACATATCCTTAAAGAGATTCAATTGGTGTGCCATAATGTCTATCCTGGCCTGAATTGTACCTAACAGTTGATGTTTATTTTCTACCTTCTTGGCCCAAATAATGGTAGATAATATGTCCTTTATGATAGCTGCTTTCACTTCATCCTTAGTCAACCCATTCAAAAACTCTATGGCATTTGCGGCACATTCAATCGGCTTCTTGTTCAACTTTTCTTGCACTGCTGTTACACTCTGCTTGGCCAATTTAATGACAGCTTCCTTGTATAAAATAAAATCAAGATAGGGTCTTAATTTGTTTGATTCAGCTATAACATCATCCCAGATTACCTACTTTGCTTCCTACAGTGATGCTTGACCTGTAGCCTGTTAGGATATCTCATCATTTCACTTTTGTACTTTGCATGCATGCATCCGCATGCTGCCCAGTCATCAGTATGGTACCTCCAACACCTAGTCCTTGGTCTCCCAGCACTCGGGAGCTACTTACCACTCAGATTTATCCCTCCTAGCCTGTCATGTGCCCACTTCTCACCTACCACTACAGAAGGGCGTCTTTCTCACCTACCAATCCAGTTACACTTCAGTTATCACTCTGATTTACCTCTGATTGACCCATAACTGATGTTATCACTCTGATTGACCTCCGATGAGACATGACTGACAGCTCTGAGTGCAGTTAATCCCTCATGCGCCCTCCTCTAAGCCTCCATCCCTATATTAGTGCCACTTACCATCAGTTACACTTATTACACTCAGTTATACTCAGTTTGACACCTGTCTGACAGTTACTTGTGCATTGATGACCACCACCAATTGATGCGATGGACTCCTAGTTGGAGCCAAGCTACACCATTTAGTAAATTCGAATGACCTCCTTAGGCAATTCGAATTGCTCACTCATTGTGATAGTATTGTATTGTATTTTCACCCTTATTGGGATTATAGAGCACTGATGCATGTTTTTGCACAGTTTACACCATATTTTGTGAGTTTCATCTATTGTGATTGATTTACTTGTTCATTAGATCTATTGTGACTAATTTTACATGGTATCAGAGCCATTGCAAGGACAAGATCTCTTTTCTACAGGTGTTCTACAAGAAGATTTGAGTGAATTTGCTCAAAAATACTGAAGTTTTGGCATGAAAGATCTCATGTGCATTCGCTCATGTGCATGCAAAGCAGAAAAATTACACTCCAATCCACTCCAGAAGCTTGAGTTTTCCACATAATTCATGGATTTGATACATTGGACCCATTCAACTTGCTTGATCTCCAATCCCAGGTGTGATGCAACTCTAAAAGGGTGGATTGTTCGACCTTACTGTTCTTGTTTTGATTGTGATTTGCAGGTTAATCATCTCCATCAATTGCATTCGCTCTCTTGTGTTTGACAAGTTCTTCTACATCAAGTGCACTCGCCATTTGAGATGGAATACTCTTCTTCAAAGCCAATTCTTACTCCTTTCAATTATTTTGAATGGAAAGATGATATGGATATCATATTGTGCTCAAAAGGGTTCTATAGAGTCACTGTTGGCCTCGAATTGGAGCCAAGCACATTGTCGGAAAGAACCAAACACTACAACAAGCTTGATGAAGCTTATGGTCTCCTTTGCCTCTCTATTTCCAAAGATCTTCACTTCCATCTCAGCGGATTGAAGACTCCAAAAGCAATATGGGAGCAACTTGAAAATCTCTTTGGCTAGTAGGACGAGCTTAGGGCCTTTCAATTGGAAAATGAATTGATTGCCTGCAGTCCTGAGAATTTCGAGACCATCAATGAGTTTTTCACAAAATTCAAGCACTTGTCATTGCAGTTGAAGAACAGTGGTGTTGTGAAACAAGATAAGCAATTGATCCTCTCCATTCTCACAAAGCTTGGGAAAGATTACTCGGTATTTGTCTCTACTTTCAATTTCGGTCAACTAACTACCCCGAATTGGAAGATGCCTACCTTGAATGCCTTCATTGAGTCCGTCACAAAAGAGCATGGTAAGTTGATTCAAATGGGGTCCATAAACTCCAAAGATTCAGCCCTCTTTGCTCAAGGAACCAAGAATTCGAATGGTAAAGGAAAGAGAAGCCCAAATTCGAACCTACCAAGCAAAGAGACAAAGGCAAGCAACCGGAAGCACCATCCGGTTCGAGGAACAAGCAGAAGGGTAAAGAGGGCAAGGAAAAATCTAAATGTTCATATTGCAACCATGGCTTTCATTCTGAAAGTTCATGCATGAAGAAAACAATAGATCAAATGGCCCTCCTTTTGGAAAAGAACAACATATGTCTTCCTGATGGTGCACGAAAGAAGGATAGGAATGATGATCATGAAAGAGGTCAAGCACTCATGGCAATTGTTTCGAAATCCACCACTCTAATGATAGATTCTGGTGCCTCGAATCATATGGCTGCAAACATTGACTCCTTCTCTTCATTCGATCCAAGCAGCTCCATCCCCATCCATTTGGGAGATGACTCAAAAATTTCTTCGAAGGGCAAAGGTACCATCCATGTAGAGCATGGAAGCTTCCAGAATGTTCTCTATGTGACTTCCTTGGATTCAAATCTACTTTCTGTGTTTCAAATGAGTCCGAAGCAAGTTACATTCAGCCCTAACAATGTCGAAATTTTCTATATCAAAAGTGGAAGACTTATTGCAGTCGGAAGGCAAACCACACTGCAAAATACTATGAGTTTTCTCACTTTGTGCCGCTTGACAATCCCACTGCTCTCCTCACTCATGGCAACGAGGTTAGTAGGATTTGGCATGAAAAGTTTGGACACCTTAATTACAAGTATTTGCAGCTGCTACAATAGAAATCCATGGTAGATGGTCTTCCACAACTCCGTTCCTCGAAGGGAATTTGCCCCGGTTGCATTGTTGGGAAGCACCCCGAGCACAGGTTCGACCGCGGCAAAGCTAGCAGAGCTTCCATCATTTTGGGCCTCATACATTCTGATATCAATGGTTCGCTGCCAAATATGTCCATGAATGGTTCGAGGTATTTTTTGACATTCATCGACGACTTTTCCCGCTTTACTTGGGTATTTTTTCTCAAAAACAAGTCAGAAGTGCTTAGAAAATTCAAGGATTTTAAGGCTTCTGTTGAGACCGCCACTGAGAGCAAGATCAAATCTCTTAGATATGATAATGGTGAAGAATATATCAAGAATGAGTTGCTGCAACTTTGTGCCGAAAGCGGAATTAAGATCCAACATACAGTTCCCTACACACCCTAGCAGAATGGTGTAGCAGAAAGGAAGAATCGGTCACTGAAAGAGATGGCTACCTGCATGCTTGAGTCAAAAGGTTTGGCTGCAAATCTTTGGGCTGAAGCCATTAATATTGCTACATATATTCAGAACCGAGTTCCACATTCATCCGTGAAAGGTAAAACTCCTTTCGAAGCATTCTTTGGTTGCAAACCGGATGTGTCCAATTTGAGGGTTTTTGGCTCCACTGCATGGGCTAGAATTCCTTCTGATAAGAGAAAGTCTTTGGATCCACAAAGTATTGAATGTATCATGATAGGATATGGGGAAGAATCAAAAGCATATGAACTGATGAATATCAGATCCAAAAAGGTATTCATAGAGCGAAGTGTGATGTTTGAAGAACCGCTACCATATCTGAAACTAGTTGAGGAAAACACTGCCGATCTGCACCCTCCACAAGAAGAATATTCAAGTGATTATGAAGAAAGAATTGGATCTGATATCTCTGATATTATATCAAACTTTGATGGCCATTACATATTAGTTTCGGAATCAGACCATAATGATCCTCCTCGGTTACTAAAGTGGGCCCAAAACACTCTACAATCTGTTGCTACAAACATTGGAAATCCTGCTGATCCAAGGAGAACAAGAGCAAACTATCAAAGAGCAGGTATGGCTCTTTCTTTTTTTGATCCATTATTATCTGAGAAATGTTACTTGATGATTTTTTCAGATCTCAAATCATACTATCATGCCCACCGAGATCCACGATGGCAAACCGCCATGGATGAAGAGTACAATTCTCTTCAAAAGAACAACACATGGGAGCTAGTTTCTCTTCCACCTAGAAGAAAATTAGTTCAATGCAAGTGGATATACCACATGAAGGTTGTTTCTGATGGTTCTATCAGCAAATACAAAGCTAGTTTGGTGGCAAAATGTTTCTCCCAAGTCCAAGGTGTGGACTACACTGAGACTTTTGCACCGGTTGCAAAGATGGATTCCATCTGCCTAGTTTTGGCCATTTCGGCATCCAAGCACTGGGAAGTGCACCACATGGATGTGAAGAGTGCTTTTCTACATGGAGACCTTGATGAGGAGGTATATATGAAACAACCAGAAGGATACATACCAGATCCATCACTAGTTTGCAAATTGAAGAAATCTTTGTATGGATTGAAACAGGCCCCAAAAGCTTGGTACGCAAAGATGGACTCCTTCCTTCTTTCTCAGAATTTCAAAAGATGCAAATCTGATCCTAATGTGTACCTACAACAAGTTAAAGGTAATTTGTTGATTGTTGTTTTATATGTTGATGATCTTCTCATTACTGGTAGCACTCTCCTTACAATTAACAAGCTGAAAACCGCTTTAAATCTAACTTTTGATATGAGCGATTTGGGCTTGCTTAAGCAATTTTTGGGCTTGGAGATAGCTCAAAACTTTGATGGGATCACATTATCTCAGAAAAAGTATGCTAAATATTTTCTATTAAATTTTAATATGGCAGAATGTAAGGCTGCTCCATTTCCATTCCTCTCAGGAATCAGTCTTGAAGAGGGAAGTACTACACCGCTTGCAGATTGCACTATGTATCGACAGTTGATTGGTTCACTTCTCTACTTGACACACTCAAGGCCTGATATATCTTATGCCATGAGTCTTGTATCAAGGTATATGCAGCAGCCCCATGAGCTTCATTGGCGGGCAGCCAAGCGGATCTTACAGTATGTGCAAGGTACGAAACACTTTGGCATATATTATGCTGCAGACTCTGAGCTAGATTTCATTGGTTTTACTAATTCAGATTGGGCAGGTGATAGCATAGATCGGAAGTCCACTTCCAGATATGTTTTCATGATTGGACATGGGCCTATTTGTTGGTCAAGCAAAAAGCAGACAGCCATTGCACTTTCTTCAGCAGAGGCAGAGTATCGAGGGGCAGTCAATGCCTGCATTCAGGCAGTTTGGTTGCAGGGTATTCTTTCCGAGTTTGATTTTGGTAGCACTACTTCAACTGTCCTATTTTGTGACAATCAAAGTGCTATTAAGATCTCCACCGATCTAGTTCAGCGGCAGAGGACCAAACACATTGAGATTCATATGCACTACATTCGAGAGTTGGTGCATGATTGCACCATCATTCTGCAATATTGCCCTACCGATGAGCAAATTGCAGACATCTTCACCAAGAGCTTCACTGAGAAGAAGTTCTCTTACCTCCGTTCACTGTTGGGGGTGAGTTCCATCATGGTGGAGACAGATTAAATCCATTTTTATGTTTAGCTTGAGGGGGGGCTTTCTTCCCACTGGGTTTTCCCTCTTTCCTCACTTAGCTTATTTTCAGCATTTTTTGGATTATTGTATTGGGGTGACCTTTGGTATCAGTAACCAGGGCCCTAGCTTGAGGGGGGGCTTTCTTCCCACTGGGTTTTCCCTCTTTCCTCACTTAGCTTATTTTCAGCATTTTTTGGATTATTGTATTGGGGTGACCTTTGGTATCAGTAACCAGGGCCCTACATTTTATTTTTTACATCATAGTATATCTTGAGGGGGGGTGTTAGGATATCTCATCATTTCACTTTTGTACTTTGCATGCATCTGCATGCTGCCCAGTCATCAGTATGGTACCTCCAGCACCTAGTCCCTAGTCTCCCAGCACTCAGGAGCTACTTACCACTCAGATTTAGCCCTCCTAGCCTTTCATGCGCCCACTTCTCACCTACCACTGCAGAAGGGCGCCTTTCTCACCTACCAGTCCAGTTACACTTCAGTTATCAATCCGATTTACCTCTGATTGAACCATAACTGATGTTATCACTCCGACTAACCTCCGATGATACATGACTGACAGCTCTAAGTGCAGTCAATCCCTCATGCGCCTTCCACTAAGCCTCCATCCCTAGATCAGTGCCACTTACCATCAGTTACACTTATTACACTCAGTTAGACTCAGTTTGACACCTGTCTGACAGTTACTTGTGCATTGATGACCACCACCGATTGATGAGATGGACTCCTAGTTGGAGCCAAGCTACACCATTTAGTAAATTCGAATGACCTCCTTAGGCAATTCGAATTGCTCACTCATTGTGACAGTATTGTATTGTATTTTCACCCTTATTGGGATTATAGAGCACTAATGCATGTTTTTGCACAGTTTACACCATATTTTCTGAGTTTCATCTATTGTGATTGATTTACTTGTTCATTAGATCCGTTGTGACTAATTTTACATAGCCTGCTTCATTAATTCATCATATTTAACATGTAGCTCTATGTACTTAGCTTCCCAACTCTTCCTCTCATGTTCTTCTTCTTAAACTCAGCTTTCTAGATCCGTGTTTTGCTTCTGCAACTTTTCCAACTCTAAGTCCTTCATACTTACCTGTTCCATAGCTTGAACGATGGAGAAGTCACCAGATTCAATGGAAGAAGAGGTAGCCATGCTCTCCACTTCTTTGCTTTTCTCTTGCAATTTCTTCCCCAAATTTTCAGATTTAGCCTTTAGATTTTTCTCACTCTCTACTATAAGGGACATATCCTTTTGCCACTGCTTTTCTTTCTCTTCGAACTTCAATAATTTGGCTTTGCAATCTGTTAATTCATTTTTCAGCTCTTCTCTTTTCTTCTCAAGCTCTGTCAGCTCAGATGCTTCTATCAACTGAGTGGAAGGAATATTTAGTTTCTTCTTTAGTGTTTGAATAGTATTATCCTTCTCATTTAGCATATTTTGTATGCTTTCCCTTTTGTTTGTTTGGCCTTCAATAGCCAACAATGCTGTCTATAACTTTTTGATTTGTGCCTGGTGGTTTTTATTCTCCACCGTTTCCTATCTAAGCTGATTCCCAATCTTATCCTTACTGGATTGCAATTTGGACAGTTCTAATGCAGCTTTCAACAACTTAGCATAAATAACATCTCCAATCTCTTTGTGTAGATGGATCATGTTAGGATTGGGAATTCCCTCCAGGTTCATTTTCACCTCAATGGCCTTATCTTTGGTTGCTAGCACCAAATTCAAAGTGTTCTGAGCAGGGCTCCTTACAGTGACCAAGGAAACATTTTTGTTGGAGATCTGTCTAACCTCAGAATACAACTTTGGTTCTTTTGAAACTGCATCTTTATCCACTTTATATTCATCCAACAGCTCTGATCTACTTTTGCTTTGTATAGTTGGCTCAGTAGCTACCTTATCAAATACATACTAATTGATTTCGAAGGCAGGTACATTGGCCTTTACATGTTTCTTCTTGCCTCGACCAGTTTTCACCTGCATCTTTTGCTGCCCTATCTCCTCCACTTTTTTCCTCTTTGGGGCTCTTTCTGTGCCCTCATCTTCTACATCCATGGCATCAATGACTTCCACTGTGTTGGATTTCTCAGAACAACTGGCAAGGGGTATAATTGCTCCAACTACTGGGACCAAGATGGAGGTGCCAGGTTGTGGTGATGTGGCTTTTTGTACAAGGGAGGTGGAATCATCTCGTATATCTACATCCATATGACCTTTGTTGGGATACTCCAACCAATTAGCAATCTCTACCATACCTACAAGCTCAAAGTGTACAAAGCCCTTTCTGTTACTGTCTTTCCTTATGTTGGAGATGATGTGATGGGGATCATAATTGATGGAAGCCTTTGTTTGAAATGCCATTTCTCTTATCACACACTCAATGGCTAAAAGGGCATCCTTATTCTTAATGATGAATGGGCCTATAGCCCACGGGAATGAAATGTCTGAAGCTTTCTTATGATCTAGAAAATGTTCAGTTTCTACCCTCAATCTTTTCCTGATCAATTCTAGAGAAAACACTCTGGGAGTTAGAAATGCTGGTAGTACATAAGGTGAATGACTAAACCCATAGACTCTGATTACTGTGCCATGTTTCAAGAGAAACCAATCTCCAATTTTCTTCTCAGGAGAAGGCTGCAACATCTCCTTCATCTCTGTTAACACCTTGGGCAATCTTTTCTGTTAAAAAACATTGTAAACCTCTGGCATGAGGTTGTTCATGAACTTGCTGTAATATGTGTGCATTTCCTTTGTGAGCATCATCTCAGGAAGCTGCAAGTTTTCTTCATTAAATGACAAGAACATCCTCAACAAATATGCTTGAAACCTGAAACTTCTGGTCTTGTGGAAGTCCACTAGTTGAGAATGGATATTCTCAGCTAGGGACTCATCAAACTTAAGGAAAGCACACTAGACTGACTGTTCAAACTCTTCAGAATCTAATGGGAAGGTGCTAAGGATGGACAACAGACTCATCAAGGGCTCAGTGACATACATATCTGTGTTTAATCCTAAGAATTGGCTTAGCATGGTTATAACACACTTAGATTCTTCAGTAAAGAGACTGACTTCGGTTGGGAAAGGCTGGTACTGGAATGAGACACTAGGTCTTAAGAAAACTCTGAAGAAAATTTGCTTTAACTCAACTGCAGACTGTCTAAAACACTGAATTAGGGATTCTTCCTTGTAATCCTTAGACTTCAGACTGAATTCATCAGGAATTGATAGGGCTTTTCTTATAATGACAGGGCCGACAGGACACAAGATCTTCGAGCCGGATTCATCCATAATTACCCTCTGAGAAGAGGAGTAATTAGTAGCGCACCAGTCGACGAATTCAGGGCAATTTAGGGTTTGTTCGACTGAGAAAAACTGAAAAAATGACCTCTATACCTTATGGTCGTCTATACCCTGGTCCCTAATAAGCTTCAGTCTGTCCTTTATTGCTTCAACAGGTCCATTTAGCAGTACTGTGTCATAAATATCAACATCTTTATCTTCTAACAGTTCTTCTATCTTCTAGTGTTCAAAACCTGGGGGTTCTACTTCTCCAATATTAGCCATTTAAATAGTTTTATATGAGGACAGGAGGTATACCCAGTTTACTGACAGCTGGTCCAAGGTTCGTGACTGAGGTGGTTGCTTTCTACACAGTTGTCAGCTTTCGCTTTCCAATGCACAGGACAAACAATAATCATATCCCCGTGCAGACGTATTTTTATATTATTTATCCTTTCATATCAGTCTAGCACCTTTTGTGATAGAGGAATTCTTTGAGTTGTCCATTTGCACGATCGATCTTGTGCCATTGATCTCTTTCCATGTTTAACTTCTCAATCCTTCAGAAAGCTGACTTCTCGCACCTTCAATCTGCGAATCCAATGTCTATCGTCAATATGCACCTTATCCACATCCTGACCGTCCAAAGGTGCGGCCCCTACCAAACCTCGCAAATCTGGAAAGTGTTGGTTGTTCCTGCATGTTGAATATGTGAACAAAATGTCCGTCGTTGATGCTCATCTCCGCCAGATCTACGCCGTCAAAACATGTGGAGCCTACCTCCACTTCGCGGATTTGAAAAGTTTGTTTATCCGCGCACTTTTAATCGGCGAACTGTTTTAGGACCGTAGATATCTTTTCCCCCCCATTGATCTGACCATCCATTTGCTCGCGGCTTAGTAACACTCTGCCCATACTCTACTATGCATCTCACCTTTGCAAAATCGCTTGTAGCCATCAATCTCCACCATCATAGATTTTCCCCATTCATTGATGCCTTCATATAACCTTGAGCGGATTTTTACATTTACCCTCATTTGCAATGTTAAACTTAAGCTCTTCAACCATTTTCATTCCCAACCTACTGATAAACATTCAAAGATCTCATTTGCATTCTGCAGGGTCATACAACTTAGGAATTTCAGATCTTACTCATTATTTGCAAGGATCGAACCTTCTCCACCCATTTAACCCAAAAATAGTGCTAACAACTGGCTCCAATTGGGGATTCTATCCTCCCTGTGAGGTAGCAAAGAACTCCGTAGACCAAATTCCTGATCCATTGGGTTGTTCTCAAAAAAATTCAAACCACTTTTTTGCTTTTTCTATATATAAAACTAAAATAAAGGAAATGGCTACCCCTCCAGATCTCAGAGTCTTTTCCTCGAGCTTCCAATATCTTGGTTCACCATATGTACTGATTCAAATACAAGGAAATATATACACCTATGGTACAAAAGTTACCTATCATCCTCAAGACATGTAATGCTTCAGAAATATTCCATTTACTGGGCCACTTCCCAGCTGAGACCCATCTTGATGCTCCAAAATGAATAAATTTGCACCTCTATATGCTGCAATGATGTATGGACCTACCCACATATGATAAAACTTCCCATGCTTGTCTTCTCTAGGAGCATCCCACTTTAAAACCAAATCATCAATATGGAATTTTTCTTCCTTAACCTTCCCATCGAAAGTATTTTTCATTTTATCTTGATGTACTTGTACTTTGTCATAGGATTTATTTCTCATCTCATTCAATTCTATTATCTAATTTATCCTTCTCTGCATATGATTTGGTTCATCTGCATGTCCCTGCAACAATTTCATGACTGACACTCCTAAAGATGTTGGAAAAACAACTTCAGCTCCATATACTAACTGGAATGGTGACATTCCAATTGCCCTTTTTGTGCTAATCCTGTCAGCCCACAAAGCATATTTCAACTTTGTATGCCAAGCCCTTTTGTTCTCTTCTAACAATTTCTTAATTATTCTTACCATGCTTTTGTTAGAAGATTCAACCAATCCATTCCCTTTTGGATAGTAGCTAGTAGAATGGTTCAAGTTGATGTTATATTTATGGCAAAAACTTATCATCTTCTTAGATTTGAAAGCAACTGCATTATCTATCACAATCCTTCTGGGACATCCAAACCTGGCCAAATGTTATTCTCCAAAAAATCCATGATCACATCATCGGTGGCTCTCCTTGTGGGTATAGCTTCAATCCACTTTGTGAAATAATCAATTGCTGTCAGAATCCATCTATGTTGACCTGAAGAATTTGGGTTGATTTCCCCAATTAAATCCAACCCCCACTGCTGGAAGGGTGCCTCTAATGAAATTGGGTTAAGGGGAAGTGAAACTAATTTCCTTTTACCATAAAAAATCTGACACTGATGACATGTAGTAGTATCTTTATAAACATCAGAAAACATAGTAGGACAATAAAAACCAGCTCTCATAATTTTATTTATTGTTACCTTCCATGAGTAGTGTCCTCCATAATCTCCTTTATGGAATTCCTTCATTGTTTGTCGAGCTTCATCTTCTAGTAGGCAGTTTAACAATATACCACCATGTTCCTTCCAATACAAGTATTGATTCATAATGCAGAACTTTGCAGTCTTCAGTTTCACAAATATAGCTCTTGATTTACTCAATCCTGCAGGGGCTTGTAGGTTTTGCAAAACATATACAATATCAATGTACCATGGTGATGAAGAAAAATATGGCATTACCTGTATCCCTGTGTCAAGCTAGTTTGAATAACTGGTAATGAAGTTGAGTTGTAAGGATTCACAATTAGCATCTGTCATCATTTTGGCAAGTCCTTGTCCTTTAATCAACTTGGCAGGCTTGATTTCAAGATCATACTCCAATAATACAACAATGCACTTTGCTCTCTTTCCTTCTGGATCTGGTTGGGTAAGAATGCTCTTCACTGCATTAGTTGGAACATATGTAACAGTGTGTGAATGGAGAATGTACACTCTGAAATCTTTCAAATATTTTACCAAGGCATAGACCTGCTTTTCCATGATATCATATTTCAACTCTCCAACTCTCAATACCTTACTGAAAAATGCTATAGGCTGCTCAGCATTTTGACTGTTTTTCTACAATAGGACTCCAACTATAGTATGCTCAGATGCATAAGCGAATACTAGGAAATCTTTAGTGAAATATGGACTTGCCAAAACCGGAGCTTTAGTGATGGCCCTTTTAATACCTTTGGAAGATTCTCTAGCACCCTTTGTCCATTTTATTTGCCTGTCCTTCTTCAGTATGTCAGTAATATTTCTCAATATTTCAACAAAGATAGGGATGAATATCCTCAGGAAACCTACCTGTCCAATAAATTACTGCACTTCCTTCTTGCTCCTAGGCTCCTCCACCTTTAAGATTGCACTGACCCTCTCCGGATCAATCTTAATACCATCCTTCGAAATGATATGTCCAAGAAATTTCGCTTCTTCTAGTGCAAAATTACATTTTCTGGGATTTAGTGAAATACCATATTTTTTGCACTTCATAAAGACTTTCTCCAAGTGCTTGATATGCTCCCTGTTAGACCTGGAATAAACAGTGATATCATCCATGTAAACAACTACAAATTTATCCTTTTCTTCTGCAAAAGCGATGCCCATAACACGCTGAAATGTAGTTCTTGCATTCATCAGCCCAAAGGGAATTTTAGCATACATGAATGTACCCCATGGTGTAGTAAAAGCAATCTTCTCTTGGTCCTCTGGGAACAATTTAATCTGGTTATAGCCTGAGAACCCATCCATAGTTGAAATCCTTTCATACCCTACCACCCTTTGCAGAATGTGCTCCATCTTTGGTAATGGGTAATTGTACTTCAAAGAAACTCTGTTGAGATTTCTGAAATCAATACAATGTCTAATCTCACCATTTTTCTTTCTAACAGGCACCGAGTTAGCTACCCATTTCAAAAACCTCAAAGTTACAATAATCTTAGCATTGAATAATTTTTTGATCTCTTTTTCTATCACAGGAAACAACTTGGGGTTTACTCTTCTCAACTTTTTCCTTAAAGACTTTTCTCTAGGTTTTATTGGAATGGTATGTTGTATGATAGAGGTATCATACTCTTTCAGGTCTTCATAGCTCCAGGAAAATACATTTGTGTATTTCTTCATCAAATTGATATATTCTTCTTTCTCTTTTGCAGGTAATTTCTTGAACAGATTTACGATTCATGGTGCTTCTTCAGTACCTAAGTTCTAATATTCAACGACATCATCAGCAGGTTTAACTTTAGGATCCTTAGCAACATCATTCTGATCAAACAACTTCTCTAGGGGGATCAGGCCTCTTGGAATAAAATTGCTCTTCAACTGAATTATGTCTTTTCCTCCTAACACATTCTGCCATTCTTTGTTTTCAGCGTTTTCATCTTCAGTAGATTCATCATCTTGGAAGCTCTCTAAATTTCCATTCTCTGTATCAATCCGAGCATTCACGAATTCATCAGACATTTCCAAAAATCTCTTTATTTGCAGATCATCATCGGAAACTTGCCAAAATTTGGAGTTGTATGGTATTGAGGGTCTATTTATAATTTCAACTTCATACTTTTTTCTGGGAATAAATAGGGGCCTTGAAACCATGTAATGTCCCTTGTTAGGAATTTATTAAAATTGCAATTTTCCACTTTTTTTCCCTAGTTCGACCTTTGACTAGTTTTGATCTCTAGGTCCCAAATTTGCCCCAAATGATTTCAAATATTCTGAGAAGGTATATGAATGAGATTAGAACATAAATATGTGTTTTAAGGATGCCTTTGGACCTTTAAAATACTTCTGAAAATACTCTTTCAATTCTGGCCAATGTAGGGAACTTTACTAGTAATTTGCCTTTAACTAGTATTGGTCTCCATGTCTCGAATTGACTCCAAATGCCTTCAAATCTTCAAGGAAGGTGTATGAATGATATTAAGACTTGAATATGATGTCCAGGGATGATATATGGCCACCAAAATACCTCTGCAAACTCTCTTAAGATTCTGGACCAAGTATGCAATTTTACTAGTAATTTGGGGTTCAAATCCCCCTGGGGTAAGTATTGAAAATGGCTTCCCAAATGCCTCCAAAGCCACTCAAATTTCTGAACAGAGGTAGGTAATGTATTAAGGATGTTATTAAGGTCTCATGTGCACCATTAATTGATTATTATATCTGTTCCAACCCTCTCCCATTCAACTGCAAAAATCACCAATTCAACCCTTGGGGAAATGGCACTATTTCTTCTCCCAGTGCAATTAAACTAAGTAAAAATACTTCAAATGCTCAAGTACAGTACATGAAACTTGTAAAATACATCCATGGAAGTCCACTAATCATAAATTCATCATAGAATCATCCATTCATTCGAAATCATCATCAATACATTGGTTCACAACAAGGTAGTGGGGAAATGGCATTGTTCTTCCATTAAAAATGAGATTTATACATTTCTACTTGGAATTTCGACCTGAAACTTTTTGGAGATGAAGAAAAGAGTATTCACTTCATATTACAAAAGAAATGGGGCATTAAAAGCTTCCCCAAAGAGTACAATAGCTCACCAAAAACGCCCTCCCTCAAGGATCAAGAATATGCCATCAAAACCGGAAATGGTTGAAGGAGTGAGCTGCAATAGAAGAAACCATGAGCTTCCCTGTAGCTTACACCTGAAAATAAAGACTCCATTAAAGCTCCAAATGAAAGGTCTGAATGGCCTTTCCAATTACCAACTTGGATGGGAATCTTTCACCCTCGAAATTGGCTAAGGCAAGAAACTAGTCATCCACTAGCTCTCCCTCTTCACAAATGCAATTGCAAATTCTACAAATGATCAAAAGCTGGTTTCATTCTTTGTTATTGACATTTATAAACTTCTAATGTCCTCCATGGGTCGAATTCCTTCCAAGAGACTCATGCCAACTCAAGTTGGGAAGAGATTCCAAAGAACGCCACTTGTACAACAATTCCTAGTCTCCCACTTCCACCAAATCACATGTGGAAGCATCTTAGCTGCCCTAACACCCTTGAGCGCCCTCTTGGAGTCTATTTTTAGCCCTGACATGTCATATATGTCATATGTCAGCCTTCAGGTCTGATTTGTGTCATAGGTGTCATAGCATCTTCATCATTGTTGTCATAGAGCTAGGGAATCTAGCCCAAGTGTCTCACTAGCTCCAAATTGCCTCTTCCTCTTCCATGGGAGTTACTCTTCCTCTATATTTCGACCTTGGATAAGTCATGCAATGAATAATACCTTTTGGACTCCCCCAAGTATGTTACCATTCACCTTGAATTCGAATTGGTGAGAGAATGATGCCAAATGTAGTGGGGAAATCTAGCCATATGTGGGTCCCACTTCCTCCATGTGTCTTCATCATGAAATGCCACTTTGATTTTCACTTGTATATATTTATTTATCTCCTTTATTAAATATTTATTCCATTCTAATGTTCAAACATCATTTATTATCCCCATTATTCCAAATCCCAAAGCTTCCACCCCAAACCTAGGAAACTAGTAATTTTCCTCCTTGGCAATTATTTGACCTTTAGCATCAATTTGACAAACTCTAATGAATAGAGCCAATGTGATTAGGCCATTGTGACCCAATACCAAATTTGGGACATGACAAATCCTCCCTTCCCAATATTGCTTGTCCTCAAGCAATTTTAAATGTGGGTGTTGAAGAACCTGCTTTCTGTATAATTCTTTGAAGTTGCCATTGAATTGCCCAACCTTGAGTCTTTGAGTTTCCATGAAGATTTTAGGGAGGAACCACCATGCTTGATGCTGCACTACTCTGATTAAAATCACTTTATTAAGTGGGGAATCCATCTCCCATACTGCTTGCTTCCCCAAAAAATATGAAACCAATGAGATAAAAATTATTCCAGGGTCCCATTGCTTGTATTGCACCCCAACAATTAAAAGTGCTCTCCAACCCATACCATGAGATAAGAGGATTCCTGGATCCCATTTTCTTGTTTGCATTCTTCCAAACATCATGAGTACAAAATATATATCATCAAAGTACATAACAACATAATGAAAATGTACATAAAGGAGATGCTTCATCAAAGAGTCATGAAAGTGCTTATACCTCCAAGCATGTAGACCACCATTTTCCAAGTGCATACAATCTTCAAGTGACCCATCAAATCTGCTCCAATGACATAGGTGAGGATCCCATGTCCAATAGTGCTGCTCCAAGAGAATGTGATATGCATCAAAATATTCAGCCATGCATTCTTTCATCCAAGAAGTGAATGAAGAATCTCCACTAAAATCTGAACCAAATAATGAGCAGGAAAAACAAGGAGAATTCAAAGGACTCAAAGAAGTCTCATCCATACATCCATGAGGATATGTATCATCATAAGGTAAAGCAATATGCTGCTGCAATTCTAAATAATGAGGTGCTCTATTCATGTCATCATCAAAAGGAGAGGTAGGAGTTTCATACCCCTCATGTGGCACCACTAGGAAAAAACCTTTCACCCAATTTTCATCCCAATGTGATGTGGCTGGAAAAGAAGTGTGGGGTGAGGAATTATGAACCAACTTTAATTCTTTACAACTCTTACCCATTGAAATATTTAATTCATCTTCTCCATAATTGGTTGGTCCAACTATTGTGAAATCATGTACCTCTTCCAAGGCTTTGCAACTCTCTCCATGAGGCAACTCATAATCCCTTTGAACAAGGACAAGTGCTTGTCCTTCTTCTTGTTTTAGTGTAGTATCTTCAAGAACCTGCATATCAACATGTACCTCATGTTCCACAATTACATTAGTTTCCTCTTTTGTGGCATAAATTGTTTCATCCTTTTCCTTGAAAAGAGAACCATTGCTCATTACTTTTTCCGAGTTGCTTCCGATTCCACTAAGCAACAATCTGAACTCTTGAAAGTATTGTCTCCACTTGTCTTCAAAGGATGGTTCAAGTAATTTCCTAAACTCCTCATTCTCCTTTAAGGTTCCTTTCTCATCCTTACTCATGGTGACCAATGAATGCACTTCTTCTCCTACTTCTTCCCTTTCACCAAAGTACATCCAGTTTCAGTTTCTAAGGGTGGTGGCTTATTTCTTTGACTCCTGGTCTTCATTAATGTTCTACCACATAAGGTGCCAAGACCATGCTCTGATACCACTGTAATGTCCCTTGTTAGGAATTTATTAAAATTGCAATTTTCCACTTTTTTTCCCTAGTTCGACCTTTGACTAGTTTTGATCTCTAGGTCCCAAATTTGCCCCAAATGATTTCAAATATTCTGAGAAGGTATATGAATGAGATTAGAACATAAATATGTGTTTTAAGGATGCCTTTGGACCTTTAAAATACTTCTGAAAATACTCTTTCAATTCTGGCCAATGTAGGGAACTTTACTAGTAATTTGCCTTTAACTAGTATTGGTCTCCATGTCTCGAATTGACTCCAAATGCCTTCAAATCTTCAAGGAAGGTGTATGAATGATATTAAGACTTGAATATGATGTCCAGGGATGATATATGGCCACCAAAATACCTCTGCAAACTCTCTTAAGATTCTGGACCAAGTATGCAATTTTACTAGTAATTTGGGGTTCAAATCCCCCTGGGGTAAGTATTGAAAATGGCTTCCCAAATGCCTCCAAAGCCACTCAAATTTCTGAACAGAGGTAGGTAATGTATTAAGGATGTTATTAAGGTCTCATGTGCACCATTAATTGATTATTATATCTGTTCCAACCCTCTCCCATTCAACTGCAAAAATCACCAATTCAACCCTTGGGGAAATGGCACTATTTCTTCTCCCAGTGCAATTAAACTAAGTAAAAATACTTCAAATGCTCAAGTACAGTACATGAAACTTGTAAAATACATCCATGGAAGTCCACTAATCACAAATTCATCATAGAATCATCCATTCATTCGAAATCATCATCAATACATTGGTTCACAACAAGGTAGTGGGGAAATGGCATTGTTCTTCCATTAAAAATGAGATTTATACATTTCTACTTGGAATTTCGACCTGAAACTTTTTGGAGATGAAGAAAAGAGTATTCACTTCATATTACAAAAGAAATGGGGCATTAAAAGCTTCCCCAAAGAGTACAATAGCTCACCAAAAACGCCCTCCCTCAAGGATCAAGAATATGCCATCAAAACCGGAAATGGTTGAAGGAGTGAGCTGCAATAGAAGAAACCATGAGCTTCCCTGTAGCTTACACCTGAAAATAAAGACTCCATTAAAGCTCCAAATGAAAGGTCTGAATGGCCTTTCCAATTACCAACTTGGATGGGAATCTTTCACCCTCGAAATTGGCTAAGGCAAGAAACTAGTCATCCACTAGCTCTCCCTCTTCACAAATGCAATTGCAAATTCTACAAATGATCAAAAGCTGGTTTCATTCTTTGTTATTGACATTTATAAACTTCTAATGTCCTCCATGGGTCGAATTCCTTCCAAGAGACTCATGCCAACTCAAGTTGGGAAGAGATTCCAAAGAACGCCACTTGTACAACAATTCCTAGTCTCCCACTTCCACCAAATCACATGTGGAAGCATCTTAGCTGCCCTAACACCCTTGAGCGCCCTCTTGGAGTCTATTTTTAGCCCTGACATGTCATATATGTCATATGTCAGCCTTCAGGTCTGATTTGTGTCATAGGTGTCATAGCATCTTCATCATTGTTGTCATAGAGCTAGGGAATCTAGCCCAAGTGTCTCACTAGCTCCAAATTGCCTCTTCCTCTTCCATGGGAGTTACTCTTCCTCTATATTTCGACCTTGGATAAGTCATGCAATGAATAATACCTTTTGGACTCCCCCAAGTATGTTACCATTCACCTTGAATTCGAATTGGTGAGAGAATGATGCCAAATGTAGTGGGGAAATCTAGCCATATGTGGGTCCCACTTCCTCCATGTGTCTTCATCATGAAATGCCACTTTGATTTTCACTTGTATATATTTATTTATCTCCTTTATTAAATATTTATTCCATTCTAATGTTCAAACATCATTTATTATCCCCATTATTCCAAATCCCAAAGCTTCCACCCCAAACCTAGGAAACTAGTAATTTTCCTCCTTGGCAATTATTTGACCTTTAGCATCAATTTGACAAACTCTAATGAATAGAGCCAATGTGATTAGGCCATTGTGACCCAATACCAAATTTGGGACATGACAAACCACTAGCAGTTGTAGCCAAAGAATCTGCTACCTGATTTTCTATTTTGGGAACCACTCTGATTTTGTGCTCTGCAAAGTAATTTCCAAACATGTCCCAAACCTCATTCCCGTATGCTATCATGCTCGGATGTTTGGTTTGGTAACTATCATTCACTTGATTTACCTCAAGTTCTGAGTCCCCAAATACTTCTATTCTTTTTGCCCCCATATCTTTCAAAGCCTGTAAACCCAGCAGCCGAGCCTCATATTCAGCCACATTATTAGTACACTCAAAAGTCAATTTATAAGATAAAGCTTTAAATTCTCTGTCTGGAGATATAATCCAAACACCTGCCCCAGCCCCATTTTTACTTAAAGACCCATCAAAGTACATAGTCCACAACCCTTCTTCATTTTGTTTCTTTTCCAAGGCTTCTTGTCTTTTTGCAAATTCCCCATCCTCCTTAACTTCAATCTGTACAGGAACTGCAGGATCAATATGTGGTCCATCATTGAAGAATATAGAAGACCCCAAATCAATATCAACAACATAAATAGGATGGTTTTCAGGTTTATCCTTAATGCTGACTACATATGTTAACCTCTTCTCTCTATATAACCTTATGTTACCTCCAAACAAAGGTATAGTGGCATATGACAAATCCATTTGCATAGTTCCTTTTAATTTTGATGCTCAAGATCGTGATAACAACATACCAAACTTTGCAGGAATATCAGCTACTACAACATCCATCACAACGCTTTTGCCTGGAAGTTGTGCAAGGGTTACCACCATATCTTTTATCAATCCTAGACACTTGACCTTTCTAGAATCAAAAGAATACAGGTCTTATAAGTTCTAGTAACCTCCAATCCTAAACTTTCCACTATTGTCTTTGGCATTAGATTATGAGATGCACCATAATCTAGCATGGCATTGTGAAAAATCATATCATGGATATTTAAACTTAGATAAAATGGGGGAACTTCTTCATCATCTGTATCTTCAATTTTAGGTCCAAAGATAATAGTGGGAGAATCATCTATTACTTCTAAAATATCTGGCTGAGGATCACCTTGATTCTTGACCATTTTAGTAATCTCTTCTCTGTACTCATTGTTCCTCAACAACTCATTAAAGGGGATAGAGATTTTGACCTTTGATAATTATGACTTCAAACTGAAGGATGAAATTGGTCTATCTACATCAATTGGCATTGATTGTTTAGTTTCCTTTGACTGGTGCTCTTTATTTTCTGTATTTTTTATGTATAATAGCATCCTTCTGCTTTTCTTTTTGTTTTTTTTTTAATTCTGTTGGGTATTGGAAAGTTGGTTTGGACTAGGATTTCCTTTATTTGTTATTACATCACGATTTCTCAGTTTTAACTTTCTTTGAAAATCATCAATGGCATTCTGATATGCTCTCTGATATTGTTTTGAATCTAGCTCTGAAATAGGACTATCATCTTCCTGGGCAAAGAAATTATTTTCTTTTTCGGTTAAGTATATTTCAGAATTAACGTCATCAAAGTGATGAATCTGGTTATCCATTGGATCTTCTTGTCCTTCCTCATCAACCAAATTTTCCGGGAAGGGTGGTCTTATCTGCTGATCTTCGGGATTTCTTTGGTTTCTTTGAGGAAAAGATCTCCTAAAATTTGGATTCCTTATTTGAGTCTCAGGTGGCTCCCTATTAGGTGGTCTATTATCTAGCGCTAACCTATCCATCAACTTCTCCATAGTCTTCATCATCATTTCAAACTTAACATCACTTGCAGAGGAAGAAGCAAAAGTGGTTGGTTGGTTTTCTTGTCTTCTCTTATATGCTTCCACTCTATTTTTCAATTTCCCTAAGGCCATTAAATTTGCTTCCACTTCTAGAGCATCCTTTAACATAGCTGACAAAGTAGCTAACTTCCTCTCTCTCAACATACATGAAAAATCTCCATCAAAATCATCTGCATAGTGAAGTTTGGAAGCACCTACCAAAGGCTTAATATCAACTGGAATGGAGTTGTATACCTTCATAAATATGCTAGAAAATCATGTACAGACTCAAAGTTTCCTTTCTTTAAATGGTCATATTGAGATAATATTTGTAAGGGACTCTTCTTTGCCTCCCACCTATCCAAAAACAGGGTCTGAAAAGCTTCAAAGGTAAGGATAGATGCTGCTGGTAAATCCTTAAACCATCTCTTTGCCTCTCCTGACAAACTCTAAGCAAACAACCTCATTTTCACATCATCATGATCTACTTCTTCTAGGTCAATGAAATCTCCAAATCTATCCATATGTTGTTTTGCTGTAAAATTTCCATCTCCATCATATAAAGAAATTCTCTGTGAGTAATTATGAGGGAGATCATGCAAAGCAGCTGGCAAAGCTAAGGGTGCAAACCTAGGTGCCATTGGTCTAGGTGGATTCTGTGCTACATGAGGGTTTTGAGGAGGATTTTGAGGATTTGGAGGAGGATTATGAGCAAATTTTGTAATATGAGGCTGAGAGGTTTGAAAATCAGGATTACTTTCTTCAACTTTACAGTGTTTTGCAAGTTATACCACAAGGGATCTAGCAAGCATGACTCAAACCTATTTGGATTGATTTCTGTTTGCTTTAGGTCTGACTCTGATTTTGATTTTAATAAAGACTTTCCAATAGTTACTTCTAAATCCGAATCTTGAAAACCATAAAACTCTTCTTGAGATAAAAACTTTTCAATGTTAGAAGTGTTAGCTTTTTCTTTTCCACTTCGATGTCTAAACAAATTTTCTGGGTCCTCTACACTCTGTAAGATTTCAGAATTAGGATTACCTCTTGTGTGGATCCTTCTAGAAGCCATGATGCCTTATGAAACCTCCTTTGGAAATCAACGTGGAGTTGCCAGAGCAAATGTACAACCTTCTGAATATGTTAGAATCTTTGTTTGCCCACAAAAATCCTTCTCTCCTTGAAATATGGAAGTCTTTGTCATTTCTCCCAGGGATAATACAACTTTCGCTCCCCAGCAGTGACGCCAATTATGTTAGCAATCAAAATGTACCTCAGTTTATAAAAATGACATTTCAAGGTAACCACAAAACCAACTTTAGGAAAGAGAGTTGGCTTCTTTATTTCCAGAGAGGGATCTCTCATTGATTGTTTAACAAGGCCATATATATGAATGAAAATTAAGATCAGATTGTTGTTTGGTTGAAACAAGGTAAGCATTCACTGGGCAATGGAGTCAAAATAACAAATATATCAAATTACAATGCTGTTGCGTGAAATTTTATAACAAAGGCAAGGTAGCCATTCAGTCATAGTCAAAATGCTTTGGTCTGGTGGGAAAGAAAAAATAAAGAACAATCCATTAACATGAGCATCTAACAAGGATGAATTCAATGTTAACTTTAGCAGAAAATATTTTGTGAATATCTGAAAGCAATAGACAGAGCATACATGTATGAATTCTACACTATCAAACACTTATTTCAGACATGAAAGGAAAACATTGTGGAAGTAATAAACATGATACACATTCACATAAGAAAGGGAAAACAGACTGCAACATAAACAACACATGAATCTCTGCAAAACGCCAGCCTAGGCTCTGTAATTCTATTAAAGATGGATCTCAAATACAAAACTCAAGTTCTCACGAGTTCCAACCCTTTTTCCTCTCTATTACATATGATTATATAGGAGATGATAATCTCAGTTGTCCAACTCGAGTTATTCTAACCTAGCCTCCAAAACAAAAAGTTGTTACAAAGTGATGACACCTATACAGACAAGTCTATCATCGTTGAGAATCAGTTACAACAGAAACAACAAGAGTTTACAAGTAGGCTTAACTGCCTTTTACATGTGTCAATGAATATTTATTGACCAGTAACAAACCCTAGTAAATAAACAAAGGCCTAAGTAACTAATTCTTCAGGCTGCAAAATCTCCACGATCTTCAAAATCTTTGTGCATGCAGCGTTAGCTTGGGTTTCCCATATTTCTCCATAGTCTTCCATTGGTCGGCAACTGGCAAATCTGTAGTGGCCACCTCCTTTAGCAATACCTGTAGCTCCACATGATCTATGTATGAATAGTTTTGTAGGTGTGCACATGCTTCTTCGACCATCGGGACCAACTCAAACTCCGTTGCCAGCTTGTCCACAACTGTTTTACCTGACAGTGATTGGTTCATGTCAGCAAAACTTGCACGATCTAACCTGCATTCCATCAACCTGTCTTGATACTCTTTTTGAGTCAGCATGGTTTCTTCCCAAAAGAGTGGGAGTCCCTTCTTGAATAATGGATCAAACATATCCTTAAAGAGCTTCAATTGGTGTGCCATAATGTCTATCCTGGCCTGAATTGTACCTAACTGCTGATGTTTATTTTCCATCTTCTTGGCCCAAATAATGGTAGATAATATGTCCTTTATGTTAGCTGCTTTCACTTCATCCTCAGTCAACCCATTCAAAAACTCGATGGCATTTGCAACACATTCAATGGGATTCTTGTTCAGCTTTTCTTGCACTGCTGTTACACTCTGCTTGGCCAATTTAATGAAAACTTCCTCGTCTAAAATAAAATCAAGATAGGGTCTTAATTTGTTTGCTTCAGCTATAACATCATCCCAGATTACCTGCTTTGCTTCCTGCAGTGATGCTTGACCTGTAGCTTGCTTCATTAATTCATCATATTTAACCTGTAACTCTAGGTACTTAGCTTCCCAAGTCTTCCTCTCATGTTCTTCTTCTGAAACTCTGCTTTCCAGATCTGTGTTCTGCTTCTACAACTTTTCCAGCTCTAAGTCCTTCAGACTTACCTATTCCATAGCTTGAACGATGGAGAAGTCACCAGATTCAATGGAAGAAGACGTAGCCATGCTCTCCAATTCTTTGCTTTCTCTTGCAATTTCTTCTCCAATTCTTCAGATTTAGCCTTTAGATTTTTCTCACTCTCTACTATAAGCGACATATCCTTTTGCCACTGCTTTTCTTTCTTCAAACTTCAATAATTTGGCTTTGCAATATGTTAATTCATTTTTTAGCTCTTCTCTTTTCTTCTCAAGCTCTGTCAGGTTAGATGCTTCTATCAATTGAGTGGAAGGAATCTTTAGTTTCTTCTTTAGTGTTTGAATACTATTATCCTTCTAATTTAGCAGATTTTTTCTGTTTGGCCTTCAGTAGCCAACAATGTTGTCTAAAACTTTTTGATTTGTGCCTGGTGGGCTTTATTCTCCACCCTTTCCTGTCTAAGCTGATTCCCAATATTATCCTTACTGGATTGCAATTTGGACAGTTCTAATGCAACTTTCAACAACTTAGCATAAATAACATCTCCAGTCTCTTTATGTAGATGGATCATGTCAGGAATGGGAATGTACTCTAGGTTCATTTTCACCTCAGTGGCCTTATCTTTGATTGCTAGGGTCAAATTCAAAGTGTTCTGAGCACGACTCCTGACAGTGACCAAGGAGACATTTTTGTTGGAGATCTGTCTAACTTCAACATACAACTTTGATTCTTCTGAAACTGCATCTTTATCCCCTTTATATTCATCCAACAGCTCTGATTTGATTTTTCTTTGTGCAGCAGGCTCAGTAGCTGCCTTATCAAATACATACTCCCTGATTTCGAAGGCAGGTACATTGGCCTTTACTTGTTTCTTCTTGCCTCGCTACACCATCTGCTGCCCTGTCTCCTCCACTTTTTGCCTCTTTGGGGCTCTTTCTGTGCCCTCATCTTCTACATCCATGGCATCAATGACTTCCACTGTGTTGGATTTCTCAGAACAAATAGAAAGGGGTATAATTGCTCCAACTATTGGGACCAAGCTGGAGGTTCCAGGTTGTGGTGATGTGGATTTTTGTACAAGGGAGGTGGAATTATCTTATATATATACATACATCTGACTGTTGCTGGGATACTCCAACCAGTTAGCAGTCTTTACCATACCTGCAAGCTCAAAGAGCACAAAGCCCTTTTTGTTACTGTCTTTCCTTCTGTTGGAGATGATGTGATGGGGATCATAATTGATGCCAGCCTTTGTTTGAAATCCCATTTCTCTTATCACACACTCAATGGCTGAAGGGGCAGCCTTATTCTTAATGATGAATGGGCCTACAACCCATGGGAATGAAATGTATGAAGCTTTCTTACGATCTAGAAAATGTTCATTTTCTACCCTCAACCTTTGCGTGATCAATTCTAGAGCAAACACTATGGGAGTTAGAAATGCTGGTAGTACATAAGGTGAATGAATAAACCCATAGACTCTGATTACTATGCCATGTTTCAAGAGAAACCAATCTACAATTTTCTTGTCAGGAGAAGGCTTTTCTTGTCAGGAGAAGGCTGCAACATATCCTTCATCTTTGTTAACACCCTGGGCAATCTTTCCTTTGTAAACCTCTGGCATGAGGTTGTTCATGAACTCGCTGTAATTTGTGTGCATTTCCTTTGTGAGCATCATCTCATGAAGCTGCAAGTTTTCTTCATTAAATGACAAGAACATCCTCATCAAATATGCTTGAAACCTGAAACTTCTGGTCCTGTGGAAGTCCACTAGTTGAGAATAGATATTCTTAGCTAGGGACTCATCATACTTAAGGAAAGCACACTGGAATGACTGGTCAGACTCTTTAGACTCTAATGGGAAGGTGCTAAGGACGAACAACAGACTCATAAAGGGCTCAATGACATACATATCTGTGTCTAATCCTAAGAATTGGCTTAGCATGGTTGTGACACACTTAGATTCTTCAGTAAAGAGACTGACTTTGGCTGGGAAAGGCTGGTCCTATAGTGAGACACTAGGTCTTAGGAAAACTCTGAAGAAACTTTCCTTTAACTCAACTGCAGACTGTACTAAAACATTGAATTAGGGATTCTTCCTTGTAATCCTTGGACTTGAGACTGAATTCATCAGGACTTGACAAGGCTTTTCTTGTAACGACAGGGCTGAAAGGACACAAAATCTTCAAGCCGGATGCATCCATAATTACCCTCTCAGAAAAGGAATAATTAGTAGCGCACCAGTCGACGAATTCAATGAAATTTAGGGTTTGGTCGACTGATAAAAATTGAAAAAATGACTTGTATACCTTATGGACGTCTATACCCTGGTCCCTAATAAGCTTCAGTCTGTCCTTTACTACTTCAATAGGTCCATTTAGCAGTACTGTGTCATAAATCTCAGCATATTTATCTTCTAACAATTCTTCTATCTTCTGGTGTTCAAAACCTGGGGGTTCTACTTCTCCAACCTCAGCCATTTAAATAGTTTTATATGAGGACAGGAGGTATGCCCGATTTACTGACAGCTAGTCCAAGATTCGTGACTGAGGTGGCTGCTTTCTACACAGTCATCGGCTTTCGCTTTCCAATGCACAGGAAAAATAATACTTAGATCCCCGTGTAGACGTTTTTTTATATTATTTATCCTTTCATATCATTCTAGCACCTTTTTTGATAGAGGAATTCTTTGAGCTGTCCATATGCACGATCGATCTTGTGTCGTTGATCTCTTTCCCTGTTTAACTTCTCAATCCTTTGCAGTCTTCATCCTTCAGAAAGCTTCCTTTTCGCACCTTCAATCTGCGAATCGAATGCCGATCGTCGATCTGCACCTTATCCGCATCTTGACCGTCCAAAGGTGTGGCCCCTACCAAACCTCACAAATTTGGAAAGTGTTGGTTGTTCGTTCATGTTGAATCTGTGAACAAAATGCCCGCCGTTGATGCTCATCTCCGCCAGATCTACGCTTTCAAAACATATGGAGCCTACTACCACTTTGCGGATTTGAAAAGTTTGTTTATCCACGCACTTTTAATCGACGAATTGTTTCAGGACCGTAGATCTCTTTTCCCGCCCGTTGATCTGACCACTGATTTGCTCGCGGGTTAGAAACACTCCTCCCATACTCTACTATGCATTTCACCTTTGCGAACTCGCTTGTATCCGTCAAGATCCACCATCATAGATCTGCCCCGTTCATTGATGCCTTCATATAACCTTGAGCGGATTTTTACATTTACCCTCATTTACAATGTTAAACTTAAGCTCTTCAACCATTTTCATTCCCAACCTACGGATAAACATTCAGAGATCTCCTTTGCATTCTGCAGGGTCATACAACTCAGGAAGGTCAGATCTTACTCATTCTTTGCAGGGATCGAACCTTCTCCACCCATTTAACCCAAAACTAGTGCTAACAGTGTGGGACCCACACAAAGCAAGATTCCTCATGCCACATGGCATCCCATTCTCACCCATTCGAATCCAAGGTGGAGTCTAATCTTCTTGGGGGAGTTGGAAGGTCATTATACTTGGAATTATTCAATGAAGGTCAAATTGGAGTGAAAGAGTAACTCCCATGGAAGAGGAAGAGGCATTTTAGAGATATTGAGACACTTGGGCTAGATTCCCTAGCTTCTATGACAACAATGATGAAGATGATATGACACTTATGACAAGAATCAGACCTGATGGCTGACATCTTACCAATATGACATGTCAGGGCTAAAAATAGCCTCCAAGAAGGCACACAAGGGAGTTAGGGAAGCCAAAGAGCCTCCTCATTCGAATTGGTGGAAGATGGAGACTAGAAATTGTTGGACAAGTGGCACACTTTGGAATCTCTCCCCAATTCGAGTTGGCATGAATATTTTGGAAGGAATTCGAACAATGGAATGCTTGGGAAGTTTATAAAATACAAGAACAAATAAGGAGAGGAGCGTTTGATCATTTCTCAGTTTGCAAATTGGAGAGCATAGCTTGTCCATGCTAGTGGAGTGTTTACTCTACTTGCCTTAGTACAAGTTCGAGGGTAAAAGATTCCCATCCTAATTGGAAATTGGAGAGGCCATTCAGACCTTTCATTTGGAGCTACAATGGATTCATTTATTGCAGGTTGAAGCTACATGGATGCTCGTGATCTTCTCTTCTTCAACTTGTTCCCACCTCTCTCTCACATTTCTCTTCATATTTTGGCTCTTGGAGGAAGGGTGCACTTGGTGAGATGCTGATCTATTTGGGGGAGATATTGGGGACCCATTTATTTTTCATATGATGTATTTACTCTGTATTTGATGCTCAGAAGAACCTCAGGTTGAAACTCCAAGTGAAACTATGTAAAAATGCCAAACTATGTATGAATGGTGCCATTTTCCCCTATATCTTGTGGTGAGAGCTTGAAGTTACTTAGTTTCGATTTGTTTCAGTAAAAGTCTATGATTTTATTACTGTATGGAGAGCCATTAATGTACTGAATAAGTCTCATGAACATTATACAAGTCATTGGAACAATTATCTCACATTTCATAGCAAGTTGTGGAGTTTTTCTAGCATTTCCCCTATGTGAAAACATGTTTACAAATCTCTGATTTATGGGAGTTGCAGAAGCCTTTAGGAACTTATCAGTGATACATTTGGGAGCCCATTGAAGTCATATAAATATTCCATGTCTCTGTTCTGAAATTTGGGAGGGTCGTACTGCATCTCGGAAGCCATTTGTGTCTCCTACCCTTGGGGGTTTGAACCTTGAATTTACTAGTAAATTTCTCTATTTTCTCCTGAACTTAAATGAATGTTGCAGAAGTATTTTGAGAGTTTCCAAGCATCCATCAGCTTCATTTTTATGTCTTAACACCCTTCAAACACCTTCAGACCCCATTTGAAATCATTTGGAAGCATTTGGAAGCATTGGAGTCATTACTAGTCTAAGGGTTGAATTGGCCAAAAAATGCAAATTTTCCCAATTTTTCCAAATTTATTAAAAGGGACACTACATATTGTATGGAGTATGTTTATCTAGAAATCGATTTATTTTTGAGTATTGGAAAACCCCTCGTTACTGTGCATCCAACAATATTTGAATATTCTCAATAGTTTTGATCAATGTAAGCCTGTGAAGAATCCTAAATCTCCTCTTGAAGAAATAATTAATAAATTAGGGGTGTGGCTTTATTTTGACAGGGAATCCCAAGGGAGGCCATCAATTTCTAGAGTAAGTGGGACTATGCACTTATTGGATAGTCATTGGTTCAAGTTTAAAGCAAGGATCAGATGTGGCTCTAATAATTTGGCATTAAAGCTAGCTCTAAAACTTACTTAATATGATAGAGGTGTTGGAAAGGTACAAGTATTTGGTGGTTCTCAAGTTGTTATCAATTGGATGAAGGGTGATTTTTCATCCAAGAATATAAATCTTTGATCTCATCGATGAAATTGTGATACATAAAAGTTCTATTTAGCACACATACTTTCATCATATTTATCAGGAAATAAATATGCAAGTAGATTTTATTTCAAAAGAAGGATTAAATATGGATCCTGAACTGTGGTAGATATGGGAGGTTCGAGGTGGCTCGATTTCTGATTTATCGATTCCTTTTGCCTACTCATGATATTCCATTTTTGTTTTGTTTAAGGATGGGCCTTACTTTGCTCTAAATCACTAGTTATGAAAAAGACACTATGTTTATATCTTTTGATAGATAATGATAAGGACATTTACAACAAATTATTAGAAGGATCTTAATTAGCATAAATAAATCCTAAAAAGCAATTTTGTTTAGCTACAGACTAGGTACATTGATAAGATGCCTCTGCATCTGGGAGATGACATTCCTTCCAACTTAGTGGAATGCTATACAAGCATACGTTGATTGTAATTTTATGATATCTAATAAAATTACAATTTGTTTTAATGTGGAAAGAATATTAAAACCATTAAAATGTAAACAATACATTACATTTTCATTATAAATGAAAATTCTTAACATCATGTTATATCAAGTTTTTTTTTAAATTTTTATGATGTATCAAGAAAATATAAATCCATTTTATAATGCTTATAATGTGCATATCTCTTCAATTTAGTAATTAAGTAGGGTTACCATAAAACTTGGACTCAAAGTCTCATTGTTCATATTTTTAAAAGTGGAGATAAAACCATTCTCTCTAATTACAGGATCATTATGATTAGTCCTATTTTAGTCAAGTTGTATGGAATTATTCTAGATAGGAAGATCATCCTATGACTAGAAAGACATGGAAAAATAGTTAAGATTTATGAGTTATCATTCAACTATGGACCACCTTGTTATGCTTAGGATCGTTGTAGAAGAGTGTCACAATAATAAAACCAATCTTTTGTGATGCTTCATTGAATTTATAAAATCACTTGACACAATGCCCATAACTAACCTTTGGAATAGATTATAAGATCTAAAAGTTCTTTTTGAGTCAAGAGATACTACAACAAGGTTGTACGAGAATGTTTTTACCAAGTTTAGGAACACTAGCTCCATAGTGAATCATGGCATTGGAAAATTCCTAAAACACCATGGTTTGGAATAATTTCTCATATTTGTGACACTGAGAGGATTTAAGATAAAAACACTTTTTCTTAGAATGTCCCACATACATCCACAATAGATTGTAATTTCAAAATATTTGTTACAATATCGACCTTCCTAACCTTTTAACTCATTAAAACTATGGTGATCTAGGAATGCTTCTTTTAAATCTTTTCAAGCACAACAATCAAATAAGCTCTCTACCTTTTTTAATAATACTTAACCCACAAGAGTGTGATCTAATGGAAAGCATTGAGGTGACCAAGCTTATATTAATGTGGAGACTTGGGTTCAAAATTCTCCATGGGTGTGACCGTAAATATGTCCTTATAAATATAAGAAGTAATCTACGATAAAAAAAAATAGTTTGATAGATCAATGCTAGTCTTAATGGACATTAAAACCATGGTCCATCATTGTCTAAAAATAAAAAATCCTAATATAAAAATTGTAAACTATATTAAATATTGATGTAGGAATGTTTCTCTTAAAGCTTTTTAAGCACAAATACAATTTGACTCTTTACCCTTTTTAAGGTTTGATAGACCAAAGTTGGTCTAAGTGGGTGTTAATAACAATCATCTCATCAAATCAAAATGAAAATAAAATATCATAATATAAAAAGTTGTATACCGAGGTTGTTTGTCATATAGAATCTTCATGATTGTGTTTATAGGGGAAGCGTGTTTATAGAGGAAGATTCCAAATTATATATATATATATATACACTCGCGTGTTTATAGAGGAAGATTCCAAATTTTATATATATATATATATATATATATATATACACACACACTCTTATGGTAAGTCAATAGAAGTTTTGGTGTGTGTGGTAGTGTGTATATAAAGAGAGATATACCTTGGTGGCTTCAAACCGAATAATATTTTTTTGTTATAAAAATCTTTTGTTAGAAAGATATTATCTTTTCTATATGAAAAATCTCACCTACTACTTTAACTTTGAATTCGTTAGATTTCTAAGCTAACAAGCTTTGATGGTAGTTTTGACTACTAGCCTATTATCTTTATCATATGGAGGTCCATGCATTTTTAAGCCAGAGTCATGGATCTTTATTTTGAAGTTATAACCCAACATCGTTCTCGACTTTAAATTTACTATTTAATGCCTATTGTGTGCTTGAAGATCATATTCTAAAGCTTTAGACACGGATCTCTAATGTTTAATCCAAGTGGAATGTCAATATTCATATTAACATTTATTAATGAAGGTCCATGCATTTAGAAGTTAGAGTGATGGATATTTATTTTGAAGTCAGAGCCTAATGCCTAACATTGTTCTCAACTTTAAATTTGCTATTTAATGCCTATTGTATGCCTGGAGATCATATTCTAAAGCTTTAGACATGGACCTCTAATGTTTAATTGAGGCGGAATAATACTCATATTAACATTTATTATTCATAAGTATATTTGCTTAAGTCCTTTAAAGCTCTATCTATAAATTATTGGTTATTCTCCACTTCAAATTTCTCAGCTTTAACTTTCATCTTATATTTTCATGCTAAAAAAAGAAATTGTCATTTAATATTGTTTCTAAGTTTAAAAGGGTTTATTTACTAGAAACATTGCTTGTATTTTTGTAACATGATTTTTTGTGTGTTTTGAATACATTTATGTGGACCACTTTTCGCCAGTGTTCTAAAATCACATAGTTACAACCAAATGTCATCCTCTTCCACTTGCTTGGAGGGAAAGTTTTAGTTTATACAAAATAAAAATTATGTATAATGACACAAGAAACTCTTTAGGCACTTTCTTCCATTTCAATCGATACTAAGGGTAAACCATTCGTTGTAGTTTTGACAACCTAATCCAACAAAGAGACTCACAATATTCACACAGATAGCAAAACACAAAACTTGAGCTTATGACCTTCTATTTGCAATTCACAATTCTCATCCACACAAGCTTCAAGCTAGCCTAATAAACTTAGAATATACACATATATTTGACATTTAAAATATTCATATATTTTACTTAAATTCTATACACACCTTTCCAATAATGTAATTGATATTTTTTTTCATCTTAATTTTATAATTATATGTTTTTAGGTAACAATTTTTTCGAATCGTTTTCGCACCCTGGAAAACAATTGCTATTATAAAATTTAACTATTAACCATTAAACCAAAAAAAAAGAAGAGAAACAATTAATCCCTCGCATGGAAAAGAATCTCTAAAACATAAGAGACAAAACAATGCTATATGATCAGCCTGGGGCATAAAGTCGAGTGTTTTAATGCAGTGAATCTGCTAAAACTCTCTTATGAAATATCCATCGGAACTGAGTGGCTGATTTCTAAGATTTAGCTGCCTGAAGCTGGTTTCATGGGAATGCGCAGCTGAACAGTTGTCACTTCATTCGCCTTCACTCGAAGGGGTTCAGTCATACATGGGTAGATAGATCACTGGATTTGTTTATCAATCCACCATGAGCTCATTATGCGCATTTCAATTGGACCTCTTAGACAGGAGAGATGCCAGGTCCGTGTGTTTTGGGACAAAATCTAAATTCCCATCTACCCCTGTTTCCAAGATGCCCCCGACATGCAATTTCCTCGGACTCCGACCCACTTTCTCAATTCAAACCTCGAGGGTTAGTTTACAGGACGATATTATGGCACCTCATCATACCGATGCCCAACCAATTGATGATTATTTTGCTGCTGCTGCTAATAACAATAACAGCAGAAACATTTTAATAAGAAGAGGAAGGAAATACAGAAGAGGAAGCTGCATCCCATCGATTTTGCAGGCTCTTCAATACAACGATAGCGATAATATAGAGGAAGCCTTAAAGCCCTGGAAATACAAGATAAGCCCCAAAGAGCAGACAATAATCCTCATAGAGCAACCCACTTGGGAAAAAGCCCTAGCCCTCTTCAAGTGGTTTCACATGCAGGAAGACTACAAACCCAATATCATTCATTACAATGTTATCCTCAGAATTCTTGGCAGGGCTCAAAAATGGGATGAACTCGAGGATTGTTGGACCCAAATGACCAAACAGAAGGAGGAACTGCTGCCCACAAATAACACTTATGGCACCCTAATAGATGTTTATGGAAGGGCTGGCCTCAAGTCAGAGGCTCTGCAATGGCTCCAACACATGGAACGGCAAGGGCTTCAACCAGATGAGGTGACCATGAATACTATTGTTCATATGTACAAGAAAGCTAGAGAGTTTGAACAGGCGGAGGAGTTTTACAGAAAGTGGTCCCAAACTCATAGACCACAACGGACTTTCACATATAATACTTTGATCGATATGTATGGACAGGCAGGCCGCCTCGGCGAATGTTCAAATGCCTTCTTGGAGATGCTCAAATCAGGTATTTTTCCTGACACTGTAACTTTTAATACTATGATTCATATTTGTGGTTCACATGGTCATCTAGGAGAAGCAGAGGCTCTCATGAATAAAATGGAGGAAACAGGGTGCCAGCCAAACGTTATGACTTACAATACTCTTATAGCATTGAATGCCGAGAATAACAATATAGGCATGGCATTGACTTATTTCAATAGAATGAAACAAACTGGAGTTAAACCTAATACTGTGACGTATAGAACTCTGTTGCATATACTTTGTGGGACACACATGATTAGAGAAGCTGAATCCCTGGTCCAGGAGATGGATGGATTGGGGGTTCGTGTGGATGACTTCTCAAGGCCTGTTATTATCAGAATGTGCATAGAGATGGGGTTACTGATGAACGCATGGGTTTGGTTTGAAAGGTTTCGCCTTCTTGGAGGAATCAGCTCCAAAAGCTATGCTGCCATTATCGATGCATATGGAGAGCTGGGGTACTGGTTAGAAGCTGAGAAGGTGTTCGGCTATAGTTGTGAAAGAGAAAGAGGAGCCAAGGAGAGTGTTTTGGAATACAATGTGATGATCAAGGCTTATGGAATTGCAAAACTCTATGGCAAGGCTTGGAAATTGTTTGAGAGCATGGATAATGAAGGAGTTTCACCTGATGAATGCACTTATAATTCTCTTATTCAGATGTTTGCTGCTGCAAAATTACCAGATGATGCAAAATGCTGTATGATTAAAATGCAGGAAGCAGGGTTTGTGCCTAGTTGTGTATCATTTTGTGCTGTTATCGCTGTGAATAGCAACCTAGGCAGAGCCATGGAGGCAGAGGACATTTATAAGGAGATGCTGAAGATGGGCGTTGAGGCAGATGAAGTTGTTTATGGTGCATTGATAAATGCATTTGCACAAGTTGGAAATGTGGAGGAGGCTGTTCATTACTTTCAAATAATGCAAGACCGTGGATTTGCAGCAAACTGCACAGTATACAGCTCTTTGATTAAGGTATATCGAAAGATTGGCCATTTGAGAGAGGCTCAGGAAACATATGAAAAGATGAAGAAATTGGGAGATGGTCCAGATGTCTTTGCAACAAATTGTATGATTGATTTTTACAGCGATGCTGGTATGGTCAGTGAGGCAGAGTCAATTTTTAATGACTTAAAGCAAGTGAATCAGGCTAATGAATTTTCTTATGCCATGATGATGTGTCTATACAAAAAAATTGGCAGACTTAGCCAAGCTATTGAAATTGCAAAAGAGATGCAGGAAATGGGACTTCTCACACATCAGCTCTCTTTTAATAATGTCCTTGGACTGTATGCAGCAGAGGGAAGATTGAGGGAAGCTACTGAAATTTTTCAGCAAATGTTAAAAGCAAAAGTTTCACCAGATGATGTAACATACAAAACATTGGGTACAGTTTTGAAGAAAGGAGGCCTTCCAGTGGAGGCAGTAAATCAGCTTGAGATTGCACGGGAGAGTGGAATCCCCCACAGTATGCAAGCATTGATAGTGACTCTTTATTCCATGGCGGGAATGCATGAGGAGGCTTTGGAGGCCTGTGAGCAATTAAAAGAGATTGGTTTAGAGCTCGATGTGTCTGCCTACAATGCTGCCATTTATGCATTTGGAAGTGCAAACAGGATTGATGAGGCTCTAAAGATGTTTATGAGCATGAAAACCAAGGGTCTTGAACCAGATGTTGCTACCTACACGAGTATGATCATTAGCTATGGAAAGGCAGGCTTGATAGAAGGTGTAAAAAGGATGTTTAATAAAATGAAATACGAGGGTTTTCAGCCAAATGAATCTACTTATAGAGCGGTAATAGATGCATACAAAAGTGCTGGAAGACTCGATCTTGCAGGGCTGGTTACTCAAGAGATGCAGTTTACTAACTATCTTAAAGAACAAAAACAATCTAAAGGATATTGAAGTGTATTTTGGGGCCTTTCCATTTTCATCTGCAGACATTCCCAGGTCAGGTGACATTGGATACACATATTGATATACATGTCACAGTGATTTGTAAATTCAATAAGTATATTGCCCAAACTTACCTAAAATTGTCATTGCCTCAGTTTATGCAATTAAAGCCATACAACAGACAGAACAAAGTATACATGAAACTTAGTTTTGCTGGAATGCAATCAATGTCATTGGAAAGAGAGCAAAGTGAGGTCTTTGAAATGTAGCAACTTTTGATACCAGTTCTTCAGAAGACTTAAGGATAAGTTAGATATTTCGGATGTTAAAGCTCAAGAAGAAATCTGCATGAAGGTTCAGTATGCTATTGAGAAAGCAGTATATGCAAAATGCATTTCAGAGTGAGATAAGTATCATGACTGTCCGTGAAAGAGTTTTTTGTATATACCCCAAGTATTGCTCTTCTAGGTCAAAACTCCTGATTTGACGTCTACTGTGCTATAGTTCCGCTGTTTGAAAGGTAATTAAACAAGGACTACTGCACTGCCTTGGCCTTTGTCAGACCTACTCACATGTCTTAGCTTATTTGCGAGATGCTGGAAAATGCTTGGAAATTCTTTCTTTGAGCAGTCTACTATAATAGAATAGTACATAATATGAAACAAATTATGTTCTCACTCATCTTGGAGGACACAAGCGGGGAGTCCACTTCAATGCCTGAGAAGTGAGAACATACAGCATCTTAAAAGAACAAATAGACAGTAAGGATGGGAAATTGGTATTACTTAATTCATTCATTACTTGAACTCCATACATGTAAATGACTGCATTTAGCTATGATATTGACAAGAGAAATATAGGGTTGTATTTATTAGAGTTGGAGCATGCTCCACAGCCTCAGATCCAGCTTCATATATATAAGCCAGAGAACCATTCGTGGCTGATGAGACTCATTTTATGCTAGAGATGTGATGTCCTTTGATGTAATTAATATTCCAGTATACATACTTAATATAATCTTGACTTAGTGGACATGAAGTGTCACTGATGTCAATCGCTAATGGTCTTTCAAAATTCATTCATGTGATTGTTAGAAGGTGGTCCTGTGAGTGTTAGAAGGTGGCCCTAGTGGTCCATTATTAGGGGTTATAAGGTGGCCTAGTGGTCTGTAATCAATTTGGAAGTTAGCCTAGAGCTAATCACTATATAAAGGAGTCGTGTACCTCATTGTATCATTTTGGGACACAAGAATAAACAGTGCTTCGGAGAGTGGAGTTTTTCCCGTGAGGGTTTACTTCACTATTATATCGGTGTTCACGTTCTCTTGATATTGTGTGGAGACTCTATTTTCCTTATGGCATTTCTGTTCTATACTTTAACATGTGCCAAATCTTTCTTTGAAGTATTTCATATATGCTCAGTTACCAAAGGACAATTTTGAATGCATTTGCCTAGCAAGCTATTAAACTTGAGCAATGCATTGGTAAATTAGATTTTGTTCTTTAAGTAGTTGATTGTGATTTGCGCATAATTGTTGTTCTAAGGTCCATTGTAAGTTGATCAGTTTATTCCCTAAATCTGCTGTATTAATGTTATCTGCAGTGTTATGGTTCTGATCCAATGTTGGGCTGAGTTATGAATTTGATCTTTTGATAATGAAATTTTATGAGCTAAGCACACCCTATGTACAATGGGGAATAGGGTGAGTGTTTTGCTTCCTTGAGTGAGAAATAATAAAATAAAACATAGATTTATTCTTTTATCTATTAAAAAAATAAACATCCATTGCAGTGTTTGTGGGGTTATTGTTGGCTTGCAGGCAACAATGTCATCTTGACAGCCTTAAGACCTAATGCATGGGAATGGTGTTCCATCTTATAATGGTATATTGTTTGATTTCATATTTGTGAAATTGCAATCGATGAACCTTCTTCCTGTCTCAGCCTCTGTGTAGTCCATGAATTTTTGGTGAGTTGTGAGCAGGATCCCCATTGTATTGTAGGTTTTCGGCCGTACCGAATAGTGTTAGCACATTGCCTATTCAACTAAACTGTAATGGAACACATTTGTTGATATTGAACTCTCCTCTAGAGTTTGTTTTGCATTATGCTATGAAACAATTTGAAAGGGGTTAAAAAAAATTTGCCATGTTTAGTTTTGTTTGGATTGGTTACATTTAAAATTTTCAAGCCAAGATATCCTCACTCTACAGGCCATCAGAGGGGAGGCGAGACACTGCTCTTCAAAAGCTTCTGCTGTTTATAGACTTTTGAGAAAATTTTGACTCAATTCTGCATGAAGCCTTGCTCTAGAAGCGCAAAGACATTGGAGTTTCAAAGATTCTTATAGCTGCTATCATGCGACTTTATGAGATAGTTTTTGGTTGCCTTCATATGACTCAGATTATCAGATTTCATCAAGAGTGCCATTGGGGTGAAGCAAGGGTGTCCCCCTCTTATCCATGTTATTTGGGATCTACATAGACGAGTTGGAGGCCTTTTTGCATGAGCACATTTAGCCAAGTGTTGGGGTCTCCTCCATCATGTCATGATCGCCATACTCTTCGTCGATGATGTGGTCCTCTTGGCCTCCACTCCTAAGGTTCTATAAAGACAATGAGATGCTCTTGGAATACTTTGCGATCTTTGAGAGTTGACAGTCAACCTTGGGAAAAAACAAGGTTATGATCTTCAATTGTCCGAAGAAGTCCCTTTTAGGTTTCGACTTTTACTTTAAAGGGGTGGAGGTTGAGGTTACCAACACATACAAATATCTAGGGGTTCAATTTTTAAGTCCTAGGTTCGAATTAAGACAGCCTCTCCAACCCCTAATCAATAAGAGGTGTGGGTTCCTCGCTCTTATAGAAAGACAATGTTTCCAACACCATTTTCAGGACATCTCTTCCAAACTAGACCTCATGGACTCTAGCATCAAAACCACTGTTTTGTATGGTTCAAAGGTATTGGGCCCAAGCTTGCTCAAGTTAGATTGGGCCCACACAAAGAGAGTTCAAGCCCTCTTACTCTACTACATCATCAAGTTGGGCCCATACAAAGAGATTTCAAGCCCTCTTACTCTACTACATCATCAGATGCAAGAGAATGGTCTCCCAATCCGTCATCTAGGTAGAGTTTGTGTTTCACTCTTTTGGATCAAGACCATCTTCAGAGTGGTAAAACTATTGCATTGCTTCCAAATATTTTTTGACTAGGCAACATGCAAAGACTAGTACCCATATCTGTCCTACAACTCTCATAGGGCATCGCCCATTCTACCCCTACTTCCGAGAGAGCATGGTGCTGGTATTCAAAGGTTTCTTGTTTCTTTCAGTCAACTAGGATATTGATAGACCTCCTTCCCTTGTTTAAGTATTCTTTGGATGCTCTTGGTTATCTCTTGCCTTACAAGCATGAGATGAATGGGATTATCAGGGAGGATATTTAAAAGTAGTATATCTAGGTCACTTGGATCACCCCTCTTGGAGGTTTCACACCAAAGATGGCCTTTTATGTAGAGCACTTCAGGGAACTTAAATACAACCTCATAGTGTAGCCCCCTTCTATGTTTCAACATTGGATGCATGGACTCAAGATCCCACTAAGCTAGTTACGAGTGGGCTCTCATTAGCTTCTGGTGGAAGTGGAGCACTAAATCCCACAAGTAAATAGGTTATGTTAGGTCCTCCATATACAATACGTCCTCATTACTATTATATACATGGTTGATTCCATTGTTTGTTTAAGGAGTTCCATAACTCGCTCTCTATCTTTTCTTTTGTACCTAGACCAACAGTGTCTAGGCTTATACTTGAGAGAGGCCATCAAGCTCAGACCTCACTTTCTCCATTCCCCCCTCCCCTCTCTTCAACATGACACTACTTAGAGGATCACAACTTTCTTCTTGGTGCTTCCAAATAGGGGCACTAAGAGATAGGTAGAGTGCAACACCATTCTGGCTCCTAGGTGTGTTAGACCTTGAGAGGCAACACAATCCCCAATAATGAGACCCATGCAGAGTTGCCACATGGGATGTTGAGTTAGGTCATGCCAAACAAGCAAACAACCCCCTTCTACCAACTCATGACAATGGGTCACATCTTCCAAACAAAGAGACATCCGCCAAACCAGATCCAACCCCCTTCTACCAACTCACAACAATGGGCCACATCTTCCAAACAAAGAGACATCCCCTGAACCAGATCCATCTCCTCTGACCAAATTTGATTTAGAGTTTTCTTCCTACAATCTCGGATGGTAGGAGAGCTTCTCTTTCAAAGGACCACCCCCTCTCTCCTTCTCCAACGGTGAGTACTTGGAGCATTAAGGCCCCTTTGTACTTGTCTCCAGAGTATTGTATTTCTTCTTCTTTGACATTGTGATAGTTGTGCTTAGAAATTTTAGGTTAGCACTAATTCTTGCTTTTATAGGAGTGGCATTTGCACTCCCTCTTTGTATCGCCACTTATGTATTGAGTAGTCTCGTGGACCTACCTTTGGTCATTTGTTGAACATTAATAAACTTTTCTTGTCTCAAATGTGATTTTGCAGCCTAGGATTTTTGGAAGATCTTCTTACAGACTTGAATAAGATGGATTTTTTTATTGTACAATGATTTGTAGGGATAGCTGTTTTTCTCTTGTACCAATGATTTGTAGGGATATTATGTATAAATATGTTTTATAGCTAGACATGTTGAGATTCACAAGAGAGATCGAATGGAACCAACCTAAAAAGACCTAATCCAACAAAAGATAAATTTGTAGCATTAAAATAACAATAGAACAACATTAGTGCACTAGAGAGAGAGCGTTAATGTGCTAGAGTAAAGTAAGTGCACTTAAATAGAGTGAGCCATATCCATAATCATAAGAGCACACGAGAGAGAAAAGTCATAGTGCAATACCCTAAAAAGAGAGCGAAATTGAGGTTCCCTTAGGCAAATAACTTTATGACTCGATCACTTGAGTAAGAAATATAAATGAGGATGGGTGTATTTATACACCATACAAGAGTGAGGGATCTAGCCACAATAAGCCTTGACTAGGTTCAACCTTAACCTAAAATAACGAAAGTAATTAATGTTACAAGAACGTAAGTAATATTACAATGAGGTTGGCTCATAGCCTACGTGAAGATTAAACCCATGTTTAATATCTTCCCTTAATCTGAACTTGGGCAATAGAGAGAAGAAAATGTGTCACTTATACCCCCTTATTGGGGAGTTTCCCACCCATATGCTTCCATAGGTTGGTGAAGGTATACTAGTAACCATTAAAATTTAACTATTAACCATTAAACCAAAACAACAAAAAAAAGAGAAAAAATTAATCCCCCGCATGGAAAAAAATCTCTAAAACATAAGAGACAAAACAATGCTACATGAGTCAGCCCGGGGCATAAAGTCGAGTGTTTTAATGCAGTGAACGAATTTGCTAAAACTCTCTTATGAAATATCCATCGGAACTGAGTGGCTGATTTCTAAGATTTAGCTGCCTGAAGCTGGTTTCATGGGAATGGGAATGCGAAGCTGAACAATTGTCACTTCATTCGCCCTCACTCAAAGGGGTTCAGTCATATATGGGTAGATAGATCACTGGATTTGTTTATCAATCCACCATGAGCTCATTATGCGCATTTCAATTGGACCTCTTAGACAGGAGAGATGCCAGGTCCTTCTGTTTTGGGAATCTAAATTTCCATCTACCCCTGTTTCCATGATGCCCCCGACATGCAATTTCCTCGGACTCCGACCCACTTTCTCAATTCAAACCTCGAGGGTTAGTTTACAGGACGATATTAGGGCACCTCATCATACCGATGCCCGACCAATTGATGATTATTTTGTTGTTGCTGCTAATAACAATAACAACAGAAACATTTTAACAAGAAGAGGAAGGAAATACAGAAGAGGAAGCTGCATCCCATCGATTTTGCAGGCTCTACAATACAACGATAGCGATAATATAGAGGAAGCCTTAAAGCCCTGGAAATACAAGCTAAGCCCCAAAGAGCAGACAATAATCCTCATAGAGCAACCCACTTGGGAAAAAGCCTTGGCCCTCTTCAAGTGGTTTCACATGCAGGAAGACTACAAACCCAATATCATTCATTACAATGTCATCCTCAGAATTCTTGGCAGGGCTAAAAAATGGGATGAACTTGAGGATTGTTGGACCCAAATGACCAAACAGAAGGAGGAACTGCTGCCCACAAATAACACTTATGGCACCCTAATAGATGTTTATGGAAGGGCTGGCCTCAAGTCAGAGGGTCTGCAATGGCTCCAACACATGGAACGGCAAGGGCTTCAACCAGATGAGGTGACCATGAATACTATTGTTCATATGTACAAGAAAGCTAGAGAGTTTGAACAGGCGGAGGAGTTTTACAGAAAGTGGTCCCAAACTCATAGACCACAACGGGCTTTCACATATAATACTTTGATCGATATGTATGGACAGGCAGGCCGCCTCGGTGAATGTTCAAATGCTTTCTTGGAGATGCTCAAATCAGGTATTTTTCCTGACACTGTAACTTTTAATACTATGATTCATATTTGTGGTTCACATGGTCATCTAGGAGAATCAGAGGCTCTCATGAATAAAATGGAGGAAACAGGGTGCCAACCAAACATTATGACTTACAATACTCTTATAGCATTGAATGCCGAGAATAACAATATAGGTATGGCATTAACTTATTTCAATAGAATGAAACAAACTGGAGTTAAACCTAATACTGTGACTTATAGAACTCTGTTGCATATACTTTGTGGGACACACATGATTAGAGAAGCTGAATCCCTGGTCCAAGAGATCAGGGATGATTTTAGGGGCGAAATTTAGCCCATGGGCGATTTTAGAAGGTTCCAAATCTTTTTTGGGTGAATTTTTATATGGAAGAAGTTTTAGAGGGTTAATATTAAATAGCCCACTAATTATTTTTTTTAAAATATTCACAGCCGAGTTAGCCAAACTGTATTTCAGAGAAATAGAGGGAAAAATGATTTTCGCCTAGTTAAATCTACCTTGGATGCACCATTCCCCCATGATTTCTAGTTAAATCTGCCTTGGATTCACCATTTGCCCACGATTTCTAGTTAAATCTGCCTTGGGTGCACCATTCGCTGACGATTTCTAGTTAAATCTGCCTTGGATGAACCATTCGCCCACGATTTCTAGTTAAATCTGCCTTGGGTGCACCATTCGCCCACGATTTCTAGTTAAATCTGCCTTGGATGCACCATTCGCCCACGATTTCTAGGGATGGTAGTTCTTATAACGCCATTCGCCCTTGATTTCCAGGATGGGTATCTTCTAGAGCTCTCGTTTTCCCTTTATTTCAGGCAATGGCGGTTTTTGGAGTCTGATTCGCCCCTGATCTCGCTTCTGGAGCTCCCATTCCTCCCTTGGCATCCGCTCGGCGCTCGAGGGGTGTGCTCACTAAGTTTTTGGATTTCGATTTGCCCCTGATTTGGCTTCTAGAGCTCCTGTTCATCCCCTGGCATTTGCTCGGTGCTTGATGGGTGTGCTCACTAAGTTATTAAAGACCAAATAAGATTATATGCTAACCACATCGAATTCGAAGAGAATTTGAACTAGATTGCTGCACCAGTGAACTAAGTCTCAGCTGCATGTAGATTCTATCCATTAGTCTCTATTTCGTAGGGCTTTAAGCCTCTGAGTTACAGGTTAGTCTCTTTGAGTTCTTCTTTTTGGTCCTCAATTTGATCAAATTATTATCAATTGCCACATTGTTTGTATAAACTATATTGGGTTCCAAGTTTTCTTCTTGTTTGAGATGGGGGTTTGGGAATTGGATTGAAGCTAGTCCAAGCACTTGAAGCGTGGTTGGAAGAAAATGATGATCAGTATATATACATGGCCACTAAGAACTTTAACAAGTTGTCTATCAATATTTTTACAAAGAAATGCATTTTGTTAAATAAAAGGGTATGTGTTTTAAGCCATTTCTGATCAATACAAAAGGCTCATTGGGCAGATGAACTGTATTTTCTTATTAGTAAAACTCCGATGTTAGTCCCCTAACCTATAAACCTAGTTGGTTCTTTCAAAAATATGAGTGCATTTTTTTGTAGAAACCCACTTTCTCAATAAGAAATTGGGGCTCATTTTTCACATTTGTTTGCCACATGAATCAAAGACTAGTATGGACGTATTGAATTTCTCTTTCCCACCTATTGCTATTCTTGTGAGCTACCTCACCTTTAGTAAAATCCCCAGTTTGTCTCTAGTATGGGTTATGCTATCTGTGAAGAAATGTGGTTAATACTAAGAGATTCATTCCAGATTTGTTTCACTTGTTGGTATGTCAATGATTGTAATCTCTTCTCAAGTTGATAGTGTAGCCTTTGGATAAAAAATTTAAGTGTCAAGGTTGCAAGTGGTGGAGTTTTAATATATGGTGGATCATTGTCATTTGTACTAATGTTAATATTCTTTCCATCATATGAATGGCCAGCAGATATTTGATATCTTGAAGCCAAATAACTTGATGACCTAATGTTATTTCCTTACCCTTATGATAATAAATGGAAATGCTATCCCTTTTGCAACACCAGTTGAACAAACTCTCATTAAAGTAGTAGTTTGCACGATATATGCTACAGTTAGGTCTCCTAATGTACAATCCATTATGTGAGCTGACATCCAATTCAGTACTTGGTAGGGCTTATGACTTGCAGAGCAACATAAACCCTTAGAAATCTTTGAACAATGACTAGTACAACAAAACTTGATTCCTTTTCAACTATTCGAATTTGAATAGTGCCCTATAATATAGACCATGGATGCATATAGTGCCTTGCATTTAGTGCTAATCAGTCTGTGCATGTAACCAATAAAGAAATGAATAGAACAAGGAGTGCAATGACAAAAAAAATCACATGAAAAATCCACCTTATGTCTATCATCACATCCTTTTATTTTATTAGAAGCTGACTGCCTGAAAAAATATCAGGCTTTCATGGTAGAGTGCTCAACCTTCATCCTTTCTCTTTTATTATTCAAATGTTTTTACATTGATTGCATAGATAATTATCCATCTAATGACAAATTCCTAACTGCCAACCAGTTGAAATTGGTTCTATTTTATTTTCTTCACTTGAAAATTATAGCATAATACTCCACTGTTAGTTCCTTGCATTTTGGAGTGGAATGTTATGTTACGTAATAGAATGCTTGAGCAATTACAGCTCTTTGGAAATAAGCTAACATAATGGGGATAATATCTCTCATAAATTCTACAACTTGAGGATATTAAAGGGAAGACTGATGAACAATGCGCTTTTGACCATTGATAGATAGAATCAAGGTAAAAAATGAAATTGATTGAGTTCATTTGTAACGATTTTGTGATAGTCACGTTGCATCCTGATTGCTTCTTCCCACCATTGGCCATCCCTTTGCTTATTACTTGATCTGGTTCAACAAGGATGGTCGTCTCTTATTGGTAGACAACCACTATGCCATTACATTTTCTATTGGCTCCTTCCAGGACACCATTGACTGTGATGTTTCCCCACTAAATTGTCCTAATATCTTCTTAGGAATTCCCTTATTAACATCAACGTCCAATTGTTTAATTGTTGAGTCAAATGAATCACTGGATAAGACTAATTTCTAATTAGAATTGTTTGTACCCACACCAATGGGGTCCCACTATGAAAGAATGATTACAATTTATTGTACGATGGATTTTGCTTCAAGTCACACTATTGCAGAGTTCTTGAATAGCCACCGCATTCTACAGGGGGTTATGAAGCTTTCCTGTCAGAAGTAGGCTTATCTCTCCACTCTGCTAGCAGGCCCTGCCTCCGATATGTTCTTCTTATGCTCTTTTAAAGCTTCTAAATCTTATAGGCCAATAAGCCATTCTAATTTAGTCTATCTGTTTAGTGGTCTACAAGAATCCCATGGTTGCACTTTCAGTTGGTTTTCCTTGGGTTTCACTAGTGTCCATGCTTGTTTATGTATGGGCCTCGCTAGTTCCCCTTGCTTGTTTGGAGTGTTTACTTATGCATCTTCTTTTCCCACTGAGGTCTGTTGCATGCATAGGTCTTAATATGGATCAGTCATTCACACTTAGAGAAAAATGGTCCCCATTGTTCTCTTAATACTGTAAGAACCCACTGGATGTGTTCCAAGCTCGGTGAACAAAAAATACGAAGCTTGTAGTGGCTTCAATAAGGACCAAATATGTGCTATAAAAGTGTGCACATTGATGTCAAAACCTACCAAAGTCATGATATAATAGATAAGCCAAATATTCGATGTAGAAGCTGGTGAATACTGACAAAAATTGAAAACCATGTGTCATTTAAGATGACATCCATGCTAGTGGATATAGAAGCCTTGGTATCTCAGGTTATGGCTATAAATATTTATCATCATTCAAGATGTTGTTGGGATGCGATAAAATTTCCAGAAAATGAAGAGTTGGGTTGCAGTTTGTTGGACAATGAGAATAAAGGGTGTGCTGGATACTTTATTGATTTGTTATTTTAAGATACAAATCTTGTATGCATAAGTGAAGGCCGACAAAATATGGAGAAATGTCCATTCCTAAATATTCTACTATTCATTATGAATTCATAGATAACTTGTATGCTTTTCCTCAAACTTGATTTAAACTGCCTTAAATAATGTCTAAAAATGCAAAGATTTTGGGAGATATGATTGAGTGTTGAAGGACTCATCAGGGGAAGTTGTATAAACTGAAAGAGCAAGGAAACCAAATGTATTGTACATCCCTTGAAGAAGGAAGGAGTAACGTAGTTGCGCCAAATGTGGTTGGGTTCCTTGAAGTTAGCATGCTCAACATATTGTTCGCACAAGCCCCAAGAATGATGATAAAGGAACACATTTATGATTTGAATAATTTTTTATTTAACCATCACAAGTGCCAAGCATTGGAAATTGAAGTTAATCTTGTCAAAGCTGTGATACATTAGGAAAGATCATACAAATATTTTAAACATTAAATAATTCTCGATGACCAATGATCTTCCAAAATATATGAATATCAATTATTTTGAATGGTGATGCAAGCCATTCTCAAATCAGCCAAGTTTTTTAGTATTGGGGCAATGTACAAAAATTCTGCATGGTCTAATGGAGCTCAATATGAAAATGGTTAGTGTTTTCTTTCTTACTTTATTATGTATATGGCCATTGTTGACACCACTGAAATCTGCCACCCAAGCCCTAAAACAACTTGCCGAATTGTTGGTACATAATTTATCCCCAAAATGTTAGCTTCAAATGCCACTGAACAATTTTTTACTACAAATATATTACTACAATGTTGTGGCTGCACAATGACACTATTGCAATTACATTTCTACATAGGTTGCTTCTAATTTCTACATAATAATGCTCTACATATTTCTACTACACAGTTTGTTGTTGCACAATGTTGTTTTGCAAATTCGCTGCTAGACGGTTCACCATTGCACACTGAAGCTCTGCAATTTTGCCACTGCATAGTTTATTTTTGCACAATATTTTTGTATCCCTTCTTGTAAAACATTTCTCAATGGTACTACATGTGTCCTAGTCATCACCCCCAGACACACTAACATTGTTCACAAGTAGTTCCATAGCAACTAGCTAACTTGGATGCCCATTTTACATCTTATCAGAAACCCTAGGTACATTCTCTTTAATTAAGAAGAAGGTAAATATACTATTTATTGCATTGAAATGTTTTTTGTTATGTTTGGCTAATAGATTATATCTGTTTTAGTACAAGGCATTGACACCAAGAGATTTGCTGCTACTTCGTTGCTAGAGAAGAGATTCCCTAACCTCTCATCCCAGCTGGTTCTTTCAAAAAGGTGAGTTCATCTCAGTTTGTGGATGTGACAAATGATGTAATTAGGTTGTAATTTTGTGCACACAGAGCCGTAAACCCGGGGAAATGTAATATGTCTAGGATAACATGTTGTGCCAATATTGAAGACCAATAAGGCATGGCTTTGACCTTATTCATGAAATGACTGAAGGTTGCTGCTATGAATTTTTTAGTAGGTGAAAATTTCAATGTAGGGTTGGATACCTAGGTGTAATTGTTGAGAAAAGGGGGTAACATGGAAGAGGAAGATTTGCTCAGGATGGAGTGATTGTTAGAAGACTAGGTAGAGGAGTCCTTGTAACTGGAGGTGGCTTTTTTCATTCTAGGCATAATTCAAACATTTTCTTCTTAGAGATTCCTAATTCAAAATGGGGCAATATTTATGAATTACTTGAAGAAAATGTTGAATAACACTATCATATTAAGTTACTAGTTCAAATGGCATATGAAGGTAGTGATTCCAATAGTTGGATTGTGAGATATTGAGAAATATTCATTTTTCACTAAAGCTCACAATTACCATAGGAAAACTTTAAAATGAGGCAAGAAAATGACCTCTTTAGTGTGCTTTAATGTAGAAAATTACTCAACCATGTGACCTATAAGGTCAATATCCCCATATTAAATGGGTCCTTATTTTCACCACACAGGAATATGAGTCTGGGCTGCTGCTATAGGAAACATGCCCAGAATTGCTTTTTTGACGCAGACTTAATTTTAGGGCCATTTACAGCCTCTTTACTGTTGGTTTCACACATAGGCATGCCCAGAATTGCTTTTTTGACGCAGACTTAATTTTAGGGCCATTTACAGCCTCTTTACTGTTGGTTTCACACATAGGCATGCCCAGAATTGCAGATTGAGGGCTGCTTGGGAACTGAGATATTCCCAACTATGCCTAAACTATGCCAAGATCTCATGCTTGGTGTCTTTTACCACTATTCGTGTGCCCAGAATCTCATGCCGACTGCTGGTATGATGCATAGGTGACTAAAGATGCCATTATAGCTGCTGTGTGAGGAAAAAATGACCCCAGAATGATGTCTTATTGCTGCCAGCAGGCTTAGACATGCCCATAAATGCTAGGATTGGCCCAGATTTAGAAATGGTTGTTGTTTGATGGTGGGAAAAATGCCCAGGTTTCTATGAACATCTATCAAAACCAATGTTGCACGACTTGGACTCGGCAAAGACTCGGCTGACATATGACTCGTGGACTCGGGAAAACTTGGGGAAGACTCGGGACAGACTCGGCAAGACTCGGCAAATAGGAAAAAAAAAAAAATTGTACATTTTGAAAAAAAAAGGTTAAAAGCATTTCCAATCCATATAAACTCTAAAACTACAATTTCCACTCATTTAAAATGCAATAAAAATATAAAATTTAAAATAAAAATAATAATAAAATGCAATTTCCACTTTATAGTTTAAATTTAAACAATTTCCACTTTAAACTCTTATGGAAATATTTAAAATTTAAACAATTTCCAAAATGCAATAAAAACTTAAAATTTAAAATAATAGAAATTAATTATATTAAAATAATACAAATTAATTATATTAAAATAAAAAATATAATAACAAAAATAAATAATAAATAATATAAATAAAAAAACTATGTAACAAATGTCAAAATATATATAATAAAAAATATAAATCAATATAAGCTATATCATAAAAACTATATAACAAACCAAAATTTTTATAGACATTAGTCAAAATAAAAAGTGGACTTTACCCGAAACTATGGCCCGACTTTGGCTCGACTATGGTAAGTCCACTGTCCATAGTCGGGCCATAGTTCCATTGTGGACTTATCCGAGGACTGAAACTATGGACAGTAGTTCCGTTTTGGACTTCCAACTAAAAAAAACAAAAAAAAAATAATGGACAGTAGACATCGCCGAAACGGAGCCGGCCCGAATTGCATCCGCAGCAATAATTTTGGCGTCTGTCCACCGTTTTTCCTTCACGCGGGCCTGTTGCCGGGTTCCACAAGTCCTCTGCCGGTGAGTGCCGATGAGTGGGCGGAGCCGGCCCGAACTGCACCAGCGGCCATAATTTTGGCGTCCGTCCACCCTTTTTCCTTCGCGTGGGCCTGTTGCCAGGTTCCACGAGTCCTCTGCCGGTGTGTGGGCGAGTCCTTGGCCGAGTCTTTCCCGATTACGCAGTGTGGGAGGTCGCTTGGGGAGACTCGCGAGTACTCGCGAGTTCCCGGCGAGTGGTGCTTCACTGATCAAAACCCTCAGAAATACCAATGATATCATAGGGCATCAATAACCATGATTGTTTGCACCTCCTCCTAGGACTCCCTATTTGCCAATTTCTCAACATTTGGCCTACTCTCATGGTCTTTGGGCTAGATTGTATTGTTTCCCTAAGATTTTGGTATGACAAAATGAGGGTCATACTTCCATTATTTGTCAAAGAGGAAGTTCAAGGAGGTTAGGGAAAGATACATACCCTTTCTTCTTGCATCCTAGGAAATACTTGTCATCTATTTGAAAGAGTTGTCTTACATACTCCAACACAAAAATCTTGATTGTCAACAACATGAGAATGTAGGGGGGTAGTTCCTTCCCATAGATCTTAATTATTGTAAGATATCCCCCACTAGGAACCAATATCCCCACCTAACTTTAGAGCTTACTTGAAGGTAGGGCCTTATTTACAAGGGATCTAGAGAATTTATCTGTTTGGAAATTAATCAATTGATCCTTTTTGACACACTTGAAGGTTAGGATTTCTCTTGGTGGGCCATGGAAGAGGTCTAGGATGTTCAATGAGCGAAGAACCATATTCTAGTCATCTTTGCACCCTACGATAAAGGAAAAGTTCAAGATTGACTCTAGGATTAGGGAACCCTTTGATTATGAAGGGAGGTGGTTTGTTAAGTAGGGGGAGGTGCTTTGGCCATACTTTTTTGAGTAGGATGACCGTTTATCTTTCATCAAGATTTAGATATCTATTTATTTGGGTCTCTGGGCATAGAGTAATAGTACACATCTTGGTTTCTAGTATAGAGGCTATGGCTTCAGGGTTGATATGAAAAATGATTTTGGATCAGTTTGTGGATGTGAAAAATGATGTGATTAGGTTGTAATTTTGTGCGCATAGAGCCATAGACCCAGGGAAATGTAATATGTCTAGGATAACATGTTTTTCCAATATTGAAGACCAATAAGGCATGGCTTTGACCCTATTCATAAAATGACTGAAGGTTGCTGTTATGAGTTTTTTAGTAGATGAAAATTTCAATGTAGGGTTGGATACCTAGGTGTAATTGTTGAGAAAAGTGGGTAATATGGAAGAGGAATATTTTCTCAGGATGGAGTGATGGTTAGAAGACTAGGTAGATGAGTCCTTGTAACTAGAGGTGGCTTTTTTCATTATAGGCATAATTCACACATTTTCTTCTTAGAGATTGCTAATTCAAAATGGTGCAATATTTATGAATTACTTGAAGAAAATGTTGAATAACACTAGCATATTAATCCATGCAAATTTTGATACATACATAGGTTCCTTAGCATGCTCTTCAAGGCATGAACTTTTCATATGAATGTTAAATCTTGGCTCCAACATGGTCGTAATGTTTAAATCTGAACCTGACACCAATCTGTTGTCAAATGCTATGTAGACTTTGTTGTCCGCCAAACTGCACACCAGCAGCGGAAATCTTTTGAAAGCTGTCTCCTTCACTGGAAAGTGGGGAGAGGTGTGGCCTTGGGGGCAAGCAATGAGCCAGGTACTGTCACCTGAAACCCAGCTCCTCCGTTTAGGCTAACTCCTAACGAAGCCAAGGGGGGTAGTCCCTAAAAAAGAGTTTCACTAAGGCTCTTGTGTTTTAAGTGTTTTTTGTATGGGGTGATGCGGATGAGTGTTGTTTAGGAGTTTTTAGATGATAGATCACAATTTATGAAATAAACACAAGATAAGCAATCCACGTTGCAATACGAGACAAGAGATTCGAGATATAACCATTTTGATAAAATTAAAGCAAGACAACCATGGAAATATAAATGCTCCAGATAGATAATAAGCAAAATAGAATGATGCCAAGGACCAGTGCCTTATGGAGTCAAAAAAGTCTTGAGTGCTTGGGTTGCTTGATACAAGAGTTCAAAGTGGTAATGTTTGTGAGATCGTCCTGCGATTAATCTTGGTTTATTGAATATTTTAATGGCCTTGATTATTAGGGCTAAAACCAAGGATATCAAAAGAGTGGAACCTTAACCATGAACAAATAATGGCAACCTCTTAGATGGTATGTCGGGAGCACCTAGATTGCAAAGAGGACAAGTGTACTTATGGCTTGACCGCCCTCAAGTCTGACAGTGGATTCCCGACACCACCTCTTTCAGGAAGCACCTCAGTGATTTGATATTGGTTTTGGTTTTGGGTAAAATTTTAATTATGTTATCACTTGTAAGTTTAGCAAGTCCTTCACCTTTCTGAGTACTAGCCCAACCGTTTCCGGTTCGCAGAGCATACGGGTGTTGGATAAACGACCAAAGTAAATTAATTAGGGGAAATGTGAATTGAAGTGTTTTATTATTAAGAGCATTTGTTCAACTCTCCGACAGAGAGCGCTCTTGACTTAGTCTTAAGACCATAGTTCAAGAGACTTCCTACTTTAAAATGCCTATTGCAAGGGGAAAGTGCAAATCTAACAATGCTCTCCGACAGAGAGTGCTCTTGACTTGGATTTGGCCAAGTTCAAGAGGCTTTGTTTATTTTAAGAAAATAGAAGCAGTTGTGAAAGCAGAAAGTTGAAACTTTGTAAAATTTAAATCATGTGGTAGCTCAATAGATATGAAACACAGCTAGCATGCTACTTGCAAGATAAAATGAAATAAATAAAAGATTTAGTGTTCTACCAAGCAGTTTTACACTAATGGTGGGATCAACCTCCGAACAAGGTCGACCTCTAAGAATCGCCTGCACTTGAGAACTCCTAGCTAGCTGAAAGCTCTATCAAGGAAACCGACGGGGAAGGAAGAGTAACCACAAAATTATGTGGTCCTGCCCTTGACCGCCCTCGAGTCTGACAGTGGATTCCCGGCATCACCTGTTTCAGGAAGCACCTCAGTGATTTGATATTGGTTTTGGTTTTGGGTAAAATTTTAATTATGTTATCACTTGTAAGTTAAGCAAGTCCTTCACCTTTCTGAGTACTAGCCCAACCGTTTCCGGTTGGCAGAGCATACGGGTGTTGGACAAACGATCAAAGTAAATTAATTAGGGGAAATGTGAATTGAAGTGTTTTATTATTAAGAGCATTTGTTCAACTCTCCGACAGAGAGCGCTCTTGACTTAGTCTTAAGACCATAGTTCAAGAGATTTCCTACTTTAAAATGCCTATTGCAAGGGGAAAGTACAAATCTAACAATGCTCTCCGACAGAGAGTGCTCTTGACTTGGATTTAGCCAAGTTCAAGAGGCTTTGTTTATTTTAAGAAAATAGAAGTAGTTGTGAAAGCAGAAAGTTGAAACTTTGTAAAATTTAAATCATGTGGTAGCTCAATAGATATGAAACACAGCTAGCATGCTACTTGCAAGATAAAATGAAATAAATAAAAGATTTAGTGTTCTACCAAGCAGTTTTACACTAATGGTGGGATCAACCTCCGAACAAGGTCGACCTCTAAGAATCGCCTGCACTTGAGAACTCCTAGCTCGCTGAAAGCTCTCTCAAGGAAACTGACAGGGAAGGAAGAGTAACCACAAAATTATGTGGTCCTGCCCTTGAGATGAAATCCCAAGGATACAGCTTCCGGTCAAAGGCTTGGAAGATAATTACAAGATGAAATAAAAGACTACTCTAAAGCAGAAATTGAAAGATCTAATCTAACCAATCACAACTCTCTTCCCCAAATGGAGAAGAAATCCAAAAAAGTAGAGGCCTCCTCCACTTGAACTTTTATTAATCTTGTACAATTGCCTTGGGTTTTAAAACCTTGAAGGACTTTGGAATGAAAATAAAACTTGAAAAATTTAACTTAGCTCTTGATAGCTATTACAAAGGATAGTGAGTGATAGATTTGTATATTTGATCCTCTTGTATTTGGTTTGAGTTCTTGCTACTTTAGCTTGTATCTCTTCTTTTCAAAATTTTCAAATCTTTTGCACTTCCAAAGTACCTACAAGAAAGCCAAAGCTCAATGCACCCTTTAGTGTTAGAAAAATAAAACAAAATTTGAATCTAAGTCTATATTTGCAAAATGAGATCTAAAACATGGAAATACATAAAAAATGGTTCAAAAAAGTTAAAATGGGAAAACAGACCAGCGAACAAAAGTGGCTTAAAAATGCTAGAAATGATATCTAAGACTTAAAATTTTTTAAGGAAATTTTATGAAAAATATTCTATCTTTCAAAATGGAAACTATAGTTAAGCAATGCAAGCTATACTAGTGTAAAAGAAGAGATCTAGAATGCTTCTAACATTTATCTTTTGAATGCATAAGAGTGTGAACTAGATGCAAAAGTTGAGATCTAACTAATGCTACCTTAAACAAACTAACTCTACAAATACTAACTTTAAGCAAATCGTTTTTGGTTTTTTGTGTGTTTTTAGGGCTCTTTTTGGAAGGTGGACGAGAGGAGCCAATGGTAAGGAGAAGGGAGGATGGAGGGATTAAAAAAAACTAGCAAAGAGAGGGTGGATGAATGGAGGAAGAAAGAAGGAAAAAACTAGGGCAAAACGAATGGATAAAGTGAGAGAAAGGGCCAAACGAATGGGTGGAAGAGGCTAATCTAATGGGGATGGGCTTGAAGAGATAAGCTTAGAACCAATGTAACCAAGAAAGTTTTGAGAAGTTTGTTGATGGAGGAAGAGGCTAGAGCTCTTTGGAAGTGTTTCTTTCCTTTGAACAATGAATCTTTTGGAAACCTGCAAGACAAACTTTGATTTAGAAGCTAATAACCATTTGAAAACAAAAAGCAACTTGATCTCCAAGTCATTCTCCGCCCTAATGAATCCTGCAAAACCCTTAAACCAAACAAGTTTAAACCGAATAATATACTTCTATGATTAATAGAACATACATTAAATATTACAAAAACTTGATATGAGAGATAGGGTGAGAAGAATATCACCAAGAAATGTGAAAGCAATCCCCAAAGCCACTTGTGTAGACCTCCAAAGTCAATATATTATTCAAAAAAAGTAAACAAATATTACAATTGTATTTTGGCAGAGTGTTCATGCTCAAAATCTCCATGAAGAATAGAGCCCAAATGGCTTCTTTATATAGCAAAGGTTACATACCAAATACCTAACTCGAATTTGGCACAAGGAGAGCCAAAAACTCCATAAAAAACCAATCAAATCCATGTCAACACCAACCAAATCGAGTTTGGAGTCTTAACTCATCTTTAAACTTGAGTTTGGAGCCCGTAATTTGAGGAAGGAGCCCCACATGCATTGATTTCAAAATCCAACAATCCATTAATCAATTGCCAAATCACAAAAATGAATTTGCATGAAGGTGGGTGAATTTCTCAACTGTAGATCACTCCCAGTGCTCCGAAACTGATCTGAATCAGGTGGGTGAAGATTCCAATCATCATAAATGCTTTTTGCCTTGTCATTTTGACTTTTACTTTATTCAATTTGGCCTTTTACTACATTGAGATTTTATGTTTTTGTTTTTAAATAGTAATTTTGATTGTAATAACATGTCTAGAAATAAACCAATGATTTTAAATGTACATTTATGATATATCCATGCATATTTCAATAAAATTATTACTCATATAAGAAGACTACTTCTGTATTTTATCCGTATTGGATTTTTATGTTACGTATTTTTTCCGTACCAAATCGTATTCGTATCCGTATTCGTACTCGAATTATGCTACTATGCTTTTATCATGCCCGCAGGAGGTTGTTTGACATGCCCACAATGCCCTTGAAAATGCCCGCAAGCGTGCCATAATGGTCCTTAAAATGATGCCCGCAGATGCCATTAACCTATGCCCACAGATGTGCTTTTTGATGCCCGCATGAGGTCATAAACTTATGCACGCAAATGCTTGGAGACGATGCCCACACTCCTCCATTCTTTTATGCCTGCAGGGGCTTTCCTCATGCCTCCAGGGATGCCCACACACCTTTCTTTGCATGCCCGCAAGCTCATGCTTGCTTGGCATATGCCTTCAACTTTGTGCTTGCTATTGCTAATTCATCCATGTCACTTACTCGTCCGCATTGTCCTTCATGTCTTTGTCCATTTGCACTTAGTTTGTCCACTTTGTCATCTTGTCCATGTCACCTTCAAATGCACTTAGCTTGTTCACTTTGTCATCTTGTCCATGCCACCTTCAAATGCACTTAGCTTGTCCTTTGCTCATGCTATGCTTGTGTTCTGTATGTCTCCAAGCTTGCTACTTGTCTTATGTCTTTGTCCATTATTTCATCATGCCCCATGAAGCATGCCCGCAAGCTTACGCTTGCTTGGCATTGCCTTGTCTAGTCCAATTCATCATCTTCCTTTGCCATTCCTCAAATCTTTGTCATTAATGTTGTCTTTGAGAAAAGAAGAAGAGGATCTGCGTTTGTGAAATAAAATTCTCGACGTTTCAATCCTTACTGTAGGATCATCATCAGGAGACAGCGAAGTCTGAGGAGATTGTGATTGCCCAATGACCTTTGTATATGTAGTGATTGTGGAAGTTTGGTGGATGGAAGTAGGTTTGGGTGTCGGCTTAGGTTAGGTTTAGGGTTTGGTGGTTTATAGGGAAGAGTAAATGTTTTTAGAGTTTTTTATATACAGAAAAATTAATAATAATTGGTTTAAATAATTGGTTTAAATTATTAATTTCATTTTCATTTAATTAACTAAATTGTTTTAGGGTTTTGTTAGTAGGAAGATTAATTATCTTTTAATGTTTTCTAAATTTATGAAGTTATTATTAATAATTAGTTTGATTTAAAAATAACTAGTTTATTAAGTAACATTTAGTTTTCAAAAGGGATAAATTAAACATTTATCAATGATTAATTTAATTCATTTAAAATGATTTGAATTCTAACATTAATTCCATAACCTAGGGTTTGATAGTTGCATGAGAGAACCTTTGTTTATTAATGTTTTTTCTTTCAAATAATTCAGATTATTATTAATGAATATTTTGAATAAATTAATAATTATTTTGAATACTATAAGATTATTAATTAATTAAGAATCTTTATTAGTTTATTATTAATAAATATTTTGAATATATTAATAATTATTTTGAATACTATAAGATTATTAATTAATTAAGAATCTTTATTAGTTTATTATTAATAAATATTTTGAATATATTAATAATTATTTTGAATACTATAAGATTATTAACTGATTAATGTTGTCATCAATGACAATCATATTCATCAACAAGTAGCTGGAAGCAAAAGTCATTGCTCTGAAATCCTAGAAAGTTATATAACCTTAAAAGAATACACCGTACGCTAGTAACTGTCAAGCCCCATGATGCCGAGACTTTGATCATGGCGACAAACCCTTCAAGCAGTGACTCAGCTCATTTCACATGGTCTTAGATAAGTGAAACATTTCCTATCCCCCGCTATTCACATCCAATGTTCTCCTAACAAAGTTGTTTGCTCAGGTGCCAAAAAATATCCCTTGTGTAAGACAGTTTTATCCATTGTATAAGGTAGATCCTTTAATCAACTTGGTATTTTTTCTGTGGAGCATAGTTAATCATGTCTTTGTATATTATGTAATCATGAATTTTGATAAAATTGTTTTTGATCTCACTTGATTTGGGTTTATTACAAGCCACACTTTGCCTAAGCGTGTAATTAACAATATTTAAAGGCAAGGAACAAACACATTATTACTCTTATTTCCAATGAAAAGAATATCAACACAACAATATAATGGTTATTGTAGTTTTCTGTGGGAAGCTCCTGAAGATGCTCATCCCCTGCGTAGCACAGTGTATGGATAGAACATATTTCTCCTCAAATAGGGCTGCGTTTATTGCTAGCCATATTCCCTATACCATAATAATCGAGAGTGCTTTCAGCCTGTCAGAATCTTTGTTACTTATCCAATCTTTTAAGCATTCTTCAATAGAAGCACCTTTCCATGCAACATTGGTGCCACCAAGTTTCCTTGCCTCCTTCCATACTTCCTTGATATAATCACATGTGACTAGTATATGGTATGCATTTTCTTCTTCATTCTACATAGTGATCATTGTTAGATTTTATACTTTTAGCAATATAATTTTCATCTCTATCAACTTAGAAACACAATAGAACAACAATAGCTTACCCTGGGACAACCCAAACTCGGGAAAAACCCAACAAACCTTTCTTACTCAGAGATTCAGTACATAATACAAGTACACCAGAAATAAGAGTGATCTTGAACAATGGAGTTCACAAGAGAATAGATGCCAAAGAAGAAACCCCAAGAAAACTATGTCAAATCTCCTTTGCATTAAAGGTTTTCTATGACTGATTTGGGATTGTTGCATTACTTTCTTGGTCTCTCAATAACTCAGAGTGATTCAAGAATAAAATTAGCATAGTCCAAATATGCACATGATATGGTCACTAGATTTAAGATTACAGAATGAAAACCTGTTACATTTCCTTTCTCTTTTAGGAGTATAGCTTGAGGATGGAGCCATGGCTGTTGTACCTTCTTTTGTCCCTACTCCTACAGATCACGGGCTACCCTCTTTATGAACCCTTGTCTACCAGTGTTCTCCTAACCCAACTAATAAGTCCTTTTTTTCCTCTCATTCTATTCCACTTATGACTTAACCTTTAGTACGTTGACTGCAAGTAGCGACTCCTTTTTTCTGCTGGTATCATGATTCGACCATGGCATCAACACTGGTCCAGCTCTGTCTTCATCGATCTATCTGGATCAGTAATGCAACATCAAACAAATTACACCGGGTTAGACATCCTCATCAACAGCTCTTCAGAATGAAGTATCTCAAAGCAACCAGAATGGATTTGATGGCAATTATCAGATTTTGTTAAAACCACGAAAACGAAAAACGGAGTGGAAACCCTCCATGTCTGCGCAGACATGGTCGGAGCATGGAACCACGAAAACGGAGTGGAAACCCTCGTCCAAACCGTGTAGAAATTGTCTTCCAGACTCAGCAGAAACCCTTGCCCAAACTGTGCAGAAACCATCTTCCAAACCAGGAAGAAACTCCTGTGAGGTGACATTTCTTTCGGTCTGGTGTTTAGCTTGCAGTTTGAATTTGAATCTACAGAGTTCTGTAAGCTGTCTTAGAGACCTGGGACTGCATTTGTTGGGGGTATGGTTAATGGGGTTTGGTTTTTCGCTGGAGCATTCTCTGGTTTAAGAGTGCGGGAAAGAGTGACGACTTCTGCTTTGCTTGACATTAGGGCACAACCATCCAATTTTAGGCAGAGTGGGGATGATGGTATTTATGAGGTAAAGAGAATTCTGAGAAGAATGAACCGTGCACTGGAGGGGATGAGGCAAGCAATAAAATACCTAAATATTCAAATGGAAAAGCAAGAAAGAAAAAGTTATTCATTGAAATTTCAATAGAAACTACATTGGGTATTATGAGGTCGACCTTTCGAACCTTCAATCAGGTTCATCTTCAGGATATAAAAGAGTCAAGAAATAAAATATTGGAGAAGAAGAAACAGTGCAGCAAACAACGGTAGCTTTAGCAAGCCAGCAAAATTTTGAAAAGGGAAATGTTATGGAGGGTGAAGATGTGAATATGGACGAGGCTTTAGCAAACCAGCAAAATCACCAAAAGGGAAATGGTATGGAGGGTGAAGATGTGAATATGGACGAGGCCCATTAGGGCATAAATTTGATTGATATGTTATCTTATGTTCTTCTTTTGCTTATGCTTGCTTGGTCAGTTTATCAGGCAGTACAGTTTCTGATATGTTAGAGAGGCCACAGGCCATAGTATTATGTTTGAAAGCATATTGAAAGGCCATAGGGCATAGTATTATGTTTCCTTGTATGCTATATTGTATATGGAAACAGCAAATTTTGGACCAAATTTGAGTTTTTTTTGTAATTTCAGGCTGTTTGGGTTTTCCATAGCTCTTTTATAATACAAATTCTACCAATTACGGTTAAAAACAAAATAACAAGGCATAAATTCTCCTACAAGCAAAACAATGAAACTCTAATACAAACACAGAATTTCATGCAATAAACACATTTTTGGCAGAATGGTTGCATCCGAGACACCAAGACTAAGACTTATATCATCCAAAATGTGGGAGGCTTGAGATCAGGAAGAGGTTTTCTCGGGCAGAAAGAGATAGATAGGGTGGGCTATTCCACTTGGAAACCTTGCATATGATGTACTCCAAAATGATTGAATCCCCTATGCAAGAATTCTCAGTAGACTAAGTTAATTTAATAATTCTCTGTAGACTCAGTAAAATTGATAGCAACTTTGAACGTTATTTTGTTATATTGTACTACTTGTGATAACAGATAATAGATTGAGATCAGAACTAGTTTCTTATGGGGTGCGTTAATAATATTCATTCAGTAGGCTCCTTTAAATTGCCTTCCAGCTTCTATTAAGAAATTGCTTCACGTGAAACCATAAACACAGATGGTGTTAGGTTGTTTGGCATCATCATACAAGGTCCAGAACAATCATATCAATTAAGGAATTTGAAAATTGAGATCAAAATTCCAACATCACAAACAAAAGCGATTAAGCAAATTACAATTGTCATTGCTGGGTTATACATAAAAGGTTGCCATTGAAAACAGTCTGTATTATGCTAATTATTTCACATGTGGAGACCTACAGCTATTTAAATCGCTGACGAATGAAGAATTAGGTTAATATTTTATCAAATAAAAAAATATGCATTTTGCAGAAAAAATTGAACATGTAGGTTTGAATCGCTGCCATAACTTCATTTGCTACATCTTTTTTTTTTTAAAATTTCATGACTAAATTCCATTATAAATTTAGTTAAACAAACAAAATCATTTTATAAATTCAATTGAACAAACAAAATCATTAAAGACATCAAAAGTTTTCAATATCAAATTCCATTGAATTGCCCCCCAAAATACATTCTCAATGGAATTAAGAGTTTTTATTACCAAATTCCATAGAATTGACAAGAAAAAACATGGAATTTATTATAAGATTGACTATTGTGGGTGGAGTTCACTGCTCCACTACTTTTCACGTGTTCAACCCTTCAAGTCCTCAAAGGCATGATTCATATAGAAGCATCTCCAAATTGGAGGAGTCCATCAAATGCAAACCGTAGGAGACCAACAAATCCATGTGAATATTGCAGATTCTCTAAATTTCCAAACAAATCCATGCATTGAAGGTTTGTTTAGTTCCCACCGAAACTTCACTAGCGAGACTTCATGTTTCAGCAATGTGCTTCAAAGTGGTCATGTGAAAAAATTATTTAATGAAGTGATAATCGTTACAAACCATGAATGTACTGGTCATTCATCTTTACACTTCTCTCATTTCCAATATTTCTTCCCAAATCTCTAAGGTGCTCATGCATACTCGACCACAATATTTCTTCCCAAAGCTGGAAGGCAACATCTCTTTCCAGATCTCTGAGGTGATGCCCCGAGACACATAATATCTCTTCCCATATATTTAGGGTTTATGTTTATCTGGTAGCTTCCCAGATCTCGAAGACGACATCTCTTCCCAGATCTCTAAAGGTGATGCCCTGGGCAAAGACGACTATTCTTAAATTTGGAAGCGATTGTTGGTGCGATCCCTCTTTTCCTCCACGGATCCCGAGGGATTGAACATACATCCGATTCTTGTGGATCCAAGGAAGATCGGAAGGCCTGCAAACACATGGAAGTGTCATTCAACCACCATGGTGACTGCACATACTTTATGGAAGAAAAAATGTCTACCTCAATCATCCAAACTCTCAGATCTCATTCATAAAAAAGTCTCAGATGTCATTATAAAAAGAGCCCTTGATCTCAATAAGGCTTATGTGAACTAATAATCATAAAACTAGGATGCTGGACATATTTTTTTCAAGGTGGCTCCTTGCTTAAGAGGCCTGGAACTGGATTAAAAGCCTCTTTGTAGGTATGTTCATTTCTCAGCTTTACTGGCAGAGACGCCACAAACCTGGCTGGAGTGCTTGGCATGTCGTCAGAATGGTCATGCTACATTTCTTGTGGTGAAAGAGACAACCCAAAGAAAGATTTACTAAAATTGATAAGTTCTTGATTTAGGGTTTATGGCGAAAGAATGTTTACCTCATCTTAAGAGGAGATTTGGAAGATTTGGGAGGAAGCTATATGGGCTAGATCTCATGTACTTGCTTTACTTAGATGGGCGGGTAGGGGAAAGGCTATTTTAACGTGTTGTAATAACTGCACCTCTTCTAGTGATACAAGTATCAAGTATTTTTCAATACGAAAAATCTCATAAAAATGGATGAAGAATGCATACCTTTATCTCTAGAACTGAGTATGCAAGGGCACAAAGATATGACATCTTATAAAACAGTATTGTCTGTGGCAAAGATACTCGATGTAGGAACCTAGATAAATATTCCCTGTCAAGAATTTCTTCATTGGCAGAAAACTCTTCCATAACCGAGCACAGGAAATCATCATCATTGCATTTGCAACTATGACCAGAGTGTCCACAATCACAGTTATTCACGAAAATTTCAGAGGTGCAGCCATTCTTTGAGGTTGAGGAAATGGACTCACTGGGAGGGACTGAATTTGAATCAAATATTGAGTTGTATTGAGAATTTTCATCTTTAAAATACGACCTCAAGTCCATAATTTTCAGAACCCAGCTACTGTTTTTTTCTTCATTGGATTGATCAGATTTGATATGTTTGTTATCAGCATTCGATGAGATACGGTTGGCATCGCCACACTTCTTGTGCTTCAAGAATCTCTAATTCGGGCTTACTAAGAGGCCTTTCTGCTCCAGTTTTTCCCTCTGCATAAGATTTTCCATTCCTTTGTTCGGCTTCCACAACCCCACATAGACTCAACAAAATCTGATAATTGCCATCAAATCCATTCTAGTTGCTTTGAGATACTTCATTCTGAAGAGCCCTTGAATCTGGTTTAGTGTCTTCTCCAACTTTCTCCTCAATGCTTCCGTGGTGTGAGAAAATTCTCAGAAAGTGACTTGTTGTGGAAAAAGATTTGGGATGAGGTTGATAGGGCTACTAAGAAGAGTCCAGGATTTGTAAATACAACAGACAAGATTTTACACAACACGCTAGTTAGCATGTATGTTAAGTGTGGGAGTCTCATGGATGCTGGCAGAGTTTTCGACCAAATTCGACGCTGTAATCCAATGCAGAGGAGCCACCAGGGCGAGAGAGACGAAGGGGAAAAATAGAGGTAGACTATCGCGATGGGTTCGAAGGGGCTTCAGCTGTGTTGAATGCGGTTTCCATGCATTCAAGGCAGGAAGGTGGCGAAGAAGCTGGAGCTCGTCGGGTCCACACGCATGCAGATGAGCTTGTTTCCGGTAAACGGGAGACAGGAAAAATACACGAGGAGAAATGTGGGTGGGAATGACGATTTGGACTGACATCGGCGACGGTGACCGTCTTCCGGGCCAAATCGTCGATGTCTTAGACTACTCCTTTTAGAATAAGCCAAGAGCTCCTCTTCTAAGCGTATGCCTAATGTCCCCATTAGCAAAGAACAACTAGTGTTGGCCAAAAACTTGTAAAGTGTGAGACTTTGCACGAATTCTTCATCTATATCAATCTCCTTGTAATCTTCACAAACTATCTTGATCCAATGCTTCACAAGGGAATGTATATTATTTGAACTGGATAACTGTGTATCAACTTTGGTCCAATGAAAGAGACAATCTAGGATACTTTCTCTTGCTTCTTTTCTCCTACTTCAGTGCATCATCTAAAACAACACTTTTTCACAAGCATCAGAAATTGACTCAGATAAGTTCTTAGTCATGGTACAGTCAAATCCAGATGCCATACTCTCATCTGAGGAGAGATATTTTATTAAGTACACATAGGTCCATGCAGCTTTGTAAGCTAACTTTAGAAGACCAATCATATTGTCTCATATTGAACATTGTCACCCCAATATTATATGTATAAGATATTTAAAACCATTTTAACTCCTTCACATCAATCCAACTTTCTGAAATAAGTATACTTATGGTTTCAAAACATTCCTGAACAACTTCAAATACCATGGATTGTTACAAGTGCCAATGTTTCTTTGCATGGTTTATTTATGGCTGCTTGAAACTCTTCGGGCAATGGAGTGGAACTCTTGTCACTGCCATTATCATTGTCATATGTTGCACTGTAACTAGCATCAAAGCTTCTAAAACTAAGACCTGTATGTCTGCCTCAAAACCTTGAAAATGATTTGGTATGACTACATGCTGCTTATCCCTAACTTTAAACTCTTTCATATTTTCTGCAATTTGGATGATGAGACTTCAGAAGTTGATTTTGCAGATAGAGAAGTTGATTTTGCTGCTATAGAAGCTAACCTTCTAACTTCAAATGTATTGTTGCTAATCGGTGAATGTGCCAATTATTCTAGGACTAGGTACTGAATTTTAATTTGTTGGTTTTGGCTTCCATTTCTTAATAGGTTCTACTGCTTTCTAAGATTCGATAAATTGTTGAGGCTTGATGTAGTAATTAGCCATAACTGAAGATATGCTCATGGAATATCCTGTTAGGGTTGAAGTGCTTTCCTTCATTTCTGGTCGATAATTTTTCTTCCTTGATTTGCTTAGGATCCCACATCATGATGCTTCTGCAATCATGTGCTATATGTCCAAAATTGTGACATTTGTAACATTGAATCTCAAACAAACCCATACCTCAGTTTCTGGATTGAGAAGAACAAGAAGAAAACTCTACATGAAACCGTGTTAATGTCTAGCTTTGTACCTTGGAAAATTAAAGAAGAACATGAAACCATGTTGGCATTATGAAAATTATGAAAATTTCATGAATAATTATGGTGGCATGTTTCTGAAAATATCTATTAGTGTGATCATGATTGATACAAATTCCTATTGTACATTTATCTTCTTTTTAGCCACCTAAATAAAGCAACTGAACCGAATATCCTGTGAATATTCTTGCCCTGTTGTCTACTCAGGCATCTGACCTAGATTCAAACTAAAAAACTGTTCATGAGTCTTGGGCTGCAACAAGCACTGGAATAAAGGCAAGTGTAATTAATATGATTGGATTTTGAGTGTAGGCATGAGTCTTAACAAAACCAGAATCACAGTTGTAACTTGGAAGTGTGCATTGTAAGGGATTGCTTTGTATTTATCAACTGTAACTTGATGACTACTTACTATCTTTGGTCTCTTGTAGATTGATAGACTAGGTGGAGGCGGGTTTGATTTTGCAACATTTTTGCAGCATGCTGGAGTGCCTTTGGTTGATGTCTATTATGGTAAAGGTATGTAATTACAATTGAAATGTTGAATTTTTATAGTGTAGATAAACATTTGCTGAGGTATCATTTCGTTAGGGAGGCCTATGTTTTCCTTAGAGAAGTCTAGGAGGCCAGATATGACCCGGACCTTACTGGATTTACCTTTTAGGCCTTTTTCCCGAGCTCAGGTAAATCTTTCAGGGCTTTACCTTCTACTTCAGTTAAGGATAACCCAGGACAACCTTTCATTACTTGATTTTGGTAACTAGCTTTTGTTAATTTAAACGTTCTTATATATTAACAGGATTTAATGGCATGTCTGGATATGTACAGATTGCCATGTTTACCATGCTCGTGATGACTCCTTCAACTAGATGAAGAAGTTTGGTGATCCATACTTTCATAGGCATGTTGCAGGTTGGTAGTATACTTCACTTTTTATAACAATTCAATCTTTAAACTACATAATGTTGTGCTGATTCTTTAAATGGATTTCCTATCACTGCAGTTTATTCTATCTAGGGACTACTTGCCCTACGCCTAGCTGACGACCACAGTCTTCCCTTTGATTATCTTGCATATGCCGATGAGTTGCAGGTATAATAAATTTGGTGCTTTTAGCAGATATGAATTCAAAGCTTTTCTTGATAAAATAGTTGCCAATTCATAAAGTTTTTGGGAATATGATAATTCTAAAACGGTAATGTGTCAATTTGGGGAATTAGTCAAATATTACATTGTTCTCAACAACATTTGTTTTCATCATTTTTGGTGGGCCTTTTTGCTTAGCTATATGCAGAGATGATAAAGGAGAGAATAAACACTTCCAATGTGGTAACTGTTATCACACCATAGTAGCAGGGCTACTATTTTTGCTTAGCCGATATCTGCACATTCCAAAGCTTACATTCTTTAGAGCTTGGCTATGATGAATTTGTATTTTGTGATCACTCACGATCAAAGTAGTGTATTATTCAGACTTATGTTAGACCTGGTGTCAAGGCTGAGCCTTGAGTGTTTAGATTTGATGACCGATGTGACCCTTTATTCCATACAGTTTCAGTTCAATGCCTAGAGATGTATTGCAGCAGTGTTTCAGATGGTATATGATGTTTATTCTTATGATGATGTTGTATGGCCTATGGATGTATGATCATTGACTGTGGATTATTATCTTGTTGCTTTAGTCATGTTCACAACATTGGCTTTGTATATAATTCATGATGCGGCAAACTGTATAAAATGGACTATCTTGATAATAATTTAAAATGGACTTTTTACTTGCACGTTTAGGTTGTTTGACAAAACTCACTGGTTCACTACCTTGCATAGATATGGTCTTTCTTGACACCATTTGTCTGCTAGCTTAGGCTCCACCTTCACTTGACTCCATCCATCCATGAATTTCCTTATTTGGCTTTAACCCCTGACTTGTCTTACTTGACTTTCTGGTAATGAGGACTTCCCCTTTTTCTATCTCTGTGTTTGGACCGCATCCTTGTATGTTTAGTGTCTCGGCTCTGAGTTGGTGACAAAACTTGCCTTTGGTAAGTTGGATTGTAGGCCTAAATCATTCTGGTCGGTTGTCCCGATGTTTGGCATTGGCTCGAACTCCCCCTAGTCACTTGAGATGTTGTTGGCTAAAACTGAAAGCTCATGTACTACTTATGGAAACTTATATAAATTCGCCCATGGAAACTAAAAGGGCAAGAGCGATGAACTGCTAAAAATACTCCTCGAAGAGTATAAGAAAGGTCCAAAAAGCAATGGTTCTTAAATGCTATATCTAAACAATTGCTGACCTTATATATGTATACAAACATGCCCTGGATGCAAGCTGCAATTAGTTCTGCTTATCAGCACACCTAAGATCCGAAGGGTTATGTAGGCCAAAAAGGCCATGAAATGAAATTGAATGATCCTAATGAACTTGGATCAACTTGATGTAGACATGATGCCTAAGTTGAATAAGCACTCTCTAAACAAATTACCCATTTGTGAGGCATAGCCATTCCCTGTGTTTATTTTGTCCAGCACAGAGTTTGTAGCTTCCCCTTTCTCCCAGTCCAAAGTGTCTTTTAGTTGAGTTAGACAAGTCACCTCCTTTGCCCAACCTTGTTCCTAGCCTTCATTCTTAGCTAGCAGTTAGACCATGTCCAATGGGTGAGTTTGTCATTTAAGCTATTTTGCAAGTGAATACAAATAACAACGGAATGAATAAATATGTTTAATGCCACTAAATGATGTTATACTTTAAGTTAAGCTGTGAGTATGATTAAAGGAACATGTCTTAGTCTATTGATATGATTTATCCTTGGTTGTATATGGACCTAGTCAAACCTAGTTTGACTATGGTCATTTCTTGGGATCCGTGATTATGTGGGCCATGAAGGCTGCTTGATGATGATGTATGGGCCCACATACTCCTATTTGATGATACTATATGATGGACATATGATTCAGATGATGATTGATGCAGTTCAACAGGTTTTATTATTACTTCATATCATCAGATTATGCACTGTCCGTATATGGTGGACCCTACAGTTAGCCCATCAGGGCAACCCATGGTGTATGAGTACACACTCTTAGTAGATTTGGGTCTTCTGGATCCAATGAGACACTTATCTTTCAGTTTCGGGCACTTCTGACAGTGATAGATGCAGTTTTACACTTGTTGACCAGATTTGGGGCTGATTTCCTAGCTTGAGCAGCAGGGGCCATGAGAGGCCAATTCACCTAGGGAGATGTATGAGGAGGGGGTGGTCCAACCATTTGTTATTACCATTTATCCCCCCTTCTGGAGAGCCTGGTAGGCTCAGTTTGACAGCACAGGTGCCCTAGGAGGCAGTTTCAGCACTTTCACAGTTACCGAGGCAGTCCAAAAATGGGATAAAAGGGTCACTGAGGAATTCGATTTGGGTAATTGAGGCAAAGTTTTGGCACTTGGTTTTCACAGAGGTCTTCCAGGGTGAACCCCCTATCTTCTAGCCAGTTTTCATCACTTGGGTGGGTCCACAGAGGCCATAGGAGGCCTTTTACTGCATGTCTGTCACAGATTTGATCATTTGTATTTATTTTGGACATATAATATTATTTTATTGTGCCATGGGGATAAGCTAGCAAGGATTGATTCATCCTAGCCCTACCATGAGCTTCACTTGTCATGTCCTAGTCATATGAGGTGGGCCCATGTACTTATGCCCCCTTTAGAGGATGATGTCACCCTCCATGAGTTACTTTTAGCTATGATGTCATCACTATTTTGAGTGATCCATGTGTTATGTTGTTATGATTCATCTTAGCCATTGATTATGTATTGATATCTTTTAATCTCAACCACTCATTTCAAAAAGTGGTTTTGAGATCTAGGGTTTTGGTCTTTATTATCCTATATAAGGGGGAGACCCCCTCATTGTAAAATCATCTAGAGATTTTGGCTCTTGGCTCTTGGAATAAAATTTCTATCTTTTGGAGTACATGCTTGGGTTTGGAGTGGATGTTGGTTGTTTTGATTGTAAATGCTTTTGTCCATTGCACTGGAGGATCTATTGTAGCTATCTTGCATATTTTGCCATATCTTTTTTTACAGGTTAAGAGGACGTTTTTGACAAGTGCGAATTGGTGGGGAGGCTTGCCCTTCAAGCTTGGAGGAAGACGTTTTGGTTAAACAGGGAGTGGTTTTGTCTTTGTGCCAACTATTCTTTGCTTATCTCTCTCTTGCTTGTATCTACCTTCAACATGTTAAACGGATTGATGCTTTGCTCCTTGGTTTTGATAGGTTAGAGGGACACACATGTGGCTTGGAAAAATCGATTTGGCAAGAGGGTTTAAAAAATTCTTCATTTGATCTTTGGTAAAAGTAATCCTCATCTCAACTAGCATTCATCTCTTCATCCAGGTATGCTCCAAAGGTATGGTCTTCTTCTTCCTTGGCTTATCCATAACTTCTAGAGCATAAAAAAATCCTAATTGATTAAAACCCTCATTTTTACTTTTTCTTAGATCTACTTGGATCTAGCCTAGCTTTTGGAAAGATATTGAAAACCCACCTCTATAGTATCCATGGCAATTTGGATCTATAGTTTGGTGGTGATTGGGTTCCATTTGACACACTTTCCAAGGCACTTAGCCCTCCTTGAGCAAAATCGCACCACTTGGGAGAAGCTAATTTGGTTGGTTCCAAGACATGGGTAGGTGAAATCCCACTTGATTCATGATCCTCATACTTGATAACCTACCCCTAGTGCTTCACCTTCTTGATTTTTGCCTTGTGGGCCCCATTCCTCATTTTGAGGGTTGTGCCCCACTTGGGTCAATTTGGTGATGCATTTTCAATCTCAGATCTATGGAGATCTAGCCATTGGATGCCCTTAATTTTCAAGATCCACATTGATACTTGCCTAAACTACTTGGATCTATAATTTGGTGGCCATTGGACTTGATTTGACACACCTTTCCATGCTTTTAGCCTTCCTTGGGCAAAGTCGCACTCCTTGGGTGATTGAGTTGTCCCACTTTGAGAAACTGGGTGGTTGAGATTCCATTGGATTTGGAAAGAGCATACCTTGAAACCTACATCTAGTGTCTCACTTAGTGAAGTTCTGCCTTGGGAATAACATTCCCTGTTTTAGGGAAAGTTGTTCACTTGGGTCACTTGGTGAAATATTAGATCTAGTAAAATCCAACCATCACATCTCAAATAGCCCACTTGATTTGTATCCTAGGTGTCCTGATCTACATTTCCATATCTCTTTTGACTCCATTAGCCCATCCATCAAGGCACTAGTCTACCTAAGGCAATTCGCACTCCTTGGGAGTTGTGTCATTTCCTAGATCCCATATGTGGGCATCTCTAATTTCATCTTAGATCAATAGATCTACTCATTACATGCCCCTTGGTACCATTTGCACCCTTAACTTCACCTTGTGGGTTCCATTTGAACCATTTCCATATCCCAAGGAAGTGGGTCCCACTTGGTATTTCATGGTACTAGATCTTGTCCTTTGATCTCATTATGTGGCCTAAATCATTCATTGGTTGAAACATAATTCATTCCTTAAGCCTCTTTCAACCACACTTAAAACTTCTAGGTCCACCTAACCTTGCATTGGTTTCCGTAACTTGTCTTTTACATATCCCTAGGAACCTTTGTTTGGGTCTAATCACCTTTGATTGGTTATAGGGTCTCCCCCTTGGTCTTGATTCAACTTGATCTAAAGAGAAGAGTGCCTCAATTGACGTGACTCCCAGCTTGCATTGGGAACCGTGGCATTTCTTGGGTCACCTCTTTAGTTGTCCGTGTCCTCTACCGTCCCGGATGGGATACCTTTAGGGACAACTACAAGTTGTGCGATAACAGTAACCATAAAGCCTATCATTTCAGCCATAAAGGAGTTTTCTGATGCTGCCTATAAAGTTGCTGAGGAAGTTGAGGTAAGACTCCAGCTAGATCTATCTCCAAAAATAGAGCCATGGCATAGTGATTGTAACAAAAGCAGCCTGAATCTAGCTCGTTATGGTTACCAGTCGTAACCCAGTGACAAACAAACCTATTTAGAATATTTATAGAGATCCCCTTTTATAAATGGTATCATCCCACACAAATGTAGAACCCAATTTACATTCTGCTCTGTTCAATGAAATGTGCTAAAACTCAATGAGCAATTTGTGTAGGTTTTGAGGAAACACAGAAAGGGGGATGCATGCATAATTCTATGGATAAGGACCTTCAATGATCGCCTATTGCTTACAGAGAGAGAATTTCTAGACGCGTAAGGCCTCAAGGGAAGGCCTTGGTTTAGACATTTGGTAAGAATCGATTAAAGATTATTGTTTTTAGGGTTTTAACGCTTACAAGAAGTGAATAGTACTACAATTTTTTCTGCGCCTATAGACTTTGTGGCTTCCAATTCTTTACCTACACCATCTAACTGGTATGTATTATTGTGGATGGTAGATTTATGCTCCTTCAGAAAGCAATGAATACGGTTTTTGTTCATTTCCTTGGGTGGTGGATGCCATGATCAATGCAAGGAGTTCCCAAAATGGAGAAGGAAATGGTGAATTGCAACATGAATTGGAGTGTCGCCAAAAGAATTAGTCAAGCAACAACTACTCTGCATGGGAGATTGACTTAATATATTTCCATTGTTTATGAGTGATGATGGTGTAAATATGGCGCAACACAACAATCATCTTATAATATCTCATTTTTATTAATTTATCACTTTATCTTGACAAACGGTGTCTTATCTAGTCATGTCCGGTAGTAGAATGTAAACATCTAACTTAAAATAATCATCTACATAGAATGTAAACATCTAACTTAAAGAAGAACATGAAGAAAACTCTACCAATTGTAGGGATAAAACTACAAATAAAAATTCAAGTAGTAGAGGAAAAAACTGTAAGTAAGAAGAAGAGGCAATTGCTATCGTCATCTGAGCTATGGATGGCAATCTTCACCCCAAGAACCCCTCTAATAATGATTCTCCCTACCATGTCCATGTTGAGCATATCCTAAAAGCATTGCATTCTATGAGACCGTATTTTGCTCTGGCATTTGGTCAAACACTTACGTGCATCCTCCAAACACCCACATTTAGAATACATGTCTACAAGATCCACTCGACTTTGCTTAGATATGAAGGCATCATTAAGGCCACTGCCATTTGGTATTGAGACCAAAACTTGAAATAGAGCAATTGAACTCAACATTTGAAGGAGCCTTGAACTCATAATTAACAAGCAGAGTGCATTCAATGTGTTTTATAAATCAACCAAATATTCGCCAAACTTTTACAAAATTTTATAATTCAGTAAAATATTCGCCAAGTTTTTACAATATTTTATAATTCAGTGAAATATTCACCAAGATTTTGCAATATCTTATAATTTAGTGAAATATTCGGCAAAAAATGATATATACATATTATATTATTGATAAAATCGCCTTCAAATTTTCCTATATATCGGGAAGATTCGCCCATTTTTTATACATATAAATTTTGGGGGGGTTCTTAAAATCATCCCTGCAGGAGATGGATGGATTGGGGGTTTGTGTGGATGACTTCTCAAGGCCTGTTATTATCAGAATGTGCATAGAGATGGGGTTATTGATGAACGCATGGGTTTGGTTTGAAAGGTTTCGCCTTCTTGGAGAAATCAGCTCCAAAAGCTATGCTGCCATTATCGAGGCATATGGAGAGCTGGGGTACTGGTTAGAAGCTGAGAAGGTGTTCGTCTATAGTTCTGAAAGAGAAAGAGGAGCCAAGGAGAATGTTTTGGAATACAATGTGATGACCAAGGCTTATGGAATTGCAAAACTTTATGGCAAGGCTTGGAAATTGTTTGAGAGCATGGATAATGAAGGAGTTTCACCTGATGAATGCACTTATAATTCTCTTATTCAGATGTTTGCTGCTGTAAAATTACTAGATGATGCAAAATGCTGTATGATTAAAAATTTAAAATGCAGGAAGCAGGGTTTGTGCCTAGTTGTGTATCATTTTATGCTGTTATCACTGTGAATAGCAACCTAGGCAGAGCTGTGGAGGCAGAGGACATTTATAAGGAGATGCTGAAGATGGGCGTTGATGCAGATGAAGTTGTTTATGGTGCATTGATAAATGCATTTGCATGAGTTGGAAATGTGGAGGAGGCTGTTCATTACTTTCAAATAATGCAAGACCGTGGCTTTGTAGCAAACTGTACAGTATACAGCTCATTGATTAAGGTCTATCGAAAGATTGGCCATTTGAGAGAGGCTCAGGAAACATATGAAAAGATGAAGAAATTGGGAGATGGTCCAGATGTCTTTGCAACAAATTGTATGATTGATTTTTATAGCGATGCTGGTATGGTCAGTGAGGCAGAGTCAATTTTTAATGACTTAAAGCAAGTGGATCAGGCTAATGAATTTAATTATGCCATGATGATGTGTCTATACAAAAAGATTGGCAGACTTAGCCAAGCTATTGAAATTGCAAAAGAGATGCAGGAAATGGGACTTCTCACACATCAGCTCTCTTTTAATAATGTCCTTGGACTGTATGCAGCAGAGGGAAGATTGAGGGAAGCTACTGAAATTTTTCAGCAAATGTTAAAAGCAAAAGTTTCACCAGATGATGTAACATACAAAACATTGGGTACAGTTTTGAAGAAAGGAGGCCTTCCAGTGGAGGCAGTAAATCAGCTTGAGATTGCACGGGAGAGTGGAATCCCCCACAGTATGCAAGCATTGATAGTGACTCTTTATTCCATGGCGGGAATGCATGAGGAGGCTTTGGAGGCCTGTGAACAATTAAAAGAGATTGGTTTAGAGCTCGATGTGTCTGCCTACAATGTTGCCATTTATGCATTTGGAAGTGCAAACAGGATTGATGAGGCTCTAAAGATGTTTATGAGCATGAAAACCAAGGGTTTTGAACCAGATGTTGCTACCTACACGAGTATGATCATTAGCTATGGAAAGGCAGGTTTGATAGAAGGTGTAAAAAGGATGTTTAATAAAATGAAATACGAGGGTTTTCAGCCAAATGAATCTACTTATAGAGCGGTAATAGATGCATACAAAAGTGCTGGAAGACTCGATCTTGCAGGGCTGGTTACTCAAGAGATGCAGTTTACTAACTATCTTAAAGAACAAAAACAATCTAAAGGATATTGAAGTGTATTTTGGGGCCTTTCCATTTTCATCTGCAAACATTCCCAGGTCAGGTGACATTGGATACACATATTGATATACATGTCACAGTGATTTGTAAATTCAATAAGTATATTGGCCAAACTTACCTAAAATTGTCATTGCCTCAGTTTATGCAATTAAAGCCATACAACAGACAGAACAAAGTATACATGAAACTTAGTTTTGCTGGAATGCAATCAATGTCATTGGAAAGAGAGCAAAGTGAGGTCTTTGAAATGTAGCAACTTTTGATACCAGTTCTTCAGAAGACTTAAGGATAAGTAAGATATTTCAGATGTTAAAGCTCAAGAAGAAATCTGCATGAAGGTTCAGTATGCTATTGAGAAAGCAGTATATGCAAAATGCATTTCAGAGTGAGATAAGTATCATGACTGTCCGTGAAAGAGTTTTTTGTATATACCCCAAGTATTGCTCTTCTAGGTCAAAACTCCTGATTTGACGTCTACTGTGCTATAGTTCCGCTGTTTGAAAGGTAATTAAACAAGGACTACTGCACTGCCTTGGCCTTTGTCAGACCTACTCACATGTCTTAGCTTATTTGCGAGATGCTGGAAAATGCTTGGAAATTCTTTCTTTGAGCAGTCTACTATAATAGAATAGTGCATAATATGAAGCAAATTATGTTCTCACTCATCTTGGAGGACACAAGCTGGGAGTCCACTTCAATGCCTGAGAAGTGAGAACATACAGCATCTTAAAAAACAAATAGACAATAAGCATGTGAAGCTGGTATTACTTAATTCATGCATTACTTGAACTCCATACATGTAAATGACTGCATTTAGCTATGATATTGACAAGAGAAATATAGGGTTGTAGTTATTAGAGTTGGAGCATGCTCCACAGCCTCAGAACCAGCTTCATATATATAAGCCAGAGAACCATTCGTGGCTGATGAGACTCATTTTATGCTAGAGATGTGATGTCCTTTGATGTAATTAATATTCCAGTATATATACTTAATATAATCTTGACTTAGTGGACATGAAGTGTCATTGATGTTAATCGCTAATGGTCTTTCAAAATTCATTCATGTGATTGTTAGAAGGTGGCCCTAGTGGTCCATTATTAGGGGTTATAAGGTGGCCTAGTGGTCTGTAATCAATTTGGAAGTTAGCCTAGAGCTAATCACCATATAAAGGAGTCGTGTACCTCATTGTATCATTTTGGGACACACGAATAAACAGTGCTTCGGAGAGTGGAGTTTTTCCCATGAGGGTTTACTTCACTATTATATCGGTGTTCACGTTCTCTTGATATTGTGTGGAGACTCTATTTTCCTAATGGCATTTCTGTTCTATACTTTAACATGTGCCAAGTCTTTCTTTGAAGTATTTCATATATGCTCAGTTACCAAAGGACAATTTTGAATACATTTGCCTAGCAAGCTATTAAACTTGAGCAATGCATTGGTAAATTAGAATTTGTTCTTTAATTAGTTGATTATGATTTGCGCATAATTTTTGTTCTAAGGTCCATTGTAAGTTGATCAGTTTATTCCCTAAATCTGCTGTATTAATGTTATCTGCAGTGTTATGGTTCTGATCCAATGTTGGGCTGAGTTATGAATTTAATCTTTTGATAATGAAATTTTATGAGCTAAGCACATCCTATGTACAATGGGGAATAGGGTGAGTGTTTTGCTTCCTTGAGTGAGAAATAATAAAATAAAACATAGATTTATTCTTTTATCTATTAAAAAAATAAACATCCATTGCAGTGTTTGTGGGGTTATTGTTGGCTTGCAGGCAACAATGTCATCTTGACAGCCTTAAGACCTAATGCATGGCAATGGTGTTCCATCTTATAATGGTATATTGTTTGATTTCATATTTGTGAAATTGCAATCGATGAATCTTCTTGTTGTCTCAGCCTCTGTGTAGTCCATGAATTTTTGGTGAGTTGTGAGCAGGACCCCATTGTATTGTAGGTTTTCTGCCGTACCGAATAGTGTTAGCACATTGCCTATTCAACTAAACTGTAATGGAACACATTTGTTGATATTGAAATCTCCTCTAGAGTTTGTTTTGCATTATGCTATGAAACAATTTGAAAGGGGTTAAACAAAATTTGCCATGTTTAGTTTTGTTTGGATTGGTTACATTTAAAATTTTCAAGCCAAGATATCCTCACTCTACAGGCCATCAGAGGGGAGGCGAGACACTGCTCTCCAAAAGCTTCTGCTGTTTATAGACTTTTGAGAAAATTTTGACACAATTCTGCGTGAAGCCTTCCTTTAGAGGCTCAAAGACATTGGACTTTCAAAGATTCTTATAGCTGCTATCATGCGACTTTATGAGATAGTTTTTGGTTGCCTTCATATGACTCAGATTATCAGATTTCATCAGGAGTGCCATTGGGGTGAAGCAAGGGTGTCCCCCTCTTGCCCATGTTATTTGGGATCTACATAGATGAGTTGGAGGCCTTTTTGCATGAGCACATTTAGCCAAGTGTTGGGGTCTCCTCCATCATGTCATGATCGCCATACTCTTCGTCGATGATGTGGTCCTCTTGGCCTCCACTCCTAAGGTTCTATAGAGACAATGAGATGCTCTTGGAATACTTTGCGATCTTTGAGAGTTGACAGTCAACCTTGGGAAAACCAAGGTTATGATCTTCAATTGTCCGAAGAAGTTCCTTTTTGGTTTCCACTTTTACTTTAAAGGAGTGGAGGTTGAGGTTATCAACACATACAAATATCTAGGGGTTCAATTTTTAAGTCCCAGGTTCGAATTAAGACAACCTCTCCAACCCCTTGTTATCACCAAACTTGTAGGTGCCCCTAGAGATGAATCCAAGATGGATGGCAGAAGGGATGGGCAACCCAAGAGGTGCAACCAAGATGGCCTCGACTCCCAATGGATGGTTGTCACGCCAATCGAGGCAATCTTCACTTTATGTTGTCTAGCCCAAGACAACAAAGGGGGAGACCCAGATCTACTCCCGACAAGAGAGATCAAACCAAAACACCAGATCAAGTCAAGTATAGTTGAAGTACGTAAGGTGTATGGTGAACCCTAGCTCTATGGAAGAAGTCACAAGATGAATAATAGTTTGAATCAAGGGGTTTAAACAGTGCAGCTTTGGTTCATTATGGATGGAAGAGTGACTTATGATGTTTGAAATAAGATCCAGGATTAGGGTACTAGTCAATTATGAGAGAATCCACTGCCTTGGGAACCGTGTCTAATGCAGGGTAGTTAAGGACTGAATTGGGGCTAACCAGTACTAGAGATGAGCTTGATTGAATGATATGACAATGTCAAGAGGTTCAAGCAACCAAAACAAAGATCTGAGACTGAAGTATGCCACCAAGTGACCCAAGTGGGGCACAACCCTCAAAATGAGGAATGGGGCCCACAAGGTCAAAATCACTGAAGTGACACACTAGGGGTAAGTTATTGAATGTGTAGATTACAGATCAAGTGGAATCTCACCTACCCAGGTGCTAGATCCCTGCAAACTCACATCTCCCAAGAAGTGCGACCTCCCTTGGAGAGGCTTCTTTGCCTTGGAAAGCAGGTCAAATGATGGCCAATCCACACCAAACTACAGATCCGAATTGCCGTGGATACTATAGAGGTGGGTTTTAAATTTTATACCCAAAAGCCAAGTGGATCAAGCTAGATCTGAAAAATTGTAAAATGAGGGTTTTGAAATAGTAAGGGTTTGAAGCATTTAGACAAATGGATAGATCATGGAAAGAGATATTACCTTGAGATCATACCTGAGTGATGAGATGAGATGCCTTGTTGTTGAGGAAGATTCCCGCAGAGATCAAATGAGAAATTGTTGAATTTGCTTGTTGAAATGATGCCCTAGCTCACACGTGCGACCTCCTCTACCTGTCAAACCAAGGAATAGCGATTCAATCAGTGAGATCAAGTATGGAGGAAATACAAGTAAAATGCAATGATAACATGAAATAGAAGGTCCTGGGATAGTAATACTCCCTGTTACCAACGAAGAGATCCAAAGAAGTAGGGAGGGTCCTCCCCTACCAATACGTCCTCCTCAAACCAAATCGGCTTCCACCTGTAGATGCAAAAACGTAGTACAAAAATATAGCAAGACAAAATCTCCAAGAGCCCAGTGCAAAGGAAGAATCAACGAACGAACTCCAAAAGCATTCACCACAACACAACAGATAGATGCAATAATAATTCTCTATTCTAATCATCCAGAGCCAAAAGACCCCTTTACAATGAGAAGGTATCTCCTTTAAATAGGAGGGAGAGAGTCCACAATCTAACCACTTTTTGAATGAGTGGCTAAGATTAAAAGATCAAAAGATCTAATCATTGGTTGAGATGAGCTCAACAATACAATACATGGATCACTAATAAAATAATACAATATGTGGACAAACTCACCCTAGAAGAGGGGATCCCACCAAATCACGATGACAAAATAATAGATCTAGCTTATGGTGGGTCCAAGGGGTAATTTTAGACACCCTTGGTCAATCCCCATAGCACAATATCAATAAAATAATCATCAAAGTACCAAATCGTGCCTCTATAGACAAATCATGAGCCTTGGGAGGCTCCAAAAATCATCAGAAAGTGGCATAAGTGATGGATGTGGGCCCCAATGAAGCTGAAACTGTTGGAGAAGGTGTGGAAGACATCCCACTCATCATCACTGATCATCCCATGCCATAACATTGCCTCAGTAGCCCAAATCGAATTCCTTTGTAGCCATTTCTACCATTTTCGAACTGCCTCGGGAAACGTGAAACTGCCCAAACTGCCTCCTGGAGTGCCTGTGCTATCAAGGTGAGCTCACCAATGAGTCTGGGAGGGGGGCAATATGGTAATAACAAGTGGTTGGACCACCCCCTCCATGCACAACGCCCTAGGTGAACCAAGTAAATCTCATCATTGCTCTTACAGGGCCTCCGATAGACCAAAACTGCACTAGGATAGCCAACTGAGGCTTAATCATCACTGTAACTACCCGTAACTGAAAACAGATTGTCTTATTGGATTAAGAAGGTCCAAATCCATCTAAGATGTGTACTCATACACCCTATAAACCTCTGCATGGTTCAAAATAAATACTCATCATATCCAGCAAACCAAATAATAATAATCTGTAAAAGTGCTGAAAAGCACAAATCATCATCATTAGCCTGAAACCACTGTATAATCCCACCATGGTGATCTGTACCAGACCATATATCATCTATCTGTAACATCTGAGGTCTGTCATCTCATGTCTTGTCGCTGACTTTTGATCAAACCGAGGTTTGACCAAGTCAACATGACCAAAATATAACTCAAACTGTCATCAAGCTGCTGCAAGGTGTCCAAGGTTAAAACATGCTTTACAATCCATTAAATCAGCAATTATAACAAGAAGTAATCATTACTGGTGATCTAAATCAAAATATAATAAGTCATAATTATTATTTATTACTCATACAAGACTTTCAAGGTCATACTCACTTCATAGTTGTGATCAATTTGCTAGTGAAGGGTGAAGGCTAAGGAATACATGGATAGGTCAAAGGATGACTTACTAACTTAACACTGTGACACTTTGGAAATGGAAAAGGGAATACACACCATAGCATATAGTGGAAAAACAATAACATAGGGAATGGCGGTGTCTCACAAATAGATAAGTTGTTCAAAGAGTGTTTATTCACCTTACACAGATGCGCACAATCCATAATACAAATGAGGCCAACAACCTTTTTGATATAGCATTTAAGTTCCATTGCTTTTTGGGCCTAGAGTTTCCATAGCCTTTGATCTATGTGCGTTTACAAACACATTGCATAGATTTACATTTATTTAGGCTTCTTGCTGCAAGTGTGTTTTTAAGGCACTTGTTTACCTGAGCACTTCTAGGTGTGTCATAGACAGCTTGTTTATCTAGGTATTTACATTTCACAAAAGATATAACATTTGATATTTTATAGCCACTTTCATTTGGCTTGCCTTTCATTCATGTGTGTTTAGAAACACATTGCATGAATGGGCTTTTCATACAAGATATAACATTTCATTTCCATACTTTGCATTTATGGCAACACTAAAAGTTTCAGGTTTAGCCAACAACATCTTTAGTGACCAGGGGGACTTCTCAAGGAAATCCAACTCACCAAAGGTAAGTTTTGTCACCAACTCAGAGCCGAGACACAATAAACAGGGAAGCTTATCCAATATAGAGGCTACAGCGGGGAAAGGTCCTTCATGTCACTAGTCAATTAGTAAGTCAAGGTAATGAACAAACTGGGTAAGTCATGGATGGATGAAGATAGTGAATAATGAGACCAACACTAGTAAGCCAAGGTATGGTGGGAATGATCACCTCTATTCTCCCTAAGGAGGGTAAAACCAATGAGTATAGGCCAAGAACTTCTAAGTCTGAGTAGGGACAAATATGATATATATATAGTACAACTAGGTCCACATATCTATATGATCGTCAGATCATGACACTAAATGCTAAGACATGCTAAGAGAATGGAAATAAAAGCAATATAGCCACAACACCATAATATACCTGCTGAGTCATATACCTGAATGCTCATCATCTGAGCCAACATTCGTCCTCTGAAACTGCTACTGTAACTCTGGGCACTACTGACTGCTCTGTACAAATGGCTAAATAGCTACATCGGTCATCTCTCCGAGTGTCCTGAGACTCAGTCATGGCATGGGGAATAAAATTGCTCTCCAAAATCTGATAGTGATCCATAGTAGATGCTCATCTCAGCATCTCAATGCAAGGGAACTGGCTGAATAGTGTACTGGAATCAGAAAAATAATGTATGGTAGCCCGGCTACTATATATGTGATAACACCCCTAATCAATAAGAGGTGTGGGTTCCTCGCTCTTATAGAAAGACAATGCTTCCAACACCATTTTCAGGACATCTCTTCCAAACTAGACCTCATGGACTCTAGCATCAAAACCACTGTTTTGTATGGTTCAAAGGTATTGGGCCCAAGCTTGCTCAAGTTAGATTGGGCCCATACAAAGAGAGTTCAAGCCCTCATACTCTACTACATCATCAACTTGGGCCCATACAAAGAGATTTCAAGCCCTCTTACTCTACTACATCATCAAATGCAAGAGAATGGTCTCCCAACCTGTCATCTAGGTAGAGTTTGTGTTTCACTCTTTTTGGATCAAGACCATCTTCAGAGTGGTAAAACTACTGCATTGCTTCCAAAGATTTTTTGACTAGGAAACATGCAAAGACTAGTACCCATATCTTTCCTATAACTCTCATAGGGCATTGCCCATTCTACCCCTACTTCCGAGAGAGCATGGTGCTGGTATTCAAAGGTTTCTTGTTTCTTTCAATCAACTAGGATATGGATAGACCTCCTTCCCTTGTTTAAGTATTCTTTGGCTACTCTTGGTTACCTCTTGCCTTACAAGCATGAGATGAATGGGATTATCAGGGAGGATATTTAAAAGTAGTATATCTAGGTCACTTGGATCACCCTCTTGGAGGTTTCACACCAAAGATGGCCTTTTATGTAGAGCACTTCAGGGAACTTAAATACAACCTCATAGTGTAGCCCCCTTCTATGTTTCAACATTGGATGCATGGACTCAAGATCCCACTAAGCTAGTTACGAGTGGGCTCTCATTAGCTTCTGGTGGAAGTGGAGCACTAAATCCCACAAGTAAATAGGTTATGTTAGGTCCTCCATATACAATAAATCCTCATTACTATGAGATACATGGTTGATTCCAATATTTGTTTAAGGAGTTCCATAACTCCCTCTCTATCTTTTCTTTGGTACCTAGACCAACAGTGTCTGAGCTTATACTTGAGAGAGGCCATCAAGCTCAAATCTCACTTTCTCCACTCCCCCCTCCACCCTCTTCAACATGACACTACTTAGAGGATCACAACTTTCTTCTTGGTGCTTCCAAATAGGGGCACCAAGAGATAGGTAGAGTGCAACACCATTCTAGCTCCTAGGTGTGTTAGACCTTGAGAGGCAACACAATCCCCAATAATGAGACCCATGCAGAGTTGCCGCATGGGATCTTGAGTTAGGTCAAACCAAACAAGCAAACAACCCCCTTCTACCAACTCACGACAATGGGCCACATCTTCCAAACAAAGAGACATCCCCCAAACCAGATCCAACCCCCTTCTACCAACTCACGACAATGGGCCACATCTTCCAAACAAAGAGACATCCCCCGAACCAGATCCATCTCCTCTGACCCAATTTGATTTGAGTTTTCTTCGTACAATATCGGATGGTAGGAGAGATTCTCTTTCAAAGGACCACCCCCTTTCTCCTTCCCCAACGGTGAGTGCTTGGAGCATTAAGGCCCCTTTGTACTTGTCTCCAGAGTATTGTATTTCTTCTTCTTTGACATTGTGATAGTTGTGCTTAGAAATTTTAGGTTAGCACTAATTCTTGCTTTTATAGGAGTGGCATTTGCACTCCCACTTTGTATCGCCACTTATGTATTGAGTAGTCTCGTGGACCTACCTTTGGTCATTTGTTAAGCATTAATAAACTTTTCTTGTCTCAATTGTGATTTTGCAGCCTAGGATTTTTGGAAGATCTTCTTGCAGACTTGAATAAGATGGATTTTTTTTATTGTACAATGATTTGTAGGGATAGTTGTTTTTCTCTTGTACCAATGATTTGTAGGGATATTATGTATACATATGTTTTATAGCTAGACATGTTGAGATTCACAAGAGAGATCGAATGGAACCAACCTAAGAAGACCTAATCCAACAAAAGATAAATTTGTAGCATTAAAATAACAATAGAACAACATTAGTGCACTAGAGAGAGAGCGTTAATGTGCTAGAGTAAGTAAGTGCACTTAAAGAGAGTGAGCCATATCCATAATCATAAGAGCACACGAGAGAGAAAAGTCATAGTGCAATACCCTAAAAAGAGAGCGAAATTGAGGTTCCCTTAGGCAAATAACTTTATGACTTGATCACTTGAGTAAGAAATATAAATGAGGATGGGTGTATTTATACACCATACAAGTGTGAGGGATCTAGCCACAATAAGCCTTGACTAGGTTCAACCTTAATCTAAAATAACGAAAGTAATTAATGTTACAAGAACGTAAGTAATATTACAATGAGGTTGGCTCATAGCCTATGTGAAGATTAAACCCATATTTAATATCTTCCCTTAATCTGAACTTGGGCAATAGAGAGAAGAAAATGTGTCACTTATACCCCCTTATTGGGGAGTCTCCCACCCATATGCTTCTATAGGTTGGTGAAGGTATACTCTAATAGATATTTGGCGAAGATGTCAGCAAGTTGATTTACTGAAGGAAGAAAGATTAGCACAAGTTACTCATAAGCATGAAATTGTCTAATGTAGTGCATCCAAATTTCAATGTGCTTAGTCATTTGATGATCCACATTATTACGAACATGGTACTTTAATTATCACAAAACAAAGTAGTGGGGGTCTCCTGAAGAAGACCTAATCATTTAAGGATATCCCACATCGAGGCAAGGTGCTTGCCAACATGAACAACACTAGCGTATTAATCCTTTGTGGAGGATAGAACTACAACTTGTTGTTTCTTGTAATACTGCAAATTAGTCCATAACCAAGATTAAATAGATATCCAAAAGTAGATCGACGTTCATTAAAATTGCTATACCCTATTAGCATCAAAGAATCTCTAAAGATGGATTGAAGCAGCAACTTAGTAGTGGATGCCCATGTGGGAGGCACCTTCGAGATAAATTAAAATTTGTTTTTCTGTGTTGTCATAAAAACTAGCACCCTATGGCAAAGTATCCTAACAAATTCTAGCCAAGTACAATTACGGAAACTTTACAACTATCACCTAAGTAAAGTTTCCCTTCACTTTAAACGAGGAAAGATAATCTTACACTAAGGGGGATTCCCTATGGCAACTAAGTCAAAGGTGACAAGAGTACTTGATTGGTTAATAGATGAATGGTTTCAAAAGTCTGAGAAGATTAAATGAGTTAGAACATCTTATAATTAAGAAATACAAATGAGGGTAGGTCTATTTATGCACCATCCAAGAGTGAGGGTGCTAGCCCCAATAAGTGTTGACTACGTTTGGCCTCAACCTAAAATAGTGAAAGTAATTAATGTTACAAGAATGTAAGTAATATTACAACGAGGTTGGCTACTAGCCTATATGAAAATTAAACCCCTATGTTTAATATCTCCCCTTAATCTGAATAGGGGAAATAGAGAGAAGATAGTGCATCACTTATCCTCCCCTAGTGGAGAATCTCCCACCCATATGCTTCCATTATTTGGTGAAGATATACTCTGATAAATATTTGACAAAAAATTCGACAAGTTGATCTACTGAAGGAAGAAGGATTAGCACAAGTTTCTCTTAAGCATGGAGTTGTCTATGTAGTGCATCCAAATTTCAATGTGCTTATCCATTTGATGATCCACATGTTTACAAATATGGTACTTGGATCGTCACAAAATAAAGTAGTGGGGGTCTCTTGAGGAAGACCTAACTGTTTAAGAACCACCCACATCGAGGCAAGGTGATTCCCAACATGAAGAACACTAGCATATTCATCCTTTGTAAAAGATAGACCTACAACTTGTTGTTTCTTGTAATACCACAAACTAGTCCAAAACCAAGATTAAAGAGATATCTAGAAGTAGATCGACGTTCATCAATATTGGTATACCCTATTAGCATCAGAGAATCTCTAAAGATGGATAGAAGTGTCAGCTCAGTAGTGGATGCCCATGTGGGAGGTGCCTTTGAGATAGATTAAAATTTGTTTGTCTGTGTTACCACAAAAACTAGCAGCCTAAGGCACAATCTCCTAATAGGTTCTATCCAAGTACAACTATGGAAACTTTACAACTATCACCTAAGTAAAGTTCCCTTCACTTAAGCGAGAAAAGATAATCCTACACTAAGAGAGAATTCTCTATGACAACTAAGTCAAAGGTGACAAGAGTACTTGATTTGTTGATAGATGAATGGTTTCAAAAGTCTAAGAAGATTAAATGAGTTAGAACATCTTATAGGTGAATTAATAATTATACTAACTCATACATTAGATAAACTATAAGAACCATTAACCATTTAAAGCAAATAACCAACATCACAAGTAAATTTGCCAAGAAATAACCAAGTTACCAAATGAAAAGATCATAAATTATTAAGCAAAGAATTTAAATTAAAACATATGAAATTATCCTATAACAATAATGATCCAATTGCAATTGTTGCTACAGATTTTCAAGTTTAATAATTAGCAATAAAAATATGAAATTTTTAAACTAGTAAACTAAAAATATAACCATTGAAAGTGTTGATTTACAAAAATGAAAGCAAGTAGATAAATCTGAAAATGACCAAAATAATATATGCTTTATCCAATCACTAACTTGTATTAGGTTGATGGGCAAAATTCCATATTTATAATAACAACTTAAAGATTGCTAATAAACCCATAAAATGATAAACTATAAGAATAATATGGTTATTAAAAATATGAATTCCAACAAAATAGAAGCATGAAAGTGTCTGTAAATTTGTTGAATGTGACAAGTAATTATTGCAAAAAATTAGATTGAGAAATTTCAGATTGTGTAAGTTAATTGGTTATGTTGTTAACATGGGAATAAGGAGTGCTAGCATGTCAATACTATATAATTGTTTTTAGATTTGAAAAGTGTAAGTAAATTGTAGAAAATGAAACTATTCAAGATCTAAGACCATGCTCATAAATAATTGTTTAAAGCAACTTAAAATGTTCATGTAATAAATTGCTTATTAAACAATTAGAAGTTAGCCCATATAAATACATGAGAAAGTGAATTATAATTGAGTTAAACTTAGATCTAAAGTAAAACTTTTATCCTGCAATATTATTGTTTATAACTAGTAAGCAAAAGAATATAAATTCATAAAGAAATTTGCAAAAAAACTGAATTAAATTGATGAGTGAAGTGTTTCCTTAAAAGGGATTATTGTGGTTGTCTTTTGCAAAAATTTATGTGTAGGATTTTCTAGAGCATATTTTCCCTCTCCATAGCATCAATCTCTCACCTAGGGACTTAGATCTTGGTCTCATGATTCCATTGTTCCAAATTCCGGTCATTTTGACTACCTTAGCCACAAAAGAACTTCCTCCCTAGATTCAAAGGAGCAATATGCTATTTATAGATCATGGAAGTGATTCTTAGGTCTATTTTTGATGGTTGAGGGTGCATTCCTTCTTTTTTGGCTTTTCCCCCTAAATTTAGTGTCCTACATTGCATGTTTGAGTTGTGGAGTGAATCTAGGGAGTTTACTCCACTGGTCAAGGACTCCAAGCACCTCTCTTTTCTATTATGAGCTAATAGCACCCTCTTTGAGTCTTTTTAGCAATATTTCTCAAATGCATGAGTTAATCATGTAGTTATCCCTTGATTTTAGATGTACAAGTTCACTTAAGTTAGTTATGAAGTTGTTAACTCACATCTAAGAGGTTGCATTGCTAACAAAGGGCATTTGAGCTGTAGCTAAGCCTAACTAGGTTTTCATGCATTGGGGACCAATTTGAATTGCTTTTCTCACCAATTTGAATTTCCTATATGTAACAATTCATTCATTCGTGTACATGTTGTAACACGATTTGGCTATCTTGCGTTTTCAAGGATTCAAAACAATCGCCAAGTTGGTGGAACCTCAAGACATTACCCCAAAGTGTGACACAGGCAAGGTCCCCTTTCTTTAGGTTTCCCAGGTTCACTGAAGCATATCCAAACTAACCATGGGAGGTATCCCCAATCAAGGTTTCCTGGATACTTGCCGACAGAACCAACTTTCTCATTGTACTAAGAAGACCGATTTCTAAGGGGAGGAAGTGACTTGAAGGTTAACAATTTGAGAAAATGGGCACTCCTAGGGAAGCACTAAAAGAGAACTTGAAGTTAAAAAGTGTAATGAAATACCCCCTAAAGCTAAGAACAAGCAACCACATAGATAGGAAACTAAATGAACAAGTTGCTCATGCAAAACAAAAGGCACCTAAGATGGCTAGACTTGAATTTAGAGATGATTTCCCTAACAATTAATTGAATTGAAATGAAGGGAAAATTGAAACCAAAGTCTATATTTTAACAATGATATGGTGCTTAAAGAGAATTAGTATTGGGATGAAATAACCAGCATTTGAAATGGGTTATACCAACGAAAATTTTCGAGGTAAAACTTAGCCTAAGGGCTAATTTTTAAGGTTTTTTCCAAATTTTTTTTGACATTTTCCATTTTTTCCAATATGATTTGCTCAAATTCCATAAGATCAAATTTTTTTACTCTAAAAAGCACCAAAGTTATCCAAAAACTATATAAAACCCTTAGAAATTTAAATCATTTTAAAAAAATATCACCAAACATTTTATCGTTGGAAATTTGATAATTAGTAAGATTCGTCAAGGTTTCCACACTTTAAGAAAATTATGGATCCTTAAAATTTTCCCTGGATTATACTTAGGGGATTTATCAATTAAAGACTTAGAAATAAGGTGTAAGGCCCATATCTAGTTGCTGGTTGAAGTCGAGAGCATTCCTAACATAAACTAGCTTGTTGGTTTTTAAATCAGATATCTAAAATACACAAAACAACAAGCACAAGAAGCGCATATTGAACTAAAATGTCCATGTGACAACTAAAAAGTAAACTTAGAAGAATAGTACCTAATTCCAGGGCTAAAATGGAGTCATTACACTAGTTGAAAAAGAGAAATTGACAACTAAAAAACTACTAAATTCATCATATAAAGGACTAATTTTGGTCAAACGAATAGTCGTGTTATATTTGCAGTCATATAACTCACCACTAAATTAATGACTAAATTATTTTAGTCATTTATTGCTTGCTCTAAATTCATCAATTGGTAGTATATTTGGTTGTTTAATTGGTAGTTTATTTAGTCATTGGTTTTAGTCATTTTAACCATTAATTGCTGTCAAAGAGTAGCACATTTTCCGTTAGTTGGTAGTATATTTAGTCATTATTTTTCCGTTAATTGGTAGTATATTTAGTCATTGATTTTTGTAGATAGGGAACAAAGGAATTGAACCACCAACTTCCTTCATGTAAGGAAGGTGCTCTTCCATTGAGCTAATACCCTTAAATAAAATCAAATTTCACACTAAATCAAACATAAGTGCATAATAGGTCAACCTTTCCTTAGGATAATGTGGTGCATATACACCATGAAATGCATGGATTCACAATTAAAATAAGTGCGATTGCCTATTGTATAATCATTTCGTGGAAGTAAATAAATTGCATGGTAGCTAGGGCAAAAAGTGATGACCACCATAGTAGAGCAAAAAGTTACAAGGATTGTTCCAAAAGCACATAGAGTTCATAATATTTCAATTTTCAGGCAGTCAAGGGATTCTAATAAAAAATTCCAAGAAGAAAACAATATATTGGATTTTTTTTATGAAATCACAATATTATCATTAAAAAAAAGTTATACATCTTAGACTTCTATTAAAAAACATTCCAAGGAAAAAACAGTATAATGGGACTTGCGCACTTGACATCTTCAATCACTTCATACTTCTTGGTACTTGTGCACGCTTCAACAATTGAAAGCTTCTTTTGATTGGTGAGTCTTGTGTGCTTTCAAGATTTGAATAACTGTTCGACCATTTCCTGTTCCAAACTGCTTGCGCACTCCCGAACCTTGTCCAATCAACTCTTTGGATTGCTTGCACACTCCCGAACCTTTGTCCAATCAAACTCTTTAACTTTTACCTTGAGGGACTATGACCGGGTGGACTTGAGACCTACATCAGTATCACATTTCTTCAGACTGGATGCACTTCTGGATATCCTTCTTCATACTAGCATCCATATACTTCTTCAAAGTATCTTTCATGTACTTCTTTAAAATGGAACAGGAATATTGAATCCTCTTTGACATTAGTTGACATCAATGACAACCAACGTTCAACAATCTCCCCCTTTGGCATTGATGTCAACACTTTATGAAGTTGTGCATAATTATCTCCTGAAGATTGTATGCTTTATTTGTGCTCGTCGCAGTACTCCCCATGTATTCTTTGCCAATTTGAGCCTTTGATATTTGCGCATTTTGTTGTCAATGCTATTTTTTCTTTCTATTACTGCACAGATCACATGCTTTATGATCATTCTTATTGCATGACATGCTTCATTATCATCTTTATGCTCTTTCTCACCCTTTTACATCAATGGAAAAGAGGTGCCATTATTGCGTAATCATAGGTTCTCCTTTCTTCTACTTTGCATTGGTCTTCATTCATCTACTTGTTGAGATAACTCCCCCTATCTTCGTGCCCCATTCTTTTTTTGAAGTTTCTACGCTAATACCTTACATTCTGTACACTGTTTTTATAGCCATCTCATATACACCCCCCCTATACAGTTGCTATCTTCTTATGTATCTTGATCTGTTGTTCCTGTCATTATAGTTCACAATACTTGATTATCCTTGCACAAATATTCATGCAATTTTCCTGTTGTGCCAACTGCGCAGTACCAAGTCCCATCTACATTTATGCCTTCTTGTTGAGGTTCTCATTATGTTAGAATTATCCTTTGGTAGTGTGACACACTCATCTTACTATTATGATGAATCCTATGAGTACAATGCTTATGAGCAATATGAAGAAGAATGTGAATGGTACGAGGAAGAGGTGCCAGCATGCAACACTTATTACAATTTCATAAGGAATGTGGGTTATTCTTATGACCTTGAATCTGATGAAGATGAGTGTGTCAAACTACCAAAGAATAATTCTATGAATGAATTACAAAGATTGAGAGCAACATGTAAAACCTTGCTCCAACATCCTCATGCATATCTTGATCTGTATAAGGGAGATACACAAAAGGCCATTCCTTTTGAATACTTTGCTGATTGGGTGTTTGAAAATAGGCCCAAAAATGAAGATGTGGAGTTAGTGAAGAAATTTCAATGCCCTTCTTGCAAAATACCTTGGAGAGAAAATCATATATGTTTGAGTGAAAAGGAGGAGACCCATGAGGCTGCCACCTAGTTCTGAAATATGTAAAGCAAAAGAAGCATTACATGAATACGGTTGAAAGTCACTCCCAAGTGACTAAAAAATATGAAGAAACATCACATGAGCATGAAGAAGAGTTACATTCTGAGACACACTCTACTTTCAAGATGAATCAAAGAGCATCTACTGATGGGTGCTTGAACTATGAAGGAGTACTTATTTATGGGTGCTCACACCTCTATGTTGGTGACACAGAGATCACTTTTGAAAGTGTTACTATAAGCCAAAGTTCCATTAAGCATGAAAATGAAGGCATTGTAGCACTTGAACAAGAACCAAGATCAACTTCCCCATCACCACTTGAGCTTAATGAAGTTGGTCCAAGTAGAAAGTACAAAGAAAAGGAGGTCCCTCTACAAGAGCCTCTTTTTCTTGAAGGGTCATTAAAGATGAATGAAAAGAAGATCCAAGAGACCCTTAGCATACTCCATGACACTCAAGCATTGGTGTCAAATTCTTACTGGAGATTTTCTTCATTGAAGGATCCATCATTCCTTGAAGACATGGAGAAGATTCAAAGAGCAATGTGCAACATCGAAGGTAATTTCATGTCCTTTCTTTTTGATAGAAACAATTTGGTCGAGCTTAATGAATGGTTAGATGGAGCATACTTGAATAATAATGAGGATATTCATAAGCTCAAAATGAAAAATGAGTAACTTCTTGATAGGTTTCAAGATACTTGTTCTTCCTCCTATGTTTCAGATTGTCAAATAGTAGATTTCTTGGAGGATTCTCATGACATGATGGATCATGAGAAACATGGGAAATTTAAGGTGCTTGATGTGTTTGAATATGAGCTTGATGAGAACCAAGCACTTGTTGTGGTGGAAGAGGAAATTGGGTTGCCTCTTGGAAATGGTTACACATTTTTTGAAGAAGTGTATGATTCCACTACCTTTGAACCAACCAATGAGGAAAGTTTTTCCCTTTTGAGTGAGGTGCATGATCCTATCCTTATGGAGCCTACACATGATGACAATTTTTCATATTCTGATCATTTGGGTGAGTTGGTTCATTCCCCTACATCCTACACTTCCATATTTTGCCGCATTCATCCTAATGAAGTATGGGTGAAAAGTTTCTTTTTGATGGTGCCACATGAGGAGTATGAAAATCCTATATATCCTTTAGATGATGAAATGATTAGAGCACTTTGTTATTATTTACATTTGCAGTAGCATCCTTTGTTACCTTATGATGATACATATCTACATGGATGGACCTATGATGTTCACTTGAGTCACTTGAAGACTCATGATTTTCCTTGCTCCTTGCTTAGCTCAATTCATGTTGGAGGAACTTCATCCAATACTTGGCTGAAGAGATATATGATTGGAGCAAATTCTTATTGGCAGCAACATCCTTTGTTATTTCTTGGTGATGCACATATACATGGATGCACTTATGGTGTTCACTTGAGTCACTTGAAGACTCATGATTTTCCTTGCTCCTTGCTTAGTTCAATTGATGTTGGAGGAACTTCATCCAATACTTGGGTGAAGAGATATATAATTGGAGAAAATTCTTATTGGAAGCAACATCCTTTGTTATTTCTTGATGATGCACATATACATGGATGCACTTATGATGTTCACTTGAGTCACTTGAAGACTCATGATTTTCCTTGCTCCTTGCTTAGTTCAATTGATGTTGGAGAAAATTCATCCAATACATGGGTGAAGAGATATATAATTGGAGCAAATTCTTATTAGCAGAAACATCCTTTGTTATTTCTTGATGATACACATATTAATGGATGCAAAAATGGTATTTCTGTGAGCCCCTTGAAGGCTCATTGTTTTCTTTGTTCCCTACTTGGTTCAGATTTTAATGGAGATTATTCATTCACTTCTTGGATGAAAGAACACAAGGATGATTATTTTGATGCATCTTACATAATTTTGGAGCAGCATTATAGGACATGGGATCCTCACCTATGTCATTGGAGCAGATTTTATTGGTCACTTGATGCTTGTATGCACTTAGCAAATGGTGGTCTACTTACTTGCAGGTATAAGCACTTTCATGACTCTTTGATGAGGCACCTCCTTGATGTACATTTGTATTATGTTGTTATGTACTTTGATGATCTATATTTTGTACTTATGATGTTTGGAAGAATTAATACAAGGAAATGGGATCCAAAAATTCTCTTTCCTGATGGTATGGGTTGGAGAGCACTCCTAATTGTTGGAGCGCAATACAAGCAATGGGACCCTGGGATAAATTTTAGTCTCATTGGTTTCAAGTTTTTTGGGAAACAAGTAGTATGGGAGATTGGGTCCCCACTTAATAAGGTTATTGTAATCATAGTAGTGCAACATCAAGCATGGTGGTTTCTCTCTAAAATATTCATGGAATCTCGAAGACTCAAAGTTGGTAAACTCAGTGGCAACTTCAAAGAATTATACAGTGGTATCAGAAAGGGTTTCCAAAATATGAAAGAGGTAAAGAGTAATTGTGCAAACTTTGTTTTGATGGATTTAATTAATATTTTGGTGTTTAGTGGTGATGTCACAGGGGATATCAATATGAAAAAGAAAACCCACATCTCCTTGCTTTTGGAAACACACAATTGTAGTGCATGAGTGCCACTACTCAAAGTCTTAGAAGAGAAGTTTTGGAAAGAAAGCAGGTTCTTCAACATCCATGTTTTAAATTTATTGAGGACAAGCAATATTTGGAGGGGAGGATTTGTCATGTCCCCAAATTTTTCATTGGGTCACAATGGCCTAAGCCCCTTGGCCATATTCATGATAGTTTGTCAAATTGATGCTAAGGGTCAAATAATTGCCAAGAATGATGTCCAAGTTAGTAATAATATAAAATTAGATCCAAATAGACAAGGTGGTTCACATTAATAGAAAATTCCCAATTCAAATTTTGTAATATTCCCATCCAAATGAACTATCATGGAGGAAAATTACTAGTTCCCTAGGTTGGGGGTGGAAGCATTAAAAGTTGGAGTAAAGGAGCGACAAGACCCAAAATGACCTTAGAATTACAAATTCACATTAAATGGGTTAATTAAATAATAATAAAAAGAAAATAAGGTGGCATTGGATCATGAGGGCACATAGGAGGTTGTGGGACCCACATGTGGCAAGATTCCCCACTACACTTGGCATGATTCTCTCACCAATTCGAGTTCAAGATGAAGGGTGACATACTTGGGGGAGTTTAAGAGGTATTATTCATGGCATGAATCATGTAATGTCGAATTGGAGTGAAAGAGTAACTCCCATGGAAGAGGAAGAGGCATCTTAGAAGAATTGTGACACTTGGAGCTAGATTCCATAACTCCTATGACAACAATGATGAAGATTCTATGACACTAATGACAAAGTTCAGACCTGATTTCTGACATCTGACATATATGACATGTCAGGGATAAAAATAACCTCCAAGTGGGCCCACAAGGGGAGTTATGGCAGCTAAGGTTACCCCATTCAAATTGATGGAAGAGGAGAGCTAGGAAAAGTTGGACAAGTGGCATTCATGGGAATCTCTCCCTAGCTCAAGTTGGGATGAGTATATTGGATGGAGTTAGAGATAAGGAGGCATTGGAAGGTTAATAAAAGACAAGAAGAAGGAGACTAGATTTTGATCATTTCTTATTTGGTAATTTGGAGAGCATAGCTTGTCCATGCAAGTTGAGTGTTTATTCTACTTGCCTTAGCACCAATTTCGAGGGTGAAATATTGCCATCCTAATTGAAAATTGGAGAGGCCATTCAGACCTTTCATTTGGAGCTGTATGAATAAATTTTGTTGCAGGTTGAAGCTATAAGGCTACTCATGACCATTTCTCCTTCAACTTGTTTCCACATCTCTTCCAATTTTCTCTCTATATTCTTTCTCTTGGAAGAAGGGCGCACATGGAGAGATGCTGATATATTTGGGGGAGTCCAAGGGGTCCCATTTATTCGTAATATGATTTCCATGCTCTGTATTTGATTCTCAAATATACCTTATATCGAAACTCCAAGTAAAACCATGTAAAAATGCCACACTATGTATGAATGGTGCCATTTTCCCATATATCTTGTTGAGAGAGCTTGAATTTTTTTGGTATCGACTTGTATCAGTAAATATATGTGGTTTTATTGCTGTTTGGAGAGCCATTAATATACTAAATAAGTTTCCTACACCTTATGAAATTCCTTGTAACATTTCTCACAAATTTCATAGCAAGTTATAGCGTTTTTCTCTCATTTCCCCCTATGTTAAGACATGTTTACAAATCTCTGATTTATGGGAGTTGCATCAGCCTTTAGGAACTGATTAATGATGCATTTGGGTTCCCATTGAACTCATATAACTAATACATGTCTCTTTTCTAAAATTTTGGAGGTTCGTACTTCATTTGGGAAGCCATTAATGACCTCTACCCTTGGGGATTTGAACCTCGAATTTACTAGCAAATTTCCCCATTTCTCCCGAACTTAAATGAATGTTTCATAAGTATTTTGATAGTTTCTAAGCACCCATTAGGTTAATTTTTATGTCCTCATACCCTTCAAATACTCTCATACCCAATTTGAAATCCTTAGGAGTATTTTGGAGCCATCTACCTTTGGGGGTTTCAACATCGATTTTCCTAGTAAATTTTCCTTTCATTCTCTAATTGTAAATGAAAGTTGCTGAAGTATTTATAAATTTTCCAAGCATATAATAGCTAAATTAGTGTGTCCTAATACACCTCAATCCATTCTAGACATAATTCGAAACCACTTGGGATCATTTGGGACAATTTGGAGTTTCACTAGTCCAAGGTTCAAAAATTGGCCAAATTGGGTAAAATTCCAAATTGGGGATACTACATCATCTAGCGTTAAATTTTTCTTCTGTGTGTTGTAAGGTGGCTTCTACTTGAATGTGGTCATCGTCGATTTCATCTGTCGTGAGGCTTCCTACAAGTTTGTAAATGTTTCGCTGCTTGTGGTCGATACCGACTGCTATATATGATATTGGTCATGGCTGACTGGATTGACTCACTTGACTCGACTCAAATCGGCTCAACTAACCTTGGTCGAGACCGATGACTTGTAGTTCAACTGACTTTACTAGAATAGATAAGTCGGATAGCAATCGACTAAATTACATAGATTAGAGGGGATCGCCTGCCTTGAGAAGACTCACGCTTCACCCCCTCTCAACTCAAAAGTATAAAGTAAATTCACTTATGATTAGACATGACTCAGTTGACTCAATATAAACTTAATCATGTCAAAGACTTATTTCGACCAAAATGACGAGTCAACCCAATTTACCAACCAACCATAAAGATCATCAACCAGAAATATAACATCGACCACACTTTTTACTGGACTTACAATTGACTCATAGATAAAGAATATCAATCAACCATGAACAAAAAGAAGAGACCATTTACAATTATGCATCGATTATATGAAGAACTCAGCCTCTTCCATATTTTGCATCGAGCCAAAAAAAGAATTATACTCGAAATGTCGACTCAAATATTCAATATCAACCATATGTAACATTGCTGATATAAAGGTCGATCACATGTACTCTACTCGTCGAACGAAAATATGATATCGACCAAACACTTTTCTTGTGGACATAACTTGAACTCAATTAAAATTTAACTCGACTGTAAGGAGTCGGCTTGAATAGTAATAAATTATAATAACATGATATACTTACAATATCATGATACTACTTTTGTCACGTGAAAACACAAGTTGACTTTCAAGATAATCAAAATCGAGCACACCCAACTTTTACACGTCCACGATAACAACTTCCTTGAATCTACAACACGCAAGAAGTCCGACGGGTTTGCACAATCAGAAAATATTAAAAAGTGGAGAGACTACTGCAGATGGTCCTTGGTCGGCGTGCTACATCAGTCATCTGACAAACTACAACGACATGTTTTACACGCCAATAGCATAACTAGAGGAGGCATCCTCCAAGCCATCGGTGGTCATTGGACCTCGATTATCTCCATTGAAGATCGAGCTTGTTAATAGATTGATTTATATACGCAGTCATGTTGTGGTCATTTTCATGTGCTCTACCATTGATGCTCGGCCTGGTGCTCTTTTATATCACGTGAATATGGTCGATGATTTCATGAGGATGACTACTAATATTGCAGATCTTTCATACGAGCGTCCTCACGTTTCTCTTCCAGGTTTGAACCAATCCTCTTTTGTTGTTGTTGTTACCCAACCAAAAGAGAATGGAAATGGTGCCACTTTTGTATTCAAGCAGATAGAGACATTATACACAGAAGTAATCAAGACAAAAGAATGAGTCGAATGCACTCAACTACTTTATTCATTCTTGATGGTATTATTTATACATGAAGAAAGAAGTTGGAGCATTTAAACCCGCTCCAACTTCTCATGCATTATATATTTAACTAATACATTTATTTAATAATAATTATGAAATAGGGAAAGGCCTTACAACCCCCTCAAAAATGGTCCTCACTATTGATGCATATATATGGCGACGTTTGTTGACCATCACCATTTCATATATAAAAAATGACTTTTAATGATGTCTTTTTAACAACCCTCACTATTGATACATATTTATGAATTGATAGTGAGCTAGCACCCTTCAAAGAATTAGACCTTGAAACTTTGTAAATTCTAAATTCTAAAACTTTCATTAAATTATAAAACTTTGTAAAGTCTTGAGGAATATTTTACTAAACAAGTGGGATAAGTAGCATAGTTGCTTAGTACCTTCCTATTATGTCTATAAACAATGTAAAAAATAAATTAAAAAATAAACTATTTCTTTAAAAAAAATCAACTATTTTTACAGCCATAGTAGAAAATGGCTAAGGAACATGGACATCTTCATATATAATTCTTCCAAATAAAAATCCATTTCCGATAAAGTGACTGCCTTTTTTGTCTAGTTGATAACTGCTCCTTAAGAGTATACTTAAAAGCCTATATAAGGTTATATAAGAGAATCCCAAGTGATATTTATTAATCCTATTAAATCCAGATATTTCCTTGCAAAGTCAGAAAAAGTTCCAAACAAAAAATGTACTTGCTCCAGATAAGGGATATACAAATTCCAATAATCCAATTCAACACCTAGTTCATTGCCATAGCAAAACACAATTCAAAATCATCATGTTATGAACATATAACCCAAATATGATTGAGAATGGAGTAATTGAAAATATGCTTTAAATATTTGTCAAACTGGTTAGTCTTGTATCAAAGTCAATATAGTTTTAGGAGCCAATGGTAAATCCAAGAGTAGATCCTTGAGGCACAACTGTATTCTATACATGTATTTAATATCTAGAGCAATGTATCTATAGTATTGTTTTTTTGGGTTCTTTTTATATCTAGAGCAAGATTACACTATCGAGGGTGATGGCGCCTGCTCCTAGATCTTTGGGTATCATATTTGACTTCATAAAAAAAAATTGTGTGTAAGTCATAAGAGTTACAACAGAGGATTCCAAGTTAACAACACCTGATCAATTCCCAAGATGATGGTGTGGAAATTTCCCTGCAACTGTGCAACAACCTATACTTGTGTATTAGTGCAACAACCTGCACTTGTGTATTAGAACAAACCTCTGTGCCAATAGTTTCATCAAACCTTGCAAGCTCGACAATTTTGCACACAGATTTTTTATTATCATTTCTAACATTCCCCAACTAGTAGGACAATTGATGGGGGTAAACAACTCCTAAAAGAAGAATCAGAGATCAACCAATTTTGTGACTAATGGAGTCACGCTGAAGACAATTTCAACACAAAAAATTGTCTAGGATGGGAATACAAATTCAATCATTGTATTAAAGGTGCAAAATAATGCAGAATCATTAACAACGAATGCAAATTGCAATGGACAACTTTGACAAAGATCAAAGTGGCAAATTGGCATTGTTTTGAAAAAATAATAATATTCTTAAACTTGCAATTCTGTCACTACAACCCAATTTTCACATTCTTAGAGTTCAATCATGTTAATACATTGCCACATTGACCTTTGTCACATGCACCAATTCCAAATCAACAAATTCATACTGGAGTGGATGCACAGAACAAAAAAATGTTAAGCACGGAAGAGAAACGATCACTATAGATTGTCTTCTCTCTATCTCTTCCTCTTCTCAATATTTTGTACAATTATGCAATTTAGAGAATATTAACATAAGAGACACAAATAAATTCATATTCCCTTAGTTAGATTATCTATGCATGGACCTCTAATTGTAAAAAGGTTGGTTGTTGTGGTCGACTTCATTTTGTTCATATCTTGTTGTTGTTGTACAGTGTTATTTAATTTAAAAATATGGAGTTGAGTTTTTTTCTCAATTCTATCACGTCAATATTCAATGTATGAGTTCATCTCCATCTGAGCTAGCTATTAATCTATCACACCATAAGTTAGTGATTGTGTATGATAAGTTGAGCTCATCGCAGTTTGTGTTGCAGTTGCACTAATTCCACTAGTATACTTCCATTTGGATCAAGGCATTTTCCAAATAAGAACCTCACTCCACATAAACTCCAAATCTTGACATAAGCCATGATCTCCTTGCTAAAAACTTAAAAGTCTTAATGAAAAGTTTTGTAATTTGTGGATAAACTATTACACAATCCAAAGGTAATTTTTGATTGGGTTTGGTGCACAATCTAGAAATCAATATATGATCCAGATAACACTCCCAAAGCAACCAATAATTCTTATGCTAGAAGCAACATACTAAATGGATAAAAGGGATCAAACATACAAGGACAATTCTCTTTTAACAAGTTATTTATAGCATATACTTACACTTAATGCAACATCTCTTTCTATTGTATTGGTATGTTACTTCAATGTTGCTAGATTGAGAACTTTTGTTTTTATAGTTAGTCCACTACTCTACAAAAGATAGTTTTATAACTAGACTCTTCGTCAAGCTTTTGATGAGTTTCAAACTGGGCTAACCAACTCAAACCAGGTTCTCTACACAGGAATACTTATTTGGGTAACTGCATGTGAAACACAACTACATTATCCATTTCCGTTATTAGATTGTTCCTCTAAGCCTCTACTTTAATAGTTCTAGAACAATCCATTGATCTAAAATCAGATCCCCTTGGCTCAATTATGTTGGATGGTTTCAAGGGGAACATATATGAAATGTACTTTTTTTTATTTAAATATAACAGATTCTCATGTCCTTGTACGCAGATATAAAAAAGAAAAAAATTACATCACTTCTCCATTGTATTGAATATTCAATGCACATTGACAAATTGCCTATGATGCATGTATAAAGTTAAGAACAAAAACTCCAAAAAAGAAAGAGATTCCCAGCTACCCACCTATTGCCGTAATATTTGTGGCACTATGCATTCAACACGCCTCAAAATATGATCCAAAGCATGCCTTGGCCTTCTCAAATCTTATAAAAAATGAGTCCCCTGTAATGGCCAGAAAAAATAGAAAAAAACAAATATGATACAAAAATCTTATGGAAAAGTACTGGTCATTACATCAACTTTAATGTGAAAAGGATCTAATACCAATACATAATTTTTTCCCAACATGAAAAATAAGACATCATATGGTTTGAACATAATTTCCCAAAAGTAAAAGAGCACCAACAAATTTTTGTAAGAAAAGTAAACACCATTCACAAAAAGCTATGACAAAGAATCACAAATATCGACATCATAGTTTTAAATTTTTATGAGTATTTTGAATATTGAAACTTAAGATAGTATCAAAATTCATTAAGTTGAAATGGAAAATAGTCAAATCATTGTAACCTTAAAATTTAAATGGCAAGGTAAATATGTTTACGGACAATCCGTCAGTACAAACACTAACCGATCTCCCTAGTCCAAATGGTTTAGATCTAGAACAAAAGAAGTACAAAACACAAATAGCTTTCCTAGATTGATCAAATTACAAAAGGTATAGGAATATAACTTACCTTATGAGCGTATTCCTATCTCCTTGCTTGGTGTAGCTCTTGATCTTCAGATCTTCAGCTGCAAAAAAATATACAACAAGTGGAAACAAGCAAGTACTAATAATATGCAAATATATATCAATCTAAATTAGCAGTCAAAGAAGCCAATTCTAAAGATATTACAACAGTAAGATTTTTATGGAAAGAATCTGTATTAATGTAAACATAAGAAGTACATAAGGAGAGATTACGACCAAGCTTTGATGTCGTAACTCCTTCCAAATGGTCCCAGCCTCAAGGATCCAATCTTTTTTGGCTCCTAAAGGATGAAAGGGAAATAAGCTCTAGCAGAATTTCACCAGCATTTAAGTACTGTATCCTACTCCCCCTAACCATGGATAGGAGGTTTTTATTTATAGGCCTAAAGGGATAGGAGAAGTTGAGTATTTGTGGGAGAAGCTCAAGGGATCATCCCAAAAGATAAGAAGATCGAGTGCCACCCTTCCTAGTGTTGAAAAAGTACCTAGGAAGTGTTTGTTGACCTAGTAGTGCCTTAAGACACTTTAAAAGTGTGACCCCTAGTCATATTTAATTAATGAAGTGAGATGCACTTTATATTTTTAAAGTGACTTCATTAAAAGTTAAAAAGTCATGATATCCTAAGTTCATATTTTAAATTAAAGTCAAGTGAGTAATTAATTAGATGAGGGTGTCTCTACTTTATTAAATGTCATGAGGTGCACTAGATGACATTTATTAATTATTAAATGAGCATTTAATGAGAACCATCTTGTTTGACGTACAATCTATCAAGAGCGGAATCGAGGCCTGATCTCCTTAGCTCAACGTGAGTTGAGAACAATAGAGACAGAACATAAATAGATCTCCTAGATCTAATTAGAGATCAAGGAACTAAATGTTTTTACCTTTTCAGATCGCTGATCCTTTCTCCTTGAATGCTGCTCCAAGCTTGATGGTCTTCAGATCTCAGTTGCAAAACCTGTCAATACAACACAACAACGCAAGCAACAAAATGAACCTACACAATAATAGATCTAAGTAAGTGGTTAAGTAAGCAAACTACACAAAATATCATTAACGCAATGAGATTTGGTGGAAAGCACTTATATTACTGTATTAAAAGGGAAATACATAGGATGAAGAGATTACAACCAACGACTTAACGTAGAAACCCTTCTCTGATCAAGCCAATGCCAAAGCCTCCAAAGGGATGATGGATCTCTCAAATGATGAGTAGAGATCTCTCCTAAGCTAATTTCACCAGTGTATAGATACTATAGACTTCCTCCCTTTGTAATGGGAGTGAGCTTCACTTATATAGGACTAAGTGGGTAGGGTAGGTTGAGATATGGTAGGAGAGAGATAGGGGATCCTCCCAAGAGGCTAGGAACTGAATGCTAGCTTCCCCAAATGCTAGGGATAGGGATACACATCAACTACCTTCGAGAATGAGCTCAAAGAAGCTATTTTAGTCAATTAACTGACATCGTCGTAGTCTGTAAGAGGACAACCTATGACGTCGCAGGTTGCATGAGGACAACCTGCGATGACCTCTAAAAACCTAAAAGGAAAATGTTTGTATCTCTTCCAGGATGATGACTTAGTCAAGGAACTTCAGGGAATGTTTACACTAACTGTCATGATGGTAAGATTTAGGTGTAACAGAATGCCCCCCAAAGCATGAAGCTGTTTAAAACTGGACAGGTGAAATGCTTTGACAGAAGGAATGGAAATGGCTCCTCGGACGAAGTACACTGCTACAGTACAACTGAATCTGAGTACACAGTCTCATATGACGTACAACATGGCTGCTGACCAATACATTGCAGATCCATGATAGTAATGACCGACTGAACACAATAATGGCTACTAGACACAAGCGTAGATCTATGATGAGATGATAACACAACCAGGGCCAATACAAATGTGGATCCGCGTGATATGACTCAAAACAATCTCCATCGCAACCTGGGTAAAACATGACTCCCCAAGGTCTTCAAGCCGAACTCGCAATGATACGAATCTATCCATGTGATTACAAATGTCTTGATGTCGAACATGGTATAAACCACTTGATTACCGATCATTGATGTATATCGTTAACAAGTGCGAAGGAAATCACCATTAATGTCAATGATTCCCAAGGTATCACAGTACATATCGTTAAGTGTGAATAAATGAGTTGAATTCGAACGCTTAATGAAATATTTCAATCAAGAGTCAATGATGTAAACTCATGTCGAAAGTGAGGTAACCTAGCATTGAGGCATGTAGGTCCAAGGTACTTGATTGGTTTCTAGATTCAATCCTCGTATGATGATTTGAAGTCGACAAGGACGAATCTGTCGAAGGAGGGCCATGATAAATCCCCCATCATTGACACGAAACTCGATAACAGATGTTTGGAGTATATCGGATGATACAGTAACATATAGTACTGACTCATAGTAGACCGACATGGTGGAAGGCATACTGACTGCAGAAAATGAGTGGTGAAAGTATTCTTGAACATGGGCATGGCATGGCTTGGCAGTATTGACACGACAAGTACAACACCGAATCCTAATGCAATTGATGGTGGAAGTATTCTTTGGACGACCCAAAGGAGTAATAAAACTTAGGAAGTAGGCAAAACGCGAGGACAAATAGATGACCCAAGTACAGTATGCAAATGCAAATGAGTTCCATGTTCAAGAACGACTAGGTATTGCCATAGATAAAGAGTGTAACATAAAATCTTTCCTTTTTCCCCATCATGAACGATGAGTGCCTCATGTGTTTTTAATGAGCTTGATGAGGGTAACCAGATGCTCGGTATAGCTCATCTCATATATGAGTCCAATCCCAAATATTTTCTAAACCTGGGAGAGGAGGGGTTCGTCCCATGACGGGCCCTTCAATGTTAGAGTTTAACGAGTCCATAGAAGGTAAAATCGGTCGTCATTTCATGTTTAGAGAGTCTGAAAAGAACTAAAGAAGACTCCAACAGTACTTTTTCATAAAGTTAGCCTCATCGCCCGAAAAAGGGTAAAACAACGCGGGAGAGGACTCTTCTAGTCATGATTGGATGGAGTATACCTTTTTCGTAAATAGTGCCCCCTGGTCTAAAAAAGGGGTAAACTATCACCAGGGAGACGACCGTTCAAATACTTTAACAAGCGTAAACACGACAAGTTTGCTTGGCAATCTTTTCATATTTCGAGAGCCTAGAAAGAGCTTAAAGATAGACTCCGGGGGGGTTCCTTTTCGTAGGAGTTTAACGAGACCGAAAAAGTGATAAATCGTAACTTGGTGACTTATTCTCATGGTTTTAAGAGCACGAGAAAGAACAAAGACTAAGCTTGTCATCATTAAATAATTGAAATCTAACGGATAAAAAATAACAACAAAACATTCAAGGGGTTGTTCATACCTGAGATGATTGCTATAATGTGAAAAAGGTGCAAATGGAAGACTTAACATCTCCTGCATGCTTGAAAACTAGGTCAAACAGTCAATCATGCATTCAAATGCAGTAAAATGATCAAAACTATAGCAAATAACCCAAAAAGCATCTAAATTTGAAAAAGAATATTCCCTTTTTGTTTATAAAATAGAAAAAATGACGAAATATAGTTACCATTGTTTCTTTGCCAAATTGGGGAGAAGAAAGTGCCATTTGGAGTAGAATTTCATTTGCCGATTGTAGGAGCTACAAGTGACCATTTCATGAGCTGTTCAGAGTAGGTAACCCTAAATATCAGCCAACATATTTCTAGTGGTTTAGAATTTCAATTTTTGTCCATTTTTTAGGTTTTTTGAGTTGATTTGTGGGGAGTTTGTGCGCCCTCGGGTCGTCGCAGGCCTCCCATACGGGAACTGCGACGAACCCAGGACGTCGCAAAGCCCGCAGGGGTATCTTGCGATGATGTCACCCTATCAGCAAAGACAAGGTGCGACGGCGGAAATGTTGATGTATATGTAACTTCGGAATGTATTTCATCTATGTATTTCATATATATTTATTGTACCCTTATTAGAGATGTGTTATTCCTCTATAAGGAAGTGTCATCATGTGGATTGACAAGTGTCACAAATGTGTGTACTTGCAGATGGGTTATTAGACCACCATGTGGGGTCGGCCCTGAATTATATATATTATAATGTGGATGTACCTAGCTAGACAAGTCGGCCCCATAAGGTCATTGGGCAAAAAGGTTGATATAAATAGAGATCGAAGATCTCTATTTTACTCACTCGAAAAAGTAACTCACTCTCACTCAGAAAGTGGCGCACTAGTGAGGAGGAGGATCATCTGCTACTAGGAGACTATCTCAGTGTATTTTGGTTGTACTTTGGTTGAGCCATTTCTCTCTCTATCTCTGAGGAAGTTGTGGGGTTTTTCACCTTAGGGTTTTCCCCACGAAAACTCTGTGTCTCTTGTCTCTTATGCTTTTGATTCTTGTGATGCTTGTCATATTGTGATTGTCATGCATTGATATACTGTATATGTTATTCTCTCAGTAAAGATCCTAGAGTATTGTGAATTAATGCTCAAAATTTAACATGGTATCAGAGCTAACTTGAGAAGAAGACATTTTGCAGTCACGGAAGCTTGAGTTCCTTGTTTATTGGGTTTCTCTCCACATATTTTTGAAAATCAGTATAGTAGATTGACTCTACTCATCAAGGTGCATCTATCTGTCCAATTAGAATTCAATTCCGAGCATTTTCAGATTTGGCCCTAAAAATTAGGGTTTCCACAAAAATAGGAATTCTGGAATCTAAAGGCATAGCTGGAAGCCCCTTGCAAAAATCAAAGTTTAGAGCTTTGGATCGAGATTTTTGGCTGGGTAGATCTCCGGGAAACTCAAACCCTAATTCAAGGCTCTCCCTAGTGAACCCGGGAGGACAAAAAGGCAATTCTGAAGGGCAAAACTTTGCTGATCTTAAATTCTGAATACACCAGGATGATCGGCTCATCAAGGCGCATCTTTCTATCCTCTCAGAAGTTTGAAATTCACATTTTGAATTTTTAGGGTTTTTTCGACAAACTCTAATCCGGGACCAGATCCAGTTTTGAGCATTTCAGGTGGTAAGACCTAAATCTTTTCTATTTCCATTTGAAGTACTCTTTAAGATTTCTCTCCACACCAAGCTTGAGGATAAGCTTGAAGGGGCTGATAAATTCCGAGCCTGGAAGTATAGGATTGGGTTAATCCTGGAAGAAAATGAGTTGGACTCATATGTGAAAGAAGACATCCCTATCCCAGAGGATGAAGAGGCCAAGGTAGTGCATAAGAAGAACTTGGTCAAGGCAAAGAGAATCATTGCTGATTCTATCAAAGACCATCTCATACCCCATGTGTCTTCTCTTAAGACACCCAAGGAGATGTTTGAATCTTTGACCAAGCTATTTGAAGGAAAGAACATAAATCGAAAGATGACCCTGCGGAACCAATTGAAAGGAGTAAAGTTTCAGCATGGAAAAACCATTCAATCTTATTTTTCAAGGGTCTCCCAGATCAAGGAACAACTAGAAGCAGTGGATGAAATGGTGGAGAATGGTGAAGTGGTGATGACCACTCTAAATGGCCTACCCAGGTCATGGGATTCCTTCATTCAAGGAATTTGTGCAAGGAAGAAGTTGATCTCCTTCAACAGATTGCGGGAAGAATGCTCTCAAGAAGAAGCTAGACTTATAGCTCGTGAAGAAAAGATGGGAGGTGAAGATCAAGCTCTTGCAGCTCACACCAAAAGAAGCAAAACCAAGAAGGAGCACTCTCACCACAATAGATCCTATCAAAAGAGTAAGAAGGACCTAAGATGCTTCACATGCAATGAGAAGGGTCACTTTGCTTCAGATTGTCCCAAGAACAAAAGGGATAATAACAACAACTCCAGTAAGAAGAAGGGCAGCAAAAGAAGGTTTCATGCTCATGCTGCCGAAGATGATGAACCCCCAAAGAAGAAGGCTAGGGCAGAAAGTGATAGTGATGATGACTCATCAAGTGAAGAAGAGTATGTTCTGATCTTTGCTCTCACAGGTACTATCTCCCATGGTTGTAATGATTGGTTAATTGATAGTGGGGATTACAAACACATGACTGGGTTTAAGGAATCTTTTGTGAACCTATCTGAACATGAATCACCCCATAAGGTGAAACTTGGGGATGATTATCAATACCCAATCAAAGGAAGTGGTGAAGCCTCCTACAACCTAGATTCTAGAAAATCTTTGAAGATGAAAGAAGTCCTTTATGTACCTGGGCTCAAGAAGAACTTACTCTCCATCTCTGCATTGGATGCAAAAGGCATGAGGGTTGCATTTGTGGATGGCCAAGTCCTAATGTGGCCAAAGGGAAAGAACATAGATGATGCAGTAGTGATTGGAGAGCAAGAGGGAGGTTTGTATAAATTGAAGGGACAACTTGAACATGCCATGGTGCATGAATCCATGGAGCCAAGTGAACTTTGGCATAGAAGACTTGCTCATATGCACTATAGAGAACTTCTAATTGCAAGCAAGGCAGTAGAGGGTCTTCCTGAAATCAAGACCAAACATGAAGGTGTTTGCAAAGGATGTGCAAAAGGTAAGAATATTAAGAAGGCTTTCCCAAGCAGTGAAAGCAAGGCAAAATACATCTTGGAAATCATCCACTCAGATGTATGTGGTCCTATGTCATCCAGTTCCGTGAGTGGGTATGTTTACTATGTCTCATTTATTGATGAATTCTCCAGGAAGACTTGGGTATACTTCTTTAAGAGCAAAGATGAGGTGTTTGATAAATTCAAGGAATTCAAAACCTTGATGGAGAATCAAGGTGACAAGAAGATCAAAACATTCAGATCCAACAATGGTGGAGAATTCACCTCAAGTGACTTCAAGAAGCTTTGTAGTGATTCAGGGATTGAGAGGGAGTTGACTGCTCCGTATAATCCTCAACAGAATGGAGTTGCAGAAAGGAAGAACAGAACTATCATGGAAGCAGCAAGGGTAATGCTGCATGACTAGGATCTACCTATGCATCTGTGGGCAGAAGCAGCTAGAACAGCTGTATATGTGCAGAACAGAACACCCCACAAGATATTGGACAACAAGACACCAGAAGAGGTCTTTTCTGGTAAGAAACCTGAAGTCATCCATCTCAGAATACTTGGTTGTCCAGTATACACTCATGTCCCAAAGGAAAAGAGGAATAAACTAGATCCTTCAGAAAAGAAGGGTATCTTTGTGGGTTACAGTGAAAGCTCGAAGGCTTACAGAATATACTTTCCAGGGTTCAAGAAGATTGATGTCAGCAGGGATGTAACATTTGATGAAAACTCAGCATTCATCAAATCAAGGAAGGCACCTATCGAAGTTTATGAAGAACCTAAAGAAACCAGATTTCAAGACACTACCATGACTGAAGCAATTCCAGAAGTTGTTCGTGAGTTTGAAGATCCACAAGAACCTGTAGATCCACCCCGTGAGGATAACTCTCACAAGAGGAAACCTGCATGGGCTAGAGAGCTCATTCAAGATGTAGAAATATTTGGCATTCCAGAAGAAGAACACAAAGCAAAGAAGAGAACCAGATCACATACCAGCTATGTTGCTTTACTCTGTGACATTATGAACAAAGAGCCTTCCTGTTATGAAGAAGCAGCGGAAAAGAAAGAATGGAAGGATGCCATGGTTGAGGAATACCAATCAATAATGAAGAATGATGTTTGGGATGTTGTCCCAAGACCTAAAGAGAAGTCTGTTGTGACTTCCAAATGGATCTACAAAATCAAGCATGCTGCAGATGGCAGTGTAGAGAAATACAAGGCAAGATTCGTAGCTCATGGCTTCTCTCAGAAAGAGGGAATAGATTATGAAGAAACTTTTGCACCTGTATCCAGGTATACTTCCATCAGAACAGTACTTGCCCTAGCTGCAGCAGTGAGATGGAAAATACACCAAATGGATGTCAAGACTGCTTTCTTGAATGGTGTAGTTGAAGAGGAAGTATATGTGGAACAACCACTCAGTTTTGAAATACATGACAGGGAGTCATATGTGTGCAGATTGAAGAAAGCCTTGTATGGCTTGAAGCAAGCTCCCAGAACCTGGTATGGTAGGATGGACAGTTTCCTATCTAGTTTGGGCTTTACCAAGAGTAAAGCGGATTCCAACCTTTACTACAAGGTTGAGGAAGGGAATCCTGTGATTCTACTCCTATATGTGGATGACTTATTTGTAACAGGAGATGACAGACTAATTGCAGATACTCAGAGGAAGCTTGCTGCTGAATTCGATATGAAAGATTTGGGAATGATGCACTATTTCCTAGGTATGGAGGTGTGGCAGAGTGTAGGTGGGATCTTCCTTGGTCAAGGGAAGTACACAGTAGATATCCTGAAGAGATTTGGGATGATGGATTGCAAGGCCATGGCCACACCTATGGCATCGAATCTGAAGCTTCTATGTGATGCTTCATCTGAGCCGGTTGATGTCTCTATGTATCGTCAGATGATTGGGTCCTTGATGTACCTGACGAACACGAGACCAGACATTTGATTTGCTGTGAACACATTGAGTCAGTTCCTAACGGATCCAAGGAGTGTTCACCTGGTTGCTGTAAAGCATGTTCTGAGGTACCTAAAGGGTACAGTGGATTTTGGGCTCAAGTATGAAGTGAATCAAAAGTTTAACTTACAGGGTTATGTTGATTCAGATTGGGCTGGCAGTGCTGCAGATAGGAAGAGCACATCTGGGTGCTGCTTCAGTATGGGATCATGTGTGATCTCTTGGTTTAGAAGGAAGCAGTTCTGCGTAGCACTAAGTACAGCTGAGGCAGAGTATGTTGCAGCCTGTTCAGCTAGTTGTGAGGTAGTATGGCTACGGAAGCTACTGTCTGAGTTATTTGATCTCCCGTTGGATGCTACTGGTATCTTTTGTGATAAATAGAGTTGTGTGAAGCTGTCCGAGAACCCAGTGTTTCATGATAGGTCGAAACACATAGATATCAAATATCACTATATTAGGGATATGGTGCAGAGAGGAGTTGTGAAGCTCCTGTATGTTGCGACAGACGAGCAGATTGCAGATGTGCTGACGAAGCCACTAGCCAAAGTGAAGTTCGAGTACTTCAGAGAGAGGCTTGGCATTCTTCAGATCGAGGACACTTTGGGGAAGAAGTGATGGACACATTTGTTGAATCCATTCCAAGCATGTTGGAAGGAGGATCCTTCACATGGCTGTGGATGTAAGCGCTGGATGATGAGCATCAGGATGATGTTCTGGTTTCTGCTGGGTATGATCAGTTGGATCATTTTTATGTATGTATGTATGCATCATGTCGGATGCTAGATATGATCAGTTGGATCATTTATATGTATGTACGCATCATGTTGGATGCTGGATATGATCAGTTGGATCATTTATATGTATGTACGCATCATCTTGGATGCTGGATATGATCGGTTGGATCATGTGTATGTATTTTTGTATATGCATCATGTTGGATGCTTGGACCATGTATTTGTATATGTATCAGGTGGATACATTGTATGATCAGGTGGATCATATATGGTGATATGTATCATGTATTTGTATTTGTATCAGGTGGATACACTGTATGATCAGGTGGATCATGTATGATGATATGTATCAGGTAGATACTTGGTATGCATCAGGTAGATGCATTATATGATCAGGATGAACGTGGATGACGAGCTTCAGGATGTTGCTCCAGATGACATGCAGCAGGATGTTGCAGTGATGATGATCAGGATGATGTATGGTGAGTATCAGGTTGATACTCTATGGCCATGGACCAGGTTGTGCAGATGAGCATATAATTCGTTGCCCTGGGAGATTTGCAGATAGTCTTTCGAGGTTTTGCCTATGGCATGTAATTCGATGCCCTGGGATATCTGGCAAATGCTCTTTCGAGGTTTTTCTCTTGGAGGACATATAATTCGTTGCCCTAGGAGATCTACAGATAGTCTTACGAGGTTTTTCCTATGGCATGTAATTCGTTGCCCTGGGATATCTGGTAGATGCTCTTTCGAGGCTTTGTCCTATGGCATATAATCTGTCCCTGGGAGATCCGATAGGTTGGGCTGTGTGCCCGTAATCAGTCCTGGGATGCTCTTGCGAGGTTTTGCCATGACCACATGTAATTCGTGCCCTGGGAGATCCTATAGGTAGAGCTGTGTGCTTGTAACAGCCTGGGATGCTCTTGCGAGGTTTTGTGGTGACCACATGTAATTCGTGCCCTGGGAGATCCTATAGGTAGAGCTGCGTGCTCGTAACAGCCTGGGATGCTCTTGCGAGGTTTTGTGGTGAGGTCACATAGAATATGGTCCTGGGAGATCCTATAGGTAGAGCCGTGTGCTCGTAACAGCCTGGGATGCTCTTTCGAGGTTTTGTGACGCACGTAATAAGTCCTGAGGATTCCACAGTATGGCCAGTGATTACGAAGACCTGCAGGTGGTGGGACTGCATCCAGTATGAAAAAGGACTGGCTCTGTAGAACTTCCTATGACGAGTAGAGTCAGAGTTTGGTTGAGATAGCAGCAGCAGTGACGATGACGATGACGATGCATCGATGACGATGATCCCAAGAAGAAGACTTTCCTAGCAGATCTGTGTCGAGAAATACCTTCCTAGTTAAGAGGGAGTGTCGATGTATATGTAACTTCGGAATGTATTTCATCTATGTATTATATATATATTTATTGTACCCTTATTAGAGATGTGTTATTCCTCTATAAGGAAGTGTCATCATGTGGATTGACAAGTGTTGCAAGTGTATGTACTTGTAGATGGGTTATTAGACCACCATGTGGGGTTGGCCCTGAATGATATATATTATAATGTGGATGTACCTAGCTAGACAAGTTGGCCCCATAAGGTCACTGGGAAAAAAGGTTAGTATAAATAGAGATCGGAGGTCTCTATTTTACTCACTCGGAAAAGTAACTCACTCTCACTCAGAAAGTGGCGCACTAGTGAGGAGGAGGATCATCTTCTACTAGGAGACTATCTCAGTGTATTTTGGTTGTACTTTGGTTGAGGCATTGCTCTCTCTATCTCTGAGGAAGTTGTGGGGTTTTTCACCTTAGGGTTTTCCCTACGGAAACTCTGTGTCTCTCGTCTCTTATGCTTTTGGTTCTTGTGATGCTTGTCATATTGTGATTGTCATGCATTGATATACCGTATATGTTATTCTCTCAGCAAAGATCCTAGAGTATTGTGAATTAATGCTCAAAATTTAACAGGAAACATCCATGGTCAACTCAAAAAATAACCCACAAGAAAAGTTTTGATGACTTGGGTGAGGTCTAATGATGTTTAAATGCTCCCTTTGACAGGTTTGTGGTCGCCGACATGGTTCTAGAATGGTGCGAGCGAGAACATGAAGTGGATGATGTACAAGCAGCAAATGACCCATTATGTGTAGAGGCATTGCAGAACTGTGGACTGCTGAAGTTCTTCCAGGTCCAGGGCATGAGGGCCCAAGTCTTACTGCTGGATCATATGATCTGTAGCTGGGATGCAATACAACAATAATTCATGCTCGGAGAGCACATACTGACCATAGATGTCGAGGACATCTACTTCTTGACTGGATTGTCCCGGAGGGGGGACAATGTGGCTCTTACTGGATCACGAGGGAGTGACCGGACGGTGGATGACTTGATTGTCCAACACTGTACCCCACATGCCCATGCCTCTAGTGGGAAGATTCCCATCAAAGAGGTGCGAGATCGTCCATTGCATGCTATAATTTTCACCATAGTGAGGATAGCAGGGAGCCAAGCATCTTATCTAGATACCAGGTCCCAGATGTTGTATGCGGAGGACTGTATGTCTCCGAAGGTGTTCGACTGGTGTGAGGGACTCCTCACCAACCTTCGAGCTCAACTGACCAAGTTTCGGTGTGGTGAGCTCAAGCAGTTTGGGTATGGATCGATAGTGATCTCATTCTTATTGGAGTGGGTTCCCCTCTTATGCCCGCAGGTGACTGTGGATGACAGGGATCCCAAGGATCCACACATGGCCCTATGGATAGAGGTGATGGCCTGCCATAGTGGCGGGGGTCTGATCATTGGGTATGGTCTTGGATTCTTCACTTGGATGGAAGGCCAACTACTCATGATAGAGGACTATCCACACAGTGGTACGGACTTTAGGGAGGACCCAGACCTAGTACTACCTGAGGGGGCAGAGTGGGGAGACATCGGTAAGAACAATGACCCTTGTACTTTTTAATTTTGTGTATTTATAATTTTTTTTGGGTCGTGCTGATGAGTTAATAACATGTGTGTGTAGATGTGGGTCCTTCACGACCGTTAGGAGTCTCGCTTCTCACGAGGAGAGGAGAGGCACCACCAGTAGCACCAACCATGCATGATGCCATTGTGGAGATGGATGACATCTAGAGAACCTTACAAGGTTGAAATTAGACGTTCTAGATGCAGTATCACATGAGTTTTCGAGGCCCATGCAGAGGTACACAGTTGGTGTGACTATGAGTTTTGGTACACTACTCCACAAGGTAGCGAGGGTAGTTGGCTGCTTCCATGTCCAACAGGCAAGGGCTGCGAGACCTAGGGGTGCATGGGCCAGGCGTCAGGCCTTGTGATGTTATTATGTATGTACTGAGAGCTATGTGAGCCTCAGATTTTGTACTACTGAAAGCTATCAGGCTTCAGATTTTGTATAAACTCATTGAAAGCTATCGTGCTTCAAACTTTTTGTATCAACACTACATTAGCTTGATTATATATATATACAGACATTTTGGTGGTTTTATACATTATGTGTTTTAATGGATGAATGATGTGATCTTGTTTATGTGTTTGCTTATACAATGAGTTATTTACATGTTATGTCTACTTTTATAGTTCATGAATATGGTCATGTGTGCGCAATGTACCAATCTAAGATGAAGTTGGCCATGGAGTCAGAAACTGTGTTCATGTCTCGTGGAATGTGCAGGTACTGAATGGATTCGAAGGACCTTTCCAGAAGACAAACTCGTCTATAGAGGCGAAGTAGGGTAGGATCGCAGATGGTGTAAACCCGGTTAAGATGAGAGACCACCAGTTGAGAATCCAAATGGATGACAACGTGGTCCATACCCAAATAAATAACATCGGTTAGGGTTCCAATGACTGCTGATATTCCGCAGCATTGTTGGTTACGAAACCTAGACACATTCCTCCAGAGCTGATAAGCTCGCCGGTTGGTGAATATAACACCCTGGCTGCCGAAGCAAGGTTACGGGTATGCCGACTGGTGCCGTCCGTGAATCCGTATCAAGTTGCCATCTGTACACACAGACAGAACACGGTATAAGTAATGAAACAAGATATAAGCACCCAAAAATCAAAGCATCACACCACACAAAACAGACGCCATGTACAGTATATACAAAGTACTTATGCATGAAAAACTCAGCCATAGTACCTCTTCGGGTAAATCCCATTGCGAGGTTCACCTAAAGATATCCCGTCATAGTCTTCAAGCTCGTAAGCTCCCTTCTCTAAGACGCGTTTCAATATGAAAGGTCCATGCCACATGGACTCAAACTTTCCTGTCCCTAGCTTATCATGTCTTTGGTCGTATGTAAGGACCAAATCAACTTTGCTATAGACGCGAGGTTCTACCAACTTGTTGTACTGTGCTTTGATGCGTTTCTTATGAGCCTCGTTGGAAAGAGCGGCATCACGGTGAGTCTCGTTGAGTTTAGCTAGGTAGGCGAGTGCGAGATTCTGTCCCTCAAACTTGAGATTCTGTTCAACTGCGAGTTTGAGGGATAGAATCTCGCACTCTATTGGAAGGACGACCTCCAATCCATACACTAGTTGGAAGGGAGTAAATCCAGTGGTGGTCTTACAGAAGTTCGATAAGCCCATAGTGCAGAGAAGAGCATATTATTCTAGTTGGACTTGTGCGTACCCACCATGCATTGGATCATGGTTTTCAAGACCTTATTGATGGCCTCTACTTGTCCATTGGACTATGGGTAGTACGGTGTTGAGTTTTCATGGAGAAAACCCAATCTAGTGCTCAACTCATCAACCATAAGGTTCATAAAGTGAGAACCATGGTCGGTAACTATAGCTTGAGGAATGCCAAACCGTGCTATAACATGATTAAACATGAAGAGTGCGGCGGTTTTTCTGTCGTCTATGTATGTAGGCATATCCTCGGCCCACTTTGTGAAGTAATCCATGGCTACTATGACGTAACCATGCCCCCCGGCCGAGGTAGGCTTATAGTGCATGAAGTCGATGCCCCATTAAGCGAAGGGGCCAATGGCAATAACCGAGTGTAACGGGGCGGGGTGGGTGCGCTTCTTAGTTTGGAAGTGCTGGCATGGAGGACATTTTTTGACGGCCTCGATACAAACTTTAAAGATAGATGGCCAAAAATATCCCGCGCGAAGTATCTTCTGGGCTGTAGCCATCCAAGAGAGATGACCACCACATGCCCCAGCGTGATAGTCATTTAGAACGTGTTAAGCGTCTTCATGAGTGAGACAATGTCGAAGGATATAATCGATACCACGATGGTACAAAGTATCACTGATGATTAGATAATACTTTGCATGGTGGCGGATTCGACGACGGTCGTCCCGTGAGAGTTGAGAGCTGAAACGTTGGGTCTGAAGATATAAAGTGATATCTCCATACCATAGATCAGACGAGCTGATGAGGAACAATGATTCATCCGGAAGAGAATCATTGGGCTCAAAATCGACATTAGCTCGGGGAATATCACAGATCAGCTCAGCAAACACCAAAGACTTTTTCGACTTAGCCTTTTCAAAAAGGAGATCAAATTCTTGCAGTATCACAATCCAGCATGAATACTTGCTCCCAAGCACCTGACGTGTCAAAACGTGGTACATGGGGTTTGAATTGGCAATGATGGTGGTGGTGCAAAGCAAGATGTAATGTCAGAACTTTTGGACGGCAATGACTGCCACGAGAGCAACCTTCTCGACATGGAATAACGAGTTTCGGTGTCAATGAGACCCTTACTTGCGTAGTATATCATATGTTCCTGGGCATTGTTGTCTTCTTGGACCAAGACCATGGCGATCATGGTGGCAAGATCAACAAGATAAAGGATATAATCCTTGTAGTAATTGGGAGGTTGGAGCACAGGGGCATGCATGATAGCATGTTTTAATCTTTCAAAAGATTGTTGAGCTTGGTCGTCCCATATGAACGGGACATCTTTCTTCATCAATCTCATGTAGCCCTACGTCTTTTGCGTGAAATTACAGACAAAATGCCTTAAATAAGTTGCCTTCCCTTGAAAACTTTGAAGTTCCGTTATGTTAGTGGGAGGTTGGAGAGCGATAATGGCTGCCACCTTCAGGGGATCAATGCAAATCTCGTCTTTCGAGACTATGAAACCGAGGAGGCATACAGACTCGACACAGAAGATGCACTTGTGAGGGTTCAGGCAGATTTTATACCGCTTGCATCTGAGGAAAACCGCCATCAAATGTTCAATGTGGTACTCGCGCTTCCGTGAATGGGCAGGTAGATCGTCCAAGTAAGGTTCCACAAAGTCCTTCACGTCGTCAAAGGCATACTACATGGCCCACTAGAATGTGGAACCAACATTTTTAAGACCAAAAGGGAGCTTGCGATAAGAAAACGTACCCCAAGGGTAGATGAAAGCTGTCTTGTGCTGATCAGCCGGGAAGATCTCAATTTGTTTGTTGCTGGAAAAGCCATCCATAAATGAAAAGATGATGCTTCCCGCACAATTGTTAATGATCTGGTCGATAAAGGGAGTCGGGTAATTGTCCTTAGGACAAGCCTTGTTGAGATCCCGATAATCGATGCAGACACGAATGGTACCCTGCTTTTTAGCTACAGGGATGATGTTTGAGACCCATTCCGTCAATGGGATAGGGTAAATAAAACCAGCTTTCAAGAGCTTTTCAATCTCTACCTTGATTGCCACAGTCTTTCGGGGGTGCATCAGTCACAACTTTTGTCGGATTGGTTTAGCATCAGGATAGGTTTGAATTGTGTGCGAAACAATAGAGGGGCCTATCCTAGGCATCTCCTCGTAAGTCCAAGCAAACACGTCTCGAAATTTCTTGAACAACGCCATGAACGTTGTGATTTATTCAGGGGAACACTTCTGGCCTAAACGAATGTGTTCCACTACACCAGGAGTAACCAATATGTCGACCGAAATGGTAGGCTCAACGTTGGCCAAGTTTCCTTCAGAGTCCATTTGAAACATCAGTATCGAGGACTGAGAGCAAGGGTAGACATCCAGTGTAAAGATGGTGGAAATGATGTTCTCCACAATATCTAATGAAGGAAGGAAAGACAAACGATGGTGGAGGTCTTCCCATGGAGGATCATCCGCACTCATGATTTCCATAATGGACTCATCAGAATGAAAATTCCACAGCAGAGGATTGGGTAGGGACTATGTCCGCTGTAGAGAACAGGAGGTGGAGGCTACAACTAAGTGGTCCTCCAGAGCTGACTAGATAGCCTCATACGTGAGTTTGGCGGGTGAGAGAGGCATAGTGTCTCCAATTAGGTGTGTGGTGGCTTCGTCAGGTACAAGCCACGAATCAGTAGAGTTGGGAATGGACGAAATCCGCGAGGAGATCATGTTCACCATACTTGAGGCCTGATCTCCCTAACTCAACGTGAGTCTAGAACAAATAGAGACAGAACATAAATAACTCTCCTAGATCTAATTAGAGATCAAGGAACTAGATGCTTTTACCTTTTCAGATCGCTAATCCTTTCTCCTTGAATGCTTCTCCAAGCTTGATGGTCTTCAGATCTCAGCTGCAAAACCTGTCAAGACAACACAACAACGCAAGCAATAAAATGCACCTACACAATAATAGATCTAAGTAAGCGGTTAAGTAAGCAAACTACACAAAATATCATTAACGCAATGAGATTTGGTGGAAAGCACTTATATTACTGTATTAAAAGGGAAATACATAGGATGAAGAGATTACAACCAACGACTTAACGTAGCAACCCTTCTCCGATCAAGCCAATGCCAAAGCCTCCAAAGGGATGATGGATCTCTCAAAGTATGAGTAGAGATCTCTCCTAAGCTAATTTCACCAGCGTATAGATACTATAGACTTCCTCCCTTTGGAATGGGAGTGAGCTTCACTTATATAGGACTAAGTGGGTAGGGTAGGTTGAGATATGGTAGGAGAGAGATATGGGATCCTCCCAAGAGGATAGGAACCGAATGCCAGCTTTCCCAAATGATAGGGATAGGGATACACATTAGCTACCTTCGAGAATGAGCTCGAAGAAGCTATTTTAGTCAATTAACTGACATCGTCGCAGTCTGTAAGAGGACAACCTGCGACGTCGCAGGTTGCATGAGGACAACCTGCGACGACCTCTCAAAACCTAAAAGGAAAAGGTTTGTATCTCTTCTAGGTTGATGACTTAGTCAAGGAACTTCAGGGAATGTTTACACTGACTATCATGGTGGTAAAATTTAGGTGTAACACATCAATCTAATTTAATATTGACCATTGGATTGGAAGAGGAAGTTATGATGAACAAAAAGGGCTAGGGAAAGGCATTTCTATTTCATTATTCACTTTTCAAGAGAGATTTTTGGAGAGGAGAAGGAGAGGAAAAAGAAGAGAGAAGAGAAACTAGGGTTTGAAGAGAATTCGACCCAAAGAGTTAGAGACAGAAAATGGGCACGATTTCCAATGCAAACCAGTGCATTTAATTCAGTCTGTACAATCATTAATGTTGGGCACACAAATAGAGGAGATTTGCTGCATTTAATGAAGGTCGTACTGCTGGAAATTTTCTCACACGTGTGAAGGCCGTACAGTTGCAGACTAGGCATGTTTCCCAAGGCCGTATTGCTAGAATTTAATTACTGTTCGTACAACATCCATATAGGAACAAAATTCTAGGTAAAAGGGCACAGATTTCGAGGCTGAGATTTGGCATGAATTTCTAGAATTTGTATAGACCGTACAACAGGAAAAAGGTATAGTCCGTACAATTGCATGTGTGCGCAGATTGGAACTGTTTTCAAGGTTTTTGTACAACATATTTTTACCAGTGAGATGTTGGCATGCTTTTCGAGAATAAAAGCAAAGATAAGTACTGCTGATTTTGTTTTGTAAATTTTACTGAAAGAAATAAAATCTCTCTCTCTCCCAAATAGGTTTTCCCTTCGGAGTTTTATCATGGGATATTGGCCAAAAATTCCTGAGTCATTTTAATGGTTGAATGATTGTCATTAAATTTCTGAGATTGAAGTTATTGACTGAAAATTAATTTTCTGAATTTTAATGGTGAAAAGAATCTCATGTGTTTTAAGTTGAAGTCAATTTTTTTATGAAAATTTGTGCACATTGGGGTTTAGGAATTAAACTATGCAGAGAAGCTTCTAAAGCTTGAAACTGGGTTGGGATGAAGAAAAAATTTCATGGTATCAGAGTGCATTTAAAGTTCATAATTTAAACATTCAGAAAAATAGGGGTTTACAGAAAAAAATTCAGATTTGAAGAAGTTGGGGTTTTGAAGAAAATTTTCAGAATTCAGAAAAAGTTCTTGAACATGTTAGTTGAACATTACAGGTTGTAGCCATGGTGGTTGGACTTAGAGTTGAGGACATACTAGATGGGGCTACAAATTTTAGCCTATGGAAGGCTGGAATTAAGTTGATACTGGAGGAGAATGAGCTATGGGACATAGTGAATAGTACAACGACAAATCCTGTAACAGTTCCTGCTGATGCTACTGATAAGGTAGCCTTTATGAAGAAGGATGTGAAAGCGAGGAGAATCATACTTGATTCCTTGAAGGATCATGTGATTCCTCATATTTCAGTGAAGGATCATGCTTTTCAGATGTGGACTTATTTGACCAACCTTTACCAAAGTTCTAATGAGAATAGGAAGATGGTGTTAAGGGAGAAGTTGAAGAATGTGCATATGAGCAAAGGGGAAGGCATGGCTTCCTATCTCACCAAGATTACACAGGTGAGGGATGAACTTGCAGCTGTAGGTGAAGTTATACAGGGAACTGAGATGGTGCGTACAACCTTAAATGGCGTGACTCAGCAGTGGAGTGTGTTCGCGCAGACTATTATTGGTCTAGAGAACATGCCTACATGGGATTGTCTGTCGGATGATTTCACACAAGAGGAGACACATAGAGGATACTTACAGGGAAGTTCGTCACAACACAGAGATGATGAGGAGAATGTGGCATTGGTAGCAAAAGGTAAGAAGAAGAAGAAGAAGTTCAAGAAGGGTCCCAAGGGTGGGGACAAACAACATATAGGTGAGCAGAAGAAAGACTTGAGTAAGGTCAAGTGTTTCGCATGTTAGAAGTTTGGATAGTATCCTAGACAGTGTCCGAACAAGAAGAAGAAAGGGCAGCATACAACAGTGATAGCAGAGATGGATGATTTTTCCTCACGGTTTGAGGAAGAGTTCTCTCTATATGCTGTATGTATAGAGAGGACATCTTTCACCAACAGTGATATGAAGAGTGACATGGAGGATTAGATTCAATGTTCATTATTGGTTGGCTATTCTTTTAGTGCTACCACTAACACTTCCACTTGGTACATTGATAGTGGGGCTTCGAGCCATATGATAGGTGTACGTGACATGTTCACAGAGATAACTAAGACAGGCTTGAGTCTTGAGGTGGTATTGGGAGATGACATAGTTGTGAGAGAAGTTGGGCGAGACTGTTATCTTTGAGAGGGAGTCCATGCAGCCTATATCATTGAGGGATGTCTTGTATGTCCCCGGGCTGAAGAAGAACCTTGTTTCATTTTTCGCTATTGAGGACAGGGGTTTTGGAGTATATGTTCTAGATGGGAAAGTTCATATATTTCCCAGAGCAGTAGGACCATCTATTTCATGTGCCATTGGAGTGAGATGTGGGAAACTATACAAGCTTCTCTTCCAGCCTCATCATACATTATCCCATACTAGCAGTAGCATCGAGACATGTGAGTTGTGGCACAGAAGGATGGGTCACCTACCTCATTCGGCAATGAGGTTGTTGAGGGAGATGTCGACATGTTTGCCTTAGTTCAACACAGAGCAGGGTGGTGTGTGCAGAGGGTGTGCTTTGGGAAAGTACACCAAGACTTCTTTTCCGAGCAGTGACACCAGAGCAGGTGGGATACTAGATTTGATTCATTCAGATTTATGTGGACCGATGTCTTCAGCTTCTGTGACAGGTTTTGAGTACTATATAATTTTAATTGATGACCACTCCAGGAAGACCTAGATCTACTTTCTGAGAAGTAAACAATCTCAGGAAGTCTTGCAGAGGTTCCAAGAGTTCAAAGCTCTTGCGGAGAACCAAACAGGTAGGAGGATTCAGGCACTCAGGTCAGACAATGGGGGTGAGTATACCTCCAAGGAGTTTGATGAGTTTTGTAGACAGGAGGGCATCAAGAGGAAGTTGATAGTTCCTTACACTCCACAACAGAATGGAGTTGCAGAAAGGAAGAATAGGGCGGTAGTAGGAGCAGCTAGAGCTATGTTGCATGATCAGAGTCTTCATTTACTTCTATGGGAAGAGGCCTGTAGCACTGTTGTTTATGTTCAGAACATGAGTCCACACCGAGCATTGGGGTGTAAAAATCCTGAGGAGATGTTCACCTGAAAGAGACCTGAGATAGGTCACTTTCTCATATTTGGATGCCTTACATACTCACATGTCCCTTCTGAGAAGACGACAAAGTTAGAGCCTATAGCGAAGAAAGGCATCTTTGTTGGATACGATGAGACTTCGAAGGATTTTCGCATATACCTTCCTGCACAGAATAAAGTTGTTGTTAGGATGGAGGTCATATTTGAGGAGGAGAAATCCTTTAGGAAGTCTTATGATTCAGAGGTGTAGGAGCAGCAGATTGTGTCTCCACAGGTGATAGGTTCACAGAGTTAGAGTGCAGGGTCACAGGTTTCAGGTGTGACTAGGTTATAGGTTACATGTTCTTCAGTTTCAGGGACTCAGTCTACAGGGACTTCTGGGTCACATGTTACAGGTTCTTCAGTTTCAGGGACTTAGTCTACAGGGACTTCTGGAACAGGGACAGGTTCACAGGTTTCACCTTCATGTGATTCGAGTGGTATAGGTTCAGGATCTTTAGGTACAGGATCTCAGGCCACATGTACTTCTTCAGGTAGACAGTTGTCTAATGAGGAGGTTATGGAGGAGAACCTACATGAGGAAGCTACTTCCAAGAAATGTAAGCCGAGTTGGCTTAAGGATCTTGTGAAGGCAGCAGAGCAGTCTGTGGGACCGCCCAAGAGGGAGGTCAGGGAGAGTAAATCACCAGAGATATTTTCCAGTTATATGGCGATGGTGACTAGCTTGAGTGATTCCGAGCCTACTACATTTTAGGAGGCTAACCCACACAAGGTTTGGAGATATGCCATGATGGAAGAGCACAAATGCATCATGAAGAATGGGGTGTGGGAGATTGTTCCGAGGGTAGAGGGTGTTGAAATATTGTAACTTCTAAGAATATTATATTCGTACTTTATTATTCCAGAGATGTTTCATTCCTTCGTGGAGACCCTATTGTATATCTGGAGATGTTTATTCCTCCAAGATATTGTGGTAACTAGGTTTATTAGATATCCCTTGTGGGGTAAGCCTTGAGTTAGTTGTTTATGTTGAGATATTGTAACTTCAAAGAATATTATATTTGTACTTTATTATTCCGGAGATGATTCATTCCTCCTTGAAGATCTTATTGTATATCCGGAGATGTTTATTCCTCCGTCGGAATGTGGTAACTTGGGTTATTAGACTTCCCTAGTGGGGGTCGGCCCTGTATGTGTTATGTGGGTCAAAGGGTTATTAGACCACCCTAGAGGGGTCGGCCCAGTCAGTTATAATGGGGTATTTAACCTAATGGTTAAATACGAGCCTACATGTACTTGTGTAAAATACATATCAGAGTAGTGTATAAATAGAGGAGGTGTGTTCCTCATTATACACATTCACTCACTTGAGGATAACGCACTTGTGGAGGAGAGGTCTGCTATTGTGGAGGAGGAGATCATGTCTCAGGGTTTCATCTTTGTATATTGCTGGTCATCTATATTGAGGAAGCTTTGCTGGGTTTTCTACCCCATGAGGGTTTCCCAGGATAAATCTCTGTCTCTTGTGTTTATGCTGTGCTTGTTGTTTCTTCAGTGATCCTGTATATGCTATTATTGTGAAATGGAATGTAATTCTACTATTTTATGTCTTAGCATCTTGAATTTTAACATGGTATCAGAGCTAACCTGAAGGAAGACAAGGTATGGCACTAAAGACACTTGCTTTACTTACGACAATTTGAAGGTTAGGGTTTTACATAGCAAAAACCAGTCATCGTAGCACTTTCGCTATAAATCCGTTTTGGCGAAGTTTTCGGATCTGAAATTGTTAGAGGACGAAGCTAAAATCTCCAGGTACCTTGTGTCCAAAGGACAACCTCTAATTCGTTGTACTTTGTGATTTATGATCTGTACAATATAGGGTTTCTGCCTCTTCCAGATCTGAGTCAAAATCAGGTGACCTTGGGAAAAAGGTCATAACTTGGGCTAGGAAGCTCCAAATGAAATTTCGTGAAACGTGACAGGTAGTACACAGACTGTACTATCTCAGAAAACTTTTTCAGGGGCCGAAGTTGAATAAGTGACACGTGGCATGCCGTACAAGTTCACTCTCCTGTATTATCCCATAAACAGGTCATGTTGCGACACTTGGCATAACTCTCTCTCAGAGAATCCAATTGAGGTCATACCTATCAGGATGGAAAGATAACAGGCCGAGCTATCTCAGAAAACATTTTTAGAGGCCGAAGGTCAAACAGTGACACGTGGCACGCCGTACAAGTTCGCTATCCTGTATTTTCCCAAAACAGGTCACATTGCGACATTTGGCATAACTCTCTCTCAGAACATCCAATTGAGGTCAGACCTGTCAGGATGGAAAGCTTACAGGTCAGGCTATCTCAGAAAACGTTTTCAGACCCTGTGGATCAAAAAATTTTGGAGTTACACCAGAAACAATCAAGTACATATTTCTGTCAAAACAGAATTATTTTTTGGTACCTTCATTCATGGCTTCCGGAATTTAGGGCTTTGAAGAAAGTTGGAATTTTTGTAATCGGAGACCACGGCTGGATGCTACTCATCAAAATAGAAATTTAGAGACCAAGATCAGAATTTTTGGTTGGGAAGAAGGCCGGGCTTGATTAGACCCTAGTTCGGGACTTTGATCAGAAAAGTGGAAAATTAGGGCTTCTGTAAAAATGGGAATTTTTGAAATCTGTGACCACGGCTGGAAGCTCCTCAGAAAAATAGAAGCTTAGAGCTTTGGATCAAACCTTTTGATGGGGCAAAAGAGTGGGCTTCATCAAACCCCAGTTTGGGGTCACGTCCAGTGAATCCGAAAGTTTCAAAGCTCCAGGTCCAGTTCTTGCAAATCAAGTGGATTGAGTTAATCCTAGAAGAAGATGGATTGGTCACCTGCATAAGTGAAGAAGTTCCTGTCTCAGAGGGAGATGAGGATAAGGGCTTACATAAGAAGAATACAAGCGATCTCGACAGGTATGACTCATCGAGGTATGTTTCGATATTTGTCCATGATTAAGTTTATGGTATGTTTGTCTTCAGGTTATTACAGTTAGTACAATTTTGATTTTAGATTTGTCGTATAACCTTAACAAAATTATGAATGCATGATAGAAGATATTCATTGGTTAGGGTGTTGACACTTATGATTGTACTAATGCATTATGATGTTGTGTGAGGTTGATGTTGTCTGCTAACAAGATACAGGTACATCACAAAAGACAAATCAGGTTCCATGACCATGAAAACATGAAGACAAAGACTCATCCATAATCTTTGTTCTACTTACGAGGTATGTATGACTTTGTTATATTATGCTTAACCTATGAGACATGCAGGTTCTAGCTCAGGATCTCTAAATCATTGAAGAGATTGTTTAGGTATGTTGTACATAACCAAGTAGGTATACTAATCCAGGTATGTTTCCAATGAATCTTACCTTGTGTTAGGATCCCTTATATAAGTATACTTGATATGATTGGTTATGCTTATTCATAAAGTTAGTAATCAAGGGTTTATGCATGATTTAATTAACCAGAAGAGTACTATGATCAAACAAGAATATGCATGAGTAAAAGAAGACTTACTTGAAACCCTGAATACTAATGATCATGACTATACATATTCAAGATTATTTAGAATTAGAATGTTTTGAGAATATACTAATGAATGAATGTTTGTGTATGAGATCATGAGGATGACACTAGTGCACACTTGAGCATGCACAGTGGTACAGAATGAATAGAAGTTCAAAGGACATATAGAAGATCAAGCGGGAGGCAACCACACAAACATAAAAGATAAGTATTTGAGTTGTTATTTGAAATAGTAAATGATATTTCTTGTATGCATATTTGTATTCCTAGAACATATCATGCTGAGTGCAAAAATTCATAGAGCATTGAACATTATACTACTAATATGCATATGATTGGTAAGTTGGACAAACATTCCATTGTTGCTTGTCTAGAATGAAACCTCTTTGCTGACATGCTGAGAGCTGTGCACACTCTCGATAGTATGTTCTGGTAGAGATGGAAGGCATCTAGATAGCCACTGTATGCATACAGGATATGGGAAAGTGTTGTGCCAAAGTATTGGTCAAGATAGTTGCATAACTATATAAATGATATCTGTATGCATAATAGGTTATCATGATTTCATGATTATGAAGGATTACTAATCATGTACTTAATTTTGTTTTGTAGGAAAGATCATGAAGAACACCGAACAAGTGATGGATGTTCAACAAGAAGATTTACAAATCAAACAAAATATAGAAGGCTTGTGGCTAGAAGATTCTCTTAGAAAGAGGAAGAGAATCATGATGAGATGTTTGCTCCAAGTGGCTAGATAAGACCATTCTCTTAATGGTGCAATTAAAGAAGAAGTGTGAATCAGGTTCTATATGGGTTCCCAGAATCGATAGTATATTGATGAGAATACATGTGGGGATTGTATCATCCTTGAACACTTGTTCTAAAGTGAGCCGTAGACAAGTGTCTTCGAGAAAGAAAAGGGATTGGATCATCCCTGGACTTTCAATCCTAAAGAGAGCCGTAGACGTAAGGTCTCCGAGAATGAAGTCCTTAGTGGACAGTTGAGGGGATTGGATCATCCCTGGACTTTCAGTCCTAAAGAGAGCCGTAGACGTGAGGTCTCCGAGAATGAAGTCCTTGGTGGACTTGAGGGGATTGGATCATCCCTGGACTTTCAGTCCTAAATAGAACCGTAGACGTGAGGTCTCCGAGAATGAAGTCTTAGTGGACTTGAGGGGATTGGATCATCCCTGGACTTTCAGTCCTAAAGAGAGTCGTAGACGTGAGCTCTCCGAGAATGAAGTCTTTGGTGGACTTGAGGGGATTGGATCATCCCTAGACTTTCAGTCCTAAAGAGAGCCGTAGACGTGAGGTCTCCGAGAATGAAGTCCTTGATGGACTTGAGGGGATTGGATCATCCCTGGACTCTCAGTCCTAAAGAGAGCCGTAGATGTGAGGTCTCCGAGAATAGAGGATAGGACTGCATCGTCCCTGAACTGATAGTTCAAAATGTACGTGAGGACTGCATCGTCCATGAACTGGGTTCAAAATGTACGTGAGGACTGCATCGTCCATGAACTGGGTTCAAAATGTACGTGAGGACTGCATCGTCCATGAACTGGGTTCAAAATGTACGTGAGGACTGCATCGTCCATGAACTGGGTTCAAAATGTATGTGAGGACTGCATCGTCCATGAACTGGGTTCAAAATGTACGTGAGGACTGCATCGTCCATGAACTGGGTTCAAAATGTACGTGAGGACTGCATCGTCCATGAACTGGGTTCAAAATGTACGTGAGGACTGCATCGTCCATGAACTGGGTTCAAAATGTACGTGAGGACTGAATCGTCCATGAACTGGGTTCAAAATGTACGTGAGGACTGCATCGTCCATGAACTGGGTTCAAAATGTACGTGAGGACTGCATCGTCCATGAACTGGGTTCAAAATGTACGTGAGGACTGCATCGTCCATGAACTGGGTTCAAAATGTACGTGAGGACTGCATCGTCCATGAACTGGGTTCAAAATGTACGTGAGGACTGCATCGTCCATGAACTGGGTTCAAAATGTACGTGAGGACTGCATCGTCCATGAACTGGGTTCAAAATGTACGTGAGGACTGCATCGTCCATGAACTGGGTTCAAAATGTACGTGAGGACTGCATCGTCCATGAACTGGGTTCAAAATGTACGTGATGGGATTGCATCGTCCCTAGACATGAGACTTGTCTTAAAGTGATAAGGACTAATCATCCTGTAAGTAGATTGGGATTGCATCGTCCCTAGACATGGTGAGGTGTCTTAAAGTGATAAGGACTAATCCTCCTGTAAGTAGATTGGGATTGCATCGTCCCTAGACATGGTGAAGTGTCTTAAAGTGATAAGGACTAATCATCCTGTAAGTAGATTGGGATTGCATCGTCCCTAGACATGGTGAGGTGTCTTAAAGTGATAAGGACTAATCATCCTGTAAGTAGATTGGGATTGCATCGTCCCTAGACATGGTGAGGTGTCTTAAAGTGATAAGGACTAATCATCCTGTAAGTAGATTAGGATTGCATCATCCCTAGACATGGTGAGGTGTCTTAAAGTGATAAGGACTAATCATCCTGTAAGTAGATTGGGATTGCATCGTCCCTAGACATGGTGAGGTGTCTTAAACTGATAAGGACTAATCATCCTGTAAGTAGATTGGGATTGCATCATCCCTAGACATGGTGAGGTGTCTTAAAGTGATAAGGACTAATCATCTTGTAAGTAGATTGGGATTGCATCGTCCCTAGACATGGTAAGGTGTCTTAAAGTGATAAGGACTAATCATCCTCTAAGTAGATTGGGATTGCATCGTCCCTAGACATGGTGAGGTGTCTTAAACTGATAAGGACTAATCATCCTGTAAGTAGATTGGGATTGCATCATCCCTAGACATGGTGAGGTGTCTTAAAGTGATAAGGACTAATCATCTTGTAAGTAGATTGGGATTGCATCGTCCCTAGACATGGTAAGGTGTCTTAAAGTGATAAGGACTAATCATCCTGTAAGTTGATTCGGGATTGCATCATCCTTAGACATGGTGAGGTGTCTTAAAATGATAAGGATTGATCATCCTGTAAGTTGATCTGGATTGCATCATCCATAGACATGAGAGATGTATTAAATTGAGAGGGATTGATCATCCCATAAGTGGATCAGGATTGTATCATCCTTGGACCTATGTCCTAAAGTGAGAGGGATTGACCATCCCGTAATTGGATCATGTGTGTTGCAGGGTATGCTGCTGTTGTGTATACTTGTATCAGTGTGGATACTTGTATTGATAGATGTATTAGTGAGAATACATGCTTTTGATGATAGATGTATTAGTGAGAATACATGCTTTTGATGATAGATGTATTAGTGAGAATACATGCTTTTGATGATAGATGTATTAGTGAGAATACATGCTTTTGATGATAGATGTATTAGTAAGAATACATGTTTTGATGATAGATGTATTGGTGAGAATACATACTTTTGATGATACATGTATTGATTAATGTACTTGTATGGTTGAGGATACTTATGTTGTAGATCGAGATGATCCAGATGCTGTAGATCGAGATGATCCAGATGTTGTAGATCGAGATGATCCAGATGCTGTAGATCGTGATGATCCAGATGCTGTAGATCGAGATGATCCAGATGGTGTAGATCGAGATGATCCAGATGCTGTAGATCGAGATGATCCAGATGCTGTAGATCGAGATGATCCAGATGCTGTAGATGAGATGATCCAGATGCTGTAGATCGAGATGATCCAGATGTTATAGATCGAGATGATCCAGATGCTGTAGATCGAGATGATCCAGATGTTGTAGATCGTGATGATCCAGATGCTGTAGATCGAGATGATCCAGATGTTGTAGATCGAGATGATATGACGATGCTGATGATCATGAGATGACGATGTTGATGATCGTATGATGACGATGCTGATGATCGTGAGATGACGATGCTGTTGATCATGTGATGACGATGCTGATGATCGTGTGATGGTGATGCTGACAATCATGAGGATTCAGATATTGATGTTGCTGTAGCTGTTTGAGTGCTGCAGAAGATAAAGACTCAGTACTGAAGATGTTGATGTTCCAGTATTGAAGATATTCCAGTAACTGGTTGAGTTACTGATGATGTTGAGAAAGCTTCCAATGATTTATAGATGTATCATGTATGATGTTGATGACTCCTTGCTCGTGCAGATGCTGTTATAATATCCTTCTCGTTAAGGGGGAGTGTTGAGATATTGTAACTTCAAAGAATATTATATTTGTACTTTATTATTCCGGAGATGATTCATTCCTCCGTGAAGATCTTATTGTATATCCGGAGATGTTTATTCCTCCGTCGGAATGTGGTAACTTGGGTTATTAGACTTCCCTAGTGGGGGTCGGCCCTGTATGTGTTATGTGGGTCAAAGGGTTATTAGACCACCCTAGAGGGGTCGGCCCAGTCAGTTATAATGGGGTATTTAACCTAATGGTTAAATACGAGCCTACATGTACTTGTGTAAAATACATATCAGAGTAGTGTATAAATAGAGGAGGTGTGTTCCTCATTATACACATTCACTCACTTGAGGATAACGCACTTGTGGAGGAGAGGTCTGCTATTGTGGAGGAGGAGATCATGTCTCAGGGTTTCATCTTTGTATATTGCTGGTCATCTATATTGAGGAAGCTTTGCTGGGTTTTCTACCCCATGAGGGTTTCCCAGGATAAATCTCTGTCTCTTGTGTTTATGCTGTGCTTGTTGTTTCTTCAGTGATCCTGTATATGCTATTATTGTGAAATGGAATGTAATTCTACTATTTTATGTCTTAACATCTTGAATTTTAACAGTTTAGGGGTTATTAGACTCTCCTGGGAGAAGTCGGCTCTGTTAGGGTGAAAATTCAATTAGGAGTTGAGTATAAATAGAGGAGGTGTGTTCCTCATTTATCTCATTCATTCACTCACTTGTGATTGGCACATAGTAAAGAGAGAGATCCGCATAGGAGGAGAAGGAGCTCTTGTTTGGTGGCTACATCTTGTATTGGTTGATTATCTATATTGAGGAAAGCTTTGCTGGGTTTTCTACCCCATGAGGGTTTCCTAGGGTAAATCTTTGTCTATCTTGTGATTGTGTTTCTTTCAGTGATATTTCCTGTGAAATTAGGCTAAAATTAACATGGTATCAGAGCTATCCTGAATAGGACATCTTTCAAAAGGTGAAAATACCTCTCTCTCCTCCTTCGGTAAAAATTAGGGTTTATGCAAAAGTTGAAATTTTTGGAATCTGATTGCATGGCTGGATAGCCCTCCTCAAAATTGAAGTTTTGAGCCCTAGATTGAACTTTTTGAGTGGGTAGAACCTAGGGCTTCGTCAAACCCTAGTTTGACTTCTGGACCAGAAAACCAGTAAACCAGAAAAAGTGCGCACCAGAAAACCATAAAAGGTGCGAACTAGAAAACCATAAATTCTGTTGCAGATCCGAAAGTTGCTAATCAGATTTGAAGGATGCAATCCTTACCTAAGGATTTAGGCAATCCGGTGATGAAATCCATGGAAATACTGTCCCATTTTTGCTCCGGAATGGGCAATGGTTGTAATAGGCCGGCTGGACATGTAAGTTCTGATTTGTTTTGTTGACATGCTTTACATTCATTCACATACTTCTGAACATCTTCCTTCAGCCCCTTCCAAAAAAATCTTTGCCTCAACTGTCTATAAGTTTTGAAGATCCCCGGATGGCCCGCTAGTGGGGAATCATGTGCTTCTTGCAAAATTCGGTACTTGAGCTTGGAGTTATGAACTAAATAAATTCTTCCCTTATAATATATCAGCCCATTCAAAATCCTATAATTATCATCCCCTTTGATTCCATCCAACACATCACAAGCAAATTTGTCTTTGGCATATTCAACTAGTAGCATGTTTTTCCAATCCTTGGCAATATCCATGAGAGAAAAGGAAGGCCTTCTTGACAAAGCATCTGCTACAATATTATTCTTTCCTTTGACATATTCAATATCAAAATCATAAGCTTGAATCTTTCTTACCCACTTTTGTTTCCTTTCATTTAGATCCTTTTGGGTGAGAAAGTGTCTTAGACTATTATGGTCAGTTTTCACCACAAACTTGCTTCCCACCAAGTATTGTCTGAATTTGGCCAATGCATGCATAATGGCCAGCATTTCTTTATCATATATGGAGTAAAGTTTTTTATGAGGCTGCAACTTTCTACTCTCAAAGGCTATGGGGTGTTGGCCTTGCTTTAGGACAGCCCCTATTCCTCCACCTCTCTACCCATTATTTTAGAAAAGAACTCTTTTTCTGCTACTATCTCTTCTTCAACCAAAACTTCTTCAACTACTGATTCAAAGGGTGGTGTTTTATTTGTTTGGATTCTTGTTAATACCATCAGGTGCGAAGACCATGCTCTGATACCACTTGTAATATCCCTTTTTCAAATTTTATTAAAATGCCCAATTTTTCACTTTTTTTCCCAATTTCGACCTTTGACTAGTTTTACTGTTTTGACCTCCAAATCAACCCAAATGCTCCCAAATATTCTGTAGGAGTGTATGAATGGTATTTAGACTTGAATATAAGGTTCATGGATGTTTTATGGCCCTCCAAATACTGCTGCAAACTTGATTTGTATTCTGATCAATATATGTAATTTTGACTAGTAATTTGTGCATCAAATCCCCCTCCGGTAACACTGCAAATGGCCTTCCAAATGCCTCCAAAATCCCACAAATTTATGAACAGAGGTATATAATGTGTTAAGTATGTGATTAAGGTCTCATATGCACCATTAATTGATTTTTAATACTGTTCTAACTCTCTCACATTCAACAGCAAAAACCCCCAATTCGACCCTTGGGGAAATGGCACTATTTCACCTCCCAATACAACTAAACTGAGTAAAAATGCTTCAAATGCTCAAGTACAGTACATGAAACTTGTAGAATACATCCATGGCAATATATTTATCACAAATATATCAGAGAATCATCCATACATTCGAAATCATCATCAATACATTGGCTCACAACAAGGTAGTGGGGAAATGGCATTGTTCTTCCATTAAAAATGAGATTTATACATTTCTACTTGGAATTTCGACCTGAAACTTTTTGGAGATGAAGAAAAGAGTATTTAATTCATATTAAAAAAGAAATGGGGCATTAGAATCTCCCCCAAATAGTACAATAGCTCACCAAAAACGCACTCCCTCAAGGAGCACGAATATGCCTTCAAAATTGGAAACGGTGGAGAGAAAGTGCTGCACTAAATCAAACCATGAAACTTCCTGTAGCTGCTACCTGCAAATACAAAATCCATTAAAGCACCATGAAAGACCTGAGTGGCCTCTCCAAACACCAACTTGGATGGGAATCTTTCACCCTCGAAATTGGCTAAGGAAAGAAACTAGTCATCCACTAGCTCTCTCTTCACAAATGCAATTTTTCTCAAATCATCAAAAGCCATTCTCATACTTGATTTCTACATTTTATAACCAACATTAGCCTTCAAGGGGTCGAAATCCTCTCAATAGATTCAATAATTTTCCATTTAGAAAATATTCCTCATTTGCCACTTGTCTCCTAGTTCCAACCTTCCATCTTCTCCCAAATTCGAATTTGAGTCTCTTTAGATTCCTCCAACTCCATGAGCGCCTTCTTGAGCCTATTTTTGGGGCTGACATGTCATAATGGTCAGGTGTAAGAAGTCAGGTCTGAATTTTGTCATAAAATGTCATAGATGCTTCATTATTGTTGTCATAAAACTAGGGAATCTAGCCCATGTGTCCACTAGTCTCCAATTTGACTCTTCCTCTCCCATGGAGGTTACTATTCCTTCCCATTTCGACCTAATATGCTCAATGCCATGTGTTATGACTTACCAAATCACCCAAGAGTGTTCACCTTCCCATGAATTCGAATTGGCAAGAGAGAGCTGCCATGTGTCATTGAAAAATCAAGCTAGTGTGGGTCCCACCACCTCCATATGTCTCCAAAACCACTTGCCACTTAGAATTTCTCTTGAATTTATTTATTCATCATATTTATTAAATTCTTGAACCCTTCTAATGTCTAAATATCATTTATTAGTTTCCTTATTACCATCCCACATGTGCCCATCCAACCTAGGAAACTAGTAGGATTGATGGGATTGTCTTACTATGCACTTATTTGAATGGGGACATTACATAGGGCAAGGCATTTCTATTTCATTATTCACTTTTCAAGAGAGAGTTTTGGAGAAGAGAAGGAGAGGAAAAAGAAGAGAGAAGAGAAACTAGGGTTTGAAGAGAATTCGACCTAGAGAGTTAGAGACAGAAAATGGGCACGATTTCCAATGCAACCAATGCATTTAATTCAGTCCGTGCAATTAATGCCGGGCACACAAATTGAGGAGAGTTGCTGCATTTAATGAAGGCCGTACTACTAGAAATTTTGTCACATGTGTGAAGGTCGTACAGTTGTAGGCTGGGCACATTTCCCAAGGCCGTATTGTCAGAATTTAATTACTGTCCGTACAACATCCGTACAGGGACTAAATTCTAGGTAAAAGGGCACATATTTCGAGGCTGAGATTTGGCACGAATTTCTAGAATTTGTACAAATCGTATAGTTGCACATGTGAGCAGATTGGCACTGTTTTCAAGGTTTTTGTACATGTTTTTACTAGTGAGATGTTGGCATGCTTTTCGAGAAGAAAATAAAACATAAGTACTGTTGATTTGTTTTGTAAATTTTACTGAAAGAAATAAAATCTCTCTCTCTCTCCCAAACAGGTTTTCCCTTCGGGGTTTTATCCTTGGCTATTGGCAAAAAATTCTTGAGTCATTTTAATGGTTGAATGATTGTCATTAAATTTCTGAGATTGAAGTTATTGACTGAAAATTATTTTTCTAAATTTTAATGGTGAAAAGAATCTCATGTGTTTTAAGTTGAAGTCAAATTTTTTATGAAAATTTGTGCACATTGGGGTTTGGGAATTAAACTATGTAGAGAATCTTCTAAAGCTTGAAACTGGGTTGGGATGGTAAAAAAATTTCACCTAGTTCATAGGGATAAGCTTAGGGATAAGCTTCCATGTAACCAAGGTTTCTAGAATCCACTCGAAGCTTCTTCTTCTCCTTTTAAACCAATAATGTCACACTTTGTACACAGGAAACTCACATCTTTGGAGAATGACACGCCTTGTCCAAAGGAAACAAGTGTCACTGATGTGCTCTGTCTATCTGCAGAGCACGTCACCAGGCGGTTGACACACATTGACAACGTGTAAGGTAAGTCGGGGTGACAACAAAAGGAAAAAAGAGTAACAACAACTCTTCTCTCAATTAATTGGCCTAAGTTATTTTAGGAACCAGGGAAAATGAAGGACACATAACTCATGATGATGATATTTTGGTGTAACAGACTCCTCCCCAAATCCTGAAGCTAGTGAAATAGGGTAGGTGAGGTGATTCAAAATATGGAAGTTCGAGCCAAGGACCATCGGTCAGAGTGCCGAACAAAGACTCCTGCAGTGTAACAAACTCTGAGATATATGTCTCAAATGACTCATAACATGATTTCCAACCAATACATTGCAGATCCATGGTGATATTGACTGACTAGATACAATAATGGCTACTAGACACAAACATAGATCTATGATGAGATAATTACACAACCACAACCAATACAAGGGTGGATCTGTGTGGTATGACTCAAAAAATATCCATCGCAGCCTGGGTAAGATACATAAGCTAACCCAGAGTCTTCAATACAAACCTGCAATGATACAAATCTAACCATGTGATTACAATGTGTTGAAGTCGAACATGGTAGAAACCACTTGATTACCGGTCATTGATATAAACTGTTAACAAGTGCGATGGAAATCGCCATCGATGTCAATGATTCCCAAGGTATAATAGTACATACTACCGAATGTGAATTAATGAACTGAGGTTGAACATTCAGTGGAATATTTCAATCAGAAGTCAATGATGTGAACTTACTGTTGAAAGCGAGGTAACCTGCCATTGAGGCATGCAGGCCCAAGGTACTTGACTGGTTTCTAGGTTCAATCCTTGGATGATGAGTTGAAGTCGCTAAGGATAAATCCATAGAAGGAGAGCCATGATGTTTCCCTCATCATCGACATGAAACAAGATCAAAGATTTTTTGGAGTAGATCGGACTGTAGAATGAATTTCGAGACTGAATTAGGGGTGACTGACATAAAGGATGGTATAACGACTGCAGAGGTTGAATCAATCAACATAATTCTCTTGAACATGGAATGGCATGACTTGGCATCATTGACACGATGATACAGATACCAATACCTAATGCAAAAAGTGGTTGATTTGTTCTTCGAATGACCCAAAGGAGTATGATGAATCATGGAATTCGTGAGACTCGAGGGAAAGTAGATAACCCAAGTAGTATGAATGAAATGAAAACGAATGCCATGTTCAAGAGAGACTATGTGCTTCCATTAATACAACTTAATACAAACTCTTTCCTTATTCCCCATCATGATTGATGAGTATCTCTTTGTTTATTAATGAGCTTGAGGAGGATAACAGATGCTTGGTATAGCTCATCCTTAGGGTGAGTCCAATATCACATGTTTAACGAACCTTAGAGAGGAGGGGTTCGTCCCTAAAAGGGCCCTTCAATATTAGATTTTAAGGAGTCCAAAGAAGGTAAAATCAGAGTTATTTCATGTTTAGAGAGTCTGAAAGGACTAAAGAAGACTCCAATGAGTACTTTTTTGTAAATTTTAGTCTCCTCACTCGAAAATGGATAAAAAAATGTGAGAGAGAACTCTTCTAGTCATGATTAAATAGAGTGCTACTTTTTTCGTAAATAGTCTCGCTGGTCCGAAAAAGGGATAAATTATCACCAGAAAGACGACCTTTCTAATACTTTTACAAGCTTGAAAGAATCAAGTTTGCTTGGCGATCTTTTCCTATTTAGGGAGTTTGAAAAGAGATTAAAGAAGAACTCTAGGGGAGTTCCTTTTTTGTAGAAGTTTTACGAGTCCGAAAAGGGATAAAATCTAACTCGATGACTTATTCTCATGTTTTTACGAGCGTGAGAAAAGAAAAAAACTCAGCTCGATACCTTTTATACTTAGCTTTAATGAGCATGATAATGGTATCAAGAACACTCTAAATCATTTTATACTTGATGAAGACTATGAAAAGTCAACAATGGTCTCTACTATAGTCAAAACATTACCCACCTCCACTTGCAAGCTTAAAAACAAAGTTAAGAGCCATCACAAGGTTTTAAAACGCTAAAACAAGATTAACCATAGTAAAAAACCCACAAAATAATAATAATGAAAAAGGGAATATTCCATTTTGGTTATAAAAAAGGGTGAATAGTAAAAAATATTTACGATTTCATTTTTACCAAGTTAAATAGTGGAATAAACCTCTTTCAAGCTCAATCTTGCGGGAGCCTGGGTCGATCATTCAGCTTCTCGTCGGTTCAAGGTAACTCTAAACCTTCTTCCCTTTGATTTGATGGTTGAAAATTTGTTTTTTATGCAAGTTTTTTGGGGTTTTGGGACTCATCATTAGGGGTAATTGTGCGCCTTGGGTGACGCATTTTCCCCTTTCGGGAAATGTGTCACTCAGGAGTGCCCCACCTTCCCTACAGGTAAACTGCGTCGCTGATGCCCTGTATGTAAAGACGGGGTGTGTCGGCGCAATTTGGCCCATAAACTTTGGAATGGGGCCCAAAAAACAATTCATAAAGCAATGAAAAGGATCTAATGCTTATTATTTTGATGTTGATGCAGGGTTTAGCCATTAAAATGGTGCAGTGGAAAGAGCATGAGCATGAATTGGAGGATGTGCAAACCGCAAATGATCCTCACTCCAGGAATGCTTTGAGGGAGTTTGAGTTGCTCAAATTATTTCACGTACAGGGAATGAGAGCCCAAATACAGTTATTGGATTATTTGATTCGGTTATGGGATCTGAATCAACAGTATTTAAGATTTGGAACACATATCCTCACGTTAGACATTGAGGATATATACTTATTGACAGGATTTTCCAGTAGTGGGGCCCCAATTACCCTATCCATACCCAGGGGTAGCGACCAGTCCAATGAGGATATCATAGCATAGTTCTGCACTCCAGGCACACAGATGTTGGGTGGGAAAATTCCCATAAAAAATGTTTGGGACCGTCCCTTGAGGACTGTATTGTTTACCATTGAGCGAGTGTCGGGAAGTAGGGCCCCACATTATGCCACCAAGGCCCACATGATGTATGCCATCAAGTGTATGGATCCCACTGTGTTCAACTGGTGTGAGGGGATCCTCGCAATCTTAAAGGACCAACCGACCAAGTTCCGCAGAGGGGAGTTGAAATGATTTGGTTATGTCTCTATTGTGGTCTATTTATTTTTAGAGAGGGTTCCACTTCTCCGTCCTCAGGTTGAGATCAGTGATCTCGATCCAAGAGATCCATGCATGCTGAGGTGGGCCAAGGTGATGGCCCGCCATGGTGGCGGTGGGCCAATGATCACATACAGGCCGACTTTCTTCAGGTGGCTACGCAGCCAACTCCTTGTGGTTTAGGATTATGCATATGCGGGGGCAGACTTCAGATGAGATCCCGATTTATCTCTTCCAGATGGAGAGTAGTGGGGAGAGATTGGTAAGAAAGAGACTATCTTGTTTTTATGTATTTTATGATTTTTTTTATGTAGTACTGATATCTCATATTTTGCTTACACAGATATTGGCCCATCAAGATCGGCAGTATCCTCACCCATCGAGAGGCAAGAAGTAGTTCGTGAGATGGAAGTGGTCCATCAGGATGTTATGGAGGAGTTGGATGAGCTGGAGGAGAACCTCCAGCGCCTGATTGCTGATATTCTAGACATCTCCATTGACAACCTGCCGCGACACTACCAGCATAGGATTGTTGGATTTTCGGTTCGTTTTGGTCGGTTACTCCACTGGGTGGATAGGGCCATCATATGCTACCACGAGCACCCTTAGGGATATGATGCATATATGATGTTGTAATGAAAGACATAGGCTTCATATTTTTGTATATGTGACATACTGAAAGCCACGAGCTTCATATTTTTGTATCAGTACCTTTTTGTACAACATTTTTCCAGACTTGATATATAAAACACTATCTAGCGGTTTATACACTGTTTTTTTATGATGATTTGGATCTTATGCATGCTTTCCTATACACTATGAATAGTTTACATGTCATGTTGATTATGTATCTTCGATAAAAAGTTATTATGAATGTGCAATATGCAAATCTAGTATAAAGTTGGCTAATGAATCAACAATCCTATTCATACATCTCGACATATGATGGTATTGAATGGATTCAAAAGACGTCTCCAAGAGATGTACCCTCTGAAACAAATGAAGTAATGTAGGGTCACAGATAGCGTAGACTCAGTTCAGATGAGAGACCACTAGTTGATAATCAAGGTAGATGAAAACATGGTCCACACCAAGGGAAAAAGTGTCAATCAACAGTTCGATCACCGCGTGGTATTCAACGACGTTATTGGTTGCAGGACCTAGGAAAGTTCCTCCTGAGCTCATTAGTTCACCTGCATGGGAATAAAGTACCCAAGCTGGCGAGGAGTGGTTCCGGTTGTGCCGGATAGCACCATCTGCGAATCCATAGCAGTTTTCCATCTGTACATCCAGGCAGAACATGGTATAAGCGAATATCGAGATAAGACCCCAACGCACTAAAAGCAAGTGTCACACCAAACAAAAACACACGTCATGTATAATATATACAAGGTACTAATGCAATATCTCTTAAGCATAGTACCTCTTTAAGTAGATCCCATATCGAGGCTCCCCTAAGGATATTCCGTCATAGTCAACTAAGTCATAAGCTCCCTTTTCCAAGACACGTTTTACATTGTATGGCCCGTGCCACATGGACTCAAGTTTTCCTGCTCCCAACTTATCATGTTTTTGGTCGTATGTCGGGACCAAATCACCCTCGTTGAAGATACAGGGTTTTACGGATTTTCCATATTGGGCCTTGATCCATTTCTAATGCGATTCATTGGCTAGAGCTACATCACAGCGGGTTTCGTTGAGTTTTGCTAAGTCTAAGAATAGTTCTTCCTCAACAATTGTGTTTGGTAAAAGTTCAAGGGCTAGTTTTAAGGATGGAATTTCACACTCAATAGGAAATACTACATCTAGACCATACACCAACTGAAAGGGTGTGAAACCAGTGGCGGTTTTGATGGAAGTCCGATTTCCCACAGGGTTGAAAAGAGCATCACATGCCAATTTGACTTATGCATACCTACCGCGCCGAATCATGGTTTTCAAGACCTTGTTAATGGATTCTACTTGTCCATTCGATTGGGGATAGGAGGGGGTTGAGTTTTCATGATGAAATCCCAAATTAGCACTTAATTCATCTACCATATTGTTTTGGAAATGTGATCCATTATTTGTGACGATGGCTTGTGGGACTTCGAATCTAGCGATGATATGATTGAACATAAAGAGTGCGGTCATTTCGCCATCTTCCTTGTATGTAGGCATGTCCTCGGCCCATTTTGTAAAGTAGTATACACCGGAGATGATATAACCATGCCCCCGGCCGAGGTAGGCTTACAATGCATGAAGTCAATGCCCCATTTGGAAAAGGGGCCAACGACAATAATTGGATGGAGTGGGGATAGGTGTGAGCGCTTTTTATGATGAAAATGCTGGCAAGGAGGACATTTCTTGACCGCTTCCATGCAATCTTTGAAGATGGAGGGCCAGTAGTATCCAACGCGTAATATCTTCTGGGCTGTAGCCATCCCAGGAAGGTGATCGCCACATGCCCTCGAGTGGCAATCATTCAAGACATGATCGACCTCCTCGTGAGTTAAACAACGTTGTAAGATGGAATCAATGCCACAGTGTATAGAGTATCATCGATGATCAAGTAATATTTTGCATGGTGACGGATATGATGGCGTTCATAGCGGGATAAGTGAGTTCCAAAGCATTGTGTTTGGAGATACAAGGTGATATCTCCATACCAACTTTCAGAAGTACTAATAAAAAACAATGACTCATCGGGGTGAGATTCAATGGGCTCAGATTCTTGATCAATACAGGGAAGATCACAAATGAGCTCTATGAATACCAGTGACTTTTTGGATTTATCCTTTTGAAGCTGGAGGTTGAATTCTTGGAGAATTACGATCCAGCATGAGTATTTGACCCCTAGTACCTAACGTGTGAGGACGTGGTACATAGGATTAGAATCAACAATCATGGTAGTAGTCCGGAGAAGGATATAGTGACAAAAAATCTGTACAACAATGGTTGCTTCCAGAGCTAACTTCTCCACATGCTAATAACAAGTTTCAAAGTCTATGAGACCCTTACTAAGGTAGTAGATAACATGTTCCTATGCGTTTCTATCTTCCTGTAATAAAACCATAGAGATAGTTGATGTAGAGGTAGCAAGATAAATGATGTAACCCTTGGTGTAATCTAGTGGTTGTAACACAAGTGGATGAGTAATAACGTGCTTGATATTGTCAAAGGCCTTTTGGGCATAGTCATCCCAAATAAACGAGATGTCCTTCTTTAACAATCGCATGTAACCCTATGTTTTTTCTGCAAAATTACAAATGAAACGACGCCCCTGCAAACTTTGAAGTTCCGTAATATCCGTGGGTGGGGGTAGGGAGACCACAGGGAGACAATGGCCTCTACCTTGAGGGGGTCAATGTGGATCCCATATTTGGAAATGATGAAGCCAAGGAGACGTCCGGAATCCACACAGAATATGCACTTATGGGGATTTAAAAGGATATTGTACCATCGACATCTGAGAAACACAACCATTAGATGATCAATGTGAAACTCACGAAGATTTGAATGAGCGGTTAAATCATTGAGTTAGGGTTCCACAAAATCCTTGATATCGTGAAAGGCATACGACATGTCCCACTAGAATGTGCACCATCATTTTTAAGGCCAAAAGGTAATTTGCGATTGGAAAACTTACCCCATGGGAATATGAAAGCAATTTTATGTTGATCTGCTGGGTGGATCTCAACTTGATTATAGCTAGAAAAACCATCCATGAATGAAAGATGACACTTCTGGTGCAATTATCAATAATTTGGTCGATAAAGGGGGTTGCATAATTGTCATTGGGACAAGTCTTATTGAGATCCTTGTTTCTTCGTGACCGGGAGGACATTAGAGACACAATCTATCAAGGGGACAAGATAAATGAACCCAAATTTCAACGGCTTTTCAATCTCTGCTTTGATAACTGCAGTCTTTCTATGGTGCACTGGACGAAGTTTTTGCCGGATAGGTTTTGCGTTGGAATATATTTTGATTTCATGTATGACAATAGCAGGATCAATCTCGGGAATTTTTTCGTAGCTCCATGTAAATACGTAATGGAATTGTTTAAACAAGGCTGTATAAGTCTTGATTTCATCGGGAGAACAAGTTTGGCTAATTTGGATGTGTTCCACAACACCTAGTTTTACCGAGATGTCTATGGTGGTGGTAGGCATGATGTTTTCCAAATTTCCCTCGGTTACCACATCCTATGGAAGAATAGGATATTGAGGGTTAGGAGATACATCTGGTGAAACAATGGTGTGAATCGCGTTCTCTACCGTGTCCAATGGTGGGAGTAAAGATGATCGATGATGAGGGTATTCCCAGGGAGGCTCATCCAAGGTCATAACCTCCATGATCGATTCATCAGAGTGAAAAGTGTGCAGGAGATTATCTAAAGATGGTGAGGATGAGGTCCGTTAAGAGGGCAGATAACTTGAGTCAGATTCCACCAAATGGTGGTCGTCGGATAAATATGTTGCCGATTGGATGGCCTCGTAAGTGGCTTCAGCGGGGTTGAGAGGCATCACATCTCTAATCAAATCAAGGTCAGTGATATTAGGAACAATCCATGGGCCCGTTGAGTTGGAGGAGGATGGGATCATGTTCACCATGGAAACATGTGATGGGGGATCAGGTGTTGGAAAGACTCCCATCAGTGATGAGTCTTTTAGGAGTCCTACGTACACACTCTCATATATTTGCAATGAGTGTCCCAAGAGAGGGACATTATCCATAGGATGAGTAGTGGTGTCTGATGTACAAAAATCTAATTGGTCGATAGTAACAATTTTCCCTTGGTGGGGAAACTGCACAATGCAGAAGACGGATGATGCGATCGCAGTCATGGAATAGAACCAATTTCAACCAATTAAAAAGTTATAATCCAATGGGGCGGTGACTACTTTAACATTGATGGAAATAGTCTTACCTCCCAACTCAACGGCTAAAGATTGTAACAGCTCGTGTGGTTGAAATCCACGTCTGTCAAATTATTTCAAGGTGATGGGGGAACAGTTCAATTCAGGAGAGTCGATACCTATCCAATAGGACATCGGCATTGTTGATGTATATGTAACTTCGGAATGTATTTCACATATATGTATATTGTATTCCTATAGAGATGTTATTATTCCTCTATACGGAAGTGGTTGTATTCCTATAGAGATGTTATTATTCCTCTATACAGAAGTGTCGTCATTTATATTGTAAGTGTCGTAACTTATACTTGATGGGTTATTAGACCAACTTGTTGGGGTCGGCCCTGTATAAGTCATGTGGGTCAAAGGGTTATTAGAACACCCTATTGGGGGTCGGCCATGTGGGTCAAAGGGTTATTAGACCACCCTAGTGGGGGTCGGCCCAGTCAGCATTATGTTAAGTGGCTAAGTTGAGGCCGACCTAGTTGAGTAAAGGTCAAGTCAAGTTAGTGTATAAATAGAGAGTGTGTCTCTCTCATTTTACACATTCTATTCTCTCACTCACACTTTGGAGAGTGGCGCACTTGTGGAGGAGGAGGCTCTGCTTCTAGGAGAAGACTATCTCTTGTATTCTGGTTGTATGATTGCTCTATCTATCTCTGAGGAAGTTATTGGGGTTTTTCACCTTTATGGTTTTCCCTAAGTAAACTCTGTGTCTCTTGTGTGCTTGCATGATTGTGTCCATGATTGATATGCTGTAGATTTGCTGTACATGTTGTTCTCTCAATTAAGATCCTAGATCAGATTGAAGTAAATTCTGAAAATTTAACATGGTATCAGAGCTAGCCTGAAAGAAGGCATGATATGGCATGTATGCCACTTGTTGCACTTACGATGCTAGGGCTTGATATAGAAAAAACCAGTCATCATAGCACTTTCTCTATAAATCCATTTTGGCGAAGTTTTCAGATCGAAAACTTTTACAGGTCGAAGATCAGATCCCCATGTACGTTATGTCCAAAGGAAAACCTCTAATTCGTTGTACTTTGTGATTTATGATTTGTACAATATAGGGTTACTGCCTCTTCCAGATCTGAGTCAAAAACAGATGACCTTGGAAAAAAAGGTCATAACTTGGGATAGGAAGCTCCAAATGAAATTTCGTAAAACGTGATAGGTAGTACACAGACCTTACTATCTCAAGAAAAGTTTTCAGAGGACGAAATTGAACCAGTGACACGTGGAATGCCGTACAATTTTGCTCTCCTGTTTTATCCCATAAACAGGTCACGTTGCGACACTTGGCATAACTCTCCTCAGAGAATCCAATTGAGGTCAGACCTGTCGGGATGGAAAGATGACAGGTCGGGATATCTTAGAAAAAATTTTCAGACCTTATGGATTGAAAAGTTCAGAGTTACACCAGAAACAATCAGGTACATATTTCTGTCATAACATAATTATTTTTGAGCACCTTCATTCATGGCTTCAAGAATTTAGGGTTTCGGAGAAAGTTGGAATTTTTGTAATCAGAGACTACGGCTGAATGCCACTCATCAAAAAGAAATTTAGAGACCAAGTTCATAATTTTTGGTTGGACAGAAGACCGGGCTTGATCAGACCCTAGTTGGGGACTTTGATTGGAAAAGTGGAAAATTAGGGCTTCTGCAAAAATGGGAATTGTTGAAATCTGTGACCACGGCTGTAAGCTCCTCAAAAAAATAGAAGCTTAGAGCTTTGGATCAAACCTTTTGATTGGACAGAAGAGTGGGCTTCATCAAACCCTAGTTCGGGGTCACGTCTAGTGAATCCGAAAGTTTCAAAGGCAAAATTGAGGAGTGAAACTTTGCAGTTTTCAAATTCTGAATATACCAGCTTGATCAACTCATCAAGGTGCATATTTCTATCCTTTCGGAAGTTTGAAATTCAAAGTTTGAATTTTTGGGGTTTCTCTGACAAACCCTAATCCAGCTCCAGGTCCAGTTCTTGCAAATCAAGTGGATTGGGTTAATCCTAGAAGAAGATGGATTGGTCACCTGCATAAGTGAAGAAGTTCCTGTCTTAGAGGGAGATGAGGCAAAGGCCTTCCATAAGAAGATTACAAGCAATCTTGACAAGTATGGCTTATAGGTATGTTTCGAATTCTGTTCATGGTTATGTTTATGATATGTTTGTCTTCATATCATTATAGTACAATCTTGATTAATTACTAGACTTGTCGTATCACCTTAATAGAAGATATTCATTGATTAAGGTTTTGACACTTATGATTGTACTAATGCATTGTGATGTTGTATGAGGTTTATGTTGTTCGCTAACATAAAAGGTACACCAAGAAAGAAAAATCATGTTCTACTTCAAGAACATATGATCATAGTGACATGAAGACAAAGATTCATCCATTGTCATGGATCACATAGAAGATCTACTTACGAGGTATGTATAACTTGGTTCTACAATGGTTAACTTATGAGACATGCAGGTTACTAGCACAAGTCACTGAAGAGAACCATAAGACATTATGTGGGTATGTTAGACATAACTAGCTAGCATGCTAATCTAGGTATGTTTTTCCTATATCAAGCTAGAATCATATCTTGTGTTAGGATCTTATACTGTTGTGTTGTTGATAATGATTATTCATGAAGTCATAGGTTTGAATAGTCATGGTTGTATGCATATTATGTTTCTTACCATAATTGATGATATGAATAACCAGAAGAATCATGAAGGTATAGGTTTGAGTAATCACGGGTTTATGCATTGATGATTTAACTAATCAAAAGAGTTCTATGATCAAATAAGAATATGCATGAGTAAAAGAAGACTTCCCTGAAACCTTGAATACTAATGTTTATTATTTGTGAATGATCATGACTATACATGTTTAAGATTATTGTGTTTTGATAGTATTAAGATTATACTAATAAATGTGTGATTATGTATGAGACCTCAAGGATAACACAATGATGATACTAATAAGCATGCATGGCGATTAAGGATGGATATAAGTTCAAGGACAGGTAATCCAGGAAGCAAAGATCAAGAGGGAGCACACTCTAGTTGTTCCTGCAAGAAATCAAAGGAGCACACTTCAGTAGTTTCTGCAAGGATGCATATATTCAGAGGGAGTTGACCACTTCTCACAATCCACATCAGAATGGAGTTGCAAAGATTCAGAGGGAGTCCACCCAGCAACCAAACAAAGATAAGTATTTGAATTGCCATTTCTTACATAATGTTATTCAATGATGTATATGCTTATGTTCCTAGAATTAGGTTGTGTATTATGCGTATTAGAATAGTTGCATTGATGAACAATATACTACTAATATACATGGGTAAGTGGCCTATGGTACTGTACAACATTCCATTGCTACTTATCTAGAATGAAATCACTTTGATGACATGTTAGGAGTTGTGCACACTCTTAACAATGTTTTGGTAGAGATTGGAAGGCATCTAGAAAGTTACAGAATATGGATAAATGTTGTATTGAAGCATTGGCTAAGATAATTGCATGACTGTATGACATATTTCTTTATGTGTAAGAATTTGTTCTGAAAACTATGAGATGTTTTCTAATCATGCAATTTAACTTGTTGTGTAGGAAAGATCGTATACCATCACCTATAAAAGAAGGACTACAACATTTGTTCAACAACAAAGTTATCTATTGAAAATATTGAAGATATTGAAGTTCCCAGGATCGGGGAAGAATGCCATGATCAAGGAGTACCAGTCGATCATGAAGATGTTTTGGATGCAGTCCCAAGACCTGAAGGGGAGTCTGTAGTGACTTCCAAGAGGATCTACAAGATCAAGCATGTTGCAGTGATGAAGAGGAAGATACACTTTCTTGAATGGTGTAGTTGAAGAAGAAGTGTATGTGGTGCAACCACTTGGTTCTAAGACACATGACAGGGAGTCATTTATGTGCAGAACTTGGTATGGTAGGATAGACATCTTTCTATCTAGTTGGGCTTTACCAAGAATAAAGCGGATTCCAACCTTTACTACAGGGTTGAGGAAGGAAATCCAGTGATACTACTATGTGGATGACCTGTTTGTAACAGGTGAGGATAGATTGATTGCTGACATGCAGCGGAAGCTTGCTGCCGAGTTCGAGATGAAGAACTTGTGGATGATGCACTATTTTCTAGGTATGGAGGTGTGGTAGAGTGCAGATGGAATATTCCTTGGACAAGGGAAGAATGCAGTAGAGATCCTGAAGAGGTTCGGGATAATGGACTGCAAGGCCATGGCCACACCTATGGCATCGAACCCAAAGCTTCTGTGTGATGCTCCATCTGATCCGGTTGATTATGGGCTCAAGTATGATGCGAATCAAAAGTTTAACCTGCATGGTTATTGTCACATACCCCAATTTTATAAAAATAATGTAATTATTTTATTATATTCCTGAGACATTATGTTAAATTTAATGCTAAGTAGGAATTGATGACTCAGCAGAGTCACTAGAAATGGAACGTAAATCAGAATATTTTATTATTAATAAATAAATTATGGAGACAACAACATGGGAGAGCTGTTAAAAGAGGTTACTGGTCAAACTGGTGGAGGGAACTAGGTGGACAGGAAAAAGACAAGTGGCAGCATCCTCAAACACTTCCTAAGTTGCAGGTGGCAACTTCCCTATATTTGGGGTCATGATTCCCCAAGAAAGTGGAATATGAGCAGGTGGCTCATTAATGACAGTTAACCCAACAAAGACCTAGGCAATCTTTTAAATAGTACTCAATGAACTAAGCTGGGGGTTCAACATTGTTCTGGAGGGAGAATACATTCAGGTGAATGTTATTCAGGAGTCCCATTGAGGAAGAGGGAAAAAAAACAGTAAGGAAGTTGTTTGGAGAGGAATGCTGCAGTAACTTGGTTCCAGTATAGCTGTTTGGGCTGAGTGAATTATTTTGCTGCACCTAGTTCCAGCCAGGGAGACCAGAGCAAGCTCGAGGGTCCTGAGAAGTGCTGTCTGGGCACTCTCCAGGAGTTGGTAGGGAGGAACAGCCTCCTATTGCTGTTGTTATCCACAGTTTGAAACAGGTTCTGCCACCTATTCCTGCTATTTATTGAGTAGATATGAATGTATGATATGTTTATCTTCTTTATGTCTGAATAGGATTTAGTTTAGTAAAAGTTAGCATCCCTGAATTATCAATAGATAGATTCTGCAGAGTTATTATGTCTCAGAAATGTCCTAGTATCATTATTATCTTTCGGTTAAGGTATTTGTTTTATGCGTGCTATACTTTGCTATTATTGTAAGTAATAGGATGTTATTGTGATTTTTAAACTTGGTTTTATACAATAGTTAAATAGATAAGTAGAGGCTCATTATACAGTAAATATTTCTCTAGAAAAATAAACTTGTTAAAACAATCATAGGAACATAAATAAATATAACCATATAAACTACAGTAATAATATTATCATAGATAATATTTCAGAAGAAGTTATAGCTATAATTAGAATAGCTTATGAAGATACAAACCCTAGCTAACAAATGTACAAATCTTTATTTGTCACATAAATGGATAAGCCAAACTACAACAGAAGGTTTATTTAGTTATTATCTGAACATACGAAAGGACTAGCAGAACCCTAATTGACTCAACATCGAACCAAACAACAATATAGTATACCTTTCATTTAATTAATTACTTTGACAGAGCCGTAGTAATAACAAACTGAATATTCAACTAAACAAAATTTGTGACTATGGAGTTCGATCAAACCATATCTCTCCAGTTTCTACAACAAGAAACCACTAGCAGAGCTTGATCTAGCTACTAACTTTTAAACAGAAGAAACAAAAACAGAACTGTATCTAGCTCGAGGTCGAGTTTAAAACAAATAGTTTATATTTGTTTTCTTAAACTTCCATTTTACCATAGAGTCATAAAAACGATATAACAAAACATTATATTTAGCTCATCATCGAGCTTAATCTTTGAGTTATAACCTTTACATGATTTTTCATAGTATCGTTAGAGTCTTATTTTACTAATAACATAATAAACATTTAATAAAATCACCACTGAAATTTTTAGAATGGAAATCCTATCCTCTCATTTTACACAGTAATTTATATACTAAGATCTCAAGCCACGATTCCACCACGGCCGTAGCCCAGATCTCACAGTGAAGATAATCATATATCATGAAGTTGAAATTATAGGCCACACACATCAGCTCAAAACCAACAGGAGACTTGTAACAAGTCGTATTATCCAAACATTAAAACTCTTTACAACAATTTTTACCTACGGCCGTAGCCATTTAGTAATAGAAACTTTCTACATAAACATAGAAATTTGAAACACACACCATACACCGGCTCCATTCTTCAGAATGATTGTAACAAGTCATTTTATAAAGTTTAAATTACACAGGAAATAACACAGGAGCAAAACCTTGGCTAAGACATTATTCAACCTACAGCCGAGTTCACAAACCCACAATACAAGTGGTTTTAAAGATTTACTTATTATGATACATAGCATCGAATTAAAGGAAAATGCAGACGTAGAACAAGCCAATATATAGACCTCAAATTATATTAAGTTCATTTCCAAAACCCTGGGTAAAAACCCCCAATCAAGTACAGGTCAGTATTAAAACCTTGAGGCCGTAACCCCATCATTTTTGAGCAGGCTCATAGCCTTTCTTTTACACATTAATAAACCCTAAATACCTCTAGCAGGATGAATAAATTACAAATGACTATAGTCATAACCTTTCATACACAACACAAGATTAAACATGACCATGAACCTTAGTAACAAACAGCCTTAAGACCAAACAGCATGGAGATAGCCACAAGGGTGGTCTTTCATAACCAAACTATACAGATAACCAACAAGGAGGAATGCCATGGTACAGACCAGGCTTACCTGGTTAAGCAACCAACAGCTGAAGCTGGAGTCATCCACCTTGCGAATGGAGCCAGGGCCTGCAAACAACGGAGTATCATTAGTTAGCACTTAAAAATATTGTTTGAAGATTTAAAACAAATTCTTGTATACAGAAGACGAAGAGGAGACCTGTAACTTACCGGTAGTTCAAAATACAGTAGATAGACTGATAGCCACGAGATGAAGAAGGATAAGCTCCAGCATTTGCTCCAGGGAACAAGTTACCAGAAGCAACGGGTTATCATCCCTCCAAGGAGCTTAAACAGAACCAAATTAAGAACATTGAAGACAATGGAAGCCGAGCCAGGGTGATACGGGTAGCAAAAGATAGAACCCTAGGTCATAATGACCTCACAAGCTACCAAACAGCAAAAACAATGACTCCCAGACAATGCCATGAACCAATACGAAGGTTGGAGACAGTATGTGAGCTGCTAGTACACTGTAATAACCTGGAAGCTGTCTCAACAACGCTACAACAAAGACTCAGACCTGGAGATGTTGCAGAAAGACCCGAGCCCGAAGGCATAGGAAAATGACGAGGTAGGGTTAGGTCCAATGTTTTATATCACTAAGCACTTGGCCCTCGATTAACCATGTAGTAGATTAATATTTCCACGCAGTGGGTCGAGACTCCATAGTCCCACGAGGACTTCCCAATTATTGTTAATCAATTAAAATCATAATAAGGATATCCAATTATGATAATAAACCATAGTTCAAACTTGCCAAAATTCCCATGATAACACATGCCTTCGATTGTTGCATTGGAAACCATTAACATTTGGATCTACAATCATTACAATCAGGCTAATGATATTAAAGTGCAAGATCTCGATGATAGTATTATCATTGTTGCTAAAATAAAAACCCATATTATGTGCAAACCAAATTATTGTATGATTCTTCATAAATGATAATTCATATATCATCCTTTTAAATCAAAACATTAGTACAATACATGTAATTCTTGTATTTTATAGATCTAAACTTTGACTTATTACATCATACAATACGAACGTTGTTCAAAACTCAGTTATGAAGTATTCTAGGCATGGAGGAAGCATTTTGTATCATAAAAACTATTTTGGAAATGATGTAATGAAAGCTATAGTTGGTTTAGAACAACATTTCACTATTTTTGTTTGCCTTAACCTCGGTCTCATGAGAAAAGACAAGGGGTACATCAAACCTTAAATCTATAAGATAATGGAATGAAGTCAGTATGGTGATTTACAATCCTACTGGAATAGTGTCATTGAGATAGTTGTTAGTCTTGATCTTATAGCTATTAACATTATAGGAATAGGAGTAGCGACGCAATCAAATCAAACCCTTAAGGATATTATAAGAAGACATGTAAATGACAGAATATCATACAATGCTAGCAATAAGTAACTTATACGAGGAAAATCTACAGATCCGTTATAAGGGAAATTGCAAATGATACAGTAACAACAGATGAGTAATAGTTGTCATAATCTCTAAGTAATTTCTAATTCAATAACAGTAAGAACAAAGAATTTCGTAGGCAGAGTGCTACCTTCAAACACCTGAAAACCGAGTTAGCATGCTTAGACTTTTATTGAGTGATTTTTAGTACAGCTACATTGGATTATAATACTTTAAAGATTTAATTGTCGCGACCGCACTTTACCTGTATATCTGTAAAGAGAAAGACAGTTTGATGCATTAGCTCGAAAGCTAAGTAAGCCCCGTCTGCTATGGCAACTCCCCCTTGAGGTTGCAAAACAATAAAACATTCAGTAACGGAAAAGAGAAAACCATAATAACATTTAAGTATAACAAAAGATCATTCAGACACACTTACAATCGCGTAAGTTAAACAGACAGATAAATGACTGCATTTAATAACATTTATTGTTATCTTAAAAATTTTAAATTTTTCGGAAATTTTTGGGTTTTGACAGTTATGTTGATTCAGATTGGGCATGCAGTGCTACAGATAGGAAGAGCACTTTTGGGTGCTGCTTCAGTATGGCATCAGGTGTGATCTCTTGGTTTAGCAGGAAGAAGTCCTGCGTAGCACTGAGTATAGCCGAAGTAGAGTATGTTGCGATAGATGAGTAGGTTGCAGATGTATTGACCAAGCCGTTGGCCAGAGTACAGTTTGATTACTTCAGAGAGAGGCTTGGTGAACTTCAGATCGAGGTTCCTTCCAAAGGTAAGTGATGAGTCCAGAAGATGCAAATGCACATGAGCTTTTCTGACATGGTTGATGTGTTCTCCCATGGTCATGATGTAATTGCTGAGCCATTCTCACATGGTGGTAGATGTGTTCTCCCATGGTGTAGATGTAAGGGCTGAAGCCATTCTTCACATGGTGGTAGATGTGTTCTCCCATGGTGAAAAAGTAAGGGCTGGAGCCTTCCCGAATGGTGGTAGATGTGTTCTCCCATGTCGGTGGTGTAAGTGCTAGATGATGTGCATTTGGGCTGTGCTTCATGGACGATGATATGATCTGAAGTGGACGATGCTATGATGATCAGGAGGATCATGGATGATGAGCATCAGGATGATGCTCCAATTACATCTCTGTATATGTATATGCATCATGTTGGATACTTGATATGATCAGTTGGATCATTTATGTATGTATACATCATGTTGATGCTGGATATGATCAGTTGGGTCATTTATATGTATGCATCATGTTGGATGCTAGATATGATCAGTTGGATCATTTGTATGTATTTTGTATATGCATCATGTTGGATGCTTGGACCATGTATCTGTATATGTATCAGGTGGATACTGAGATCATGTATGTTGATATGTATCAGGTGGATACATTGTGTGGATCATGTATCTGTGTATGTATCAGGTGGATACATTGTATGATCAGGTAGATCATGTATGATGATATGTATCAGGTAGATACTTGGTATGCATCAGGTGGATGCATTGTATGATCAGGATGATCATGGATGACGAGCTTCTCCAGATGACATGCATTAGGATGATGCAGTGATGATGATCAGGACGATCATGTGTACATTAGGATGATGGATGGTGAGTATCAGGATGATACTTTGTGGCCGTGGATTAGGTTGTGCAGATGAGCATGTTTGGGAGATCCTATAGGTTGGAGTTGTGTACCCGTAATATCCTGGGATGCTCTTTCGAGACATTGCTATGGGAGGACATGTAATTTGTGCCCTGGAAGATCTTCAGGTCGGATTTGTGTACCTGTAACATCCTGAGATGCTCTTGCGAGGTTTTGTCCTATGGCATGTAATTTTCTCCTAGGAGATCTGGATAGGATGAAAAAGGCCTCAGATGCTTCAGCCAGGTTTTTCCATGACCACATGTAATTTTCTCCTGGGAGATCTGGACAGGATGAAAAAGGCCTCAGATGCTTCAGCCAGGTTTTGTGGTGGACCACATGTAATTTGCTCCTGGGAGATCTAGACAGGATGAAAAAGGCCTCAAATGCTTTAGCTAGGTTTTGTGGTGAGATCACATGTAATGTGCTCCTGGGAGATCCGACAGGTAGAGCTATGTGCTCGTAACAGCCTGGGATTCTTCAGTCAGGTTTTGTGATGGGTCACATGTAATGTGCTCTTGGGAAATCTGACAGGTAGAGCTGTGTGCTCGTAATAGCCTGGGATGCTGCAACCAGGTTTTGTGACGCACGTAATAAGTCCTGAGGATTCCACAGTATGGCCAGTGATGATGAAGACCTGCAGGTGGTGGGCCTACATCTAGTATGAAAAAGGACTGGCTCTGTAGAACTTCCTATGACGAGTAGATTCAGAGATTGATTGAGATAGCAGCAGCAGTGACGATAATGATGACTCGATGATGATTATCTAGTGATGATGATTCAGAGAAGATGACTTGTGCTAGAATACCTGTGTCGAGAAATACCTTCCTAGTTAAGAGGGAGTGTTGATGTATATGTAACTTCGGAAGGTATTTCACATATATGTATACTGTATTCCTATAGAGATGTTATTATTCCTCTATACGGAAGTGGTTGTATTCCTATAGAGATGTTATTATTCCTCTATACAGAAGTGTCGTCATTTATATTGTAAGTGTCGTAACTTATACTTGATGGGTTATTAGACCACCTTGTTGGGGTCGGCCCTGTTTAAGTCATGTGGGTCAAAGGGTTATTAGACCACCCTATTGGGGGTTGGCCATGTGGGTCAAAGGGTTATTAGACCACCCTAGTGGGGGTCGGCCCAGTCAGCATTATGTTAAGTGGTTAAGTTGAGGCCGACCTAGTTGAGTAAAGGTCAAGTCAAGTTAGTGTATAAATAGAGAGCGTGTCTCTCTCATATTACACATTCTATTCTCTCACTCACACTTTGGAGAGTGGCGCACTTGTGGAGGAGGAGGCTCTGCTGCTAGGAGAAGACTATCTCTTGTATTCTGGTTGTATGATTGCTCTATCTATCTCTGAGGAAGTTATTGGGGTTTTTCACCTTTATGGTTTTCCCCAAGTAAACTCTGTGTCTCTTGTGTGCTTGCATTATTGTGTCCATGATTGATATGCTGTAGATTTGCTGTACATGTTGTTCTCTCAGTTAAGATCCTAGATTAGATTGAAGTAAATTCTGAAAATTTAACAGGCATAACATAAGTAGAGGATCCCTTGTCAAGGAAAGTACATGTATACCTTTCCCAACGACATTGGTAACGATATGAAATTCTAGTTGGTGGGAAAGCCTCAGTTTGAAATATTTCAATCTAAACATGATCGTATTAGAGGAATCCAGATCCACTGATCTAATGGATTCTAGGAGAGTCTTATGCTGATTGGGGCAGTTTTGTATGAATTCTAGCATCGACATAGAACATGGTGCCTGGGATAGATCTTCTACTATATTGTAGTTTTGAGCGGCCTGGGCATTAGGGTTGAAAATGGCTTTCGAATTGTGCTTTTTGGTGGATGCAATACTGCATATGGTATAGGTTTGTCAATGGTAAAATGACCTTGTGACGGTGTAGTGGTGGGTGAAGATGTGGAGGATTTTTCATTATTACCTCCATCAGATTCCTTATTAGGAACTTTTTCGTATGTGTGTGTCCTAGTAGATAAGTTGACCGTTTTGTCACGCATCATGAGAACATGAGTGGTTGTGGAAGGTTCTCATTGAGAAGGAGGTGGTGGTTGTGCAACCATTTTTTGTTGTTGTGTCGGGAAGGGGTCGGTTAAAACTGCGGGTGTGGGGTTTCCCTTGAGAAAATTTTGGACTTCTTCATGATGTGGACATTCTTTCGTGAAGTGATCATCACCGCACAGAAAAGAAGGATATTTGGGCTTTTGTGTCATTAGGATTGGAATTTTTTTTGTGCTCCTGCTGGTTAGAATACTTTTTGGATTTTCCTTTGTTCTTCTTTTTACCACTGGATTTGAGATGAAGCATATTTGATTGAATTCACCTCCGCAGTGGAATCAGGGCTAGTTGACTGGTTGGTATTATTTCCAGCCTATGACGAGGTTGGGGTTGTAGCCATTTGGATATGTGATCCAACTGATTGGGTAGCAGGATGGGTATGAATGGAACCAATGATGCCATCGCCATGTGATCCCGTGAGAGGTTTTGTTGGGTCATGTGTGGGGTGTGGGGAATTAGGAATAATGTCATATAATGTGCCAGATAGAGCATAGACTAGGTCTAGGTACTGGGCACATGAGATGGCTTGTTCTTCCGTAACAGACCATCCCATAGAAATGTCTTTAGCTATGATGGGTAGTAATGACTTCATAAACCAATCTACGAGTAGCTGATCTGGAATGGGAGCTTTAATGAGATGATGTCTTCTTCTCCACTCATGAATATGATTAGAAATGTGAGTGGAGGTTGATTGTCGAAGAGATGTCGAAATATCTATGTCGATTTCATAGAGGATAGGTAATTGAAAATGGGTAAAAATGGCCATAGATAAAGCTATAAAATCGGCGAAAGTGTGTGGTGGTAACTCGATGTACCACTTTGTGGCAGTACCGGTGAGGGTTCGTTGAAAAAGCCTTAAACAGATAGAATCATCCATTAAGGAATTGGAGGAGCACCACAAATGGTATGCCATTGCGTGGTTCTTAGGATCCTCACCATGTTTGCCATCAAATTTGGGTATGTCCGATGGTAACTTCACAGGAATGGGTGGCCAATTTACACCATGTTGGATGGGATCATTGGTCAAACATGACAGATCTGGCAGATCTAACGTTGCTAGAAATGGTAATTGTCAGTTTGGTTGTGGATACTGGCAATATTGATAAGTCATCTGGGTACTAGTAGGACCATGGATTGAATGATCATAAGATCCTCCCATAGAGTGTTGGCCATATGGAGGTGGTCCTCCTGGATTAGGAGGTGGACATGAAGGGAGTCCTCCATCGAAGTGTGGAGGTCCTGTTCCGGAGTACGGGGGTCCTACGGATGGTGGAGGTGGAAGTGGGACAGGTGGTGGGGGAGTAGGTGGGACAGGTGGTGGGGGTGGGGGTGGTGGAGGGAGTGGGATGCTGGCTGGAGGTCCAGTTAGTGGAGCATTATGATGACCCCATGGGGTGTTCATGTTTCTGGGATAGGGTAATCTTGGAAAAAGGTTCCCTTGGTAATTTTGACCTATTGCAATATTGTGATTACCCGAGTATGTATGCCCCCATGGGGGTTGGGTCCAAGTAGATGCCCCCCCCACGTGATGTGCCCATGTAGGTTGTCCCATGGCTGGGAGTGAAATTCCAACCAAATTGTAGTTCATGTATGAAGTATATCCTCCGCTTACACTCTGTCCCATAACTAGAGGTTTCCCCCAGTTATATTTTGTCCACTAACTAGGGGTTGCCTCTTGGTTGAAGGTTGTCCACCAATTGGAGTATGCTCGGTAAGCATATGTTCACCACTAACCATAGGTTGACCATGTACCAAATATTGACTACTAACTAGAGGGTATCCTCCGCTCTGATTTTGAGGCAGAGGCGATGTTCTAGCTATGAAGTTAATGGTAGTTGAAGGTTTCTCTCTGGTCGTTGGGGTCAAGAGGGGTGTAGAACTGATCGAAGGATTTTGAGGTGTACTGGATGGAAAAGAAGGTTGTACTGGTTCATAGGTGGTCATAATGGGCGCATATATTCCTGGTGAAGGGATAATAAAAGAATGCATAGGGGAATGATGTTCAGGAATGGGTACCTCCGGGGTGGGTCATGGAGGAAAACTCTGGCACCTTACCCACTCTCCAAGTGTGCGTAAACGTTTGATAGTCTCGTAAAATGGTGAGATAATTTCCTCATTTGGGATCCATCGGGTAGGGAATAGGTGTAGTGGAGTTTCCACCATTGGAAGTGAACCAAAATCGGAAATATCATGACCTAAGGAAGTCCCCCAAAATGATGCAGTTGAACCAAACATGGTCGCTATCGGGTCGAGTGAAGATCCAATTGACGGCTCCAGGGTTACCTTCAAGAGGGTGATGAAAAGATGTGTCATGTGGAGGAGGTTTTTCCACCAACAAAGGTCTTGTAGGATCAGTGATGGGTGGATTTACAGGAGGATAATAGTTTAGTCCTGATTCAAGGGTAGGAATTCCTTCTTCACGTGATCCAGATGTTGTAGGTTGATCCATGCTTGCTCCTGAGTTCTCCTCTTGGATACAGGGATATTCAGGTGGAAAATTTAGTATTCTGTGGGATATTCTTAAGAGATGTTCATACAGGGCGGCTGATGAAAGGCTTCTCCTAAAAGGTCTTCAAAAGAAGAAACACGCTTCAATTCCTACTCAAGATAAATCCACAAGCACACTTATGTGATAGGTGGGATTTAAAGTCCTCACGGGAGTATCATGGCGTCGCAACTCGCGATATACTATAGGGTCCAATAGTAATACTCGGCCCAATTTTTCAGAGCACTAAACAAGGAGGATTATGACTGTACCCCTGACTGTATTACCCGACTACCTGGAAGTACATGCGTAGTAGCTCCCTGAGTGTTATTCTCGGTGTATTGCCAAGCCAAGATGGCCAATAAACTAAAATAAAATTTCTCAACAAATAGCAACATAGGTTCTAACTAAGGGGTCAAATATCCAGTAAGTTAGTAACCATTAAACACAAAAGCGACAACCATCCAACAAAATTCCAACCTCTTCGTTGCGGTGGACGGAGTGGGGGAAGAAGCAAGGAAGGCCTCTCAAAAGGTCTACAATAATTTATAACAAATAATTTTTCACAATGGAAAAAGTGAGAAGAGAACTATGAAAAGTTTGAGATAAGTTGGGATTGGTGAGGGTAGCATTGGATTCAATGTACTCATTGTCTAAATGAACCATGATAGGATTTTTTTCATAGAATATTGGTAGATGGGGAGGTGAGGAAGTGACGGGTTTCCCAAAATAGTAAAGGAAAGGTAATACTGGTCAAAAATAGGGAGTGGGTGGGAGACAAATTTTTAATATAACGAAACAAAGACTAGTTGGACAAAACATAATCAACAAAACTAGAATTGCTACCATGAGGAAAAAATCATGTATACATATTTGACCCTAAATAGCTAGGGATCCCATCAAGAATGATGAGACTGAAATTCACCACACAGGAGAAGGTGTCTCTAATTTGTAAACAAACACCATATCATTCCAACTCATGTATGCATATTTCATCCCTCGTCAAACCATGAATCAGTCTCCATAGAGTGCTAGTGTGGAAATTAAAATCACCGAAACGAATTATGTCACAAATTTATATAATAAATAAATGTATAACTCTCTCAGCTATATGTTAGGAACCTGTGTCAACCCTTCTCTTTACTTTGTTAGTATATTGTTGTTGGACGCATATGCTTTGTAAGTCGTCCTGTAGTATTTGTTGATCCATAGTTTATATTATCCCATGGTATTGACCCATAGTATTGGACGCATATGCTTTGTAAGTCGTCTCGTAGAATTATATGTCCCATGGTTTTGACTCATAGTATTGGGCATAGACTTAGTGTATAAGTGTGTGTTGAGGTCATTGAAGGCACCGTGAAGTTAATTGTATTGAGCTTGCTCAAAGGAGGTTGCCCTCTCGAAGTGGCCTGTGATCAATATAAAAGTGATTCTGAGTTCTGTTATTTCTGATATCTTGTGTATTTGCATTAATTAATTATTGCAGGTTCATCACATCTGGTATCAGAGCACTTTCTTAGGCTCGTTGGGTGGAATTTCTGCCAATTTTTTTTTTGCATCTATTGCAAATTCAGATCTGGGAATAATCCCTATCCGCTTAACTATGGGAATTACTTGGGCATAATCCCTAAAACTCATTGTGATGAGTACCACAGGAACCCCAAAGTAGCTATCCCATTAAGAGGACCTACCAGCGAAAATGGCAATGACCCCTACCCGATTGACTAGTTCCCACCCGTGAGGTAAACCAAGAGCTGTCGTTTGTGGCAAAGTGGTTATCAGTTTTACCTGAACCGTGGAGTGAGGGGTACTGCCCCAATACGCAAGCCGTCAGACAACATTGGTGGCCGAGTGATCCCCTGAACCGATAGGAAGCCGCACATACCTGGGGTCCATATCTATTTTCAGCTGAACTGTTGCCGATCACTTCTGCTCTAGATCCAACCGTTTCAGATCTATTCTAAAATTCGTTCCAGATCCAGTCGGCATTTCAGATCCAGCCGTTTTTCGATCCCTTCCGCGCTGTTGCAGATCCATCTGTTGCAAATCCCTTTCGCGCTACCATTGCCGATCCTTTTCGGCCATATCTTCCTTGTTTCAACTCTATTTTCCCTGAAACTTCACTGACATCCCTGCAATCCCATTCTGCATATTTCATTCCTGAAGACCCTATCCCAAATGCCACTTCCCAAGACCAGAAATCCCACATTTGTCTATTTTTAGGGTTTGCCATAACTCCTTCAATTTTCACCCAAACACCTTCAAATTTTTTCATCGTGTTCCTTTCCTAATTCTGATTTTTTGTCCCTCTCTACCAAATTTTCTCATTCTTTCACCCCGCTTCTGAAATCCCCATTTTTTGCCTCCCTGTCCATCAGAAAGTGTCCAAATCCTAGTCAAACCCCAATTACCAATCCGAGTTTTTCCCAAATCCAAATTTTCCTTTACTAAATAAGCTTTTGTTTGTGTTTTTCTATCCATTTCAAAAAAAAAAAAAAAAAACTCCTGGTTGTGGTTGTCACCTGCGTAGGAGCAAAAACCATGGAGGAAGCACTTGCAGCCATCCAAACCAAACTCCAAGATCTGGATGAAAAATTTCTCATCCTCCATCTTCAACATTCAACCATGAACAATAACTGATAGCCAGAATCTTTTGCAGCCATCGGGTTCTCTTCTTCCAGCAATTTTCGTGGGCCGAAGCTTGATTTTCCTTGCTTCAATGGTATTGATCCGACTGGATGGATATACCGAGCAGAACAATATTTCAATCTGCATAATACTTTTGATGTCCAGAAAGTTCCACTTGCATCCTTTCATTTGGAACAGGAAGCCCTTCAATGGTACCGTTGGTACATCAAAGCTCATCCTGAGCCAAACTAGATAGATTTTTGCCACCTCCTTTTGCCACGATTTGGTCCTAGTGCTTTCGACGACTTCACAGGAGCACTCACTAAACTTCACCAAACTGGCACAGTGAGAGAGTATCAAACGGAATTTGAGAAACTAGCCAATCACACAGAAGGATTGTCTGATGAATTATACATGAGTTGTTTTATCAGTGGTCTCAAGGATGAAATCCGCTCAGAGGTCAAAATTTTCTGTCCCAACACAATGATAGAAGTCCTAGGATTGGCTAAGATGGTCTAGGACAAGATCGTAGCTCAACAATGCTCCAAACCCACCTTTGTTCCCTTTAGAAATAAGGGTTCCCAATGACCTCCCATCACGCCTGCTCCTCAACCAACTCCTATCAAGCATTTGTCTGAAACAGAGATGCAGGCACGCCGAGAAAAAGGGCTTTGTTATAATTGTGATGAGAAATTCACTCGGGGACATAGATGTGTTCAACAAAAGCTCTATCTCTTGGATGTGGATTCTCCACCTGCCTCTGAACTTGGTGAAGAAGCTCTAGATACAGTAGATGATTAGGTTGACAATCAGCACCCGCCTGTTGACACCCCATCTAAGGACGATCCACCCGAGATCTCTCTCCATGTTGTAATCGACGTCACCACCCCACAAACAATGCAGGTCAGAGGATACTTCAAGAATCTCCCTCTTACCATACTCATTGATTCTGGTAGCACTCATAATTTCATTGACCCTCGGATTTCCAAACAGGCTAATTGTTTTGTCCATCCTTGCTCCCACTTTGAAGTCATGGTTGCCAATGGGGGCACCTTACCTTGCAAGGGGAAATGTCACAATGTTCGTATCTCTATAGAAGATTATAGCCTGTGCTATGACATGTTTGCCTTGTCCTTAAGCGGATGTGATGTGGTTTTGGGCATTCAATGGTTACGCACACTTGGCCCTATCTTATGGGATTTTGCTGAACTTTGGATGCAGTTTTCAGTCAATGGGGCACAACACAAATTTATGGGCTTACAACCAGGGTCTCTCTGCATCATCAGTTCACATCGCCTAGAAAAAATCCTTAAGAAGAATTCACATGGTGTCATCGCTCAGCTCCATTCCATTCAGATGCACCCATCAACAGTCTCCACTAATTCCTTGGATAGATATGCAGGTGTCTTTGCTGAACCAATGAGATTGTTGCCTTCAAGAGACCTTTCCAGTAAGAATTTAGCCGCATCTACGTCTCAACAGGAAATGATGGCTATTTTGCATGCAGTACAGAAGTGGCAGCCATACCTATCAGGGAATTATTTCTGCATCAAGACTGATCTCCAGGGTCTGAAAAATATCCTGGAACAATGGGTCTCCTCCCCAACACACCTGAAATGGGCTATCCAACTCATGGGTTATCCCTATGCGATCACTTATAATAAGGGTAAGGACAATATGGTGGCAGATGCTCCTTCTCGCACAATTGATGACCCAATTTCTCTTACAGCTATTTCTCTGCTTGTTCCAAATTGGTTGCAATATGTTTAACAGGGCTATCTCTTCTATGAAATCCATGCTTCTTCATCAGTAGGGCACTCTGGGTTCTTCAAAATGTATGACCGGGAACAATGTAACTTCTTTTGGCAGGGACTGAAAATGACAATTCAATAGATGGTGGTTGACTGTGATACTTTCCAGGTCAACAAGGGTGAAACAACACTCCTTTCGGGACTGCTCAAACCCTTGCCCATCCCTACACAGATTTGGCCAACTATTTCTATGGATTTCTTAGAAGCGCTCTGGTGGTACAATACCACATCTACAAGGACACCATATGAAGCAGTCTATGGAAAAACACCGCTAGTTCTTCTTCCATACACCCTTAGCAGCTCCCCAGTTCAGGAAATTGACTCGGTTCTTCGAAACCGCGATCGGATTCTTCTCATTTTGCAGGACAATCTTCACATGGCCAGAATTCGACTACAACAATAAGCCAATCAACACCATTCTGAGCGCACTTTTCACGCAGCTGATATGGTTCTTCTTCGTCTATAGCATTCCAAGCAATCCTCCCTGAAACTCCAAAGGCATCAGTGGCCCGAAATGCAACCCGAGGATGCTACTGGGGAACCACTCATTCAGATTCTGCATCAATTTCCCCAACCAAAGCTTTGAGGACAAAGCTTTTTCTAAGGGAGAGGGGATGTTAGGAACCCGTGTCAACCCTTCTCTTTACTTTGTTAGTATATTGTTGTTGGACGCATATGTTTTGTAAGTCGTCCCGTAGTATTTGTTGATCCATAGTTTATATTAGCCCATGGTATTTACCCATAGTATTGGACGCATATGCTTTGTAAGTCGTCCCGTAGTATTATATGTCCCATGGTTTTGACTCATAGTATTGGGCATAGACTTAGTATATAAGTGTGTGTTGAGGTCATTGAAGGCACCGTGAAGTTAATTGTATTGAGCTTGCTCAAAGGAGGTTGCCCCCTCGAAGTGGCTTGTGATCAATATAAAAGTGATTTTGAGTTCTGTTTTTTTTTCCTTGGAAAAAGTCCGTAATTTTATTTCAAAAATTTCTGATATCTTGTGTATTTGCATTAATTAATTATTGCAGGTCCATCACACTATACCATCTCTTTACATAATGACCCTAACACACATGTGCATATTTGTTTTTGAACATTATTCCAACAAAACTAGCACTATAACAAATGATTTATGCAATCACATGGTCCTTTGCTAAGTCACCCAAAACAAGGAAATACTAAATGAGTAAAAAAAGGGACAACATGCTTAAAATGGAAAGAGGAAAGAATATGTATATACACACCAACAATTATAAGTATTAGCATGCATATATACATTAAAAATAGCATAGGTACTTTAGGATTAGATAGATGAATACAAACATGTACTTAGAAGATAATACATATTAAATAGGAAAGAAACTTATGCAAACATCAAAATAATAATTGAAATTAATCGTGGAAATTATTGAATGTGTTAATATAGAAGACCTGCGTATCGTACTGAGATATTTGTACTTGTTCTTAAGTTTATAATTTCCCTTGGGCCTTACATTTAGTGTTTTTAAAAACTCAGAATTGATAAAAATGGTGCCACACTTCCAGAAATGTGAGGAAACTAGGAGCATCCAGTTGGAATTTAGAAAAAGTTTCCATGCTTGGAAATATTCTTTAACAAGAAATGGGGTGAGCAGGAGATGCTTGTAACGCAGCTCCAAACGAACACATTCAAGAATAACAATGATTCCATAGCAACGTACTTCTTCATGAACAACGATCAAATAAACATTTGTTAATCAGGAAATCTTTGTACTACCATACCACTACGACCAGAAAGTAGACACACAATCAAACAATGTAGTATTATCGACCAGAAGCATCTCATAGTAGCTATTTTAATCAATTTTAAAAGTTATGTATCTGTCTAACTATGCACAGAACCAAGAATTACAATTGGTTGAGATGCAGAGCCTGCAACAGAAACTTTCAAAGAAGTGCCATTCACAGGTGGAGCACTTGCAGCTGCAAGAATTACAGCCTGTCAGAAAAATACTAAGCCGTATGAGTAAACATAAAATGCTAGTGCTCAAAAGGCAAAGCATCGAACAATTTAGTTCAACTAGTCTATTACAACAAAAATATGAAGAAGAGCATATTTGCAGCATGAAGTCTTGACTCTCTACACCCATGGCTCTGCTAATAAATTTTGATTGCCATACTCACGTTAACACCATGAACTGCCACATTAGGCAAAAGGAAACTTCTTGCAATACGAAAATAACTTGTTACAACCTTACCCAAAAATATTCCTAGTTTCATATACACGAGTAAAAAATTTCAGATTGATTTAATTTAAAGGGAATATAAGCTTCTAATATTTGTATTTTGAAAACCCGATCTGCCAAACCATGAACTACTACATTAATGTAAAGGGAAACTTCTTGCAATACAAACAATAACTTGTTACAACTTTCCTAACCCAAAAATATTCATGGTTTCAAATACATGAGTAACAATATTCGGATTGGATTAATTTAAAGGGAATATAAGCTCCATATATTTGTTTTTTGAAGACTCGACATTCCTGTGATTTATAGACCCAATCTTAAAAATATTTCAGGAAGACCAATTTCCCTTATTGGGTTTTAACTTTAAGGGAATCGGTAAATGCAAAAATCCTTAGTAAAAATATTAGTAAAAGTTTCTATTAAGTTTCAATTGGGTAACTATAACATAAAGTGGGTTCCCTGAGAGATTTTTATAAAACTGAGGAAGCATCACTGAACCGGCGAGCGCACTGACGATATTGTGCACGTACAATATTGCAGAGTTGGGGTGATTTGATTGGGTAGCAACTGTCACGCTGAATTGATTCTGATAACGTTGATCTCAAGCTGCTTTCAGTGTAGGGCTCATGCTTTTTTAGTGTGCTAAATGTGCTCCCCCGGATTCTGTTTAATGGTGTGACCAAGGCATGCCACAATAACTCTCCACGAAAACCCATATACATTGCATGTCAAAATATTTATAACTCTCCACGAAAAACAATACCTAAGCTTCAATAGAGACGCCAAACAATATTGGCGCAGCGGATTAATCTTCAAATTCTATATGTTCATGGGTGCTCTGAGTTAGAAGAGTTTCCAAGTGTGGAAACATTGGTATATTTGAAGTTGTTGAGAACAGACAAATGTGTGAAGTTGAAGAGCATACATGGTTTGGTGCGGCAGGAAAAGCTTCAAACCCGCAATGTTAGAAGAGTTGGAAAGTATGGTGTCTTTGGAGGCACTGAACACATTTAATTGTGTGAAGTTGACGAGCATACACTCGACGAGTATGTGTTGAAGGGTGATCTAAGTTAGAAGATCTGCTAACTATGAGAACATTGGTATTTTTGGGCCAGTTTTATTCATCACAATTTGTGAAGCTGAAGAGTATTAGAGCAGTGGTAAAAGCTACGAAATTCTAGAAGCTGTTGGGTTCACTGAGTTATAGAATATGCAAAGTGTGGAAACATTGGAATCTTTGGAGGAATTTTACACATATGAATGTGTGAAGCTAAATAGCAATATAGTACAGGGGTTGTGTTGTAGCTTCGATTGCTAAGTGTTTTTGGTTGCTCTAAGCTCTGTGCTAGCTTGGGTGATATGTGTATTGTCACATATTGCTAATTAAATTCTAGGCTGTGCTAGCTTGGGTGATATGTGTATTGTCACATATTGCTAATTACATTCTAGGCTGGTTCAATATTTTAGCAATGAAATAGAGTATAACCAGCTTAAAGGCCTGAGCTCTGAGCTATCTTGGGTGATCTGTGTATTGTCACAGATTGCTGATTAAATTTTAGGTTGGTTTGAGGATTTTAACATTGAAATATATTATAACCAGCTTAAAGGACAATAATTGATACACCGGAAAGTTCTTTTCCTCCATTTCACCCTTAAAGGTATTCTTCATGTTTGTCCTAAGAGACTCCATTTTGTCCTTGCAAAGTACTCTTCAAGTTGGTAAGACAATACTTTAGCAAAAATTTTATGTTCTTCATTTGAACATCTAAGTAGGAGGTTTTTGATTTAGCCATCTTGGTCGAAGGATTATTATAAATCTCTACATTGGAATGCTATTTCAGCCAAGTGCCTAACATGGGCATTATGCAAACAAATAAACTAATTAAAAAAAATGGAAAATAGGATCATTATATCTTAGTGAATGGGAGTAAGGCATCAAAGTATTAAGCTGGAAATAAATTGACCCCTAAGATGAGAGTGACCTCCCAACTTAAATTGTATTGCACACTAAGCATAGGTGTAAAAAGCAAATAATGAAGAAATCCATCAATTCTATTGTCTTCTTTAAAATCAGGCCAATGAAATAAGAGATCAACAAGATAATACCATTGGTGGCTCAAGAATTAAATCTTCATCTTGGGAAACCCCATTTACCAGTAGCTTGCCATTTTAAACCTGGATTTGAAGTATAAATAATACAAGAATAATCATGCAGACCAAAAGAGTTTTCACCAAAAATAAAGTTTAACATACAAAATTACTAATATAAAAGTTCATGTGCAATCTCAAAGAACATAAGGGCCTTAATGAGCAGGAATACAATTAAAAAATGTTAAGTCTTCATGATCTTATGAAGAGAATAGGTAAATAGGAATGGTCACATAAACATCTGGACAATATGCAAGAGAGGAAATCAATATACCAATTAAACTATTAAAAAAGAAGAAAAATATATTCATAATAAATTACTATTTTACATCAACCAAAGGTTTTCCCTTGTTGCTCATATTCTGGCAGTCTGGCTTTATTTCAGTTCTTATCATGGGATCACAAGGACCCAATTTTGTATGTAAGCAAATGACCCAAGAGACCCGAAAATTCAATGATTTTTCTCATAGGATCCTCTCTATTTGATTTATTTACCATATCATTACATTTTGAATCATTGAATAGAATGACTCGAAAACAGTCGGATGGTGACAGAACCATAAAGGAAGGTTTTCCCTTGTTGCTCATATTCTGGCAGTCTGGCTTTATTTCAGTTCTGATCATGGGATCACAAGGACCCAATTTTGTATGTAAGCAAACCTTGTTTCTTGCCCTTTTGTATCCTTATCTTTCTTAGAGTTAATACAATTTTTTGCCTTGCAAAAAGTATGGTTTTTTAATATTATTCCATTTAGAAGAAAAATGATAAACATTTTCCTCATCAACAAGTGTACAACATATGCCGACCTTTATTTATCCACCCTTCAAAATTTGATATTCTGTGCATATTCCTGACAAAATATGCGAAGTAAGTGTAAAATTAACACATTTATGAAACCCTAGATACATCTCTACACCAAAAAATATAGAGCAAATCATGCATAGCAAAGAAGAGAAGAACTATTGATGCTCAACTCTAGGCATTTATTAAATATGCCCAAAGCAGTACACACTTACAGTAAGGAGAGATATAGAAGAAAAGAGAGTCAAGATGTCGACCGGATCAACAAGTTCATACTCATTGATCTCTTAAAGCCCTAATAGAAATAGAAAAAAAATAAAATTGAAAAACAAATCCATTTATCTTATGTTTACAACTTTAAAAAAGGCAACCATAGCTAGAAAGCACTAAAAAGGTAAATATAAAACTACATAAAATATTGAACACTCATATCTTTAAACCCAATGGATACGCTTAAAAAACAACACCAAAGACACTTCCTATCTCAATTCCATCCTCTGAACCTTAGTTGGATTTGTTATCCCTATATAGGGAATGGGAAAATAAATCAGTTTTGCGAGAAAATAAAAAATTTTGATGGGTCCAATTTATGTTACAACATCAGGCTTCATCTGGGGATTGTGTCTCCCTGCGAGGCACAAAAGAACTATACACCAGGTGCCTTTAACCTTTGCAATCTAAAACTAAACCCCTATTAATCTCTACACGGGTAGATACTTGAACCTGTATTCATATATTTTGTTTCCTCTACCCGGTCTAAAATGATTTCCTCTGATCTGACACCCTGCTTATTCTCAGTTGAAACAAACCACAAACTGAAGAAAACAAAAACCACCCTACTTCAAAATGAAACCAAAACTGCTCTGACTGTAAAATATCAACTAGAGCTTATTTTATGTACAAACAACTTCTATTCTAAATATGCTCAACTTCTTGGTTAGGTAAAATCATGTTTCTAATGTAACCATAAAAGCATTTGACTGATAAATTGAATCCCTTGCTTGCAACTTTGCAACATAAATAGTAACATGAAAAGCTAAGACTTATCATGAAATTGAAACACATACCCACAATGTATGATCAAGTGAAAATTTGGTATTTTTTGGACATGCAAACATGCTTCTACAGGATCTCGAAAGCCGTGAAAGATGCACTATGGATCGAAAGAGTAATATAGGGAAAAAGACAGGCATTAAAATTTAAGCATGGATTTCTTTTATTCCGGATTCAAAGCTTCATAACATGTGTTAAAAAACAACTACTGAAATTCACCCATTGAGATTTTTTTTTCATATTCAAAGCTTAATAATCTCTGATATATGATAGTCTAAACTGAGATAGAATAACAGATTGAATTTTAAAGCATAGCTTTTGAAGGAGAGTAGGAGGAACAAAATCCATGCATCCATTGTGGAAATTCTTATATTCTCCATAGAATAGGGAGCCTTGCTTCACATTTCCATCCTATTGTTCCTCTATTTCTTAACTAGAAATACTCAGTAGCTGATTTGAACCGTTCTCGACATCCATTTCTCCACCAGAAATAAATTTCGTTGAGTTCATGATAGGATGGGAATGTAAATGAAAGTAATAGTACAATAGTATATTAGGTCAATCACAACATAAAGAAATTGAAGGAAATGAAATAATGCGATGTTGAACAATAATCATACGCAAAATAAACTCCCAACATAAAAATTAGGAATCATGGCCAGAATTTAAAATCAAAGGAGAAGCCAAGAGATCAATACCAGAGATTCTATATTAAAAGGGTAAAGGTAAAATATTGTGTTCCACTCGGACGAAGATACCTATCTTAATTGCAGCTTCATAACACGTGAAAATGCAATCATGGGGTCATAAGTTGGGGACCGATATCTCTACTTCAGGAACCTTGTAATACGAGAAATTGCCAGTGACCACACACCCACCATTTACAAGTGAAACTTCCAGGATGTTCTCATCAATGCTATGGACTTAGTACAAGAATGTGAGGAGGATAACAATGATGCTATGGACCTAATTGAGGAACGTAAGGAGGCTAGCATAATCTTCGTTAGCATCAGATGGACCGTAAGTTATTATCCAGTTTTTGATGGGTTGTAGGATTAAGGATTTAAAGAAAAGAATTACTAACATAACTAGGAGTAGTAGTAAATATCTCATATATCTCAAATATTTCATCTATGTCAATGCATATTCAGAAGGCTAGAGAGAAAATCCAATTCTAGTCTTGATAATTATGATAAAATTGTGGGCATTAAAGAGGACATTGGTCGCTTTACTGATAATTGATATCAAAGGAAGACAGACCTCGAGTATTTTTTTTGTCGGTAGGTTGAATGCATTGTAGAAATTGCATGAGGTCATCTAGGTTTCTTAACCCGATCCTTTTGTTTGATCCCCACTGGGTTTCTTTGCTTAGCCCTTTACTATTTTTTGTGCTACAAGAACTATCTTCTTTTCTATCTTTGCAGGGTCTTTCTTGGAGACAAAGATCAAGACCCAAAAGCAAGGGCAGGGCCAGATCTAGATCATGTGCCCATGAACTGAGTTAAATACTAAGTTAAAGCACAAACAATTGGATGTGCCCTTGAGGTTGAATTGTGTATGGACTTGTAAAGAAGGTAACAACAATGGATTCCATCGTCCATGTGTTAACCTTGCCACTATAATGGATTCCATCGTCCATGTGTTAACCTTTTTACTAGATAATGGAGTCGATTGTCCATTTGTTAACCTTTCCACCGGCAACTGTTTGACTACCCAGTTTGCCACAACCGTCTTAGTGCCTTACCAAAGCTGTCAAATGCATTGCAAAGGGCGCATTAGTATAAATCTAGTGAATTAGAAACTTAAGTAGTAGAATATTTGCTAATAAATGAAAATGAGAGCCTTATTAATGTTAAACATTAATTCAAACTGTGTCTTTTAAGCCAAAATTCTGATTTATTAGTTGAAACTTAGGTATGAGGCCAAATAAGAAGGTGAAACCTTTGATTGGATAAAATTAAATGAAAGGCTTCAGTATGAGGCCAAATAAGAAGGTGAAACCTTTGATTGGATAAAATTAAATGAAAAAACATAATGTAATAAAAGAAGGCATGCCGATTGTAATAGTTCCTACAGCCTTAAGGCATGCACTAATAAAAGAAAATGGTTGCACTCAATACTTGGGCCCAATGTTCCCAAAAATTTAATTATAAGTTTGCAAAAAAAATACAAAGGAGGAGAATGAACTAAGGACTAAAGGTTATATATGTATATAGATGTTAGAACAAGCTTATAAACTACACAGTAAAAATGTAAGACATTCACAAATAAATAACAAGTTATATAAATGTAGAAATGACCCATATAGTCTTATTACTATATCAAACATAACCAAACAAAAACATAGATACAAATATTGTTGTAGGGTATGCGATTAACTATGGACTATGTACACAATATTAACATCAATAACCAAACAAAAACATAGATACCAATATTGTTGTAGGGTATGCGATTAACTATGGACGATGTACACAATATTAACATCAATAACCAAACATAAACATATGAGGTTAGAATTAAAGGCCGTGGATAAAATTTATTGTTCGGCATTGAAGCAATTTATAAAGATTTATAATATTCAACTAAGAAAAACTAATTAAATCTGAAAAAATAAATCACACATATTGCCGCAGCAATATGAAGACTGATATAAACAATTCAACACAAATATAGAAACAAAATTTGAAATCATTTTTCTTCACATATATTGTAGATAGTCACTTTTTTTTTCATATGCAAAAGAAACAACACCTATTTATAAAATCAATATAATCAATATAAACAAAAATAGAAAATAAAATAAGAATATTTCATACGACTCTTCATTAACCTAATAAAAGGAAAGAGTGAAGAATAAATATAAACAAAATTGCCAAAAAAAAATTCCTTGTATTGGCCTGGGCTGATCCATCCAATGAAAGGAGCTTCCAGCTAGCTTTACAGGATGTTTGAAGGGTAGGATAGGTAGGGCTCCAACTGGTTCCATCTTTCTCTCCTTTACTTATGGGGCTCTGTTCGAAGTGGCGGGAAAACTTACGCCAAAGAAATCTCCCCCTTTTTAATTACGTGTTTCCCTTTTAATTACTTTTCCATTTGAGAATAATCTCTAGGCTTATGTTCTATCAGAGCCGGTTGTAAAGAATTTTTTTACAAACAATCACAGGCCTACAATCCAAACACTTCATATGCAACAAATGCATATATTGCAACACAAACACATTGAGAATGTTAAGAGAAGAAATGATATCCACGCTCAGGGAAAGGACACCATCTTTATAAAGCAGTGGAATGGGGTTTTGGTAGTAACGGCTACAATTTTCAATAGCTTTTTAAACTGGTTGTTGGTTTTTTTTGTGACCACTTGTCAGAGTATTTTTTCACTCGATCGATGTCAAGATCTCAAAGACGTGGAAAATGATTATGTGGAGATGGAAAACAATTATGTACGTAAAATAACTATTATTTGGTTAAAATAATCTAAAAGAAAATTTTACTTCTTAATAATCTTCTTTAATCATTCTATGTCACACATCGAATTGATCATTTCTTTGTTTATGTACATAAAGATATTTCCTGTAAATAATCTTCTTCATTTGCTCGACACTTAGACTCTCTGCAATATCGTGGAGAAAATGATTTGATGAAAATAATAGTAGCTCCAATCTTTCCATGAAAAGGTAAAAATATTTACATCATACCAGATTAACTTTGTATGCTAGATTTTATGTTGCACTACCATTCCTTCGCAAACCTGTGTCAATAAAATCGAACATTAGTAATTCATGCAATTATATAGCAAGACCTCATGTATATAAAAAAAAATTTAAATTAGGAAATTGCTATAAAAGATTATAAAAATAAATAAAAGATATCCCTATTCATATTTTATATTGTTGTGATTTTGTTGTATATTGACATCTGGTAACCTCTCTCCATAGATGATTAATGCTATGATAAAAAATGAAGATTCTCAGTGGCATCAATCCAGTGGCTAAGTATTGAGATAACTCTATGAATTCACGATGCGATGGCTTTATGATCCATTAATATTGATGTTATTTCAATTAAGTTTATGATTTCTTTGAAACAATCTTAGCTCAAGTTACCTCCGGCGGTGATTTCCGGTGCCATTAAAAAATGTAAAAGTCATCAAAAGTAACTATCATTAGACTTTCTCATCTCTCGATTCTGACGATAAGGATAAGGATTTCAACATCCCATCTCCATTAATTTGCAAAGCCACTATGGGCGCTATTCCCATCCTATTGTGGCGGAAGGGGACATTCTTCATTATCTGCATTCTCAAATTATACCATAAACAAATATTTTCAAAAACATTTAGATAGTTTAAGTCATCATCTAATTTCATAATGGAACCCTGTTAAGTATTTAGCTGGTTGAGTTTTTTAATAATATAATTTTTCTCTAACTGAAAGGGTCACTGCTATGCAGGAGAAATGTTGGATTAATTGCTTGAAGATGAAACAAAGAAAACATTCTGAATGACATATTATGAAGACAGGAAACAAGAGTCTGAGGTTTCCATGAAATTATGGAATGTTTTCTTTTCACTGCCACATCAACATCATGAAAAAAAAATAAACATGTGGAGCTCATGATTACAAGGCCATGCCAAATGGTCTATCGTTCAGGTGCCATCCGTCTTTATTTGTTCTCAGGTGTTAGACTTTGCACGGTTCAGATGGACTTCACACAGTTAGGTTGCTTCCTTAAGACTAATGACTAAAAGGTGAGCCCGCCCTTTGGTCAATCTGAGGCCTCGAGTTTGCATGGATTCGTGGGTATAAGAAAGCTAGTCTCCTGCATGCCAGAGATAGAAGATGCAGTGTTTGATACAAAGACAGAAATTATAAGACTAATGACTAAAAGGTGAGCCCGCCCTTTGGTCAATCTGAGGCCTCGATTTTGCATGGATTCGTGGGTAGAAAGCTAGTCACATGCATGCTAGAGATAGAATATGCAGTGTTTGATACAAAGACAGAAATTATAGGAACATCAAATCCAGTGTATAGAAAACAGAAAACCTCAGGCTGACGAAAAGGTAGCTTCATGTGTAACAAATTCCATTTGGAAATGAGTTATTCAATAGAAGGTCACTGAGACGATAGTGAAAGGGCACATTATGATGACACTTGATTATGGAATTGATGTTCAAATTCTCGAGCATCTGTTCAATTTTTTAATCCCAGGTTCTGGGCATATACATGCCATTCTTTATATATCTGACCCAATGGGTGTTGTGTGCCTTGGAACGCTAAAGCATTGAAGTGTCAATTGTCATTTTGTAGGCCAGATTTTCCGTCTCTCACTTGAAAAAGCTTGCGACCAAAATTCAGCACAAGAAATTTGGATTGTCACAGTCACGACAACTATCAACTAGTTCTACCACTGTTAACAAGTTTTCAGATGTCTCTTTATCATCATGGGAAAAGGGAAAGGAGCATTAACTTGTTAATAAACTTACTGGTAATGTCTGGGTGAATATGTTCAGTCTGTTTTTTGTCTATGTTCTTTTATTTTTGGCTGTTTTGATTTTTCTATGTTTTATTATATGTTATCTTTTACTTTTTTCACAGAAGAAAAAGACTTTATGCTAATTACAGCAAGCAAATAAGGAGAATACCGACTTCACACATTTACATTAAGTACAACTGCTAACATTAGAACTTTGACGTTTTTAATTAAAACCAGAATTGTACGAAGAAAGTAATTAAACCAACTACAGGTTAGAGCAGCTACAGATGCAGCATCGAACTTAGGACCTCGCCTAACCGAAGCAAGAAACTGCAAAGGATATTTTGAAATCATATATTTGTTGTATTGTCTCTACAATTCTGTGCGCGCTTGCAGAGGGAAGTGGGGAGGATATTTGAGATCAGTCACTTATATGGGTTAGATTACTTTTTGAAAGAGATCAAAACATTTTTGTAGAAATCAAACAAAATTATAACTTATGACCAGATTCATGCATTATTGGAAGAATCATCCCAATCTATTTTTATTTTTTTAAAAGTTAATCATTTTCTTCGGGTAAACACCTGTAGTCTGAAGCATTATAGGGGACTGGAATGCCAGAGAGTCCTGATGCAAGGTAGAGGCTAGGAATTACATATGTTATGTGAGATGATTACCGTGACAACGCATCACATGAATTAAATGTGAAAGACTGGGGAAAGGACTGGTTTAGGGTCCGTAGCGGTAGAAGTTCTTCCCACCCAACGCCAAAAAACCAAAAGGAATAAGTCTCATTCAGTCTCTTCCCTATAACCCCACCCAACACAGAACAAAAAAACCACTCCACTACAACGTCCTCTCGTTAAAATGTCTTAGCTGCTTCTCATCTCCCCATTTTGCACTACTGAATCATTGAAGCTCAAGAGGTGGGGATCAATTCCTACTGCTATCATTATGCATAAATCCAGGTTTTCCTGTACAGGTAACTTCTTATGTTTAACTATTCTATTTCCTGTGCCATAGAAATTGCATTCACGGTTGGAGAATAGGACAGATCAATGACAGGACTGGGTTGTTCAAGTATAATATTCACTTGAGCAATAATATAGACTTTTATTATTATGGATACCCTAGTTTTAGTTTTTGAATGTATTTCTATACACCTCTATGAAACCAGTTTGTCTCAGTTTCAAATCTACTGGATTAAAGGCTAATTGGGCAGTGGATTTACAACATTCTAGTGAATAACACATTGTAATAATAATTTATGGGGATGGTAAGAGCCAAATTACAGAGCCGATGAAAGCAAGTCGTATTCCAAACCGCACCATTGTTGGGCGCAGGAGGACACATTTGAGCAATAAATTGTTATTTTGCATGGATTTCCGAGGATAGTCCCACGAAGTAACCAAAATCCTGGCTAAAGGAAAGATATGCTCCCCTAAATTTAGACGCATATGAATTCATTGCCAAATATTTCAATGGATTTGATATAGGAAAAACCCCACATGACAGAAGCGAAAATGTCAAGAATAGTTCAAATTATAGCTTCAACAACTGTAAGCTTCCAAGTCAAAACAAACAGTGAATATCTTAGAGAAGAAACGTATTGATTCAATTCAAGCAGACGAAAGCAGTGGGGACGTTGCAAATGCAGCTCAATATGCTCAATATGAATTCAAGCAGCTCAATATGAATTCAATTCAAGCAGACGAACAAGGTAAAACCATAAGAAAAATAAATAAAACATGAATGATTGAGCTAAATATGAAAGGAAATAAAAAAACGTAAGAGAGGCATATCTCAGGTAATCGAGTATTTTTTGCATATTTTTTTGAAGAATTTTGTGGCTGTGATGCAGGGTGACCCGCTCGTGGAGGCCATGGCCATGGGGAGGGCCAAGTTGGCATGGATCATTGTGGCTCGTTTGGAGTAACAATGATGGAGGATCTTGGAGCGAGATCTTGGCACTTGGCTTTGACAGATTTAATGTAGGAGGCAGAGCAACCAAAAAAAAACAGAGTATATTGTATTGGCTGAAAGCAAAAACAGAGTATGCCAAAAGAGAGGCAAGCACAAAACAGGGGACGCTTTCCTATGGAGCTCTGCGGCTCTTCCACTACCTTCCAGAACTCTCGATGAACACCCGAAATACATTGAACATCAAGATGCCTCTCTTCATCCGAGGCACATTAACATTTACACCTAACAGTATTAACTTCTTGTACGGTGGTTGGTGGGTATAAACACCTGGCGGGAGGAATTATCTCCAACACTCCCCCTTAATTCCGACCATAAACAAACTACTAACATCTAACATATACATACAATGCCGTCATGGGCTTACAACAAAAAACATTGAAACATTAATGCCTGCTGGTCTAAGTCTCAGCTAGGCTTACATTAGTTCATGTCAAAACTCAAAATTATCTTACCATTCTTGTCTGCTGCATGTTGATGCAGCGGCTTCTTTTTCTTTCGCTTGCTCCAGACTTTGAACTTAGCGTTCTTCTTCACCTTCTTCTTCATTCTCACCTTCTTCTTCATGCTTTCTTCAAGCTCCTTGGGCTTGATTCTATCATCAATGTCTGCAAGTTCTTCAATCTTTCCAATAGCTTGAGTAATATTCTTATCCTCTGCATGAACTTCATCTTTGGTAGCAGCATCGGCAATGATGGTTGTTGAACTGCTAGTTACAGTAATCTTCCTTGCAATACCAAACTGCTCAATAGACGCATCCTCAACCTTATTACCAAGGTCACCAACCAAAAAGTCCGCACCTGTCATTATAGCAATATCCTGTAGTAGGGCCTTTCTTCTATCACCAAATCCTGGAGCTTTGATAGCAGCAACTTTGACTATTCCACGCAATTTATTGACAACCAACGTAGCCAAGGCTTCCCCTGAAATATCTTCAGCAATAATAAGCAGGGGAACATTCAACTGTGTTGTCTTTTCAAGCACAGGAATAATATCTTTAATTGTTATAATTTTCTGGTCAGTGACCAAAACTCTAGCATTCTCAAACTCCACAAGCAACTTTTCTTGGTTTGTAACATACTGGGGAGATATATAACCCCTATCAATCTCCATTCCATCCTTAACAGTAACAGTGGTTTCAAAAGACGAAGAAGACTCTATAGAGAGAACACCATCAGGCCCAACTTTGTCTAAAGCATCAGCAATCATAGTTTCTACGACATCATCATTTCCGGCAGATATTGAAGCCACAGCTTTAATATCCTCTCGTCCTTTTACAGGTCTGGACTTCCTCTTTGGCTCCTCAACAAGTCCCTGCACGGTTTTATCAATCCCTTTTTTCAAGGAAACTGAATTGGCTCCTGAGCTGACATTCAAAAGTCCTGTTGTCACCTCCCCAGTTATTTGAGATTCAATGCCAGTAGTGGTTAGTCTTTCCTGGAAACCTGCTTCAGAGACATTCAATCTCGTTTCAATATCAATAATTGCACCACCAAAATACTCAATATCAGCCTCGGCCCCCGGTCTAGCAACGAAGAAGGGCTCCGACGGAATGCCTCCTTCCTTGTACCAGTTTTTTCCTTTTTTCTCTTTCAAATCAATCTTGGTTAAGGTGTTTGGAAAGTTGCAGGGTCGTTGGGCTCCACAGGCATATGCATAACGATATTTCTTCCCTGAGTACTGTGGATTGATGCTGCACATGTCCATCCCTTTGCCATGTTCTTCTGGAGGCAAGGCAGCAACTAATTCTCCTATTGGACTGCCATCGAGGGGTAGGAAGAATCGTCCAACTCTTGCGTCCGGAAGAACATCTTGACCAGAGAAGGATCTTAAGTCGTGAAGCCTGAGTTTACTTAGGATGGTGGTATCGGCATAATGCTCACAACAATCGGCTATGACTGAGATGGGCTTCCCATCCTTTCCATTGACTTCATAGGCATTAATAAAGTGGAATGTTACAAACAATGGCACTTCGACCGATACTACCTTTGAGGAATCTGTATCATCTTTGTCCTTTTTGTCTCTTTGATTGCTAATGACAGAATTTGACTTTAGCAACAAAAGATAACCTTCATTCAGCCATAAAAAATACTGTTCAAATTCTTTCTTCATCCTCCAATACCAATCTGCTCCTCCTGGACCAGATCCTCCTTTTTCAGTCCTTGAAGCAAGGCGAAGTGCTTTGCACCAGGCTTCCTTTTCCCAAGCAGTTTCAAGATACATAAAATAAACTCTGCTTTCATAACCAAGGACACGATTCTGGTTTTCCAGCTTAATTGGATACCTTCTTGCCCACTTTCCTGATGATTGTTCTCCACCAGACACTGCTGTGACATGACACCCTGCAAGTTCAATTACTTCCTTGGAGCCATCCAAGTCTGTCAAAATAAGCATATGGCCTTTGATTCTGGCATGTTTCTGCACAGACAAGAGTTCAATACTCTCACATGCCTCCTGCATTTGTACATTTTCAGCTTTAGATCCCTCGAGCGTGTCATCGTGCTTTATTTCCTTTTCCTCTTGTTTCACTTCTTCCTGTTCACCCTTTTTGCCACTATCGTCTTCATCGGCATGTGTGGTAGTCAACTCTTCCTTTTTTAAATCCACAACACAGTCTACATCTTGCATTTCCTCTTCCTTACCAGCTTCTTTTTCTGCCGAAGAAGCTTCGGACTTCCTCCTTTTCTTTGCTACCTCAAAGCTGCCTTCAGCTAAGCTTCTAACGGCTACAACATCAGTGCAGTTCAGCTCAACATAGTTTGGCTTTTCGAGCCATTCTTCAATGAGCTTCAGATCAGCATTAAAATCAGTAATGAAGTCCTTGCATTCATCTTGAACCATAACGTCGGCAATCTCTATGCAAACTGGAAATGTTTTGTCAGATTTTGCAATGAAAGTGCAGTCTTCATCTTGCTTGGGCTTTGCTAGCCACTCTTCAATAAATTTCAAATCTTCATGGTCTTCATTATACTTATCAGCTCCAATGCTGCCTTCTTTTCCATTTTCTGCTTCAAATAAGGACATCACATTGTCCACATTCTTTAAAAACTCTTGAATGATTTCATCATCATATTCATCTACATTTTGCTCATTTGCAGGCTGATACCTATATGCACCTACACATGCACAAACATCTAACCTGTTAGGAAAAATTTCTGCCATCATGGGCATGCTCTTCATGAGCTCATTTTCTTCTTCACATTCCGCCTCTACTGGCTGTCCTGCAACTACTTGAGTTGCTAATTCACCATTCTCTGCTGCTGCTATGGCAGCTTCCTCTTCAACACCATCTTCATCCACTCGTGGCTCTGCACAGTGGGCTTCATCATTCTCAAACATATCTGGCTCTGCTTGGCTGACAGAGTCCTCAACCATTTCATGTGACCATTCAACTTCTACTTCATCTGTGTTTGGGGAAAGTGCTTCTGCTAGTATAGCAGGTTCATCAACTTCATTATCCACAACTATGTGTGGTTCACCGAACTTCTCAACAGCTTCTATGGCTGGAGTTTCTACTGCTGCAATGGCAGTTCCATCTTCATATTCATCCACAAGTGCCTCTACACCGTGGGATTCACTAACAGCTTGGCTGTCTTCTGCTTCAACTGCAGGATTCTCAATTGCTATTTCTTCAACAGGCTGTGACACTGTTGACTGCTTGCACATGTCGCTCCCCCTTTCACTGAACTCCTCTTCCAAGATTCTCCATGCTTCCTTGGAAGTCTTTGCTGCTGCAATCTTGTGGAAAATACTTTCATCCACAGCTCGTTGGATGAGATGCAGGGCTAATTCATGCTGCTGTAATTTTTGGTCTTCAGTCAGTGCTTCAAAAGCCTCTAAATCTAGTGGATGTACACAATCATTTTGAACTAAACACCACAAATCCTCTGCTCTAAGAAAAATTCTCATTTTAATAGCCCAAAATTCATAATTTTTACCTGAAAAATGTGGGGGTACTAGAAGAACTCTGCTGCTCCAATTATCCTCAGCAGCGACCTCCTTATTGGCACTTTTTCCTGCATGTTCGACATCCATCTTTTCTTCACAAGGAACCCTCTGTGCTTCTAACCCTGCCTCGGCTTTCACTTCTGCCCTTGTATTTCTTTTAATCTCCCTGAGTCTCCTTTTGTAACCCATTTCTTCTCTTCTTCTATTCAGGCTGGGGGTTGCATACAATCGGTGGTCAGCAGACTTCAACAGGTTCTCTTTTTCAAAAGGAGAAACCCTGAGTTACTAAAAAAAAAAAGCCTTTGCAAAAATCAAGCCTGTGGGACTCGAACAGGCGACGACCTGGAATCAAGGATTTCGTCTCCGCTTCGAAAAACTCTATTATATTGCTGCTGCGATTCAGCACAAAACTGTGCGTAGTCGTGCGATCGACGCGAAATCCCTGTTTGGTTTCAACCATTCGGATTAAGAAAAGAACAATACAACAACTACAACTTGCCAAGAGAATGGGCGAGCAGTCGCTCATTTACAGCTTTGTTTCGAGGGGCACGGTCATACTGGCCGAGTACACGGAATTCACTGGGAACTTCACCACCGTAGCTTACCAGTGCCTCCAGAAGCTCCCTGCCACCAACAATAAATTCACGTTTGACTGTCAACGCCACACCTTCAATTATCTCGTCGAAGATGGATTTACATATTGCGTCGTGGCAGATGAATCAGTTGGTAGACAGGTACCGATGGCCTTCCCAAAACAGGGGAAGATGTTCCTTCTCCACGCACAGCCTTGGCGGCTTGCCTTCACGCATCCAACGGGCACCTCCCTCTGGTGGGGACCTTCATGCAGTCAACGGGCACCTGCACCGCTCCCTCTGGTGGCAACAGCCCAACGGGCTACTCTTCTGACAGCTCCACCAACAGCCTCCGCTGGCTCCTCCTCAACGGACCACAGAACCGGCTAGCAACTCCAACGCGGGCTCCTCTTATTCTCTACAACCTTCTGCGCTTCACCTCCAGGCTGAGGATCGCCCCATGGGCTCTCTGGATTGGGCAGTGGCAGGATCTCCCTGCTCTGATACCATGACAGATTTAATGTAGGAGGCAGAGCAACCAAAAAAAAACAGAGTATATTGTATTGGCTGAAAGCAAAAACAGAGTATGCCAAAAGAGAGGCAAGCACAAAACAGGGGACGCTTTCCTATGGAGCTCTGCGGCTCTTCCACTACCTTCCAGAACTCTCGATGAACACCCGAAATACATTGAACATCAAGATGCCTCTCTTCATCCGAGGCACATTAACATTTACACCTAACAGTATTAACTTCTTGTACGGTGGTTGGTGGGTATAAACACCTGGCGGGAGGAATTATCTCCAACAGGCTTGGCTTGGAAATGGCAAGAGAGATATGGAACAACACACCCAAATGGACATGGTTTAAAAAAGAGAGAGTGGCATGAAAGGTACACAGCTTCCTGTTCTCCATAATTTTCGCCCACCCTGCAGCAACGCAATTCCTCCATCAATAACATTGTCAGGTATGTACAACAAACACACATCATTAACATACATATATATAAATATATTAACAAGAGCGGAAACAAAGCCTCTATTCTTGAGTTCTCTGTATTCATGGCAGAAAGCACAGCTCGTGCAATAGAAATAGGAATAACAACAGGCGCAGCCCACAAGAGACATCATCAAAGCGTACTCAGCTCCACTAAGCCCGCACGCTGCAAACGAACATTTAAATTAATATGAAAACATCAAGAACGAGAAAATAAAGTGGAATTTTAAGTTAATGGTAGAAGAAATGATTTAGTTTAGTTATAGGTAGAACCCCTATCGGCTATCTCTGCAATCTGGCCAAAGGCGATACACAGGCGGATATCTCTGCAATCTGGCCAAAGGCCATACACGGGCACCAACAGGTGAGACAACCTGCAATAGTCATTCACTTAATTAATTGTGCATCTAATTAAATAAATCATATGACAATCCTGCATGGATGAGTATGGTACTGCATGGATGAGTATGGTAAGAAATGGAAGAATGTGAAGAAATTGAAGAGGTCGTGGCAGGTGCAGGCAATGTATTCAGGGTAATTTTTAAGGGCGAAATTTCGCCAATTGGCTATCTTGCAGGTTTTTTTTCAAAAAATAAATTCGTTACTTATATTTACATAAAATATGTTTTCTTATCATAATATTCGCCAAAATTTACACATTTCAATAGTAACTTGTATGTTTCATATTTAATATTCGCTTACCTATCTATATGCATGTTTTTTTCAATCCAAAATAATCACCTAGGATACTATACTTAAGTATAATATTAGAATCCTTAAAAAATACCCTGAATGTATCTGATCCTTGATTGAGGCAGGGGGCATGTTGCAAATGCATGCCATGCAGATGGAGGGCATGCATGACATGCTAGTGGAGGTAAAAATTTTCGAAATCTGTGCAGAAACTAATACAATCGCTCAAAGCGATTTATATAGATTTATATAGTCCCTGCTACCCGCAGGGACTAATAAATATACCTCTTTTTGTTTATTTACAAATCAAATAATAAACAAGGAAATGTATGGTGAAACTAATTGACCATAAGATTTATCATAAGCATCACAATAATTACTAAGGAGGGTTAAAATGGTGTACACGCAGAGCAAAGAAACTCGACCGGAATCACTCCAGGACAACACAATAAATAAAAATATAAATATACAATAAACAGGAGTCTCACTTCATGACACATCCAAGCTATAATTTTTTTATGACAAACTGAACGCTGAGATAATAAGCCAATTCTTATGGCCGAGTTCAATATATATAAAAAATTAAAATTAAAATAAACATGGAGCAACTATTTCCACCCATGGCCTGATACATTGTATACAACATCAATGATACATGAATCAAAGGTGATTTATTTCCAGGATCAACTTTGGAAAACAATTAGGATTCTGAGGGAGTAAGGCTGACCTAAAGAAGTTACCCCTTATAATAATGGCCTACATAGTTAGATAATTCTATAAGTGGAGTCTCTATGAAAGGGTAATAAATAACTAAATTAAGAAATATAGACTATGCAATCAATTGATTATACCTGGTAATGGAGGTCATGTTTAGTAGAGTCCATTAAAATTCTATCCAAGCACACCCTCAAGGGTAGATATATACACTCGCCAATGTACAATGAATACACAGAAATGCCCAACCGCAGGGTTCACTACAAGCATATGAATGAATTCAATAGTAATATGGGATGAATAATAGAAGATCCCAAATTATAAGAAGCACGTGGAATTGACGTTAACCCTTGTAGTTAGACTCCGAGAACCCACTTATTCTTCCTTGGTGCAAAGAAACCCTACATAGAATGGAATGATGAGTTAAGATCTATTGAAAAGTTTCATTTTCTAGTTTAATGAGAATAGACAATAAGCGAAATAAATTCAAAGTATTTTCTCATGAATATTACATGTTAAAGCTTGATGAATCCAATATTTAACTTCTCTTGCGAAATCAAAACCCACGGAGAAGAAGATTGCGATATGGCTAAGGGATAAAAAACGGTTGGGTGGAGAACCCACCGAGGCCAAAGAAAATGATAATCCTCAGCATAACTTCCCCTCAGATAACGCTGATGAGGTAGTAAGAGAATGGAACTTGGAGAGTAAAAACCCAGAAGACTCTCCACGGTCGTAATCCTTATCAGAAGACGAATACCAAAACATACCAACCACGAACTCAATCCATAAACCTTTCGATAAAAAAAAAGAAAAAAATTGTAAAACTAAAATTGAATCAAAGGATGTGTATGTTCAGATTTGTTTTGTTGACATGACTTGCATTCATTCACATATTTTAGAACATCCTCTTTCATCCATTTCCAAAAGAACCTTTCCCTTAGTTGCCTATATGTTTTGAAAAAACTAGGATGGCCTGCTAAAGGAGAGTCATGAGCTTCCTTCAAAATATTGTGCTTGAGATTCGAACCATGAACCAAGTATATTCTATCCTTCTAGTATATGATACCATCCAAAACCTTGTACCTATCATCACCTTTGACTCCATCTAACACATCACAAACAATACTATCTTTGGCATATTCAACTATTAGCATATTTTTCCAATCTTTTGAAATGTCCATAAGAGAAAATGATGGTCTTATAGATAATGGATCTACTACAATACTATTCTTCCCCCTAACATATTCAATGTCAAAATCAAAATCTTGGACTTTTCTTACCCACTTTTGTTTCCTTTCATTGAGATCCTTTTGTGTGAGAAAATGCTTCAAACTATTATGATCAGTTTTGACCACAAACTTGTTTCCCACCAAGTATTGTCTAAACTTGGCCAAGGCATGCATGATGGCTAAATTTTTTTTGTCATAAATAGAGTAGAGCTTCTCATGTGGCTGCAAATTTCTTCTCTCAAAATCTATGGGGTGTTGATTTTGCTTTAGGACCGCCCCTATCCCTTCTCTTGATGCATCACATCCCAAGACAAATGGTTTAGAAAAATCAGGTAATGCAAGTATTGGACAACTAATCATTACTTCTTTCATTTTTTGGAAATCCTTCTCAGCCTCTTCATCCCACTTGAAAGCATCCTTCTTGGTCAAATTAGTAAGTGGAGCAGTCAATTTAGAGAACCCTTTCACAATTTTCTATAGTAAGTGCATATTCCAATGAAGCCTCTCAATGCTATGATGTTTTTGGGTGATGGCCATTCAAGAATAGCTCTTATTTTTTCCAAGTGCACATTCACTCCATCTTTCCCAATGATGTTCCCATGATATAAAACTTATTTCAACCCAAATTCACACTCGGACAACTTAGCAAACAAAGATTGTTCATGCAAAATTTTCAAGACAACTTTTGGATGGTGCAAGTGTTCCTCCCATGTTTTGTTGTAAATTAGAATGTCATCAAAGAAAACCAAAACAAACATACGGACCTGTTTGCAAAATATTTGATTCATGCATGATTGAAATGTGGCTGGAGCATTGGTCAAACCAAAATTCATGACAAGAAACTCAAAATGGCCATAGTGACATCTGAAAGTTGTTTTATGCACATCCTCCTCCTTTATTCGAATTTGATGGTAACCAGATCTAAGATCAATTTTTTAGAAGAATTTTGCTCCATGTGGCTCATCCATGAGATCATATATTCTGAGGATGGGATATCTATTTTTTATTGTCTTCTTGTTTAGGGCTCTAAAATCAATGCACATTCTCAAGGTCCCATCTTTCTTCTTCACCAAAACAATTGAAGAAGCATAGGGAATAGAGCTTGGTCTAATGAGTCCCAACTCCAAGAGTTTTTGAATAGCCTTTTCAATCTCCTCTTTGAAATTTTTGGGATTTCTATATGGTGGGATTTGTATAAGTGAAGTGCCCACCTCCAAAACAATGTTGTGCTCAACTCCTCTATCAGGTGGCCTTCCAGGAGGGAGGTCTCCAAAAACCTTTTCATATTTGTGTAGTAGCTTCCTTATCTCCTTGGGATGTTCTGAAATATTTATTTTTGGTTTGGGTGAAGTGATGCAACATTCAGCAGCCCATTCGATATCTCCACGCCTCAATATGGACCTCATACTGTGGGAAGTCACTACTTGATTCAGATAGGTGTGCTTCCCTCTCACAACCCTTTGTTTTCTTTCCGAATATTTGAATCTCATTTCAAGAATTTGATAGTTCATTGTATGTTCCCCTATAGAGTACATAAATTTCACTCCCAAGACCACATTAGTATCAGCAACATCAACCACATAAAATCTATAAAAAAAATGTAGTTACGTATGGTGAGTTATAGCTTTGGAATCCATGTTTTTCACTCCATAGTGTTGTGACCTGGAATGATGATTGTGAAGCCATCGAATGGTTCAGTAGGTAGATTCATCCTCTCCACCATGTATGCATCAATGAATTTATTTGTGTCTCCTCCTTCTACCAATACTGAGACCCTTTTTCCTTGTACCACTCCCTTACATCGAATAGTGTGAAAACGAGGCACTGCTAAAAGCACTGCCATACTCCCTTTGTCAGTTGAAGGATGAGTTTCTTCTTGTTTCCCTTCTTTTATTGTGTCATATTCCTCTTCTTGGTAAAAAATATGTCCTCCTTTCTCCATACCCCCTTCATACTTATCATTATCATAAAATACTTCAATGTATTGTGCTTTCCCCTTAGCACATTTATTCCCTAGTACCCATGGTTGGAAGCATGTGTAACACAATTTCTTTCTTTTGAGTTCTTCCTTATTTGGTCCCTCTTTCTTATCATTTTCAAATGCATCTCTTTTCCATGGCTTCTTTTAAAATATGAACTTGGAAGGGAAGTTGGGCTTGGGAGGAAACCTTGTCCTATGTAGCACATTTTGAAGATCTCTTGCCAAGTTCATGGCATCTTTCAATAAAGTAGGTTTGTGGGCCTTAACAAAACCCTTTAGAGGTTCATCCAACCCTTCAGTAAAGAGAAATACCAACTTTACCATAGATATATCATCCACCTTAACTGATAGTTTTTGGAATTCCAACATATACTTGGCAGAGGTTCCAACTTGCTTCAATTGGGCTAGTTCTTTGAAAGGAATTTCTGGGTCTTTTTTCTCAAATATTTCCAATACTCTGTAAATAAATTCTTCATAGGTTCTAACCTGATCATGTCCCAAGGTTTTAATTCCATGGAACCACCAATCATCGGCTTCTCCTTCGAGATGCAAAATAGCCATTTTTAGAGCATCCTCTTCAACCATTGGATTCAACTGAAAATACACATCTAGTTTTTGTACCCAAGTATTTGTAGAACTTTGAGATGAGCCATAAAAATTAGGAAGATGCATTTTACCTATGGCATAATTCAATTCCTTATTCTGAAAGTGATTCCTATTACCTTCCCTCATTTTGAGTTTGTTTGAGACATTAAAGTATTGATCAAATGGTAGAGTCTTTCTTCCATCTTCACTCAACTTTTTCGATTCTGTTATAACTTCATGCATGTCATGTTGAGTGTTAGGTTCTTCTTTGGCCTCAAGAAATTTAGGTGTAGTAGGCCTTACTGAACTTTGAAATTCATGAGGTTGATTATGAGGTCCTATCTTTGAGAAAATATTTTGACCCTTGGCCTTCTTTTCCTTGAAAGAAGAACTATTGCTGCCTCCTATTGCCCCTTTGCTTCCAAGTTGACTAGCCAAAAATTCGAACCCTTTCATTATTTGTTTTGTCATGTCTTCAAAGAATGTTTTCATGAATTTTCTAAACTCCTCATTCTCCTCTGAGGTTCCTTTCTCATCCCTAGCCATAGTTTCATCAAAATTCTCTTCTTCTCCTACTTCTTCCTCTTCAAAAAAAGTGCTATTAGTTTCAATTCCTAAGGGTGGTCCCTGAATTCTTGTCCTCATTAATGGTAAGCCAAATCAGGTTCAAGGACCATGCTCTGATACCACTTGTAATGTCCCTTTTTAAGAATTTGTAAAAACTAGGAAAAATTGTAATTTTTGGCCAATTCGACCCTTAGACTAGTAATGACTCAACGACTTTCAAATTGGATCTGAATGAGTTTTTAAGATATTCGTACACATAAATGAGGCTGATGGATGCTTGGACACTCTCAAAACACTTCTGCAACATCCATTTATAATCAGGGAAAAAGAGGGAACTTTACTAGTCAAATCGAGGTTCAAAACCCCCAAGGGTAGGGGACAAAGATGGCTTCCCAAACACCGTAATACCTTGCCAAATTTCAGAACAGGGACATGGTACTATTAAATGACTTCAATGGGATACCAAATACATTATCAATAAGTTCCTAAAGTTTTCTTCAACCTCTATAAATCAGATGTTTGCATACTAGCTTTAACATAGGGGGAAATGATAGTAAATATTCACAAATGGTTATGAAACTTGGGAATATTGCTCCAAATTCTTGACTAATGAATATGATACTTATTCATCATATTAATTGTGCTCCATACAACAATAATATATCATATTTTTACTGAACCATTCGAATTTGATACCACTTCAAGTGCTTATAACAAGGTATTGGAGAAATGGCACCATTTAATCATAGTTTTGCATTTGTACATAAAATATCTTGGAGTTTTGATCTGAAAGTATTCTGAGCAGTAAATATAGAGTATATATATCATATTACAAAAATATGGGGCCTCAAGAGCTATCCCAAAGAGATCATCACCTCACCAAGGGCACTCCTCCTCAAGGAGAAATAATATGACAAGAAATGGGAGAATAGTTGTAGAAGCAAGTTGAAGGAGATGTGATCACGAGCTTCCCTATAGCTTAAACCTGCAAAAAATGACTCCATTTTATCTCCAAATGAAAGGTCTGAATGGCCTCTCCAATTTCCAATTAGGATGGGAATCTTTCACCCTCGAAATTGGTGCTAAGACAAGTAGAATAACACTCTACTAGCTCTCCTCTCCAAATGCAAAATGTAAAATTATAAAAATCTTCTCTCCTTATTTGTTCCCGACTTTTATAAACTTCCAAAGGATTCTTTAACTCTAATTCTATCCATGAGCTTCATTCCAACTCGAATTGGGAAGAGATTCCAATGGGTGTCACTTGTCCCTCCAATTCTAGCCTCCTCCTTCACTCAATTTGAATGGGTGGATCTTTGGATTCCCTAAATCCCTTTTGCACCCTCTTGGAGGATAGTTTTAGCCTTGGAATTTCATATATGTCAGATGTCAGCCATCAGGTCTGATGTTTTCATAAGTGTCATAGGAATCTTCATCATTGGTGTCATAGAAGCTAGGGAATCTAGCCCAAGTGTCCCACTAGCTCCAAAATGCGTCTTCCTCTTCCATGGGAGTTACTCTTCCTCTACATTTAGACCTCATTGAGTCATGCCAAGTATTATTCCCTTCCAAATCCCCCAAGAACATTGGACTCCACCTTGGATTCGAATGGGTGAGAGTGGAATGCCATGTGGCATGGTGAATCTAGCTTTGTGTGGGTCCCACACCACCAATGTGTCTCCATGACCAAGTGCCATCTTATTTCCTCATCATAAATATTTATTTATCCCCTTTTAATATATTTATGTCAAGCTAAAGTACATTTGGGTTTTATTAGTCTCCTTATTCCAAATTTAATGTTTCCACCCCAACCTAGGAAACTAGTAGATTGGTGGAATTTTCTCTTCTTGAGATTTATTTGAATGGGGACATTACATTAGTGTTTGTGTGTGTTAACATAGGTTGATAATACTAGAAAATTCCAGATCTATTGTAAACACTTAAATTAGAGTAAAAGTGAGAAAATATTGCTTTTATTTGCTTATAATTATCTCATAAACATTCCCGATCTGAAATTTAAATGAATAATTGTTGAAAGAGTGTTTGCAAGATGAAAATATAAGCATAAAGCAACTCAAAACAGTTTAGAAATAAATCAAACCATAAGATAGATGAAATAGATTTATAAAGGGACAAATTTAATAAAATATAGAGTTATTTTTCACCTTAAATTAAGTTTTAATGAACAAAATGCAAAATAGACCATATGTCGTCCTAAAATCAAAACTTGAGAGACAACACATAACTGGAATTTTGCAAAAAAATGATGCTTAAGATGAAAGTTAATTTCCATAATTGCAAATAAAGTTAAAAAAATATTCAAATTTAAATGCCCAAAATCATGTGATTGGTGCCTAGTTGCTTTAGAGAGGATGATGAGGTCATAAAGGAGGATTGTAGATTTTTGGTGGTCGAGGAATAGGAATGGGTTGATGATTTCAAACCCTTGTCCTAGTCTTTGATATCAAAGACATACACTTCTTCTATCAAAGGAGGACTCAAGACTTGAAATCCCAAATAATCATGCATACAAGTTTTCCAAATCTACACTAAAAGTAACATTCATCAAAGTAGATTGCATGATATCTAGTAATAAAATATTAGCAAAATGAAATGGAAAGCAAAGAGTTCATCCCAATATTTATGCATAATTAACGCTTGAAGGAGATATTCATGGTTGACATTAAGCACCAATAGCATTGTTGATGCCCTGAAATTCGCAGCACTAGCATTAGGGATTCTCCCTGGTAAGCGAGCCTAATTAGATCGCTCACCATTTGGTGTGGGGAATCTGTCCGGTTAACAGTTTGGCTACCGTGTGTGTGATTATTAATATTCTTTACCGATTGCGGCTCGATTCACCGTTTATGTAGTTTTATTTTTAATTATGAGATGCAAGTGCCCTAATAAAATGCATGGAATTAATAGGTAGAAGCCTCACAAGTGATGCGTAGTTTCTTACCTCTCGTCTTATCACTCCTACCAAATCAATTCAATTATTAACCAATCTAAACTAACTATTCTATCCTATCCTATCCCTGCAGTGAGCAAGTTTGAATTAAGAGTAATATGCTGAGAAATGTAAATACAAGTCTAACAGATAGTTGTTTCAACACAACATTCACATTTACAGCAAAAAGAATACCAAAGATAACTCTGATATAATTAAAACAATTATTACTCATTCACACATAAAAATTTGCATAGAAAATAAAATCATTCATCACCAATGAATTAGTTCAAGAAGTTAGAACACTCTCACAGTGTGTTATGGATGCAAGAAGAAATAGTTCCACATTAAGCATTCAACACATTCCAGTGAAAAATCTTTGTGCAGCTTTCCCCAACAAAACATATCCTTCTTATTAAGCAGAAAAATAGTTCTCTTACAAAAATGGTCCAACTCTATTGTGCTAGAAAAAGTCCCTCCATATGTATTATCTTCTTCTATTTATATTACAAAAGTTTGTCCACTAGTGACTCTTCACATACCCTAAGCCTAGGGATTCCCAAAATTTTGTCTTTTAGTGTTTATACAAAGAAAATACAAATATTAATTTCCAGCTGGCTTTTCCAAATCAGAAATATATTTGGCCCACATGTCAGTTTCTTCAGCAATAATATTGCTTTGCACGGAGTCCACCATTTTCAAAGTGACCTCATGATTATATAATTCTGCCTCTACACTTTTTACTCCTTTTGTCGCTGCCTTGTAGTTGTCTTCTAAAAAGTAAGCATTAATGGAAGATTTCCCAATGAAATGATGAAGGTATTCCCCTGTTAGCATGTCCAACTTCTTAATGTAGTTAAGATCATCACTTAGCACGTTTTGCAGCTCCAATAGGAACTGGTCCCTGTCAGGAATTCTTCCATAGTTGGAGGCATAACTAGCTGACACTTTTCATGGATTTGACGGATTTTCTGATAAAGGTCTGAACACTTCTCAATATTTTTCAGAATCTTATTATTAATCCGTAGCACATCTTTTTTGCAGAATTCAAGGAGGCCTGAGTCCAGATTCGAATATGCAGTGGTCTTGTGAGGCAAGTACTCAGGGAATCTTGATTTCCCTTCTCTCCATGCCATTTGCATCTTAATCTCATCCATGGTGCATACTAATTTCCGCCTGATTCTCAGAGCTTCAACATCAATTTCTCCCATCCTTGATATCACTATCTTCATCTTACAGACTTCCTCGGTGATAAGTTCTTGTGAATTATAGATCTTCTTTTGAATGTCACATGCTTTCTTATGAAAGGGATTCAAGTCTTGCTTCTTATTGTCTGCAAGCTTTAGTTGTTCCATCATAAACTCATTTTCCTTTATCAATTCCTCCAACTGAACCTTCAAGTCTTCAAGCTGCTGCCTGTTGTTTGCCTCTCTTTTCTACGATTCATTGATGTGATTTTCCAAGTCATTTTTCTCATTTTCTGTAATCATTAGTTGCACAGTTAGTGCATCCTTTTCTGTTTCCAAACTCTAGTATTCCTCCACTATCCTTTCCTTCTCAGATAGAATGGCATCATGCTTTATTTTTAGTTCTATTCCTTAACCTTGTATCTTCACCAAATTATCTTTCAACCTGAGTATTTTCTCTTTCTTTCTCTCCATGTCACTCATCAACTTGTTAACATTGTCTGCACTTGCTTGTGTTGTAGCTACATTAACAGATTCCATTAGCTTAGGGTCCCTGTGGGTACCCTGTCAAAACCCAAAATTTCCAAAAATTTTAAATTTTTTAAAATAGCATGTAATATTAATAAATGCATTCATTTAACTGTTTGATTAGCTTAAGTGATCATAAATGTGTCTGAATGATCTTTTGTTATACTTAGATTTTGATATGAGTTTCTTTACTGTTGCTGATTGTTTTCTGTTTTTCAACCACAAGGGGGAGTTGCCATAGCAGACTGGGCTTACTTAGATTCTGAGCTAATGCATCAAATTGTCTTTCTCTTACAGATATACAGGTAATGTGCGGATTGCTACATTTAAATCTTTAAAGTATTATAAATCAATTAGCTGTACCAAATCATTCAGTAAAAAGTCTAAGCATGCTAGCCAGGTTATCAAGTGTTTAAAGGTAGCATTCATCCTATGACCTCCTCAAGATCTTACTGTTATAGAATTAGAAATTACTAGAGAATATGATAGCTTTGTTTCTTGAGAACAAATGAATTAACTAACTCTATGGAGTATTTGTTCTTTGATGATATTACTGTAATGCAATTATACTTCATAACAAACACTGTAAAAATGTAACTGGGTGACCATACTCAGACCAGTTTTTACTCACTCAATGTTATCGCAACATAACGAGTTTTAAAGTTAGAATATATTTTGATTTGCAACTGCAATTGTAAAGGATCTGGAGTGGTCAATATATAATTTGCTTATTTCTAGCATTTGCAAGATATTCTGTCAGTTACATGTCTTCTATTATTAATTTAAGGGTTTGCATTAATTGGAATCTACTTTTGTTTCCATAAATAACACTTGAATAAAATCTATAAGCACTTATAGAAATAGTCCTCAAGTATCATAACTGATTAAACTCGTTAGTATTAAGGAAAGCAAAAGTATATTTTTCTTATCTATATCACTAGGAGCCTGAGACTCTTAAGAGATTCTTATTATATTGTAACTAGAAGTAGCAAGGACTAGGGTATCCTTAGTCCAATTTTTATGAGTTGTATAGCTTGAATTCCACCAGTGAAGTCACATAATGAAGAAATGACAAGTCTTATATCATCTGTACAAAACTATAACAAACGGCAATTTGTAGTGGAATTGTAGCAGCTAAACCCTAATATCATTTCATTATCTTACAGGCTTAAAGAAATAATCTAAGTCTTGTCACATAAGAAAATAGGGTGAATGGCAATATAGTGGTAGGTTTAACAAACAACATAAAACTCATTTGAAGCCTACCTCCTTATAATTTTTTTATAGTTAAAAATCAAATCCTCCATGTTTTAAACACCTTAAGACTTGATTTTGAATGTTAATATAATGCATAGTGTAAATGGAACGTAAGGCAAGGTTTTATTAAATATTAAGCAAGGTTTAAGGTTATGGTTCTAACTCTTCGATTTTGTAAATATGATAGGTGATACTATGGTATCGTATTCGTAATGGATATTCCAAACTATGATTTTGTTTTGAAAACAAATGATAGAGAAACTCCTTGCAAGACTATAGCTCGTCGACCCACTGCATGGAATTTATTAAACAACTACGTGGTTGCTCCAGGGCCACGCATTGGTAATATTTAAACGTTGACTAACCCTACTTTGTCATTTCTCCTTTGCCTTCGGGCTTGGTCGCTCTGCGAACCCTCTTGGTCCAGCCTTGCTGATACATTGTTGGTAGCAGCTTCTATGCTGCTTCAGTGCTTTGTGCCTGTTGACTGTTTCGTTTGGGAGCCATTAGATTTTGCTGTTGGCAGCTAAAGTTTGTTGAAACCTAGGGTTTATCCCTTTGCTACCTTTACTGGTCTGGTCATGGCATGAGGGTATCGTTCGACTTGCTTCTGTCAAGAATCCCATCGTGGAAGGCATCCTGTGATTCTGCCAGCTCGTTCTTTTAGTGACAAGGGTGGGGTTTTCACTTATTCAGCTTGTGGCTATGAGGCCATTTACTGTATTTGAACTTCATTTAAATCACCGGTAAGCTACAGGATTTCTTCTTCGTTTTATAATTACAATAATTTGTTTAAACTCAAACAACAAAAAATTAAGTGTTAACTAATCAATACTCTTTCGTTGCAGGTTCTGGCTCTACTTGCAACGTGGATAACACAAGCTTCGGCAGTTGGTTGCTTAACCTGGTAAGCCTAGTTTTCACCATGGCGTTTCCTCCTTGCTGGTTGTTAGGATGGTTAGGGTTTGGACTTGGAATGAGTAACTCTGTGGTTACAACCGTTCTGATTGGTCTTTTAACTACTTGTTAAACTAGTTCCTTAGCAGGTTTAACCTTGTATTGTGAAGGGTTGTTATGGCTTCGGTCAGGGTTGAAATCATTCGTTTTTCGGTTGTATTAAGTGTTTTCTATAAAGATGGAAACTATGTATAAAAGAAAATGAAGGCTATAAGCCTGCCTGGAGATGAGGTTACGGCCTCGTAGTCTTATTTTCTTTACTGCACTCTTAATTGTTTCAGGGTTATCACCCAAGGTTATGAAATTTAACTTATTATAAAGTTTTGCCTGTACATTGGGCTTGTTTATCGCATGCGTTTTTTTTAGTTCTATGCTATGTACAGTAGTAAGTAAATTTTTATGTTTTTAAACCACTTATACAGTGGATTTGTGACTCGGCTGTAGGTGAAAACATAGTCTTAGCTATTTAGCATTAGTTTTGCTTGTCCAAGCGGGGATGGTAGGGTTTGACCCGAACTATTTTACAGTTGGAAATTCAGTTCGAATGCTTAAGCTATCAATTACAATACGACGCTGTTGATATTTGTGAACTGAATAAATGATAGGGCTCGATCCAAAATTTACAGTTGTGATTCTATTTGATTGCTTGTTCTGTCATTTCGATTATGATTCTGTGGGTAAAAGAAAGTTTAAGGAAGGATAATACTATATCGTTTTAAGCTCGATATCGAGCTAGATATTGTTCTGTTAACTCCTGTGTTTTAAAACAATAACTAGTTTATTTAACTGTGGATAAATTCTTTGTGATGATTTTCTGTTAGGGTTTCTGCACAATTGTTTTTTTTGATAGGTAATGACTGGATAAATTTTTAACTAGGGTTTGTGTATTAAATTATTTAATAGATTGAGACTGGTTAAATTCCTGTCTTAGGGTTTGTACCCTGACATAGACATTCTAACTATGGCTACAACTCTTCTGCAAAGTTATCGATAATGAAATCAATACTGTAATTTAACTGGTTATGTTTTATTACTGTCTCCTATGGTTGTTTAATCGATTTTGTATACACAGAGAATAAATAATGTATACTTAAACCTTACTTATCTATTCGTCAATTATAATTACTAGGTTTATAATTGTAATAATAAATTATTAGTTAAGGTATTACTATTATACTGAATGCATTGTAGAGACATTATTAGTAATGTAATAATGATATTTACTTCTTACTAGGGATGCTGACAAAACACAGTAACTCTACCAAATTTAACTATGGCTATTCTTAGATTCTAATTTTCTAATTAATTGCTCCTCAGACATATAGAAATTAAACACAGCATACATCCATTCATATTTAATAAACATAAAGGAATAAAATAAAAATCATAAAGAAATAAAATAACAGAACCTGTTTAAGATGTGGACAACAACAGCAATGGGAGGCAGTTCCTCCCTACCAACTCCTGGAAAGTGCTCAGACAGCAACTTCTCAGGACCCCCGAGCTTGCTCTGGCCTCCCTGGCTGGAACTAGGTGCAGCAAAGTAAAATCTCTCAGCCAAGTAAGCTATAATGGAACCAAGTTACCGCAGCAATCCTCTCAAACAACTTCCTTACTGTATATTTCCCTCTTCCTCAATGGGCTTCCTGAATAACATTCACCTGAATGGATTCTCCCTCCAGAACAATTCGAGCCCCCAGCTCTGTTCATTGAGTTCTTTTTAAAAGATTGCCTAGGTCTTTGTTGGGTTATCTGTCATTAATGAGCCACCTGCTCTGATTCCACTTTCTTGGGGAATCATGACCCCAAATATAGGGAAGTTGCCACCTACAACTTAGGAAGTGTTTGAGGATGCTGCCACTTGTCTTTTTCCTTTCCACCTAGTTCCATCCACCAGTTTGACCAGTAACCTCTTTTTAATAGCTCTCCCATGCTGTTGTCTCCACAATTTATTTATTAATAATAAAATATTCTGAATTACACTCCACTTCTGTTGACTCTACTGAGTCATCAATCCTTACTTAGCATTAATATTTAACATAATGTCTCAGGAATATAATAAAACAATTACATAATTTTTACAAAATTGGGGTATGTGACATACCCTCCAAGATTATGCTTTCTTGAACAGTAACAACATCGGCATGAGCTGGTAGCCTTAGTCTCTTTTCCGGCCTCTTCATGATATTCTTTATGGTTGAGTCAAAAAATAGTGTGTCTAATCTGGCTATCATATGCTGCTTCGATGGGGTGAATAGGGTGAGACCGAGCTCCTGAAGTGGGAAGTGTCCTCCAGTTATTATCTCTGGTGGTTCTATGTCCATATCTTTCATATTCGGGCTTCTTTGTTGCACAACTTCCTTGGACTTTTCTTCCTTGTCCTTTTTCCTTTGTTGTTCTGTTGCTTCCTGTTAGAACAGTAATCCACACTTAGTACCATAGTCCATAAATTTTTATTGCTCATGTGCTTAATTAAACCATAGTTTGGACTAGGTGACTATAGTTGGTCAAATACCCACTTTTGAGAGTGTTCACACACACTTCCATGCAAACCAGTTCACCCAGCCTCCTGTTTTGTCCACAAGTGCACCCTCATTAATTGCTGGAGTGCCCTCTCTCCTTGATTTGGGGAATTTCAGTTGACTAGGGGCGCTAGGGTGGATTTTGCCCATTTTTTGCTAGATTTGGAGCATTTAATGCTCCCTTGGTCCCCCCAAACTCCTCTACTTGCTCACCCACGCTTGCCTTGGCCTCATTAATGACCCAGCATGCTTCATCCACCTCCACACTAGAATTCGTGACTGTTTGGGATGATTGGGTTGAGTTGGACCCACCTAGGGGGGATTGAGGCCCATTTGGCATTTTTGACTTGTACACTCATCTTGAGCCACCTAATGCTCTCGAATTTCTCATGGATGTAATAAAAACCTGTTACTAACATTTTCACATGTTAGACAGTCAGTTAATGAAGATATTCAGCTTACATTGTGTGTAAAATTATCTCCTTTTTCAAGTTTTTTCCACTGTTTTTGCAAATTAATTCGATTTTGTGAGGTTCCCCATAGCTCCTAGATCTTCTGTGATCAAAATAATCACACTTCCCTGTCCGCTCTTTCTCTCATTTGTTTCAACCTTGCGGCTTCTTCTTTCTGAATCCTTTCAGAGTCTTTCAGTCTCTTCTTTCTGAATTCTGTCAGCCTCTTCTTTCTGAGTCTTTTCGGCTTCTTCTAATAGCTTCTTCTCAGCTTCTGCTAACTATAACCTTATGGATTCATTATTTTGTTGCCTTTCTGCATCCTCCTTTGCTTCCTCTCTATTTCTTTGAGAGTGCTATCCTTGGAACTGTAACCGGCTCTGCTTTTGGGACGAAAGCGCTTGTTCAACTCAGTCATGTTTCTCGTGCTCCGATAAATTTCTTCATCTTTAAAGAAAATATGTGCATATTCAAAGGTGATCCTGTAGGAAGCACAATGGGAAACAACCTTACCTTCACTATCGTTCCTTCTGAAAATCTTTGTCTCAAAATGAAAGGCCTCTAAATACTTAACAAAATGCTCAGCTTCTTTTTCCTTTAGGAATTTGTATGCTCCGATAGTAAATGGCAGTTGTGGATAGGAAGCCTTCTTCTTGTCATGAAGAAACCTACCAACCCCATTGATGAAAACTTGTCTGACATCCTCTTTATGTACAACAAAATCAGTGGCATACAAAGGCAATAGAGAAGGGGGCTGTGTTCCCCCATACATCCTGATATACATGCCTTCTACGAAGAAGTAATAATCTCCGTGTTCCTCGATAACCGACATGGCATTCTCAGACATACAATTCGGCTCTTCTTTGAAGATTAGCTAGTACAATGGCATGATCAACCCCTCACAAATGAGCTTGTAGTTACTTGTGTATTTGTGAGCCCATGTTGTCTGATAAGATACGTGGAGGGGAGATTCAGCCGTCTTCCAAAAACATCCCAAAGCAGGGAAATGATGTCTGATCAATAAGCAATCCAAGAGGTAAGAGGACATGAAAAACTAAGATTTCTTCTGTGTTAGTCCTCCTTGCACGGAGGAAATATGTGACACCATGATTTTGGAGATGATATCTTCCTAATTGAACATCAAACCATGTGTGGCAACGTGGTACATTATTGGTACCCAACTGAGCTTGTATGTACTCCCGCTTGCTAAGCCAAAAACACGGCTTAACATCAGAGATATGATTCTATATGGGGTCCTTAAATATTGACTATCATATTCCCCACTGACTCTTGGTATTAATTGTCTTTGAGTGACTGTCATCTTCTTATCATACTCAAAATGATCTATCTTGGCCCCATCTATCCAGTCATCATTCAACATGATTTTAGGGGAGGCCAGCTTGTAGGCTGCAGCTATGTGAAGTGGCTGGAAGGATGCAAGCCCTTCTCCTTTGAAATCTAATATGATACTTTTTTTAACATCTACGTGGGGAAATATCCATCCGATGACTTCCAAGCATGGGAATAATTCTGGGCGCGTAGCCACCATATGAAGGCCTAACTTCTTTATGTTTTGGTAGACCATTAGTTCTTCAATAGAAGCTTTAGGGACATTCTCATCCCTGATAACTCTATATAGTTCACCCCATTTGAATTCTGGGGCGATCCCTGTCACGGCTTAGGTGTCTCCGAACATCGTCTCTAGCGAGGTATCCAATAATATTTCAGCATCTGAGTCTGATTCGGCTAACTTAGAATTTTGCTTGGCGCACTGCTTATGCATAAGTCTGATGAGACACAAGATGAACAAAATGAGGGAACAAATTATTCATTAACAATTCATTACTCATGGTATAAATGAGCAAATTTGAAGTTAATATCTGAATGTTTCGATTGCCTATTTTATCCATGAGAAAAATAAGGTTTTAGTCAATTTCAAACTTCTGTATGGTTGTCATCCTATCTTCTCCGAAACAAGGTGTGCAAAGTCTTACAGGAGAATTAATTTGGAGACAAAACAGTGGTTGATTAACTGAAAAAAATGCAGGCAACTTTTAATGTTCGTTTGGATTTACTGAGTATGCAAATAATAACTTGTCACAACTTATTTTGATAAAACATTGCGAGGAATTTCATCAATATACAGTGCAAAATTAGTTATAAAATTTAGGCTTATTTATTGAACTTAAGATGTAGTACACATGTTATATACAAGCCATCAAAACTGTGCGTAATCAATTGTCCTTTCTGCATTCACATTTCACTAAAAGGATTGAACATAACCATAGTGCTGATCAAATGAAACTTTTAAGCATTTGTCTATCGGCAAGGTAAACATAATGCCTTTACAAGAAAAACACAACCCCTTGCAATACAATATTTGACTGAAACACAACCGGCGTTGGGGTCATGCCCATACACTTCTCTCTTTGTTGCCTAAACTTCTAAGGTTACGTGGCCCAAGACGGCCTAACAAGGTGAAAGACTTCGGAATATACAACGCTTGTGGTTAGAGGGTGCCTAGGGCATGTATGAGATCAGTGTTGCCTGCATGCACCCAGGGCTTAGGTCTTTTCCTGGAGAGGAAAGGGGTAACCCTACGAAGGACGCTCGATTAAGCTCATGGTCGCACAATTAAGTTCACAGTTGCTCGGTTAAGCTCAGGGTCGCACAGTCAAGCTCACTGTCACATAGGGTAAAACAACAATCAAACCTTCATCCTCACCGTTCAACCGAATCCCTCTCTATGGTTAAAATAATTAAAAGATACAATGCGATGGCTAGGGAAAGCCATTAGGCACAAGAAAAACCCACTAGGTGAGGTCATGGTGTAGTCGAAAACAACACGGGTTAAACCCTAACCCCACACGACCCTCTACAACCGTCCATCAATTAAAACTGACCAAGCAAAACAATTAAAAAGGGGCTACAGGGTGCCTACCTGGCAGTGGCAGAGTGGTTGAGCTGGTGATATTCGACGACGAGAGTTGACTAGAGTGCGATAGATGGCGAAAACTCAAACAACGTTCTTCCTTTTGCAAACAATGGTTTAAAACTCCCCTTTTTCATATATATAACAATAAAAAACCCTTGCCATTAATGCAAAAAGGGTTTCGGTAGGTGGGGTCATTAATGACCATGCCTCCTTTTTGCTACAGAAAATCCAACTCCGCTGACCGTTTAGGCGTGAACTCTTCATTCTCCGCGAAACGGTCGGCACATACTTGCTGCGTCACTGCGATAGCTCGGCGTGCTTCCTCCAAAAGCCTCGAAACTGTCGACGAAAACCATTAAGAACTGCGACCAATAGTGGAAACATTTACCAAGTGTGACGAAAAGGGTAGGCGACAAAAACTTTGGTCGGAGCCAAATGTTCGGCGGGTTTTGGCCAGGCCACGATGAAACGGTCAGAGTGAGACAGTCAGGGATTTCATCCCAGAAGGCAGCGAAATGGTTTGCGGCTTTGCCCAATCGGCGGCGAAACGTCGGAGAGAAACTGTCTAAAAAGATGTGAATCGGTCGACGTCGAATCATTGGAATGTTGCGAATTGGTCGAGGAAAACGCGTCCAAAGACTACGAAACGGTCGGTGAAAACTCATCCAAAAGCTGCGACCATTTCGGAGTAAAAACATGAGTTTGTACTTAGGCTGAAAAAGACATTTTCTTCAATATTTTCTATGAAAATTCTAAGTGTCAAAAGAGAAGAAAACTCCAAGGGAAAAAAATATAAAAAATACAGGAGGGGCCCTACAATTTTTTTGAAAAATTGGAGATCAGGTTGCAGCAGCAACAATTGGCGATTCGCTGGTGAACACAGATCTCTGAATAATCCCTCTTTAAGGTCAGAAAATCCTACATGTTTTTGACCTCATATATAACATAACGCTTTAAAAACCAGATTTCATATAGGGGAGTAATCCTACTTCTATCACATTGGTCATTAGGGAATAAGGGTAACCTTGAACTAGACTTCTTGACCACTCTTCCAGGGCCAAAATGTGGGTTTCATTTTAGTTCCATATTTTGGGTGCCCGCTAAACAGGACTCCACAGGATCGTAACAAAATCACACAGATGTATTCATTTGTTCCTCATTCCCATGCTGGCAACATTTCTTTAGATGCTTTATTTATTGATGAATTTTGACGTCTGAGTCTTCCATGATAGCTTTCTTCAATTTTCAACATTTGACTTGAGCCCTTCCATCCATAATGTCCTTTTGTGTATGCAAGAGAGTTAATTGCTTGTCATGCCCATGGACAGAGAAGGACCTTGCTGACCTGACTGTTAGGGAAACTTTCTTGATTAGATATCTTTGTTTTCACAACCATTTCTTTGATGGAGATGAAATTTTATGGAAATATAACTCTTTGATGTAAGATCTTTTGGATTTTAACTTGCAGCATGGGATCATTTTAAATGCCATACATCCATGAGACCTACTTCCTCTTTGTGGGTCCATCATAGGGAGATACCTAAGATGGTTATTTATGTGAGATGAATGGAGACCCAAGACAGTAATTCAGAAATCCTAAGTCTTAGTTAATTTATAGGGATTACATGACTCAATTATGAAACTGAAGCGGATTTTCCCTTTCTAAAACTGATTAGCAAATAGCAATGTCACATAGAGACAAAATTCCTTTTATATCTAGATTCTGATTTTTCAGGAAATGCCTTTGAGATTGTTCAGAGTCCTATATTTCCACATACCAGTATGTCGAGATGGGGTTTATTTGAAACGAAATAAAAGGAAATCAAACAATAGAAAACAAATGAAACTAATGAAAATAGACAAGACTACTAGACTAATCAAAATAGAAAACAACAAAGCTAAAAATAAAGAAAGGAAAAGTTTATTTATGTACAAAAGTGCTCCTAAGCCTAAGTAAAGTACTATTTCAAAGCAAGGCCGTTGAATGAGAGATTCGCTTCCTCCCCTTGTAAATCTTGCAATTTGTATGTCAACAAGCCAAGATTTTTGGCAATCTGGTAAGGGCCAAGCCATAATTGTTGAAATTTCGTATGCTTCCCCTTTTCCTCATGTGGGTGATCCCACTTCAGAACTAAGTATCCTACCTCAAAATTTCTTTTACTAGAATTCCGTTTATCAAACCATCTCTTGACAATATCTTGGTGTTGATGGAATCTATCCTTGGCCTTTTGCTGCGATTCTTCGAGTTTCAGCAGGGTATTGATTCATGACTGTAGGATTTCACTACTAGAACCTTGAGAGGCCTGGGCTAGTTGCAGGGATGGGATTAGTATGTTAGGTGGGAGTATAGCTTCTTTCCCATAAACTAGTGTATAAGGAGAAACGCGTAAGGAATTATTTGGAGTAACCCTATCTTCCCATAAAGCATTTGGAAGGGTTGTATGCCAATTCCTCTGACTCTCTATAACAATTTTCTTTAGGATTCGAATGAGATTCTTGTTTGTAGATTCTGCTAGCCCATTTCCTTGGGGATAATAATTTGCTGAATAATGCAATTTAATTCCTCTTTCATAAGAAAATGTGGTTAATTCAACAGATGAGAAGTAAGTTGCATTATAAAAAACTAAAGAATTTGGAACCCCAAACCTGGTTATGATATTTTCTTGCAGGAATTCGATGACTGCATCTTCGTTTACTATATGCAAAGGAGCATCTTCTGTCCACCGTGTTAAATAATCAATAGCTGTGAGGATATACTGGTGTTGTAGCGAATAATTTGGATTAATTTCCCCAATAACATCTATGCCCCATTGCTCGAATGGTTCAGAGATAACAACTGGCTGCAATGGTCCTGCTGCTTTTGGCAGTCTGCTAGCACTCCTTTGACATACATCACATTTTCTAGAATGGGCATGAGAGTATTTGAAAAGAGTGGGCCAATAATATCCAGCTCTTACTATTTTTTGAGCACTAGTATCACCAGAATAATTTCCCCTTTTAGGCCATCGTGTAATTCTTTGACCACCTTATCAGCATCTTCCTTATCGAGACATCTAAGAAACACGCCATCATGATTCTTTCTAAAAATTACTGCGTCTATAATCTGATAGGATGTTGATTTTAATCAGATTGCCCTTCTCTTCTTAGGACTCCAGTTTTCTGGTAGGTATCCTTGTTGTAAGCAGTGTACCAAATCCCTATACCAAGATTCTGGAGCAGTAAAGATAGGACATACCTCGGTTAGATTCAATTCCGCTTCATTTTCGCACTCCTAATCTTTGTTGGATGAATTTTCAGTGATCAAATTACACAAGCCTTGACCTTTAATGATAGTGGCTGGATTGAATTCTAAATCATACTCTTGCAGAGCAGTTACCCAGTTTCATCTTCTTTCCCCCAATTCTTTTTGCACAAATAGAGATTTGACAACCGGGTGAGGTACTATGACTTTCATTTTTTTTTTAGAATGTATGGCCTAAACTGTTTTACGACCTTAAACACTGCATATGATTGCTTATCTACGGCTGGGTAATTCAGTTCGGCTCCTTGTAACCCAGTGCTCATGAAAGAGATTGTATATTCGTCTCTGGATTCCCCTTTCTGAGTGAGCACTACTACGAGAGCAGTATATGAAGCAAAGGGGTATATGATAAAATCTTTTTCAAAATCTGGACTCCTCAAAGAAGGTGAGTGAGCTATGGCAGTCTTTATGTCTTTGAATGCAATCTTCTTGATATCCTCCCACTTAAATTGCACACTTTGCTTCACCATTTGCTACAAAGGTTTAACAATTTGCGTGAAATCAAGCACAAACCTTCGAACAAAATTAATTGTTCCCATAAATGATTGCATAGATTTTTTGTTATGGGGCATGGGAATCTAAATTATAGCATCAACTCTCTCTGGATATATTGAGATTCACTTTTTCGAGATGATGTGACCCAAAAGTTTTCCTTCAAGAACAACAAAAACACTCTTTTTTGGGTTCAAAGATATACCATATTTCCTACAATGGTAAAAAATCTGTTTTAAATGAAAAACATGGTCTTCTCTTTTCTTGGAGAAAACTGTTACATCATCTAAGTATATAACCACACAGTGGCCAACTAATATTCAGAATGCAATATCCATGGCCCTTTGGAATGTGGCTCTAGCATTCATTAGGCCAAAAGGCATTCTTCTATATGTGAATGTTCCCCACTTCGTTCGAAATATATTTTTTAATCGATCATGTTCATGCACCAATACTTGATTATAACCAGAGAATCCGTCTAATAGGGATAACAATTCTGAGTCTGATACTATTTGTAATATCTACTCCATTGGTGGCACAGGATAGTTGTCTTTGTCCGACGCTCTATTTAGGTTTCGAAATTCGACACATAATCTTATTTCTCCTGATTTCTTCCGTACTAGGACCAGATTAGCCACCCACTCAGAGTGTCAAACTTTGAAGATGATCCTAGCATCCAACATTTTCTTTAATTCCTTTTGTATTAATGGTTCGAGTGTTGGATGCATCCTTTGTAATTGTTACTGAAATGGTTTCACACCTGGCTTCATGGGTATCACATTATGTATGATGCGTGTGTCATACGTTTTCAGATCTTCGTAAGTCCATGCGAAAACATATTTGTATTGCTGGAAAAGTTTGATGAACTTACTTCTTTCTCTTGGTGAAAAACATTTACCCAGATTAATATATTTGGGCTCGGATTCTGTACCCAAGTTTACCAACTCATGTTGCATCAAGGAGCTATTGGTATTAACATTGGTTGGTCTTCTGAATTTGTTCTGTAAATCAAACTGACCTTCAAGAGTTCTTACTCCTTTCGGCATAAAATTTCCCTTACTTCCGTCCTTATCCTGCAAATCCAAATCATGTTCATCTTCATCAATTATGGCTTCTTTGAAGGCATCTTCATTCATCAAGAAACTGATGATTTGTTCATCATCACCAAACACCCTAAGATTTGTGACATTATCAGGTACAAATGGCCTGAAAATCAATTCCATAGAGCATTTGTTATTTGTTGGCACTAATATAGAAGCAGAAGTAGCTAATAAATCAGTTGCAACATTCTGTAATCTAGGAATAACATTTATATTAAAAGCATCAAATTGTGAAATCAAATTCCAGATTTCATACTAATATCCTTTTAAGTGTGGAGACAGACAATGAATCGTGTTTCTTATCTGTCTGACAACAATTTCTGAATTGCCAAAGACTTTTAAATTCTTGATATTCAAATTAATAGCTCTTTTTAAACCTTGAACTAGAGCTTCATATTCAACTATGTTCTTTGTACATTGAAACTCTAGTCTACAAGAGAGAAATTGCTTGTTTCCTTTAGGATCAACCAGATCAAAACCGACTTCGGATCCCTCTTGTGTTTTGGAACCAACAAAGTACAAGATCCAACATTTATTTTCTGTTTTAACTATGTCAGTATTATTTCCTAAGTCAGTAACTAGTTCTATTATGTTACAATCAATATCATCAGTCCGTGAAAATTGAAGGAGATCGGATTGTTTGTCTAAATCATGGCTAACATCTTCCGTTTGATAGTTTCCTGGTTCAATTTCTAAAAAATAATTCCCCAGAACTTAAGACAAAAAATTCACAAGCTCATTCTTTTCCTCCAACTGAGTTACATTTTGTTTCATATGAGGCTCTCTCAGTACCTTGATCTGATTTTGTTTGTTCCAATATGGTAACCACAAGTGATACCAATCTGTTGCAAAATAACCATTCAGATTCGTAGACCAGTCCCTGCTCAATATTAAACCATAGGCTTCAGGTATATCTACTACCATGATATCTATGAATTGACATACCCTCCGATCTGCAGATAATCTGATAAGTACATATTTCAGCTCCCCTATGACTTTAACATCAGACTTGTCTAATTGTATGATCTGAGAAGGAGATGGAATTGGTTGCCCACTGATTTTCTTACAGATGGATAACGACATAACGTTGGATGAAGCTCTAGAATCTACCAAGCAATTATGTACGTTATGATTAAAGATTTCAAAGGTTAACAGGAAAGACAGAGTCTGTGATTTTGATTTTCCACCAATGCCTGCTTCGTTAATCTCAGTATCAGACTCAACGGTTTCTAATGTACTGCTTGATTGTGGGTCAAAATATTCTGAAAATTTCTTTCTTTGTTGGGGAATATTACATAATTCAAATAGAGATATGTTTACTTTATTTTTCTTGACGTCTTCCACAATATCATACCTCATGTTGTATTCTTTTGTGCTTTTACCACCATTTCCTAGTTTGTTCACTATGGTCTTTGCCTATTTGTTTATTACTGGGCTTGTCTCTTTCACAACTTCAGTATTCAGTTTGGGTTGAGGCTGGGTGGTGCCAATGTTTCTCTTTGGATCTTCCTTTGTGGTCTTCACCTTAGGCAACACCATGATTTGATAAACCACTGATCCTTTACTTCTACTGCTAATATTCACCGATGATATTTGGACCTCTTCTGCCTGCTCTTTTTCATTCAGCCCCAAAGTGGGTGCCCAGTCCCACAATACCATTGTGGTCTCTTCAGTTGGCTATTATTTCTCTTTTGTTTGATCTTCTTCCACCTCTTCCTGATCTGTCAGTTGTTCATCTAACAACTGATTCATTACTAATGTCATTGAGTTTATCCATTGTGGGCAGCTCTTTTCATAATGAAGTTTTTGATGAAAAGTGCAAAAATGTTCCATGCCAACCTCATACAGATTTAAGAAAGAAGAATTAGTAATAGGTGGTAAATATTTTCCACTTTCTTCCATTTTCCTGTAGAAGGGCTTGAATGGTTTTCTAGATGTACTAGCTCCCTTCTCTTTCTCTAAATCCACTATTTTGTTTGATAATTTCTACACCATTTTAACCACATTTTTCAGTTCATTCGAGGGTTCTTGCTTAGGTATGGATAATATCAGAGGCTTCTTGCTGGTCGTTGGTTTCACTTCCGATTCTAATGCATGTTTCGAAATACTATCCATTTTAGGTTCTACTTTCTTATCCTCTTCATAATTTTCTATTAACGTAGCCTTAATCGCCCTTTTAATGAACATGGCTATAGGTGGATACAGTGATGTGGTATAATATTCTACCAAGGATTCCTCAGCTGGTTTTGTTGAAGAACTAAAATTATTTAACAGAGTAGTGAATCTTTGATTAAACTCATGCACCTTCTCTTTCTTATCCATTCTCATAGGTAAAAATTCTTTCATGAGTGTGGCAATAGTCTTTTGATTTTCGAATTTGTTTAAAAAACATCTTTTAAAACCGTCCCAATCTTCTATGGAATTGTCTTGTAAACTGAAATACCAAGAGGATGCCCTTGGTTCAAATGTGTAAGGGAATAGTCTACAGACCACATCTTCATGTTCAACATTTAAAAGATTTAGAGCCAAGTAAAAACTCTTTAAGTGATCCTCAACGGAAATGCCTTTTCTAGGATCAAACTTGGGCAACACCCGTTCTGGGTGTTTGGGAAAATCGTTCAAGGGAGCAACCAAATTAAGTGGTCCCCTGGCTCTTCACGCAGGTACATTTACAGCCATAATTCATGGTGGAGAATGAGGTGGTGAATGAGTTGGTGAATATGGTGGTTAATGTGGTGGGGTGTGAGGAATTTCTTGAGTTGGAGGAGATTCGGGTCTCAACTAGTAAAAACAATCTGTGATTTCTTGAAAATATAAATCCAACAATTCTTCCAAATTCTCTACAAGCGTTGAATCTCTGGTGTATTGAATTTATTTCTAGGAACTCTTCTTCTGGGTAGTGTGGGAATAACGTTTAATCCCCCAAGTTTTCTCACATAAGAATGTATATGTCTGCGGAAATGATCTACGTCTTCAAAGGAGATAGCGTATAGATTTTCTTGATGTTCACCTCCAGAATTTAGATTTTCTTTGAAATTGGTTCCAGAATGAAGTTGTTCGCACTATATCTGAAAAATGCTCAAATCCTAAAAATTTTGCCAAAATAATCCAGAAGCAGTGAAATTACCACAAAAAAGGTTAAAGAAAAGGTTTGCAATACAAAAACATAAAGGAAAAACCCACATTTGCAAAGTCCGAAAGCAAATTTATGAAATGATTAGATCCAGATCAAGTTTCGATGGCAGAGATCATAGGAATCAAATCAACGGCTAATAGCATTTCCCGCGTCGCCAAAGTGATTGGTAGCAAGGAGTTGCAGGAAGTTGCAGACTAAATACCGCCGGGCACGTGTCCTAATCTCATTTCTCCGCATATGTGATATGGTGGTATCATAAACCACCATAGCGCCGTGCGGAACCACCAAATCTAAAAGCGCGACGGGACCAGAGCACGTGGCGCGGTGGGACCTGATACGTGGAAGAAGGAGAAAGCATAAAGAGATAAGCCATACGTTGATAGCAATCGGAGGGCCGATATAAATCTTAAATCAAATCAACGGCCATTGTTTCGTCCGCATCTGGGAAGGTGCACACTTGATAAGAGGAATAGAGGTCACGGAAAGCAAAACCACCCAAACAGGTGTCGTCAGATGATTGATCCACGCAAAGAACAAACCGGAGAAAAAGACTGCTTTAAAGATCGCGGATACCACCATAGGGGATAAAAGGAGGCGAGATCTGACGACTCAGATCAAAAGGTCAAGATCAACGGTAGGATATGATCCGCGTTCAAAAAAGTTGTCAGGGAATTAATCAAAAAGTCTTATATAAAACAAAAGGGGCTTCACATAACGGCATTCTGCATATGTGTCGCTATCGTGGAGAGCTCTGAAGACTAGTGGAGTGCAGCGATTGCAACAGAAGGCAAAAGGCGTGTACATACAGGTAGGGTCTGGTGACCTGGCCCACTTTTTAAACAGAATTTTGTTTAAAGAAACGTTTAAATGGAAACTGTACATGATTTAGACGTTTTTAAAGCAAAAAAAGCCCTAGAGGATAGAGACGAAGACGTTTATGATACCCTAATTAGGTTACCAGTCTCTGATATTAAAATTAGGTTGTTTGAATTATTAAAGGAAGGGACAGACCTACATAGAGTCCACCAGTCGTCTTTGATAGCCTTTTGCCCAGACCAAATCCCTTCTTTCCCAGAATTTGTATCATGGTGTGCCGAAAATTACTCCCGAGAAGAAAGAATTGTTCTAAATAGTCAAAAAACCAGATCCGTGTGTGAAATAAAGCCAGCTGAGTTAATTAAATCCCTAGGAATAGATTTTTCCCAAACCCTCGAGTCTGAGAGTTTTTCCGAAACCTCCATTATTGAAAATTATCATCATACTTCTCAAAATGATAGGGAAATGTTTTTGTTGTCGTGTTTCAAGCCAGAAACCAGTATTTCGGAGGTCCTGTACCCTATAGATATTAATTTGTTTGATGAAAATACCCAATTAGTTTTGACATTATTGGCTTTAGTTTTAGGGTTTGATACGGATTTGTATGTAACCGAGTTTCAATTGAGTCTGTTGTACAAAATGAGTACGGTTCAATCAGGGATCGATGAAACTCAAATCCCTCGACTTAATTTTGAAGATTTTTTGACAGAAAAGATTCATGACCAGATGGTCAATTTTCTCACTATGAGGCATTTCAGGTTTCAGTCTTTTTTGATGAAAATGATTATGATAGGCAATCAAGAAGAGTTGCAGTTCCCAGAAATCATTTTCATGACTTTATTAGAAAATAACATGTTCAATTACATCAATTTCATGTTCTCAGAGATTTACAGAATGATCTTTGGTAAAAATTTGCCTAGAGTATTACCAGAAATGCAGGCATGCATGCAATTGAGTGCAGAGTACGCGACAGGAGATTGGTTCTTGTCAAAGGACAGTACAGTAATCAGATTATATGGATTCAAACATAAACCTTATGTCTTACCAGCTTTTCTTACCTTAAGGGTTTTTGCTTTGGAATTCCTGAGACAAAAGTTGATTGTTGAAGATAACAATTTTTGGTATACAAACAAGCAACATACATTAAATATCCATTCACACTTGGTCCCTTCACAATAAAGAATAAATATGGTGCTGTGTGTATAGAGAAGTTATTGAAAGATATGAGTTTTGAGACAGATGTGGCTATTGAGTATGATCCACTGAACATAATATCAAAACGAAGAACAGATCATCGTATCAGAGCACTCAGCCATCAGACAATTGAAGGAATGTCTGACAGAGCCAATTGGCTGGAGTATAAAGAAGAAATCATTCCGGATGCACACGACAAAGAAATGGCGTTGGCAGATACAACAACAGAAACAGAAGATACAATGAGTACTGCATTGGTGGGATTTAAGAGACCCATACAGGATGTAATAAACATTGATGATGAAGAAACAGAAAGAGGAAAAAAGTTGAAAATAAATGAACAACAAGAGTTAATAGTAGTTTCAGAAGAAGCAAAAAGAACTGAAGAAAAGATACCAAAGGTTACAGTTAAAGAATACAGCATTGAAGAAACCCCAGTAGAGGGTGATGTAAATAGACCCAGAATATAATGGATGTATTTGATTAACATAGTCAGAATAAACAGGAATCTTGTAAACAAACCAGTCAGCTGTTTCCAAAAGTTAGAAATATATCCAATACTGAAGTAAGTTTGTTTACTAGCAGAAATATCAGAGAGAATTCCTTGAAATTTTCAGTTGTCACAAAGGATAAGATTTCAGAAATGAAAGTAGATTTGTCTAAAATAAATGCCCCATATAAAATCCTATTGCACAGACAAACGGGAGAAGTCATATATTCGGATTATTTGGGGGCAATATTGAGGGCAGACAAATTAAAAAATTCATTGGATAAATTGAATAATCAGTTGAGACAGGAGAAAGCAGAAAATAAGTCTCGACAACAACAGATTAAAAAATTGCAAACGGATTTGATAAATAAAGAAGGAGATGCAGCAACAAAATTGCTCAAAGAAAAAGATGATACGATCCTGATGTTAAGACGAAAGCTTAAGATTCCAGACACTGTGCTTATCCAGGGAGAAGAATTAACGATACTGGAAAAGGAAAAGGAAGAATTATCCAATGAAGTAAATGATGTTACTGCAAAAATGCTAAAGATCTCTGATGAAAAAGAACATTGGGAAAAGGAAAAAATCGTTTTAGAAGAGCAGTTGAAGGAAGCAAGGAAGAAATTAGCAGAAAGTGGTCAGCAGCAGGTACAAACAGACATAGAGGAAGACAAAACAGGGGTAGATGGTATTTTACAAGCCATGTCCCAAGTAAGTTTAAAAGAAAGTGAAATAAAAGAATTGAAGGTAGAAATACTGAAGCTGAGAGAAGAAAATGAAATCAAAAATAAGGAAATAAAAACTTTGCAGACAAGGAATCAAGAATTAAGTGATAATAATAAAGGATTAGCAGCTCATGTGACAGGGCAAGCTGCTATGCAAGGTTGCCAACACATGGTATGGGACCAAATTATAAAAGAAGTTGAAAAACTAAGACCATATCTGGATTACATAAGAGTCAAAGAAAAGGTGGTCAAAGATGCCTTCGAAAGTTGCAGAGCAGTCAGGGAGAACTTAAATAAAAAGCCAAAAGAAGTAGCCCAGAAAGCAATAACATTTTTAAATAGTCTAATTGAGGCAGACCTAACAGCCATGAACATAACGAACAGAATTTCAGTCATCAAATGGGCCAGAAGGATCTTGGGGAAATACTCGCATGTTGAGAATATTGAAGCTAAAGCTGGAGAAATACGGGAAGAAGAAGTAAAGTTCAAAAAGCAATTTGAAAAATTAGTAAACAAAGGATTCCCTGCTTTTTGGAATGAAAAGAATGAATTAATTCCTCCTAATGAGTATAAGAGGTTGCTATTTGACATAAGGATGGATCACAGAAAATTTCAACAGTTGGATCATATGCTTACAGGAAAAATCTTAATGGAGAAAATATCAGAGGATTTTGAAATTTTAAATATGCTAATCTCAACCTGTGGGAATCTTCTTCCTGTTTCTTATGCAGGTCATGTTGAAATGCGAGTCTTGGTAAAAGAAATGACCAACTATGACTTACCCATGGCCGACCAGTGGAATTATGTGGAAAAATATGGAAGGACAAGATATTCTGTCCATTCATAGATGCTTTAAAAATTCTTGCCAAGTGGCGAAAAGATGATATTCAAAATTTTTGCCAAGTGGCAAAAAGATACTTTTATTTTAAATTTGTAATATTATTTGGAGACAGTTATCTATTGCTCAAAGACAGTTATCTTTTAAGTTAAAGTATTTTCAGTTATTAGTTAGAAGAAGCAGTTATGTCAAGCTTCTTTCAAATTTTGTATAAAAACAATGAGAGTCATTGTTGAAGGGGTTGGAAATTTTTTAAGAGACAGAGTATGTTTTGAAGTCTATTTTTGATAAATAAAGGCAGTACAGTGAAAGTACCCATTTTTTGAGACCAGAGATTCATGTGTTGATCAGCTTTACAGTCTGTTTTTCCCTTTATCTTTATATGTGCATGTTCACGTCCTTTGTTATATCTTCCATTATCTCTTTCTTCTATATTTAAATGAACACTTGAAATAATTCGAGATTCATACTGGTTATGCCTCGTTTTATCGCATTTAAATATTCACTATTTTCTCCAAAGTTGACAATGGATTCATCCCAGTTAGATGCCTGTTGTTAATGGAATGCCATTATTTCTTTCTATACCACCTGAAAAATCAAATTGACTGTAATATGATTACTATCTTGCCTCTGTGGAAATCTGTTTGGTATAAATCTCTTACTGGCATATTATATATTTGAAACTTTGACTCCATGCCCAACGTTTCTTGTTTCCCTTTTCAACCAGAAAATCCTTTTGAGAAATTTTGAGAGAACTTTTATATATATTTCAGTCCTTGTATATGTATTGTGAGAGAGCCCTCTCTGGTGGAAAAATGGCTGAGTTTTCTACCTAAAGCTTGGTTTGAAATAGGTTACCTTAGGTGTTATTTTTTTACAACCGGAGTAAAATCTAAGTGCTAACAGAAGTCTTCTGGTATATTTGTTCCAAGTGGGTTTCCAGAGGAATCTTTCCATACAAATGGATCTCCTCTGCTAGCCATGCACTGGAGGCCCTCCTTCTAGTGCCAAAACTATTGATGCCCCAAAATTTGCAGCACCAACAGTAGGGATTCTCCCTAGTAAGAGAGCCCAATTAGATTACTCACCGTTTGGTGTGGGGAATCTGTCCGGTTAACGGTCCGGATACCGTGTGTGTGATTATTAATATTCTTTACCGATTGCGGCCCGATTCACCGTTTATGTAGTTTTATTTTTAATTATGAGATGCAAGTGCCCCAATCAAATGCATTGAATTGACAGGTAGAATCCTCACAAGTGATGCATAGGTTCTTACCTCTCATCTTATCACTCCTACCAGATCAATTCAATTATTAACTAATCTAAACTAACTATTCTATCATATCCTATCCTTGTAGGGAGCAAGTTTGAATTAGGAGTAATATGCCGAGAAATGTAAATACAAGTCTAACAGATGGCGTTTTCAACAGAACATTCACATTTACAGCAGACAGAATACCAAAGATAGCTTTGATATAATTAAAACAATTATTATTCATTTACACATAAACCTTTGCATAGAAAATAAAATCATTCATCACCAATGAATTAGTTCAAGAAGTTAGAACGATCTCACAATGTGTTATGGATGCAAGAAGAAATAGTTCCACATTAAGCATTCAACACATTCCGGTCAAAAATCTTTGAGCAGCTTTCCCCAACAAAACATATCCTTCTTATTAAGCAAAAAAATAGTTCTCTTACAAAAATGGTCCAGCTATATTGTGCTAGCAAAAGTCCATCCATATGTATTATCTTCTTCTATTTATATTACAAAATTGTGTTCACTAGTGACTCTTCACATACCCTAACCCTAGGGATTCCCAAAATTTTGTCTTTTAGTGTTTATACAAAGAAATTACAAATATTAATTTCCAGTTGGATTTTCCAAATCATAAATGTATTTGGCCCACATGTCAGTTTCTTCAGCAAAAATATTGCTTTGCACGGGGTCCACCATTTTCAAAGTGATCTCATGATTATATAATTATGCCTCTACACTTTTTACTCCTTCAGCCGTTGCCTTGTAGCTATCTTCTAAAAAGTAAGCATTAATGGAAGCTTGCCCAATGAAATGATGAAGGTCTTCCCCTGTTAGCATGCCCAGCTTCTTAATTTAGTTCAGATCATCACTCAACACGTTCTGCAGCTCCAATAGGCGCTAGTCCCTATCAGGAAATTCTTCCATAGTCGGAGGCATAACCAGCTAACACTTTTCATGGATTTGATGGATTTTCTGATAAAGGTCTGAACACTTCTTGATAGTTTTCAGAATCTTATTATTAATTTGTAGGCCAGCGTTTCTGCAAAATTCAAGGAGATTTGAGCCCAGAGTCAAATTTGCAGTGGTCTTGTGAGGCAAGTACTCAGGGAATCTTGATTTCCCTTCTCTCCATGCCATCTATTTCTTAATCTCATCCATGGTGCGTACTAAATTCCTCCCGATTCTCAGAGCTTCAGCATCAATTTCTCCCATCCTTGATATCATTATCTTCATCTTAGATACTTCCTCAGTGATAAGTTCTTGTGAATTATAGATCTTCTTCTGAATTTCACATGCTTGCTCATGAAAGGGAGTCAAGTCTTGCTTCTTACTATCTGCAATCTTTAGTTGTTCCATCATAAAATCCTTTTCCTTTATTAGTTCCTCCAACTGAACCTTCAAGTCATCAATTTGCTGCTTGTTGTCTGCCTCTAAGTGACTGTCATCTTCTTAGCATACTCAAAATGATCTATCTTGGCCCCAGCTATCCAGTCGTCATTCAACATGATTTTAGGGGAGGGAAGATTGGAGGCTGCAGCTATGTGAAGTGGCTGGAAGGATGCAATCCCTTCTCCTTTGAAAGCTAATATGATCCTTGTTTTAACATCTACGTGGGGAAAGATCCACCCGATGAATTGCGAGCACGGGAATAATTCTGGGCACGTAGCCGCCTTATGAAGGCCTGACTTCTTTATGTTTTGGTAGACCATTAGTTCTTAAATAGAAGCTTCAGGGACATTCCCATCCCTGATAACTCTGTATAGTTCGCCCCATTTGAATTCTGGGGTGATCCCTGTCACGGCTTGGGTGTCGCTGAACACCGTCTCTAGCGAGGTATCCAATAATATTTCAACGTCCGATTTTGATTAAGCTAACTTAGGCTTTCGCTTGGCGGACTGCTTATGCATAAGTATGATGAGACACAATATGAACAAAATGAGGGAACAAATTATTTATAAAAAAATTCATAACTCATGGTATAAATGAGTAGAAATGAATTTAACATCTAAATGTTTCGATTGTCTATTTTATCCATGAGCAAAATAAGGTTTTAGTCAATTTCAAACTTTTGTATGGTTGGCAGCGTATCTTCTCCGAAACAAGGTGTGCAAAGTCTTACAGGAGAAGTAATTTGGAGACAAAACAATGGTTGATTAACTGAAAAAAAATTCATGCAACTTTTAATGTTTGTTTGGCTATGTGAGTATGCAAATAATAACTTGTCACAACTTAATTTGATAAAACATTGCAAGGAATTTCATAAATATACAGTGCAAAATTAGTTTAAAAATTTAGGCTTCTTTATTGAACTTAAGATGTAGTACACATGTTATATAAAATCCATCAAAACTGTGCATAATCAACTGTCCTTTCTGCATTCACATTTCACCAAAAGGATTGAACATAACCATAGTGTTGATCAATTGAAACTTTTAAGCATTTGTCTATCGGCAAGGTAAACATAATGCCTTTACAAGAAAAAAAAACCACTTGCAATACAATATTTGATTGAAACACAACCAACGTCGGGGTCATGCCCAGACACTTCTCTCTTTGCCGCCTAAAATTCTAAGTTTACGTGGCCCAAGACGGCCTAACAAGGCAAAAGACTTCGGAAGATACAACGCTTGTGGTTAGAGTGTGCTTAGGGCGTGTCTGAGAGCAGTGTTTCCTATGTGCACCCAGGGCTTAGGTCTTTTCCTAGAGAGGAAAGGGTTAACCCTACGAAGGATGCTCGGTTAAGCTCATGGTCGCATAGTTAAGCTCACGGTCGCTCGGTTAAGCTCAGGGTCACACAATCAAGCTCATGGTCACATAGGGTAAAACAAAAACCAAACCTTCATCCTCACCGTTCAACTGAATTCCTCTCTATGGTTAAAAGACTTAAAAGATACGATGCGAGGGCTACGGTGAGCCATTAAACACAAGAAAAACCCGCTAGGTGAGGTCATGGTGTAGTCGAAAACAACACGGGTTAAACCCTAACCCCACACAACCCTCTACAACCGTCCATCAATTAAAATCGACCAAGTAAAACAATTAAAAAAGGGATACAGGGTGCCTACCTGGTAGTGGTGGAGTGGTTGAGCTAGTGAGCTTCGATGGCAAGAGATGACTGGCATCCGATAGATGGAAAAAATTCAAACGACGTTCTTCCTTTTGAAAAAAATGGCTTAAAACTCCCCTTTTTCATATATATAACAATCAAAAACCCTTTCCATTAATGCGAAAGGGGTTCCGGTAGGTGTGGTCATTAATGACCGCACCTCCTTTTCGTTGCGGAAAAGCCAACTGCACTGGCCATTTCGGCGTGAACTCTTCATTCGCCGCGAAACGGTCGGCGCATACTTGTCGCATCGCTGCGACTGGTCGGCGTGCTTCCTCCAAAATCCCCGAAACAGTCGGTGAAAACCGTTAAGAAATGTGATCGACGGTGGGAAACTTTGCCCAAGTGTGATGAAAAGGGCTGGCGATGAAAACTTTGGTCGGAGCCAAATGTTCGGTGGGTTTTTTCCAAGCCATGGTGAAATGGTCGGAGTGAGACAGTCGGGGAATTCATCCCAGAAGGAAGCAAAAAGGTCGAAGGCTTTTCCCAATCAGCGGCGAAACGTCAGAGAGAAACTGTCTAAAAAGCTATGAAATGGTCGGCGCTGAATCGTTGGAATGTTGCGAATCGGTTGGCAAAAACTTGTCCAAAGACTGCGAAATGGTTGGTAAAACTCATCCAAAAGATGCGACCGTTTCAAAGTAAAAACCCGAGTTTGGACTTAGGATGAAAAAGACATGTTCTTCAAGATTTTCTAAGAAAATTCTAAGTGTCAAAGAGGAGAAAACTCCAAGGGGAAAAAATCTAAAAAATAAAGGAGGGGCCCTACATTTTTTTTGAAAAATTTGGGGTTCTGGTTGCAATAGCAACAAGCTTATACTAGCTGCTCCTATAGTCACCCAAACATCTCACACAAATAAAACTGAGCAAATATCAAGAGCAAATTTATTCTCCACAAGTTCTAGCCACCAATACAATGAGAGGAGTCTCTCTTATCTAGGGTGAGAAAGCAACTAACTACTCTAGAATATGATATTCACATGGTCAATAGTAGCAACCCTGAATCCAAAACCCTAATCTCTTTTGACCAAGTGAGAGGAGGTGAACCACTAGAAAGATGAGGGAATAATCCATGAATAGAACTCTAAGTGGAGCACTCTACAAGATAAGGTGGAGTAGTAAAGGTTTGATCCAAAACCCTAATATTTTGGACAGTCAATCACTAGAATATGTAATAGCCCCAATGCCAAAAAGTTGAATCATATTGTATATTTTGATTTTTTTATGCTCTAATAAGCTTCAGGAAGCAGTTAGAATAGGAATTGTATATACCCTTACACTACTAGCTTTTTTTATTGTAAATAAGTTTATGTGAATATAAGAAGTATTTAAAACAAAATGTAGGACAAGTCAAAACTAGCAACTCACTCCAAGATAAGTTTACAAAAGAGAGGAGCGCTCCAATGGATATAGTCAAATGAAGTTAGTGCAAGGCAAAACAATCTAAGGTTTGACCAATCAAACACCATGAATAGATGTGAAACCTCCTCACAATAAGGTATCCCTCATCAAAACCAAGGAAAGTTGATGAATGCTGTAACATACCCCAAAAAATCATCGAGTCAGTATTTTAGTGTCTTTTGAATAATTTCAAGGAAAACAGTAAATATTCAGAGGTGCATATACCTTTGTATCGTTCATTTCTTACTTGCTTACAAGTGTTCTTAATCGGAACATAACCTTTCATATTGTAACAATTGGTTCACTTCTTCATAAAAGTATTAACCATTCATAAACTCATGTTCGAACATTTACATCTTTATGAAAAATTAGACTTTAATAGAAATCTTAAATACACCTTCACTAAACAATCATCACACCTTCACTAAGCAATCATCACACTTCACTAAGTAATAATCACCACCGTAGGGTCATTACAAAAATAACAAGGAGACATCTTTCATCAAAGAAATACATAGAAGTTGCACATAACTTATCAATAAGACCTTCATTCAATCACATAAAACATCATAAGAACACATAAGAGAGAGACCCAAAATATCACGTGGTTCACCCAAACAATGGGCTACACCCACCAAAGGTTGTATCTTATTTATTCATCCAAGTAGAGTTTTACATCCACAACCCAATGGTTGTATTTAAACTCTTCCCACCTTTTGGAGCTTCTTGAGCAACGAGCATTGCACCATTCAAAGGAAAACTCTAAATGATCATATGAAAAATCTATCATAACTAGATAGCATTAGATCTATCAATAAGTACAACCATTTATTTTATTCAAAGGTCTAAACTTTCCAAGATCTCCCAGAAGTCATTAATACCAAGCCGGTATCATATTATCATTTAGGTTGAGCCCTAAACTTTGCTGCAATTCAATTAAAACCTTCATACTATTATAAGCTTGTATTGAGCTGTCTTCCCTCCATAGGGATCCACCTTAAACATGGTAAGGTATGTAAAAGAAGAGGAAAACTACCCGATCTCTGTTCCTGTTTGATGGACAATCTACCAAGAGTGGACTCAAGGCCTGATCTCCCTAGCTTAATGTAAGTCTAGAACAAATAGGACAGAACATAGAATACTTTCCTATATCTAAATAGAGATCAAGTAGATAGATGCTTTACCTTTCAGATCGCTGATCCTCTCTCCTTGATATTTGCTCCAACCTTGATGGTTTTTAGATCTCGGATGCAAAACCTGTCAAGACAACATAGAAACAAAACAAGTAGTAAAATGCACCTAAATAATAACAGATCTAAGTAAGCAATTAAGCATACAAACTACACAAAATATCATCAATGCAATGATATTTGGTGGAAAGCATTTATATTACTGTATGAAAAGGGAAATACATAGAAGGAAGTGATTACAACCAATGACTTAATGTAGCAATCCTTCTCCAACCAAGCCAATGCCAAAGCCTCCAAAGGGATGATGGATCTCTCAAGGGATGAGTAGAGATCTCTCCTAAGCTAATTTCACCAGCATATAGATACTATAGACTTCCCCCCTTTGGAATGGGAATGAGCTTCTCTTATATAGGAATAAGAGGATAGGATAGGTTGAGATATGGTAGGAGAGAGATAGGGGATCTCACCCAAGGGCTAGGGAACCGAATGCCAGCTCCCCTAAAGGCTATGGATAGGACTCCACATCACTCAGCTTCGAGAATGGGCTCGAAGATGCTCTTTTATCCAATTAACTGACATCGTTGCATGCTGCATTAGGACTGTGAAAATCCTCATAGCAGATCTAAGAGCTGATGTATACCTCACAAGAAAGATTATGATTAAGTAGGAAGATAGAAGAAGAGTGGTCAATGCAGTGTAAATGACCAACAGAATAATAATACAGTAAAACTTGGATAGAAGCAAAATAACTTCACACACACTAATTCATTAATCACAATATGTACAAATAAACAGTACAATGCATGAGGATTCGAATGCCAAGGTGGCAATTCGAATTATCCTTCATGGAGTGATCAAAAGATCACTGAAGTGTCATCAAAGCACAACTAGAAGTCTTCAACATCATCATTGGAGTCATCAATGCACAAGTAACTGTCAACCATCAATCAAACTGAGTCTAAATGAGTGTGGTAGGTGTAACTAGATGTAACTGGCACATGGAGGCACTAACTAAATGAAGGAGGCTCAGTGGAGGGCGCATGAGGAGCTAACTGGAGTCAGAATGGGAAGTGTAGTTTCACTGGAGGTCCATCAGAGTGATACAGTCAATTGAGAGTCAGTCTTTCCTTAAATCAAGGAAAGAAATAAAGATACCTGAAGTGCAATTGAGTGGTAGGTGAGAGAGGACGTGTGGCTTCCTAAAATCAAGGAAGAAGGGCGCACTAAGCACTAGGAGGGATAAAACAGATCAGTGAGAAGCTCCCGGGGGATAGCTAACTGAGGGCTAGGTGCTGGGACTGATGACTGGGATGCATGCAATTGCATGCATGCATGCTGCATGTAGAAATGCATGCATGCATGCAGAATGCATGCATGCATGCAGAATGCATGCTGCATGCAGAAATGCATGCAAGACTGAAAATGAAAATAATGAAAATGCTGGTAGGACTAGGATGGAGTATAGGAATATCCTAACAAGGAAAACCTGTGACGTTGCATGTTACACAAGGGTGAACTGCGACAACCTTTAAAAGTAGGCCAGTTAATCCCTCCAGTCATAGGGAACTTCAAGGATGTTTACACTGAGTCTCAGGGTAGCAAGATTTAGGTGTAACAGAATGCCCCCCAAAGCATGAAGCTGTTTAAAATTGACAGGTGAAATGCTTTTATAGAAGGAATGGCAATGGAATTGTTGGACGAAGGATGCTGCTATAGTACAACTGACTCTAATTACACAGTCTCATATGACTCACAACATGGCTGCCGACCAATACAATGCAGATACATGGTAGTAATGACCGACTGAACACAATCATGGCTACTAGACACAAGTGTAGATCCATGATGAGATGATAACATAGCCATGACCAATACAAAATTGGCTCCATGTAATATGACTCAAACAATATCCATCGCAACCTGGGTAAAACATGACTCCCCAGGTTCTTCAAGCTGAACCCGCAATGATACGAATCTATCCATGTGATTACAAATGTCTTGATGTCGAACATGGTAGAAACCACTTGATTACCGGTCATTGATGTATACCATTAACAAGCACGAGGGAAATCACCATCAATGTCAATGATTCCCAAGGTATCACAGTACATATCGTCAAGCACGGATAAATGAATTGAAGTCGAATGCTTAACGAAATATTTCAATCAAGAGTCAATGATGTAGATTCATGTCGAAAGCGAGGTAACCTTCCATTGAGGCATGCAGGCCCAAGGTACTCGATTGGTTTCTAGATTCAACCCTTGGATGATGATTTGAAGTTGACAAGGATGAATCCGTAGAAGGAGGGCCATGATGAATCACCCATCATTGAAACGAAACTTGATAACATATGTTTGTAGTAGATCGGATGGTGCAGTAACATACATGATTGACTCAGAGTAGACCGACATGGTGGAAGGTGTACTGATTGCAGATAATGTGGGGTGAAAGTATTCTTGAACATGGGCATGACATGACTTGGCAGTAGTGACATGACGAGTACGACACCAACTCCTAATGCAACTGATGGTGGAAATATTCTTTGGATGACCCAAAGGAGTTAACACGACTCAGGAAGTGAGAAAAACTCGAGGACAAACGGATGATCCAAGTGCAATATGCAAATGCAAATGAGTGCCATGTTCAAGGACAACTAGGCACTGCCACAGATAAAGAGTGGAACATAAAAGCTTTCCTTTTTCCCCATCATGAATGATGAGTGCCTCATGTGTTTTTTACGATCTTGATGAGGGTAACCAGATGCTCGGTATAGCTCATCTCATAGATGAGTCCAATACCAAATGTTTTCCGAACCTCGGAGAGGAGGGGTTCATCCCATGGCGGTCCCTTCAATGTTAAATTTTAACGAGTCCATAGAAGGTAAACTCGGTCATCATTTCATGTTTAGAGAGTCTGAAAAGAATTAAAGAAGACTCCAACGGTCCTTTTTCGTAAAGTTATCCCCGTCTCCCGAAAAAGGGTAAAACAATGTGGGAGAGGACTCTTCCAGTCATGATTGGATGAGTATTCCTTTTTCGTAAGTAGTGCCCCTTGGTCTGAAAAAGGGGTAAACTATCACCAGGGAGATGACTGTTCAAATACTTTAACAAGCGTGGATGCGACAAGTTCGCTTGGCGATATTTTCATATTTTGAGAGCCTGAAAAGAGCTTAAAGATAGACTCCGGGGGGGTTCCTTTTCTGTAGGAGTTTAACAATCCCAGAAAAGTGATAAATCATAACTCGGTGAATTATTCTCATGGTTTTACGAGCACAAGAAAGAACAAAGAGTAAGCTCATCGTCACTAAATAACTGAAATCTAATGAATGAAAATAACAACAAAAACATTCAATGGGTTTTTCATACCTGAGATGATCACTACGATGCAAATGAAACACTTAACGTCTCCTGCATGCTTTAAAACTAGGTCAAATAGTCAACCGAGCATTCAAATGCAGTAAAAATGATACAAACTATAGCAAATAACCCATAGAGCATCTAAATTTGAAAATGAATATTCCATTTTTGTTTATAAAATAGAAAAAATGACCAAATATAGTTACCATTGTTATTTGCCAAATTTGGGGAGAAGAAAGTGCCATTTGGAGAAAAATTTCATTTGTCGATTGCCAGAGCTATGAGTGACCATTTCATGAACCGTTTGGAGCAGGTAAACCTAAATCTCAGCCAACATCTTTCTAGTGGTTTACAATTTCAATTTTGTCCATTGTTTAGGTTTTTGGGGTTGATTTGTGAGGCATTTTTGTGCCCTCGAGTCATCGCAGGTCTCCCTTACGGGAACTGCGACGAACCTGGGTCGTCGCAAAACACATAAAGGCGTCTTGCGATGATTTTGACCTGCCTGCAAAGACAGGGTGTGACAACGGAAATATCCATCTCAGAAATAAAACCTAAGCCACAAGAAAAACTTTTGATGGTTTGGGTGAGCTCTAATGGTGTTTAAATGCTTCGTTTGATAGGTTTGTGGCCGCCAACATGGTTCTAGAATGGTACAAGCATGAACATGAGGTGGAAGATGTGCAAGCAGCAAATGATCCGTTGTGTGTGGAGGCATTGAGGAACTGTGGGTTGTTGAAGTTCTTCCAGGTCCAGGGCATGAGGGCCCAATTCCTACTACTGGAGAACATGCTTCGAAGTTGGGATGCATCACAATAGTACTTCATGATTGAGGATCATATATTGACTATAGATGTTGATGACATCTATTTCTTGACAGGATTATCTCGCAGGGGGGATAATGTATCACTCACCGAATCACGAGGGAGTGACCGGACAGTAGACAACTTGATTTCCCAACACTGTACTCCACATGCCCTTGCCTCTAGTGGGAAAATTCCCCTCAAAGAGGTGTGCAATCGTCCATTGCGTGCTATACTCTTCTCCATAGTGAGGATAGCAGGGAGCCAAGCGGCTCACTTAGCTACAAAGTCCCAAATGTTGTATGCGGAGGACTGCATGTCCCCAAAGGTGTTCAACTGGTGTGAGGGACTCCTCACCAACCTTCGAGCTCCGCTAACTAAGTGTCGGCACGGTGAGATCAAGTAGTTAAGGTATGGATCAATAGTGATCTCATTCTTGTTGGGGAGGGTTCCCCTCTTACGCCCGCAGGTGTCTTTGGATGACAAGGATCCCAAGGATCCTCACATGGACCGATGGATGGAGGTGATGGCCCGCCATGGTGGCGGGGGTCCGATCATCGGGTACGGTTCTGGATTCTTCACCTGGCTGGAAGGCCAGTTACTCATGATCGAGGACTACCCATACAGTGGTACATATTTCAGGGACGATCCATACCTCGTGCTTCTTGAGGGAGCAGAGTGGGGAGGCATCGATAAGAACAATGACCCTTGTGCTTTTTCATTTTGTGCATTTATAATTTTTTTGGGTAGTGCTGATGAGTTAATAACATGTGTGTGCAGATGTGGGTCCTTCACGACTGGTGGGAGTTTCACTTCTTGCGAGGAGAGGAGAGGCACCACCAATAGCCCCAACCATGGATGATGCCATCGTGGAGATGGATGACATCTATGAGAAACTTACCAGGTTTACATTGGACGTTCCATATGCAGCAGTGCATGAGGTACCGAGGCCCATGCAGAGGTACACGGTTGGTTTGACCTTGTGCTTCAGTGAGCTGCTCCGCAAGGTAGCGAGAGCAGTAGACTGCTTTCACGGTCAACAAGCGAGAGATACGAGACCTAGGGGTGCACGGGCTAGGCATTAGGCCTTATGTTATTATGTATGTACTGAGAGCTTGTGAGCCTAAGATTTTGTACTACTGAAATCTATCAGGATTCATATTTTGTATAGACTCACTGAAAGCCATGGTGCTTCAGATTTTTGTATCAACACTACTTTATCTTGATTATATATATACAAACATTTTGGCGGCTTTATACATTTGTGTTTGATATGAGATCTTGTTTATGTGTTTGCTTATGTGATGAATTATTTACATGTTATGTCTACTTTTACAGTTCATGAATATGCTCATGTGTGTGCAATGTACCAATCTAAAATGAAGTTGGCCATGGAGTCGACAACTGTGTTCACATCTCATGGAATGTGCAGGTACTGAATGGATTTGAAGGACCTTTCCAGAAGACGGACTCATCTATAGAGATGGAGTAGGGTAGGGTTGCGGATGGCGTAAACCCAGTTAAGATGAGAGACCACCAGTTGAGAATCCAAATGGATGACAACGTGGTCCATACCCAAAGAAATAGCGTCGGTTAGGGTTCCAATGACTGCCTGATATTCTGCAGCATTGTTGGTTGCGAAACCTAGACACATTCCTCCCCAGCTGATAAGCTCGCCGGCAGGTGAATAGAGCACCCAGGCTGCCGAAGCAAGGTTGCAGGTATGCTGGTTGGCGCCGTCTGCGAATCCATAGCAAGTTGTCGTCTATACATGCAGATAGAACATGGTACAAGTAATGAAACAAGACCTAGGCACGCAAAAATCAAAGCGTCACACCACACAAAACACACTCCATGTACAGTATATACAAAGTACTAATGCATGAAAGACTCAGGCATAGTACCTCTTCAGGTAGAGTCCATTATGGTGTTCACCTAAAGATATCCTATCATAGTCTTCAAGCTCATAGGATCCCTTCTCTAAAACGTGTTTCACTATGTAGGGTCCACGCCACATGGACTCAAACTTTCCTTCCCCCAGCTTATCATGTATTTGGTCGTATGTGAGGACCAAATCACCCTCGCTATAGACACGAGGCTCTACTGACTTATCGTACTGCGCTTTGATGCATTTCTTATGAGCCTCGTTGGAAAGAGTGGCATCGTGGCGAGTCTCTTCGAGTTTAGCTAGGTAGAGGAAGCATTCTTCCTCAGCAGTAGTGTTGGGGAGAAGTTTAACTGTGAGTTTGAGGGACGGAATATCGCACTCAATTGGTAGGACAGCCTCCAATCCCTAAACTAATTGGAAGGGGGTAAATCCAGTGGCGGTCTTGACGGAAGTTCGGTAAGCCCATAGTGTGGAGAAGAGCATATTATGCCAGTTGGACTTGTGCGTACCCACCATGCCTTGGATCATGGTTTTCAAGACCTTGTTAATGGCCTATTCTTTTCCATTGGACTGTGAGTAGTAAGGTGTTGAGTTTTCATGGAAAAAACCCAATCTAGTGGTCAACTCGTCAACCATGTGGTTCATAAAGTGAGACCCATGTTCGGTAACTATAGCTTGAGGAACTCCAAACCGCGCTATAGCATGATTAAACATGAAGAGTGCGGCGGTTTTGTCGTCGTCCGTGTATGTAGGCATAGCCTTGGACCACTTTGTGAAGTAATCCACGGCTACTATGACGTAACCATGCCCCCTAGCCTAGGTAGGCTTATAGTGTATGAATTCAATGCCCCATTTAGAGAAGGGGCCAACGAAAATAAATGGGTGTAACGGGGCTGGATGGGTGCGCTTCTTAGTTTGGAAGTGCTGGCATGGAGGACATTTTTTGACGGCCTTGATATAATCTTTGAAGATGGACGGCCAATAATATCCTCTGCGAAGTATTTTCTGGGCTATAGCCATCCCAGAGAGATGACCGCCACACGCCCCAGCGTGACAGTCATTTAAGACATGTTCAACCTCTTCATGAGTGAGACAACGTCAAAGAATAAAATCAATACCACAGTGGTACAAAGTATCACTGATGATTAGATAATACTTTGCATGGTGGCGTATTCGACGACGGTCGTCCTGCGAGAGTTGGGGGATGAAATGTTGGGTCTGAAGATATAAAGTGATATCTCTATACCACGGATCAGATGTGCTGATGAGGAACAATGATTCATCGGGAAGAGAATCATTGGGCTCAAAATCGACATCAGCCCGAGGAAGATCACAGATTAGCTCAGCAAATAGCAAAGACTTTTTAGACTTAGCCTTTTCGAAAAGGAGATCGAATTCCTGCAGTATCATGATCCAACGTGAATACTTGCCCCCAAGCACCTGACGTGTCAAAACGTGATACATTGGATTCGAATAGGCAATGATAGTGGCGGTGCGGAGCAAGATGTAATGTCGAAACTTTTGGACGGCAATGACTTCCGCAAGAGTGAGCTTCTCGACATGTGAATAACGAGTTTTAGAGTCAATAAGACCCTTACTTAGGTAGTAGATCACATGCTCCTGGGTGTTTTTGTCTTCTTGGACCAAGACCATGGCGATCGTGGTGGCAGAAGCAGCAAGATAAAGGATATAATCCTTGTAGTAATTGGGCGGTTGGAGCACAGGTGCGTGCGTGATAGCATGTTTGAGACTATCAAAAGATTGTTGTGCTTGCTCGTCCCAAATGAACGGGACGTATTTCTTAAGTAGTCTCATGTAACCCTGCGTCTTTTGCGTAAAATTACAGGCAAAACGCCTTAAATAAGTTTCCTTCCCTTGCAAACTTTGAAGTTCCGTGATGTCAGTGGGAGGTGGGAGAGCAACGATGGCTGCCACCTCCAGGGGATCAATGCGGATCCCGTCTTTCAAGACTATGAAACCGAGGAGGTGTCCAGACTCGATGCAGAAGATGCACTTGTGAGGGTTCAAGCGGATGTTATACTGCCTACATTTGAGTAATACCGCCGTCAGATGGTCAATGTGGTACTCGCGCTGCCGTGAATGGGAAAGTAGATTGTCCAAGTAAGGTTCCACAAAGTCCTTCACGTAGTGAAAGACGTACGACATGGCCCGCTGGAATGTGGCACCAACATTTTTAAGGCCAAAAGGGAGCTTGAGATAAGCAAATGTACCCCAAGGATAGATGAAAGCTATCCTGTGTTGATCAACCAGGTGGATCTCAATTTGGTTGTAGCCAGAAAATCCATCCATGAATGAAAAGATGACGCTTCCTGCACAATTGTCGATGATCTGGTCGATAAAGAGAGTCAGGTACTTGTCCTTAGGACAAGCCTTGTTAAGATCTTGATAATAGATGCAGATGCGAATGGTACCCTGCTTTTTAGTGACATGGATGACGTTTGAGACCCATTATGTCAACGGGACAGGGTAAATAAAACCAGCTTTCAAAAACTTTTGAATCTCTACCTTGATTGCCGCATTATTTCGGGAGTGCACCGGTCGCAACTTTTGTCGGATTGGTTTAGCATCAGGATAGGTTTGAATCATGTGTGAAACGATATCGGGGTCTATCCCAGGCATCTCCTCGTAAGTCTAATCAAACACATCTCGAAATTGCTTGAACAAGGCCATGAACGTTGTAATCTCTTCAAGGGAACACTTCTGGCCTAAACGAATGTGTTCCACTACACCAGGGGTAACGGATATGTCAACCGAAATAGCGATGTCAGGTGTACAGAAATCTAGTTGGTTGACAGCAACAATTCATCCTTGGTGAGGGTATTGTACTATGCGGAAGACAGATGATGCGACCGCGGTCATGGCGTAAAACCAATTACGACCAAGCATAATATTATAATCTAACGGGGCAGCGACCACTTCCACATTAATGGTTGCAGTCTAGCCCCCTAACTCGACTGCTAAAGCTTGTAATAGTCCATGAGGTTGAAATCCATGTTTGTTGAATGCTTTCAAGGTGGTCGGACAACGGTTCAACTCGGGAGATCCAATGGCTCTCCAACATGAAATCAACATGACGGAAGTAGAGGCACCTTCATCCAAAATGGTACGATGGATTGTCTTCCCAACAATGTTTGTGGCAACTTGAAATGCCAACTGATGGGAAAGCCTTGGTTTAAAGTATTCCAACCGAAACATGATGGTATTCAAAGAATCCAGATCAACCGCGCCGATGGCAGCAAGGAGAGTCTTGCCCTGGTTAGGACAGTTCTACAAGACCTCAAGCGTTGACATAGCACAAGGATCTTGTGCCAGGTCCTCTACAATATTGTAGTTCTGAGTGGTTTGAGCATTGGGATTGAAAACATATTTTCTAATCGTGCTCTTGGGCGGACGCAACACTGACTCGAAAGAGGGCTTCTCAATGGTGAGAGAAGCGGGCGGTACAGTGACGTCGAAAATCGAAGTGGAATATTTTTCAGTATGACTTCCAACGGGTTCCTTCAGCAGGATGGAGTCATACGAACCAAGAATGGGTGTTCAAGGGACGGTCTCACTACGCATCATGAGAACATGCACAGTGGAGGATGCTTCTCCTTGGGAAGGAGAGGTGTGTGCGATTAGTTGCTAGTTTTGAGTGGGGAAGGGATCATTGAGAACTGCGGTAGTAGAGTTTCTCTTGAGAAACTTTTGAACTTCGTCTCGGTGGGGACATTCTTTAGAGAATGGTCTCCATCGCACAGCAAACAAGGATACTTTAACTTCCTCTTTTGTTTAGTGTCTTCTAGAGTGGGCTTGGGATCCGGTTGATTAGAATATTTCTTAGGTTTCCCTTTGTTCTTCTTCTTACCACCGGACTTTTGAGATGAAGCTGATTGCATAGAATTCACCTCTTCGGTGGAGGTAGGAGTGGTGTACTTGGTAGTGCTGTTGCTAGCCTATGGTGGTGATGGGGAAGAACCTTGGGGGTTCGACAAGCCACCAGTTTGAATAGAAGGCTGGGAGGCAAGGGAACCAATGATTCCCTTGGCTTGTGGTTCCTTAGGTGGTTTCGCGGGATTGTACGTAGGGCGAGGTGCGTCAGGAACAATTTCATATAGTGTGCCGGATTGAGCATAGACTAAGTCTAAGTAATGGGCATGGGCGATAGCCTATTCCTCAGTGACAGCTCCTCCCATAGCTATGTCTTGAGCTACGATGGGTAAAAGTGACTTTGTGAACCAGTCCAGTCATCTAAGAGTTGGTCCGGAATATGAGCCTTAATAAGACGTCGTCTTCGCCGCCATTCATGAATATGATCGAAAATATGAGTGGCAGTGTTATGGCGAAAGGAGGTCAGTAAGTCCCTACTAGTCTCATAGCGAATGGGTAACTGGAAGTGGGTAAAAAACAACATAGAAAAGATCAAAAACCGGGAAAAGAATTGGGTGGTAGCTCAATGTACCACTTGGCAACTGGGCCGGTGAGAGTTCGTTGAAATAACCTAAGACGGATCGAGTCGTCTATCAAGGAGTTGGATGAACACCATAAATGGTATGTCATCACATGGTTTTTAGGATCCTCACTAGGTTTTCCATCAAATTTAGGGATATCTGATGGTAACTTAACCAGAATGGGTGGCCAATTATGCCCATGGAAAATGGGATCATTCGTTAGACAAGATAGGTTGGGTAAGTCCAAAGTGGCCAAAAAGGGCAGTTGTTGGTTCAGCTGCGGGTACTGATAGTACTGATAAGGCATGTATGGACTGGTAGGACCTTGAATCAACTAATTATAATGTGTTCCCAGAGGAAACTGACCGTAAGGGGGTGTGCCGCCTAGACCGTAAGTAGGTCCAGTACCATAAAAAGGTGGTCCATTACCATAATAAGGTGGCTTGTTACCATAAGGTGGGGGCCCGCCTCTGCCGCCGGGAAGGGGTGGGATGCCTCCAAATGGTGGGGGTCTGCCACTACCACCAGGATAGGATGGGCCTCCACCACCTCCGTTGGGAGGAGGTGGTGGTCCACCGTCGCCGCCAGAATAAGGTGGGCCTCCACCGCCTCCGCTGGGAGGGGGTGGTGATCCACCGCTGCCGCCGGAAGGGTAGTGGCCTCCCCCACTACCTCCACCATAGTAGGGTGGTTCTCCACCACCACTACCAGGATGGGATGGTCTTCCACCACCACCGTCATGATGGGATGGTCCTCCACCATAAGGTGGAGGTCCGCCACCACTCGAGAGGGTGTCCCTCTACCTTTGCCTGAAGGGGGAGAGACGCCACCTCCATCGCCAGGGGGGGTGGGCCATGATAGTCGTAATGAGGTGGTCCTCCACCAGAAGGTAGAGTTCTGTCTCCTCCGGAGTTATGTGTGGGCCCACCGCCCCCAATGGGAGGTGGGGGTGGAGCAAACAGGGGTGGTGGGACTTGAGGGACTGTAGGTGGGGGTCCAAGTTGTAAAACATTTTGCTGCCCCCATAAAGTGTATGGATTTTTGGGGTAGGGTACCCCGTAGAGTGCGTTTTCGGGATTGAGTTGTCCCAACACAGGGTTAAGATAACCTGGATACGCTTGAATCCATGGTGGTTGAATTACATTGGATGGTCTCCCAACATGATATAATCCCGTAGTGGAAGGTCCGGGAGGTAAGGAATTTCCAACAGAAGGACCGATGGGAACTCCTCCTACAGTATTACGGTTAAGAGACGGGGGTTTCCCCTAGAAACAACTTGCTGACCACTAATCAAATTTTGACCCAAGTGTTGTTCTTGGTGTATTGCTCTGTCAAGACGGCCAAATGGTTAACTCAATTAGTTTCAGGAATCCTAATGGTGTCTCCCGATATACGCAAGGTACGTGGGAGTTCAAATCCGTAGTCGTGTTGTCTAATGCACAACCGTATGGCACGAGACTGTTTGGATATCCACATCATCATTTTCAGGACCTTGCATGCAATTAGGGTTTGCATGCAAATTCTAGGGTTTGCATGCATCCCAGTCACCAGGTTGATGCCTCCAGCACCTTATCCACTTCATTCTAGCACCCGGGAGCTCCTTCCATCATATTTTTAGCCCTCCTAGTCAAGAAGGTGCCAACTTCTCACCTACTTCCAGAGAAGGGCACACTTCTTCACCTACCACTTCAATTCCACTTCAGTTACACTTAGTTAGCTCTGATTCTCCTTGATTTGAGGCTAGTTTCACTCCGTTGGACCTCCAAATTGACTAGATGACTTGTTCTGACTTTAGTTAAGCCTCCCATGTGCCCTCCACTGATCCTCCTTCCCTATATCAGTGCTACACACTTCAGTTACACTTGTTACACTCAATTAGACTCAGATTGACACCTGGATGACTGGTTCTTGTGCATTGATGACCACCACTGATTGCTGATGAGGACTCCTAGTTGGAGCCAAGCTACACCATTCAGTAATTCGAATGATATCCTTAGTCAATTCGAATTGGTCACTTATTGTCAAATTATTATATTGTAATTATTCACCCTTATTGGGATATTGAGTACTGATGCATGTTTTGCACAGTTTTACACCATATTTTCTATGTTCATCTGTTGTGATTGATTTACTTGTTCATTAGATCTGTTGTGACTAATTTTACATGGTATCAGAGCCATTGTAGGGACAAGATCTCTTTTCTACAGGTGTTCTACAAGGAGATTTGAGTGAATTTACTCAAAATTACAAAAGTTTTGGCATGGAAGATCTCAAGAGCATTCGCTCTTGTGCATGCAAAGCATAAAAATACTTCCAATACCACTCCAGAAGCTTGAGTTTCCACATAAATCCTGGATTTGATACATTGGACCCATTCAACATTACTTGATCTCCAATCCCAAGTGTGATGCAACTCTAAAAGGGTGGATCGTTTGACCTCACTGTTCTTGTATTGATTGTGATTTGCAGGTTATTGTCTCCTTCAATTGCATTCGCTACCTTGCTTTTGAAAGTCTTTCTACATCAAAGTGCACTCGCTCCTAGCAATGGAATACTCTTCTTCAAAGCCTATCCTCACTCCCTTCAACTATTTTTCTTGGAAAGAAGATATGGAGATCATGTTACGTTCAAAAGGATACTATAGAGTCACAGTTGGCCTTGAATTGGAGCCAAGCACATTGTCAGAAAGAACAAAACACTACAACAAGCTTGATGAAGCTTATGGTATTATTTGCCTCTCTATTTCCAAAGATCTTCACTTCCATCTCAATGGATTGAAGATTCCAAAAGCAATATGGGAGCAACTTGAAACACTTTTTGGCAAGCAGGATGAGCTTAGGGCTTTTCAATTAGAGAATGAATTGATTGCTCTTAGTCATGAGAATTTCGAGACCATCAATGAGTTTTTCACAAAATTCAAGCACTTGAAATTGCAGTTGAAGAACAGTGGAGTTATCAAAGAGGATAAGCAATTGATCCTTTCTATTCTCACCAAGCTTGGTAAAGACTATTCGGTATTTGTCTCTACTTTCAATTTCGATCGGCTAACTACCCCGAATTGGAAGATGCCTACCTTGAATGCCTTCATTGAGTCCGTCACAAAAGAGCATGATAAGTTGATTCAAATGGGGTCCATAAACTCCAAATATTCAGCCCTATTTGTTCAAGGACCCAAGAATTCGAATGGTAAAGGAAAGCAAAAGAAAGAGAAGCCCAAATTCGAACCTCACAAACAAAGAGAGAAAGGAAAGCAGACGGATGCACCATCCAATTCCAAATTCAAGCAAAAGGGCAAAGAGGATAAGTAAAAATCTAAATGTACTTATTGCAACCGTGGATTTCATCCTGAAATTTCATGCATGAAGACTATAGATCAAATGGCCCTCCTTTTGGAAAATAATAACATTACTCTTCCTGACGGTGCAAGGAAGAAGGATAGGAATGATGATCATGAAAGAGGACAAGCACTCATAGCAACTGTTTCGAAGCCTACTATTCTTTTGATAGATTCGGGTGCCTCGAATCATATGGCTGCAAATATTGATTTTTTTTCTTCATTTGATCCCAACAGCTCCATCCCCATCCATTTGGGAGATGACTAAAAAAATTCTTCAAAGGGCAAAGGTACAATCCATGCAGATCATGGAAGCTTTCAGAATGTTCTCTATGTGCCTTCCTTGGCTTCAAATCTTCTATCTGTGTATCAAATGACACACACTGGTGAACCAAAGCAAGTTACATTCAGCCCTAATACAGTTGAAATTTTTGATATCAAAAGTGGAAGACTTATTGCAGTCGGAAAGGCGAATCACACTGCAAAATGCTATGCGTTTTCACACTTTATTCCACTTGCAAAGCCCACTGCTCTTCACACACATGGTAATGAAGTTAGTATGATTTGGAATGAAAGATTTGGACATCTTAATTATAAGTATTTGCTGCTGTTATCAAACAAATTCATGGTATATGGTCTTCCACAACTCCATTCCTCGAAGGGAATATGCACCGGTTGCATTATTGGGAAGCACCCCAAGCACAGGTTCGACCACGACAAAGCTAGCAGAGCTTCTACAGTTTTGGGGCTGATACATTTTGATATCAGTGGTCCGCTGCCCAATATGTCATTAAATGGTTCAAGGTATATTTTGACATTCATTGATGATCTTTCCTGCTTTACATGGGTATTTTTTCTCAAAAACAAGTCAGAAGTGCTTGGAAAATTCAAGGATTTTAAAGCTTCTATTGAGACCGCCACTGAGAGAAAGATAAAATCTCTTAGATCTGATAATGGTGGAGAATATATCAAGGCCAAGTTGCTGCAACTTTGTGCCAAAAGAGGAATTCAGATCCAACATACAGTTCCCTACACACCGCAGCAGAACGGTGTAGCGGAAAGGAAAAATCGGTCACTGAAAGAGATGGCTACTTGCATGATTGAGTCCAAGGTTTGGCTGCAAATATTTGGGCTGAAGCAATTAATGTTGCTGCATACATTCAGAACCAAGTTCATATTCATCCATGAAAGGTATGACTCCTTTCGAAGCATTCTTTGGTCACAAACCGGATGTGTCAAATTTGAGAGTTTTTGGCTCTACTGCATGGGCTAGAATTCCTTCCAAGAATAGATGAGCTTTGGATCCACAAAGTATTGAGTGCATACTGATAGGATGGGGAAGAATCAAAGGCATATAAACTCATGGATATCAGATCCAAAAAGATATTCATAGAGCGTAGTGTGCAATTTGAAGAACCGCTTCAAGAATTGCAACTAGTTGAGGAAGAAACTGTTGTTTCACCGCCTTCACCAGAAGAAGATTCGAGCAGCAATAATGAAAGTATTGGTTCTGATATTTCTGATATTTTAGCAGAACATGATGATCATGACATATCAGGTTTGGAATCCGACCATTATGATCCTCCTCAGTTACCAAAGTGGGCACAAAACACTCTTCAATCTGCTGGTTCGAACATTGGAAATCCTGCTGATCCAAGACGAACAAGAGAAGACTTTCAAAGAGCAGGTATGGATATTTCTATTTCTGATCCATTACTTCCTGAGATTTTTTATTTGATGACTGGTTCAAATCACACAACATACTATCATGCCCACCGAGATCCGAGATGGCAAAGTTCCATGGATGAAGAGTACAGTTCTCTTCAAAAGAACAATACATGGGAGCTAGTTTCTCTTCCACCTGGAAGAAAATTAGTCCAATGTAAATGGGTATACCGCACAAAATTTGTTGCTAATGGATCTATCAGAAAATACAAAGAAATGTTGGTGGCAAAAGGTTTCTCCCAAGTCCAAGGAGTGGACTACACTGAGACCTTTGCACCGGTTACAAAGATGGATTCCATCCGCCTTGTTTTGGCAATTTTCGCATCCAAGCACTGGGAAGTGCACCACATGGATGTGAAGAGTGCTTTTCTACATGGAGATCTTGTTGAAGAGGTATATATGAAGCATCCAGAAGGTTACACATCAGATCCATCATTAGTTTGCAGATTGAAGAAATCTTTGTATGGGTTAAAACAGGCCCCAATAGCTTGGTATGCAAAGATGGACTCCTTCCTTCTTTCTCAGAATTTCAAAAGATGCAAATCTAATCCGAATATGTACCTATAGTAATTTAAAGGTAATTTGTTGGTTATTGTACTTTATGTTGATGATTTTCTCATTACTGGTAGCACTCTTACTTCAATAAACAAGCTAAAAACTGCCTTAAATCTAGCTTTTGACATGAGCAATTTGGGCTTGCTGAGTCACTTTTTGGGCTTGGAGATAGCTCAAACTTTTGATGGGATCACTATATATCAGCAAAAATATACTTCCGACCTGTTATTGAAGTTTAATATGGATAAATGTAAGGCATCCCCATTCTCATTCCTCTCAGGAATCAGTCTTGAGGAGGGAAATTATACATTGCTTGCAGATTGCACTATGTATCGATAGTTGATTGGTTCACTACTATACTTGACACACTCTAGGCATGATATATATTATGCCGTGAGTTCCGTATCAAGGTATATGCATCAGCCCCATGAGCTTCATTAGCGAGCAGCCAAGCGGATCTTGCAGTATGTGCAAGGTACGAAACATTTTGGCATATATTATGCTGCAAATTCTGAGCTAGATTTCATTGGTTTATTGATTAAGATTGGGCAGGTGATAGCATAGATCAGAATTCCACTTCCGGATATGTTTTCATGATTGGACATGGGCCTATTTGCTGGTCAAGCAAAAAGCAGACAGCCATTGCACTTTCTTCAGCAGAGGCAGAGTATCGAGGGGCAGTCAATGCCTGCATTCAGGCAGTTTGGTTGCAGGGTATTCTTTTTGAGTTTGGTTTTGGTGGCACTACTTCGACTGTCCTCTTTTGTGAAAATCAAAGTGCTATCAAGATCTCCACATATCCAATTCAGTGGTAGAGGACCAAACACATTGGGAATCATATGCACTACATTCGAGAGTTGGTGCATGATCGCACCATCATTCTGCAATATTGCCCTACTGATGAGAAAATTGCGGACATCTTCACCAAGAGCTTCACTGAGAAGAAGTTCTCTTACCTCCATTACCTGTTGGGGGTGAGTTCCATCATGGTGGAGATATATTGATCCATTATTATGTTTTAGCTTGAGGGGGGGCTTTCTTCCCACTGGGTTTTCCCTCTTTCCTCACTTAGCTTATTTTCAAAAAAAAAAATTGGATTATTATATCGGGGTGACCTTTGGTCTTAGTAACCAGGGCCCTACATTATTTTTTGCATATCATAGTCTAGCTTGAGGGGGGGTGTTCGGATATCCACATCATCATTTTCAGGACCTTGCATGCAATTAGGGTTTGCATGCATTTTTCATGCATCCCAGTCACCAGGTTGATGCCTCCAGCACCTTATCCACTTCATTCTAGCACCCGGGAGCTCCTTCCATCATATTTTTAGCCCTCCTAGTCAGGAAGGTGCTCACTTCTCCCCTACTGCCAAAGAAGGGCTCACTTCTTCACCTACCACTTCAGTTACACTTAGTTAGATCTGATTCTCCTTGATTTGAGGCTAGTTTCACTCCCGACTGACTGTTTCACTCCGTTGGACCTCTAGATTGACTAGATGACTTGTTCTGACTTCAGTTAAGCCTCCCATGCACCCTCCACTGAGCCTCCTTCCCTATATCAGTGCTACACACTTCAGTTACACTTGTTACACTCAGTTAGAGTCAGATTGACACTTGGATGATTGGTTCTTCTGCATTGATGACCACCACTGATTGATGATGAGGACTCCTAGTTGGAGCCAAGCTACACCATTCAGTAATTCGAATGACCTCCTCAGTCAATTCGAATTGGTCACTCATTGTCAGATGATTGTGTTGTAATTATTCACCCTTATTGGGATATTGAGTACTGATGCATGTTTTGCATAGTTTTACACCATATTTTGTATGTTCATCTGTTGTGATTGATTTACTTGTTCATTAGATCTGCTGTGACTAATTTTAGTTCCTATATACTACCGAGTATGTGAAACACCTTTCTATATACGCCAAGTACGTGAAACACCTTTCGATATATGCCAAGTACGCGAAGTACTTGGTGGGTACGTGAAAGAGCTTCGATATACCTGATTGGTACGTGAAAGAGATTCAATATACCGATAAGTATGTGGAAGACTACAATACCCCTGGAATATAGTGATGGAAAGTAACGGCAGCTGCCACGTTTTACGACGCCCGAATACGTCTCTAACTTAACACACAAGTTACTAAAAATTTTACCCTAGTTCTACCGTTAATTTTATCTGGATGGTTAAGTGAATGCATGAGGTGAGTACATAAATGTAAACATAATGCAGGCCCTAACTACATGCAAAAATGTACTTTTCTTTTGATGAACTCTATATATGGGAGGGATAAATTTCTTTCCAAGTGATTCTACCAAAGCAACACAATGCAACACAATCCCAAAATCTACCAAATTTGATAAAAAAATACTATTTTTGTGTTTTTTTGTTTTTCCAAGCAAAACTCAAAAAATCAACAAGCATAACAACCAAATCCAAACATTTTCTTTTGTCTTTTCGAAACAAAACTTAAGAGATGAAAAGAGAAATTTCCTATCTAGAGCACTCTAATTTTTCAATTTCACTATGATGGCTTAAAAGCATAAAAAACCAAGAATGCATACAAGTCTTTCAAGCATGAAATCACTTTTGTAAAAACTTGATCTCACTCGAATTTTTCAAGAAAATGAATGATTCATAATTCCCGAAAAGCACAAACGATTAATATTTTCTCTCAAACTTTTGCAAAAGACCAATGAATGACCAATTCCAATGCATGAAGCAATTTATACAATAATTTTCAAATGTACTTGAAAACAGTAAAAATGATGCACCTTTAATTTTCCAATGGTATGGAAATATTATGACTTGATAACAATGATATTTTTAAGCACAAAAACTGAAAAGAAACTTGGTTTGCAGCACTCTAAACACTCACGAAATTCTCAGAAAATGACAAGCATTCATATGGACTGAAAACACTTCAAAAACACTCAAAACACTCAATCGAACAACTGAACGCAAACAAAGCTAAATCACATGTGCAAAGGAAGTCTGGGATCTAAGCCAATAGAAGGATTAGATCAGGTGAGGAGAGGCAGGGAAAACAAGGCCAAGCGGATGAAGATAGGGGAAACCAAAGTGTCCACCACTACCAAACTTAAGCTTGTCAAAATGGGACCCAATGCAAATCTACACAAAAATCAAACACTTTCAACACACAAACCAAAAATAAATCTCTGACTAGATCTTGCAGCACAGAGAGGGTTTGCACACCAAATAAAAAATCAAAACAAAAAATGGAGGGGGGATGCCCTTGTGCCAATTTTAACAGATCGGCGCAGTCTGTGTTCATACACAGAGCGACTGTCGCAAGTCACCAGTGTAGGTATTGCGACGATGTCGTAGTACACTAGTGTGAAGGTTGCGATGACAACCCAAAAGACAGAAAATAGAGATCAAATCAATGCTCTGGTTCCACTTCCTAGGTGTGACAGGCGAGATCCAAACTCTAGGATCAATAGATCTCCAAGAAATGAGCAATAAAATGGATTAAGGATTGTGAGTACAGACTCATAGGAGGACTACAGAATATTCAAAGTGAAGATTTGATGGTGAAAAAGACTTAGGAGGTAGATAAGATGGCTTGCAAAAGAAATCAACTGAAAATGGCATTCAATTTGAAAACTAAAACAATGTACTCCCCGGTATGGTCGCTAGATTTGTTTGACAGACAATCTACCAAGAGCAGACTCGAGGCTTGATCTCCCTAGCTTAATGTAAGTCTAGAACAAATAGGACATAACATAGAATACTTTCCTAGATCTAAATAGAGATCAAGTAGATAGATGCTTTACCTTTCAGATCGTTGATCCTTTCTCCTTGATATTTGCTCCAAGCTTGATGGTTTTCAGATCTCAGTTGCAGAACCTGTCAAGACAACACAGAAACAAAACTAGTAAAATGCACCCAAACAATAACAGATCTAAGTAAGTAGTTAAGCATGCAAACTACACAAAATATCATCAATGCAATGAGATTTGGTGGAAAGCATTTATATTACTCTATGAAAAGGGAAATACATAGAAGGAAGTGATTACAACCAATGACTTAACGTAGCAATCCTTCTCCAACCAAGCCAATGCCAAAGCCTGCAAAGGGATGATGGATCTCTCAAGGGATGAGTAGAAATCTCTCCTAAGCTAATTTCACCAGCATATAGATACTATAGACTTCCTCCCTTTGGAATGGGAATGAGCTTCACTTATATAGGACTAAGAGGATAGGATAGGTTGAGATATGGTAGGAGAGATATAGGGGATCTCACCCAAGGAATAGGGAACCAAATGCCAGCTCCCCTAAAGGATAAGGATAGGGATCCACATCACTCAGCTTCAAGAATGGGCTCGAAGATGCTCTTTTATCCAATTAACTGACATCGTCGCATGCTGCATTAGGAAAACCTGCGATGTCGCATGTTGCACAAGGGTGAACTGCGACAACCTTGAAAAGTAGGTTAGTTAAGCCCTCCAGTCATAGGGAACTTCAGGGATGTTTACACTGAGTCTCAGGGTAGCAAGATTTAGGTGTAACAGTTCCCATTGTAAACTCTGGACATCTGGGTGTTTCTCTATCTTACAGGTTTAAAATAAAAATAAACAAGCAATGAAAGATATATGCAGGTAAACTACTATTTCTAATTTTGCAGAGATCTCATCAACATAAATTATGGATATTATTAACTCTGTTTATCATTTCAAAGCTAGGTTTGGAGGTCAAAAACCTAGTTAGATCATCCTAAAAGTATAAATCCTAATGCCTAGGTTGGCACTGTTATTCATTCAACATTCATAGAGTCTAACATACATCAAGCAAAAACCACCCAAATCTAATGATCTCGTGGTAACCAATACATAAACCAAGTTTGACTGAGAGGCAAACATTTTTGGTGCAGCATAAAGAATCCTAACAGGAAGCATAACTACAAAGCAACCTCAACAAGATTTGATTTCCCCAAATCCAAAATAATTCAAGGGCCAAACTAAACATATATAACTTTAATCAATACAGGCAGGCTCATGCAAGTATATGAATTACACATGCTCAAGATAATACTATGGTTAAACCTGGAGCATCTGAGTTACACAAGTATTATTCTGCAAACAAAACAAAAGCGATTATTCGAACGTGATTGGTTATACGATGGAGTCAACATCCTAGTTGGGATAAGCCAATACTTAGCTGGTATGCTGCATAATTCGACTAACCCCATAAAATTACAACGCCTGTTCCTACATTCGTTAACTTACAAGAAAAGAATGGAACTAGCAAGGTAACAGGGTCTTTCCAAATCTTTGCGAATCAACGATTACTCTGGATATAATATCCAGCGCAAAGATTTATATAATAAAAACAACTATACAGTTTGTAAAGATCCTGAACCAAGAATTAACATGATTTAAGAGATATCACTCATCTCTGCAATGCAATTTCCTTTGTCCAAAGTTGTAGTTCCGATCAGAACTCTTATTTAAATTAAAAGGAAATCGGCATTCTAAATACAGTACTTCACTTAGAATCCATGACCAGGGATCAGCTTGCTCCATCGAGCTGGCCTTCCCTCTTGCTAAGATCCACGCTTCCTAATCCTAAAATAAAGAAGAACGGGATTCTGGTTGTATAGCAACACGATTTCTAACACAAAACATCACATTATAAATGACTAGGGTTCAGGCTTGCTCCACCGAGCTGGGCCTTCCCTCTCGCTGTGGTCAACGCAGAATCAGTCATACAAAAAACAAGAATTCTAGATGTAATATAAAACAACATTTCCAATATGGAACTGCACAATATAATTAACCTGGGATCAGGATTGCTCCACCGAGCTCGCCGTCCCTTCCCTTGCATCAAAAGAAAAAGGAACTACCCCGTTCCAGCTATTCTAGCAGTCATTTTACTTCCCTTTTTACCGACAGACTAATTCAGTATGGGATCAAGCTCCCAGAGATATCCCTTCCCAACACGGTTATCTCATAGAACTATTGACCCCAAACCGAGAGAGTGAGCAATATTTCTGCTCATCGCAGATCAAAGAGTGTCCCCTGAGCTACAAACTTACCTATATTTATATGAGCCTAGTTCTCTTGAAGAGTCCGCCAGTAGAGAGGAATCCCCTCTTTTCCAGCTGCCAACTTCTTAAAAAAAGGGAAAAAGAGATTTGCAAGGAGATCATGGGAGTTACGATAGTAATGCCGAGATCCGTAAGGAGGTCTCTCCATTAACTATGGAATCTAAAACAAACACACAGCTTAGTAAATGGTATTAGAAATCTCCGTAACTTAAGTGAGGGTGTTCCATCGGTCATAAATGCCTATTTCGTATCAAGGCCACCCCCCCTTAATCTTTACCATTGTAAAAGATATGTTTATCTATCTAAATATTTATTCTTTAATATGTTTTCATATCACTATAGCTAGGGTGAGTACCTTTTGATTTTAAGGCTTCCATAAGGTATATAATACCTATATAAATATAAATACGCATGTATATAAAGTTATCCCCATCTTATACTTTACCATTGTAAAGGTATATCTATATATTTAAAAATATTATCTTTTAATATGTTTCAATAATAAGGTAGTGAGGGTGAGTACCTTTGTTTTAAATGGTGTAGGCCAGTAGCGAGAACACAATTCCTGTTCTTTTTAATCAAACAAGGTACCATGATGACTCACCATTATCCTAAGTCAAGTTCTCAAGGATTTAATAACCCCTAACCTCTTGCCTCTAGTGGATTAGTTGTCTGTTTCCTTAGTTGCATTCATCTTCGTACACAATTTTCAACTTAGTAATAAACCATATGGGTTACAAGGTTTACTGATGGGGCCTTGGCCTTGATCTCCTCACCAGAAAACTAGTACAATAATCGTTTTCAATTTAGAAACTAATAGGGCATCAAGAGGGATATTACATACTCCTCCCCTTAAGAATAACACCGTCCTCGGTGTTCCTATTTTTGTCTTCAATCTTTAGTTTCCTTTGATCTTTCATGCATTATGTATGTCGTCATTGCTCTTTTCTTCCGTCGTCTTTCCTTTGGTATTCTTGATCATCTTCGAACCTTCATGATTTTTACAAGTTGTTATGGTTCGTACTACTTTCACAACCTGCACATTGTACATCCCATGCAAGATCTTCCAACATTCTTCAATATAACATATTTACACTTCACAAAATTTCAAATAGTAAATGCTTAACATTTATCATTCATCCTCATTCTTGAGGATTTTTTTTTTTTTTTGCTTACTCAAGCATTCATAACATCACACAAAAAGACATCCAATAATCTAGTTACAAGACAAACTATTAATATTTGTTATATCATAAAACAAATCTTTCAACAACACTTTGTAGATCATCAAACTCTCGCATGAGTTTGGAACTTCAGGAACCCTATGCTAAACACAGAATTCTTCCTCAAATTCTGTCACCAATTCCTATGGACTTACGGGCTACACTTTTGAGGTTACTCTCCTTTTTTATTGCTAGTTAAAAAATTTTCCTCCTCAAGATATCAAACGGCTTGTCTCCAAATGTCAATCTTTGTTCCTAGGTCTTTGCCATTGATACCACAAAACTCTTTCGCAATTCCCCTCAAGCCTTCTTGCTTGAGTCCAGGAATCTCTTTTCCACCCAACCTCCTGCTTGAGTCCAGGAAAAGTTGCTTTAGCAAAGCAGATTTGGGTCAATTTTTGCCACCCCTCAAGTCCTCTCACTTGAGTCCCGGAATTATTCTTTTCCCCTCAAACCTTCTTGTTTGAGCCCAATAAATATTCTTTTCCCCTCAAACCTTCTCGTTTGAGTCCAGGAAATAACAATCATTTATTATTTCTTGTAGTTTTGTTTAGCCACAACATGCAACATAATAGCAACAAAATATTAACATCACATATGTTCACCTTTTTACTCATCAGTTCGAACGCATGCTTTTAACATATCCTTTCATGAGTCCTTGATCTTTATTCATATTCTTACCATGTATACTATTTCGTGTCCTTGTCTTTCCAAAAGTTCCACACAATATGACCATTTGCTGAATTCACTTGTTAGTACTTTTTATATAACACAAAACGCATTTCGTGAGAAAATCTTCTCTTAACATAATAGTAAGGAAATCATCATTCACTTACAACATCCATACAAGATTAACATTCTCATTAATTTCATTAACATACCTTTACGGCATAAGATTTGCGATGTTAGCATATAGCATCCATAATTAACTTAGCTCTTTACGATAATTCCAATGACAATCTGATTTGTCTTTTGAAGTTTACAATTTACCTTCTCATAGATTTATGAGGCTATTGTAAGGCAATTTATGTATGTATATAACTCTCTATATATATATCTGGAAAATTCTAGACAATATCTATTGTTGAGTGTAATTCATAACCCAACTTTTAATTTAATATGTCGACAAGATACATGAATATTCCTATGTTTATAGTTTTCAATCCGCAACCTTTATTGGTTAATGTAATAACATGTCTCGTCAAACTTTTTTCATGTCTATATACAAAGAAAATGGAATATAGTATTTCTCATTGATCTTGATACAAACAGTTTTAGTCGTCATGGTTATCTTCTCAATGTATTCATAAATATGAACTCTTCCTTATACTAAGTATGAAAACAAATCAATCGTCACTATAATGTTATTGTCAAAATGATTTCACTCATATTTAGGATAATTATGTATCCATAACAACTCAGTACTAATTTGAGTTATCCCAAATGTATGTGTTTAGCACATACTATTCACATCCATCTTTTATACTTTACTTTTGTCATATGAAAGTATCCAACGAAAATGATGAAGTTGGGAAGGTCCAATTTTATTTGATATAAAAGATCTAATAAGGAAAATATATAAACAAAGTCAACAACTTTTGTTAATTATAAAGATTCTTCATCTATCGATATTTATAATAAACGAAAACCCTTTTCACCACAAGCAGTCTATGTGATGATTTCTAATGCACCCTTCTTATCTTTACAGTTGGAACATGCTAATAGCTTCACATGTAGATTTCTTCTTATCTTTACAATTGGAAACATGCTAATAGCTTCACATTTAGATTTATATCTGGTTAAATAACATGATAAGATACTTTGACCTGATTGTGCACCCATACAAATATCCCCTCTAAAATACTTAATAACCAATATTATCCTCTATCTCACTTTCCACTATAGTATATCCTCAATGCATGTGAGTACAACAATTTTTGCATAAAGGAATTAGTTAACCAAACAAGTCAAGCTAACATTAATTTTAGTATTAAACACAGTGAGACTTACTTACTTGCAAACTCGTAGTTGACCTATCTGTTACCTCTTGCCGAAAAAAATTGCAATTTTCATGTTGCATCTTTGTAGTTGGAGTTCCCTTATTAGTTCAAGCAACATACATTTGCATCCTCTAGCTGACCCCAAATAGGCCCGAGTGTTTGTAACCTGTAGCTCTGAAACCATATGTAACATACCCCAAAAAATCACCAATTCAGTATTTTAGTGTCTTTCGAATAATTTCAAGGAAAATAGTAAATATTTAGACGTGCATATACCTTTGTATTGTTCATTTCTTACTTACTTACAAGTGTTCTTAATCGGAACATAACCTTTCATATTGTAACAACTGGTTCACTTCTTCATAAAAGTATTAACCATTCATAAACTGATGTTTGAACATTTACATCTTTATGAAAAAATAGACTTTAATAGAAATATTAAATACACCTTCACTAAACAATCATAACACCTTCACTAAGCAATCATCACACTTCACTAAGCAATAATCACCACCTTAGGGTCATTACAAAAATAACAAGGAGACATCTTTCATCAAAGAAATACATAGAAGATGCACATAACTTATCAACAAGACCATCATTCAATCACATATAACATCATAAGAACACATAAGAGAGAGACCCAAAATATCACGCGGTTCACCCAAACAATGGGCTACATCCACCAAAGGTTGTATCTTATTTATTCATCCAAGTAGAGTTTTACATCCACAACCCAATGGTTGCATTTAAACTCTTCCCACCTTTTGGAGCTTCTTGAGCAATGAGCATTGCACCATTCAAGGCAAAACTCTAAATGATCATCTGAAAAATCTATCATAACTAGATAGCATTAGATCCATCAATAAGTACAACCATTTATTTTATTCAAAGGTCTGAACTTTCCAAGATCTCCCAGAAGTCATTAATACCAAGCCAGTATCATAGTATCGCTTAGGTTGAGCCCTAAACTCTGTTGCAATTCAATTAAAACCTTCATACTATTATAAGCTTGTATCGAGTTGTCTTCCCTCAATAGGGATCCACCTTAAACAATGTAAGGTATGTAAAAGAAGAGGAAAACTACCCGATCTCTGTTCCCATTGTAAACTTAGGACATATGGGCGTTTCTCTATCTTACAGGTCTAAAATAAAAAGAAACAAGCAATGAAAGATATATGTAGGTAAACTACTATTTCTAATTTTGCAGAGATATCATCAACATAAATTACAAATATTATTAACTATGTTTACCATTTCAAAGTTGGGTTCGAAGGTCAAAAACCTAGTTAGATCATCCTAAAAGTATAAATCCTAATGCCCGGGTCGGCTTTGTTCTTCATTCAACATTCATAGAGTCTAAGAGGCATCAAGAAAAAACCACCCGAATCTAATGATCTCATGGTAACCAATATATAAACCAAGTTTGACTAAGAGGAAAACGTTTTTGGTGCAGCATAAAGAATCCTAACAGGCAGCATAACTACAAAGCAACCTCAACAGGATTCGATTTCCCCCTAGTGGATTAGTTGTCCATCGCCTTAGTTTCGTTCGTCTTCGTACACAATTTTCAACTTAGTAATAAAACCATATGGGTTACAAGGTTTACTGGTGGGGCCTTGGCCTTGAGCTCTTCACCAGAAAACCAATACAATAATCGTTTTCAATTTAAAAACTAATAGGGCATCAAGAGGGATATTACAAATACTCCAAGATAAGGTGGCACGTGTGGAAAAAATGGTCCTTGAAGGTGCAAATACCACATAATCAAGTCAAACATGATGAATAATTCCTCAAAGAAGGGATTTATCTTAAAAATGATGATGCAAAGTGTCCAAAGGGGACAATAGATGCCATAAACCCTATAACTCTCTTCTAAAAGATGTGCAACCAACTCCTCCATATGTGTGCCACATCCTTCAAGAGTGAAGGAGATTGGTCTAAGTGTACAAAATCCATGTGGTCAACCTCATGTTAGCGCATCCAAGTCATCAAGGAGGGTTGGCCATCTCACACGTGCCAATGAGATGAAGAAGCATGCCTCCAAAGGCTCCCATGTGTGCGTGGAGAAGGGGGCGCATCATATAGGAGGGGACATCAAGTTATCTATAGAGAATCAACTAAGTGTTAAACCATATAAGATATGACTTAGGAAAATACTATCTAATATACAAACATTAACATAAAAGGTTTTCAAGGCACTTTTATAATTAACTCACTCACTTTTGAATAATTATCCCAATAACCTTATAATTACAATGGTTCAACTATAATTGATCTAGTTTTCATGTTACACCCCTAAGCATTTCCTAAGTTTCTAAGCAAGGTGAGGGTAATGCAATGAATGGATGTTAAGGAAAGGTGTTCGTGAATTAGTTATCATAGGAATGTGTCTAAGTACTAGGTCTAACCCTTAACTTCAAGAGATAGGGGTTGATTATTTTTCTTCTGTATGTGTGCCTTGGAAGGAAATGATTTTCTTCATGAGTTACTCTTTCCTTGCGTCATTTTTATGATCCTTTTATTTATCTTGATTTTTTTGACACAAGTCCCTTTCTTTGAATTTGGATTTGATAAGTTGGGACATAAGGATCATGGCTTTTGCAAGAAGGCATAGCTCACATGTATCATTTAGCTCCATTTTCCTTAGATTTCTTTGACTCTTTTAACTTTGAATTACGCACCATACATAGGAATAGTATACAGAGACCTTAGATCATGACATATAATAAGTTAGTTGTGAAAGGGGGATGGTGGAAATGGGTGAAATGGCTAGTGAAATGATATGGGATGAAAATGTTGAGGTAAAATGTTATGAATGACATGAAATGAGCATCACACTTACTTAAATTCCTTGGAACACATTGTTTCCCCCCCAACAACTTCCCCTTGATTTTGCGAAATAAAGGGGGCCCCTAAGTAAATTTTGTAAATACTTATCTTTGGTTTTCTTTTATTTTGTCTTGCTTGATTTAGTTGGTTGTTTGATGATCTCCTTTTGGATCCTTGATTTCTTACCCTGTCTTTTCTTTGATTTGGTTTTTTCATGCAAGATGGTTTGGGGGTCGTATGATTTTTTGTGTGTTTGGCCTTTGAGTGCTTTACGGTCTTTACTTTTACTTTATGGTGTGATTTTATGATAGTATGACTCATCTTTGACGTTTGTATCTTTTGATCTCCTGGTTGTTAGGATATTTAGACACTTAGGAGTTAGTTAAGATCAACTTGTGTAATATATCCGTTAGGGATAGTGTGTTTCTTTAGTATGCATTAGTATGCATTTGTAAATACTTAATCCGACGGTCACGATATGTTTCTGACATAGAGTGATCCGACGGCTCAACTTCTCTTAGATCAAACCTAACCTTGATCCGTGGCTTAACACCCGATTGGTCCATGATCTCTATTTAAAGAGCATGGAGAGTCATTGTTTAGTTGATCGATTATGAGAAGCTCATATGTAACTTTCTTTCTTTGCATAATAAATTGTCCCGTAGAAGCTATTTGGCCGGGGCCGTGGAGTGTTTCCCTCAAGAGGGTTTAAACCACGTCAAAACATCGGTGTGTTGATCTGTGATCTGTTTGTGTGAAGTGGTTTCTCTTGGTGTTCGGTCCTTTGGTAGTACTCTGTGTACCCGAACATAGTATCAGATCTTTTATGAAGTGCCGCTTCCGGTTATGATCCAGATCTTGAACTGCTGTTGCCAAAACTCGAAAGGGTTTCTAGTTCTGGTATTTCTGTGCATTTCTGGGCTATGGGAGGTGTTCCATTGCGTCCCGAGCATCGTTTCCATTGAAAAATAGTTTTCGTTTTATTGAAAACGGTTTCTGGTTGCTCTAGAAACGCGTATTTCATCAGATCTAAAGGTATAATGTTACAGTGACACATTTTTTTTATTTCGTTTTTTGAAAAGAAAAAATCTCATATTTCATTTTTTTTACTGTTAGATTTTTTTTGGTTCGGATTGTTGCTTTCCCGTCTGCGTATGCTCTTTGCCGTGCACTTTGAGCGATCTCGGCAAATCAGAAACAGAAAGGGAAAGGGTTTTTCTCGGTTGCGTATGCTCTTTGCCGTGCACCTTGCGCGATCTCGGCAAATCATAAACAGAGAGAAAACGTAGACTTTCCGAGCAAGCTAACAAGATCTAACTCCACGAGTGTGGAAAAGTTTTTATTGTTTTGTTTTGTGGTTTGTTTTGCAGGAAAAAGGGCAAGCACACAAACCGAGCAAGAAGAGTAAAAAAAATTTTAAAAAAAAAAAAAGGCCCCCTTCCTCATTCCCATATTTTACATACCTTTTAATCTAGCTCACTTGGTTCAAAGTTGCTTTATTCCTTAATAGGTCTTGAGTTCAAGTCTTAGGAAGTTACTTTTAAAAAGAAAAGTGCATACAATTTCTATTTTCAAGTTACTTTATTGTAAAAGTGCATCTCACTTAAATAATAAAAAATAAAAATACAAGTGAGTCACTTAAGTTTTTTTTATTGTTGCACTATTTAAAAGTAAATCATTGTAAAAGTGAAATCACTTATTTTACAAAAGTGATTCACTTAAAGCAACTTTTTTGTAAAGTGATTGTCAAAAGGTTCATCTTGGGAAGAGGGGGTTCTTTTTTTTGCTGGACATTCTCTAGCTACCATGTCACTATTGGGGACATCTTCAATAGTTTCTTTGTTCAAGCATAACTTCATCATACAGAGTCAGTTTTCAGTGCCCTTTTTTTTTAAACCGCCTATTTTTTCGAGCTCTTCACATCCAGACTATTGGTTTCTGCTTTTATATCCATTAATTTACAAATATGGCCTCCCTTTGTGATATTCTACTTAACAGTTCCAACTATTTCTGATGAAAATCTCGTATGGAGGATGTTCTACGAAGTAGGGGACTTTTCAGAATTACAACAGGGAAAGAAAAAGAACCCACTGATGATGATAAGAAAATAAAATGGGCAAATAGATGTGATGAAGCTCGTGGATTGATTGAGATGTCAATCTCTACTGATTTGCGATTCCACATATCTAGAATTGATGAACCTAATGCTGCTTGGGACAAGTTGGAATCTGTGTTTGGTAAACACAATGAAATTCGAGGTCACCAACTCGAAAATGAGTTGATTTTTTTAAATCCAAGTGATTTTTCATGCATTCAAGATTATTTATCTAAGTACAAAACTCTCAAACTCTTATGTGCAGAATGTAAGATTGAGAGGGAAGACAAACAATGCATTTATCATATTCTTTCCAAACTTGGACCTGCATATTCTGTTTTTGTATCTACATTTTACTCCATGAAAGCATCATTGAATGCAGCTAGCTATCAAGAGCCTAGTCTTGAATCCTTTTGTGATTCCTTGATTAGGGAACAAGATAAACTCATTCATCTTGGAATAATCAACAATGCAGATACATCTAGGAAAGCCTTATTGTCCCAACAGAAAGAAAAGTCCAAGCCTCCCAAGAAACAAAATTTTCGCAATAATAAGTCAAACAAGGGTCCAAAACCCTCTCAGTCAGCTCCTTCTTTAAAAAATGACAAAGGATCCAAGCCAAAAGGCAAGAAGACTGAGCGTCATTGCAACTATTGCGGGAAAGATAATCATGATGAATCTAAGTGTTTCAAGAAGATGGCAGCCTTGGAAGCAACAATGAAGAAGCACCACATCAGCCTAGATTCGCCTTCAGAATCTACCTCTCATGGACATGCACTTTGTGCTTCTGGTTATTCTTATAATGCATCTTCTTCTTCTACTTCAAATGAATGGCTCATTGATTCTGGAGCATCTTATCATATGGCTAAGGATCAAGCCATCTTTTCTACTATGCATGAATGTAACACCAAACAAATATTTGTTGGTGATGATAGATCTCTAAGTGTTGTAGGAGCTGGAACAGTTCCAGTAGATACTGGTCATTTTAGTGATGTACTATGTGTTCCAAGAATTTCCTGCAATTTGTTATCAGTCTATCAGATCATTCATTCTGGTGAAGGTAAAACTGTGACCTTTACACTTCACCAAGTTGTAATCAAGGATTTTAAAGATCCTCAACAGGTCCTAGATACCGGAATTGTTGATGATATTACCAAGTTGTACAAGTTTAACAACTTTGGGTCATCACCTTTCCCTTCAGTTTTTGTTGCTCATAGTGATAACTTGAGCAAACTTTGGCATGAGCGATTTGGTCACTTAAATTATCGCTCATTGCAACAACTATGTAAAGAAAATATGGTGACAGGTCTTCCGATGGTATCTTGCAGAGATGGTGTTTGTTCCGGTTGTGTACTCGAAAAACATCATCGAGACAGTTTTGACAAACGTGCCTCTTGGCACGCCTCGGTTCCCTTGGAGCTTGTGCATAGTGACTTGTGTGGTCCTCTTCCATCTGCTTCCTTTTCTGGTTTCAAATATTTCTTAACTTTCATTGATGATTACACCAGACGCACTTGGGTTTATTTCCTAAAACTTAAGAGCGAAGTATTTAACATGTTCTTGGCCTACAAGGCCCTTGTTGAAAAACAATCTGGTCATCAAATTATTAAGTTAAGATCTGACAATGGAGGAGAATATGTTAACAAATAGTTCACTACTTTCTGCACTGAACAAGGCACTTAACAACAGCACACTGTTCCATATACACCACAACAAAATGGTGTAGCTGAGCGGAAGAACCGCACTTTAAAAGAAATGGCTAATTGTATGATCCAATCTAAGGGACTAAGTCTTTAATTTTGGGCTGAAGCCATTAATTGTGCAAATTACATAGTTAATCGCACCCCCACAAAAGCATTACAAGGTATAACACCGGAAGAAGCATGGAATAAAATTAAACCTGATGTAAGTCACTTTCGTATGTTTGGTAGTGAAGCATGGGCTCACATTCCGGATGAAAAACGGAAAGCATTGCAGCCTAAAAGTGAAAAGTGCATATTTGTTGGATATTCTAAAGATGTAAAAGGTTATAGACTTCTTCAACCACATTCTCATGCTATAATCATTAGAAGAGATGTTAAATTTGATGAAAATCTCTTGGCCTGCGAGCCTAACTCGGCGATTGTGCCATCTTTGGCCTGCGAGCCTGATTCGGCGTTTGTGCCTTCTTCTTCTTCTTCCAACTTCCTTGACAGGTTTCCAACTCCAGTTTCTGATGATGACAGTGAGGATGAAAATCCACCTCCGCCTGCTCATGTTCCTCTAGTTGCACCAGCACAAGTGCTTCCTCGATGGGTCCGTTCAACATGTGAAGCAACTGGTGATCTTGCAGGTGATCCTAGAGATCAACGTCGAACACGTTCTCAGTTTCAGCGAGCCTCTTCTCTTTTGCCTCAATTTTCCGAGAATCATTATCCAGAAACTTTTGCAGAAGCTTCAGGGAATCCAGATTGGGATGCAGCCATGGATGAAGAATATCGTTCCTTAATGGTGAACGATACTTGGGATCTTGTACCTCTTCCAAAAGGAAGAAAAATTGTCAGATGTAAATGGGTCTACAGAACTAAGTATGCATCAGATGGAAGTGTTGAAAGACTTAAGGCAAGGTTAGTTGCCAAAGGTTTTTCCCAAGTTGAAGGGATTGATTACAATGAAACCTTTGCTCCTGTCGCAAAAATGAACTCCATCCGCCTTGTTCTTTCCCTTGCAGCCTTACACAACTGGGAATTTCATCAAATGGATGTCAAGTTTGCCTTCTTACATGGTGATTTACAGGAGGAAATTTACATGGAACAACCTCCTGGCTATGTTCAGAATAACTCTAGCCTTGTCTGCCGCCTTAAGAAATCCTTATATGGCCTTAAGCAAGCTCCTAGAGCTTGCTATGCCAAAATGGATAACTTTCTCCTTGACACTGGTTTTTCTAGATGCCATTCTGACCCCAATGTCTATACCAAGAAAGTAGGAAACCATCTCATCATACTTGTTCTCTATGTTCATGACCTTATTCTTACTGGTAGTGACCCTAAGCTTATAACCCATGTGAAATCCAGTCTTAAACAAAATTTTGAAATGTCAGACTTAGGACATTTGCATTATTTTCTTGGTCTTCAAGTCCTGCAAACCAAAGAAGGAATCTTTATTTCTCAGTCTAAGTATGCTTGTGACCTTCTTTGTCGCTTTCACATGGAAGATTGTACACCAGCCCCTTCTCCCTTCCAGTCTGGAGTCAAACTTTCTACCACTTGTACTTCACCTGAAGTCGATGCCACCTTGTATCGTCAGCTTGTTGGTAGTCTCTTATACTTGACTCATTCCCGTCCTGACCTTTCCTTTGCCGTTGGTCGAGTTGCCCGTTATATGCAGACACCTCATGAAAGTCACTGGAAAGCAGCTAAAAGAATACTTCGATATATTCGAGGTACAGTTTAGTTTGGGATTCATTACAGTACAGGGGGGAAACCTTTGTTGGTTGGTTTCACTGATTCAGATTGGGTCGGCGATCCTGATGATTGAAAGTCTACTGTAGGTTATGTTTTCAGTCTGGGATTTGGACCTATTACTTGGGCTTGTAAGAAACAACAAGCTCTTGCTCTTTCTTCAGCAGAGACAGAATATCGAGCAGCAGTTAATGCCAGTTAGGAAGCTTTATGGCTTCGACAGATCCTTTCAGAGTTTGGATTCGAGCAGCAGCAGCCTACTCCACTTTGGTGCGACAATCAAAGTGCCATCAAGCTTGCCAAAGATCCAGTTCTACATCAACGCAGCAAACACATTGAGCTACATATGCACTTCATCAGAAATCTTGTTCATGATCGGGTTCTTGAAGTGCTCTTTTGCCCTACAGATGATCAAGTTGCAGACATCTTCACCAAGTCTCTTACAGAAGCGAAGTTTTCTAAACTTCGATCTATGTTAGGAGTTCAGGAACTTGTCATTAAGGGGGGATAGGCTCTAATGCCTCCTTCCTTCTCCTAATAGTGTCACTTTTGTAAATCCTTCAATCCTATCCCAAGTTGTTCTTAAGGGGGGATGTTAGGATATTTAGACACTTAGGAGTTAGTTAAGATCAACTTGTGTAATATATCCGTTAGGGATAGTGTGTTTCTTTAGTATGCATTAGTATGCATTTGTAAATACTTAATCCGACGGTCACGATATGTTTCCGACATAGAGTGATACGACGGCTCAACTTCTCTTAGATCAAACCTAACCTTGATCCGTGGCTTAACACCCGATTGGTCCATGATCTCTATTTAAAGAGCATGGAGGGTCATTGTTTAGTTGATCGATTATGAGAAGCTCATATGTAACTTTCTTTCTTTGCATAATAAATTGTCCCGTAGAAGCTATTTGGTCGGGGCCGTGGAGTGTTTCCCTCAAGAGGGTTTAAACCACGTCAAAACATCGGTGTGTTGATCTGTGATCTGTTTGTGTGAAGTGGTTGTTCTTGGTGTTCGGTCCTTTGGTAGTACCCTGTGTACCCGAACACTGGTTACTAATCAATGCTTTCATGGACTTATTTGAGGTCAATTGAGTTGATTATATGCCTCAATCCAAAAAAATTGAAGTATCATGTGCTTTTGACAATGTCGCTAATTTTCGGTATTCAAGGCAACTGCCAATTAATTTTTGGGAATTTTGGCAGGTCTCAAAAAATTAACTGAAAACTCAATTTCAACATTTTTTATTATGTCTTAAGACAATACATATCCAAGATTAGAACCATGCCTTTAACTCTCAATTTGAATGATTTTTTTTTCTTTGAATTCTATTGGTCTTAATCATTTGATTAAAATTTTGTCCTTTTATCGAATTCTATAATTTTAGGATAAATATCAATAACATAGTTAAGGTTAATTTTATTATTCGATTTCATCTTTTAAGAGAAAAAAAAGAGTGAAGCATGGCAAACAATTCTCGTTTTAATATAAAGCATTATCCACACTAGACATAATGTTGTCTTTATCTCGAGAAGAATGAATCTGGAGTTTTATGTCTCATTAAATTTTTATATTTATGAAAATATTAAGATATTATTATTTTTTCTCTTCTAAAACATATATGAAAATATTAAGATATTATTAAATTTTCTTTTCTAAAACATATGATTATGTTATAATGATAATAAAACACCATAATAACTTAAAATTATGTAAGATACTTTTCATTGATTATTATCATTATCTTATTTTATTCACTATACTTTGAAGACAATGTATTTCACAATAAATGGCTTTGATATTTGATATGATTTAACTTAGACACTAGTGTGAAAAGTTTCTTTTACTAAAATAATCAATGTCGAGCTTCACTCTATTTTTGAGGATGATCTGTATTTCAAAAAGGTGAAATGTGATTGGGTTGTATGTGTTGTGGGGGCCGTGGGTCAGTCTGGGGGGTTACTGTGTGCCTGGAACCCCAGATGTTTTTCCCTTGAGGCCCATCAAGCATCATTGGGCATTTTGCTGACTGGCCACCTTCGTGGGTTCAGTGAGGTTGTTAACATCATCAATGGGTATGCCCCATATGCTAATCGGAAACCCTTCTGGAAAAATATTCAGGCGGAGGGTCTCCTTGGGTTAAAAAACCTGTTACTCGTGGGGGATTTTAATTTTGTTTTGAATGATTTTGAGGTTTGGGGTGTGGGGGATTATTTAGACCCACTTAGCAACTATTTTATGTTCGGGTACATAGGGTACTACCAAAGTACCGAACACCAAGGGCAACCACTTCACACAAATAGATCACAGATCAACACACCGATGTTTTGACATGGTTTAAACCCTCTTGAGGGAAAAACTCCATGGCCCCGGCCAAATAGCTTCTACAGGACAATTTATTATGCAAAGAAAAAAAGTTACAAATGAGCTTCTCATAATCAATCAACTAAACAATGACCCTCCATGCTCTTTAAATAGAGATCATGGACCAATCGGGTGTTAAGCCATGGATCAAGGTTAGGTATGATCTAAGAGAAGTTGAGCCGTCGGATCACTCTATGTCGGGAACATATCGTGACTGTCGGATTAAGTATTTACAAATGCATACTAATGCATACTAAAGAAACACACTATCCCTAACGAATATATTACACAAGTTGATCTTAACTAACTCCTAAGTGTCTAAATATCCTAACATCCCCTCTTAAGAACAACTTGGGATAGGATTGAAGGATTTACAAAAGTGACACTATTAGGAGAATGAAGGAGGCATTAGAGCCTATCCCTCCTTAATGACAAGTTCCTGAACTCCTAAAATAGATCGAAGTTTAGAAAAATTTGCTTCTATAAGAGACTGGGTGAAGATGTTTGCAACTTGATCATCTGTAGGGCAAAATAGCACTTCAAGAACACGATCATGAACAAGATTTCTAATGAAGTGCATATGTAGCTCAATGTGTTTGCTGCATTGATGTAGAACTGGATCTTTGGCAAGCTTGATGGCACTTTGATTGTCACACCAAAGTGGAGTAGGCTGCTGCTGCTTGAATCCAAACTCTGAAAGGTTCTGTCGAAGCCATAAAACTTCCTGACTGGCATTAACTGTGGCTCGATATTCTGCTTATGCTGAAGAAAGAGCAAGAGCTTGTTGTTTCTTACAAGCCCAAGTGATAGGGCCAGATCCCAGACTGAAAACATAACCTGCAGTAGATTTTCGATCAGTGAAACCAACCAACAAAGGTTCCCCCCTGTACTGTAATGGATCCCAAACTGAACTATACCTCGAATATATCGAAGTATTCTTTTAGTTGTTTTCCAGTGACTTTCATGAGGTGTCTGCATATAACAGGAAACACGACCAACGGCAAAGGAAAGGTCAGGACGGGAATGAGTCAAGTATAAGAGACTACCAACAAGCTGACGATACAAGGTGGCATCAACTTCAGGTGAAGTACAAGTCGCAGAGAGTTTGACTCCAGACTGGAAGGGAGAAGGGGCTGGTGTACAATCTTCCATGTGAAAGTGACGAAGAAGGTCACAAGCATACTTAGACTGAGAAAGAAAGATTCCTTCTTTGGTTTGCAGGACTTGGAGACCAAGAAAATAATGCAAATGTCCTAGGTCTGACATTTCAAAATTTTGTTTAAGACTGTATTTCACATGGGTTATAAGTTTAGGGTCACTACCAGTAAGAATAAGGTCATCAACATATAGAACAAGTATGATGAGATGGTTTCCTACTTTCTTGGTATAGACGTTGGGGTCAGAATGGCATCTAGAAAAACCAGTGTCAAGGAGAAAGTTATCCATTTTGGCATACCAATCTCTAAGAGCTTGCTTGAGGCCATGTAAGGATTTGTTAAGGCGGCAGACAAGGCTAGAGTTATTCTAAACATATCTAGGAGGTTGTTCCATGTAAATTTCCTGCTTTAAATTACCATGTAAGAAGGCAGACTTGACATCCATTTGCTGGACTTCCCAGTTATGTAAGGCTACAAGGGAAAGAACAAGGTGGATGGAGCTCATTTTTGCGACGGGAGCAAAGGTTTCATTGTAGTCAATCCCTTCAACTTGAGAAAAACCTTTGGCAACTAACATTTCCTTAAGTCTTTCAACACTTCCATCTGATGCATACTTAGTTCTGTAGACCCATTTACATCTGACAAGTTTTCTTCCTATTGGAAGAGGTACAAGATCCCAAGTATCGTTCGCCATTAAGGAACAATATTCTTCATCCATGGCTGCATCCCAATCTGGATTCCCTGAAGCTTCTGCAAAAGTTTCTAGATCACGATTCTCGGAAACTTGAGCCAAAAGAGAAGAGGCTCGCTGAAACTGAGAACGTGTTCGACGTTGATCTCTAGGATCACCGACAAGATCACCAGCTGCTTCACATGTCGAACAGACCCATCGAGGAAGCACTTGTGCTGGTGTAATTGGAGGAACATGAGCAGGCGGAGGTGGATTTTCATCCTCACTGTCATCATCAGAAACTGGAGTTGGAAACTTGTCAAGGAAGTTGGAGGAAGAATAAGAAGTCACAAATGTCGAATCAGGCTCGCAGGCCAAAGATGGCACAATCGTCGAGTTAGGCTCGCAGGCCAAGAGATTTTCATCAAATTTAACATCTCTTCTAATGATTATATCATGAGAATGTGGTTGAAGAAGTCTATAACCTTTTACATCTTCAAAATATCCAACAAATATGCACTTTTCACTTTTAGGCTGCAATGCTTTCTATTTTTCATCCGGAATGTGAGCCCATGCTTCACTACCAAACACACGGAAGTGACTTACATCAGGTTTAGTTTTACTCCATGCTTCTTTCAGTGTTATACCTTGTAATGCTTTAGTGGGGGTGCGATTAACTATGTAATTTGCACAATTAATTTCTTCATCCCAAAATTGAAGACTTAGTCCCTTAGATTGGATCATACAATTAGTCATTTCTTTTAAAGTGCGGTTCTTCCGCTCAGCTACACCATTTTGTTGTGGTGTATATGGAACAGTGTGTTGTTGTTGGATGCCTTATTCAGTGTAGAAAGTAGTGAACTTTTTGTTAACATATTCTCCTCCATTGTCAGATCTTAACTTAATAATTTGATGACCAGATTGTTTTTCAACAAGAGTCTTGTAGGCCAAAAACATGTTAAATACTTCGCTCTTAAGTTTTAGGAAATAAACCCAAGTGCGTCTGGTGTAATTATCAATGAAAGTTAAGAAATATTTGAAACCGGAAAAGGAAGCAAATGGAAGAGGACCACATAAGTCACTATGCACAAGCTCTAAGGAAACCGAGGCGTGCCAAGAGGCACGTTTGTCAAAATTGTCCCGATGATGTTTTCCGAGTACACAATCGGAACAAACACCATCCTTGCAAAATACCATCGAAAGACCTATCACCATATTGTCTTTACATAGTTGTTGCAATGAGCGATAATTTAAGTGACCAAATCGCTCATGCCAAAGTTTGCTCAAATTATCACTATGAGCAACAAAAACTGAAGGGAAAGGTGATGACCCAAAGTTGTTAAATTTGTACAACCTGGTAATATCATCAACAATTCCGGTAGCTAGGACCTATTGAGGATCTTTAAAATCCTTGATTACAACTTGGTGAGGTGTAAAGGTCATAGTTTTACCTTCACCAGAATGAGTGATCTGATAGACTGATAACAAATTGCAGGAAATTCTTGGAACAAATAGTACATCACTAAAATGACCATTATCTACTGGAACTGTTCCAGCTCCTACAACACTTAGATATCTATCATCACCAACAAATATTTGTTTGGTGTTACATTCATGCATAGTAGAAAAGATGGCTTGATCCTTAGCCATATGATAAGATGCTCCAAAATCAATCAGCCATTCCTTTGAAGTAGAATAAGAAGATGCATTATAAGAATAACCAAAAGCATAAAGTGCATGTCCATGAGAGGCAGATTCTGAAGGTGAATCTAGGCTGATGTGGTGCTTCTTCATTGCTGCTTCCAAGGCTGCCATCTTCTTGAAACACTTAGATTCATCATGATTATCTTTCCCGCAATAGTTGCAATGACGCTCAGTCTTCTTGCCTTTTGGCTTGGATCCTTTGTCATTTTTTAAAGAAGGAGCTGACTGAGAGGGTTTTGGACCCTTGTTTGACTTATTATTGCGAAAATTTTGTTTTTTGGGAGGCTTGGACTTTTCTTTCTGTTGGGATAATAAGGCTTTCCCAGATGTATCTGCATTGTTGATTATTTCAAGATGAATGAGTTTATCTTGCTCTCTAATCAATGAATCACAAAAGGATTCAAGACTAGGATCTTGATAGCTGGCTGCATTCAAGGATTCTTTCATGGAGTAAAATGTAGATACAAAAATAGAATATGCAGGTCCAAGTTTGGAAAGAATATGATAAATGCATTGTTTATCTTCCCTCTTAATCTTACATTCTGCACATAAGAGTTTAAGAGTTTTGTACTTAGATAAATAATCTTGAATGCATGAAAAGTCACTTGGATTTAAAGAAATCAATTCATTTTCGAGTTGGTGACCTCGAATTTCATTGTGTTTACCAAACACAGATTTCAGCTTGTCCCAAGCTGCATCAGGTTCATCAATTCCAGATATGTGGAATCGCAAATCAGTAGAGATTGACATCCCAATCAATCCACGAGCTTCGTCACATCTATTTGCCCATTTTATTTTCTTGTCATCATCAGTGGGTTCTGTTTCTTTCCCTTAGGTAATTCTGAAAAGTCCCCTACTTCGTAGAACATCCTCCATACGAGATTTCCATGAGAAATAGTTGGAACTGTTAAGTAGAATATCACAAGGGGTGGCCATATTTATAAATTAATGGCTGTAAAAGTAGAAACCAATAGTCTGTATGTGAAGAGATCGAAAAAATAGGCAGTTTAAAAAAAAACGGCACTGAAAACTGACTCTGTATGATGAAGTTATGCTTGAACAAAAAAACTGTTGAAGATGTCCCCAATAGTGACGTGGCAGCTAGAGAATGTCCAGCAAAAAAAAGAACCCCCCTCTTCCCAAGATGAACCTTTGACAATCACTTTACAAGAAAGTTGCTTTAAGTGAACCACTTTTGTAAAATAAGTGATTTCACTTTTACAATAATATTACTTTTAAATAATGCAACAATAAAAAAAAACTTAAGTGACTCACTTGTATTTGTATTTTTTATTATTTAAGTGAGATGCACTTTTACAATAAAGTAACTTGAAAATAGAAATTGCATGCAATTTTTCTTTTAAAAGTAACTTCCTAAGACTTGAACTCAAGACCTATTAAGGAATAAAGCAACTTTGAACCAAGTGAGCTAGATTAAAAGGTATGTAAAATGTGGGAATGAGTAAGAGGATTTTTTTTTTTTTTTTTACTCGATTTGCATGCTTCCCCTTTTTCCTGCAAAACACACCACAAATCAAAACAAAACAACTTTTCCACACTTCATATCTGATGAAATACGCGTTTCTGGAGCAACCGGGAACCGTTTTCGATCAAACGAAAACTATTTCTCAATAGAAACGTTGCTCCGGACGCAATGGAACACCTCCTACAGCCCAGAAATGCACAGAAATACCAGAACTAGAAACCCTTTCGAGTTTCGGCAACAACAGTTCAAGATCTAGATCATAACTGGAAGTAGCTCTTCATAAAAGCTCTGATACCATGTTCGGGTACACAGAGTACTACCAAAGGACCGAACACCAAGAGCAACCACTTCACACAAACAGATCACAGATCAACACACCGATGTTTTGACATGGTTTAAACCCTCTTGAGGGAAACACTACACGGCCCCGGCCAAATAACTTCTACGGGACAATTTATTATGCAAAGGAAAAAAGTTACAAATGAGCTTCTCATAATCGATCAACTAAACAATGACCCTCCATGCTCTTTAAATAGAGATCATGGACCAATCGGATGTTAAGCCACGGATAAGAGTTAGGTATGATCTAAGAGAAGTTGAGCCGTCGGATCACTCTATGTCGGGAACATATCATGACCGTCGGATTAAGTATTTACAAATGCATACTAATGCATACTAAAGAAACACACTATCCCTAACGGATATATTACACAAGTTGATCTTAACTAACTCCTAAGTGTCTAAATATCCTAACATTTTCAACATATTTTCTCAGCTGCAGGGTTAGTTGATATTGCACCGTTCATTTTGGAACCTACCTGGAATAATGGGAGGACCAGAGACATGAAGGTCTCAAAAAGACTTGACAGATTTTTGATGGAGGACCTCCTTATCGGAAAATTCTCCCATTTTCGATCTTGGGTTGAATATAACCCCATTTCGGATCATTGCCCTATTTACTTACAGATTGAAATTGTTGGGAAAAATATTTCCTATCCCTTCAAGTTCAGCCATCACTGGTTGCTGAATGAAGACTTCAAATCACTTGTCAAATCTACCTGGCTCTCCGATTTTACTGACCAATCGTCATCCCCATCCCACAAATTGGTCCAAAAACTGATTACATTAAAAAGAGATGTTGTGTTATGGGAACGAGCTGAAAAGTTGATTGAGGGTAAGGAATTAGCTAAGATCCTATTGAAGATGGAATCACTTCATTCACCGAATCTGTCTGGTTCCCTTAATAGCCAGCAACTGGACTCATTACAAATCCTGGAGCAACAAAGATTAGCCATGCTCAAAAAGGATGAGGCCATATGGCATCTTAAAAGCCAAGCCATCTAGTTAGTGTTTGGTGATCAGAGTAACAGGTTTTTCCATAAATATGCAGATAATAGACGTGTATGCAATTCTATTCGGTCCATTGATGGGGTGGATGGGTCTGTTATCAACTCACAAAGGGATCTCTCCTCGGCGGCTATCAGACATTTCCATCAATATTATGATGAAGATCCTAATGTATCCATACTTGATCAGCTAAAGGTTATTAAAGAGTATCCACGTTTTTTCTCTACAAAAGAAGGGAAAGACACGTTTTCCTCGGTCACACTGGATGAAATACATAAGATTTTGGAGGGGTTTTCTCGGGACAAGAGCCCTGGGCCTGATGGTTGGACTACAGAGCTATTTTTGGATTTCTTTGATATTATGGGTTCTGACATTTTAGACATGGTTGAAGAAACTCGACTGACAGGTAAGGTTTCGGTGGCCCTTAACTCCACATTCATAACTCTTATTCCAAAATCTGCTCTGCCTTCGACCTTTGAAGACTATCGGCCAATTTCATTATGTAATTTGGTTTACAAAATCATTGCTAAGGCACTGGAAAACAGGATAAAACCTGTGCTATCAAGGTTTATATCTCAGGAGCAGTTCGGGTTTTTGGAGAACAGGCAGATTCTCGATGCCATTGGGGTGGCGCAAGAGGCATTCCATAGTATGAAGGTAAGGAATAATCAAGGCATTGCTCTCTAGCTTGACCTCTCTCGAGCATATGATAAGGTTCACTAGGGATTTCTAAAACTTGCACTCATACAAATTGGTCTGCCATGGGGCACGACTAAGTGGATCATGGCTTGCGTCAGTTCGGTTCACTACGGGGTTATTATTAACAGTTCTCCTCCTGAATTTTTTGCAAGCTCGTGTGGCCTCCGACAAGGGTGTCCATTATCACCATTATTATTCCTTATTGTTATGGACGGCCTAAGCAGACTCATAAACGAAGCCCTTCATAATGCTGAGATCGTGGGCATGTGGGTCTCCCATCATTCAGTCATCACACATCAACTTTTTGCTGATGACGTTATGTTATATGGCAATAATGTCTCGGCTGAATGGATGGCTTTTAAACTAATTCTTGATCTTTTTTGCAGGGCATCCGGTATGATTATTAACTCTTCCAAATTTGTGATTTTGCATCATAACGTCAATAAGGCTATAATGGATGAGATTTCAAATTTCTTTCCATTTAATGTGAAGAATCTTGGGGATGGAACACTCTTCCTAGGTTACATAATCAAACCGAACAACTATAGACCATCGAATTGGTTTTTGCTGCTGCAGTGCTTCGACAGAAGGATTCATCTTTGGAGTTGGAAATGGCTCTCCATCGGGGGTAGGGTCACTCTTGCCAAGTCGGTCTTACAAAACATGGCGGTCTATTGGATTTCACTGTGCAACATTTCGAAGTCTATTCTCACTAGAATAAGGAGGAAGATCATAAATTTTATCTGGTCAGGCACTGAAAAAAGGAAGATTCATCTATGCAATTGGCAGAAAATATCTTATCCTAAGGCAATTGGGGGTTGGTCACTTAAAAATATTTTTGTCTTTGCACTTGCCCTTCGAGAAAAATCTTTGTGGAGGGTGATGATGGTGGACTGTTTATGGCGTTTTATCATCAGAGACAAGTATTTCCATGGAAAATATACCATTCAATGGCTCCGATCCCCAATCATCCGCTGTAAGGGGGCTTCTTGTATTTGGTTTGGGTTAATTTCAGCCCTTCCGGTGGTTAAAAATTGGTCTGCATGGCAACCAGGAAATGGCCGGTCAATTTATCTTGGTGTGGACCCTATCATTGGTGGCCTGAGCTGTAAATTATCCATGGCTCTATTATACTTTTTACATATGAGGGGTTATTACAGACTATCACATGTTGCTGCTTCTACCCCATCACCCTATGCTCCATCCGCTTGGCTGAGCACTGAACAACTGGGCCTATCGGGCCTCTTTGCCGATGAATGGCGTGTATATAGTGATGGGCTGAATCATGGCTTGATCAGGCTACAGGAGGAGGATGATGTACTCCTTTGGTCTTGGAATACTCAGTCTGGGGTGGTTACAGCAAAAATGGCATATGATTCCATCTGCGCTGAATCTCGGGGCATTACATCTTGGTGGCACACAAAAGTGTGGAAGTGGCACATTCCTCCTAAAGTGCAGATCTTTATCTGGCTTGTTATGGAAAACCGGGTCCTAACATGGGACAATCTCTTATCCCATGGTTTCATTGGGCCTAATGCTTGTCCGCTTTGTTGGAGAGCAGCTGAATCTTGCACACACTTGTTTGTTGAATGCCACTACTCGTGTCGGCTCTGGGTTGAGGTCAGATTAGTCCTTCTAAATATCACTGTTTGGTCGGGTGAGACTATTTCATCATGTTTTCATAACTGGATCCGTGACAACCCAGGTCATGTTACCATCGCAGCATCCATCGTCTGGGAGATTGGTTGGCAAGAAACTCATGTATATTTGAGAATAAGACATCCGATCCTGTGTGGTTGGCCCGAAAGGTGGTTGCACTATTTTTAGACTCACAGACTGATTATTCGGTTGTTCCCATTACACCATTGGGCCCTCGTCCCTCTCCTCCGTGGCAAGATTTCATGGCATTTTTTTATGGGGCCTCTCAACAGGGGGGGTCAACTTGCGGCATTGGGGTCATAATCTTTATTGACCATTTGCAATAATTCAAATTATGGATGAACGGGGGCATGGGTTCCAATAATCGTGGTGAACTCTTGGCTTTGTGGGTGTCTCTATTTTTTGCAAAGAAAAAAGAGATTGTGCTTCATTTTTGGTATGGTGACTATCGTTTAGTAATCAAATGGGCCACCCATCACGGTTCCCTTCTCTCGACGACATTATTGCCATGGATGGACATGGTTCGGTTGTTGCTGCAGGATTTCCCTCATCTATTCATTGATCACATTTTTCGGGAGCACAACAAACATGCTGATTTTTTGTCCAAGAAGGCCCTTTTGGCGGAGTCGGGATTCATTCATTTTGAGTTTTGGTCCCGGTCCATCCTCCAATCTTGTGGCCGCTTGCCTCTTCATGCTTCGTCTTGTTGGTAATGGGGTCCTGGACCCCCTATGCATGCTTTATTAGATTCATTTCAGCATTTTATATTTCTGTTCGGCCTCTCTTCTTTTTTGGCTACTCATTTTTCCCTCCACTCTCCTTCTTTTCTGTCTTTGGTATTATGGATCGGTGAAGGGTTGATCTGTGGTTTTATGTATCTTGTTTCATCCTTTGGCTTATTGTTGGCATTTGGTTGTTCCTGGGAAGGATGTGTTGCCTGATAAAGCTTCTTCCGGTCTTTGCTTCACTTTTCTAGGCCTGGATATTCCTTGTCATTGTTCTTATATATTTACTATGAATATATAGTTATTTTTCAATTGAAAAAAAAGGATGATCTATATTTCATTAAGGACACATATTTGAGTAAAAGCTTTACTCTAACTCTAAAAGGGTCCATCTCATGACATATTTTTTATATCATTTTAAGTATACCATTTTTTGGTATGAAATCCGTATTATATGACATAATAATTTTTTATGTTTTGGTAATTAATGGAATCTAACATCATTTCATAAAAATGTCAAACATTTATTGAAAAAAAAATTACTCCTTTTAAGCAACGTGGGAATTTAAAACAAAAGGTTAATTTTGATTACTTTCCACTTAATTCTCAATCCATGGAAGTTATATTATGCATAAAACTCTTACAAAAGCAAAGCAAAACACGTGGATAGACTAAACCTTTTTATTTAATATATATAATGTGGTTTATTTCTTCGCAGGTTATTATCACATGTGATAAAGATTGGCAAAGTCTCGAATGGGATAATGAAGGAAACTTTTGTGAATGTGAAATCAATTGCATGGATTATCACGTTTTGATACCAGGCTTCCACCCAATTGCTCAAGAGATCTTGGAGTCTACACACTAGCTTCACAAATATTATCCTCGTCAATCAAATTTCTCTCATTGTTTCTCTTTTTATTCCCTGCCATAGCAGGGATATATACTAATCTATAGATAGTCAAACTTTTTTTGACTTTGTTTTTTTCTTTTTAAAGAATTATAAAGTTTTGTTATTAAACATAATATTTTTGAAAATGAAAATAATTAAAACAATTTTTAAAATTCAATAATCTTATTTTCTTATTAGTGGAGTACACTTCAGATGGAACATAAAGCTCTAAATGAATGCTTTCAATTTTCTAAATTTAAAAATAAATAAAATTAATCTATAAAATAAAAAATTATGGGAGCAACACCTGTTTTCTTATGTACAAATATAGTACACCATCTGTCAAGTCATGTATCCTTCCAATACAATACTCCAACTCTGCCATGGATTTCTTGCTTGCTTGCTAACCCCAACAGCGATCGGGTTTCAAAGTGAAACATGTAATAGTTCGCTACACCTTGGCCAACGAGTGAGTGACGGGTTTGTTCTATCCTAATTTTGCATGATAACAAAGCGAAATCAAATATAGTGACTACACATTAAATCTTTGAAATGTTGAGAGGTATGAGTTTGACCAATTGTATAATCAATGTGTGATAACCCGTGGTAGATATGATCATGGCTGGTATGGAGTGATGGCATTGGGAGTGCTGAAGTGGGTGAGATGGCGTTGGGCATGCTGAGTGTACTAAGATGGCCTTGGGAGTGCTGAACTGTATGGAGTGATGGCGAATTGTCTTATGAACTGTGGTGTGTGATGGTAAACTGTATTGGAGTGAACCCGACCGAGGTGGATGGAGTGGACTGTGTGGGTGTGAAGCACAGTGATGGTATAAAGTGTATGGTGAACTGTTTTATGCAATGTATGGCGTAATGGCGAACTATGTGGAATGAACTCGGAATATCCTATAGGAATATGGTGGATGATGTTGATAATGGTGATGTATTAATCACTTACAATGCCAGGTGTTATTGAAACAAGTAAGAAAGAGGACTTGGGTTGTAAAAGAACCTGACTAGAGGTGGGTTTATGGTTTGGGGGGGTTTACTGAAATTTTTCCTGGAGGTTCGGTTTACTGAAATTTTTCCTGGAGGTTCGGACCCTAAATTGCTTAGGATTTCAGAGTCCTTAGATTCTCCCCTGAAGGTGTGAACATAGTGTCATTTGCCAGCTGCCTTGCTACCTGTCAGAGAACAGAACTCGTGATTTGGTCCCAGGTTTTGGTTACTTTATTTGGGGACAGGGGAAATCCCTAATACAGACAAAACCTCCCTTTTGGATGGTTGGTGGGAAAGGGAGGTACTTAAAAAAACTGATGAGGACTATCGGGCCCTTCTTTATAATCATGTCGGGGGGGAACAAAATGGACAGGTATCGGGTATCCTGGTGGTTGACACCCATGGGTTATCTATTGATGAAACAATGGGGATATCTAGGTCAAATAGAACTAAAACAAACTATTTCCCTGGGTCTTCTACTATGTCGGTGGCTAGGGTGAACCTTCAAGAGGTCTTCTGGGTACTATTCAGAAAGCTAAGAATGGTGGTAAGTGTAAAAACTGGTACCTTCGCCCAAGAATTGAAGATATGGTGATTGGTAAGAATATTTGGCTTGAAGGATTGGCCACATTTTCTCTGAAGGCTCTGGTGGGTAAGTTCTCTTACAGAGTGACAAAACCTTAGGATATCGACCAATGGGTTGTTATGACTTGGTCCCCGATCATTGGGTATTCTCCAGATGTCCTCATCTTAAACAAAGGCTGGTACACCTTCTATTTCAGAACTGCGAAGCGTGCTTCGCTCATTTTCAAGAAAACCTGGTTAAAAGGTATGGGTAGCTTAATGCTTAAGCAATGGCATTCTGCGTTTGACTCGGATAGGGAAAGGATTCGCTTTCGTCAACTATGGGTTCATCTGCTTGGGTTTCCCCTAGCATTATGGAACCAGGACTCTTTTGAAGTTGTGGCTAATAATTTGGGGAGATTTATCCATTTATAGGGAGGCCATTTGAAGGGCATGGACATAAGAGTTGGTAGGGTCCTTGTTGAAATTGATATGACTAAAGGGCTTCTGGAAAAACTGAATATACATTGGCGGGGACGCACTATCTCTCAAACTCTTGATTATTGTGGCTTGTGGTTCCGGTGTTCTAGATGTAAGGAGGTGGGGCATATTTGGAGGGATTGCCAGCGGTCTTCATCGGGTTCTGAGGAGGATGATTCGTCTAAAGAGACTTATGCTTGGTCTTCGGATAGCAGTGAGGGCTCGGATAGTCCCTTTATGCAGTCGGATTTTCAGATGTCAGGGTTTCCTTCCTTTGCAAATCCTTCAGCCCCTTCTTCATCCTCTCTGTTGGGTAATTTAACCTCTTTAGACCCTTTACTTATTGATTCTTTAGACGAAGCCGATAAAGATTATATCATTTCTTTGGAAAAGAAGGGCAATAGAATCGGGGATGATGTTGTTGGGGGTGTCCCATATTTTTATCAAGGTGTTAGTTTCAGTGAAGTGGGGGTGGAAGGGATCCCTGATTCGTCTACTCCTCCTACTATTTCCAATAGGGTTGTTTTAACTATCCCGATACCTTCTCATCTTGTTGTCGATATTACTGACTCTTCTGGCCCCACCCAAAATAAGGGCTTTCCTACTTCCTTTTGCTTGGATCCGACCTCGAAGTCCTTGGAGGCTTCTCCCGTTGCTTGTTCGCCTAAGCTTGATCCCCTTTCTCTGTCTAATTCTTTGGAAAATGTTCAAATCTGTTCATCTTCCAGAGGTGAATCTTCATAATTAATTCCTCTACAGATTTTTGTGGGGAATGTGCCACTTGATATTGAGGGTTCGGGTGCTACCACATCCATATCTATCCCATCTATGCAGCAGGCTAAGGGTATGGTCCAAGGGGGTTTAGCCAGGAATCTGTCCCCTTTACATACTCGTAGTGGCCGTAAAGGAGTCTCAACTCCTTCTTTGATTACTCCTTCTGTCAATACTCCTTTTCCAGGTCCTGGCTCGCAATCATCCAATACTAAACGGGAGCTTAGAGATTTGAAAGCCCAGGCTAGGGTGAAAAGATGAAAGTTCTTTCACTAAATATTAGAGGGATTGGGGGCCCTCAGAAAATATTATCCCTCAAGCGCCTTTTGGAGAAGGAATCTCCAGATATCATTTTCTTTCAGGAAACCATGGTCACGGCTGAGAAAACCAGATTTTTTTTTCATTCTATCAAAAAGGATTGGGTAGTGGTCTCGATTGATGTTGATGGGAAATGGGGGGTTATTATCAGCTTGGAACCCTCATTTTTCCAATATGTCTGCTTGTGGAACTCACTGGGGCATACTTTTAAAAGGTCAGGTCTTGGGATTCGTTGGTGTATGTAACTTGCTCAATGTGTATGCTCCTTATCAAAACCGGAGGTTGTTTTGGGACTCACCTTCTCATCTAGATATTTTATCTCTTCCCAATCTAATTGTGGCAAGTGACTTGAATATCACACTTTCGGATGATGAATGTTGGGGGTTTTCTAGCAGGCTGGATCCTCTTTCCAGTTATTTTCAAGATTAATTTTCTACATTAGGTTTGAATGATATTGAACCTCTCCCATTAAACCCTACATGGAGCAATGGTAGGTTGGTCAATGCGAGAGTGTCCAAGAGATTGGACCGGTTCCTGGCTGTGGATTCCTTGTTGGATGGGGTGTTTAAGTTTCATTCCTGGATTGATGCATCTAAGATCTCCGACCACCTTCCGATAATGATGGAGCTAGATTTTGAGAAAAGAAATCAATTTTTTCCCTATAAATTCAATCACTCATGGATTAAGGATGTTGAGTTCGTTGATTTGGTCCATAATTTTTGGAAGGATTACAGATGTTTTTCAGATGACTCTCCAAGTCATTATCTTATTAAAAACTTAAGTGCCTTAAAATATTTGGTCATCAAGTGGGAAAGGAAACGCAAACTTTCACTATCGAAGGAACTTCATGAGATTGAAGAAGAACTATCATTGTTTCCGAACATGAGTCATTTGGGGTCTGCACAGGTTAATTCTCAACAGTCTATTATGATGCTGGAGCAAAGAAAACTTATCATTCTCGCGCAGGAAGAAGAGACCTGACGATTTAAAAGTCGAGCATTATAGATCTCCTTGGGGGACAAAAACAACAAATTTTTTCATAAGTTTGTTGATAATAGAAGAAATCATAATTCCATTAGGTCCTTAAAAACCAATGATGGAAAACTTATCAGTAGTCAAACTGAATCTTATGGATGAAGCAGTAATCCATTTCCAGGAATACTATCAGGATCCGGGCAAGTGTATGGTCAATGATCAAATAATGGTTATTCGAGAATATCCACATTTCTTCTCAGATCAAGAAGGTTTGGACATTTTTAGACCGGTTACTCTTACTGAAGTTCAAAAAGTTATCTAGAAATTCTCTAGAGCTAAAATCCCTGGTCCAGATGGCTGGTCTGCAGAGCTTTTTACTGATTTTTTTGACTTACTGGGTCCAGATCTGTTGGCTATGGTGGAATATACGATAACTATGGCTAGAATCCTGATGGCACGAAATTATACTTTCATTGCATTAATACCTAATTCATCTTTGTCTGAATCTTATAAATATTTTAGGTCGATCTCTTTATGCAATTTTATCTATAAACTAGTGGCAAAAACTATTGCAAATCGGATCAAGTCAGTTCTCTCAAAGAAGATTTCTGCCGAGCAATTTGGCTTCCTAGAGAATCGTCAGATTTTGGATGCAATTGGCTTGGTGCAAGAGACATTCCACAGCATCAAAACTCAAAATATAAATGCTCTGGTCCTCCAAATGGATTTGTCTCGAGCATATGATAAGGTCAACTGGGAATTCCTAAGACTTGCATTAATACAAATTGGTATCTCATGGCAAGCTATGAAATGGATAATGGCTTGTGTCTCCTGAGTGAACTACTTAGTTCTAGTCAATGGTAGCTCGACTAAGTTCTTCTCTGCTTCTCGGGGACTAAGACAGGGTTGTCCATTGTCTCCATTATTATTTATGATTGTGATTGAAGGGTTGAGTAGACTTATGATCAAAGCAAGAGTGGACCAACAAATCTCTGGGGTAAATATTTCCAAAAATATCTCGGTCACACATCAATTATTTGTGGATTATGTTATGGTTTTTGGGAAAGCATGCAAAAAAGAATGGGATAACATCAAAAAAATTCTTGATCTGTTCTGTATCTAAACTGGAATGGTTGTCAATGAGGAAAAATCAATGTTTCTAGAGCATATTTTAGATGACCAGTTAAGAGTGGAGTTATCAGATGTATTTCATTTTAATTTCAAAGCTTTGGTGACTGGAACATTGTACTTGGGTTATTTTATTAAGCCAAATGCCTATAAAAATCAAGATTGGTCTTTGTTACTTAAGAAATTCGACAAGAGAATCCATAAATGGTGTTGGCGGTGGCTGTCTCTGGGGGGTTGAGTTACATTGGTCAAATCTGTCTTGCAGAACATTGGTGTTTACTGGTTTTCTTTGTGTAAGGTGCCAAGGTCAATTCTAAAGGCTACTAGGCGGAAAATACAGGGATTTATATGGTCGGTCTAGAACATTCAGAATATCCACCTGGAAGGTTGGACGAAATTGGTTGCTCCATATAAAATTGGGGGATGGGCTATTAAGAATATCAATCTTTTCTCCTCTGCATTACTAGCAAAGAGTCTCTGGAGGGAACTAATGATAGAGAGTCTTTGGGGATCAGTGATTAAGGATAAATATTTTTAGGGGCTATCGGTGACAATGTGGATTAGATCAGATAGGAAACAATCTAAAGGAATTTCTAATATCGGGGCCAGCCTTTTAACAACATTTCCAATTCTTCATGATTGGGTGGCTTGGGTCCCGAGGGATGGCCGAAAAATTCTGTTGGGATCTGACCCCATTATTGGTGGGCCTGCACAGTTTAAACTCTCGATGGAATTGATAACCTTTCTTAGATCAAAATTTTACTTTACTCTGCAACATGCTAACCCAGCCACAGTTTCATCTTTACCTTTCCAATCATGGATTAGTGCTGATTAGTTGGGCCTACTAGGTGTTATGGCTTTGGAGTGGTCACGATATGTTTTATCTCTGTATTGTCGTAACATGCATCTTTCAACGGTCGCGGATTTATTATTATGGTTGAGGAACTCTTCTACTGGGCATTTGATGGCCGGTCTTGCATATGATACCTTCTTCCCCTTTACGGGTCAAACCAACTGGTGGTACTTGACATTATGGAACTGGAATATAAATCAACGTGTTAAATTCTTCTCTTGGCTCGCCTTGGATGGTAAAATCTTGTCGTGGGGCAATCTACATAAGTGTGGGTTCATTGGACCTGGTTGTTGCATTCTTTGCAAAATCGCAAAGGAAACAGAGCTCCATTTATTTATTGAATGCGGTTTTTGCTTAAGAATTTGGGAGGAGATTCATGTTATCGTTGTTGGTGTCCATTTTGTCACTATTTTTGATCATCGAGTCTACTCTGAATGGCGTTAATTTCACTATTTTTGATATATTAAGTTATTATTTTATCCATTCATCCCATCAAATAGACCAGGTATGCATGTATTCGTTTATCATATGAATTTTGGTCAAATCTCGTTATATTACGATTTATTAATGATTAAAGTGACATTTCTAGTCATGCATGGCATCTAGTTTTGATTTACAGGCTACGGTTTTTCAAATGACCCTTCATTAAGACTACGTGTTTATATTGCTTAAGCACAGCCGTGTTTAGCTCATCGTTCAGCCTCGCATTCATCCCACCAAATCCACGGTTGGTATTTTCAGGCCATTAAAGACAAGATCGGGCACATGGGTTCTGTTAGCCACGTGAAGGTGATGGTTAATGAGCCATTGTTCTGGAATATGCGTCCCTATGACTTCCAAGCTCAACAGTGCATCCCACATTGTTATAGGTCAGATCTATTATAGGTCAAATCTGCACTTCTCTGTCTGTGATCACCTTGAGCTGTTGATCACACAAAAGGACAACTTGGATTGAAGAGCATGATGACCTCAAATGAGACTTTGACCTGATTCATCTTCCTGCAAGCTGACAAAACCCTAAAAAATATCATATTTTGGCATGGGCACTACTCTCCTTAAACAAACTAGCGCATGGGCGCTACTCTGTAAGCTATATAGTAGCGCACACCTCCTGGTATGCGCTACTCTACTTCAGTAAACTAGTGCACAACATCCAAAAAATGGCAAATGCTAGTATTTAATGCTGTAGTCATTCACTGTGCGCTACTCCACTGTGAAATAGTCGCACACATCTTAAAATATGATAAAAAAATTATTAATTTGATGAATGGGGATTAGTTGCAGTTGGTTTCCCAACTTCCCCTGCAACCACCTCTTGACCTAAACTGCCTCCCTTGTCATATAAATACAAGGAGGATTGAAGAGAGGGGTTAGACATAGAGAAACAAGAGAGCCATTGAGAGACTCTTCTTATATGAGAAGCTTGTATTGAAGGTGGTTATGCTGGAGAAAATTCAAATTCAGAGAGGAGTAGGAGCCTAGAATCAGGTTGCATGAGCATGCGGCAAAGTCAGGTATACTTTGTATCATTCATCTGTTTTTGACAATAAAAGGTTGAAACATCTTTCTCGTCCCAAATCAAATGCTTAATGGACTATGTGTTTGTTTGGATCATGTTGGTTAATGCTTGATGTTTGAATTACTTTTCAATTCCATCATTATTATATTGGCCAAGATACGCTGAGAAAGGTCTTTGTATTGCAGGTTTATCAGACGGGAGATCAAGTGGAGGATCGAGCATAAGGTTGGACAAAAGCTAGGATCAAACTTCGTTCATAAGGTATGTCCTCAAGATCTCTGATCTATTTCCCTTTATAAACACTTCTGTAATGCAATTAGTATGTTTACCTATCACCCCTTTAAGTTGATAGTGTCTATTTCCTCACTATAGGGTAGTCTTTTCCGCTAACAGACTGGCGACCCCGCTAGAGAGGTTGTTTTTTCTGCTCTAGGAAACCCTTCTTGTTGTCTTTCCAGTACTTATTAACCCTTTTAATCTTCTGAGAAGCCCTGTAGGTTGCCCCTACCTGCTTCCCTTTGTTTGAATCAATCTATTTACACCTCTGCAAGGTTAGTTTTTTTATTTTTTAAGACCTGTGAGCTACTCTACTGTACATACAGTAGCGCATATTTGCTAGTTTTCCTCTGCATAGTAGTGCACACATCCCCAAATGTGCTAGTTTGCCTACTGCATAGTAGGGCACATTCCTGTAGCTCTCTGTTCGAAGTAAGGTTGAGTTTGCTACCTATTTGGGTGGGTTCTAACTTAATTTTCGGTCTCCTTGACTGGTTTTTTAGGTTTGTAATCCTTCTTTGAGCCTCATTAGCCTCTTTTGAGTCTTTTAGGTCATCTTTTGGTCACTTGTTTGCTTTTGAAGTGTTTGATTCATTTGTGACTCTTTTTGGAGACTTTGCTTTGTTCCTTAGTGAACACAGTTGCTTATCCATACCCTAGTAGTGTGTTGCTGACCTACAAACCTTTGTGTTTTGCATTTGCTGTTTGTTGCAACACTTGTATGCTCTTTGGGTATCTCATCCTTTGTTTTAGGGTTTGACCCAAGTTTTGGGGTGTCTTCCAAAACTTTTTGAGTCCCAACATTTCTTGACCTCACTATCGTTTCCAGTGTCAAGTGAGTTTGGAGTACTTTAGTTTGCTTCACCTTTGAGTCATTGTGTTAGTAAGGTCATCTTAAGTTTGCTTGCCTACCTACTACTTGGCTTAGTGTTCTTGTTAGGGTTTGGTGCTTTGGAGCATTCTTTCAAGTTTGATTTCCAATTTTTAACATATTTCCTCCTTGTTTTCTTCACACTTTGCTTCCAAGCTCAAGAGCTTTTTCCTTTGAAAAAACTCATAGGACAAGTCTTTGTCGGGTCATTGATTCAATTATTGTGAACTTTAGAGTCATTTTTCCATACTTGCACATCTTTTTTAGGTCTTACTTGCTTTCGCTTTCAAGTCCTTTTTCGTTCACATATAACAGAAAAAGCAAAATAAGTTTGGTAGCTTAGCTTAGTGAGGCTTATAATTTTTACGGAGTAGCATAGTTTACTTTGTTCAGAATTTGAAAAGAAAACAAAAAGAAAGTTTTATTTAGGTTTGCTTACTCTTTAATTTGGAAAGGATATTAAATGAAAAATAAAAAGTCTTTTTGTTGTTGAAAGTTGTTTCAGTTTATGCACTTTAATTTCTATTGCAACCACATCACACAATGCACTGCCCCATTGAGTAAAAAGTAACCTTAAAAAGAATCTTAATAAAATCAATTAGAAACGATTTTCTTTCTAGGGATACACGACACCAACTAGTACAGGCTAGAGTTTAGAGCTTAAAACACCTTAAACTGCTCGAAGCTTGTTTCATTACTCAAAAATCATAGTGCGACTGTCATATAGGTAAACCCATTTGTATCAAATATTCCTGGGAAACTCTACTAAAACCAAAGTTAAGCACGGGGCCGTGGGAGATCGGATTTGTTGAGGATATCCCCTCACTTTTCCTTTCAACCATAAACCAGGGTCGATTCGCGTATGGGGATCCATCTGGATTTCGGGCTTTGTTACCTTTCCCACGCGTTTTGATCAGGCTGACGACTGTCCCCTCAGGATATTTCGTACTTATAGTAACCTTAGTATCAGACCTATAGGGTCATACATAGGTGATAGCAGGGGATTATAGCTTCTGTACCTAGGATAGACGTGGGAGGAAATCCCTTGCAGGTCTTTGGGAGGGCAGTTGGGTGATTCCAGCGCTTGCACCCTTAGTCATTGTATTGTGGACTCCAGGTAACTATTCTTCATCCTTCGTTGATATGTTCTGGGCCCTCATCATCCCAGACTCTTCTCCGGAAGGCATCTTGTTTGGCTGGTTTGAATACTTAAGATTTTTTTTAGTGGTGTGTTGTTTGCCCCCTAGTCTTAGTGGCCACTAGGTTTTTTCTTAGTTTTATTTTTATATATAATCGTGGAAGACCAACAACTTCGTAGGTCTAGAAGGTTGCAAAACCTTCTTCCACTTAGAGTGGAACCACTACCGCCACCCAGATGATAGAGGTTAGACTCCAGTGTTCCTTTGGAAACTACTGATGAAATAGAGATTCCCGAAGAACCACAACCTGCAACAGAAACACCTGAAATAGAATTTTCTAAGGAACCACAACCGGGGACTCCAGATCAGCAAACTTTTAATACAGTTGAGATTGAGGATCTCACTTCTGGTGAGTTCAGTACTCCATTTAATCCTCCTTTGACTAATCTTAAAAATCCGCTTCTATTACTCGTTGGTTTCCAGCAACCTGATTATAGTGCATATTTGTTCACACCTGGGCATTTTATGACTAACACAGGAGGCGAACAGGGAGTTCCACAGACTCCCACAATAGGTATGAACACAAACACTATAAATCCTCCTCCCACTGCTACACTGAGTTCGGCATAGACAACTTCTATTTCGACTCCGTCCTTCAGCTTTAATGTTGGTGCCTTAGGCATGCCGAGTTCAACAACTGCAACATCCACCTCTACACCCACTTTTGGACCTAGTAGTACAGTGAATCTTGTCCCACCTCCTGTAACTCAACAACCATATCTTATACCTAGTACTTGGATTTCCACACCAAATGCAGGGCCAAACGCCTCTGTAACTATGCCCATCATGAGTACCATGACCATGCCGTCCACCTCGATTACCCCTAGCTTTAATGCCTTTGCAGGTTATAAAGTGAATCAAGGTAATGTACCTGCAGGAAACACCCCTTTTTCTTTTTCTTTTTTTTCTGGAGGAGGGGGTAACATCCTTAATCAACAATATGGCAGGGCTAACACCCAGCCTCAATGGACAAACGTTCAGAGTACTAACCCACTCTCATTTGGATGGGGGAATTTTAACAACACTTTCACACAATAGCAAGTGGTTGGGGGAAACCCCTACCAGCAGATGGCTGGGGGAAACCCCTACCAGCAGATGGCTGGGGGAAATCCCTACCAGCAAGTGGCTGGGGGAAACCCCTACCAGCAAGTGGCTAGGGGAAACCCCTACCAGCAGTTTACGGGTCAAACTATGGGTGGTACCCCCTTTATGACCCCAGCTTATCAAATGCCACCTTGTAGACCTCGTTTGCCATTTTTGGAAACTCTGAATTTGCAAGACCTTTCCAAGTTAACAAATGATACGGTATGCCATAACGTGGCTCGGCCACCAGTTCCTACTAAGTTACCTTCAGACGTTCCAAAATTCGAAGGAAAAACCGGTGAAGACCCTGGTGATCATGTTACCACTTTCCATTTATGGTGTTCTTCAAACTCGTTGAACGAAGATTCCGTTAGGTTGAGACTTTTTCAAAGAACCTTAACTGGCGCTGTGGCTAAATGGTACATTGAGTTACCTGCAGCCGGGACAGATCTTTTGTCTACATTTAGATAGAATAGGGCCACTCACTTATCTGATCACATTCAGGAGTGGCGAAGACGGAAGAGGTTCATTAAAGCCAATATACCTCCAGAATTTCTTCTTGAGTGGCATTTGAAATCACTCCTTCCTTACATTTCTAAGGAAGTAGCTACTTCTGGAGTGTCTACAAAGGAAGAAGCCATTTTACGGACCCGGTAGCTAGACCTTGTTTATGCACAGTCTAGGCTACTTTATGAGATTATACCGGACTCACCGTGATCAAACACTGATCTTGGAAGACCTAAACCTGGACCACATGCTGACAGCATAGTGGGTTCAGTAGATTCTGTAGCTTTCGAAGCATTGACCAAGCAGGTTCATGCCTTATCCGTCAAACAATCGACTACAGAAGTAACCTCCATCACAACCTCTCCTTCTACTTCTGAATCTGTGAACCAGGTTTAGAACAATCAAAAGGGTCCTCAGCAACCCAACAACAAAAAGAAGGGCAAGAAAGGAGAGGGGAACTAGCAAAATCCCAAGAACAAAAAGAATGCCGAGGAGGGTAATAAAGAGAAGAAGAAGGTTAAGTTCCCTTGTAAGCTTTGCAAGCAGGATCACCTCACTCACCAATGCCCTCTACTTGAAGAAGCCCAGAAGCTGCTTCAAGAAAAGAAACCTGTCGTACTTAAAGATCCATTTCCTAAGGGGCAGGGTTCAGCTTCTGGCACCTCCAAAGCTGGGGTCACTACTTAGGCTTCAGTTGATCAAACTTTTATTAATATGGTTAGCGCGGATGCACTTTTTCAAATGCGAGCAAGAAATTATACCCCGGATGTGCAGAACAAGGATAAAGAGATTCCTGAATCTTCCATTCCTCTCCACATTCCAATGGATCCGCTGCCCAAGATCCCGAAAGGTGTCTTGAAACAAGCCTCGCACAATCCCAATGCTCGGGCTGCTTCCAACTACAATGTGGTTGAAGATCTAGCCCAGACCCCTTGTGCTATGTCCACTTTAGAAGTTTTGCAAAGTTGTCCGTTACAACAAAATGCACTTCTGGCGGCGATTGGAAGTATGGAATCATCTAACATGACTGCACGCTTTGATATGTCTGATATCAACTATCGGTTGCTGTACCACGTTTCCCTATAGATTGAAGTGGTCCATGGTCCTATGAACATTAGATGGGCTGTCATAGATGAGGGCACGTTGATGTGCGTGATGTCCATTTCTTGCTGGAAAGCTTTAGGCTCTCCCGAGATAGCCCCCTCTAACACTCTGCTTACTACCTTCGATGGAAGGACTTTCCGTCCACATGGAGTTCTACTGTCATTTGAAATTGCACTTTCCGGTAAGATAGTTGCTGTAGAGATTGAAAATTTGGACGCTCCGCTTGATTACAATATGTTACTAGGCAGGAACTGGACATATGCCATGCGAGCTATTGCATCGGCAGTTTTCCGAGTTGTTATGTTCCTTCACGAAGGCAAGATCATCACGGTCGATCAATTTTCGTTCTCTCAGAAAAACAACCAGACTTCATCGGATACTACTATTCCTTTGGTTGATCAATCTGCCCCAGTAAGTGAGAGTTTAGGAGCAGGGCTTTATGGGTCATTAATAGGCACTTTAGACCTACCCTCCCCTGTTCTTTTCATGTGTTCTGATGAAGGTACTTCTACTAAAACTTTCACGGTTGGTCTTAGGACTGATCCGTGGATCCTTCCTACTGTATCAAAACCTTTAGTTCCTTTAACCATTGCAGAGATAGCATACATGGAAGCACAACATGCTGCAATGGAACATATCATGACTCCGCCAGTCTCTGCTGAGTCAGATATGGACTATGCTCCTGCATGGTCACGGAATTCTACCCACTCTTTCGACTGTTTAGATACGATCTTACCATCTGATGAAGCCATTTTGGAAGCCATGATGGGCTTGGACCATCCATGGGAACATATGCATCATAAGTCTTACCTGCTTCCAAACCTAGACAGGATAGAGAGAGGAGAATTCTCTATGAGACCTGGTGGATTTATTGATTTCTCATCTTTTCCTTCTACTTCAAGAGCTATTTATGCTGAAGGGAATATGGCTAATATATCGAGGACAATCCCGATTAACATTTCCACCAAACTCGGGGTCGTGAAAAATATTTTTATTGGTGCAGACTATTCTCCAGAAGAGATCGCTCTGTATACCAAGCTTTTTAAAGAATTCCGCGACATATTTTCCTGGTCTTATGAGGAGATGCCAGGTATCAATCCAGCTATCATTGAGCATGTCATTACTACATAACCTAATGCAAAACCTGTGATACAGAAGCTCCGTCCTGTGAATCCTCGAAAAGCGGCCGCCATTAAGGCGAAAGTTGAAAAATTGCTTAGAGCCGGATTTATCTACCTGATTGACATGACATAATGGTTTTCAAACCCCGTTCCGGTTGATAAAAAGCAAGGTACCATTCGAGTTTGTACTGACTTCCGAGACTTGAATAAAGCTTGTCCGAAAGATAACTATCCCACACCATTTATCGACCAGATCATAGATGCATGTGTGGGACATGAGATGTTTTCTTTCATGGATGGATTTTCAGGATATAATCAAATCCAAATCAAACCCGAAGATCAACACAAAACAACTTTCATTTTCCCATGGGGAAGATTTGCATATCGGAAGATGCCGGTTGGCTTAAAGAATGTTGGGGCTACATTCCAGCGAGCTATGAATTTCGCTTTTCATGATATCAAACACATAGTTGAACCTTACTTGGATGACCTCCCGGCATGATCTCGAAAGAGACGGTATCATCCAGCCCATTTGAGACTTGTGTTTGAAAGATGCAGACAATAAAAGATTCGTTTGAATCCTAATAAGTGTGTATTCTACGTCGAATTGGGACGTTTACTGGGTTTTATTGTATCCAGTCGTGGTATAAGGGTCGACTCGTTAAAAGTTGAGGCGATTGTAAATCTGCCTCCTCCTCGCACCTTGTGACAACTTCAGAGTCTGCAAGGCATGTCTAACTTCTTGCGACGCTTTATCATAAACTATGATAAGATCACGAAAGGTTTTATGAGATTGCTTAAACAATATACCTACTTCTTGTGGGATGAGGCTGCTCAAGCATCATTTGAGGCCTTGAAAAAGGCACTACTTTCAGCCCCCTTGTTGAGCCCGCCGAACTATGCAAAAGACTTTCTTTTATATCTGGCAGCGTCTCTTAATACAATTGGCATAGTACTAGTTCAGGAGGACGACATGCTCCAGGAGCATGTTGTTCACTATCTTTCTCGCGCATTGATAGCTCTTGGGGTTAAATATTCGCATGTTGAGAAGTCAGCACTTGCTGCGGTATATGAGGTACAAAGGCTTCGTCATTACATACTTTTATGAACAACTACTATGATAGCAGAAGTCAATCCTTTTTAGTATGTTCTCACTCGATGCATCATCGGTGGGAAGTACAATAAATGGATTGTAATCTTACAAGAGTTCGATTTGGTTTTTCAATTGGCCAAGTTGAAGAAATCACTAGTGTTCGCTGAGTTAATCTCAGAGTTTTCGAGTGACTTAGAGCATATCGAGGAAGAATCATCATTCTCGGATGAACATATCTTCCTTATTGCTTCCTCTAACCCATGGTACGGGGATATCTTAGTATATCTCTAGACTTTGAGGTGTCCTACCACTTTTTCTAGAGAAGAACGACGCAAATTGAAAAGTCATGCAAAAAACTATCTCATCATCTCTGATACTTTGTGTAGACGTGGGATAGATTCCATCTTACGACGTTGTTTGAATTTGGAAGAAGCAGAATCAATATTGAATGATGCCCACAATGGAGCTTGTGGGGGTCATCTTTTTGGGTTGGCAACAACCCATAAAATACTGCGTGCCGGGTATTTTTGGCCCACAATCTTTAAATATTGTGTGGAAGCTGTGAAACGCTGCCATCTGTGTCAGTTTTTCACCAGGAAAATGAGAGCACACCCAGCTCCTCTTCATCCTATGATTACAGCAGGTCCCTTCACAAAATGGTGGGTTGATTATATGACTTGCAATCCAGTTTCGGCTGGAGGACATCATTATATCATCGTTGTCGTCGCCTACTTCACCAAGTGGGTCGAGGTAATGCATACTGTCAAGGCATATGGATAAACTGCCGCTTATTTTGTATTTAATCAGATTATTGCAAGGTTCGGCATACCCAAAGAGATTGTGATTGATCACGGCAGTCATTTCCAGAATAGCATGATGATTGATCTATACACAATGTTAGGTTTTTGGCAAGAACATTCATCTTCATATTATCCACAGGCGAATGGACAAGTTGAGGCAGTTAACAAAACTTTAAAGATAATTATGCAAAGAACTATTAATGCCAATCGAAATAACCGACACATCATGCTATACCCTACTCTTTGGGCCTACCGAGCAAATGTAAAGATTTCTACTGGGTTCTCTCCCTTCCAGCTTGTGCATGGGATAGAAGTAGCCGTTCCGATTGAATGCCATATTCCTTCGTTAAAAATGGTTGTTCAATTACTACCGGATACTTCAGCACTGGAAGAACGTTTGTTGCATTTAGAGAATCTAGATGAGCAGTGCCGCAATGCGCTCACAACAAATGAAGTTCACAAGAAACGAGTCAAAGGACAATATGACAAGTCTGTCAAGCCTAGGGTGTTCCTTGAAGGAGATCTTGTTCTACTCTGGGATCAGGACAAGGAACCTCTAGGACCTGGCAAGTTCAATTCCATGTGGCTCGGGCCTTACATAATTTCCAAAGTACTGAAGAAGGGTGCTTACAAGCTAGTAGATTACGAGGGTAATAAGCTGCCTGAGCCTAGAAATGGGCTCTACCTGAAGAAGTACTACGCTTAGGCAGTTGTACTTTTTCTTGTAACATAGTTGTATATTTTGTAGAACTAGTTTTTTGCTTGTGTTTGCTTAGTTAACCTTATGTGCATATTCATTTCGTGTATCAGATGTCGACTGAACATTTCTTAGGATTTTTTGATGGTGCCAGTCGCCACACCCGACAGTTGGCTTCAGCAGCTTGGGTCATTTACTCACCTGTTGGCCAACTGGTCTCTTCGGGGGGGGGGGGGTTGTTTGGGTCCCACTACGAACAATGTAGTTGAGTACAGTGCGGTTATAGAACTTCTATGAGATGCCCTTATTCACGGCATTTCACATTTGGAGGTAAGACTTGATTCACAACTAGTTGTATTTCAGTTAACAAGTGTTTACCAGATTAGAGATCCTGTTTTGCTACGACAGTTTTTGCGAGTTATATTATTGGAAAGACAGTTTGATTCTATAATATATCAACACATTCCAAGAAATTTAAATGCATTAGCTGATTCATTTGCAAATTATGTTTTAGATTGGAATTTGTATCATACATTTCCATAAACAACACTTCACACATAAAGTTCAAACACATACACATGTAAATAATCGATACTGTATATATATCCGATAATGTATAAAAAAATAGATGAGTTTTGGATCACAAGTATATCACAAGTCATGTCATAAAGTACAAGACTGGGCGCAGTAGCCTCAAAAATATACATAAAGTATCCATCTCCTATGAAGAAGGAAGGGCCTCATCATCATCTACTACATCCCGATAACATATGACTAATCTAGCTATCTTCCGCAGCACCCTAAGCCATGCTGGGGGCACCCCAACTACATCTTCCTGCATATCAATAGGTATCTGATCCATGCGGCATGTAGGAAAATCACGAGTCAACCAACTCACTTTCTGCTCTATGGTCCCTAACATGGCATCAGCTGCACCAACATCTGTTGGCCTCACGAAGATAGTAGGATGTCCCTCGGGACGAACAGGTCCAATATCTGCATATGACACTTGTTTAGTACTTCAAAATTCATTTATAAAAATCAAATACTTGAAAATTTGAAAAAATAAAATAATTCTCAAAATAAAATCATACCAATATCTCCCCAGGCTCCACCTGGAGGAAGCACCAGCTCTGGATCATGGCGAAAGTCCAATCCAGCATACGGAAACTGCTCACATGTCGGCACCTGCCTCTCCCAGCACCTCAGAAGTCATCAGTATGATAACAAAAGTGACTCTCCCCACCACCCTGGCGGAGAAATATGTCACCCCAACGGCCCAATATTGGTTCTCGAGGGTCAGTTGGAGGTAGAGGTATCCCCAAGCTAAGAGCAGGTACCTTCTCGAAAAAGAAGGTACATAGAATGCTACCATACCCAAAGTTCTTCGCTCTCCCGGATTTGCAACCCGTGAGTTGAAGCTTCATATTTTCCAATAAGCTAGTGCACCAATCGTACACATGTCCCTACAAGCATCTAACACTAACATGCATGGAATGCCTCGAAGCTAGGTGTTGTGTGGCACTCCCCACCATACGGTTCAGCATACTCACAATAACCTTTAGTGGGAGGCTCTCAATAGTAGAAATTAGGATTTGACTCCCTGATTTCTCGGCTCCCGCCACATAGTATGCATTCAAATATTCTTGCACTGACACGACACCCTCATTGCGAGAAGATCCTTTCAAACATACCGCATCTCCCCTTCTAGAGAGTCCAGTAATGAAGTAGATGTCGTCAACAAAAAGGTCCAAGGTTTGTCCTCGGATAACAAATGCATTGGTATCTACATCCCCGTATTGAACAAGTCTTTGAAGCAATCTATTGAGTGCCCTCATGTTCACGGTTCGGTAAAAGTTTAACAAACCACATCTTTGGAGGGCATGGAGAGTGACCAGGTCTTGCATTGCCAACCTATCCATCTCCTCATGTTCTCTCTCCCTCCAAATAAGAACCATCCTGCCACAAAAAAGTCAAATTTTAGCTCCTCGACACTTTTTTCTTCATGTTTAGGAGTGTGCGCTACTGTATATGCTACACAGTCACGCATGGGCGTTACTGTGTAGAGGCAGAGTAGCACACACCTCCAGTATGCACTACTTTTCCTACTGCAGAGTAGCGCACGCACTTCTAACGATGTGAGCATGGCCTTAAAAAGAATTTTAAGCTTAAAAATTGACAAAAACCAATGAAAATGCAAGTTAGGATGAATTCAACTTACTTGGTGGAAGCAAAATGGTGATTGGTTGCTTGAGTTGATCGCCACAGAGGATTGAAATGCAAGGGTTTGCTCCAAATCTTCTTGCCCTACAAAACCAAAATGAAATTTGAGTTTTAATTTTGAAATTACATATATGAATTTGTTTTTAAATTTTTACCCACTTTGCCTGAATCTTATGAATATTTTAGGCCGATATCCTTATGCAATTTTATTTATAAACTAGTGGCAAAAATTATTGCAAATCAGATCAAGCCGGTTCTCTCAAAGAAGATTTATGCTGAGCAATTTGGCTTCCTGGAGAATCGTCAGATTTTGGATACAATTGGCTTGGCGCAAGAGATATTCCATAGCATAAAAACTCAAAATATAAATTCTCTGGTCCTCCAAATGGATTTGTCTTGAGCATATGATAAGGTCAACTGGGAATTCCTGAGACTTGCATTAATACAAATTGGTATCTCATGGCAAGCTATGAAATGGATAATGGCTTGTGTCTCCTGAGTGAACTACTCAGTTCTAGTCAATGGTAGCTCGACTAAGTTCTTCTCTGCTTCTTGGGGACTAAGATAGGGTTTTCCATTGTCTCCATTATTATTAATGATTGTGATTGAAGGGTTGAGTAGACTTATGATCAAATCAAGAGTGGACCAACAGATCTCTGGGGTAAATATTTCCAAAAATATCTCGGCCACACATCAATTATTTGTGGATGATGTGATGGTTTTTGGGAAAGCATGCAAAAAAGAATGGGATAACATCAAAAAAATTCTTGATTTGTTCTGTATCTCAACTGGAATGGTTGTCAATGAGGAAAAATCAATGTTTCTGGAGCATATTTTAGATGACAAGTTAAGAGGGGAGTTATCATATGTATTTCATTTTAATTTCAAAGCTTTGGTGACTGGAACATTGTACCTGGGTTATTTTATTAAGCCAAATGCCTATAAAAATCAATGTTGGTCTTTCTTACTTAAGAAATTCGACAAGATAATCCATAAATGGTGTTAGCGGTGGCTGTCTCTGGGGGGTTGAGTTACATTGGTCAAATCTGTCTTGCAGAACATTAGTGTTTACTGGTTTTCTTTGTGTAAGGTGCCAAGGTCAATTCTAAAGGCTATTAGGCGAAAAATACATGGATTTATATGGTCAGTCCAGAACATTCAGAATATCCACCTGGTATGTTGGAGGAAATTGGCAGCTCCATATAAAATAGGGGGCTGGGCTATTAAGAATATCAATCTTTTCTCCTCTGCATTACTAGCAAAGAGTCTCTAGAAGGAACTGATGATAGAGAGTCTTTGGGGATCGGTGATTAAGGATAAATATTTTTAGGGACTATTGGTGACAATGTGGATCAGATCGGATAGGAAACAATCTAAAGGAATTTCTAATATCGGGGCCGGCCTTTTAACAACATTTCCAATTCTTGATGATTGGGTGGCTTGGGGCCCAGGGGATGGCCGCAAAATTCTGTTGGGATCTGACCCCATTATCGGTGGGCCTGCACAGTTTAAACTCTTGATGGAATTGATAAACTTTCTCAGATCAAAATTTTATTTTACTCTGCAACATGCTAACCCAGCCACGGTTTCATCTTTACCTTTCCAATCATGGATTAGTGCTGATCAGTTGGGCCTACTGGGTGCTATGGCTTCAGAGTGGTCACGATATGTTTTAGCTCTGTATTGTGGTAACATGCGTCTTTCAACGGCCGCGTATTTATGATTATTGTCGAGGAACTCTTCTACTGGGAATTTGATGGCCGGTCTTGCATATGATACCTTCTTCCCCTTTACAGGTCAGACCAACTGGTGGTACTCGACATTATGGAACTGGAATATAAATCAACGTGTTAAATTATTCTCTTGGCTCACCTTGGATGGTAAACTCTTGTTGTGGGGCAATCTACAGAAGTGTGGGTTCATTGGACTTGGTTGTTGCATTCTTTGCAAAATCACAAAGGAAACAGAGCTCCATTTATTTATTGAATGTCGTTTTTGCTTAAGAATTTGTGAGGAGATTCATGTTATCGTTGTTGGTGTCCATTTTGTCACTATTTTTGATCATCAAATCTACTCTGAATGGCATTAATTTCACTATTTTTGATATATTAAGTTATTATTTTAGCCATTCATCCCATCAAACAGACCAGGTATGCATGTATTCGTTTATCATATGAATTTTGGTCAAATCCCGTTATATTACGATTTATTAATGATTAAAGTGACATTTCCAGTCATGCATGGCATCTAGTTTTGATTTACAAGCTGCGGTTTTTCAAATGACCCTTCATTCAGACTGCGTGTTTATATTGCTTAAGCACAGCCGCGTTCAACTCATCGTTCAGCCTCGCATTCAGCTCGCCAAATCCACGATTGGTATGTTTTGGGCCATTAAAGACAAGATCGGGCACATGGGTTCTGTTAGCCACGTGAAGGTGATGGTTAATGAGCCATTGTTCTGGATTATGCATCCCTATGACTGCCAAGCTCGACAGCGCTTCCCACATTATTATAGGTCAAATCTACACTTCTCCGCCCATGATCACCTTGAGCTGTTGATCACACAAAAGGACAACTTGGATTGAAGAGCATGATGACCTCAGATGAGACTTTGACCTGATTCATCTTCCTGCAAGCTGACAAAACCCTAAAAAATATCATATTTTGGCATGGGTGCTACTCTCCTTAAACAAACTAGTGCATGGGTGCTACTCTGTAAGCTATATAGTAGCACACACCTCCTAGTATGCGCTACTCTACTTCAGTAAACTAGCACATAGCATCCAAAAAATGGCAAATGCTAATATTTAATGTTGTAGTCACGCACTGTGCGCTACTCTACTAATGAAATATTCGCGCACATCTTAAAATATGATCAAAAAAATATTGATTTGACGAATGTGGATTAGTGGCAGTTGGTTTCCCAACTTCCCCTGCAACCACCTCTCGACTTGAACTGCCTCCCTTGTCATATAAATACAAGGAGGAAATAAGAGAGGGGTTAGACATAGATAAACAAGAGAGCCATTGAGAGACTCTTCTTATATAAGAAGCTTGTATCGAAGGTGGTTATGCTAGAGAAACTTCGAAGTCAGAGAGGAGTAGGAGCCTAGAATCAGGTTGCATGAGCATGCTGTAAAGTTAGGTATACTTTGTATCATTCATTTGTTTTTGACAATAAAAGGTTGAAACACCTTTCTCGTCCCAAATCAAATGCTTAATGGACTATGTGTTTGTTTGGATCATGTTGGTTAATGCTTGATGTTTGAATTACTTTTCAATTCCATCATTATTATATTGGCCAAGATACGCTGAGAAAGGTCTTTGTATTGCAGGTTTATCAGACGGGAGATCGAGTGGAGGATCGAGAGTAAGGTTGGACAAAAGCTAGGATCAAACTTCATTCATAAGGTATGTCCTCAAGATCTCTGATCTATTTCCCTTTATAAACACTTCTGTAATGCAATTAGTATGTTTACCTATCACCCCTTTAAGTTGATATTGTCTATTTCCTCACTATAGGGTAGTATTTCCCGCCAACACACATCCATGTCAACACTCCAACACGCCGATTCTCATGCACATTCAACCTGGAATCACGCTGTCTGTTCACGCCGGTGTTGTAGAAGAAGTCCAGGTCACACACGTTCATCCTGTTAGCACAACACCTTGCCATGACAGTGCTACAACAACCCTCTCCTATGCTAGCCAAGCTCGGCAGCGTGCTACCTCTCTGCCCACGTCACAGGAAATCGACGATGTAGATCCCTCGTGAAGGAATCAACCCCGTGAAGCACTAGAGGATGCTCCCTACGCTATCGTGCACCATTCAAAGAAGCCGATTATTCATAAACACCTCTGTTATTAGAGAGGTCGACTATGTCGACCCTCTCATCCATTGTGAAATGTATAAATAGACGCTTGTAGACAGAAACAGAGTTAGTCTAGTTAGCATATAGGTGGAGAAGATCATCAAATTAGCAGATAGTTCATAGGATTTACAAGGAGATAGCAGACAATTTGTAATTTTCTTAATATTAATGGAAGTTCCAATTTGTTGATATTCTGAGTAGCTAAACCAGTTTTGTTTTCCATCTCTGATTGTTGGGAAAGGCCCCTCATCAACTGGAGGTTTTGTCTTTGTTTTCTGTATTTCCTTTTCAGCAACTAGTTAGTTTATTTTCTTGTACATGTAATTAATTCATTTTTTGTACATGATATTTCTTCCTTTGTAATTTATATTGTGCTGCTAACATAATTTGTGTTTACAGAATTAGAAAATGGTCGACCAATAGTATAGTTTTGATAGTTTAATTCCAGTCTTCTATATTTAGCTAGTTTGTTTCCTACAATTAGATAGAACTTAGTTAGCCTCTTTTTTAAACTCTGTTAATAGTTAGAATTAGTTTAATTAGCTTCTCTTTGTAGCTGTAGGTTAATTCTCTTCTCTCATCTCAATCTTGCTTTAGTATAGAATAGGAATAGTTTATCTCTCTAACCATTATTAGAATAGGTTGCTTTATATTATCTTAGCTTCTCAACAAGTCTTCTCACTAATTCTTTGCATTGTAGGTTCATAAGCATTCGCCAGCTGTTAGGAACCCATGTCTTTACTTTGTTAGTATATTGTTGTTGGACGCATATGCTTTGTAAGTCGTCCCGTAGTATTTGTTGATCAATAGTTTATGTTAATGATGTTGGCGCATATGCTTTGTAAGTCACCCGTAGTATTGTTGATCCATAGTTTTTAGTGGCCCATGGTTTTGACCCATAGTTTTGGTGCCTAGACTTAGTATATAAGTGTGTGTTGAGACCTATGAAGGCACCGTGAAGTTATTTGTATTGAGCTTTCTCATAGGAGGTTGCCCCCTCGAAGTGGCCTATGATCAATATAAAAGTGATTCTGAGTTATGTCATTTCTGCTATTTTGCATATTTTTATTAATTAATTGTTGCAGGTGCATCACATCTGGTATCAGAGCACTTTCTTGGGCTTGCTGGGTGAAATTTCTGCCGAAATTTTTTTTCGCATCTGTTGCAGGTTCGGATTTGGGAATAATCCCTATCCGCTTAACTGTGGGAAGTACTTGGGCATAAACCCTAAAACTCATTGTGAGGAGTACCACAGGAACCCCGAGGTAGCTAGCCCATTGAGAGGACCTGCCAGCGAAAAAGGCAACGACCCCTACCTGATTGACTAGTTTCCACCCGTGAGGTAAACCAAGAGCTGTCGTTTGTGGCAAAGCGGTTATCAGTTTTACCTGAGCCATGGAGTGAGGGGTACTGCTCCAATACACAAGCCGTTAGACAACATTGGTGGCCGAGTGAAACCCCTGAACTGTTAGGAAGTCGCACATACCTGGGGTCCATATCTATTTTCAGCTGAATTATTGTCGATCGTTGCTACGCCGTTTTAGATCCAGTCGTTCAGATCCATTTTGCAAGCCGTTCTAGATCCATCCATTTACAATCCATTTGGCGTTGTTTCAGATCCCTTCCGAGCCGTAAAAAAAAAAAAAGTATAAAATTCAGTTTTTTCTCCATATCTCCCTTGTTTTCACTCTGTTTCCCTTGAAATTTTCAGGGAACCCCTGTCATCCCATTCTGCATATTTCATTCCTGAGGACCCTATCCCCAATTCCCCTTCCCAAAGCCCGAAATCCCACATTTTTCTATTTTTAGGGTTTGCCATAACTTCCTCAGATTTCACCCAATCACCTTCAAATTTTACCACAGAGTTCCTTTTTGAATTCTGCTTCTTTGTTCCCCTCTGCCAAATTTTCCCATTCTTTCACCCCGCTTCTGAAATCCTCATTTTTGCTTCCCTGTCTATTCAACAGTGTCCAAAACCTAGTCAAACACCAATTACCCTTCAGATTTTTTCCCAAGTCCAGATTTTCCTTTACTGAAGTAGTTTCTGTTTTTGTTTTCCTACCCAGTCAACCGAAAAAAAAAAAAACCTGGTTATGGTTGTCACCCATGCAAGAGAAAAAACCATGAAGGATGCACTTGCAGCCATCCAAGCCAAACTCCAGGATCTGGATGAAAAATTTCTCGGCCTCCATCTTGAAAATTCAGCTATGAACAACAAACGACAGTCCGAGTCTTCAACCGACAATGGGTTCTCTTCCAGCAATTTTCGTGGTCCGAAGCTTGATTTTCCTCACTTCAATGGTACCGATCCAACTGGATGGATCTATCATGCAGAATAGTATTTCAATCTGCATAATACTTTTGATGTCAACAAAGTTCTATTGGCATCCTTTCATTTGGAACATGAAGCTCTTCAATGGTACCATTGGTACATCAAGGCTCATCCATAGCCCAAATGGCCAGACTTTTGCCAGCTCCTTTTGCAACAATTTGGTCCTAGTGCTTTTGATGACTTCACAGGAGCCCTCACTAAACTTCCCAAATTGGCACTGTGAGAGAGTATCAAACCAAATTTAAGAATCTATCCAACCACACCGAAGGATTGTCTGATGACTTTTACCGGAGTTGTTTTATCAGTGGTCTAAAGGATGCCATCCGCTCTGAGGTCAAAATGTTTTGTCCCAACACAATGATGGAAGCCCTAGGGTTGGCTAAGTTGGCAGAAGACAAGATTGCAGCCCAACAACGCTCCAAGCCCATTTTTGTTCCCTTCCGAAATATGGGTTCTCAACGACCACCTATACCGCAGGCTCCTCGACTAACTCCTATCAAGCATTTGTCTGAAATAGAGATGCAAGCATGCAGAGAAAAGGGGATTTGCTATAATTGTGATGAGAAATTCACTCGGGGACATAGATGTGTTCAGCAAAAGCTCTATCTCTTGGATGTGGATTCTCCACTTGCCTCTGAAATTGGTGACGAAGATCCAGAAACACTAGATGCTCCGGTCGACATTCAGGAACTTCCTATTGACCCTCCGTCTCAGGATGACCAGCCAGAGATATCTCTCCATGCTCTAGCTGGAATCACCACCCCCCAAACAATGCGGGTTAGGGGTTACTTCAAGAAGCTTCCTCTTACAATACTCATTGATTCTGGTAGCACTCATAATTTCATTGACCCTCGGATCGCCAAACAAGATGATTGTTTTATCCATCCTTGCTCCAACTTTGAAGTCATGGTTGCCAATGGGGGCACCTTACCTTGCAAAGGGAAGTGTCGAAATGTGCGTATCTCTATGGGAGATTATACCTTGCGCTCTGACATGTTTGCCTTGAACTTAGGCGGATGTGATGTGGTTTTGGGCGCTGAATGGCTACGCACACTTGGCCCTATCTTATGGGATTTTGCTAAACTTTGGATGCAATTTTCCCTCAATGGCCAAAAACACACCTTGACAGGATTACAACCAGGTTCTCTCAGCATCATCAGTTCACATCGCATGGAAAAACTCCTCAAGAAGAATTCACATGGTGTCATCGCTCAGCTCCATTCCATTCAGATGCAACCTTCAGCGGTCTCCACTACTCCTTTGGATCTACAACAAATTCTGGATCGATATACAAGTGTTTTTGCTGAACCAGTGGGATTGCCACCTTCCATGGCAGAAGACCATCATATTCAGCTCCTTCCTGGCAGCATTCCTCCCAACATCAGGCCCTATCGCTACCCATTTCACCAAAAAACAGAGATTGAAATGCTCGTTTGGGACTTATTAAAGCAAGGTATTATTCGCCCACGCACTAGTTCCTTTTCTTCTCCAGTTATTCTTGTCCACAAAAAAGATGGGTCATGGCGCCTCTGCATTGACTTCCGAGCACTTAATCACCTCACCATCAAGGATAAGTTTCCAATTCCTGTTGTTGATGAGCTTCTTGATGAGCTTCATGGGGCTCTCTTTTTCTCCAAGTTGGATCTTCGTTCTGGGTATCATCAAATTCGCGTTCATGAGGATGATATCCCTAAAACAGCTTTCCGCACACATGATGGCCATTATGAGTTTTTGGTCATGCCCTTTGGCCTCACTAATGCTCCTTCCACATTCCAGGCATTAATAAATAAAATATTTCGACCCTACTTGCGGAAATTCATTCTGGTATTCTTTGATGATATCCTCATCTACAGTAAAACATGGGATGAACATCTCCAGCAGTTGGATCTTGTCATGCAACGTTTCTCTAACCATCATCTCCATGCCAAGCAGTCTAAATGTGTTTTTGGACAGAAGTAAGTTGAGTATCTCGGGCACATTATCTCAGCACAAGGGGTTCGCGTGGATCCTGCCAAAATCGATGCCATGAACAATTGGCCGCATCCTCAGACACTCAAGAGCCTTCGTGGTTTTTTGGGGTTGACTGGCTACTACCGCAAGTTTGTCAAGGATTATGGGAAGATTGTAGTTCCATTAACTACTCTATTGAAAAAGGATGCTTTTACATGGACACATGCTACTCAGTGTGCATTTGACAAACTAAAACAAGCTATGTGTACTACACCTGTTCTAGCTATGCCTGATTTTTCCAAGCTCTTCACTATTGAGAGTGATGCTTGCGGAAATGGACTTGGTGTTGTTCTCCTTCAAGATGAACACCCCACTGCGTTCACCAGCAAAGCCCTTTCAGGTAAGTATTTAGCTGCCTCTACCTATGAAAAGGAAATTATGGCTATTTTGCATGCAGTACATAAGTGGCGCCCATACATATTAGGGAATCATTTCTGCATCAAGACTGATCACCAGAGTCTGAAATATTTCTTGGAACAGCCTGTCTCCTCCTCGTAACAACAGAAATGGGTTAGCAAACTCATGGGTTATGACTATGAGATCACTTACAAGAATGGTAAAGACAATATTTTGGCAGATGCTCTTTCTCGCACATTTGATGCCCAAGGTTCTCTTTCAGCGATTTCTATGCCTATTCCAAATTGGTTGCAATCTGTTCAACAGGGTTATGTCAATGACTCTTCCTTATCTTAAATCATCCAACGCTTGACCAACAACCCTTCTGCTGTACCACATTACTCTTGGGATGGTGCTTCTTTGAGATACAAGGGTCGTTTGGTGCTTCCCTAGAGCACAGATCTTCAACAGGCTGTCTTCTATGAACTCCATGCTTCTCCATCGGCAGGGCACTCTGGGTTCCTCAAAATGTATGAACGGGCACGATGTAACTTCTTTTGGTAGGGCATGAAAAGGAAAATTCAACAGATGGTGGCCGAATGTGATACCTTCCAGCACAATAAGAGTGAAACAACACTCCCTCCAGGATTGCTCGAACCCTTGCCCATACCTACACGGATTTGGACAGATATTTCTATGGATTTCATTGAAGGGCTCCCTAAATCTGGCGGGAAGACAGTGATTCTCGTTGTGGTTGATCACCTCTCCAAATATAGTCATTTTTGTGCTCTCATCCATCCCTATATAGCCTCTTCAGTCGTTCAAATTTTCCTGGACCAGATCTTTCGTCTTCATGGCATCCCTTCTTCCATTGTCTCGGATCGTGATGTGAATTTCACCAGTCATTTTTCGACTGAACTATTTCGCCACACTGGCACCAAACTGAAGATGAGTTCAGGGTATCATGTAATGTCCCTTATTAGGAATTTTATTAAAATTTTAATTTTCCACTTTTTTTCCCTTGTTCCACCTTTGACTAGTTTTGATCTCTAGGTCCCAAATTTGCCCCAAATGATCCCAAATATTCTGAGAAGGTGTATGAATGATATTATAACATAAATATGTGTTTCAGGGATGCCTTTGGACCTTTAAAATACTTCTGCAAATCCTCTTTCAATTCTGATCAATGTAGGTAACTTTACTAGTGATTTTCCTTTGACTAGTATTGGTCTCTAGGTCTCAAATTGACTCCAAATGCCTTCAAATATTCAAGGAAGGTGTATGAATGATATTAGAACTTGAATATGATGTTTATGGATGACATATTGCCACCAAAAGACCTCTGCAAACTCTCTTAATATTCTGGACCAATTATGCAATTTTACTAGTAATTTGGGGTTCAAATCCCCTTGGGGTAAACAATGAAAATGGCTTCCCAAATGCCTCCAAACCCACTCAAATTTATGAACATAGGTATGTAATGTGTTAATTATGTTATTAAAGTATCATATGCACCATTAATGGATTATTACAACTGTTCTCACTCTTTCCCATTCAACTGCAAAAATCCCCAATTCGACCCTTGGGGAAATGGCACTATTTCACCTCCCAATACAACTAAACTGAGTAAAAATGCTTCAAATGCTCAAGTACAGTACATGAAACTTGTAGAATAAATCCATGGCAGTATATTCATTACAAATATATCATAGAATCATCCATTCATTCGAAATCATCATCAATACATTGGCTCACAACAAGGTAGTGGGGAAATGGCATTGTTCTTCCATTAAAAATGAGATTTATACATTTCTACTTGGAATTTCGACCTGAAACTTTTTGGAGATTAAGAACAGAGTATTTAATTCATATTACAAAATAAATGGGGCATTAAAAGCTTCCCCAAAGAGTACAACAGATCACCAAAAATGCCCTCCCTCAAGGATCAAGAATATGCCATCAAAACTGGAAATGGTTGAAGGAGTGAGCTGCAATAGAAGAAACCATGAGCTGCCCTGTAGCTTACACCTACAAATAAAGAATCCATTAAAGCTCCAAATGAAAGGTCTGAATGGCCTTTCCAATTACCAACTTGGATGGGAATCTTTCACCCTCGAAATTGGCTAAGGCAAGAAACTAGTCATCCACTAGCTCTCCCTCTTCACAAATGCAATTGCAAATTCTACAAATGATCAAAATCCGGTTTCCTTATTTGTTATTAACATTTATAAACTTCTAATTTCCTCCATGGGTCGAATTCCTTCCAAGAGACTCATGCCAACTCAAGTTGGGAAGAGATTCCAAAGAACGCCACTTGTACAACAATTCCTAGTCTCCCACTTCCACCAAATCACATGTGGAAGCATCTTAGCTGCCCTAACACCCTTGAGCGCCCTCTTGGAGTCTATTTTTAGCCATGACATGTCATATATGTCATATGTCATCCTTCAGGTCTGATTTGTGTCATAGGTGTCATAGCATCTTCATCATTGTTGTCATAGAGCTATGGAATCTAGCCCAAGTGTCTCACTAGCTCCAAATTGCCTCTTCCTCTTCCATGGGAGTTACTCTTCCTCTATATTTCGACCTTGGACGAGTCATGCAATGAATAATACCTTTTGGACTCCCCCAAGTATGTTACCATTCACCTTGAATTCGAATTGGTGAGAGAATGATGCCAAGTGTAGTGGGGAAATCTAGCCATATGTGGGTCCCACTTCCTCCATGTGTCTTCATGATGGAATGCCACTTTCATTTTCACTTGTATATATTTATTTAGCTCCTTTATTAAATATTTATTCCATTCTAATGTTCAAACATCATTTATTATCCCCATTATTCCAAATCCCAAAGCTTCCACCCCAAACCTAGGAAACTAGTAATTTTCCTCCTTGGCAATTATTTGACCTTTAGCATCAATTTGACAAAATCTAATGAATAGGGCCAATGTGATTAGGCCATTGTAACCCAATACCAAATTTGGGACATGACAAATCCTTCCTTCCCAATATTGCTTGTCCTCAAGCAATTTTAACATGGGTGTTGAAGAACCTGCTTTGTGTATAATTCTTTGAAGTTGCCATTGAATTGCCCAACCTTGAGTCTTTGATTTTCCATGAAGATTTTAGAGAGGAACCACCATGCTTGCTGCTGCACTACTCTGATAAAAATCACTTTATTAAGTGGGGAAATCCATCTCCCATACTGCTTGTTTCCCCAAAAAATTTGAAACCAATGAGATAAAACAGATGTGAAACCAATGTAGATGTGAATCATCATAAAGTGACAAATGATGTTGCTGCAAATGTGAATAAGAATGTGCTCCAACCATGTCATCATAAAAGTTAAATCTAGGAGTTCCATACTCCTCATGTGACACCATAAAAAAGAACCCTTTCACCCATACTTCATTGAGACTAATGTTGCAAAACATGGAATTGTAGGATGTAGGAGAATGAACTAACTCACCCAAATGATAAAAAAGGTGCAAAAGTTTCATCATGGGAAGGATCCATGTGGGTAGTATCATGCAGCTCCTTCAAAAGTGGGAAACCTTTGTCATAGATTGGTTCCAATGTAGAGGAATCATGCTCTTCTTTAAAAATTGCATAACCTTCATCAAGAGACAATTCAAGTTCCTCTTCCACCACATCAAGTGTTTGGATCTCTTCAAGTTCATCTTCAAACACATTAAGCACATTCAAATTCCCAAATTCCTCATGATCCACCATGTCATGAGAATCCTCCAAACAATCTTCCAATTGACAATCTGAAACATAGGAGGAAAAACAAGTATCTTGCAACTTTTCAAGAAGTTGCTCATTTTGAATTGTGAGCTTATGAATATCCTCATTATTCTTCAAGTATGCATCATGTAACAATTCATTAAGCTCAAACAAATGGTTTCTATCAAAAAGAAAAGACATGAAATTACCTTTGATGTGGCACATTGCTCTTTGAATCTTCTCCATGTCTTCAAGGAAGGATGTTTCCTCCAATGAAGTAGCTCTCCAACAAGAATTTGACACCAATGCTTGAGTGTCATGGAGAATGCTGAGGGACTCTTGGATCTTCTTTTCATTCATCTTTAAGGACCCTTCAAGAAAATGAGGCTCTTGCAAATGAACCTCCTCATCTTCTTCATTTTTTCTTGGACCAACTTCATGAAGCTCAAGTGGTGATGGGGAAGTTGATCTTGGTTCTTCTTCAACTGCTGCAAGGTCTTCATTATCATGCTTAATGGAACTTGGGCTTGCAGCAACACTTTCAAAAGTGATCTCTATGTCACCAACATAGAGGTGTGAGCACCCATCAGTAGGTACTCCTTCATAGTTTAAGCATCCATCAGTAGATTCTCTTTGGTTCATGTCTAAGCTAGAAGGTGTCTCGAAATGATCTTCCATATTTTCAATAGAATCTTCTTCATGATCTTGTGATGTCTCTTCCTTTTGCTCCTCCAAGCAAGCTGATGCATTTTGCCCCTTGGTTTTCTTAAAATCAATCATTTTTTCCACAAGTTCGATAGAAAACAATTCGAATCCTTCCTTAAGTTGCTTGGTCATATCTTCAAATATTGTTTTCATAATTTTTATATGCTCCTCACCATCATATGAGGTTCCCTTTTCATCCCTAGTCATAGTTTCCTCAAAAAATTTGCTCTTCTTCTCCTACTTTTTTTTTTTCCTCTTCAACAAAAGCACTTTTGGTTTCAATATCTAATGGTAGTACCTAAATTCTTGTCCTCATGAATATTAGACCACATCAGGTGCAAAGATCATGCTCTGATACCACTGTAATGTCCCTTATTAGGAATTTTATTAAAATTGCAATTTTCCACTTTTTTTCCCTTGTTCGACCTTTGACTAGTTTTGATCTCTAGGTCCCAAATTTGCCCCAAATGATCCCAAATATTCTGAGAAGGTGTATGAATGATATTAGAACATAAATATGTGTTTCAGGGATGCCTTTGGACCTTTAAAATACTTTTTCAAATCCTCTTTCAATTCTGATCAATGTAGGTAACTTTACTAGTGATTTTCCTTTGACTAGTATTGGTCTCTAGGTCTCAAATTGACTCCAAATGCCTTCAAATCTTCAAGGAAGGTGTATAAATGATATTAGAACTTGAATATAATGTTTATGGATGACATATGGCCACCAAAAGACCTCTACAAACTCTCTTAATATTCTGGACCAATTATGCAATTTTACTAGTAATTTGGGGTTCAAATCCCCTTGGGGTAAACAATGAAAATGGCTTCCCAAATGCCTCCAAACCCACTCAAATTTATGAACAGAGGTATGTAATGTGTTAAGTATGTTATTAAAGTATCATATGCACCATTAATGGATTATTACAACTGTTCTCACTCTCTCCCATTCAACTGCAAAAATCCCCAATTCGACCCTTGGGGAAATGGCACTATTTCACCTCCCAATACAACTAAACTGAGTAAAAATGATTCAAATGCTCAAGTACAGTACATGAAACTTGTAGAAGAAATCCATGGCAGTGTATTCATTACAAATATAACATAGAATCATCCATTCATTCGAAATCATCATCAATACATTGGCTCACAACAAGGTAGTGGGGAAATGGCCTTGTTCTTCCATTAAAAATGAGATTTATACATTTCTACTTGGAATTTCGACCTGAAAATTTTTGGAGATGAAGAACAGAGTATTTAATTCATATTAAAAAATAAATGGGACATTAAAAGCTTCCCCAAAGAGTACAATAGCTCACCAAAAACGCCCTCCCTCAAGGATCAAGAATATGCCATCAAAAATGGAAATGGTTGAAGGAGTGAGCTGCAATAGAAGAAACCATGAGCTGCCCTGTAGCTTAAACCTGCAAATAAAGACTCCATTAAAGCTCCAAATGAAAGGTCTGAATGGCCTTTCCAATTACCAACTTGGATGGGAATCTTTCACCCTCGAAATTGGCTAAGGCAAGAAACTAGTCATCCACTAGCTCTCCCTCTTCACAAATGCAATTGCAAATTCTACAAATGATCAAAAGCCGGTTTCCTTCTTTGTTATTAACATTTATAAACTTCTAATGTCCTCCATGGGTCAAATTCCTTCCAAGAGACTCATCCCAACTCAATGTTAAGACTTAATATGATAAGACAGAAAATAGCAGTATTACATTCCATTTCACAATAATAGCATATACAGGATCACTGAAGAAACAACAAGCATAGCATAAACACAAGAGACACATATTTATCCTGGGAAACCCTCATGGGGTAGAAAACCCAGTAAAGCTTCCTCAATATAGATGACCAGCAATATACAAAGATGCAAACCAAAGACATGATCTCCTCCTCCACCATAGCAGACCTCTCCTCCACAAGTGCGCCTCTCTCTCAAGTGAGTGTGTGTGTCAAATGAGGAACACACCTCCTCTATTTATACACTACTCTGACATATCTTTTACACAAGTACACGTAGGCTCGTATTTAACCAATGGGTTAAATACCCCACTACAACTGACTGGGCCGACCCCTCTAGGGTGGTCTAATAACCCTTTGACCCACATGACACATACAGGGCCGACCCCCACTAGGGAATTCTAATAACCTAAGTTACCACATTCCGACGGAGGAATAAACATCTCCAGATATACAATAAGATCTTCACGGAGGAATGAAACATCTCCGGAATAATAAAGTACAAATATAATATTCTTTGAAGTTACAATATCTCAACACTCCCCTTTAACGAGAAGGATATTATAACAGCATCTGCATGAGCAAGGAGTCATCAACATCATACATGATACATCTATAAATCATTGGAAGCTTTCTCAACATCATCAGTAACTCAAGCAGTTACTGGAACATCTTCAATATTGGAACATCAACATCTTCAGTACTGAGTCTTTATCTTCTACAGCACTCGAACAACTATAGCAACATCAACATCTGGATCCTCACGATCATCAGCATCATCATCTCACGATCATCAGCATCGTCATCACACGATCATTAGCATCGTCATCAGCATCATGATCATCAACATCGTCATCACACGATCATCAGCATCGTCATCACACGATCATCAACATCGTCATCACATGATCATCAGTATCGTCATCACACAATCATCAGCATCGTCATCACACGATCATTAGCATCGTCATCACATGATCATCAGCATCGTCATCACATGATCATCAGCATCGTCATCACACGATCAGCAGCATCGTCATCTAGATCATCACGATCAGCAGCATCGTCATCTAGATCATCACGATCAGCAACATCGTCATCTAGATCATCACGATCAACAACATCGTCATCTAGATCATCACGATCAACAACATTGTCATCTAGATCATCACGATCAACAACATCATCAATACAAGTATAAATATCATTAATACAAGTATCCTCATCAATACAAGTATACACATCATCAATACAAGTATCCTCATCAATACAAGTATACATATCATCAATACAAGTATCCTCATCAATACAAGTATACACAATAGTAGCATACCCTACAACACACAAGATCCAATTACGGGATGATCAATCCCTCTCACTTTAGGACATAGGTCCAAGGATGATACAATCCTGATTCGCTTACAGGATGATCGGTCCCTCTCGGTTTAAGACAACTCTCATGTCTATGGATGATGCAATCCAGATCAACTTATGGGATGATCAATCCTTATCACTTTAAGACACCTCACCATGTCTAGGGACGAGGCAATCCCAATCTATTTATAGGATGATTAGTCCTTATCACTTTAAGACATCTCACCATGTCTAGGGACGAGGCAATCCCAATCTATTTATAGCATGATTAGTCCTTATCACTTTAAGACATCTCACCATGTCTAGGGACGAGGCAATCCCAATCTATTTACAGGATGAATAGTCCACTCAATCTCATTTAGGACTATCCTTCCTTTCGAATTACTGGATTTACTGTCCAAGGATGATTTAATCCATTCAATTCATTTAGGACTATCCTTCCTTTTGAAATTACTGGATTTACTGTCCAAGGATGATTTAATCCACTCAATTCATTTAGGACTATCCTTCCTTTCGGAATTACTGGATTTACTATCCAAGGATGATTTAATCCACTCAATTCATTTAGGACTATCCTTCCTTTCGGAATTACTAGATTTACTGTCCAAGGATGATTTAATCCACTCAATTCATTTAGGACTATCCTTCCTTTCGGAATTACTGGATTTACTGTCCAAGGATGATTTAATCCACTCAATTCATTTAGGACTATCCTTCCTTTCGGAATTACTGGATTTACTGTCCAAGGATTATTTAATCCACTCAATTCATTTAGGACTATCCTTCCTTTCGGAATTACTGGATTTACTGTCCAAGGATGATTTAATCCACTCAATTCATTTAGGACTATCCTTCCTTTCGGAATTACTGGATTTAATGTCCAAGGATGATTTAATCCACTCAATTCATTTAGGACTATCCTTCCTTTCGGAATTAATGGATTTACTGTCCAAGGATGATTTAATCCACTCAATTCATTTAGGACTATCCTTCCTTTCGGAATTAATGGATTTACTGTCCAAGGATGATTTAATCCACAACCGTACATTTAGGACCACGTCCAAGGATGACTCAATCCTCAACTGTACATTTAGGACCACGTCCAAGGATGACTCAATCCTCAACCGTACATTTAGGACCACGTCCAAGGATGACTTAATCCTCCACCGTACATTTAGATAGGACTACGTCCAAGGATGACTTAATCCTCAACCGTACATTTAGGACCACGTCCAAGGATGACTTAATCCTCCACCGTACATTTAGGACTACGTCCAAGGATGACTTAATCCTCCACCGTGCATTTAGGACCACGTCCAAGGATGACTTAATCCTCCACCGTACATTTAGGACTACGTACAAGGATGACTTAATCCTCCACCATACATTTAGGACTACGTCCAAGGATGACTTAATCCTCAACCGTACATTTAGGACTACGTCCAAGGATGACTTAATCCTCAACCGTCCACCAAGGACTTCATTCTCGAAGACATACGTCTACGGCTCTTCTTTCGGACTGAAGTCCGGGGATGATCCAATCCCCTCACATGTTCACCAAGAACTTCATTCACGAAGACATACGTCTACGGCTCTTCTTTCGGACTGAAGTCCAGGGGTGATCCAATCCCCTCACATGTTCACCAAGAACTTCATTCTCGAAGACATACGTCTACGGCTCTTCTTTCGGACTGAAGTCCAGGGATGATCCAATCCCCTCACATGTTCACCAAGAACTTCATTCTCGAAGACATACGTCTACGACTTTTCTTTCGGACTGAAGTCCAGGGATGATCCAATCCTCTCATGTCCACCAAGGACTTCATTTTCGAAGACATACATCTACGGCTCTCTTTAGAACAAGTGTTCAAGGATGATACAATCCCTCTTCTTTCTCGGAGACACTTGTCTACAACTCACTTTAGAACTTGTGTTCAAGGATGATGCAATCCTCACATGTACTCTCATCAATTACTATCGATCCTGGGAACCCATACAGAACCTGATTCACACTTCTTCTTTAATTACACCATTAAGAGAATGGTCTTATCTAGCCACTTGGAGCAAACATCTCATCATGATTCTCTTCTTCTTTCTAAGAGAATCTTCTAGCCACAAGCCTTCTATAGTGTGTTTGATTTGAAAATATTTTTTTTTGTTTAACATCCATCGCTTGTTCAGTGTTCATCATTCATCATGATCTTTCCTACAAATCAAAATTAAGTACATGATTAGTAATACTTCATAATCATCAAATCATATTGACATGATAACCTATTATGCATACAGATATCATTTACATAGTTATACAACTATTTTGACCAATACTTTGGCACAACACTTTCCCATATCCTGTATGCATACAGTGGCTATCTAGATGCCTTCCATCTCTACCAGAACATACTATTGAGAGTGTGCACAGCTCTCAGCATGTCAGCAAAGAGGTTTCATTCTAGACAAGCAACAATGGAATGTTTGTCCAACTTACCAGTCATATGCATATTAGTAGTATACTGTTCAATGCTCTATGAATGTTTACACTCAGCATGATATATTCTAGGAATACAAATATGCATACAAGCAATATCATTTACTATTTCAAATAACAACTCAAATACTTATCTTTTATGTTTGTGTGGTTGCCTCCCGCTTGATCTTCTATATGTCTTTTGAACTTCTATTCATTTTGTACCACTGTGCATGCTCAAGTGTGCACTAGTTTCATCCTCATGATCTCATACACAAACATACATTCATTAGTATATTCTCAAAACATTCTAATTCTAAATAATCTTGAATATGTATAGTCATGATTATAGATAATATTCAAGGTTTCAGGGAAGTCTTCTTTTACTCATGCATATTCTTATTTGATCTAGTTAGTTAAATAATCAACCAAGATAAGAGACATAATATGCATAAACCCTTGATTACTAACTTTATGAATAAGCATAACCAATCATACCAAGTATACTTATATAAGGGATCCTAACATGACATAGGAAAACATACCTGGATTAGTATACTTGCTTAGTTATGTACAACATACCTAAACAATCTTTTCAATGATTTAGAGATCCTGAGCTAGAACCTGCATGTCTCATAGGTTAAGCATAAGATAACAAATTCATACATACCTCATAAGTAGAACAAGGATTATGGATGAGTCTTTGTCTTCATGTTGTCATGGTCATGAAACTTGATTTGTCTTTTGTGATGTACCTGTATCTTGTTAGCAGACAACATCAACCTCACACAACACCATAATGCATTAGTACAATCATATAGCCCTAATCAATGAATGTCTTCGATCATTCACATGCATTCATACTGTTTCTAAGGTGATAAGACAATTCTAACAATAATCAAGATTGTACTAATAAATAATATGAAGACAAACACATTATGAACTTAATCAAGAATCATATTTCAAGACATACCTGAACCTCCTTAAGTCATACCTGTCGTGACTTCTTGTAGTCTTCTTATGTAAGGCCTTAGCCTCAACTCCCCCTGAAACTTGATTTGGAGCTTGATTAGGGCTTGCTAGAGAAACCCAAAAAATTCAATCTTTGACTTTCATGCTTCTGAATGGATGGAAGGATGTGTCTTGCTGAGCTGATCAAACTAGCATACTTCACTTTTGAAATCTCCAAAATTTGACCCCTCAAAATTGCCTTCGAAACTTCTGGATCTTCTGGATAGGAACCCGAACTAGGGTTTGATGAAGCCCACCCTTCTTTCCAATCAAAAGGTACGATCCAAGGCTCTAAACTCTTATTTTTCTGAGGAGCTTCCAGCCGTGGTTACAGACTTCAAAAATTCCAACTTTTGTTGAAGCCCTAATTTTCCATCTTTCTGATCAAAATCCCGAACTAGGGTTTGATCAAGCCCGGTATTCTACCCAACCAAAAAATTCGATCTTGGTCTCTAAATTTTGATTTTCCTGAGTAGCATTCAGCCGTGGACTCCGATTCCAAAAATTCTAACTTTCTCCGAAACCCTAAATTCCGGAAGCCATGAATAAAGGTGCTCCAAAAATAATTCTGTTTTGACAGAAATATGCACCTGATTTTTTCTGCTATAACTCTGAAATTTTTGCTCCACAGGGTCTGAAAACTTTTTTTGCAGTAGCCTGACCTGTCATCTTTCCATCCTGATAGGTCTGACCTCAATTGGATTTTCTAAGAGAGAGTTATGCCAAGTGTCGCAACGTGACCTGTTTATGGGATAAAACAGGAGAGCAAACTTGTACGGCATGCCACGTGTCACTGTTTGAACTTCGGCCTCTAAAAACTTTTTCTGAGATATCTTGCCCTGTTATATTTCTATCCTGATAGGTCTGACCTCAATTGGACTCTCAGAGAGATATTTATGCCAAGTGTCGCAACGTGACCTGTTTATGGGATAAAACAGGAGAGCGAACTTGTACGGCATGCCACGTGTCACTGGTTCACCTTCAGCCTCTGAAAAAGTTTCATGAGATAGTACAGTCGGTTTTCTACCTGTCACATTTTACGAAATTTCATTTGGAGCTTCATAGACCAAGTTATGACCTTTTTTCCAAGGTTACCTGATTTTGACTGAGATCTGGAAGAGGCAGAAACCCTAACTTGTACTGATCATAACTCATAAAGTACAACGAATCTGAGGGTACCCTTTGGACACAAGATACCTGGGGATGTTGTCTTCTACCTGTAAACTTTTCAGACGCTGAAACTTTGCATAAATGGATTTATATTGAAAGTTCCACGATGACTGGTTTTTGCTATGTAAAACCCTAACCTTCAAATTGTCGTAAGTAAAGCAAGTGTCGTAAGTGCCATACCTTTCCTTCCTTCAGGTTAGCTCTGATACCATGTTAAGATTTAATATGATAAGACAGAAAATAGCATTATTACATTCCATTTCACAATAATAGCATATACAGGATCACTGAAGAAACAACAAGCATAGCATAAACACAAGAGACACAGATTTATCCTGGGAAACCCTCATGGGGTAGAAAACCCAGTAAAGCTTCCTCAATATATATGACCAGCAATATACAAAGATGCAAACCAAAGACATGATCTCCTCCTCCACCATAGCAGACCTCTCCTCCACAAGTGCGCCTCTCTCTCAAGTGAGTGTGTGTGTCAAATGAGGAACACACCTCCTCTATTTATACACTACTCTGACATATCTTTTACACAAGTACACGTAGGCTCATATTTAACCAATGGGTTAAATACCCCACTACAACTGACTGGGCCGACCCCTCTAGGGTGGTCTAATAACCCTTTGACCCACATGACACATACAGGGCCGACCCCCACTAGGGAAGTCTAATAACCCGAGTTACCACATTCCGACGGAGGAATAAACATCTCCGAACATACAATAATATCTTTACGGAGGAATGAAACATCTCCGGAATAATAAAGTACAAATATAATATTCTTTGAAGTTACAATATCTCAACACTCAAGTTGGGAAGAGATTCCAAAGAACGCCACTTGTACAACAATTCCTAGTCTCCCACTTCCACCAAATCACATGTGGAAGCATCTTAGCTGCCCTAACACCCTTGAGCGCCCTCTTGGAGTCTATTTTTAGCCCTGACATGTCATATATGTCATATGTCAGCCTTCAGGTCTAATTTGTGTCATAGGTGTCATAGCATCTTCACCATTGTTGTCATAGAGCTAGGGAATCTAGCCCAAGTGTCTCACTAGCTCCAAATTGCCCCTTCCTCTTCCATGGGACTTACTCTTCCTCTATATTTCAACCTTGGATGAGTCATGCAATGAATAATACCTTTTGGAATCCCCCAAGTATGTTACCATTCACCTTGAATTCGAATTGGTGAGAGAATGATGCCAAGTGTAGTGGGGAAATCTAGCCATATGTGGGTCCCACTTCCTCCATGTGTCTTCATGATGGAATGCCACTTTTATTTTCACTTGTATATATTTATTTAGCTCCTTTATTAAATATTTATTCCATTCTAATGTTCAAACATCATTTATTATCCCCATTATTCCAAATCCCAAAGATTCCACCCCAAACCTAGGAAACTAGTAATTTTCCTCCTTGGCAATTATTTGACCTTTAGCATCAATTTGACAAACTCTAATGAATAGGGCCAATGTGATTAGGCCATTGTGACCCAATACCAAATTTGGGACATGACATATCACCCACAAATAGATGGTCAAACTGAAATTATCAATAAATGCTTGGAAACTTATCTTCGTTTCTTCACCTCTGAACAACAACATCAGTGGGCAAAGTGGCTCCCTCTCGTTGAATGGTGGTACAATAACTCTTACCACACTGCCTCTAAAATGACCCCATATGAAGCAGTCTATGGTCAGGCACCTCCAGTTCTTCTTCCATACACCCCCACTAGTTCACCAGTTTAGGAAGTTGACACGGTCCTTCGAAACCATGATCATATTCTTCGCATTTTACGGGACAATCTTCACATGGCAAGAAATCGCATGAAGCAACAAGCTGATCAGCACCGTTCTGAGTGTACTTTTCAAGTCAGCGATATGGTTTTTCTTCGTCTCCAGCCGTACAAGCAGTCTTCCCTGAAACTCAAAGGGCGTCATAAGCTCGCTCCAAAGTTCTATGGGCCATATCAGATTCTTCAGAAGATTGGGTCCGTTGCTTATAAATTGGAACTTCCTCCTTCTTCCCACATTCATCCAGTCTTTCATGTCTCTTGTCTGAAGAAAGTTCTTGGCACCAACATCAATGGACAAATGATTTTACCCAAACTGGATAATGAAGGATCCATCCTTTTGGAGCTGGAGGCCATCCTCAATCGGCGCACTCATCAGCTTCGCTCTTGCTCTATCACAGAGGTCTTAATTCAGTGGCACGACATGCAACCAGAGGATGCTACATGGGAACCACTCCTTCAGATTCAACAACAATTTCCACATCTAAAGCTTTGAGGAAAAATATTTTTTTAAGGGGGAGGGGATGTTAGGAACCCATGTCTGTACTTTGTTAGTATATTGTTGTTGGACGCATATGCTTTGTAAGTCGTCCCGTAGTATTTGTTGGTCAATAGTTTATGTTATTGTTGTTGGCGCATATGCTTTGTAAGTCGCCCGTAGTATTGTTGATCCATAGTTTGTAGTGGCCCATGGTTTTGACCCATAGTATTGGCGCCTAGACTTAGTATATAAGTGTGTGTTGAGACCTATGAAGGCACCGTGAAGTTATTTGTATTGAGCTTTCTCATAGGAGTTTTCCCCCTCGAAGTGGCCTGTGATCAATATAAAAGTGATTCTGAGTTCTGTCATTTCTGCTAATTCGCATACTTTTATTAATTAATTGTTGCAGGTGCATCACACCAGCTAACGTCAAGATCATCAAAACTACCTCTTTCCTTAGTTTAAGTCGTTTTTCCTCCATTCGGACTGTCATTTGGACTGGCATTCGGATCGTCGTTTGGACTTTTACTCTTTCTGCACTGTTTTATGCTAGTTTGAATTCAGTTTATTAGTTTTCTTTACTGTAATCTTTCCTGCTCTAAATTAGTATTCTTAACCATATTTAAGCCTTTGTTTTACATTCCCTAAAGTTTGAATTCAAGTCTTGTTATTATTCTTAGTTTGCTTTAATTGTCTTTTAAATTATGTCTTTCATATTTAGTTTACTAATATGTTGTTGTTTCAGAACTTATCAGTCTTATACCTAGTCTAGTTTACTTCATTTTCTTAAGACCTAGTTAGAATAGAGTTAATAGTTCCATTTCTCAAGTATTCTAGTTTTGATAATTTCTTTCATTTAGATTAGGATCGGTTTCTTATTTTGATAAATAATGAAGATGTTCATGGAATAGGATTTGGATTCAGAAATTAATGTCTTTATCAAGTTTTCTACTTGTTTCTAAATTAATATCTTTATCAAGTTTTCTACTTGCTTCTAGATCCCATTAGTTTTATATTATTATTCTGCTCATGGATAGTAGATAGATCAGAATGTTTAAAGTTAACTGTAATTTGTCTCTTTGTAGTTTACATCTCTTCATTGAAGTTAGATTAGATTTACTTCCGTTTAGTTTTGCTATTACATTTGAAAGCCATTACGATACATTCACTCCAGTTCCTGTTACATGGGAATATATGTTTTTCTTGAATTAGTTGTATTACACCAAATTGTCGTCACCCTTGTGCAAGTGTCGCAAGTGTTTCAAGTGTCGTCATCCTGACCTAGTGTTGTCACCATGACCATTGCAAGTATCGTCATTATGACCAAGTGTCGTCATCATGAACGTTGTGATGATGTCGTCATCTTGACCATTGTGAAAACTCTTTGCTATTTTACCTAAACCCATTTTAGAGTAAAAACACATCCCTGAATTTTCCCATGACTAGAGGACTTAACTGACCTACTTTTCAAGGTTTTCACAGTCTACCCTTGTGCAACATACGACGTCGCAAGTTTTCCTAATGCAACTTGCGACGATGTCATTTATTTGGATAAAAGAGTATCTTCGAACCCATTCTCGAAGATGAGTGATGTGGAGGCCTATCCCTAGGCTCTAGGTGAGGTGGAATTTTGGTTCCTAACCTTATGGGAAGATCCCTTAACAATCTCCCCCTTATCCTCAACCTACCCTATCTCTTTAGCCCTATATAAACATCCCCTCTCTCCATGGGAGAAGGGAAGGTCTATGGTACCCTTATGCTGGTAGAACCCATATTGGTGATTGGGAAGCTTGTACCATCTTGGAGACTTGGCTTGGACATGTTGGATGGAGGATGCGACGTTGAGGCTTTGGTTGTAGCTTCATCCTTTCTATGTATTCCCGCTTTTTATATAGTTAATATAATCTCTTTCCATAAATGTTGTCTCGTTGATGATGTTTAGAACTTTACTTGCTTAACTGTTTACATAGATCTCTTATTGTATAGTTGCTCTTTACTCATTTCTCCTGCTTTTGTGTCTTGACAGGTCTTGCAGCTTGGATCTGACGATCATGGGACATGGAACAATATTCGGGAGAAAGGATAGCAAATAAAATAGGTAAGGCATCTAGCACTTGATCCTTAAGTATATCTAGGAAACGTATTTGTAGCATGTTCTATTTGTTCTAGACTCACATTGAGCTAGGGAGATCCAGCTCGCGTCCGCTCGAGTGGATTTTTCGATAACAAGTTGTTGAAATTATTTAAATAGTTTGTAATTTGCTTTGATCAGCATAGCTTTCTACTTATGTAATTTATTATCAAAATTAATCCATTTCATAGATAGGTCTTTAATATGTTTACAGTTGTTTTCTAATTCTTAACTAGAATCTGAAATTGTATAGTTTCCATTTTCATAGTTCATAGTTTGTTCTTTTCAATCAGTTTCCATTGTTCAATTATAAAGTAGAGTAGTATGATTTGATACTATTCTAGTTTATATGTCTAACTAAGTTTGATTTAATTCCTTTTACTATTTCTGAAGTTTGACTCGATTTTTCATTTTGAAAGATCTTTCGATCTTTTCTTTATTAAATATTTTTAAGGTCTGACAAGCTGAAATCTTAGGTGCCATTCTACCTTAGCATATACTTTGCCTCAACTCTAAGATTACCAACCCCAGTTGATAATTAAATATTAGGTGTTTTCTTTGAGATAGCTCACACACCCAACAATTGTTTCTGACCTTCCTCCATGGTCGAGGTCCACTCTTTTTGCGGGTCTTTTAAATTGGTTCAATTGTGATGCGTGGCTGGCTGCTTTGGCTGTTGTTGTTTTTTGGGAGATATGGAAATGTAGAAACCTGTTAATTTTTGAAAGTAAGTCTCTCCGGCTGGCTTGGGTGGTGTTACACCTAAAATATACCCATCATGATGATTTAGTGTATACATCCCTGAAGTCACCTGGACCAAGTGTTCATTTGGAGGATTTGTACTCAATTTTTACACCCTTTTGAGAGGTCGTCGCAGGTTGCACACTAGCAACATGCGACGTTGCAGGTTGCTCTATAGCAGGGTGTGACGAGGTCTGTTAATGGGAAAAAATAGCCATTTTGAGAGCTTTCTCGAAGCTTGCCCATTTGGAGGCTTATCCCTGATATCTTGGAGATCTTGTACTCGACCCCTAGCTTGTTGGGAAGATCCCCTATTTCTCTCCTACCATCTCTCATCCTATCCTATCCATAACCTCATCCACTTAGTCCTATATATGTGAGGCTCACTCCCATACCAAAGGGAGGAAGACTATGGTATCTACATGCTGGTGAAATCTCTTAGGACACCTTCACTCACCTCTTGGAGAATTCATGCTTCCTTGGAAGGGCTTGGAAATCATCTTGTGTGGAGAAGGGCTGCTACGTTAAGTCATTGGTTGTGGTTCTATATCTCTATCATGTACTCCTTTATTTTGCAATAATACAAATGCTTTCCACCAATATCGTTCTTAATGTGTAATGACGTTGTGTTGTTTACCTACTTAACTATTTACATAGATCTCTTATTGTATAGATGCTCTTTACTCGTTTCTCTTTTCTGTGTCTTAACAGGTCTTGTAGCTTGGATATGACGACCTCGGGACGTGGAGAAACATTCGGGAGAAAGGATAGTGAATCAAAGAGGTAAGACATATAGTACTTGATCCTTAAGTAGATCTAGGAAATGTGTTTGTAGTCTGTTCTATTTGTTCTAGAATCGCATTGAGCTAGGGAGATCTGGCTCGCCTCTAGTCAAGTGGATTGTCCGGTAACAAATCTGGCGACCATACTGGGGACTATTCTTGTTTAGTGATCGTTAATCTAAGTCATTTTTAGTTGATTACCTGTCACAAGCCTTGTTATAATTTTTTGCCATTTTCCTTCTAAGGATTGATTCCATTGTCAGGTCTTTACATTGAAGATCCTAACCTTCTTCCTTTGAGTTTGTACAACTCAGTTTCAAACCTGTTGGTGGTTCTTTTTTGAGAGATTTGATTCATTTTTTAATCTAGAACTCGCCTGTCGCACCTGGGCAGTGAAAACAGAGCGACACAGTGTTTTCCTGAGCCTCTGTCCTTTGTCTATTGCTTGCTCGTCGCGTCCTGTGCATTAGTGAACTGCGACACCGTCGCGCCTCCCATGCAGTTAAACTGCGACGTCGTATTGTCTGCAAAGACAGAGTGAGCCGATCTGTCGAGACTTGACATATGGGCATTCATTCCCTCATCTGACAGTCTGAGCCTTGATTTGGTTTATGAACTCTTCCTGTGCTGCATCATTCAGCCAGAGATCCCATTTTTGATTTGTGTGTTGAGAGTTTGGTTTACTTGGATTGATTTTGGGTTTCACTTTGGACGAGTTTGAGATTGGTAGTGTTGGACACTCTTGTCTCCTTCACCTTCATCCTTTTCATTCTTGCATTCCCTTCCTTCCATCCCTGATCTGATCATTGCATTGGATCAACTTCCAGACCTCATCTATTTTTGTTTTGAGCTTTGCTTGCTTAGTTTGCTTGCTGCTGCTTGATTTTGAGTTAAGTGCGTCATTTCTGCTTGGTTGAGTGCTTGTCTTTTCTTGAGTTTTTTGAGTGTATGAGTGCCGTAAGTAGCATTTTATTTTTAGTCATTTAGATCTGAAAGAAAAGTTGTCTTCAAGTTATTGCTTTAATACATCCATTGAAAGATTAAAAGTGCTTCTTTCCCGTTATTTCTCAAAAAGTTATTGAATAAAGATCATTGTGCATTGGAATGTTTTGGAAGAGATGAATGGAAATATGATTGATTGTGTTTTTCTTGAATTATGAATTATTCATCTTCTTGAAAAGCTCTAGTACATTTCGTTTTCTTTCAAAAGTTGTTTTCATGCTAGGGAAAGATAGGTGCATTCTTGATTTTTGTTGTCTTTAGATCATTGAAAAGAGAAAGTGAAAAGCTCGCATTTCCATTTCAGAATCCTCTCATCTCATTACTTAGTGTTGTTTTGATTTGAAAAAGAAAAGAAAAGAGAAAAAATACTTTAACTTGGATAGTAGTGTTGCATATGTTTGTGTGTTTCGTTGGAAAAGAAAAGAGTACTTTCATTGTCAAATTGCTTGCATTGGGAATTGTGTTGCATTGAGTTTGTTTGGCAATACCATTGGAAAAATCTTTCTCCTTACCATAGGTAGAATTCATCGAAAGGAAAGAATATTTCGTGCATGTAGCTAGGGTTGCATTATGTTTTTGATTATGTACTCACCTCATGCATTCACCTAACCATCCAAGATAAAATTAACCTTAGAACTAGGTAAAATTTTTAGTAACTTGTGTGTAAGTTAGAGACGTGTTCCGACGTCGTTAAGCGTGGCAGCTATCATTACTTGCCAGCACTGTAGTCCAGGGGTATTGTAGTCTTCCACGTACATCGGTATATCGAGCTCCTTCACATACCCACCAAGTACCATAATACGTACTTGGCATATATCGAAGGGTGTATCACGTACACGACACGTATAACGGAAGGTCTCATGCCAACGGCTGTGCATTAGACAACACCACTACGGATTTGAGCTCCCACGTACCTTGCGTATATCGGGAGACACCATTAGGATTCCTGAAACCAACCGAGTTAATCATTTGGCTATCTTGGCAAAGCAATACACCAAGAACAACACTCGGGGAGATTAGCACGCACGTCCTGTTCAGGTAGTCGGGTATGCAGGAAAGGGTACGGTCCCAATCCTCCTTGTTGCGTCATACTGTTGGACCCTGCATTATATTGCGGTTTGCGATGCCTTGATAATCTCGTGAGGTTCTAGACTTTTGAATCCACTCTGTCACATAAGTTTGCTTGTTGCCTTAGTTTGAGTAGGTTTTCTTGGACTGCTTTTCTTTTAGAATACCTTTAGGAGAAAACGTTGTTTCGACCTTTTTTCGACTGATTTTACTGATACTCTGGCGGATTTTCCCTGGAGAAGGTCCCGTAGGATCTTAAACTTTCCATCCAAATTTCCCCTTAATCCAGAGGTTATTTCAAGGGTAAGAATGGATCAGCGTAACACGGTCGTAGTTACTAAAGTAGGGAACCCCACTTTGAATATTGGTGGACATTTGTTTCCACTAGATCCACTTGCCTCTCATCCCATGTAGGATGAAGGAGCACAAACCCCCACTTCACATGACCTTTCTCCCGTCATCTCGGGAGAACCTGGATTGTTGGAATGGATAAACCAACCCCAGGACGACCCTACTGCAGCTGTTGGTCCTTCAGCAGCTTATTGGACATCTTCTACAGACCATCCAATGGCTCATTGTGCCATCTCATCCCCACCTAACTGGACTACTCCAGAGTTCACTAGGCCTTACCATAGGCCTGACCTTGTTGAAACTTTCGGCCCCATTCACGAATGTTTGGAACAGTTACGTGTTAAAGGAGATGAGCTTCGAAGACAAAGTCTTGAGCGACACTCTGAAGAGTTCCACAATCGTCATTTCCAAATAAGACTTGACAACGGAAACATCCCAGTTCATTCGATATCTTTCGGATCACCTGAAGCACCCCACCACGTGACCACTAATGAGACTGGTCAACCCTCACAGGAATCCAGTCCTGCACCTCAAGTGAACCAACAGGTGGAAGGACAACAGTCCAACACACCTGTCACTACCACGGTTACCCCCACCTCAAAATTCGAGGGGAGGGTACTCCATTCCTATGGATTATCTTATTGGTAATGTTATTACCACGGTAGCTAGTCAACAACCCATATTAGCTCAACCTTTGAATAGTGGTGAGCCTATTGTGGCTGGGGGGAAACCCCCGTTTCCTAACCAGCACGTTGGTGGAGTCCCCAACGGGCCTTCCGTTGGACCTACCCAACCCGCTAGACCATCCACCACGGGATTATCTCATGTTGGAGGGCCGTCAAATGTAACCCAACCCTCAAGGATTCAAGCATATCGAGGTTCCGTTAACCCTACGCTGAGCCAACCTAATCCCAAAAACACACCATACGGGATACCTTATCCCGGGAATCCTTACACTCTATGGAGGCAACAACCTGTGTTGCAACACGGACCCCAACCGACCATCCCTCAAGTACCACCACCCATGATCGGTCCTCCCCCACCTCTTATTGGAGGCGGCGGGCCCCCACCTTACATTGGCGGAGGCCCACCCCATTTTACCTACAACACCCCTCACCCCTCTGGTGGTGGCAGGAATGGTCCACCACCTCCTCCCGATGGAGGAGGCGACGGACCACCTTATCATGGTGGAGGAGGACATTTCCATTCGAGTGGCGGCGGTGGTCCACCTCCCCCTCCTGACGGAGGCGGTGGAGGACCTAATTACCCTGGTGGCGGCGGTGGTGGTGGAAACCCTCATCCTTCCGGCAGCAGAAGTGGTGGGGGCCCCCACCCATCTGGAAGTGGAAGTGGTCCACCACCCCCTCCAGGTGGAGGCGGTGGTGGGCCACCTTATTACGGTTATGGACCCCCACCTCCTCCTGGTGGTGGCAGTGGACCTCCACCCCCTCCCGGAGGTGGAGGTGGACCCCCACCCTATTGGAATGGACCACCTTATGGTGGCGGACCTCCTTACGGTCCGGGCGGCACACCCCCCTACGATCGATTTTATCCTGGTACGCCTTATGGTCAGTTTAGTCCTTACACGCCATATCCATATTATCAATACACACAGCCTTATCCACAGCTACCCTTTTGGCTACTTTGGACCTACCTGACCTCTCTCGTTTAACCAACGATCCCATTTACCATGGATCTAACTAGCCACCGATTTCGATGAAACTTCCGTCTGATATCCCCAAGTTTGACGGCAAGCCGAGTGAAGACCCCAAGAACCACGTGATGACATACCACTTATGGTGTTCATCGAATTCCTTAATGGACGATTCAATTCGTCTTAGATTGTTCCAAAGGACTCTCACCAATTCGGCTGCCAAGTGGTACATTGAGTTGCCACCACACTCTTTTCCTGATTTTGGCTCTCTTGCTATGAACTTTTTGACACATTTCCAGCTGCCTATATGGTATCAGACTGGTATTGAGATTTTAACCTCGCTCTGTCAGAATACCACCACTCACATTTCAGATCATATCCACAAGTGGCAAAGGAGACGATGTCTCATTAAAGCTCCCATTCCAGATCATCTCCTAGCAGACTGGTTTACAAAGTCACTCCTTCATGTCATAGCAAAAGATGTTGCCATGCAAGGTGCTGTCACCGAAGAACAATCCATCGCGAGTGCTCATCTGTTAGACCTGGTCTATACCCAGTTTGGCACTCTGTTCAATATTTTTCCTGACGCACCCCGGGACATTAACGATCCCACAAAGCCACATAAGGGACCCCAAGCTGATGGGATCATAGGTTCCCTTACCACCCAGCCTGCTACTAGCACTGATGGATCATCCAACCCAACTCCAGTTGGCCACAGCACCACCAAGTCCACTCCTCCTACTGTAACTGAAGAGGTGAATTCTGTTCAATTAGCTTCATCTCAGAAGTTTAACGACAAAAAAAAGAACAAGGGGAAACCCAAGAAGTCTTCCACCTAGCAGGAAACAAAGAGCACTCCTGAAGATACTAAGCAGAAAAGGAAACTGAAGTATCCTTCCTTACTGTGTGGAGAAGACCATTTCTCCAAAGAGTGTCCCCATAGAGACAAGGTTCAGAAGTTTCTTAGGGGTAAACCGACTCCCACAATCCTTAATGATCCGTTTCCTACTCAAAATCAACAGATGATTGCTCAAACCCCCCAGCCAAGGGGGAACCATCTAATACCGCACATGTTCTCATGTTGCGTAATGAGGCGATCAATTTAACCACTCGCTTGCGATCTTACGAACAGGTCCCTTCGAGGGAGCCCGCCGGAAGTAATACTAAAAAAGCTTTCGACTCATTACCTGATGTCACTGTACCATCGACTTCTCTCACCATCGAGAGGCCCTCTTCAGATTCGATATTGCGTCCGCCCAATAGCACGATTCAAAAAGTTGTTTTCAATCCTAATGCTCGCGTAGCACAGAATTACAATATCGTTGAGGACTTGGCCCAAGCTCCTTGTGCCATGTCCACCCTGGAAGTTTTGCAAAATTGTCCCAATCAATGCAGAACTCTCCTTGCTGTCATTGGTGTAGTTGACCCAGATTCCTCGAATACCATCATGTTTTGTCTTGACAACCTTAAGTCGAGGCTCTCACACCAGCTCGCATTCCAAGTTACTGCGAACCTTGGTGGAAAGATTGTCCATCGCACTCTTTTGGACGAAGGAGCCTCCACTTCTGTCATGTCCATCGCTTGTTGGAGAGCCATTGGCTCCCCTGAATTGAATCGTTCTCCTACCACGTTGAAAGCATTTGACGGGCGTGGCTTTCAACCGCATGGGCTCTTACAAGATCTTGCAGTTGAGTTGGGCGGAAAGACCGTAACCATTAATGTGGAAGTGGTCTCATCCCCGTTAGATTATAATCTCTTGCTTGGTCTCAATTAGTTTTATACCATGCAGGTGGTAGCCTCTTCAGTCTTCTGCACAGTACAATTCCCCCACCAAGGATGAATTGTTACTATCGACCAGTTAGATTTTTGTACACCGGATGCCACTACTCATCCTGGTGACCATTCTCCTTCCATTGGATGGATGTCAAAACAATATGAGAGTATAGGGGTTGGCCTATTGAAAGATTCATCTCTTGTGGGCATCTTTCCAGCCGCGGACCCCCCTAATCATGTTGCCATGCTGAACATGATCTCCACTAAGATTTTATCTCACTCAAACGATGCTTGGCTTGTACCAGATGAAGCCACAACACACCTGTTTGGAGATGTGATGCCTCTTTCACCCGCTGAACGCATTTATGAGGCTATCCAAACAGCGCCAGAGGACCTTTTAACTATGGCCTCCTCACCTTGTTCTCTATGACGGACATCCTCTCTACCTAATCTCTTACTTCGTACTTTTCATTCAGACGAGTCCATCATGTAAGTAATGAATGTGGACGATGGTCCATGGGATGATCTTCATCATCAGTCATCTTTTCTTCCTCCATGGGAGTACGTAGAGGACAACATTCATACCCTCTTTTCACTAGATATCTACCCATCCCCTCATTTTCCCATCCTTACATGTCTTACAAACACAGAGGGCAACTTGGCTAACATTGAGCCAACTACTGAGGTAGACATCTCTGTGAAACCTGGTATAGTTGAACACATTCGCATAGGCCAGAAGTGTTCCCCTGAATAAATTGTTGTTAGCACGGCCTTGTTCAAGCAATTTCAAGACATGTTTGCTTGGTCCTATGAGGAGATGCCTGGGATACACCCCACAATTGTTTCTCACGAAATAAAAACCTATCCCAACATCAAACCTGTACATCAAAAGTTGCGACCGGTGCACCCCCGGAAGACTGCGGCCATAAAGGCAGAAATTGAAAAGATCTTAAAGGCTGGCTTTATTTATCATGTCCCATTGACAGATTGGGTCTCAAATGTCATTCTTGTGAACAAAAAGCAGGGCACCATTCGCGTCTGTGTTGATTATCGAGACCTTAATCGATCTTGTCCAAAAGACAACTACCCGACCCCCTTCATCGACCATATTATTGACAACTGTGCTGGAAGCATCATCTTCTCATTCATGGATGGCTTTTCTAGTTACAACCAAATTGAGATCAACCCAGCCGACCAACATAAGACAAATTTCATCTGCCCATGGGGTACATTCACTTATCGTAAGCTCCCATTTGGCCTTAAAAACGCTGGTGCCACATTCCAGCGGGCTATGTCGTATGCCTTCCATGATATTAAGGACTTTGTGGAACCCTACTTGGACAATCTCCCTGCCCATTCAAAGCAGCGTGAGTTCCATATCGATCATCTAACGGCCATTTTCCTCAGATGCAGACGGTACAATATCCATCTAAATCCTCACAAGTGTATCTTTTGCATTGAGTCCAGATGCCTCTTAGGATTTATCGTTTCAAAGTATGGGATCCGCATTGATTCCTTAAAGGTGGAGGCCATCATCAACCTACCACCCCTGACTGATGTTACAGAACTTCAAAGTCTCCAAGGGAAGGCGACTTACCTAAGACGTTTTGTGTGTAATTTCGCGGAGAAAACTCAGGGCTATATGAGACTGCTTAAGAAGGACGTCCCATTCATTTGGGACGACCAAGCTCAAAAATATGTTAACAGTATCAAACATGCCATCACTCATGCCCCTGTGCTCCAATCGCCTAATTATTATCGAGATTACATCTTATATCTTGTCGCTTCTGCTACCACTATCGCCATGGTTTTGGTACAGGAGGATCAAAACGCTCAGGAACATGTGATATACTATGCAAGTAAGGGTCTAGCTGACGCCGAAACTAGATACTCACATGTCAAAAAGCTTGCTTTCGCGACAGTCATTGCTTTCCAAAAGTTCCATCACTATATTCTCCTCCACACCACCACTATCATTGCCGACTCAAACCCCATGTACCACGTACCGACATGTCAGGTGCTTGGGGGAAAGTATTCACATTGGATTGTGATATTGCAAGAATTCGATCTTCTTTTTGAGAAAGCCAAGTCTAAGAAGTCTTTGGTGTTTGCTGAGCTCATTTGTGACCTTCCCCGTCCTGATGTAGAAGTTGAGCACAATGATTCATTTCTGGATGAATCATTGTTTCTCATCAGTACGACTGACCCTTGGTATGGAGATATTCTGCTATATCTTCAAACCCAATGCTTCGATCCTCAACTTTCCCACGACGATCATCGTAAGGTTCGTCACCATGCAAAGTATTACTTAATCATTAATGATACTTTGTATCGTTGTGGTGTCGATTCAATCCTTCAACATTGTCTCACTCTTGATGAGGCTGAATGCGTTCTAAATGATTGTCACGCTGGGGCGTGTGGCGGTCATCTCTTTGGGATGACTACAGCCCAAAATATTTTGTGCTCAGGATATTACTGGCCTACTATCTTCAAAGATTGTATTGAGGCCATTAAAAAATGTCCTCTTGATAACACTTCCATACGAAGAAGTGCACTCATCCTGCCCCACTACATCCGGTTATTGCCGTTGGCCCATTTGCAAAATGGGGCATCGATTGTATGCACTGTAAGCCTACCTCGACCGGGGGGCATAGTTACATCATCATAGCTGTGGATTACTTCAAAAAGTGGGCCGAGGCTATGCCTACATACCAAAACGATGGCAAAACCGCCATACTCTTCATGTTTAATCATGTGATAGCACGGTTTGGAGTTCCGCAGGCCATAGTTACCGATCATGGTTCTCACTTTCAGAACCATATAGTTGATGAATTGAGCGACAAGTTGGGTTTTCTCCATGAAAACTTGACATCCTACTACCTGCAATCCAATGGACAGGTCGAGGAAATTAACAAGTGTTAAATTTTCTGAATTTACTTCAATATGATCTAGGATCTTAACTAAGAGAACAACATGTACAGCATATCTACAGCATATCAATCATGGAGACAATAATGCAAGCACACAAGAGACACAAAGATTTACTTGGGGAAAACCATAAAGGTGAAAAAACCCAATAACTTCCTCAGAGATAGATAGAGCAATGATACAACCAACCAATAGAGATAGCCATAACCTAGCAGCAATCCTCCTCCTCCATAAGTGCGCCTCTCCTCCTCGAGAGCATGTGTAAGAAGTGAGTGAGAAAATAGAGTGCCTCCCGCACTCTATTTATACTTGACTTGACTTGCCTTTTTACCTAACTCATGTAGGCTCGAACTTAACCACATAATATAATGCTAACTGGGCCGACCCCCAATAGGGTGGTCTAATAACCCTTTGACCCACATGGCCGACCCCCAATAGGGTGGTCTAATAACCCTTCGACCCACATAACTTATACAGAGCCGACCCCAAACAAGGTGGTCTAATAACCCATCAAGTATAAGTTACGACACTTACAATATAAATAACGACACTTCCTTATAGAGGAATAATACCATCTCTATAGGAATATAATATACATATATGTGAAATACATTCCGAAGTTACATATACATCAACACTCCCTCTTAACTAGGAAGGTATTTCTCAGCACAGTTCTTCTAGCACAAGTCATCTTCTCTGGATCATCGTCACTGGATAATCGTCATCGAGTCATCATCATCGTCACTGCTGCTGCTATCTCAATCAATCTCTGAATCTACTCGTCATAGGAAGTTCTACAGAGCCAGTCCTTTTTCATACTGGATGTAGGCCCACCACCTGCAGGTCTTCATCATCACTGGCCATACTGTGGAATCCTCAGGACTTTTACGTGCGTCACAAAACCTCGAAAGAGCATCCCAGGCTGTTACGAGCACACAGCTCTACCTATAGGATCTCCCAGGGAACCGAATTACATGTGACCTCACCACAAAACCTCGCAAGAGCATCTGCCAGATATCCCAGGGAACCGAATTACATGTCATAGGCAAAACCTCGAAAGACTATCTGCAGATCTCCCAGGGCACCGAATTACATGTGGTCATGGAAAAACCTCGCAGGAGCATCTGCCAGATATCCCAAGGAACCGAATTACATGCCATAGGAAAAACCTCGAAAGACTATCTGCAGATCTCCCAGGGCACCGAATTACATGCCATAGGACAAAACCTCGAAAGAGCATCTGCCAGATATCCCAGGGAACCGAATTACATGCCATAGGAAAAACCTCGAAAGACTATCTGCAGATCTCCCAGGGCACCGAATTACATGTCCTCCCAGATCAAAACCTCGAAAGAGCATTTGCCAGATGTCCCAGGGCACCGAATTACATGCCATAGGCAAAACCTCGAAAGACCATCTGCAAATCTCCCAGGGCACCAAATTACATGCTCATCTGCACAACCTGATCCACGGCCACAGAGTATCAACCTGATACTCACCATACATCATCCTGATGTATCCATGATCATCCTGATCATCATCACTGCAACGTCCTGCTGCATGTCATCTGGAGCAACATCCTGAAGCTCGTCATCTATGATCATCCTGATCATCACTGCAACATCCTGCTGCATGTCATCTGGAGCAACATCCTGAAGCTCATCATCTATGATCATCCTGATCATCACTGCAACATCCTGCTGCATGTCATCTGGAGCAACATCCTGAAGCTCGTCATCTATGATCATCCTGATCATCAATGCATCTACCTTATGCATACCAAGTATCTACCTGATACATATCATCATACATGATCCTCCTCATCATACAATGTATCCACCTGATACAAATACATGATACATATCATCATACATGATCCTCCTGAACATCAATGCATCTACCTGATGCATACCAAGTATCTACCTGATACATATCATCATACATGATCCTCCTGATCATCAATGTATCCACCTGATACAAATACAAATACATGATACATATCACCATACATGATCCACCTGATCATACAATGTATCCACCTGATACATATACAGATACATGGTCCAAGCATCCAACATGATGCATATACAAAATACGTATACATGATCCAACTGATCATATCCAGCATCAACATGATGCGTACATACATACATAAAATGATCCAACTGATCATATCCAGCATCCACATGATGCGTACATACATACATAAAATGATCCAACTGATCATATCCAAGCAGAAACTAGAACATCATCCTGATGCTCATCATCCAGCGCTTACATCCACAGCCATGTGAAGGATCCTCCTTCCAACATGCTTGGAATGGCTTCAGCAAATGTGTCCATCACTTCTTCCTCGAAGTGTCCTCGATCTGAAGAACGCCAAGCCTCTCTCTGAAGTACTCGAACTTCACCCTGGCTAGTGGCTTCGTCAGCACATCTGCAATCTGCTCGTCTGTCGCAACATATAGGAGCTTCACAGCTCCTCTCTGCACCATATCCCTGATATAGTGATATTTGATCTCTATGTGTTTCGACCTGTCATGAAACACTGGATTCTCGGACAGCTTCACACAACTCTGGTTATCACAGAAGATACCAGTAGCTTCCAACGGGAGATCAAATAGCTCAGACAGTAGCTTCCGTAGCCATACTGCCTCACAACTAGCTGAGCAGGCTGCAACATACTCTGCCTCAGCTGTACTCAATGCTACGCAGGACTGCTTCCTGCTAAACCAAGAGATCACACCTGATCCCATACTGAAGCAACACCCAGATGTGCTCTTCCTATCTGCAGCACTGCCAGCCCAATCTGAATCAACATAACCCTGCAGGTTAAACTTTTGATTCGCCTCATACCTGAGCCCATAATCCACTGTACCCTTCAGGTACCTCAGAATATGCTTTACAACAACCAAGTGAACACTTCTCGGATCCGTCAGGAACTGGCTCAATGTGTTCATAGCAAAGCAAATGTCTGGTCTCGTGTTCGTCAGGTACATCAAGGACCCAATCATCTGGCGATACAAAGAGACATCAACTGGCTCAGATGAAGCATCACATAGAAGCTTCAGATTTGATGCCATAGGTGTGGCCATGGCCTTGCAATCCATCATCCCGAACCTCTTTGGGATATCTACTGCATACTTCCCTTGTCCAAGGAAGATTCTATCTGCACTCTGCCACATCTCCATGCCAAAAACAAATAGTGCATCATCCCCAAGTTCTTCATCTCGAACTCGGTAGTAAGCTTCCGCTGCGTGTCGGCAATCAATCTATCTTCACCATACCAAGTTCTGCACATATATGATTTCCTATCATGTGTCTCAGAACCAAGTGGCTGCTCTACATACACTTCTTCTTCAACTACATCATTCAAGGAAGCTGTCTTGAATCCATCTGGTGTATCTTCTATTTCATCACTTTTATATTTCTCAATGCTGCCATCTGCAACATGCTTGATCTGATAGTTCCATTTGGAAGTCATAGCAAACTTCCCTTCATGTCTTGGGATTACATCCCAAACATCATTCTTCATGATCGACGGATCATGGCATTTCATTTCTTCATCCCAGATCCTGGGAACTTCAATATCTTCAATAGATATCTTTGTTGTTGGAACAAATGTTGTAGTTCTTCTTTTGTAGGAGATGGCATACGATCTTTCCTACACAACAAGTTAAATTGCATGATTAGAAAACATCTCATAGCTTTCAGAACAAATTCTTACACATAAAGAAATATGCCATACAGTCATGCAATTATCTTAGCCAATGCTTCAATACAACATTTATCCATATCCCATAACTTTCTAGATGCCTTCCAATCTCTACCAGAACATTGTTAAGAGTGTGCACAACTCCCAACATGTCAGCAAAGAGGTTTCATACTAGATAAGTAGCAATGGAATGTTGTACAGTGCCATAGGCCACTTACCCATGTATATTAGTAGTATACTGTTCATCAATGCAACTATTCTAATATGCACAATATATATCCTAAGTCTAGGAAAATGAGCATATACATCATTGAACAATTTTATTTAAACAAACAAATATGCAAGAAATGATAATTAAAATACTTATCTTTGTTTGTTCGTTGGGTGGGCTCCCTCTGAGTCTTTTGCTTCCTTGCAGGAGCTGCTGGAGTCCTAATCTGAAGTAGCTTCTTCTACACCTTTCTGTTGTGGAATGTAGAGAGAGATGGTCAACTCCCTCTGAATATCTGCATTCTTGCATAAACCACTGGAGTGTACTCCCTCTTGATCTTTGCTTCCTGGATTACCTGTCCTTGAACTTATATACATTCTCGATCCCTATGCATGCTTGTTAGTATCACCATTGTGTTATCCTCTAGGTCTAATATAAAATCATACATTCATTAGTATACTATTAAAACACAATAATCTCAAGCATATATAGTCATGATCATTTCAAACAGAAATAAGAAGCATTAGCATTCAAGGATTCTTATGGTTAGTCAAATCATAAGAAACATAACATGTCTAAACCTGTAATTACTCAAGCCTAAGACTCTTCAGGTTAGTTGAATCATCAATCAAGGTAAGAGATATAAAATGCATAAAACCTGTGATTATTCAAACCTATACCATCATGATTCTTCTGGTTAGTCATATCATCAATCAAAGTAAAAATCATAATATGCCTAAACCCATGAGTACTAACTTCAATGAATAATCATAATCAATCATGCCAAGTATACTTAAATAAAGGATCTTATCACAAGGTGAGATTCTATCTTGATATAGGAAAAACATACCTGGATTAGCATGCTAGCTAATTATGTCTAACATACTCACATGATGTCTTCTTGTTCTTCTTCAATGACTTGTGCTAGTAACCTGTATATCTCATAGGTTAACCATTATAAAACCAAGTTATACATACCTCGTAAATGGATCTTTTATGAGATCCATGACAATGGATGAATCTTTGTCCTCATGTCATCATGATCATATGTTCTTTGAACTGGAACATGATTTGTCTTTCTTGGTGTACCTTTCATGTTAGTAGGCAACATAAACCTCATACAACACCATAATGCATTAGTACAATCATAAGTGTCAACACCCTAACCAATGAATATCTTCTATCATGCATTCATAATTTTGTTAAGGTGATACGACAAATCTAAAATCAAAATTGTACTAACCGTAATAACATTAAGACATACCATAAACTTAATCATGGAAAATATCGAAACATACCTCGATGAGTCATACCTGTTGAGATCGCTTGTAATCTTCTTATGTAAGGCCTTAGCCTCATCTCCCTCTGAAACAGGAACTTCTTTACTCATGCAGATGATCAATCCATCTTCTTCTAGGATTAACCCAATCCACTTGATTTGCAAGAACTGGAGCTGGAGCTAGATATGGGTTTGTCAGGGAAACCCCAAAAATTCAAACTTTGAATTTCAAACTTTCGAAAGGATAGAAATATGCGCCTTGATGAGCTGATCAAACTGGTATATTCGGAATTTGAAAACTACAAAGTTTCACTCCTCAATTTTGCCTTTGAAACTTCCGGATTCACTGGACGTGACCCTGAACTGGGGTTTGATGAAGCCCACTCTTTTGCCCCATCAAAATGTTTTATCCAAGGCTCTAAGCTTCTATTTTTCTGAGGAGCTTCCAGCCGTGGTCACAGATTTCAAAAATTCCCATTTTTACAGAAGCCCTAATTTTCCACTTTTCTGATCAAAGTCCCGAACTAGGGTTTAATCAAGCCCCGCCTTCTGCCCAACCAAAAATTCTGATCTTGGTCTCTAAATTTCTATTTTGATGAGTAGCATCCAGCCGTGGTCTCCGATTACAAAAATTCCAACTTTCTCCAAAGCCCTAAATTCCGGAAGCCATGAATGAAGGTACCAAAAAAATAATTCTGTTTTGACAGAAATATGTACCTGATTGTTTCTGGTGTAACTCCAAAATTTTTGATCCACAGGGTCTGAAAAAGTTTCCTGAGATAGCCTGACCTGTTATCTTTCCATCCTGACAGGTCTGACCTCAATTGGATTCTCTGAGAGAGAGTTATGCCAAATGTCGCAACGTGACCTGTTTTGGGATAAAACAGGAGAGCGAACTTGTACGGCATGCCACGTGTCACTGTTTTAACTTCGGCCTCTGAAAACGTTTTCTGAGATAGCTCGGCCTGTTACCTTTCCATCTTGACAGGTCTGACCTCAATTGGACTCTCTGAGAGAGAGTTATGCCAAATGTCGCAACGTGACCTGTTTATGGGATAATACAGGAGAGCGCACTTGTACGGCGTTCCACGTGTCACTGGTTCAACTTCGGCCTCTGAAAAAGTTTTCTAAGATAGTACAGACTGTGTACTACCTGTCACTTTTTACGAAATTTCATTTGGAGCTTCCTAGCCCAAGATATGACCTTTTTCCCAAGGTCACCTGATTTTGACTCAGATCTGGAAGAGGCAGAAACCCTATATTGTACAGATCATAAATCACAAAGTACAACGAATTAGAGGTTGTCCTTTGGACAAAAGATACCTGGAGATCTTAGCTTCGTCCTGTAACAATTTCAGATCCTAAAACTTCGCCAAAACGGATTTATAGCGAAAGTGCTACGATGACTGGTTTTTGCTATATCAAGCCCTAGCATCGTAAGTGCAACAAGTGTCATACATGCCATATCATGCCTTCTTTCAGGCTAGCTCTGATACCATGTTAAATTTTCTGAATTTACTTCAATATGATCTAGGATCTTAACTGAGAGAACAACATGTACAGCATATCTACAGCATATCAATCATGGAGACAATAATGCAAGCACACAAGAGACACAAAGATTTACTTGGGGAAAACCATAAAGGTGAAAAACCACAATAACTTCCTCAGAGATAGATAGAGCAATGATACAACCAACCAATAGAGATAGCCATAACCTAGCAGCAATCCTCCTCCTCCATAAGTGCGCCTCTCCTCCTTGAGAGCATGTGTAAGAAGTGAGTGAGCAAATAGAGTGCCTCCCGCACTCTATTTATACTTGACTTGACTTGCCTTTTTACCTAACTCGTGTAGGCTCGAACTTAACCACATAATATAATGCTAACTGGGCCGACCCCCAATAGGGTGGTCTAATAACCCTTTGACCCACATGGCCGACCCCCAATAGGGTGGTCTAATAACCCTTCGACCCACATGACTTATACAGGGCCGACCCCAAACAAGGTGGTCTAATAACCCATCAAGTATAAGTTACGACACTTACAATATAAATAACGACACTTCCTTATAGAGGAATAATACCATCTCTATAGGAATATAATATACATATATGTGAAATACATTCCGAAGTTACATATACATCAACAACAAGGTCTTGAAAACTATGATCCAAAGGATGGTAGGGACACAAAAGTCCAACTGGCATAATATGCTCTTTTCAGCATTATGGGCCTACCGAACTACCGTTAAAACCGCCACAGGCTTCACTTCCTTCCAATTGGTATATGGATTGGAGGTTGTTCTGCCGATAGAGTGCGAAATCCCATCTTTACAGCTCGCTGTCGAACTTCTTCCTAACGCTACTGCTGAGGAAGAACGTCTCTTACACCTAGCCCAACTTGACGAGTCCTGCCATGATGCCGCTCTTGCTAATGAAGCACATAAGAAATGCATCAAGGCCCAATACGATAAATCATTTGAACCTCGTATCTTTAAAGAGGGTGATCTAGTCCTCACTTATGACCAGAAGCATGATAAGCTAGGATCTGGGAAGTTTGAGTCCATGTGGCATGGACCCTATGTCATAAAACGTGTGTTGGAAAAAGGTGCCTACGAGCTTGAAGATTATGATGGCATCTCTGTAGGTGAACCCCGCAATGGGATTTACTTGAAGAGATACTATGCTTGATCTCTCATGCGTAAACTTGCTTGTATATACTGTACATGGTGTGTTTTTTGTGTTTTTGTGTGGTGTGACGCATTTCTCTTTTCAAGTGTCTTTTGATCATGTTTCCGCTTCTCATACCATGTTCTGTCTGTGTGTGCAGATGGCAACGTGTTATGGACTCACAGACAGCGCCAGCCGGCATACCCTTCACCTTGCTTCGGCAGCTTGGGTACTATATTCCCCAACAGGTGAGCTCATTAGCTCAGGAGGAAGTTTCCTAGGTTTTGCGACCAACAATGCCGTAGAATATTAGGCAGTGATAGAAACTCTAGCTGATGCTATTTCCTTGGGTATGAACCACGTTGTCATCCGCATGGATTCTCAATTAGTGGTTTCCCATCTCAACCGGATATACGCCATCCGTGACCCCATCTTACTCTGTCTCTTCAGACGAGTACGTCTCTTGGAAAGGTCATTTGAATCTGTTCAATACCTACACATTCCACGAGAGTCAAACACAGTTGCTGACTCCATGGCCAATTTCATTTTGGATTGGTACATCGCACACACATAACATCCATAATATGTAAAAGCATTCATAACGTGTAAATATAATGTACAAAAGCAAACATGTAAACAAGATCACATCACTAATCATTTTAAGAACACATAATGTATAAACCGTCGATAATATATATATATATATAAATCGCTCAAAAGTAGTGTTGGTACAAAATCTGAAGCACGATGGCTTTCAGTAAGTGTCTACAACAATCTGAAGCATCATAGCTTTCAGTAAGTACAAAAATCTGAGGCCTTTAAGCTCTCAGTACAAGTCTAAAAGTGCAATCAGGTTGGGCGCCTAACCCGTACACCACCCCTGCCTTTAACATCTCTTTGATGTTGGGTGAGAAAGTAGTCTACAGTATGAGCCACCTTGCGGAGTAGGGAGTTGAAGCGCATGGATGATCCAACCCCATACCTCTGCATGGGCCTCGGTAGGTCATCAATGGCTAGCTCTGGTACCTCCATAGCCAACCCGGATAGGTTCCGATACACCTCCTCCATCTCCTCGATAGCAGGATGAACACCAATAGGAACCACTGCCTCTCCACCTCTGTCTCTCTTCACCAGAAGGGAGAGACCCACTGGTCATACGTGGCCAACATCTGCACACACATAAAGCACTTGTCAACACTACATCAAAAAAATAATATAATTCACAAAACTAAAAAGTACAAAGGTTTTGTTCTTACAGATATCACCCCATGCTGCACCCTTTGGCAGCACTAAGTCAGGATCCTCCCGAAAGTCCGTGCCACCGTATGGGAAGTCCTCGACCATGAGCATCTGGTCCTCCAGCCAGCTGAAGAACTCGGGTTCAAAAGTGATGATGGGACCCCCACCATGGCGGGTCATCAGCTTTGCCCATCTGAGCATGTGTAGATCTCTCTGATCCCTGTCATCCAGTACCACCTGCATCCGCAAGAGAGGAACCCACTCCAAGAGGAACGACACTATGATCGATCCGTATCCAAACTGCTTGATCTCCCCTCACCAACACTTGGTCAGCTGAGCTCAAATGTTTACAAGGAGACCCTCACACCAGTTGAACACCACGGGAGACATATAGTCTTCCGCATATAACATCTGAGTCCGAGTAGCCGTATGTGGAGCTTGGTTACCCGCCACCCTGGTAATAGTAAGCAGTATAGTCCTCAGTGGATGACTCACCACATCTCTGATGAGTATCTTTTCGCTGGAAGGATGAGAAGTAGAAACACAATGCTGTGACACCATGTCCTCTATTGTACAATCACTAGCCCGTGTCCCAGTGAGATGTACAGCATCTCCTCTCCAGGACAAACCGATCAGAAAGTATATGTCCTCAATGTCAATGTTGAGGATATGCTCACCTATGACAAAGTACTATTGGGTTGCATCCCAACTCTGTAGCATGTGTGTCAAGAACAGGACCTGGGCTCTCATCCCCTATACCTGGAAGAACTTGAGCAATCCACAGTTTCGCAAAGCAACCACACATTGTGGATCATTTGCGGCTTGCTCATCTTCTATCTCATGTTCTCTCTCTCGCCACTCTAGTACCATCTCTGCTTGTTGGGAACCTGCCAAAAGGGACATTTAAAGCATGTTAGGTCTTTCTCCAACTTGCACAAACTCATTTTTTGAAGCATGTTTGATGTTTGGGATTTGAGTTTTCGTCGTCGCACCTCACATTTAGGTACAGGGGAAACATCGTCGCAGGTCCCATTTTTGAGACTTGCAATGAACCAGGCTCGTCTCAAGTCCCGAAAGGGCCACTTGCGACGAGCCGAGGGCGCATTGGCCCCTCCCCAAATCATCAAAACACTCAAAAAATGAACAAAAATGGAAAAACTAAACCACTGGAAAGTTTCTAGCTAATATTTAGGCCTACCTGGTCCGGATGGTTGGTGAAATGGCGTATCGTAGCTCCCGGAATCGGCAAAGGAAGTTTTGGCTCCAAATTGGTACTTCTCCACCCAAATTGGCAATTTGAACAATGTTTCTATTTTTGTCCCATATTTCTATTTATAGAATGGAATGGAATATTCCTTTTCAAATTTTTTGATGCTTTTGGGCCATTTACTATAGTTTTGACCATTTGTCATTATATTTGGGACTATTTGACACTTTCTCTAGTTTACAGGAGTCGTAAAGTGGTCTTTTGTAGCGTTTCTCGCATTACCAACGGTAATTACAGGTATGAACACTCCTTTGAATGTTTTGTCATTATTGTTTTTGGTTTAGTCGTAATTATTGCATGAGGATGAGTTTACTCTTCGTTTGTTCTCGTACTCACCAACTCATGAGAACAAGTACCGAGTTATGATTTATCACTTTTTCGGGCTCGTTAAACTTCCACAGAAAAGGACACCCCCCGGAATCCATAGTTAAGCTCTTTTCAGACTCCCTAAAATTGAAAAGATTTCCAAGCGAACTTGTCACGTTCACACTTGTTAAAGTATTTGAATGGTCGTCTTCCTGGTGATAGTTTACCCCTTTTTTGGACCAAGGGGCACTAATTACGAAAAAGGAATACTCTAGCCGATCATGACTAGAAGAGTCCTCTCCCGCGTTGTTTTACCCTTTTTCGAGCGATGAGGCTAACTTTACGAAAAAGAACCGTTGGAGTCTTCTTTAGTTTTTTTCAAACTCTCTAAATATGAAATGACGACCGAGTTTTCCTTCTATGGACTCGTTAAATTTTCACATTGAAGGGCCCGCCATGGGACAAACCCCTCCTATCCTAGGTTTGGAAAATATTTGGGATTGGACTCATCTATGAGATGAGCTATACCAAGCATCTGGTTACCCTCATCAAGCTCGTTAAAAAACACATGAGGCACTCATCATTCATGATGGGGAAAAACGAAAGTGTTTGTGTTACATACTTTAGTGGTAGTATATAGTCGTTCTTGAACATGGCACTCATTTGCATTTGCATACAGATACTTGGTTCATCTGTTTGTCTATGAGTCCCCGCTTACTTTCTGAGTCCTGTTACTCCTCTGAGTCATTCGGAGAAAGCTTCCACTATCAGTTGCATTAGAAGTTTGCATCATTCTCATGTCAATACTGCCAATTCATGCCATGCCCATGTTCAAGAACACATTCATTACTCATTATTTTCAGTCAGTACACACGTCGTCTTGCCGTTGTAACTTTGAGTCAGTCTCACATGTTATTGTACCATCTGATCCACTCTACACATCTTTTGTCATGTTTCGTGTCAATTGATGGGGGATTCATTATGGCCCTCCTTCGACAGATTCATCCTTGTCGACTTCAACTCATCATCCAAGGATCAAATCTAGAAACCAGTCAAGTACCTTGGTCCTGCATGTCTCAATGGTAGGTTACCTCGCTTTCATCATGAGTTTACATCATTGACTCTTGATTGAAATATTTCACCTTGCGTTCGACGTCAACTCATTTATTCACACTTGATGATATAGACTGTGATACCTTGGGAATCATTGACATTAATGGTGATCTCCCTCGCACTTGTTAATAGTTTACATCAATGACCGGTAATCAAGTGGTTTCTACCATGTTTGACGTCTAGACATTTGTAATCACATGGATATATTCGTATCATTGCAGGTTCGGCTTGAAGACCCTGGGGAGTCATGTTTTACCCAGGTTGCGATGGAGTTTGTATTGAGTCGTATTACATAGATCCACTTTTTTATTGGTCGTGGCTGTGTTATCATCTCATCATAGATCTACGCTTGTGTCTAGTAGCCATGATTGTGTTCAGTCGGTCATTACTCCCATGGATCTGCAATGTATTGGTCGGCAGCCATGTTGTACTACATATGAGATTGTCAGTTCAGAGTCAATTGTACTGCAGCAGCGTCCTTCATCCGACAAGTCTTTTGCCATTATTTCTATCAAAGCACTTCACCTGTACATCCTTAATAGCTTCATGCTTTGGGGGGGATTCTATTACACTAAAATTTACACATCATGATGATTTAGTGTGTACATCCCTGAAGTCACCTAGACCAAGTGCTCATTTGGAGGATTTGTACTCAGTATGTACACCCTTTTGAGAGGTCATCGCAAGTTGCTCTATAGCAGGGTGTGACGAGGTCTGTTAATGGGAAAAAATAGCCATTTCGAGATCTTTCTTGAAGCTTTCCCATTTGGAGGCTTATCCCTGATATCTTGGAGAGCTAGTACTCGACCCCTAGCTTGTTGGGAAGATCCCCTATTTCTCTCCTACCATATCTCATTCTATCCTATCCATAACCTCATCCACTTAGTCCTATATATGTGAGTCTCACTCCCATACCAAAGGGAGGAAGACTATGGTATCTACATGCTGGTGAAATCTCTTAGGACACCTTCACTCACCTCTTGGAGAATTCATGCTTCCTTGGAAGGGCTTGGCAATCGGCTTGTGTGGAGAAGGGCTGCTACGTTAAGTCATTGGTTGTGGTTCTATATCTCTATCATGTACTCCTCTATTTTGCAGTAATACAAATGCTTTCCACCAATATCATTCTTCATGTGTAATGATGTTGTGTTGTTTACCTGCTTAACTGTTTACATAGATCTCTTATTGTATAGATGCTCTGTACTCGTTTCTCTTTTCTGTGTCTTAACAGGTCTTGCAGCTTGGATCTGACGACCTCGGGACGTGGAGCAACATTCGAGAGAAAGGATAGCGAATCAAAGAGGTAAGACATCTAGTACTTGATCCTTAAGTAGATCTAGGAAACATGTTTGTAGTCTGTTCTATTTGTTCTAGACTCGCATTGACCTAGGGAGCCCCGACTCGCCTCTAGTCGAGTGGATTTTCCAGTAACAGTGGTGGGGAAGGCTTTGGCTTCCCACAATGCCTCTTGGGTTCCCTCTTCATCATGTGGGCCTATGCCATTATGTGCATTGCAGACATTTGATTGTTCTGGTTCTTTTGGTAAATTTGACGGTGCCTCCCAGGGTTTTGGGAATGCCTGTGGGGCTGGGGCATATATTTTTCTCAATTCGCAGTGCCATTACAATTTATGGATGAATGTAGGTGTGGGTACCAATATTAAGAGCGAGGTATGTTCTCTCTAGTGTATTTTATATTTTGCAAACCTCAGGCAACTCGATCTTCATCTTATTGCGGGGGACTCTTAGGTGGTTATAGATTGGATTAATGGTTGTGGCCCATTAAATGTTATTTCTCTTTCTCCTTGGCTCGATTCAATCGGCAGATCTTTGTTGAATGATCTTTCAGGCATTCAATTTTTTCATATCCCTTGTTTGGAGAATGTTCAAGCGGATTCTCTTTTGAAACGAGCTCTTTCGGTGTCGGCTAGTAAACTTTTCTTTGAGTTTTGGGACAAGGATATTCTTTGGGACTCTGGTTGGTTCCATCTTTTCGGGCCTTGATGGGTCATTGTTTTCATTTTTTCTACTCTCTTGCTGGGGCAGCATTATGGTTCTATGTCTGTTGGGGCAACATTATGGTTCTCTGTCTGCTAGTGCAATTGTTATTGTTTTGCTTTGGTCTTCTTTTGGCTAGGGGCAGCCACTCATCTCATTTTTCTTTGTTTTGGGGTTTGTTTGTTGCCATGGATGGCAGGTCCTTTTGAGCCGATTGGTTGGATGTATGTTGTTGTTTTATTGGCTATGGAGCCTACCTTTGTATATTTCATCATATGCTTATTTATAAAGTATAGCTATTTTATGCTATTTTATCAATGTGAAAAAAAAGTGTAATAACCCATAACTAGAATTTTAACTCATATTTTACCTTCTTTAATGTGGTATCAAGTTTCCTACATCTACGCATTCCTAGTTTTGTATAGAATTATAAGCGTTTTCTATGATAAAACATCTCATTGAACAATTTCTTTTATAAAACATTGTATTGATTTCATTCAATAAACTATATTATGAATGTGAATGCTCCCGATCACGATTATGAGTGACTTACGCTTGGTCAATGAAGGTTGCTCAAATTTTAAAAACATAATACCCACTCACATCATATATTGTTCACAAATTATCTTAATGAGTAATTAGTTATAGTTTTGTCAATGTCTAACATAACACCCACTCATATGATATATCTCGTTCACAAATTAGCTTAATAAATAATTAGTTATAGTTTTCTCAGTGTATCGTGATAACTCTTTTCAAAAGGTTAGGTAAGAAATTAATAAATCACTTTATTATGTTATTTATTTTATAAATTTAAAATTGAATGTTATTTTTCATATACATTACATTTGGAAAAAACTAAGAATATGTTACTTACACATTAATACATAATACATCTTTCAATCTTAAATTGCAGGAATATGTATTTTTTATCAAGACAATATTTCTAAATACACAAATAAAATTTCATTATACAAAGTAAATTAAAGGAGCACTATCACGCTATCTTATGGCAGGGAATTTGCTACAATGCGGCTTTTTTTACTTGTTATTATTATTATTATTATCATCATCGTCATCATGATCTTTATTTTTCATTTTTAAAAGTAATTGTCTTTAATTACGCCGAAGGCATTATTCAATGAACGTCGTGTCTTGTAAATATTGTTGATTCCTCGTCTTTGTTGCGAATAAATTTGTGACACATGTCTTTCCATTCCATATTCCATACATTTACCTGGGTTTCTTTGCTACAAGAACTCGGAATCGGAATCCTAGGACAGATTCACTTCGCACAGAGGGCCTCTCTTCACAAGCAATTATCTTGTCTCTTGTCTGGGAGTTTCAATGCACCTCCCTTCTTCCCTCTCCTGTCTCCTGTCAAATCCCTTCAATGCACCACCCTTCCACCCTCTCCCATCTCTTGTCAGAGCCCTTCAATGCACCACCCTTACACACTCTCCTATCTCCTGTCATAGGCCTTCAAGCACCACCCTTCCACCGTTCCCTCGTAGTTGTAGGGACTAAATTTTCCATAAAACTACTCATTTCAATCTTAAAAGAGAAGAAGCATCAAAGCTCAAATAAATATTGTCTTGAGTTGGGAATTTTTCCATCCAGATATCAAACTGGGGAGGGCTTCACGTAATTGTAGAGAGAATTTGTGAACAGATGGAGAAAATTATGGAAGAACCAAAAGTTGAGCTTTGAGTGATCCTTGAAGGCACGAGAGGCCTTCAGCATGGGGAAGAATTCTCCCTTTTACGAAATCTTGTACAAAGCAGGATTGATCTTATGCTTGAGTCAATGTCCAGGGAACATAGAGTTCAAATAGAAGTATTTGTTGCTATAAAAACACGGATTCAATCTATTTTGCATCTATATATCAATGTCACTCAAATGGTCCTCATTGAGGGATTTGCCCAGAAACGGATGTAGAAATATTACATGTTAGAGTCAACTTCCTGCGGATGATTGTAGTTGTGAAGTTTGTACCACCAAGAGTGGATTCTGCAGCCTTTGCATTTGTGTTATTTGCAACAAATTTGACTCTGAAGTGAATACTTGTCGGTGGGTGGGTTGTGATACTTGTTCCCACTGGACACACACATATTGTGCCATTCGTGCAAAGCAAATAATTATGGATACCAGTCTTAAGGGTGGTGCAGGGTCATCTGAAATGATTTTCAAGTGTCGAGCCTTTTAAGAGGACATCATAACTATAGGGTGGGTGAAGAATGTGTTTTAGCACTGTGCACCTGACTAGGATAATGAATCTCTCATGAAGGATTTATTGACTCCGTTCGAAGAATATTTCATGGAAGTGAGGACTCTAAGGGAAGAAAAATATTTTGGAAGTTCGAAGAACTATTGGAAAATATGAAGAATGGAGCTACCGATGAGGCTGGAGTTTGCAAAGTGATGCAAGGCTTCTTTCAAAGTTTATTTTCTCCCAACACGTGGCAAGTTATTTTTATTGTACATTTATGCACAATATCCAATTGGTAAGCCTACTTTTCCATCTAAATTTTCTATTCTCTTCTCATGCATTTTTGTTTTGTCATGTTCATCTCATGTAGCATGCCTTGTGCATATCACCCCTTTAGAAAGAGATACAAAACTATTTTTATAGAGGGAAATTGAATCTACTTGCCATGCATGGTGGTTATAAGACAAGCTGAATTGAACCATGTAATAAAGCATCACCTTTTGAAATGAAATGCTAAACAGAGCCTTCATTTGAAAGAAATTGCAATTCACTATGATATTTATATTTTGGAAGCTTGTTGTACTTTTATAAGCATGGGCATAATTTGTTGTATGTGACCTCCTTCTATTCAAATATTCATGGATGGGTTTGTTATAGATGTTAAGGATTTTATGCGTCAAGCTCTTGGATACAATTTGTGGAGACTACAATATAATGATCCCCAATTGCCTCTCTGGACATTTTCCAGTCTTGAAACTCTCCCTTTTTTGATGTGAAATATTTTGCATTATTGTCAAAAAAAAAATATTTCTGACTTGGCTTTGGCAAGATGCAATATCTTCACAAAGATAAAATATAGGACATTTTGATTAGATTTCCATCAAACATGAATTTAGACTCTAAGGCAAGAATTGCAACTTGCTTGTATTTCTTTTATCATTATTAATAATGGATTTGGTCTTGATTCAATTATTAGGTAGATAATAATAATATTTGTAACTAAATTTGAAATACATTAAAAAACATGAAATTGATGGTAAGACATCAAAATTCACCAACGTTACCGCATTAAGAAAATTTGTATTTAGAACAAGTTTAAATATGTTGGAGGCATTCTTGTTGTTTTTTCCAATTGTAGTCTCTATCACTACGATGAAGAGAATGTGCAATATTTGAGAAGATAAGTAATTAAAGTCTACTTTATTCCTACCTTGAAGGCATTGCTTAAAACAATGGATTGTGCAAAGTATTCCATATATTTTGATGTTGAGCTCCGTCCTTCTACATTGTTGAGTTGTTATAGAAGTTTGCAACAGCATGCCATTACCATTCAAAATCCATCTATTGGTCCCTACACTTATCTCTATCATATTTAAATTATTCAAATCTGTCAAACTTTGGGGAGAAAGATACCAATTTGTAGCTTGTATGTTGTTAACCTTGGCGATGAAGTTCTTATATGATAATTATTCTATTTAGGTAATTGTTTTTCTCATTTTGAGATTAATATTTTTTATCTAAAACCTCTTCTCACACTTAAATTCATGTTGTTTCATATGGTTTGATCAGTCACTATGTTAACATGGCAATAACATTTTCACATTTTAGATCTATATGCAAATTACATCCTCTTCCAGATTCCTTTGGAGATTTAACTGCTCTCCAACACATTGATTTATCTAGGTGCAAAAGTTTGGAGATGCTTCCAAAATCCTTTTTGTGTGTTAAAAAAATCTCCAATACATAAATTTGTCTAAGTGCAGCAGTTAGAATTTTTTTTCAAATTCCTTATATAATTTCACATATCTCCAACGTATCAATCTATTTCTTTGCAAATGTTTAAAGATGCTTCCAAATTCCAATGGCCGTTTAACATATGGTCGATAAATCAATCTCTATGGATGCAGAAGTTTGAAGATGTTCTCAGATTCATTAGGAAATTTGGGAAATCTCTACTGCATCACTACGGGTCATTGCAAAATTTTGAAGATGCTTCCAAGCTCCTTAAGCATTTTGAAAAATCTCCAACGGGTTGAACTGTCTTGTTGCAAAAGGTTGGACATAATCCAAGATTCCTCGAGCCATGTTTAACACTCATGTTTAATTGATTTAGGTAGTTTTGGTTCATGCAGTTAATTATATGTTTATTGAGTTTTCATTTCAATTGTGAACTATATATTCCTTCCTTCATTAAAAACATTTATGGTGACACCTTTGACCACCCATTTTTAATTGATCAAACTCAATAAATAGATTTAAGTGCTTATCAATAGGTTGATTAAACTCATAAGATAGCTTAAACATAGATATTTTACCACAATGGATTCCATTCATTTATTCAATTAGAGTCAATAACTACTTAAACATAGACCCTTCTCTAGCTTAAACCAGCCCTTTATTGGGTCAAACATGCCATTCTGAATTTGGATCCCCACTTACCACCAGGCCATAGCCCAAAATTGTATTTGTGTTGACATGCAGCAGGACTTGGAGTTAGGAAAGCCTTGTTTAGTGTTCACGGTCCAAGATTGAGTTTAGACTCCTTGATGTCATGACACTACCTAGAGTAGGTCTCCCACAGTTCTGAAGATCTAGGCATTGAAACTGTGTGATAAGGATAAAACTTGCTTCTATTTAGCTTGTGTTAGCTATTTTTTACTCAATATATTGTTTTTAGGCGTTGTTCTGCCAATTTGGTTACAAGTGGTTTTTGTTCTTAAACATCCACCACCTTGTATATTTGGTAGAGTTAGAGCCACCTTGGACTGGCCAACATGTTGGAGTTAATAAGGGGGAATTAATCTTGCACAAATCAAATTATATTATTTGGCTGCAAGTTCTTCAAAGTAACCTAATTTCTTGATGGTTTTATATGTTAAAGTTGAGTCTATGTGGTTTGTCTTACTGCCTTAAAAAAAATATTTGTGGAATGCCCAAACCTATCTAATATCATATTTGACATAGAGCTTGACATTGGGAAGATTAAGGTTGCATATATGAGTTCCAATATTTGATACAATGGTAGTGTGGATAGGAGATATGTATCCATGTGCTCAACAACCTGGATGTATGTAGCATGCCAATGTTTAGATGGGTATGGATCACATCCTACAGGTACATATACCATGCCAATGTTTAGATAGGTCTGCACCAGTGTCCATAGGCATATGACCTTCGGCGAGCACACACAGATTTGATGGATCACTTCCACCCTCATCCAGGTTGTAAAATGCACCTTGATTCTCTTGGTTCTTTCATGGGAACAATGATTATCTTATTGTTTACCATCAAGCAAGGGGTTGCTCTAATGAGAGCATGCAATGTTTTCAAAGCCAAACCAACCAAGTTTCTAAAGTATGAAAAAATGAAAGATCAAAACCATTGAATTTTAGAGATCACACTTATATATCATAGAGATACCCTATGTGATAGTGTATTAAGGTTTTTAAGATTTTGTGATATGTTTTATGTTACAGTTGGAATCGTAGTGTGTTAATGTTTGTAAGAGTTTATGATATATTTTGTCACGTCCCCTCCTGTCATCCCAACCCATAGAGGGAACATGACTACAACATGGGGGTGTCTAATTATTCCCCAAGCCATAAGACTAAATTGCAATTAAAATAAAATGCATAATTAAATTATACAACAAAATTAAAACATATTAACACACACACAGACTGGAATGCATCAACATATCCATCCCAAGCAGATGATGAATCAACATGCAGAGAATCAATCCCATTCTCATTAATAACCATATTAAGATAATCATTTCATTCCATTAACATCAATAACTAGCATTCATAGCATAACACATAATGATCACAATTTAAACCACATAGAATACTTATCTTTGAAATCAATTGTCTAACAACTGGCTGTGTGAGAGCAACGTTCCACCCAACCATAGGTCTCTGTCCAACCTGTATTCTTTCAGTTGAGTGACCACCCTCGAGATGGGATGTGTATCCACTAAGGAGGAACTAAACAGGCTCACTTACAGCCATGATTTCACATAGACAGTCATGCTAAGCGAACACACAGTTGGGTTTATCAAGCATGCAATAAACCAAAGGAGGAGGATGCTCAACCAGTGAGCTCAACTACAGAGCTACAAACATCTCAACTAAACTAAACCAGTTATGGAACCTGTTGCTTGGTTTTTCAACCAAGCATGTGCAAGGATGCACCTGCTAACTAGTAGCAGCAGTCTCAATGTAAAAGTAAAAACTAATGTAAATAACAGTAAATTTTATCTAACATTAACATGTGCAAAGAAATAAAAAAACTAGATTTAAGAACAATAAACAATGAGATCTATGAGAAAAACAAGAAATTAAAAAATTTGATCTTTTGTATTAGCTCAAATGGTGAGGATGGCGAGTTTTTGAACAGCCCCAAGGTTGAGGTGCTCCAATGTCCAATGGTCTCTTCTTTTCCAATGCTTCAATGGGGATCTTCAAACTCGAAATGGGAGGCAAGGGCTCTCAAAGGGAATTTGGCAGCATAAGGATAGGATGAAATGTGGATGAATAACGAGGAGCCCCTATCACCTTTTTATAGTTTTTTGGTGATGGGGAATACCATTATGGTTTAAGGAAACCAATGGTATTGACCAACATGGTTTAGGTCTCTTTTTCCCTCTTTTTCATTTTTTGAATATTATTCTCTTTTAATTTTTGGGGGGGAATTTTGGACCCTTTTTTAAGGTTTTTTGTGTTTTTTGAGGAAAAATACATATTTTGAGGGGGAAAAGGTGTATTATGGTCTTTTTGGTGACCTTTTGAAGGTTTCAGAGGCTCAAATGGTGGAAAAAGTGGACAAAAGGGTCATGTGAATAAGGGAATGAGCTAGTGAGCACTTTTTGGGTGTTACAGATTGCCCCCTAATGTGTGAGGGCAGGAGCTCATCGTATGGCCGATAGACATCATAGTTCTTTTGTATTTTTTCTGGGGATTGAAGAAGAGAAGAGACCCATTGGAGACTGGAACAATGGTCCCTTGGAAGCTGTAAAAACTGAAAAAATACATGGCCTCAAAATGAATGAGGAATAATCTCTGATAATGGACGAGGCGGGCATACCCATGCTCATAACAAGACATATACATAACAATTAGGCCCAAGAAGGGGGACCTGAATAATACATAAAAAATATGTTGGTACATCATAATGGTTTAGAGGGGACATAATGTTGGGATGTACTCATGGTCGTACCATGACTGATCTCAATAACTAATACACTAGAAAAGAGCAACAACCATTATGAATAAGATTGATGAACTGTTGGAGCTGAAGGTGTCCAACATCTGTAAGGACTCAATGATTGTGAGGCAACTTCTGAGGGATTTATGTAACTGTATACTCGAGGGAGTATAAACCTGGGGTACATCTGAAAACTGTCGCCGAGCACAACCCTGGATATCCATAGGAATGTGTAATTGGTTGTTTCCTCAATTAGACTCTCAAATGTGGTAGAATCAGGTGATATCCGGGGTCTTCAACAAATAACAGAAAGGACCGATACCCTGTACGAGTCTCAATGATGCGATCAAGGTTCTGAAGTCAAGCATATGAGAAACAATCATTTGGAGAGGCGCTGAGGACTCCTTTCAAAATGATCCGTAGCCACTCATCACTAATGGTGATGAGTCCAAGGCACAAGGACCTTTGGGTCTATCCTCTGGAATAGATTTGGTTGGCATCGACAGAGGGAGATCGGCAACTACCAAGGAAATGATGTTTCCTTGATAGGAGCGCGAGGTGTAAAACTGAAGTGTGGTAGTACTGATGGTAGGACTGGCATACTGTGGGGATGGGGAATAACTGGGGTCATAGAGTGGGTGGACTCAAACTTCCTTTGTTCAGAGCATGATGACATGGTTGACCTGGCAGCATAGGAAACTGACTTTTAGGTGTGGGGATTATAGCTTAAAGGATCAGGGGTATGTATTGCAGACTGGAGTGACTCTGGGGGGACAAGCTGATGGATGCTATTGGGAGACTTTCAGGATGACATAGTGCAGAATACTCTGAACAAAGGTGACCATAATGGGGAAGCTGCCATATTAGTAGACATGATCTGTTGTGGCACTGAAAAGCACCGTTGGGTCCTTCTTCATAGTTTTAATGAGCTCCAAGAAGGGATAAAAGTGTGCTCTGAAATGGTACTGTCCTATGGATTTATATGTTCCCAGGACTATTCATGCTCGTGAGTGCTTTCATTTTTAAGGAGTCTGAAAACGATAAGAAGACTCTGAATTGGTGGAGGAGTACTGTCCTGTGGATTTGTACGAGCCCAAGACGGTAATTGCTCATGGTTGCTTTCAATTTTAGAGGGTCTGAAAGAGGTAAGTAGACTCCATTGGTGTTCTTTTTCGTATGTTAGTCTCTAAGGCTCGAAAAAGCATAAAATGATGCGAATGGAGAACTCTTTTAGCCGATGTGACTAGAGTATTCCTTTTTCGTAATTAGAGTATTCCGATATGACTAGAGTAGGTCCGAAAAAGGGGTAAACTTATACCAGGTAGACACCCTTTCAGATACTTTTAACGAGCATGAAAGGAAGCAAGATTGCTCCGTGATCTTTTCATTGTTTTAAGAGTCATAAAAGAGCCTAACAGAAACTCCCTAAGTGCCTTTTTCGTAAAGGAATTGCTCGGCCCGAAAAAGGGATAAAATTATACCGAACAAAAAGGTATTGGTGAGAGCGAGGAATGATCTCGGGCATCGTCACGAGCGCGGAAAACTAAATCCGGTGATGTGAGAAATGTTTTAAAAGGGGTAGCGGTCGATGTGGCAGCAAACCGAGGCAATGAGGGGAATTTTGAAAAAATGCCCAACAATTATGTGGGTGAGAGTGAGAATTAATCTCAAGCATCATCACGAGCATAGAAAACTGAATCCGGCGATATATAGATCGTCAAAAACGAGCAACGGTCGATGTGGCATGCAAACCGAGGCGACGAGTGTGTGAAAAAATGTTTCAAAAAAAATGATGGTGAGAGCGAGAAATGATCTCAAGCATCATCATGAGCGCAGAAAACTGAATCCGGTGATATAAAGAACGTAAAAAATGGGCAATAGTCGATGTGGCACGCAAATCGAGGCGACAAGTGTGTGAAAAAATGCTTAAAACAGGACCTGGTGGAATTGATCAAAGGAGTGGACTATCGTGAAGTTCTCGCCGCACTGAATCCAATGGTACCAACCGTTTGAAAAATGGATGTCGTATGATGCCGAAATGGTTGACTGAAGATTGGTCAAATTTCTATAATAGCTAGTGGACCCAATATGACATGTGTCATTTTCATGGTTGAGTTTGATAGAGTAATTTGATTTAGTTAGAGCATTTTCTTCATTTGCAAGAGATTTGACTGTCGTTTTTTCATTCTGCGAGTTTCAAGTAAGCCTATTTTCCTTAGCCTTTCAATTTATTTTCTTTTGGGGGGTGTCGGGGTCTTAGAAGTGGCGGATATTCCATGTTGGCTTGCCAATGTGGAATATCATGGGTTTTGAGTCTTTTCGTGCGATGCACATCGCGGGTATTGGCTTTAAAGCCACGATGTGCATCACGGCTACGAGTTCTTATAGCTGCGATGTGCATCGTGGATGTGGGTGCTTACAGCCGCGATGTGCATCGCGGCTATGGGGACTTACAGCCGCGATGCGCATCGTGGCTATGAGGGCTGACAACTGCAATGTGCATTGCATCCTTAAGGATTACAGCCGCGATGTGCATTGCGGCTGTGGGTGTCGAAAGTCGCGATGTGGATCACTGGCTAGGGGAAAAAAATTATTTTTTATTTTTCTAAAAATTTTCATGTTTGGTTTGGCAGGATGCTCAGGCGGCCATAGGCTTCATGGAGGGAGAGAAATATTGATGAGGAGTTGATGGAGACTATTCGGGTGAGTCCTCATGTGCGTGCGCTGTTAGCTTTGGGTGGACTACTGAAGTTCACGCAGATTCCACTTATGTGTTCAGTCAAGGACTTGCTGAACAAGTTGATTGACTTTTGGGACCCAGAGGAGCTAGCTTTTATAGTGCAAGGTGAGCGACTGGATCTCACCTTGACTGATGTGTATTTCCTTACTGGCTTGCCTCGTTTGGGTGATATAGGGGATACCCAGCCCAGGATCTCGACTGGTATGGATATAGAGGATCTCCTTGAGATATTTTTTGTTCAAGGGGCCCGTGCGTAGAATAGCGCACTGAGTGTCTCAGATCTGCGAGAGCCGAAGATGCAAGCAGTGGCGGCTTGTGTTTTGCAGGTGCTTGGTGCACAGGTGCCCCATCATTTTTTGGGGGGACAAACGATGATGGTTCATCGTGCTATGACTGGGACCTATTTTGCTTGGGGTCAGATGTTCCTTGCTTGTGTTCAGCGAGAGCTGAACAAGGTGAGGCATGAGGGAGGCAAGTTCAGTTATGCCTCTTTCCTATGTTGCTTCTTTTTCGAGCGGGTACCTACCTTGCGGCCATGTATGCCGGTTCGGGATGGACTGAGGAGTGAGCCACAGATGGTGCGGTGGGGGGATATGATGTCCCGGGGTGGTGATGGTATTCGGTGGTTCTTCACGATAGACATGTACGAGCAGTGGGAGCAGATTCCAGTCGTGATTGACGAATATCCATACTAGGGTATGGACTTCCAGGGAGACATCGAGATGCCTCGAGCTCAGGGACAAGCTTAGGGATTAGATGGAATGTCTTTGTTTTTGTTGTTCTTATCATATCATGTTTTTTGTATATTTGGTTGTGATGATAGCCAGAGATGTATATATGATATTGACATGTTTTAGTGTGGTTTACTGCAGACATGGGTCCGCTACCTCCAGCAGATCATCAGGGCCGGAGGGGACGTATGGTGGTGGTGGTACCTCCACCGGTAGTGGTACCTCCACCTCGTGTACAAGGAGTTGTGCGTCACTGAGATGATGCCATAGAGGATGTTCCTGATACCTTTGAGGATCTATTGGGTGATGTACCCGATGATGGCTGGAGAGACCTAGATCGGCATGTATTGGACCATTGTTTCGATGCTCCGCGTGAGTGGAGATCGATTTTACTGAGGGTAGCTGTGTTGGAAGCTGAGAGGAGAGCTCGAGATCAGTATGATCCAGAGGAGGAGGAGCCAGAGGAGGTGGCTGACCATGATTATGATGATTAGGTTATCTTGTATCTGCCCCCAAATGTTGATGAGCATATGGGGACGTTTTTTGTTGATACGCATTTTGTACGGCTGCTGTATTTTTTGTATATTGGGGTGCTGAGGGCACTCTTGACATTATGACTATATGATGATATATATATTTTTATGCATATTGATGCATTTTGATTATACAGTCGTGTATGCACGTGGATGCACATCTTGTCATTGCTTTTATGTCTTGTTGCATGTGGATGCAATTGTATGTTGTTTGTTTTCCCGTGGAGGCATGCTCGATGCACATGGATGCAATACTAGTGTTTTTTTTTATGCCCGTGGAGGCACATGTTATGCACGTGGATGCAATGTTATGATGATTTATTTAGTTTGTTTATTTGATTTTTTGATGCCTATGTGATGCATGCTGTGATGTCCTACATGTTTTGGTTGACATGCCAATCTAGAATGTTGTTAGCCATTTGTTCTGCTACACTGTTTAGATTTCTTGGGACATGAGTGAATGAAATGGATTCAAAGTGTCGAATCATTTGTTTAGTGCGCAGGAATTTTCTAAATAGACAGGGATCGCGTACCTAGTAACAGTTGTTGAGCTGTGAAACAAGGAGTTGGGAGTCCAGGAAAACACTAAGGTGACTTATGCCCATCTAGAGAGCAGTAGCCAGTAGACCGGTTACGTCGTCATACTCAGCTTGATTATTTGTGGTGGCACCTATGCACACTCCGTCGAGGTGGATCAACTCGTGTGAAGGGGAATAAATTACCCAAGCTGCAAAGGCGAGATTTGGAGACCAGCGACTTGCACCATCAGCAAAGCCGATATGGTAGAGTGGAATAGGGTCCATCTGTGTTCATGCAGGAAAAAATGAAAATGTAAGGTTTTGAAAGTTTACAGTGAAAAAATGAATTAAAAACTATACAACATGGACTGTGGTGTCCAGGAGATTTTTTATGGATAGAATCATTTTAGGTACAACTTGTTACGGGGGTTGCGCATGGGGTTTCCTTTTGAGTCAGTCAAAATATATGCCCCATGTCCAAGGCAAGTGTGTATGATGTATGGGCCTTGCCACATGGATTCGAATTTTCCTTTGCATGTTTTATCATGTGCTTGGTCATAAACTAGTACAAGGTCTCCTTCATTGAATGCTCAGGGGTGAACATGTTTATCGTAACGAAGTTTAGATCTGTTCTTTGCGGCTTTGATTGTTTCGAGAGCTGCGCGGTGATCTTCATCGGCCTGCTCTAAAAGAAGTAAGCATTCTTCAATTAGTGAAGTATCCAAGAGGAGTTCTATGGAAATTTGTAATGTTGGTATCTGGCACTCAATGGGAGGGACAGATTCCACGCCGTGAACCAAATGGAAGGGGGTAAATCCGGTGGCGGTTTTGGTGGACATGCGGTAAGCCCATAATGCGGAAAAAAGCATATGATGCTAATTGGATTTATGTATGTTGACAGTGCGCTGGAGGATGGTCTTCAAAATTTTGTTAACAGCTTCAACTTGGTCGTTCCCTTAGGGGTAGTAGGTGGAGGAGAAATGATGTTCAAACTTAAGGAGTGTTGAGAATTCTCTCCAAACGGAGTCCTCGAAGTGAGAGCTGTGGTTTGAGACGAGTTGCTTTGGTACTCTGAAACGAGCAATAACATGGTTGAGGAAAAAACGGGTTGTAGTGTCGGCTTTGCAATTGTAAGTAGGCATGGCTTATGCCCATTTGGTAAAGTAATCGACAACCACAATAATGTGTTTATGGCCGCCAGCTGATGCAGGATTGAAATCCATGAGGTCGATGTCCCATTTGCAAAATGGTCCAACGGTGACTACTGGATGAAGGGGGGCGGGGGTTCTTGCCTTGGGGGGAAAAAAGCTGGCAGTTTTGGCAATGTTTGATTGCTATGATACAATCAGTGAATAATGATAGCCAAAAATAACCTACGCAGATTACCTTTTGGGTGGTGGCCATTCCAGAGAAATGGCCACCGCGGGCACTGCTATGATAGTCATTAAGGACTTGTTCTGCTTCTTCTTGGGAAAGGCACCGTTGTAGGATGGTGTTGACACCACGTCGATAGAGGACATCGCCTATGAGGAGATAGCGGGGGGCATGATGGCGAATGCAACGACGTCCGTCATGGTCAATGTTGGGTCGAAGCTTCTATGTGCGGAGGTAAACCAAAATATCGTTGTACCAAGGGTCGTCTGGCAAGATGATGAATAAATGGTCGTCAATTAGATTGGTTTTGATAGCTGGTGATGACGATGAGGATGGTAGGTCCGTAATGAGTTGAGCAAGTGCTAAATATTTGGTGCTCTTCGGGGTTTTAAAAATCAGGTCATGTTCTTGTAGGATAATCACCCATTTGGCAACACGGCCTTGCAGAAGGCAGCGATTCAAGAGATAGACCATCGGGTTGGAATTTGCAACAACTGTGGTATAGCTGAGGAGAATGTAATGGTGCAATTTCTGTACTGAAAAGATGATGGCGAGGGCCATTTTCTCTTCATGTGGGTAGCACAGTGGTGGGCCTGATAAGGTTTGTCTCACATAGTAAATGACATGCTCTTGATGAGCAGAGTCTTCCTGGACAAGTACTCCAGAAACAGCGTAATCAGATGCCGAAATGTAAAGGATAAAGTCTCTTGTGAAGTCTGGAGGAGAAATCAAGGGGGCACTTGTAAGTGCTTTCTTCAAACCTGTGAAAGCTCCTTCTACTTGGTCGTCCCATACAAAACGGGTATGAAGGCGTAGCAAACAGAGAAAACCGTGTACTGTCATGGCGTAATATGGGACAAAGCAACAGAGGAAGTTGGATTTCCCCTGAAGGCTTTGTAGTTGTCTTAGTGTATGAGGTGATGGTAGATCTACTATGGCTTGGACCTTTAGAGGGTCGACAGTGATCCCTTTTTCTGAAATGATGAAACCCAATAGACGTCCTGTTGGAATGCAAAAGACACACTTGAGTGGGTTCAAACGGATTTGGTATTTGTGACAGCGCAAGAATACTTGTCGGAGGTCGTCTAAATGGTCAGATCGTTTCTTAGATCGAGTTGTGAGTTCGTGTAGATAAACCAATATGATGTTAATCAGGTCATGAAAATAATAAGTCATAGCTCGCTGAAAAGTGGCTCCGGCATTCTTGAGACCAAAAGGCATGACGTGATAGGCGAAGGTGCCCCATGGGGTAGTGAAAGCGGTCTTGTATTGATCTTCCTTGCGGATGTGGATTTGGTTATATCCAGAGAAACCGTCCATGAAAGTCGGTATCTCGTGTCCCGCACATGCATCAATTAGCTAATCAATAAATGGTGTTGGGAAGTTGTCTTTGGGACAAGCTAAATTGAGGTCTCAGAAATCAGTACAAACACGTATGGTGCCTACTTTCTTGTTAAATGGAACTGGGTTAGAAACCCAGGTAGTATAAGCAATGGGGTATATGAAGCCTGCTACTCGAAGCTTCTCAATTTCGGCTTTCATGGCTGGAAGCTTGGATGGGTGAATGGGGTGTTGTTTCTAGCGGACCAGAGATATGTTGGGCCAAGTATCTATATGATGTTCTACAATGGTAAGATCAATATCAGGCATCTTGGTGTAAGACCAGGCAAAGACATCACGAAATTCTTGGAAGAGTTTCTTATAGGCTTGGGTTTCCTTTTCAGTGCATGATGTGCCTAAAGAGATAAGTTCAGGTTTTCCGGGGGTGGTGGAGATGTCGATTTTTATGATCGACGAAATGTTGGCCATATTACCTTCTTCAAAAGCATCTGGGGCTGGGATAAGATATTTGAACCAGTCGACCTTGGTTGGTAAGAAGTCTTTGGATTCAACAGACAGTTGTTTTTCCATGGTGGAGGTAGATGCCTCAGGGATGAAGTATGATCGATGGTGCATATCATCCCAGGGGTAGTCTGGCGTAGTAAGTGTTTCTAGGATTTCCTCATCGCTACAGAAGTAGTGCATCATCAAATTAATTGGTTCAGGCTTATAGGTGGTTGAAATCATATAAATGGTATTGATTTCATCTGAAGGGGAAGATTTTGGTGGGAATATCTCCTCAATGAGTGGGGGGGATATCTCTAGGTCAGCATTATTCAGTTCGTATAGTGCTGCTCTATAATCTGGGAGATCGGGGCATTGATGTGAATAATGGCCATAGATGCCACAGATCGCACAAGGGTGGTTTGTACGTAGTGATTTATCTCGAGGCTGAGGGGGTAGCTGAAGTTTAACAACTGGAATGTTCGTGTCATCATCCAACATATTCATGTGTTCTTGAAGTGCTGGTAATTGTGGACATAAATGGGTAGCATGACCCATATCGTCGCACAAGGAGCACTTGGGGGGTATACGGATTGTTGGGGGATTCTTCACTAATTTGGGAGTCACTGGGGGGGTGCGAGTTATGGGTCCAGTGGTGTAGGTCTGTGGACCTCTACCCCCAGTGTGGTGAGATTGAGGGGGGACATAACTAGATGTTGATGTAGTGGCCCCTATTGGAGGTGGTCGATTTTGGGGGTTCGGTACACCAAGTGGTTTATGGTTCGAAATATTGATGGGTTGTATCGGTTGTAAAACAATGGTCGGTGTCGGTGGAGCGATTGGGGCAGGTAGGTACCATACGGGTAATCCTAACGTTAACCCTGGAAGGTTAAGTGTAGCCATTACTGACGTGCTGGCAACTCCTGAAAATGGAAACAAGAATGGGATAGTGTGAATCGATGTTGTTCCAATATGACTAGGCACTGTGGGTGGTTGTGGCAGTGGTTGAGATTGTTGAGTATGCTGCTGTGTTTTGTGCGAGAGGGTGCACAAATCAAATATTTCAGTTATCCGCAGAGGGGGTGGGATAGATGGGAAACTGGAGGTCATGGGAGTATCCGAATATATCCCTTGTCCGATTGAGGAGACAAACAATGTGGGTGCACTCTAAACAGGTTGTTCGATCATAGGGAGAACATTTTCAGGTGCTATAAGGGCATTAGGATCATAGTATGTTATCTGGTCAATTTTGACTACACGTCCTTCATGGGGAAACATCATGAGGTGAAAGACGGAAGAAGCGACAACTTTCATTTTATACATGTAGCTTCGTCCCAAAAGGAAATTGTAATCAAGTTGGGCATTGATGACCTATATATCTATGAGAACCAGTTTTCCCCCAAGCTATATGGGCATGTTGACTAACAGACCCTGAGGTTGAGCTGCACGACCATCGTAAGCTCGCAATGCGGTAGTGGATGGTTGTAGTGTTGAGGATCCAAGTTTCTGCTAGACAAAAGTCGACATAACACAGGTGGAGGCACCTTCATCGATGATGCATCGATGAACGACAAGGTTTCCAATAGACACAAAAACTTGAAAAGCTAGTGATGAAGGTAGAGGAGGTTCGGCTTGGTCTAAGTCGAAAGCCATCATATTGGATTCGTTAGGGTCTATGGCACCAATGGCGGACAACAACAATTTTCTTTATGTAGGACAAGTTTTTAGGACTTCTAAAGCGGACATAGCGGTGGGGGACTGGGCTAAGTCTTCTACAATGTTGTAGTTCAAAGCTACACGAGCGTTAGGATTGTTGTTGATCCATTTAAAGGGAAGTGAGGGGCTTTTGGACCCCCGTCCATGGGCATACTAGGTATGTGTAGTGGCTGATCAGCTGGGAGGGTGCTTGATGATGGATCAGTAGGTGTGGTTTCAGGGGCTGGGCCGTATTGGTTGCGGTGAGTTTGAAGGTTGACATCATTTGATGACATCATTAGCAAATGGTGAGTGTTGGACTCTGTATGCTGGTAATCAGTTTCCATATAGGTAATTTGCTGCTATGGTGTAGTGGATCCGTGTGGGGGATCCATTGGGCGGGTGTTTACTACTCCTTGGTTGGGTAGAGGATTTTGCAATATCATGGGTTGCGGCTGAGGAGGTGGTGTTGGTTGTGCAGCGTGTCCTTGTTGTTGGGCATCATTAGTCTAGAGTTGACGTGCTCGGTCTAGATGGGGGCAATTATGCATGTAATGGCCATATACACCGCATTGGAACACAGGTTGTTTGTTCTCAAGTTAGGATTTTTGCCATGTTTTGGTGGATGATTAGGGTTTTGATTTGGAGGAGCAGCGTTATTGTTGTTGGGAGGATTAGGTGGCTGTCCTCCTTGGTTTTGTTTTTGCTTATTTCCGCAGTTGCGTCCTCTTCCGCGATTTTGTTGACCTCCTTGATTACACTGGTTGTGCTGGTTTTGAGGTTGGCTTTAATGTGGATATACATGTCCTTGGGCAGTAGGTGGGTTTTGAGGTCATGCAGGTGTTGGAGCAGGCTGCGGTGGATAATAAATAGGAGGGTTCTGAGGTGGACCTAGGGCTTGTTGTGGTTGTTGGTAACCTTGAGCTATTGGAAGTGTTGGAGTAGGAGGTGCTGCCTATTGAGGGTAATAAGCCAATTGGGCTTGTGGGTGAACCGGAGTCTGAAAGGCCTGCTAGTTATAATATGGAGGTGGTACATAAGCTATGGTGCTTTCCCATAACATTGCGGTGGACATGAGGGTCCATGGGTGTGGTAGGTGTGTATCATTGGAGCATACGAAGTTGTAGCTCCAGAATGAGAGGTGGCCCTAGAAAGATCTGGGGCGTTGATGGTACTCATCATGGTGAAAGGTTTGTTTTGTGCCGCAACCTGGCCAATGATACCGTTGGCGGCATGGGATTCCCCCGGCGTGTCATTCCAGGATGGATCGCCGCGCGGGGCGTCAGGTAATATTGTGTATAAATATCCAGACTAGGCATATATCAGGTCGAACTGCTGAGCTTTTAAAATGGATTCTTCTTTTGACTAGGGTCGTTCATAATCTACATCCTTGGCTATGAGAGGGAGGAGTGATTTCAGGAACCAATCCAGGAAGATACGGTCATCTAGCTTAATCTTGCAGAGACTACGACATTTACGCCACTCATGCATATGATCTGTGATATGGGTGGCCGTATTCTGTCTACAAGATAGTAGGATTTCTACTCCTGCATCATAACATACGGGTAGTTGAAATAATTGTAGGAAATTTGAGGTGAGGGATGTAAACATGGGGTGCGTCCCATGTGGCTGCTCAATATACCATTTGGAAGCTGAGCCAGTGAAATTTCTTTGTAAAATTTGGAGTTGAATAGAATCATCGACTATGGAGTTTGAGGAACACCATAGGTGAAACGACATGATATGGTTTTGGAGGTCTTTCCCAACCTTCCCTTCAAACTTTGGGATGTCGGATGGGAGCTTTGTGGGCATGCAGGTGTTAACACCCAAAAAGTGTTCACTACCTCATCTACCACATTACATGGCTCATGCAATCTATTAACACCCAAAAAGTGTTCACTACCTCATCTACCACATTACATGGCTCATTTGTCCATTTTCCTACCATATTTCCCTTAAAAACCCTAAAAATCCCACTAAAAAGCCTCCAAAAGGCCTAAAATGCCTCCAAAAGGCCACAAAACCATTAAAAAAGCCTCAAAAAGGCTAAAAAACCCCTTTTTCCTCCAAAAATATCCAAAATTCCTCTAAAATAGCAAAAATCCCCTAAAAAGGGAATAAAAAACATAAAATAATGAGGAAAATGAGGAAAAAACCCTATACAGCTGCCCTAAACCATATGGTTCCCAAAACCATGGGTCAGCACTCTACCACCAAAAAACTATAAATAGGTGATGGAGATCCCTTATTAGACATCCACAATCATAAGCACCCTTACTCTGCCAAAATCTCTCTTGAAACCCTAGCTCACCATTGAGCCACTTTCACCTTGAGAGCCCCTTTTGGCCCATTTCCACCATTGGAGAAAGAGAAGGAGCACATTGGAGCTTGGAGAAACCCTCTTGGACATTGCAAGAGCTTCACCAACCTTCACATTGGAGGTAATATTAATACAAATACCATTATTTACATCTTGTTGTTTGTGTTTCATGCACATGTTTTAGAGTAGTTTTACATTTCTGTTTTATCATAATAATTTCCATTTACTGAACTGCTACTAAGGAGTCCCTTCTCCTTAGTAGTTGCTCATTTGCACAAGCTAGGGGTAAAACCCTAGCTACAGCAGGGCCAAGTAGGGTCATGTCTAATGGGATCATTTGTTAGCCTTGCCAAGTCTGGTAGGTTAAGGCTGGACATAAATGGAAAACGGGCATAGGGGTGTGACATGGTGGGTGGGGCATGCCACTGCCCCCATGGGGGAGATTAGTTATAAAAGGGATGTTCCCTCCACCTAAATATGTGTGAGAGGAGCCAGTGCCTCCAAGTGCAACATGAGTTACAGATGGGTTTGGGATGGTTCTAGTAATTACTAGGATCTGAGTAGTGGCAGTGATGGTAGGTGTAGGTCCCATGTTGGGCATCCTTAAGGGAGGAGTGGTAGTTGTGGCTACAATGGTGGTCATTGTGGTGGCGGGGGTGGACGATGTTCCACCAACAATCCCTGTGAAAAAGTTGTCATAATGTGAACCAGTCATGGGGCTAGTGGGAGCGGTGTATGCAGGATTTTCGGATTCTGCCTCAGAGTCAGATGTGAAATGAGGCGCGTCAGAATCGGATGATGGGGCTCTATGCCGATGACGTGTGGAGTCAAGGGAACCGTACTGTGGGGGGTCTCCCCACAAGTGCTGAGAACATCTCGGGGAATCAATGGTGATAGTTGTCTATTAAAATTAACTAGTGGTGGTGAGTGTGAAGCTCAAAAAACCCTAATGCAATAGTGTGTGCAGGAGGGGAACGTAAAAAAAAATAATGGCACTCAGGCCAACAACCAACCTCAAAACACTTACTATAACAATTGTGCTATAGTAAGTGGAGTAATAAAAAAATGTGGTCAGAAAACCAACATGCAAACGGCTCCTAAAAATAGAAAAAAGGTGTACTGAATGACCAAAGGGAGGTAATGGAGCATGCAAACACTTAACTAAAAATTATTATGACTCAACAAGATATATCCTCTGCAAGGTGATGAAATCCAAGTCAGACAATATAAATTGTAGAACCAAAGGCTAGATATCCCCCTACCGGGAGGGATACCAGGTAGTCAATCCTAGAAAATGGGCCACTAAGATACCTCGTTCATGACACGTCCGATTCGGTGAATCTGCAGCTCTTGTTCTATCACCGTTGTACTCCCATAAGGGTGGTACAACGAGAACAACAAGTAGGTATCCTTCCATGACTGAATGGATTGTGTTATTCCACTCAGGCCTTCGGAACCAGTCTGGCTACTTCAACCCTCCTAAGGGAGAGGCCTTCCTGACGAATTGGTTTTAAACCGTGCCAACAAATACTAAGGGATTTTGGTACCCTCAATGTCAACCACTATGTCTCAACATGTAAGTGAGTGAGGGGTGTTATTTGTATACTTATCCCCTCAGTCCTACCTAACTACAATATTCTTTTTGTGTTCCCCAAATGGGATTAGAATGTTGGTTGAGTTAAGAGAATTTTAAGGCTCACTTGAAATTATTGTGACAGATTGTGTGCTGGTGTGGTTGTATACCAAAACAATTTGCCTCGCATGGGAGATTTAATTACAAACTAAAATAATGATTTTAATTTGCAAAAAATGAAAGACGCTTTCAAATGTAAATGCTTGTTTCAAAAAATATGGATTTTTCAAAAAAATTTAAGGGAAAGCAAATAACATAAGCAGAAATAAATGGATTTCTAAAGCCTTTCTTGGGCAAAATATTGAGCAATTCAAAAATATGATTCTAACTTTGCAAAGTATGAAACTTACAACCTGAAAAATACTTAACAAATCTTTCTTTCACTTAACTGAAAATTTTCAAAAAGATAAATAAAGCATATAACATAATATAAATTTATAATGCTACAATAATAAAACACTTATGCTATCAAAAAATTGCAGAAAATAAGGCTGGAAAAAATGGGCCGAACGAAACAGGAAATATCGCGGCTGTGAGGTGAAAAGCCGCGATGTGAATCGCGGCGATATGGGCAAAAGACCCGATGTGAATCGCGGCGAGGTGGGAAAAAGCCGCGATGCACAGCGCGGAAAAAGGTCGAACAACCGCGATGGACTGCGCGGGAAAAAGCCGAACAACCGCTATGGGCCGCGCGGAAAAAAACCAAACAACCATGATGGGCCGCGCGGAAAATAGGCGCGAGGGCGGGATGCGCAGGGTGACTGTAGGTCTGAAAGTCGCGATGTACGGACGGAAAATAGTCATCGTAAAATGAACCCAAAAATTGAAATTTTGGGTTGTTTTAAGCTGCAGAAGAAGCCAAAGGCTAGAACAGCAATGAAGAGGCTGACTAATATGGAATATCTACAACTTTAAAGGGAAAAAAAACTAAAATATAGATCTAAATAAAATATTTTAAAGTTCGAAAACCAGTGGAGTCGCCAAAAACTGTTGCTTGGTTTTTCAACCAAGCATGTGCAAGGATGCACTTGCTAACTAGTAGCAGCAGTCTCGATGTAAAAGTAAAAACTAATGTAAATAACAGTAAATCTGATCTAACATTAACATGTGCAAAGAAATAAAAAACTAGATTTAAGAACAATAAACAATGAGATTTATGAGGAAAACAAGAAATTAAAAAATTTGATCTTTTGTATTACTTCAAATGGTGAGGATGGTGAGTTTTTTAGCAGCCCCAAGGTTGAGGTGCTCCAATGTCCAATGGTCTCTTCCTCTCCAATGATTCAATGGGGATCTTCAAACTCGAAATGGGAGGCAAGGGCTCTCAAAGAGAATTTGACAGCATAAGGATAGGATGAAATGTGGATGAATAATGAGGAGCCCCTATCACCTTTTTATAGTTTTTTGGTGATGGGGAATACCATTATGGTTTAAGGAAACCAATGGTATTGACCAACATGGTTTAGGTCTCTTTTTTCCTCTTTTTTTTTCAATATTATTCCCTTTTAATTGTTTTTTTGGAATTTTGGACCCTTTTTTAGGGTTTTTTGTGTTTTTTGAGGAAAAATACATATTTTGAGGGGGGGGGAAGTGTATTATGGTCTTTTTGGTGACCTTTTGAAGGTTTCAGAGGCTCAAATGGTGGAAAAAGTGGACAAATGGGTCGTGTGAATAAGGGAATGAGCTAGTGATCACTTTTTGGGTGTTAACAAAACCCACAATACCTACCACACCCAACACAAGGAAAGTCCCCTTCTCTGCTGCACAGTCCCTTAGGTGCCCCTTCCTTCCAGTGCTCTTCAGGGTGGGAATAGAAAGGTCCAGCTGCTAATTTCTTGAGATTCTAGCCTTCACTGGGTTTATCAAGCAATCCAATCCTCTGTTCAAACATTCACACTTGGATTTTCTCAATTCGATGGCCAAATAACTCAATCTTGTAATTGGATTTCTGGGCTATAAAAATTGGGTTTTCCAATGGATTTAGGGGTATATAATACTCTCAATTTCGCCCCAAGGTTCATATCTATGGATCCCCCATTGTATTTTTACTGTCAATACAAAATTATGGGCGTTTATGGCACTTCAGAACATGGGTTGATTCACAGTTGCGATTTCTGGTTTTTCTCAGTACTGGGCATGTGTAATGGATGAAAACTGAAGCTTAGAATGGGAATGAGGAAGAACGAATTCCCCTGAGGTAGGGTGACTTGTGGGTCAAGAAAAACAGAGTCCATACCTACCATATGAATTTCTGGGTTGCCCATGCTCCATTGAAGCCATGGACTGATTTCTTCAACAATTGTTTTACACAGAATTAAATGTCAGCAAAGAAAGTCAAATGGTTTCACAGGATGACATTTGGCAGCATATGTTTCAACCCTACAAACCCCTCACCACTCCCTAATGGAATACACATGGACCCTTCTCATTAGTTGCTTCCATAGCCAGTTTTGGTATTCTATTGCAATATTAATATTTACATCAATTTACAATATTCCATGGCTTAATAGCACATGGATGGAAAAATATCAAATACTTGTCCATTTTAAATAATATCCGAGCATACACTAGCAGAGCCTTGGCCTTGAGCTCCACGCTAGGGAAACATACATCGTATGTATACAATATTTACATTAAAAGCCAATATATATCCCAAGGGTCAAAATGAGGTACTACATTCCCCTCCCCCTTAGAACAACACCATCCTCGATGTTCTCAAAACTAAGCAAAAATGGGAATGCCTCTCTCATGGCATCCTCCAGCTCCCATGTAGCCTCATCGAGACTAAGGTGCTTCCATTGGACCCTTACCTACCCAATGGCTCTATTCTGAAACAATGTGACTTTCTTGTCGAGGATGTGCATAGGCTCTACTTGAAACTCTCCCTCAGGTTCCACCTGTATCACATTCCAATAAATCATATGATTAGCATCATGTACATACTTCTTAAGCAAAGATACATGGAAAACATTATGAGCTCTTATATTAGCAGGAAATGAAATTCTATATGCAACTGGCCCTATCCTATCAAGGACTTCAAATGGCCCACAATATCTTGGTGCCAGCTTGGCACAACTCCCCAACTTGAGAGAAATTTTCCTTGGTTTCACTCTCAAATAAACATGATCCCCAATCTAAAATTCCTTGTGCACTCTTTTCAAATCTGCATAACTCTTTTGTCTATCCTGAGCTGCCTTTAAATTCTGCCTGATCTTAGCAACTTCCCGTTCCATTTCCTTGATCATTTCTATCCCAAGTACTACCCTTTTCACCGGACTATCCCAATTCATTGGAGTCCTGCATCCTTTGCCATACAATGCCTCAAACGGACTCATCCCTAATGATGCATGATTCCCATTATTGTATGCAAATTCTACCAAGTGTAGGTAATCTTTCCACTTGGATGGTTTATCCATCACATACATTCTCAGCATGTCTTCAAGAACCTGATTCACCCTCTCAGTTTGGCCATCTATTTGAGGATGATATGTTGTACTGAAATTCAACCTAGTTCCCAATTCCTAAAATAATCCCTTCCTGAAATTGAAAGTGAACTTTGTATCACGATCAGAAATTATTGCCTTGGGCAATCCATACAATCTGAATATCTCTCTCATGAAGCTATTTGCAATGTCATTAACCTTATGAGTGGACTTGACTGGAATAAAGTGAGCTACCTTTGATAGCTTGTCCACCACAACCATGATTGAATCATGCTTCTTCACTGTCATGGGAAGACCTGTTATAAAATCCATAGAGATCACTTCCCACTTCCACTCTGGAATGGGTAAGGGTTGCAACAATCCTGCTGGATGTTGGTGTTCTTCCTTGATTCGTTGGCACTTTTGAAATCTAGCAATTTACTCAGCTATGTCCTTCTTCATACCATCCCAAAAGTATTGCTTTCTTGCTTCGGTTATAGTCTTTTGATATCCCAGGTGTCCAGAATATGGCATTTGATGTATTTCATCCATCACAAGCTTCTTCAAATATGCACTATTTGAAATGACAGTCTGGCACCCTGATAAATGAGAACATCGTCATCACCCAGCTGATATCTTGCACATGCTTCATCCACATTACCCTGCCGCAACTTCTCTTTAATTTGAAGGAAAGCTTCATCACTCTTTTGAGCTTCAAGAACTCTTGTCTTCAAATCTGATTTACACACACTTAATGCTGCAACATGAAATTTTCTGCTAAGAGCATATGCAACCTTATTCTCTTTCCCTTTTATATGCTTAATTTCAAAATCAAATTCACAAAGGAATTCCATCCACCTAGCTTGCCTAGCATTTAAGTTTGGTTGGTCAAACAAATACTTCAAGCTCATGTGGTATGTCCTAAGCTCGAATCTTCTTCCCAACAAATAAAGTCTCCACATTTTGAGAGAATGTACTAAGGCTGCTAATTCTAAATCATGTGTGGCATAATTCTTCCCATGCTCTTTTAATTTCCTAGAATTATAGCAAATCAAAAATCCTTCTTGCATGAGCACTCCACCTAGCCCTTCAATGCAAGCATCCGTGCACACTACAAAGCCCTTCCTTGGATCTGTCATCTTCAAAACAGGGGTGCTGGTAAGTAACTCCTTTAACTACTGAAAACTTTTCTCACACTTTTCAGACCATACAAATTTGACATTCTTCATCTGCAATGAAGTGATTGGATGAGCTATCTTCAAGAATCCTTGAATGAACCTTCTGTAGTAACCAGCAAGACCCATGAAATATCTAACATCTGAAACATTCCTTGGAGTATTCCAATCCATGATGGCATTGATCTTCTCCAAATCAACTGCAATACCCTCTTCTGAAATGACATGACCCAAGTACTACACCTTCTTTTGATAGAATTCACACTTGCTTAACTTGGCATACAACTGGTGTTCTCTAAGGACTTGCAACACCATTTTTAAATGCTCAGTATGTTCTTCTTCATTCCTTGAATAGAAAATGATGTCATCCAAGAATACAATTACAAACTTATCCAAATATTTGTTGAAGACACTATTCATGAGACACATTAATGTGGTAGGTGCATTGGTAAGACCAAATGGTACCACAGTGAACTCATAATGACCATATCTAGTTCTGAAAGCCATATTGTGAATGTCTTCCTCCTTAATCCTCACTTGATGGTAGCTAGACCTCAAGTCAATCTTTGAAAACACTTTAGCTTCCTTCATTTGATCAAATAAGTCATCAATTCTTGGCAATGGATACTTATTCTTGACTGTCACTTTATTTAGTTGCATGTAATCAATACACAGCCTTAAAGTCCCATCCTTCTTCTTAACAAATAGCACAGGTGCTCCCCAAGGAGATACACTTGGCTTGATATACCTCTTGTCCATTAACTCTTGTAGCTGCATCTTTGACTCTACCAATTTCGGTGTGATCATTCTATAAGGAGCTTTGGAATTTGGTGTTGCCCTTGGAACAAGATCGATGGTAAAATCAATATCTCTCTTTTGTGGCAGTCCTGACACTTCATCCGGAAACACATCTTTGAACTCTTGCAACAATTGGAAATCTTCTATCCTTAGTCCTTTGTCCTCTGATGAATCTGATATATGAACTGCATATAATTGGCAACCTTTTTTATAAAACTTATTCAACTGTAAGGCTGAAATATGTCTTACTGAAACTTGTTTGGGAATTCCTCTTACCAATCTTGGTCTTCCCTCTTCATCAATGCATTCAAGTGCTTTCTCATAACAATCCAACTTGGCTCTATGTCTTTCCAACCAATCCATGCCAATTAAGGCATCATAATATCCTAATGGTAGTACATTTAATTCTTCATGTGTGTGAAGTCCATTCAATTCTATGGGGCACTCCACCACTACTTCACTTACTTTTCTCTTGGTCCTTGTCGCTAATTGAACTATCCAAGACTTATTATGCTTCACTTTCCTAAGAGAACAAACTTCAACCACTTTTGGAGAAACATAACTATGAGTAGATCATGGATCGATTAAAACAGAAATAGATTGCTTAGCAATCTTACCTTCAACTTCCACCACTGCCGATTGATGGTCTGCTTGGTGATTATCCAATGCTGCATGAATTCGAGGCGTTTCCCTTGCCACATCTTCCACTGTAGTTTCTCCCCTTAAGTTGTGCAAACTTCAGGGATTCTCCTTCCAATGTGGACAATCTTAAAGCATGTGATTTTCTCCACATCCCCAACACTGAAGTGGTCCTTTTGATGCTTTATATGCTACTACTATTGGCTTGAATCCACTCCTTGCTTGCTGCCCCTACGGAAAGGTTCTGGGTTGATTTTTGAATGGTGGTTTGAAGCCACTTTTCTTTTGATCAAACCTCCCTCTTGGATTTCCTTTCCATGCTGGGTGAACTTCTGATTTTCCTTTATTCTACTTATAGCAATGTATTGTCATTCTAATGGCTTCATCCAGACTTGGTGGATTAACAAACTCAGTCCTATCTTTGAAACTGTGAGGTAGAATCCAAGGAAACATTGGATCTTTATCCTCTCATATTTGATATAGTCCACATACCTCAACAATTCCAAAAATTTGTGGACATGCTCTTCCATATATTTCTGTCCCAACCTGAGTTCATTGAACTCTTTTCTCTTACTGTCATAATACCGAGCAGAAAGGTATTTTTCCTTGAAATACTTCTTAAATCTCTCCCAACTAATCTTCCTTTCATTGATCCCTTTAACTTCCAAGAGGTTATCCCACCAAATTGAAGCTCTTCCATTTAGATTGTAAATAGAAATTCTGGCATTTTCATTTCCTAAGTAATCATGAATCCTGAAATATTTCTTCATCCCAAGAATCCATGCCTCTTCCTCTTGGCCTGTCTTGTCTTCTCCATCAAAAGTGGGAGTCCTTTCCTACCTGAATTCTCCCTGTGGAATTCCTTTGGAATTCTTTCTTCCATCGAACCTGCTAGAAGTATTCCTTAGAATTCTTTGAGATCCCCTAGAGTCACATGACTTGCTGGAAGAAGATCTTGAGGAAGGTGTTCTACTCTTTTTGCTCACAAAACTCTTCCTTGGGCTTGGAGTCCTCTTCCTTGAACGACCTCTAGAGCGACTCTATGCATCTCTTCCTTCTTCACCTACATTGATTGGGTTGGACCCAAGGTTTATCCTCTGCTTCATATCAATGAGGCTCTGCAAAATAGCAGCATTGAGCTAGTTCTGTTCTTCTTGAGCCTTCATCAACCTTTCATTGAAGCTTACCATGGTCTCAACCAAATTCTAAGGAGTTATTTGCTCCCTTCTCCCATTGGATTCAGTCTCAGCATTCCCTTCTTGTACATTTTCAACTAGCATATCTTCATCATTCTCATAAGGATCTTGAGCATCATTTATGGTCACCATTTTCCTTTGGAGACCCTTTCCCTGTAGTCTGCTTCTGCTACACTATTCAAACCTTATGAGCTTCAAACATTGTGCATTATGAAAATATTTATTAGACATCTTAGGAATGCATATAGAAACATACAACATCAATATTTTAACAGAATTAACTCATGGAATAATTCTCAAAGATATCATGTCTTCATTTCTTTTACCCATTCATGCAATTATGGAAATTGCCCATATTGTCAACAATTTGACAAAATAGTCACTGACACTTTTCTACTCTAAATATCTATTATGTATGATAACCCCATTCAAATTTTGGTTATGCACCATTGTTCCTTGTTGGATAAGCTTTCAAATGCCTATCCATGTGCTCCATTCTGACTTCGGGTGGTGAAACTACATTACTTCAAAAATGACAATTTTCATCAAAATTTTGCACTTTTACACAGTTGCAAAATATCCTGAACTGCCAACTTCAGTTACTTGTAGAAGCAAATCTAGAAATATTCAGGAAAACTTTTCTACCAGGAAAAGTTAGTCCATACAACAAGGAACACTCAGCAACTTGCATATCTCTGTTCCGATGCAACATTCATCTTCTATAAATTTCTGGGTTTGACTACTTTTCACTATTAACTTTTTCCAAAATTTCAAATTTTGGGCCAAAAATGGCTATTTCCCAAACTGGGCATTTCTGGAAAATGTTTGTCTAACGTGAATTGTTTATTTTAATGAGAATATGACATGTTGAGTTCAGTAAATTTCTTGAATCCTTCATCTAAGGTCACTTTCATCCATTGCAAGCTTTTCAAATTCTCCAAAAAGTGGCCCGAAATAGTGCTTTTTGGCCTTTTCACTTACCACGACTCCACATCCTTTGGATTTTGGCTCCAAAATTCCAAACATAACATTGTGCCTTCTCCATGGCTGCTCATATCAATTTAAGCTCAATCCGACCTTCTGTCAAGCGTCAGGACACCGGTTTGTAAAAGCCATTAATTCCAATTTTATGCCAAATTGGAGCATAATGGGCTCAGGATCTTCACTAGTTCTTTCATTGCCTTCATAATGGCCTCAGAATGCCATTGAAATCATCCAATTCTAATTTTGCATGCTCCTGCTATCCAAAAATCGAGTTTTGGGCTCTATTTATTTTTATTTTTTTTCGCAATCCGCAATCGCGAGTGTGGAAACGCCAATTTTCAAACTTTGGGAAATAACTTTTCCGCAATTGCGGGTGCGAAAATCCCAATTTTCCAACTCTGGAAAATAACCTTTCTGCAATCCACAATTCGCAATTGCGGGTGCGGAAATGCCAATTTTCCAACTCCGGAAAATAACCTTTCCACAATTCGCAATCTGCAATCCGTCCTCCGAGTGTGGAAATGCCAACTTTCGACCTCGGAACATGTCACTTCCGCAATCCGCAATCCGCAATTTGTACTGCGGGTTCGGAATTGCGAAACGTCAGAAACGCAAATTTGTAATTTAACGTCTCCGCAATCCGCAATGCAGGTTCAGAATTGCAGAACATAAAAAACACAACTTCGAAATTTGACGTTTCCGCAATCCGCAATCCTCAATGCGGGTTTGGAATTACGGAATGTCAAAACGTAATTTTGAAAGTGTTGCGTTTCCACAATCCGCAATTGCGGAAACACCTCAGTTTCGACAAACTTCCAGAGCTCATATCTCCCTTGTCTCTTAACCAAATGAGTCACGTCTGGTACCGTTGGAAAGCTCTTGGAGATATCTATGCAATGGTGTGATCCTCTGCCACACCTGAGAACTCTGATCCTGAGATTTTTCTAATCAAAATGTCTCCCAAAACTTCATCAATACTACGTTGAAACACTCTGATATCTTCCTGTAACTCACAGTTTGGCCCAAGCATCCCAAGTGCTGCAACATGGGCTCTGATACCACTCTGTCATGTACCCTCCTGTCATCCCGACCCACAGAGAGAGCATGACTACAACATGGAGGTGTCTAATTCTTCCCCAATCCGTAAGACTAAATTGCAATTAAAATAAAATGCATAATTATATTAAACAGTGAAATTAAAACATATTAACACACACGGACTGGAATGCATCAGCATATCTATCCCAAGCAAATGATGAATCAACATGCAGAGAATCAATCCAATTCTCATTAATAACCATATTAAGATAATCATTTCATTCCATTAACATGAATAATTAGCATTCATAGTAGAACACAGAATGATCACAATTTAAACCACACATAATACTTATCTTTGAAATGAACTGTCCAACAACTGGCTATGTGAGAGAAACATTCCACCCAACCATAGGTCTCTGTCTAGCCTGTATTCTTTCAGTTGAGAGACCACCCCCAAGCTGGAATGTGTATCCACTAAGGAGGAACTAAACAGGCTCACTCACAGCCATGATTTCACACAGATAGTCATGCTAATCCAACACACAGTTGGGTTTATCAAGCATGCAAGAGACCAAAGGATGAGGATGTTAAGCTAGTGAGCTCAACCACAGAGCTACAGACATATCAAATAAACTCAACCAGTTATGGCACGCACAATACCTACCACACCCAACACAAGGAAGGTCCCCTTCTCTGCTGCATTGTCCCTCAAGTGCCCCTTCCTTCCAGTGCTCTTCAGGGCAGGCATAGAAAGGTCCAGCTACTAATTTCTTGAGATTCTAGCCTTCACTGGGTTTATCAAGCAATCTAATCCTCTGTTCAAACATTCACACTTGGATTTTCTCAATTCGATGGCCAAATAACTCAATCCCGTAATTGAATTTCTGGGCTATAAAAACTAGGTTTTTCAATGGATTTCTAGGTATCTAATACTCTCAATTTTGCCCCAAGGTTAATATCTATGGATCCCCTATTGTATTTTTACTGTCAATACCAAATTCTGGGCGTTTATGGCACTTCAAAACATGGGTTAATTCACAGTTGCGATTTCTGGTTTTTCTCAGTACTGGGCATGTGTAATGGATGAAAACTGAAGCTTAGATGTTCCACAATGGAATGGGAAAGAGGAAGAACGAATTCCCCTGAGGTAGAGTGACTTGTGGGTCAAGAAAAACAGAGCCCATGCCTGCCATATGAATTTCTGGGCTGCCCATGCTCCATTGAAGCCATGGATTGATTTCTTCAACAACTTTCTTACTCATAATTAAATGTCAACAAAGAAAATCAAATGGGTTCACAAGATGACATTTGGCAGCATATGGTTCAACCCTACAACCCCCTCACCATTCCCTAGTGGAATACACATGGCCCCTTCTCATTAGTTGCTTCCATAGCCAGTTTTGGTATTCTATTGGAATATTAATATTTACATCAATTTACAATATTCCATGGCTTAATAGCACATGGATGACAAAATATCAAATACTTGTCCATTTTAAATAAAATCCAAGCATACACTAGTGGGGCCTTGGCCTTGAGCTCCACACTAGGGAAACATGCATCGCATGTATACAATATTTACATTAAAAGCCAATATATATCCCAAGGGTCAAAATGGGGTATTACATATTTTTAGTGTGAAATTTGATTCTATTAAGGATGCTAGCTCAAAGGAAGAGTACCTTCCTTGTAGGAAGGAGGTTGGTGGTTTGATTCCTTTGTGCCCTATCTACATAAATAAATGACTAATTAAATGACCAGTTAACAACAATCAATGACTAAATAAATAATCAGTTAACAACAATCAATGAATAAATAAATGACCACTTAACCGCAATCAATGACTAGATAAATGACCATTTAACAACAATCAATGACTAAATAAATGACCACTTAACAACAATCAATGACTAAATAAATAACCATTTAATAACAATTAATGACTAAATGTACTACGAAACAACGATAACAAATGACCAAATAGTGAGCATTAATGACCAAATAAATGACTAAATAGAAACAATTAATAACTAAATATATGACCAACGCATGAAGCAATTCAAGCAATTTATGACCAAGTGATAAACGACCAATTTGGTTAGGTGACGGTCATGTGACCAAATTTAGTCATTTATCACCCATTTTTAGTCATTATTTTATTCATTTATCACCCATTTTGTACTAGTTATGGGACAAGTGTACTATTGAGATTGATTTTATGGTCATCGTTCAAAATTCAAAATAAACAACTATAAAAAAATGAATATAAAAAATAATTTGTAGTTGATCCATGGATAACTCATAGCTCATGCATAGATAACAGGTAGTTAAGACAACCCATTTAACTAAAGAAGATAACAGATAGTTGAAGCATAGAGAATAGGTGATTACAACTAAGCATGGAGAACAAGTAAGAGAAACTTGTTCATGACACTTAACTTGACCTATCGATGTTCACCGGTCACAAGTTAAATGGTTGTGCCAATTACCATTTCCGTGGGGAAAAAAACATAAATGTCGAGAGCTGGCATGTTTCCTCACGTAAGGAGTTTATCAAAGGGGAAAGCCAACGTAATCGCCCATTTTCCCATGTCTTTCCTCTGCTCAACTTTAAACTCTTTTTTCACATAAAAGTGTTGCCTCCACATGTAATAACTAGATCTTCCTGTAGACCGTTTATTTCATCCAGATCACAGATGTAGGGTGAAGGCTTCACTGTCTTCACTCTTAGAATTATAGAATTCTGTCTCCCATGAAACAAATATTGTATTAATTTTTTTAAGTTTGGGATCCACATAAAACTCATGAACTGAAAGCTTATTTCTCTTGGACATGAACAAAATGACTTGGGATGAATATTGGTGAGCTCTTTCTTCACAGCTTGAACCTTCTGAAGACGCAAAGGAAGAACTATAACTTTAGTGGGAAGTTGGCATCCACAAATTTCTTCAAGCTGGGTGATGCTGGGATTTCTTTCAATCCATTATGGGATGATATATCCTATGTTTGCATTAGGAGGAGGGACATCGTGGAATCTTATCTTGTATCCATTGCTAAACATACAAGGCTAGTTTGTGATTAAGAATACACTCTTAAACCCAATGCCTTCAATGTAAAAAAAATAATTAGATATGTAAAAAATAATATAACATACGCAAGATAACTAGATCATGAAACTTCCTACCTTAAACTTGAGACACTAACTGACCCATTGGGATAACAACACACTATATGACTTGAATGATTAGAATATGAACTCGTATCTTTTTCTCCAATGTAACCTCCTTCCCTTTTATTCTTTGTGGATCGTCCAGCGTTGCATATAGAATCAATATTATGTTTATGAAATCCAATCTCATTGTTACACACCAACAGTGTGACAATAGCACCCACTTCATAGATATACTCACTTGTAATTACAATTTCCAATGAAGGTTGCACATAAGGTGCATAGGTGTTATCCTCTGCATTCTGCAATAAAAACACCAATTTTAAGTATTGAAAACAAAAGGTTAAAACCTATTTCATAATTGGAAAAAGGTTGACTAGAAATTACCTGGATGAGATCCATATGAAAATGCACATCCTTGTTGTATAATTCGGCAGACGGATGTTTCACCGCTTGGTGCAAATCTTCTACAAGCGGGTTATGAAGGGAAAACTTGGTCCTTTTAATCTGTTCAATGTGATCTCTCTGTGTCGCCATACCCGCTGTTGGAGGATATTTCTACCCTATAGTTAGGAAACTAAACTATCAACTTGGTTGGGGTGACAGGTAAGTGCATTAATGTTATTACAAAGGCATTTGCAAAAGAAATAGGTAGTAGATTTAGAGAACATACCTTTTTACCGGAGTCTGATCCTAGCCTTGACTCGGTCCCATGTCTAGTTTCCAAATCTACTTTTCTTTCAGCAAACCTGCAACAACAATACCTTCCTCAAACATTTTGGGCAACATATAAAGCATGAGATAAACAAAAACTATGTTTAATATTCAGCATTGACCAAAATAAATCCAACTTGAAATGCCATTTCATTAACACCTTCAGATTGGAACAAGGAAACACTTCAACCTTTATTTGTCAAAAATAGAATGCAGTACAAATATACCTGACAATGAAGCAGGCTCCTGCAACTAGATTCTGGGCTCTGGCTCTACTCTGGTTTGAATGTCTTCTGTAACAACTTCTCCAATGTCCTAAAGTTTCTCCATTAACTCATCCTCTAGCTTTTCTAGCAATCATTTGTATTCATAATTTCTAACCTTGCTCCTTTAGCCTTCTTGGTATTTATAGGTTTAAAGAAGCAATTCAGGTCGATGGAGGAGGTTGGGGAAGTTAAGAAACTACCATTAACTAATCCTCCTCGATGGATTAATATATTTTTTAATCATCTTTTAAGATATACACGACTATTACTCAGTGGAGTAACGTATAGGGCGCTACCCTATTGTTTAACAACTAGCGCTCATTCAGTTTTAAATGTCGAGCGCTACTTTGATAAGAAGGAGTAGCGTATATATTGATATGGGCACTACTATTATACACTGGAGTCGCGTATGGGCGCTAGTCTCTTTAAGTGGAGTAGCGCTCATACCTCAAAATGATATTTTTGTATGTTTTCCAGTATTTTCAGGAAATGGGATGAGTTGTCATATGGTCCAAGTTCAACATGCTCCTCCATCCAAATTGTCCTTTTGTGTGATCAACAGGTCAGGGTGATCACGGACGGAGAGGTGCAAATTTGACCTATAACAGATGCCCCCTAATGTGTGAGGTCAGAGAGAAACGATGGCCGAAATACATTATAATCCAAAGCCAGAGGAGGAGCACAGAACCACAGAACAAGTCGCAAGAAACCTGCAACAAAGATCAAGGTCAGCGAGCAATTACATTGTTGACATCTTATAGATGTGTAGTGTGATACAACATGATCTCCGATACATAACAAGGAGATGTATATAAAAGCATGGCCACTTGAAATACAAGCGTGGATCCATGTCAAACTGAGAGATCATAGCCATAACAACACACTGGATCTATATCTCATGGACAGCCGTATATAAGTGAGGCTCAGTCTTGCGCAACTTGGGTGATAACAAAATGAGGTTATGTCATCAAAATCCCAAGGTCTTCATCCCACAACAACTCTAGGTACAAACCCGAACCATGTGAATAGATGAGCTGACAGTCGAACATGGAGGGCATCGTCTGATTACCGGTCATTGATGTATACCATTAACAAACGCGAGGACTTCCACCGATAATGATGATGGGGTCCAAGGTACCAAGTATGATTCGCCAAATGTGAATAGATGGACTTGGAGTCGAACACTTGGGAATCCTGTCGAAGAAGAGACATTGATGTATTCTCATCATTCAACAGCGAGGAAAATTGCCACTGGTGACTGCAATCTCCAAGGTACTAACCGAAACTCTAAACTTCAATCCCAGAATAATGATTTGATGTCGATGGGAAGAAGTCCGTTGGAAGGGAGGCCTTAAGGCATCCTCCATCATCCAACTCGAGGAACACTCAACTGGTAAGAACTGATATGGAATAATATGCGACAATACTGACACTAGGAAGGCCGACACATGAGGTCAAGGTAAACTGCAGAATGGCCGACACGGGGTATATCCTTGAACAATGAGCACAACACAAAGTGACTTAGGCAGTGTCTGACATAATGGGGTAAATAAGTCTGAAATGTAAGAGACATTAACAGACCCTCCATATGGTTGGAAGAGTAACCAACCGGGGGAGTAAATAACTCGGAGGAAAGGTTCACCCTGAGGCCAAAAACTAAACCCAACCGACAAGATAGACTCAAGTAGGTGATGTGTTCAAGGATAGCATTTGACTGAAACTGCCTTTAACAATGAAGATATGATATGTTTCCCCGTTCCTTATTCTTTTTAGATAAAAGAATACCCTTCTTGTGGATTTAATGAGTCCAAGAAAGAATGAAAACTCAATAGGTCCAACCATGTAAATAGTTTAACGAGCCCATGGGAGGAAGACTCAGTACCTTCTTCATAATTTAAAGAGTTTGAAGAAGAGATAGAAGATTACTCTATATGTACTGATCTCTGGATTTTAGTATCGATCCGAGATCTGTTCTTGCTCGACGATGTTTTCAATTTTAAGGAGTCTGAAAAACTTAAACAATAACTCCATATATCTGCTCGTGGATTTTAGTATCGAGCCCAAGCAGATTAATGCTCGCCGGTGTTTTCCTGTTTATAGAGTCTGAAAAACTTAAAAAATCCTCTTTTCACCTATCCGTGGATTTCACATCGAGCCCGAGTAGGTGAATGCTCGCTTGGTATTTTCATATTTAGAGAGTCTGAAAAACCTAAAGAGAGACTCCAGAAGGTCATTTTTCGTATAGTTAGTCTCCTCCCCCGAAAAAGTATAAAACAATGAAAAGAGAACTCTTCTAGCGCATACAGGAGTATACCTAGAGTATACCTTTTCCGTAGTTAATCCACTGAGGCCCGGAAAAGGGGTAATTCTATACCTGAGTGGATGAGCCTTCAGATACTTTAACGAGCTCGAAGAGGACAAGTCTGCTCGGCAATCTTGTTTAGGTTTAAATAGTCCAAACAAGAGCTTAAAATGACTTAAAGGTCAGCTTCTGGGATCGTAACTTCATGTCCTGCCAAAAACTAGGTTTTCAACAAAATATTAGTCAATGTCGTAAAAATCTTAAATGATATATGAATTTGGAATGTTTAGCTAACTGACAAGGTTTATCATTAAGAAATTTGAGCTTAGGAGACGAATCCGACCACAATTGAGTGAAAATTGAACTTGGATCAGTGTTATACCTTATTTTGTGTTTCAATTGATTAATTAGGGTTTTTGAAAGTGTTTGAAACTATGGAAAATTAAAAATTATGGGTAAAAATTAAAATCCAATTTTATATATGATTTCATTGTTAAAAAATCAATTTTCATTTTGTGTTGTAGGGCAAACATTGGGCACCATTTCACGAATTTCAAATCTCCACCGTGATCAAACGGAGCATCCAATCGCCAAACTACTTCCACCAAGTAAGTAGAAATCAACCAAACTTGCATTTCAATGGTTTATTTTTAAAATTTTGAGGAAAAATGGCCCGAAACGCGATGCTCATAAGGGTTTATGCGCGGGCGCTACTGTGTATACACAACAGTAGCGTACGAAGGCAATGGGCGCTACTTTGCTCAAACAGAGTAGCGCCTACACGCTACTGTGTAGTATACACAGTAGCGTACATATTTGCAAAGCCATTTTAAAGCGCCGAGACTCAAAATTTTGGGGTTTTTTGTGCATGATGGTCTTACAATGGAGGGAAAGGGAGCATGAAGACATGGATAGACTAGCCATGCAAGACCCGGCTACCCTCCATGCACTCCGTAGATGCGGTTTGTTGAAATTTTATCAAACCGTAAACATGCGGGCACTAAACAAGCTGTTTCGGAGATTGATTCAGTATTGGGATGTCGATACTAATACCTTCATCATCCGGGGGCAAACTCTTGAGCTTACCGTTGAGGATATATACTTTATTACCGGTCTCTCAAGGAGAGGAGACGTAATCAATCTAAAAGGGACATCTCGTTTGGGTGCACGATCAGTGCAAGAATATGTAAATACATACTGTGTTGCCGGAGCAGAAAAATCGGGAAGCCAAATCCTGATTTCAACTATTGATGGTCTCCCGCTGAAAGTGATAGTGAGCATGATCAACCGGGTATCCGGTAGTGCATCACAACACTTAGCTTCTAGGCATTCAATGCATATCGGTGTACAGTGCTTGCATGGCCATGTTTATGATTGGAGTACTAGCTTTTTGGCAAACATGAAGTATCAATTGACAAGTTGCAAATCCGGCACAATGAAGAATTTCGGGTACGGGAGTATCTTGTGTACTTTCTTCTTCGAGAGGATGCCTACTATTAGTTTGGGAATGCCTCTACCACAGGTTAACCCCTGTGAGCCCAGACTAGGCCGTTGGGGTGACATTTTTCTCCGTCAGGGTGGTGGGGAGAGTCACTATTGTTACCACACTGATGACTTCTGGGGGTGGTAGGAGAGGCAGGTTCCTACTTTAAAGCAGTTTCCCTATGCTGGATTGGATTTCCATCACGATCCAGAGCTGGTGCTTCCGCCAGGTGGAGCCTGGGGAGATATTGGTATGTTTACTTTTGAGAATTTATTTAATTTTTTCAAACTTTTCAAGTATTTGATTTTTATGAATGAGTTTGGAGTTCTAATCAAGTGTCAAATGCAGATGTTGGACCTGTTCGTCCCAAGGGCCATCCTACCATCTATGTGAGGCCAGCTGATATCACCGCAGCCGAAGCTATGTTGGGAACCCTGGAGAGAAAAATGAGTCGGTTGACTCATGAGATTCCTGCATGCCGCATGGACCAGATACCCGTTGACATGCAGGAAGATGTTGTTGGGGTGCCCCCAGCATGGCTTAGATTGCTGCGAAGGATTGCTAGACTAGTGATATGCTACCGCAATGCAGTAGATGATGAGGAGGTTCCTCCTTCTCCATAGGAGAAGAAAAACATTATATGTATATATTTTTGAGGCTACCATGCCCAGCTTTTGTACTTTTATGACTTGACTTGAGAGACTCATGACTCAAAACTCATATTTTTTTTGATATGGTACCAGTTATATATACAGTATCGGTTATTTACATGTGTATGCGTTTAAATTTTATGTGTGGAATGTTGTTTACAATGTATGATGCAAATGCCAGTCTAACACATAGTTTGCTAATGAATCAGCTAAATTGTTTAAATTTCTTGGAATGTGTTCATATCTGATAGAATGAAAATGTCTTTCCAATAATCTAACTCGTAGAAACTGACGTAGCAATCCTGGATCTCTGATCCGATAGACACCTGTTAACTGAAATACAATTAGTTGTGATTCAAGCCTTACCTCCAGGTATGAAATGCCATGACTGAGGGCATCTCGGAGAAGTTCTATAACTGCACTGTATTCAGCCACATTGTTCGTGGTAGGTCCCAAACAAACCCCCCCCGAAGAGACAAGTTGGTCAGCAGGTGAATAAATGACCCAAGCTGCTGCAGCCAACTGACAAGTGTGGTGACTGGCGCCATCAGCAAATCCTAGGAAATGTGCGGCTGACATCTGGTACACGAAACGAGAAACACACATAAGATCACCTAACGAGCATAACAAAAACTAACTATACAAAAATATACAGCTATGTTACAAGAAAAAGTATTTCAGCCTAAGCATAATACTTCTTCAGGTAGAGCCCATTTCTAGGCTCGTCCAACTTATTACCTTCGTAATCTACCAGTTCGTAGGCACCTTTCTTCAATACTTTAGAAATGATATAAGGTCCGAGCCACCTGGATTTGAATTTACCGGGTCCTAAAGGTTCTTTGTCTTGATCCCAAAGTAGGACCAAATCTTCTTCAATGAAAACTCTAGGTTTAACGGATTTGTCGTACTGTCCTTTGACTCGTTTTTTGTGAACTTCGTTTGTCGTAAGCGCATCCCGGCACTGTTCATCTAGATGTTCTAAGCGTAACAAACGTTCTTCGAGTATTGAAGTATGGGTAGTAACCGAACTGCTAGTTTTAGCGAAGGAATCTCGCATTCAATCGGCACAACTGCTTCTATCCCATGCACAAGTTGGAAGGGAGAGAAACCAGTAGCAGTCTTAACGTTAGCTCGGTAAGCCCAAAGAGCCGGGTATAGCATGATGTGCCAGTTATTCCGACTGGCATTAACAGTTCGTTGTAATATAACCTTTAAAGTTTTATTCACTGCTTCAACTTGTCCATTCGCCTGAGGATAGTATGAGGACGAATGTTCTTGTCGAAAACCAAGCATTGTATATAACTCAGTCATCATGCTATTTTGGAAATGACTACCATGATCAATCACTATCTCTTTAGGTATGCCAAACCGTGCTATGATCTGATTAAATACGAAATAAGCGGCAGTTTCTCCATCTGCCTTAACAGTAGGCATTTCCTCTGCCCACTTAGTAAAGTAGTCAACGGCAACGATGATGTAATGATGTCCTCCAGCTGAAACTGGATTGCATGTCATGAAATCAACCCCCCATTTTGTGAAGGGACCTGCTGTAATTACAAGATGAAGAGGAGCTGGGTGTTCCCTCATTTTTTAGTGAAAAACTGACACGGTTGACAGTGTTTCACTGCTTCCACACAATCTTTAAAGATCGTGGGCCAAAAATATCCGGCACGCAGTATCTTCTGAGCTGTTGCCAACCCGGAAAGATGTCCCCCACAAGCTCCACTGTGGGCATCATTTAACACTGCTTCAGCTTCTTCCCTAGTTAAGCAACATCGTAAAATGGAATCTACCCCACGCCGATATAAAGTATCAGAGATAATAAGGTAATTTTTCGCATGGGTTTTAAGCTTACGTCGCTCTTCTCGGGAAAAAGTGGTAGGACACCTCAAAGTTTGGAGATATATTAAAATATCTCCGTACCATGGGTCAGAGGAGGCGATGAGAAAGATATATTCGTTAGGGAATGATGTTTCTTCCTCTACGCGTTCTAGATCACTTGGAAATTCTGAGATTAATTCAGCGAACACTAGTGATTTTTTCGATTTGGCTGATTGGAATACCAAATCGAATTCCTGTAGAATCACAATCCATTTATTGTATTTCCCACCGATGATTCGTCGGGTGAGAACGTACTGGAAAGGGTTGACTTCTTCTATCACTGTAGTAGTTCGTAAAAGTATATAGTGACGAAGCCTCTGGACTGCATAGACCGCAGCAAGTGCTAACTTCTCAACATGCGAGTATTTAACCTCAGGGGCTATCAATGCGCGAGAAAGATAGTAGACAACATGTTCTTGGAACATATCGTCTTCCTGAACCAAAACTATACCAATTGTAGTAAGAGACGTTGCCAGGTATAAAAGAAAATCTTTTGAGTGATCTGGCGGGCTTAACAAGGGTGCTGAAAGAAGTGCCTTTTTTAACGCTTCAAAGGATGATTGTGCAGCTTCGTCCCACACAAAGTAAGAATCTTGTTTGAGTAGCCTCATAAAACCTTTGGTAATTTTGGCGTAGTTTATTATAAATCGCCGTAAGAAATTAGACATGCCTTGCAGACTTTGAAGTTGTCGCAAGGTGCGAGGAGGAGGCAGATTTACAACCGCCTCAACTTTAAGTGGGTCAACCATTATACCACGATTAGAGACAATGAAACCTAGTAAACGTCCCGATTGGACACAGAAAACACATTTGTTCGGATTCAAATGAATCTTATATTTTCTGCATCTTTCAAACACTTGTCTAAGGTGGTCCGGATGGTCCCGTGTCTTTCGAGATCGCGCCGGGAGATCGTCCAAGTAAGGTTCTACAATGTGTTTGATGTCATGAAAAGCAAAATTCATTGCTCGCTGGAAAGTATCCCCAGCATTCTTCAAACCAAATGGCATTTTCCGATAAGCGAAGGTGCCCCACGGGCAAATGAAAGCTATTTTATGCTGATCTTCAGGTTTGATCTCTATTTGATTGTATCCCGAAAAACCATCCATAAAAGAGAACATCTCATGTCCTGCACACACATCTATGATTTGATCGATAAATGGTGTGGGATAGTTGTCTTTCGGACAAGCTTTGTTCAAATCTCGAAAGTCAGTACAAACTCTAATAGTTCCTTGCTTTTTATCAACCAGAACGGGGTTTGAAACCCATTCCGTCATATCGATCGGATAAATGAAACCGGCTTTGAGCAACTTTTCAACCTCCGCTTTGATGGCGGCTGCTTTTCTAGGGTTTACGGGACGAAGCTTTTGCCTCACAGGTTTCGCGTTAGGGTATGTCGTGATGACATGCTCCACAATGGTTGGGTCAATACCTGGCATCTCCTCATATGACCAGGCAAAAACGTCGCGGAATTCTTTAAACAGTTTTGTATACAGAGCTATCTCTTCTGGAGAACAGTCTGCACCAATAAAAATATTTTCCACGACCCCGGGTTTGGTGGAAATGTTGATTGGAATTGTTCTTGAAATATTAGCCATGTTCCCTTCAGCATAAACAGCTTTTGAAGTAGAAGGAGAAGATGACAAATCAACCAATCCACCGGGTCTCACAGGGAATTCTCCTCTCTCAATTCTATCTAGATTTGGAAGTATGTAGGACCTGTGATGCATATGTTCCCAAGGTTGGTCCAGGCCCATCATAACTTCTACGATGGCTTCATCAGATGGCAAAACCGTATCTAAACAATCGAATGAGTGAGTAGAATTCAGTGACCATGCCGGAGCATAGTCCATATCTGACTCGACAGAGACTGGTGGAGTCATGATATGTTCCATTGCAGCGTGTTGAGTTTCCATATAGGCCACTTCTGCAATGGAGGGAGGCACAAAAGGATCTGACGTGGTAGGAAGGATCCAAGGATCAGTTCTTAAACCGACCGTAAATGTTTCAGTAACGGTACCCACATCAGAACGCATAAAAAGAACAGGGGAGGGAATGTCGAAAGTGCCTATTAACGAACCATATAACCCTGCTCCTAAACTCTCCTTAACCGGGGCGGTTTGATCAACCAAAGGAATCGTGGTTTCCGTAGAAGTCTGGTGTTTTCCTTGAGTGAAAGAAAGTTGATCGACAGTAACGATCTTACCTTCAAATGGGAACATGACCACTCGAAAAACTGCTGATGCTATAGCTTGCATGGCATAAGTCCAACTCCTGCCCAATAACATGTTGTAATCGAGCGGAGCGTCCAGAACTTCAATCTCAACAGCAACTGTCTTACCGGCCAAAGTGACATTAAATGATGGCAAAACTCCATGTGGACGGAAAGTTCTGCCATCAAATGCAGTAAGCATTGTGTTGGAAGGGACTAACTCAGGAGAACCTAGAGCTTTCCAACAGGAAATCGACATTACGCAAGTCGACGCTCCCTCATCTACTATAGCTCGTCTGATGGTCATTGGACCATGAACGACCTCAATCTGGAGGGCAACGTGATATGGCAACCGGTATTTGACATCAGTCATGTCAAATCGCGCAGACATATTGGAGGACTCCATACTCCCAATAGCTGCCAGAAGTGCATTTCGTTGCAATGGACAACTCTGCAAGACTTCTAGAGTAGACATGGCACAAGGGGTCTAGGCTAGATCTTCAACCACATTGTAGTTGGAAGCAGCCCGTGTGTTTGGATTGTGCGATGCCCTCTTCAAGACACCTTTCAGAATCTTGGGCATTGGGTCCACAGGTATGTGGAGTGGAGTGGAGGAATCAGCAATCTCCTTATCCTTTCTCTGCGTTTCCGGGGTATAGTTCTTAGCTCTTGTTTGCAAAAGTGCATCTGAGTTGACCATATTTATGAATGTTTGATCAACCGAAGCGTGCGAAGTGCCCCCAGTTTTGGAGGTGCCAGAAGTTGAGCCTTGCCCTTTAGGAAATGGATCTTTCAAGACGGCAGGCTTCTGCTCTCTTAAGAGCTTCTGGGCTTCTTCTAGTAGAGGGCATTGATGAGTAAGGTGGTTTTGTTTGCAAAGTTTACAAGGGAACCTAACCTTCTTCTCTTCTTTGTTGCCCTCTTCGGCATTATCTTTTTTGGGATTTTGTTGGTTCCCCTCTCCTTTCTTGCCCTTCTTTTTGTTGTTGGGCTGCCGAGGGCCCTTTTGATTGTTCTGAACCTGATTAACAGATTCAAAAGTAGAAGGAGAGGTTGTGACGGAAGCAATGTCTACATTCGAATGTTTGACAGTTAAGGCTTGGACCTGTTTGGTCAGTGCTTCGAAGGCTGCAGAGTTAACTGAACCCACTATGCCGTCAGCATGTGGTCCAGGTTTGGGTCTACTTAGATTAGTTTTTGATCTCGGTGCGTCCGGTATAATCTCGTACAGTAAACCAGATTGTGCGTATACAAGGTCTAACTGTTGAGTCCTTAAGATGGCTTCTTCTTCATTGGAAACTCCAGATGTCGCTACTTCCTTAGAAATATAAGGAAGGAGTGATTTCAAGTACCATTCAAGTAGGAACTCTGGAGGGATATTGGCCTTTATGAGCCTCTTCCGTCATCGCCACTCCTGAATGTGGTCAGATAGGTGAGTGGCTTTGTTTTGTCTAAAAGTAGACAAAAGTTCTGTTCTGGCATCATACCGAACAGGAAGTTGGAAATGGTTCAAAAAGATGGTTGCTAGATCCCCAAAACTAGAGAAAGTAGCTGCAGGTAACTCGATGTACCATTTGGCCGCGGGACCAGTTAAGGTCCTTTGAAACAATCTCAATCTGATGGAATCCTCGTTCAATGAATTTGAAGAACACCACAAGTGAAAGGTAGTGACATGGTCACCAGGATCTTCACCAGCTTTGCCTTCGAATTTGGGAATATCCGAAGGTAATTTGGTGGGAACTGATGGCCATGTGGCGTTATGACACACAGGATCATTTGTCAGTTTCGAAAGGTCTGGCAAATTCAAAGTTGCCAGAAAAGGTAGACGAGGCCGGTAAGATGAAGCTTGATAAAGTAAACCACCCATCGTTTGTCCCATGAATTGTTGGTAGGGGTTGCCCCCAGCCATTTGGTGATAAGGGTTGCCCCCGGCCATGTGTTGATAGGAGTTGCCACCTACCAACTGTTGATAGGGGTTACCCCCAGTTAATTGTTGGTAGGGGTTACCCCCAGGTATTTGTTGGTAGGGGTTGCCCCCTGCCAGTTGTTGTTGTTGTGAGAAAGAATTATTAAAATTTCCCCACCCATACGAGAGCGGATTAGTGCTTTGCTAGTTCGTCCACTGTGGCTGGGTGTTAGCCCCGACATATTGCTGGTTGAAGATGTTGCCCCCTCCCCCTGAAAATAAGGAAAAAGGGATATTATTTGCAGGCATGCTACCCTGATTCAAGTTAGGGCCTACAAAGTTGTTGAAACCAGTAGAAACTGATGTGGACGGTGCAGTCATGGTACCCATGACTGGCATGTTTGCCGAAACACTTGGTCCTACCACAGGTGTGGAAACCCAAGTACTAGGGATCTGATATAACGGTTGTGAAGTAGAAGGTGTTGCACAGTTGGCCATACTGCTAGGTCCAACAGTAGACGTGGGAATAGATGCCATTGTTGTAAAACTAGGCATTCCTAATGTACTAGTGTTGAAACTGAACGATGGAGTAGGCACAGATGTGGTTTGTGCCTGACTAGATGTAGCAGTAAAAGAAGGATTAACTGTGCTGGTATTCATACCTAAAGTGGGAGTTTGGGGACCCCCTGGTTCACCTCCTGTGTTAGACATCAGATGATCGGGAAACAAAAGATCTGCACTGAAAAGGGGCTGCTGGAAACCAACAGGTGATAGAAGCGAAATTCTAGTATTAGTTAAGGGAGGATTGAAAGGAGTGCTATACTCCGTGGAAGTAAGATCTTCCACCTCAACAGTACTAAAATGTTGTTGATCTGTGGTACCTGGTGGTGGTTCCTCAGGAACCTCAATTTCAAGGTTTTCTGTTATAAGTATTTCTTCAAGCAATTCTATTTCAGAGGTAATTTCTGAAGAAATACCGGGGTTTACCCGCTGTCTTCTAGCTGGTTGTATAGGTTCTGTTCTAACAGGTGGAAGGTTCTGAATCCTTCTCGATCTACGGAGTTGTTGATTCTCCGTGATTATAAATATAAAATAACAGCCTAGAACCTATTGGCCACTATGACTAGGGGGCAAACAGCACACCAACTAAAAAATTCCTAAGTATACAAACCAGTCAAACAAAGGTGCCTTCCGAAGAAGAGTCTGGGATGATTAGGGCCCGGAACAGATCAACGAAGGAAGAAAGACAGTTACCCGGGGTCCATAATACAATGACTAAGGGTGCAAGCGTTGGAATCACCCAACCGCCCTCCCAAAGACCTGCACGGGGTTTCCTCCCACGTCTGTATTAGGTACAGCAGATATACCCTCTGCTGTCACCTGTGTAAGAACCTAGAAGTATGATACTATGGATACCACAACACCGAAAATTCCTGGGGGAACAGTCACCGGTCGAATCAGAAAGCATGGGCAGGGTAGCTAAGCCCGAAACTCGAAAGAGTCCCCAATACACAATCCGATCCTGGTGTATGCTCGAACAGTAAGTAGGAGGAGTATTCCCACAAACTGATCTCGCAATGACCTACTGCATATGCTCCCAGGCAAATTTTGAGTGAGGTGGGTTTGCCTATGATAGTCTCACTACGATTGTTGCGCAATGTGTGATCTTGGGTGGTTTAAGGTGATTTAAACCCAAGACCCTAACCAAAACTAGTTGGTGTAGTGTACCCTAAAAAGAAAAGATTTCTAGTTCATTTTATTAACAAATTTTAGGGGCTTTTATTACGCAAAAAGGATAGTGAGTGTGTGAGCGTGGTTATAACAAGAAAACAAAAATGCAAATATACTCAAATCTTCTTACAACAAAACTTTTTTTTTATTTTTTCATCTACTTCTTTTTCAAAACTGAAAATCTAAGCGAACTTTCCTACTAATTTTTCGTTTTCTTTTTAAATTATACAAAATATACTAGGCTATTTTGCATTGACAAAAGACAAGTTCTATTTAACTTAAAGTACCAAATTTTTTTGCTTTTTCAATAACCGAAAAAGAACTATGAAAAAAATGGGAAGCCAAATAAAAACTTTTTATGCAAAAAGTGGAAGTATGGCAAACGTTCTTAGGCCTATAGCTATCGAAACCTAGCTCAAGAAAGACTTGATCTACAGGTTTTTTACTAAGAAAAAGCCTATAAACTTGGACACTAAGTGGGAGAAAACAAAGGAGAGAACACCCAAGGACTGACCCAAAGTGTCTAACCCTAGCAAGACCACAAAGCCAAGTACAAGTAGACAAGCAGGCTACCCTACCAACACGAAGAAACTGAGAGGTGAAACTAGCCTACAGCTGTTTAAAAAGCACTTGTGACCAGCAGAAGACAAGAAGTCCTGGAAGAAATGAAACTTGACCAAAAAGAAGACACCCTAGAAGCTCTACCAAAGACCAAACCCTAAACAAAGGACGAGGGTAGTAGAGAGCAGACAACTTCACCACAAACAACAAACACAGGAGTGTACAGGTTTGTAAACGGGCAAAAAGCAGTCAGGGTCTGAAAAAAGTGAAAGTGTTCGTCACCAAACACCACTAAGTCTTCCAGAAAGTCAATAAAAGGTCTCAACAATTCCAAAGGTCAACAAATGGTTTAAAAGATGGAAAAAACTTTAAGGAGAGGTTCTATGACTTGAACAACAATTAAAAACCTTATGCAATCATCAAAGGGATCCTACAGCATAGTCAGCAAATCATCACAGGGCTAAAAAAACAAGCAAATCAAAAAAAAAAAAGACTGCTTCAGGAAATGTACGCTACTGTGTAGTAGAGCAACTCGCGCCCATGCCAAAATGGGCGCTACTGTATATACAGAACAGTAGCGTATGGGCGCTACTGTACATATATCAGAGTAGCGCTCATATTTCAAAAGCTTGGAAACTGACTTTGGAAGGTATAAAAGCTGATGAAAGCAGGCAAGATAAAGACAAGGGATGCCTAAAAAGGTTCTTAACACATCGAAGAAATCAAAATAAACTGAGAAGACACCCAAAAACAAGGTTTCCTAAAGCCAAAAACTCTATGTCCCCAGCGGAGTCGCCAGTCTGTTGGCGGATATTTCTACCCTATAGTTAGGAAACTAAACTATCAACTTGGTTGGGGTGACAGGTAAGTGCATTAATGTTATTACAGAGGCATTTGCAAAAGAAATAGGTAGTAGATTTAGAGAACATACCTTTTTACCGGAGTCTGATCCTAGCCTTGACTCGGTCCCATGTCCAGTTTCCAAATCTACTTTTCTTTCAGCAAACCTACAACAACAATACCTTCCTCAAACATTTTGGGCAACATATAAAGCATGAGATAAACAAAAACTATGTTTAATATTCAGCATTGACCAAAATAAATCCAACTTGAAATGCCATTTCATTAACACCTTCAGATTGGAACAAGGAAACACTTCAACCTTTATTTGTCAAAAATAGAATGCAGTACAAATATACCTGACAATGAAGCAGGCTCCTGCAACTAGATTCTGGGCTCTGGCTCTGCTCTGGTTTGAATGTCTTCTGTAACAACTTCTCCAATGTCCTAAAGTTTCTCCATTAACTCATCCTCTAGCTTTTCTAGCAATCATTTGTATTCATAATTTCTAACCTTGCTCCTTTAGCCTTCTTGGTATTTATAGGTTTAAAGAAGCAGTTCAGGTCGATGGAGGAGGTTGGGGAAGTTAAGAAACTACCATTAACTAATCCTCCTCGATGGATTAATATATTTTTTAATCATCTTTTAAGATATACGCGACTATTACTCAGTGGAGTAGCGTATAGGGCGCTACCCTATTGTTTAACAACTAGCGCTCATTCAGTTTTAAATGTCGAGCGCTACTTTGATAAGAAGGAGTAGCGTATATATTGATATGGGCGCTACTATTATACACTGGAGTCGCATATGGGCGCTAGTCTCTTTAAGTGGAGTAGCGCTCATACCTCAAAATGATATTTCTGTATGTTTTCCAGTATTTTCAGGAAATGGGATGAGTTGTCATATGGTCCAAGGTCAACATGCTCCTCCATCCAAATTGTCCTTTTGTGTGATCAACAGGTCAGGGTGATCACGGATGGAGAGGTGCAAATTTGACCTATAACACCCGCACAAGCAATGAAATCCAACAATAACAATGAGAGATTGTAAACCAATCCCAATAACAATATCCTTTCCACTCAAATCTATTATCTAACCCCCAATAACAATATCCCTAACACTCAAATCTATTAGGATAATTCAAGCCCTTTGCTACATTAGATTGATCTATATCGCCGACGGATGCAAAGGTGGTAACTCTAGGTCATTGACACTCTGCTTTCCTCTAGTTTTCTGGTACTAATATATCTTTTTTTTCACTTGGTTCTAGTACTATATATCTAATTTACTTTTCTCGAAGTAAGTTAAATGTTAGATTGTTTGCACCAACTTTTTGTGGATTTGCTTAGTTAAAATGTGGTTGAAATAGTTGGAATCACATAATCAGGTGCTAAGGGATAATGGGGACAGTTGCAACAATGAAAATCAGGATTTCAAAAAAAATCTCATGGATTGTGAGTATATGTTGTAACATCAAAAGTTAATTGAACAATCTGTAACTAGCTATGTTGTTTTAATTCCTATGTTTTATAATTAATGGAACAATAATAAACCTTTATATTAATTTTATCAATGTTTTATTATGGCTTATAAAGCTTGTGGTAAACAACCTTTACATTAATTAATGGAACAACAATAAACCTTTATATTAATTTTATCAATGTTTTGTTATGGTTTATAAAGCTTGTGGTAAACAAAGTATGGACTCCACCCAACAAAAGAGATGTTGAGAGATATCATGATAAATGACGTTGAATGAATGTGTATTGTTATGAATCATTTCCTTTTATGGTACATTTTTGGATTTACTCAATCATACATGTAGATATATCCCGTATACTTTATTTCTATGTTTATAAATGAAAAATGAAGATGACGAGCAAAATCAAGTCAATAAAAAAAATCAAGTCAAATATCTTGTGTGATAAAGTAATGAGACGTGCATGTACTACAAGGGACAACATAGTTCAAATTAAGAATGCTTATCATTATAATTGAATGTTCTTGCAAGTTGTATGTTTTGAAATGATTGTTTGTAAAAATGAAACATTTTGTTATAAGTGTAACAAATATATAATGACATTGGGTTTATTATTATAGTGCATTGTCAAATGTTGCAAAATGAGATTACATTGTCTATTAAATATTAAATATATGGAAGAATGAATATTACAATTAATTGAAATTCAAATACAAATATTTTTATATAAATCTTTTGAGTTTTTTACAATTAATTGAAAATTAAAAATAATATATAAACATATTGATGCATTGTATTTTTTTTAACTCATTAAACAAAATGAGGCATACATAAATTGTTAATGTTGTGATTTTTTTTAGTTGTAATATTCATTAAAAATTACTCTGTTTTTTAGTTATAAAGAACATCCCTATTTTTTTTAGTTATAAATAACATCCTTTGCAACTTCCACTAAACTTTCCATACTCCATGAAACATCAAGGAATAGTGTCTTCACCATTTCTAGGCATGCAATACAATGTCCATTGCAATTTGGGAGTCCAAGGAATAGTGTCTTCACTATTTATAGGCATGCCATACAATGTTCATTGTAATTTGGGAGTCCATAGAAGAATAAAATTAATCTGTTTTCCAATACATCATGAATTTGTGGTATGTTTTGTCTGAAGTATGTGTTTTTGTCAATTTTAGGTATAAAAGAGAAATGACAAAACTTGTTTGTTTCACTATGTAATATCATCTTTCTCCTACCACTTTGTATTGTGTTTCTCATTTTTAATAGAAATTGCGCAAAAAAATAAATTATTAAATAACTAAGTCTAAAAAAATTATTAATTTATTTTATTTGAAAAACATTTAAATGTTCATATTCCTAATCCATAAAAATACATTCCAAAAAAAGTTTACATTTTATATTTAAATCCTTTATAACTTAATAATCTAACATCCACTACATATTGAACCTTGAACCTTGGTTAGTATTAAAAGAATGGATTTCATAGGTGAAATAACAAATAATTGAAAACAATTCACTTATAAGTTGTAATTAATGTGGATATCTGCTTCTTCATTGCACATAAAAAGTTAAACATAGCTTTTCTATATCTATATGAAATTTAAATATTATAAAAAAAAGTGTATTATGCTTTCAAAGTTTTGCTTTTCAAAATGAGCATTTTTAAATGGAATAAAAATATTTTAAAAAATTATAAGTAGATCTCTAAAATATAATTTATCAGAAATTAAGATATTTCCATAAATATAGAGCTTCCCCACCTTGGCATTTTAGAAATGCTATATAATGTTAAACACAATTTTGGTTTCAAAAAGTCACGTACCCATACAGTTACAACATATATTTTGGCTGGGAAGAAACAATGAAGATTATTTTGCAACATATATTTTGGCTAGAACGGGAAGAAACAATGAAGATTATTTTGCAAATTTGATTGAAGAAACAAATAAAATCAGATTAAAAAAATAATGAAAATTATTTTGTAAATTTTATCCAATAAAAAAATAAAATAAAAAACATTTTGTTAATAATGTAGAAATAAAATAAAAAATCTGAGTAAGCCTTAACAATATTTAAAACACATATATTTAAATTCGATTAACCCGGCTTAACAATATTTAAAACACATATTTTTAAATTCATTTAACATTAACAACTGCACCAAAACAAAGATAATTTGAATCACTGAGCTACCTTGAGGGAGCATCTGAACATGCTCACTGGTGCTGAAATTAACTATACCTACACACCTTCAAGACAATCTCCACACATTCAGGACACTCTCTGAGTGAAAATCGGAGAGTACTTAACTTACTCTTATACTTATATACTGGGTTAACACAACAGAAATTATAGTCATCAAGAAATTGATGACTACACTATTTGCATAACCTGTCTCAAAATATACCTATCTACAACTATTAGTCAAAATAGGAAGAGAGGAAGCGCTCGTCCTCGATAAACAACTGAAGATTTTTTCTCTGAAGCATGAAATCCATTGCTTCCAAGTTGAAACTGAAAGCACATCCCAATTTAATAATTTCACATAATCCTTCAACTATATCTGGAAATTCTACTAGCAAGTAGCAAACCTTGTGCGATTTCCTCAGCAAAATTAGTGACATACAACATCTTTTCCTTTTCATTGTTTCGATCTGGGGTCTGTATCAAGAGCAGCAAATTTAGTGACAGACAACATCTTTTCCTTTTCATTGTTTTGATCTGGGGTCTGTATCAAGAGCAGCAAAATTAGTGACATACAACATCTTTTCCTTTTCATTGTTTCGATCTGGGGTATGTATCAAGAGCTGCTTGGGGTGTTTCTCCCATCTTACCATAGCGTTTTTGTTTACTTTAACATTCGGTGCTATTAGCAGAGAGTATTCCACTTTGAGTTGCCCTGTCACCTCATAGACAGGGCAATCTATGAGATCCCTGACTAGCTGATGTCTCTTATCAGCAGAGAATTTGAAAGAAGGTTTTGCAAGATATGCAACACATATTCTGTATAACCCATTCCTAACTTAAGCTTCCGCAAAGACATCTGCTGCATAGAAACCTCAGTTTTTCTAACAGCTTGAGATATATTCCGAACACCCATATGGTTATAAATTGAGAACAAAATGTCCAAAGGTATTTGAGCATCAGAAGGATTATTAGGGTGCCATGTAAAATTTACCATTGACGAGCCTCCTGAATAACTCATTCAACTGCAAGTCGTCCGGGACATACGCTTGGCTTGGACTACTAACACGGATATCTCCATGACTTGTGTAGACTGGGACTTTACAGCCGCTTCCAAGACTCTGTTTTATAAGAGAGGAGGAAGTCGACCAGTTTTGCACAATATGCCTCCAAACCAAACAACATTCTGATTCAGTTATTCCACGGTTGTCATTTCCTGCCCGGTCTCGCCACAGAAAGCAGTAGTCTTCAATTCGTGGATAACTCGGTACACCAAAGAATTTGAAAAGAACTCAAGCAATTGTTCATCGTACCAGTTTTCCAGGACCTTCATCCTCAATTTGAGATACCCATCTACATCATGGATTACACAGGATTTTGCAGACATCCATTTTTGCTCATCTGGAATCCAAATGGGTGACACCTTATTTCCATAAGTCTTCCATTTTGAAGCCTGAAGATACTTATACAGCCTAGTCTCAAATCTGTATGCATTTGAATATGATAATCAACAATAACATCGCATCCTCCTTCAACCTAAGTAACCACTCCTACCTTTTCAAGAGCATCTTTGAATCCATCAATATCATTTCCATAGAAGGCCTCGTCAATACAAGGAACGTCGTCCTCTTCTAATTCCGAAGCATACCTCCAAGAGAAATCAAACCAAAAAGATTTAGCCGGAGATTCAAAACCTCTACCTGTTTTTAACCATTTGCCTTCTGATATGCTCTGTTTAAAACAGCGTGGCAGTTCCTAGGCATATATCCATTCCAGCAGAAAAAATGCATTCTCCTTAGCCAAATGACGAAAAATAAAAGAAACATCTGGCGGCATTAGCTCTGGAATATCTACTGCACCAAGCTGTTCTTTAAAGAATGAAACTAAATCTTTATCTGCACTTGTCAAACCCCTTGCACAAAGAGGTAACTTAAGATAATCTTCAAAACGCGCAAAAAAGTTTTGCCCAGTCCATGGATTGCTTCCCATTAACTTGACCCACTTACTGATTAATGCAGGGACGAGGATCTTTAGATAATCACGTTGTTTGACAATATGCCGGTCATCCACGATAGGAATATCCGAGCAAAGACTCAACAAATCTTCCTCACCAAGTTACTTATTCACATAACAACAATAGAAAAAATGTGCAACATTAATAACAAGTTTCCTGATTGTTGAAGATTTTACAACCTTCTGGAGTTGCTCGGCGAAGCTTGAGATAGAAATTTGTGTAATTTTAGGATACTCTTTCAGCCACTGGCGCAGTTTCTTACCTTCGTTACTATCCAAATCTCTTATGGCCTTTTGAGTATCCAAAACTCTTATGGCCTTTTGAGTAGATTCGGGCATGAAATAGCGTTTTGCAGCACTTTGAAGCTCTTCAGACCATTTTGTCAGCCACCCTACATGTGACTGCTCTGAGGAAAAATATATTCTTGTACCCACTTCATCAGTTGACACACTTGCCAAAGTTGTGTTGTTACCAGAATTTACATACTTCAAGAAGGGAGTGTTTTGTAGGTGACTTGAAAGTCCAGCCTTCCAATGTTCAGCAATAAAACAAAGAAGTTCTACATACAAATATTCAGACAGACATTTTACCCAACCATATGACCGTATGCAACCGGCGTACCAATTATATGACACATTTCCCACTTGCAAGAACTCCAAGACAGTAGAAAACTCAGGCTGATCAAGGCAAGAATGTACTATTTTGTCTTCACCAGCAAAGAAATCGTCTAGACTACTTTCCCGACCTTGTTCTCTTGCTCTTTCCAAAATGCTTCTAAAAACTGGCAGTATTGTCCGAGTTTCTGTTGGCCTACCGAAATCTTTGTTAACAAAGCTGGAGTCGCAGAAAATTATCTCCTCCTTTCTTAACTGGGCCTGAATAACATTTCTGATCTGTAGCAGCTGCTGGTAACGAGGAAGACCAACTGGGATGTATTTATAAAAATGAGATTTGGAGGAAGGCACCGAATCATGGTAGATGAAAAAATGAAATGCTGAACGGAATACGCTCTAGTATTACCTGGTTCCATTTGTTGTCAAAAATAATACTCTCTCTGGATGAAACGGGTGAGAAATCTGCCTGTATTACAAAAGGAAAACCCGTTACCATTTCCGTCGGCAAAAAAGCATAAATGCCGGGAGCTGCCATGTTTCCTCTCGTAAGGCGTTTATCAAAGGGGAAATCCAGTGTAATCGCCCATTTTGCCACGTCCTTCCTCTGCTCAACTTTAAACTCATTTTCCACAGGAAAGCGTTGCCTCCACACGTAATAACTGGATCTTCGAGTGGACAGTTTGTTTTCTTCAGCTAACAGATGCAGCGTGAAGGCTTCACTCTCAGAACTCTGGAATTCCATCTCCCGTGAAACAGAGATTGTATTAATTTTGTTGAGACTGGGATCCACATCAATCTCGCGAATTGAAAGCTTCTTTATCTTGGACATGAACAAAATAACTTCGGGATGAATATTGGTGAGCTCTTTCTTCACAGCTTCAACCTTCTCAGGACGCAAAGGTAGAACTATAACTGTAGTGGGAAGTTTGCATCCATAAATTTCTTCAAGCTGGGCGATGCTGGGTTTTCTTTCAATCCATTCTGGGTCGATATATCCTATGTTTGCATCATGAGGAGGGACATCGTGGAATCTAATCTTATATCCATTGCTTAAAACACAAGGTTGGCTTGTGATTAAGAATACACTCTTAAACCCAATGCTTGCAATGCAAAAACATATTAACATATATAAAACATAACATAACATACGCAACAGAACTAGATCATAAAACTTTCTACCTGGCTTGTGATTAAGAATACACTCTTAAACCCAATGCCTGCAATGCAAAAACATATTAACATATATAAAACATAATATAACATATGCAACAGAACTAGATCATAAAACTTCCTACCTGAAACTTGAGACAGTAACCAACCCATTGGGCTAATAACACTATATATGACTTGAATGATTAGAACATGAACTCATACATTTTTCTCCAATGTAACCCCCTTCTCTTTTCTTCTTTGTAGATCGTCCAATGCTGGACATTGAATCAATATTATGTTTCTGAAATCCAATCTCATTGTTACACACCAACAGTGTGGCAGTAGCACCCACTTCGCAGACATCCTCACTTCTCTTTTCTTCTTTGAAAATCGTCCAACACTGCACATTGAATCAATATTATGTTTCTGAAATCCAATCTCAGTATTACACACCAACAGTGTGGCAGTAGCACCCACTTCGCAGACATCCTCACTTGCAATTACAAACTCCAACGAAGGTTGCACATCAGGTGCATAGGTGTTATCCTCTGCATTCTCCAATAAAAACACCATTTTTAAGAATTGAAAACCTATTTGATAATTTGAAATAAGTTGTACTGTGAATTACCTGGATAAGCTCCATAAGAAAATGCACATCCTTGCTATATAATTCAGCGGACAGATGTTTCACCGCTTGGTGCAAATCTTCTGCAAGCGGGTTATGAAGGGAAAACTTGGTCTTTCTAATCTGTTCAGTGTGATCTCTCGGCGCCGCCATACCTGCACAAGCAGTGAACTCCAATGTCCAACAATAACAATGAGAGAATGAAAACCAACCTCAGTAGCAATATCCCTCAGACTCAAATCTCTTGGGCGAATTCAAGCCCTTTGTAGCAATATCTCGTGAGCAGTATTCTGCTTTCTTGTCCTTTTCGGTACTATATCTTTGATTTTATTTGACACCATATTTCCGCGTAGGATAAAAGACAACCAAAACGCCACTCTTTTTTGGCCATTTTGGGATAAAAACCGGTAAAAAAATTGGTTGGAAATTGCTATTTTCTTATTTTTGGATTTTGGTAATTGGGATTGCTTGTTTTATACTAATTGTTCAATTTTGAAACTAGTCCAGATCTTCACTTCAACTTCAAGTTTAAAGCTTGTGAGAAAATCTATTAACTAGCAAGTCATATTAATAATTAATGTCTTATAGGCGGGCGCACCAAGATGGTCCCCATTTTCATTGCAATGGGGGTGCGCTAGCGGAAAAAAAAAATGGCACGCACCTAAGGAAGCGCGCACGCGTCGCTAGGTTCGGTACCAAACCGAGGCGCGTGCGCGTATATTCCGCGTACGCGTTTCCGGCGCGTACTTGTTCCCAACGCGTGCACACAACAGTGGCACGCACACACCTCTACTGCGCGCATGCATCTCTGTTAAAATAAAATAAAATAAAACAGTGCCCAATTTCCACATTGTTCCATTGGGCCAATCGAGCGCGACTTGCACCTCCACATACGCATCAATTCAACCACCAAAGTTGCCCAAATCAACTTCAAAACCACCCCACAACACCCACTAACTCATCAATGGGGCGATTGATAGGTAAATATCAAGTTTTGTTTTCATTTTATTCTTTCTTTGTATCAATTTTTTGATTTTTTTTGTTTATTTAATTGTAAATAATTCTCAAATTTTGAAAACGATGAACCAATTTTCTATTGCAGATTGTAAACTAAGACAATGAGTGAACAAGATGTTAACCCCAAGTCCAGTGGAACACAAGAAAACCCAAACCTTGGACCCAATGCCGAAGAAAACCGTGAACACAATCCAAATGCCAAACAAAATCAAAACCCCCAACCTAATTTTGAACAAGATGACCTTAACCATTATGTAAATGAAATGCGAGTGCACACTCGCAAACTTAGAAACTCGAGGGAACCATCTCGATTGTCTCTTGCCACATCAATTGAGAATTCAATTAATTCCCTCATCCATGCACACCAACAATTGACCGACATGACTCAATTTAGAGCTAGGATGCGAGAGTACTACTCCACGGGCATCTCCAAGGAAGCAATAAAAGATTTGAACATTACAAAATCCCAATTATATAGTATGTTCACCGATCTGAAAACAAACCAACCACCAAACATTACAAAGCCACATGTCCGCATGGATTGGTGTCATTACCAACCCTGGAGGGACAATTGGATGCGGAGGTGGTTCATGGTGTATGATAAACCTTCCTACAATAATAGGGAGGTTCCACAGTACTTCCTTCGCCAACTGTGGGCTGAGTTTTTCCTCGGTTTACATGTCAACTATTTTGACATAACCGAGTTCCAAGGTGTTGGGCGTGGCTCTGCTCAAGATCGACCTGCTGCCAGGAGGAACCCACTGAGAGGGCCACCAGCTCTGAGGCACGACCCCAACCCCTCTCCCCAACCACCTCAGTTGCCCCATAAGCTTGATCAGATTGAGGTGGCAATGAGGAATGTTGCACGTGGTCTCCTCAGACACACCTCCTTTGTAGCAGCAACTACAGTGGAGAGGTTGGGTGACCTTGATAGATATCTAGGTGCAAGCCCTTCACGACAGGGCTAGGATAGACCCATGACCGATGGTAACCATGCTGGGCATTCTAGTTCGATGGGGACAATGCCACATTTTTGTCCCCATTGCGGGCACACTTGCCCTAGCCCAATCAAGGGCTGTTATATGGATCAGGTCAACAATTTTTTTAATGCGTTTTCAATCATCACTTGATAACTTGTAAATTATTTTTAAAGTATTTTTGTTTGGCTTAAATTATTATTTCAATGTACAGTTATTCAAAGCTGATACACCAAGATGGGAGAACGTAAGATCTCCCAACCTGGATGTAGCAATGGCAGCTGCAACTGAAATTGCGGCACCCCACACAGAGGTATTTTCAGTACCTGACACAATATTGTTATTACTTATGTCATTTATATTACTCAAGTATTTATATTTATGGCATACACATTGATAGTTCGTACAATGTTTTTGAATATCTTGATTTCCTAGATAATGACTTGTTTAACATGTTCATAACATGCATGCATTTTGTTGTCCACAAGTGTTTCGTGACTACAGTGATCAGCCACCCCCGCCAAGGATTGGCACATCACCATATACACAAGTACAATGTGTAGTTATAAGCATGCTTTTAATTTGATTTGTTACGACTTACTATGGTTTAATTTATTGTTTGTTCACTAAATTGTGATATTACAAATGTATATGTAGGTTCCACCAGCAGCTGTGTCTCTGCATATTAGTCCTGTGTATCCACCCTCTCCCAAGACTCCCCTCCCTTGATTTCATCTAGACCCCTCCCTACGTCCACCCCCTCCCTTCCATCCAGCCCCCCCTCTCCAGCCATACTCCCCCCTCCATCCATCCTCCCCCACTCACCCACCCCCCTACCTCCATACATCCCCCCCAATTTATCCACACCCCCATGTCTATCCATCCTCCCCCATTCGTCCACGCCCCCCCCTTCCTTCCACCTTCCCCTCTTCATCCACAACCTCCCATTTGTCCAACCTCCTCCCTCCATGCAGGACTTCCCTCCCATGCACCATCCCTCAACACCGTCCCTAGCCCTTTCTGTTCGATACCCTCTATCCTACAGCCGGCAGGGGTTCATCGCCCACATGGTCCTCCTCCACCCCATACCACTGTGTCTTCTCCCACCATATCATCCCCACTTCCCGCCACTATTGTGGCATCTACTCTTCTAATATCCTCATCAGTATCTCCAGTGGTCGCACCTATAGTGGCTGCCACTACATCTGCGCCCTCCCCCCATCACTGCATCGGAGTTGGTTGTCCGGCCATCTGCTCCACTTGCTAGCCCAGAAGGCCATCCATGTCCATCGTCAAAAGTGTTCACGGTGAGAATCAAGTTAATTTATGAAAATATTTTGATGCATTAACAAAAAATAATTTAAACAATTATGACTTTTTAATGAAATGATTGTTTTAAATGTTGTAAGCTAGAATTGTTGAGAGGCTTCGCACATCCAGGACACTTGTCCAACGTTTCCCACTCATGTCAGAGGTGATTTATTTTAGATTCGAATTCTACATTTGTTTTATAAATGTGGTAAATGTTGCAAATGCTTGAAAATGACGGTATCTTATATCATTTGTTCCAGAGCCCAGAGAGACGGTCTACTCCTAGATGGACCAAGACTCAAGGCACCAGTAGCTCGAAGAGTAGGAAGATCGACTTTGGATCTACACCTGGGAATGACGACGGTGGTCACAATGCTTGACACGCCACGTGTTATGTACATTAGCCATGATGTGGCACTTTTGTGCACCAGTTTTGATGTACTTTGTATCAACGGAACAAGTTGCCATGTATTTTGTATCTACGGCATGAGTTGTCGAATTTTGTGCAGGGCATGAGTTGCTATTGTATGTACATTGGGAATCATGTTCTACTATTCGCTAGAAATTGTATATGTTTGGATGAGTTTTGTAGCCTCAATGTACATGGATTTTCAATTATGTGATTTATATGTCTCGTTGTCTAATGTGGTTGTCTCATGTTGTGTGTATCATGATGTGATGTTGTGTAAATTTGGGTTTTACCTAGATCTTAAAAGAGAAGTTGGATATCGTAGTTCAACTTGGTTTATCTTTCCACATGTAAAAGCTTCTAATGGTATCTATGTTAAAAGAACATTGTAAACATAGGCTAACTCAAACAAAATCATGTGTGAGAATTAATCTAAAAACAAACGAAATAAATGGATGGACAAATCACACCTCATGGCACATAAGATATATATTGGGAACTTGAGTACTAGGAAAAGAACACTTAAAAATAGAAAATGTTCATTGTCGTCAAAAGGTCAAAATGAGATCCAACATGATTTTTGTCATACATCAATATTACACATTATGTATTAGTGTCGCATCCTTACACTAGCGACCTAAACAACAGTTTTCCTTAAAGATCATCTGAACATCCAAAGTGAAAAACACTGACTGAACGCTAAAAGCAAAACCTTTTTTTTGCCAGTCCAACTTAGCCCTGTTTGTGAGCACTATCGCTCCCTACACATCTACAGAGGCGTGATAGTCAGCACTACCGTGCTTTGCTCCTTCTCTAGGGCGCGGTACTACCGCGTTATGCTCAGTTATAGGGATGCGGTAGTCTGAAATTAGCCTTTTTGGATTTTGGGATTTCGACCTTCGAGGATATTTTGTTGGGATTACCATCTTTGGTTCGATCCTAACTTCTTCTTTGTTTAGCTGGCCTAATCCACTAAACCCTCCATAGATCCACACTTCTCTCTTATTGGTTAATCTTCCCACATGCTATAAGAGAAAAGATTTCCATGGGCCAAAGAAGGACTTTTGGGGCATCAAACCTATGATCTTCAAACTTCTGCAGAGATAGCTAGAGGAAGCACTTGGAGCTGGAGGATTGGCTTGGATATCAAGCAACCTTTGTAAGCACTCTTCAAGTTTGTAATAAAAGATAACTTGTCTTATTTTTCCCATTTCATGTGTATTGTATAAATCTTTGATATGAAATGTATCTAGTTTAGATTTGAACTTAATCTTTGCTTCAAGGTATTTGGAAGCTTGCGTGTTTGTCCTTTGTTTGATTTCAACAGGTTCTACATTGGAGCTTCGGTATCAAGAGCTAGAAGCGGGACAAACGTTGAATTGGAAGGTGAGTTACGTCTTTCATCTCTTCTGAATGCATTTAATCTTGTTGTGAAAATTAGTTCAGGAACTCAAGGTAGCATTTGTTTCCTTTTTGTCTTAGTTTAGAGATCTATAATGACTTCATTTATGGCCTTGATAACAATGAAATGTACAACAAATTCTAAGGTGCTCTCTGATATCTCCATCAATATTTGAATGCTTGTATTTCTTGATTTTTTTGTTATAAATAATGCTAAGAATTATAATTGCATTAATTTATGACATTTCTGTTAGAATGTAATGTTTTTTTATTATAGGATTCAATTGAATTGATTTTTTGTTATAATGCAATGTTTTGGGATTTTTTTATTGTATTTATAATGTTAACTCCAACATAGAAAATGACATGTTTGAAACCTTGGTGGAGATTGTAAATCCACCAATTTTTTTACTAGTGTACTTGACCTCTACAATGACTTAATTTATGGCCTTGATAACAATGAAATTTATAACAACAAAATTTAATGTGCTCTCTAATTTCTACATGATCAATATTTGAATGTTTGTATTTCATGATGTTTTTGTGATAAATAATGCTAAGCATTATAATTGCAAATGTTTGAAAATGTTTTCTGAACGAGAATAAGAGATAAAAATGGCTTGAAAATCATCAAATCAACTTAATTATTAATCATAATAATATATTTGGAGGATGCAAGTTGTGGATTTACATTAGTTGAGAGAAAAAGGGTGTTCTTTTAATTAACTATTTGTTTTTCTTCCTATTAAAGATTTGATATTTGTCATTGTAAATTGAGCTATTGTCAACAAATTAAAAATATTGAAAGATACATTGATAGGTCATATTCATGTTCATATAATTTAGGTTTTTTTGTGATGTTCATAAATATGATACTATGACAAATTATACAACCAACATAAACCATATAGCTAGTTGTCACAAGTTCATCCATTATCAATACAAAATTCATAAACATATTTAATTCAATGACATTTTTGCAATTATATTATGTAAAACATAAACATATCATCATTAATATCATTGTCACCATCATACCATCATTAACATAAAACTAATAAAAATAAGCATGAGCGTACCATCATAAACATTACATTACTACATATTCATCTAACATATACATCTTATAGATTTAAACATCATCTAACACATATATGATCTAACAATAACATATAACAAAATACAAGTTCTGGTTTCTAACATAATGAACATCATCGAACCTGGCCTAACATACACAAGTACATTACCATCAACATCAGCGTATACAAAATGGAAAACACAAACATCTAATGAACATCATCAAACTTGACCTAACATATAAATTATGACCATCAACATATAAATAAACATCAACATATGCAAAATGGAAAATGAAGTATAAGATATATATATATATATATATATATATATATATATATATATATATATAAACAATAACATAAAAATGATGATAAATGTCATATATACATGTCTAGTCCACCCCCGAAAACATATCATCATCATTATCTATTGACCCACCAGATGTATCGACACCTCCAGCAGTAGAGCTAGAGGCATGATTAGTACCTCTGCTATGAAATAATATATCATGTAGATCAGTTAGAAAGACACGATCTCTAGGAATCTGGAACATCCCACCCGATTTGAGCATCCTCTCTACAGTTGAGGGGACAAGTGGATGAGGATCATGGGGAGATGATGGGTCAATAGAGGTTGGTCGGTCGTACCAGTATAACGTATCAGATGCTAGATCCATCGAATGAGGGGGAGGTGGAGGAGATGATGAAGGAGGTGATGGATCAATATAGGTTGGTCGGACGGATAGGTATAAAATATCATATGTTGTATCCATCAAAGAAGAGGGAGGTGGAGGAGATTATGAAGGAGGTGATGGAGGTGGAGTACATGGTGGAGGAGGGGGTGGATGAGATGTCGAAGGTGGAGGAGTAGGAGGTGGAGGTGGAGGAGGAGGTGCAGTGTATGTGGAAGCTTCCCACCAGTCGAAGCAACTGATGGAGAAGGAGGTGGACTAGGAGGACGAGGATCTCTGCCCTCATCAGACGATGAACTACCATGAGAGATGGAATCCAAAAGAATGCAAGCATCAACAATGTGATGCATCAAGCTCCTCATATCAAGAGGAAGCATCCTCCATAACTCAATGTCTCGGTCATGCCTATGAATCTCCCTAACAGGAACATGTCGAACCCCTTGATCCAGTAATAATTTGTCTAGTCTATCTGCAATATCCTATCTTAACCTCTGCTCAAGCCTCCATTGAAGGCCAGGTCTAGCTAGATGAGGCACCTCTGGTTGATCCTGCATTGCAGGCATCAACTAAGGTCACCATCCCCTCGTCAATATCCTCATCCGACTCCCAGCCCAATATTGGTGTGAAGACAAAGAAATACTCTTGGGACCATGGTGGGAAATTCTTTAGTTTCCATGGCATCGAGGGCACCTCCTCCTTAACCTAATTATACTTGGCCCCATAGAAGACTATGGCTCATTGGGTTTGGTTCATTTTCTTATATTTTCCTCACTTCATGAGAAAAATGGCAAAGAATATTCAAAGAAGAGATACCATGAAAGGTCCAAACATTCCAAGAGTGTTATCTGTTGATGTATATGTAACATCGGAATGTATTTCATATATGTATGTTGTATGTACTCCTATAGAGATGGTATTATTCCTCTATACGGAAGTGTCGTCATTTATATTGTAAATGTCGTAACTTATACTTGATGGGTTATTAGACCACCTTGTTGGGGTCGGCCCTGTATAAGTCATGTGGGTCAAAAGGGTTATTAGACCACCCTATTGGGGGTCGGCCATGTCGGTCGAAGGGTTATTAGACCACCCTATTGGGGGTCAGCCCAGTCAGCATTATGTTATGTGGTTAATTTCGAGCCTACATGATTTATGTAAAAGGCAAGTCAAGTCAAGTATAAATAGAGTGCGGGAGGCAATCTATTTGATCACTCACTTCTCACTCATGCACTCAAGGAGGAATGGCGCACTTATGGAGGAGGAGGATATGCTGCTAGGATATGTCTATCTCTTATGTTTGGGTTGTATCATTGATCTATCCATCTCTGAGGAAGTTATTGGTGTTTTTCACCTTTATGGTTTTCCCCAAGTAAATCTTTGTGTCTCTTATGTGCTTGCATTATTGTCTCCATGATTGATATGCTGTAGATATGCTATACATGTTGTTCTCTCAGTTAAGATCCTAGATCAGATTGAAGTAAATTCTGAAAATTTAACATGGTATCAGAGCTAGCCTGAAAGAAGGCATGATATGGCATGTATGACACTTGTTGCACTTACGATGCTAGGGCTTGATATAGCAAAAACCAGTCATCGTAGCAATTTCGCTATAAATCCATTTTGGCGAAGTTTTCGGATCGGAAACCTTTACAGATTGAAGATTAAATCCCCATGTACCTTGTGTCGAAAGGAAAACCTCTAATTCGTTGTACTTTGTGATTTATGATCTATACAATATAGGGTTTCTACCTCTTCCAGATCTGAGTCAAAATCAGGTGACCTTGGGAAAAAGGTCATAACTTGGGCTAGGAAGCTCCAAATGAAATTTAGTCAAAATTTATAGGTAGTACACAGACTGTAATATCTCAGAAAAATATTTCAGAGGCCGAAGTTGAACCAGTGACACGTGGCATGCTGTACAAGTTTGCTCTCCTGTATTATCTCATAAACAGGTCACATTACGACACTTGGCATAACGCTCTCTCAGAGAATCCAATTGAGGTCAGAACTGTTAGGATGGAAAGATAACAGGTCGGGATACCTTAGGAAAAAATTTCAAAGGCCGAACTTGAAACAGTGACACGTGGCATGCCGTACAAGTTCGCTCTCCTGTATTATCCCCTAAACAGGTCACGTTGCGAGACTTGGCATAACTCTCTCTCAGAGAATCCAATTGAGGTCAGACCTATCGGGATGGAAAGATAACAGGTCGAGCTATCTCAAGAAGCTTTTGCAGACCCTATGGATCGAAAAGTTCATAGTTACACCAGAAGCAATCAGGTACATATTTCTGTCAAAACAAAATTATTTTTCAGTACCTTCATTCATAGCTTCCGGAATTTAGGGCTTCAGAGAAAGTTGGAATTTTTGTAATCGAAGACCACGAATGGATGATACTCATCAAAATAGAAATTTAGAGACCAATATAAGAATTTTTGGTTGGGTAGAAGGCCGAGCTTGATCAGACCCTAGTTTGGGACTTTGATCAGAAAAGTGGAAAATTAGGGCTTCTGCAAAAATGTGAATTTTTGAAATCTGTGACCACGGCTGGAAGCTCCTCATAAAAATAGAAGCTTAGATCTTTGGATCAGACCTTTTGATTGAGAAGAAGAGTGGGCTTCATCAAACCCTAGTTCGAGGTCATGTCCAGCGAATCCGAAAGTTTCAAAGGCAAAATTGAGGAGTGAAACTTTGCAGTTTTCAAATTCTGAATATACCATCTTGATCAGCTCATCAAGGCGCATATTTCTATCCTTTCAGAAGTTTGAAATTCAAAGTTTGAATTTTTGGGGTTTCTTTGACAAACCCTATTACAGCTCAAGATCCAATTCCTGCAAATCAAGTGGATTGGGTTAATCCTAGAAGAGGATGGATTGGTCACCTGCATAAGTGAAGAAGTTCCTGTTTTAGAGGGAGATGAGGCTAAGGCCTTCCATAAGAAGATTACAAGCAATGTTGACAGGTATGGCTTACAGGTATGTTTCGAATTCTGTTCATGATTAAGTTTATGATATGTTTGTCTTCATATCATTACAGTACAATCTTGATTAATTACTAGACTTGTCGTATTACCTTATAGAAGATATTCATTGATTAAGGTTTTGACACTTATGATTGTACTAATGCATTGTGATGTTGTATGAGGTTTATGTTGTTTGCTAACACAAAAGGTACGCCAAGAAATTCAAATCATGTTCTACTTCAAGAACATATGCTCATGGTGACATGAAGAAAAAGATTCATCCATTGTCATGGATCACATAGAAGATCTACTTTCGAGGTATGTATAACTTGGTCATACAATGGTTAACTTATGAGACATGCAGGTTACTAGCACGAGTCACTGAAGAGAACCAGAAGACATTATTCGGGTATGTTAGACATAACTAGCTAGCATGCTAATCCAGGTATGTTTTTCCTATATCAAGCTAGAATCCTACCTTGTGTTAGGATCTTATATTGTTGTGTTGTTGATAATGATTATTCATGAAGGTATAGGTTTGAATAATCACAAGTTTTTATGCATATTATATCTCTTATCTTGATTGATGATTCAACTAACCAGAAGAGTCCTATGATCAAATAAGAATATGTATGAGTAAAAGAAGACTTCCCTGAAACCTTGAATAATAATGTTTATTATCTGTGAATGATCATGAATATACATGTTTAAGATTATTGTGTTTTGATAGTATTAAGATTATACTAATAAATGTGTGATTATGTATGAGACCTCAAGGATAACACAATGATGATACTAATAAGCATGCATAGTGATTAAGGATGGATGTAAGTTCAAGGACAGGTAATCCAGGAAGCAAAGATCAAGAGGGAGCACACTTCAGTAGTTTCTGCAAGGATGCAGATATTCAGAGGGAGTTGACCACTTCTCACAATCCACATAAGAATGGAGTTGCAGAAAAGAAGCAAAAACTAAGAGGGAGTCAACCCAACAAACACACAAAGATAAGTATTTGAATTGTCATTACTTGCATATTTTATTGTTTAAATAATACTGTTCAATAATGTATATAATGATGTTCCGAGAATTAGGTTGTGTATTATGCATATTAGAATAGTTGCATCGATGAACAGTATACTACTAATATGCATGGGTAAGTGGCCTATGGCACTGTACAACATTCCATTGCTACTTATCTAGAATGAAACCTCTTTGCTGACATGTTGGGAGTTGTGCACACTCTTAACAATGTTCTGGTAGAGATTGGAAGGCATCTAGAAAGTTACGGAATATGGATAAATGTTGTATTGGAGCATTGGCTAAGATAATTGCATGATTGTATGACATATTTCTTTATGTGTAAGAATTTGTTCTAAAAACTATGAGATGTTTTCTAATCATGCAATTTAACTTGTTGTGTAGGAAAGATCGTATGCCATCACCTACAAAAGAAGAACTACAACATTTGTTCAGCAACAAAATTATCTATTGAAGATATTGAAGTTCCCAGGATATGGGAAGAATGCCATGATCCGTCGATCATGAAGAATGATGTTTGGGATGTAGTCCCAAGACTTGAAGGGAAGTTTGTTATGACTTCCATATGGATCTATCAAGATCAAGCATGCTTCAGACGACATCATAGAGAAATATAAAAGTGATGAGATAGAAGATGCACCAGATGGATTTCAAGACAGCATGGTGTAGTCATATATGTGTGCAAAACTTGGTATGGTAGGATAGATAGCTTTTTATCCAGTTTGGGCTTTACCAAGAATAAAGCGGATTCCAACCTTTTCTACAAGGTTGAGGAAGGCAATCCAATGATACTACTTTTATATGCGGATAACCTGTTTGTTACAGGTGAAGATAGATTGATTGTCGACACGCAGCGGAAGCTTGCTGCCGAGTTTGAGTTGAGGAACTTGGGGATGATGCACTATTTGTTTTTGGCATGGAGGTGTGGCAGAGTGATGGAATCTTCCTTGGACAAGGGAAGTATGCAGTAGAGATCCTGAAGAGGTTCGGCATGATGGGTTGCAAGGCTATGGCCACACCTATGGCATCGAACCTGAAGCGTCTGTGTGATGCTTCATTTGAGCCGGTTGATATCACTATGTATCGTCAGATGATTGGGTCCTTGATGTACCTGACGAACACGAGACCAGATATTTGCTTTGCGGTGAACACATTGAGCTAGTTCCTGACAGATCCGAGGAGTGTTCACCTGGTTGCTGTAAAGCATGTTCTGAGGTACCTGAAGGCTACAGTGGATTATGGGCTCAAGTATGAAGCAAATCAAAAGTTTAACCTGCAGGGTTATGTTGATTCAGATTGGGCAGGCAGTGCTACAGATAGGAAGAGAACATATGGGTGTTGCTTCAGTATGGGATCAGGTGTGATCTCTTGGTTCAGGAGGAAGCAGTCCTGCGTAGCACTGAGTACAGTTGAGGCAGAGTATGTTGCAACCTGTTCAGCTAGTTGTGAGGCAGTATGGCTACGGAAGCTACTGTCTGATTTATTTGATCTCCCATTGGATGCTACTGGTATCTTTTGTGATAACCAGAGTTATGTGAAGCTATCCGAGAACCCAGTGTTTCATGACAGGTCGAAACACATAGAGATCAAATATCACTATATCAGGGATATGGTGCAGAGAGGATCTGTGAAGCTCCTGTATGTTGCGACGGACGAGCAGATTGCAGATGTGCTGACGAAGCCACTAGCCAGGGTGAAGTTTGAGTACTTCAGAGAGAGGCTTGGCATTCTTCAAATCGAGGACACTTTGAGGAAGAATTGATGGACACATTTGCTGAAGCCATTCCAAGCATGTTGGAAGGAGGATCCTTCACATGGCTGTGGATGTAAGCGTTGGATGATGAACATCAGGATGATGTTCTGGTTTCTGCTTTGTATGATCAGTTGGATCATTTTTATGTATGCATCATGTTGGATGCTGGATATGATCAGTTGGATCATTTATATGTATATGTATGTACGCATCATGTTGGATGTTGGATATGATCAGTTGGATCATTTATATGTATGTACGCATCATGTTGGATGCTGGATATGATCGGTTGGATCATGTGTATGTATTTTTGTATATGCATCATGTTGGATGCTTGGACCATGTATCTGTATATGTATCAGGTGGATACATTGTATGATCAGGTGGATCATGTATGGTGATATGTACCATGTATCTGTATATGTATCAAGTGGATACATTGTATGATCAGGTGGATCATGTATGGTGATATGTATCATGTATTTGTATTTGTATCAGGTGGATACATTGTATGATCAGGTGGATCATGTATGATGATATGTATCAGGTAGATACTTGGTATACATCAGGTAGATGCATTATATGATCAGGATGATCATGGATGACGAGCTTCAGGATGTTGCTCCAGATGACCTGCAGCAGGATGTTGCAGTGATGATGATCAGGATGATCATGTGTACATCAGGATAATGTGTGGTGAGTATCAGGTTGATACTCTATGGCCTTGGATCAGGTTGTGTAGATGAGCATATAATTTGGCCCTGGGAGATTTGCAGATAGTCTTTCGAGGTTTTGCCTATGGCATGTAATTTGTGCCCTGGGATATCTGGCAAATGCTCTTTCGAGGTTTTTCTCTGGGAGGACATATAATTTGGCCCTGGGAGATCTGCAGATAGTCTTTCGAGGTTTTTCCTATGGCATGTAATTTTTTGCCCTGGGATATCTGGAAAATGCTCTTTCGAGGTTTTTTCCTATGGCATATAATCTGTCCCTGGGAGATCCGATAGGTTGGGCTGTGTGCCCATAATAAGTCCTGGGATGCTCTTGCGAGGTTTTTCCATAACCGCATATAATCTGTCCCTGGGAGATCCTATAGGTAGAGCTGCGTGCTCGTAACAGCCTGGGATGCTCTTGCGAGGTTTTGTGGTGACCACATATAATCTATCCCTGGGAGATCCTATAGGTAGAGCTGCGTGCTCGTAACAGCCTGGGATGCTCTTGCGAGGTTTTGTGGTGACCACATATAATCTATCCCTGGGAGATCCTATAGGTAGAGCTGCGTGCTCGTAATAGCCTGGGATGCTCTTGCGAGGTTTTGTGGTGAGGTCACATATAATATGGCCCTGGGAGATCCTATAGGTAGAGCCGTGTGCTCGTAACATCCTGGGATGCTCTTTCGAGGGTTTGTGATGCGCGTAATAAGTCCTGAGGATTCCACAGTATGGCCAGTGATGACGAAGACCTGCAGGTGGTGGGCCTACATCCAGTATGAAAAAGGACTAGCTCTGTAGAACTTCCTATGATGAGTATATTCAAAGATTGATTGAGATAGCAGCAGTAGTGACGATGATGATGACTCGATGACGATTATCCAGTGACGATGATCCAGAGAAGAAGACTTGTGCTAGAAGACCTGTGCTGAGAAATACCTTCCTAGTTAAGAGGGAGTGTTGATGTATATGTAACTTCAGAATGTATTTCATATATGTATGTTGTATGTACTCCTATAGAGATGGTATTATTCCTCTATACGGAAGTGTCGTCATTTATATTGTAAATGTCGTAACTTATACTTGATGGGTTATTAGACCACCTTGTTGGGGTCGGCCCTGTATAAGTCATGTGGGTCAAAGGGTTATTAGACCACCCTATTGGGGGTCGGCCATGTGGGTCGAAGGGTTATTAGACCACCCTATTGGGGGTCGGCCCAGTCAGCATTATGTTATGTGGTTAAGTTCGAGCCTACATGATTTATGTAAAAGGCAAGTCAAGTCAAGTATAAATAGAGTGCGGGAGGCACTCTATTTGATCACTCACTTCTCACTCATGCACTCAAGGAGGAATGGCGCACTTATGGAGGAGGAGGATCTGCTACTAGGATATGTCCATCTCTTATGTTTGGGTTGTATCATTGCTCTATGTATCTCTGAGGAAGTTATTGGGGTTTTTCACCTTTATGGTTTTCCCCAAGTAAATCTTTGTGTCTCTTGTGTGCTTGCATTATTGTCTCCATGATTGATATGTTGTAGCTATGTTGTACATGTTGTTTCTCTCAGTTAAGATCCTAGATCAGATTGAAGTAAATTCTGAAAATTTAACATTATCAGGAGTCCTAGACATTATTTCACACTACCTCATGCAGTCATAAGTTGCTACTCACCTGAAGAATCAAGTAGAAACCTAGAATTTTTTTTAGATAGGCGTCATAAGAAGGTAGGGGATGTTGAATATTGATCATTGGGGATGAGGAAGTATGTCCAGTTGTATAATTATTCTTCTAATATAGAAGCTAGAACCATGATTTATAGCTTGGAGGGAAAGGATTCCATTTGGTGGGATCAGCTAATTCAAGTTAATCATATCAATGAAAAATGGATCTCATGGAAGCAGTTCAAAAGATACTTTCAACAGAAGTACTTATCTAAGCATCACTATGAAAAGAAGATAGATGAGTTCAATGAATTCAAGTTGGTAAATATAACTATGGAGTATGAAATAAAGTTTTTAGAATTGCTTCAATATGTTGGGTTTCTCAAGAAAAAGAACGTAAAGATATAGAGGTACTTGAGTGGGTTACCTTCATTCTGTGGAGACAGAATTCAGTTTGATAAACCCAATACTTTTGAAGAAACAATTTGGAGAGCCAAATGCATACATGATCAGAACAAAGGCAAAGTAGATTTTCAGAAGACTTGAAGAGATAAGAGAAAAGATAAAGATCAGAAAAAGAAAGGATTTAAGCCTCCTTTCTTATGAACCAACCAAATTCATCTCAGCAAAGAAGTCCAACTCAGCAGGGACCTGTAGTGGCAAAGTCATGGGAAAAATGAGTAAGGCAACAACTCAAGGTTAGGGATGTGAAGGATATCACTTGTATAAATATTGTCCTTGTAAGGGAGAAAGAATGAGGATCATGCACAATATTCAAGAAGCAGAGTACTGTGGAGGATGTGGCCAAAAACATTCCGAGAATATATGTTTCTTTCGACAATAGACATGCAGAGCATTAGTCCATTATGATTGAGGTCGAAGGTAAGATTGTCAATCAACCTATTGTCATTTTCATAAAATAATAATAATAATAATCTATTTTTAAGGTCACAGCCAATCCAGACACCATTTTGGTGTATGAGACCCCCTTGCTTGTGGGACAATAGATCCCCCACTGTGCAGCGATATAATTGCTAAAATATACAGAGGTGTACATACCCTACCCCCCTCCCGATTTTAATTTTTTCAGGAACAAATCATAGTTATATTGCTCCTAATTTGGTTGAAATATTTTAGCTAAAGAGAAGTAAGTGTGATAAATCATGGGTGGTTCAGTTGGCCACTAGAACAAAGAGAAAAGTCAATGAGTTAGTAAAGGGTTGTCAGTTGTCAATTAGATATGAATGGACTCCATACTTCTGCAAATTTAAACCTAATTATGCTTGGTTCCTATGATGTACTAATTGGGATGGACTGGTTGGATGCATATCATGTTACTTGGATTTCCATAATAAGACTCACTTGTCTTGATGATGACGAAAAGCGAAAGATAGCGCAAGGTGTACCAAGGCCTATTTCCATAAGGGAAATTTCAGCTGTGCAGTTGAAAATATGTTTCAGGAAAGGATGTCAAATGTATGCAGCTCATGTGGAAGAGATAGAAAAATGTAAAGGCCCAAACTTGAAAGAATTTATAGACTTTACAATATTACAGGACTTCACATATGTGTTTAAGGAAATACCAAGTTTTCCATCTTAAAAAGACATTGGCTTCTCTATTGACCTGGTTCCTGGAGCTACCGTTAGTTTCCAAAATTCCAGAGAAACTAAGTGCACATAAGTTGAAAGAACTACAAATGAAACTAGCATAGTTGTTGAAGAAATGATTCATACGCCCAAGTTTGTCTCCATGGGGAGCCCCAATACTCCGTAAAGAAGAAGGATGGAATGTTGAGGTTGTGTATTGACTTCAGGTAGTTGAACAAGGTCACTATGAGGAACACGTGAGGAATAAGTATCGTCTACCTAGAATTCATTATTTGTTTGATCAGCTAAAAGGAGAAATCATCTTCTCAAATTTACTTTTGAGATCAAGTTATCATTAAGTGACAATAAAGTATGAAGACATCAGAAAAACAACGTTCAGAACCATAAGTGGTCATTTTGAGTTTATATCGGCACCATTTTTGTTAACAAATGCAATAGCTACATTTATGTGCTTAATGAATGGCATATTTAGACAATATTTGGATAAGTGTCATTTTATTCCTATATGGTATTCTTATTTATTCAAAATTAGAGTAGCATAAATAGCACTTGAGATTAGTGCTACCGATGCTAAGAGAATATCAACTTTATGCTAAGTTGGGTAAATGTTATTTTACCAATCGTGAATTGAATATTTGGAACACGTCATGTATGCAGAAGGGATAGCAATATATCAAGAGAAGGTTGAAGATATCATTGAATGGAATACATCTAGAAATATATCAGATGTAAGATCATTTATGGGATTGGATGGATACTGCAGAATAATTCTACAATTCTTCTCACTAGTACATTTGGGCGGATTTGTCCACAAAATATTTCCACATTTCAAACATTCGTGGAAAAATACAATGAAATTTAAGATGTATTTTCATTTTTTTTATCATGGTGGAAAAACCGTGGCAATATCGACGTTTTTTACTTTTCGATGAACTTTCATCTCTATATTGACGACCTATTGCTATCTTTGCACACCCGCCAAACCAATGTTAGTTTCCAAGTACGACTCTTGGATTTTAACGCACAGGTCAACTCATGCATTTTCCTCGATATAGAGACAATCATCGATCTGTAAATACATACTTTAAGACAATTTTTGTCATGTCCCAAAATTTTGCATTGGGTCACAATGGCCTAAGCCCCTTGGCCATACTCATGATAGTTTGTCAAATTGATGCTAAGGGTCAAATAATTTCCACTAATGATGTTCAAGTTATTAATAATGTGAAATTAGATCCAAATGTACAAGGTGGGTCACATTAAGATAAATTCACATTTCAAACTTTGTAATATACCCATCCAAATGAATTGTCATGGAGGAAAATTACTAGTTCCCTAGGTTGGGGGTGGAAGCATTAAAAGTTGGAATAAGGGAGCTACAAAACCCAAAGTGACCTTAGACTCAAATAAATAATAATGAAAAGAAAATAAGGTGGCATTGGATCATGAGGGCACATAAGAGGTTGTGGGACCCCCGTGTGGCAAGATTCCCCACTACACTTGGCATGATTCTCTCCCCAATTCAAATTCAAGATGAAGGGTAACATACTTGGGGGATTTTAAGAGGTATTATTCATGGAATGAGTCATGTAAGGTCGAATTGAAGTGGAATAATAACTCCATGGAAGAGGAAGAGGCAATTTGGAGCCAGTGGGACACTTGGGCTAGATTCCCTAGCTCTATGACAATAATGATGAAGATGCTATGACACCTATGACACAAATAAGACTTGAATGATGACATCTGACATCTGGGACATGTCAGGGCTAAAAATAGCCTCTAATAGGGTGCTCAAGGGATTTAGGGAATCCAAAGACTATTCGAAATTGGTGGAGGAGGAGGCTAGAATTGGAGGGACAAGTGGCATACATTGGAATCTCTTCCCAACTTGAGTTGACATGAAGCTCTTTGAAGGAATTCGACCCATGGGGGACATTAGAAGTTTATAAAAGTAATGAACAAAGAATGATAGCATATTTTGATCATTTTTTATTTGCATCTTTTCATTTGGAGAGGAGAGCTAGTGGAGTGTTACTCTACTTGCCTTAGCACCAATTTCGAGGGTGAAAGATTCCCATCCTAGTTAGCAATTGGAGAGGCCATTCAGACCTTTAATTTGGAGCTACAATGGATTCTTTTGCTACAGGTTGAATCTACAGGGAATCTTATGGTGACATCTCTTTCAGCTTGCTTCTACAACCATTCTTCTATTTCTTGGCATATTGTTGCTCCTTGAAGAATTGCACACTTGTTGAGGTGATGAACTCTTTCAGATAGCTCTTGAGGCACCATATCTTTGTAATATGATATATATACTCTGTTTCTACTTCTCATAATACTTTCATGTCAAAAATCAAATATATTTGATGTAAAAATGCTAAACTATGAACAAATGGTGTCATTTCCCCAATACCTTGTTATTTGCACTTGAAGTGGTATCAAATTCGAATGGTTCAGTCAATGTCTGATGTATTAATGTTGTATGGAGTTCCATTAATATTCTGAATAAGTTTCATGTTCATTATACAATCATTTGGAGCAATATTCTTAAGTTTCATAACCATTTGTGAAGATTTACTATCATTTCCCCCTATGTCGAAACTAGTCTTTTTGTATATGATTTAAGAGGATTGTAGCAGACTTAATAAACTGAATGGTGATGCATATGAAACTATATTGATTTCCCCTAGATATCCCCTACATATTTTCATAAACTCGAGAGGGTCAAATAGCTTTTGGAGAGCCATTTCCAGCATCTACCCCATGGGGAATTGAACCCCTAATTGCTAGTCAAATTCCCTACATTGGAAAGAATTCTAAGGAGAGTTGAAGAAGCATTTTGAATAGTCTAAGGAATACATGAACCTCATAATAATGTACTAATACCATACATATACCTTATGTAACAATTTGGGATCATTTGGAGCTATTTGGAGATCAAGAAACCAATACTAGTTAAGAGAAATTGCTAGTCAAATCCCATACTTTGGCCATAATACTAAGGAGAGTTGCAGAAGACTTTTTAATACTATAAATCATCCATGAACCTCATAATAATGTCCTAATATCATCCATATTCCTTCTACGACAAGTTGGGAGCATTTGGAGACCAAGAAACCAATACTAGTCAAGGGTTGAACTAATGGAAAAGTTGAAAATCTCTCCATTTTATTAAATTTAAAAAAAATGACATTATAGTGGTATCAGAGCATGATCTTGGCACCTGATGTGGTATGATATTCATGAGGACAAGAATTCAGGGACCACCATTAGATATTGAAACCAAAAGTGCTTTTGTTTAAGAGGAAAAAGTAGGAAAAGAAAAGCAGTTTTTTGAGGAAACTATGACTAGGGATGAAAAGGGAACCTCAGAGGATGGTGAGGATCTTAGGAAACTCATGAAACCACTATTTGAAGACATGAACAAGCAGATGATGAAAGGATTCGAATTTTTTTCTATCCAACTTGGTAGAAAAGGAGTAATAGGAGGCAGCAGTAGTTCTCATCATGAAGGTAAAAGACCGTGGAGAGAAAATCTTATGTGTGTGAGTGAAAAGAGCAATGAAATATATGAAGCTTCAGGGAATGCATGTATATCCTACTTGAGGATATTTCTTGGTATTTCTTCAAAAAGAGATTCCAAATATATTGATCTTAAGGAAACCAAGGGGAAAAATACATCAGCTTGCTTGAAGGAGCAAAAGGAAGAGACACATTCTACCTTGGACATGAATCAAAGAGACTCTACTGATGGATTCTTAAACCATGAAGGAGTACCTACTGATGGGTGCTCACACCTCTATGTTGGTGACATACAGATAACTTTTGGAAGTGTTTCTGCAATCCAAACTTCCATTACACATGAAAATGAAGACCTTGTAGCAGTTGAAGAAGAAACAATATCAACTTCCCCATCACCACTTGAGCTTCATGAAGTTGGTCCAAGTAAGAAGGAAGAAGATGAGGAGAATCATTTACAAGAGCCTCATTTTCTTGAAGGGTCATTGAATATGAATGAAAAGAAGATCCAAGAGACCCTTAGCATGCTCCATGACACTCAAGCATTAGTGTCAAATTCTTGTTGGAAATTTTCTTCATTGAAGGATCCATCCTTCCTTGAAGACATGGAGAAGATTCAAAGAGCAATGTGCAACATCAAAGGTAATTTCATGTCTTTTCTTTTTGATAGAAACAATTTTGTTGAGTTTAATGAATTATTACATGATGCATACTTGAAGAATAATGAGGACATTCATAAACTCAAAATTCAAAATGAGCAACTTCTTGAAAGGTTGCAATAGATTTGTTCTTCCTCCTATGTGTCAAATTGTCATATGGTAGATTGCATGGAGAATTCTCATGACATGGTAGATCATGAGAAAAATGGAAATTTTGATGTGCCTGATGTGTTTGAAGATGATATTGATGAGATCCAAGCACTTGATGTGGTGAAGAGGAACTTGAGTTTCCTCTTGGAAATGGTTACACATTTTTTGAAGAAGTTGATCCCACTACCTTGGAACCAACCTATGAGGAAAGTTTTGCACTTTTTAGGGAGGTGCATGATCCTACCATTATGGAGCATTCACATGAGGACACTTCTGCACTTTCTTATCATTTGGGTGAGTTGGTTCATTCTCCTACATCCTACACTTCCATATTTTGCATTATTCATCCTAATGAAGTATGGGTGAAAGGTTTTTTTTTTATGCTGCCACATGAGAAGCATGAAACTCCTATCTCTCCTTTATATGATTACATTATTAGGGACATTTATTATTTACAATTGCATCAGCATTCCTTGTTACCTTATGATGAAACACATCTACATGGATGCACGTATGATGTTCACTTGAGTCACTTGAAGACTCATGATTTTCCTTGCTCCTTGCTTAGTTCAATTGATATTGGAGGAACTTCATCCACTACTTGGGTGAAGAGATATATGAGTGGAGAAAAGTATTATTGGAAGCAACATCCTTTGTTATTTCTTGATGATACACATGTTCATGGATGCACAAATGGTACTTCTGTGAGCCCCTCGAAGGCTTATTGTTTTCCTTGTTCCCTACTTGGTTCAGATTTTAGTGGAGGTTCGCCATTCACTTCTTGGATGAAAGAACACATGGCTGATTATTTGGATGCATATTACATCCTTTTGGAGAAGCATTATAGGACATGGGATCCTCACCTATGTCATTGGAGCAGATTTGATTGGTCACTTGAAGCTTGTATGCACTTGGAAAATGGTGGTCTACTTACTTGAAGGTATAAGCACTTTCATGATTCTTTGACGAAGCACCTCCTTGATGTACATTTTCATTATGTTGTTATGTACTTTGATGATATATATTTTGTATTCATGATGTTTGAAAGAATGCATACAAGAAAATGGGATCCAAGAATTCTCTTACCTGATGGTATGAGTTGGAGAGCACTCTTAATTGTTGGAGTGCAATACAAGCAATGGGACCCTGGGATAATTTTTAGTCCCATTGATTTCAAGTTTTTTTGGGGAAACAAGCAGTATGGGAGATGGATTTCCCACTTAATAAAGTGATTTTAATCAGAGTAGTGCAACAACAAGCATGGTGGTTCCTCTCTAAAATCTTCATGGAATCTCGAAGACTCAAAGTTGGCAAACTCAATGGCAACTTCAAAGAATTATGCAGTGGTATCGGAAAGGGTTTCCAAAATATGAAAGAGGTAAAGAGTAATTGTGCAAACATGGTTTTTATGGATTTGATTAACATTTTGGTTTTTAGTGGTGATGTTACAGGGGATATCAAAATGAAAAAGAAAACCCATATCTCCTTGCTTTTGAAAACACACAATTGTAGTGCATGGGTGGCTCTACTCAAGGTTCTAGAAGAGAAGTTTTGGAAAGAAAAATTTTAGAAAGAAAGTAGGTTCTTCCACATACATGTGTTGAAATTGGTTGAGGACAATCAATATTGGGAAGAGAGTATTTGTCATGTCCCAAAATTTTGCATTGGGTCACAATGGCCTAAGCCCCTTGGCCATACTCATGATAGTTTGTCAAATTGATGCTAAGGTTCAAATAATTGCGAAGAATGATGTCCAAGTTATTAATAATGTTGAAATTAGATCCCAATGTACAAGGTGGGTCACATTAAGATAAATTCCCAATTCAAAGTCTGTAATATATCCATCCAAATAAATTGTCATGGAGGAAAATCACTAGTTCCCTAGGTTGGGGGTGGAAGCATTAAAAGTTGGGATAAGGGAGATACAAGACCCAAAGTGACCTTAGGATTAATAATTTACATTAAATGGGTCAAATAAATAATAATGAAAAGAAAATAAGGTGGCATTGGTTCATGAGGGCACATAAGAGGTTGTGGGACCCCTGTGTGGCAAGATTCCCCACTACACTTGGCATGATTCTCTCCCCAATTCGAATTCAAGATGAAGGGTGACATACTTGGGGGATTTTAAGAGGTATTATCCATGGCATGAGTCATGTAAGGTCGAATTGGAGTGGAAGAATAAATCCCATGGAAGAGGAAGAGGCAATTTGGAGCTAGTGGGACACTTGGGCTAGATTCCCTAGCTCTAGGACAACAATGATGAAGATGTTATGGCACCTATGACAAAAATAAGACCTGAATGCTGACATATGACATATATGACATGTCAGGGCTAAAAATAGCCTCCAAGAGGGCGCTCAAGGGATTTAGGTAAGCCAAAGAGACACCTATTCGAAATTGGTGGAGGAGGAGGCTATAATTGGAGGGACAAGTGGCAAACATTGGAATCTCTTCCCAACTTGAGTTGGTGTTATCTCCTCAAATAATTTTTTAAAGTTTTATTATGTTAGGTGATAGGATGTCATTTGAAAATGAAAACACATTATTAAATTTTGTATTTAGGCTCATTTCAATGAGTTCTAACTCATAATATGTCAAGAAACTTTCGACACAAGTTGTTATTTCAAAATACTTAAAAAACAGGTTTCGGTAGCTAAGCGCTTATTTAAAATGGTCCCTAAGCTACCGAAAGCTCTTCTTTTGGCAGCTTAAACGAAATTTTCGAGGCTCTCCTAACTACCGAAAGGGCAGACATACAACGTGAGTCAGGGGGTAGTTTTCGGTGGCTTGGGCGAATACGATGGTGTTCATTAGCCACCGAAAGGCGAATGCTTTTCGCAGCCCGCACTTCAAAGAACGAAACTTCTACGGCTGCCAAAAGCAGAGACGATTTTCGTGATTCATGGGACCATTTTCGGTGGCTTGGGCGAATACGATGGTGTTCATTAGCCACCGAAAGGTAAATTTTTGGCAGCTTACAGTTCAAAGGAAAAATTGTTCGAAGCTACCAAAAGCAGAGGCATTCTCAACAATGTTTTGGCAGCTTACAGGTCAAAAGAAAATTGTCCACAGCTAACGAAAGCAGAGGCATTTTCAACATTGTTTTGGCAGCTTACAAGTCAAAAGAAAAATTGTCCATAGCCACCAAAAGCATAGGCATTTTCAACACTTTTCGTGTCTTATATAGTTCATACTCTGTTTTTTTTGGATTGAAGAAATAGGAGCATGAATGAAAAACTTGGATTAGTAGATCTACTTCAGAAGTTTGACGATACTAAACTCTTTCAGATCACTTATTTGAATACATGTGTTCCAAAAGCTTACACTAGTGATATGTAAACTAAGAATAGATACATAGTACGAATGCTGAGTAAGTACTATAGTATATAAACATATCCTCACAGGTCTAGAATAAGAAGAAGATCCCGAGCTATAAATAATGATTCATTTTTGCAGATTTTGAAGCAGAGCTTTCGGTAGCTTAAGCGGACAAGGCAATTGTTCATTAGCCACCGAAAGCAGAGCTTTCGGTAGCTTACAGATTCGGACTTTGGCTTTCCTAGCTACCGAAATCTAAAAACTGGACAGAATGTTACCATTTTTGCACAGACCTGATTTTTACTAATCCAAACACCTCAAGGGTGGTTTATAATGTTATATAAAAATTAAAGGCATCATGATCAAGGTTATGTTTTCGATTTAAAGGTGCCAGCAAGGTGAGAAGAGGAATCATCTTGTTTATTTTCGGAAAATGATGGCCTGTCAATCCTCCAGGTGGCAGTTTCCACCTCCCTCATCAGCCTTGAAGGTTTCTAAGCTTGTCAAAGATTGCTGTAGTTGTCAAAAAAACATGAAGACCATCAAGATGGAGGCAAGGATATTTGCTGCAGAAATGGCGTTTTTATAGTGCAGAGTCATCATTTTCAAATGATGATTCTGAGCGACTGGAGAATATTTTTTCAAAACGCTCAAGGGATTTTGTTCCTAACATGTCAAATAACAATAACCTCCCTTCGCTTTCCTATAAGTGTTGCATATTGAGAGAATCGAATCCATCTCTGAACCCTAATTTGCAGATCCCAGAATCTGCCTGTTTGACACATGTTTTTGAAATACAGATCTCGGGCAAGTGAAAATGAATCTCAAGGAACTGAGAGAGTTTTTTTCTCAAAATGGATCAATATACAATAACCTCTCTCGTTTTATACACAGCTGTCACAGATTTGGAGAGATGAACCCATCTCTGAGCCCCATTTTTCAGCAGTTTGGCCAAATTAATGGCATTTTACTATGCAGAGTCATCATTTTCAAATGATGATTCTATGCGACTGGAGAATCATTCTGTAAAACGCTCAGAGTTTTTTATTCCTAACACATCAGAGAACAATAACCTCTCTCAGTTTTCCTACAAGTGTCACAGATTGGGAGAATCGAATCCATCTCTGAGCACCCATTTTTCAGCAGTTTGGCCAATTAAAAAATGATTTTTCCCTGGTTTATTAAAAAACGGTTTTCATCTTCTATCTTGAGGATTTTCGACCTAGCTTCTGAGGATCTAGGGGAAGATGTTGTAAAGTCTATAAAGCCTAGAGCTTGAGAGCAAGAAAGGATTGGATTTTAGAGACTAGACTTACTGTATGTGTAAAGAGACCTCTTTCTTTAATATGATCAGCCTGCAAGCTTCTTTCATTCATTGTTATCAGACCCGGTCTTTTTATTTTCTGTGATATGATATTGAGTGAATGGTGTTCTTTGTCTATGTTCATAATCTGGGTAACTGTCATCTTACTGTTGATTATTCAACTATGATCATTAGCATTCATTGTAGTTTAATTGGCCCATCATATGTAATTGTTTTACATACGTTATGGTTAATTGATCGGTTCTCTTTATCCTTTTACTTATCTGATAATAGTCCTTGAAGGGATTGCAGTGTTTGAGTGTATTCGAGACTGTCTTGAGTAGATTATGCAGTAAGTTAGATGTTCATCTTGGTCAAATATTATCCACCATTGAGAGGATAAATTAAGTTACCACGCTCCTTTGACCTACAGCCTAGAAGGACTCCTGGAGTGATAACAATCTGGCGCCGTTGCCAGGGAGAGGAGATTGAAGCTCAGCTTCCCTGGGAGACAACATAGTTCCAGCTTTGATGATAGACAAAGCCTGGACATTATTTCGGTTGTAATCATCTATCTGGTGACTCCATTGTTCAGAAATCTGTTGGCGACTCCACTGGTATGACATGAACCAGATCTTGGCAAAGAGGTATGCGTTCTGTGATTTTTAAAAAATTGTTGGTTTCCCTAATACAGTGTCTAGTAGAGATGAATAGGAAAATAGTCTTCCCAGATTTCGAGGAGAAGAATGGGAAGTGCCAGCCGAACATTTGCTTGACTTTCATGATTGCATTCACCAGTTGCAAGTTGTACATGAAGATGTTCGAATTCAACTGTTTTGGTATTCATTAGAGGGGATTGCTTGTGATTGGTACCGGTCTCTCCCTAGTGCCAGTATTAGTTCTTTGGCAGATTTTCATGCTGCCTTTCATGTGTTTTGTAAATAAAAATTTCCAGTTGACTTTCTCTATCCCGAGTGTTGTCATGAGTTCAATTTATTGAATAGAGAACTAAACATTCATGAAGAGCTTGCTGTAGTAGAAGATACCTCTCATGATAATCGAGATATTGATAGTCTTCAAGATGATAACCATATTACAGATGTTCTTAACATTGCATCAAACGCACCTACTGACTTAGGGTGTCATGAAGTTGAGATCGTCCCCTTTGAAAGCCCGAAAGATGAGGGGCTGGTTTTTACATTAGCATGTGATAGAGTTGAATCTACAACAAATACTAAGGGCAACCCTCATATTTTTTATTTGTAGACAAAGGGAGAGTGCAATAGATACAAAGAGGAAGATGATGAGCTGAAAATCTCAGATCAGCAGTCCATCCTATATGACTCTTCGACAGATGTTGAGCAGTCCGCATCTAGTATTGAGATTAGTGAGAGCATTCAGTAGCAACATTTCAGTCTTCAGTTGGAACAACTACGTAAAGAGGTATTCTTTTACGATTTTGTTGACCCTATTGCTGATTATCTGGAGTTTATGAGCAGCACAGATGTTAAAATATCTTTGTCAGATGATAGCTATTTCTGTCACCGTTTCAAACCACTTTTCTGTTGGCTATGCATTCCATTATTTATTGGGTCAAAATCAAGAACAGGTTCAACAAATCAGTTTCTGACATGGCTTCATTGGAAGCATGATGTCACTTGATAAGAAGCAGTGCAGCTAGCTAGAGTAGGGTAGCATAGATGAATAAGCTCATGGCTGAGCATTTCAAGTTTGCATAATGCGTGAGGTTTGCATTTAGTATTAGGTTTCAGTTTTGAAATAAAGACTCCATGCCCAATGGATATAAGACATTGTTGGCAGGGGTAGTTTGGCTTCAAATGATGAGCGTGGTTGCAGGATTTGGATCAGGTTTTGAAAGCAGCATTTGAGACTCCATAGGCCAATGGTAAAGGCGACTGGAACTACTAGGTTCTTGAAACCTCATAGGGAGGCTTTCATCCCAGAGTAGGAGCCAAATGTTATCTCCTCAAATAATGTTTTAAAGTTTTATTATGTTAGGTGATAGGAGGTCATTTGAAAATGAAAACACATTATTAAATTTTGTATTTAGACATAGTTTAATGAGTTCTAACTCATAATATGTCAAGAAAATTTCGAGACAAGTTTTTATTTCAAAAAACTTTAAAAATAGGTTTCAGTAGCTAAGTGCTTATTTAAAACGGTCCCTAAGCTCCTGAAAGCTCTGCTTTCGGCAGCTTAAACAAAATATTCGAGGCTCTCCTAACTACCGAAAGGGCAGACATACATCGTGAGTCAGGGGGCAGTTTTCAGTGGCTTGGGCGAATACGATGGTGTTCATTAGCCATCGAAAGGCGAATGCTTTTCGCAGCCCGTAGTTCAAAGAACGAAACTTCTACGGCTGCCGAAAGTAGAGACGATTTTCGTGATTCATGGGACCATTTTTAGTGGCTTGGGCGAATACGATGGTGTTCATTAGCCACCGAAAGGTAAATTTCTGGTAGCTTACAGTTCAAAGGAAAAATTGTTCGAAGCTACCGAAAGCAGATGCATTCTGAACAATGTTTTGGCAGCTTACAGTTCAAAAGAAAAATTGTCCACAGCTAACGAAATCAAAGGCATTTTCAACACTGTTTTGGCAGCTTACAAGTCAAAAGCAAAATTGTCCACAGCCACCGAAAGCAGAGGCATTTTCAACACTTTTCGTGTCTTATATAGTTCATACTCTTTTTTTTTTGGCTTGAAGAAATAGGAGCATGAATGACAAACTTGGATTAGTAGATCTACTTCAGAAGTCTGAGGATACTAAACTCTTTCAGATCACTTATTTGAATACATGTGTTCCAAAATCTTACACTAGTGATATGTAAACTAAGAATAGATACATAGTACGAATGCTGAGTAAGTACTATAGTATATAAACATATCCTCACAGGTCTAGAATAAGAAGAAAATCCCAAGCTATAAATAATGATTCAGTTTTGTAGATTTTGAAGCAGAGCTTTCGGTAGCTTACAGATTCAGACTTTGGCTTTCCTAGCTACCGAAAGCTAAAAACTAGACAGAATGTTACCATTTTTGCACAGACCTGATTTTTACTAATCCAAACACCTCAAGGGTGGTTTATAATGTTATATAAAAATTAAAGGCACCATGATCAAGGTTCTGTTTCAGATTTAAAGGTGACAGCAAGGTGAGAAGAGGAATCCTCTTGTTTATTTTTGGCAAAAGATGGCCTTTCAATCCTCGAGGTGGCAGTTTCCACCTCCCTCATCAACCTTGAATGTTTCTAATCTTGTCAAAGATTGTTGTAGCTGTCGAAAACATGAAGACCATCAAGATGGAGGCAGGGATATTTGCTGCAGAAATGGTGTTTTTACTGTGCAAAGTCATCATTTGCAAATGATGATTCTGAGCGACTGGAGAATCGTTTTTCAAAATGCTCATAGTTTTTTGTTCCTAACATGTCGGAGAACAATAAACTCCCTCTGTTTTCCTACAGTTATTTCATATTGAGAGAATCGAATCCATCTCTGAACCCTAATTTTTGGATCCCAGAATCTTCCTGTTTGACACATGTTTTTGAAATACAGATATTGGGCAAGTGAAAATGAATCTCAAGCAACTGAGAGAGGTTTTTTCTCATAGCGGATCAATATACAATAACCTCTCTCGGTTTATACACAGGTGTCACATATTTGGAGAGCTGAACCCATCTCTGAGCCCCATTTTTCAGTAGTTTGGCCAAATTAATGGCATTTTACTGTGCAGAGTCATCATTTTCAAATGATGATTCTGAGTGACTGGAGAATCATTCTGCAAAATGCTCGGAGGGTTTTCTTCCTAACACGTCAGAGAATAATAACCTCTCTCAGTTTTCCTACAGGTGTCACAGCTTGGGAGAATCGAATCCATCTCTGAGCACCCATGTTTCAGCAGTTTGGCCAATTAAAAAATGATTTTTCCCTGGTTTATTAAAAAACGGTTTTGATCTTCTATCTTGAGGATTTTTGACCCAGTTTCTGAGGATCTGGGGGGAGATGTTGTAAAGGATATAAATCCTAAAGCTTGAGAGCAAGAAAGGGTTGGATTTTAGAGACTAGACTTACTGTATGTGTAAAGAGACCTCTTTCTTTAATATGATCAGCCTGCAAGCTTCTTTCATTCATTGTTATCAGACCGTGTCTTTTTATTTTCTGTGATATGCTATTGAGTGAATGGTGTTCTTTGTCTATGTTCATAATCTGGGTAACTATCATCTTATTGTTGATTATTCAACTAGGATCATTAGCATTCATTGTAGGTTAATTGGCCCATCATATGTAATTTTTTTACATACGTTTTGGTTAATTGATTGGTTCTCTTTATCCTTTTACCTATCTGATAATAGTCCTTGAAGGCCTTGCAGTGTTTGAGTGTATTTGAGACTGTCTTGAGTAGATTATGCAGTAAGTTAGATGTTCATCTTGGTCAAATATCATCCACCATTGAGAGGATAAATTAAGTTACCACGCTTCTTTGACCTACAGCCTAGAAGGACTCCTGGAGTGATAACAAACTAGCGCCGTTGCCAAGGAGAGGAGATTGAAGCTCAGCTTCCCTGGGAGACGACATAGTTCCAGCTTTGATGATAGACAAAGCCTGGACATTATTTCGGTTGTAATCATCTATCTAGCGACTCCATGAAGGACAGATTTAGTGGTCACTCCAATGTTCAGAAATCTGTTAGCGACTTCACTGGTATGACATGAACCAGATCTTGGCAAAGAGGTATGCGTTCTGTGATTTTTCAAAAATTGTTGGTTTCCCTAATACAGTTCCTAGTAGAGATGAATGGGAAAATAGTCTTCCCAGATTTCGAGGAGAAGAATGGGAAGTGCCAGCCGAACATTTGCTTGACTTTCATGATTGCATTCACCAGTTGCAAGTTGTACATGAAGATGTTCGAATTAAACTGTTTTGGTATTCATTAGAGGGGATTGCTCATGATTGGTACTGGTCTCTCCCTAGTGCCAATATCAGTTCTTTGGCAGATTTTCATGCTGCCTTTCATGTGTTTTGTAAAGACAAATTTCTAGTTGACTTTCTCTATCCTGAGTGTTGTCATGAGTTCAATTTATTGAATAGAGAACTAAACATTCATGAAGAGCTTGCTGCAGTAGAAGATACCTCTCATGATAATCGAGATATTGATAGTCTTCAGGATGATAACCATATTCAGATGTTCTTAACATTGCATCAAACGCACCTACTGACTTAGGGTGTCATGAAGTTGAGATCGTCCCCTTTGAAAGCCCGAAAGATGAGGGGTTGGTTTTTACATTAGCATGTGACAAAGTTGAATCTGCAGCAAATACTAAGGGCAGCCCTCAGATTTTTTATTTGCAGACAAAGGGAGAGTGCAATAGATATGAAGAGGAAGATGATGAGCTGAAAAGCTCAGATCAGCAGTCCATCCTATATGACTCTTTGATAGATGTTGAGAAATCCGCACCTAGCATTGAGATCAGTGAGAGCATTCAGCAGCAACATTTCAATCTTCAGTTGGAACAGCTGCTTGAAGAGGTATTCTTTTACGATTTTGTTGACCCTATTGCTAATTATCTGGATTTTATGAGCAGCACAGATGTTAAAAAACCTTTGTCAGATGATAGTTGTTTCTGTCACCCTTTCAAACCACTTTTCTGTTGGCTATGCATTCCATTATTTATTGGGTCAAAATCAAGAACAGGTTCAACAAATCGGTTTCTGGCATGGCTTCATTGGAAGCATGATGTCACTTGATAAGAAGCAGTGCAATTAGCTAGAGTAGGGTAGCATAGATGAATAAGCTCATGGCTGAGCATTTCAAGTTTGCATAATGAATGAGGTTTGCATTTAGTATTAGGTTTCAGTTTTGAAATAAAGACTCCATGTCCAATGGATATAAGACACTATTGGCAGGGGTAGTTTGGCTTCAAATGATGAACGTGGTTGCAAGATTTGGATCAGGTTTTGAAAGCAGCATTTGAGACTCCATAGCCCAATGGATGCAAGGCGTTGCTAGCAGATTTACGGTTGAACATTTGTGGACAGTTTGCAGAGATTTGGTGACAGTTTAAATGACTCCATAGCCCAATGGTAAAGGCGACTGGAACTACTAGGTTCTTGAAACCTCACAGGGAGGCTTTCATCCCCAAGTAGGAGCCAGATGTTATCTCCTCAAATAATTTTTTAAAGTTTTATTATGTTAGGTGATAGGAGGTCATTTGAAAATGAAAACACATTATTAAATTTTGTATTTAGGCTCATTTTAATGAGTTCTAACTCATAATTTGTCAAGAAACTTTCGAGACAAGTTTTTATTTCAAAAAACTTAAAAAATAGGTTTCGGTAGCTAAGCGCCTGTTTAAAATGGTCCCTAAGCTACCGAAAGCTCTGCTTTCGGCAGCTTAAACGAAATTTTCGAGGCTCTCCTAACTACCGAAATGGCAGACATACAGCGTGAGTCAGGGGGCAGTTTTCGGTGGCTTAGGCGAATACAATGGTGTTCATTAGCCACCGAAAGGCGGATGCTTTTCGCAGCCCGCAGTTCAAAGAACGAAACTTCTACGGCTGCCGCAAGTAGAGACGATTTTCGTGATTCATGGGACCATTTTCAGTGGCTTGGGCGAATACGATGGTGTTCATTAGCCACCGAAAGGTAAATTTTTGGCAGCTTACAGTTCAAAGGAAAAATTGTTCGAAGCTACCGAAAGCAGAGGCATTTCCAACAATGTTTTGGCAGCTTACAGGTCAAAAGAAAAATTGTCCACGGCTACCGAAAGCAAAGGCATTTTCAACACTGTTTTGGCAGCTTACCAATCAAAAGAAAAATTGTCCACAGCCACCGAAAGCAGAGGCATTTTCAACACTTTTCATGTCTTATATAGTTCATACTCTGTTTTTTTTTGGCTTGAAGAAATGGGACCATGAATGACAAACTTAAATTAGTAGATCTACTTCAGAATTCTGACGATACTAAACTCTTTCAGATCACCTATTTGAATACATGTGTTCCAAAAGCTTACACTAGTGATATGTAAACTAAGAATAGATACATAGTACGAATGCTGAGTAATTACTATAGTATATAAACATATCCTCATAGGTCTAGAATAAGAAGAAGATCCCGAGCTATAAATAATGATTCAGCTTTGCAAATTTTGAAGCAGAGCTTTCGGTAGCTTAGGCGGACAAGGCAATTGTTCATTAGCACGGTAGCTTACAGATTCAAACTTTGGCTTTCCTAGCTACTTAAAGCTAAAAACTGGACAGAATGTTACCGTTTTGCACATACCTGATTTTTACTGATCCAAACACCTCAAGGGTGGTTTATAATGTTATATAAAAATTAAAGGCATCATGATGAAGGTTCTGTTTCAGATTTAAAGGTGCCAGCAAGGTGAGAAGAGGAATCCGCTTGTTTATTTTCGGCAAAAGATGGCCTGTCAATCCTCGAGGTGGCAGTTTCCACCTCCCTCATCAACCTTGAAGGTTTCTAAGCTTGTCAAAGATTGTTGTAGCTTTCGAAAACATGAAGACCATCAAGATGGAGGCAGGGATATTTGCTTCAGAAATGGCGTTTTTACTATGCAGAGTCATCATTTTCAAATGATGATTCTGAGCGACTAGAGAATCTTTCTTCAAAACGCTTAGAGGTTTTTGTTCCTAACATGTCAAAGAACAATAACCTCCCTCCATTTTCCTACAGGTGTTGCATATTGAGATAATCGAATCCATCTATGAACCCTAATTTTCGGATCCCATAATCTGCCTATTTGACACATGTTTTTGAAATACAGATCTCAGGCAAGTGAAAATGAATCTCAAGGAACGGAGAGAGGTTTTTTCTCAAAACGGATCAATATACAATAACCTCTCTCGGTTTATACACAGGTGTCACATATTTAGAGATATGAACCCATCTCTGAGCCCCATTTTTCAGCAGTTTGGCCAAATTAATGGCGTTTTACTATGCAGAGTCATCATTTTCAAATGATGATTCTGAGCGACTGGAGAATCATTCTACAAAACGATCAGAGGTTTTTATTCCTAAAAAGTGAGAGAACAATAACCTCTCTCAGTTTTCCTACAGGTGTCACATATTGGGAGAATCGAATCCATCTCTGAGCACCCATTTTTCAGCAGTTTGGCCAATTAAAAAATGATTTTTCCCTCGTTTATTAAAAAACGGTTTTGATCTTCTATCTTGAGGATTTTCGACCGAGCTTCTGAGGATCTGGGGAAAGATGTTGTAAAGACTATAAATCCTAGAGCTTGAGAGCAAGAAAGGGTTGGATTTTAGAGACTAGACTTATTGTATGTGTAAAGAGACCTCTTTCTTTAATATGATCAGCCTGCAAACTTCTTTCATTCATTGTTATCAGACCCTGTCTTTTTATTTTCTGTGATATGTTATTGAGTGAATGGTGTTCTTTGTCTATCTTCATAATCTGGGTAACTGTCATCTTACTGTTGATTATTCAACTAGGATTGTTAGCATTCATTGTAGGTTAATTGGCCCATCATATGTAATTGTTTTACATACGTTCTGGTAAATTGATCGGTTCTCTTTATCCTTTTACCTATCTGATAATAGTCCTTGAAGGCCTTGCAGTATTTGAGTGCATTCAAGACTGTCTTGAGTAGATTATGCAGTAAGTTAGATGTTCATCTTGGTCAAATATTATCCACCATTGAGAGGATAAATCAAGTTACCAGGCTCCTTTGACCTACAGCCTAGAAGGACTCCTGGAGTGATGACAGTTGGCATGAAGATCTTGGAAGGAATTCGACCCATGGAGGACATTAGAAGTTTATAAAATTCATGAACACAGAATAATAGCAGCTTTTGATCATTTTTTATTTGCATCTTTGCATTTGGAGAGGAGAGCTAGTGGAGTGTTACTCTACATGCCTTAGCACCAATTTCGAGGGTGAAATATTCCCACCCTAATTGGAAATTAGAGAGGCCATTCAGAACTTTAATTTGGAGCTACAATGGATTCTTTTGTTACAGGTTCAAGCTATAGGGCATCTCATGGTCACATCTCTTTCAGCTTGCTTCTACAACCATTCTTCTATTTCTTGGCATATTCTTGCTCCTTGAGGATTTGCGCACTTGATGAGGTGATGAACTCTTTGGGATAGCTATTGAGGCACCATATATTTGTAATATGATATATATACTCTGTTTCTACTACTTAGAAGACTTTCAGGTTGAAACTCAAAGATATTTGATGTAAAAATGCCAAACTATGAACAAATGGTGTCATTTCCCCAATACCTTGTTATTTGCACTTGAAGTGGTATCAAATTCGAATGGGTTAGTCAATGTCTAATGTATTAATGTTGTATGGATTTCCATTAATATGCTAAAGAAGTTTCATGTTCATTATACAAGCATTTGGAGCAATATTCTTAAGTTTCATAACCATTTGTGAAGATTTACTATCATTTCTCCCTATGTCGAAACTAGTCTTTTTGTATCTGATTTGAGAGGCTTGTAGTAGACTTAATAAACTGAATGGTGATGCATATGAGACTATATTGATGTCCCCTATATATCCCCTACCTCTTTTCAGAAACTCGAGAGGGTCCAATATCTTTTGGAGAGCCATTTCCAGCATATACCCCATGGGGAATTGAACCCCTAATTGCTAGTCAAATTATCATTGAGTAGCAAACCTATGCTCCTCCCCATGCTTTTGTATTTATGCCTAAAGATGTTGGTGAAACCTGAAGATGTTTCCTATGATGTGTTTTTCCCCCAAGGATAACCTATGCCAAGTCTGTCTTGAAGAAGCTGCCAAAAGGTGCTAAGGATAAGACAGATATAAACCTTTTTTAGACAACTTATGCTCTTTCTCCAAGAAGGTGCCTCCTTAACTGTTGAAGACAATATGTCTTCAACATTCTCTTTCTCTTTAAAATATGGTGTTGCTTTTTATGCTAATTTAGAGGTGAATCTTATATATTCACGTCCTCACTTATCTATTCTTTACTTCACACTTAGATCCTACTCATATGCAAATATTTGCCTTCTAGAGATTATCCCAACAACAAGATACAACAACTACTCAAACATAATATCCATATTATCCAAGATAAAAGAGATCAATGAAGATTCTCACATACACTTGCTTATACCCTTACTACACCTCCTACATGATGTTCAACTAAGCTAGGAGGAATTTTCCCTATCAGACCAATCAAGAGAAACAAATGAGACAACTATTGTTAAAATAGAATCTTCAATCAATGGAATTGATAACTATAACCACATCGTGATCTCTCAATCCATTATGGAATTGTTGAAACGTTGATTCCTTTGTTAATTCCTTAATTTTCTAATTGATAATTGTTGGGTTCAATCTCTTGTATAAGTAAGTTCCCTAGCATAAAATGATTGACGTTGGAATGTTGTTGTGCACCTTGTTAACATAGATGCGGCATTGTTGCAAGAAATCGTTGCTACAGCCATTGCTTGCATACTCCAAGCTTGTGCATTTGATTACCACCTACAACAAATGTGTATGCATTTTATAGTGGTCAATTAATTGTGGAGCGATGACTCCAAGAGAGCAATAGAACTCATGTAATTGATGGAATGGATATTGAAATTCTTGTGTTATTTAGATCAGAGAGTTGTGCTTGAATTCTTACCATGAATAGAATATACATAAATATATACATACATACATACATACATACATACATATACATACATATATAGAGAGAGAGATATAGAGATATTCATTGAAAGGGCCATTGATTTTTTAAATTTGCTCCAATGAATGTAAAAGTGCAAGGAATATACACTCAACTGCCTAGCATAATTACATTGCTAGAATGAGTGAATTTCTAGCATATTGCTTGAATAGACATATACATATCTTCTATTGGCAGATTTACAATTGGCCAAGTGTTGTGTAGGCACATTAGAAAGGTAGAGTGAACTTCCAGCCATATCCATTTGCAGACATGTAAATGTATAATGTGTGTGAATGTCATGTGTGCTCTTAATGAAACTATGTTTTGAAACATTTCATTGTAGTAGAGTGGGTTACCTGATCGGCACCATACAGAGGCAGTGGACTTGCTCCTTGATGGGAATCCCAGTATTTTCATAAAAATTTAAAAAAATTTAAATCAGCATTAAATGTTAATAATTGTAAATGCGGAAATAATAGATGCTTATAAAGACAACATTAATTAACAAAGTCATTTATGCAGAAAATAATTAATTATTGAGACTCTTAACTAAAGGAAGTTTAATGGTTGCGACACGTCATACTTCTGTTAAGATGCTAACGACATTGTTTTATTTGTGTTAGCTGTAACTCATGATATTTGCGATAGAGTTTTATTGACTAGGTTCTGACAGTTGCTTTTGATGATGATGAAGGGTCCCATGAGGTGTCTGAGGCTTACTTAGCTATTATGCTAAAGAATTTGTACTTGTTCTTCTTGCGCAAATTCACAGGTAAGGTTAACATGACAATTCCATAAATTTAAAGGTAATTATGTTCTTTTCAGTTAGCCGCCCAAATTTGATGTGGATTCTAAGTGCTTTCTTGCTTCAGAAGTTGCGATAAATGAATTCTAAGACTATACTCACCGGTACATATGTCAAAAAAGCAAATACTTATACTTAGGCAGGTTTCAAGGAAAGTACTAAGTTACAATGTTTAAACGCAAATATGATGATATTAATATCTTTTCCTTTGTACAAGCATATCAATTCAACAAGTATTGATTTATATCGTCTTGGCTCTGGTGGGGCTTTAGACTATTGACAAATGTGAAACAATTAGATTGCTATGAAACGTAATGAACTGAAGGCTATTAAAATTGCAATTATAATATTTACGCTTTTCTAAATGTTGAACAAACATACTATAGGAGTAATATACAAAAGTGTTCTACCCTTAATACATAGGGATGATTGCACTATAGGATTATAACAAAACTATAGCAATTTGCACCTCTTACATTTGACAAATCTATGATGTTATAAGCTATGTTATATGGGTAATTAATACCATGGGTTTCCAACTATGGGTTACTATAAGTATCGACTTATGAATGTATAAGAGTTTCTTGGAGAATTCATGTGAATGTATTTATGTTTCCAACTGTGAACATAATGAAATGTAACACTACTTCGCTAACGTCGACGATAAACAAGCAATGTCATAAGCCATACATTAAAATGATATGAGATGTATTAACGAGGAAAACCTTGTCATGGAAGGTGCTACAATGGTAATGAATGTTGGTACGAAAAGGTTCTGGCACATCACCAGTCTAGGTCTGAGCATTGAAGTCTTCCAACAATTGCAATTAGTGAGGGTGTGAGTATGTACCACCATGGCTAAGAGCACGTGAAGGAGCTGTTGAAATGGTAATACGAATCCTAGCTGCAACTAGCTTTTCCCTTTGGGGCTGTTGATCTGGCATCGTCGTGGATGAAATATTAATGGAGAATTAAATGCAGTAGGTGCTCCTCTTCCAACGTTGATGATTGACAAAGTTCCATCGTTGATCTTAATAGATCTTAATCGTTGGATAGTAACCCTAGCTCTTTGCCATAACTGATGTTTGAAGTGTCTTTTGGACTTCATTTCACCCATTTAATTTTCAAGGCAATGAGGCCAACGACCACTACTGTGTAGGGTTTGAGAAGGATGTAACAGAGGTTTCACTCCAAGGATTTGATCCTAACACCAAAGGAAAGGACCTGCAACTTCTCAAGTTTAGGAAAATTTTGCGAAAATGAGCCACCAGGAAATCGATGAGGTTGTTAGAAGAGGGTTTCTGAGTGTAAGAAAAACATGTCTGGAGATGAAGAGTTTCTTCTACTTGATACTTGTACAAAATGGAGTTGACGTCAACAGTGACCGATGACTTTCACCTGGAGCTTCTGTAGAATACAGATAATGTTTCAACCCACAGTTATAGCTTAATCTTCTTATGTTTTAAGTTAGCTTGTTGATTCAAAACTTGTTTTAACCTACGTCTCGTTGTTGTGGCAAGTGTAGCATTCGCCAAGTTTTTTCTTGCAAGGTCTTGAGGCTTCAAGGAAAAGATGTTTTCTCGATCACCGGGTAAGCCTCGGAGGTCCACTTCCTCATAGTTTCCTTAGGCTTGGTGTGGCCGTTGTTCTCGTATTTAAAAGTATTTGCTATGTTTGTAACTCTGGCATGGTTTCCATGGCCACGTTGATATTTGCTTCTTCCTTTAAAAAAAAATGTTGCGAGCTTAGCTTGACGGGGTTACGCTTTAACCTAGAAAAACTTATGGCGTCAAACGCTCAGATGTTTATAATGTATGTCGGTTAACAACTGTTAGATTTTGGATCCGGTTGATAATAGGATGTATATATACGATGGTTCGTTTTCAAATTAGTTTTCTGAGAAAATGAAAAACAGGTCTAAATTGTTATTGATAAAAAAGATGGTTGTAAGCCGATGATTGAATACATGGTTTACAATACGCCTGTGCATATTCTGAGTAAAGCAGTTTAACAAAAAGGGTGTTAGGTTTAGTTTGATTTAAAATTGTGTGTGATGTTAAAACCCTACCTTTTCAATGATAATGAATATCTTTTCTTGAACGGAATGCATGGTTATTATTAATTCGCCTCAGTGTGATCTAGCTTTTTTTTTTAAAGAAAACTATAAAGGGATTCCAATGTAAACTGTGTAATGTCTCTGTCAGTTTCTAAATAAATAGCTAACTAAAGATAGGTTGAAAACTTCGTTCGATGGTTGTCTTTTGGATTTGGTCCTACTATTTGCTATAAATACTGTGGTTCGATACCAGGTTTCCTCCGCTGTGATTTTGTGAGCTAGAACAACGATTACAGTAGTCTCGGAAATTCATAATGCAAGAATTGAGTGCTAAAATGAAATAGTACTGTGCGGTGATAATATTACATGCAAGGACAATAGTTCTATCTCTATAGTTAGATTACCTATGATAATTCTATGAAATGAACATATTTATTTTTACAACTGTTAAAAATTCATGAATGTTGAAGAAGGGGATATAATGAAATGTTGTAAGATACTATTAGGACTAAATGCGACTGTTATAAATTCATAAATGTTAGTAAAGTAAGAATAGATGATGAGTATTAAAACCATAGTTTTTCGATGCAGAGATGAAGTATTTTACTCTGTCATTTGATTAAATGATTGCTATGTTATCAAAATGTTGTTTTGTATTTTGAAATTTAACATGTACAATTAAATGCAGAATTTAAAAGATATAACCTAGTATAATTTAATCATCCAATCTAGCATGCAGCCTATCATTTTATCCAATCTTAATTTGCTTCTCTATACTAGAGTACTATGCAGAGAACAACATGGAGAAAAATATAGAGATGGCTATTCAATAAAATATTTCACAAAGCTTTTCATTCAGAATCATACCTAGATCAAAATGTAAAATGATTTCTTTTGCATGACTGGGTTTAATCATTCTATAAGGAAGAATCCAACATCTTTAATGTAAAAAACAAGGTTGACAGATTATGAAAGATAGAACCTGAACCAGTAGATAAGAGGAAAAACACCCAAGAAGCATGTTCCACCCAACATGCTCCTGAAAATAGTCAATATGCCTGTCCTAGGACCCCCAAGCCTATTCACTGAACCACTAGGAGGAAGAAACTTAGAAGCTTAGGTCCTCAATCTTGTAGCAACAAGTAGTTTATCCAGTCTTACAGACTCGGCAGTCAAAGAGACCTGCACCATCACCTCTGGTTTTCCTTCTTAGAAATAATTTGCAGACTTACAATTGCACTCTCACATAGCCTCCCTAATTTGAATCTCTTAGTCATCACCTAATGCACATGAGGAATATTTCTGCAGAAAATATTGTAAGAGCTGCCTGCTCAATTCGAATTGCCTTATATAGGATGCCTAGGCCTTTTTAGTGATTAACTGGTCATTAAATGAGCTGCATGCTCACTCCTCCACCTGGAGAATAATGCCATAATTTTAGGGGTAGTTGTCCCATAACCAACATCTAGTGGTGGAGTGCAAATGCTGCCATCTGTCCCATGCCTTCTAGTATCTTCCATTCCTCCTAGTGGGCCAGTGAACACTCTTGTAACAGCTTTCTTGAGTGTTTGTCTCCTATTTTAATTTATTAAATAATAATAATGAGTCATTACAGTCATCTTTGACCAGATTTGGTCATAATTACAAAACTTTGTAATTATAATTTAACATAAAGTATTTTGCAAAATAAAATAATTATTCTCAAAATTTGGGTAGGTGACAGGCATCACATTGGAAGAGGCACCTAAATCTATCATACAATTGTGTACATTTATGTTGAAGATTTCAAAGGTAAGCAAGAAAGGAGGTGTCCTCTTGCTTCCATGTTTCTAATCGTCTGGTTTGGTAAAAGAGTCTAAGTTATTGTTTTGTGTTTCTTTTGGTTGTTTGATTATCATACTTTTATGTAGAGAATCCCTCATAGAAGGGATTTTCAGAAGTTCAAACAAAGAAATATTTGCTTTGGCTCTTTTCAAATCTTCAACCAAACTATACTCCATTTCAGGAGTGACTGTATCCTTTTGAGGAATAGTTTTACCTTTACTGGGAACTGCTTTTGAAGATGAAGGTTCCTGAGAGGGTTGTCCTTTTGACCTGGTGTTGTAAGGATGTTGAACATTGAATATTATCTCAGGTTCTTCTTCTTCTTCATTCATTTAGAGTTCAGAAAAATAGCTTACAGTATTAATTTATGGATCCTCTTCTTCATCTCCTTCTTCTAGTAACTGTGGATCTTGATTTGTTTGATCATCAGAGGGTTCAGGGACATTTTGTGATTCAATGGCCAGAGCTTAGAAGATAGAATAAATTTCTTCAGATGTTAGTCCTTCATTAGGATTAGGAGGTGGTGGATTTTGGGGAGGTTGATAAGGTGGCCTTACAAAACCTCTGTTATTAGTTTGATTTTCATTATTATTCTTTTTTAAATCAACCATCTCATTTGACATTTTATGGAGAAACTTCTTGATATCAGTCATTTCAAAAGCATCTTTGTTTTGGGTAGTGGGTCTGGGAGCATTATCAGTTTTCTTTCTGGATGTGGAAGGTTGTTCTTCCAAAGCATCGGGATTATCCTTTAGGCAGAACATATCCTTTTCAACCTAAATTGCTTCAGCATATGCCTCAAACAAGTTGTCTTTATGTGCTCTTTTGACCCACACCGCAATAGGAAAAGACAAGCCCTTTTCATAATAAGCAACCAACAGTTCTTCTACAGGAAGAAGAGTGGAAGGGATCATATTTTTCAGATAAGAAAATATTTGATTATAGTCTTTGACCCTCTCTTTACTTCTCATCTTCATGGAAGACAATTCTAAGACTAGATCTTGTGGGGTTTTATCATCCCCAAACTTCTGGATAAACAGTTTTTCAAACTCATCCCAAGAAGTTATGGATCTGGCCTCTACGGAAAAGTACCATGTAGATACATTTCCTTCAAATGTATAACGGAATAATCTGCAAACCACATCTTCATGGACAACACTCCTAAGTCTAATGGCCTACATAAAAGTTTTGATGTGATCCAGTGCAGGTGATTTATTATCTGTATTGAACTTAGGAAGCCAATTCTCAGGGTTCTTAGGCAATCTATGTTGATCCCCAAGTATAAGCACAGCATCTTGGTCAAGCCAAGCTCTGTTCTGGCCTTCTTCAGCCATTGGTTGTTCTTCCTCTTCTTCAGATGAAGAGCTAGAGGATTTTTCACATTCAGACGAGGAGGAGGATGATCAAGGAGGAGTGGGTGGTGGTCCACCAGTTGCAACGTTAGGTTAATCTTGTGATACTCCTTGAAAGAGTGAATCAAGGTTGTACTCAGGGGATCTTGGACGATCAGTTGTATCTTGATTCTCGTTGCTTTGGTCACCTGTCTGTTGACCTTCTTGGTTATTGGTCTGCGGAATGGTGTTTTGTTGAATTGTTGTTGGTCCTCTATTTCATTGTTCAGTAATTCTTTGTTGTATTCTAGCAACACTATCATTAGAACTTTTCAGTATTTGTTCAATTGAAAGGGGTCCTCTAATAGGTGATATGATAAGGATATCCCTTCTATTTTCCTGCTCAGCTGCAAGTGTACCAGGAACTACAGTTGGTTGTTCAGATGTAGATGCATGTGATTGGCTACGAGTGACAACGGGCGATGTTCTTGCTAGAGGAGGTTTATGAGTATTTTTTTTAGGCATATTTTACTACTGGCCCTCCTTGTAGCGCCATTTGTTGAGGACTCGGGTGTGTAGGGTGTTGGAATGGGTTCCAAAGCTCTCAACAGAGGAAGAAAACCCAGTCAAAGGCTTCAGATAATCCTGCGCAAGTATTACCCTATCCTCGATCTGTTTGGAATAGTTGTAATGTCCCCTTCTCCCATTAAATGTGGGGAAGGAAACATCAACAACACACCGGGCTTTTGGCAGACTTAGCCCCAATATTTTTGCTCATAAATCCATAATAATTAAAAACTTCCATATGTAGATTCACCTCAATATAAACACAGCGGAATAAACATACTAGTAAGCACACAAACAGTAATGCCTAACATATATATATATATATATATATATATATATATATATATATCACAGCGGAGGATGATTCAGCATATAGGGACTCAATCTCATTACAATGCCATGCATGGATTCCAAATCAAGATAATCAATTCATTTCATTAAACATGGACAATTTAACATATTGCAGAACACAAAATGCAAATAATTTATAATTCACAGAACGCTTATCTTAAAAAGTAGATGTCCAACGACTGGCTACATGAGAGCAACGTTCCACCCAACCATAGATCTCTGTCCAGCCTGTATTCTTTCAGCTGAGAGATCACCCCCGAGCTGGGTTGTGTATCCACTAAGGAGGAACTAGATGGATCACTCACAGTCAGGGTTTCACTCAAACAACCATGCTAAGCCAACACATAGTTGGGTTTTTCAAGCATCCAATAGGAGATGGAGGAGGATGCTAGTCCACTGAGCTCAATCCCAGAGCCACATACACTTCAAGCTGGACTCAGCAACCCCATCCTCTGTTCATACATCCACTCTTGGATTTCTCACAACTCTCTGTCACATATAACTCCAAATCCGTCACTGATTTTTTGGGCAATTAAAATTGGGTTTTCCCATGGATTTTGGGGTAGTTATTGCTCCCAAATTCGCCCCAAGGCTCATACCAACGGATCCCCCATTGGATTTCACTGTCCAATACCCATTCTGGGTGTTTTTGGCTTCCCCAAAACATGGGTTCATTCCAAGTCGCAATTTCTGGTTTTCTCACTCATGGGAGCTCGTTTTTGGATGGAGAGTGAAGCTGGGTCCTTCCACCATGGGATGGGGATGAGAATGAAGCCACCTCCCATGAGGTTGAGTGACTTCAAGGACAAGTAAACAGAGCCCATACCTACCCATACGAATTTCGGGGTTGCCCATCTTCCATTAAAGCCATTGACTTAATTCTTCAACCACTTTCTTACAACAGGAATAAATGTCATCTAGAAAAGTCAAATGGTTTCCCATAATGACATATGGCAACCTATGGTTCACTCCCATAGCCCCCTCACCACTCCCTAATGGATACACGTGGCCCCTTCTCATTCGTTGCCTCCGTAGCCAGTTTTGGTATTTTATATTGCATGATGTTTATTTACATCCTTTTACAATGTTCCATGGCTTCAGAGCACATGGTATCAAAATATCAAATACTTGCCCTTTAAATAAATTTCGAGCTTTCACTAGCGGGGCCTTGGCCTTGAGCTCCATGCTAGGAAAACATACATCACATGTACACATTATTTACATTAAAGGCGAATATATCCTAAGGGTCAAATTGGGGGTATTACAATAGTGATCTCCCATGCATACAAAGGCCTCCAACGAAAAGGATTTGTCTTCCAATGAAGGAAAACAAAGTGTGTTCAGTTTGAAAACAAATCTACCTAGGAAAGAAATCTAAGCTAAGTTAGACCTACTTTAAAAGGTGTCTTGTTTGAATGCAGATTAATTTGATGTGAAAATAGATAAGTATGTTCATCCACTTGACAGAAATGTAAAGGTGATCAATTTCTTATCTACTTAAATTACAACCAATCAATTAAAATTAACTAAATGCAATATTAAGTGTTTAAGCTCATTCAAGATTAACCTGTAACTAATATGTCAATTGAAAAATTAACATAGATTATAATTTACTGCAAATCATTTGCAGAAATAGATAAATATTTTAGTTGAAGAAATTCAATTAAAACATAATGCATACATAGATCAAATGTAAGGGAAAATCCAGATCAGATATCTCTGCATGAAATAAAAATTGCAAAGGATTAAACAACATAGATAACAGTCTGAAGTAAAAATCAATATTTATCAAATAAACTTGATCAATGAACAAAAGATGATGCAAGAGAATAACATTATTGTATTAATGAAAGTCTGTAAGAAATTACAAGATCAACATAAAACAAAGTATCTCCAGTCTTCTTCTGTCGATTTCTACCCCAAAATGATCATCCATTGCCTAAGAGAGATCTACCCCTTAAATAGTAATTTACAAAAAATAATAAAAAGGATAAAATCCCCTTAAACATGGATTACAAAATCTGATTATTCAATTAAGTGAGGAAATCTTTCCACTTGGCCCAGATTCCATCAGTTCATCTATATTTGGATAATTAGGAGATTCAAGCCCCAATTGGGCATCACATGTGGATCCTTCGATCTTATTTTTGGCCAATTTATGCCACATGCGGATAAAAACATTGATCTTTCCTTCCATGGAGACAGGTTTCCTGATCAACCAATCCACATCTTCAATTTGGATGTGCTCAATCCTCGTGATATTCTCTCTGACTTCATCACGACAGGCTTCGACCTGCTCTAGAAACAATTTTGGTGGATCTGCCTTTTTGATGAGCCCCATTGCAGGGAATGCCAACATCTCCATGATATTGTCTAAGGCATACCATATTCTCCTACAATTTTCTTGAGCCTAATTTGTGGTATCCTCCACCATCTCAATGGCATTCTCCCAAGCCCGTACAACAGTCCTAATCCTTCTGAATTTGAGACTATCCAATTCAGGGATATCAGCTGGATTATCTTCAATGTACTTCTGCCAATCCATGATGTCTTCTACAACTTTAGAAGCCTGTTTTGTTTTCTCTACTTGCTTGCTCAAGGTACCAGACATCTTGTTAAAGGAAATGTAGGTCTCATGAATTTCACCCAAGGTGGTAAACAGATCAACTAGAAGCTTATGATGCTCCTGGTTAACATGATTAACTAGGTCCTTGAAATCTTGCTATGAAAACCTAGAAAAAGCAGAGGAGGCTGCACTTGCAGTTGCATCCTCAAGTTGTTTCTTTAGTACAGCAATTCTTTCCTCATTGACAGTATTTTCTGTTTTTGCATCACGTAGTTTAACCTAGAGAGAAGTATTCTACAACTGCATATCTTCCAATTTTTCTTCAAATATCTTCCTTAGATCCTGAACATAAACCTCATGCTCTTACTTAGTTATTGCCAATTTCTCTTGAAGTTTGTTCAGTTCTTCTTTTTTCAAGTCAATCTCCCTATTCAAGGTCTTGACTGAATCAAAATTTGCTCCTGCAAATGCACCCAAGGCTGCAGCTGCATCCACTGCTTCTGCCTGGATATCAACAGACTACTTTGTCCAGATTATTTGATCAGGAATGGGTGCCTCCAATTCTCCTTGATATCTGCTTCTCCTTTTTTCTTTCTTCATGACTGCCTTGGTTGCCTTACTGTAAAAGTAGTCCCCCTGGGGAACAATTACATCATCTTCAAAAGTAGCCACCATATCAGTGGATGATGTGACCATATCTGTTGTTGTAACCAAAAGGGGTGTCTAGGTGACAGTAGGACTAGGAATAGACATAGCAACCTGAGATGAGATTTGGGAAGAAGGGAAAGCTTCACTAGTTGATGGTACAGTGGTTGGTGAAGGAATGGAAGTAAGAACTTCATGTGATGAATCTTGAGTGTCTACAACTAAAGGTGAAGAAAGGGAAAGGGGATTTGGGACATCAATAACTGAGGGTAAGGAAGGAGATGGAGTTGATTATAGGGGAACAATCAAAGACTGGACCTCTGGAGTGGTTGATCAGGAAATAGGGAATGGAATTGTTGAAGCTGGAGGTGTAGGAGTTAATAATGCATCAAACAACTAAGAAAAGTTTGTTGGGGGAGTCACCTCAGAAGTTGTAACAAGAGAAACTTTTGCTAAGGGAAGTGATGTGACTGCAGTTATTGCATCAAGAACAGCAGAAACCTGAGACATATTCTCACCTAAAGTGGGCTCATTCATAACTATGGTGTCCAACAAATATGAGACTGCATGTGAACCTTCAGTGATTTCTTCCAATACAGGTACATGAGAAATTACTTCATCCTCCATATCACTATCAATATCGAAATTGGGAATCTGAGAGGGAGCAGTTATGAGCTTTTGTCTTTTTGTTGGATTACTGACCACAATCACCTGTGCATCACTTATTGAGACTCCTCCATAAGTCCTTTTCCTTTATCACCATCAGGATAAGTCAACATGAGAGGGGTTTTAGCTTGTTGATCCTCCTTCTCTTCTCTTTCCCTTCTTACCTACTCAATCAAATCGAATTCCATTTTCCTATAGTTGAAAACCTTATCTTGCAGCTCTTGCTGATATAGAAAAATCTGGTTCTGTTCATCCCTGCTTTTAGCCTTTGCCAGGACTTCAAAAAAACTATTGACTCCCAGGTAGATGGAGTCATCTAGGACATATTCATGTACATAGCTCATCTTCATATGATTGTGCTTGAAATGGGAATCTAGGAATCCTTTAGGATCATGTCTTCTTTTTATATCATATCCTAGTTTCAAAGAAGCAATCTTGTTACCCAATACTTGAGCCCAAGTGGAAGTAGGGATAGCCAAAGGTCCAAGTTTCAAGGGGAATTTGGGTCATCCTCTCCTCTTGGGACCTGTAAGTTTGAGGTAAACCCCTTCTATTACAGTCTGATATGGTACTTATTCAATCAGCAACCTATCTAGAACAATTCTAGGCAGCAGGTGAACAGCACTGCTTCCCCATATTCTGACATAGGAGAAAGATTCCCCTACATAACAATCCCCAATTGTGGCAATGAAAAGCTTGGCATCAGCTGAGAAAGCAGGTGCATCTTCCTTAAATATTTGGAGATAAATAGCACCGAGGAGATGATCACAAATGTCATATAATAGAGGTACATAATTGTCCTCCCACAGTGCAGAATGATATATGTGAACAGGAGGAGCAGCAGGGGTCCAATTCCACCCCATATTGGGATTTTGAAACTCAGCACAGAAAACATCTAACACATAGGTTTGAAGAAAGAAACAGAGTTTTTGTGTAGAAGGAGATTTCTGATACTTTTCAATTGTTGTTTTAAGCTCAAAAGACAAAATAGAAGCCCAAGGAAAAGATTCACCTGTAGTTAAGACATGATGAGCCATAGGAGCCCATTCAGCTTTAAAAATTGAGGAACTAGGAAGGCCATACAACTGAGAAAGCATAGCTGCCAATAACGAGTAGGGTTCTTTAAACCATGACATTGGGTATAAGTTATCAAGCCTGTGCATCAAGTTGGCTGGTTTGTGCATCCAGGATTTGATCATTTCATTGAAATTGAACCTAGTGTTGGTGGAATCTAGGAATGCAGTTGTTATCACTCCAGGAAGCTCTCCTAGGTTGTATTTCAGAGATGCCTGGTAACTTAAACTTGTCTTTAAAGAAGGGATTTATTTTGGATCAAGTTGGATGACAGGAATCAAAATCTTACACTCTCACAACATGCATGAGGACTCTCAGACAGACAAGGCTTTGACTACGGTTGTTCAGAAGGTTGATTTAAAATAAAGGGTGTGAATCCTTGTCGCTTTTAACACACTCATACACAGCAGAATGTATATAAATGGCTAAGCGCAACAAAATAACAACATATATGTTCAGTTCTTAAAACACCATGATAGGATAATAGCTATCTCAGCAATTAAAGTGAACATACAGGAAATACATCATTCACAGCAAGTACAGAAACACAAGAAACAGGAATCTGCTAGCCAATAATAAAAGAAGCTTGTATAATCTAGAAAGTCACAGAAGTATGAGAATACAAAAGTCGATTCTTCTCTCCAAAGTAGAACCTCTATTCTACTTCATTCCTCGGCTTTATAGCCATTACACAGTTTTTCAGATCCCAAAAAGATGGATCGAATATACTAAAAATAACAACTGAAAACGGTAACTAAAAAATGTAATAGTGCACATGATCAAAGTAACTGCTCTTTGTTGGTGACACTACGCTTGACAGTTGAGACGAGCATCTTAGAGCTGGGGGCAGGTGTGAAAATGCTATTCTGTAGAAACCTGTAGGGGTGCTTTCCAAAAATAGGTAGGAATATTTTACTGTTGAATCTGCTAGCGCTCTCAGTCTACGAACAGAGGCGATCGTGGTGCACTTGAACGCTTGTCAATCCTCTGGAAAACGTATTCAAGATGTTAGGAACCATACCAAAGAGGTTTGATGCCTTCTGATATATCTGTGCGTTTATTTTAGTTTTTGGTAGCTAACAAAACTGGGCTTGAAGGTGACAAGCAACCGAAAGCCTAATGTTCGGTGATTAATGAATCATAGTAACGCTTCACCTAAACCACCAAAATGCTTGAGGGTGCTGGAAAACCTTATTTCTTTTTGGTATCTAGGAGGACGTCGCCTGCACACAATAAGCTACCAGAACGGGATTTGGCAGCTAATGAACAGTTCCGGTGTTCGCCCAAGCCGCCGAAAACCATGCATGATTCAACCTGCAAAAAATGGCAAAACTGTGTTCCTATCCTCTTGTTACCTGGATGTTTCTTCCTCCTGGTCCGAGGTCGGAGAATTAGCAAAGTCAATCGCAGCAGCAGCTAAGGTCTCTAGGTTCGAATGTGCCATTAGCTGGGGACTCTGAGCTTCTCCCTTGCCTTCTAAAACTTTGACCTTCCTCCTCAATCTGATTTTTTCCCTGATAAGCCTAATGTTTCTGCCCCTCATCTTGCCATGTTTCTTGGTCAATCCATGAAAAGATACGTAAAGCTCCTTATACCTCTCTGTCAGCCTTTCATTTTTCTCTTTAATGACCCTTTGGAGTAACTCACGTTCATAAGCTTGCTGGAGGAGCCGGTTGATTTTATGTGAAGCTGAAATCTTTGCATTTTGGATTGGTCTGTCGGCCACCTGCTGACTTTTTTCCTCCATGGGTGTAGGGGAGGGTAAATTCACACAGTCCAAGCCTTGCTCTTCCATAGAGGCAAATGGAGGCAAATTTACATAGTCATTCTCCTGCTCCATCAGGGCTGGGGCTTCTTCCTGGGGTACCTGTTCAGTTTTCTCCTCATCAAATTCTGCTTCAGCTACTTGCAACTCCTCCTCCTCTTCAGAATCAATGTAAGGGAGGTTTAAAATATTTGTACTTCTCGAAGGAATTTCCTCTGAAACCATCCCCTCATCCTCAGCCTTGTCATCAAATGTCAGCTTCCTTTTGGTTTTCTTCGCAGGTGGAGCTGAGGAAAGGGGTTTGACTGAATTTGGGGGAAGAGCCCTCCTTCTTCGTTTTCCGCTTCTGGGGTTTGAGGATTTCTTTTCACCTTCTGGCTGTAATTCGGTTTGGATCCCACTCCAGAAGAGAAAGAAAGTCCATTTCATGCCTTTTCTCTGCAATAACTCAGAGACCAAAAGTTTAATCAGACCATGGTGGAACAACCTCCCTGCAATTTTGGAGGGCTGAGCCTTTACTTGATGCGCCATTTTAGTGAGGCTCTTGTGGAGCTAGAAAGGGAGATTTAGAGGGTTCTTGCCCGTGAAATGATCCAGTAATCTGAAGTGATAGATTAACACCCTGTTATACCTGCCCTCACAGGTTATACCTGCCCTCAATAACAGCTGCCAATTATCCTCCAGGTGTGACATAGGGATGTCCTTTTTCCAAACCTGATTCCGATGCTCCAGTTTCAGATATGATTTAAACTCGAAATCCTTCTTAGCAGTGGCTTGAACCAGCGCTCCTCGGTCATGGGAAATTCTGTTACCTGGGCAATGAGGGCCTCATTCACCTGGAACTCTTCCTTTCCTATTACTTCCTTTTCTCTGTCATATGTGAGGGTGAAAGCTTCGGCCACCTGTTGGTGAGAGCCCTAAAGCTTTTTACAGAAGTTATAGCAACCAACATTCTTGAAAAACTGACCTACCTAGGAGTGTGCCTCCAGGTAGCAGGTGTCACTTAATTCTTTTCTCAAGACTGCTCCTCCTCCTTTCGGCATTGATGACCTGCTTGGTGGCGCTTGTTGCTTAAACCCGAACTGAGAGAGCGACAGGAAACAGGGAGAAAATGGGCTCAAACGACACGATGGGGGCGAAAATGGGAAGGTGGTGTGGCCTTTCGGGAGCTGACTCTGAGGGTATGCAAAGGTGGGAAATCATGAGGATGAAATGATGGTGGCTGAGACATGATTGCACCAGTGGAACGGAATTTGAGAAATGTTGTTATGTGGATGGGAAAAGAGGTCCGTCTAGTTAGAGTTATGGCGGTGGCGTCCGGACTTCCCTCGGGGTGAGTCAGAATTTTGTTGAAATGACCCTTTCGACGACTTAAACGATGATGAGTTCCCTAAACCATGACCCCGAACCCTTGATTTGACGCGTCTGTCAATTGACGTAACTTCCTTTTCGGCAGCCGACAATTCACCTTCAAACCTGCTATGCCGCTGGAAAACAATTTTCGTTACTGTCTTTTTGCTTTCGGTGGTCGAAACCAATCCAGCCCATTTGATGGCAAGCTGCGGGAAGTATGCCTAACTTTTGGTGGCTAATGAACACCGTTGTGTACGCCCAAACCCCCAAAATGGCTTCGTGAATGCGGGCATGACTTTTTCCTTTCGGCAGCTAGGGAAGGTTTCGAATTTGCCCCTCGAGCTGTGGAAAGCGTTTGATCTTTTGGTGGCTAATGAACACCATCATGTTCACCCAAGCCACCGAAAACCGCCCCTCCACTTTACGCTGTAACTTTTCCGCTTTTGGTGGTTGGAGCTTTTTGTTTTTTTACACCATAAACAGCCGAAAACCTGGCTTTCGGTAGCTAATGAGCCAATACCAGGCCCACCTAAGCTACCAAAACCTGAAACTTTTCCTTCGGATGGAGGCCGATGTAAAAAATATCAATTTAGACTTCGTTACCTTCTCAGACCTATCGGACTAGAACTCAGACATGTGTAGACAAGAAACAAAAATAAAAGACTTCCTATCGCCTAGATGACTTGACTAGTTTACGTTTATTTGGGAGATAACAGCAGTATTAAGGATTTGCACAGGTGGTCTCAGAGCAAATGCCCTGGTAAATACCTCTGGACGGAATGTGGTTAATTGTGAACCCGCGCTATCATTGAACGAGCGGTCTTTGGGGTTGGAATTCTATACTATCCATTTAACTGCATCGGTATAAGGCAAGATGGCAGGTCTGGCAACAATTGCATGAAGCTGACAGTTCCTAATTTTCTCGTAGGCTTGGCGGTCATTCTCAATGTCGGATAGGTCATCATTATCAAATATCGAGTAGATTTTATACCAGTCCACCTGGTAGGTTTCAGTGATCTTCCCACTGGTGTCTGAGAAGATACCAAAATTTGGGTCTTTATTCAATTGGTCTCTCAGGATAGTCTTAGAACATGTGTTGCACGACATGTTTGCAAACTGGAGAAATCTGACGAATGGATAAACAATAATAAAAAAACACTTTGAAAATAATCAAAACTGTAAATAACTGAACAAAGGAACAGAGAAAACCAACCTACTTCAGTTGAAAATGGCAGGCAAGGAACCCCTGGTAAAAACTCACAGTAAAATTCAAGGAGCAAGGTAATTTTCCAAATTCCAAAAATGATAGCGAAAAATGACTTATTTAATAATTTAAACAGATAAAATCTGAGTCGTCGGATCAAAACTGATCAATGGCTGAGATCAATTCTTGAGATTTGTGGGAGATGAACTACGGGGGCTGGTTTCATAGGTATGTACATCCTTCCCACAATCCGCAATCTGCAATCCACAAATTGTGAGTTGCAGGTTGCGGGATTGCAAAGTTCAAAATTTATTCAACAACTTCCCGCAATCTGCAATTGCGGGTTGCGGGAACGCCAAAAACCTTTGACATAAAATAACATTTCCACAATCCGCAATCCGCAATTGCAGGTTGCAGGTTGCGGAAACACACAATGCATTTTATTATTCAAACGATTTTCTGCAATCCACAATCCGCAATTGCGGGTTGTGGGTTGCGGAACGAAAAGTTCAACAAACATATTTACACGGTATTCCCGCAATCCGTAGTTGCGGGTTGCGGGATGGTAAAAAATCAAAAGAGGAAAAACAAGTTCCCGCAATCCGCAATTGCGGGATTGTGGGTTTGTGAGGTGAAAAATGAGTTTTTGTGGGGAATCAAAGCTTCCCGCAACTTTCAGGAAAACAGTCAAAAACTAGAATTTTCAAAGGGAAAAATTCTAGTTAAATGAAAACAATGTAAAGGCATAAAAATCATAATAAACATGATGAAAAACCTCATAAGGAAAAAGGAATATAAACCATTACCTTTGCACTAAAAAAATCTTGGGGCTCCCGTGTTCCATTATAACATGGGATCTGTTGTATCTACAACAATACCCAGGTCAATTTTTGACCTCTGTGATGTGTTTCCAATGGAGGAGGGAAATAAGGTTTGAGTTCAAAGTATATGTGAATTGGAAGGTGAAATGATGGGTAACCCTTTAGGTTCTTTATTATAGCTCACAATAGTCCAAAAGTAATGATGGGCCTTGATTAAAATGCATATGCATATACATATTCAAAGGTCAAGCATATGGACTACTACATAGACTAAGGTTTGAGCCCCATGGGATATCCTTTTATACATAGGTCATGACCCCTTGACATCCTCCTCAAGCTGTCCTTTGAAAAGGCATGTTAATGGTCTTGCTCCAACACCAACAACAACAATGTCCACCTCTCATTCCCTGCCATCCTTCAACTTTACTATCTTAGCCTGCAGAAAGAATCCTTTTTAGTCATACAAGAAACTGATATTATAGCTATTTTGTCTATAAGAGGACTCTAAATGACAAGTTATATCACCAATGAAAATTAATGGTCAAGTAACTCCACAACATTGCTGCCAATACTTACCAGACATACAAAAAGATTAATTACAATTTTCATTGTTGGCTAATGTATAGTCCTTTAAAGCTAGGGCATTAACACTTTGATATCATTGCTTATACACGTATAACAGACAAATATAGGAGCCATAAATGAATCAGAAGAATTTAATAAATAACAGGAACCACTTACATTTCCATGCTCATCTATGCCAAATCCTGTGGCCACTGTTCCCTTAATAATTTCCACACCCTTTCCTTTATAGTAGCCCTCATAGAAAGAATCTATATCTGAAGTGAAAAGATAGGGCACTGCAAAATAAGATACCAAAGTATGATCATTGGAAACTTGAAGGTATAACTATGGTAACTGGCGATATTGACAGGTTGAACTAAAAACATAATTGTGAATCCAATGATTCTGTATAGTTTAAAAAAACTTACTACACCATGGTTCAGGGTACAGCTAGTTCAATGCCAATATATCTTCCACCAAGGCATCAGCTGCAGCAATCTCTCTCGGATAAAAGATGCCCTTGGCATCAGCTCCTTGCACACCGAAGTCAGATAACTTGATAACCTGTTAAGAAAATGTTAACATACTGCATTAAGAAAATGTTAGATGCAAGTCAAACTGCTTAAATGAACATGCAAATATATACATAATGTGTAAATACTATAGCACAGCCTAGCAGTTGATAAGATTCCAAAGATTAATCCAACCATCTGCAGATTACTGGAGCTTCCTGTGGTTCACTGTATGAAGCTACTCTTGATGGGTATTTTGATGCATACACAAAACCCCAAAGCTGTCATTTAGATATTGAAACATGAGTATTCATAGTTTACACATTTTTACAAAAAATAAATTGGTAACAGAATCATATTGTAATTCAGAAAGTGAATAACATGGCCAGTGGGAATGTAAGTCCCCCCAAAATTGACATAGTTAAATCTACAGGAAAAGAAAAGTACCTCAACATCCTTCAACTCAAAATCCTCTGTGTGAGCCAAGCACGAATTGCCAAATGTCTCAAAGGAAGAACTTGATCCATGCAACCTTATAAAAGTAACAATTTTTGGGTTGAGTCAAGCTACTTCAACTCTTTTCTCCTCTAGAATTTTATTCAATCTTTTTGAAGTTTACCATGACTAACAAATTTCTCTTTTCATACTAGAGTACCTATAGCTAGATTACAACTCTACACCAGATCTTTCTTTGATTCAAAATAAAATCACTACTATTAAAGAAAACTTACAGATCTCCATCCAGAAAGAGCAAAATTCCCACCCCCGCCGAGTGCTAGTGAATCAGCAGAACATAAAGTAAAATAGCGATTTACACCTACAAACCCAAGCCATACAACAAATTAATTATATACATCACAAAATGTTTGCATTGTTAAAATGATATGCCATACTGAACTTAAAAGTAAATGCAATGCATTATAACAGATCTTCATGGCCTCCCACAAGATTAGATATCAGAGGAGATGCAGAGAAAATGTGAAGAACTTGATCAAGCCAACTTACTTTTCATTCTGATGTTGGAAGAGGTGGCAAAAAATAACATGGAATAAAGGGGAATGGGTTGAACTAATCTAAAGTACTGAACAAGCATAAGGACTGTTGATATCCAAACAGAAATTTGTATCACTCATAGAGTCATAAGTTATTATAGTGTTTATGAAGCCTACATTGTAATTTCTGATTTAAATGTTATTAAAAATATTACTCTGATCCCAAAAAGACAAAAAATACAACTATGGATTTGACTTCTGTTCAACATCAGAACAAGGATAGTCATAAGTTATTATAGTGTTTATGAAGCCTACATTGTAATTTCTGATTTAAATGTTATTAAAAATATTACTCTGATCCCAAAAAGACAAAAAATACAACTATGGATTTGACTTCTGTTCAACATCAGAACAAGGATAAGGACTTTTGATATCCAAACAAAGGTGTGTATCATTCACAAGTTGTTACAGCACTTATGAATCCAACATTGTAATTTCTAATTTAAATGTTATTAAAAATATTACTCTGATTCCAAAATAACAAAAAATAGAACTCTGGATTTAGGAATGAAAGGCTGGAAAAATGAAGATCAAACCATCACTATTATAAATGGATTTGTATAATAACTTAAGCTTACAATATTTCCAAACTATTGTAAAGAACCCCTGTGCAAATACATTTATCTACTGACTTATAGATACTTTGAAAAAAAAGCTTCCTGAATAGCTTAAAAAGATAAAAACATAGGTTCATTGGGGCCATGGTTTAGTGGTAAAGTGGCATGTTTACTATAATGATAACCAAGGTTCAAACTCTGCCAGGCATGCTCCCCATGTTAATATGGGCACGTGTTAGTAACTTAGTAGGGGCCAAGCAGACAAATCCAGGTACAAGTCTTGTTTTACAGCATAAATCCCCCTCAAATGCAGCTGCTTAGCCATAAAGCGTTTTAAGTACGACAGTGTGATTTCCCCTTGTTCTTGCAGAAAAGTGTTTATAGTTTCCTTTTACCAAAATGGGAATATAAAGACAAATTTCAAGAGTAGACCAATTACAAATGGAGCCTAGATTGGACTAACTATTTTCTCAGTCAAAAGAGTTCCATTGGCCCATGGTCTAGAAGGAAGGTGGAACGCTTGCCATAACAATGACCTGGATCCCACTAGGCTGCTCCTGTGTTAATATGGGCCTATGTTAGTCTAGGCCAAGCGGACAAGGTTAGGTTCATGGCTTGGGTGAATTGTTACAACATGGATGCCCCTCCAATGTGGCACCTTATCTGAAAACAATTCTGAGTTGGACAGTGTCTTGCAGGGAGCATTTCCAGTCTCTTCCTACAAAAACGTAACAAGATAAAAACTAATGTTCTATGAAGTTCCCAGGATGCAAGAGAAGGGAAACACATCTGGGGCATGTGTGGAAGTACCCCTAAATTCTAGGGAATGGCATGGGGAACGTCGCTATCTCCGACATAGGGGACCCACCCAAAATACAAAAAAAAAAAATTAAAATATATGAAAATTGAAATGTAAATCATCGAAATCTTATACATAACAATGCACCAATAACATACATCATAACATGTAACATAATAAATCACAAATGACACATGTAATTATGTAACATAGCATAATAACTATGATTCATAAATCATCTATCACCATTGTAATTCTCATTATATTTAGAAAATTTAGAAGATATCGATCTATGTCTTAAGATAACTGATCTAAGAACAGGGCAAATGATCTATGAGCATCACTACTCAAGTCAATGCCCCACTAGTCTCTGCATCCATCTACTGCATAAAGGAAGAGGGATGAACCATGGGAATGTCACTATCTGAACAAAAGCGTTTGCATTCTCAAGGATAATCAACAGCAACTAACCAACCTAATCAATGCCTCGTTATATCCATCATCCTCATCTACTTGTTCATTAGGTTTACATTCATTTTATTGTTTTCCTTTCGTTGTTTTTCCCTCAAAACAATGGACTATGGTTAAAAGGGAATGTGGGAGCATCTCATATTTTGAGAGGAACATTCCCAACTATGTACCCCCCCAAAAAGGGATGTGGAAAATGTCCCCCTTGAAGTACCCACATCCCCGGAGCACGAGAAGCATGTCCCCTAACCTCAAGGACACATCTCCATGTAATATGTGTGGCAATCAAAACATCAATACCTGGATGGAGAGCAAGAATACCTCACATCACCATGATGAGGACTTCAATATGGTTGAGATGTCAATGGCAAAGGTTCTGGTTCCTATTGATCTATAGTAGTAGAAGAATCACATGGTGCAATGTTTCGTTCCTACAAATCAATAGTGATTGAAGAATCGGGATAAATATCATAATGTAGTCTCAACAGTCAAGAAAACCAAGGCTTGTTTTTGAGATATCAATGGACTTATCACAATAAATTCAACATACCATATGGGCCAATTGTTAGATTTCAAGATTACTTTGAAACTGTTTGCACCATGCTTATGGGTGCTTCATGTGATCTGGGGTGCATGGTGTATGGATGACCCTTGGTTGTTTCATGATGGACACAAGTTGGATTTGGCTTGCTCGTTGATTGTTTAACCTTGTCTTGATGCATATGTGACCTACTTCCTTGGAACATTAGAGACATAGACAACATGATGCCTAGATGGAGAGTGGGTTGCTTCCTCAACGTAGGGGCATTGGGCATGTTGGAGGATCACTTTAAGCCTTAGATGGCATGGGGACACTTGGTTGCTTGCATGTAGGTTTGTACTTGACTTAAGGACACTTGAGTGAAGAGTGATTATGTAGGTGGGGTGGACACAAAGGAATACATGGATTAGGAGGTGCATTGGGGCTTTACAAGTCTTTAGGGGAGGAGAGTGGACCTTGCCTGAGGAGCATTCAACATTGGAGACCTACTTGTTAGATGTGCATGACTTCAAACTTCACATGTGTCACCAAGATATGGATTGTTCCCCATGTGAGCCTAACTTTTGTAGAGTTAGATTACTTGTTGTGGACTAGGTCCACTTTGTATTATTGGCCTCCCTCACTTCACATATAGAATAGGGAGGAGAGAGTCATTTGATCATACTTGTACTTGTTCACCCTTGTATTTATATGTTTGAGTTAGAAATTAGAGATTAGGGAAATATTCTCTTCATATAATGTTCGTCATTGTATTTGCTCTCTTTGTCTTAGGTATTAGGGATCTTGAGGGAATTTTGAGGGAAGACTAGGGTTAGGCTTTCACCCTAAGGAGATAGATAACACTAGATTTTGTGATAAACCCTTGAGAGGCAAATATGGCATTTTATCTTGGACCTATTGAGAGAGAAGAAGACTAGTATTTTGTGGCATTTGGAAACCCGAGCACTACATGCTAAATTTGTGAGATTAGGGTGAACTTGTCTTCTTATTATCTTCATTGTATTTGCTCTCTTTGTATTTTGTGTCAAGGATTTTGGAGGAATTTCAAGGAAGACTAGGATTAGGGTTTCACTATAAAAAGACATATAACACTGAGAGTCTGTGATAACCCTAGGGAGGCAAAGATGACATTTAATCTTGTAGCATTTGCGAGAGAAGAAGACTAGGATTTTGTGACATTTGGAAACCCCAGCACTACTTGTTATGATTGTTATGGAAGAGAAGAGAAGGAGACATCTTGTACTCTTGTGGGATGCAAATGTATGTGCCAAGGAGGAGTTATTGTCTACAATGCTAGCTTGATTAGGATCTTTGGTGTAGTGTCCAAATTTGATTAGGAGTAATTCCTAGTCAAGAGGAGTTGTTGGATAGGGTTTTCTTATGGTTTCCTTAGCCAAGGTTTGGAAAGCTTGACTTGTCCTAGATTTCAAATAAAGTTGTATTGTGTACTTGTACTTCATCTCTTGTATACACCTTGTACTCTTGCAGGATGCAAGTTTAGGTGCCAAGGAGGAGTTGTTGATGACGATGCCATCTTGGTGAGGATCTTTGTTGTAGTGTCCAAATTTGATTAGGAGCATTTCCTAGCTAAGAGGAGTTGGTGGCTAGGGTTTTCTTAGCCAAGGTTTGGAGAGCTTGACTTGTCCTAACTTTGTGATAAAGTTGTGTTACGTACTTGTACTTCATCTCTTGTATACAACTTATACTCTTGTGGGATGCAAGTGTAGATTCCAAGGAGGTTGTTGGTAACAATGCTACCTTGGTGAGGATCTTTGGTGTAGTGTCCAAATCAATGTAGGAGGAATTCCTAACTAAGAGGAGTTGGTGGCTAGGGTTTTCTTATGGTTTCCTTAGCCAAAGTTTGGAGAGCTTAATGTGTCTCAACTTTGTGATAAAGTTGTGTTATGTACTTGTACATCAACTCTTGTATATATATAAAGTTTTTAGAAATACAAATATTGTGTACTTACAAATTTTATTTCCCACTTATGTTATCTTCTTGATTGGGTAAACAATAGCATGTGTTGTTAAGTTAATTTGACATAACATGTCACTAAATTGGTTAAGTGATTTAACACATATCTTGAAGATAAAAGAATATAATTTGTTGTTGTAATTTGTTGTAATAAGATAATTCAAATTTATTATATGACTAGAAAAGTGTGACCTAGGTGTTGTAGCATTGTGATATTCTTGTATGGTATTTATCATCTTGGGTTGCCATGCAAAATTGAGTTGAAGAGAAGTGAAGTATTTATGTTGTAATTTAATATCTTGAAAGTGACGTTTTATGAAAAACTCCACATGGTATCAAAGTTGATTGGATCAAGATTTCTCTCTTGGTGAAGAGGAAGTTGGATATTTCAATTGTATTGTACCTGGGAGTGGTGACTGAGCTAGTATTGTTTAATTGGGTATGATACCTTAGGATGCTCAGGAGAAGCGCTTGAGGGATTGTTCTATTTTGTTTGTTGTTGATTTTGCTTTAAAGTGTGCTTCAAAGGTGCAGGACAAGTGTTCTTTTGAGAGTGTGATAGGTTGGATGGTGCTTCCATTTTCATACCTTCTAAGTTTGTCACAAATGTTGTTGAAGGAAGCTTAGATTTGGGAGGATGTTGAGAAAGAGATAGTTGCACCCATTGATCCAATACTATTGGTTATTCATGTTAAGAAAGTGTCCAAGGAAAAGATAATTATCATTGATTCAAGGAAGGATCACTTCATGCCTCACATTATAGAGAAAAAGATCGACAAGGATATGTTTAAATATTTGGTTAGATTATATGAGAGTTTTTTGTGTTTCTCAACAAATGCCATGGAGACAACTTCAAAACTTATTATGTTATCAATTATTAATTCCAAGTTTGCCATTAATGAGAAAGTTGTATAGTATAGGGATAGGGTTGTTGGATTCTCTCAAGGAGGAGTTAACCTTGATGTTACTATTGCTTCTAGATTCTCTTGGAAAGAGGGAGGTGACCTCGTTGAGGTTGTTGTTTCACTTGTCAAAGGTTTTGAGGTGCATGTTGAGATACCCATAATTACAAGTTGTTGACACCTTGCATGGGTCCTTATTTGTACCACAAGCTTGGTTTTTTAGGATGGATGGCATTTGTGCAAATGTCTATCTATGTTCTTTGATATATATGTTCCATTTTCAATCATCTTGTATGGAGATGTGATTATCTTTACGAGATAACCTAAACAGTTCATGATGTGGCCTCCAAAGATTTTGGGCCATGAAGTTGATATGGAGGTTGTTAGAGTTTGGTAGGGTGCTAATAATCTAGGATTATGTTCCTTAATATTCATTATTGCTCAGTGGAGGTTCGAAAAGTTGTTGTAGTATATTGCTTTCTTGGATACAATGAGACTTCTACATATACAAGATCTACATTCCAACACAACAAAAGACTATGGGGGAGTTGAGTTGTGAAGTTTGATGAGGATGTGTGGTCCTCTACTTCATGTGTATCTACTTCAAAGATTAAAGAGAGTAATGAGGTTGTTTCTAGATGTTGATTCGGACATTAGAGAAGAACTAGATACAAGTATGAATGAGGTAAGATTGGGGGTGGATGTGCCCTCACCTTCTACTCGCATGCACAAGAAGTTGAGATGGATTACTCAAACATTATAGGATGTAAAGGAGCACGTAGGAGCGCCTAGATCTTCAATGAGGGTGAGTAGGTTTAAATTTGCAAATGGTATGTTTAGTTGGGTTGCAAAGGGAGAAAATTGGTGTTTCTGAGAACACTTTCGTTAAGAGAGAGTGTTAATTTTTTAGGTTACTTTGAACATGTTTACATTATGCTTGGGGGTGCTTCATGTGATGTAGGTTGCATATTGTATGGATGACCCTTGGATTTTCCATGATGGACATAAACATTGGAATTAGCTTGCTCATTGATATATAGACCTTATACTGATGCAAATGTGGCACACTTTGAGCATCAAAGATCTAGAAAGTGTGATGCCAGTCTTTGTGATGGCCACATGGAGAGTGGGATGCTTGCTTGGAGGAAAATTCGCCTTGGAGGAGCATTGGGCATCTTATAGGAGGTCATTGAGCCCTACATGGCATTGGAACACTTGGTTGCTTACATGGAGGGTTGTACTTGAAAAGGATGCTAGGGTTGAGTGATCATGTAGGTGGGATGGACCTAGAGGTACACATGGCTTCAGAAGTGTGTTGGAGCTTTAAAGGCCTTTCGAGGATGTGTTTCAAAGCTTTCAAGGCCTCCAGAGGAGCATTGGACCTCACTCGAGGAACATTCAACTTTGGAGCCTTACTTGTTGGACGTGGATGACTTGGAACTTTACATGTGTCATTTAAACCACATGTGAACCTATCTTGTATAGAGTTAGGTTGCTTATAGTGGACTAGGTAAACTTTGTAGTGTTGACCTTCCTCAACTCTCATAAAATAGAGTGAGTTGTAAGTGGGGTGGGCCCAAAGGTACACATGGCTTAAAAGGTGTGATGGAGGCTTGAAGGCCTTTGGAGGAGGAACATTGGACCTTGCTTAAGGAGCATTCAAGCGTAACAAGCATAAGGACTGTCGGGACTGTTGGGACTCTAAAGTACTGAACAAGCGTAAGGATTGTTGGATATCAAAAGTACATGGAAACACCTCTTTTATCAAACCGATAACATGGCATAATCGCATGAATCTGTGGGACATGAAGAAGTGAAGAGGCATGATGACTTACAGAAATAGCCGCATGAATCCATAGTTTTATGTGGACAACAGGCCATAGCTCTAGTTCCTCTTCATTCTTTTCCATGTAAAGATCGATATTCTCGCAAATGGCAGCGCTCAGCTGATCTACGATACCCTCCTTATCCCGTTCGGCATCTCTAAGGATAGGGTATGCAGTGGTCAAATACATGCAAAACACCCCCATCCACTCCTTCATATGATTCTTGAAAAACTATGGTAGCTCCTGAAAGTTCAAAGAATACAAGACCCTATAGCAGAGCCTCTGGCATTCAAATAGAGGCCTAAGAATAGTTGCATTCTGCATATTGTCCACAATAAGCTGCCTCGTCCGAAGAAAAACCTCGCGCAAAGGTGCAACCAACCCATCTAGGAAATACTTAAGATCACTATACAGGTCATTGCTCTTATACTGGTAACGAAACTTCTTGAAGATCGAATTAGCAGTATTAATAATCCCATTGATGACAGCATAATCGACAGACGACCGAAGATTTGTCATGAGCTCAGGAAGCAGGGTTTGCTAGGTTTTAGGTAAATCATGCTTGCTTACGATGGCTAATGCTTCGCTAAGATGACTCTATATACATGGATGAGTAGTCAGCATTGACCTAACTATGAGAGCTTTAATCTACTCTCTCTCTGGGTTTTGAATTGAAGGCGATTTGGGGGGGGAATCAGGGTCTGGTGGTGCCCAGCAGTTCCTTGCATGATTTTTGAAGTTCACTGTGACCGCCTGTTTAATTTGTTCATCCACGAAATCCTCCGAGAGAAGCTGCATAATGGTGATTCCATAGCCTGGCTAATCAGCATCTCGCTTCAGAAACTCTTATGCTTGCCTTCTAGGTTTAGGGTTTGGGACTAGGGTTTGTAAAAAACATTGAGAGAGGGACTGAATTGTTTCTATTGTATATTGCATTTTCCTGAAGTTAAAGGACCGCTTTAACTTAAGGGTTTGGATGGCGGATTACCTGGTATTGATGATTGCTTTGCCCCTATAGTTTGAATGGCCGCTTCCCTCAAATTGTTGTCACTTTCTTTGGCTCCCTTATTATTTTGTATGCATAAATTGAGGATTCCAAAACCGTCTTGGCCTTATCTTTCTTTTGGAGTGATTACCTTGACCTCGATCTGCATAGACCACGATGGTGAAAGCTTTTCTGCCTAAAAGGAAATTTGCCCCTCTTATTTGGATTTTAGCAGAAGCAATTCCCAGATCCCACATCCAACCAACACATCATTTCTATGCATGCATGCGTCCCTGCCCCTAAACATCATTCTCCAGTTGGTGCAACTTCTATCAATATATAGTACCATAATCTAATATCGAGAGATCTATTTTGAATCAGGAAATGTAGTGTATTGTTTTGAAAACCAACTATGCCTCTATGCATGTGGCGTTCACAGAATTTTGAATCAGGACACTTTTTCCCATTTGTTCTTCTGCATCTACTAGGTTCTGGGTCACATTTTTTGGCAAAACCCAACTGAAATGAAGTCCTATATATATGTAATTGAGGCCTTCTTTCTCACGGGGGTTAAGCAAGATATGACGTGATGGTTGCTCTCCTTCACTTTAATGGTGCATTTTACTCCTTAATAAACATTTTTTTTCAATGGTTACTCCTTAATAAATGTTATAACTATAGACCCTACGAAATGATTTAAATAAAGATATAAAAGAAGTTTATATCCAAAATAATGTTTTTAAGAAGAAATAGAAGAGATTTTATAAAAATGCTTCAAAGTTCTTAAAAATAGTTAGCTTGTTCATTAAAAGAACAAGTGGAGAGGGCTCTCGAATGGTGATGGTCTCCAAAACCCTATGCACATGATAACAAACAAAAACATTTTTACTTTTATAGAATAAGAAATTGTTTTATTTAAGAAGGTATCGAAAAACGTCTCTCCATACAATAACCAAACAAAAATCATTTTACTTTTATAAAATAAAAAACCATTTCCTTTAAAAAAGAAAAAAAAAGCCATAAATTTATCGATGATTCAATAGTATATAAGCATGACAATGATATAAACCCTGAGAAACAAATCAAAGTGAAGCTAGTGATTATATTAAAATTAAGAAAGAATATAAGAATGATTATCTTGTTGGATAATGTGTTAGACTTCCATTCTCTATTCTTTAAGTGGAATGCTCCCAAGGGTTAGTCACTTTTCAACAATGACATGAATGCAAAGTGGTCGCTCACAAACTCTACGACATAACCTTAGCATTATTTAAAGACGATGAGACATTTTAATTAAAAAGATGAGACTTCTAGGATTTTCTCATTATCATGGTCCATTACTTAGTGAATCTTGAAACATTAGCAAGTTACTATGGTAATCAATTGTGATTGTACCAACCTCATGTAAGTTGAATATGCATCCTCACACCAATTTTCATTGTGCTCATGAGACTAAGGAATATCATATCTAGGAACATCTTATTGCATCCTCTTGTCAAAGAGATTCATAGACTTACATGATTATTTGAGAATATTTCTTTCAAACATATCTATAGAGAGAGAGAAATGGGATATTGATTTCGTGGGACCCATTAACCCACCGGGAAAGAGGACTGGTGCAAGATACATTATCACTGTGACTGATCATCTCACCAGATGGGCATAAGCGAAGCCAGTGAAGGACTATAGCGCAGTTACTGCCGCACAATTCATTTTTTAGAACATCCTTACTAGATTTGGATGCCCGAATATTTTGATGAGTGATCAAGGCACTCATTTTCTGAATCGAACAATTGAAGCCTTGATTGAAGAGTTCCACATTTATCATCAGAGGAGTACGCCATATCATACATAGGCAAATGGAACTGTTGAAGCTTTCAATAAGGTACTGGAGAATGTGCTGACAAAAGTATGCAATGTCAATAGGGATGATTGGGACCTGTGCATTCCAACTGTGTTATGGGCATACATGACCACTTGTAAGAAGTTGAGTGGCCATACACCTTTTAGGTTGGCCTATGGACAGGAAGCAGTAATTCCTATGGAGTATATTGTTCCCAGCTTACGGATAGCTACATTTACAGGAATGGAAGATCAAGAGGCACTAGAAGAAAGGCTTCTACACTTGGTTGGGTTGGAAGAAGATCGCTTCACTGCAGGCTTTCACCAGCAAGTGCAGAAAGATAGAGAAAAAGCATGGCATGATCGCCATATCAAGAGCAAGTCCTTTCAGGTAGGTGACCTAGTCCTCCTGTATGACAGAAAGTTTATGAAATTTCCTGGAAAATTTAAAATGCATTGGCTTAGCCCATATACTATTATGCATGTTACTAACGGTGGCACATTTCAGTTAGCCACGTTAGCAGGAGATACCTTACCAGGCTTAGTGAATGGAAGTAGACTAAAACCCTAGCAGGATAGTCCTACTTCGCAGAACCCTCAATGATCACGAGGAAAGGAAATTTATAAGTGTCAAGTACAATTGAAATTGGGAACTAGAAAGATGGGAAGAGTCTGTACAAAGTTTTGATCAGACACGTGAAGTTCGAAGGAAGACGTAAATGTACCACGTAGCACTTGTCGAGAAGTGAAGCTGCACGGATTAAAAAAAAAAGAGAGAGAGAAAAAGAACCGAAAAAAGAAAAAGGAGAATCGTTCAGTTGCGAAGTTCAGAATGCAACCGCGAGGATCAAAGAGAAACGAGAAAAAGGAAAAGTTCAAGACCAAGAAATCAGGTACCACGAAGTAACCATGTCAGGAGTAGTGATGACCCGCCACGTAGTTCGACGTAACACTCCAAAAAACTAGCTGCTAGAATGTCGGTTGGAAAACTAGCCGTTATACAATGATTTTGCCGACGACCGCTTGAGCATTTAATGCAGAAATAGTCGTTCTGAAGGAGTTAATGAAGGAAAGGACCGAAATCTTCGCTAGATTTGGCCAACGGCATAACATTTAATGCTTATCTAGCAATTGAGGGGGGTGGCTAAGCCTAACTGCGCCTATAAATACCATTGTATTTGGACTCGCGAGCGTTACCGAAACTCTGGAATTTTCTTGCGAGCCATACTTTGAATTTGTTTACAATAAGTGATCAGTAATCCCATCATTCTGTCAAGAACATCCAGTGAATGTCTGAAAATTCTATGATTGAGAAAGAATTCACAGTTGAGCGGACTGTGAAGGTGTTTAAATACAAAGGGATTAAAGGGTTGATGAGAACCCCCCCTAAGAGGTCTGTCACAGAACAAGGACAAGGTTCACGTTGATCACCACAACAGTCTACAATTATGCAGCAGAAGGGTAAGGAACCAGCGGTGGAGAAGATGAAGTCGAAGGTGATGAGCTCCACAGTGTCGGAAGTTCCGCTTAGCGACAAAGAAATACCCTTGAAGTTGACCCCTTAGTATATCTCGTCATGTACAGAAGATGCACCATCCATTAAGCTGTTAAGGAATGTGAAGTATGAGATACCACTTCCACCCATATCGAAGGATGTAAAAGTAGACAGAAATCTACTGGGTAAGATCGCAGATTGTAAGTTTGAAGACTTCAACCTACTTCAAATGCAGAAGGACCTGGCCGAACCAGAGTACCCGAAATTTCAGTCAGATCAATATATGTGCTGGAAGAAGCATGTGAAGCACCATTATGTATTGGTTGCGCAAAGTTGGCTATCTGAAGTAGTCGTGTCGGGGCTGCTCAACCTATTGAGGCTCCTGCACTTCGACCGGACACCAAGGCTATGGTTGGATCGAAACGTCGATCTGAACATTGACCTGATCCATCGGATCAAAGGGTTAAGCAAGCAAGGCGAGGACCCTAAGAAATTCTTTCAAGGCAAGAGAAGGGATAAGGAGGTCACTGCCAAGATGAAGAAATCACACACTGTCGTCAAAAGAAAAAGAGGTTTCATCACGAACGATATAGAAGACGATGCTACACGGTTCGTAACACAACTGCTAGCAGGGAAAATTTTGTGAAATGCAAGACTTAATGAAGTACCCACTGGCGCAGTGCTCCTTGGGGCAAAGGTCACGATGGGAGGAATATTTAACCAGTGTCAGTACCTGTTAAATGAGTTTCTAGACGAAGTGCTCGACACGCAGATACATGGCAGCATCTTCCACTATACCTAGTTGATGGTATTGATTGCGTTTGTAGGATGGAAGGACCCAAAACACTATGTTGGCATCATCACTGACAACAATGACTGTAGAGGAGATAGATATGCGAACCTCTGGGTGAATTTGATGCACTAAAGACAGCGTGCGTCGGGTGAAGTTTTCTACACATACTACGAGCAGCTGCGCGATGTCATTATTCTCAAGCCGCGGATATCCAAAGAGGTAACAGCTAAATATATTCACACTATAAATTTTTGCGCTGACATGCATTCTATCTACATTTCAGCAAAGGCACAGAAGAAGAACACAAAATGGTTCCAAGGGAACTATCACATGGAGTAAGAAGACATCGATACCATTATGAAGGAATGGATTAATGAATTTAAGGTCGAAGGACCTATGATCATTGATAGTGACTCCGAAGAGAGTAATCCAATTCCAACACCTATTGTTGAAGAGTCACCATCGGGAAAAAGAAAGGAACCTAGGAGTTCTGCGCAGGAGAAGCCCCTGAAGAAGAATCAGAAAGCTTCAAAGACCCCATCAGAAGCAACTCTCCACGATGACGATTTTGATATGATCACATCTATGGTCACTCCGCAGATGGAATACCTGTTGGCCATCAAAGAAAAAAGGAATGAGGAGATTAAAGCAAGCATAGAGCAAAATCTCACTACTTTACGGGGCATAGTGACGAATTTTGAGCAAGTCCATCGTGACTTAGCTCATGGTTCCAAATCAGAAAATAGATCAGTTGGAACATCGCAGCAGAAGCAAATGCCTTTGGCTCTGACCATGGCACTGAGATCGCACATTGTCAAACTAGATTCACTAAGTGTCATCTTACCTCGAGATGAACTAGCGCCTGGTGCGCAGAGACTAGAGCATGTGGGCATCCACATTGTGATGTTGCCACTCGAAGGATTACACAATCTGCACCTGCAAGTTGTTGAAGAAATTCATGGGCCGAGATAGGGTCATTATCAGCTACCATCATGAGTTACAGGAAATTTACAAGCAGCTGGAAGAAGAGAGTGCGTAGAAGGAAAAAGAGATTGACAGCGCACATGAGAAGCAAAGAAGGATAGCGCATACAGTCCCTTCGGTCTGCGTCGAGATACCAGAATGTGAACCACAACCAAAGCTCGCAAACACCATAAAGAAGATCGGCTCGGTAGTAAGCGGTCTTAAAGCTGAGATTAAAGACATGGAGGTTGATCATCAAGCAAATATTTCCACTTTGGAAGTGCAGAATCCTCCAAAGACGCCACCTGATCAACAACATCTTAGAGCAGCAGAAGTGAAAGCTGCAGCAGAGAGTATAGCCAGTGAAGTGGCTAAGTGACAAACCTTGTTAGACTAGGAAACAAGAACATTTACTGCACTGGAAGAGGACCCAGAGCTGTTGGAGGTCCAAACCACTTTGAAGGAAAAGCAGGCGTCCTTAGACGCCCTAACGCGGAGGTGAAGGCCCTATAGCCAAGAGATAGACTAAAAAGATATCTAGAAGTCAGAGAACTGAAAAGAACACTTCAAGTGTTGAGAGATAGGGAGGTTGAAGTCGGAGATAAATCGCAACCCCTGCAAGAGGAAGCCCATGAACTAACACATAATATTGAGGAAAAGTTGAGGAAGCTCCGCAAAGCACATGGTTCAGTCGAAGAGAAAACTAAGGACGATATAGCACCTGATTTATTGGAAACCATCAAGCAAATTTAGCAGGACACTAAGGAAGCAATTGTAAAGATAAGTGCAAAATATCAAGAGTTCATTGTTAAGTTAGATCCGCAGGAGGAAGAGTAGTTAGGAGACCCAGAAGTTGAAAGTGGCTCGGGGACGAGCCACATGTAAGTGTTAGGGGCCTGTTGGGCCTGGCCCAAGTAAGGCATTTTTGGCAAAATATTTTTGGAACTGCGAAGTTGAGCACAGTTCAGTTGAAGACTTTTTGGCAAAGACAATTTTTGGAGCTGCGAGGATACAACATAGCGCAGTATCGGCAGAGAAGGAAAATCCAGCGCTGTGAAGTTACAGCGCTGCAAAGTACAATGTTGCGAAGAGGTAGCGCTGCGAAGAGCCCCATCTATGAAGATCTGGCAAGGCAGATTTTTGGAAGGAAAACAGTACATAGTCCGGTTAGACCATCGACGATCTATTTTTGGTTAAGATACTCCATGATTACCAAGTAGACGGGTAAGGAGTAATGCGGAAGGAAAGCGACCAGTTGCACAAGCAAAGGCAGCACTACATGGACCGGCTACATGAAGCCGTTAGAGAAGGAACGGCTCGGTGAAAGCGACCTGTCGGCATGCACTTAGCATGGGGGATGAAAGCGATGTGACCACGCGCAGAGGATGGCCACAACAAAGGAGTCATTATCAGAGCCTAACAGTCCGATTGGGGGCAAACCGCGACAATTTTGGGAAACCTTAGGGTTTTTTCCTATGCATTGTAAAGACATGACCTACAGGCATGATCTATAAAAGGGCACATTTTGTAAGGGAAAGGGTTAATGTTGAATCTTCATTGTATAATATTGAGCAATACTTGTTTGTTTTGATAAAATCTATTGTAAAGGCTCTGCAAGCTGCGTGCACAGAGACCTATTGAGAGAGAAGAGAGTCTGCAGTTGAGTGCGCAGATTGGAACTATTGTACCCTTCTCAAGATAATATACCAACAATTCCTGCAGACATAGCTCCCATCCTGGGGATGAACCACGTTAAATTTTGTGTTGTGTAATTGTTTATGTGCTTGAATCTGTATATTTGCTTACAATGAATGCTTAAGATCTCGTTTATCAGTTTATATGTTCTTACTTTTATATGTATTCGCCATAAAGAATGAAGGTGGGAATAATATGTTAATTATCGCATATGTGGATGAATTTTAGATGCACAAGTATTTCTAAGTCAGAATGAATGCATAAATGGATTGAGTAAACTCTTAAGTAAGTGGAGTATGGTAGAAAAATGTTTGAACATTCTCTAATTTGATGAGAAAAAACCCCAAAAAGGTCTCTAGTTCTATGATTTTGTGGTTAAATGGAACATAAAATGGTAAATGGTGGTGCTAAAAATAACAACAAAAGAAATTTCAAAAGAAAACATGCAAAGATCGATCAAAATAAGCAAAAGAATACCAAAAAACTATAGTCCAAAAGGAAATATTACAAAGCACTAAATCAGGAGCAAGTTCGGGGTTGATCAATTGTTGGGAAAGAAATCAATGGTCCATATTTCATTTCGCATCACCAAAAAGCGTGGAGGAGAAAGGTTGTAGGTGGTCGCGAAAGCAATACCGGTGGACAGGTGGCAGCTACTGGGTGCTCCACTGGGGAGAAAATTGGTATAATAAACCATTTTGACAGGATGCGAAACCACTACAGCGGAAGATATGTCATTGAACTCAATGGCTGATATTAAAGATGGAAGATCCGATGGTTCAGCATACGCTCTTAACAATAGTGCAAGTCTCAGATAATCAATGGCTTAGATTGCAAGCGAAACAAATCAAAGGTAAGGATTTCACATGGAACCTGAAAGATAACGGAAAGGGGCCCACTGGCGGGAAAAGATATAAAGATAAACACATTGAAATTTTCCACCGTAGATGCATTGCAGGAAAGCATTGACGATCCTAGATGATTAACACATCGTGAAGATGCACAACGGATAAAAAAGGCAGCGGATGCAAAAACAAAAATTTCTAGACACATGGAGGCATTAGATTAGTCCATTTTTTATCAAGGTGGTTCCAGAAACCACTTTCCAGGGTTGTGGAGTTGTATTTTGCGTGATTACCACTGAGATTCAATGGTTGAGATCTGAAAGATGAAAATGATCGGACGACAGGAATAAATAAATTATCAAGTGGCAAAAGGACATGAAATCCAACGATCCAAATTACAGCACGTGAGATCAACGGCTGGGAAAAATAAGCGCCTGAAAAGATGCATGGAAGATAAAGAAAGTAGGTTATATATAGCAAAGAAACACGTGAAACTTGACATTTGTCTTTTCACTATCAGCGCTAGAAGGTTCAAGACGAGTGGGCACAGCAGAAAGCGACAGAGCAGGACAAAGTGCGTGGTTGTCAGCAATAGGTAGGGCCTTTTAACCCAAACTAATAGTATTTTAAAACTTGTTTATAAAAGTTAAAATGGAAATAGTCCATGATGTAGATGAAGCTAAGGTTAAAGATGCTTTGGAGGATAGAGACAGGGATATTTTTTATACCTCCATTAGGTTATCAGTGGCGGAAATTAAGATGAGATTGAAGAGTTTTCTAGAAGGAGGTATGGACGTGCACAGATTTAACCAGACATCCCTCTTTTCGTTTTGCCCTGACCAAATTGTCTCATTCCCGGAGTTTGTGTCATCGTGTGTGTCAAATTACTCAAAAGTTGAGCGAGCTATTATGAATGCCCCAAAAACTAGAATTGTCTGTCGGATAGAACCCTTGCTTGTAAGAGATTCCTTAGAAGTCCCTGCGTCCTAAATTCCTCAACCAGAGAGTTTTTCCGAGAAGTCAATTATTGACCTTTATCACCAGTTGTCCCCTGAGACTAAGCAAATTTTCATGGCCTCTTTCCTTAAACCAGATTTGGAAGTCACTGAAACTCCCTATCCTTTAGATGTCAGTATTTTCAATGAGAATACCCAACTTGTCCATTCCCTGTCGGCTTTGTTTTTAGGTCTTGATACAGATGCATGGGTGACTGAACTTCAATTAAGTTTGTTATTTAGAATGAACATCAGTTCACTTGAAGTTGAAGGTAGTCAAATACCCCGTCTTAAGTTTGAAGAATTTCTGGCTGAAAGGATTCATTTGCAGAAGAAAATTTTCATAGCCTAAGGCAGTTTAGGTTTCAATCCCATCTCATGAAGATGGTATGTTCGCTAGTTGAGAAGAAATACTTTTTCCGAAAATAATTTTCACAAATCAGTGGAGGATAATATGTTTAATTATATGAATTACATGTTATTAGATATATATAGGATAATTTTCGGAGAAAATTTACCCAAAGTCTTACCTGAAATGAAGACCCTGATGCAATTTAGTACCGATTTGGCCATGGGAGACTTGTTTTTGTTGAAGGTCAATGTTGTTCTTAGACTGTATGGTTTCAAACATCAGCCGTATACTAATTGTGGGTCTTTGCTCTTGAGTTTGTTAGACAAAAACTAATTGTGGAAGATAATCATTTTTTATTTTTTAAGAAAGCCACCGATATCAAGTATCCTTTTACAGTAGGATCGTTTACTGTAAAAAAAAAAATGCCATTCTGTACATAGAGAAATTGTTACAAGAAATGAATTTTAAAAAGGAAGTGCCTATCGATTATGATCCTTTTCATGTCATATCGAAAAGGCGACAGTTTAATCATACTAAAGCTTTCGTTCATCAAGAAGTGGAAGGAATGTTGGAAAAGGAAAATTGGTTACAATATGAAAGTGAAGAAAATATAAGTTTACAAGGAGGAGAGCTGGTGTTGACAGACTGTACAAGAGAAGCAGAGACTTCAATGAGCATTGTAGTTATTGGAGGAAAAAGAAGTTTTCACGATGCAGTTGACTCAGAAGGTGGAGAACAAGAAAAAGAGAAAAAATATAAGTTGGATGAAATGCAAGATTTGTTGTTACCTACAGATGAAGAAGTACCAGAAGTCCGAATACAAGAGTATACATTTCAAGAGACCAAGGAAGCACGAGATTTTAATACATTTCAAACTAAAGCATATATGTATAGCAAGTATAGCCAAGACAAGCAGGCTTCATCTCAATAGACTCTCCAATTGTTTCCAAAAGTCAGAAGCTTGGCTAAGTCAGATATTAATTTGGTTACCAGTCGAGATGTAAAAGAAAACACGTTGAATTTGGTAATATCATCAAGTGATAAAGTTACAAAAATGAAATTCAATTTGAAGCAAAATCACTGCGCCTAATAAAATTCTTTTACACAGGCAGACAGGGGAGGTAATATATGTTGATTTTTTGGAAGCTACATTGGAGGTTGAAAAATTGAGAACTATTGTAGATAAGTTGAATAATCAATTGAAGCAAGAAAAGATAGAAAATAAATCCCGCCAGCAGAAAATCAATAAATTGCAGATTGATTTGGTTGGAAGTGGCACTGAAGGGAATGTGGGGAAAAATTGTTAAAAGAAAAAGAAAATGTAATCCAAGGGTTGCGGAAAAAGTTGAAATCCTGGAGACTCGGCTTATTCAAGGACCTGAATTGACCAAATTGGAGCAGGAAAAAGAAGATTTATCTAAAGAAGTGAATGATGTCACAACTAAATTATTAAAAATGGTCGAAAAGGAAGCTAGTTGGGAGAAAGAAAAAACAAGTTTAAAAAATCAAGTCAAAGATTTGAAAAATAAATTGTCAAATCTAGCCCAGCAACAAATAGATACCAACCATATTGAAGACGAGAATAGTGCAGATAGTCTTCTACAGGCCATGTCTCAAGTGAGTTTGAAAGATGTTGAGATTAAAGAATTAAAAGAAGAAACTCAGAGGTCAAAAGAAGAAAGTGAGAAGAAAGATGAAGAAACGAAATCTTTGCAAGAAAAGTACAAAGAATTGATTGAAACAAATAAAAGATTGGAAAACCATGCAACAGGGCAAGCAACTATGCAAGGATGTAAGCACATGGTGTAGGATTTAATCATTAAAGAAGCTGAAAATTTCAGACCATATTTGGATTTCATAAGAGTAAGGAAAAAGTGATTAAAGATGCTTTAACAAGTTCTATTGCAATAAGAGAGAATCTGAATGGGAAGCCCAAGGAGACAGCACAAAACACAATTACCTTTTTGAATAGTTTAACAGAGGAAGATCTAAGGATCTTGGGTATTAAGAACAGGATTGCAATCATTACATGGGCAAGAATAATTTTAGGAAAGCATGCACACGTCGAGAATGTTGAAGCCAAAGCTGGAGCTATGAGGAAACAAGTAACGGGATTCAAAAAATAGTTTGAGAAATCGATTGAAAAAGGTTTACCTGCATTCTGGGATGAAAATCAGGAGTTGATTCCCCAAGATGAATATAAGAAATTATTGTTCAATATAAGAATGGATTATGGGAAATTTCAGCATTTAAATCATTTACTTACAGGGAAAATTTTAATGGAAAAGATTGCGGAAGATTTTGAATTTCTAAATAAGATGGTTTCGATTGGTGAAAGACTTCCACAGATTTACCTAGCAGATCATGTTGAAATAAGAGTTATGGTAAAAGAGATGACAAGCTACGACCTCCCAACTGCTGATCAGTGGACAAGCGTAGAGAAGTACGGGAAAATGAAGTACACACTTCGTTCTTGAAAGTATCCGTTGGATCTTACATCAAATGAAGACTTACAAATATTTTTATTCAAAAGAAATTTGTAATAATTTTTATGACTTTGAATCAAATGACATTTGGCAAGTTTAGTTAAGTTATTTCAATTTTTAGTTAAAAGAAGCAGTTAGGTTTTACTTCGCAAAAACTTTGTATAAAACACAATGTAAATTATTTTGAAGGGGTTGGAAAACTTTTGAGAGACAAGAATTTTGTATCAATTTGATACATTTTTTATATAAAAGAGACATACAGAGAATAACATATTTTTACAGTATCAGAGATTCATGTGTTGATCAAAGTTGTAGTCTGTATTTTTCTCTTCTTATATGTGCATGCTGTAAAATTAGTCATAGCAGATCTAATGAACAAGTAAATCAATCACAACAGATGAACATAGAAAATATGGTGCAAAACTGTGCAAAACATGCAGCAGTGCTCAATATCCCAATAAGGGTGAATAATTACAATATAATCTGGCAATGTGAGTGAGCAATTCGAATTGACTAAGTAGGCCATTCGAATCACTGAATGGAGTAGCTTGACTCCAACTAGGAGTCCTCATCATCAATCGGTGGTGCTCATCAATGCACAAGAACCAGTCATCCAGGTGTCAATCTGAGTCTAACTGAGTGTAACAAGTGTAACTGAAGTGTGTAGCACTGATTAAGGGAAGGAGGCTCAGTGGGGGGCGCATGGGAGGCTAACTGAAGTCAGAACAAGTCATCTAGTCAATCTGGAGGTCCAACGGAAGTGAAACAGTCAGTCGGGAGTGAAACTAGCCTCAAATCAGGGAGAATCGGAGCTAACTGAGTGTAACTGAAGTGGAACTACAGTGGTAGGTGAACAAGTGCACCCTTCTCTGGCAGTAGGTGAGAAGTGGGCGCCTTTCAGCCTAGGAGGGCTAAAAATCTGAAGTAAGTGGCTCCCGGGTGCTAGAATAAGGTGGCTAAGGTGCTGGAGGCATCAAACTGGTGACTGGGATGCATGCAAAGTGCATGCAAGTGCATGCAAACCCTAGAATTTGCATGCAAACCCTAATTGCATGCAAGATCCTGAAAAAGATGATGTGGATATCCGAACACCCCCCCTCAAGCTAGACTATGATGTGCAAAAAATAATGTGGGGCCCTGGTAACTAAGACCAAAGGTCACCCCGATACAATAATCCAAAAAATGCTGAAAATAAACTAAGTGAGGAAAGAGGGAAAACCCAGTGGGAAGAAAGCCCCCCCTCAAGCTAAAGCATAATAATGAATCAATCTATCTCCACCATGATGGAACTCACCCCCAACAGTGAACGGAGGTAAGAGAACTTCTTCTCAGTGAAGCTCTTGGTGAAGATGTCTGCAATTTGCTCATCAGTAGGGCAATATTGCAGAATGATGGTGCGGTCATGCACCAACTGTCGAATGTAATGCATATGAATCTCAATGTGTTTGGTCCTCTGTCGCTGAACTGGATCTGTGGAGATCTTGATAGCACTTTGATTGTCACAAAATAGGACAGTCGAAGTAGTGCCACCAAAACCAAACTCGGAAAGAATACCCTGCAACCACACTGCCTGAATGTAGGCATTGACTGCCCCTCGATACTCTGCCTCTGCTGAAGAAAGTGCAATGGCTTCTTGCTTTTTGCTGGACCAGCAAATAGCACCATGACCAATCATGAAAACATAACCGGAAGTGGACTTCCGATCAATGCTATCACCTGCCCAATCTGAATCAGTAAAACCAATGAAATCAAGCTCAGAATCTGCAGCATAATGTATGCCAAAATGTCTCGTACCTTGCACATACTGCAAGATCCACTTGGCTGCTCGCCAATGAAACTCATGTCGCTACTGCATATATCTTGACACGGCACTCACGGCATATGAGATATCAGGCCTTGAGTGTGTCAAATAAAGTAGTGAACCAATCAACTGTCGATACATACTGCAATCTGCAAGCGGTGTAGAATCTCCCTCCTCAAGACTGATTCCTGAGAGGAATGGGAATGGGGCTGCCTTACATTTAGCCATATTAAACTTCAATAACAGGTCGGAAGCATATTTTTGCTGAGATATAGTGATCCCATCAAAATTTTGAGCTATCTCCAAGCCCAAAAAGTGACTCAGCAAGCCCAAATCGCTCATGTCAAAAGCTAGATTTAAGGCAGATTTTAGCTTGTTTATTGAAGTAAGTGTGCTACCAGTAATGTGAAGATCATCAACATAAAGTACAATAACCAACAAATTACCTTTAACTCGCTGAAGATACACATTCGGATCAGATTTGCATCTTTGGAAATTCTGAGAAAGAAGGAAGGAGTCCATCTTTGCGTACCAAGCTCTTGGGGCCTGTTTTAACCCGTACAAAGATTTCTTCAATCTGCAAACCAATGATGGATCTGATGTATAACCCTCTGGTTTCTGCATATATACCTCTTCAGCAAGGTCTCCATGTAAAAATGCACTCTTCACATCCATGTGGTGCACCTCCCAGTGCTTGGATGCGGAAATAGCTAAAACAAGGCGGATGGAATCCATCTTTGCAACCGGTGCAAAGGTCTCAGTGTAGTCCACTCCTTGGACTTGGGAGAAACCTTTTGCCACCAACCTTGCTTTATATTTGCTGATAGTACCATCAGCAGCAACTTTAGTACGGTAGACCCATTTACACTTCACTAATTTTCTTCCAGGTGGAAGAGAAACTAGCTCCCATGTGTTGTTCTTTTGAAGAGAACTGTACTCTTCATCCATGGTACTTTTCCATCTCGGATCTCGATGAGAAAAATAGTATGATGTAGGATCTTCATTATCACTGCACGGACCTTCTTCTGGTGAAGGCGGTGAATCGGCAGTCTTCTCCTCGACTAGTTGCAATTCTTGAAGCGGTTCTTCAAATTGCACACTGCGCTCTATGAATATCTTTTTAGATCTGATATCCATGAGTTTATATGCTTTTGATTCTTCCCCATATCCTATCAGTATGCACTCGGTACTTTGTGGATCCAGAGCTCGTCTCTTCTCAGAAGGAATTCTAGCCCATGCAGTAGAGCCAAAAACTCCCAAATTTGACACATCCGGTTTGTGACCAAAGAATGCTTCGAAAGGAGTCATACCTTTCATGGATGAATGTGGAACACGGTTCTGTATATATGCAGCAACATTGATTGCTTCAGCCCAAATATTTGCAGCCAAACCTTTTGATTCAATCATGCATGTAGCCATCTCTTTCAGTGACCGATTTTTCCTTTCCGCTACACCGTTCTGCTGGGGTGTGTAGGGAACTGTATGTTGGATCTTAATTCCGCTTTGGGCACAAAGTTGCAGCAACTCGGATTTAATATATTCTCCACCATTATCAGATCTAAGAGCTTTGATCTTGCTCTCACTGGCAGTCTCAACAGAAGCCTTAAAATCCTTGAATTTTCCAAGCACTTCTGACTTGTTTTGAGAAAGAATACCCATGTAAAGCGGGAAAAATCATCAATAAATGTCAAAACATACCTTGAACCATTTAATGACATATGGGGCAGCAGACCACTGATATCAGAATGGATCAATCCCAAAATAGTAGAAGCTCTGCTAGCTTTGTCGCGGTCGAATCTGTGCTCGGGGTGCTTCCCAATAATGCAACCAGTGCATATTCCCTTCGAGGAACGGAGTTGTGGAAGCCCATCTACCATTGATTTAATTGATAGCAGCAGCAAATATTTATAATTAAGATGTCCAAATCTTTCATGCCAAATCCTACTAACCTCATTACCATGTGTGCGAAGAGCAGTGGGCTTTGCAAGCGGAATAAAGTGTGAAAACTCATAGCATTTTGCAGTGTGATTTGCCTTTCCGACTGCAACTAGTCTTCCACTTTTGATATCAGAAATTTCAACTGTATTAGGGCTGAATGTAACTTGCTTTGGTTCACCAGTGTGTGTCATTTGATACACAGAAAGGAGATTTGAAGCCAAGGAAGGCACATAGAGAACATTCTGAAAGCTTCCATGTTCTACATGAATCGTACCTTTGCCCTTTGAAGAAATTTTTGAGTCATCTCCCAAATGGATGGGGATGGAGCTGTTTGGATCGAATGAGGAAAAAGAATCAATATTTGCAGCCATATGATTTGATGCACCCGAATCTATCAAGAGAGTAGTGGGCTTCGAAACCATTGCCATGAGTGCTTGTCCTCTTTCATGATCATCATTCCTATCCTTCTTCCTTGCACCGTCGGGAAGAGTTATGTTGTTCTTTTCCAAAAGGAGGGCCATTTGATCTATAGTCTTCTTCATACATGAACTTTCGGGATGAAAGCCACAGTTGCAATAAGTACATTTAGATTTTTGGTTACCTTATTTGCCCTTTTGCTTGAACTTCGAACTGGATGGTGCATCCGTTTGTTTGCCTTTGTCTTTTTGCTTGTGAGGCTCGAATTTGGGCTTCTCCTTCTTTTGCTTTCCTTTACCATTCGAGATCTTGGGTCCTTGAACATATAGGGCTGAATCTTTGGAGCTTATGGACCCCATTTGAATCAACTTGTCATGCTCTTTTGTGACGGACTCAATGAAGGCATTCAAGGTAGGCATCTTCCAATTCGGGGTAGTTAGCCGACCGGAATTGAAAGTAGAGACAAATACCGAATAATCTTTCCCAAACTTGCTTAGAATGGAGAGGATCAATTGTTTATCCTCTTTGATAACTCCACTGTTCTTCAATTGCAAGTTCAAGTTCTTGAATTTTGTGAAGAATTCATTGATGGTCTCGAAATTCTCAGGACTAAGGGCAATCAATTCATTCTCTAATTGAAAAGCCCTAAGCTCATCCTGCTTGCCAAATAGTGTTTCAAGTTGCTCCCATATGGATTTTGGAGTCTTCAATCCGCTGAGATGGAAATGAAGATCTTTGGAGATGGAGAGACAAAGAAGACCATAAGCTTCATCAAGCTTGTTGTAGTGTTTGGTTCGATCTGACACATTGTTTGGCTCCAATTTAAGACCAAGAGTGACTCGGTAGTAACCTTTTGAACGTAATATGATCTCCATATCATATTTCCAATCAAAATAATTGAATGGGGTGAGGATAGGATTTGAATAAGAGTATTCCATTGCTAGGAGCGAGTCAAACTGATGTAGAAGGAGCTTGCATGCACAGTGTAGCGAATGCAATTGCTGTAGAGGAGCTTGCATGCACAGTGTAGCGAATGCAATTGATGGAGACAATAAACTTGCAAATCACAATAAACCAAGAACCGTAAGGTCGAACAATCCACCCTTTTAGAGTTGCATCACACCTGGGATTGGAGATCAAACAATGTTGAATGGGTCCAATGTATCAGATCCAGGAATTATGTGGAAACTCAAGCTTCTGGAGTGGTATTGGAATTATTTTCAAGCTTTGCATGCACAGGAGCGAATGCCCTTGAGATATCTCATGCCAAAACATTTTGCAATTTGAGCAATTCAGTCAAATCTTCTTGTACAAACACCTGTAGAAAAGAGATCTTGTCCCTGCAATGGATCTGATACCATGTAAAATTAGTCACAGCAGATCTAATGAACAAGTAAATCAATCACAACAGATGAACATAGAAAATATGGTGCAAAACTGTGCAAAACATGCAGCAGTGCTCAATATCCCAATAAGGGTGAATAATTACAATATAATCTGACAATGTGAGTGAGCAATTCGAATTGACTAAGTAGGCCATTCGAATCACTGAATGGAGTAGCTTGACTCCAACTAGGAGTCCTCATCATCAATCGGTGGTGCTCATCAATGCACAAGAACCAGTCATCCAGGTGTCAATCTGAGTCTAACTGAGTGTAACAAGTGTAACTGAAGTGTGTAGCACTGATTAAGGGAAGGAGGCTCAGTGGGGGGCGCATGGGAGGCTAACTGAAGTCAGAACAAGTCATCTAGTCAATCTGGAGGTCCAACGGAAGTGAAACAGTCAGTCGGGAGTGAAACTAGCCTCAAATCAGGGAGAATCGGAGCTAACTGAGTGTAACTGAAGTGGAACTGCAGTGGTAGGTGAACAAGTGCGCCCTTCTCTGGAAGTAGGTGAGAAGTGGGCGCCTTTCAGCCTAGGAGGGCTAAAACTCTGAAGTAAGTGGCTCCCGGGTGCTAGAATAAGGTGGCTAAGGTGCTGGAGGCATAAAACTGGTGACTGGGATGCATGCAAAGTGCATGCAAGTGTATGCAAACCCTAATTGCATGCAAGATCCTGAAAAATATGATGTGGATATCCAAACACATGTTTACTTTTATTCGTTATATCTTTCATTATGTTTTATCCTCTATGCTCAAATGAAATTTTATAATAAGTTGAGATTCATATGTTTATGCCTTGACTTATCGGGTTTGAGTATCCATTTACTTCTCTAAAATTAATAGTGGATTCATCTAAATCAGTGCCCATTATTGATGGACTGTCTATGTTTCTTTCTAAATAACCTGAAAAAAAGCATTGACTATAATGTGACAACTACCTTGCCTCTGTGAAAATCTTTATTGTTGTTTATCTGCTGGTATAAAGACTTCTTATTTTTTTGACTCCATGCCCAATGATTCTTGTGCGAATTTCAACCACATACTTATTTTGAAAAAATCCCCAATTATTATCTTTAGCCATTTACATATTTCTGAGAGAGCCCTCTCTGGTAGGGAAAAGGCTAATTTCCCTCCTAAAGATTGGTTTGAAATAGTTACCTTAGGTTTATCCTTCCACAACCAAAGGGTAAAATCTAAGTGATAACATTTTGGCGCCATTGCCGAGGAACGAAGGTTTTATTTTCCCTGGGAAGAACGACATTGCAGTCAAATTTCAGTGGGCAAAGAAGTTTGATATTTTCAGTTGGTTGTATCTTGCCCTGGCGACTTCACGTTCAAATTCTTCTGTTTTAAGCAAGCAACTCCAAGAAAAGACATTGTGGCTTCCAGAAGAATCCCTACGAGGGTAAATCTAGGTTCACGGTTGCTCTCAGATGTAGAAAGTCCAGAAAGACTCCTGAAAAAGAACAAAGGAAAAGATAAAGCAGGTACTTCTCAAACAATAAATTATTTTCCTACTTTTCAAGAAGAATTATTAGACAATGAAAATGTTGATATAAGTGAAAGACCTTTGTTTAGAACTAAATCAGAATCAGATTTGAAAGAAACTGAGGTTGATCAAGATAGTTTTTGGAAGTATTCTTTACAATCAGTTTGGGAGGTTTTACAAAGGTCTGAAAGGGTAGAATCTAAAAAACATAAGGCTCAAAGAGTACCCTTAAGAAAACATAACGTTGTTCAAAATATTTCAAATACTCAAAACCCTCCATTAGTTCTACCAATGGTAATGGCCGCTAGGTTTGCTCCCCTTGTCTTACCAGCTGCTCTGGATGACATTCCCCAGAATTATGGACAGAGGATTATACAGTTTGATGGGGAAGGAGATATTACATCCCAACAGCATATGGATAAATTCAGTGACTTTATTGGTCTTGAAGAGGTATATTATGATGATGCAAAAATGCGACTATTAGCCCAAAGTCTTTCAGGAGAAGTCAAAAAATGGTTTAGGACTTTGCCTGCAGGATCTATTTCTACATATAATGACTTTGTAACCCTTTTTATAGAGAGGTGGGACGATAAGAAAAATCCTTCACAAATATTAACACAGTACAATAATCTGAAAAAAGGGGGTTTTGAAACAGTCCAAGAATTTTCTGCTAGATTCATGAGGGTTTATAATTCAATTCCTGCTGATTTTAAACCTTTGGTAGGGGCTGCCAAGTTACACTATGCAGATGCAATTGAAGGTGATTTTTCTTGTATGTTAAGGGAAAGAAGGTTAGCTACTTTATCAGATATGATGAGAGATGCAATGGAAGTGGAAGCAAATCTGATGGCTTCTGGAAAGATAAAACAAAAAGTTGACATGGATAGGATAAATATTAAAGAAGATAATCAGCTTTCAACTTATTCTTCTTCTACTGATGCAAAATTTGAGGTTATGATGAGAACTATGGAGAAATTACTAGATAGATCGGCATTGGATAACAGAGTTCAAAATAGAGAACAACCAGAACCACCCATTAGAAACCCAAATTTCAGAAGGCCAATTCCCCCACAAATTAGACAAAGAGATCAGAGGAATCAAAGAGATGCAGAGGAAAATCGAGTGAGACCTTTGTTTCCTGAAAATTATGTGAATGAAGGAAATGAGACAGAGTTAATGGAGAGTGAAATACACCACTTTGGAGATCTGGATTCAGAGGTATATTTAACCAAGATGGAGCATGATAATTTTTCTACATATGGGGAATGCAACATTTTGGAGTCAGAAACTAAGCAGTACCAAATTGGATACCAAAATGATATAGATGATCTTCAAAGGAAAATTAGTCTTAGAAATAGAAATGTAGTGGTGGATAAAGGCAAAGGTCCAATGGATAAACCCTCAACCAGTGAGAGCAAAAAAAATAAAGAAAATGAAGATGTAACGAAAAAGATCCCAGAGAAAAAAGAATTGACTAGAGATGGTGATAAAAGTGTGGTTCCTTTTAGTTTGCAGAATGAAATAGCCAAGATCAAAATTTCCATACCTTTTAATGAAATTTTTAAAAACACTGAATATAAAGATCATATTTCTAAAATGGGGTGAGTTCAAATGCAAATAGAACCAGATACATTAGAATTGAATGATGATACTCCAACTATTCATATGGGTTCACAGATGGAGGACAATAGTTTGGATGCTATATCACCTTTCTATGTAAACCTAAATATTCATGATAAGGTTTTGCACAATTGTATGCTTGATTCAGGTGCTTCACATAATTTGATGCCTAAAGTTGTGGTAGAAAGTTTGAGTTTAGAGATAACAAGACCATATAAAGATTTATTTTCTTTTGATTCGAATAAAGTAAAATGCTTGGGATTAATCAAATATTTGGTGGTGAATCTTACTAAAATGCCAGTTAAAGGAGTTGTTATGGATGTGGTTGTTGTTGATATTCCACCGAAGTTTGGCATGTTGTTATCTAGATCATGGGCATCAAAACTCAAAGGAACCTTGCAGATGGATATGTCCTTCGCTACTATTCCAGTTCTCGGGGAGCATAGGAGGTTATATTCTGAAAAAGGCTTCATTATGTCGTGAGTGATAGAGATGAACCTGGAACTCATTCTATATATGTCGTAGATACAGATTTGGGATCTTCAATTTTTTACAATGATATTGAATCCAAAGAGAAAATGGATTTGATTAAACCAAAAGAAGGAAATTTTCCAAGTGAAGAAGAAAAATGCTAAAAGAAAAGGTGAGAAAAGAAGGGACCTGGATTATGCATTTTGATGGGTCAATGAGTAAGGAAGGAGTTGGTGCAAGTGTATGGATCATCACTCCAAATTGCGAATTTTTTATGAATTATTTTAAGCTGGATTTTGAATGTACGAATAATGTTGCAGAATATGAAGCACTAATTTTGGGGTTGAACTTGTTAAAAGATATGAAAGCAAAGAAAATTGAAGTGTTTGGAGATTCATAATTGGTGATAAATCAGGTAAAAGCAATCTATCAAGCAAGGCATCCAAGTTGAGATCTTATAGAAATGAAGTTTGGGATTTGTTAGAAAATTTCTTTGATGAACACGATGTGGTTACAATACCGAGAGTTGATAACTCAATAGCAGATTCTTTGGCTACTACTACTGCAGCTTTCAAGGTTCCCAGTTTTTCCAAGAAGAAATATGATATTGAAGTTGTGAATAGACCTTCTATTCCTGATAATATCAGACATTGGCAAGTCTTTGAAGATGATCAGCAGATCAAAAGGTTTTTAGAAATGACAGATGAGTTTACTCACAGATCTATTGACACTGAAGATGCTGAAGATTTTCCTGATATGAATGAATTTTCTGAAGAACCAGAAAGGTTTAAAGAAAAGATTGGAGGTAAAGATACAATTCAGTTGAAAAATAATGTCATTCCTAGAGGCCTTGTCCCATTAGAGAATTTATTTGACATGAATGATGTAGCTAAGAATCCGAAGGTAGAACCCAAGAGGGAAGATATCAAAGATTGTAACATTGGAACCAAAGAGAATCCCTAGTGAAGATCTCAAATAAACTTATAGAAGAAGAAGAAAATAAATATGTTGAACTGATGAAAGCATTTACAAATGTTTTCACGTGGAGTTATGAATATTTAAATGAATATGATACTTCCATAATTCAACATACAATTCCAATCAAACCAAATGAAAATCCTTTCAAATAGAAATTGAGAAGAATAAATCCCAAGTTACTTCCAGTGATTAAAAAAGAAGTAAAAATGTTGTTTGATGCCAAAATTATTGTGTCCCTGATATTTTCCAAGTGGGTGGCTAATTTGGTCCCAGTGAGGAAGAAAAGTGGAGAGATAAGGTTGTGTGTGGATTTCAGAAATTTGAATAAAGTATCTTTGAAAGATAATTATCCACTTCCCAAAATGGATCATATTTTACATAAAGTTGTTGGAGCAGAGAGAATTTCCATGTTGGATGGATTTTCAGGTTACAATCAGATTAAATAACATCCAAAAGATTGGGAGAACACATCTTTTACTGCTCCATGGGGGACATTTATGTACGCCAAAATGCCATTCGAGTTGTGATGAATGCAGGGGCTACCTTTCAAAGGGCAATGGGAATTGCCTTTGCAGAAGAAAAAGATAATTTTTTGGTAGTGTACATGGATGACATAACCATATACTCAAAATTTATTGCAGATCATCAAAAACATTTGGAAAAAAATTTCTTAAAATGCAGAAAGTTTGGCATCTCGTTGAATCCAAAAAAGTCTTATTTTATTGAGGAAGGAAAATTTTTGGGACATATCATATCAAAAGATGGCATCAAAATTGATCCAGAAAGAGTGTCAACAATACAGAAGATTGGGATACCTAGAAGTAAAAAAGAGGTACAATCCTTCATTGGCAGGGTGAATTTTTTAAGAAGGTTTGTTCCAAGTTTTGCAGAAATATTAAGACATATCTCTTAAATGTTAAGGAAAAATAATGAAATTAAATGGACATCTCAAACCAGACAATCCTTCAATGATATTAAGAAATCCTTAACTGAAGCTCCGGTTTTAATCAATCCTGAATTTTCAAAGGATTTTATTATATTTTCTTATGCATCACAACATACTTTGGCTAGGGTTTTATTGCAAAAGAATCAAGAAGGTATGGAACAACCAATTGCCTTTTTTAGTAATATTTTGAGAGATGGAGAGCTGAAATATAATATCATGGAGAAACATGCTTATGCATTGGTAAAGGCATTGAAGGATTTCAGAGTTTATATATTGCATTCACATACTGTTGCATATATGTTCCTTCTGTAGCGGTAAAAGATATTCTTACTCAGCCTGATCCAAAAGGAAAAAGAGCAAAGTGGATTGCTATTTTGTTGGAATATGATTTGGATATTAAGCCCACAAAGTTGATAAAAGGACAAGGCTTAGCAAAAATGATGACTGAGCCCAATTGTGAAACTTTGGATATAAAATTCATTTCAGAAATGTCGACAGAAGCAATCCTTGAATGTCAAGTAGTTGAAGATTTTTCCTTGTCACCATGGTATGCAGATATTGTATATGTTTTGAAAAATTTGCAAGCACCTCCAGGGATGGATAAAACCAGATCAAGATTAGTAAAGATGAAATCAACAAAGTTTTGTATATTAAATGCGTACTTGTATTGGAAAGATCCAGGTGGGGTTTTTTTGAACTAGTTATTGGAAAATGAAGCACAACATATGATGGGAGAATTTCATAAGGGGATGTGTGGAGGACATCATTCTTGGAAGGCTACAGTTAATAAAATCCTAAGAGTGGGTTTTTATTGGCCAACTTTTTTTTAGATGTTTATAAAGAAATATCCAAGTGTCACGAGTGCCATATATTTGATGGTAAAAGAGAACTTTTGCCCTTACCCTTAAAGCCAATTTCAGTGGAAGCACCATTCCAGCAATGGGGGTTGGATTTCATTGGGGAAATCAATTTGAATTCTTCAGGACAACACAGTTGGATCCTCACTGCAACAGATTATTTCACAAAATGGATCGAAGCCATCCCAACTAGAAATGCAAATGAAATAGTTATTATAAACTTTTTGGAGGAAAATATTTTATCAAGATTTGGTTGCCCTAAAAGAATAGTAACAGATAATGCTCCAGCTTTCAAGTAAAATGATAAAAATTATCCATAAATACCACATTCATTTAAATCATTCAACTACAAATTATCCTCAAGGAAATGGATTGGCAGAATCTTGAAATAAGAGTTTGGTAAGGATTAAAAAGAAGCTATTGGAAGAGAATAAAAGAGCGTGGCATACCAAACTCAAATATGCATTGTGGGAAGACAGAATTAGCATAAAGAGGGCTATTGGCACTTATCCTTTCCAGTAGGTTTATGGCACATAAGTGACATTTTCGATTTCTTTGGGATTACCAGTTATGAAATTATTACAAGAAGTTGTAGAAGACCCCAATCATATGCAATGAAGGATAAACCAAATGATAGAAGTGAATGAACTGAGAGAAAAATCTTACAACAGAACTCAAGTGCATCAAGAAAAAATGAAGAAAACTTTTGATAGAAAAATCAAGGAGAGGGATTTTCAAATGGATGATCTGGTTCTGAAAGGGGATGCCAGGAGAGAAGATATGCATGGTAAATTTGAACATTTGTGGAAAGGTCTGTATATAATAGAAGGATTTCAGGGAGAAAATGCATTTAATCTTCAAGACCAGAATGGAGAGTTTCTTACAGGAGGACCAGTGAATGGGCGACATCTCAAGCATTATCTTTCTTAAAGATCCAAAAAGAGAAACTTTTGTACAGTGTATATACAATTTTCTTTTGAAGTACTTTAAGTTTTTGTACATAAATAAAATTGCTTGATAAAGATACTTCTAGCAATGTACAGTTTCATTTTCAAATGAATTTTCATTTTAAGTGGTGCAGAAAAATGTTTTCAGTTTTCAGAGGATGAATAAGGAACAGGTTTCAGATTGTAATTTGTTACATGGATTCGAGAAAATTTCAGGGACATCCCAATGGATCAGGCACCTGGTCTACGAGGTTCTTTGCTACCTCACAGGGAGGATAGCATCCCCAGTTGGAGCCAGTTGTTAGCACCTAGTTTTCACAGTGTAAAAAATGGAGTATGGTAGAAAAATGTTTGGACATTCTCTAATTTGATGAGAAAAATCCCCAAAAAGGTCTCTAGTTCTACAATTTTGTGGTTAAATGGAACATAAAATGGTAAATGGTGGTGCTAAAAAGAACAACAAAAGAAATTTCAAAAGAAAACATGCAAAGATCAACCAAAATAAGCAAAAGAATACCAAAAAACTATAGTCCAAAAGGAAATATTACAAAGCACTAAATCAGGAGCAAGTTCGGGGCTGATCAATCGTCAGGAAAGAAATCAATGGTCCATATTTCATTTCGCATCAGCAAAAAGCACGGAGGAGAAAGGTTGTAGGCAGTCGCGAAAGCAATACCGGTGGACATGTGGCAGCTACAGGGTGCTCCTTTGGGGAGAAAAGTGGTATAGTAAACCATTTTGACAAGATGCAAAACCACTACGGCGGAAGATATGTCGCTGAACTCAATGGATGAGATTAAAGATGGAAGATATGACGGTTCGACATATGCTCTTAACAATAGTGCAAGTCTCAGATAATCAATGGCTTAGATTGCAGGCAAAACAAATCAAAGGTAAGGATTTCACAAGGAACCTGAAAGATAACGGAAAGGGGCCCACTGGCGGGAAAAGATATAAAGATAAATACATTTCAATTTTCCACCGTAGATTCATGGCAGGAAAGGATCAACGATCCTGGATGATTGACGCATCGTGAAGATGCACGACGGATAGAAAAGGCAGCGGATGCGAAAAGAAAAATTGCTAGACACGTGGAGGCATCAGATTAGTCCGTTTTTTATTAAGGCAGTTCTAGAAACCACTTTCCAGGGTTGTGAAGTTGTATTTTGCGTGATTACCACTGAGATTCAACGGTCAAGATCTAAAAGATGCAAATGATCGGATGGCATGAATAAAGAAATTATCAAGTGGCAAAAGGACATGAAATCCGACAATCCAGATTATAGCACGTGAGATCAACGGCTTGGAAAAATAAGCGCCTGAAAAGATGCACGGAAGATAAAGAAATGGTTATATATAGCAAAGAAACACATGAAACTTGACATTTGTCTTTGCACTGTCAACGCTAGAAGGTTCCAGACGAGTGGGAAAAGCAGAAAGCGATAGAGTAGGACAAGTGCGTGGTTGTCAGCGACAGGCAGGGCCTTGTAACCCAAACTAATAGTATTTTAAAACTTGTTTATAAAAGGTAAAATGGAAACAGTCTATGATGTAGACGAAGCTAAGGTTAAAGATGCTTTGGAGGATAGAGATAGGGATATTTTTTATACCTCCATTAGGTTATCAGTGGTGGAAATGAAGATGAAATTGAAGAGTTTGATAGAAGGAGGTCTTGACGTGCACAGAGTTAACCAGTCATCCCTCTTTTCATTTTTCCCTGACCAGATTGTCTCATTCCTAGAGTTTGTGTCATGGTGTGCATCAAATTACTCAAAAGCTGAGCGAGCTGTTATGAATGCCCCAAAAAATAGAATTGTCTGTCGGATAGAACCCCTGCTTGTAAGAGATGCCTTAGAAGTCCCTGCATCCGAAATACCTAAACTAGAGAGTTTTTCTGAGAAGTCAATTATTGACCTATATCACCAATCATCCCCTGAGACTAAGCAAATTTTCATGGCCTCTTGCCTTAAACTAGATTTGGAAGTCACTGAAAGTCCCTATCCTTTAGATGTTAGTCTTTTCAATGAGAATACCCAACCTGTCATTTCCCTGTTGGATTGTTTTTTAGGTCTTGATACAGATGCATGGGTGGCTGAACTTCAATTAAGTTTGTTATTGAGAATGAACATCAGTTCACCTACAGTTGAAGGTAGTCAGATACCCCATCTTAAGTTTGAAGAATTTTTGGCGGAAAGGATTCATTTGCAGATGGCAAATTTTCATAGCCTAAGAAAGTTTGGGTTTCAATCCCATCTCATGAAGATGGTTATGTTCGCTAGTCGATAATAAATACTTTTTCCGAAAATAATTTTCACAAATCCAGTGGAGGATAATATGTTTAATTATATGAATTCCATGTTATCAGAGATATATAGCATGATTTTCGGAGAAAAGTTACCCAAAGTGTTACCTGAAATGAATACCCTGATGCAGTTGAGTATCGATTTGGCCATGGGAGACTGGGTTTTGTCGAAAGACAATACTGTTCTTAGACTGTATGGTTTCAAACATCAGCCGTATATATTACAAGCATTTTTGACATTGAGGGTCTTTGCTCTTGAGTTTGTTAGACAAAAAATGATTGTGGAAGATAATCATTTTTTATTTTTTAAGAAAGCCACCAATATCAAGTATCCTTTTATAGTAGGTCCATTTACTATTAAAAAAAATATGTCATTCTATACATAGAGAAATTGTTAGAAGGAATGCATTTTAAAAAGGAAGTGGCTATCGATTATGATCCTTTTCATGTCATATCAAAAAGTCGACAGTCTAATCATACTAAAGCTTTCATTAATCAAGAAGTGGAAGGAATGTCGAAAAAGGCAAATTGGTTACAATATGAAAGCGAAGAAAATATAAGTTTACAAGGAGGAGAGCTGGTGTTGATAGACTGTACAGGAGAAGCAGAGACTTCAACGAGCATTGTATTTGTTGGAGGAAAAAGAAGTTTTCAGGATGCAGTTGACTCATAAGGTGGAGAACAAGAAAAAGCGAAAAACTCTAAGTTGGATGAACAACAAGATTTGTTGTTACTTACAGATGAAGAAGTACCAGAAGTTCGAATACAAGAGTATACATTTCAAGAGGCCAAGGAAGCAGGAGATGTTAATAAATTTCAAACTAGAGCAGATATGTATAGCAAGTACATCCAAGACAAGCAGGATTCGTCTCAACAAACTTTCCACTTGTTTCCAAAAGTCAGAAGCTTGGCTAAGTCAGATATTAATTTGGTTACCATTCGAGATGTAAAAGAAAACACGTTGAATTTGGCAATATCATCAAGTGATAAAGTTACAGAAATGAAATGAAATTTGAAGAAAATCACTGTACCTGATAAAATTCTTTTACAAAGGCAGATAGGGGAGGTGATATATGCTGATTTTTTGGAACCTACATTGGAGGTTGAAAAATTGAGAACTATTGCACATAAGTTGAATAATCAATTGAAGCAAGAAAAGATAGAAAATAAATCATGCCAGCAGCAAATCAATAAATTGTAGATTGATTTGGTTGGAAGTGGCACTGAAGGGAATGCGGGGAAAAATTTGTTAAAAGAAAAAGAAAATTTAATCCAAGAGTTGCGGAAAACGGTTAAAATCCTGGAGACTCGGCTTATTTAAGGACCTGAATTGATCAAATTGGAGTAGGAAAAAGAAGAGTCTAAAGAAGTGAATGATGTCACAGCTAAATTATTAAAAATGGTCGAAAAGGAAGCTAGTTGGGAGAAAGAAAAAACAAGTTTAAAAAATCAAGTCAGAGATTTGAAAAATAAATTGTCAAATCTAGCCCAACCACAAACAGATACCAACCAGATTGAAGATGGGAATAGTGCAGATAGTCTTCTACAGGACATGTCTCAAGTGAGTTTGAAAGATGTCGAGATTAAATAATTAAAAGAAGAAACTCAGAGGTTAAAAGAAGAAAGTGAGAAGAAAGACGAAGAAATGAAATCTTTGCAAGAAAAGTACAAAGAATTGATTGAGACAAATAAAAGATTTGAAAACCATGCAACAGGGCAAGCAGCTATGCAAGGATGTAAGCACATGGTGTGGGATTTAATCATTAAAGAAGCTGAAAATTTCATACCATATTTGGATTTCATAAGAGTAAAGGAAAAAGTGATTAAAGATGCTTTAACAAGTTCTACTACAATAAGAGAGAATCTGAATAGAAAGCCCAAGGAGACAACACAAAATGCAATTACCTTTTTTAATAGTTTAATAGAGGAAGATCTAAGGATCTTGGGTATTAAGAATAGGATTGCAGTCATTACATGGGCAAGAAGAATTTTAGGAAAGCATGCACACGTCGAGAATGTTGAAGCCAAAGCTGGAGCTATGAGGAAACAAGTAACGGGATTCAAAAAACAGTTTAAGAAATTGATTGAAAAAGGTTTACCTACATTCTGGGATGAAAATCAGGAGTTGATTCCCCAAGATGAATATAAGAAATTATTGTTCAATATAAGAATTGATCATGGGAAATTTCAGCATTTAAATCATTTACGTACAAGGAAAATTTTAATGGAAAAGATTGCAGAAGGTTTTGAATTTCTAAATAAGATGGTTTTGATTGGTGAAGTACTTCCACAAATTTCCTTAGCAGATCATGTTGAAATAAGAGTTATGGTAAAAGAGATGACAAGCTACGACCTCCCAACTATTGATCAGTGGACAAGCATAGAGAAGTATGGGAAAATGAAGTACACACTTCGTTCTTGAAAGTATCTATTGGATCTTACATCAAATGAAGACTTAGAAATATTTTTATTCAAAAGAAATTTCTAATAATTTTTATGACTTTGAATCAAATGACATTTGGCAAGTTTAGTTAAGTTATTTTTCGTTTTTAGTTAAAAGAAACAGTTAGGTTTTGCTTCGCAGAAAGTTTGTATAAAAGACAATGTAAATTATTTTGAAGGGGTTGGAAACCTTTTGAGAGACAAGAATTTTGTATCGAGTTGATATATTTTTTATATAAAAGAGACATATAGAGAATAACATATTTTTATAGTATCATAGATTCATGTGTTGATCAGAGTTGCAGTCTGTATTTTTCCCTTCTTACATGTGCATGTTTACTTTTCTTCGTTATATCTTCCATTATGTTTTATCCTCTATGCTCATATGAAAGTTTATAATAAGTTGAGATTCATATGTTTATGCCTTGACTTATCGGGTCTGAGTATCCATTTACTTCTCTAAAATTAATAGTGGATTCATCTAAATCGGTGCCCATTATTGATGGACTGTCTATGTTTCTTTCTAAATCACCTACAAAAAAGCTTTGACTATAATGTGACAACTACCTTGCCTCTATGAAAGTCTTTTTTGGTTTTTATCTGCTGGTATAAAGACTTCTTAGTTTTTTGACTCCATGCCCAAAGATTCTTGTGTGAATTTCAACCACATACTTATTTTGAAAAAATCCCCAATTATTATCTTTAGCCACTTACATATTTATGAGAGAGACCTCTTGTTATCTCCCCAAATAAATTTGTCGAGTTGATCCTTTTTATATGATAGGATGTCATTTGAAAATTCATTTCTAAATTTCTTAAGGCTCATTGTTGATATCTTTATGCATGTAATAAAGTTTGAAAAGCATTAGATTGGGTTTTCATTTCAAAAATTTCAAAAGACATGTTTCGGTAGCTAAGCGCTTATTTAAAACGGTCCCTAAGCTACCGAAAGCCCTGCTTTCGGCAGCTTAAATGAAATTTTCGAGGCTCTCTTAGCTACCGAAAGTGAAAGGACATATAGCGTGAGTTAGGGGGCAGTTTTCAGTGGCTTGGGCGAATACGATGGTGTTCATTAGCCACCGAAAGGTAAGTTTCTAACAGCTTACATTTCAAAGGCAAAATTGTTCGAAACTACCAAATGCGGAGGCATTCTCAACACTATTTTGGCAGCTTACAAGTCAAAAGCAAAATTGTCCACAGCCACCGAAAGAAGAGGCATTTTCAACACTTTTCGTGCCTTATATAGTTCATACTCTGTTTTTTTGCTTGAAGAGATAGGAGCATGAATGACATACTTGGATTAGTAGATCTACTTCAGAAGTCTGATGATACTAAACTCTCTCAGATCACTTATTTGAATACATGTGTTCCAAAAGCTTACACTAGTGATATGTAAACTAAGAATAGATACATAGTACAAATGCTGAGTAGTACTATAGTATATAAACATATCCTCACAAGTCTAGAATAAGAAGGAGATCCCGAGCTATAAATAATGATTCAGTTTTGCAGATTTTGAAGCAGAGCTTTCGGTAGCTTAGGCGGACAAGGCAGTTGTTCATTAGCCACCGAAAGTAGAGCTTTCGGTAGCTTACAGATTCGGACTTTGGCTTTCCTAGCTATCGAAATCTAAAAACTGGACAGAATGTTACCATTTTTGCACAGACCTGATTTTCACCGATCCAAACACCTCAAGGGTGGTTTATAATGTTATATAATAATTAAAGGCATCATGATCAAGGTTCTGTTCCAGAGTTAAAGGTGCCAGAAATGTGAGAAGAGGAATCCTCTTGTTTATTTTGGGCAAAAGATGGCCTGTCAATCCTCCAGGTGGCAGTTTCAACCTCACTCATCAGCCTTGAATTTTTTTAAGCTTGTCAAAGATTGTTGTAGCTGTCAAAAACATGAAGACTATCAAGCTGGAGGCAAGGATATTTGTTGCAAAAATGGCGTTTATACTATGCAAAGTCATCATTTTCAAATGATGATTTTGAGTGACTGGAGAATTTTTTTTCAAAACGCTCAGAGGTTTTTGTTCCTAACATGTTAGAGAAAAATAACCTCTCTCTGTTTTCCTACAGGTTTTGCATATTGAGAGAATCGAATCCATCTCTGAGCCCCAATTTTCGGAGCTCAGAATTTTCCTGTTTGACACATCCTTTTGAAATGAATATCTCGGGAAAATGAAAATGAATTTCAAATATATGAGGGAGGTTTTTGCTCACAACAAATCAATAGACAATAGACTATTTTTGTTTATACACAGGTGTCACATATTTGGATAACTGAACCCATCTCTGAGCCCCTTTTCAGCAGTTTGGCCAAATTAATGGCGTTTTTACTGTGCAGAGTCATCATTTTCAAATGATGATTCTGAGCGACGGGAGAATCATTCTTCAAAACGATCAGAGTTTTTTCCTCTTAACACATCAGAGAACAATAATCTCTCTCAGTTTTCCTATAGGTGTTGCATATTGAGAGAATCGAATCCATCTCTGAGCCCCAATTTTCGGAGCTCAGAATTTTCCTGTTTGACACATCCTTTTGAAATGAATATCTAGGGAAAATGAAAATGAATTTCAAATATATGAGGGAGGTTTTTTCTCAAAACAAATCAATAGACAATAGACTATTTTTGTTTATACACAGGTGTCACAGATTTGGATAACTGAACCCATCTCTGAGCCCCTTTTCAGCAGTTTGGCCAAATTAATGGCGTTTTTACTGTGCAGAGTCATCATTTTCAAATGATGATTTTGAGCAACTGGAGAATATTTTTGCAAAACACTCAAAGGTTTTTGTTCCTAACATGTCATAGAAAAATAACATCTCTCCGTTTTCCTACAGGTGTTGCATATTGAGAGAATCGAATCCATCTCTGAGCCCCAATTTTTCGGAGCTCAGAATTTGTCTGTTTGACACATGCTTTTGAAATGAAGATCTTGGGCAAATGAAAATGAATTTCAAATATCTGAGGGATATTTTTGCTCAAAACAAATCAATAGACAATAACCTAGTTTGGTTTATACACAGGTGTCACATATTTGGAGAACTAAACCCATCTCTGAGCCCCTTTTCAACAGTTTGGCCAAATTAATGAGGTTTTTACTGTGCAGAGTCATCATTTGCAAATGATGATTCTGAGCGACTGGAGAATCATTCTGTAAAACGCTCGGAGGTTTTTCTTCCTAACACATCATAGAAAAATAACCTCTCTCAGTTTTCCTACAGGTATCACATATTGGGAGAGTCGAATCCATCTCTCATCCCCATTTTTCAGCAGTTTGGCCAAGTTAAAAAATGATTTTTCCTAGTTTGTTAAAAAATGGTTCTGATCTTCTATCTTTAGGATTTCGATCCAGCTTCTTAGGATTTGGGGGAGATGTTGTAAAGGCTATAAATCCTAGAGCTTGAGAGCAACAAGGGGTTGGATGTTAGAGACTATACTTATTGTATTTGGTGACAAGACCATTTCTTAATGTATTCGACCTACAAGCTTCTTTCTTTTGATATCATCAGATCCTCTTTTTCTTTCTGTCTATGCTTGTGAGTGAACTTTGTTCTTCATCTACGTTTAATTAATCCATTGGTGACTGTCATCTCACTGTTTGATTATTGAGCAAAGGATCATAAGTCATTTTACTGATTTCTAGACCCATCATATGTGATTGCTTTATGTATGATCTGGTTCATGTGATTAGTTTTTGTCCCATTTGATACACAATTATCTAGTTCTATCTCTCGAAGGCCTTGCACAGTTTGAATATGACTGGACAGTCTTGACATATCATCCAGTAATCTAGATATTCATCTTGATCCACCCATCATACGAGAAAAAGGTTAAGTTACCAGGATCCTTTGACTTACAGCCTAGAAGGACTCCTAGAGTGATAACACCTCTCTGGTAGGAAAAAGGCTAATTTCCCTCCAAAAGATTGGTTTGAAATAGTTACCTTAGGTTTATCCTTCCACAACCAAAGGGTAAAATATGAGTGATAACAATACCACTAAGGTTGCTTCATGTAGATCTACTCCTCTAGATCTCCATTAAGGAAATCACTCTTGACATCCATGTGATGCACTTCCCAGTGCTTGGATGAAGCAAGAGCAAGAACAAGACAGATGGAATCCATCTTAGCAACAGGTGTGAATGTCTCAGAATAGTCAATCCCGTGAACTTGGGAGAAACACCTTGCAACCAATCTAGCCTTATACTTGCTTGTGACTACATCGGAGTCCATATTTGTTCTGTATATCCACTTGCATTTAACAAGCTTCCTCCCAAGTGGGAGAGAGACAAGCTCCCAAGTCTCATTTCTTTGAAGAGATTGATACTCTTATTCCATAGCTACTACCCATCTTGGATCTTGGGAGGCCTCAAAGAATGCTTTTGGATCAGATCCAATCATAAGAAAGCATCTCTCAACTAGAAATGGATCTGTAGGAGATAATGCAACTCTTGTATCTTGGAGATCAATGGTGGAAGCAGGAGTGGTAGTGGCCCATATAGCAATAGGAGTTGAAACAATAGGTGCTAGATATTCAGGTTCTTGTGGATCTGGATCTAGCATTAGCACTTCTTCATGAATCATCTTTTTCTCAATCTTCTTTGATGGATCTTTTCCATTCAAACAACCTTTGTAGGTTCCTTGGGAAAATCTGAGATTGGGTAGACCTTCAACCACCTTCTGGGTTTGCATGTCTTGCAAGTGCTTGTAGTTGAGATGCCCAAATATTTCATGCCGTAGCCTACTCTCTTCATTTGCATGAGTGTGAAGAGCAGATTTCTTGGAGAGATGAAGAAATGGAGAGAACTCATATAGTTTCGAATTGTGATTTGCAATGATTTTTCCTAAAACCATGTCTTGTATTTCGACCTCATTTGGAGAGAAGATCACCCTCTTGGGCTCTCCAGTATGGGTCATTTGGTAGATAGAAAGCAGATTGGAAGTAAGTGTAGGCACATAGAGTACATCGGAGAAGTATCCATGATCAAGTTTGATCCTTCCAATCCCCTCAGAGGAGACCTCGAAATCATTCCCCAACATGATGGACGGACCAACTATGCATTCGAATCCAATGAAGAGATATTTGGAGGAAGACATATGTTGTGATGCTCCTGAATCTATGATGAAGGAGGACTCTCTTGATGCACCTGCCATGAGAGCATGGCATCTCTCCTTGTCCTCAGATCTAGAACGTTCAACATCTTTCTTCCTAGCACATATAGGTACTAGGAGGTTATTCTTTTCAAGTAACTGAGCCATCATGTTTATAGTCTTCTTCATATAAGAACTCTCAAGATGAAATCCTCTATTGCAATAAGTACATTTGGATTTCTCCTTTTGAGAATTCTTGGTCTTCTTGGAATTCAAATCCCCTTCTAACTAATAGGGAGCCTCCTTTTGCTTCTACTCATTCGACGACTTGTCAAAAAAAAAATTGCTTGCCCTTTCCACTCGCTCTCTTCACCTCAACAGCTGCAAGTGCTAAATCCATCTTAGGTTTTATCATTCCCATTTGAATCAAATTCTCCTCCTCTTGTGTGAGACACTGGATGAATTCATCAAGGCTTGGAAACTTCCATTTTGGGATGGATAACTTCGTTGTCTGAAAGGTGGAGACAAATACTGAGTAGTTAGGGCCCAATTTTGATAGTATGGCGAGGATGAGCTGCTTCTTTTCCTTCACTATTCAATATCTCTTCAATTGTGAAATCAGATTGTTAAACTTGGTAAGAAACTCATTGATGGAGTCCAAGCTACAAGGGCTCAGTGAGACTAGCTCATTTTCCAATTTGTGACCTTTCAAGTCAAATTTATGTCCAAGAAGAGATTCGAGCTTGTCCCAAACTTCTTTTGGAGTGGCTATTTCTATGACATGAAAATGGAGGTCTTCAGAAATGCTAAGGAGTAGAAGTCCTCCTACTTCCTCAAGTTTATCCAAGTACTTGGATTTCTCTACTGCACCGGTGGGCTCAACTGCATTGCCATTCAAAACTCTAGAGAGGCTCTTGGACTTCATGAAGATGTCCAGCTTGGCCTTCCATTCGAAATAATTGAATGAATTTAGTTTTAGATCCATAGGTAGTTATTGAAGTCGAATTGATGATGAATTCGAATGATGGAATAAACATGCAAACAAATGAAATTGTTGATGGAGATTTGTTGCAAATCGAGAGAACACTACCTTAGGACAATGAGCACATGTGATTGGATCCTTCACACCTGGATAGAACTCACTGGATTACTCCAGTGAATTCAAGACAATTGCACCAGGAATTGCTATGGAAATCCAGAGGCTTTTGGTTCTCAATGAAAGATAGTTGCTCAATTAATTGTTGCAACTGCTGCAATGGCTATAGCTGCTACTGCTGCAATTCGAATAGCTGGCTCCAGCTATGATACCGTGTGATAATCTGCAGGAAGATGTCACAGCTAGAACAAATCTCACTAATCTCACTCAAGAATTGCAGAGAAGAAAGAAGAAAAGATGAATCAATAATGACTCATAAACACAGAAATAGAGAAATCTGCAGTATAATCATACATCATCTATAAGTTGGCACTGTGAAAACTAAATACAATGATATGACTATCAAGTGAATTCAAATAGGACAAAGGTCATTTGAATTCTCCTCAATGTGTAGCTTGGATAGCATTGGAGACATCATCCAATCAGTGGCAGCAGCCACAAATATTCAAAAGTCAGTCAAATGAGTCTAACTGAACCATGTGAGCACAAATTAGGGGATGGAGACTCCAACGAGGTGCATGAGGCTATCAGTAGGTCAAGTGGCACTCTGAAAGAGACAACTGGGAGCTACAGTTAGTTAAACTGAGCAATAAATGCAAGAACTGGTCAATCAATGTGCTAACTAACTGTCAATGATCCAAGAGGTGTAGTAGGGCAAATATTTCATACAAGTGAGGAAAACAAGGTGCATCAGGTAGGTAGGAGGGCTATTGAGGGCTGTAGACAGGCTCTAGGGGGCTGGAAATGGGCCCCAGGTGCTGGGGAGGCAACCATATTGATGATTGGATGCATGCAGATGCATGCATGATGACTGGATGCATGCATGCATGCAAATATAAAAAATTATGGTGAGAATATTCCAACACTAACACCAATTTAAAGAAAATTTGGAAAGAAATGACAATTTGGGCTATTTTTAGTGGTTTTGGGAGGGAAATCGCCAATCTAAAGATCTTAACCCAACCTCTTCCAAAATTTTCAAAAATTTTCAAAGTTAGTGATAAACTGATATTAAAAGATTTAGAATCCTTAATAAGGTATGAAAATGCAAAAATATAGGCACCAAACAGCCCCAAAACAAAGAGATCTCAAAACTAGTTCATAATTCATGCAAATTTGAAATAAGGAGGCTTTGAAGCTTACACAAGTTTGAAAATCTCCCAAGTATTTGGCTAAGGAGGATCAAAATGAGGTCTGCACTCCGATATCAAGGATTCCTAAGCCCATTCCTAAGCCCATACAAGAAGAAAAGATCAGCAAAACAAAGGAAAGAGGGAAGAATTGGGCACAAATCTCAAGAAAAACCTTCAATGCACTCTCTAGCAAAGGAGGGCGAGATCTAGCTTCATATTTGAAGTTTTTGAGAGAGTAGGAATGGATCTAGGCCAGTTTTGAGCCTATAAACCTACAGCATAGGTTCTTTAAGGGATATTAAGGCATTCTTAGAGTAGATCTGGAAGTTTAGAACACCAAAAATGAAGAACCTATGGAATTCTACTAGGACACATTGTGTGCAGACAAGACCTGATGGTTGATCCTACGAAGATCACAGTGATTGTGAATTTACCTACACCAAACTCAATGAAGCAACTCCGCACGACACTAGGACATACAGGATATTACAGAAAGTTCATCAAGGGTTATGCGCAGATAACCGCACCGATGGAGAAAATTTTGAAGAAAGAAGTGCAGTTCATATGGAATGCAGAATGTGAGAAAGGCCTAGATACACTAAAGGAGAAAATGGTAATTGCGCCCATCCTAGTTTTTCCAGATTGGGATAAGCCATTCCATGTACATGTTGATGCTTCATCTATAGCGTTGCGCATTGTGCTTGCTCAAATAGGTGAAGGGGGCATTGATCACCTCATTGCATTTTTTAGAAGAAAGCTATCTTCAGCTCAAAAGAACTACACAACCACATAAAAAGAAGGTTTAGCTATGGTGTACGCACTACAAAAATTCAGGCACTATTTGTTGGGTGCCCACTTCTCCATGTACACTAACCTTTCATCTTTGAAGTACTTGGTCAATAAGCCAGTGTTAGGGGGAGAATCTGTAGATGGTTACTACTCTTTGAGGAGTATGACTTTGAAATTATTGTTAAGCCAGGGAGACTGAACCTAGGACCTGACCATCTCTCAAGGATTGAGACAGGAGAAGAACCCACAAATCTTGAAGACAGTCTACCTGACATGCAGTTATTTTCCATACAGATTGTAGGTGATTATTACAAAGACATTGTTGACTTCTTGACTACAGGGTTGGCACCGATAGAGTTTACTACGCAGCAGAAAAAATAGCTGGTAGTTAAGGCAGCAGACTTCACCATAATTGCGGGACATCTATACAAGTTAGGACTAGATGAAGTGTTGCACAAATGTGTGTAGAGCATGAGAAGCCATTTATATTGGCTGATGCACATTCAGGTGTATCGGGAGGTCACTACGCAGGAAGAGCTACTGCGCAGAAGATATTGCATGCAGGGCTATGGTGGCCTACAATCCATAAAGATTCAAAAGAACATTGTCAGAGTTGCGATGTCTATCAGAGGACAGGAAGACCATAACGCAGAGACGAAATTCCATTGAATCCGCAGCTGACACTACAGGAATTTGACAAGTGGGCTATTGATTTCGTGGGACCTATTAGCCCACCAGGAAAGAGGACTGGTGCAAGATACATTATCACCGTGACTTATCATCTCACCAGATGGGCAGAAGCTAAACCAGTGAAGGACTGTAGCGCAGTTACTGTCGTGAAGTTCATCTTTGAGAACATCCTTACTAGATTTGGAGGCCCGAAAATTTTAATGAGTGATCAAGGGACTCACTTTTTGTACAAACTATTGAAGCCCTTACTGAAGAGTTCCACATTTACCATCGGAGGAGTACACCATATCATCCTCAACCAAATGGAACTGTTGAAGCTTTCAAAAAGGTATTGGAAAATGCGCTGACAAAGGTATGCAATGTAAATAGGGATGATTGGGATCTGCACATTCCAGCTGTATTATGGGCGTACAGGACCACTTGTAATAAGTTGACAGGCCATACACCTTTCAGGTTGGCCTATGGACAGGAAGCTATGATGCCTATGGAGTATATTTTACCAAGCTTAAGAATAGTTGCATTCACAGGTATGGAAGATGAAGAAACAATAGAGGAAAGGCTTCTACACTTGGTTGGATTGGAGGAAGATCGCTTCATCGCAGGATTTCACCAGCAAGTGCAGAAAGACAGAAGAAAAAAAAGCATGGCATTATCGCCACATCAAGAACAAATCCTTTCACGTAGGTGACCTAGTCCTCATGTATGATAGTAAGTTCATGAAATTTCCTGGCAAATTTAAAATGCATTGGCTAGGGCCATATAATGTCATGCATGTTACTAACGGTGGCGCAGTTCAGTTAGCCACATTAGCTGGAGAAAACGTACCAGGTCTGATAAACGAAAGTAGACTAAAACCCTATCAGGATAGTCCTACTTCACAGAATTCTCAGTAAAATGAAGTCGCACAGAGAAAAAAAAAAGAAAAGAAAAAAAAAGAAGCGCGTAGTACGAAGCTCAAAATGTAGTTGCGCGGATCAACAGAAACAGAAAGATGCAAATTCCATAAGAAAGAAGCACGGCACCACGAAGTAACCACGCTGGGAGTAGTGACAACCCGTCGCGTAGTTCAACACAATGTTCCAAGAAACCAGCAATTAAAATGTCAGTCGGAAAACTAGCCGTTATACAGTGATTTTACCGACAATCGCTTGAGCATTTAACGCAGAATTAGCAGTTAATGAAGGAAAGGACCGAAATCTTCGCCGGATTTGGCCAACGGACATGCCATTTAATGCTTATATAGTCATTTATGGGCACGTCTAAGCCTAAATGCACCTATAAATACTGTTATATCTGGACTTGCGGGTGTTACCGAAACTCTAAAAAAATTTCGCATGCCATAGTTCAATCTGTTTCCAGTGAGCGCTAATTTATCCCGTGAGTCTGCAGAGAAAATTCCAATGAATGTCTCACGATTCTACAGTTGAGCAAGAGTCCACAGTCGAGCAGGCTGTGAGGGTGTTTAATCACATGGGGCTTGAAGGGTTGATGAGAACCCCTGCTAAGAAGGTTGTTACAGAACAAGGACAAGGTTCAAGCCATTCTCCAAGACACCCTACACCAATGCATAGCAAGGGTAAGGAAGTAGTAGTGGAGAAGACAAAGCCGAAGATAATGAGCTCCAAGTTGCCAGAAGCTCCGCTCGGTGATAAAGAAATCCCATTTTCTTTGACCGCAAAGTATATCTCTCCACATGCACAGGATGCACCAGCCATCAAGCTTACCAGAAACGCGAAGTATGACATACCACTTCTGCCAATATCCCGTCATGTGAAGCCAAGAGAAAACTTGTTGGGTAAACTCGCGGAATGCAAGTTTGAGGACTATGACTTGCTACAACAACAAAAGGATCTGGACGAGCCGAAGTACCCACAATTTTAGCCGGATAGATATATGTGCTGGAAGATGGATGTGAAGAATAACCCTGTGCTGGTCACGCAGAGTTGGCTGTCCGAAGTAGTGGAATCAGGGTTGTTGAACTTGTTGCAGCTTCCGCACTTCGACAGGAGCCCAGAACTTAATGCAGTGGTGTGCACACTCATATCGCGCACAAACCAAGGCTACCTTGGGATGGATAGAAACATCGACCTCAACATTGACCTGATCCATCAGATCACAGGGTTAAGCAAGCGAGGCGAGGACCCTAAGAAGTACTTTGTCAGCAAAACCAGGGATAAGGAGATTGTCGTGCAGATGAAAGAAACACACAACATCCCGAAAGGCAAAAGAGGGTTCGTCACAGATGATATAAAATATGATGCTACGCGATTTGTAGTACAACTTCTAGCCAAAAAAATATTGCGAAAGGCCATACCTACAGAAGTACCAACCATCGCAGTGATCCTTGGGGCGAAGGCAGCGCAGGGGGGAAGATTTAACTAGTGCCAATATCTATTGAATGAGTTTCTCGAAGATGTCCGCGTTAGTAGGTTAATGGCCGTATCTTTCATTATAGCTGGTTGATGGTATTGATCTCCTTTATAGGCTGGAAGGAACCAAGGCACTATGCTGGCCTCACTTCCCTTAGCAATGATTGTCGAGGACCCAGATATGCGAATCTTTGGGAAAATCTGATACCAGAAAGACAGCGCGCCTCCAACGAAGTCCTATTCACGTACTATGAATAGCTGTACGAGGTCATTGTTTGCACACCGTGCATCTCCAAGGAGGTAACCACTAAATACATTCGCACTTTGAATTTTAAGGCTGACATGCATTATATATATATTTCAGCAAAGGCGCAGAAGAAGAATCTGGAATGGTTCCCGGGGAACTATCACCTAGATGAAGCAAGAATTGACCTGCTCATGAAAGAATGGATCGACGAATGGAAGGTCGAAGGACCAATGGTCATCGACTCCGATTCAAACTAGAGTACCTCGTCAATGACGAATATTGTTGATGAATAACCATCAGGAAAAAGAAAGGAACCTGGGAGTGTTGTATAGGAGAAAGTACAGAAGAAGAAGCAGAAATCTTCGAAGGCCACATCGGAAGCAAAGCTACACGATGACAATTATGAGATGATCACATCCACGGTCACCATGCATCTAGAAGACATGTTGAACCTCAAAGACACTAAGAATGAGGAAATTCAAGCAAGTCTGCAACAGAATCTCTCCACTTTGAAAGTCCTAGTGGCAAAGTTTGAGCAAGTCTAGAGCGACTTGACTCGAGAATCTGAATCAAAAGGGAAATCAGGTGGAACATCACAACCAAAGAAAATGAAAACGCCCTTAGATCTGACTATGGCGCCGCGACCGTGCATCGTCAGACAAGACCCACTAAGTGTAATTTTACCGCGTGATGAATTAGTTGCGGGCGCGCAAACAGTAGAACATGTGGACATCGACATCGTGATGTTGCCACTGGAAGTCCAACACAATCTGCACCTACAAGTTGTGGAGGAAATACATGATAGGGATATGGTCACTCTGAACCAGCATCACGACTTACAAGCAAACTATAGGAAGTTGTAGGAAGAAAGTGCAAAGAAGGCTAGGGCACTTGATAGTGCACATGAGTAGCGAAGAAGGATAGAGTAGACTGTCGCTTCAGTTTGTGCAGCAAATCCGTAGCGCGTCGAGCAGCCAGAGCTCGCAGACACCATCCTTAAGATAGGCTCGGTAGTCAGCGATCTTAAGGTTGAAATGACCGACATGGATATTGATTATAAAGCAAATCTTTCCACTTTGGAAGCTTAGAATCTCCCAAAGACACCACTGAATCAGTAAGAGCTTAGAGTAGCATAAGTGCAAGCTGTCGCAGAGAGCATATCCAACGAAGTGGCTAAGTGTCAAAACTTGATGGACAAAGCAACAAAAGTGTTTACTGCGCTGCAAGAGGACCCTGAGTTGTTGTAGGTCCAAACCAATTTGTAGGAAAAGCAGGAAACGTTAGATGCTCTGAACGTGGAGATGAAGACCCTACTACCAAAAGACAGAGTCCACGGATTTCTAGAAGTTAAAGAATTAAAAAGGGAACTTCAAGTGTTAAGAGAAAGGGAGGCTGAAGCCAGAGATAAATCGCAGCCCCTACAAGAAGAAGCCCATGCAATTTTGCAAGAGATTGAAGAAAAAATGAAGGAACTCTGCGACGCACAGGAGTCAGTGCAAGAAAAAACTAAGGATGATCTAACACCGGATGTGTTGAAAACCGTCAGAGCAATTGAGCAGAATGCCAAGGATACAGTTGCGAAGTTGAGTGCAACTTATCAAGAGTTCACTGCAAACCTAGATCCGCAAGAGGAAGAGCAGCTCATGGAACGAGAAGTGGAAAGTGGCTCGGGGACGAGCCACATGTAAGTGTTAGGGGCCTGTTGGGAACAACCCAAGTAAGGAATTTTTGTGTAAAACAGTTTTGGAGCTGCGAAGTTATAGTGCAGCTCAGATGAAGGCATTTTTTGGCAAGATATTTTTGGGGAGCTGCGAAGTTACAATGCAGCACAACTTCAGAAATTAATAACCGCATGGCTAAGTGCCAACTCTGTGAAGTAGTAGCACTGCGCAGTGCTTGCAGAGCACCTATTTTGGGTAAAGAGTATAAGGAAAGGTCCAGCAGACGAAAGTGACCTGTTTGGGTAAGCGACTCCGTGATTCCCGGGAGAGGGTATGGAGTAGGGTGAAGGAAGATGAAAGTGACCTGTCAATTGGAGTGGCGAAAAACAGTTAGAATCTAAGCCACGAGGTGACAGCGACAGGCAAGGCAGAGGGACGGAAAGCGGCACTCCACGATGTAGTATAACCGTTTCATGAAGATTGCAGCTATCAGAAGGGCGTGTGAGCTGTGAGTGGTCCAGCAGAATGGCCAGAAGCGCGTGGAGTAGCTGTCGACTGTGACAGGCCGAGTCGGCGTCTAACCACACCATTTTTGGGTAACCTTAGGGTTTTGGCCCACTTGATTGTGAAGACATGACTTACATGAATGATCTATATAAGGGCATATTTTGTAAGGGAAAGGGTAAATCTTCTAAGTTTTAAGAAGTGAATGCTTGTTGTTGATCTCTGTTGAGAGAATATTGTAAAGAGGCTCTGCAGCTGTGTGCGCAGAGACCTACTGAAGAGAGAAGAGAGTCTGCAGCTGAGTACACAAACTGGAACTATTGTACCCTTCCCATTGATAATATAACAACAATTCATGTGGACATAGCTCCCATCCTGGGGGTGAAGCACGTTAAATCATTGGGTTATGTGATTGATTATATGTGTTTGCTTTGATGAAAGGTTAAGTTTATGCTTATAAGTATAAGTATCTTTTCTTTAATGTGTAATCATCATAAGAGTGAAAGATGGAAAAGATGGAATGTTATGCTAAGTGTTGAACGCATAAGAGTGAATGTTAAAGATGCAAGTAATGTTGGATACGATGAATGCATGAGTTATTTAGGTAGCACTTAAGTCAACGAAGTCTGTATGGTGTGATTCCTCAAAGTGCAGCACCAGAAGTTCGCAGTTACTTTGCAGTTCGTCGTATTACACAAGTCAGTTAAATACACAGCTTAGTATGCTTGTTGAATATGTCATTTACGTTAATTAAAGTCTATTAGACTATGTGAATATTAGAGGGGAAGCGCAATCTTCAACTGCGTTGTCTTGTTATCAAGTTGTTATTCTGAGCCGCGCAGTCCTTGGATGCGCTATCACATAAGTGTTAACCGCGAAGTAGGAGAACTTCGCACAGTCCCCAGTTCGCGGCGCGAGTCCTGTAGCGCGTTGCTCACCACTCTGTTGAAGCGTGCATCACCCGGTTGTGGAAACCTGATTCCGCAACCTCCCCATTAACTTCGCCTCCGGTGAGACCTCAGTCTGCTCGCAAACTATTGCCGAAAGGGCCGGTGAAAAGGGGTTTTGTTGGTTCCTTGAACCTCGCAGAACCTGGGTCTTTCTAGAAAACCTCAAGAACAGTTATACAGCCAACAAATGGTTCCGTTGCTGCACTCAAACTGGTGATGAGTACTGAAAACTGGCATCCAGACAAGAAAGAGATATGGAACTGGGTGGACAATATAGAAAGATATTTTGCAAGAAAAGAGAATAGACATCCGCGTCTCTTTGATGTAGATTGGTTAAATAAATACCTGTGGGAAAACATTTACAAAATTTTCTTCGCATATTTTGGAAACGAGTTGCATGAGTGGTTGTCAAGACTCGCAAAGTGAAAGAACTGTTTTCGCGAAGATGTACCGACCAAGTGGACCCCAGAGCTCATTCAGAGGCTCAAAGCCGTAGATAGTCCACTCTCGCGAGCAGTCGACTTTTGGGTTGACAGTATACTAGAGGGATTCATGATAAGCTGATTGTGGACAACCCGAATTCCTATAGCACAGTCGAAGCAAAGTTCTTCAAAGGATTCATAGGTAAAAATCTAAACAATCTTAGTTTATATATTAAAATGATTTTAGTTGAGAAAGGTGTTTTAAGAATGCAGTAAAATTCCTAGAAATTTTTCAATCTGTAATGGTAGATCACACATACAGTGACTCTGAAGAAGAGACACACAATTTAAGAAGTGGAAAAAGATATAAGTATAATACCGAGAAGAGTGAACTCCACGTAGATACTAAGTTCCAAGTTGAGACTGATAGCCACACAGCACCTCCATCAACTACCTATCAGACTATCACTCCGCAGAATCCGCCGGTTGAGAATACTGCGCCTCCTATCCCACATAACGTCAATAGTAGTAACATCGTAGGAGTGAGTAATCAGAACATTCTGTCTCAGAACATTCTTCCCAGTAGTATCCCTAACACCACTCAGAACACTGCGCCACCAAGAAGGAGAATGACTGACGATATCAAACTGTCGATATTTAAAGGAACGGGTCTAGAAGACCATGAGCAACACTAGTTACTGTGTGAAGGCATGTGGAATGTCAAACAAGTCCAGGATGATGCTGTGAAGCAAGCACAACTCATCAAATAAATTCATAATAGGGAAATTCCATCAATCCTACTAGTTCCCTAGGTTGGATGGAGACATTGGGATTTGCAATAAGGGAGCTATTAAATGATGTTTAGACATTAGAATGGAATAAATATTTAATAAATGATCTAATTAAATAAATTGAAGAGAAAATAAAAGTGGCAATTGATCATGAAGACACATGGAGGTTGTGGGGCCCACACAAGCTAGAATTGATGTGTCAAATGGCATTCTCCTCTTGCAATTTTGAATCCATGGGAAGCCTAAGGTTCTTGGCATGAATCTCTTGGGAGGAATTCGACCCATGGGGGACCTTAGAAGACTAAGGATGTTTATAAAATACAGAAATTAAGTAAGAGAAAGGCTTTTGATCATTTGAGAAAATTGCAATTGTGTAGAGAGAGAGCTAGTGGATGACTAGTTTCTTGCCTTAGCCAATTTCGAGGGTGAAAGATTCCCATCCAAGTTGGTGTTTGGGAAGGCCATTCAGATCTTTCATGGAGCTTCAATGGAGTCTTTATTTTCAGGTGTAAGCTACAAGGCAGCTCGTGGCTTCTTCTACTGCAGCTCATTCACTCAACCATTTCTAGTTTTCATTGCATATTCTTGCTCTTGAAGGGAGGGCGTTTTTGGTGAGATCTTATACTCTTTGGGAGAACTTTTCATGATCCATTTCTGATTGTAATAATATTAATATACTCTTTTATTCATCTTCAGAAATTCTTAGGTCGAAATACCAAGTGGTTGTATGTAAAAGTGATGATTAATGAGCAAACAATGACCATTTCCCCACTATATTGATGTATGCCATTGTAATGCTGATGATTTCGAATGAAAGAAAGTTTATCTAATATAGTTATGATGAATGGACAGACATTTATCATTATTACAAGTTTCATGTTCAGAAATTAAGCCTTTTAAGTCATTTTACTTAGTTTATTTGCATTTGGAAGAGATTTGGTGCCATTTCCCCAAGGGTCGAATTAGTTATTTTTGTTGTTGTTTGAGAGAAGGTTAGAAAAAACTTAATAATTGAATAATGGTTCATATGATACCTTATTAATGTCCCTCAGGCATACCCTACCTATGTTCTTAATTTCGAATGAGTTTGGAGGCATTTGGAGAGCCATTTTTAGTACTTACCCTAGGGGGATTTTTAACCCCAAATTGCTAGTAAAATACCATACATTGACCAGAATCTTAAACAAGTTTGAAGAAGTCTTTGGAGGGTCACAAATCATCCTTGAACATCATATTCAAGTCTTAATATCATTCATATACCCTTATAGAATATTTGGGAGCATTTGGGTCAATTTGGAGACCTAGACATAAAAACTAGTCAAAGGTCGAAATAGGGAAAAAGGTGAAAAATTGGTCATTTTAATAAAATTCAAAAAAGGGACATTACAAGTGGTATCAGAGCATGGTCTTGGAACCTTAAGGTCTTGAAAAGGATCCAAACAAATAATCCACCACCCTCAAAACCTATAGTTGAAGAGGTTTTTGTTGAATAGGAAGTAGTAGGAGAAGAAGAGCTAATTTTTGAAGAAATCATGACCAGGGATGAAAGGGGAAACTGGGAATCTAAGGAGGAATTTATTTCAGTCCTAAAACCTTTCTTTGAAGACATGAACAAAAATATGATGAAGGGACTCGAATTAATGGCTAGTCAACGAGCAGGCCTTAAAGTAGAAATATGAGGTAGTAGTAGTTCACAATCAAAAGGAAAGAAGACAATGGGTGGGCATATTTTCTCAAGCACAGGACCCCATAATAGACCTGATGAATTTCAAAGAATACTAAGGCCTACTGAACCTAAATTTATTATACTCAAAGAAATGGAATGATTTGAGTGAAGATTGTACAATAGAAAACGAATGGAATTATTTGAGTGAAGATTGTAAGAGAAGTCTACCATTTGATCAATACTTTATTGTTGCAAATAAACTAAAAAGAAAGGAGAAAAATAAGTCTGTAGTCCAAAACAAATAATTAAATTGTGCTATTGGTAAAATCTTACTTCCTACTTTTGATGGTTCCTCTAAAAATTCTGCTAACACTTGGGTGCAAAATTTAGATGTGTATTTTTAGCTAAATCCGATGGTGGAAGAAGATGCCTTAAAAATGGCCATTTTGCATTTAGAAGGAGATGCCAATGAATGGTGGTTCCATGGTATGAAAACTTTGGGACATGATCAGGTTACAGCCTATGGAGAATTTTTTGACATGGTATTGGAGATATTTGAAGAAAAAGATCCAGAATTGCCTTTCAAGGAACTATCCCAATTGAAGCAAGTCGGAACTCCTACTAAGTATATGATGGAATTTCAAAAATTATCAGTCAAGGTGGCTGATATATCTATGGTAAGATTAGTATTGTCGTTTACTGAAGGTTTGGCTAAACCCTTAAAAGGTTTAGTTAAATCCCACAAACCAACTACATTAAGAGATGTTATGAGCTTGACTAGGGATCTCCAAAATGTGCTTCCTAGAACAAGGTTTCCTCCCAAGCCCAACTTACCTCCCCAATTCAGATCTAAAAAGAAGCTATGGCTAGAAGATGAATGTGGAAAGGATGAGAAAGAGGAACTAAGCAGGGAAGAGCTCAGAAGGAAGAAATTGTGTTACTCATGCTTCCAACCATGGGCACCAGGACATAAATGTGCTAAGGGAAAGGCCCAATTCATTGAAGTATTTTGTGATGATGGGTATGAAGGGGGCATGGAGGAAGAAGGACCTACTTCATCCCAATAAGAGGGATATACTACAGCAGAAGAAGGGAAACAAGAGCTAAATCATCCCTCACCTACCAAAGTAAGAATGGCAGTACTTTTAGCAGTGCCTCGTTATCACACTATTTGATGCAAGGGTGTGGTACTAGGAAAAGGAGCTTCAGTTTTGGTAGATGGAGGAGCCACACATAACTTCATTGATGCAGACATGGAGGAGAGAAGGAATACACCTATCGAACCATTCGATGGCTTCACAGTTTTCATTCCAGGTCACCACACAATGGAGTGCAAAACATGGGTTCCACAGCTGCAAGTCACCATAGGTAACTATACTTTTGTTGATAGCTTTTATGTGGTTGATGTTGCTGATACTAATGTGGTTTTGGGAGTGCAGTGGCTATAATCTATAGGGGAGCATGCAGTAAATTATAAAATTCTTGAGATGAAATTTCAAGATTCGAAAGGAATACGAAGGGTTGTGAGAGGGAAGCACACCTATTCGAAGCAGGTAGTTTCCTCCTACAACATGAAACAAAAGAATGGAAATATTTTGGGAGGCATTCCTCATGTAAGGCCACCTGATAGAGGAGGAACAAGGTTGAAACATGATAAATTGAGATTGCTTGAGGGCAAGCAATCTTGGGTGGGGAGGACTGTAATTTCCCCACTCAAATAAATTCATAACAGGGAAATTCCATCAATCCTACTAGTTCCCTAGGTTGGATGGAGACATTGGGATTTGCAATAAGGGAGCTATTAAATTATTTTTAGACATTATAATGGAATAAATATTTAATAAATGCAAGAGAAAATCAAAGTGGCAATTGATCATGAAGACACATGGAGGTTGTGGGGCCCACACAAGCTAGAATTGATGTGCCAAATGGCATCTCCTCTTGCAATTTTGAATCCATGGGAAGCCTAAGGTTCTTGGGATGAGTTATAAGGATCATACACATGGAATTTAGCATCATAGGTTGAATTTGGATGGAGTGGTAACCTCCATGGAAGAGGAAGAGTCAAACTAGAGGTTTGTGGACACTTGGGCTAGATTCCCTAACGCCTATGACAACGATGATGAAGAATCTATGACACCTATGACAAAAATCAGACCTAAAGGCTGACATATGACATATATGACATGTCAGGGCTAAAAATAGCATCCAAGAGGGCACTCAAGTGAGTTAGGGCAGCCAAAGAGACACCAATTCAAATTGGGAGAAGGAGAGGGCTAGAATTGGAAGGACAAGTGGCATACCTGGGAATCTCTTCCCAACTTGAGTTGGAATGAATATCTTGGGATGAATTAGACCCATGGGGTACCTTAGAAGACTAAGGATGTTTTTAAAATACATAAATGAAGTAAGAGAATGGATTTTGATCATTTGAGAAAATTGCAATTGTGTACAGAGAGACCTAGTGGATGACTAGTTTCTTGCCTTAGCCAATTTCGAGGGTGAAAGATTCCCATCCAAGTTGTTGTTTGGGAAGGAAATTCAAGTCTTTAATGGAGATTTAATGGAGTCTTTATTTTCAGGTGTAACCTACATGGAAGCTCGTGGCTTCTTCTATTGCAGCTCATTCACTCAACCATTTCCAGTTTTCATTGCATATTCTTGCTCCTTGAGGGAGGGCGTTTTTGGTGAGCTCTTGTACTCTTTGGGAGAGATTATCATGATAAATTTCTGATTTCAAGATTAATATACTATTTTCTTCATCTTCATAAAGTCTCAAGTCGAAATACCAATTGGTTGTATGTAAAAGTGATGATTAATGAACAAACAATGACCATTTCCCCACTATATTGATGTATGCAATTGTAATGTTGATGATTTCGAATTAAAGAATGTTTCTCCTATATATTTATGATGAATAGACAGCCATTTATGATTATTACAAGTTTCATGTTCAGCAATTAAGCATTTAAAGTCATTTTACTCAGTTTATTTGCATTTGGAAGAGATTTGGTGCCATTTCCCCAAGGGTCGAATTAGTGATTTTTGTTGTTGTTTGGGAGAAGGTTATAACAGAATTAATAATTGATTAATGGTGCATATGAGACCTTATTAATTTACCTTAGAAATACCCTAGCTCTATTCTGAATTTAGAATGATTTTGGAGGCATTTGGAGATCCATTTTTCAGTACTTACCCTAGGGGGATTTGAACCCCAAATTGCTAGTAAAATACCATACATTGACCAGAATCTTAAACAAGTTTGCATAAGTATTTGGAGGGTCATAAATCATCCTTGAACATCATATTAAAGTCTTAATATCATTCATATACCCTTACAGAATATTTGGGATCATTTGGGTCAATTTGGAGACCTAGACATCAAAACTAGTCAAAGGTCGAAATAGGGAAAAAAGTGAAAAATTTGTCATTTTATTAAAATTCAAAAAATGGATATTGCATATTCTACTGGATAGAATAGAACCCTAGTAGATATCAATTTTTCACTCTTAAGAGAGTTCAAGAATCCTAAGTCAGAATCACAATGTATAACAGAACTGAAAGAAATTAAGCAGAAAACGACTAAGTCAATATGGGAATTTGACTAGAAGTTTAGAACATTGTTAGACCAAGTCAGTTTTGACATCGCGCCTCAATAGCACCATATTATACTACCGTTGATGCAACAAAAGGTTGTGTCGCAGGAAGAATCCTTGGAGATTGCGATGAAATTAGAAGCTTCACCAATAGGAGAGATTAGCACAGGGATGGTTCAGATCCAGAATCAGCTAGCTACCTTGACATTACAGTTACAGGACATTAATACGGGAAAAGAAAAAAGAGAAGAAATTTGGTGTACAATATGTAAGGGAGAATGACACCCGAAGGAACGTTGTCCTTTGTTTCAATATTACCTAGACAGTGGAGCATCGAATCCACTGAATCGGAACCAAGGGCCATGGTGTGAGATCTATCGAACTAGAGGACACCGACCAGAAGATTGTTATTTAATCCAGAAGTATGTGTGAACACCAAAGAATTTATATTTCACATTCTGTAAACCCGTTGGACATGATGATTCCAACTGTAGAGCATATGAGCTCATGATGGAAAGAAAGCATGATGTAGAGCATATGAGCTCATGATGGAAAGAAAGCATGATGTAGAGCATATGAGCTCATGATGGAAAGAAAACATGATGTAGAGCATATGTGTGGTGGAGTATATAGAGTTCAAGAAGAAACACCGCAGAACAAGGATAACGTGCAGTATGATCAAAGCGCATACAGAGGCTGTGGAGGTTTCCGTGGAAGAGGAAGAAACACTAGCCCAGCACAAGGAAGAGGCAAAGGTCAGATAATATACTATAACTGTGGTCATCCTGGTCATCTGTCCAGAGATTGTACCAATGTGTGTACTACCTATAGTTATTGTAAATATTTCGATCACGTTATTGAGGCATGCCCAGTGTTAGCAGCAGAAATGCAAAAAAGAAAGCAAGAAGCACCTAACTCGAATGTTCAGATGATTGTAGCAGAGAAAAGAACTACAGATCCAAGTGTTAATGCTGTGACGCGAAGTGGTGTTGCCACAGGAAAAGATAAAGAACCAGAATCTTCAACTTCTGGAGATCACCAAACTAAGCAAACTCCTGCTGAAGGGGTCTGGATCAGAAAAGCAACTGGGAAAGCACCTGCTTTCAATCTAGAGAAAAATAAATAAGTCTTCACAAAAGCAAGGGATGTCTTTAAAGAGACAAAACCTGTGACACCTAGAATCCCATTGCGAAGTGAAACGACACATATGAAGGATATGCCGGCAACTTATGACAAAACGTGTACCACAATAGAAACAGGCACTTCTGTTGCACAGTTCCTGTGGAGCTGTATGAAGCTACTAAAAAGCGAAGATGCTTTAGTGGAATTGGAAAACTTACTAAACCAGTATGAACCACACAGTAACATGGATACTTCCCAGAGCGCAATTCACCATATCAAGAGCCATAAGAGAACAAGCCGAGAAATGAGGCTCAGTGCGCAGATTGGAGATTATGAAATGGATGAGATCATCCTTGAATTAAGGTCCGAAGTAATCGTCTTGACTAAGCAGACATGGGAACAGATGGGGAAACCAAGGTTGTCATGGTCACCCATACAGTTGAGGTTAGTGAATCAGCAGAAATTCATACCTTTCGGGATATTAGCCAATGCACTTGTAGAGATCGATGAAGGTAGAAGTTCAGTGGACTTCGAGGTTATTGATATCATCGACGACAGTAACCCATATCTAGCGTTATTGGGGATAGACTGGGCGATGGATAACCTCGCGATCATAAACCTGAAGACCAAGAAGATGATCTTTGAAGGGTAGGATATAAGGGTCATCGCACCATTGGACCCTTCACGGGGAGAAAGATACAGTGAGCCGATACAGGAAGAATCCAGAGCATGGGACCTTGATCGCATTTACAAGATGACATCGAATCAAGACAACTACATCAATACTACGGTGGATGGAATGCTTAGTTGGCGATGCGACAGTTCTTGCATATTAGACTCCGATGCAGGACTAGAGAATTGGCAAAGCAGAAGGCATGAAGTATCTTCCAGAAGATGTGCGCAGATCACAAAATCACTGGGTTGGATTGGAATAGAGGTAAGTCCAATCCCCACTTTTGATGGTTCAACTAATGTCTATTCATTTGTTCAAGAATATATTGTATCAATTTCAACCAAACATCGCATACCATCATTGTATATTGCACTGCGTGATACACCTGCAAGATGGTGGGCCACACATAAGCAGACTTTGACCACATGGGATCAGTGCAGACACATGATGCAAATCAGATTCACAGATAAAGTCGCGCTGACATTCGAAAAGTATAATGAACAAACGGATCCATGGGATCACATTGAAACTTGTTCACAAGCATGGATAAACAGACCACAGACAGAATGGGTTCATCTGTTTGTGCACACATTGGAAGAGCAGATTCCACAGAATTGGTATATAGACATGAAGCTTCGCAGAGGAACAACAAATTGGTCTATCTTAACTGCGAACTTCCTGAGAACTTTTAGCTTTGAATATGAGTCTCCAAGCATAAACGAAGCTCTGCAAATTATCAAAGAAAGGATATTCAAAGCCGAATGCCCAAGTATAAATGAGGCATTAGAGGAGATCAAAGAAAAGATATTTGAAGATGTAAAGGTACCTGTGAACAGGCAACCAGAATGGGCAAGTCAGATAGAACATGCCCTTGAATGTTATAATCTCGCTAAAAATGAAGAAGAACCGGAGGAGAGCGATGAGGAGGATTCGCTCAATATTAATATACCTGAGTCCGAAGGAATGCGCAATGTAGAGGGACCTCCATTATAAATACCAGATATAAACGGACCTGTCAAGACAAGAAAAGTTAATATTGGTACAAGTGAAGAGCCGAAGTTCGCATCCATTGGAGATTATTGGGATGATGCAATGGTCGCGCAGATCGCAGACCTTTTGCATGAGTATTAGGATTTATTTCCAACAAAGTTCTCTAAAATGAAAGGCATTTTGGGCGAATTGGGAGTCATGAAGATACCTCTCAAGCCAGGTTCGAAGCCCATTAAACAAAGACCTTATAGACTGAATCCCAGATATAAAGAAAAAGTGAAGGCAGAGATTGATAAGATGCTTGATGCAGGGATCATTGAGCCAGTGGAAGAATCGGAATGGATAAGCCCTATGGTTATCTAGGACAAGAAGACAAAAGGAGAGATCAGAATCTGCGTAGATATGAGGAAGCTGAATGATGCTTTGCTACACGACCTATTTCCTACTCCATTTACAGATGAAGTACTAGATAACGTGGGAGGAAACGAGGCCTACTCATTCACTCATGGATTCTCGAGATACCATCAGATCCGAATTGATCCAACAGACAGACATAAGACCACATTTTCTACTGAATGGGGATCATATCAATATATAGTTTTTCCATTTGGGTTGAAGAATGCACCTACTATATTTTCCAGAGTTGTTGTGGCTGCATTCAAGGACTTTATCCATAAGTTCTTAGAAGTCTATTTTGATGATTGGACTGTCTTTGGTTTGCTGAAGAACCATTTTGAAAACCTCAGAATGATGTTAGCTAAGTGTAGACAACATCAAATCTCTTTGAATTTGAAGAAATGTATTTTTTGTGTACCCTATGGAATTCTACTAGGACACATTGTGTGCAGACAAGGCCTGATGGTAGATCCTGCGAAGATCGCAGTGATTGTGAATTTACCTGCACCAAACGCAGTGAAGCAACTCCGCACGACACTAGGACATACAGGATATTACAGAAAGTTCATCAAGGTTATGCGCAGATAACCGCGTCGATGGAGAAACTTCTGAAGAAAGAAGCACGGTTCATATGGAACGCAAAATGTGAGAAAGGCCTAGATACACTAAGGAGAAAATGGTAACTACGCCCATCCTAGTTTTTCCAGATTGGGATAAGCCATTCCATGTACATGTTGATGCTTCATCTATAGTGTTGGGCATTGTTCTCGCTCAACCAGGTGAAGGGGGCATTGATCACCCCATTGCATTTTCGAGAAGAAAGCTATCTTTAGTTAAAAAGAACTACACAACCACAAAAAGAGAAGGTTTAGCTATGGTGTACACACTACAGAAATTCAGGAAGTATTTGTTGGGTGCCCACTTCTCCATGTACATTGACCATTCAGCTCTGAATTACTTGGTCAATAAGCCAGTGTTAGGGGGGATAATCTACAGATGGTTACTACTCTTTCGGGAGTGTGACTTTGAAATTATTATTAAGCCAGGAAGACTGAACCTAGGACCTGACCATCTCTCAAGGATTGAGACAGGAGAAGAACCCACAAATCTTGAAGACAGTCTGCTTGACGCGCAGTTATTTTCCATACAGATCGCAAATGATTATTAAAAATACATTGTAGACTTCTTGACTACAGGGTTGGCACCGACAGATTTTACTACGCAGCAGAAAAAGCAGCTGGTAGTTAAGGCAGCAAACTTCACCATAATCGCGGGATAACTATACAAGTTAGGACCATATGAAGTGCTGCGTAGATGTGTGTTAGATCATGAGAAGCCATTTATATTGGCTGATGCACATTCAGGTGTATCGGGAGGTCACTACGCAGGAAGAGCTACTTTGTCGAAGATATTGTGAGCAAGGCTATGGTGGCCTACAATCCATAAAGATTCAAAGAACATTGCCAGAGTTGCAATGTCTGTTAGAGGACAAGAAGACCATCACCCAGAGACGAAATGCCATTGAATCCGCAGCTTACACTACAGGAATTTGACAAGTGGGCTATTGATTTCGTGGGACCTATTAACCCACCAGGAAAGAGGACTGGTGCAAGATACATTATCACCACGGCTAATTATCTCACCAGATGGGCAGAAACTAAACTAGTGAAGGACTGTAGCGCAGTTACTGCCGCACAGTTCATCTTTGAGAACATCCTTACTAGATTTGGAGGCCCAAAAATTTTAATGAGTGATCAAGGGACTCACTTTTTTAACAGAAATATTGAATCCCTTACTAAAGAGTTCCACATTTACCATCAGAGGAGTACACCATATCATCCTCACACAAATGGAACTGTTGAAGCTTTCAATAAGGTATTGGAAAATGCGCTGACAAAGGTATGCAATGTAAATAGGGATGATTGGGATCTGCGCATTTCAGCTGTATTATGGGCGTAAAGGACCACTTGTAAGAAGTTAGCAGGCCATACACCTTTCAAGTTGGCCTATGGATAGGAAGTTGTGATGCCTATGGAGTACATTGTAACAAGCTTAAGAATAACTGCATTCACAGGTATGGAAGATGAAGAAACAATAGAGGAAAGGCTTCTACACTTGGTTGGATTAGAGGAAGATTGCTTCATCGCCTCATCATCCTAAGCAAGAGCAGGCGAATGCTCCCCATTGAATGTGCCAATGTCTGCAAAATATATAGTAGACAATTTCATTAAACAATTTAATATAATAATTTAGAATATATTTCATTTGCATTGAGTATAGAGAGAATAAAATGCAACTAGATTAATTTAAACATAACACTAATATTACCTCTTTCATGTGGTGGCTCATCTTGGGTGAAGAAGATGTCATGACACGCTCTCCAATCCAAGCCCGCGTATGGATATGGCACAATGTCTAATGCACGGTTGTCCTTTCAAGATAGCATCTCGAGCAAATCTGATGTGATCCTTACCGGGAACTCAGGTTGCCCCCTCTTGGTCATCATCTACCCCCACATGTGCATATGCAACTCCCTCATCATCCTAGGAGGGAGGCGCTCAAATGATGGCCTGGTGGCTAGAAACCTCTCAAAAAATAAACAAAAAATCTATAAACAGAAAGGGAAGTTATCCCTCCCATCAATTTGTGCACTACATATACCCAAAGAAAAAATAATTTGCCACTAAAAATGGCAGACCACGTAATCAATCTAGGTCTCTGTAATAAAGAATCAACATAATACAATAGAGGGAAACTAATGTGTTTCCCATCACTAGTGGAGTACGCCACCGTTGTAAGAAAAAGAGAGAGGAACCTAACTTTCTCTCAACCAAAAGCATAAATCTTTAGTTTCCCATCGCGCATGTGAAAATGAGCAGGATCGATGATGTGGTCACCGATATATCTCTGAGAGTAAGCTAGTTGACTCTTTGTTGCAGCACCAACTAGGACATCAAGGAACTGGGGAAATTCCTCCCCTCTCTTAGATAGCCTAGTGATGAAATAAATTTCATCCTCAGTGGGATGGAACCATGTTGGAACATTTAAAAAACCCACTATGTCATTCTAGACTTAGGATAAAATTAATTAATCATTTATGATTAATTTCCTGAGTTTTGACTAGGTAGAATAGGCTAGTTTTGTCTTTTAGTGGACTACATGCTATCCTCATTCACAAAAACGAATTTGGATAGATTCTGGATAATATTTCCTTGGATTCTGTCTGATTTTATTCCATTCCTGAATTAGAAAGACACTATCCAGATTTAGTTAGCTTTGTCTTGCTTTTTCTACTTTCTAGTGGAAAAGATAAAGCTAGTTGATTTGGAATCTTTTTCCACTTGACCAATTCTACCTCCACATCATATCTAACCTTCTAAATCCATCATTACATTCCATTTACCTCACTCATGAGCTTCAATACCATACTTGCCAAATTATTGAGCCTCTAGGATAGTTTTGGAAACTGCTTTTGCCACCTAGGGGTTTTTTTGTCTTTTCTAAGCCTTTCTTTTTGCTCTTCCAGATTGCCTCAAAGCAATTCGATTTTCTCCATAGAGGATGTATTATATATTGTTACAATATCAATGAATAAGATACAAAGTGTTTTCCATAATTTATTCTCTCTATTCTTCTTCTCTCATTGTCTAAAATATTCCATGGTGAAATTGTCTTATGAATCTAGTTCCTAGTAATTGAAAATCTCACATGGTGTTAGAGCTAGCTTGATTCAAAACAATTTCCAAGAGTGTTTTTTGCAGGTATTGCCATCACTGGGAGTGCATCAGTATGGAGCAAAATCAAGCCAAAGCTGTGACTCTCACTCCCTTAAATTTATTTTACTGGAAGGCGCATATGATCATCCAGCTTCGGAGCAAAGGATTGTATAAAGTCACTATGGGGCTGGAAACTAAGCCAGGAGTTGTTGCATTAAAATCCAAATGGATCAATAGGCTTGATGAAGCTTATGGGTTACTTTGTATATCTTTATCTCCATATCTTCTATTCCATATCGATTCTCTATCAACTCCAAATGAAGTGTGGACAAAGCTAGAGTCTCTTTTTGGAAAACAGGATGAGCTCAGAGGTCATTTGTTGGAGATTGAGCTGATCTCTCTTAGTACAAGTAATTTCGATTCTATGGAGGAGTTCATCTCAAAATTCAAGAACCTAGTGCTTCAACTCAAGCAATGTGGTATAGAGAAGAAGGATGAGAAATTAATTCTTACCATTCTGTCAAAACTGAGCTCTAAATACTCAGTATTTGTGTCTACTTTTCATTCTACAAGACCTGCAGCTCCCAAGTGGAAGATGCCAACCTTGGATGCATTCATTGATTCGCTCACTCAAGAAAAGGACAAGCTGGTCCAAATGAGGGATCAATCACCCTCCAAATACTTTGCACTTGTTTCTCATAGAGCAAAGAGTTTCAAGAATGACAAATCCAAACAGAAGATATTCTCAAATGAAGAATATTCTGATGGAGATTCCAAATCCAAGAAGATGAAGAAGGATAAGCCCAAGTGTTATTATTGTTTCAAAGGCACTCATCCTGAGAAATATTGATTCAAGAATAAATTGGACATCATGGCCAAGATGCTTGAAGAGCATAACATAGATGTTCCTAACTTTGCAAAGAAAGAACAAGGCAAGCTTGATGTAGAACAAGAACTCTGTCTCCAAGGCTCTCCCAAAGGAAATAATGTTTATGATTTGAGTGCTAGAGTGAAATATAATTATGATGTCTCTAATATTGATTCACATTCTGATCTATCAGAATCAGAAACCTCCTCCTCTTCCTTGGAACAATCTTCAGTCAGTTCATCCAAGTCTACTCTCAAAACTAGTCATTTTTTACTAGCTTCTGACTTGTCTTCTGAAAGGTCTTTCCACCATCATTCAAATATTTTAGATTCTGATTTAGAAGATGATTTACAGTCTAATATGCATTTCATTACATATCCCACATCATATTCCCAACCTTTGGATGCACAAAAGACCCTACAAACCCCAAGTTCTCCAGTTAAGAAACTACACAATTCTATGTTTTCCTACACTTTGTCACTTGCCTTTGTTGCACTTTTTCCTTCCATATCTTTCATTGGTTGGAAAGCCATTTTTTTGGATTTCTTTGGACTGATATTCCCCACATATGGACCTGACCCCATCATTCATGGTTCAAAATTCAAGTCCTCACACTCTCCAGGCTCGCTCAGCTGTCAGGGTGATCTAGTTCCTCACACTTTTCCTACTGAAACTTTGTTCGATCATGGAGACTCCACATCTTTACTAGTTGCTTCTCCATATGACTTACATTCTAATATTTTAGAGCTGCATGGTCTCATTTTAAATATCATAAAGGTTCTACATCAGTTTGAGAAGAAAGTACAAGAACTAGTACACCACATTGCAGCTACAGAAGAAATTGATCCTGTTGAGTTCATTGTTTCTCCTTGGGAAGGAGTATGCATAGATCTTCTTTCCATCATTGATTATATTTTCAGATTTAATTATGTATGTTACAACAGTAATAAAAATTCATTTGATGCTCCTCCATCATCATAAGATGAACTTCATAGAGCTTCAACACATGGTTCTTGCCTACACAACATTGATGCATTGATGCATGATCATGACATCCACAATCTCTTCATCAAGTCAGTTACTCAGAAGCAGCCCATTCATCTCATTCATCTCATTCAAATGAGCAACATAACAGTATGAATACTTCAAGAATGTCCATTTTTGAGGGAGGGTTTTGTTCCCATGAGGTTTTCCTTGTTTCCTCGATTTACATGGACTAGTTATTTTTGTATTGGGGTGACCATAAGCCTTGTTGCTTGGGCCCTATATTTATAATATTTTTCTGATTCCCATCACATAAATTCAAGCTTAAGGGGGGGTGTTGGAACATTTAAGAAACCCACTATGTCATTCTAGACTTAGGATAAAATTAATTAATCATTTATGATTAATTTCCTGAGTTTTGACTAGGTAGAATAGGCCAGTTTTGTCTTTTAGTGGACCACATGCTATCCTTAATCACAAAAATGAATTTGGATAGATTCTGGATAATATTTCCTTGGATTTTGTCTGATTTTATTCCATTCCTAAATTAGAAAGACACTATCCATATTTAGTTAGCTTTGTTTCTACTTTCTAGTGGAAAAGATAAAGCTAGTTGACTTGGAATCTTTTGCCAATTGACCAATTCGACCTCCACATCATATCTAACCTTCTAAATCCATCATTATATTCCATTTACCTCACTCATGAGCTTCCATACCATACTTTCCAAATTCGTGAGCCTCTATGACAGTTTTGGAAATTGCTTTTGCCACCTAGGGGTTTTTTTTGTCTTTTCTAAGCCTTTCTTTTTGCTCTTTCCATATTGCCTCAAAGCAATTCAATTTTCTCCATGGAGAATGTATTATATATTGTTACAATATCAATGAATAAGATACAGAGTGTTTTCCATAATTTATTCTTTCTATTCTTCTTCTCTCATTGTCTAAAATATTCCATGGTGAAATTGTCTTATGAATCTAGTTCCTAGTAATTGAAAATCTCACAAACCATTGATTGGGACCAACACGAAATGCCTGTCTGTGATGATCCTAGCGTCGAATCAATTGCGCCATGTAATGTCCCCAGTTTGACCCCATGTCATTAAATTGTAAATGATGTAATATTGTTATAAAATCGTGGTGAGGAGCTCAAGGCCAAGGCCCCGCCATCGATTTAGTGATGCATATGGTTTACGTGCTAGCCAGGCACATTCAAATTGTAAATATGCATTTTAATAAATACCCACAACTAGCTATGCAATGCAACAAGATATGGGAGCATGATTTTACAAGGAATTGGGAGGGAAACATTCAAACCCTTGAGCCAACCAAGTCAAGCCAAGTGTCAATGAGAGAACCAATCAAACCCTCAACTACCCATGTTTACTTTTGTACCCAATCATTGATTTCTCCCAAGAGTTGGTTGAGGTAGTTAATGCCTTGGGGAATGAGAGGTATGGTTGTCCAAATTCGGGTATGGGAAAGCCACCTTGCATGGGAAATCGAGTTTTGCTTCTTGGGTAAGAAAGGAGCCATGAATTGCTTCCTAAGCCATTATCCATCAACCAATTGCTCTCCCTCACGAGTTGGGATCTACCTGGGTGTTTTCCAACCATGTTTTTGGGTGTTCTCCTTGATCCTCAGCTAAGATAAGGGCACTTTTGTATTGTATACCAGTGGGGAAGATGGAAATTCAAATTGGGGTTGCATAGAGACCATTATGGCTGTTAAATGCTGAGATGGTTGGGGCGAAATCGTTTTTCCTCCCCTGTGAATGTTTTTCCTCATCCCACAATTCGTTTTTGGATGGAAACGATTTGGGGAAAGCTCAAACCCAAGGCCATCCTGATGGTAAATCCATTGCTTTGGTTTGAGCTTGAGTGTAAGCCTTAAGGGTTCAAATGTAGCCTGATAAAACCAGCTGTGGACTGGCTTGGCTCAGATGAAATGATAAATTGGCTGTGAATGAGTGAATGTCCCCTTTTCCTTGTAAGAATCATGCCCAGCTCGGGGGTGGCAGTTGTGTTGAGAGCTTGATGAACACAACTAGCCTATGGTTGGGTGGAACATTGCAGCGACATAGTTAGTTGTTTGGGACCAATTGCAGAATGAAGATAAGTGTTTTTCTGTCTATGTATTTACTTCTGCAATGCATTAATTTGATGACTGTTTTGATATGCTGGATGGGCATGAATTGTGTATGGATTAGTTTCAATTCCACTGTGCATATTGCCTGATTTGTATCTGCACACCAATGTTTTTTATTCATATGATTCTAATGACTGGGTTGAGTTTTATGAAAATGCCCACAAATTATTATCATCTTCCCTCTCTTATTGGGTTAGCAGTTGGGTACATTACATGCCAACAATGACGACTTCTCCTTAAGGTATGTTTCCTCCTAATAGAACTTCAGGACGCAAACAACCCTCAAAAGGTGTCAGGTTTGACCAGTAATGGTGTGAGGGTACAAATCCCTCTCCCTCTCCCTACCCTCCCACTCAAGCATGAAGTTGTACTAATTAGCTTGTGCATTCTACTGCTCAATAGCCTCTCACCACTGACGTCTCTGTTTCACATATAACATGAATCAATGTCATAAATAGACATATAAAAACATTAAATATTTCATTCAATTAACATGTTATTTAATAACATCAAATAATAATAAAAATTCTCAAAACAAAGAATTTTGTGCAACGTGCGTCTCAATTACAATATTGCACCGCTACCGGTGCTTTTCTACAAATAGTGCATTGCTAACGGTGCTCTTGGACTACACACGCACCGATGCTCAACAAAGTGCATCGTTGGGAGTTTTATACTTTTTAAATGGTTGATGACGATGCGCTCATTAAACTTCAACGCACCAAAAGCGGTGCACAAATGTTCATAAACCGCACCATTGATGTGTTTTGCAAGTTATTTTAATTTTTATGCTTTAATGGTGTGCCTGTTACACGTCAACGCACTACAAAATCAGTGCAAAGAGTTTAACGTAGCACACCATTAAATGTTTTGTTTTCTTTGGAATTTTAAAATTTTTTCACCACTTAACCAGTGTGTTGTGGACATGTCATTGCACTATAAATGATGCATAAGGGTTATGAGAGTGCACCATAGCCTCACTTGGTGTGCATTGGAAAATCCATTTGTGATATCAGTGCACCATTTTCTCATTAACGCGTTGTGATATTGTTGGAATTTGTGATATCATTGTGTATTCTGGTTGTATCATTTCTCTATCTATCTTTGAGGAAGTTATTGGGGTTTTTCACCTTTATGGTTTTCCCCAAGTAAACTCTGTGTCTCTTGTGTGCTTGCATTATTGTGTCCATGATTGATATGCTGTAGATTTGTTGTACATGTTGTTCTCTCAGTTAAGATCCTAGATCCGATTGAAGTAAATTTTGAAAATTTAACATGGTATCAGAGCTAGCCTGAAAGAAAGCATGATATGGCATGTATGACACTTGTTGCACTTACGATGCTAGGCCTTGATATAGCAAAAACCAGTCATCGTAGCAATTTCGCTATAAATCTGTTTTGGCGAAGTTTGTGGATCTGAAACTTTTGCAGGTCGAAGATCAGATCCCCATGTACCTTGTGTCTGTTCGGATATCCACATCATCTATTTCGGGATACATCATCTATTTCAGGATCTTGCATGATCTATTTCAGGATATTATCTATTTCAGGATTCCTATTTCAGGATATGATCTATTTCAGGATTCTGCATGCACAGGCATGCATCCCAGTCACCAGTTTGATGCCTCCAGCACCTTATCCACCTTCTTCTAGCACCCGGGAGCCACCTACCACAGAGTTTTAGCCCTCCTAAGCTGAAAGGCGCCCACTTCTCACCTACTGCCAGAGAAGGGCGCACTTGTTCACCTACCACTGCAGTTCCACTTCAGTTACATTCAGTTAGCTCCGATTCTCCCTGATTTGAGGCTAGTTTCACTCCCGACTGACTGTATCACTTCCGTTTGACCTCCAGTTTGATTAGGTGACTTGTTCTGACTTCAGTTAGCCTCCCATGCGCCCCCACTGAGCCTCCAGATCCTATACCAGTGCTACACACTTCAGTTACATTTATTACACTCAGTTAGACTCAGTTTGACACCTGGATGACTGGTTATTGTGATTGATGAGCACCACCGATGATTGATGAGGACTCCTAGATAGAGTCAAGCTACTCTATTCAGTGATTCGAATGGCCTACTTAGTCAATTCGAATTGCTCATTGACAGATATTGTAATCTATTGTAATTCATTCACCCTTTCTGGGATAGAGAGCACTGCTGCATGTTTTGCACAGTTTTGCACCATATTTTCTATGTTCATCTGTTGTGATTGATTTACTTGTTCATTAGATCTGCTGTGACTAATTTTACATGGTATTAGATCCATTGCAGGGACAAGATCTCTTTTCTACAGGTGTTTATACAAGAAGATTTGACTGAATTGCTAAAAATTGCAAAAAGTTTGGCATGAGATATCTCAAGGGCATTCGCTCCTGTGCATGCAAAGCTTGAAAAATATTCCAATACCACTCGAGAAGCTTGAGTTACCACATAATTCCTGGATCTGATACATTGGACCCATTCAACATTGCTTGAAATCCAATCCCAGGTGTGATGCAACTCTCAAAGGGTGGATTGTTCGACCTTATTGTGGTTGTTTTGATGTGATTTGCAGGTTTATTGTCTCCTTCAAGTGCACTCGCTATTTTCTGCATGCAAGGTTTCCTCCTTCAATTGCATTCGCTATAGTCTGCATGCAAGCTTCCTCTTCATCAGTTGACTCAATCCTTGCAATGGAATACTCTTCTTCAAAGCCTATCCTCACCCCATTCAATTATTTTGATTGGAAAGATGATATGGAGATCATATTACGTTCAAAAGGTTACTACCGAGTCACTCTTGGTCTTGAATTGGAGCCAAACAATGTAGCAGAAAGAACCAAACACTACAACAAGCTTGATGAAGCTTACGGTCTTCTTTGTCTCTCCATCTCCAAGGATATTCACTTCCATCTCAGCGGATTGAAGACTCCAAAAGCCATATGGGAGCAACTTGAAACACTATTCGGCAAGCAGGATGAGCTTAGGGCTTTTCAATTAGAGAATGAATTGATTGGCCTTAATCCTGAGAATTTCGAGACCATCAATGAATTCTTCACAAAATTCAAGAACTTGAACTTGCAATTGAAGAACAGTGGTGTTATCAAAGAGGATAAACAGTTGATCCTCTCCATTCTAAGCAAGCTTGGGAAAGATTATTCGGTATTTGTCTCCACTTTCAATTCCGGTCGGCTAACTACCCCGAATTGGAAGATGCCTACCTTGAATGCCTTCATTGAGTCCGTTACGAAAGAGCATGACAAGTTGATTCAAATGGGGTCCATAAGCTCCAAAGATTCAGCCCTATTTGTTCAAGGACCCAAGATCTCGAATGGTAAAGGAAAGCTAAAGAAGGAGAAGCCCAAATTCGAGCCTCACAAGCAAAAAGACAAAGGCAAGCAAACGGATGCACCATCCAGTTCGAAATCCAAGCAAAAGGGCAAAGAAGGTAACCAAAAATCTAAATGTACTTATTGTAACCGTGGCTTTCATCCCAAAAGTTCATGTATGAAGAAGACTATAGATCAAATGGCCCTCCTTTTGGAAAAGAACAACATAACCCTTCCTGACGGTGCAAGGAAGAAGGATCGGAATGATGATCATGAAAGAGGACAAGCACTCATGGCAACGGTTTCGAAGCCCACTCTCTTGATAGATTCGGGTGCATCAAATCATATGGCTGCAAATATTGATTCTTTTTCCTCATTCGATCCAAACAGCTCCATCCCCATCCATTTGGGAGATGACTCAAAAATTTCTTCAAAGGGCAAAGGTACGATTCATGTAGAACATGGATGCTTTCAGAATGTTCTTTATGTGCCTTCCTTAGCTTCGAATCTCCTTTCTGTGTATCAAATGACACATACTGGTGATCCAAAGAAAGTCACATTCAGCCCTAATACAGTTGAAATTTCTGATATCAAAAGTGGAAGACTAGTTGCGGTTGGAAAGGCAAACCACACTGCAAAATGTTATGAGTTTTCGCACTTTATTCCGCTTGCAAAGCCCATTGCTCTTCGCACACATGGTAATGAGGTTAGTAGGCTTTGGCATGAAAGATTTGGACATCTAAATTATAAGTATTTGCTGCTTCTATCAAATAAATCCATGGTAGATGGGATTCCACAACTCCGTTCCTCGAAGGGAATATGCACCGGTTGCATTATTGGGAAGCACCCCGAGCACAGATTCGACCGCGGCAAGGCTAGCAGAGCCTCTACTATTTTGGGATTGATCCATTCTGATATCAGTGGTCCTCTGCCCCATATGTCATTAAATGGTTCAAGGTATGTTTTGACATTTATTGACGATTTTTCCCGCTTTACATGGGTATTCTTTCTCAAAAACAAGTCAGAAGTGCTTGGAAAATTCAAGGATTTTAAGGCTTCTGTCGAGACCACCACTGAGATCAAGATCAAAGCTCTTAGATCTGATAATGGTGGGGAATATATCAAGTCCGAGTTGCTGCAACTTTGTGCCCAAAGCGGAATCAAGATCCAACATACAGTTCCCTACACACCCCAGCAGAACGGTGTAGCGGAAAGGAAAAACCGGTCACTGAAAGAGATGGCTACATGCATGATTGAATCAAAAGGTTTGGCTGAAAATCTTTGGGCTGAAGCAATCAATGTTGCTGCATATATACAGAACCGAGTTCCACATTCATCCGTGAAAGGTATGACTCCTTTCGAAGCATTCTTTGGTCACAAACCGGATGTGTCAAATTTGAGAGTTTTTGGCTCTACTGCATGGGCTAGAATTCCTTCTGAGAAGAGACGAGCTTTGGATCCACAAAGTATCGAGTGCATATTGATAGGATATGGGGAAGAATCAAAAGCATATAAACTCATGGATATCATATATAAAAAGATATTCATAGAGCGCAGTGTGCAGTTTGAAGAACCACTTCAAGAATTGCAACTAGTTGAGGAGAAAACTGCCGATTCACCGCCTTCACCAGAAGAAGATTCGAGCAGCGATAATGAAGGTATGAGTTCTGATATTTCTGATATTGTAGCAGCATATGATGATCATGACATATCAGGTTCGGAATCCGACCATTCAGATCCCCCTCAGTTACCAAAGTGGGCCCAAAACACTCTACAATCTGCTGGTTCTAGTCTTGGAAATCCTGCTGATCCGAGACGAACAAGAGGAGACTTTCAAAGGGCAGGTATGGCTCTTTCTATTGCTGATCCATTTCTTCCTGAGATTTGTTATTTGATGGTTGGTTCAGATCCCCAATCATACTATTCAGCCCATCGAGATCCGAGATGGAAAAGTGCCATGGATGAAGAGTACAGTTCTCTTCAAAAGAACAATACATGGGAGCTAGTTTCTCTTCCACCTGGAAGAAAATTAGTGAAGTGTAAATGGGTCTACCGTACTAAAGTTTCTGCTGATGGCACTATCAGCAAATATAAATCAAGGTTGGTGGCAAAAGGTTTTTCCCAAGTCCAAGGAGTGGACTACACAGAGACCTTTGCACCGGTTGCAAAGATGGATTCCATCCGCCTTGTTTTAGCTATTGCCGCATCCAAGCACTGGGAGGTGCATCACATGGATGTGAAGAGTGCATTTTTACATGGAGACCTTGCTGAAGAGGTCTATATGCAGCAGCCAGAGGGTTATACATCAGATCCATCATTGGTTTGTAGATTGAAGAAGTCTTTGTACGGGTTAAAACAGGCCCCAAGAGCTTGGTACGCAAAGATGGACTCCTTCCTTCTTTCTCAGAATTTCCAAAGATGCAAATCTGATCCGAATGTCTATCTTCAGCGAGTTAAAGGTAATTTGTTGGTTATTGTACTTTATGTTGATGATCTGCTTATTACTGGTAGCACACTTACTTCAATAAACAAGCTAAAATCTGCCTTAAATCTAGCTTTTGACATGAGCGATTTGGGCTTGCTGAGTCACTTTTTGGGCTTGGAGATAGCTCAAAATTTCGATGGGATCACTATATCTCAGCAAAAATATGCTTCCGACCTGTTATTGAAGTTTAATATGGCTGAATGTAAGGCAGCCCCGTTCCCATTCCTCTCAAGAATCAGTCTTGAGGAGGGAGATTCCACACCGCTTGCAGATTGCAGTATGTATCGACAGTTGATTGGTTCACTACTTTATTTGACACATTCACGGCCTGATATCTCATATGCCGTGAGTGCCGTGTCAAGATATATGCAGCAGCCACATGAGCTTCATTGGCGAGCAGCCAAGCGGATCTTGCAGTATGTGCAAGGTACGAAACAGTTTGGCATACATTATGCTGCAGATTCTGAGCTAGATTTCATTGGTTTTACTGATTCAGATTGGGCAGGTGATAGCATTGATCGGAAGTCCACTTCCGGTTATGTTTTCATGATTGGTCATGGTGCTATTTGCTGGTCCAGCAAAAAGCAAGCAGCCATTGCACTTTCTTCAGCAGAGGCAGAGTATCGAGGGGCAGTCAATGCCTGCATTCAGGCAGTTTGGTTGCAGGGTATTCTTTCCGAGTTTGGTTTTGGTGGCACTACTTCGACTGTCCTATTTTGTGACAATCAAAGTGCTATCAAGATCTCCACAGATCCAGTTCAGTGGTAGAGGACCAAACACATTGAGATTCATATGCATTACATTCGACAGTTGGTGCACGACCGCACCATCATTCTGCAATATTGCCCTACTGATGAGCAAATTGCAGACATCTTCACCAAGAGCTTCACTGAGAAGAAGTTCTCTTACCTCCGTTCACTGTTGGGGGTGAGTTCCATCATGGTGGAGACAGATTGATTCATTATTATGCTTTAGCTTGAGGGGGGGCTTTCTTCCCACTGGGTTTTCCCTCTTTCCTCACTTAGTTTATTTTCAGCATTTTTTGGATTATTGTATTGGGGTGACCTTTGGTCTTAGTTACCAGGGCCCCACATTATTTTAGTTGGCACATCATAGTCTAGCTTGAGGGGGGGTGTTCGGATATCCACATCATCTATTTCGGGATACATCATCTATTTCAGGATCTTGCATGATCTATTTCAGGATATGATCTATTTCAGGATATGATCTATTTCAGGATTCTGCATGCACAGGCATGCATCCCAGTCACCAGTTTGATGCCTCCAGCACCTTATCCACCTTCTTCTAGCACCCGAGAGCCACCTACCACAGAGTTTTAGCCCTCCTAAGCTGAAAGGCGCCCACTTCTCACCTACTGCCAGAGAAGGGCGCACTTGTTCACCTACCACTGCAGTTCCACTTCAATTACATTCAGTTAGCTCCGATTCTCCCTGATTTGAGGCTAGTTTCACTCCCGACTGACTGTATCACTTCCGTTTGACCTCCAGTTTGATTAGGTGACTTGTTTTGACTTCAGTTAGCCTCCCATGCGCCCCCACTGAGCCTCCAGATCCTATATCAGTGCTACACACTTCAGTTACATTTATTACACTCAGTTAGACTCAGTTTGACACCTGGATGACTGGTTATTGTGATTGATGAGCACCACCGATGATTGATGAGGACTCCTAGATAGAGTCAAGCTACTCTATTCAGTGATTCGAATGGCCTACTTAGTCAATTCGAATTGCTCATTGACAGATATTGTAATCTATTGTAATTCATTCACCCTTTCTGGGATAGAGAGCACTGCTGCATGTTTTGCACAGTTTTGCACCATATTTTCTATGTTCATCTGTTGTGATTGATTTACTTGTTCATTACATCTGCTGTGACTAATTTTACAGTGTCCAAAGGACAACCTCTAATTCGTTGTACTTTGCGATTTATGATCTGTACAATATAGGGTTTCTGCCTCTTCCATATCTGAGTCAAAATCAGGTGACCTTGGGAAAAAGGTCATAACTTGGGCTAGGAAGCTCCAAATGAAATTTCATAAAAAGTTACAGGTAGTACATAGACTGTACTATCTCAAGAAACTTTTTCAGAGGCCGAAGTTGAACTAATGACAGGTGGCACGCCATACAAGTTCGCTCTCCTGTATTATCCCATAAACAGATCACATTGTGAAACTTGGAATAACTCTCTCTCAGAGAATCCAATTGAGGTCAAACCTATCGGGATGGAAAGATAATAGGTTGTTCTATCTCAGAAAAAAATTTCAAAGGTATAAGTTGAACCAGTGACACGTGGCACACCGTACAAGTTCACTCTCTTGTATTATCCCATAAACAGGTCACGTTGCAACACTTGGCATAACTCTCTCTCAGAGAATCCAATTGAGGTCAGACCCATCGGGATAGAAAGATAACAGGTCAGGCTATCTCAAGAAAATTGTTCAGATCCTGTGGATTGAAAAGTTTGGAGTTACACCAGAAACAATCAAGTACATATTTCTGTCAAAACAAAATTATTTTTTAGCACCTTCATTCATGGCTTCCAGAATTTAGGGCTTCGGAGAAAGTTGGGATTTCTCTAATCAGAGACAACAGCTGGATACTACTCATCAAAATCAAAATTTAGAGACCAAGATCATATTTTTTGGTTGGGCAGAAGGTCGGGCTTGATCAAACCCCAATTCGGGACTTTGATCGGAAAGATGGAAAATTAGGGCTTCTCCAAAACTTGGAATTTTGGAAATCTGTGACCACGGCTGGAAGCTCCTCAGAAAAATAGAAGCTTAGAGCTTTGAATCAAATATTTTGGTTGGGTGAAGCTTCGGGAAACTCAAACCCTAATTCAGGGTCCTCCCTCGTGAATCCAGAAATCTAAAAGGCAATTTCGAGGGGTGAAACTTTGCAGTTTTCAGATTCTGAATATACCAACTTGATCAACTCATCAAGGCACATATTTCTATCCTTTCAGAAGTTTGAATTTTTGGGGTTTCCTTGACAAACCCTAATCCAGCTCCAGGTCCAGTTCTTGCAAATCAAGTGGATTGGGTTAATCCTAGAAGACGATGAATTGGTCACCTGCATAAGTGAAGAAGTTCCTGTCTCAGAGGGAGATGAGGCTAAGGCCTTCCATAAGAAGATTACAAGCAATCTTGGCAGGTATGGCTTACAGGTATGTTTCATGGTTAATTTTATCATATGTTTGTCTTCATATCATTACAGTACAATCTTGATTAATTACTAGATTTGTCGTATCACCTTAATAAAAGATATTCATTGATTAAGGTTTTGACACTTATGAATGCACTAATGCATTGTGATGTTGTATGAGGTTTATGTTGTTTGCTAACATAAAAGGTACACCAAGAAAGACAAATCATGTTCTACTTCAAGAACATATGATCATGGTGACATGAAGACAAAGATTCATCCATTGTCATGGATCACATAGAAGATCTACTTTCGAGGTATGTATAACTTGGTCCTACAATGGTTAACCTATGAGACATGCAGGTTACTAGCACAAGTCACTGAAGAGAAACAGAAGACATTATGCGGGTATGTTATACATAACTAGCTAGCATGCTAATCCAGGTATGTTTTTCCTATATCAAGCTATAATCCTACCTTGTGTTAGGATCTTATACTATTGTGTTGTTGATAATGATTATTCATGAAGTCATAGGTTTGAATAGTCATGGAAGTATGCATATTGTGTTTCTTACCATAATTGATGATATGACTAACCAGAAGAATCATGAACGTATAGGTTTGAGTAATCACGGGTTTATGCATTGATGATTTAACTAATCAGAAGAGTCCTATGATCAAATAAGAATATGCATGAGTAAAAGAAGACTTCCCTGAAACCTTGAATACTAATGTTTATTATCTGTGAATGATCATGACTATAAATGTTTAAGATTTTTGTGTTTTGATAGTATTAAGATTATACTAATAAATGTGTGATTATGTATGAGACCTCAAGGATAACACAATGATGATACTAATAAGCATGCATAGTGATTAAGGATGGATGTAAGTTCAAGGACAAGTAATCCAGGAAGCAAAGATCAAGAGGGAGCACAGTCGAGTTGTTCCTGCAAGAAAGCAAAGGAGCACACTTCAGTAGTTTCTGTAAGGATGCAGATATTCAGAGGGAGTTGACCATCTTTCTACATTCCACAACAAAAAGGTGTAGAAGAAGCTACTTCAACAGCTCCTGCAAGGAAGCAAAGACTCAGAGGGAGTCCACCCAGCAACCAAACAAAGATAAGTATTTTTAATTATCATTTCTTGCATATTTGTTTGTTTAAATAAAATTGTTCAATGATGTATATGCTCATGTTCCTAGACTTAGGATATGTATTGTGCATATTAGAATGATTGCATTAATGAACAGTATACTACTAATATGCATGTGATGGGTAAGTGGCCTATGGCACTGTACAACATTCCAGTGCTACTTATCTAGAATGAAACCTCTTTGCTAACATGTTGGGAGTAGTGCAAACTCTTACCAATGTTCTAGTAGAGACTGGAAGGCATCTAGAATTTTGTGGAACATGGATAAATGTTGTATTGAAGCATTGGCTAAGATAATTGCATGACTGTATGACATATTTCTTTATGTGTAATAATTTTTCTGAAAATTATGAGATGTTTCTAATCATGCAATTTAACTTGTTTTGTAGAAAAGACCGTATACCTTCACCTACAAAAGAAGGACTACAACATTTGTTCAAGCAACACAATTATCTATTGAAGATATTGAAGTTCCCAGGATACGGGAAGAATGCCATGATTCGTCGATCATGAAGAACGATGTTTGGGATGCGGTCCCAAGAGCCGAAGGGAAGTCTGTTGTGACTTCCAAATGGAACTATCAGATGAAGCATGCTGCAGATGGGAGCATAGAGAAATATAAAAGTGATGAAATAGAAGATACACCAGATGGATTTCAAGACAGCCTTCTTCAATGGTGTAGTCATATATATGTGCAGAACTTGGTAAGATAGACAGCTTTCTATCCAGTTTGGGCTTTACCAAGAGTAAAGCAGATTCCAACCTTTACTACAAGGTTGAGGAAGGCAATCCAGTGATACTACTTTTGTATGCGGATAACCTGTTTGTTACAGGTGAAGATAGATTGATTGCTGACACACAGTGGAAGCTTGTTGCCGAGTTCGAGATGAAGAACTTGGGTATGATGCACTATTTGTTTTTGGCATGGAGGTGTGGAAGAGTGCAGATGGAATCTTCCTTGGACAAGGGAAGTATGCAGTAGAGATCCTGAAGAGGTTCGGGATGATGGATTGCAAGGCCATGGCCACACCTGTGTCATCGAATCTGAAGCTTCTTTGTGATGCTTCATCTGATCCGGTTGATGTCTCTATGTATCGTCAGATGATGGGGTCCTTGATGTACCTGATGAACACGAGACCATATATTTGCTTTGCTGTGAACACATTGAGCCAATTCCTGACGGATCCGAGGAGTGTTCACTTGGTTGCTGTAAAGCATGTTTTGAGGTACTTGAAGGGTACAGTGGATTATGGGCTCAAGTATGAGGCAAATCAAAATTTTAACCTACAGGGTTATGTTGATTGGGCTGGCAGTGCTGCAGATAGGAAGAGCACATCTGGATGTTGCTTCAATATGGGATCAGGTGTGATCACTTGGTTTAGCAGGAAGCAGTCCTGCGTAGCATTGAGTACAGCTGAGGCAGAGTATGTTGCAGCCTATTCAGCTATTTGTGAGGCAGTATGGCTACGGAAGCTACTGTCTGAGTTATTTGATCTCCCATTGGATGCTACTAGTATCTTTTGTGATAACCAGAGTTGTGTGAAGCTGTCCAAGAACCCAATGTTTCATGACAGGTCAAAACACATAGAGATCAAATATCACTATATCAGGGATATGGTGCAGAGAGGAGCTATGAAGCTCCTGTACATTGTGACGGACGAGCAGATTGCAGATGTGCTGACGAAACCACAAGCCAGAGTGAAGTTCGAGTACTTCAGAGAGAGGCTTAGTGTTCTTCGGATTGATGACACTTCGAGGAAGAAGTGATGGACATATTTGCAGAGGCCATTCCAAGCATGTTGGAAGGAGGATCCTTCACATGGCTATGGATGTAAGCGTTGGATGATGAGCATCAGGATGATGCTCCAGTTACTGTTCTGTATATGCATCAGGATGATGTTGGATATGATCAGTTGGATCATTTATATGTATATGTATGTATGCATCATGTTGGATGATGGATATGATCAGTTGGATCATTTATGAATGTACGCATCATGTTGGATGCTGGATATGATCGGTTGGATCATTTGTATGTATTTTGTATATGCATCATGTCGGATGCTTGGATCATGTATCTGTATATGTATCAGGTGGATACATTGTATGATCAGGTAGATCATGTATGTTGATATGTATCATGTATGATCAGGTGGATCATGTATTTGTATTTGTATCAAGTGGATACATTGTATGATCAGGTGGATCATGTATGATGATATGTATCAGGTAGATACTTGGTATGCATCAGGTAGATGCATGATATGATTAGGATGATAATGGATGATGAGCTTCAGGATGTTGCTCCAGATGACTTGCAGTAGGATGTTGCAGTGTTGATGATCAGGATGATCATGTATACATCAGGATGATGTATGGTGAGTATCAGGTTGATACTCTATGGTCGTGGATCAAGTTGTGCAGATGAGCATATAATTTGGCCCTAGGAGATTTGCAGATAGTCTTTTGAGGTTTTTCCTATGGCATATAATTTGGCCCTGGGATATCTGGCAAATGCTCTTTCAAGGTTTTTCTCTGGGAGGACATATAATTTGGCCCTGGGATATTTGCATATAGTCTTTCAAGGTTTTGCCTATGGCATTTAATCTAGCCCTGGGATATCTAGCAAATGCTCTTTTGAGGTTTTGCTCTGGGAGGACATATAATTTGGCCCTAGGAGATCTATAGATAGTCTTTCGAGGTTTTTCCTATGGCATATAATCTGGCCCTGGGATATCTAGTAGATTCTCTTTCGAGGTTTTGTCCTATGGCATATAATATGTCGCTGGGAGATCCGATAGGTTGGGCTGTGTGCCCGTAATAAGTCCTGGGATGCTCTTGCGAGGTTTTTCCATGACCACATATAATCTGTCCCTGGGAGATCCTATAGGTAGAGCTGTGTGCTCATAACAGCTTGAGATGCTCTTGTGAGGTTTTGTGGTGACCACATATAATCTATCCCTGGGAGATCCTATAGGTAGAGCTGTGTGCTCGTAACAACCTAAGATGCTCTTGCAAGGTTTTGTGGTGAGGTCACATATAATATGGCCCTGGGAGATCCTATAGGTAGAGCCATGTGCTCGTAACAGCCTGGGATGCTCTTTCAATGTTTTGTGACGCACGTAATAAGTCCTGAGGTTTCCACAGTATGGCCAGTGAAGACGAAGACCTGCAGGTGGTGGGCCTACATCCAGTATGAAAAAGGACTGGCTCTGTAGAACTTCCTATGACAAGTAGATTTAGAGATTGATTGAGATAGCAGCAGTAGTGACGATGATGATGACTCGATGACGATTATCCAGTGACGATGATCCAGAGAAGAAGACTTGTGCTAGAAGACTTTTGTCGAGAAATACCTTCCTAGTTAAGAGGGAGTGTTGATGTATATGTAACTTCGGAATGTATTTCACATATATGTATATTGTATTCCTATAGAGATGTTATTATTCCTCTATACGAAAGTGTCGTCATTTATATTGTAAGTGTCGTAACTTATACTTGATGGGTTATTAGACCACCTTGTTGGGGTCGGCCCTGTATAAGTCATGTGGGTCAAAGGTTTATTAGACCACCCTATTGGGGGTCGGCCATGTGGGTCAAAGGCTTATTAGACCACCCTAGTGAGGGTCAGCCCATTCAGCATTATGTTAAGTGGTTAAGTTGAGGCCGACCTAGTTGAGTAAAGGTCAAGTCAAGTTAGTGTATAAATAGAGAGTGTGTCTCTCTCATTTTACACATTCTATTCTCTCACTTACACTTGGGAGAGTGGCGCACTTGTGGAGGAGGAGGCTTTGCTGCTAGGAGAATACTATCTCTTGTATTCTGGTTGTATCATTTCTCTATCTATCTCTGAGGAAGTTATTGGGGTTTTTCACCTTTATGGTTTTCCCCAAGTAAACTCTGTGTCTCTTGTGTGCTTGCATTATTGTGTCCATGATTGATATGCTGTAGATTTGTTGTACATGTTGTTCTCTCAGTTAAGATCCTAGATCAGATTGAAGTAAATTCTGAAAATTTAACACTCTGAATCTGGCACATCCATTTCGCGAATTTGATCATCCTTCGTTGGGCCCGAAGTGCCCTTGCTCTTGGTGCTTCTGCGGTCGAAAGGCTCGCTTTTGTCCCAACAACTGAAGTTCACTTAGACATCTCGGGGGAGACTTCACCTCTTTTCTTCCTGATTGTTTGTGCATACACATCTGTCGGTTGCTAGTGAACACTTTTCGTCTTCACCCTCAATGCACCTTGGGTGCTTCCGCTGGAAACAAAATGCACCATCACAACTGTAACATCCCCAAAAATTCACTAAAATTTAAAACAATTTAAGTAACAATAAATGTTGTATCGCTAAGCTAAAAGTGTTATCTCCAACACAACAAACATTGGACAGCGTATATAACAACTCGTAACATTCAAGATTACTTACTAAGAGTTATATTACTTAAGAATCGCATGAAATGTCTTAACAGCTGTTAAAATAAAAGGCGTTTAAGGTTGTAAGTCTTTTATCGTCAAGTCAACGTCGGATAATTAAATAGTGTCTCCATAAGCACTTAACTATTAGTTTGCACAATGTTACTTTTATTCTATAATATATGTGTTGGTTTCCTAGAACTGATCAATCATCTTGTTGAATTGAAGGGGTCCTTAAATACGCCCCGGGGCTTACTTAGCTATTACTAGCTAACGCTCAAAGTTTCTATTTGCATAGCTCAAGTGAGACAAAAGGTTAAGTACTATGCAACGGCTTAGATCTTTTTTAAACGTCCTAAAAGTGTTAACTCTGCATAAATTGTAATGGTAAGAATACCTAGTTTTCATCTATCTTGGTGGACAAGGATACCTATTTGAGACAATTACTGTTTTGCAAGGTATAATGTAGTGATACCTATATGTCGATTTAATACTATAGAAGCATGGTGATATATTTTAATACAAGTTCTCAATCCAAAACTATGGAGAGAACATCGTATTTCTTTACCATTTTGATATTATTTATATTGTACCAATATATGCAATATAATATAACTCTTTGATTATATGTTATAACCTGAGTCGTGAATTACATTATAGTTATGTAATAATTTACAAAACCTTAACACGATACTATATGCACACTATAGAATTGGACCTTGATGCAATTAATCAAAGCTATTGCTATAACTATATGCCGTTGATAATGTTTTAACTTATGGTAATGTTGATGATGGTGGATAATGCGCTGGCGAATCTTCAAACCAGAACTTAGAATTTATGGTGTAGTAAATACGTTGTAGTGGAAGTCTTACTGGAAACCACCGTGGAAACATTCACGTGGTTACACCATAGCTCGTGGTGACAAAGCTCTGTTGTATGAAACCCTACCTGTTGAGCTGTATAAAGATTGTTCTATGTGGATTATGTGATGACACACACCGGGATTTGATCGTTGAAGTTTTAAATGCTTATTAATGGATTTTGGTGATCATATACAATCCACATATTGTGGCAAGGTTTACATCGTTGATCTCTTGTTGATCTTGGTTCTTAGGTTTCACTCCCAACTGCATTGGTATGCCAACCTTCACACCACTCGGGCCATTATGCGAGAAGTGAGGGTGAGGCCGCCAGCTCCCTATCCTTCAGGGTTTGCAGTCCGGTCGAGGTTTCCTCCAGAGGTTTGGATGCCTCGACCTGCTATGACCAGGGTTTTTAAGATGAAAGGAGTATGTACAAGTCTCAGCCTTACCGAGACTCGATGGTGAGATCTTCTCCCAAGCTGTAAGTGTAGAAGGGTTTAGGTTTTTCAGTGAGCTTCGTCATTTGTGACAGGTCTTTGAGTTTTCTTGGAAACGATGTGGGAACTTCCTTTATAGTTCATATATGTTGACGCAGCCAGAATACTCCATCGTGCTTCAGTATTTGCAGGTGAATAATGTTCACTTATATACTTTGTAGCAGGTTTTACAATAATGTCTTTTTGTTTCTCTTATTTCATTTTTGAAATCTGTTAACCTGTTCGTAATGTCTTTCATGGTAGGTTCCTATCTTGGCAAAGTGTTGGAGATGGCCAAGAAGAAAAAGGGTGCTTAAGGTTCGAGTAAGCCTCGAAGATATCCCAAGGTGTACATACTTGGTTTTTCCTTCAATGTAATGACGGTCTTTAAGCCATAAGACAAGATGTTGAGATTTTTAAGCCAAAAGGCAGTGTTTGGATTTTTGGAGGGTTTACTCCTGAGCCCATAGGGTTCTTGTTGAACTTCCAACGATTTCTTAATGTTGTTGTAATGTATTTTGTTTTTGAGCTTGGAATGCAAGGAACTGTTTCGTAACGTTTGTTTTTGGGATTCAAAGTCCAGGTGTAATTATTTTGTCAAGTAGACAGTTGTAATAAATAATGTTTGGCATCACGATCGTGTATTGTAAAGTTTTGAAAGATAAGAATGGTTTAGGGTTGGGCCCATCTCTTATGTCAAAGAGTTAATAGTTTTTGGTTAAGCTTTCAACACGTCATATGACTAGCTATAACCCTTCTGTAAAGTGTTGTACTTTGTTTTGTTAAGGGTTTCGATCTAAGGATTTGATCCATTCGATCGTTTTCATAATATGAAGGATTTCAAAACTTTGAAAGGATATGAGGCTGTAAACCTAGGGTTTGAACTATGTAGAAATCAAAACTCAGTAATCGTGTTTAAATTTTGTAATCGACCTATGGCAATCTAGTGAAATGATAAGATGCTTTTAAATTTACGAGAGCATGGATACTGTTCTCTACTATGATAATAGTATTTGGTTTGTTTGAAGAATTCGATGTGGTTACTATTATGATATTCAGCCTATATTAGACATGTTTATATGATATAAAAGATGATACGAGAAGCCTGTTCATAATATATGTGGTGTTTACTAAATGAAAAGAATCCATTTATATAGTATTTTTTTTTAAAGACTATTTTTACTATTATTTGAAAAGAAGATACTTTCGATACTATTGTTGTTTATAACCAATGATAGGGTTTATTTAATAAGCATAAATAGTGAGGTATTTAGGAAAGTTGTATTTTCTGTTTACAATTCTAAATGGTCTATTTAGATAAAAACAATAATACAAAACTGAAAATGATATAACTTTGTTTATAAAATAATCATTTAATTTTATCCAATGCATATGATCATTCTGATCTACTCTAATTATCCTTTCCTGTAATACAGTATGGCATTGTTTACAGTGTGTGGAAAAATGTAGGAAAGTAATTTTATAATCAATCATTCTATCATTTTAACTACATCATTTATACTGCATTTTATTTCATCAGTATAATTTATAGAAGTAAAATATTCACTAACTAAGGCAGAATATCTTAGATTAAATGGGAAGAGTTGATAACAAATGCATTCTTATTTAATTTACTAACATGACAGAAGTAAATAAGATAACACAATATGAACCTGGAATAGTAGAAGAAGAAACAAACAACCAAAGGACCCCGTTCCACCCATTCAATCTCCTGAAGACAACCAAGCTACTTTCCTTAGGACCCTCGATCTTGTTCACTGAACCAATAGGACGAAGATGTTGTGTGGATTAATGGAATAAATTCCCTTGCAACTCAGCAGTAGTACTTAGCAAAAGCGCTTCCTGCCTTTAGCAATATTGAACTCGGCAATGTGGTTGCACTAGTTCAGAATGCTATCTTATTTCCCTCAAACACTTCTAACTTTCCCCTCATCAAATCTCTTGTGCACAAAAATTATCACAAGGTAAGAATGAACAGCCCTCTGTTGAATTTGATGGGTAGATAAATAGCATGCCTAGGTCTTTTGGTCAGTTTATTTTAGTAAATGAACCACCTACTCAGTTCCACTTTCTTGGGGAACATGACCATAAAAGTAGGGAAGTTTCCCCCTACAACAGTTAGAAGTGAGTTGAGGATGCTGCCAAATGTCAGGTTTCTCTCCACCACGGTCCATTCCCCCTAGTGGGTCACTGAACACTCATTCAACAATCTCCGTTGGATGTTTGTCTGCACTTTTATTTATTTATAATAAAATATTCAAAGTAATTAATTACAGTCATCCTTGACCCCACTTGGTCAATAGTCATAAAAATTTATAATAAAAATAAAACATAATGTTTTCTCAATAACATAAAATGTCTAGAACTTAGGTATGTGACAAACACCCCCTCTTAAGTTCAACATCGTCCTCGATGTTTCTTTATTCATCATCCTCTCGTTCCTCCTGGAACAACATTGGATATGCCACCCGCATATCACTTTCCAGTTCCCAAGTAGCTTCGTCCAGACTAAGGTGCTTCCACTGCACCTTAACCTGTCCAATAATACGATTACGAAGCAAAATTTTCCTCTTGTCAAGGATACAGTCCGGTTCCACCAGAAAATATCCTTCTGGTTCCACCTGTACATCATTCCAATTTATAACATGAGTAGCATCATGCACATACTTTTTCAAAAGAGAGATGTGAAATACGTTATGTGCTTTAATATTTGGTGGCAATGCAAACTGATATGCCACTGGTCCTATCCTGGACAAGATTTCAAAAGGTCCACAATACCTCGGTGTTAACTTAGAACAGCTTCCCAATATTAGGGAACTCTTCTTAGGTTTTACCTTTAGGAACACATGTTCACCAACTTGAAACTCTTTCTGAGTTCTTTTCAGATCTTCCTGACTTTTCTATCTACCTTGTGCAATTTTCAAATTGCCTTGAACCTGTTTCACGGTTAGTTCCATTTCTCTTAACAAATCAGGTCCTAGCATTAACCTGTCAACTAGATTACTCCAAGAGATAGGAGTATTGCATTTTCTGCCATATAAAATTTCAAAGGGACTAAGCTTTGCAAAATCCTGATAATGGTTATTATAAGCAAATTCAGCAGGATGCAAATAATCCTCCCATTTACCTGGTTGATCTCTAACATACAATCTTAACATATCCTCAAGAATTTGATTAACTCTTTCAGTCTGCCCATCTGTTTGTGGGTGAAATGATGTATAGAAATTTAAAGTAGTATCTAAACCTTTAAACAAAGATTTCCTGTAAATTTCAAGTCTCTATCAGAAATGATAACTTTCGGAATACCATGCAAACGAAAAATCTACTTCATAAAAATTTCAGCAATGTTAGCAGCCTTGTGAGTTGCCTTAACAGGTATAAAGTGGGTTGATTTGCTGATCTTATCCACTACTACCATTATGGAATCATTCTGTTTCTGATTTTTAGATAAACCAGTAATAAAATCAATACTAATTATGTCCCACTTCCAATCTGGAATAGGTAGTGGCTGCAACAAACTAGCTGGGTGTCGGTGTTCATCCTTTACCTACTGACACTCTATACACCTAGCAATATATTCAGCTACTTCACTTTTCATACATGGCCAAAAATAATCTTTTCTCAGCATGGTTATCATTTTCTGATAACCAGGATGTGCTGAGTATGGACTTTTATGTAATTCATTTAAAATCAACAACTTAATTTCAGTAACATTAGGCACATAAAGGCTGTTTTATACAGCAGTGACCCTCTTTCATCAATTCTGTAATCCTTTATACAATTTTCAGCATTATCTTCAGTAATTTTATTAAGTAAATTATGATACTTTACATCCATTCCGATTCTTTCCTTAATCTGATTTTCCAGATCATATTTATATGTGTTGATTGTTGAAACAAAACTTATTTTTGCGTTTCTACGTAATGCATCAGCAACCTTATTTTCTTTTTCTTTTAAGTGTTGAATCTAGAAATCATACTCGCTAAGGAAAGCTATCCACCTAGCTTGCCTTGCATTCAAATTCGGTTGATCCAACAAGTATTTTAATCCTTTATTATCAGTGATTAAGATAACTTTTCGTCCAATTAAATGATGTCGCCACATTCTTAATGCATGTATTACAGCAGCTAACTCAAGTTCGTAAGTTGCATAATTCTTCTCATGAATCTTTAACTTTCTAGATTCAAATGCAATCGCATGACCTTCTTGTGTTAAGACCTCGCCAAGTCTGTCATTGCATGCATCTGTGCATACTATGAAATCCTTGTTAGGATCAGCAATTTTTAAAATAGGTGTTGTTGTTAATAACTATTTTAGTTTCTTAAAGCTTTCTTCACATTTTTTATCCCATAAAATTTCTTACCTTTCTTTTGTAAAGACGTTATAGGATTTGCTATTCTAGAAAATCCTTCAATAAACTTATGATAATAACCTGTGATTCCCATAAAAGATCGTACTCATGTTACGTCTTTCAGGGCAAGCCATTCATTAATTGCTTTTATCTTGTCTAGGTCTACTGCAATCCCATCCTTGGATATTACATGCCCTAGGTACTGTATTTTATCTTTATAAAAATCACATTTGCTAAACTTAGCGTAAAGTTGGTGTTCCATTAACACTTGTAGAATTATCTTTAAATGTTCGTCATGTTCCTCTTTTGTCTTAGAATAAATTAGGATATCATCAATAAATACTACTACAAATTTATCCAAGTACTTATGTAATACGTTGTTCATTAAACACATGAAGACTGCTAGAGAGTTGGTCAGCCCGAAGGGCATAACCACGAACTCGTAGTGTCCATAGCGAGTTATGAACGCAGTCTTAAAGATGTCCTCATCTTTAATCCTAAATTGATGGTAACCTGACTTTAAATCTATTTTAGAGAATATCATTGCACCGCGCAGTTGATCAAATAGATCGTCAATGCGGGGCAAAGGATACCTGTTCTTTTTGGTAATTTTATTAAGATGACGATAATCTATGCATAAACGCATAGTTTCGTCCTTCTTTTTAACAAAAATTACAGGTGCTCCCCATGGGGACACGCTGGGTCTTATGTAATTTTTATCAATTAATTCTTTAAGCTGTGACTTAAGTTCATTAAGCTCCAAAATGTTCATTCAGTAAGGAACCTTTGAGTTAGGTACTGCTCTCGGTATTAATTCAACAATGAAATCTAACTCTCTTTTCGAAGGTATTCCTGGAATCTCTTCCGGGAATACATCCGAAAATTCTGTCAGAATCGGTATGTCTTCCAATTTTAACTTATCTTCCTTAGTGGACTGTTCATCATTAATTATATTGACAGCAAACAATTTACACCCTTTACGAACAGCCTTCTTAACTTGTAAAGCATAAATTTGTCTAACAGATATATTTCTAGGAATCCCTTTTATTGTTACAGTTCCTAATGCATCATTCAAACAAGTAAAAATCTTTTCAAAGCAATTCAATACAAATCTATGCTTTTCTAACCAATCCATTCCAATCAGAATGTCATAAGAACCTAAAGGTAACACATTCAGTTTAACATCAGTCCTAAACTGATTCATCAACATTTCACAATCTTTTACATAATCTGTTACCTTTCTTTTCGTGCCAGTAGCTAATTGAACCAACCATGATTTATCAAACTTATCTATTTTCAGATTGCAACATTTAACTAAATCAAGTGAAATATATCTAAGACTTGCCCCTGGATCAATCAAAATAGAAACAGGTTTATCTTTTAACATACCTTCCACTTCAACCATGGAAGTTTGGTGATCTGCTTGCCTATTCTGCAAAGCTGCATTTATCCGGGGCATCTCCCTTTCTAAGTCACCAACATTAGCCTCCTCTTGTATAGCATGTATGTTGTTGATAGCCTTCTTTCTGAGTGGACAGTTTGATGCATAGTGAGGTCCTTGGCAGTCCCAACATTTAACAGGTTCTTTCTATTCATTATTTTTAACAAAATTCTTAGGTGGATCACAGTTCCTTGCAGCTGTAAATTTTGACTGTGTATTACTTGTTGTATTATTTCCTAGAAACTTTCTGTTAGAATAATTACGTGAATTATTATTCCCAAAATTACGATTAAAGGAAAATTGCTTCTTCCTTTGCTCAAAGTTGTTAGGCCCTTTTGCTTTCCAGCTTGGTATGCCTTCTCTTCTCTTATTCTGTTCATAACAGATGTTCGCCTTTCTCATGGCCTCTTCAAGAGTTTGAGGACTATCATATTCAATTATGTCTTTTATGTGAGAGGGCAAACAACTTAGGCTTTTCTTCAATGAAATAAGGCACATACCTTAATAAATTAAAAAATTTGCAACACAACTCTCTCATATCCATGGAACCTAGCTTTAACTCATAAAACTCCTTAGCTCGTTCCTCATAATACTGTTCTGACAGAAATTTTCTTTGAAAATATTTCTTAAAATTAATCCAATTTACACTTTTCTCTTTTAAACCTTTAACTCGTTTCAAATCTTGCCACCAGATGTCCGCTTTTCCAGTTAAGTTATAAATTGCCATTTTAGTCTTCAGATGACTTGAGTAATTGTAAATCTGGAAATACTTATTCATTTCGGACAGCCATGCTTCAGTTGTCTCACTCTTTTCTGTTTCTCCATTAAAATTTGGTGGTTTGATCTTTTTAAACTCACCAAAAATTTCTTCATAAGGTCTGTACTTCTTTATGTTGGGGTAGCAGTCACTGTCACTACTATCACTAGAGTACTTATGCTTTTTCTTGTATGCCCTTACATCAAATTCAGAAGATGAAATGCTATCATAATCAGTTAATTTATCTTTTTATCCTTACGTTGATAGGACATTGTTTCAAATTCAACCTTATTTTTTGTTTCATTATCTTGATCATTTTTATGAAGATTATTCAGCAGGATGTGATTCAGCTCCTCTTGAGCTTTCAGGATTCGTTCGTTTTCTTCCTTAACTATTTTTCTCTCAATTTTTAAATCTTTTACAATCCTTAATAATTCAGAGGAATTATCATTCAGTTCGACAAATAAATTTTATGTATTAATGTGTCATTGTTCTTTATTAATCTATCCGTTATTAAGGAACCTGTCCTCAGCCGACTCTGTTGGTCCTTCCATACCTGCAGACTTAAATTATAAAATGTTGAAACTGAAAACGAAATAATTTAAATCGGTAATTTGCAATTCTGTTAAAGGTTTCCATTTGTGCGCATGAGCCACTTCAGGCCTAGTATTTGAACTTGCGCTCTGATACCACATGCAACATCCCCAAAAATTCACTAAAATTTAAAAAAAAATAAGTAACAATAAATGTTGTATCGCTAAGCTAAAAGTGTTATCTCCAACACAACAAACATTGGACAGCGTATGTAACAACTCGTAACATCCAAGATTAGTTACTAAGAGTTAGATTACTTAAGAATCGCATCAAATGTCTTAACAATTGTTAAAAGAAAAGGCGTTTAAGGTTGTAAGTCTTTTATCGTCAAGTCAACGTCGGATAATTAAATAGTGTCTCCATAAGCACTTAACTGTTAGTTTGCACAATGTTACTTTTATTCTATAATATATGTGTTGGTTTCCTAGAACTGATCGATCGTCTTGCTGAATTGAGGGGGTCCTTAAGTACACCCCGAGGCTTACTTAGATATTACTAGCTAACGCTCAAAGTTTCTGTTTGCATAGCTCAGGTGAGACAAAAGGTTAAGTACTATGCAACGGCTCAGATCTTTTTTAAACGTCCTAAAAGTGTTAACTCTGCATAAATTGTAATGGTAAGAATACCTGGTTTTCATCTATCTTGGTGGACAAGGATACCTATTTGAGACAATTACTGTTTTGCAAGGTATAATGTAGTGATACCTATATGTCGATTTAATACTATAGAAGCATGGTGATATATTTTAATACAAGTTCTCAATCCAAAACTATGGAGAGAACATCGTATTTCTTTACCATTTTGATATTATTTATATTGTACCAATATATGCAATATAATATAACTCTTTGATTATATGTTATAACCTAAGTCATGATTTACATTATAGTTATTTAATAATTTACAAAACCTTAACACGATACTATATGCACACTATAGAATTGGACCTTGATGCAATTAATCAAAGCTATTGGTATAACTATATGTCGTTGATAATGTTTTAACTTATGGTAATGTTGATGATAGTGGATAATGTGTTGGCGAATCTTCGAACCAGAACTTAGCATTTATGGTGTAGTAAATACGTTGTAGTGGAAGTCTTATTGGCAGTCACCGTGGAAAAATTCATGTGTTTACACCATAGCTCGTGGTGACAGACCTCTGCTTTAGGAAACCCTACCTGCTGAGCTATATAAAGATTGTTCTATGTGGATTATGTGATGACACACACTGGACTTTGATCGTTGAAGTTTTAAATGCTTATTGATGGAGTTTGGTGATCGTATACAGTCCACATATCGTGGTGAGGTTTACACCGTCAATCTCTTGTTGATCTTGGTTCTTGGGGTTTCACTCCCAACTACATTGGTATGCCAACCTTCACACCACTCAGGCCATTATGCGAGAAGTGAGGGTGAGGCCGATCGGCTCCCTATCCTTTAGGGTTTGCAGTCCAGTCGAGGTTTCCTCTGGAGGTTTCGATGCCTTGACCTGCTATGACCATGGTTTTTAAGATTAAAGGACTATGTACAGGTCTCAACCTTACCGAGACTCGATGGTGAGATCTTCTCCCAAGCTGTAAGCGTAGAAAGGTTTATGTTTTCAGTGAGCTTTGTCATTTGTGACAGGTCTTTGAGTTTTCTTGGAAACGATGTGCGAAATTCCTTTACAGTCTGTATACATTGACGCAGCCAGATTACTCCATCGTGCTTCAGTATTCGCAGGTGATTAATGTTCACATATATACTTTGTAGCAGGTTTTACGATAATGTCTTTTTATTTCTCTTATTTTGTTTTTCAAATATTTTAACATGTTCGTAATGTCTTTCATGGAAGGTTCCTATCTTGGCAAAGTGTTGGAGATGCCGAGAAGAAAAAGGGTGCTTAAGGTTCGGGTAAGCCTCGGAGATATCCCAAGGTGTACATACTTGGTTTTTCCTTCAATCAAATGACGGTCTTTAAGCTATAAGGCAAGATGTTGAGATTTTTAAGCCGAAAGGCAGTGTTTGGATTTTTGGAGGGTTTTACTCTTGAGCCTATAGGGTTCTCGTTGAAATTCCAACGATTTCTTAATGTTGTTGTAATGTATTTTGTTTTTGAGCTTGGAATGCAAGGAACTGTTTCGTAACATTTGTTTTTGGGATTCAAAGTTCAAGTGTAATTATTTTGTCAGGTAGACAGTTGTAATAAATAATGTTTGGCATCACGGTCGTGTATTGTAAAGTTTTGAAAGATAAGAATGGTTTAGGGTTGGGCCCATCTCTTATGTCAAAGAGTTAATAGTTTTTGGTTAAGCTTTAAACATGTCATATGACTAGCTATAACCCTTCTGTAAAGTGTTGTACTGTGTTTTGTTAAGGGTTTCGATCTAAGGCTTTGATGCATTCGATCATTTTCATAATATGAAGGATTTCAAAACATTGAAAGGATATGAGGCTATAAACCTAGGGTTTGAACTATGTAGAAATCAAAACTTTGTAATCGTGTTTAAAGTTTGTAATCGACCTATGGTAATCTAGTGAAATGATAAGATGATTTTAAATTTACGAGAGCATGGATATTGTTCTCTACTATGATAATAGTATTTGGTTTGTTTGAAGAATTCGATGTGGTTACTATTATGATATTCAGCCTATCTTATACATGTTTATATGATATAAAAGATGATACAAGAAGCTTGTTCATAATATATGTGGTGTTTGCTAAATGAAAAGAATCCATTTATATAGTATTTGTTTTTTTTTAAAGACTTTTTTTACTATTGCTTGAAAAGAAGATACTTTCTATACTATTGTTGTTTATAACCAAAGATAGGGTTTATTTAATAAGCATAAATAGTGAGGTATTTAGGAAAGTTGTATTTTCTGTTTACAATTCTAAATGGTCTATTTAGATCAAAAACAATAATACAGAACTGAAAATGATATAACTCTGTGTATAAAATAATCATTTAAATTTATCCAATGCAGATGATCATTCTGATCTACTCTAATTATCCTTTCATATACTAGAGTACGGCACTGTTTACAGTGTGTGGAAAAATGCAGGAAAGTAATTTTATAATCAATCATTTTATCATTTTAACTACATCATTTATACTGCATTTTATTTCATCAGTATAATTTACAGAAGTAAAATATTCACTAACTAAGGCAGAATATCTTAGATTAAATGGGAAGAGTTGATAACAAATGCATTCTTATTTAATTTACTAACATGACAGAAGTAAAGAAGATAACACAATATGAACCTGGAACTATAGAAGAAGAAACAAACAGCCAAAGGAGCCTGTTCCACCCAACCAATCTCCTGAAGACAGCCAAGCTACTTGCCTTAGGACCCCCGATCCTGTTCACTGAACCACTAGGACGAAGATGCTGTGTGGATTAATGGAATAAATTCCCTTGCAAGTCAGCAGTAGCACTTCCTGCCTTTAGCAATATTGAACTCAGCAATGTGGCTGCACTAGTTCAGAATGCAGTCTTATTTCCCTCATACACTTCTAACATTCCCCTCATCAAATCTCTTGTGCACAGAAATTATCACAAGGTAAGAATGAACAGCCCCCTACTGAATTTGATGGGTAGATAAATAGCATGCCTAGGTCTTTTGGTCAGTTTATTTCAGTAAATGAGCCACCTGCTTAGTTCCACTTTCTTGGGGAACATGACCATAAAAAGTAGGGAAGTTGCCCCCTGCAATAGTTAGAAGTGAGTTGAGGATGCTGCCAAATGTCAGTTTGCTCTCCACCACAGTACATTCCCCCTAGTGGGTCAGTGAACACTCATTCAACAGTCTCCTTTGGATGTTTGTCTCCAGATTTATTTATTTATAATAAAATATTCAAAGTAATTAATTACAATCATCCTTGACCCCACTTGGTCAATAGTCATAAAAATTTACAATAAAAATAAAAAATAATGTTTTCTCAATAACATAAAATGTCTAGAACTTGGGTATGTGACAGCAACCCTCGAATCTCACTTCTTTACTCTGCAACTTTCTTAGAATCGCGCATTCGGCTCAATGACTCTCACTCATAATGCATAAGACTTAATGATGCTATCGATCCAGTTGTTTGGGTATTTATAACTTAACTTGCTCATTCCTCGTCCATCTTGTCATCCTTGAACACTGAGTACCCAATCATTCATCAAATATTTCACTGATTTACCAAATTATGTGATCAAGTGTGTCATCATCATCCTTCGCCGCCTTCCATCGATGCTTAGTTGTTGTAATTATGATATGATTTGACTCCCACGTACTAAACGTAGACAAGCGTCTATCCTTGTCGCTTACCTCTTATTTTGCTATTGTTTCATCGACAGACCTAATGTTGTCAACATATTTCCAACCTTTAATCATCGTCATCATTTTTTATTTTTATTTTTAATGCGAACCCTGTCTCAGTCACTATGCGAATGACTATGGTGATAGGGCTTCAGTCGGATTCCATTCACTAGATTTGTCAACAGTGTCCCATCTAGCTTTTGTAACTACGTTGCACCTTCGTTAGTAATAATATTGATAAAATAAGGACCCAACCAATGCATTTGCAGCTTACCTGGGTGCTTCGTAAATTTACTGTCATACAGCAGCACCATATCTCCACGTTGGAAGTGCTTTGCTTTGACATGACGATCATGCCAAGCCTTATGGCAATCCTTTTCTACCTGTTGGTGGAACCCTGCGATAAACCTGTCCTTATCAAGCTATACTAGCTGCGCCAACCATTCTTCAATTGCTCCATTGTCACACATTCTTTTTGTTGTTGCGATGCGCAAACTTTGGACAATATACTCCATTAGCATCACCACTTTTTATTAGTAAACTAACTTGAATGGAGTCTGTCCTGTCAATCGTTTACAAGTCATTCTGTAGGCCCACAGTATTACTGGAATCTTCAAATCCCATTCATCGCGGTTTGTGTTACATACCTTTGTGAGCACATGCTTCAATACTTTGTTCAATGCCTCCACTGTACCGTTCGCCTGCGGGTGATATGAGGTACTCTTTCGATGTTGAATTTGGAATTCTTCCGTCATGGCCCTGATAGTTTGGTTGACGAAGTGAGTACCTTGGTCACTGATCAGTATATTTGGGCACCCAAACTTGGTGATGACATTATCAAATAGAAATATTGCCGCCGTCACAGCCCTTCAATCCTTTACTGGTGTAGCTTCAGCCCATCGCATCAAATAATCAGTCACAATAATTATATATCGCAACCTTATTCTTTTTCCTGGTGGGTTGATAGGTCCCACGAATTCAACCTCCCATTTGTCCAAAGCTTTTAGTGTTAGTTGAGGTACTGTCGACATTTCATCCTTGTGCGATGGTTTTCATGTTCTTTGGCATACATCGTAGCTCTTTGCGTAATTTGCAGCATCTCCATGCACTATCAGCCACCATAGTCCAGCTCTAAGTATCTTTCTAGCAGTGGCACACCCTTTATAGTGTCCTACTGCGATCTCATCATGAGCTTATGATAATATTCTTTCTTGTTTATGAGGAAGGACATATCAGTGAAGGATTTTGTCTGGCCCCATTTTGTAAAGTTAACCTACAATTAGCTGAAAGTTGGCATCCCTCATAACTAGCTCCTTTTTCTAGCTGGTATTCAATCCTTCTGGTGCACATCCTATATTCAAGAACTCAATGATTTGTTCATAATGGTCATTGACCATTCCAATTCAAAATAATTTCGCATCTAGTAAGCCTTCGTCAATGCTTCGGGGTTCATCTCCCGACTCAATTCAGGATAGGTGATCAGGCCCTGCAGTCAATCGTCCTGGTTTCACAATGATCTCAAAGTCAAATTCTTGGAACAACAATAACCAATGACAAATCTTTCACCCCAACACAGGCTTGTTGACCAAATATTTCAGTGCAGAGTGGTCAGTAAACATCTTGAAATGGCCTCCAAGTAGGTAGTGGCAGAATTTTTGTAGTGCATAGACCATTGCTAGCCCTGGGCCTTTCTGTCGTCGCATAGTTTTTCTCTGCCGTGCACAGCTTCCTGCTTGCGAATGCGATTAGATGATAGATCTCTCCTTCTCCTACCTAGGCCAATATTACTCCTAGTGCGACTGATGACATGTCCATGTGAACATGGAATTCTTTTGTCCAATCGGGAAAAACTAATATTGGTGTTGTGACCATCTTCACTTTCAGTATATCAAGGCTCTTCTGGCACTCTTCATTCCCCTCGAACTTCACATCCTTTTTTAACAGTTTTTCCATTGGCATTGTGATTGTCGCATACCCTCTGATAAACTTTCTGTAATACCCAGTATGTCCCAGTGTCGCCCTTAATTGCTTCATTGTCTTCGGAGGTGGTAAGTCGACAATAATTGCAATATTTGTTGGGTCAACCAACATCCCTTCCTTGCATGCAATATGTCCTAACAGAATCCCAAATGGAGCACAGAAGATGCACTTCTTCAAGTTTAGCGAAATTTGATGTTGTCTACATCTCTCCAACTTCAACCTCAAATTCACAACATGGTCCTTCACCAGGCCATACACGGTCCAACCATCCATATATACTGCGAGGAATTTATGAATGAAATATTTGAATGCAGCAACAACTAATCTTGACAAGATCGCCTGGGTGATTTTAAGACCGAATGGAATCATTATGTATTGAAAACAACCCCATTTTGTTACGAAGGTTGTCTTATGTTGATCCTCCTTCGCAATCTTTATTTGATGGTATCCTAAGAATCCATCTGTGAACGAATATATATCCTGACCTCCAACTCCTTCTAGCACTCCGTTAGTGAATGGTGTCAAGAATGGATCATGCAGACATGTGTCATTCAGTTTCCTTAGGTTGACACAAATCTTGATTTCGCCAGTCTTCTTATCTTGGACAACCATCGTACTAATCCATTCAGATTCTTCTACTGGCTCTATGATACCTGCATCCAACATTCATTCTATCTCTGCTTTCACTCACTCCTTGTACCTGGGATTCAACCTATAGGGTCGCTGCTTTACTGGCATCACATCATATTTCAGTGGAATCTTCATTTCACCCAGTTCCCTGGAAATACCTTTCATTTCTGAAAATTTCATCGGGAACGGATCTTGAAACTCGTGTAGTAGATCAGTGACTTTTGCGATTGTCACATCATCCAAATAATCTCCTATTCTTGTGAACTTGGGGTCTACCTCTGAACCAATATTAACCTTTTTGATTCACAGTAACTATTGGAATTTGTCGAAGGGCATCTCTAGTGCTTCGACATCCCAGCTTGCTTCTGAATATGGTACATAAACAACTCGTGGATCATCCTCTTCATCACGTCCTCCCGTTACGTTGTATCATTCCAACAACATTTTCGGTGTCGCAGTCCACTGTAATCCCATTGGTTTTTCTGTCGGGACTGCTTCCAGTACCTTCTCGCAAATCTCCTGTAGCTCACTATGGATAAAGGGGTTTTCATCCGAGAAGCTGAAAGTCCGGCTAAAGTTAATAGTTATCTCTTCCCATGTAATTGTTCAGTGTCACAATTATGTTGCGATATACCAACTCCACGGTACCTCATCCAATGTATGGATGAACGCATGTACCCATTCCTGTTTTGGTCACACTCCACATGCACTTTGACACTCCTCCAACTGGTCCCTTGGGTCACTCCATCCATTGTATTTGCATCTGCAGTACCCTTCAATTTCACTGAATCTGACTTCCATTAGTTGTCGACATAGCGACTAGTTTGTTATCGTCGACTTGTGCGTTGCCCACCATCGTGCTAGTGTAGCCTTTAATGATTCCTCCATTACCAGCAGTATCTGCGGTGCTGCTACTCTTTCTTCAAATTTAGTGATAAAATCAGTCATATTAGGCAAACCCTCGTATGTTGGAAGTTCACATACTTCTGTCGCCACCCATCTCAGTGATTGGGTGATTTGTGCGCACCTCCTGAATGATACTTCGTGTAGTCGATTATGCCAATTCTCGAGTGCTTCATCGGAGTCTGACAATGCTGAGCTAACGCTTCACCACCCCAATTCTCCATCAGTGGTGGGATTGATGAAGTCCTCTGAGATGTTCTAAACATTGTCCCATCCTTCTGTGAATTCGTCCCACATTGGCTCGACATACCTCTGCCCTTCTAATGGATCAAGTGGGGCAACGACCCTCATGTCGATGTTCTCAAATGACATTTTTTGTTTCTTAAAGTTGATCACAACTTGATTCTCCATTGCCCAGTCTATCCCTAACAACACCGGATAGGGGCTTGTGTTATCAACTATTTCTATAATGTCGAAGTCTACGTACGTCTTTAATCCCTCTATTTCAACTAGGATGTGACATAATCGACCAATGGGTGTGACCTTGCTTTGATTTTCTAGTCGAATCTGTATGGGGGACCATGCCAAGTGCGGTTTCCCCATTGTCTCCCATGTCTGTTTCGTCAAGATATTTACATATGATCCCAAGTCTAGATTAATAGAGTCAATGTCGAATGCAACAATTTGTGCATTCATCCTCATTTCTGTCCCTGTCTTCTTCCTGTGCAGTCGATTTACTGTCCGAACCTGTCGTCCGTCCTCCTGTCGGTGTAGTAGGCTGGCTATCTCTGCTAGCGCATCCTGGTCTTTCTCCAGTTCCAAACAACTTTCTAGGAAGGCCCTCAAGGTGTTAATCCTTCCAGGTGGTCTCTATGAGTTTGTCGTATCGAATACCGATGGCATCTCATGGCCAATAGGTGGCAACTTCATCCGTCGCATTGTCTCTTACTCTTCTAAAAAGGTCTCCCTTTCTGCTTCCACATCAAATCAGACGTGTTTCCTTGTTGTCAGTCGAACACTAGGTTGTGGCTTGTCTTCCCCTGTCGCAGCCCCTCCTATAGTCACTATTGCAACATTCATCGGTCGACCTTATCTCCGCTGAGATCTTCTGTACATTCGTAGGTGGATTTTGATTTTTATTTGGATTCGGTTGAGGTTGGAATGGATTTTTAATTTGCCATTTCGCAATAAACTAAGGACATTTCTCAATATTGTGGTCCACTACGCTGCAATAAGTACACTACGGAAACCGAGTTCGGATAATCCCTTTGATAATGTCCGACCTGACCACAATTATAGCATACAACTGGCCCTCGACCTTGTCCAAAATATCCTCCCCGACCAACACCTCCACCTCAACCTCCACGGAATCCTGCTCTAAATCCTCCTCGTGGCTGGCCATATGGCTTTGGTTATATTACGCAGTCTGATACTGTGGTTGGCCATACTGTGACTGTTACACCTAAAATCTTTCCATCATGAGACATACGTCAACTCAGTGCAAAAACCCCTAATGTTTCCATGACTAGGAAGTCAAACTGGAGAAGTTGCTAACCCCTTTTCCATAGGGTCTAGTTGGGTCGGCGCAGGTTGCTCCTTAGAAACTTGTGCCCAACTATGTCAGACGCAGTTGATCACCTGACAGCTTGCGTCATCGGCTCATGTCACCCTTGTAGAGCATGCGTTGTCCCTATCAGGCATGGTTTGTCTTAATATAGCTTGCGTCGATGTCAATTAATGTGGATAAAGGGCATCCTCGAGCGATTTCTCGAAGGTGTATGACTTGGATCTCTATCCCTAGCTTGTAGGTGAGCTGGCCTTCGGTTCCCTAACCCCTTGGGAGGATCCCTTAGTCCTCTCCCACTATTTCTCAACCTATTATGTCCTCCTAGTACTATATATATGAAGCTCCTCTCCATTCCAAAGGGAGGAAGGCTATAACATCCATATGTTTGTGGAATTATCTTAGGAGATCATCATTTATGTCTTGGAGGCACCCATTTCTCCTTAGAGGCATTGGCTTGGCTTGTTGGAGGAATATTGCGACATTAGGGCTTGGTTGTAATCCTCTCTCTTCTTTGTATTCCCATTTTTATACAGTAATACAAAAATCTTTCCATAAATGTCTTGTTGCTCATTGATATTTATAGTTTACTTCCTTAACCATTTACTTAGATCAGTTATTGTGTAGATGTACTATTACTGCTTGTTTGTCTCTTGCATGTTCTGACAGGTCTTGTAGCTAAGGATTTGACGACCGTGGAACCTGGAGCGACAAAGGGGAAAGAGATCTACAGATCTGAAAGGTAAGATGTTTACATCACTTAATCTCTAATTTGATCTAGAATGGTAGATTTGTGTTTTGTCTGATTTGTTCTAGATTCGCATTGAACTAGGGAAATCATGCCTTAAGTCCGCTTTCGGTAGATTGTCCGGTAACAAATTTGGTGACCATACTCAGGAAATATACGTTGTTTTAAGATTTCAATTTGAATGTCATCTTCTTTGGTTTCTTTATGAGCCATTTCATTTGCCTCCTAAGCCTTTTTCACCACCAGATCTTCTCTTTGAAGAGTCTGTTGACATTCTCTGAATCTGTGTGTATAATCATCAAACCTTTTAGTTGCTCATTCTTTGGAGATCTTTTCATCTTTGCAGTATAACCAAAGCATCGTACCCTCATGGGCACATTATGCTCCCCTGCAACCTGCACCTTCGGCGCTTAGCTCAGATCTGCATCTTGCGCCACCGGCACAAACCATATACCTGTAACCTGCGTCGAGCGCTCTGAGCCTGACCACAGGCTGGGCCGAGTAGTCAAGCCTAGTGCTTGGGAAATCCCCTCTCCATTTTTAGAGTTTGGTTTGATTTGAAAACCTCTATGTACTGCACTTTCCAATCAGAGATCTTTTGATTTTGCATTGGTAGTGTTTGGACCTATTTGGTTTGGTTTTGGTTTCCATTTTGGACAAGCTTGAGACTTGGTAGTGGTGGACACTTTAGACTCCCCCACCTTTAGTCACTTGACCTTATTATCCCTCCTCTCCTCACCTAGTCTAGTCATAGCATTAGATCTGATTCTAGACCTCTTTTTGCACACATCATTTAGTTTTGCTTGTATCCGGTTGATTTCGAGTGTCTTGAGTGTTTTTAGTGTATTGGAGTGCTTGTCATTTTCTTGAGAATTTCTGAGTGATTAAAGTGCTGCTAGTAGTCTCTTATTTTCAGCCATTTACATTTAAAAGCATTATTATTATCAAGTGTTATCTTGGTGCATTCATTGGAAAATCAAAAAGTGCTTCATTTTTACCATTTTTCAAGTTCATTTGAGAATTGTTGTAAAAATTGTTTCATGCATTGGAGTTCATCATTCATTGATCTTTTAAAAAGTTTGGAAAAAGAAGTTAATTGTTTGAGTTTTTCATGAATTATGAGCCATTCATTTTCTTGAAAAATTCAAGTGAAATCAATTTTTTGCAAAAGTGATTGGATGCTTGAAGAAGTTATATGCGTTTTTGGTTTTCGTGCTTTTAGGCCATCATACTGAAAATTGAAGAGTTAGTCTCCTCTAAGTAGAAATTCTCCCTTTTCATCACTTAGTTTCATTCTAATTGAAAAGACAAAAAGAAAATGCTTTGATTTGGCTTTGATGTGTTGTTGATTTTCATGTTTTGCTCAAAAAAGGAAAAGAGTACTTTCATTATCATTTTTGGTAGAGTTGAGATTTGTTGAAATTTGTTGTTTTGGTAAAACCATTTGGAAAAAGATTTCTCCTTCCCGTACATAGATTTCATCAAAAGAAAAAGTGCATTTTTTCATGTAGTTAGGGCTTGCATTATGCTTACATTTATGTACTCACCTCATGCATTCACCTAACCGTCCAGATAAAATTAACGGTAAAACTAGGGTAAAATTTTTAGTAACTTGTGTGTTAAGTTAGAGACGTGTTCTGGCGTCGTAAAACGTGGAATCTGTCATTATTTTCCTGCACTGCATTCCAAGGGTATTGTAGTTCTTCCAGGTACCAACCAATATATCGAAGCTCTTCCACGTACCAACTGGTATATCAAAGGCTCTTTCACGTACCTTAGGGTATATCGAAAGGCACTTCACGTACTCGGCGTATATCGAAAGGTGTTTCACGTACTTCGTAGTATATCGGAAGGCTCTTGTCGTACGGTTGTGCATTAGACAACACCACTACGGATTTGAACTCCCATGTACCTTGTGTATAGCGGGAGACACCCATAGGATTCCAAAAACCAACTGAGCTAACCATTTGGTTGTCTTGGCAGAGCAATACACCGAGAATAGCACTCGGGGACCTACTATGCACGTACTATCAGGTAGTCGAGTTATATGGTTAGGGGTACAGTCCTAATCCTCCCTGGTTACTGCTCTGAAATATTGGGCCGAGTATAACTGTTGGATCCTGAAGCATATCACGAGTTACAAAGCCTTGATAATCCCATGAGGTTCCAGACTTTTGAATCCACACCTATCACATAAGTTTGCTTGCGGCCTTAGTTTGTGTAGATTTTTCTGGACTGCTTTTCTTTTGTTTAGAATACACTTAGGAAGAATTCTGGTTCAGTCACTCTGGCTGAATTTCCTTGGAGAAGGTCCCGTAGAATTTTAAACTTACCACTCGAATATCCCCTTAATCAGGAGGTAATTTCGAAGGTAAGAATGGACACACATGTCACGGTCGTGTCACCTAAAGTAGAAAACCCTACTTTGAACTTGGGAGCACATTTGTTTCCTCTAGACTCACCTACCTCCAACCCCTCAAGAGGCGAAGAGGTAGAACTTTCCATTTCACAAGACGCATCTCTCCCTCCCATGCTGCCGGGAGAGCCTGGATCTTTAGAGTGGTTAAATTCATCCCAGGATGACCCTGTATCCGCTGCATTTGGTCTAGCTGCACCCTTTTGGGAAACATCTTTACGTCAACAAGTGGATCATTTTTCCATTTCACCACCTCCCAGTTGGGATACTCCTGATGTGCTTCTTGCACCCTTTCGTAACGGCCTGGACAGATTACGTGCCATGGGAAACAAATTTTGAAGACAAAGTCTTTTACGGAGGACAGAAGACCTGGAGCTACTCGCATATTGACATATCCCGATTCGTTCTTTATCTTATGATTCACCGGAACCATCCATCCACAACATGACCACTTATGAACCTGTTCAACCTTCACTTCCTGCAAGTACACCCCTTAGACAGAAGACCGGTTCTATACCCCAAATGACTCAACTTGTTGAAGGACAACAGTCCAACACCCCTCTTACTACTACAGGAACATTACCCACCCCTCCCCCACCCCAAAACTCACGGGGAGGATACTCTTTACCCCCTAATTTTCTTATGAGTAATGTTAATCCCGTAGCAAATAATCAACAACCCATTTTGGGTCAACCATTGATTAGCGGTCAACACGTTGTTACTGGAGGGAAATCCCCATCTCCTAACCATACTATAGGAGGAGGATTTCCTATCGGTCATTACGTTGGAACTTCCTTACCCACTGGAGCAGCCACCATGGGATTATCTCATGTTGGGGGACCATCCAATTCAACTCAACCACCATGGAGTCAAGCGTATCCAGGTTATCTTAACCTTGTGTCGGGACAATTCAATCCTAGGAACACACTCTACGGGATACCTTATCCCGGAAATCCATACACTCTATGGGGAACCAAGCTGTTTTACAAAATGGACCCCCACCAACCATCCCTCAAGTACCACCACCCTCATTTGGTCCCCCTCCACCTCCCTTTGGAGGTAGCGGGCCCCCATACAATTTCAGAGCAAGCTGACCCCTACCTTCTGGCGGAGGCCCACCTCATTCTTGCAACAATGGCCCACCCCACTCTGGTGACAGAGGCGGAGGCCCTACCCCTCTTGGCAGAGGTGGAGGCCTTACCCCTCTCGGCAGAGGTGGAGGCCCTACCCCTTCCGTCGGAGGTGGGGGACCACCTCCTCCCGATGGTGGAGGACCACCCTATTTCGATGGCGATGGTGGAGGACCACCCTATTATGGTGGAGGTGGCAGAGGAGGACCACACCCTTTCAGTGGAGGTAGTGGTGGAGGCCCCCATCCCTCCAGCGGAGATGGTGGAGGCCCCCACCCTTCCAGCGGAGGAGGTGGAGCACCACCCCCTCCCGGCGGAATTGGTGGAGTACCACCTTATTACGGCGGTGACAGAGAACCTCCACCTGTTGGAGGAGGTCCACCCCCTCTCGATAGTGGTGGCGGACCCCCACCCTATGGTAATGGACCACCTTATTATGGTGGCGGACCTACATATGGTACGGGCGTCACACCCCTTTACAGCCAGTTTCCTCCGGGAACACCCTATAACTAGTCAATGCAAGGTTCTAATGGTCCATATATGCCTTATCAATACTATCAGTACCCACAGTTGAATCAACAACTATCATTTTCGGCTACTTTGGACCTACCTGACCTGTCTTGTCTGACAAATGACCCCATCTTCCACGGATATAATTGGCCACCAATTATGATCAAGCTACCATCTGATATTCCCAAATTTGATGGCAAACCCGGTAAGGATCCAAAAAATCATGTGATGACATACCATTTATGGTGTTCATCCAACTCCTTGATGGACGACTAGATCTGTCTTAGGTTATTCCAACGGACTCTCACCGACCCAGCTGCCGAGTGGTTTATTGAATTACCACCAAACTCCTTTCCAGATTTCCATTCTCTTGCTATGTCTTTTTTGACCCATTTCCAGTTTCCCATTCGCTATGAGAATAGTACGGACTTATTGACCTCTCTTCGCCAAAATAGCACAAATCATATCTCAGATCATATCCATGAGTGGCAACGAAGATGACTTCTCATTAAGGCTCACTTTCCAGACCAACTCTTAGCTGACTGGTTCACGAAGTCACTTTTTCCTACCGTAGCTTGATACGTGGCCATGGGAGGGAACGTCACCAAGGAATAGGCTATTGCCCGTGCCCATTACTTAGACTTGGTCTATGCTCAATCCGACATGTTGTATGAAATCGTTCCTTACGTAGCCCGCCCTACATATGACCCTGCAAAACCACCCAAGGGACCTCAGGCCAATGACATCATTAGTTCCCTTAACTCCCAGCCTTCTACTCAAACTAATGGACCATCGAACCCCCAAGGTTCTTCCACATCCCCACCATAGGATGGCAATAACACCACCAAGTCATCCACTCCTGCCTCCACTGAAGAAGTGAATTATGTTCAATCAGCTTCTCCTTAGAAATCCAATGGTAAGAATAAAAAAAAAGGTAAACCCAAGAAACCTTCTAACCAGCAGGAGAACAAGAGCACCCCTAAAGACACCAAACAAAAGAGGAAGTTGAAGTATCCTTGTTTGTTGTGTGGTGGTGACCATTTCTCCAAGGAATGTCCCCACAGAGACAAAGTGCAGAAGTTTCTCAAGGGAAACCCTAATCCAGCAGTTCTCAATGATCCCTTCCCCACTCAAAACCAACAACTGATCGCTCAAGTCTCTCCTTCACATGGCGAGGCATCCTCCACCGCGCATGTTCTCATGATGTGTAGTGAGACAGTCAACCTGAACACACGATCGCATTCATATGACTCAGTCCCTCCGAAGGAACCCGTTGGAAGTAATTCTGAAAAAGCTTGCACTTATATGCCCGATGTTACTATACCGCAGGCCTCCCTCACCATAGAGAAGCCTTCCTTAGAGTCAGTATTACGTCCGTCCAAGAGCACGATTCAGAAAGCAGTTTTCAATCCAAACGCTCGGGTAGCTCAAAACTACAATATTGTAGAGGACTTGGCACAAGCTCCTTGTGCCATGTCGACGCTAGAGGTCTTGCAGAATTGTCCCAACCAACGCAAGGCTCTTCTTGTTGCTATTGGCGCGGTAGATCCGGATTCCTCGAACACAATCATGTTTCAACTTGAGTACATTAAACCAAGGATTTCCCACCAGCTGGAATTTCAAGTTGCTACAAATGTGGCTGGGAAGACAGTCCATCGTACTTTACTAGACGAAGGGGCTTCTACCTCATTTATGTCACTCTCTTATTGGAGAGCCATTGGTTCTCTCGAACTGAACCGTTCTCCCACCACCTTGAAATCATTTGACGGTTGTGGCTTTCAACCCCATGGGCTATTACAACCTTAGCAGTCGAGTTGGGGGTAATATCGCAACCATTAACGTGGAAATCGTCGCAGCCCATTTAGATTATAATCTCTTACTTGGTCATAATTGGTTTTACGCCATGACTGTTGTCACATCATCTGTCTTCCGCATAGTGCAATTCCCCCACCAAGGTCGAATTGTCACTTTCGACCAACTCGACTTCTGTACACTGGACACTGCTACTCACCCTGGCTATAATGTCCCTTTGCTTAGAGAATATTTGCATCTATATGAGAGCGTGGAAATTGGCCTCATAAAAGATTCATCTCTTATGGGTGTCTTTCCAACCCCGGATCCCCCTAACCATGTCGCCACGGTGAACATTATCTCCTCTGGGATTCCATCTTTTCCCAACTCTAACGATCAATGGCTTGTACCTGATGAAGCCATTATGCACCTGATTGGAGATACCATGCCTCTTTCACCCGCTGAACTCACTTATGAGTCTATCCAGTCAGTACCCAAGGACCACTTGGTTGTGGCCTCTACATCATGTTCTCTACAGCAGACGTCATCCTTACCTGACCCTCTACTCTGGACTTTTCATTCTAACGAGTCTATTATGGAAATTATGAGTGCGGATGACCCTCCATGGGAAGACCTCCACCATCGATCGTCTTTCCTTCCCCTATTGGATTATGTAGAGAATAGCATCACCACCATTTTCACACCGGATGTCTACCCTTGCCCACAGTCCCTGATACTCACATGTCATACGGACACTGAGGGCAACCAAGTGATGTTACACCTAAAATCCTATTGCCATGAGATTTAGTGTATACATCCCTAAAGTACCATTGGCTAAGTCATTAACTTGGAAGGGATACCATTGCATTCTTGCCAGGTTTTGAGAGGTCATCACGGGCTGCACTCATGCAACCTGCGATGTCGCACCTTGCTCTCTTACAGAGTGCAACGATGTTATTTAATGGGAAAAAATAGCTTCTTCGAGCTCATTCTCGAAGCCTGCTGACTTGGATCCTTATGCCTAACCTCTTGGGAGAGCTGGCACTCCATTCCTAACCTCTTGGGGGGATCTCCTATCTCTCTCCTACCATATCTCAACCTATCCTATCCACTTCGTCCTATATAAGTGAAGCTCTACGCCTCTCTAAAGGGAGGAAGTCTATAATGTCTACATGCTGGTGAAATCAATCTTGGAGAGATCTATAACTCATCCATTGAGAGACTCACACTTCCTTGGGAGGATATGGAAATTGGCTTGGATGGAGAAGGGCTACTACGTTAAGCTTTGGTTGTAGTCATTCTTACCTGTGTACTTTCCCTATATTTACAGTAATATAAACGCTTTCCACCAATATTGTTTGTGTGTGATGATATTGTGTAGTTTACCTGCTTAACTGTTTACTTAGATCTCTTATTGTATAGATGCTCTTTACTCGTTTGCATTGTTCTATGTGTCTTGACAGGTCTTGCAGCTGAGATCTGAAGACCGCAAGGCGTGGAGCAACATCCAGGAGAAAGGATTGAGAAGTTAAGGTAAGACATCTAGTTACTTCATCCTTAATCAGATCTAGGAAAGTAGTTTGTAGTCTATACTATTTGTTCTAAACTCACTTTGAGCTAGGGAGATCTAGCTCGCGTTCGCTCGAGTGGATTGTCCGTCAAACAAATCTGGCAACCATACTGGGGAAACAACATTGCTTTGTAGTTGTGAATTTGAATGTCAGTTTCAGTTTATTTCCTATTTCAAGCCATATCATTTTGTCATTTACTTCTTAAGTTAGTTTCACCATCAGATCTTCACTTTGAAGAGTATGATTGCCTTCCTTTAAGTTTGTGCTTTTCATTTACAGACCTTTTTATGCTCATTATCTAGAGAATTGGTTCATTTTTTAACTTACATATCGCCTATCGCACTTGGTCAGTGTACCCAAAGCGACACTGTGTTGTTTTTTATCTCTGTTCTTTTCCTGTTAGCATGTTGTCTCAACTCTTCCATTGGTATTCTGCAACAGCGTCGCACTCCCTGCATTGGTGAACTACGATGTCACACTGTGTACTAGCACAGAGTGCACCGATCAGCCAAATTTTCCATACAGGCATGCCCTCTCCAATTCTGATTTGATTTTTGGTTTGTGTGCAGACTCCCTCTATACTGTAAGATCCAGTCAGAGATCCCATTTTACTTTGTGTGCTGAGTTGTTTGGTTTTAGTTGGAGTTGTTTTGGGTTCCATCTTGGACAAGTCTGAGATTTGGTAGTGGTGGACACTCTTGTTTCCCCCACCTGCATCCACTCACCCTTTCATTCCCTCCTCTCCTCTCCATATCTGATCATTGTATTAGATCGGTTTCTAGACCTCATTAGCATTCATCTTTGAGCTTTGCTTGCTTTTAGTGCTGCTTGTTACTGATTGATTTTGAGTGTTTGTGTGTATTTTCAGTCCATTAAGTGCTCATCTATTCTTGAGATTTTCTGATTTATTAGAGTGTTGCGAGTAATCTTTTCAGTTCAGTATTTATGTTTAAAAGCATTATTGTTGTCAAATTGTTATTTTGATACATCCATTGAAAGATCAAAAGTACTTTATTTCCGTCATTTTTCAAGATCATTTGAAGAATTGCACATGCATTGGAATGTCTCATTTGTAGATCTTTTGGAAAAGTTGAAAGAAAATTGAATTATTTGTGTTTTTCATGAACTATGAGTTGCTCATTTTCTTGAAAAATTCAAATAGACATCAAGTTTTGCAGAAGTAGTTCCATGCTTGGAAAAGTTAATTGTATCTTTTGATTTTTATGCTTTTAGGCTATCATAGTGAAAGTGAAAGTTTCGCATACTCTGCTCAGAAATTCTCTCTTTTCATTACTTAGCATCATTTTCATTTTGAAAAGACAAAAGAAAAAGAAAAACATGCTTTGATTTGGTTTAGTAGTGTTGTGTCTTTTATGTTTCGCTCGAAAAGGAAAAGAATACTTCATAGTAATTTTTTGGTAGATTTGGGATTGTCTTGCATTGGATTTCTTTGGTGAAATTCTTGGAAAGAAAAAGAAAATTTCTCCTTCCCATACATAGAGTTCATTGAAAGAAAAGCGTACCTTTTGCATTTAGTTAGGGCCTGCATTATGTTTATGATTATGTACTCACCTCATGCATTCACCTAACCGTCCAGATAAAATTAACGGTAGAACTAGGCTAAAAATTTTAGTAAGTTGTGTGTAAGTTAGAGACGTGTTCCAGCGTCGTTAAGCGTGGTAGCTATCGTTATTTTCCAGCACTGTATCCTGGGGGTATTGCAGTCTTCCATGTACTTATCGGTATATCGAGCTCCTTCACGTACCCACCAAGTACCACACGTACTTGGTGTATATCGAAGGGTGTATCATGTACTCAGTAGTATATCGGAAGGTCTCTTGCCGAACGGTTGTGCATTAGACATCACCACTACGGATTTGAGCTCCCATGTACCTTGCATATATCAGGAGACACCCTTAGGATTCCTGAAACCAACTGAGTTAACCTTTTGGCCATCTTGGTGGAGCAATACACCGAGAACAGCACTCGGGGAGCTACTACGCACATACCATCCAGGTAATCGGGTATTCAGGAAAGGGTAAGGTCCCAATCCTCCTTGTCGCGTTTTACTGTTGGACCCTACAATATATCGCGAGTTGCGAAGCCTTGACAAACTTGTGAGGTTACAGACCGTTGAATCCACTCTTATAACATAAGTTTGCTTGTGGCCTTAGTTTGTGTAGGGTTTGTCTGGTCTGCTTTTCTTTCGTTTAGCTTTCCTTAGGAGAAACTTTTTGTTTCAGTCACTCTCGCTGACTTTCCTTGGAGAAGGTCTCGCAAGATTCAGAATTTGCCACCCGAATATCCCCTTAACCAGGAGGTAATTTCGAGGGTAAGAATGGATCCACAAGCCAGGGTCGGGTCACTTGAAGTGGAAAACCCCACTTTGAATGTTGGAGGACTTTTGTTTCCTCATACTCCTCCAGATTCACCTGCTTCTCATCCCCCGCAGGGTGAAGAAGCACAACTCCCCACTTCACATGACTTACCTCCTGTTTCAGCGGGAGAGCCTAGGTCGTTGGAATGGATAACTCAACCCTAGGATGACCCCACAGTAGCTGTTGGTCCATTAGCATCTTATTGGACATCTTCTCTAGGCCATGCAGTGGCCCATTTTGTCGTTGCATCCCCACCCAGTTGAGCTAGCCCCGATGACTGCTTGGCACCTTATCATGAGCAATTGGCTCATTTACGTGCTATGGGTGAGGAGTTTCGAAGTCGAAACTTTCAACTAAGGATCGACAACCGACCACTCCCAAGTCGTGTTTTATCTTTTGAGTCACCGGAATCATCTACGCAACACGTGACCACTGCTGAAACTGGTCAACCATCTATTCTTGCACACGCATCTCCCAGACAGGAGACCAGTTCAGTACTGCTTACAACCCAACCTGTTGAAGGAAAACAATCCAACACACCCGTAACTACCACAGTTACGTCACCTGCTCCTCCCCAACCCCAAACTTCAAGGGGAGGATACTTTTTACCCCCTACCTTCTTTGTAGGTAGTGGTAATCCTATGGTGAATGATCAACAACCAGTGTTGGGTCAACCTTTACTTAATGGTCAGCAAGTTGTTCTTGGGGGGCAACCCCCGTCTCTTAACCATAATACTGTAGCAGGAGTTCCCATCGAGCCTTCCGTTGGAAATTTCTTACATCCTGGACCTCCCACTTAGGGACTATCCCATGTTGGGGGACCGTCCAACGTAATTCAACCTCCATCGAGTCAAGCATATCCAGGTCATCCTAACCCTGTGCCGAGTCAACTTAATCCTGGAAACGCACTCTACGGGGTACCCTACCCCGGTTATCCTTACACTCTATGGGGACAACAAAATGTTTTACAACATGGACCCCCACTTACAGTCCCTCAAGTTCCTCCACCCCCATTTGGTCCACTCCCACCTCCCATTGGAGGCGGCGAGCTCCCACATAACTCTAGAGGAGGCGTACCTCTACCTTTTGGCGGAGTACCACCTCATTTTGGTCATCATGGCCCACCCCCCCTGGTAGAGGTGGTGGGGGATCACCCCCCCTGGCGGCAGTGGTGGGGGAGGACTGTCACATCCCCATTTTGACCCTTGTAATATTTTGGGCTATAATGTAAATATTGTATGCATATTATATATGATTCCTAGCATGAAGCTCAAGGCCAAGGCCCCGCTAGTGAATGCTCGACCTTGAAGAGGCAAATATTGGATATTATGCTACCCATGTGCTAGGGAACCATGGGGATTGTAAATATGCATTTTAATATAAATGCCCACAACTAGATATGCAATGCAACGAGAGATGGGGGCACGATGTTTACAAGGAATTGGGAGGCAAATATTCAACCCTTGAGCCAATCAAGTCAAGCCAAGTGTCAATGAGAGCACCCATGAACCCTTAACTACCCGTGTTGACTATTGTGCCCAATCATTCATTTCTCCCAAGAGTTGGTTGAGGTAGTTAATGCCTTGGGGAATGGAGAGGTATGGCTGTCCAAATTTGAGTATGGGCAAGCCACCCTTCCTAGAATTTCATGTTTGGCTTCTTGGGCAAGAAAAGAGCCACGAAATTGCCCCCAAGCCATTATTCACCCATCAGTTTTTCTCTCTCATGAGTTGGGAGCTACCTCCTGTGTTTTCCTTCATTCTCCTAACTGGGAAGGGCATTTTTATGTTGTATAATAGTGGGGAAGAAGGGGAATCGATTTGGGGTTTGATAAAGGCCGCTTTGGGCCACTGAATGCTCATACATCTGTGGGAGAAATCGGTTTTCTTCCCTGGGGTTGGATCCCTCTTCCCACAATCCGTTTTGGGTGTGCAACGATTTGGAGAAAACCCATAGAGCCTATTATGTAAATCCCATTGTTGGATTGTGTATCCATGCCCAGTTTTGAGTGGCTGTGTGTAAAAGAATGTTGGGGTTGAGATGGATATCCATTGCTTTGGGCTGTGCTGAGCTTGAGAGTCCCCTTTTCCTCGTAGATATCATGCCCAGCTCGGGGGTGGTCTGTGAGTGCTGAAAGAATATAGGCTGGGCAGAGACCTATGGTTGGGTGGAACGTTGCAGCGACATAGCTAATTGCTTGGGACAACATTATAGTGAGATAAGTATATTCTCTATGTGTATTTACTTCTGCAATGTTTAATTTGATGATCATTATTGATTTGTTGAATGCATATATAATATGTGTGGATGATGTTTTATTCCACTGTGCATGTTTGCCTGATTTATGGGCAATTTTTTATATTTATATGAATCATGAATGTTGAAATGGGCTAAGTTTCATAAAAGCCTAGATTTTGGGTATCATGTTCCCTTCCTCGCGTTAAGAGATGGGAGGGGATGTGAGAAGGACCATCTCATCCCGATGATGGCGGAGGAGCACCACCCCCTTCAGATGGTGGTGGTGGAGGACCTTCTCATCCTAGTGGCGGTAGTGGTCGACCACCACCCTATTATGGTGGAGGTGGCGAAGGAGGCTCTTACGCTTCCGGTGGTGGTGGTGGCCCACCACCCCCTCCCAGCGGAGGTGGTGGAGGCCCGTCCTATTCCGGTGGTGGTAGCGGACCACACCCTCCTTCCGATGGAGGCGGTGTCGGCCCATCCTACCCTGGCAGTGGTGGCGGACCCCCACCATTTGGAGGCGGCCCAACCCCTCCCAGTGGCAGAGGCGGGCCCCACCTTATGGCAATGGGCCACCTTATCATGGTTATGGACCACCTTACTATGGCGGCGGACCTACATTTGGTCTAGGCGGCCCATTCCCTTATGGCCAATTTCCTCCTGGAACACCTTATGGTCAACCAACACAAGGTCCCACAGGTCCTTACACGCCTTATCCATATTATCAGTACTCGCAGCCTAATCTGCAGCTTCCCTTTTTGGCTATTTTGGACCTACTTGACTTGTTTCGCTTGACCAATGACCCCATCTACCACAGAACTAGTTGGCCACCCATTCTGGTGAAACTGCCGTCAGATATCCCAAAATTTGATGGTAAGCCGGGTGAGGATCCTAAAAACCATGTGATGACATACCACTTATGGTGTTCATCCAACTCACTGATGGACGACTCGATCCGTCTTCGGTTATTGCAATGGACTCTCACTGGTTTGGCTACCAAGTGGTATATTGAACTACCACCTCATTCTTTTCCTAATTTTGGTTCACTTTCTATGAACTTTTTGACTCAATTCCAGCTGCCTATATGGTATGAAACTAGTACAAAGCTTTTAACCTCGCTCCGTCAAAATACCGCTACTCATATATCAGATCATATACATGATTGGTGGAGGATACGACGTCTCATTAAGGCTCCTATTCCAGATCAACTCCTAGCAGACTGGTTTACGAAGTCTCTCATTCCTACCATAGCACGGGGTGTTGCAATGGGTGGCATTGTCATTGAGGAACAAGCCATTGCTCGTGCCCATTTGCTAGAATTAGTCTATGCTCAATCTAACACGTTGTTTGATATTCTTCCTGACGTGCCCCGCAACACTTACGACCTCGCGAAGCCACCCAAGGGACCCCAAGACGATGGCATCATTGGATCCCTTCATGCCCAGCCTTCCTCTCAAATTGTTGGTTCGACGAACCCCTAGGGTTATTCCCCATCACCAACACAGGCTGGTCACGGCACCACCAAATCATCCACTCCTACTGTCACCGAAGAAGTAAATTATGTTTCATCAGTTTCACCTCAGAAGTCTGGTGGTAAGAAGAAGAACAAAGGGAAACCTAAGAAATCTTCCACCCAACAGGAACAAAAGAGCACCTCTGATGATACCAAACAGAAAAGGAAGTTGAAGTATGCTTGCCTATTGTGTGGTGATGATCACTTTTCTAAAGAGTGCCCCCATAGAGACGAAGCTCAAAAGTTTCTTAAGGGCAAACCCACACTTGCAGTTCTTAACGATCCCTTCCCTGCTCAAAATCAGCAGTCGATCGCTCACACTTCTTCTTCCCAAGGAGAAGCATCCACCACCGCACATGTTCTCATGATGCATAGCGAAACTATCCACTTGAACACCCGTTCTAGTTCGTATGACTCCATTCCAGCAAAGGAACACATTGGAAGTAATACTAAAAAAGCTTCCACTTCGATGCCCGACGTCACCGTTCCGGCTGCTTCTCTCACTATTGAGAAGCCCTCGTTTAAGTCAGTGTTGCGTCCACCCAAGAGCACGATTAGAAAACCGGTTTTCAATCCTAATTCTCGGGCTACTCAAAACTACAACATTGTAGAGGACCTAGCACAAGCTCCTTGTGCTATGTCGACGCTCGAGGTCTTGCAAAACTATCCGAATCAGCGCAAGACTCTCCTCGCTGCCATCCGTGCAGTTGACCCGGATTCATTGAATACCATCATGTTCTTGCTAGAATACTTTAAACCGAGGCTCTCCCATCAATTAGCATTTCAAGTTGCTACAAACATTGCTGGGAAGATAATCCATCATACCGTTTTGGACGAAGGAGCCTCTACGTCAGTCATGTCGATCGCCTGTTGGAGAGCCATTTGTTCTCCCGAGTTGAATCGTTCTCCTACCACTTTGAGAGCCTTCGACGGACGTGGCTTTCAACCTCATGGGTTGTTACAAGCTTTACCAGTCGAGCCGGGGGCCAAGACCGCAACCCTTAACGTGGAAGTAGTCACTGCCCCGTTAGATTATAAAATTTTGCTTGGTTGTAATTGGTTTATGCCATGACTGCGGTCGCCTCATCTGTCTTCCGCATAGTACAATTCCCCCATCAAGTCCAAATTGTCACAGTCGACCAACTGGATTTCTGCACACCTGACACCACTACTCACTCGAGCAATAACGTTCCTTAGATTGGACAATCTTCGCAAAAGTATGAGAGTGTGGGGGTTGGCCTCCTTAAGGATTCATCCCTTATGTGCGTCTTTCCTACTTGGTATCCCCCAAACCATGTTGCCACAGTGAACATGATCTCCTCACAGATTTCACCTATACCCAACTCCACTGATTCATGGCTTATACCTGATGAAGCCACCACACACCTGATTGGAGACATTATGTGTCTGTCACCCGCTGAACTCATGTATGAGGCTATCCATTCATCACTGGAGGACCACTTAGCTGTGGCCTCCACCTCTTGTTCTCTACAATGGACATCATCTGATCCTATGCTACGGACTTTTCATTCTGACAAGTCCATTATGGAAATCATGAGCCCAGATGATCCACCGTGGGAAGACCTCCGCTATCATTTGTCTTTCCCTCCCTTGTTGGATACTGTAGAGAACAACATTCACACCATCTTTTCACCGAATGTCTACTTTGGCTCTCAGTCTTTGATACTCGCATGTCAAACGAACTCTGAAGGCAACTTTGCCAACATTGAGCCTACCACTTTGATAGACATTTCAGTTATTCCTGGTGTAGTGGAACACATTCAGTTATGCCAGAAGTGTTCCCTTGAAGAAGTCATCACCGCCACAGCCTTATTCAAACGATTCCGAGACGTGTTCGCTTGGACTTACGAGGAGATTCTTGGGATAGTCCCATCCATTGTTTTACACGAGATTAAAACCTATCCCTAAGTCAAACCTGTCCGCCAAAAGTTGCGATCGGCACACCCTCGGAAGACTGCGGCAATCAAGGTAGAGATTGAGAAACTCTTGAATGCCATCTTCATTTACCCTGTCCCATTGATAGAATGGGTCTCAAACGTCGTCCCTGTGAATAAAAAGCAGGGGACCATCCGTGTTTGTGTCGATTATCAGGATCTCAACAAATCTTGTCCCAAGGACAACTACCCGACTCCCTTCATCAACTAGATCATCGACAATTGTGCTGGAAGTATCATTTTTTCATTCATGGATGGCTTTTTCGGATACAACCAAATTGAGATCCACCCCATCGACCAACACAAGAATGGTTTCATCTGTCCTTGGGGAATGTTTGCATATCGTAAACTTCTATTAGGTCTTAAAAACACTGGTGCCACATTCCAGTGGGCCATGTCATATGCCTTCCATGATGTGAAGGACTTTGTGGAACCCTACTTAGATGACCTCCCTACCCACTCAAAGCAGCGTGAGTTCCACTTAGATCATCTGATGGTCGTTTTCCTCAGATGTCGGCGATACAATATCCATTTGAATCCTCACAAGAGTATTTTTTGTGTCGATTTCGGATGCCTCTTAGGCTTTATTGTCTCAAAAGATGGGATCCGTATTGATCCCTCGAAGGTGGAAGCCATCGTCACTCTTCCACCTCCAACCAACATTACAGAACTTCAGAGTCTACAAGGAAGAGCAACTTATTTACTGGGCTTCGTTTGTAATTTCATTCAAAAGATGCAAGGATGCATGAGATTAATGAAAAAGGACGTCCCGTTCATCTGGGTTGACCAAGCTCAATGATCTTTTGATAGTTTAAAACTTGCCATCACGCATGCCCCCGTGATCCAACCGTCGAATTACTATTGAGATTACATTTTATATCTCGTTGCTTCCGACACCACTATCGCCATGGTTTTGGTATAGGAAGACCAAAATGCCCAAGAACATGTGATATACTATGCCAGTAAAGGTCTCATTGATGTTGAAACTCTCACATGTTGAGAAGCTTTCTCTCGCGGCAGTCATAGCCGTGCAGAAGTTCTGACATTACATTTTGCTTCGAACCACCACCATCATCGCTGATTCGAACCCCATGTACCACGTTTTGGATCGTCAGGTACTTGGGGGACAGTATTCACGTTGGATCGTGGTACTGCAAGAATTCAATCTTCTTTTCAAAAAATCCAAGTCGAAAAAATCTTTGGTGTTTGCTGAGCTCATCTGCGACCTCCCCCGCACTGACGTAGAATCTGAGCCCAGTGATTCTTTTCCAGATGAGTCATTGTTTCTTATCAGTACGTCTGATCCGTGGTATGGAGATATCACATTGTATCTCAAAACCCAACATTTCAGCCCCGAGTTGTCTCATGACGACCGTCATTGCATACGCCACCATGCAAAGTTTTATCTGGTTATCAGTGATACTTTGTACTGTCGTGGTATTGATTCTATCCTTTGACATTGTCTGACTCATGATGAGGCTGAACACATTCTGAATGACTGTCACGCTGGGGCATGTGGCGGTCACCTCTCTAGGATGGCTACAGCCTAGAAGATTTTACGCACAGGATATTATTGGTCATCTATCTTCAAATATTGTATTGAGGCCGTAAAAAAATGTCCTCCATGCCAACATTTTCATACGAAAAAGCGCACCCATCCCGTCCCGTTACACCCGGTTATTGTCGTTGGCCCCTTCACTAAATGGGGCATCGATTTCATGCATTGTGAACCTACCTCGGTCGGGGGGCATAGTTACATCATTGTAGCTGTGGACTGCTTTACAAAGTGGGCGGAGGCAATGCCTACATACACGAACGACGGTAAGACCGCCGCACTCTTCATGTTTAACCATGTAATAGCGCGGTTTGGAGTTCCTCAAGCGATAGTTACTGACAATGGTTCTCACTTTATGAACCATATGGTTGACGAGTTGAGTGACAGATTGGGTTTTTGCCATGAAAACTCAACACCATACTACCCACAGTCAAACGGACAGGTCGAAGCCATTAACAAGGTCTTGAAAACTATGGTTCAATGTATGGTGGGTACGCACAAGGCCAATTGGCATAATATGCTCTTCTCCGCACTTTGGGCTTATCGAACCTCCATTAAAATCCCCACTGGATTTACTCCTTTCCAACTAGTGTATGGATTGGAGGCAATCCTTCCTATTGAGTGCGAGATTTCGTCCCTCAAGCTCGCCATCGAACTTCTCCCAAACACTACTGCCGAGGAAGAACGCTTCCTCCACCTAGCTAAGATCGACGAGACTCGCCGAGATGTCGCTCTTGCCAACGAGGCTCATAAGAAATGCATCAAAGCGTAGTATGACAAGTTGGTAAAACCTCGCACCTACAGCGAGGGAGATTTGGTCCTCACATATGACCAAAAACATGATAAGCTGGGGGCATGAAAGTTTGAGTCCATGTGGCATGGACCTTACATAGTGAAACGCATCTCAAAGAAGGGATCTTATGAGCTAGAAGACCACGACGGGATATATTTGGGTGAGCCCCGCAATGGGCTCTACCTAAAGAGGTACTATGCCTGAGTCTTTCACGCATAAGTACTTTTGTATATACTATACATGCCATGTGTGTGTTTTTCTGTGGTGTGACGCTTTTATTTTTGTGTGTTTTAGATCTTGTTTCATTTCTTATACCATGTTCTGTCTGTGTGTGCAGATGGCAACGTGCTATGGATTCGCAGACAGCGCCAACAGGCATACCCATAACCTTGCTTCAGCAGCCTGGGTACTCTATTCACCTACTGGCGAGCTCATCAACTCAGGGGGAATGTGTCTAAGTTTCGCAACCAACAATGCTGCAGAATATCAAACGGTCATTGGAACCCTAACTTACATTATTTCTTTGGGTATGGACCATGTTTTCATCCACCTGGATTCTCAACTAGTGGTCTCTCATCTCAACTGAGTCTACATCATCCGCGATCCTATCTTACTCCGTCTCTATCAACGAGTTCGTCTCCTAGAAAGGTCCTTCATGTCCATTCAGTACCTGCACATTCCACGAGACACGAACACTGTTGTCGATTCTATGGCCAACTTCATCTTAGATTGGTACATTGCACACAAATAAGCATATTCATGAACTATTAAAAGTAGACATAACATGTAAATAACTCATTTTTTATAAGCAAACACATAACAAGACCACACCATTCATTCATTTTAAACACATAATGTATAAACCGTTGGAATGTCTGTATATATATATATCATCATAAAAAGTAGTGCTGGTACAAAAATCTGAAGCACAACGGCTTTCAGTGAGTCTCTACAAAATCTGAAGCCTCGCAGCTTTCAGTAAGTACAAAAATATGAGGCCTCTAATCTCTCAGTACATGATAACAACATTAGGCCTAGTGCCTGGCCCGTACAACCCTAGGTCTAACGTCTATAGCTTGCTAAGTGTGGAAACAGTCAACTGCTCTTGCAACCCTGCGAAGCAGCGCGTTGAAGCGCGCAGTCGCTCCAACCGTGTACACCTGCATGGGCTGCGGCACCTCATCTACCGTCTGCTCAGGAATGTCTAACGTCAACCCACTCAGGTTGGCGTAGACTCCATCCATCTCTACAATGGCAACATGTACAGCTGGACCCATGACTGCTCCCTCTCCTCTCTCTCTCTCGCTCCTTGCAAGAAGAGAGACTCCTACTGGTCGTACGGGGCCCACATCTGCACACACATGTTGTTAACTCATCATCACTATAACAAAAAAAATTATAAATGCACAAAACATAAAAAGTACAAGGGTTTATTCTTCTTACCTATGTCTCCCCATGCTACTCCCTCAAGCAGCAGCAAGTCCGGGTCATATCTGAAGTCCGTACCACTGTACGGGTAATCCTCTACCATAATTAACTGACCCTCTAGCCAGCTGAAGAACTCAACACCATATGAGATGATGGGATCCCCACCATGTCGGGCTATCACCTCTGTCCATCTAGCCATGTGTGGATCCCTAGGATCCCTGCCATCCAGTGGTACCTGAGGGCACAATAGGGGAACCCATTCCAATAAGAACGAGATCATTATCGAACCATAGCCAAACTGTTTGAGCTCTCCCCGTCAACACTTGGTCAGCTGAGCTCGCATGTTTGCGAGGAGTCCCTCGCACCAGTTGAAGATCTTCGGAGACATGCAGTCCTCCGCGTATAGCATCTAAGACCTGGTGGGTAAGTGAGGAGCTTGGCTCCCTGCCATCCTCGTAATGGTGAAAAGTATGGTCCGCAATGGACATTCCCACACATCTCTTATGGGAATCTTCCCACTAGGAGCACGAGTGTTAGGAGTACAGTGCTATAGGATCATGTCACCCACAGTCCGATCACTTCCACTTGATCCAGTAAGAAGCACATTGTCCCCTCTTCGGGACAATCCAGTCAGGAAATAGATTTCCTCGACATCTATGGTAAGCACGTGCTCACCGATCACGAGATATTGTTGGGCCGCATCGGAGCATATGTGTCGGTAATGGGATTTGGGACCTCATGCCCTGAATCTCAAAGAACTTGATGAGCCCACAGTTCCTCAGTGCTTCCACACATTGTGGATCATTTGCATCCTATACATCATCTATCTCATGCTCCCGTTCACGCCACTCCAAAACCATTCTGGCTGCTGGTAACCTGCCAAAAGGGGAGTTTAAACATTGTTAACACTTGCTTCAACCACCAAAAGTTCTTTTTCGGGGCATGGTTTGTGTTTGGGGTTGGACGTTTCCATTGTCGCACCCCGTTATTTCTAATAGTGTGACGTCGTCGCAGTCCAGCCATGCGAGCCTTGCGACGACTTAGTCTCGTCGCAGTTCCCGAAAGGGCAGACTGCGACGACCCAAGGACGCAATGGCCCTTCACAAACCAAGCTAAAACCCCAAAAAATGAACCAAATTCAAAAATGTAAACCACTACGATTATGCTGGATGAAGTTTAGAGTTACCTACTCCGGACGGCAGGTGAAATGGCTGCTCCTAGCTCCCGAAATCGACGAGTGAAGTTTTGGCTCCAAATGGCACTTCTCATCCCAATTTGGCAAATGAAACAATGGTGACTATATTTGGTTTTTGTTTCTATTTATAAACAAAATGGAATATTCCCTTTTAAAATATTTGATGCTTTTAGGTCATTTGCTATAGTTTGGGTCAATTTCATCGTTTTTGAACATTCGGTTGACTATTTGACCTAGTTTTCGAGTGTGCAGGAGTTGTTAAGTGTCTTTTTACGCCGCTTTTGCATTGGAACGGTCATCTCAGGTATGAACACCCCTTGTGTGTTTTTGTCGTTATTTTCCATTCATTAGATTGTAATTATTTTATGATGATGAGCTTACTCTTTGTTCTTTCTCGTGCTCTTGAAACTATGAGAATACGTTACCGAGTTATGATTTATCACTTTTTCGGGCTCATTAAACTCCTATGGAAAAGGAACCCCCCAGAGTCTATCTTAAGCTCTTTTCAAGCTCTCGAAATACGAAAAGATTGCCAAGTGAGCTTGTCATGTTCACGCTTGTTAAAGAATTTGAATGGTCGTCTTCCTGGTGATAGTTTACCCCTTTTTCAGACCGGGGGCGCTACTTACAAAAAAGGTATACTCCAACCAATCATGACTGGAAGAGTCCTCTCCCGTGTTGTTTTACCCTTTTTCGGGCGATGAGGCTAACTTTATGAAAAAGGACCATTGGAGTCTTCTTTAGTTCTTTTCAGAATCTCTAAACATGAAATGACGACCGAGTTTACCTTCTATGGACTCGTTAAACTTTCACATTGAAGGGCCTTCCATGGGACGAACCCCTCCTATCCCAGGTTTGGAAAATATTTGGGATTGGACTCATTTATGAGATGAGCTATACCAAGCATTTGGTTACCCTCATCAAGCTCGTAAAAAACACATGAGGAACTCATCATTCATGATGGGGAAATAGGAAAGCTTTTATGTTACACCCCTTCTCAGTGGCAGTATCTAGTCATTTCTCGAACATGGCACTCATCCGCATTTGCATACTACACTTGGATCATCCGTTTGTCCTCGAGTTTCACCTATTTCCTAAGTCTTGTTTGAGTCACTCAAAGAATGCTTCCATCATCAGTTGCATTAGCAGTTGGTATCATAACTTGTCAAGTCAATACTGCCAAGGCATGCCATGCCCATGTTCAAGAATACTCTCACTACTCGGTATCTGCATTCAGTACACCTTCCATCATGTCGGTATTCTCTGAGTCAGTCTTGCGTGTTACTGTACCATCCAATATTCTCTATGCATCCTTTGTCATGTTTCGTGTCGATGATGGGGGATTCATCATGGCCCTCCTTCAACGGATTCATCCTTGTTGACTTCAACACATCATCCGAGGATCGAATCTAGAAACCAACCAAGTACCTTGGCCCTGCATGCCTTAATGGCAGGCTACCTCGCTTTCAACATGAGTTTACATCATTGACTCTTGATTGAAAGATTTCATCTCGCATTCGACTTCAACTCATTTATTCACGCTTGATGATATGTACTGTGATACCCTGGGAATCATTGACATTAATGGTGATCTCCCTCGCACTTGTTAACGGTATACATGTAACATCCCGTAAAATACCAGAAATTTAAAATTTTTAAAAATAGTAATAATTATCGAAGTTGTTAATGCAGAATATATAAAAATAGTTAAATCTCTTAACTAGGATGATTAATAATGATGACACGTCGAATTTCTCAAAATAAAATATGATGTTAGTTGTAATTGCTATTGCAGACTAAATGGATGCTAATCTTTTTAACGAAAGGCATTTTATGATCATAACACAAGAATACAATATTCAGATCTGCTTAAATTCTAAATGTAACTTTATGCTGTACGTAGGTTTGTATTATTATAATTGTCTTGTTAATGTGCTGACAGTTTGTTTGTATGACGACGAAGAGGTCCTACGAGGTACCCTGGGGTCTACTTAGCTACGTTTAGCTAAGGCATTTGAATCCTGTTTCCATGTGCAGAACGCAGGTAAGAAATTCTACGACAAACATGAGTTAAGAGTACATGTGTCTTTCAATTCATCGCCAATGTAATATGAAAATTACTAAGTACTTCCTTGCAAAACAAGTTACTGAAGGTATGGATATTTTGGTTCCAATTCTAGTTTACATGCTGGCTTACAAACTTTTCAGTGTTATTAAAAATCACGTCATCAATTTTCTTTTACATTGCTATATTGATCATCTATGAAAAGTCATCCTAATATGTCTATTATCGTTAACACTAAGTGGTGTTTGTCCATTTGTCACATTATTGAAATCTTGTGAATATAGTGCTTATGCTATTGCAAAATGGACTAGCATTATATTGTGCATTAATAAAATCTTAAACTATAACTATAGTCTCACATTTATCCAATGTTTACAATACCTAGCTAATATATAAAATATATAGTGAATATAATGCTTATGCTATGAACTAGCATTATATTGTGCATTAACATAACTAAGACTATATCTAAAGTCTCCATTTATAAAATGATTAACAATATATGGCTAATATATGAAATATATATAAACTTTACCCCATGACTATACATAAGCTATAGAAATGAAATATATACAATCTATAGTAACTTTGCAAATCATGCACATACATTAGCATGTGATATTATTATCACGATGTCTGTTATAAACCTTAGGAACTATATAAAATGTGAACTATGAAACTAACTATGCAATGATTACGATTTTGACAGGGTATTAAAGCTCGTACTTGGCATGCTTTCAAACTGGCGATGACAGGTCCTAGCATTTACGTTGCCCAACTGTTAAGTGAAGTGGAACGCTTGTTTGGATGGTCTTCACGTGATTGTGTTTACAATAAGCACCAATACTGAGTTGTGCCATGCACTAGCCTTCGGTCTGCTGATTTGTCAATTGGTAGATGCAACAATCAATGCAGTATTGATTGCAATGATCTCTCGAATCTCTGCGTGCCCAGCTGGAAACTAATCCACCATTGATCTTTACAAGATCTAGGGCTTGGAAGAAACCCTAGTCTTGCGTTGGTAAGTAACCAAGAATTGCTTCCTGGCATTCATTTCGTGTTTTTGTGGTAAGGTTTGGAGAGCCGATAGTGTTGCTGCAATGTAGGGTTAGAGTTTTTGCTGTGAGGAGGACTCCTTCCTCGGTTTCAAACCTTAGACCTGTGAGAGGAAGTTTATATGTTACAAGCTTACAAACTTGTGCAATAGAGCCATGATACAGCCATTGTATTTATAGAAAGGTTCTTCTGTCAGTTTGTTTGAGTGTAGTTCGAAATGGAGTTTGATTCTCCTATCCATAAAATTGTCTTCTGAGTTTTGAACTCGTATTTGCTACAATTTCCATTAGGATTCGTCGTTTTGTTGGTGTGGTGTGTCTAAGTCCAGGAGCTTCGACGCTAAAGGTAAGTGTTCAAAGATAGTGACATTAATACTGTAATATTTAATTTATACCTGCGTTTCTTGTTTTTAACCCTTTAAAACTGTGACTGGAAGGTACCACTTCGTTGGAAGGTTTCAATGAACATGACTTGGAATGGGGATGCTACAACTACTTCCTGGAAAGTCTCGGTGGTTCTTGAAACCTCGTAGGTACCTTTGGCATGGTTTAATCAGTAAATGCAATGTGATGAGAGTTGGAAATACAACCTTGTTCGGAGTAATGGCCAAGTTTTAATGTTTTATTTTGATAAAATACTGTAAAGACGATAATCCCTCAGTTTTAAGTTGATATTCGGCTCTGTAAAGATTGTTGCGTCGTCTTGAACTTGTTTTTGTGCTTCTGGTTGTTAAGGGAAAGACCCTATGTAAATTTGGAACCTTGGAAGGTCCACAATGTGAACTCTGTCGAATTTTTGGTTATACTGTTGAATACAGAACTTTATAGAGTCGAGGGTTCACTCGCTTCTGTAGAACAATGGCTCGTCTTGTATTGAAATGTTTTGTTTAAATGGTTGAGAAATCGTTTGTATAACTATTGATTTAGTTTCAAACAACGAATGTTGTCTCAGGTCGAGAGTAGTTAGTTGCTTGTATGTTGGTAGATAGACCTATACTTCATATCGTTTTTTGGAATTCAAGTTTGAATAAATGATGTTGTCAATTTGGTCTTTCACATGTTTTGAATTGGCTAACGCCACAGGGTTCGATTTTGTTTCAATGAATGAAACCCTACCCTGTAGGTTTTGTTGGCAACCTTGCTTGTACTGAGAATTCAAGCATGAGAACTAGGTCTTAACTTGTGCATGTAATGGTTTCGACACTGTGTATGTTCTTGTTAGGGTTGTAAGCTATTTGTTAGACATCGATACTAAAATCGTGATTTCTGCTAAGTGATATTAAGTGTCTTGTTGATATTCTTAATACGAAATGATAGATAGTAAGTTACAGTAATGTTGTTTAGGGTTTGGGAAAAACATGTCTGCTATAACTTCAGAATATTAACTGTGTGTGCCATGAATGGCTTGATATGTAATTTATTGAACTGTGTACTCAATAAATGTTTAGAATCTAGGGTCTGTAAAATATTAGGGTTTTGATTCTACAGTGAAAGTATTTATATATAAAGATTGAAATCTATATTAAATATAGATGTGATAATTAGTGATAATGTTTACTTATCATCTGTATAGAGAATAATTGTCGTTGTTCTATATTTCTAGAATATAAATGCTTGAAAACATTGAATTTATAATATTGAAATGCATATTATTATCATTCGAAAATAAATGGAATTGAATTGGAAAATATAGATCTGTGCATAAATAAAAGTGTTTTTCTTTTATTATGAAATAGATGAATGCTATACATCTGTTTATACTATGCTGTACTATTTCCTGCGTTTTAAACTTATGATTGAAATGGTAGAATTTAAAAGGAATACTACTGTGTTTATCTATTCGTTCAAACGACATTCTGCCTATCACTCATCTCTATTAATTTTACTTTTCTGTACTAGAGTACTATACAGATAACAGTATGGGAAAAATACAGAAAAGAATTTAATCATTCATTTAAATTACTTAATCATTCTTACAACATGTCATCTTTATGTCAGAAAATAAAATAGTTTCTTCTGTATAACTGTAAATGATAATTCTACCATGCAGAAAAACATTTAACTATAAACAAAAAGTCAGAACAGTAGAACCTGGTTGACTGTAGGAGAAACAAACAACCCAAGGAACCTATTCCACCCAACTTATTCCTGAAGATAGCCAAATTACTTGCCTTAGGACCCCCGAGCCTGTTCACTGAACCACTAGGAAGCAGAGTCTGTAGGAGCCTTAGTTCATCAATTTGCAGTAGAATATAGATTATCCAGTCATAAAGACTCAAAAGTCAAAGAGACCTGCACCAGCAACTCTGGTTTTCCTTCTCAAAATAACTAGCAGACTCACAATTGCACTCTCACATAGCCTACCTATTCGAATCTCTCAGTGATCACCTGATACACTTGAAAAAATATTTCTATAGAAAATATTGTAGGAGCTGCTTGCTCAATTCGAATTGCTTTATCTAGGCTGCCTAAGCCTTTTAGTGGTTTATTGGTCATTAATGAGTTGACTGCTCTGTTCCACCCACCTGGGGGATAATGCCACAAATTTAAGGGTAGTTGTCCCATAACCAACAACTAGTGGTAGAGTGCAAATGTTGCCATCTGTCCCATGCCTTCTAACAGCTTCCATTCCTCCTAATGGGTCAGTGAACACTCATTTAACAGTTCCCTTGGGTGTTTGTCTCCTATTTTAATTTATTTAATAATAATAATCAGTAATTACAATCATCCTTGACCAAACTTAGTCATAATTACAAAAATTTGTAATTATAATTTAACATAAAGTATTTTGCAAATAAAATAAATATTCTCAAAATTTGGGTAGGTGACATACACCCCCTCTTAAGTCTCAACATCATCCTCGATGTTGTTTAATCACTCTCTAAGTGTTCCTAAAACAAAGTTGGGTATGCTGCCTGCATACTACTCTCCAACTCCCAGGTTGCCTCTTCTGAGCTAAGGTGCCTCCATTGCACCTTTACCTGCCCAATGGTGCGATTCCGGAGTAGAGTTTCCCTCCTTTCGAGGATACAGTCCGGTTCCACCTAAAAATCGACGTCTTGTCCCACCTGTACATCATTCCAATTTACAACATGAGTAGCATCGTGTACATATTTCTTTAAAAATGATATATGAAAAACATTATGTATCTTTAGATTTGGTGGTAAAGCCAGTTGGTATGCCATGGGTCCAACCCTTGACAAAATTTCAAAAGGAACACAATACCTGGGTGACAGCTTGGCGCAGCTTCCCAATTTCAATGAACTCTTTTTCGGTCTTACCTTAAGAAAAACATGTTCACCAACTTGGAACTCTTTATGAGTCCTTCTAAGATCTACTTGACTATTTTTCCTATCTTGGGCAGCTTTAAGATTTCTTTGTACCTGTTTCACAATTAGTTCTAACTCCTGCAACAATTCAGGTCCTAAAATAACTCTATTTACTGGGTCACTTCAAGAAACAGGTGTATTACATTTCCTACCATAAAGAATTTAAAAAGGGCTAAGCCTGGCTGATGCATGGTAATGGTTATTATATGCAAATTCTGCTAAATGCAAGTAGTTCTCCCACTTACCACGCTGATCCTTAACATACATCCTAAGCATGTCTTCCTATACCTGATTCACTCTTTCTGTATGTCCATCCGTTTGTGGATGAAATGTTGTGCTGAAGTTTAAGGTTGTATTCAACCCTTTAAACAAAGATCTCCAAAAATTTCCAGTAAACTTAAAATCACGGTCTAAAACTATCACTTTCGGTATCCCATGTAATCGAAAAATCTGTTTCATGAAGATTTCTGCAATATCTGGAGCCTTATGAGTAGTCTTTACAGGTATAAAATGTGCTGCATTGCTGAGTTTATCCACTACCACCATGATGAAGTCATTCTATTTTTTATTTTTGGGTAGTCTGGTAATAAAATCTATGCTCATGATCTCCCATTTCCAGATAGGTATAGGAAATGGCTGTAACAATCCAGCCGGATGCTGATGTTCAACCTTCACTTTTTGACAGTCTAAACACTTAGCTATATATTTTGCTACTTCATCCTTCATTCTGGGCCAATAGTACTCTTTCCGTAACATAGTGATGGTTTTCTGATAACCTGGATGACCAGAATAATGACTTTTGTGCATCTCATCTAAAATCAGAATTTTTACTTTTGGTATGTTGGGTACATATAATCTGTTTTTGTATAATAATAGCCCATTTTCTTTTAAACTGTAATCTACCATAGAATTTTCAGAATTGCTATCTGCTGTCTTTTCTTGTAATTTTCTGTATTCTTCATCCATTTCAATCCCTTCAAAGATCTAATTTTCTAAATCTGTTAAGTATGTACTGATGGCTGAAATAAAATTTAACTTTGCTTTACGACTTAAAGCATCAGCAACCTTATTTTCTTTCCCTTTAATGTGCTGAATTTCAAAATCATATTCACTTAGAAAAGTTAGCCATCTAGCTTGTCTAGCGTTCAAATTTTTCTAATCTAATAAATACTTTAGCCCCATGTTATCTGTTAATATGGTAAATTTTGTGCCAATAAGATGGTGACGCCACATTTTTAAAGCGTGAAGTACTACTAGTAACTCCAAATCATAAGTAGAGTAATTCTTCTCATGTATTTTCAGCTTTCTAGACTCGTATGCAACAACATGTCCCTCTTGTGTTAGGACTCCACAGAGTCCATCATTACATGCATCAGTGCATACTATAAAATCCTTATTAGGATCTGCAATCCTTAGAATAGGTGTTGTAGTTAGCAATTCCTTTAACTTCTTAAAACTATCTGAACATTTTTTATCCCATATAAACTTCTTCCCCTTCTTCTATAAGAAGGTTATGGGGTCTGCAATATTTGAAAAACCTTCTATGAATTTTCTATAATATCCAGTAATACCCATAAATGATCGTACATCCGACACATCCTTAGGAACCGGCCATTCATTAATGGATTTTATCTTATCGGGGTCAACTGAGATTCCTTCCTTAGAAATTATGTGTCCTAAATACTGAATCTTATCTTTGTGAAAGTTACACTTACTAAACTTAGCATATAACTGATGATCTCTCAGAACTTGTAAGATAATACGCAGATGTTCGTCTTGTTCTTCTTTACTTTAAGAATATACTAGAATGTCATCTGTGAACACAATAGCAAACTTATCCAAGTATTTGTGTAGAATATTGTTCATTAAACACATAAATACAGCCGGGGCATTAGTCAATCGAAATGGCATGACTACGAACTCATAATGTCCATATCGAGTTCTAAAGGTTGTTTTAAAAATATTTTCATCCTTCACATGAACTTGATGATATCCTGACCTCAAATCAATTTTTGAAAATATCGTTGCTCCATGCAACTGATCAAATAGATCGTCTATGCGGGGCAACGGATATCGATTCTTGATTGTCATCTTATTCAGTTGACGATAATCTATACAAAGCCTTAGAGTGCCATCTTTCTTCTTAACAAATATAACAGGTGCTCCCCGAGAAGACACGTTGGGTCTTATATAGTTTTTATCAATCAATTCCTTCAACTGTGATTTAAACTCATTTAATTCCAGTATATTCATCCTATATGGATCTTTAGAATTCAGTATCGCTCCCGGTATTAACTCGATGGTAAAATCTAGATCTCTCTTAGGGGGTAATCCTAGGAGCTCTTCAGGAAAAACATCCTGGAATTCTTTTAGGATAGGTATATCTTCTAGTTTCAGTTTGTCCTCTTTAGTAATTAACTCATCATTCACTGCAAACATTTGACATCCTTTTCTAACTTCTCTCTTTACTTGCATAGCTTAAATCTGTCTAAGTGATGTCTTTCTTGGAATACATTTTACTTCTATTGTTTCTCCTTCATCATTTAAACAAGTAAAACTTTTCTTATAACAATTCAGAATGACATGATGGGCTTCTAAACAGTCCATTCCAATTAAGATGTCATAGGATCCTAAAGGTAAAACATTCAACTTGGTTTGTGTCTTTAACTGATTCATAGATAAAACGCAACTTTCAATAAAATCAGATACTTTTCTTTTTGTTCCTGTTGCTAGTCTAACTAACCAGGATTTATTGAATTTTTCTGTTTTCAAATTAAAACGTTCTACAATATCTGGTGATATATAACTCAAGCTAGCACCTGGATCAATCAAAATAGTAACAGGGTGGTTTTCTAGCATACCTTCAATCTCTACCATAGATACTTGATGCTCAACTTGCTTGTTGTCTAGTGCTACATCAATCCTGGGCATCTCCCTTGCCAAGTCTCCCACAGTAGGTTCATTCTGTATGGAATGAATATTGTTAGCTGTCCGCTTCCTCTTGGGGCATTCTGAAGCATAATGAGGACCTTGACACTCAAAAAATTTGATAGGTGTCTTTTGGTCACTAGTCCTGGTAGCATTGGGAATATTTCTAAGAGCTGTAAAATTCTGCTACTTATCATCTGTATAGAGAATAATTGCAGCTGTTATATATTTCTAGAATATAAATGCTTGAAAACATTGAATTTATAATATTGAAATGCATATTATTATCATTCGAAAATAAATGGAATTGAATTGGAAAATATAGATCTATGCAGAAATAAAAGTGCTTTTCTTTCATTATGAAATAGATGAATGTTATACATATGTTTATACTATGATGTACTATTTCCTGTGTTTTAAATTTATGATTGAAATGGTAGAATTTAAAAGGAATACTACTGTGTTTATCTATTCGTTCAAATGGCATTCTGCCTATCACTCATCTCTATTAATTTTATTTTTATGTACTAGAGTACTATACAGATAACAGTAAGAGAAAAATACAGAAAAGAATTTAATCATTCATTTAAATTACTTGATCATTCTTACAACATATCATCTTTAAGTCAAAAAATAAAATAGTTTCTTCTGTATAGCTTTAAATAATAATTCTACCATGCATAAAAAAATTTAACTATAAACAAAAAGTCAGAACAGTAGAACCTGGTTAACTGTAGGAGAAACAAACAGCCCAAGGAACCTATTCCACCCAACCTATTCCTGAAGGTAGCCAAATTACTTGCCTTAGGACCCCCGAGCCTGTTCACTAAACCACTAGGAAGCAGAGTCTATAGAAGCCTTAGTTCATCAACTTGCAGTAGAATAAAGATTATCCAGTCATAAAGGCTCAGCAGTCAAAGAAACCTGCACCAGCACCTCTGGTTTTCCTTCTCAGAATAACTAGCAGACTCACAATTGCACTCTCACATAGCCTACCTATTCGAATCTCTCAGTGATCACCTGATACACTTGAGGAAATATTTTTGCAGAAAATATTGCAGGATCTACCTGCTCAATTCGAATTGCCTTATCTAGGCTGCCTAGGCCTTTTAGTGGTTAACTGGTTATTAATGAGCTGACTGCTCTCTTCCACCCACCTGGGGGATAATGCCACAAATTTAGGGGTAGTTGTCCCATAACCAACAGCTAGTGGTGGAGTGCAAATGCAGCCATCTGTCCCATGCTTTCTAACAGCTTCCATTCCTCCTAGTGGGTCAGTGAACACTCATTTAACAGTTCCCTTGGGTGTTTGTCTCCTATTTTAATTTATTTAATAATAATAATCAGTAATTACAATCATCCTTGACCAAAGTTGGTCATAATTGTTCGGGTACACAGGGTACTCCCAAAAGACCGAACACCTAGAGCAACCACTTCACACAAACAGATCACAGATCAATACACCGATGTTTTGACGTGGTTTAAACCCTCGTGAGGGAAACACTCCACGGCCTCAGCCAAATAGCTTCTACGGGACAATTTATTATGCAAAGAAAGAAAGTTACAAATGAGCTTTTCATAATCGATCAACTTTCCAATGACCCTCCATGCTCTTTAAATAGAAATCATGGACCAATCAGGTGTTAAGCCACGAATCAAGGGTAGGTATGATTTAAGAGAAGTTGAGCCGTCAGATCACTCTATGTTGGGAACATATCGTGGCTGTCGGATTAAGTATTTACAAATGCATACTAAAGAAACACATTTTACCTAACAAATCTATTACACAAGTTGATCTTAACTAACTCCTAAGTGTCTAAATATCCTAACATCCCCCCTTACGAACAACTTGGGATAGGATTGAAAGATTTACAAAAGTGACACTATTAGGAGAAGGAATGAGGCATTAGAGCCTATCCCCCCTTAATGACAAGTTCCTGAAATCCTAACATAGATCGAAGTTTAGAAAACTTCGCTTCTGTAAGAGACTTGGTGAAGATGTCTGCAACTTGATCATCTGTAGGACAAAAGAGCACTTCAAGAACACGATCATGAACAAGATTTCTGATGAAGTGCATATGTAGCTCAATGTGTTTGCTGCGTTGATGTAGGATTGGATCTTTGGCAAGCTTGATGGCAATTTGATTGTCACACCAAAGTGGAGTAGGCTACTGCTGCTCGAATCTAAACTCTGAAAGGATATGTCAAAGCCATAAAGCTTCCTGACTGGCATTAACTGCGGCTCGATATTCTGCCTTTGCTGAAGAAAGAGCAAGAGCTTGTTGTTTCTTGCAAGCCTAAGTGACAGGTCCAGATCCCAGACTGAAAACATAACCTATTGTAGACTTTCGATCATCGGGATCGCCGGCCCAATCTGAATCAGTGAAACCAACCAATAAAGGTTTCCCCCTTGTATTGTAATGAATCCCAAACTGAATTGTACCTCGAATATATCGAAGTATTCTTTTAGCTGCTTTCAGTGACTTTCATGAGGTGTTTGCATATAACGGGCAACACGACCAACGGCAAAGGAAATGTCAGGATGGGAATGAGTCAAGTATAAGAGACTACCAACAAGCTGGCGATACAAGGTGGCATCTACTTCAGGTGAAGTACAAGTGGCAGAAAGTTTGACTCCGGATTGGAAGGGAGAGGGGGCAGGTGTACAATATTCCATGTGAAAGCGACGAAGAAGGTCACAAGCATACTTAGACTAAGAAAGAAAGATTCCTTCTTTGGTTTGCAGGACTTGGAGACCAAGAAAATAATGCAAATGTACTAAGTCTGACATTTCAAAATTTTGCTTAAGACTGGATTTCACATGGGTTATAAGCTTAGGTTCACTACCAATAAGAATAAGGTCATCAACATATAGAACAAGAATGATGAGATGGTTTCCTACTTTCTTGTTATAGACATTAGGGTTAGAATGGCATCTAGAAAAACCAATGTCAAGGAGAAAGCTATCCATTTTGGCATACCAAGCTCTAGGAGATTGCTTAAGGCCATATAAGGATTTATTAAGGAGACAGACAAGGCTAGAGTTATTCTGAACATTTCCAGGAGGTTGTTCCATGTAAATTTCCTCCTATAAATCACCTTGTAAGAAGGCATGCTTGACATCCATTTGATGGACTTCCCAGTTGTGTAATGCTACAAGGGAAAGAACAAGGTGGATGGAGTTCATTTTTGCGACAAGAGCAAAGGTTTCATTGTAGTCAATCCCTTCAACTTGGGAAAAACCTTTGGCAACTAACCTTGCCTTAAGTCTTTCAACACTTCCATCTGATGTATACTTAGTTCTATAGACCCATTTACATCTGACAAGTTTTCTTCCGTTTGGAAGAGGTACAAGATCCCAAGTATCGTTCTCCATTAAGGAACGATATTCTTCATCCATAGCTGCATCCCAATCTGGATTTCCTGAAGCTTCTGCAAAGGTTTCTGGATCATGATTCTCGAAAACGTGAGCCAAAAGAGAAGAGGCTCGCTGAAACTAAGAATGTGTTCGACGTTGATCTCTAGGATCACCAGCAAGATCACCAGCTGATTCACATGTTGAACGGACCCATCGAGGAAGCACTTGTGCTGGTGCAACTGGAGGAACATGAGCAGGCGGAGGTGGATTTTCATCCTCACTGTCATCATCAGAAACTGGAGTTGGAAACCTGTCAAGGAAGTTGGAAGAAGAAGAAGAAGAAGGCACAATCGTCGAATCAGGCTCGCAGGCCAAAGATGGCACAATCACTGAGTTAGGCTCGCAGGCCAAGAGATTTTCATCAAATTTAACATCTATTCTAATGATTATATCATGAGAATGTGGTTGAAGAAGTCTATAACCTTTTACATGTTCAGAATATCCAACAAATATGCACTTTTCACTTTTAGACTGGAATGCTTTCCGTTTTTCATCCAGAATGTAAACCCATGCTTCACTACCAAACACACGGAAGTGACTTACATCTGATTTAATTTTACTCCATGCTTCTTCCGGTGTGATACCTTGTAATGCTTTAGTGGGGGTGCGATTAACTATGTAATTTGCACAATTAATGGCTTCAGCCCAAAATTGAAGACTTAGTCCCTTAGATTGGATCATACAATTAGCCATTTCTTTTAAAGTGCGGTTCTTCCATTCAGTACACCATTTTGTTGTGGTGTATATGGAACAGTGTGTTGTTGTTGGATTCCTTGTTCAATGTGGAAAGTAGTGAACTTTTTGTTAACAAATTCTCCTCCATTGTCAGATATTAACTTAATAATTTGATGACCAGATTGTTTTTCAATAAGGGCCTTGTAGGCCAAGAACATGTTAAATACTTCTCTCTTAAGTTTTAGTAAGTAAACCCAAGTGCGACTGGTGTAATCATCAATGAAAGTTAAGAAATATTTGAAACTAGAAAAGGAAGCAGATGGAAGAGGACCACACAAGTCACTATGCACAAGCTCCAGGGGAACAGAGGCGTGCCAAGAGGCACGTTTGTCAAAACTGTCCCGATGATATTTTTTGAGTACACAACCGGAACAAACACCATCCCTGCAAGATACCATCGGAAGACCTGTCACCATATTGTCTTTACATAGTTTCTGCAATGAGAGATAATTTAAATGACCAAATCGCTCATGCCAAAGTTTGTTCAAGTTATCACTATGAGCAACAAAAACTGAAAGAAAAGGTGATGACTCAAAGTTGTTAAACTTGTGCAACCTGGTAATATCATCAACAATTCCGGTAACTAGGAGCTGTTGAGGATCTTTAAAATCCTTGATTACAACTTGGTGAAGTGCAAACATCACAATTTTACCTTCACTAGAATGAGTGATCTAATAGACTGATAACAAATTGCAGGAAATTCTTGGAACACATAATACATCACTGAAATGACTATTATCTACTAGAACTGTTCCAGCTCCTGCAACACTTAGAGATCTATCATCACCAACAAATATTTGTTTGGTGTTACATTCATGCATAGTAGAAAAGATGGCTTGATCCCTAGCCATATGATAAGATGCTCCAGAATCAATGAGCCATTCATTTGAAGTAGAAGAAGAAGATGCATTATAAGAATAACCAGAAGCACAAAGTGCATGTCCATGAGAGGTAGATTCTGAAGGCGAATCTAGGCTGATGTGGTGCTTCTTCATTGTTGCTTCCAAGGCTGCCATCTTCTTGAAACACTTAGATTCATCATGATTATCTTTCCCACAATAGTTGTAATGACGCTTAGTCTTCTTGCCTTTTGGCTTGGATCCTTTGTCATTTTTTAAAGGAGGAGCTGACTGAGAGGGTTTGGGACCCTTGTTTGACTTATTATTGTGAAATATTTTTTTCTTGGGAGGCTTGGACTTTTCTTTCTGTTGGGACAATAAGGCTTTAGCAGATATATCTGCATTGTTAATTATTCCAAGATGGATGAGCTTATCTTGCTCTCTAATCAAGGAATCACAAAATGATTCAAGACTAAGCTCTTGATAGCTAGCTTCATTCAAAGATTCTTTCATGGAGTAAAATGTAGATACAAAAATAGAATATGCAAGTCCAAGTTTGGAAAGAATATGATAAATGCATTGTTTGTCTTCCCTCTTAATCTTGCATTCTTCACATAAACGTTTAAGAGTTTTGTACTTAGATAAATAATCTTGTATGCATGAAAAATCACTTAGATTTAAAGAAATCAACTCATTTTCAAGTTGGTGACCTCGAATTTTATTGTGGTTACCAAACACAGATTCCAACTTGTCCCAAGCAGCATCAGGTTCATCAATTCCATATATGTGGAATCACAAATCAGTAGAGATTGACATCCCAATCAATCCACGAGCTTTGTCACATCTATTTGCCCATTTTATTTTCTTGTCATCATCAGTGGGTTCTGTTTCTTTCCCTAAGGTAATTCTAAAAGTTCCATACTCCGTAGAACATCCTCCATAAGATATTTTCATGAAAAATAGTTGGAACTAGTAAGTAGAATATCACAAGGGGCAGCCATACTACAAATTAATGGCTATAAAAATAGAAACCAATAGTCTAGATGCGAAGAGCTTGAAAAAATAGGCAGTTTAAAAAAAAACGACACTGAAAACTGACTTCGTATGATGAAGTTATGCTTGAACAAAAAAAAAAGTTGAAGATGTCCCCAATAGTGACGTGGCAGATAGAGAATGACCAGCTAAAATAAAAGGACCCCCTCTTCTTAAGATGAACCTTTGACAATCACTTTACAAGAAAGTTGCTTTAAGTGATTCACTTTTGTAAAATAAGTGATTTCATTTTTACAATGATGTTATTTTAAATAATGCAACAATAAAAAGGAACTTAAGTGACTCACTTTTTATTTTTATTTTTTATTATTTAAGTGAGATGCACTTTTACAATAAAGTAACTTGAAAATAGAAATTGCATGCACTTTTTCTTTTAAAGGTAACTTCGTAAGACTTGAACTCAACTCTATACCTATTAAGGAATAAAACAATTTTGAACCAAGTGAGCTAGATTTAAAGGTATGTAAAATATAGGAAAAAATTGGGTTTTTTTTTTACTCTTCTTGCTCGGTTTTCGTGCTTGCCTTTTTTTTTTTTTGTGTAAATCACACCATAAACCAAAACAAAACAAAAAATTTCCACGCTTGTGGGGTTAGATCTCGTTAGCTTGCCCGAAAAGTCTACGTTTTATCTCTGTTTCTGATTTGTCGAGATCACACAAGGTGCACGGCAAAGAGCATACGCAGTTGAGAAAAACCCTTTTCCCTTTCTGTTTCTGATTCGCCGAGATCGCACAAGGTGCACGGCAAATACCATACGTAGACAGGGAAAGTAACAATCCGAAAATTAAAAAAATCTAACAATAAAAACTGATAAAATATGAGTTTTTTTTTTTTTAAACAGGAATAAAATAAAAAGCGTCACTGTAACATTATACCTTCAGATCTGATGAAATACGCGTTTCTGAAGCAACCAGGAACCGTTTTCAATCAAACGAAAACTATTTCCCAATGGAAACGGTGCTTTGAACGCAATGGAACACCTCCCATAGCCCAAAAATGCACAAAAATACAAGAACCAGAAACCCTTTCAAGTTTCGGCAACAACAGTTCAAGATCTAGATCATAACCGGAAGCAACTCTTCACAAAAGCTCTGATACCATGTTCGGGTACATAGGGTACTCCCAAAAGACTAAACACCTAGAGCAACCACTTCACACAAACAAATCACAGATCAATACACCGATGTTTTGACGTGATTTAAACCCTCGTGAGGGAAACACTCCACGGCCCCGGCCAAATAGCTTCTACGGGACAATTTATTATGCAAAGAAAGAAAGTTACAAATAAGCTTCTCATAATCGATCAACTTTCCAATGACCCTCCATGCTCTTTAAATAGAGATCATGGACCAATCGGATGTTAAGCCACGGATCAAAGATAGGTATGATCTAAGAAAAGTTGAGTCATCAGGAACATATCGTAACCGTCGGATTAAGTATAACAAATGCATACTAAAGAAACACACTTTACCTAATGGATCTATTACACAAGTTGATCTTAACTAACTCCTAAGTGTCTAAATATCCTAACAATAATTATAAAACTTTGTAATTATAATTTAACATAAAGTATTTTGCAAATAAAATAAATATTCTCAAAATTTGGGTAGGTGACAATACATCAATGACCGATAATCAAGTGGTTTCTACCATGTTCGACGTCAAGACATTTGTAATCACATTGATAGATTCGTATCATTGCGGGTTCAGCTTGAAAACCCTGGGGAGTCATGTTTTACCCAGGTTGCGATGGAGTTTGTATTGAGTCATGTTACACGGATCCAAATTTGTATTGGTCGTGGCTGTGTTAACATCTCATCATGGATCTACGCTTGTGTCTAGTAGCCATGATTGTGTTCAGTCGGTCATTACTACCATGGATCTGCAATGTATTGGTCGACAGCCATGTTGTACGTCATGTGAGACAGTGTACTCAGAGTCAGTTGTACTGCAACAGTGTCCTTCGTCCGACAAGCCAATGCCATTCTTTTTGTCAAAGCATTTCACCTGTCCAAATTTCAACAGCTTCATGCTTTGGGGGGCATTATGTTACACCTAAAATCCTACCGCCATGAGATTTAGTGTATACATCCCTAAAGTACCATTGGCTAAGTCATTAACTTGGAAGGGATACCATTGCATTCTTGTTAGGTTTTAAGAGGTCGTCGCAGGTTGCACTCATGCAACCTGCGACGTCGCACCTTGCTTTCTTACAGAGTGCAACGTGTTAAGTTTAAACCAAATAGACTAGCAAGATCACTGAAAGAAACATAATCACAAGATAGACATAGAATTTACCCTGAGAAACCCTCATGGGGTAGAAAACCCAGCAAAGCTTTCCTCAATAAGATGATCAACCAAAATACAAGATGTGCTCCCTCCTTCTTTACCTCCTTAGCAGACCTCCCAGACAAGTGCGCTACTTTTCTGAGTTGTACAAGTGTATCTAATGAGGAGCTCACCTCCTCTATTTATATTAGATCCCGACTAACCAAAATCCCTAATGGGGCTGACCTCTCCTGGAGAAGTCTAATAACCCCTAAAATATAATATCAGGGCCGACCCCCACATGGTGGGTCTAATAACCCTAGTTGCCACAAACCATCAGAGGAATAATCATCTCTAGATACATTATAGGGTTACCTCGGAGGGATGAAACATCTGCGGAATTATAATGTACAAATATAATATTCTTAGAAGTTACAATATTCAACACTCCCCCTTAACGAGAAGGATATTATAACAGCGTCTGCAGGAGCAAGGAGTCATCATCATACATGATACATCTATATATCATCGGAAGCTTTCTTCATTTCATCAACATCACACGATCATCATCATCGTCATCGTACGATCATCAGCATCGTCATCACATGATCATCAACATCGTCATCATACGATCATCAGCATCGTCATCACATGATCAACATCGTCATCATACGATCATCAGCATCGTCATCACATGATCATCAGCATCGTCATCACACGATCATCAACATCGTCATCATACGATCATCAACATCGTCATCACATGATCAACATCGTCATCATACAATCATCAGCATCGTCATCACACGATCATCAGCATCGTCATCACGCGATCATCAACATCGTCATCATACGATCATCAGCATCGTCATCACATGATCATCAGCATCGTCATCACACGATCATCAACATCGTCATCATATGATCATCAGCATCGTCATCACACGATCATCAGCATCGTCATCATACGATCATCAACATCGTCATCATACGATCATCAGCATCGTCATCACGCAATCATCAGCATCGTCATCACACGATCATCAGCATCGTCATCACATGATCATCAACAACGTCATCATACGATCATCAGTATCGTCATCACATTATCATCAGCATCGTCATCATACGATCATCAGCATCGTCATCACACGATCATCAACATCGTTAGAACATCATCAATACAAGTATCCATACCAATACAAGTATACACATCATGAATACAAGTATCCATACCAATACAAGTATATACATCATCAATACAAGTATTCATACCAATACAAGTATCCACATCATCAATACAAGTATTCCTACCCATACAAGTATACACATCATCAATACAAGTATCCATACCAATACAAGTATCCACATCATCAATACAAGTATCCATACCAATACAAGTATCCACATCATCAATACAAGTATCCATACCAATACAAGTATCCACATCATCATTTAAGACATCATAACATGTCTAGGGACAATACATTCCACTCGTCAACTTAGACAAAATCTAAGGACCACTTTCTCGGAGACATATGTCTACGGATCAATTCAGAAACCGAAGTCCGGGGATGATACAATCCCCTCTCGTCCACTCGAGACCACTTCTCGGAGACATCTGTCTACGGATCAATTCAGGGACCGAATTCCGAGAATGATACAATTTCCATCACGTACATTTTGAACTAGTGGTTCCGGGATGATGCAATCCCCATCACGTACATTTTGAACTAGTGGTTCCGAGATGATGCAATCCCCATCACGTACATTTTGAACTAGTGGTTCCGGGATGGTGCAATCCCCATCACTTCATTCTCGAAGACCATACGTCTATGGATCAATTCAGGTACCAAGGTCTGGGGATGATACAATCCCCATCTATCCACTTTGGACCTCATTCTCGGAGACCATACGTCTACGGATCAATTCAGGGACCGAAGTCCAGGGATGATACAATCCCCATCTGTCCATTAAGGACCTCATTTTCGGAGACCATACGTCTACAGATCAATTCAAGGAACCAAAGTCTAGGGATGATACAATCCCTATCTGTCCACTAAGGACTTCATTTTCGGAGACCATACGTCTACGGATCAATTCAAGGAACCAAAGTTCAGGGATGATACAATCCCTATCTGTATCCTTATCAATACAGATGTCATCAAAACATGTATCAATAAAACATGTATTCTCATCAATACATCAATAAGACATGTATCCTCATCGATACATCAATAAAACATCAATAAACCATGTATCCTCATCAATACATTAGTAAGACATGTATCCTCACCGATACATCAATGAACCATGTATCCTCATCAATACATTAGTAAGACATGTATCCTTACTGATACATCAATGAAACATCAATAAACCATGTATCCTCATCAATACATTAGTAAAGTAAAAGTAAGTGAGAGAAAATAAGTATTCTAAGTATAAGAGTCCTAAGTCTAAGTATCTAAAATAGGTATCCACATCATCGACCTTGCTGTCGATGAGGCAATCTCATCATTAGAGACCACACTACTCCCCCTTTCGAGGAGGGTCCTTTTGAACCACACCAAGTTTGTCTCGGAAGTATTCAAATTTCACTCAAGATAAAGGTTTGGTCAAAATATCAGCAATTTGATCCTCAGTGCTCACATACTCGAGCTTAATAGCTCCTCTCTGCACCATATCTCGTATATAAAAGTATCAGATCTCTATGTGTTTTGACTTATCGTGAAATACCATATTTTCTGTCATCTTGATACAACTTTGATTGTCACACATAATCACAGTAGGATCCAATTCTAAGTCAAATACTCCAGATAGTAGTTTCCAAAGCCATACTACTTCACAGCTAGCAGAGCAGGCAGCTATATATTCTACTTCAGCAGTACTGAGAGCCACACTAGATTGTTTCTTGTTGAACCAAGAGATCATGGCAGATCCAAGTCCAAAACATCCACCTGATGTACTCTTCCTGTCTGAAACACTTCCTGCCCAATCAGAATCTGAATAACCATGTAATCTAAGTTCATGATTTCCGAGATAGTAAAGACAAAAATCTAATGTACCTTTTAGATACCTCATTACATGCTTTGCAGCTATTAGGTGAACCTTCCTTGGTTCTACTAGATATTGACTCAAAGTATTTACAGCAAAGCATATATCTGGTCTGGTATTTGTCAAATACATCAATGACCCAATGATTTGTCTATATAGAGTTACATCCACTAATTCTGATGAGTCATCAACTAATAATTTCAATTTGGAGTCTATGGGAGTAGCCATGGTCTTACACTCCAACATGTCAAACCTTTTCAAGATCTCCACAACATACTTACCTTGACTTAGGAAGATTCCTTTTGGTGCTTGCCATACTTCTAGACCTAAGAAGTAGTGCATTAATCCTAGATCCTTCATTTCAAATTCGAAAGAAAGCTTCTTCTTACATTCGATAATTTGGTTCTCATTTCCTGTTAGAAATAGATCATCCACATACAGTAGTAATATAACAGGTTCATCATCCATAATTTTGAGATAGAGATTTGGATCAGCTTTACTCTTGGTAAAGCCCATACCTGTTAAGAAGCTGTCAATCCTTCCGTACCAAGCTCTGGGAGCTTGCTTCAATCCATACAAAGCCTTTTTCAACTTGCATACATGAGTTCTTCTATCTTTAACCTCAAATCCTTGTGGTTGTTCTATGTACACTTCTTCTTCAATGACACCATTCAGGAAGGCTGTTTTAACATCTATCTGGTGTAACTTCCACTTCATCATAGATGCAGGTGCCATGATAGTTCTAATTGAAGTGTACCTAGCAACTGGTGCAAATGTTTCTTCATAGTCTATTCCCTCCTTTTGAGAGAAACCTCTGGCTACAAATCTTGCCTTATATTTTTCAATGCTACCATCTGCAGCATGTTTTATCTTGAAAATCCATTTGGAAGAAACCACACTTTTATCCTTTGGTTTAATGTGTGATCTACCCACTCCTTTTCTTGAGCTGCCTCCTCATAGCTGGTGGGTTGATGATCCACAAGATCACACATTAAGGCCACATAGTTGGATACAAACTTGGGTTTCTTCCTTTCTCTAGTGGAACCTTCAGGAGCTCCATATTTTTCAGCTCCTTGAATAATGTCTCTAGCCCATGCTGGTCTTCTTTTTCTAGATAGATCTGAAAGGGCGGGTTCTTGAGGTTCTATCATATCATGGTCTTCTGGTGTATCATCTTCAGGGATGGGTACAGCTTTTGTAACTCTAGGAGGTGAATCTTCTTCATAGATTTCTTCAAGTTGGCACTTCCTAGATTTCTTGATAGCTGCTTCTTCATCAAATGTTACATCTCTACTTATCTCCATATGATGAAAACCAGGTATCATAGTCTTTAGATACATGGGAAGATCTTGATCATGTATCATAGTCTTTACAGCTTCCATGATAGTTCTATTCTTCCTTTCAACAACCCCATTTTGTTGGGGATTGTAGGGAGTGGTTAGTTCCCTCTTGATTCCAGCTCCTTTACAAAATTCTTCAAATTCCTTTGAAGTATATTCTCCGCCATTATCTGTTCTAAGAATCTTGATTTTCTTTTCTGAGAGATTTTCTATTAAGGCCTTAAACTCTTTGAATTTTCCAAAGACTTCATTCTTACCTTTTAGAAAGAATATCCAGGTTTTCCTTAAGTAGTCATCAATGAATGTGACATAGTATTCATATCCACTCAAAGATGTGGAGGGCATTGGTCCACATACATCAGAGTGTATTAACTCCAGGGTACTTTTAGTCTTTGTTTCACTCCTGGGAAATGGGTTCTTGACATTCTTCCCTTTTGCACATCCTTTGCATGTGCCATCATGATTAATCTTTAAGTCTGGCAAGCCTATAACTACCTTGCTTACATAGGGTAGTGCTTTGTAGTTAATGTGAGCAAGTCTCCTATGCCATAGTTCATTTGGGCTAATGGTTTCATGAACAAGAGCTGCTTCTGGAAGGCCCTTAAGTTTGTATAAGGCTCCTTCTTCTTCACCAATGATAATTGCATCCTTGATAGACTTTCCTTTGGACCACATTAAGACTTGTCCATCAATGAATGCAATCCTATAGCCTTTCTTATCCAATGCTGAGATGGATAACAAGTTCTTCTTCAATCCTGGTACATACAATATTTCTTTCATTTTCATGGAGGTACTAGAATCAAGCTTGTAGCTTGCTTCACCAATTCCTTTGATGGGATATTGAAAGTCATCTCCTAGAGATACCTTTTGTGGAGAAGTCTTTTCTTCAAGACTTGAGAGAGTCTTTTTCTGACCTGTCATGTGCTTTGAAGCACCACTATCAATAAGCCATGTATCTTCTCCAGGAGTTATAGATCCAGAGAGTGCGGAGAAAAGAACATATTCTTCTGCATCTTCTTCTTTATTTCTCCTAGATCTTCTTTTGAAGAAGGTCCTTTCTTCTTCTTCTTCTTCACTTCCAGGTCTTTTATTGTGAGGCCTTTCTTCCTCTTCTACTTCTTCTTCACTATCATCTTCTGCAAGATGTGCTTGATGTCTTTTGAAATGAGAACCCTTTTTCTTCTATAGAGGACAATCTCTAGCAAGGTGTCCTATTTTGTGACAAGAAAAACATCGGAAAGAGGAGTAATCTCTTCTTTGAGTAGTTCCTCTTTTCTTTTGAAATCTATGTGGAGGATGAGACTCCTTGTGACTATTCCTTTTGGAGTAGGATTGATTCCTTCTTCTCTTGGTGTGGGTGGCCAAGGCTTGGTCATCTTCTTTGAGCAAGGCTTCTCGGTTTGCAACCCTAGCCTCCTCTTGTACACAATCCTCCCAAACTACATCAAACTTCATACTTTCTTTTTCTGGCACACATAGTTTGTATGAATGACTCCCAAGGTCTAGTGAGACCATTTAGAGCTGTCATCACAAGTTCATCTTCATCAAGAGTATCACCAATGGCATCTAGTTGCTCCTTGATTTGGGAGACCCTTGAGAAGTAGTCTTGAATGGATTCTCCTTTGTGCATCTTGGTGCTCTTCAACTGAGTCCTTAGGTTCATCTTCCTATTGATGTTCTTTCCTTCATACATTCTTCCTAGGGCATCATACATTTCCTTTGGAGTCTTCTTGGAGGCCACTTGGGGAATCAAGTGGTCTTTAATAGAATCAGCTATGATTCTCTTTGCCCTAATCAAATACTTCATATGCTTCTCTTTGGCTTCATCTCCTTCAGGTTCTGCAACTTCATCCTTGATATAATGAGCAAGGTCATTTTCTTCAAGAATGAGACCAATTCTGTATTTCCATGCTCGGAAATTTTCTATACCTTCTAGCTTGTCTTCAATATTAGTGTTTGGAGCCATATTCTCTTGGGGGAGTCCAAGAGGTAGAGTAGTACTTACCCAGAAATTTTAACTTTTCACTTTTCCGGATTTGTAACAGAAATTTTTGGTTTATCGCACTTTTGGTAAAATTAGGGTTTGACTTTCCCGGAATTCTACTCAACCAAAAAATTCGATCTAGGGCTCAAAAGATTGATTTTGACAAGGGCTATCCAGCCATGTAATCGGAATTCAATAATACCAACTTTTTGTAGAAGTCAATTTCTGGTTTATCACACTTTTTGGTAAACTAGGGTTTGACTTTCCCGGAGTTCTACCCAACCAAAAAGTTTGATCTAGGGCTCAAAAGATTGGTTTTGAGAAGGGTTATCCAGCCATGCAATCAGAATTGAACAATACCAACTTTTTGTTGAAACCCTAATTTTCACCGGAGAGAGAGAGAGATATATTCTTACCTTGTGAAAGATGTCCTATTCAGGCTAGCTCTGATACCATGTTAAGTTTAAACCAAATAGACTAGCAAGATCACTGAAAGAAACATAATCACAAGATAGACACAGAATTTACCCTGGGAAACCCTCATGGGGTAGAAAACCTAGCAAAGCTTTTCTCAATACGATGATCAACCAAAATACAAGATGTGCTCCCTCCTTCTTTACCTCCTTAGCAGACCTCCCAGACAAGTGCGCTACTTTTCTGAGTTGTGCAAGTGTATCTAATGAGGAGCTCACCTCCTCTATTTATATTAGATCCCGACTGACCAAAATCCCTAATGGGGTCGACCTCTCTTGGAGAAGTCTAATAACCCCTAAAATATAATATCAGGGCCGACCCCCACATGGTGGGTCTAATAACCCTAGTTGCCACAAACCATCGGAGGAATAATCATCTCCGGATACATGATAGGGTTACCTCGGAGGGATGAAACATCTCCGGAATAATAATGTACAAATATAATATTCTTAGAAGTTACAATATTCAACACGACGATGTCAGTTAATGGGCAAAAATAACTTCTTCGAGCTCATTCTTGAAGCCTGCTGACTTGGATCCTTATCCCTGACCTCTTGGGAGAGATGGCACTCAGTTCCTAACCTCTTGGGGGGATCCCCTATCTCTCTTCTACCATATCTCAACCTATCATATCCATACCCTATCCACTTAGTCCTATATAAGTGAAGCTCTACCCCTCTCCAAAGGGAGGAAGTCTATAGTGTCTACATGCTGGTGAAATCAATCTTGGAGAGATATCTAACCAATCCATTGAGAGACTCACACTTCCTTGGGAGGATATGGAAATTGGCTTGGATGGAGAAGGGCTACTACGTTAAGCTTCGGTTGTAGTCATTCTTACCTATGTACTTTCCCTATATTTACAGTAATATAAACGCTTTCCACCAATATTGCTTATGTGTGATGATATTGTGTAGTTTACTTGCTTAATTGTTTACTTAGATCTCTTATTGTATAGACGTTATTTACTCGTTTGCATTGTTCTATGTGTCTTGACAGGTCTTGCAGCTGAGATCTGACGACCGCGAGGCATGGAGCAACATCCAGGAGAAAGGATTGTGAAGTTAAGGTAACACATCTAGTTACTTGATCCTTAATCAGATCTAGGAAAGTAGTTTGTAGTCTGTACTATTTGTTCTAGACTCACTTTGAGCTAGGGAGATCCAACTCGCGTCCGCTCAAGAGGATTGTCTGTCAAATAGTGAACATCGAACCCACCACTCCAGTTGACATCTCGGTTACCCCTGGTGTAGTGGAACATATTCGTTTAAGCCATAAATGTTCCCCTGAAGATATTACTACTTTCACAAACTTATTCAAGCAATTTAGAGACGTGTTTGCTTGGACCTACGAGGAAATGTCCGGGATAGACCCCGCTATTGTTTCGCACAAAATTAAAACCTATCCCGACATTAAACCAGTCCGCCAAAAGTTACGACCGGTACACCCTCGAAAAACTACGACAATCAAAGCAGACATTGAAAAGCTCTTAAAGGATGGATTTATCTACCCTATTCCATTAATAGAATGGGTCTCAAATGTCGTCCCTATGGCAAAGAAGCAGGGCACCATCCGAGTTTGCATCGATTATTGGGATCTCAACAAGGCTTGTCGTAAGGACAATTACCCGACTCCCTTCATTGATCAGATCATTGACAATTACCCGACTCCCTTCATCGATCAGATCATTGACAATTGTGCTGGAAGTGTCATCTTCTCATTTATGGATGGCTTTTCTGGTTACAACCAAATTGAGATCCACCCCGCCGACCAACACAAGACTGCGTTCATCTGCCCTTGGGGTACATTTGAGTATCGTAAACTCCTTTTTGGTCTTAAAAATGCTGGTGCCACATTCAAATGGGCCATGTCGTACGCTTTTCATGATGTGAAGGACTTTGTGGATCCCTATCTGGACGATCTCCCTGCCCATTCGCAGAAGCATGAGTTCCACATTCATCATCTGACAGCAGCATTCCTCATATGCAGACGGTATAACATCCGTCTGAACCCTCACAAGTGTATTTTCTGTGTTGAGTCTAGATGCCTCCTATATTTTATCGTTTTGAAATATGGGATCCGCATTGATTCCTTGAAGGTGGAAGCCATTGTGGCTCTTCCACCTCCTACTGATGTTACAGAACTTCAAAGTTTGTAAGGGAAGGCAACTTATTTACGGTGTTTTGTATGTAATTTCACTCAAAATACACAGAGTTATATGAGACTACTCAAGAAGGGCATCCCATTCATATGGGACGATCAAGCGCAACAATCCTTCAATAGTCTTAAACACGCTATTACCCATGCCCCTGTGCTCCAACCGCCCAATTACTACCGAGATTACATCCTTTATCTCGTTGCTTCTGCTACCATGATCGCCATGGTCTTAGTGCAGGTGGACCATAACGCCCAGGAACATGTGATATATACCTAAGTAAGGGTCTTATTGACAATGAAACTCGTTAATCACATATCGAGAAGCTCGCTCTCGCGGTAGTTATTTCCATCTAAAAGTTATGTCATTACATATTGCTCCGCTCCACCACCATTATCGCCGACTGGAACCCCATGTACCACGTTTTGACACGTCAAGTACTTAGGGGCAAGTATTCACGCTGGATCATGATACTGCAGGAATTCGATCTCCTATTCGAGAAGGCCAAGTCCAAGAAGTCTTTGGTGTCTGATAAGCTCATCTGTGATCTTCCCCGTGCTGATGTAGGATCTGAGTCCAACGATTCTCTTCCGGATGAGTCGTTGTTCCTTATCAGCACGTCTGACCCATGGTATGGAGATATTACCCTATATCTTCAAACCCAACGGTTCAACCCCCAATTGTCTCGTGACAACCGTCGACGTATACGCCACCACGCTTCATCATTAGTGATACCTTATACCATCGTGGTATCGATTCTGTTCTTCGACGATGTTTGACACATGAGGAGGCTAAACACGTATTGAATGACTACCACGTCGGGGCTTGTGGCGGTCATCTCTATGGGATGGCTACAGCCCAGAAGATACTACGCGTGGGATATTATTGTCCATCCATCTTTAAAGATTGTATTGAGGCTGTTAAAAAATGTCTCCCATGCTAGCATTTTCAAATGAAAAAACACACCCAACCATCCCCTTTACACTCGGTTATTGTCATTGGCCCCGTTGCAAAATGGGGCATAGATTTCATGCACTGTAAACCTACCTTGGTCGGGGGGCATGGTTACGTCATAGTAGCTGTGGATTACTTTACAAAATGGGTCAAGGCTATGCCTACGTACAATGACGATGGAAAAACCTTCGCACTCTTCATGTTTAATCATGTTATTTCACGATTCGGAGTCCCGCAAGCCATAGTCACCGACCATGGATCTCACTTCCAAAACTACACGATTGATGAATTGAGCGCCATATTGGGTTTTCATCATGAAAACTCAACCCCTTACTACCCAAAGTCCAATGGACAAGTAGAGGCCATTAACAAGGTCTTGGAAACCATGATTCAACGCATGGTGGGTACGCATAAATCAAACTGGCACAACATGATCTTTTCCGCACTATGGGCTTATCGGACCTCCATTGAGATTGGCACCATATTTACACCTTTTCAATTAGTTTATGGATTGGAGGCAGCCCTACCAATAGAGTGCGAGATTCCATCTCTCAAACTCGCAATTGAACTCCTTCCGAACACTACTGCCAAGGAAGAGCGCTTCCTCTACCTAGCGAAACTCGATGAGACCCACCGCGATGTTGCTCTTGCCAACGATGCACATAAGAAACGCATCAAAGCACAATATGATAAGTCGGTAGAAACCTGTGTCTACAACGAGGGCAATTTGGTCCTCACATATGCCCAAAGGCATTATAAGTTGGGAGCAAGTAAGTTTAAGTCCATGTGGAACGGACCGTACATAGTGAAGCGTGTTCTGGAGAAGGGAGTCTGCGAACTAGAGGATTACGATGGAATATCTTTGGGTGAGCCCCGCAATGGGCTTTACCTGAAGAGGTACTATGCCTGAGTTTTTCACGCATAGGTGTGTTGTATATACTGTACATGGCGTGTGTTTTTGTGTGGTGGGATGCTTTGTTTTAGTGTGTCTAGACCTTGTTTTTGCTACATATACCATGTTCTGTCTACATGTGCAGATGGAAACTTGCTATGGATTCGCGGACGGCACCAGCCGGCATACCCGTACCCTTGCTTCGGCATCCTGGGTACTTTATTCCCCAACCAGCGATCTCATTAGCTCAGGAGTAAATTGTCTAGGATACGCGACCATTAATGTCGCAGAGTACTAGGCAGTGATTGGAACCCTAACCGATGCTCTTTCCTTGGGTATGAACCATGTTGTTGTCCACCTAGATTTTCAACTAGTGGTTTCTCATCTTAACCGGATCTACGCTATCCGCGACCCCACTCTACTCTGTATCTTTCGATGAGTTCGTCTTCTAGAAAGGTCCTTTGAGTCTATTCAATGCCTGCACATTCCACGAGACATGAATACAGTTGCTGACTCGATGGCCAACTTCATTTTGGATTGGTACATTACACATACATAACATATTCATAAAAATATAAATATAGACATGACATGTAAATTATCCATTGTATAAGCAAACATGTAAGACAAGATCTCATAAATCACCATTATAACACAAAATGTATAAAACCGTCGATAATGTCTGTATATATCAATCGATACAAAATGGTAGTGCTAATACAAAAATCTGAAGCATACTAGCTTTCAGTAAGAGTCATCTCTAAAAAATATGAAGCTCATAAGCTTTCAGTATATACATAAACACGAGTCTAATCCCTAGGCTGCTCATGATAGCAGAATACAACCCTCGCCACTTTGCGGAGCAGCGTGCCAAAACGTAGGGTCACTCCAACAATGAGCTTCTGATAGCCCCGGGGTAGATCATGGACACCTGGCTCTAGAATGTCCAGTTTCAACCCGTGGAGGTTCTCATGGACCTCCTCCATCTCCTCGATGGCATCATGTATCGCAGGACCTATGACTGGCACCTCTCCTCTTCTCGCAATGAGCGAGACTCCAACTGGTCGCAATGGACCCACATCTACACAAAACATTAATGAATCGTTAGCACTACTCCAAAAAAATCATAAATACATAAAATGAAAAAACACAATAGTTGTTGTTCTCACCGATATCGCCCCATTGTGCTCCCTCGGGAAGCACCAGATCGAGATCGCCTCTAAAATATGTCCCGCTATATCGATAATCCTCTACCATGAGGAGTTGTCCCTCCAGCCAAGTGAACAATCCTGAACCGAAGCCTATGATGGGACCCTCACCACCATGGTAGCCATAACCTCTGACCACTTGGTCATGTGCGGATCCCGTGCATCTCGGTCATCCAATTCCACCTGCGGACGTAGATGAGGCACCCGCTCCAGTAGAAATGATATCACCACCGACCCATAGCCAAATTGCTTCAGTGCCCTGCGCCGACATTTGGTCAACTGACTCCGGAGGTTGGTGAGGAGTCCCTCACACAAGTTGAATACCCTAGGAGCCATGCACTCCTCCGCGTACATCAACTACGATTTGCTCTCAAGGTGAGAAAATAGACTTCTCGCTACCCTCACTATGGTGAAGAGCACGGTACGTAGAGGATGGTCTCGAATATCTTTGATGGGTATTTTCCCACCAATAGCCACAGTGCCCGGGGTACACCACTAGTCAATCATATCATCCACTGTCTAATCACTTCCACGTGATCCAATAAGAGATACAGGCTCTCCCCGCCAGGACAACCCTATCAAGAAGTAGATGTCCTCGACATCTATGCTCAGCACATGCACTCCGATCACAAAGTGCTGCTGTACCGGATCCCAACATTAGATCATGTGCATTAGTAGCGGAAATTAGGCCCTCATGCCCGACACTCTGAAGTATTTGAGCAACCCACAGTGCCTCAATGCAGCAATGCATTGAGGGTCATTCTTAGCTTGAGCATCATCAACTTCGTGCTCTCGTTCTCGCCACTCAAGAACCATATCTATCACCGTGAACCTGTCAAAAAAGGCATTTAAACATCATTAAAACCCTTTCCAATCATCCAATTATTTTCTTTTGGGTTGGGCGTTGAGTTGTAATTGGGGGTTTGCGACCGCGCAGGATGTCATTGCTGACATGGCATTGTCGCCGCAGATTACCCTTACGGGTTTTGCACCGGCTTATGCCCGGCGCAGTTCCCGTAAGGAGGGATTGCGACGACCCGCGAGTGCATACCCCCCCCCCCACCAAACCAACTCAAAACCCACTAAATTGCAACAAAAAATTAGATGCAATCCACTAGAAAGTTAAATAGCAAAGGTTAGGCTTACCTGTCTCTGACGGCACGCGAAACGGTCGACTGTAGCTCTCAGAACAACAAGGGAAAAATGGCTCCAAACGACACTTCACACCAATCCAACTTGGTAAAAAACAATTGTGGTTCTTTTTCACAATTTTGCCCATTTTATAACTAAAAAGGGAATATTCATTTTTTATTTTGATTCTTTAGTGGGTTATTTACTATAGTTTGAGTTATTTTCTACATTTGAACACTTGGTTAACTGTTTTGACCTAGTCTTTAAGCTTGCAGGTGAAGTTAGGTGCCTAATTAATGTCATTTTTCGTCATGGTGATTATCTCGCGAGTATTATCGGGTATCAACAACTCATCGAGCATTTTTTATGTCATTATTTCGCTCATTAAATTCAAATTATTAATGACATCGAGCTAACTCTTTGTTCTTTCTCGTGCTCGTAAAAGGATGAGAATAAGTCACCGAGTTATAGTTTATCACTTTTTCAGGCTCGTTAAACTCCTACGAAAAAGGAACCCCCCGAAGTCTTTCTTTAAGCTCTTTTCAGACTCTCAAAATACGAAAAGATCGCCAAGCGAGCTTGTTGCGTTCACGCTTGTTAAAGTATTTGAACGGTCATCTTTCTGATGATAGTTTACCCCTTTTCAGATTAGGAAGCACTATTTACGAAAAAGGTGCACTCTGTTCAATCATGGATGGAAGAGTTCTCTCTTGCATCGTTTTACCCTTTTTCGGGCAGGGAGACTAACTCTACGAATAAAGGACATTTGGAGTTTTCTTTAGTCCCTTTCAAACTCTCTAAACATGAAATGGCGCCGAGTTTACCTTTTATGGACTCGTTAAAATTCAACATTGAAGGGCCTATCATCGGATGAACCCCTCCTTTCCCAGGTTTGGAAAATGTTTGGGATTGGACTCATCTATGAGATGAGCTATACCGAGCATCTGTTTACCCTCCTCAAGCTCATTAAAAACAAGTGAGACACTCATCAATCATGATGGGGGAAAAGGAAAGTTTTTTGTGTTACGCTTTATCCTATGGCAGTACTTAGTCGTTCTTGAACATGGCACTCATTTGCATTTACATTCAGTACTTGGGTAATCCGTTTGTCCTCGAGTCTTGTTAACTTCATGAGTCTTTTTACTCCTTTGGGTCATCCAAAGAATGTTTCCACCATCAGTTGCATTGGGAGTTGGCGTCGTTCTCGTCATGTCAATACTGCCAAGTCATGCCATGCCCATGTTCAAGATACATTCACCGCTCATCATTTGCAGTCAGTACACCTTCCATCATGTCGGTCTATTTTGAATCAGTCTTGCATGTTACTATACCATCCGATTTACTCCAAACATCTGTTATCGAGTTTCGTGTCGATGATGGGGGATTCATCATGGCCCTCCTTCGATGGATTCATCCTTATTGACTTCAACACATCATCCGAGGATTGAATCTAGAAACCAATCGAGTACCTTGGGCCTGCATGCCTCAATGGAAGGTTACCTCGCTTTCGACATGAGTTTACATCATTGACTCTTGATTGAAAGATCCCATCGAACGTTTGACCTTATCTCATTAATTCGCACTCGATGGTATGTACTGTGATATCTTGGGAATCATTGACATCAATGGTGATATCCCTCGCGCTTGTTAATGGTATACATCAATGACTGGTAATCAAGTGGTTTCTACCATGTTCGACGTCAAGACATTTGTAATCACATGGGTAGATTCGTATCATTGCGGGTTCAACATGAAGACCCTGGGGAGTTATGTTTTACACAGGTTGTGATGGAGATTGTTTGAGTTATGTTACACGGATCCACTTTGTATTGGTCGTGGCTGTGTTATCATCATCATGGATCTACACTTGTGTCTAGTAGCCATGATTGTGTTCAGTCTGTCTTTACTACCATGGATCTGCATTGTATTGGTCGGCATCCATGTTGTGAGTCATACGAGACTGTGTTCTCATAGTCAGTTATACTACAGCAACATATTCCATCCAACAAGTCCTTGCCATCCTTCTATCAAAGCATTTCACTTGTCTAGTTTTATCAGCTTCATGCTTTGGGGGGCATTCTGTTACACCTAAAATCTCGCCATCATGAGACATATGTCAAATCAGTGCAAAACCCCCTGATATTTCCATGACTAGGAAGTCTAATTAGAGAAGTTGTTGACCCCTTTGCCATAGGATCTAGTTGGGCCGACGCAGGTTGCTCCTTAGCAACTTGCGCCCAACTAGGTCGGGCGCAGTTGATCACCTGACAGCTTGCACCATTGGCTCAATTCACCCTTGTACAGCATGCGCCGTCCCTATCAGGCGCGGGTTGTCCTAATACAGCTTGCGCTGATGTCAGTTAATGTGGATAAAGGGCATTCGAGCAATTTCTCGAAGGTTTATGACTTGGATCTCTATCCCTAGCTTGTAGGTGAGCTGGCCTTCGGTTCCCTAACCCCTTGGGAGGATCCCTTAGTCCTCTCCCACTATTTCTCAACCTATTCTATCCTCCTGGTCCTATATATATGAAGCTCCTCTCCATTCCAAAGGGAGGAAGGCTATAACATCCATATGTTCGTGGAATTAGCTTAGGAGATCATCATTCATTTCTTGGAGGCACCCATTTCTCCTTAGAGGCATTGGCTTGGCTTGTTGGAGGAAGATTGCGACATTATGGCTTGGTTGTAATCCTCTCTCTTCTTTGTATTCCCACTTTTATACAATAATACAAAACTCTTTCCATAAATGTCTTGTTGTTCATGAATATTTATAGTTTAATTCCTTAACCGTTTACTTAGATCAGTTATTGTGTAGATGTACTATTACTACTTGTTTGTCTCTTGCATGTTCTGACAGGTCTTGCAGCTATGGATCTGACGATCGTGGAACCTGGAGCGACAAAGGGGAAAGAGATCTACAGATATGAAAGGTAAGATGTTTACATCACTTAATCTCTAATTTGATCCAGGAAGGTAGATTTGTGTTCTGTCTGATTTGTTCTAGATTCACATTGAACTAGGGAGATCATGCCTTAAGTCTGCTTTCAGTAGATTGTCCGGTAACAGCGACGCTGGTTGGTTGTACAACGACTGCAGTTGACTATAGTGGAGCTGCAGCTAGTTATAATGTGGTTGATTGTAGTGCGCCTGCTATTGACTATACTGTTGTTTATGTTGTACAGGGGGTTGCTCCTCCCATTTGGTGAAAGACGTATCTGCGATCCTTTCTTGGAGTAAGTCATACGCCCTACAATCCTTTTCTTCATGGTCGACCGATCGACAGAAGTTGTAGAAAAGATTGGCTAGCTTCGACATCATCTTCTGTAAATATACGCATTCTTTTGATCGATGCCCCCTTGTCTGAAAAATTCAGCACCATGGCATTCCTCCCTGACTAAGTGGATTTGGTGTGCTAGATTGTAAATATTCGCGGAACTCCGGGCACTGGTCCTTATGGTGTCCTTATGATTTTCAACGACTGCACCATATTTCCTCACACACTCCTTTTCCCTTCTTGATGTCTTGTAGCTGGATCGTTAGGTTTGCTAGCTGCACTTGAATGTGGTTCATACCTAACCCTGTTTCGCCAACTGGTGAAGCCTCCAACTTCATTGCGATTTCCAGTGCTTCCGCCTGGGATGTGATTTTCTGTTGCATTAATGACATATGGATGTGTGGTACTAATCCTGTGATGAACCATTCCTTGTGTTGTATGTCGCTCATTCCAAAACTTACTTTCACCATCAGGGTTTTATATATTTGGTCGAACTCCCACATTGATTCATTCAAAAATTGCTTGATCTCTTTCAGTTCTATGATATTTGTGACTCGGATTTCGGTTTCCTGAACTCATCAATAAATCCTGCCCTAATCTGCGACAGTGTTTTCTCAGGACTCCCTGTAGCTACTTGTATGAATTTCATAAACCAATCTAACGCATGGCCCCTAAAGGTTGTCGCTAGTTGTCCCTTCTTGATATCGTCATCTTGGACCTGCTTTACCGTCCATACTGCTTCGCATAAAAACCAATACTGCTCGGGATCCTCGGTCCCTTTACCTTGGAAAATCAGCATTTTCACGTCGTCACCTGCCATCCTTGGTCTCCAACTATTATTTATAGACCCACTGCTCCTAGCGTTGTTTTGACACGTTGAACAACCCTATGAAGAACTTATGTCTCTTCCTCCAAAATTTGGCGTAGTGCGCAGGGTTGTGGGTACGTTGTAGCTTTGGGTTTGTCCTTCTTCGGCTTCAGGGGTATCCTGGTTGCTTTCTTCATCACAGTAAGGTCGCTTAGTCCCTTTGGTCTCGTTTCATAGTCTTCCGTTCCGGTCGCTCTAGGAGACTCTCTCTCAACCTCGGTCCTCCTCTTCTTCTCCGGCCGGAACCTCACCCCACTTTGCAAGGTACCACAATCTTCCACAACCTCCCTTAGAATTCCATCGTAGCTCATATCCATCTACCCTGCATCATTTTATCAGACCCGCATCCACGCGGTACCCACAGCCTTCGCACACTGAGATTTACTCGTCGGAATTCATCTTTAGTATACATTTTGCACAGATAAGCATTTTAATCCACAGTAGAAACCTTCCTTTGGGTCCCTTGAAAAAATTCCTTTCTGCATCGCTATATGACTTGATTGAGTCGACGGCGAATTCAGTGATGTGTCCCTCCATAATACTATCAACCCAGACTTCGATAGCTCTGTATGCTCTGTTATCCACTCGCTTCAATTGTTGGATCAGTTCAAGCATCCAATGTTCAGGTTCACCGCCTTGAAAATTCTTCTTTTGGAATGTCAGTTGTGCCAACCACTCATGCAGCAGTATCGGGAATTCGCAAAAGAATATCTCATGAATGTCGGAGTAGATATATTTTTGCAGCCAGTCAGTCGTCGACCATCCAGGGTTACGATTTTATTCTTCAGCAAACTTTTGTGCCTTCTTGTCAAACCATTCCTCGATCTCCGGTTTCGTCGGATTCCACAACATGTCCTCTCTTCTTCTCTTCGCACTACGGTCCCGACAACGGAACCATTTGTTGACACAATTCTGTCGATAGGGGTTCACTTCGCACTGCTTTCAACAAACACCAACCAGACACCCTTAAGCATCGACCCATAAAGGTTTTACCCTTTCCAACAACACCCGCAGAGCGAGTGAGGTCTCACCCGAGATGTCTAAGGGGGGCTGCAGGAACCAAGTTTCTGCAGTAGGGAGAAGACATGCATTAATTCATACTCAGTGGCTGCAGAAACTAGAGATTCGCATTCGCATTATACTAGCAATTCGAATATGCAATCGACATAACTCATATCATCCAACATTATTGATCAATCGACAAAGCAACAAGATCGCATCATTACAAGATATCATAACATAGCGACAAATAGAAAGCATAGAGTATAACTCATAACAACAAATAGAAAACACAGAGTTGAGACATAGCCGAACATCCTCATTCATTAACTAATCAAGAAGACTGCGGGATTAACTTCGCATAAAACAATTCCAAGCGACTTAATACAAATCCATATACTCAGAGCAAAAACTGCCGAAGGCAGACGACATACATCAGACTTGATCGACTTATATCTCTATGATTCTATGACTTGATGATGATAGGATGCTTATCTATTACAATTGTGTTTCTATTTATAGACACCTATGGTGGTTACAAAATGGTCCAAACGACCCATTCTAACTAGTTTGGACCAAAACTTTCGCTTTTGTTGGCTCTTTATCCTTCGCGAATGGTCCTTTTCCTTCGCTGATGACCCCTTCGTCGATGTCGGCTCCACATCTTTTGTGCTCTAACCCCGTGCCAACAGTGCGCACCATTAAAGCCATTTGTAAGTTTTTTTAAATTTTATATCATTTACAATGTGCCCGATACACGTCAACGCACCAACAAATTGGCGGGATTCATTTACCAAACCGCATCATTAAATGTTTTGTCTTTTTATATTTTAAAATTTTGCATAGACAAAACTAGTGCATTGTGGACATGGTATCACACTATTCACGGTGTGTAATAGTTCTTATAGCACACTATAACTACCCTTGATGAGGTCGAAAATTAAATTTGGTAGTGGTTCTCCGTATACATGTTGGCGCAACGGGACCTTGGTGTGGAAAGTTTAATGGACCGCACCGCTTAATGCAATGAATTTTTTTAATCACATTTGGTTTAGCAGTGTGCTTGGCACACATCAGTGTACTGTATATACAATGCATTTTGGTTTATTATACACATTGGTTTATGTCCATATTTTTTAAACTGTAGTTAATCGGTGCATTATGGAATTATAACGCATTGTTTTTGTGGTGCACGTTCTACCAAAATGAACCACTGACGGTGCACCATGTGAATTTATAAGGTGCACCGTGTGCGGTGCGATCTGAATGACTCAAATGCACCATGCAAGGTTTTTAGTTTTTTTTAAATAAAGGAGAAAAAAGGTTAATTTTTTACTTTAATCCCCAAAAAAGAGAAAATTAACTAACAAAGACTTTACCTAGACATTTTGGTGTCAGGGAGGCATGGTTGTGATGTAAGTCAAGTTTGAAAATTTTCCCATCATTTGGAAAAATTCAAAATACAGTCAGCAACCAATGAAGGTGAGTAATGCTGCCGCATGGAGCATGAATGTCAAGCTGTTTGAGTAGGGGATGTCTAGCACCGGTGCTGTAGGTCTCAAAAGCACTATTATGTGGTGAAAACGAATTTTCATGGGGTAATTATTTTTTATTAAACCCTGTTCTGGTGTGCCCAACCCTTGGACGCACCAGTGCAGTCCGTTAGATACAACGCACCGCTAATAAAAATTTAAAATAAAAAATAATATAGTCCATGGTTTTAAATTCCAATTTTCTTAGCACTAAAGCGGTGCGGCTTAGGCTATTCTCAATGAAGATGTCAAACCAGATCCAAAATCTGAAGTGCTTGAGGATCCAATAATGGATTCTTGGAGAACCTACAAACTTAATCCAATAGAATTACTGTTGACAGAGTTCTATCGACAAGGGTTCACTTCACACTGCTGTCAACAAACACCAACCAGACATCCTTAAGCATCAACCCGGAAAGGTTTTACCCTTTCCAGCAACACCCGCAAAGCGAGTGAGGTCTCACCTGAGATGTTCAAGGGGTCCGCAGGAACCAAGTTTCCGCAGTAGGGAGAGAACATGCATTAACCCTTACTTAGTCACTACAGAAACCAGAGATCTGCCTTAACATTATATTAACACTTCACATGTACATTCGACATCCGCATCAACAACATATAAACATTATTCGCATCAACTTACATCACAGATTAATCGATAAAGCAACAAAACCTTAAACACATCGCATCATTAAGATAACATTCACCATTCACGACACATCAACACAAATAGAGACATAATCGAACATCCTCATGCATTAACTCATCTCAAAATCTACGGTACAACCTTCGCAGGAACAGTTCCAAGCGACTTAACGCGAATTCATGTACATGGAAAAACTTGTCGAAAGCAGAAAATACATAAAAGCTAGATATCTCCGTCAACAATCGATGTTATTATTCGATGCTATCCTTCATGCCCCTAGGATTACAAATGTGGATCTATTTATAGACAACTAAGGTGGTTACAAAATGGTCCACATGACCAAATCTAACTAACTTTGACCAAAACTTGCGCTTTCGTCGGCTTCTTATCCTTCGCGGATGGTCCTTTCTTCCGCTGATGACCCTTTTGTCGCTGTCGGCTTCCGCACTTTATGCTCTCTAACCTCGTGCCAACAATTACAAAGGGAGGTCTCCTTCAAGGAGTTATATGAAATTCAAGAATGCTTAAACACAAATCGAGTAGACGGACCTGCAACCAAACAAGCCTTACCTCAATAAATGAGAAATCCTAGCTTTTGATGGCAAAAGAAAAGTCCACGCAAGGACCTTGAATCATGAATTAGAGGTATATTTTCAATCAACCCAATGAGTGAAGAAGGAATGATCAATTTTCCAACACTAAAATTGGAGGGATTCGCCTATGATTGTGGAATTAGTGGGTACAATACATACTAGAGGATGCAAGCTGTTAGCCCCTTGTGAACTGTCATGGCCAACTGCCACATAAACTAGCTAGGCATCGTGATGGACAAAGTTTTTGGACTCAGTGCCAACGGCTTTTTTCTTCAATGTTGATTGGATGGCGCTAATAGTCAAAAGAAGCATATCCCAAATAAAAAGTAAAATAAAGACAACTAAGCAATCTAAAAGGAAATATCATGAAATTTTGAAAGTTAGTAAATCTAAGCAACATATTTATAGAGGCCCTAAAGTTGCAACCTTTTATGGATGGATTAAAGGACACTATTAAAGATTATGTCAAGGACTCAAAGCCCTTAACGTACAAGACCTTGATACAACAATACAACAATCCTAGGCTTATGAGGAGGTGTTGTAAAACGAATCTTCTCCCCCCACTCCTTGGTATCCTTTATAAAGCATCATAGATCCAACCCTCTATATACTGACACACAATCAAGAGTTCACTGCAGGGTTGTTTCTTCTTCAAGGTTCAAGAGAAAGCATAGAAGCAAGTATTGCTAGGTAATCGACTAATGCTAACATGTATAAATTATGAAAAATGCAGGCAAACCAAGCAACAAGCTCTAACTAGCTATACATACACAAGAATTCTCAGGCTCGTTGAAAGGCTTGTCATCTTCAAATGGCAGAAGATAACTTTGCCATTGATTGGAAATAGGACCCTATGCGAGGAAAATCCACAAAAATCCATGAATCACGATTTTTTTTATCCAGGTTTATGTTCAAAACTTTTCACAATTTTTTTATTTATGTGGCCTAATTCCATTTGAGTGGAATTGCAACCAACAAAACAGTGGGAAATTTTCAACTACACACAGAAAGCTCCAATCTGAGCAGGAAGTTCCAATTACCAACACACATAGAGGAAATTTTCAACTACACAAAATTTTCAATTATTTTCCTATTCAGAGAACAAACACCCATAATCATCTTGACTATTAAGTTGTTTTTATATACCTTTTTCTATGCAACACCCGACGTCAATGCCACTCTTGCTCACTGCAAATAAAACTCCGAACAAACACCTAAAGGACAAAACAGACCAACAACACCCCGCGTCAATGCCACCTCTGCTGGTTGCAAATGGAACTTCGAACATACACTCGAACGACAAGGCAACTCTGAACATACAACGAAACGAAAAAGCCATAGGAGCCAGACCCGAGAAAAATGGTGGAGAAGAAGGAGTTATAAATCCAAATATGCGAAGGCATTGAACAACAATAAATTTAACAAGGACATAATAACCACATTCGTCCGTTCGAGGGCCCTCGCCCCTAGCCACGTTACACACTCCAACCCATCTTCTTAAATCACATTAACCCACAATACTGAATCTAATAAATGCACAACAAACCTCTCGTAAGTCCATCCCTTCTTGCACTAAAGGATCAAGCCTCAACGTGACTTATTATATGCGCTAAAATTCAATGTGTCTTCTGATCTGGTCAAAGCATCAATACTTCCAACATATCACATAGAGGTTGCGACAGATGAGGGGCCGATGCAAGTTACGATAAACCAGACGCTGATGCAATCCAACCACCATGTCTTGAGGCACCGAAAACCATAACGACATCATCTACACAACATGAATAAGATCAGAGTTAAATATGATTTTTAAAAATAAAATAAATAAATTATATTAAGAACCAAGGCATAACATTAGTGAACAAAAATCAAACATAAAAAAAAGTTGCTTCTCAATAATTCTTATATATATTTTTTCAACATGGTTCATAGAGAGGCTAATCCACGGAAGAATGCCAACACATGATATTCTGGAGAATCAAGATATTGCCAGAAATATATACTTAATCCAGTCAACGATATAGTCAAAATAGACTCTCAAAGAACAAGTGTCACAAAGTGAGAATTGAACTCAGGTAGGAAAGATAACAACATTCCTCCCAACCACATGATCTACACTCAATTGACAAACAATAATCCTTATGCCTTGGCAGGGATATTAAGAAATATATTTGAAATTAAATAAATCTTAATCATTCGTTTGATTTAATTTAAAAAGCAAATATATTCAACAGAAACATGACCCTTTCTTTTATGACGCTTTCTTAGCATCGGAGTGAATATGATATGTAAACTTGCAAGACGTATACCTTTGTCTACCTTTATTCTACTAAGCGATTCAACCGTTTGGTTTGGTAGAGAGCGGTGGACTACAATGGATTCTGAAGAGCCCTCTTCCTCCAATGCCGCGGACCAAATTGGCCAAATTGGTATCCATGACTGTCTCATACTGTTATTTTCCACAGTTGCAGTTTAGCATAGCAAGTGCTGAAGATCGATTTCATGTAGAATATGCGAATTTTAAATACAATTTTCGTCTGTACACAACATAGGGTCATTTGAGAGTCAGTAATTATTCCACAGCGATAGAGAAAATCTACCAAACTAAATACCCATTTTGTTTATGGTTGCCAAAGTAGTTTTTTGTTGAAAAATATTACAGCGAACTTTTTGACAAAATGAAAAGACTGCTTCACTATCCCTAAATGCAATGCCCATATTCTTGCAGTTTTTAGGTGGTTTTGCTTGCTTTTGATCACTCTAAAGTCGGTGAATTAGGGATTGACAGTTCTCTTAATAATGTGGGAAGTCAGTTAACTTCAGTTAGTTTTAGATAGAAGAGATTTCGAGTCTATTAGAAAAAATTATGGGGAAATTTTGGTCGGTTAGAAATATTTGTCTCAGGAGCATATAGTTTGTTAGATTTGCCTGAATATTATTATATGGATTTTGGTGTTTATGTTGAAAATCTCGGCTCAGCAAATGACTCAGTCAGGCCGGAGTGTAAGAGTTCGACCTGGAATGGGCAAAACTCAGTAGCAGAAGCGTTTAAAATGGGGGTTTTTGTTTTCCGTTTTAGTATTTATATTTGATGCCCGCTCATTTTTTCATCCACTAATAAGCTGGGTTCGGCAATTAGTGAATAAACCGTGAGTTACTCGCCGGTCAGGGTCTTCCCTGTGAGTACTTGCCGGTCTGACTTACGTCTGCTGGGTTTGACTGTTGGCAGATAGCTAGGCTCGACAGCAGGGCCAAGCCGAGTTTGACCTGGGAATGGTGGAATGACTCGGCCTTTTTCAACTATGCATGGATAAAAGAAATATTATTATTTAAATTGAAATCAATAATTATATTTTCTATCACATCCACTCTGTTTTCTGAACACTGTAACATAGAGATTTTTTCCACTACCTAGGAAAAACATGATAGTGTTTCCAGTATAAAGATATATTATCTTGACTATTTTCATGTGATGGGCCTAACATCAAGTTATTGTCCCACAGTTTCAGATGATGATGAAATAGATTACTCTGTGAAACCAGAATTCTATGATCCAGAGATGGATGGCAAGGACGAGACTTGGGTGCTGTGCAAAAGACAAGGCAGGAAATCTGATGCATTGCTCAGCTGTCCAGTGTGTTTTACAACTCTTTGTATTGACTGCCAAAGGTGTGTGCCTTTAACATTTAAAAATCGTGTTATATCTCTTGCATCTTTGTATTCAAAGAGTTTTTATTTTATTTTTTATTTTTTATTAATGGCAATATGAAAAAGTACAGATTCAAATCAGGTGCCATAGAAAGCGATAGGAGCCTCAAGTTATTGAGGGAGCACTCACTAAAAACATTATATTGAGGTTTTGCATGCCTAGAAAGGACTAACCAATTTATAAAGACCCACAAAAATAGAAATTTACTGACAAACTTAGGACAATGAACATTATACCAAAAAAGCATACACCGATATGTACAAACCTGCTAATAACTGATCCAAATTAATAGTAATAATAATAATAATAGTATATAATTTAAGGTCGACCTACTTAGATGTCAAATTGACATATGAGATCCCCTTGTTTGTTGGGATAAGGAAAATCCTCTATGCAGCGATTTGACTACTTGGATTCAAATCTGTGACCTCCGAGGAGGAAACACATGTTCTTAATTGTTAGTCCCTCTATGATCAGCTCCTTAGCTTTCAGGTACACTGCTGCCTTGGCATTGGCATCTGATCACTGATTTTTATCTCTGTAGTTGTGGGCCAAATGAGTTTCATTAACATAATTAAGGAATCTTGTAGTTTCCAACATCAAGGGCTGAATACATGTATGTGTGATAATAGTGTTTCCCTTCAATAGCTTGATAACTAGTTTCCAGTCACCTTGTATAATGAGCTTCTCAAGTCCTCTATCTTTGACCAACTTCATGCCTTGAAGAATTGCTAATCTCATTTTCCTTGTTAGATACTCGACTAAAATCATTAAAGAAAGAGACAAAATTCTGTTTGCATGGCAAATATGACCACTTGCTCTCATGGTTCATAGGTTCCTCCTTGATTAATGATCAGATCAAAGTTTATGGAAGTCCTTCAAAATAAATACCACCTTATGTATTGTTGCATTAAGTTTCAATGATTGCTTTTAGAATAAGGGCTTAAGATTCAATAAGTCAACAATATGTTGCTCTATTAGGGCTTGAACTCAAGAATCGGCCTTGTTTGTGTTGAAAACAACATTTATCAATTGCAAGCTCTTATCCCAACATGGTCTTTCTTGGACATTTCATCCTTGAAGGCTTCTCTATTTCTACTTGTTAATGTTTTTACTTATAGCAGTATAATAATCAATAAAAAAGATCACTGAAAGAACAACCATGCACATAAAACAATAGACACAACAGTTTACCCTGGGAAAACCCAAACTCGGGAAAAACCCAGCAACCCTTTCTTACTCTGAGATTTAGTACAATGAAGATAAAAATACAATAAGAATAGATGCCCAAGAAATCATCTACAAAAGTCTTCTGGTACCCAGAGAGTGTGGTCTTATTCACTTGTACAAACTTGCTTGAGTTGGAATGATGAAATGAGGGAGCCAACACTTCTATTTATACATTACTTTTTGTAAAATTCCCTTACTGGGCCGACTTGTCCTTTTGCAATATAAAAATACATTTAATGTTTGTTTTGCTTCTTCAGGTCGGCTGGGCTAGTGAGGATGCCTCACATAGCTATAACAACAACACTCCCTCTTAGCTAGAGAGGTATCATCATGCTGGAACTCATCAAGCATCATCTGGTTGTCACAACTGGAATCGTACATCTTGGCATCATCATGGCTGAACTCGCACATCTTCTGATCGTTACAGTTGGACTAGTACATCTTGGCATCATCATGGCTGAACTCGTACATCTTTTGATCGTCACGGATGGGCTAGTACATCTCTTCATGATAAGAAAAGGGTCAACATCGTCAATACAGGATGACATCCCATACAGGGATCAAATATAATCTATACAAGAGTCCTCTCCATACTGGAGAAAAGTTCCTCACATGAACAATAGTCATGGACTAAGCTCATTATGGCCTATAAGGACCACCTATCCTAACTGGACTGAACTCCTTGTCGGTCTACTGGGACCGCCTGTTCTAACTGGACTGAACTCCTTGTCGGTCTACTAGGACCGCCTGTTCTAACTGGACTGAACTCATTATCGGTCTACAGGGACCGCATATCCTAACTAGACTGAGTTCATTGTCGGTCTACAAGGACCGCCTGTCCTACCTGGACTATGAGCACTCCCTCTCACTGAGGGAAGCATTCTCCAATACTCCAAGTCTTTCACGAAAGTACACAAACTTCACTCTGGAAAGAGGCTTGGTGAGAATGTCTGCAATTTGTTCATTTGTCCAGATATACTGGAGTTGAACTATTCCTCTCTGTACCATATCTCTGATATAGTGGTACTTGATTTCCACATGCTTCGATCTGTCATGAGCTACAGGATTCATTGAAAGCTTCACACAACTTTGATTGTTAGAGTGAATCACAATAGGCTCAAGTGTCTGCCTGGATAATCCTGCAAAGAGCTTTTGACGCCATATTGCTTCTCGTGTTGCCACACTTGCTGCAGTATACTCTACTTTTGCAGTGCTCAATGCTACTGAGGGCTGCTTCCTGCTGCACCAGTAAATCACTGCAGAACCCAAACTGAAGCAACACCTGGAGGTGCTCTTCCTGTCCACAACACTTCCTACCCAATCTGAATCTGTATATCCATACAATCTCATGTCACTCTTAGAAGCATATCTTAGTCCATATTTCATAGTGCCATGTAAATATCTTAGCACATGCTTCGCAGCAACCCAATGTACCGATCTCGGTTTACGCATAAACTGACTGAGAGCACTTACTGCAAATCAGATATCTGGTCTAGTGTTAACTAGATACATCAGTGAACCGATCAACTGTCTGTACATGGTAGGATCTATCAATTCTGACTCGGAAGCTGAGTCACTTAACTTCTTAAGGTTTATATCCATGGGTGTATTCATGGACTTACAGTCCATCATACCAAATATTGTCAAGATATCAATGGTATATTTTCCTTGGCTTAGGAAAATCTCATCCTGTCTCTGCCACACCTCCAAACCTAAGAAGTAATGCATCGAACCAAGATCCTTCATCTCGAACTCAGAGGCTAGCATCTTCTTGCACCCCTTGGTAAGTTTCTCATCTCTTGTGAGAAACAAATCATCAACACACAATACTAGTATCATTGGTTTACCATTCTCAACCTTGTAGTAAAGGTTGGAGTCTGCCTCACTCTTGGTGAATCCCAAGCTCACCAAGTATCCATCAATCCTGGCATACCATGCTCGTGGTGCCTGCTTGAGGCCATACATGGCCTTCTTTAGTTTGCACACATGGGATTCCTTCCCATGAATCTCGAAACCCTCTGGTTGTTCGATGTAGACTTCTTCCTCAATTACTCCATTGAGGAAGGCAGCTTTAACATCCATCTGATGTAACTTCCATCCCATAGCTAAAGCTAGAGCTATGATTGATCTGATGGTCGTGTATCGTGCAACTGGAGCAAATGTCTCGTCATAATCGACTCCCTCTTTTTGAGAGAACCCTCTAGCCACAAATCTTGCTTTGTGCTTCTCAATGCTCCCATCTGCTGCATGCTTAATCTTGTAGATCCACTTGGAAGTCACCATTGTCTTCCCGTCATGTCTCGACACGTCATTCTTAATGATGGATCATGGCATCTTTCCAAACTTGCTCACTGGCAGCCTCCTCGTAATTGGAAGGCTCAGAATCAATAATGTGGGACATTAGTGGTACGTATCCTGAATATCTTCGAGGTTTCTTGCTCTCCCTAAATGTACTTGGGGGAGCAACATGCTTTTCTGCATCCTCTAAAGTCTGTCGAGCCCAAATAGGCCTCTTACTGTTGATAGCAACATCTCTAGGAACATCTGTGGGCTATTGGATCAACTAGATCCATCGGATCTACGGAACCTACTGGATCTGTTGGCTCCCTCTGTCATGAAAGCCATCCCGCCATCTAATCTTGAGAGTCAATTCTGAGCATCCTGCTCCCTCTCAAATATTGATTAGTATCAACGTGATCTTAATCTGGCTAACTATACATCCATCACTTGCTCTTCAGAACAAGTCCCATCATCCTTCTCTTGTAGGCCATAGTCATATGGTCTTTCTCGACAAGTCAGATTTCGTCAGATAGTCAGCAACATTGCATAAACATGAGAAATTAAATTATATTTCAATGACAATAGTTCACACAGTCATGTAAGCATCTTAGCCAATGCTTCAGCACAACATCCATCCATATCCCGAACATACTTGGTCACTATCTGGATACCTTCCATCTCTACCAGAACAAACTGTCAGGAGCATGCATTGCTACAGTATGTCAGCAAAGAGGTTTCATCCTAGACTAGTTCCATCTAGGGTTCATGGAATGTTGTATAACACTTCAGGCTGCTTACTCAACACATGCACAATATGAGCCTACTGCTAGTCAATCTCAATCATATAACATGCATAACACACTTCCTAATTCTAAGAATACAAATATGCATACAACTGTTATGAACATTCAGATTGATCTACAAGAGCATAAATGACAAATGATAATGAAAATACTTATCTTTTATTGTTTTGTGTGGGCTCCCTCTTGATCTCTGCCTCCTTGCATGAATCATTGGAGTCCTTTTATCTTCTTACTTGGAAGCTAACTACAACCTAGATCTTCATACAACACTAATGACAATCTCGTTATCTAGAGATAATACAATCATTGGTGTACTAGAAGAAGAACTCCTTCTGATGGTCATCATCTTCAGCATTCCTTGACCTCTTTGGTGGAGTTTCTTCATCTATATCAGCTATGGAAGCATGTTCTTTCCTCTTCTCTGATGTACATTGATTCTTGTAGTGGCCGAACTTTCTGCACTTGTAGCTTTGAACCTGTGAGATGTCCATCTTCTTCCTTTGATCAGGATCTGGACTTGATCTTCTGACTTTGTCTTTTTCGTCCAAAGTTCCTCTTTCCTTTCTTCTTCGTATATGTAATGAGGGCTTGATCTTCTTCATGAGGGGCTTGTATTTTGCTTCTAACCACAGGTCTTGTTTCTTCTTGTGTACAGTCTGCCCATAGCCTTTCAAAATTTGGTAGTTCTCATCTTCTCGATATGCTTCGGATGAAAGGTTCCCAAGATTGAGGGGAGACCATTCAAGGTCATCATGACCAACTCTTTGTCTACAATAATTTCACCAATTGTTGCCAATTTATCTTTAATCTCTGTGATCTTCATAAAGTATGAAGCTATTGTGTCTGATCTAGACATCTTGATGCTTGAGAGTTGTTGCCTTAGGGCAATATTAATGTTTGTATTCTCAAACAATTTCTTCAATGTGTCAAACATTGCCTTTGTTGTCTTCTTTTGAAAAATTTGAGGAATCAAATGATCCTTAACTGAATCTATTAGGATCCTCCTTGCCTTGGCATCATTCTTCTTCCACTGAGTCTTCTCTGATTCTCCTTCGGGTTTTGACACTCCTTCTACAACAAAATTTAGTAGATCATTTTCTTCTAGAGTAATAAGCACTCTAGACTTCCATGAATGGTAATTTCAAGCTCCATCGAGCATACCTTCAACCTTGATGCTTGACATTTTGTCTGGGTACTAGATCTGCAAAAACCCTAGCAGAAGCTAGGTCAAAAATAAATTTTTGATTTTGAAAAAACCATTTCCACAGATGAATTCGCCCTCCTAAGGCGAGTTGAATGGACCTTCTTTTCTTCCTGATCTGTGGTGAGAACACTGAGAACCACCAAACCCTAATTCTCGAAAATTAGGTCAAAAATGAAAATTGTTAGAATGAAAATCTGTTTGCACAGAAAAATTCGCCTTGCTAAGGCGAGCTCAATGAAAGTAAGATCGAATCAATTTGATGGTTGGAAGTTGAAGAAAATCCAAACCCTAGTTCTTGGCAATAGTTAATGTTTTTACTTATAGCAGTATAATAAGCAATAAAAAAGATCACTGAAAGAACAACCATGCACAAAAAACAATAGACACAACAGTTTACCTTAGGAAAACCCAAACTCGGGAAAAACCCAACAACCCTTTCTTACTCTGAGATTTAGCACAATGAAGATAAAAATACAATAAGAATAGATGCCCAAGAAATTAGCTACAAAAGTCTTTTGGCACCTAGAGAGTGCGAACTTCTTCACTAGTACGAACTTGCTTGAGTTGGAATGATGAAATGAGGGAGCCAACACTTCTATTTATACATTACTTTTTGTAAAATTCCCTTACTGGGCCGACTGGTCCTTTTGCAATATAAAAATACATTTAATGTTTGTTTTGCTTCTTCAGGTCGGCTGGGCTAGTGAGGATGCCTCACATAGCTATAACAACAACACTACTTGTTACCCTCCATTTTGGATGGATGTCTACTTGTAATTTTCATCACAATTCTCATTGTGGGTGACATGTTGACGATGTTTTGAATGCTAACCCATGGATGATTCCTAAGATTTGATGGCTTTTGTTCTTGTTGGTTGATGAGGGTTTGGATGGCATGTTGATGGTTTTCATGATGGTGTTGAGCTCTTGTCATTTGATCACATTTTGCAGTTGTTTTTGCATGGTTATTCTAGGGCGAATTGAGCAAAATAGGACCCCTCTTTCATACCCTTGGTTCTTGAAAGCCCTAACTTAATGAGGGCATATGATATATGGTTGAAAATCTTTTTTTCCGAGCCATTTCAAATGGTATAGAACGCCCAATCTCATTCTTTAGGGTGTTAGAGCAACATGGACATCTTTTTGGGTGTAATTTTTTTTTTGATCAGTTTTGAGCAGTTTGAAACCCTGTCTTCATGAGGATCGATCTCACTCATCCTAGCTCTCTTGGAGGATTGCCATATATGGTTGGAAAGCTCTTTTTGAGGCCTTTCCAATGGTGCAGAGCACTTAGCATTGGAGTCATCTTTCTAGGTCGTTTTGGTTGGTTTGTGGGTTGTTTTTCAACAGTTTGGTACCTTGTATTTAGGAGGGTCAATCTCACTCATACTAGCTTTGCTTGGGAAGTGCCATATATGGTTGGAAAGCTTTTTCTGAGACTTTTCCAAAGGTGGAGAGCACTCAACAAATTCTGTAATGTCCCTTGTTAGGAATTTTATTAAAATTGTAATTTTCCACTTTTTTTCCTTGGTTCGACCTTTGACTAGTTTTGATCTCTAGGTCCCAAATTTGCCCCAAATGATTTCAAATCTTCTGAGAAGGTATATGAATGATATTAGAACATAAATATGTGTTTTAAGGATGCCTTTGGACCTTTAAAATACTTCTGCAAATACTCTTTCAATTCTGGCCAATGTAGGGAACTTTACTAGTAATTTGCCTTTAACTAGTATTGGTCTCTATGTCTCGAATTGACTCCAAATGCCTTCAAATCTTCAAGGAAGGTGTATGAATGATATTAAGACTTGAATATGATGTTCAGGGATGATATATGGCCACCAAAATACCTCTGCAAACTCTCTTAAGATTCTGGACCAAGTATGCAATTTTACTAGTAATTTGGGGTTCAAATCCCCCTGGGGTAAGTATTGAAAATGGCTTCCCAAATGCCTCCAAAGCCACTCAAATTTCAAAAACGCCCTCCCTCAAGGATCAAGAATATGCCATCAAAACCGGAAATGGTTGAAGGAGTGAGCTGCAATAGAAGAAACCATGAGCTGCCCTGTAGCTTACACCTGCAAATAAAGACTCCATTAAAGCTCCAAATGAAAGGTCTGAATGGCCTTTCCAATTACCAACTTGGATGGGAATCTTTCACCCTCGAAATTGGCTAAGGCAAGAAACTAGTCATCCACTAGCTCTCCCTCTTCACAAATGCAATTGCAAATTCTACAAATGATCAAAAGCTGGTTTCATTCTTTGTTATTGACATTTATAAACTTCTAATGTCCTCCATGGGTCGAATTCCTTCCAAGAGACTCATGCCAACTCAAGTTGGGAAGAGATTCCAAAGAACGCCACTTGTACAACAATTCCTAGTCTCCCACTTCCACCAAATCACATGTGGAAGCATCTTAGCTGCCCTAACACCCTTGAGCGCCCTCTTGGAGTCTATTTTTAGCCCTGACATGTCATATATGTCATATGTCAGCCTTCAGGTCTGATTTGTGTCATAGGTGTCATAGCATCTTCATCATTGTTGTCATAGAGCTAGGGAATCTAGCCCAAGTGTCTCACTAGCTCCAAATTGCCTCTTCCTCTTCCATGGGAGTTACTCTTCCTCTATATTTCGACCTTGGATGAGTCATGCAATGAATAATACCTTTTGGACTCCCCCAAGTATGTTACCATTCACCTTGAATTCGAATTGGTGAGAGAATGATGCCAAATGAAGTGGGGAAATCTAGCCATATGTGGGTCCCACTTCCTCCATGTGTCTTCATCATGAAATGCCACTTTGATTTTCACTTGTATATATTTATTTATCTCCTTTATTAAATATTTATTCCATTCTAATGTTCAAACATCATTTATTATCCCCATTATTCCAAATCCCAAAGCTTCCACCCCAAACCTAGGAAACTAGTAATTTTCCTCCTTGGCAATTATTTGACCTTTAGCATCAATTTGACAAACTCTAATGAATATGGCCAATGTGATTAGGCCATTGTGAACCAATTCCAAATTTGGGACATGACAAATTCCCAGGGGCATGAGAGGCTCAGGGTCATCTTTTAGGCCATTTTTTTCCACATTTTTGGAGCTATTTCTAGCACTTGGTTTGATCTTATTGACACATGTTTGGACTATCGACACGAGTTAGGGAGAGGTCATTACACATTGGACCTTTCCTGGTCATTATTGAAAGGAATAACTCCCAAGATGTATTTTTATTGACGTGAATGCCTTATTTATACAGTTGAGAGGCGACCTTTGGGCTTCACATTCCCAAGGTACGCGCCTCCTCATCTTTGCAACTAAAGCAATTATTTACAAGGAAGCATTATCCCGAAGGATTAAGTTTCCAACATCCCCCCCTTAATCTGAAGGGATGTTTGTGAGTCTAAGCATCATTATAAACTTTTCAAGTTTTTCTCTTCAAAGTGCTTTGGTGAAGATGTTTGCACTTTGCTCATTTGTGGAACAATGTCTTGAATGAATTATCTTGGCCTCTACATGATATCGAATTAGATGGTACGTCGTGTTGATGTGCTTGGTTTGATCATGGAATCTGGGATTCTTGGCTAACTTGATTGTAGAAGTGTTGTCAATCAATAAAGGAGTAGAATTCACTTGTTTCTCCTCCAAATCTTCAAGTATCTTCTTGAGCCACACAATCTCCTTTGTTGCTTCTGCCGCAACCACATATACTTCCTTTGTTGTGGAACCCACTGGAATAGATTGTTTTCATGATCTCCAGGAGACACCTACTGATCCTAGACTCATGAGGTAGCCTGAAGTAGACACTCTAGTCTCTTTGTTGCATCAAGGTCTGAATTATAATACCCAATCAAGTTGAACTCATCCACCTTATAATACATGAGTCCAAAATCTTGAGTCCCCTTCAAGTATTTTAGAACTCTTTCGGCAGCAGACCAATGTCCTTCACAAGGTTTTTGCATGAACTTGGTAAAGGATTCCAATAGCGAATGAATTATCTGGTCTGGTGATGGTAAGGTAGATAAGGCTCCCTACAAGCTGTTTGTACTTGGTTGCATCATCAAATTCATTCCCTTCTTTTGATGTGAGCTTCAAGTTTTGTTCCATTGGATTGGAGAGAGGATTACATTTCGTCATGCCAAACGTGTTCAACAATTCTTTAATGTATTTCTTTTGGGAGATAAACATGCACTTAGGATTTTGAGCGACTTCAATTCCCAAGTAGTAGTGAAGGTATCCCAAGTATGTCATCTCAAATTCCTTCTTCATTTCTTTCTTTATGGATGCAATATAGCTTTCATTGTTCCCCGTCATCAAAAGATCATCTACATATACCACAAGATATACACCAAATCTTTCGACTTTCTTTACAAACAATGTTTCATCATCAAGATTAAAATGTTTGAAATTTAACTTCAAAAGATGCTCGGTTAACTTTTCGTATCATGCGTGAGGTGCTTTTTTCATGCCATACAATTGCATAACTTTTGTTCTTGCCCTTTCACATCAATTTTTTTTGGCTGGGACATGAAGACATTCTCTTTCAAGTCTCTATTCAAGAAGGTAGTCTTCATGTCCATTTAATGAACTTTCCTCCCATTCTGTGTAGCCAAAGACAATAAAGTGCGGATTGTAGCCCATTTTGTTGTGGGGGAGAAAGTCTCCTCATAGTCAATCCCTTCCTTTTGTGCAAAACCTTTCGCCACAAGCCTCCCCTTGTGCTTGTAAAGTGAGTCATTTGATATGTACTTGTTCTTATAGATGCACTTGCAACCAATTGGTTTGGTTCCAAATGGAGGGTTCACCAACTTCCAAGTCTTGTTCTTAATGATAGCAGCATACTCATTTTGCATGGCTTCTTTCGACTCATCACGAGCATAAGCTTCTTCAAAGGAAGTTAGTTCAAGGTTAGTCGATAAATTCAATTCACAATCATATGAGACATCCATATCATCTAAATCACTTGAATTTGAATTATCTTTATCTATTCCATCGTCTTGTCAGGATGAACTTCTTGTTCCCGCCTTTCCGACTTCATCAGGATGGACACTTTCAAGTGTCTTTGTGACGCATTTTAGAACTTTTCGTGAAGGTCCAAGTTGCTCAACTGGTGGTGCTTCATTCTCTTCAAGATTCAGTCTCCCAACCCTCTCAATCACATCATCCAATTGAACCTCCTGTTCTGGTGAAGTGGCAGGAACTTCTTCATGATGGGGTGATGGTGTTGCAAAAGGAGATTCCAAAGATTGATCCAAGATAGGGATTCCCCCTTTAAGATGTGGAATCTCATTATCAACTTCATGAAATGTATTTACATGGGTAAACTTATCCAGACAATCAAGTTGCCTCTCAATAGACTTGCCATTTTTATTCATTTCACGAAAAATGACATCTCTAAAAAGAATAAACCTTTTGTTTACCTTATCGTAAAGACGATATGCCTTGGTGGTGTTAGACTTGCCATTTTTATTCATTTCACGAAAAATGACATCTCTAAAATGAATAAACCTTTTGTTTACCTTATCGTAAAGACGATATGCCTTGGTGGTGTTTGATTACCCTAAGAAGATGCAATTTTGACTCCTTGCATCGAGCTTGTTTCTTTGTTCCTTTGGAATGAGGGCATAACAGGTAGAACCAAAGACCTTGAGATTTCTCATTGAAGGGATTCGGCCACACCACATTTCGTATAGAGTCTTGTTTGCTAGAGTATGAGTGGGACCATAGTTTCTCAAATAAATTGCACATAGAACTGCATCAGCCTAAAACATCAACTTTACATTCTTGAAAAACATCATTGAACGAACCATATTCAAGAGTCCTGTTCATTCTTTTTGCCACACTGTTCAATTGAGGATTGTATGGAACAATTGTTCGATACCTAATCCCATGTTGTCTAAGATAGGCTTCAAATTCATTTGATTTGTATTCTCCTCCATTATCAGTACGAAGGGAACCAATCTGAAATTGTGCTTCATTTTTAATCCATACATGAAATTTTTTTAATGTTTAAAAGGCTTGAGATTTATCTTTCAACAAATACACCCAACACATTCTAGTGTAATCATCAATAAAAGTCATGATAAATTTGTTACCATTTGCAAAAACAACAAACATGGGGCCAAACAAGTCAGAGTGTATCAACTCTAGTTTTCTACATGCTTTGAAATTGGAATCATGGAAAGGCTGCTTACTATGTTTGCCAAGAATACAAGCCTCACACTGTTTTAGCGTCTTTGGAATGGTGGGCAATGTAATTTTTCCAACCCCAACTTGGTTTCAAGTTTTGTTTGCATAGAGTTTAATGCCCAAACCCCATTAGCTTCTTATAAACATAAATTTAACAATTTGCTTGAAACACATGAGATTTTTACAACATTTTCATCTACAGAAATTTAAATCAGCCACATGAAAATATTTAAACACAAAAATTTTTAGCCAACTTGGCTTAGGAAAAAACCCCGAAGGAAAACCTGATAGGAGAGAGAAAAATTTATTTTCAGAGACAAATTACAAAATTTTCAGTAGTACTTATCTCAACCAATTTCTTCTCGAAAATTGTGCCAAACTATCCCAGTACGACCTGCTAAAACTTCTGTACTTTTCCTCGATTTTTGTGCCCAAATTTCTACTGTACGGCCCCACACATGCGAGCTATACGGACACCTTTTCTCGATTTCCGTGCTGCACCTGTTTCTCAATTTCTGTGCTTGTATGACCGACATTAATTGTTGTACCCGTTGCCTCGATTTTCGTGCCTGTATGAACTGTAATTAATGCTGTACAGTCCTCAAAATCTGTGCTTGCTATATGATTTGCTGCTGTACGACCTTGCCTCGAAAATTGTGCCCAGTCTCTTGGAACTCGTGCTCTCCTCCTCCTCCTTGGGATTTGAGCCAGTTTTGTCTTCTTCCTCTCAAGGTCGACTTCTTTCAAAACCCTTGTCTCTTTCTCTCTTCTCGCTTGCTCTCCTCTTCTCCAAAACTCTGTCTTGGAAAATGAACAATGATACCTTCAATCCCTAACTCCTCCCTTTTTGTTCATGGCAACTTTCTCCATTTTATCCAATGGCTTAGATTGGACATGATCAAAGGTTCATTCACATTAATTGTTCATTAAAAACTCAATAAATAATATTTAATGCTCAAATATCATTTAATTACGTGAGTTCCCTTTTTAATTAATCACTCACTTTATTTCTCATAAAGTGAACTTAGGAGAAAAAACAACTTAAAGAGACTTTATAAACATAAAGTACTTCTCACTTTAATAAAGTGCCAAGGACCACTTTTAATGTTTTGTCCACCCCTGGGCATCTCAAGGTGGAAAAATACTCCCTCTTACCGAGGAAGGTGTTTTTCACAATCCCCAACTTGTATCTGAAGTAAACATGCTTCCCTCTACCTAAAGACTTCATTAGAATGTCTACCACCTGCTCTTCAGTAGGAATGTACTGCAACTCCACTGCACCTCTCTAAATATAATCACGAATGAAGTGATATCTGATCTCAATGTGTTTTGACCTATCGTGAAATACTAGATTCTCCGAAAGCTTGATGCAACTTTGATTATCATAATGTATCACAGTTGGTCTCACTTGCTGACCAAATAAACCAACCAATAACTTGCGAAGCCAAATGGCCTGTTTGGCTGCCATATACTCTGCCTCTGCAAAACTCAATGCAACTGACTTCTGTTTCTGACTGAACCAAGACAATGCTGTCGACCCCAGACTGAAACAACAACCAGATGTACTCTTCTAGTCAGACACACTACCTGCCCAATCAGAATCAGTATAGCCAACCAAACTCACTCCATCTCCTCTCCTGTAGTCCAGACCAAAATCAACTGTACCACGCAAATATCTCAACACATGTTTTGCAGCTATCCAATGAACTCTCCGAGGCTCCATCATGAACTGACTCAAGGTGTTCACTGCAAAACAAATATCTGGCCTGGTGTTGGCCAAATACTTAATAGAACCAATGAACTGATGATACAATGTCAGATCTACCAACTCTCCCTCAGAAGCATGAAGCTTCCTCCAGTTGGTGATCATGGGTGTAGTCATGGGCTTGTACTCCTCCATCTGAAATCTCTTCAGAATGTCCATGGCATACTTTCCCTGTCCCAGAAAGATATGCCCAGGCTCCTGCCAAACCTCCAAACCCAAATAGTAATGCATCAGTCCAATGTCTTTCATCTCAAACTCTGATGCAAGATCTTTCTTGCACTCTGCAATGAGTCTCTCTGTACCTGTAATGATCAAGTCATCTACATGTAATACCATAATAAGTGGAACCTCACCAACTACAATGAAGTAGAGGTTTGGATCAGATTCACTTTTCTGGAATCCCAACTCCTGCAAATATGCATCAATCCTGGAATACCAAGCTCTCGGAGCTTGCTTCAGCCCATAAAGGGACTTCTTCAACCTGCATACATTGGACTCTCTCCCGTGCACCTCAAATCCCTGAGGTTGCTCCAAATAAACCTCCTCCTCCAAGACACCATTCAGAAATGCTGTTTTCACATCCATCTGATGAATGCTCCAACCCATCTCTGTAGCAATAGCAATCATTGATCGAATGGAAGAGTATCTTGCCACTGGGGCAAAAGTCTCATCATAGTCAACTCCCTCCACCTGAGAGAAACCACGTGCCACAAATCTAGCCTTGTATTTCTCAACACTACCATCAATGACATGCTTGATTTTAAAGAGCCACTTGGAAGTCACAATCGACTTCCTCTCTGGTCTCGGAACAATCTCCCACACATCATTCTTATGGAATTGTACTCTTCCATTATGGCATCTCTCCAAACCTGATGTGGGGTAGCCTCCTCAAATGTAGTAGGCTCCAACTCACACAAACTAGTCACCATCGCCATATAGCTGGAAAACCTCTCTGGTGCTCTACTCTCTTTGACCTCCCTCCTAGGTGGCCCCACAGACTCCTCAGCTTCCTTCACAAGCTCCTTAAGCCAACTTGGCTTTCTTTTCCTGGAAGTAGCTTCCTTTGATAGGCCCTCATGAACATCTTCATCTGGCAACTATCTACCTTAAGAAGTACCTGTGGCCCGAGATCCTGTGCCCGGTGAACCAAAACCATGTGAACTCGAATCACGTGATACGTGACGGTGAAACCTGTGAACCTGTGACTCGAGAACCTGTCCCTGTACCAGAAGTCTCTGTAGACTGAGTCCCTGAACCTGTAGATCCTGAACCCTGTGGACCAGTCACCCCTGAAACCTATGACCCTGCACTCTGATTGGTTGAACTCTGAGATGTTGTCACTTGTGGAGTAATAACCTGCTGCTCCACCATCTCTGAATCACAAGACTTCCTAAAGGCCCGCTCCTCCTCAAATCTCACTTCCCTCACAACAACTTTCCTCTGTGCAGGAAGGTATAAGCGGAAGGCCTTCGAAGTCTCATCATAACCAACAAAGATGCCTTTCTCTGCAGTGGGCTCTAACTTTGTCATCTTCTCAGAAGGGACATGAGAATATGTAGGGCACCCAAATATGCGGAAGTGGCCTATCTTAGGCCTCTTCCCAATGAACATCTCCTCAGGAGTTTTACACCCTAAACCACGGTGTGGACTCCTGTTCTGCACATAAACAACAGTACTACAGGCCTTTGCCCATAGAAAGAAAGGAAGACTCTGATGCCCTCCTGTGTACAAAACTCATCAAACTCCTTGGAGGTCTACTCACCCCCATTGTCTGACCTGAGTGCTTGAATATTCCTCCCTGTTTGGTTCTCCACAAGAGCTTTGAATTCTTGGAACCTCTTCAAGACTTCCTCAGACTTCTTGTTTCTCAGGAAGTAGATCTAGGTCTTCCTGGAGTAATCATCAATGAAATTGATATAGTACTCAAAACCTGTCAATGAGGCAGAAGACATAGGTCCACATAAATCAGAATGTATCAAATCCATTACTGCTCTTGATCTGCTATCATTGCTCGGAAAAAGCAGTCTTGGTGTACTTTCCCAAAGCACACCCTCTGCACACACCACTCTGCTCTGTGCTGAACTGTGGTAAACCTGTAGACATCTCTCTCAGCAACCTCAAAGTTGAATGATGAAGGTGGGCCTGTTAATGTTTGCACTTTAATTCAATGTTATCTAGGATCTTTAACTGAAAGAATAACAAGCACAACAAAACAAAATAGACACAATAGTTTTCCTCAGGGAAACCATAAAGGGGAAAACCCTGCAACTTCCTCAAAGATAGATTTGTCACTAATACAATATCAAGCAAAAATGGAAAACCCAAAATATGTCTTCTGCAGTTCTCTCTCTTTCTCCTTCAGCGAACTTGTCTTCTCTCCCTTGCTATGCGAACTTGTGTGAGTGAGTAGTGTGTCCAAATGAGAGAGCAAGGCTCTCTATTTATACTTCACATTTGACTTGGCCTTTTACCTAACTAGGTCGGCCTCACTAAAGCTGACTGGGCTGACTTTTCTAGGGAGACTAAATAATCCCTTTTACATTTGACTCTAGGGGATCTAATGCCCCGATTTAAAATGGAGGATTTACCTCAATGACTTTGCATGACCAAACATAATAAAGACATCCCCGAACGGAGGAAAAACATCTCTGTCGGAAGTACAAATAAACTACAATAATAATATCAATATAAAATACAAATGAATATTTTCCGAAGTTACATTTACATCAGCACTCCCTCTTAACTAGGAAGGTATTCTCTCGTCACAGTCATCATCACCCTGGACACAATTTTGGACAATGTCACCATCGCTGGAATATATTCAATGCTGGAACATCATCATCAACACTGGATCATCATCGTTGCTGCTACAACAATCCTCATTCCGTTGATCATTGATTAGTGACATCTCTCGAATCTATCCGTCATAGGAAGTTCTGCAGAGCCAACCCTTTTTCATGTTGGATGTAGGCCTAGCTCTCATGTAGGTCTTCATCATCACCACGAGCAAGCCATCAGGTAGGTACAACCCAGGACCACACATTACATTGCCACAGCAATCACCTGCGTCTCCTACTATCATCTCATCATATCCAGATCATCTCATCATCACACGGAGCACAACCCAGATGCACATCTCATGTCCAATAGATCACCTGCGTCTCCCACCCAGTGGGTACAATCCAGGAGCACCCTAGTTGCATTACGTCTCTCAATGGTCAACCCGCTCCTACCAGCATGGGAGCATAGTCAGGAGCACCCCAGGTGCATTACGTCCCAAGGACCACCTACGTCTTCCACCATGCGAGATCCTGCCTAGGCGCACACAAAGTGTCTTATGACCGGTGGACCTCTCAGCGTCTCCAGTATGGGAGGACAATCAGGAGCACCCCAGGTGCATTACGTCCCAAGGACCACCTACGCCTACCACCATACGAGAACCAGCCTTGCATCTACCAACATGGGAGAACAGTCAGGAGCACCCCAGGTGCATTATGTCCCAAGGACCACCTACGTCTACCACCATACGAGATCGGCTCTAGTGCATCTGCGTCTTCTGGTCTCATCACTCCCTCTTAGGGGGAACCTCGATCTGGATAAAACCAAGTCTCTCTCTGAAGTACTCGAACTTCACTCTGGCTAATGGCTTGGTCAACGCATCGACTATCTGCTCGTCTGTCGCCACATACTAGAGCTTCACTGCTCCTCTCTGCACCATATCCCCAATACAGTGATACTTGATCTCAATATGCTTCAACTTGTCATGGAACACCGGGTTCTTGGACAACTTCACACAACTCTGGTTGTCATAGAAGATACAAATCGCTTCTAATTGGAGATCAAACAAATCTGATAGTAGCTTCCGAAGCCATACTGCCTCACAACTAGCCAAACAAGCTGCATGCTTCGGCTATACTCAGTGCCACGCATGACTGCTTCCTGCTAAACCAGGAGATCATACCAGATCCCATACTGAAGCAACATCCTGAAGTGCTCTTCCTATCTGTGGCACTGCCTGCCTAATCCGAATCAACATAACCCTGCAGGTTAATCTTCTGATTCGCCTCATACTTGAGTCCATAGTCAACTGTACCCTTCAGGTACCTCAATATATGCTTTGCAGCAATCAAGTGAACATGTCTCAGATCCGTCAGGAACTGGCTTAGGGTGTTCACAGCAAAGCATATGTCTGGCCTCGTGTTCGTCAAGTACATCAACGAACCAATCATCTGACGATACATCGTGGCATCAACTGTCTCTGATGAAGCATCACACAAGAGCTTCAAGTTCGATGCTATGGGTGTGGCCATTGCCTTGCAGTCCATCATTTCGAACCTCTTCAAAATCTCCACTGCATACTTTCCTTGTCCAAGGAAGATTCCATCTGCACTCTGCCACACCTCCATGCCTAAAAAAAATGCATCATCCCCAGGTCTTTCATCTCGGACTCTGCGGCAAGCCTCCTCTTCACATCTGCAATGAGCTCATCCTCACCTGTCAGAAACATGTCATCTACATATAACAGAAGTATCACTGGACTTCTGTCTTCAACCTTGAAGTAAAGGTTGGAATCCGCTTTACTCTTAGTAAAGCCTAAGCTCATCAAGAAACTGTCCATCCTGTCGTACCATGTCCTGGGTGCCTGCTTCAATCTGTACAAGGCTTTCTTCAACTTGCATACGTGAGTTTGCCTGTCATGTGTCTCGAATCCCAGTGGTTGCTCCATGTACACTTCCTCTTCTACTACACCATTCAAGAACGCTGTCTTGACATCCATTTGGTGTACCTTCCATTTCATTACTGCAGCCAATGCCAGTATAGATCTGATGGAAGTGTATCTCGCTACAGGTGCAAATGTCTCCTCTTAGTCTATGCTTTCTTTCTGGGAGAAGCCATGTGCCACAAATCTTGCCTTGTGTTTCTCAATGCTACCATCTGTAGCATGCTTGATCTTGTAGATCCACTTCGAAGTGGCAAAAGACTTTCCTTTTGGTCTCGAAACTGTCTCCCAAACATCATTCTTCATAATCGACTGGTACTCTTCGATCATGGCATCCTTCCATTCTTTCTTCTCTGCTACTTCCTCGTAGTTGGAAGGTTCTTTATTAATGATGTCACACAGCAAGGTCACATAGCTGGAGTATGGTCTAGGTCTTTTGCTTTCTCTGTGCATCCCATCTGGAGCGCCATACTTCTCTGCATCTTGTATTGCCTTCTGCATCTTGTATTGCCTCTTGTGCCCATGTTGGTCTTCTCTTGTGGGAGGTCTTCTCAAGTGGTGGATCTACAGGTTCTTGTGGTTCTGCCATGTCGCGGTCTTCATGATCTTCAGGAATCGCTTCTTCCATCACTGAGTCTCTAATCCTGGGAACTTTAGATTCTTCAATCTCTTCAATAGGTAGTTTTCTTGATTTGTTGTACGCTGAGTCTTCGTCGAATGTTACGTCTCTGTTGATGTCGATCTTCTTGAATCCTGGGAAGTATATTCGGTAGGCCTTTGAAGTTTCACTGTATCCTACGAATATTCCCTTCTTTCCTGAAGGATCTAGGTTTGTCCTTTTCTCCTTCGGGATGTGTATGTACACTGGGCAGCTAAATATCTTGAGATGGCTGACTTCTGGTTTCTCACTGGAGAAAGCTTCTTCGGGAGTCTTGTTGTTTAGTACTCGGTGAGTAGTACGGTTCTGTACATACACGGCTGTCATTGCTGCTTTTGCCCATAAGTGCATCGGAAGATCTTGGTCATGTAGCATTGCCTTCGTTGCTTCCATTATCGTTCTGTTCTTTCGTTCTGCAATGCCATTCTGTTGAGGATTGTAGGGAGTGCTCAACTTCCTCTTAATCCCAAATTCTCTGCATAGGTTCTTGAATTCTTCTGAGGTGAATTCTCTGCCATTATCCTATCATAGGGTCTTGATCTTCTTCTCTGTGTGATTCTCGATCAAGGCTTTGAATTCTTTGAACTTGCTAAATACCTCATCTTTATTTTTCAAGATGTAAATCCAAGTCTTACATGAAAAGTCATCTATAAAAGAAACATAATATACATACCCGCTTAGTGAGCTAGATGACATGGGACCACATACATTGGAGTGGATTATCTCCAATATTCCTTTCGCTTTGCTTTCACTACTGGGAAATGCCTTCTTTACATTCTTTCCTTATGCACGTCCCTTGCAAATGCCTTCATGTTTTGTCTGGATTTCTGGAAGTCCTGAAACTCCTTTGCTTGCAATAGGTAGTGCTCTATAGTGCACATGTGCAAGCCTTCTATGCCATAGTTCACTTGGTTCCATGTAGTCATGAACCAATGCTTGTTCAGGTTGTCCCTTCAACTTGTACAAGCCTCCTTCTTGCTCTCCAATCATTGTTGCATCATTTGTTGTTTTTCCTCTTGGCCACATTAGGACTTGGCCATCAACAAATGCAACCCTCATTCCCTTAGCATCTAGGGCCTATATGGAGAGAAGGTTCTTCTTTAATCCTAGAACTATAGAACATCTTTCATCTTCAAAGATTTGCCTGAGTCTAGCTTGTAGGAAGCTTCTCCACTTCCTTTTATGGGGTATTGGTAATTGTTATCACACAACTTGTAGTTGCCCCTAGTGGTATCCCATCCGGGACGGTAGAGGAGATGGACAACTAAAGAGGTGACCCAAGAGATGCCACGGTTCCCAATGCAATGCCACGGTTCCCAATGCAAGGTGGGAGTCACGTCAATCGAGGCACTCTTCACTTTAGATCCAGAAGAATCAAGACCTAGGGGGAGACCCTATAACCAATCAAAGATGATTGGTCCCAAACAAAGGTTCCTATGGATGAGTAAATGGTAAGTTACGGAAACCAATGCAAGGTAAAGTGGACCTAGAAATTAAAGTATGGTTGAAGGTGGTTTGAGAAATGATTAGTGTTTCAACCAATGTATGATTTAGGCCACATGATTAGTTATAATGACAAGATATAGTACCATATGGTACACAAGTGGGTCTTACCCTCTTGGGATATGTGAAATGGCTTAAAGTGGACCCACAAGGTGAAATTAAGGGATGCAATTGGCACTAGAGGATATATGATGAGTAGATCTATGGATCTAAGTTGAAATTAGGAGTACCCATGTACCGGATCTAAGGTTTGACACAATTCCCAAGGAGTGCAATTTGCTTAAGGAGGACTAGTGCCTTGTTGGATGGGTTAATGGAGTCAAAAGGTATGCCAAAGTGTAGATCGGGACACCTAGAGGTCAAGTCAAGTGGGCTAATTGAGATAGAATGGTTGGATCTTGCTAGATCTAGGATTTCATGAAATGACCCAAGTGGACCACAATCCCTTAAAACAAGGAATGCCACCCCCAAGGCAGATCGTTACAAAATGATACTCTAGATATAGGTTTCAAGGTATGCTCGTTCCAAATCCACTGAAATCTCAACTACCCAGGTCCTAGAAGTGGGCAAACTCAGTCACCCAAGGAAGTGTGACCTTGCTCAAGGAGGGATAAAAGGTGGATAAGGTGTGTCAATCAAGTCCAATGGCCACCAAATTGTAGATCCAAGCAGCTTAGGGCCTGATCTATGTAGATCTAGAAAATCAAGCCAATCCAAGGGTTAGATCTTACTAGATCTGAGTTTCAAGGTGCCAAGTAGTTCAAAAGGAGGTTTTAATCCCTTAAAATGTGGAATGATGCCCACAAGGTAGAAATCACCCAAGTAAAAGTCTAGGGGTAGGTTATCAAGTGTGTAGATTACAAATCAAGTGGGATCTCACCTACCCACATGCTAGATCTAACCCAACAAGCCTCTCCAAGGAAGTGTGATTTGGTTTAAGAGGGCTATATTGCCTTGAAAAGTGTGTCAATTTTAACCTAATCACCACCAAACTATAGATCCAACTAGGGGTGGATGCTATAGAGGTGGGTTCTTAAGATCTTTTCAAAAGTAAGGCTAGATCTAAGTAGATCTAAGAAAAACCAAAATGAGGGTTTTAATTAATTAGGGTTTGTGACCAATGAAGAGAGAATGGATGGAAAGAGGCACATAACTTGTAGATCTTACCTCAATTGCTTGTGGCCACCTTGCAAATTGATAGCATTCTCCTATGTGTATATTCAAGAGTGAGATCCAAGAACGCCAACCAAAACGTCCTCCTCCAAGATAGCCAAATCGTCCTCCTCCTACAAGACAAGATCAAAGAAACAAGTCAAGTAAGATGATTATGAAAATGATAGAAAGATGTAATAGAAAGCATCAACTATGTCACGAAGATACAATAATGATACTCCCTGTCACAAGATCAACCCAAGAGAGAATATGTGGATCCCTCCAACAATAACCCTCAAGAAATCGCCCTCCTCTCCACCAATTTGACTTTCCTGCAACAAAACTAGTAGAAGCACCAAAATCCACAATGATACATAGAAGAGATACTGTATACTCAAGATGCAAGAGAATCCACAAGACAAGAGATATATGCTCCACAAAGAAGTGTTCTATTCCAATATTCCAGAGCTCCAAAGGTGAGCTATACAATAGGGGGTCTCCTCCTTATATAGGATAATAAAGACCAAAACCCTATACCACTCTACAATACTACATCAAATGAGTGGTTGAGATTAAAAGATCTCAATATACAATCAATGGCTAAGATGAGCCATAATAACATAACACATGGATCACTCATAAAGTGATGATGTCATAGTTTAAAATAGTCATGGAGGGTGACATCATCCACTAGAGGGGGTAAAAGTACCAAAGCCCACCTCATAATCACTAGGACATGACATAAGAAGCACATGGTGGGGCTGGGAGGCATCAATCCTTACTAGCTCATCCCCAAGGCACAATAAAATAATAAAATATGTCCAATATAATATAAATGATCAAATCTGTCCTCAAAATATGTGACAGACAAGCAGTAAAAGACCTCCTGTGATCGTTGTGGGCCTACCCACATGGTGAAAACTGGCTGGAAGATAGTGGGATCACCCTGGAAGACCTCTGTGAAAACCAAATGCCAAAACCTTGCCTCAATTGCCCAAATCGAATTCCTCAGTGACCACTTTATCCCATTTTTTAACTACCTCGGTAACTGTGAAAGTGCCAAAACTGCCTCCCAGGGCATCTGCGCTGTCCAACTGAGCCCACCAGGCTCTCCAGAAGGGGGGGTAAATGGTAAAAACAAGTGGCTGGACCACCCCCTCCTCATACAGCGCCCTAGGTGAACTGGCCTCTCATGGCTCCTGTTGCTCAGGCTGGGAAATCAGCCCCAAATCTGGTCAACAAGTGTAAAACTGCATCAATCACTGTCACAAGTGCCCGGAACTGAAAGATAGGTGTCTCATTGGATCCAGAAGACCCAAATCCACTAGGAATGTGTACTCATACACCATGGGTTGCCCTAATGGGCCAGCTGTAGGGTCCACCATATATGGACAGTGCATAATCTGATGATCTGAAGTAATAATAAAACCTGCTGAACTGCATCAATCATGATCTAAACCATATGTCCATGATATCATCATCAAGCACGTGGGACCATCAATCATCATCAATAGGTATATATATATGGCTCACATCATCACGGATCCCAATAATATACAACCAAGGATAAATCACATCAGTAGACTAAGACATGCTTCTCTAATCATTCTCATAGCCAAGCTCAAAGTATAACATCCATTCAGTGGCATTAATCAAGTTAGCATATTCCTTTGTTATATAAAATTACTTGCACAATAGTTCAAATGACAAACTCACCCATTGGACATGGTCAAACTGCTAGTGAAGGATGAAGGCTAGGAACAAGGTTGGGCAAGGGGTTGACTTATCTAACTTAACTCAAAAATACTTTGGACTGGGAGAAGGGGGAAAGCTACAAACTCTGTGCTGGACAAAATAACACCGGGGATGGCTATGCCTCACAAATGGATAAGTTGTTCAGAGAGTGCTTATTTAACTTAGGCATCATGTCTACAACAAGTTGATCGAGGTTCATTAGGATCATTCAATTTCATTTCATGGCCTTTTTGGCCTACATAACCCTTCGGATCTCAGGTGTGCTGATAAGCACAACTAGTTGCAGCTTGCATCCAGGGCATGTTTTCAAATACATAAGGTCAGCAATTGTTTAGATATAGCTTTTAAGAACCATTGCTTTTTTGGACCTTTCTTATACTCTTCGAGGAGTATTTTTAGCTGTTCATCGCTCTTGCCCTTTTTAGTTTCCATGGGCGAATTTATAAGTTTCCATAAGTAGAACATGAGCTTTCAGTTTTAGCCAACAACATCTCAAGTGACTAGGGGGAGTTTGAGCCAATGCCAAACATCGGGACAACTGACTAGAATGATTTAGGCCTACAATCCAACTCACCAAAGGCAAGTTTTGTCACCAACTTAGAGCCGAGACACTGAACATACAGGGATGCGGTCCAAACACAGAGGTAGAACAATAGGGAAGTCCTCAGTATCAGAAAGTCAAATGAGATAGGTCAAGGTTTAAAGTCAAATAGGAAAGTCATGTATGGTCAAGTGAAAATGGAGCCTACACTAGCAGACAACTGGTGTCAGGAAAGACCATATCTATGTAAGGTGGAAAACCGGTGGATTTTGTTAAATGACCTAAATGTGCAAGCAATTGTCCATTTTATGATTTATAGTTCATTTTAAACAGTTTGCCACATCAGGAATAATATACCAAGCAGATGCTGTGAACATGACTAAATTAACAAGATAATAATCGACAGTCAATGATAAAATATCCATAGATCATACAACATCATCATAGTAATAAACATCATATACCATCTGAAACACTGCTGCAATACATCTCTAAGCACTGAACTGAAACTGTATCGGATAAAGGGTCACATCGGTCATCAAATCTGAACTCTCAAGGCTCAGCCTTGACACAAGGTCTAACATAAGTCTGAATAATATACTGCTCTGATCATGAGTGATCACAAAATATACAATCATCATAGCCATGCTTTGAATAATGGAAGCTCTGGAATGTGCAGATATCTGCTAAACAAGAATAGTAGCCCTGCTACTATGGTGTGATAACAGTAATCATCCCCAAGTTTCACCTTATGACGTGATTCATGCTTAGATAGATTGACGAATGATTCTTTGTATCCTGTCATGTGCTTGGAAGCTCCACTATCTACAAGCCAATCATTGCTCCCATGTGTGACAGTGCCCGTGAGTGCTGAGATCATGACATATTCTTCGTCACTTGAAGAATCATCTCTTTCTTCTTCTCTGGTTATTTTCCTTGCTGGTTCATCATCTTCAGCGGTGTGAGCATGATGTCTCTTCTTGTTTGTCTTCTTGGATTAACCTTTGTTTCTAGGACAATCTTTGGAGTAGTGTCCCTTCTCATCACATGTGTAACATCTAATATTGGATAGATCTCTTCTGGGTCTCCTTTGTCTGTCGTGATGGTAGTGCTCCCTCTTATTGTGATGGTGGTGCTCCCTCTTGTTGTGATTTCTTCTAGTGTAAACTGTGAGAGCTTGATCATCATTTGCTCCCATCTTCTCTTCTCGTGCCACAAGTCGAGCTTCTTCTTGTGTACATTCTTCCCATAATCTGCTGAAGGTGATCAACTTCTTCCTGGCACATATCCCTTGAATGGATGAGTCCCATGATCTTGGGAGACCATTCAAGGTGGTAATAACAATCTCTCCTTCTTCTACCTTTTCTTCAACTGCTTCAAGTTGTTCCTTGATATACGAGACCCTTGTGAAATAGGATTGCATGGTCTCCGAGTTCAGGATCTTTATGTTCTTGAGTTGGTTCCTTAATGTCATCTTCCGTTTGATGTTCTTTCCTTCGAATAGCCTTGTCAATGCATCGAACATCTCCTTGGGTGTCTTCAAGGATGACACATGTGGGATGAGATGATCTTTAATGGAGTTTGCAATAATTCTCTTGGCCTTAACCAAGTTCTTCTTGTGGATAGCCTTAGCCTCATCTCCCTCTAGTGCTGGAATCTCTTCATTCACATATTTGTCCAAATCATTTACTTCAAGGACAAGTGCAATCCTATACTTCCATGTTCGAAAGTTATCAGCTCCCTCAAGCTTATCTCAATCTTGGCGTGGTTAGACATTTTAAATGAGTACCTCAAATGGAAATAGCAAAGATTTAGGTCTTACCAATTTGAGATGCCCAACTTGGTTCTGGAGTTGGCTGGCCTAGGGTTTGTAAGAGAAACCCTAATTTTCCAAAGTTGGAATCTTGAACTTCTGATTGAACAGGAAGATGCGCCTCCTCAAGGCGAGTTGTCCAATGTACTCCTTTTTCTAAATTGATGGAGGAAAACCCCAAAAGCTTGATGCCCCAGTTTTTTCCCGATACCGTCAGAACTGAAAATTCTCCAAATTTGATTCTGCTTCTTCCAAAAGATGTGCCCTCCTAGGGCAAGTTAGTCTAGCCTCCTTTTCATGATGATTTGTGGAGAGAAGACCTCAAACTAGAAAGCCCTAGTTTCTTGCTACTGCACAATGTCTTCTTTTCGGGTTAGCTCCGATACCATGTTAATGTTTGCACTTTAATTCAGTGTTATCTAGGATCTTTAACTGAAAGAATAACAAGCACAACAAAACACAATATACGCAATAGTTTTCCTCGGGGAAACCATAAAGGAGAAAATCTCGGAACTTCCTCAAAGATAGATTTGTCACTAATACAATATCAAGCAAAAATGGAAAGCCCAAAATATGTCTCATGCAATTCTCTCTCTTTCTCCTCCAACAAACTTGTATTCTCTCGCTTGCTATGCGAACTTGTGTGAGTGAGTAGTGTGTCCAGATGAGAGAGCAAGGGTCTCTATTTATACTTTACATTTGACTTGACCTTTTACCTAACTGGGTCGGCCTCACTAAAACTGACTGGGCCGACTTCTCTAGGGAGACACAATAATTCCTTTTACATTTGACTCTAGGGGATCTAATGCCCCGACTTACAATGGAGGTTTTACCTCAATGACTTTGCATGACCAAACATAATAATGACATCCCCGAACGGAGGAAAAACATCTCCGTCGGAAGTACAAATAAAATACAAATGAATATCTTCCGAAGTTACATTTACATCAACAGGGCCATCCTCCTGTGCCATAACTCACACATCTCGCTGCTACTGCTAGTATGGGCCAATGCATGATGAGGCTGGAAGAGAAGCTTGTACAGTTTTCCACATCTAACTCTAATGGCATATGAAGTAGATGGTCTTGCTGCTCTGGGAAAAACACACTTTCCCATCTAGGACATACACTCCAAAGCCCCCGTCTTCAATAGTGGAAACTGAAACAAAGTTCTTCTTGTTAGATTTCATACATTCATAGCATAATAATATAAATGCATAACCAAGATCATTAGAAGCAAGACAAAGCACAAAACAACAACACAGAGTTTACCCTGGGAAACCCAATTGGGAAAAACCCAGCAACCTTCGCATAGAGATGATAATCCCGAGATCAGAATACAAATATGAGAAGAAGAAGATGTGGAATTGTTTTCCACAAGTAGAAACCCCAGAAGTAGCTACCTCCTTTAGCTTGTGCGAAATTTGCTCTCTCCCAAGTGATGTGCAAAAGGCAAGTGTGAGAATGAGATAATGAGGTGCACTAGCCTCTTATTTATACAAGTGCAAAAACCAGAAATCCCCTAACTGGGCCGACTTCACCTGGGGGCAATAAATAATTTATTTTTAATAATTTTCTTTTGTTTATTTGCATCCCAAGGTTTAGATTGACTCTTTCATGTGATTACATAAATAATTACATCCAGTTTATCTCCCTTAGGAGGTACAATCAAGTACAATAAAATACAATGAATAATATCTTCCGAAGTTGCACAAAATCCAACACTCCCTCTCAACGAGGAAGGTATTCTTCGGTCTTCATCAGCATCACGATCATCTTGGTTTCATCTTGTACTCTACACCATCTCCATCATCTCTATGCATACTGAAGGTTGTCCACATAGTCTCAGTGTATCATCTTCACCAGTCCTTTGGTGAGTCCAGGAGAATCACTCAATCCTAGATTTCAGGAGAATCTCTCCATCCTGAATATCTGTGATATCCTCACCAGTCCTTCGGTGAGTCCAGGAGAATCACTCGATCCTGGATCCAGGAGAATCACTCAATCCTGGATATTTGAGATAATCAACTGTGCCATCTCTGCTATACCATTTGTTACCCGTCTGTCTCATCTGCCGATGGGTTCCTCCCATACCAGGCTGAGATCTCAGACGAGCAAATGGGCACGACCATCTACTGATTGTCCGACTCATCTGCCTATGGGATTTCTCCCATATCTGGCTGAGTACTAGGACTGTAGAGGCACCAGTGCAATCACACGACCAATTGCTGAATGTCCTACTCATATGCCTATGGAATTTCTCCCATATCTGGCTGAGTAACCGGACTGCAGAGGCACCATTGTGAACCCGACCAACTGCTGACTGTCCTTCTCATCTGCCTATGGGATTTCTCTCATATCTGGCTAAGTAATTGGACCGCAGAAGGCACCGGGGTGAGCCCGACCAACTGCTGACTGTCCTACTCATCTGCCTATGGGATTTCTCCCATATCTGGCTGAGTAACTGGACTGCAGAGGGCACCAGTGTGAATCCGACCAACTGCTGACTGTCTTACTCATTTGCCTATGGGATTTCTCCCATATCTGGCTGAGTAACTGGATTGCAGAAGGCACCGGGGTGAGCTCGACCAACTGTTGACTGTCCTACTCATCTGCCTATGGGATTTCTCCCATATCTGGCTGAGTAACTGGACTGCAGAAGGCACTAGGGAAAAACAGGGCAAGCATCTCAATGTCATCTTTCCCTCTCAAGAAGGGATACGTTCTCTTTGACTCCAAGTCTTCCGCGAAAGTATTCGAACTTCACCCTGGGAAGTGCCTTGGTGAGAACATTTGCAGTCTGGTCGTCTGTCGGCACGTGCTGTAACTCGATCACACCTTTCTGCACCATATCACGAATGAAGTGATATCGAATCTTGATATGCTTCAACTTGTCGTGAAATACAGGATTCACTGACATCTGCACACAGCTTTGGTTATCACAGTGAATCACGGTCAGCTCTGAAAACTGGCTGAACAATCCTGCCAGGAGTTTACGAAGCCAAACTTCTTCTCGAGCTGCTGTGCTAGCAGCTGTGTACTCGGCCTCTGCAGTACTGAGTGCTACCGAGTTCTGCTTCCTGTTGCACCAGGAAATAACTGCAGAATCCAAATTGAAGCAACATCCGGAAGTACTCTTCCGATCAACAACACATCCGGCCCAATCTGAGTCTGTAAACCCTTGCAATCTCAGGTCACTATCTGAAGCATATTTCAAACCATATCCCACAGTGCCACGTAAGTATCTGAGCACATGTTTTGTAGCAATCCAGTGAATCTCCCTTGGTTCGCACATGAATTGACTGAGGGCATTCACAACAAAACATATATCTGGTTTGGTGTTGGTCAGATACATCAATGACCCAATCAACTGGCGATACATGGTGGGATCAATCAAATCAGAATCTGAAGTAGAATCTCTCAACTTCTTCCAATTTGCATCCATCAGAGTAGCCATGGACTTGTAGTCCAACATCCCGAATCCCTTCAATATATCAATGGTGTATTTTCCTTATCCTAGGAAAATCTCTTTCTGCCTTTGCCATACTTCTAATCCCAAGAAGTAGTGCATCAATCCAAGATCTTTCATTTCAAACTCAGAGGCGAGATTCTTCTTACACTATACAATGAGTTTCTCATTTCCTGTGAGAAACAAGTCATCCACATACAATACCAAAATCAGTGGCTCATCATCCGCAACCTTGAAGCAAAGGTTGGGGTCTGCATCATTCTAATGCACCTTCCATCTCATAGCTGAAGCAATAGCAATGATCGATTTGATGGAAGTATCTTGAGCCACAGGAGCAAATGTATCATCATAATCGACTCCCTCTTTCTGAGAGAATCTTCTGGCAACAAATCTGGCCTTGTATTTCCCATATGCTCCATGCTAAGTCTGTTGTGCCCATCTAGGTCTTTTCCGACTTACTGCAACATTTATGGGGATATCAACTGGATCAATGGAATCAATAGGTTCACCCTTTTCTGCTAACTCCCTCTTGAACTAGAGGGGGAGATGATCTCATCTCCTTTGGTTCTAGCATTTCATCATCGATCTCCATGTCTGATCTTCTGCCTTTCCTGACAGCTAATTCTTCTTCAAAGGTCACATCCCTACTGACTTCAATCTGTTTGGACCCTGGGATGTAGATTCTGTAAGTCTTCGAAGACTCACTGCATCCCACAAAGGTTCCCTTTTTGCTTGAAGGTTCCAACTTGGGCACATGTATAAAGATTGGACAACCAAATATCTGAAGGTGGCTTACTTCTGGTTTCACTTCTGTGAAAGCTTCCTCCGAGGTCATCCTTCTAGGTTGAGAGTCATATTCCAGGAAGCTTCTTGCTGAACATCAACGGGATTCATATGTCCATCGGAACAAGTCTTCTCTTGTAGGCCAAATTACATGGTCTTTTCCCTACAAGTCAAATCCCGACTGATGATCAGTGACATTTTATAATCAAATGAAAAGACAAATAGTTTACACAGGCATCTTAGCTAATACTTTATCACAACAATTATGGACATGTCTATCAAAAACTTTTGGGAAGTATCTAGATGTCTGTTATTTCCACTAGAACATGCCATCAAGAGTGTGCACTACCCTAAGCATGTGGGAGGGATATATCATCTAGACTAACTTCATGAAATGTTGTGTAGCTCATATGCATAATATAACAGGGTAAAATATATCAACTGCTCAACACATTAGATTTGCATGGAATAGTTATAAAAACATATAAGACAAAAAAACAGATCTATGTAAGCAAGAAAACAAGATGCTCATCTCTTATTGTTTTTGTGTGTGGGCTCCCACTGCCTTCTTGTGGGAACCATGCGAGATCTTTGTTCTTGCATTCTGGATCTTCTAGAAGAAGAACTCCGAACATTCATCATCCGTTAGCTTCTTGTGATATTAGTCTTCTTCTACATCAACAGTGGATGCTTCATGCTTCCTTTTACTTGAACTTTGACAGCGATTTGCATAGTGTCCATATTTTCTACACCTATAGCATTGAACTTGAGATATGTCCTTCTTCTCCTTTTGATTTGGGCGAGGACTTGATCTCCTATCTTGATGCTTGTGTTTATGGAACTTCCTACCTTTTCCCTTACCCTTCTTGGCATGGGAAACAAAAGATTGGTTCTCCACAGGTTGAGTGCCATGGCCATGGAGTCTTTGACGTGTTGCAATCCTGGTCTCTTCCTGAGTGCAATCTGCCCAAAGCTTGTCAAACTTTGGTAGTTTGGATCTACCACTTATGCTTTGGATAAAAGACTCCCATGATGGTGGAAGACCATTTAGAGTGTGGAGGACAAGCTCCTTATCATTAATAGGATCTCCACTGGTGTTGAGCTTGTCTCTGAGTTCTGTGATCCTCATAAAGTATGAGGCAATGGATTCTGACTTTGCTATCTTCATATTTGAGAGCTGGTTTCTCAAAGTCATGGATACATTTAGGCTAGTGTGTTCAAACAACTTCATAATGGTCTTGAACATTTTCCTAGCATTCTTCTTTCCTGAGATTTGAGGAAGCAAATGTTCTCTCACTGAATCCATAAGAATCCTTCTTGCTTTAGCATCATTCTTCCTCCATCGAGATTTATCCTCTTCGGCTTTTGGTTCAGTGACCTTCTCATTTACATATAACAAGAGATCATTTTCTTCTAGGAGTAGAAGAACCCTAGACTTCCAGGAGATAAAGTTGGAAGCTCCTTCCAAACGATCTTCAACTTTCATACCAATCATCTTGACTGCAGATCTGGTCCAGAAACCCTAGCAGGAGCTAGGTCAAAAATGAAAGTTAATAATTTGAAAAACTGAACCCACAGATAAAATCGCCTTGCTAAGGAGAGTTGAATAAAGAGTGGGCTGGTCCAAATCTGTGGAGAGAAATGAATTAAAACTGAAACCTTAATTCTGCTGCAGCCACAGAGTTAGGTCAAAAGTTGAAAATTCTCGGAATTGAATTCCGTCTTCCCCAATAGATTCGCCTTGCCAAAAACGAAATTCTTATGGCCCTTTTTCTCAAAAATGTTGGGTGAAGACTTCACAAGATGAAACCCTAATTCCGGCAGGGTTCCGACAGTGTTTCGACAATGGCTTCTTCTAGAACTGCTCTGATACCATGGTAGATTTCATACATTCATAGCATAATAATATAAATGCATAACCAAGATCACTAGAGGCAAGACAAAGCACAAAACAACAACACAGAGTTTACCCTGGGAAACCCAATTGGGAAAAACCCAGCAACCTTTGCATAGAGATGATAATCCCGAGATCAGAGTACAAATATGAGAAGAAGAAGATGTGGAAATGTCTTCCACAAGTAGAAACCCCAGAAGCAGCTACCTCCTTTAGCTTGTGCAAAATTTGTTCTCTCCCAAGTGATGCGCAAAAGGCAAGTGTGAGAATGAGATAATGAGGTGCACTAGCCTCTTATTTATACAAGTGCAAAAACCAGAAATTCCCTAACTGGACCGACTTCACTTGGGGGCAATAGCTTGTGCGAAATTTGTTCTCTCCCAAGTGATGTGCAAAAGGCAAGTGTGAGAATGAGATAATGAGGTGCACTAGCCTCTTATTTATACAAGCGCAAAAACCAAAAATTCCCTAACTGGGCCGACTTCACCTGGGGGCAATAAATAATTTATTTTTAATAATTTTCTTTTGTTTATTTGCACCCCAAGGTTTACATTGACTCTTTCATGTGATTACATAAATAATTACATCCAGTTTATCTCCCTTAGGAGGTACAATCAAGTAGAATAAAAGTACAATTAAATACAATGAATAATATCTTCCGAAGTTGCACAAAATCTAACACTTCTTCAGCCCAGGGACGTACAAGACATCCCTCAATGTCATGGATTGCATGGACTCCCTCTGAAAGGTGATAGTCCCTCACCCAATTGCTCTCACAACAGTGTCATCACCCAACACTACCTCTAGACTCAAGCCGGTCTCAGTCATCTCAGTGAACATATCTCGAACATTTGTCATATGGCTCGAAGCCCCACTATCAATGTACCAAGTGGAAGGAGTGGTGGAAGCACTCAACGAATGACCAACCAATAGAGAATACTGTATCTAATCCTCCACACCACTGCTGCTGATAGATGCCCTCTCTGTACAACCAACATAGAGAGAAAAATCTCCCTCAAATTGTGTTGCAAAATCATCAATATTTATTGCTGCTGTCCCTTTTTCTTCTTGTTTGGGCACTGTCCAGTATAGTGTCCAAACTTCTGGCAAACAAAGCACTTGACTTTTCTCATGTCTCTCTTTTGCTCACCACTGTGCTGTTTAACCCCACCCTTAGGGCCCTTCTTGAACTTCTTCTTCTTTCCCTTTGCTGCCAATGCTACATTGTCTTCATCCTCCCTGTTATGTGATGAACTCCCCTGTACATATCTTCTTCGAGTCTCCTCCTGTATGAAGTCGTCCCAGAGACTATCCCAAGAAGGCATATGCTCATGAGCAACCACAGTTTGCACGAAGATACCCCATGGCGGTGTCACGCCATTCAAGGCTGTCCGCACCAACTCACTGCCCTGTACAACCTTCCCAACAACTGCAAGTTAATCTTTCACCTGTGTGATCCTAGTAAGGTAGGAAGCCATGCCTTCACCCTTACTCATGTGAACACTCTTCAACTTTTCCCTCAACACCATCTTCCTGTTTTCATTCGAACTTTGATGAAGATTTGTTAAAGCTGTCCACATCTGAAAAGCATGAGCTTTCGCTGAAATATGTGGGATCACATGATCCTTCATGGCATCAAGTATGATCCTTTTCGCTTTTACATCCTTTTTCATAAAAACAACCCTATCTGTAGCATCAATAGGAACTGTGACTGGAATTGCTGCGGTACTGTACACTATTTCCCATAGTTCATTCTCCTCCAGTATCAACATTATTCTAGCCTTTCCATGGGCTAAAATTTGCAGCCCCATCCAATCTATCCTCTAGTCTAAGTCCAGTGACCATGACTACAACCTGTTCAAGACCCTGTTCTTCTCAAAAATCTGTTCTCCCTTCTTTCCCAAATCTGAAATTTCAATCTCTGATTTTAATTTCTGCCTATAAATGGGCTTCTGATACCATGTAATTTTTCCAACCCCAACCTAGTTTCAAGTTTTGTTTGCATGGTTTAATGCCCCAAACCCCATTAGTTTCTTATAAACATAAATTTAACAATTTGCTTGAAACACATGAGATTTTTTACAACATTTTCATATACAGAAATTTAAATCAGCCACATGAAAATATTTAGACACAAAATTTTTTAGCCAACTTGGCTCAGGAAAAAACCTGAAGGGAAAACCTGATAGGAGAGAGAAAAATTTATTTTCAGAGACAAATTACCAATGTTCCCCCAAGTTTCCGGGACGCGGGAGCGGGGAAACGCACATTGGGGACGTGTGGAGACCACCCCCAAATTTTAGTGAAATTCGTGGGGGACGGGGGGACGTCCAGGACATAATAAAAATTATAAAAAATATAAAAATTAATAATATAAATTATTAAATCCCAACAATAACAATTTAATGATTCATCCCATGTAAATCACTAAAAGTAAATAATAAATACTAAATACTAAATTCATCATTGTGCAATGTAAATCAGAATGTAACAAATTAATAATACAAACACGTTACACAATTCATCATGATCGTTTTCAAATTTGTCATTTGAATCTTGATATTCATATTTCTAATTTCGATCATTCTAATTGAAAAATTGAACGAGTGATATTGCATGCTAAAATAGTAAAATAGTAAATTACTAAAGACTAAGTTTGAAATAGAGACTAAAACAACAATTAAAATTAAAATTTTGTATTTTTAAACTGAAATTGGGAAAATCATGGGGGGGCGTCTAGGAGCCCCCTAGTTTCGAGAGGGAGCGTGTGGGAGCCCCCCTTCATTGTAGCGCACTGCAGCACAGGGGAATGCGCTCCCTTGTGCGTTTCCGAGAGTTTCCTGATTTTGGGGACGTTGGGAAACATTTTGCCAAGAGTCCCCAAGTCCCCAAGGCGTAAGGAGCGAGGGGGGCTTGCCCTCGACCCTGGGGGACGAGTTCCCATGGAACACTGCAAATTATAAAATTTTCAGCAGTACTTATCTCAACCAATTTCTTCTCGAAAATTGTGCCAAACTGTCCCTGTACGTCCTGCTAAAACTTCTGTAATTTTTCCTCGATTTCAGTGCCCAAATTTATGTTGTACGACCTCACACGTGCGAGCTGTACGAACACCTTTTTCTCGATTTCTATGCTGCACTTGTTTCTCGATTTTTGTGCTTGTACGGCCTGCATTAATTGTTGTACTCGTTGCCTTGATTTTTGTGCTTGTATGGCCTGCATTAATTGTTGTACTTGTTGCCTTGATTTTCGTGCCTGTACGGATTGAAATTAATGCTGTACGATCCTTGAAATCTGTGCTGCCTCCTCGAAATCTGTGCCTGCTGTATAGCCTTGCCTAAAAAGTTGTGCCCAGTCTCTTGGAACTCATGCTCTCCTCTTTCTCCTTGGGATTCGAGCCAGTTTTTGTCTTCTTCCTCTCAAGGTCGACTTCTCTCAAAACCCTTCTCTTTCTCTCTTCTCTCTTGCTCTCCTCTTCTCCAAATCTCTCTCTTGGAAAATGAACAATGATACCTTCAATCACTAACTTCTCCCTTTTTGTTCTTGGCAACTTCCTCCTTTTCATCCAATGGATTAGATTAGACATGATCAAGGGTTCACATTAATTGCTCATTAAAAACTCAATAAATAATATTTAATGCTCAAATATCATTTAATTACGTGAGTTCCCTTTTTAATTAATCACTCATTTTATTTCTCATAAAGTGAACTTAGGAGAAAAAACAACTTAAAGAGACTTTATAAACATAACGTACATCTCACTTTAATAAAGTGTTAGGGACCACTTTTAATGCTTTGTCCACCCCTAGGCATCTCAAGGTGGAAAAAGTTAAAAACACTTTCCTTGGTACAAAATTTAACAGGCAAACTAGAAACACCATTCTTTTTCAACAATCGGAGACTATTAAAGTTAATGTGCCCATATCTAGCATGCCATAAAAGATTGGAAGATAAAGTTCTGAGCTTGTGCAAATGTTCCTTTCAGCTTCAACAACTTTCCATCTTCACATCTGATCATTATGACATGGTTGTTAGAGGACCTCCTTATCTCTACTATCCCATCAAACATGTGGATAAAATGGCCTTGTCGTTAAATGTGCACCAGAGACAACAAGTTTCTTTGCAAATCTAGAAGATAGAGAACGTTATGCAACAAAACATCAGGGAATCTATGCAGTTTGAGCCTGATGGAGCCAATTCCCTTGGACTTGAGGCTGAACTTATCTACAAAATACACTATACCGTCTACAGTGTCATTCAATTCTTTCGAAAAATATTTTCTAAAGGTCATGTGGGAGGTTGCATTAGTGTCAAGCAGCCATGTATCTTTCCAAGAAGCAAATGAAGTATTGATGGTGTGCAACAATGAAATGGGTGGATTTAGGAGGTTTACCCACATATGGAGCTTTTGCTCATTTCTTTTGGTCATGATTCTCTTTGATCTTCTCCCAAGGAATTCTGCACATCCTTGCCTTCTATTCATCTCTGCCGCAATGGGCACAATGAAGATCATTGTGATTTTGTCTACCCCTCCTACCTTTGGAATTCTTTCTTCCACGTTGTCTCTAAGAATGCATCTTTTACAAGCTGGTAACACAAGCAATGTGCAATCTCTGCAATAGTCTGCAAGACACTAATATCTACAATAGTGAACTCAATCTCTACAAGCTACATTACAAAGAAAGAATACAAACAAAAATGGTAAATATAGTCTTGCAGGTGTATAGTGTTGATATTTTATGTAGATTCAGAAGATATTCTTATGTCGGCCATGAACCCCCTCGAAAAGTTCTAGAAAGGAAACCTCTGGAAAGTTCTCGAAAACCCTAGAAAGCATGGAAATAGAAAATGAAGGTATAAGTAACAATGATGCCCTCCTAATTTGTACATCAAGCAAGTTCGCATCAAGTCAAGAAGACAAGTGCGCAAGAGAGAGAAGCAACAGCTGGAGGAAGACTAATATTTCAGGTTTTATCTTTGTTTATCTTTGTATCTGGGTTATCTTTCTATGAGAGAGCTTTAGCTCTTCATTGTATTGACATTGTACTTTGTTAATGAATCTATACTGAAGACGTTTTGCTGGGTTTTCTTCCCCAAGAGGGTGTCCCAGGATAAATCTTTGTGTATGTTGTGAATGTTTTTCTTTCAGTGATCCGTATGCATGTAGTTATTATGATATGATATAAATTGAATTAAAGTTTAAAGAATTATGAATAACATAATTACTTAAGTAAAATCTTAACATATAGTCTCCGCTAAGAGCTTTTACAATATATTCTTTGAAATACAATGTGTTTAACATTCACGCCATCATCGAACCTCCGGTGACAAGTGCCAACTATATAAAAGTTTAAAATATGAAATGGTAAGGGAATAATGCAAGCTTAGAGACTTCCCAACTATTGTCAATATCTTAAAAAGGAACCATAGACTTTTAATGCCTCCAATACACTGCGTAGAGCAATATATGTGATCCCACAAGACAACTCATTAGCAATACCTCTTTATTGTTCTTTTAAACTAGAAATGGATGTTTTGAAATATAATCAATTCCATGAGCTGTAACATCAACAACCCAAATCCATTGGTAGCTGCACTCTCTCTCTTGTAGAACGCGACGAGTTGAAGAATGCTACATATTACATGCAACATTAGAGATAACACGGTGATACGCAGGTATATCAAAACCAATGAATCAAAATTGGAATCATTACATTGCTCTCTCTGTCGCTCAAATTGAAATCAAAATCTACACAAAAGAAACCATGTCTGGTTCGTCCCAATGTGATTCGCTAACCGAGCATTGTTTTGATGGGAAGATTCGCTATAGTGTATGGAGAGAGGTTGCTCTTAGGATGCAATGTAACAAAGGTCAATTTACATCAACAAAGTACAATTTCGAGGATATGGCATTTTCTGTAGCAAAGTGGGATCCCTCCCAAGGTTGCCCCCCCAGACACTAATGGTACCCAACAAGAATTTGTATGCTATACATAAATGCATACCACGCAGACATGCATTTATGGGAATCATTACATTGCTCTCTCTGTCGCTCAAATTGAAATCAAAATCTACACAAAAGAAACCGTGTCTGGTTCGTCCCAATGTGATTCGCTAACCAAGCATTGTTTTGATGGGAAGATTCGCTATAGTGTATGGAGAGAGGTTGCTTTTAGGATGCAATGTAACAAAGGTCAATTTACATCAACAAAGTACAATTTCGAGGATATGGCATTTTCCGTAGCAAAGTGGGATCCCTCCCAAGGTTGCCCCCCTAGACACTAATGGTACCCAACAAGAATTTGTATGCTATACATAAATGCATATCACGCAGACATGAAAGGGTTTGCAGTATCATGCTTAGGTATACACAACAGAGAGAGATGGGATACATAGTCAAATGCAGAGAGATTAGGCGATGGGTTACAATATGGGTCGTGGGTCATGTCCCCACAACAACACACAACAAGAAATTGCATAGGGTATCAACGAATAAGGGTTTTGGACTATCACATTGCGGGAGAGTAAGAAGGCGACTCCGGATTGCATCGCACTGAATAATATCAATAGGAAATTGGCAGAACGGAGATGTAGTGTAAGGACTCAATAACATAGGAGAAAGGGCCACTGTAAGTATGGACAAGGGTGCCTCTAGTTGTCATGCAAGAAATCAAAACATAGAGAGATATATCAATATGCATAGAAATGCAAAATATTATCACACAAAAGTGAGCAGAGTGTGTTGGAGCGTGGATGTGAAGACTGGTGCTTATCATGCCCAACATTGAACGAGAGGGAAAGCAACCAAAGGGAGAAGGAAGACGAAACGCTTAGGTTTGCAGCTGGCAAACTGGTGAGAGAGATAGACACCAGAAAAATGCCCTCAGAATGGTAGATTTGATGAGAGAAGGGAGACATAGGAGCTATGGTAGAGCCTGAGCTCTAATACCACTTGAAAGGAATAACTCCCAAGATGCATTTTTTTATTGATGTGAATGCCTTATTTATATAGCTTAGAGGTGACCTTTGGGCTTCACATTCCCAAAGTATGTGCCTCCTTGTCTTTGTAACTGAAGCAATTATTTACAAGGAAGCATAATCTCGAAGGATTATGTTTCCAACAATTATTGATGTGATGTTTTTCGCGTGTGGCCCATTTGAGGAGTTTGTTACATGTTTGATGGAGCCCTATTAGTTTCTATGGTATCTCGGGATGTCCTCCATGGTTCAGATGCCTTGCATGGAGGTACATCAACAGTATAGGCATTAGTATGGAGTAGAGGGTGAGATACACTCTACTCAGTGGCATGAGCCCAATGGTGGCTGCATGCAGACCTTCCGGGGTGTTTTGACCTTTGCATGCATGAGTTTTGCATGACCTTTCAGTGATTATAGGATGCATGCAAAAGTGACTTTTTGCATGCACCGAGATTAGGTTTTTGGTAAACCTAATTCATTGGTGAGATTATTTATAGAGGCAGGGGTTCCCCGGATGAGGTTGCTCAATTGACTTATCAGAGAGTGATAGCTCAAGAGTGAGGAGGGCGCATTAGTGCATGCAGGGCGACTTTCTGAGAGAGAGGAGCTCCTGCAGGAGCTAGGGTGGTCGGATCTGAGTTGGATCAGTGACCATTAGCTCCAGAGGCACTTGGCACTCAAATCTGTGGATTGAGATAGTTCACTGAGGTGGTTTCTGTTGAGTTAGAGGAGGACGTGTTCCATAGAGGAGGGAGGGCGCATTACCTGAGGAGAGAGGAGTTCATTCAGAGTCCGATCGACCGATTAAGAGTCTGAGACGTTTAGGATAGCCTTGCCTCAGCATTCAAGGAAGGTTAGTGATGATTAGAGCTCAGATCTGTTGAGATCCGACACAGTACAAGCATCAGACATCCAGAGGGGAGGGCGCATTTCTCCATGCAGAGGAAGACACATTTCTTCAGTTGAGCAGTTGGTTGTCTTCTGTTGCAGAGCAGATCAAAGTAGAGGATAAAGAGAGGCAGTACAATCTGGGGCACCTGCAGAGATTCTCAGATCCAGTTTGATAGTGAGGGCACATTCTCCCAGTGCATGCATCAGCTGATGCATGCAAATCTAGAGTTTGACCCGTTCAGGGATTGAGTTACTTCTGAGGTAACACTGTATTATATTTGTTCATTTATATATATGCATTGGGATCGAGAGAGAAGATAGCCCCATAGGATTGTTGGTTTTCCCCGGTTGGGGTTTCCAGGGTATATGCAGTGTTATTTGTGTGATTGCATGTGTGTTAAAGTTGTAAAGAGATCTAGTTGTTGAGTTTATGTCTTTATGAGTATTTATTGATATACGAGACTCAAACCGCTTGAGATCTCAGGGCTATCCAGAGGGAGTAGTGATCTCCGGATTAATTAAAATTTACATGGTATCAGAGTCCTGGTAAGGGTCGGGAAGGGCAATCACACAAAGTTCAGTGACGATAGAGACCAGATCTACTAGATCTGAGGAGCAGAGTCAGATATGAGGTTGTAGAGGTCAGATCTATCAGATCTGTGAGTTTAGTGGCTAGATCGGAGATAGATCTACCAGATCTGTGATCAAGAGTGAGTCTTGTTTCACTGTGGGTTACAGTATTTCAATACAGAGAGTGTGGCCACTAGCTTGAGAGTGGAGGACCGGTTGTATGGTGCCTCCAACTACAGTGCATGGAGGGCACAGATTGTACTCTCACTGAAAGAGTGCGAACTGTGGGATGTTGTGAATAGTACAGTCACAAATCCAGTCACAGTTCCATTAGATGCTATTGCTAAAGCAGTTTATGACAAAAAGAATGTGAAAGCTCAGAGGATCATTCTTGATGCGATCAAGGATCATGTCATTCCACATGTCTCGACCAAAGACAATGTTTATGAGATGTGGGATGCATTGACTAGTTTGTACCTGTTATCACCTATAAGCTGTAGTTACCCCTATGGATATATCCACTCATGGATGGCAATAGGGAAGGGCAACTCAAAGGTGCAACCACGATCACCTCGACCTCCAATGGATTGGTTGTCACACCAGTCGAGGCAACCTTCACTTTATGTTATCTAGCCCAGACAACAAAGGGGGAGACCTGATCTACTCCCGACAGGAGAGATCAAAACCAAGACACCAAATCAAGTTAATTCTAAATGAAGTAAGGTGTATGGTTCATCCTAGACCTTAGGGTGAAGTCACAAGAGAAGTGAGGGATTCAAAGAGTGTAGCTTTGGTTCATAGTTGATGTGGGAGTGACTTGTAATATTTGAAATGAGATCTAGGATTAGGGTACTAGTTCAATATTGGAAAATCCACTGCCTTGGGAACCGTGTCCAATGCAGGGTAGTTTAAGGGTTAAATTGGGGCTAACTAGTACAAGTGACAAGCTTGACCATGATACATGATGGCATCAAGGGTTTAGTTCACCACACAAGGTCAAACCACAAGTTAATCCAACAATCTAGGAAAGTCCAATTGACTTGGAGAGAAACCAGTGCCTTGGGAATTGGGATAATGGAGTCAAAGTAGGGTTGACTTGTGGTTAAAGACTCCTATGGCATGAGACAGGTGGGTGATTAAGGTCTTGATGGATGAATAGGTCTAGATCTAGGTTTGACCAAAGTGGACCACAATCCCTTAAAATAAGGAATGCTATCCCCAAGGCAAGATTTGACAAGGTGACACACTAAACCTAGGTTTTGAATTATTCTCGTTCCAAATCCACTGAAATCTCAAGTACCCACGTCCTAGAAGTGAGTCAACTCACTTCTCCAAGGTGGTGCGACTTTACCCAAGGAGGCCTAAAAGTGGGGTAAGTGGGGTCAAGACAAGTCCGATGACATCCAAACTTTAGATCCGGGTAGGTTAATCAAGTAGGAGTGTGGATCTATAATTTCACGGCAATCCAATGGCTAGATCTTACTAGATCTGAGTTTAAATATACCAAGTGGTCCAAAATGGGGATTAAATCCCTTAAAATGTGGAATAGGGCCCACAAGGTATATATCAGAAAAGTGACAATCTGGGGTAGGTTATTTGATGTGTAGATTATGAATCAAGCGGGATTTCAACTACCCACCACCTAGATCTAGGTCAACTCACCCTCACCAAGAAGTGCGCCCTTGCTTGGGAAAGCTAATTTGGCATGGGAAGAGGGTCAAACGGAAGCCAATCCTCACCAAACTATAGATCCGGGATGCCGTGGATGCTATAGAGGTGGGTTTTCAATATTATGCCCAACAACCCACTAGATCTAAGTAGATCTGAGAAAATGTAAAATGGGGTTTTGAAGTAATTAGGGTTTTATCAATTTATGAGCTATGTCAATGGATTGGATCAAGGTAAGAGAAACAAACCTGTGGATCTTACCTGGGTAACCTTGTAGATGCCTTGATGATGATGATCTATGCAAACCCGATCAATTTGAGAAGCTTTGAGGTAGTTTTCTATGCAATCGATTTAGTCCAAGAAGCCAATGCGCCCTCTCTCCTGCACAACAAACGTCAACAATATCAGATTTGATGCAATCAAGAGATAAGACTAATGCCACAAGAGAAGTAACAGAAAGAAAGCATAGATCACAATGATGCTAATGATAACTCCCTGATACAAGCGAAAGCCAAGAAAGTCGATTTGAAGAAGCCTTGCAAAATCGCCCTTGTTGAAGTCGCCCTCCTGTAGACAAACAATGATTTCCAAAAATAGATAGATCTTACCACAAATTCCAAATGCTAGGTTGCAATAGACTTTCCAATCACCATCTAAGAACACCAGATGCAAAGGAGACCACAAGAATTTCCACAAGAAAGTTTTTCTATACCAATAATCCAAGAGCCAAAGACTCCTTACACTGAGAAGCTCTCTCCTTTAAATAGGAAGGAGAGGCACCAAAACCCTAACCACTTTTTGAATGAGTGGCTAAGATTAAAAGATACAAATGTCTAATCAATGGTTGAGATGAGCTCAACAATAAAATACATGGATCACTAATAAAATATTATGTGAGTGGACAAAATCGCCCTAGAAGAGGGGAATCCCACCAAATCATGATGACAAAATATAACAAGAGGCTTATGGTGGGTCCAAGGGGTAATTTTATCCCTCCTTGGTCAATCCCCATAGCACAATAATCATAAAATAATCATCGGTGTACCAAATCGTGCCTCTATGGTCAAATCGTAGGCCTCAAAAAGACCTCAGAAATCCTCAGAAAGTGCCATAAGTGATGGATGCGGGCCCCGATGAAGCTGAAACTGCTGGAGGAGATGTGGAGGACCCCGATCTATCATCACTGATCATCCCATGCCATAACATTGCCTCAGTAGCCCAAATCGATTTCCTCAATAGCCATTTCTACCAATCCTGAAATGTCTCGGGAAGCGTGAAACTGCCCCAAACTGCCGCCTGGAGTGCCTGCGCTGTCAAGGTGAGGGCACCAGTGTGTTCGGGAGGGGGGTAATATGGTAAAAACAAGTGGCTGGACCACCCCCTCCAAGCACAGCGCCCTAGGTCAACCGGATAAAAATCACATCTGCTCTGACAGGGCCTCCGACAGACCAAAACTGCACTGGGATAGCCTACTGAGGCTCAATCATCACTGTAAGTGCCTGGAACTGAAAACAAACTGTCTCATCGAACTCAGAAGGTCCAAATCCATCCAAAATGTGTACTCATACACCATATGAGTCTCTGCATGATCACAATATATATCCAATATATCGGAATAGGGCCAATAATAATAATCTGTAAATGATCAAATACTGCTGTAAACCAAGAATCATCATCATAACCCTGTAGCTGCTGCATAGAATCATCATGTATGTATACATAGACCATATATCATCTGTCCATATCATCATAAGGTCCAACCATCTCATGTCCTATGTTTGACCTTGGTCAGACTAGGCCTAACCAAGTCAACATGACCAAATATAACTCAGATCATCATCAGAAGCTGCTGCAAAGTGTCAAAGGTTAATGCATGCTCTACAACTTATTCAAATAACAATTATAACACAAAGTAATCATTACTGGCGATCTAAATCCAAATATATAGTGTCATTAATTATTACTATTACTCAGACCAGACTTTCAAGATCATACTCACTTCATAGCTGTGATCAATTTGCTAGTGAAGGGTAAAGGCTAAAATAACTGGCTAGGCTAAGGGATGACTTGACTGACTTAACTTTGTGACACTTTGGCAAAGGGAAAGGGAATACACACCATAGTATATACTGAATGAGCAATCAACACAGGGAATGGTGGTGTCTCACAAATGGATGAGTTGTTTAAAGAGGGTTTATTCACCTTTAACAGATGCGCACAATCCATAATACAAATAAGGCCAGCAATTGTTTTGATATAGCATTTAAGTTCCATTGCTTTTTGGGCCTGAAGTTTCCATAGCCTTGGTCTATGTGTGTTTATAAATACATTGCATAGATTTACATTTATTTTAGGCTTTCTGCTACAGGTGTGTTTTTAAGGCACTTGTTTACCTGAGCACTTCTAGGTGTGTCATGGACAGCTTGTTTACCTAGGTATTTATTTTTCCAAAAGATATAACATTTTATTTTCATGGCCATTTTCATTTGGCATGCCTTTCATTCATGTGTGTTTAGAAACACATTGCATGAATGGGCTTTTCATACAAGATATAGCATTTCATTTTCCAGATTTTGTATTCATGGCAGCACTAAATGTTTCAGGTTTAACCAACACAACTTTAGTGACTAGGGGGGAATTCATAAGGAACTCCAACTCACCATAGGCAAGTTTTGTCACCAACTCAGAGCCGAGACACAATAAACAGGGAAGCTCATCCAATACAGAGGCTACAGTGGGGAAAAGTCTTCCATGCCACTAGTCAAGTAGTAAGTCAGGGTGATAAACTAAAAGGTAGGCAATGGATGGATGAAGATAATGAATAATGGAGCCAACATTAGCAAGCCAAGGTATGGTGGAATGATCACCTCTATTCTCCCTGAGGAGGGTAAAACCAATGAGTATGAATAGTGAACTTCTAAGTCTGAGTAGGGACAAATGTAATATGTATATAATAAAATCAACCAGGTCCAATATCTATATGATCGCCAGATCATGACACTAAGTGCTAAGACATGCTATAAGAATAAGTATAAAAGCAATATAACCATAACACAATGATATACCTGCCGAGTCATATACCTGAATGCTCATCAACCTGTACCATCATATGTCCTCTGAAACTGCTGCTGTAACTCTGGGCACTACTGACTGCTCTGTACCAATGGTATAATGGGTACATCGGTCTTCTCTTTGAGTGTCCTGAGACTCAGTCATGGCATGGGGAATATATACTGCTGTCCACAATCTGATAGTGATCCAATATAGATGCTCATCTCAGCATCTCAAATGTAAGGGAACTGGCTGAATAGTGTACTGGCATGAGAAAAATAATGTATGGTAGCCCGGCTACTATATATGTGATAACAGTACCAGAGTTCCAATGCCAACAAGAAGATGGTTCTCAGAGAGAGACTGAGAAACATCAAGATGGGCAAGGATGAGAGCATGTCCACATACCTCACCAAGATCACTAAGGTGAGGGATGAGTTAGGAGCTGTGGGTGAAAAGTTTGAGCACAACGAGTTGGTGAGACAAGCCCTAAATGGCGTGATTGTGCCATGGGTAGTATTTGTCCAGTCCATTATTGCTAGAGAGAACCTTCCCAAGTGGGATTGTCTGTGGGACGACTTCACCCAGGAGGAGATCCGCAGAGGATATATTCAGGGATCAGCTTCAGCCATTCCAGAGGAGGAGGATGTAGCACTTGCTGCAAAAGGGGAAACAAAGGTTCAAACAGAAGAAGGATCTGAGCAAGATCAAGTGCTTTGCCTGCAACGATTATGGACACTATGTGGGACAATGTCCGCATAAGAAGAAAGGGAAGCAGGCAAAGGATGAGCAGATAGCAACAGTAGAGGAGTTTGATGAGTTTACCTCTCAGTTTGAGAGGGAGTTCTCATTAGCCTCATATTAGTCATGGCATGGCAATAGTCAGCCAGAGGATCAGGTTGATCATAGATGGAGGGTTGACGGCATGCACAATAGTCACATGACAGGGATGCGAGATGCATTCCTTATCCTAGAGCACACACCCAGGCAGATGGTTCGGGATGTGCAGGGGACTGATCCTTGGTCACCGGAGTGGGTAGAGTGAGATTTCTACTTTACCTTGGAGAGCTCCTGGAGGTATCAGGAGTGTTGTTCGTTCCAGGACTGAGAGGGAGTATCCTCTCAGTGGCAGCGTTAGAAGCTGTTGCTTACTCAGTTGTGTTCCAGCGGGATCTGATTTTCACCTATCCTAGAGGAGTAGACCCAGTCTTGATGGGTCATAGGATCGACAGTGAATACTTGATTCGGGGACGACCCACTTCTGGCACATCAGGTTGGCTAAGTGCATCCTCTTCTGAGTCAAATGAGGATAGTGAGCGAGATGCTCACCATGATGATGAGGGGCAGAGGAGTGACTCTGGTTACAAGATGGATGAGTGAGAGGCTCATAATGATGATGATGAGTCTCAGGGGATTGAGCCATTGGATTCAGTTCAGATGGATGAGCATGATTCTGATACAGGCACTAGTCGGAGGCCGAGTTGGTACGAGATGGTAGAGATGGACTTAGCTCAGGAGAGAGTTGAGTCAGCTCAGAGACAGAGGGAGCCCACTTACATACCAGTGGATCCACTTGACAACAGTCTTCGGGATTGGTTACAACAGAGAGTTAGAGGGAGTCTGAATCAGAGTACAGCGACAGAGTTAGTGGCAGATCAGGGGGCTTCCTTGATGGAGCTAGATGAGGGCACTTCAGGTCAGAGGGCGGTAGTGACAGACATGACAGTTGGTTTAGTGTCAGCAGCAGGGGACTTGTTGGATCTAGGCATCAGTGGTAGGACTTCCCTCGTTAAGAGGGAGTGTTAGTTTCTATGGTATCTCGGGATGTCTTCCATGGTTCAGATGCCTTGCATGGAGGTACATTGGCAGTATAGGCATCAGTATGGAGTAGAGGGTGAGATACACTCTACTCAGTGGCATGAGCCCAGTGGTGGCTGCGTGCAGACCTTCCAGGGTGTTTTGACCTTTGCATGCATGAGTTTTGCATGACCTGTCAGTGAATAGGATGCATGTAAAAGTGACTTTTTGCATGCACCGAGATTAGGTTTTTGGTAAACCTAATTCATCGGTGAGATTATTTATAGAGGCAGGGGGTCCCCAGATGAGGTTGCTCAGTTGGCTTATTAGAGAGTGATAGCTCAGGAGTGAGGAGGGCGCATTAGTGCATGCGGGGTGACTTTTCGAGAGAGAGGAGCTGTTGCAGGAGCTAGGGTGGTCAAATCTGGGCTGGATTAGTGACCATTAGCTCCAGAGGCACTTGGCACTTAGATCTGTGGATTGTGATAGTTCACTGAGGTAGTTTCTGCTGAGTTAGAGGAGGACATGTTCCACAGAAGAGGGAGGGTGCATTACCTGAGGAGAGAGGAGCTCATTCAGAGTCCGATCGACCGATTTAGAGTTTGAGACGTTCAGGATAGCCTTGCCTCAGCATTCGAGGACGGTTAGTGATGATCAGAGCTCAGATCTGTTGAGATCCGACATAGTTACGAGCATCAGACATCCAAAGGGGAGGGTGCATTTCTCCATGCAGAGGAAGGCACATTTCTTCAGTTGAGTAGTTGGTTGTCTTCTGTTGCAGAGCAGATCATAGTAGAGGATAGAGAGAGGCAGTACAGTCAGGGGCACCTGCAGAGATTCTCAGATCCAGTTTGATAGTTAGGGCAGTGCATGCATCAGCTGATGCATGCAAATCTAGAGTTTGACCCATTTAGGGATTGAGTTACTTTTGAGGTAACACTGTATTGTATTTGTTCATTTATATATATGCCCTGGGCTCGAGAGAGGAGATAGCCCCACATGATTGTTGGTTTTCCCCGGTTGGGGTTTCCAGGGTATATGCAGTGTTATTTGTGTGATTGCATGTGTGTTAAAGTTGTAAAGAGATCTAGTTGTTCATTTATGTCTTTAGGAGTATTTATTAATATACGAGACTCAAACCGCTTGAGATTGCAGGGCTATCCATAGGGAGTAGTGATCTCTGGATTAATTAAAATTTACAAGCACTCTAGGGTTTTTGACCCATGTTGGACCTTGTGAACACACACTCTACTTCATCACAACTCTTGTTCTAATCTAGTGAGATGGAGATGATGGAAATGGTAAAACAATGTGCAAACTCATTTCCTCTCGTCCTAAAACCAAAATTAGGAATTCAAATTAGAGGCTTTGTTGTTATTAAGGTTCCTTTGGAAGTTTCATGGAGAACAAGCCCTCCTTTTCCTCCGATGAGAAGGCAAACAAGACATATAAATGACTCCGAGAATAAAGCTTGTAATTCTTTGCAAAATTGATATGACAAACAACAAATCCTCTTCCAATTACTCTGTACTTGGAACCTCCATGGAGAAGAGTCTGACCAAGACGACGAGTTCTTGTTTTGAGGGAAAATGTAAAGAATACAAAGCATACTTGAAGTTGCACTGTCACGAAATTCACAACAGCCTTTAGAAGTCCGTGTTCTAAGATGAATCCCATGATCGTTGGTACAACAGTAATACCACCAATTTGGAATAGGTTTTGCGTATTTAGAGCTGCCTCCAGGGCTATGCTATCGAAAGAACGAGTTTTTTTTGTGATTGCAATATCCAATCAAGACAGGGCTAGGTATGCTTTACCATAAAGAAAAATGTAAATCGTCAAGATTGTCAACATCGTATAAACTTAAAAGCCAACAATAGTGAAGTAGATAATTTAAGATAATTTTATTAATGTCCAACTAATGACCACTAAAGTAGGTCAAAGGGACTGTTGGGTACAATGATGTTAGCACAAAGTGGAAGCGTCAAAGCGACACCTATAAAAATAGAATACATGAAGCAAAAACAAGGGTGTGGATCTAATCTAAACCATGTGGAAGCATTCTTCAGGCTCTAGAGCGGGAAGCCCCTCTAGAAGAAGAAAGATGGATGAAAGATGTACCAAACCAACAGATCAAGGATTTGGGAAAAATGAGCAACAAGTAGTGGAGTGCGTGTCTCACAATATGCTGGATCCGTCTCTCTTAGCATCTAAGGCTGAGTGGAGGAAGCTCAAGATAGAGGATTGTCCAAGTCTATACATATCTTTGCTAAGAACCCTGTTCTCCATTACCACGGGCAATTTTACTCTCAAAGAAAGCAATTTGGTTAAGTCCTACATCTCTTCCCTTTCCAACCTAAATGTATTTATTATGAGTAATATTTCCTTGTCGTAAAGTTGAATTGAACCGCATAAATATCTTCACTAATAGTAATAACACAAGATGCCTTGATCTTGTTGTTGTGAGTAGCTACGTGAGGTATCCTCACTAGTTAGCCCGACCTACAATATAAAAATAAAAATAAAATGTATTTTTTTATGCAAAAAGAGAAGTCAACGCAGTAAAAGAAGACAAGTCGGCCCCAGTGAAAAAGTCACCCAGAAAACAATATAAATAGGAGGGACGCCTCCTCATTTGGACACACCTCAAGCAAGTTTGCTCAAGCAAGGAAAAGTTCGCTCTGGGTTGTAGAAGACTAATTTTTGGGGATCTTTCTTTTGTATCTTCTCTATTTGTGATCTCTCTTGATATAGATCACTCTTATATCTAATGCACTTGTATTATGTATTGAATCTCTGAGTAAGAAAGGTTTGCGGGGTTTTTCGTGAGTTTGGGTTTTCCCAGGGTAAACTATTGTGTCTCTTGTGTTTCTGTGGATGGTTATTTTGTTGAAAGAGATGAAAATTATACTGCTATATTATTAAAAATCTAACAGGTTATGGGCCCACACCACGCTCCTATTGCGTAACTGTCGGAAACTAGGGCTTCTTGATTCTAGGGTTTCCATCCACTGATTCGAAAGAAAAGGAAGATTGCTCAATTTGCCCTAGGAGGGCAGATCTTTCCGTGGAGACAAACTTTAGTTTGGTGAAGTTTCAGTTTTGACCTAAATTGTACAACAAACTGCAAAAACTAGGGTTTCAGTTTGTGAGCTGTTCTGACCACTGATCCAGAAGAAAAGGAGGGCTACTCAACTCGCCTTAGGAGGCACATCTTCTTGTGGAATCATAATTTCATTAAGAGAAAATTCAGTTTTTGACCTAATTGTTGTTGGAACTAAGAACTAGGGTTTCCCATTTTGGACTGTTCTGACCATAGATCAGGAAGAAAATAATGTCTATCCAACTCACCTTGGGAGGGCGCATTAGCCTGTGGATTCAGTTTTATCAAAGTCCAAGTTTTAATTTTTGACCCTCTTTTGCTAGGTTTCTGCACCAGATCTGTCAAAATGGTTATTGGATTCAGAGTTGAAGATAGATTGGAGGGAGTTTCAAACCTCTGATCTTGGAAGAGTAGGATGCTCATGCTCCTAAATGAATATGATCTCAAGGATCATATACTCAGAGATATTCCAGAGGCAGAGGGAGTCCGAGACAAATCAAGACACAAGAAGAATGAAGCCATAGCCATGAGGATCTTGATGGACTCGGTAAAAGATTATTTTGTACCTCTTATTGCAAGCCAAGACACTGCCAAGAAGATGTATGATGCCTTGAAGAAACTTCATGAGAATGAGTATCCGAGCAAAATATTGGCCCTGAAAGACCAACTTCATCAAGTGAAGTTTACGAAGGATGATTTAGTTTCTTCTTACTTCTTGAATATTACTTAGATCAGAGATCAGATAATGGCTATTGATGAAAGTGTCCATGACAAAGATCTTGTATTGAATTCCATGAGCGGACTTCCTTCAGATTGGAAGCCATTTGTGAAAGGGATATGTGGTCGTGGTCAGCGTCCCACCTTTGATCAGTTTTGGTCAGAATGTATTCAAGAAGAAACAAGGGAACTTGCCTCTACCTCAAAAGAAAAGGAAGAAGAACTAGTTCTTGCAGCCATAATTGGAAAGAAGAGAGGAAATAGGAACAAGGGCATGCAAGACATCAAGTCAGTCCAAAGTCCTAAGATCAAGAAGGATAGATCCAAGCTCAAATGTTTCAATTGTGGCAAGCTAGCTCACTTTGCTGCATAATGCCTAAAGAAAGGAAAAGGCAAGCATGATGCCTCTACAGCTAAAGAGAAGCATGCATCAGAACAAGAAGAAGAAATTCAGATAGATTACTTTCTTGTTACTACTCTCTCAGGCCCTATTCCAGACAATGATGCTCATGAAGATTCTCCACAAAAGAGGTCAAGGAATGCAGAAGATGATCTTGAGGAATGTGCAGAAGATCGTCGAAAGGAGTATTTCTTCTAGTACACTCTATGAGTGCACCAATGATTGTAGTATCAAGATGTTGTGATTGTCATTGGTGATGAAGATCCAGGCTGTAGAAAGAAGTTGAAGATCTAAGGACTCCTGTGAGTTTTGCAAGGAGGTAGAGATCAAGAGGGAGCCAACAAAACAATAAAAGATAAGTATTTGTACTATCATTTGAGTTATTCTTTAAATCCTTGAATGTTTGGTTTAAAGGATAATGTTCACAATGGTTATATGTAGATATGTGATACAACTGTCTATTATGAATGACTGAGATTGATAAGCAGTAGGATCATGTTGTGCATATGTTGGGAGAAATCATGTGCTATGACCTACAAGAGACTTGTTTCGAAGAACAAGTGATAGCTGTTCAACAAGAGGACAAGTGATGGATGTGAAGATCATGTTGATACTTAGAGAGAGAGTAGGATGCTCAAATGCAGAGAGAGCAGGGTGCTTGAAGATTGATGTTTGCAGCATCGGGAAGACATTTGCCCCGTATTAGCCATGTGACTTGGCTAAGGGGTGAATGACCCAAAGGTAGAGCCAATGTTCAGGATTCAGTTCAGGTTGGCATCCAAGATGACACTTTGTATAGGCTAATGGACTAGCCAATGAGTAGCCTGAGGGTTTTGTTATACATGGGAATGAGTCCCATGTTTGTAGGTTGAAGAAAGCTCTCTATGGGCTTAAGCAGGCGCCCTGGCCCTGCTACTCCAGGATCGACAGTTACTTGATAGATTAAGGCTTAACCAGAAGTGAAGCATATTAGAACCTTTATTACAAGGTTGTTGAAGGTCGTCCCTTGATCTTGGTACTCTATGATTAATGGTCTCTTTCTCACAGGGGACGAGAGTCTGATTGATAGGTGCAAAAGGGAGTTAACCCGTGAGTTTGAGATGAAAGACCTAAGATTGATGTACTATTTCCTGGGCTTAGATGTGTGGCAGGGACCAGATGAGATCTTCCTTGGACAAGGGAAGTATACCATTGAGATCTTACGCAGATTTGGTATGATGGACTGTAAGTCCATGGTCACACCTATGGAGGCTAATATGGAGAAGTTACATGACCATGTCTTCAGACTCAGTGGATCCGACCATGTATTGCCAGTTGATTGGTTCTTTACTGTATCTGGTTAATACTAGCTCAGATATCTGTTATGCAGTGAACATGTTGAGTCAGCACATGGTCGAGTCGAGGCAAGTACATTGGGTATTAGCTAAGCATGTGTTGAGATATCTACGTGGTATAGTTGTTTATGGACTGAGATATACCTCAAATAGTGAAGTGAAGCTGATGAGCTTCACAGATTCAAATTGGGCTGGTAGTGCAGTTGACAGAAAGAGCACCTTTGGGTGATGTTTTAGCTTGGGATCGGCTATGGTTTCTTGGTTCAGGAAGAAACAGACCTCTGTGTCACTCAGTTCAGCCAAGGTTGAGTACATCACAGCCAGTGCAGCATGCAAGGAAGCAGTATGGCTTCGGAAGTTGGTTACAGATTTGTATGGTCATGAACTTGATGTGACAGTGATATTTTGTGATAACTAGAGCTGTATAAAGCTCTCAGAGAACCTTGTGTTCCATGACTGGTCCAAACATATTGAGATTAGATATCACTACATTAGAGACATAGTTTAGAAGGGAGCAGTAAAGCTCTAGTATATCTCTACAGATGAGCAGACTGTAGATATGCTTACGAACCCTTTGTCTAGAGTGAAGTTTGCATACTTCCGTGAAAAGCTTGGGGTGGTGGAGATTCCTTTCCTCTGGAAGGGAGATTGATGATCGATATGGTTGTTGATGAGGCACAAGACGAGACTTGTGCCTAACTCCTATGTGGAGTATATCCCAGTGTGGGATGGTTCTTATGTGGAATGTTCTCCTATGTGGAGAGGACTCCTGTGTGGAGTGTATCCCTATGTGGGATGGTTCTTGTGTGGAACGTTCTCCGTGGAGCGTATCCCCTTGTGGGATGGTTCCCGTGTGGAACATTCTCCTTTATGGAGAGTGAGTTGAGTTGATTGTACTCCTTGATGGACTGAGTTGAGTTGATCGTACTCCTCGATGGATTGTGATCGTACTCCTCGATGGATTGTGATCGTACTCCTCGATGCATTGAGTCAAGTTGATCACACGAGTTGAGTTGATCGTACTCCTTGATGGACTGAGTTGAATTGATCGTACTCTTCGATGAATTGTGATTGTACTCCTCGATGGACCGAGTCGAGTTGATCACATGAGTTGAGTTGATTGTACTCCTCGATGGATTGAGTCGAGTTGATCAAATGAGTTGAGTTGATTGTAATCCTCGATGGACTGAGTTGAGTTGATCGTACTCCTCGATGGATTGTGATCGTTGTAATGTCCCCATTCCAATAAATCTTTATGGAGGAAAAATTCCACTAACCTACTAGTTCCCTAGGTTGGGGTGGAAGCATTAAAACTTGGAATAAGGGAGCTACAAGACCCCAAATTGACTTTAGACTTACAAATTCACATTAATTGGGTCAAATAAATAATAATATAAGAAAAATAAGGTGGCATTTGGTCATGAGGACGCATAAGAGGGTGTGGGGCCCACATGTGGCAAGATTCCCCACTACACTTGGCATCATTCTCTCACCAATTCGAGTCCAAGGTGGAGGGTAACGTACTTGGGGGAGATGAAGAGGCAATATTCATGGAAAGAATCTAGGAAGGTCGAATTGGAGTGGAATAGTAACTCCCAAGGAAGAGGAAGAGGCATTGTGACACGTGTAGCTAGATTCCATGGCATCTATGACAACAATGATGAAGGAATCTATGACAAATATGACAAATTCAGATCTGATTGCAAACCTATGACACATCTGACATTTCAGGGCTAAAAATAGCCAGCAAGAGGGCACATAGAGGGAGTTATGGTCAGTCAAGATTCCCAATTCGAATTGGGGAAAGAGGGATGCAAGGAAGAAGTAGACAAGTGTCTCATGAGAGAATCTATCACTAATTCGAGTTGAGTGAAGTCTCTTGGAGGGAATTGGAGCTCTTAAGTTCACTTGAGGTTAATAAAAGAGGAGGATGAGAAAGGAGAGCAGCTTTTGGATAATTTTCATTTGCACTCTTGGAGAGCTTAGCTTGTCCTTGCACGGTGGATATTCATCCTCCCTGCTGTTGAACCAATTTTGAAGGTGAAAGATCCCTGTCCAAGTTGGTTGGAGGAGAGGCCATTCAGATCTCTTATCAGATCTTAATGAAGGTGTTTTGATGCAGGTTCGAGTCCCCTTTCAGTTTAAGTTCATATACTATCTCCTTCTCCACTATCTCTTCTCTCAATCTTCTTTCAATGTCCATGTTCTACTGTTGATGGTGCACTCATAGTTGAGAAGATTTTGTGGAGGATGATTTATTGACTCCATGGTTATGTTATCTGATGTATATCACTGTAATGAGCTGCACATTGGAGCCATAGCTCGAAATTCCATACCTTTCATGTAATCTTTCCAAGCAAACTATTGATTCGAGCTTGTTTCCCCTCTATCTTTACATGGAGTTTTTGTATCTGTTTTACATTAGTCTTTCTCTGAGTTTTGGCTAATGTTTTGAGCTGCTTATGATGTAATGTTGATGACCAAAATACTATGTGCAGACCCTTCGAGTTTTGATTAAAGATTGTGCAACAAATCTTATGTCCATTGTTAACAATTTTCTCACAATTTCTATGGCTCACAACATTTGGTTTTATGGGAGTTATAGCAGACCCTAAAACCAAAAGTAATGTTGCATTTTGGTTTCCCCTGAAGTCCTTTATCAAAGCCAACTCTCTGTGCAGAAATTAGGGAAGGTCGTATAGTGTTTGGGAAGCCAAAAAGGTCCAATACTAGTTGGGGTTTAACATCGATTTTCCTAGTATTTTCCCCTTTCACTCGTTGATAAATGCAAGCCATGGATGTCTTCAATAAGTGTTTGAGTGTGTAATAGCTGCATTAGGATGTCCTAAAACCCCTCAAGCCCTTCCAATCATAATTCGAGAGCCTTTGGAAGCATTTGTGACAATTTGGGTTTCAGTAGTCCAAGGTTCGAAATTGGCCAAATTTGAGCAGACTTGAATAACATGTCAAAATGAGTTTTCTGTTTCGACCATTGAGTGTTTGAGGTTTGTTAGGATGTGTTAAAAACTTAAAACCCATAGGGTCCTTCCAGAAGAAATTTGGAAAAGTCGAGAGGTATTTGGGAACAAGACAAAGAAAGACTAGTTTCCTAGTTTTCATAGTTTCGAAACTAGACAAAGTATTGAAGGAGGATGTATGTGAAGTGTTTGTAAAAAGTCCTGTTATCACATATATAGTAGGCGGGCTACCATACTCTATTTTTCTAATTCCAGTACACTTTTCAGTCAATTCCCGTACATTGAGATGTTGAGATGAGCATCTATTATGGATCATGATTATTACATGGACAACAGTTTTGTTCCCCATGCCATGACTGAGTTTCAGGACACTCAGAGAGATGACCGATGTAGCCATTTAGCCATTTATACAGAGCAGTCAATATTGCCCAGAGTTACAGCAGCACTTTCAAAGGACAGATGTTGGTTCAGATTATGTGCATTCAAGTATATGACCCAGCAGGTATATTCTGGTGTTATGATTATATTGCTTTTATATTCATTCTTGTAGCATGTCTTAGCATTTAGTATCATGATCTGGCGATCATATAGATATGTGGACCTGGTTGTATCTTTATATATATTATATTGTCCCCAGTCGGACTTAGAAATTCACTATCCATACTCATTGGTTTTACCTTCCTTAGGGAGAATAGAGGTGATCATTCCCACCATGCTTTGGCTTGCTAGTGTTGGTCTCATTATTCACTGTCTTCACCCATCCATTACCTACCAGTTTGTTTATTACCCTGACTTACTACTTGACTAGTGGCATGGAGGACCTTCCCCCGCTTTAGCCTCTATGTTGGATGAGCTTCCTTGTTTCTTCTGTCTCGGCTCTAAGTTGGTGACAGAACTCACCTTTGGTGAGTTGGATTGTAGTCCTAAATCATTATGGTCGGTTGCCCCATGTTTGGCACTGGTACGAAGTCCCCCCAGTCACTTAAGATGTATTGGCTAAAACTGAAAGCTCATGTAATACTTATGGAAACTTATGTAAATTTGCCCAGGAAACTGTAAACTCTAGAATGTGTTTATCAACACACGTGAGTAAAGGGCAAGAGCAATGAAAAGCTATAAATACTCCTTGAAGAGTATAAGAAAGGTCCAAAAAAGCAATGGTTCTTAAACTCTATCTAAACGATTGCTGACCTTATGTATATATGTGAACATGCCCTGGATGCAAGCTGCAATTAGTTGTGCTTCTTAGCACACTTGAGATCCGAAGGGTTATGTAGGCCAAAAAGGCCATAAAGTGAAATCAATGGATCCTAATGAACTTGGATCATCTTTTATAAAAGTAGACATGAAGCCTAAGTTGAATAAGCACTGTTTAAACAACCTACCCATCTGTGAGACACTGCCATCCCTCGTGTTACTGCTTGTCCAACATATGTTAGAGTGTGTATTCCTTTTCCATTTCCAAAGTGTCACAATGTCAAGTCAGTAGTCATCCCTTAGCCTAGCCTTTTAATTTTTAGCCCTCACCCTTCACTAGTAAATTGATCACAACTGTGAAGTGAGTATGGTCTTGAAAGTCTGGTCTGAGTAATAATAATAATGAATGACTTTATATATTTGGTTTTAGATCGCCAGTAATGATTACTTCTTGTTATAATTGTTACTTGAATGAATTGTAAAGCATGCATTAACCTTTGGCACTTGCAGCAGTTTGATGATAGCCTGAGTTATATTATTGGTTATTTTGACTTGGTCAAACCTAGTTTGACCAAAGTTAAGCCTAGTTTGACCAAAGTCAAGCACAGGACATGAGGTGGTATACCTCAGGTGATACAGAGATATGATATATGGTTTGGTACAGGTCACCAGGTGGTTCTATGCAGTGGTTTCATGCTTATGATGATGATTTGTGCTTTTCAGCACTTTTACAGATTATTATTATTTGGTCTATCAGGTATGTTGGATATTTATTATGATCATGCAGAGATCTATATGGTGTATGAGTACACATCTTAGATGGATTTGGGCTCTCTGAGTCCAATGAGGCAGTCTGTTTCCAGTTCCGGGCAATTACAGTGATTATTAGCCTCAGTAGGCTATCCTAGTGCAGTTTTGGCCTGTCAGATGGCTTATCAAGGCAGAGGTTGGACTTGACTGGTTCACCTAGGGCGTTGTGCATGGAGGGGGTGGTCCAGCCACTTGTTATTACCATATTACCCCCCCTCCCAGAGAGCTTGGTGGGCTCACCTTGACAGCGCAGGCACTCCAAGAGGCAGTTTGGGCAATTTCACACTTCCCAAGGCAGATTAAAAAATGGCAAAAATGGCTACTGAGGGATTCGATTTGAGCTATTGAGGCAAGGGAATGGCATGGGATGACTTTTGATGATGAGTGGGATGTCTTTCACACCTTCTCCAACAATTTCAGCCTTTAGTGGGTCCTACACTCATCACTCCGGTATTTTTTGTGGATTTCTGGAGCCTCTTAAGGCTCACGACTTTTCCAGAGAGGCACGATTTGGTGCTTAGAGCATTATTTTATTGATATTGTGCCATGGGGATTGACCAAGGGTGTTAGAAATTACCCCTTGCACCCACCATGAGATAGATCTTATATTTTATCACTGACATTTGGTGGGACCCCCTCTCCTAGGGTGATTTGGTCCATTGATGTATTATTTTATTATTGATGCATGTAATTTTATGTTGAGCTCATCTCAACCATTGATTAGATCATGTTGATTTTTTAATCTTGGCCATCCATTCAAAAAGTGGTTAGGGTTTTGGTCCATCCTATTTAAAGGAGAGAGCTCCTCATTGTAAAGGGGACTTTTGGCTCTGGATTATTGGAATAGAAAATTACTATTGCATCTACTTCTTGTGTTGTGGTGAATGCTTTTGGAGTTCAACTGTTTGTTCTTCCTTTGCACTGGGTTATTGGAGATTATCTTGCTATCTTTTTGTCCATGTATTTTTCATCGACAGGTGGTCTCTTCTTTGGGGTCTCTTCGTCGGTAACATGGAGTATTACTGTCTTAGTACCTTCTACTTCATGTTGCTATTGTTATTCGCTTGTATTTCCTCCATTCTTGATCTTACTGATTGAATCGATTTCCTTGGTTTGATAGGAAGAGGAGGGCGCACGTGTGGGCTAGGGCATCACTTCAAGGCAAGAAAAATCAAAGATCTCCCATTTGATCTCTGCGGGAACATTCCTCAACAACATGGCAACCTCATCCATCACTCAGGTATGATCCCAAGGTAAGTTTCTCATTCCATTGATCTATCCATTTGTCTAAGTCATTAAAACCCTCATTTCTCTTTTTTTTTAGATCTACTTGGATTTAGCAAGCTTTTGGGTAAAATATTGAAAACCCACCTCTATAGCATCCACGACAATTTCTATAGTTTGGTGTGGATTGGCTTCCGTTTGACCCTTTTCCCAAGGCACATTAGCCTCTCCAAGGGAAGTCGCATTCCTTGAGAGAGGGCATTTTCTAGGTTCCAAGACGTGGGTAGGTGAGATCCCGCTTGATTTGCACTCCTCTCACTTGATAACCTACCCCTAGTGCCTCACTTCTTTGATTTTTGCCTTGTGGGCCCCATTTCTCACTTTGAGGGTTGTGTCCCACTTGGGTCATTGAGTGATATACTTTCAATCTCAGATCTACTGAGATCTAGCCATTGGATGCCCTTGATCTTCAAAACCCACCTTGCTTTGCATCTTGAAAACCCCGATCTACTTTTTGGTGGACATCCGACTCCATATGGCCCAAATTCCAAGACACTGATCTCTCCAAAGCCCTCACGACTTTCCTAGGTTGTCAGATCTCTCGGTGGATTGATCTCTGTCCGGTTGCTTGCACACTTAGATACTGTCATATCCTTTCATCAAGCATAGCTAGAAAGCCCTAACTGTCAGATCTACGTTTTGGGACACTTTCCCTGTTTTAAGGGTCATGTTTCCCAAGGCAGTTGATTTTGACCTTTTTAAACTAGCTTTGAATCCTTGAATCATACCTAATCATAGAATCACTGTGTGTTATCTTTCCCTATCATTCCACAGCATTCCTAAGCCTCCATAGTGGTCCTACTTCCTTAATTCTAGGGTTCCATACCTGTCACCCTACGTACTCCATCTAATTGATTTGATTTGGTGATTAGGTTGATCTCTCCTATTGGGAGTAGATCTGGGTCTCCCCCTTGCTGTCTTGGCTTTGATAGCTAAAGTGAAGAGTGCTTTGGTTGGCGTGACAACCATCCTTTTTGGGAACTAGGGTTCTCTTGGTTCACCACTTTAGTTGCCTGTCCCCTCTACTATCCACCTTGGATCCATCTGTAGGGGCAGCTACAAGATTGGTGATAACAAGTCCTCAGCCACACAATCTTAAGCAGCCATATATATCATCTTGTTAAGCCAATCAGAAGCTCCATATCACTTTCCTAGAGCTGCCTCAGTTGTCTCATAACCATGGAATTAGTGTGAAATTCATTGTCAATGAGGGTTTTGAGAAAGAATGCTTCCACTGTCTAAAGTTTTAAGCCTCTATTGAAATATTTTGTGATAGTGTGCCTAATTTTTCCAAAAAGGGACATTACAATTGTACTCGATGGATTGAGTCGATTTGATCACATGAGTTGAGTTGATCGTACTCCTCGATGGACTTAGTTGAGTTGATTGTACTCCTCGATGGATTGTGTTGATCACACTCCTCGATGGACTGAGTTGAGTTGATCGTACTTCTTGATGGACTGAGTTCAGTTGGTCGTACTCTTGAAGAGTTTTGTGTGGACTCCTATTCCTGTGTGGACCAAGATGAGTTTTGTGTGGACTCCTAGTCCTGTGTGGACTGTGGTTCTGTGTGGACTAAGATGAGTTCTTTGTGAACTTGTCATATTTGGACTCTATTGATCACACTTCTTGACGGACTGAGTTGTGTGGATGGACCTTTCTTATGATGACAAGATGTATGAGACAAGCCGTGACGATCAGATGATGTTCAGATGTGATGATACCTCCCTAGCCAAGAGGGAGTGTTGTTGTGAGTAGCTACGTGAGGTATCCTCACTAGCTAGGCCGACCTACAAAAGAAAAATAAAAATAAAATGTATTTTATAATGCAAAAAGGGAAGTCAGCCCAGTAAAAGAAGACAAGTCGGCCCCAGTGAAAAGTGACTCAGAAAACAGTATAAAGTGACAAGTCGGCCTCATTTGGACACACCTCAAGCAAGTTCGCTCAAGCAAGGAAAAGTACGCTCTGGGCATTTCTTTCAACGTTTATTCTTTTGATTTGATCAGATTTGCTTTTGAGTATTTTTAATTTTAGGTTAATGTGCCCTAGTTCTGTGCATACATTTGAGACTTGGGTTAACTAAGCGAGTCACTTCAATCTTGATCTAAGACTGATAGAAGAGAGCCAGGTTAGTCAAAGAAAAAGGGCGCCCTTCTGTAGTAAATGTAGTAATCCTGTGACTGCTGTTCAAAACCATGCGAATGGTGTAACTGCCAGCATATGTTTTCAAACCACCACTTCAGAGAGGGCGCAAACCCTTTCTCATTTGTTGAAGAAAACCTGTCATATGCATGAGTCCAAGGCTTGTCCAAAGGCGTACTTCTGCTTTTCCCTGGCCACTAAAATGGCTCCATGTATCATTATCTTTGTGCTCTGATTCGACAAGGCACGCATATTTGAGACGGAACCCATGATCTGTATGAGACAAAACTCCACATAATATAACAGATCGATAACTCATGCAGCTAGAGTCATAAACTAGCATTTGTGCCTCTATTTCAGGAAAGTGATTTAAAGTTTGAAATTAGCATACTCGTCAATCATGCATAGGAACTTGAACTGGGGTTGTCATCTTGTTATGATTAGTGAGCATGTCATGATATAACTGTAACTGTTGTTTTATTATGACAATTGTTGGAAGGGCCCTTCCAACAACAATCGAATTCATTGGTTTGTGTCTCTGCCTGAAATGCAGGCACTACCTCAACTTCCAGTCATGAAGTGGTGGACTATGTTCCTGGATCTGTCTGCGGGTAATCTTGGAGTGGCCAGCTCTTTACCCCATATATGCTTTTCAACTGAAAAAATCAATTCTCTGATCACCAACATCTAATTCCGATCTGTGATCAAAACGCTCATAGACTTGGTGTATTTGAAGAATGACCTCAGGAAGAACACCACTATACAATAATTTTTAACTTTCCCACTATGGTGAAGACAAGATCAATTGCACAAGGCATTTCTTTCAACGTTTATTCTTTTGATTTGATCAGATTTGCATTTTGCCTAGAAGAGTTGGGTCACAATTTTCTCCCGTGTCTTCTTGATCCCCTTGTGTAATGATACAAGAGTTACCTGCACAATCAAAGTGCCATCACTGCTCTTTGTCACCATACATGTATTGACCTAGAGAGGGTCTGTAAAATGCACTGCAATAGTTCTTTTTGAACATTTGACTATGAGATACTCCATATTCCAGTTTTAAAACAAGAGTCCGCATTCCCTCCACAATAGTACACATTTTGGGAAACTTCAGGCTGTCCATGTGAGGAAAGACTCCCATCTTCTTACATGGATAACCAACCATTTTTCTATCTCCAGTTACAGGTATAAGTAGGCAAGACGCCCAGGAGCTGAGTTGTGTCTCAGCTTTAGGGTGCAATACATCAAGGATCCTCTTGATAATGTTAAAAAAATCCCAATCGACTGGGAAAACTGTATGATACCAAATAAATTTTGGCCTTCAGTTTCATGCAAAAGTGAACTAAACCCAATGCTGTATGTAATGCACTGCAATAGTTCTTTTTGAACATTTGACTATGAGATACTCCATATTCCAGTTTTAAAACAAGAGTCCACATTCCCTCCACAATAGTACACATTTAGGGAAACTTCTGGCTGTCCGTGTGAGGAAAGACTCCCATCTTCTTACTTGGATAACCAACCATTTTTCTATCTCCAGTTACAGGTATAACTTATAAGCAGGCAGGACGCCCAGGACCTGAGTTGTGTCTCAGCTTTAGGGTGCAATACATCAAGGATCCTCCTTGATAATGTTAAAAAAATCCCAACCGACTGGGAACACTGTAAAGACATACAGCATTGGGTTTAGTTAACTTTTGCATGAAACTGAAGGCCAAATTTATTTGGTATCATACAATCTTTCAAAGGAATCAGTATCTTAGAATCCTGTTTCTCCAGTGCTCTCACCACTGCCCTCTCAATAATTGTGATTGCATTTTCCAGATCAACTGAGTATTCAGGCCAGCAATTAACAATGACCCCATCATCATTCAGAGTTTCTTTGATGTGCTTGTACATTTCCTCAACCAATTGTTAGTGTTGTGTGGTTGTTTTTGTCCATCGAACCTTATCAAACTTGCACAAATCAATCAGATGAAGGCGTTTTTCTTGGATCCAAAGGACAATGTACAGATGAAACAAATACTTTGATTCCTCTCCTTTTATTGGACAGATATTCTCAGATGCAATATCCCTTTGAGATTCAGCAGTTGCAGTTAAAAGCAATGTTTGAAAAATCGAAATCAGACTCGGAATCGGTTGAGGGTCAACTCAGAATTGGTAATGAATCGGTCGATTTGAATTTAATGAATCGGTTTACTCAAAAATACATAAAATATTTACATTTTAAAGAAAAACAACATTTTCAAGATTTTAGGACTGTTGTTATGACCCAAACCTGTTGTTTGAAGGCCAAAGAGCACCTATACTTGTTGTTTAGGGCTGCTTTCATCCACAGTACTGCCCACAATTTATTTTAAGCCTTTAAGGTGATTTTCATGACTTTTTACTGCTGCAAAGGTCGTAAAAGGCACATGTTTGCTTCAAAATTGTTGTACAAGGGTTTGAACAGCTTCAACCTAAGTTGCATGAAACGGGGAAACGAGGACAAAATGGGGAAACTTCGAAACAGGGGAAACGTGACCCCCCCCAAAAAAATTTTGGAAATTTTGGAAATGCAATATATATATATTAAATTAATAAATTAGCAAAGACATTTATGAAAATGAATGTGAAATATAAATCATCAAACATACATGTCAACGAATCATTGCCTATATTGGGATCCTATTCATCAATAGCACCCTATGCCTCCCTCCTCTAGGCTCTAGCCCTTGCCTCTAACTTGAATTTCAAAGTTGATCCTCCAAGGACATTAGTCAATGGCTCAACACACTACAATTTTGATGAAACTTCCTAATCCAATCGCTAAAATAACATAGAAAAAGCTTCCCATGCTTGACTAGTGATTTTGCATGAGTGAAGAGTACATTTTTATTAAGGTCATGACAGAGGAATTCAACAATCAACACCACCAACATCAAGGTACATATAGGGGTTGATGTGCTTGATTAAATGCCAATTCCATACCCTCATACATGATAGAATCTGGTGGAAACCTTGCAATCCTAAAATCCTGAAAACTATTAAGTCTGCTGAATTTTGAATGAGATCTAAAAATCTACTTTTTGCATATGAAGTCCGATGAGGTTGGAACCACTCTCAAACATCTTGAAACAATTAATGGTAATGTTAAAAATTTAAGTAAAAGGATGGAAAATAAAAGATAAGACATTCTCCTTATCTTTTATTTTCCATCCATTTACTTTAAGAATTTAACATTACCATTAATATCACCAAGTACTAAATGCACCATGGGGATATTGCATTGTTTTTTTGAGTCCGCGGGCACCCACACAAAATTCCAGACAAACCGGCCGATTTTTTACATAACTCGGCCGATTAGACTGGTTCGGTACTGAACAGGCCGATTCAGTGTTCAGATCGGTCGGTTTGGTACTGAACTGGTCGACCAAACCGATTTGCAGACCGAGTTGATTCGGTTCCTTATCAAACTGGTAGATCGGCCGATTCCGAAACCGATTTGGCCGATTTTTAAAACATAGGTTAAAAGCTCTGTTACAGGTGTGGAAGGGCTAGAGGGAGGACAGGCAACAAGAAATTGTCCTAGTCTATTCCACAGCTCCACACTGTATACCCCAGCAGTTATATTTGGGAGATCTATGCAGCTTGGAAGAATGTATTGATTGTGGATTTTAATCAGTATTAACTTCATTGCCAATATGCATGCACATGCCTTCATTTTGAGATAAGCTGTAGAAATGGTTAAAGAATCCATCAAAAAGCCTTCGCTGTTGCTCGTCATAAATTCCTCAGTTTTGGCCATGTGCTGCTTGCATCTTTTCCTTACAGCCGTCATTGATTTTATTATGCCTCAAAGGTGCTGCCCTGAAAATGTAGTGTTTTATGTGTGATCGACATTCTAATGTGCGCCGGCAGTATAGAGAATTCTGCCCTTGTTTAGAATGAGAATTGTGATGGAGCAGAGTAGATGTTAACAACGTGCCAAGGAGGACTTGTTGGTGTTGATGGTAGCATGTTGAGGATCTTTGGTGGATTGATCATGATTGCTCGGGAGTGATTCCTAGCTGGTAGTGGATAGCTAAGGTTTCTTATGGTTTCCCTAGTTAAGGTTTGGAGAACTTGATTTGTGATAAAGTTGTGGTATGTACTTGTACTTCATTTTATATATATATATATGAAGTTTCCAGTTGTCCAAATTTTGCATACACGCAGATTTGATTTTCAATTTATGTTATCTTCACGATTAAGTAGATTTCAGTCTCCTTGTTCAGTCTTCATGCTGATTTGACATAACATATAGTTGAATTGGTTAAAGTGATTTAACAGAATCGAAGGATTACTAATTTACTATTGGTTTTCCCATTATTTAGCATTTTTTATGGGAACCTTGTCAATTTTTCCATTAATGTTTCCTTTTTTGGCGGTTTTGGCAAGAATTGACTTTAAAAAATGACTTAGGAGTGGACCTCTTGATGATTATTCATTAAAAATGTGGTTTCACATGTGATGGACAAAATTATGGATGAAGAGAGGAATCTCCTCATTAGATGGACAAAACCATGGATGAAGGGAATTCTCTTACTGGTCTGAAAGAACTGGTTTTCTGGTCACTTTTCGGTGAAGAGTCAAGACTACGCATACGAAAACAACGCAGTTGTCTAGTTAAAGGTGTTTAACCTACATAATCATCCTGAAGGAGAGGATGATAATCTGGTTTTCATGCAGCATGACTGAGTAATCAGTATTTCTATTGGATGTTTATTTGAATCCCCTATGATCCACCGGTCATAGAAGGCTGCAAACCACTATTCATCATTAACTGGTATCTTTGTAGACTGTTGAATTTACAATTAGCCAGTTCTGCATATATGTCAAACATAGTCATGGAAAGAGAGGGGGATTGGTTAGCCAATGTGGCACAATTCAGATACTGTGCCAGAAGTATGAAATGTTTGATATGGTTAGTGCGAGTATACTTCAATTCTGTCATGACAATCTACGACTACAACAAATAGAATGTTTGGAGCCGTGACAAGAAAAGTTGACTTTCACTGAGTTAGCTGGCAATATTTTAGATTGCTGGAAGGAAATAATCATTTGCGATTTCTGTTGTGATTATTTATATAATTGAGTTTGAAATAATGGGATTGGGCATTCTTGCTGGAAATAAACCTTTTAGATATGCTTTTCTTGTGGGTAAAAACTTTGGTTCTGTTTTGTGTTCATACTTTGAAAAAATATATACGTAGGGTTGGCTAATTGCAGATCTGGTGCTGTTTTTAACTTTTTCACTATTGACATTATGTCACTTATCAACACTGGTAAAGCCCCTCTGCTCCTCTCTTTGTTTTGAAAGGGTTCTTTAATGAAATCTCCTGCTGAGTTTTAGTTCCAGTAAGAATACCAATATTCAGACAGGCAATAGTTGGATATTTGTTTCAATCCTGGTATACATTCTCATCCATATAAAGTTTCTATTCTTTGGTCGTGATGGTGCAGACATGAAATATATGTAACTCAGTACCGGGCAATGTTTGTGATCAACTGTAAAGTTGTGGAAAACCAGAGGTTACGAAAGCCTGCAGAAAGTACGAGGCAGAAAAAATATTGTAAGAAACCAAGGAATCAATACAACAGAAATGATAACAGCTTGCCTGAAGCTGCAAGTGAAAAATTAACAGATGAAGTTTTCAAGCCAGTTTGCTGTTCTGTTTGTGATACAGAGGTTGCAGTACTCGATGAAAACGAGATTTATCATTTCTTCAATGTCATGCCGAGTCATGCTTAGTTCACAACAGCACTAACGTAGATGACTATCAATCCTTAATCAATGCCTTGCTGATCTTTTGAGGTTTTGTGGGCCATGTAAAGTATTGGATGTTGACGTCTTCATCAAGGCAATGAAAAATAACAGGAATTCGTGCAGTAGCATTTTGCATTCCTATGAAGTATTGAGAGATATGTTTTGTCAGTTCTAAAATTTGAATTTCAATGTACGATTCCTGGATCTAATAGTAGTTTGTTGTGATAACCGTATGCTTTGCAATTCTAGTACATTTTTTCAGCCAGCAATTGAATTTAGCAAGTGAGAGCAATGTTAAAAACTGACAGGTTATAAAGCATACAGGTTCTATACACCACTTTTGCAAAGGCATTGGGTTGCACATGCCCAAACTTTGTGTAGGCTGTGATAAGTCTACATCAGCATAGCGAGATATGTTTCTTCAGTTCTAAATTTTGAAGTTCAATATATGACTCTTCGATCTAATGGTGGTTTCTTGTAATCATCACATGCTTTTCAATCCTAGTGCATTTTCTTCAACCAGCAATTGAATTTACCTAGTGACAGCAATGTTAAAAACTGACAGGTTACATAGCAGTCAGGTTCTATACACCACTTTCAAAGGCATTGTGTTGCACATGCCCAAACATTGTGTAGGCTGTGATAAGTCTTTTTTTTTACTTCATTGCGCCGAGAGGCGCTCTACAGTCCAGTATGGGGGAGATCTTGTGAGTTGAGTGTTTGTCGAGTTTGTGTAAAAAGTAATAAATATTATGTCAGCCATAAACAAAAAAGAATAATACAAAGTAAAAAGTAAATATGAGACTTAAATTAGAGACTTTAGAGCTTAGGATTAGGTGGTAAATATTATGTCGGCCATAAACAAAAAAGAATAATACAAAGTAAAAAGTAAATATGAGACTTAAACTAGAGACTTTACTTTTTACTTTTAATACAAAGTAAAAAGTAAATATGAGACTTTAGAGTGTTTGTGGAGTGTTTGTGGAGTAACAAAATAATACAAAGTAAACAAAAAATAATAATACAAAGTAAAAAGTAATAAATATTATGTCGGCCATAAACAAAAAAGAATAATACAAAGTAAAAAGTAAATATGAGACTTAAACTAGAGACTTTAGAGCTTAGGATTAGGTGGCTCATGTATTGCACTCAAGGAGCTATTCAAGGAGAGGTTTGCACCTCGGGAGATTTGATCCTTCTCGGTGCTTGATAGAACCTAGGATTTGGATCTAGGCTGGTTAAAGAAACAATGCAAATAATTTAATGATTGCCTTGATAGAAAATTCTACGATAAAATTTAAGATTTGGAATAATCTTGTTGAATAACCATTTTATAATATCGATATCAAAGGTTGGTGCATTTGGTACAAAATCTTCATTATGTTTGATGCCATTTTGTTTGTTATCATCGTGAGGTCAAATTCAAAGCTTTAAATGTGCTTAACAAGTGACTTATATGAACAATCTTTTGAAAAAATGCTGTTGATATTATATGATACAAGATAATAAACAAACAAAGACGTGTCTACCTAAAAGACAAGAAAAAAGCTAAGTTAGGGTGCACCTCAACCAATCAACCTCCTGTAAGCTTGCGTCTATCTAAAGACAAGAAAAAACTAGGTTAGAGTGCATGTCAACCAAACAACCTCTCGCATCTCTCGAAAGAGAGATTTTAATTTTAAAATATACATCTACTTTTCAAAAAGAGGCTCCCTAAAAGAAGAGAGAACTCATAACCATTAAAAACATCATAATGAAGTTTCCACCAAATATACAATGTGCAACTAGAATACAGTTCCAAGCACCTCTAAATTGTAAATGGTTGATGGAATAATAACTTGCTTAATGCTATAATAACTTAGTGGAGAAACTTCCAAAACTTTTCAAAAAGAGGCTCCCTAAAAGAAGAGAGAACTCATACCCTTAAAAACATCATAATGAAGTTTCCACAAAATATACAATGTGCAATTAGAATACAGTGCCAAGCACCTCTAAATTGTAAATGGTTGATTGAATAATAACTTGGTTAATGGTATAATAACTTAGTGGAGAAACTTCCAAAAAATATCACTATAAAGGGGATGATGATGATTGTCCCGTCCAAGGTCCCAACAATCTCAAGCACACTTGCAATGCCAAAAGACGTGGCGAATGGCTTTGACCTCTTCATAAATGAGAATTTTTTATGAAGCTTTTTTGAGATAATTGCTCCTTGGAGCAAATACCTTGGTGTTGAGATTGTTGTCAGCTTATGAAGTTTGTTTGAGAAAATTGCTCCTTGGAGCAAATACCTTGGTGTTGAGAATGATGCAAGCTTCACTTTTGGGTGGGACAATCTTATAATATATTTCTAGGTTTGGCTAAGGTCGACGTATTTATAAAGGTTAGTTGTGTGGGTTCATAACCATCCACCCAACCTTATATTGTAATTTTATATTATATTTCTAGGTTTGGCTAAGGTCGACCTATTCATAAGGGTTAGTTGTGTGGGTTCATAACCATTCTTGAGGAAGTCGCCCTATTAGAGATGGGTATAAATAAACCCTGTTATTTGTACATCTAAATCTTGAGATCATCCTCTCAAGTGTGATCATCCATTCATTCTTTATACAAGTAGTTTCGACCTACAAGTATTTTTAGCAACATTGAAGAGTGTATGATGGGAATGAGAATTAGTGAGGGTCAAAGGTCCACCCAAGTTCTCTTAGTGAGGGTGTACCAGTGAACAATCTCTTTAGTTGGAAACTTTCTTCACATTGTGGAGTCCATTCAAATTTGACTCATTTATTTTGTAATGATGTAATATGATTTGTCACTTTTGAGAAGCCTTGTAGAATTATTCTGCAGTATCCATTCAATCCCATAAATGATCTTACATCTGATATATTTCGGGATGTATTCCATTCAATGATAGCTTCAACCTTCTCTTGATCTATTGCTATCCCTTTTGCATATATGACGTGTTCCAAATATTGAATTCACTTTTGGTAAAATAACATTTACCCAACTTAGCATAAAGTTGATATTCTCTTAGCATCGGTAGCACTAATCTCAAGTGCTCTTTATACTCCTCTAATTTTGAATAAATAAGAATACCATATAGGAATAAAATGACACTTATTCAAATATTGTCTAAATATGCCATTCATTAAGCACATAAATGTAGCTATTGCATTTGTTAACACAAATGGCGCTGGTATAAACTCAAAATGATCACTTCTGGTTCTGAACGTTGTTTTGCTGATGTCTTCATACTTTATTGTCACTTAATGATAACTTGATCTCAAAACTAATTTTGAGAAAATGCTTTCTCCTTTTAGCTGATCAAACAAATCATGAATTCTAGGTAGATGATACTTATTCCTCACATTGACCTTGTTCAACTACTTGAAGTCAATACACAACCTCAACATTCCATCCTTCTTCTTTACGAAGTATTGGGGCTCCCCAAGGAGACACACTTGGGCGTATGTATCATTTCTTCAACAACTATACTAGTTTCGTTTGCAATTCCTTCAACTTATGTGCACTTAGTTTGTCTGGAATTTTGGAAACTAACGGTAGCTCCAGGAACTAGGACAATAGAGAAGTCAATGTCTTTTTAAGATGGAAAACTTGGTATTTCCTTAAACACATATGTGAAGTCCTGTAATATTGTAAAGTCTATAAAGTCTTTCAAGTTTGGGCCTTTACATTTTTCCAGCTCTTCCACATGAGCTGCATACATTTGACACCCTTTCCTGAAACATATTTTCAACTGCACAGCTGAAATTTCTCTTATGGAAATAGGCCTTGCTACACCTTGCACCATCTTTCGCTTTTCGTCATCATCAAGACAAGTGAGTCTTATTATGGCAATCCAAAGTAACATGATATGCATCCAACCAGTCCATCCCAATTAGTACATCATAGGAACCAAACATAATTAGGTTTAAATTTGCAGAAGTATGGAGTCCATTCATATCTAATTGACAATTGACAACTGTGAGGAACCTGCAACAATTAATTAATGAAAATGCACAATATATTAGAATACATAATATTTTTATTGATCGTAGGCCATTTCGAGGGAGCAACCTCCTTTGAGCAATCTCAATACAAATAACTCGTGAATGCCTTCATTGGCCTCAACACAAACTTATATATTAAGTCTATTAAGTCTATGTGCCAATACTATGGATCAATACCATGGAACATATAATACTACGAGATGACTTACAAAGCATATGCGTCCAATACTATGGATCAATACCATGGAACATATAATACTATGGGCTAATACAAACAATGGATCAATACCATGGAACATATAATACTACGGGACGACTTACAAAACATATGCGTCCAACAACAGTATACTAACAAAGTAAAGAGAAGGGTTGACACGGGTTCCTAACATCCCCTCCCCCTTAGAAAAAGCTTTGTCCTCAAAGCTTTAGATGTGGAAATTGTTATTGAATCTGAAGGAGTGGTTCCCATGTAGCATCCTCTGGTTGCATTCCGTGCCACTGAATTAATACCTTTGTGATAGATTGAGAGAGAAGCTGACGAGTGCGCCGATCGAGGATGGCCTCTAGCTCCAAAAGGATGGATTCTTCATTATCTAGTTCTGGTAAAATAGTTTGTCCTCTGATGTTGGTTCCAAGAACTTTCTTGAGACAAGAGACATGAAATACTGGATGAATGTGAGGAGGAAGTTCTAATTTATAAGCAACAGACCCAATCTTCTGAAGAATCTTATATGGCCCATAGAACTTTGGAGCGAGCTTATGACGCCCTTTGAGTTTTAGGGAGGATTGCTTGTAAGGCTGTAGACGAAGAAAAACCATATCACCTGCTTGAAAAGTGCGCTCAGAACAATGCTGATCGACTTGTTGCTTCATTCGATTTCTTTCCATGTGAAGATTGTTCTGCAAAATGCGAAGAATCGGATCGCGGTTTCGAAGGACCGTGTCAACGACATGAACTGGTGAACTGCTGGGGGTGTATGGAAGAAGAACTGGCAGTGCCTGACCATAGACCGCTTCATATGGAGTCATTTTAGAGGCAGTGTGGTAGAGGTATTGTACCACCATTCAACGAGAGGGAGCCACTTTGCCCACTGATGTTGTTGTTTGGAGGTGAAGCAACGAAGATAAGTTTCCAAACATTTATTGATAATTTCAGTCTGACCATCTGTTTGTGGGTGATACTCTGAACTCATCTTTAGTTTGGTGCCAGTGTGGCGAAATAGTTCTGTCAAAAAATGACTGGTGAAAGTTGCATCGCGATCCGAGACAATTGAAGAAGGGATTCCATGAAGACGAAAGATTTGGTCCAGGAAAATTTGTGCGACTGAGGAGGCTGTATAGGGATGGATGAGGGCACAAAAATGACTATATTTGGAAAGGCGATCAACCACAACCAAAATCACTATCTTCTCTCCAAATTTAGGGAGCCCTTCAATGAAATCCATAGAAATATCTGTCCAAATCCATGTAGGGATGGGAAAGGTTTCGAGCAATCTCGGAAGGAGTGTCGTTTCACCCTTATTGCGTTGGCAAGTATCACATTCAGCCGCCATCTGTTGAATTGTCATTTTCATTCCCTTCCAAAAGAAGTTACGCCGTGCCTGCTCATACGTTTTGAGGAACCCATAGTGCCCTGCCGATGGAGAAGCATGGAGTTCATAAAAGACATCCTGTTGAATATCTGTGCTCTGGGGAAGCACCAGACGAACCTTGTATCTCAGGGAAGCACCATCCCAAGAGTAATGCGGTACAACATAGGGGTTTTTGGCCAAGTGTTGGATGATTTGAGATAATGAAGAGTCATTGACATAGCCCTGTTGAAAAGATTGCAACCAATTTGGAACAAGCATAGAAATAGCTGAAAGAGAAACTTGGTCATCAAATGTGCGAGAAAGAGCATCCGCCACAAGATTGTCCTTACCCCTCTTGTAAGTGATCTCATAGTCATAACCCATGAGTTTGCTAACCCATTTATGTTGTGCTGAAGAGGATACCCATTGTTCTAGGAAATATTTCAGACTTTGGTGATCAGTCTTGATGTAGAAATGATTCCCCAATAGGTATGGTCGCCACTTCTGCACTGCATGCAAAATAACCATCATTTCCTTCTCATATGTAGAGGTAGCTAAATTCTTACCAGAAAGGGATTTGCTGGTGAATGCAATGGGATGTTCATCTTGAAGGAGAACAACACCAAGCCCATTGCTGTAAGCATCACTCTCAATAGTGAAGGGCTTGGAAAAATCGGGCATAGTTAGAATAGGTGTAGTACACATAAGTTGTTTTAGTTTGTCAAATAAACACTCCGTAGCATGTGTCCATGTAAAAACATAATTTTTCAATAGAGCGGTTGATGGAGCTGCAATCTTCCCATAATCCTTGAAAAACTTGCAGTAATAGCCAGTCAATCCCAAAAAACCACGAAGGCTCTTGAGTGTTTGAGGATGCGGCCAATTTTTCATGGCATCTATTTTGGCAGGATCCACATGAACCCCTTGTGCTAAAATAATGTGCCCAAGATACTCTAATTCCTTCTTTCCAAAAACACATTTAGACTGTTTGGTGTGGAGATGATCAAAGAAAACTTGCATTACAAGATCCAGATGTTGGAGGTGCTCAGCCCATGTTTTACTATAGATGAGGATATCATCAAAGAAGACCAAAATGAATTTCCGCAAGTAGGGTCAGAATATTTTATTCATCAATGCCTGGAATGTGGAATGAACATTAGTGAGGCCAAAGGGCATGACCAAAAACCCGTAGTGGCCATCATGTGTGCGGAAAGCTATTTTAGGATATCATCCTCATGAACTTGAATTTGATGATACCCAGAACGAAGATCCAACTTGGAGAAAAAATGAGCACCATGAAGCTCATCAACAACAGGAATTGGAAACTTTTTCTTGATTGTGAGGTGATTAAGTGCTCAGAAGTCAATGCAGAGGTGCCATGACCTATCTTTTTTTCGGACAAGAAGAACTAGTGAAGAAAAGGAACTAGTACTAGGGCGAATAATACCTTGCTTCAGTAAGTCTCGAACGAGCATCTCAATCTCTGTGTTTTGGTGAAATTAGTAGCGATAGGGCCTGATGTTGGGAGGAATGCTTCCAGGAAGGATCTGAATACAATGGTCCTCTGGTCTTGAAGGTGGCAATCCCACTGGTTCAACAAAGGCACCTGTATATCTATCCAGAATTTGTTGTAGATCCAAAGGAGTAGTGGAGATCGTTGATGGTTGCATCTGAATGGAATGGATCTGAGCGATGACACCATGTGAATTCTTCTTAAGAAGCTTTTCCATGCGATGTGAACTGATGATGCTGAGAGACCCAGGGTTGTAATCCTGTTAATGTGTGTTTTTGCCCATTGATTGAAAACTGCATCCAAAGTTCAGCAAAATCCCACAAGATGGGGCCAAGTGTGTGTAGCCATTGAACGCCCAAACCACATCACATCCACTTAAGGCCAATGAAAACATGTCGGAGCGCAGGTTATAATCTCCCATAGAGATACGCACATTGCGACACTTCCCCTTGCAAGGTAAGGTGCCCCCATTGGCAATCGTGACTTCAAAGTTGGAGCAAGGATGGACAAAACAATCATCCTGTTTGGCGATCCGAGGGTCAATGAAGTTATAAGTGCTACCAGAATCAATGAGTATTGTAAGAGGGAGCTTCTTGAAGTAACCCCTGACCCGCATTGTTTGGGGGGTGGTGACTCCGGTTCAAGCATGGAGAGATATCTTTGGGTGGTTGTCCTGAGACGGAGAGTCAAGAGGCGGCTGCTGAATGTCGACCTGATCATATATTATATTTGGAGCTTCTTCACCAGTTTCAGAGGTAGGCAGAGAATCCACATCCAAGAGATAGAGCTTTTTCTCAACACATATATGTCCCCGAGTGAATTTCTCATCACAATTGTAACAAAGCCCTTTTTCTCTACGTGCCCGCATCTATGGTTCAGATAAATGCTTGATAGGAGTTGGTCGAGGAGCTGGCGTGATGGGAGGTTGTTGGGAACCCACATTTCTGAAGGGAACAAAAGTGGGGTTAGAGCGCTGTTGGGCTGCAATCTTGTCCACTGCCAACTTAGCCAACCCCAGGGCTTCCATCATTGTGTTTGGACAGAACATTTCGACCTCAGATAGGATTGCATCCTTTAGACCACCGATAAAACAACTCCTGTAGAATTAATCAGACAATCCTTCTGTGTGATTGGCTAGTTTCTCAAATTCTGTCTGATACTCTCTCACAGTGCCAATTTGGCGAAGTTTAGTGAGTGCTTCTGTGAAGTCATCAAAAGCACTAGGACCAAATCGTTGCAAAAGGAGCTGGCAAAAATCTGTCCATTTTGGCTCTTCATGAGCCTTGATGTACCAACGGTACCATTGAAGGGCTTCCTGTTCCAAATGAAAGGATGCAAGTGGAACTTTGTTAACATCAAAAGTATTATGCAAACTAAAATATTGTTCTGCCTGGTATATCCATCCAGTCGGATCATTACCATTGAAGCGAGGAAAATCAAGTTTTGGCACACGAAAATTGTTGAAAGAAGAAAACCCAGTGTCTACAGAAGACTTTGATTGTCTTTTATTGTTCATGGCTAAATGCTCAAGATGGAGGCCAATAAATTTTTCATCCAGATCTTGGAGTTTGGTTTTGAGGGCTGCAAGTTCTTCCTCCATGGTTTTTGCTCCTGCGCGGGTGACAACTATAACCAGGAGTTTTTTTTTTTTTTTTTGAACGGGTAGAAAAACAAAAACAAAAACTGTTTTAGTAAAGAAAAATTGGGATTTGAGAAAATCTCTGATGGGTAATTGGGGTTTGACTAGGTTATGGACACTTTCGAATGGATAGGGAAGCATAAAATAAGGATTTCAGAAGCGGGGTGAAAGAATGATAAAATTTGTCAAAGAGGGACAAAGAAGCAGAAATAGGAAATGAACACTCTGGCAAAATTTGAAGGTGTTTGGGTGAAGATCGAAGAAGTTATGGCAAACTTTAAAAATAGAAAAATGTGAGATTTCTAGTTTCGGGAAGTGGAATTTGGGATAGGGTTCCCAGGAATGAAATATGCAGAATGGGATTGCAGGGGTGTTAATGAAGTTTCAAGGGAAACAGAGTTAAAACAAAGAAGATATGGTGAAAAACCAGATAATTTTGCATTTTTTATATTTTTCGGAATGGATCTGCAACGGCACGGAAGTGATCGGAAACAGTTCTAGACAGATGTAATCTGTGATTTATGAGCTGGAAATAGATATGGACTCTAGGTATGCGCAACTTCCTAAAGGTTCAGGGGATTCACTCGGCTACCAATGCTATCCGATGGCTTGCGTATTGGGGCAGTACCCCTCAATCCACGACTCATGTAAAACTGATAACCGCTTTGCCACAAACAACCGTAAACCCCAAACCATAAACCCTTTTCGCTGATAGGTCCTCTCAATGGGCTAGCTATTTCGGGGTTCCTGTGGTACTCCTCACGATGCGTTTTAGGGATTATGCCCAAGTACTTCCCACAGTTAAGCGGATAGGGATTATTCCCAGATCCGAACCTGCAATTGATAGGAACAAATACAGATGTGAATTTCTTTTGGCAGAAATTCCACCCAACGAGCCCAAGAAAGTGCTCTGATGCCAGATGTGAGGAACTTGCAACAATTAATTAATGAAAATGCACAATATATCTTCGAGGGGGAAACCTCCTTTGAGCAATCTCAATACAAATAACTCGTGGATGCCTTTATTGGCCTCAACACAAACTTATATACTAAGTCTATGCGCCAATAATATGGATCAATACCATGGAACATATAATACTACGGGATGACTTACAAAGCTTATGCGTCCAATACTATGGATCAATACTATGGAACATATAATACTATGGGCTTATACAAACTATGGATCAATACCATGGAACATATAATACTACAGGACGACTTACAAAGCATATGCGTCCAACAACAATATACTAACAAAGTAAAGAGAAGGGTTGACACGGGTTCCTAACAACAACCCTTTACTAACTCATTGATTTTTCTCTTTGTTCCAGTGACCAACCGAACCACCCATGATTTATCTCACTTACTTCTCTTTAGCTAAAATATTTCAACCAAATTATGAGCAATATAACTGTGATTTGCTCATGAATCAATTAAAATCGGGAGGGGGGTAGGGTATGTACACCTTTGTAGATTTTAGCAGTTACATCGTTGCACAACGGGGGATCTATTGTTCCACAAGCAAGGGGGTCTCATACACCAAAATGGTGTCTGGCTTGGCAGTGATCTCCTTCACATCCCAAACACTTGAGTTGTTGCCTTATTCATTTTTCCCATGAATTTGCCACTACAGGTCCCTGCTGAGTTGGACTGCTTTGCTGATATGAAATTGGTCGGTTCCTAAGAAAAGAGGCTTAAATCCTTTCTTTTTTTGATCTTTATCATTTCTCTTATCTCTTCAAGTCTTCTGAAAATCTACTTTTCCTTTTTTATGATCAAATATGCATTTGGATCTCCAAATTGTTTCTTCAAAAGTCTTGGGTTTATCAAACTGAATTCTGTCTCCACAGAATGAAGGTAACCCACTCAAGTACCTCTATATCTTTACATTATTTTTCTTGAGAAACCCAACATATTGAAGCAATTCTAAAAACTTTCTTTCATACTCCATAGTTATATTTACCAACTTGAGTTCAATGAACTCACTAATCTTCTTTTCATAGTGATGCTTAGATAGGTACTTATGTTGAAAGTATCTTTTGAACTGCGTCCATGAGATCCATTTTTCATTGATATGCTTAACTTGAACTAGCTAATCCCACCAAATGGAATCCTTTCCCTCCAAGCTATAAATCGTGGTTCTAGCTTCTATATTAGAAGAATAATTATACAACTGGACATACTTCCTCATCCCCAATGATCAAGATTCAACATCCTTTGCCTTCTTATGCTCACCATCAAAAGTGGGTGGCTTAATCTTCCTAAACTCCCATGGAATCTCTTCCTTTGTATGTCTTCTTTTATGATTCCTATTTGAAAACATTTCCAGGTTGCTACTTGATTCTTCAGGTGAGTAGTAACTTATGACTGTATGAGGTAGTGTGAAATAATGTCTAGGACTCCTGATAACACTCTTGGAATGTTTGGACCTTTCATGGGATCTCTTCTTTGAATATTCTTTGCCATTTTTCTCATGGAGTGAGGCAAATATAAGAAAATGAACCAAACCCAACGAGCCATAGTCTTCTATGGTTCCAAGTATAATTAGGTTAAGGAGGAGGTGCCCCTGATGCCACAGAAACTAAAGAATTTCCCACCATGGTCCCAAGAGTATTTCTTCATCTTCACACTAATCTTGGGTTGGGAGTCAGATGAGGATATTGACGAGGGGATGGTAGCCTTAGTTGATACCTACAATGCACGTGATATCCCTAATTTCAGGTATACTGAAGTGATCACTACTGAGATGAGGTCACAATTGGCCAATTTTTCTACAACATAGTTATTTATACCCTTCATATCTAGTTTATGTCCTCATTTTTCACCAAGCTCATCGCTTTGAAGCTTTTGGTCTATAGAAGACCAATAATGGCATCCCTAGTAAGGTATATGATTGGATACCTTGGGCAAAGAAGGGGCAGCAGGTGTCACATGGTTTAAATATGTTTCTGAATTCATGTATGTGGCATATCAATTGTCTTGAGAAGGGAACTTGAAAGAATGGCAACTAAGGTTAGATCCTATCTCCAATTGGGAGAAACAGTGAACTCGGGGGATCGGTACCTTGCGCCATACTACATTGTCATTAGACTTTATGGCATTGAAGCAATGACTCATAGATTGCCAAGATTAATAACCCCTAGGTTGTTTATGCTAGAATATTTTAGACAGATGGTGGAGGTGGACGACCTTCATTTTGTAAATTCCAGGAAGAAGAGCAGAATAGTCTTCTCTATAGCCATGGGAGGCTATGTTGTAAATGATAAAAGGGGTATTAACGAGTCCATAGTGATCCCTAAGGGATTGTATCTGCCTTAAGATGAACCCTGGAAGTATGAATTTCACTTCATGATTGGGAAAGAAAAACAAAGGAAATTACCCAACCCTCAGGATCATGAACCTAGGCCAGAGATTGAAAGGATGGCCATGAAAGAGTCTTACGAAGAGTTAGACAAAATTATTAAAAGTGAAGATGATCCTATCAAGATATCTAGTCAATATTTCCCTGCTCCTTCCTCGAATGTACCTAAAGGTAATGTATTACATATTTTATAGGTTAGAAGATGTTGTGGTAACCAAAGAGGACATGGCCTTCAAGACTCCTACCCAAGAAAGATATAATGAGCTAATTCAAGATAAATTTAGTAGGCACAAGAGGGATGCCTGGTAGAAAATGATAAAATACCTTGTCAAGAGAGACATCCCATACCTTGGTATTCTTGAGGATTCTGAGTTCAACAAATTGTATGATAACTGCCATGAAGAAGAAGAAGTAGACCCGGGAGCCATGAGTGAGCTACCAGAAGAAGGAATGGGGTAGGTTACCCCTATAACAAAACTGGAAGAAGTTGGACAAGGGAGTGGAGAAATTCCAATAGAACTAGTCATCCCACCACCTTGCAAGGAGTCAATGCCTTTAAAATCTCCCCCCATCATGCAACCCATGGGATTCTCACAAGAGCAGGGGTTTGGAAAAGAGAATAAGGATATAACTCAACCCATTCAAGTGGAGAAGCGAACCTATAGGTTAGGTTTGGGAGCTAATCCGAATGCACCTAAGATTGGAGAGGACTTTCAAGAGACATTTCAACCTTTGGTTCACATCACCCAACAATGGAAACCTGTTACAAAACTGAGTACATCCACAACATTGGTCATAAGGAATCAACCTTTGATACAACAATTGTTCCCCCATAGCATGGAGCAAGAAAATACTATTGAACAACAAATGGTTATAGCAGAAGAGAAGGTTGAGGCATAAATGCTTCCCACAGAGGAAGAAGCATTGGAACAATTGGTTGTTGCAGAAGAAATTAGGGAAATTCAGCAACTGATGGAGCAGGTGAGCACGGGGAGCCATCAAATAGCTCAAAAGGAAGGATTGATTGAAGAATAACAACAAGAGAATTAGGAAAGAGTTCAATCTCTTGGATTTGAAGATATCATTCAATACAAGTAGTTTTGGCCAAGGTCTCGCCGCTATCTTCGGTGTTTTAGTGGAAACTAAAAAGAGGAAATCCACTGACCAACCTCTATAAGAGGAACCTGAAAGCAAGCGGGTCAAACTGGGACCTCAAGAGTCTGTGCAAATAGAGTATATCACCTAAGAAGGCCTATAGATATTGCGGGACATCCAACAAGAATCCAAGCACCCTGAAGAGACCCAACAAGAAGGAGGTGCAATTCCTCATATTTCATCCCCTACATAATTTTTTGGATTCACTAACATTTTGTTTGCTATAACCTTCGAAGGGACATTGAGCATTCACGTCACCAATACTTCACAAGAAATAGGGAAACGAATTCCGTGGGAAAGGGATATACAACCAGTGAACATCAGTGACTCGCTAGAGATACTAAAAGAGGAACATAGAAGAAGGGATGAAACACAAAAGGAGGTTATGTTGGATAATTTAGTTGTCATTGATGTCAAATAAGATCAACCAGTGAAATATGATATTGAGTGCAGGGAAGATGCTTTCCATGAAAAGTATTTGGGTGCTATCCGTGACTATTGAGACCACAGATTCCTGTAACCCAAAATTACTAGAATTCCTGTAACCAAATATTACTAGGATTCTGTAATGTTATTCAAAAGTATTTTTGTTATGATCCAAATTGTTTCCCCTATATAGACTCTCTAGATCATCGATGAACATGTGTACAAAAGAAATACATTGTGCAATAATTTCTTGTAACCAATGATTACCGAATGTCCAGACAAAAATTACGAGAATTTCGATAGAGTTTTCTAGGAGTGTTTTGTTGAGATCTAACGTGCTGTGCCTTGGTAATGTACAAGTAGAGTTGGTTGATTTCATTCCTATGGTCATGAATTCATTCTAAGTTCACCATATACAACATCAAATCCCCCCTTTTGGCATTTGCAATCCACAAAATGATCTAGTCACTTAATAATGAAAAGGTCGGCTCAGCTAAAGCAAAGCACAACGCTGTCCATGAAGAGGTTGGATCATCCAATCCAAAAATCCCACGCTAAAACATGAATAGGTCGGTGCAGGCAAATCCCCATGTTGTAATTAATAGGCCGACCCAAAGAACGTGGAGATGAACAAAACAAATATCATTTAGTTCAATGCATTTGTGAGTGGAGGTACGCTGAGGTGAGAGAGAAATATGAGGTGCGCAGAACTTGAAACATGAAACCAGTTGTAGACAAATTTGTTTCTGGGCTAAATTAAAGAGCAATTTATTTTGGTTTAGCACTGAACTTTGCATCAAATTCAAGGTGACTGTAAGACCGATCAAAGGCGAGTTTAAAATGCAGATTATTATTGTCTAAAGGGTTGATTCAACACCAATGTTCAAGCATGTCTAAGAGTGCATTCAAGGATTGTTTTGAGGGAAAATACAGGGTAGGATTGGGAACAATTTTGGAGTAAATCTATGATAGAAGTATAGGAGTTACATATGACTATTCAGGAGGTGGCTTAAGCCAAGTTTTATTTCAAAGGAAAACATAAGGATGATTTATGATCCTAGACTGAATTAGAAGGAAGATTAAGGATTGATGTTTAGATCATATGTGCATAGACAAAGAATGCGCACAATCAGGGTATGAGCATATTTAAAGGAAGAACTGAGAAGTCAGAAGATATAGAAGCGGAGTAGAACTCATGAATTATAAACATAGTAGATTGGTGTCTTCTGCTGGCTGGTGCCTGCAAATCAACTTCAGGGGATTGTTGTCTCCTATAGGTTGGTGCCTGTAAATTATAGGGGATTGGTGTCTCCTACATGTTGGTGTCTCCTGCAAATATTTGTAATAAGTATATTGATGATTAATAAAAGAGAAATACTTTATTACTTTGCATCCTACACTGTCGTTGATTGTACAATTTGATAAATTAAGAATAAAAGTGAAAAAAATTATATGATACTGATTCACCACCCACCGCTCTTAGTATCATTATGTATTCCAACAATTGGTATTAGAGCGACAAGGCTTCTTCTAAGACAATTTAACAACTAGAAGGTAGATCCTTTGAACATAGATGGATCGACAACAATGATACTTTGCAAGTAAAGCTCCATTGTTTAATCGAAAAAATTATTCCTTGTGGAGCATAAGAATGAGGAGCTATCTGATGTCATTGGGGTTTTATGTCCGACATTTGGTTGTTTATGGTTACACAGTCCCTACAAATCCACCAACTGATTTTGATAAGAAGAGGCCATATAATCACAATGCAAGAGCTATGAATGCTATTTTAAGTGGTCTATCAGAAAAAGAGCTTTTTAAAGTAATGTATTGCAACTCAGTAAAATAAATTCCGAATTGAGGATGATGGAAAAACTTGCAATGGATGGGTTGCATGGGGTCCTCAAAACATATAAAACATAGACAAAAAAAGAGAAACTATCAAGAAGGGAAGCAACCTTCAAAGCTTAAAAGAAGAAAATCAAAAGGGAGGATAGATTAAGTGACACCCCAGATGATGACTCTGATACAGAGGAAACCAACTTCATAAGGAATCTCAAGAAAGGAATCGACAAATACAAAGGTAAGGTTCCTTTCACATGGTTTAACTATGGTGAAGTAGGGCAATTTGCTGCTAAATGTCCTTATAATAAAAATAGAGACAACAACGATGAAGAAGACCATAGATTCAAAGAAAGAAAAATAAGCAAAATTCAAAGGAAGACATATTTTCAGAAGCAAAAGAAAAGTCTCTACTCCAAGGAGGACAATAGCTCATATGATGAGAGTGATAATGATGAAATGGAAGTTCTGGGTCTAGAGACGTAGAATGAATTCATTGCCAGTGAAAGTGAAGGCTCTGAAAATGAAGAGAATTCAGAGATCGTCGAGGAAACAGATCTTGAAGGAGAACTCATTTGTGCATTACATGAAATAGAGAAGCTTAGAAATAAGAACTTGTTATTGAAAGAAAAGTTGCAAGAATATAGAAAGGGAGATCAAAACTCAAAAGAAAACAATCTCTCAGCATTAAGGAATAAAAAAATACTATCATTAGTCTGAAAATACAACTAGAAGTAAAAATAAATAAGGAAACAATAAGAATTCAGCTTAATGCAAAGGAAGAAAGTTGTGAAAAGGTCGAAGGATAAGTTTTACTCTTAAGAAAGGAACTAGAGAAAACCACATATAAGTTGAAGTTTGGAAAGAGTACCAAAATCCTAGAAGACATTCTCAACTACCAAAGATCACCCTGCAATAAGACTCAACTTGGCTATAATCAAAATTAAAAGACCTCTTATGAAGCCTCAAGCTCCATAGTGCAAGAAAGTGAAGAAGAGACAAAGAGTCACATAATTTCTCTTAGTTTCCTTTTACAAAAGGAACGAGTTCAGAAAAGTCATGACACCGAGAATACCATTTACAATTAGGTATCAACATCTCTTTCTTGGCTACTATTTTTCTTGCAATAATTTTGGCCATAAAGCAATAAATTGTAGATCTTATGCAAGAGATGAACACATGATAAATAGAGGTGTTTATAATATCCCAAAGGACAATTATGTGAACAACAAAACTAGAAACTCTCATATGGATAGAAACTACAACTCATTTGATCCATTGCTTGATTACAACATTGAGTGTTATAAATGCAACAACCTTGGTCGCAAAGCTAGTAATTGCAGAAGCCTGATGAATCCTTCTATGGAAGAAAATGTTCTTAAGAAAGAACCCAATAAGCTATGGATGAAAAAACAAGAAGACAAAGACAAGGAAGAATGTGAATTATCCCTATATGCTCTAAACAAATGAAGCAATGTACATTGACAATGGATTTTCAAAGAATATGACTAGGGATCCGAACACATTTCTCAGTTTAAAGAAATAAAAAGGAGGCAGTGTTACGTTTGGAGATAATGTCTCTGCCAAGATAGTTGGAAAAGGTATAGTTAGCCTTGGAAGTGAGAGAAATAAGGCATAAAATGTCTTGCTTGTTGAGGACTTGAATCATAATCTTCTTAGTGTTAGCAAAATGTGTGATCAAGGACACACTTTCACCTTCACTTCCCAAAAGTGCGAGATAAGAAAAGAAAGCTCAGGAAAATTGGTGGCAACAACAAAAAGAACTCCAAACAATGTATATATTCTAAATGGATCAACGGAAGAAAAATGTTGTATGGGACAAATAGATGAAATCTAGCTGTGGCACAAAATAATGGGACATATGAGCTTTGACAAGCTGGTGAAAGTTAGCAAAAAACAAGCAATGAAAGACATGCACAAGATCATAAAACCTTCAGATTTTTTTGCAAGCAATGTCAACATGGAAAGCAACCAAAAGTGATTTTCAAGACAAATAAATATTCAACCTCAAAGCCATTGGAATTTGTTCATACTGATCTCTGTGTGCCAACAAGATCAAAAATTTTGTAGGGTTATTATTACTTTATGCTGCTCATTGATGATTACACAAGAATGACTTGGGTTTCTTTTCTCAAAGAGAAAATTAGAAGCATTTGATAAGTTTGAAGCCTTCAAAGAATTGGTTGAAAATGAGATTGATATGAATATAAAGTGTCTAAGATCAGACAATGGAGGAGAATTTATATCAAATGATTTTGATGAATTCTGTGAGACTCATGGAATAAGAAGACACTTTTCAGTTGGAAGAACTCCCTAACAAAATGGAGTAGTAGAAAGGAAGAACACATTTGTTCAAGAAACTTCCAGGACAACGTTGAATGAAGCAAAGCTCTCATACATATTTTTGAGAGAGGCAATTTATATAGTTGTTTACATTTTAAACCGATGACAACTTAGGGACAATAGTGACAAAACACTCTATGAGTTATGGAAAGGCAGAGCCACAACAATCAAACATTTCGAAGTCTTTGGGAGTAAATGTTACATAAAAAGAGATGATGATGACTTAGGAAAATTTGATTCTAGAACCGATGAAGGCATTTTCGTTGGTTACTCGTCCATAAAGAAAGCTTATAGATGCTATAATTTGAGATTAAACAAAATTGTTTAAACTACCAATGTAAGAGTAGATGATGTAAAATATAAAAGGGGCAAATAAGAAGAAATAAGTTGTAGAGAAGAGGAAGAAGAAAATGAAGTAGAAGAAAATGAAGGAGGAGGAGGAGATGAAGAAGAAACAAAAACACAAGATACAAATACACCATTAATATTTGTTGAAAAGTATCATCTTGAAAATTTAATTCTTAGCAATAAAAGTGTAGGTGTAAGCAAGAAGAAAACTGACAAGCTCACTAGAACATGAAAATCTCTCATTGTTGTCCAAAATAGAACCTAAGAACTTCATAGAAGCAAGTAAAGATGAAAGTTGTATTTTTGCTATGAATAAAGAATTGGATCAAATTGAGAAGAACCAAACTTGGGAACTTGTTCCTAGACCAAAAGACAAAAATGTGACAGGCACAAAGTGGGTATTAAAAAACAAGCTAAATGAAAATGGACAGATAACAATAAACAAGGTAAGGTTGGTGTGGAAGGGTTATGCTCAAGTTGAAGGCATTGAATTTGAAGAAACCTTTGCACTTGTGGCTAGACTAGAAGCCATTAGAATGTTCTTGGAATTTGCATATTACAAGAATTTCGAAGTCTACCAAATGGATGTCAAGTCAACATTTCTAAATGGAAACTTAGAAGAAGAAGTGTACATGAGTAGCATGAAGGATTTCAATTGTTAGAAGACACAGATTATATATGCAGACTGAAGAAAGCACTATATGGCCCGAAGCAAGTCCCTAGAGCTTGCTATTCAAGACTTGAAAAATACCTACAACAACTGGGTTTCAAAAAAGGAGTTGCAGACAATAATCTCTACATCAAATTTGAAAATGAAAAAAATGATTATTATTGTGGTTTATGTGGATGATATCATTTCTGGTAGTAATAGTGATAGTCAAAGTCAAAAGTTTGCATAAGAAATGCATAAAGAATTTGAAATTCCATTCCTTGGTGAATTATCATTCTTTTTGGGTCTGCATATTTCCCAGACCAAATACATCAAGGAGATGTTGAAGAAATTCAAAATGGAAGATTGTGTGGATGTATATGTAACTTCGGAATGTATTTCATATATATTTATTGTACCCTTATTAGAGATGTGTTATTCCTCTATAAGGAAGTGTCGTCATGTGGATTGACAAGTGTCGCAAGTGTGTGTACTTGCCGATGGGTTATTAGACCACCATGTGTGGGGTCGGCCCTGAAATATATATATTATATTGTGGATGTACCTAGCTAGACAAGTCGGCCCCATAAGGTCACTGGGCAAACAGGTTAGTATAAATAGAGATCAGGAGATCTCTATTTAGATTATTCGGAAATTCATATCTCTCTCACTCAGAAAGTGGCGCACTAGTGAGGAGGAGGATCATCTGCTTCTAGGAGACTATCTCAAGTGTATTTTGGTTGTACTTTGGTTGAGCCATTACTCTCTCTATCTTTGAGGAAGTTGTGGGGTTTTTCACCTTAGGGTTTTCTTCACGGAAACTCTGTGTCTCTTGTATCTCATGCTTTTGATTCTTGTGATGCTTGTCATATTGTGATTGTTATGCATTGATATACTGTATATGTTATTCTCTCAGTGAAGATCCTAGAGTATTGTGAATTAATGCTCAAAATTTAACATGGTATCAGAGCTAACCTGAGAAGAAGACATTTTGCAGTGACGGAACTTGAGTTTCTTGTTTATTGGGTTTCTCTCCACAGTTTTTGGAAAAGCAGTATAGTAGATTGACTCTACTCATCAAGTAGAATCTATTTGTCTAATCAGAATTCAATTCTGAGCATTTTCAGATTTGGCCCTAAAAATTAGGGTTTCCACAAAAATATGGATTTTTGAAATCTGAAGACATAGTTGGAAGCTCCTTGCAAAAATAAAAGTTTAGAGCTTTGGATCAAGATTTTTGGCTAGGTAGATCTCCGGGAAACTCAAACCCTAATTCAGGGCTCTCCCAGTGAACCCGGGAAGACAAAAAGGCAAATCTGAAGGGTAAAGCTTTTCTGATCTCAAATTCTGAATACACCAGGCTAATCAGCTCATCAAGGCGCATCTTTCTATCCTTTCAGAAAATTGAAATTCACATTTTGAATTTTTAGGGTTTTTTCGACAAACCCTAATCCGGGACCAGATCCATTTTTCAGCATTTCAAGTGGTAAGACCTAAATCTTTTCTATTTCCATTTGAAGTACTCTTTAGGATGTCTCACCACACCAAGCTTGAGGATAAGCTTGAAGGAGATGATAACTTCCGAGCTTGGAAGTATAGGATTGGGTTAATCCTGGAAGAGAATGAGTTGGACTCATATGTAAAAGAAGACATCCCTATCCCAGAGGATGAAGAGGCTAAAGTAATGCATAAGAAGAACTTGGTCAAGGCAAAGAGAATCATTGCTGATTCTATCAAAGACCATCTCATACCCTATGTGTCTTCTCTAAAGACACCCAAGGAGATGTTTGACTCTTTGACCAAGCTATTTGAAGGGAAGAACATAAATCGGAAGATGACTCTGCGAAACCAATTGAAAGGAGTAAAGTTTCAGAATGGAGAAACCATTCAATCTTATTTTTCAAGGGTCTCCCAAATCAAGGAACAACTAGAAGCAGTGGATGAAATGGTGGAGAATGGCGAAGTGGTGATGACCACCCTAAATGGCCTACACAGGTCATGGGATTCCTTTATTCAAGGAAGAAGTTGATCTCCTTCAACAGATTGTAGGAAGAATGCTCTCAAGAAGAAGCTAGGCTTGTGGCCCGAGAAGAAAAGATGGGAAATGAAGATCAAGCTCTCACAGCACATGCCAGGAAAGGCAAGTCCAAGAAGGAAGCATCTCATAATAGGAAATTCTCACACCACCGTTATCATAAAGATAAGAAAGATCTCAGATGCTTCAATTGCAATGAGAAGGGACACTTTGCTTCAGATTGTCCCAAGAAGAAGAAAGACAACAACAAATTCAACAACAAGAAGAAGAATAACAAAAGGCTAGGGCAGAAAATGATAGTGATGATGACTCATCAAGTGAAGAAGAGTATGTTCTAATTTTCGCTCTCACAGGTACTATCTTCCATGGTTGTAATGATTGGTTGATTGACAGTGGGGCTTCCAAACACATGATTGGGTTTAAAGAATCTTTTGTAAATCTGTCTGAACATGAATCACCCCATAAAGTGAAACTTGGGGATGATTATCAATACCAATCAAAGGAAGTGGTGAAGCCTCCTACAACTTAGATTTTGGAAAATATTTGAAGATGAAAGAAGTCCTTTATGTACCTGGGCTCAAGAAGAACTTACTCTCCATCTCTGCATTGGATGCAAAAGGTATGAGGGTTGCATTTGTGGATGGCCAAGTCTTAATGTGCCCAAAGGGAAAGAACATAGATGATGCAGTAGTGATTGGAGAGCAAGAGGGAGGTTTGTATAAATTGAAGGGACAACCTGAACATGCCATGGCACATGAATCCATGGAGCCAAGTGAACTTTGGCATAGAAGACTTGCTCATATGCACTATAGGGCATTTCCAATTGCAAACAAGGCTGCAGAGGGTCTTCCTGAAATCAAGACTAAACATGAAGGTGTTTGCAAAGGATGTGCAAAAGGTAAGAACATTAAGAAGGCTTTCCCAAGCAGTGAAAGCAAGGCAAAAGACATCATCTCAGATGTATGTGGTCCATCTAGAAATCATCCACTCAGATGTATGTGGTCCTATGTCATCCAGTTCTCTGAGTGGGTATGTTTACTATGTCTCATTTATTGATGACTTCTCCAGGAAGACTTGGGTATACTTCTTGAAGAACAAAGATGAGGTGTTTGATAAATTCAAGGAATACAAAACCTTGATGGAGACTCAAACTGACAAGAAGATCAAAACATTCAGATCCGACAATGGTGGAGAATTCACCTCAGGTGATGTCAAGAAGATTTGTAGTGATTAAGGGATTAAGAGGGAGTTGACTGCTCCTTATAATCCTCAACAGAATGGAGTTGCAGAAAGGAAGACTCACAGAACACTCATGGAAGCAGCAAGGGCAATGCTACATGACCAGGATCTACCTATGCATCTATGGGAAGAAGCATAACATTTGATGAAAACTCAGCATTCATCAAATCAAGGAAGGCACCTATCGAAGTTTATGAAGAACCTAAGGAAACTAGATTTCAAGACACTACCATGATTGAAGCAGTTCCAGAAGTTGTTCGTGAGTTTGAAGATCCGCAAGAACTTGTAGATCCACCCCGTGAGGATAACTCTCACAAGAGGAAACCTGCATGGGCTAGAGAGCTCATTCAAGATGTAGAAAGATTTGGCATTCCAGAAGAAGAACACAGAACAAAGAAGAGAACCAGATCACATACCAGCTATGTTGCTTTACTCTGTGACATTATGAACAAAGAACCTTCCAGTTATGAAGAAGCAGCGGAAAAGAAAGAATGGAAGGATGCCATGGTTGAGGAATACTAATCAATAATGAAGAATGGTGTTTGGGATGTTGTACCAAGACCTAAAGAGAAGTCTGTTGTGACTTCTAAATGGATCTACAAAATCAAGCATGCTGCAGATGGCAGTGTAGAGAAATGCAAAGCAAGATTCGTAGCTTGTGGCTTCTCTCAGAAAGAGGGAATAGATTATGAAGAAACTTTTGCACCTGTAGCCAGGTATACTTCCATTAGAATAGTGCTTGCCTTGGCTGCAGCGATGAAATGGAAAATACACCAGATGGATCTCAAGACTGCTTTCTTGAATGGTGTAGTTGAAGAGGAAGTATATGTGGAGCAGCCACTCGGTTTCGAAATACATGACAGGGAGTCATATGTGTGCAGATTGAAGAAAGCCTTGTATGGCTTGAAGCAAGCTCCCAAAACTTGGTGTGGTAGGATGGACAGTTTCCTATCTAGTTTGGGCTTTACCAAGAGTAAAGCGGATTCCAACCTTTACTACAAGGTTGAGGAAGGGAATCCTGTGATTCTACTCCTATATGTGGATGACTTATTTGTAACAGGAGATGACAGATTGATTGCAGATACTAAGATGAAACTTGCTGCTGAGTTCCATATGAAAGATTTGGGAATGATGCATTATTTCCTAGGTATGGAAGTGTGGCAGAGTGTAGGTGGGATCTTCCTTGGTCAAAGGAAATACACAGTAGATATCCTGAAGAGATTCGGGATGATGGATTGCAAGGCCATGGCCACACCTATGGCATCGAATCTGAAGCTTCTATGTGATGCTTCATCTGAGCCGGTTGATGTCTCTATGTATCGTCAGATGATTGGGTTCTTGATGTACCTGACGAACACGAGACCAGATATTTGCTTTGCGGTGAACACATTGAGTCAGTTCCTGACAGATCCGAGGTGTGTTCATTTGATTGCTGTAAAGCATGTTCTGAGGTACCTGAAGGGTACAGTGGATTATGGGCTCAAGGATGATGCGAATCAAAAGTTTAACCTGCAGGGTTATGTTGATTCAGATTGGGCTAGCAGTGCTGCAGATAGGAAGAGCACATCTGGGTGCTACTTCAGTATGGGATTAGGTGTGATCTCTTGGTTTAGTAGGAAGTAGTCCTGCGTAGCACTGAGTATAGCTGAGGCAGATTATGTTGCAGCCTGTTTAGCTAGTTGTGAGGTAGTATGGCTACGGAAGCTACTGTCTGAGTTATTTGATCTCCCATTGGAGGCTACTGGTATATTCTGCGATAACCAGAGTTATGTGAAGTTGTCTGAGAACCTAGTGTTTCATGACAGGTCGAAACACATAGAGATCAAATATCACTATATTAGGGATATGGTGCAGAGAGGAGCTGTGAAGCTCCTGTACGTTGCGACGGATGAGTAGATTGCAGATGTGCTAACGAAGCCACTAGCCAGGGTGAAGTTTGAGTACTTCAGGGAGAGGCCTGGTGTTCTTCGGATTGATGACACTTCGAGGAAGAAGTGATGGACACATTTGCTGAAGCCATTCCAAGCATGTTGGAAGGAGGCTCCTTCACATGGCTGTGGATGTAAGCGCTGGATGATGAGCATCAGGATGATGTTCTGGTTTCTGCTTTGTATGATCAGTTGGATCATTTTTATATGTATGTATGCATGCATCATGTTGGATGCTGGATATGATCAGTTGGATCATTTATATGTATATGTATGTACGCATCATGTTGGATGCTAGATATGATCAATTGGATCATTTATATGTATGTACGCATCATGTTGGATGCTAGATATGATCGGTTGGATCATGTGTATGTATTTTGTATAAGCATCATGTTGGATGCTTGGACCATGTATCTGTATATGTATTAGGTGGATACATTGTATGATCAGGTAGATCATATATGTTGATATGTATCATGTATTTATATTTGTATCAGGTGGATACACTGTGTGATCAGGTTGATCATGCATGATGATATGTATTAGATAGATACTTGGTATGCATCGGGTAGATGCATTGTATGATCAGGATGATCATGGATGACGAGCTTTAGGATGTTGCTCCAGATGACATGTAGCAGGATGTTGCATTGATGATGATCAGGTTGATCATGTGTACATCAGGATGATGTATGGTGAGTATCAGATTGATACTCTGTGGCCGTGGAACAGGTTGTGCAGATAAGCATGTAATTTGTGCCCTGGGAGATTTGCAGATAGTCTTTCGAGGTTTTGCCTACGGCATGTAATTTGTACCCTGGGATATTTGGCAAATGCTCTTTCGAGGTTTTGCTTGGGAGGACATATAATTTGTGCCCTGGGAGATCTGTTGATAGTCTTTCGAGGTTTTGCCTATGGCATGTAATTTGTGCCCTGGGATATCTGGCAGATGCTCTTTCGAGGTTTTGTCCTATGGCATGTAATTTGTGCCCTGGGAGATCCGATAGGTTGAGCCGTGTGCTCGTAATCAGTCATGGGATGCTCTTTCGAGGTTTTGCCATGACCACATGTAATTTGTGCCCTGGGAGATCCAATAGGTTGAGCCTTGTGCTCATAATCAGTCCTGGGATGCTCTTTTGAGGTTTTGTGGTGACCACATGTAATTTGTGCCCTAGGAGATCCAATAGGTTGAGCCTTGTGCTCGTAATCAGTCCTGGGATTCTCTTTCGAGGTTTTGTGGTGGGGTCACATGTAATAAGTCCTGGAGATCTGGACAGGATGAAAAAGGCCTTAGATGCTCTTTAAGGTTCTTGCTAGTCAAGAGACTCTTTTAAGGTTTTGTGACGCACGTAATAAGTCCTGAGATTTCCACAGTATGGCCAGTGATGATGAAGACCTGCAAGTGGTGGGCCTACATCCAGTATGAAAAAGGACTGGCTCTGTAGAACTTCCTATGATGAGTAGAGTCAGAGATTGGTTGAGATAGCAACAGTAGTGACAATGATGATGACGATGCATTGATGACGATGCATCGATGACGATGATCCCGAGAAGAAGACTTGTCTAGCATATCTGTGTCGAGAAATACCTTCCTAGTTAAGAGGGAGTGTTGATGTATATGTAACTTCGGAATGTATTTCATCTATGTATTTCATATATATTTATTGTATCCTTATTAGAGATGTGTTATTCCTCTATAAGGAAGTGTCGTCATGTGGATTGACAAGTGTCACAAGTGTGTGTACTTGCCGATGGGTTATTAGACCACCATGTGTGGGGTCGGCCTTGAAATATATATATTATATTGTGGATGCACCTAGCTAGACAAGTCGGCCCCATAAGGTCACTGGGCAAACAGGTTAGTATAAATAGAGATCAAGAGATCTCTATTTAGATTATTCGGAAAGTCATATCTCTCTCACCCAGAAAGTGGCGCACTAGTGAGGAGGAGGATCATCTGCTTCTAGGAGACTATCTCAAGTGTATTTTGGTTGTACTTTGGTTGAGCCATTGCTCTCTCTATCTCTGAGGAAGTTGTGGGGTTTTTCACCTTAGGGTTTTCCCCACAGAAACTCTGTGTCTCTTGTCTCTCATGCTTTTGATTCTTGTGATGCTTGTCATATTGTGATTGTTATGCATTGATATACTGTATATGTTATTCTCTCAGTGAAGATCCTAGAGTATTGTGAATTAATGCTCAAAATTTAACAGGTTGCAAAACTGTTAGTACTCCCATGGTAATTGGATGCAAGTTAAGCAAAGATGATGAATCTCAGGAAGCAGAATAAAATTTGTATAGATCAATGATTGAGAACTTACTATATGTTACAACCTCAAGGCCAGATGTTATGCAGGTAGTAGGATTTGTTGCAAGATTCCAATTTGCACTAAAGGAAACACATGTGCAAGCAGTTAAACAAATCTTCAAATATCTAAAAGGCACATTCGATTTTGGCCTATGGTATCCAAGAAGTGAAGACTTCACTCTAAAAACATATACTGATGTAGATTGGGCAAGCAATGTTGATGGACGAAAAAGTACAAGTGGAGGATCAACCTCTTAGGAAACTGTTTAGTATCATGGTTGAGCAAGAAGCCGTCTTCAATCTTTATGTCCACAGTTTAAGCCGAGTACATTGCATCGGCATCTTGTTGCACAAAATCCATTTAGACGAAACAACTGTTGTAAGATACCAAGGTAGAATACAAACATCCAATCTCCTTAATGTGTGACAACACTAGTGCCATAAATATCTCAAATAATCTTGTTATGCACTCAAAAACTAGGCATATCCCAATGAAGTATCATTTCCTAAGGGAATATGTTACAGGACAAATTTTCAAATTGGAATATGTTGCTACTGAGGAATAGATTGTAGATGTATTTACCAAATTCTTCCCAGAGATACATTTGAGTATCTTAGACAAAATTGGGGGTAATTCCGATCCCCAAATAGATGCACCAACTTAGGGGGAGCATTTCTTTGTCATTAATGTCGAAGGGGAAGAGAGCAAAAAAAGGGGAAGAGTTACAATATAGGGGAGTACATAGACAAGGGGAACAAAAATTAATTAAAAGCATGAAGGGTTTCCATCAATGAAAAATGGGGAGTTTGTTGGATAATTTAGTTGTCATTAATGTCAAATAAGATCAACCAGTGAAATACGATCTTGACTGTAGGGGATATGATTTCCATGAAAAATATTTGGGCGCTATCCATGACTATCGAGACCATAGATTCCTGTAACCCATAATTACTAGAATTCTTGTAACCAACGACTACAAGAATTCTATAATGTTATTCAAAAGTGTTTTTGTTATGATAAGAATTGTTTCTCCTTTCTAGACTCTCTAGATCGATGATGAACAAGTGTACGAACGAAATACAATGTGCAATAATTTCCTGTAGCCAATTATTACTAGATGTGCAATCAACAATTATAGGAATTCTTGTATAGTTGTCCAGGAGCATTTTGTTGAGATGTAACATGCTTTGCCTCAACGATATACAAGTAGAGTTGGTTGGTTTCATGCATACGGTCACGAAATCATTCTAAGTTCATCATATACATAATCGAATCCTCCTTTTTGGAATTTTCAATCCACAAAATGATAAGCTCAGTCAATAATGAACAAGTTGGCTCAGCTAAAGCAAATCATCGAAGTGTCCATGAATAGGTTGGCTCAACCAATCCAAAATCCCCGTGCTAAAACATGACTAGGTTGGCCCAGGAAAAGTCCCATGCTATAATTAATGGGTTGGCACAAAAAATGTGAACATGAACACTATAATTATCATTTAGTCCAACACATTTGTGAGTGGGAGTTACCCTGAGGTGAGAGAGAACTCTGAGGTGCGCAAAACTTGAAGCATGAAATTAGTTGTAGACAAATTTGTTTCTGGGCTAAATTAAAGAGCATGTTATTTTGGTTTAAAGGTTGAAATTTGCGCAAACTTCAAGATGATTGTAATAATGAACAAAGGTTGGTTTAAAATGTATCTTATTACTATTTGAAGGGTTGATTTCGAGGCCAATGTTTGAGCATGTCTACGAGAGCATTCATGGACTATTTTGAGGGCAAATACATTGTAGTCATGGGAACAATTTTGGAGTAAATCTATGATAGAATTATAGGAGTTACATACTACTGTTCAGGAGGTGGCTTAAGCCAAGCTTGATTTCAAAGGAAAACACAGGGATTATTTATGATTGTGGACTGAATTAGAAGATTAAGGAATGATGTTTAGATCATATGTGCATAGACAAAGAATGAGCACATGTAGAGTATGAGAGCATTTAAAGGAAAAAATAAGAAGGAAAAGATACAAAATTAGAGCAGAACTCATAAATTTTAAATAGAGGATATTGGTGTCTCCTACAGGTCGGTGCCTGTAAATCAACTTTAGGGGATTGTTGTCTCCTACAAGTTGGTGCCTGTAAATTACAAGGGATTGGTGTCCCCTATAGGTTGGTTACTATGAACTTCACGATATTGGTGTCTCTTGCAAGTCAAAGATTGCAAATATTTGTAATAAGTATATTGATGATTAATAAAAGACAAATACTTTATTACTTTGTATCTTACTTGTTGTTGATTGTACAATTTGAAAAATTAAGGACAAAAGTGAAAAAATATGTATGATACTGATTCACCCCCTCCGCTCAGTATCATTATGTGTTCCAACATGTTAAAGGGCATGGACATATTAGAATCACAAGCAAGGGCTAGATTGATACCCAAGTATGATCTTATCACTAAAACGTTTGTGATCAAAACACTGGAACCCTTAGCCTAGAAAACATATAAAGAGATGCAACCCCAAGACTGGAGGGCATTGCAAGTCACACTGGACACTGTTGATGTGCCCAAGAGGATGATCTATATCTATGGCACAAGGGTCAAGCAATATTGTATACAACATATACCTTTAGGATGCATAGTTTAGTGAAAAATGCAAAAAGAAACGTGAGGCCATCACTATAAAGAACGAGTTCCTGAATGCTAGAGTAAATGGCCTTGAAAATGAGAAAGACAAGCTGCAGAATACAATAGTGGAAATGGGAAAAGGGAAGTAGGAGTTAGCAAAGGACATTTCCTTGTTCAAAGAGAAATATGAAAAAATAAAAGCCTTAGAGAATTCAATGATGGCTCAAGCTCTCCTGGTCACTCAATAGATGGTTGATGACCAATAAAATCTCACTGAAAAGCGCAAATTTTTGAGAAAGGAGAATGCCTCTTTGTCAACACAAAATGTTGTAATGATTGAAAGAATTAAAGATATAGAAGTAGACAAAGATTCTGTTGGATACCTTAGCTTCCAATTGGAGGAGACTAACATCAAAATTGATTCTTTAAATCACCAACTCACAGAATCAAAGAACGAGTTGAATTTGTCATCATCTAGTAGTCAACAAATTACTCCTAAAGAATCTATAGCATTTTTGGAGCATAGGTTGAGAAACTCAATAAATATTTGAAACATTAGAGGACCAAGGAAACAAACAACGCCATGAAAATAGTGACAACCAAAGAGTTGTTTGAAAAGAGGAAAGATACTCTAAGGAAGCATGGAGAAAAACTAAGTGCTTTAGAGAAAAAGGTACATGAACAGAGGAAAGAAATTGTTGCATTTGAGTAGGAAATAAATACATGGAAGGCTAGGCATGAAGAATCCCTCACAGAAGAAATGATGGTCAATACAATAACGAACATCGAAAGGGCAGTTTGGGTTGAGGTGGCCAACGATTTTCTAGTATTGAGAGACCACCTCCATTTCTATTTAAAGTTTGACATTCTTTATAAAGAGGTGGTGAGGTATTTAACAAATAATGAAGTAGATATCCCATCTAGGCACATAATTACCAAGGTAGAAAAATGAGTGATAAACTTCTTCCCCATTGAAGAGTTGAAATTGCTAGGGATCAAAGACAAGACAACATGATATATGCTTATAGAAATTAGCATAAGTAAATTCAACAGTTTGAAAATGATAAAAAATAAGATGACAAAATTAGAAGGATGATTCACCCATACTTTAAAGATACAAATACAATGGTCAATAATGGTCTCTCTGGTTGAACTTTGGTTTTGTCATTGATGTCAAATAGGTTGTTGGATAATGCGAAGAGGTTGTTGGACTTGGTGTCTATGTGCCAATTTGAAGAAATATATGAATATGTGCGCAAGTCCTTAATCCCACATAGTCATGACACTCCAGTGCGCAAGTCCCACTAATCCAATGAACTAGTGTGCGCAAGACCCACAAAGTCATGGTACCTCATTCATGTATGTTAAGACAAACGGAAGATGCTTGGGTAAGCTTGACTCTAAAGAAAGGAATAAGGGGTGTTATCGTGTAGATAAGCCCCAACTTGTGGACACATTATTTGAACAAGTTGAATACAAATAAGAGTGAAGTTGATGAATGAGAAGTAAGCATGGAACAACAAATGTAGTAATATTTTGAATTTTCAATATTCAGATAGATGAAGTGCTCATGGGAATAAGAGGAAATATGATTTGAAGAAGTACGTGAGGTTACAAGAAATGCAGAGAAACAAGGAACAATCGCATAGAAAGAAGGACCATTTGTGAGAAAGTCGCAGGAAACATGTGAATGTATATGTGCATGAATCTTTATGTAAAACAAAACTATAATAGAATACAATATAAGAGAAATAGTTACCAAACCAAAATACATTAGAAGTAAGTATAGTAGTCAGTGAAGCAGCACGCAAATATTAGTGCACATAGATATGAAGTCAGTATATAGCAACATCTATATCTTAGTGTGGTTGGACGGGGCAAGGAAATGAGATTGGAGTCTCCACTTAGGTTGGTGCTTGAACACCGTGAGTTGGTGCTTGTGCATAGGATTGGTGTCCTCATAGATTGGATTCTGAATCAACAAGTTGGTGCTTATGCGGAGGATTCGTGTCCTCACAGGTGAATTTTGCAGTATGCAAGTTGGTGCTTTCCGGTGGGATTGGTGTCCCAATCAAAGGGGTGTTTGAGTGATTCGGTGCTCACATTAGTGGAGATTGGTGTCTCCCATCTTTTTATGTAATTTCATTTTACACACACACACACACACACTCTGACACATGTGTATTCAAATACATACACACACACACACACACACAAAAGTTTCTTCAAATATCTACGCATAATTTGTTTTTATTGATGTGGTTTTAAATAAAAATTGGTGCATGTTTTAAAAAGTTAATTATTTGTAAATCTGCGCATGATATTGATTCACCAGTTGGTATCCAAGTGGGTTGCTTCAGTAACACTTTAACAACTGGAAGATAAATATCATTGCGCAGAGATGGATAGGCAGGAAGGAATTTCCACAAATAGAGGACCGAGGTTCGATGGGTCTAACTACACCTTTTGGAGCATAAGGATGCAAGTATACTTACAATTACTTGGATCTAACGTTTTGAAATATATCATAAGTGGTTACAAAGTTCCCAGTATTCCTCTGATTGATGCAGCTGAAAAGAGGAAATATGAATGCAATGCGAGGGCCAGAAATGCAATAATGCAATACTGTGTGGTTTAACAGATTCAAAGTTCATCAAATTTATGCAGTGCACATAAGCCAAAGAGGTATGGTACAAACTCAAGAAAATCTATGAAGGAGATGAGAAAGTGCAATATCCAGGTTTTGACATCCCTTGAAAGTATGTAAAGACTTAAGTGTTTATGTTTTCTTAAGACTTGATGTTGAGCTAGGAGGCTTTGGAGCATCAAATACATTTTATATACTTGATGTTGAGCTTGGAGGCTCCAGAGCATCAAGCATGTGAACTTAAATGTTTTTGTTTGTATTTGATGTTGAGTCGGAAATACTTTGGAGCATCAACGATTAATAAATGTTATGTTATTTTATCTACTTATTAAAACAGACTGAATTAGGAACAACCACTTAAATATGGACCAGACACACTAGGATGGGCCTAATCCACTTAAATATAAATACATGAAAATAATAAATAAAAGTTAAAGGAAATTTTAATTAATTAAAAGAAACTGGAAAAAGAACCCTAACTACTTCTTGAATAAGGAAAATATATAAATGGATAGAATGAAATTAAAAAGAGGTACTTTTTTTTCCTTGAAAAGAGGCTGTAACCTAAAATACGAACAGAGTCATCTCCATAAAATAAATTGCATAGATAGACAATACATGGTGTGTTGGTTTGTACACCACCGAAAGGTTCAGTTGTAAAGCCCTGAGCGCTCCTAAACCATGAAAGGAACATGGTAGTCCTGGAAGGACTATATTTTTAACGAAGGGAAACATAATAGGTTTTACGTAGAGTTGGTAAAAAACCTTGTGGGTTCTCTGCATTAGATTAATCAAGCGATAATGAACAAATTCCTCGGCTCTTCCCTATTAGTGTGCTTGGTTTGGCTCGAGGGTGATTGGCTAAGTTAAAGTGGTTAAAATATTCAGGAATCTAAGGCTGGGAGGAACATGGAAGTTCCTAATTCAGTTGGTCTGCTAAGTTTGATAAGTTATTCTTACTTTTATTTTATATTAATTTCTTTCCTATTATTTTAGAAAAGTTTATTGAGTTTCTATAAGACTTGTTTAAAAGCACTTTTGTTTAACTTTTCATTGTAATAGGACCGTTAATATATATTTTAGAAAAATTATAGAATCATATCAGATCCTCTTCTTTTAATTTATGAAAAGTAAGAAAAAGGGTCCTGTCAATATTATGTTATAACCACTTAGATCCTCTATGTAAGAGATCTCTGTTTTGTATTTTATATAAATTGATATCATTATAGGAAAGATATTTATAACAGTTGAGGCTTTACTAACTTTATTTTTCAAGTCTGATTAGTTTCGTGGAGTTATAATCTATTGAATTAGAGGCTGTCTATTATTTAGTCTCAAATAACACATTTAAGTATTTAATAGAGTTATAAAAACCCCAGGAATAAATATTCCATATAAACCAACTATGGAGGAAGGAACATGTTATTTCCTCGAACACAAGGCTCTTAGTCCATGGTTAAGATCTATTTACAAGACACAAGGTGAAAATAACTATAGTATAAACATTGTTGTTAATAGAATACAAGAAATATTATTATAAATTTCTCATTTAAAATTACTATGATAAATTAAAATAAGTGCGTCTCCATAATTGCTAGTCATATAAACTCAACAACAATATAGAGATAAATCTTAGGGCTCGAGATGTATCAACATAGCCATAAACAAATTACATCTATTATGAAAATTGAAGAACAATAGCACAAAACACAACACAAGACCTCCCCATCTAAAGCCGAGAGTCAACCTATTAAACTAAGAAATAGTCCAAACCAGACATAGAAACATCGCTTACTGGGAGGATCCCTGTTGGAAGCATGAATACACGAACCAAAAGTTCGAAAGCTGCTCCAAGACCTATAGCATAACATGACCACAAATTAATAAATGATGACCCTGAAAAGTACAGGAAAGCATGAAATGAAAACAATAAAGAAAGATTTATAATTAACATAGCTTACCTCTGTTCATGTTGAAGAAGATCCTATGCCATTTTAAACGACGATAGATCTCTTCAATGAGAAAAAGAAAAATTTAAGTTTAAACACTGTGTATTTGTACCACATTCGACGAAAAATCTACTAGGATAGACTAGATAAAGCTAGGGTTTTCTCAGAAGGAAGTTGAGATGGGAAAATCCCTCCCGATCTTGAACGAGGACTAACAATGAATGAGGAAACCCTATAGAGCTCCATTGATAGAGCTCGGTCACGTTCCCAAGGTGTGGACTTAATAGCACTTTTAGCGTAATCTCGACGTGGAAACATTTAGCTATGATCTCCCACCAAGCATTGTACAACTATAATTATGAGCTAATTAGACTCCAAAACAGAGTAGAAGTGTATTATGCAAGTCTTGAACAAAATGGTTCATGAACAATCCACTACATATAATTCCATACAAATTGAGGGAGGCCCCTTTCAAGCCTAATGAACGTTTAATTTATTAACCATGAACACTTATAAATTATGTGTGTAGGGGTTTTTGTGGCATAGTATATGCCCTCTTCTTTACCAATGATATCTTTGTTGTATAGCTCCCTATGCAAACCTGTAAATAGAGCATTGGGAAAATTAAGAACCAAGTAGATTATACATCTATACTCAAGAGAATTAAATAAGAATTAGAAGAATAATCAATGATCTCACCTCTGATATGAACTCCTTGACACTTGAAAGGCCCAATATTAAATGAGGTGCAAATCCTCTCAACATCTATAACCTACATGAATAAAGTGGAAAGAAATGTTAGCCAATGAGCTAAGTAAACAATGCTCCCCAGGCCAGGTTTGAAACCTCCCTTAGATTAACAAGTTGAGGGATATCCAAACCAAAGCTCTATCAATAAGTTTCCATGTTCAACAAATAAATGGTCATGTAGCTTTTAATTATATTCCATGACAAGTGTTGCTTTAATGATAAGTATTTTGACAAAGAAAAACAATGATCCTACAACTATCTTAATATTACTTTACATAATTTCTGTACTTAATTTTTTTTGATTGGTATTTGGGGACATTTCAATTCGTATCAGAGTTGAGTTTCAACATTCATAGGGCTATGGGCTTGCTGTAAGAAAAACGATGAGAAAGTTAAACTAAAATAATTATTTGTTTATACACATTAGATAAAAGAAAAAAATAGATATGACGCTTCCTCAATAGACGCAACCAGATTTGTCGAACAACCTTGAAAACTAGAATTTTGTGCCATCTCAATTATTTAATTTAACTATCAACACAGCTAGGAATATAGCATAATTTGAAAGGTCTTGGGAGGAATTAAATCGACAAGAGGAATTTACTGATCAAATAAAAAACCCAAGACAATAGTAGAATTAAAAGATCCATCAACATGCGTAATAATCGGGTTTCTAGTCAACAAGGACATCTTGATTCTCTTGCCACAAGAAGAGGAAATTCATGCTGAATATAATAGTGACCAAAGAAACCCAACACCTTATGAATTAATGAAAACTGTGCAAAGCTTAAGTGCTGAATTACAAAGTTGCAAATATGATAACTATAAGGATAGAAAGGAACAACAAGAAATGAATGCTATAATATTGTATACATTATCTAAGATTAAACACAGTCAACAACTTGTTCATAGTTCAAGTAAACTGAGAAAATGACATAATTATGAAGAAGCTAGAAACCAAAAATTTCTGAGAGGGGGGAAACTCTACATCAGATTCTAGATCGTTTATAGAAAAGAGGAACTATACTAGTAATGATACTGATTCATCACCATCTTCCCCAAGTAGAAAAATACATAATAAGAATGACTTACAGAGAGAAATCAAGAAAATTAAAGCCCCTGTTTTTGAAGGAGAACTGGACTCTGGTGAGAAGGCTGAGGAATGGCTATTGGGGATGACTGAGTATTTTAAAGTGCATGATTATCCTAGTAAAATAAAAGCACGGTTGGAATCTATCATTTAAACGGAAAGGATGTACGATTTTTGCGGGACTTGAAGCTTACTAAGAATCTAAAAGAATGAAAAGATTCATGGAAAAGTTTCAAGAAGATGTTTCAAGATAAGTATATGTCAGAATGCTTCTTTGATAAAAAGATAAAGGAATTTCATGAGATGAAAATGGGCCCCTGTTTTTGAAGGAGAACTGGACTCTGGTGAGAAGGTTGAGGAATGGCTATTGGGGATGACTGAGTATTTTAAAGTGCATGATTATCCTAGTAAAATAAAAGCACGGTTGGAATCTATCATTTAAACGGAAAGGATGTACGATTTTTGCAAAAGTTGAAGCTTACTAAGAATCTGAAAGAACGAAAAGATTCATGGAAAAGTTTCAAGAAGATGTTTCAAGATAAGTATATGTCAGAATGCTTCTTTGATAAAAAGATAAAGGAATTTCATGAGATGAAAATGGGGTCTGTGAAAATGGATGCTTTAATCAACATATATTTATAATCATTGCATTATGTCCCATACATTAGATATGAAAAAGTTAAAATACAACAGTTTTTAAATTGCCTTCCACCCTATTTTCAAGATAAAATTGAGTTCGATGCACCCAAAACTCTTGATGAAACTTTGTTTAAAGCTAGACTTTGCTATGAAGATAGACAACATGGAACATACAACTTTAAAAAGATTAAGGAACAACGAAAAAGGAAACCCTAAAGTAGAAGAAAAGGGTTTAGGTGCCTACCTTACCAAAGACCCGCTAACAATTTTCCAAATAACAAAAAATTTGCTAAAAGTGAAACATAGTGAAATTAACCAGCTCAAAGTAAAATTGGACTAGCTATCTATATTGATAATAAATCTGCACCCACAACTTTAAAGTGTTGGGGATGTCAAGGCCCACATAATTTTAGAGATTTTCCACAAAAAATCCAAATAATTGTAAATAATCTATAGGAGGATGTGATGATTGAAGATATGGAAAGAACACCAAGAATTTGCGCAACTTTGGAAGGGTGAGAAGAAGATTATCAATCTACAATGGTTGAAATAAAAGGTAACATCCTTACACAACCAGTCTCTATTTTAACAGATCCAGTGGCTTGTCATAGCTATGTTTCTCCAAGAATTGTGGATCTATGTAAATTAAAAAGGACCAAACATAAAACACCATGGTTGGTGCAGTTTGTAACTGGTGCAAAATGAAAGATTTTAGAAATTGTTGAACAATGGAAAATGGATTTAAATGGCTTAAAGACAAGTGCATATTTAAATATATTTTCTTTAGGAGCCTATGAAATTTTGATCGGTATGGATTGGATAAAAAAGTATCATGTGTTATTTGACTGTCTAAACAAAAAATTTACATGTCAAGATGACCAAGGAAACCAAAAGGTTGTACAAGGAATTCTTAAGATAATTTCAATAAGACGTCTCTCATCCTTGTAGGCTAAGAAGAGTGTGTAAAGTAAAAAATTTACACGATGGAATTTATTAATAAATATTTATTTTGAATTATTGATTGATGATGAATACTGAGAATAGGCCATGTTTAAATATGGATGATAAGGAATAGACTTGTCGTATAATAACTAATAATTTATAATTAATTGACTAAATAGTAAACTAATAATTAATAGTTGTAATAACCATTTAGTTTTGTTACAAGTCATCTTACCTTCTAAAGGTTCGCCCATGAATCTTGGATTTTGCTTAATTAACTGTGACATCGGAGAGGCTTCCAAGCTTAATGACAAAAAAAATTGCTTTAGTGATCTATTTCGTATAACAATACCATGATTTAGTAGTTCTTGGAATAGTCGGTCACATTTCCATTCAAATCTCTTCATGCATATGATTCTATAGATAAAAACATAATGACTAAAGGGGGTATTTTTCTGAGATCCCAATCTGATGTCTTCATGAAGAACTTGCATCGTCATGTTAATCTATGATATTTTTGCATGCTTTGGCATGACACTGATTTCTATATGACATATGGCCTTTTTAGTGTTGATCAATGGATCTTCAAACATGGTTGGATCTTTAGTTACATTTAGTATGGTCTTATTATTTGTAGTGGAAACTACTAACAACTTACTTAATTCAATACGATTGGTTAAGGTGTCTTCATTTGCAGTTTCATTTTCTATTTTTAATGTTGAAGAGCCTTTTAATGTTTTTGTTTCATTAATTTAGGTTTGATTAGGATTTTTCAAATGATTTATTTCCTTGTCTTTAACAAACGATAATGATAATGATGCTTCTATATGTGTTATCTTGTGATCATTATTTGCTTTATTTATATGTTATTGCTGACCTTTGTGTAAAAATAATTTCATTGTTTTTATAAGAAATCTCTTGATGATCATTATATGTTCTTGCTAATTAGTTTCTTGAGTAAAATCCATTGAATCTATGTGATATCATATTTTTGGCTTGCCATAAGTTCTTTAATTGGGGTATAGTTTTTTTTTCTCATGTGTCGCAGAGACTGTATCTAGTTCATGTGTTGTTTGTCTCTAACATTCCTATATGGAAGCCTTGACATGTGTTGCTTTTATCCAACATTCCTATATGGAAGCATTGACATTTCGAGGGAATTTCATCTCTTTCATATTAAAATGATGTTAACAAGGAATGAACCCGTGATTATGGTCATTAGTGACTTGTCATTTTATAATTTATAAGTGATATCATGGGTTGATAATAATATTCCATATGTTGATCATGTTAAACATTTTGTTCTATTTTCATATATATCATGTCATGCTTATTTCAATCATCTTTTACTCAATATTTATATGGCTTTGAGCAATATCATAATATTGAAATATTTGTCATGAGCACCTTGTTCTTGTTGCATTGATATTTCTATTCTTATGATTGTAGAGGTTGTCTTGTTCCTACTTGTCTCTAACGTTCCTATATGGAAGCATTGACATGTGTTTCTTGTCTCTAACGTTCCTATATGGAAGCATTGACATTTTCAGGGCATTCATCTCTTGCATATTAACATGATGTTAACAAGAAATGAACCTATGCTTAAGATTAGTTGCTTGATGACTATATTTTTTTCATATATTTTAGTGATATCTTGGCTCATTATTCTATATTGGTATCTATTATGCTCACTGATGTTTATGCTCTTCTATTTATTATATTATGTCATGTCTTTTTTTGATAATTTTTAATAGAGCTCTTGAATTGTTTCAAAGTACCACAAAACCTACTTTTGATGATTTTTGTAAACGGTTGATAAATGAGCAAGAAAGGTTGATTGTTTTAGGACAAGTCTCACCTAATAAAGCTCTTATGACACATAATAAGAACCCTAAGAATTTTTTTAATAATGATAAATTTTCTTGTTCACACACTTCTAATCATACTAATAATTTTGGTCATGCTTCTAATGCACATCATGAAACTAGTAAGAAGAAGAAAGTATATGATCCTTGTAAGCATTGTGGTAAAACTAACCATCATGAAAAGAATTGCTTTAAATCGAAACGTTTAATGTCTAAGGCTAAAAAAAAAGATTCCGATGAATCACAAGTAGCTTTATGTGCATCTGTTGTTTCATATAATAATTCTTTTTCTAATGTGGAATGGATAATGGATTTTGGTGCTTCTAAACGTATGACTGGTATTTCTTCTTTATTTACATCTTATGACAATAATAAGTACACATCTCAGAAAGTATCTATAGGTGATGGTAAACAACTTTCCGTAATTTGTTATGGTAATGTTAATGTTGCTAATGGTTAATTGGGAGATGTTTTTCATGTTGAACACATGCCCACCAACTTGCTTTCTATTTATCATGTATGTCAAAAATGATATAATTTTGAAGCTTGTCCTGATAAATGTGTTCTTAAAGATATCAACCATAATTTTAAAGTAGTTCTTATGGTCCTGTTGATCATATTGCTGGTTTATATAAATTTGCTGGTTTTAATTCAACTAAGAGACAAACCTTTTATTCCTATGTTGCTCATGCTGATGAACTAAGTAAATTATGGCATGAAATATTGGGTCATTTGAATTATGGTAAAATGACAATGTTAACTACAATGGTACATGGATTGCCTAATATTTCGCCTACTAAAGGTGTTTGTGAAGGTTGTGTACTTGGTAAACATCATAGAGAAATGTTTGATAAAGGTAAAGCTTGGCGTGCTAAAGAAACTTTGCAATTAATTCATAGTGACATTTGTGGTCCTCTTGAAGTTACCTATATATCTCATGCAGTCTATTTTCTTACTTTTATTGATGACTTTAGTAGAAAATCATGGGTTTATTTTTTGAAAAATAAAAGTGACACATTCCTAAGTTTCAAGCATTTAAATCTGTGGTTGAGAATGATTCTGGTAAAACGATTAAGATTTTGAGATCTGATAATGGGAGGGAATTTGTTAAGAAATCATTTGAAGCCTTTTTATCTAAACATGGAATTCAACATCAAAAGACTGTTCCTTACACACCTCAACAAAATGGCGTTGCTGAAAGGAAAAATAGAACTTTAGTTGAAATGGCTAGATGTATGCTTTATTCTAAAGCATTACACAAGAAATTTTGGGCCAAAGCCATCAATTGTGATAATTTTATTTTAAATCGAGTTCCTACAAAATATGTTAAGCATGTTACCCTTGAGGAAAAATGGAATGGTAGAAAACCAGATATTAGTAACTTTAAGGTGTTTGGTTGTGAATGTTGGGCTCATATTCCTGATGACAAACATAAAAATTTAGAACCCAAGTCTAACAAGTGTGTATTCATTGGTTATGTTGAGTATTCCAAGGCTTATAGGTTATTTGATCCTTCTAATAAGAGTTTCATAATTAGAAGATATGTTCAATTTACTGAAGTCTCTCCACCACTCAAGTCTGTAGAACCTCATGTTACCCTGAATATTCCATTGTCTCCTTTTACTTCTATATCTGTTACTCCTCCTTCCAGTTTTGTGCCTATTTTTGATCTTAGTTCACTCTCGTCTTCAAGTGTTCCACTTGAATGTTTCGAAGCTCCTGAAGTTACTTCTGTTCCTTCTAACCTTCCTGTTTGGTCCCGAAAAACCCTTGAATTTGTAGGTAGTGAGATCAGTAATCCGACTGATACTCGTAGAACTAGATCTAAATTTTCTCTTATGGACAAATTTTTGGACACATACGATCCTAATTCTTATGCTCAAGCTAAGGGTAAACCTCATTAGGAACAAGCTATGTCAAATGCGTATGAATCTCTTATGAATAACCAGACTTGGTCTCTTGTTACTCTTCTTTTAGGAAATAATTTAGTTGGTTGCAAATGGATTTATAAAACTATGTTCACTGCAGAAGGAGATATTGACAAATATAAAGCTGTATTAGTTGCCAAAGGTTTTAATCAACTTGAAGGTATTGATTATAATGAAACTTTTGCTTTTGTTTCTTAAATGAATACAATAAGAACCATCTTATCTCTTGTTGCATCTTATAAATGGGAAATACACCAAATGGATGTTAAAAGTGATTGTCTTAAATGGTGATTTTAATGAAGACATTTATATGCAACAACCTCCTAGTTTTATTAATGTTGAATCATCAATTTTAGTATGCAAGTTACACAAGTCTTTATATGATCTCAAACAAGCACCTATGGCTTGGTATGATAAAATTGATGCATATTTCTTGAACAATGGTTTTAAGCATTGTATATCTGATCCAAATATGTATGTTAAGAACTTTGGTGATAATATCCTCATTATTGTGTTATATGTGGATGCTATTATCATCGCTGGCAGCCAATTTGTATTAATTCAAAGTATGAAAAGTGATCTTCAAAAACAGTTTGAAATGATTGATCTTGGTATATAGCACTATTTCTTGGGTCTTCAGATCTGGAATATGGAAGATGGTATTTTTCTCTCTCAGTCAAAGTATGCTACAGACTTATTGGATCGTTTACATATGAGTGATTGTAAACCTACTCCTTCGCCATTTTAGTCCAGTGTAAAGTTAACTGTTGAGTGTACCACTACTCTTGTTGATGCTACTCTTTATCATCAACTCGTGGGAAGTTTGATATATTTAACTCACAGTAGACCAAATCTCTCTTTTTTCGTCAGTATGGTTTCTCGGTTCATGCAACAACCTCATGAAAGTCATTGGAAGGAAGCTAAGAGAATTCTGAGATATTTACAGGAGACATTGTACTATGGTGTCTTTTATTCGAGGAGTGCTATAGTTTCACTTTCTGGTTATACAAATTCTGATTGGGCAGGTGACAGTTTTGATTGACGGTCAACTGCTGGTTATATATTTCAACTTGGTTCAGGTCCTATTTCTTGGTCCAGCAAGAAGGTGAAGACTCTTTCTTTATATTCGTGTGAAGCAGAGTATAGAGCAACCAAAGAAGCAGCTAAATAAGCAGTTTGGTTACGACATGTTCTCACTGATCTTGGTCTGGTTTTGAAATTGTCCACTGTGTTGAAATGTGACAATAAATGTGCAATTCAACTTGCTTATAATCTGGTATATCACTCCAAGACAAAGCATCTTGAACTTGAAACCATAATAGATATCTTGAATTTAACATAAATCTTACAACATATCATAATAAATAAGAATAGAAAGATAACAAGGAAAAGAATACACCAGATATACGTGGTTCACCCAATTGGGCTACGTCCACAGGAATGTTGTTTTCTATTATCTCTAGAAATATCTTTCAATCTTACAAAGAGAGCAACTACAAATAACCCCAATACAATATATCAGAGAGCTTGTGAGCACAATAGAATATGTTGTGATAGTATGATGGATGATGTGATGTGACTCCCTTGACCCTATTATATACCAAGAGATGTGGAGGAATACTCTCACATATTGCATGTGGGATAATATAATTCTCCATAATAACACCTCTTTATATAACAATGGATATCAAGAGTATAATTTACCATAATGAATATGGGATATAATGTATTAACTTTTTACATAAGATTGTGGATAACTTTCGACATAATACAAAGACATTATTACATTTCAAGGAATATAATATATTCCAACACTCCCCCTTAATAATGGCTGGGAAAAAATCCCACACTAACACTAAGGAAGGAAGGAGTCATTACTGCTCCCCCTTGATGGCAACTTCCCTCATCCCAAGCAAGGAACGAAGATGCACATGCTTTGCTGCTGTTAAGGATTTGGTGAAGATATCGGTTGCATGCTGCTTGGTAGGAAAATACTTAAGAGAGAATAACATCTGTGACGAGACCTCGAATATAATGAGCATCAAGGTCGAGATGCTTTGTCTTGGAATGATATACTGGATTACAAGCAAGCTTAATTACACTCTGATTGTCACATTTCAACATAATGGACGATTTCGGAACTAGACCAAGCTCAGTGAGAACATGCCGTAATGAAACTGCTTCTTTGGTTGCTCTATACTTTGCTTCACACGAATATACAGAAAGAGTCTTCACCTTCTTGCTGGGCCAAGAAATCAGACTTAAACCAAGTTGAAATATATAACCAGCAATTGACTGTCGATCAGAACTGTCACCTGCCCAATCAAAATCTATATATCCAGAAAGTGAAACTGTAGCACTCCTCGAATAAAAGACACCATAGTACAATGTCCCCTGTAAATATCTCAGAATTCTCTTGGTTGATTGCCAATGACTTTCATGAAATTGCTGCATGAAACGAGAAACTATACTGACAGAAAAAGAGAGATCTGGTTTGCAGTGAGTTAAATATATAAAACTTATCATGAGTTGACAATAAAGAGTAGCATCAACAAGAGGAGTGGTACACTCAACAATTAACTTTACACTGGACTGAAATGGCGTAGGAGGAGGTTTACAATCACTCATATGGAAATGAGCCAATAATTTTGTAGCATACTTTGACTGAGAGAGAAAAATACCATCTGCCATATGCCAAATCTGGACCCAAGAAATAGTGCAATATACCGAGATCAGTCATTTCAAACTGTTTTTGAAGATCACTTTTCATACTTTGAATTAATACAAGATTGATGCCAGTGATGATAAGATCATCCACATATAACACAATAATGAGGATATTATCACCAAAGTTATTAACATATAGGTTTGGATCAGATATACAACGCTTAAAACTATTGTTCAAAAAATATGCATCAATTTTATCATCCCAAGCCTTAGGTGCTTGTTTGAGACCATATAAATACTTGTGTAACTTGCATACTAAAATTGATGATTCAACATTAATAAAACCAAGAGGCCGTTTCATATAAATGTCTTCATTAAGATCACCATTTGAAAAAGCACTTTTAACCTCCATTTGGTGTATTTCCCATTTATAATATGTAGCAAGAGATAAGATGGTTCTTATTGTATTCATTTTAGCAACATGAGCAAAAGTTTCATTATAATCAATACTTTCAAGTTGATTAAAACCTTTTGCAATTAATCTAGCTTTATATTTTTCAATCTGTCCTTCTGTAGTTAACTTAGTTTTATAAACCCATTTGCAACCAACTAAATTCTTTCCTGACGGAAGAGGAACAAGAGACCAAGTCTTGTTCTTCATAAGAGATTCATACTCAGCAGACATAGCTTGTTCCCAATGAGGTTTACCCTTAGCTTGAGCATAAGAAGTAGGATCATTTGTGGCCAAAACTTTGGTCATAAGAGCAAAGTTAGATCTAGTTCTACGAGTATTGATAGGATTACCGATCTCACTACCTGCAGATTCAAGAGTTTTCTGGGCCCAAACATGAAGGTTAGAAGGAACATAAGTCACTTCAGGAGCTTCGAGACATTCAGGTGGAACAATTGAAGAAGAGGGTGAACTAAGATCAACAACATGCACAAAACTGGAAGGAGTAACAGATATAGGAATAACATGAGACAATGGAATATTTAGGGTAACATGAGCTTCTTGATCTCTTTGCATTAGGGTTTATGTTCTTATTCATCATGTTTACAAGGTTTGTCTTATTCTTGTTTATGTCTCTAATCTTATTTGTGTGGAAGATGTTTTGACATTTTCAGGGGCATGGATCTCTAGTATGGTAATGGTGACATCAAGAAATGAACCTATGCTTAGGACTTAGTTGCTCGATAGCTATATTTTCCTATCTGTAAGTGATATCATTGTTTTATTTGATCAATTTTTTTGCTCAATATTCTAAAATGGTCCCACTCTTCTAATAATGATAAGGATGCTTCTATATGTGTTATCTTGTGATCATTATTTGATTTATTTAATGTTATTGTTTTTATAAGCAATATCTTTATGATCATTATAAGATCTTGCTATTAATTTCTTGATTAAAGTCAATTATTTGAATCTATGTGATATCATATTTTGGGCTTGTCATAAGTTCTTTAATTGGGGTATAGTTTCTTCATTCATGTATTGGAGAGATTGTATATAGTTCTTGTGTTGTTTGTCTCTAACATTCCTATATGGAAGCATTGACATGTGTTTATTCTCTCCAACATTCCTATATGGAAGCATTGACATTTATAGGGCATTTCATTTCTTTCATATTTACATGATGTTAACAAGAAATGAACTCATGATTATGGCCATTAGTGACTTGTCATTTTATAATTTATAAGTGATATCATGGGTTGATCATAATTTTCTTTATGTTGATCATGTTAAACATTTTGATCTATTTTCATATATATCATGTCATGTTTATTTCGATCATCTTTTACTCAATATTTATATGGATTTGAGCAATCCCATAATCTTGAAATATTTGTCATGAGCACCATGTTCTTGTTGCATTGATATTTCTATTCTTATGATTGCAGAGGTTGTCTTGTTCCTACTTGTCTCTAACGTTCCTATATGGAAGCATTGACATTTTTAAGGAATTCATCTCTTGCATATTAACATGATGTTAACAAGAAATGAACCTATGCTTAATATTAGTTGCATGATGACTATATTTTTTCATATATTTAAGTGATATATTGGTTCATTATTCTATATCGGTATCTATTATGCTCACTCTATTTATGCTCCTCTATTTATTATATCATGTCATGTATTTTTTTTGATAATATTTTGCTAAAACTTTATGTGGTCTTGCATAGAAGTGATAGCATATAAGAAATTCCTATTATTTATATGTTCTTGAGCAATGTCATTTTATCATCTCTTATTGTTCTTTTTGGGCTTGTCATGTTTATAATATGCTTTACTCTTGGAAGTTCTTTTGTGCATATTAGTTATCTATGTTGTGAGATAGCTTGCTTCTGTTATTCCTTCCTTGTTTAAGCATATGATGGTCGCGTATCTCTGGTTTTTTAGCATTGTTCCTTTTTCAACTTATCCTTGATTGCAACAAATATGGTTGATGTTAAGAAGGAATGTAAGGTTGTATTTTTATAATATTATATCACCATATTCCAGTAATTTTGTATGATGGACATCCATCTTCTAATGTTCATGCATATTTCAACTGGGTTGTGAAGACTGTCTGCTTGGCTCATGTTTTGATGGATAGACCATTCGGGTCTTGTATTCACAATGTAATATTCAGTAAGAGCTCTGAAGACTGTTTCAATGTATGGATCTGGGGTTCTTGTATTTGTCATGCGGTCTATTGCAGAGTTCTTTAATCTATCAGTTGAGTTACAGGTTGTGATGAGTTCGCAGCCACATGTTCTGTTGTATTGGACATACCCTGTTGTGTTGTGCAAACATTCATCATACAACTTGGTTCGGATGCAGTTTCATGAGAAGCAGATGTTGTATTCACCAAGTCCATGAGGCGAAGTGTGTTTTTTATTCGCACTGTGAGGCACCTGCAACAATCACTTAATGGAAATATGCGAAATAACAGAAATGACAGAACCCAGAATCACTTTATATTGATCACGGGCCACTTCGAGGGGGCAACCTCCTTTGAGCAAGCTCAATACAAATAACTTCACGGTGCCTTCATAGGTCTCAACACACACTTATATACTAATTCTAGGCGCCAATACCATGGGTCGAAACCATGGGCCGTTACAAACTATGGATCAACAATACTACGGGCGACTTACAAAGCATATGCGCCAACAACAATAACACAAACTATTGATCAACAAATACTACGGGACGACTTACAAAGCATATGCGTCCAATAACAACATACTAACAAAGTAAAGACATGGGTTCCTAACATCCCCTCCCCCTTGAAAAAAAAGCTTTGTCCTCAAAGCTTTAGATGTGGAAATTGTTGTTGAATCTGAAGGAGTGGTTCCCATGTAGCATCCTCTGGTTGCATGCCGTGCCACTGAATTAATACCTCTGTGATAGAGCGAGAGCGAAGCTGACGCGTGCGCTGATTGAGGATGGCCTCTGGCTCCAAAAGGATGGATCCTTCATTATCCAGTTCGGGTAAAATCGTTTGGCCGCTGATGTTGGTGCCAAGAACTTTCTTCAGACAAGAGACATGAAAGACTGGATGAATGCGGGAAGAAGGAGGAAGTTCCAATTTATAAGCGATGGACCCAATCTTCTGAAGAATCCGATATGGCCCATAGAACTTTGGAGCGAGCTTATGACGTCCTTTGAGTTTCAAGGAGGATTGTTTGTACGGCTGGAGACGAAGAAAAACCATATCGCCGACTTGAAAGGTGCGCTCTGAACGGTGCTGATTAGCTTGTTGCTTCATGCGATTCCTTGCCATGTGAAGATTGTCCCGCAAAATGCAAAGAATCTGATCTCGGTTGCGAAGGACCCTGTCAACTTCCTGAACTGGTGAACTGGTGGGGGTGTATGGAAGAAGAGCTGGAGGTGCCTGACCATAGACTGCTTCATATGGGGTCATTTTGGAGGTAGTGTGGTAAGAGGTATTGTACCACCATTCAGCGAGAGGCAGCCACTTTGCCCACTGATGTTGTTGTTCCGAGGTGAAGCAACGAAGATAAGTTTCCAAGCATTTATTAACAATTTCAGTCTGACCATCTGTTTGTGGGTGATACCCTGAACTCATCTTCAGTTTGGTGCCAGTGTGGCGAAATAATTCTATCCAAAAATGACTAGTGAAAGTCGCATCACGATCCGAGACAATGGAAGAAGGGATGCCATGAAGACGAAAGATCTGGTCCATAAAAATTTGAGCGACGGAGGAGGCTGTATAGGGATGGCTGAGAGCACAAAAATGACTATATTTGGAGAGACGATCAACCACAACGAGAATCACTGTCTTTCCGCTAGATTTAGGGAGCCCTTCGATGAAATCCATATAAATATCTGTCCAAATCCGTGTAGGTATGGGAAAGGGTTCAAGCAATCCTGGAAGGAGTGTTGTTTCACCCTTATTGCGTTGGCAGGTATCACATTCGGCCACCATCTGTTGAATTGTCCTTTTCATGCCCTGCCAAAAGAAGTTACGCCGTGCTCGTTCATATGTTTTGAGGAACCCAGAGTGCTCGGCTGATGGAGAAGCATGGAGTTCATAGAAGATAGCCTGTTGAAGATCTGTGCTCTGGGGAAGCACCAGACGACCCTTGTATCGCATAGAAGCACCATCCCAAGAGTAATGTGGGACCGCAGAAGGATTTTTGGTCAAGCGCTGGATGATCTGAGATAAGGAAGAGTCATTGACATAACCCTGTTGAACAGATTGCAACCAATTTGGAACAGGCATAGAAATAGCTGAAAGAGAACCTTGGACATCAAATGTACGAGAAAGAGCATCTGCCACAATATTGTCTTTACCCTTCTTGTAAGTGATCTCATAGTCATAACCCATGAGTTTGCTAACCCATTTCTGTTGTGCCGGGGAGGAGACACGCTGGTCCAAGAAATATTTCAAACTCTGGTGATCAGTCTTGATGCAGAAATGATTCCCTAATAGGTATGGACGCCACTTCTGTACTGCATGCAAAATAGCCATCATTTCCTTCTCATAGGTAGAGGAAGCTAAATTCTTACCTGAAAGGGCTTTGCTGGTGAATGCAATGGGGTGTTCATCTTGAAGGAGAACAGCACCAAGTCCATTGCCGCAAGCATCACTCTCAATAGTGAAGGGCTTGGAAAAATCGGGCATAGCTAGCACAGGTGTAGTACACATAGCTTGTTTTAGTTTGTCAAATGCACACTGAGCAGCAGGTGTCCATGTAAAAGCATCTTTTTTCAATAGGGCAGTTAATGGAGCTGCAATCTTCCCATAATCCTTGACAAACTTGCGGTAGTAGCCAGTCAACCCCAAAAAACCACGAAGGCTCTTGAGTGTTTGAGGATGTGGCCAATTGTTCATGGCATCGATTTTGGCAGGATCCACGCGAACCCCTTGTGCTGAGATAATGTGCCCGAGATACTCAACTTCCTTTTGTCCAAAAACACATTTAGACTGCTTGGCATGGAGATGATGGTCAGAGAAAAGTTGCATGACAAGATCCAGATGCTGGAGATGTTCATCCCATGTTTTACTGTAGATGAGGATATCATCAAAGAATACCAGAATGAATTTCCGCAAGTAGGGTCGAAATATTTTATTCATTAAGGCCTGGAATGTGGAAGGAGCATTAGTGAGGCCAAAGGGCATGACCAAAAACTCATAATGGCCATCATGTGTGCGGAAAGCTGTTTTAGGAATATCCTCCTCATGAACCCGAATTTGATGATACCCAGAACGAAGATCCAACTTGGAGAAAAAGTGAGCCCCATGAAGCTCATCAACAACAGGAATTGGAAACTTATCCTTGATGGTGAGGTGATTAAGTGCTCGAAAGTCAATGCAGAGGCGCCATGACCCATCTTTTTTGCGGACAAGAATAACTGGAGAAGAAAAGGAACTAGTGCTTGGGCGAATAATACCTTGCTTCAATAAATCCCGCACGAGCATTTCAATCTCTGTTTTTTGGTGAAATGGGTAGCGATTGGGTCTGATGTTGGGAGGAACGCTGCCAGGAAGGAGCTGAATACGATGGTCTTCCGGCCTGGAAGGTGGTAATCCCACTGGTTCAGCAAAGACACCTGTATATCGATTCAGAATTTGTTGTAGATCCAAAGGAGTAGTGGAGACCGCGGATGGTTGCATCTGGATGGAACTGATCTGAGCGATGACACCATGTGAACTCTTCTTGAGGAGTTTCTCCATACGATGTGAACTGATGATGCTGAGAGAACCTGGTTGTAATCCTGTCAATGTGTGTTTGTGTCCATTGAGGGAAAACTGCATCCAAAGTTCGGCAAAATCCCATAAGATAGGGCCGAGTGTGCGTAGCCATTGAGCACCCAAAACCACATCACATCCGCCTAAGGGCAAGGCAAACATGTCAGAGCACAGGATATAATCTCCCATAGAGATATGCACATTTCGACACTTCCCTTTGCAAGGTAAGGTGCCCCCATTGGCAATCATGACTTCAAAGTTGGAGCAAGGATGGATAAAACAATCAGCTTGTTTGGCGATCCGAGGGTCAATGAAATTATGAGTGCTACCAGAATCAATGAGGATTGTAAGAGGAAGCTTCTTGAAGTAACCCCCGACCCGCATTGTTTGGGGGGTGGTGATTCCCGCTAAAGCATGGAGAGATATCTCTGGCTGGTCATCCTGAGACGGAGGGTCAATAGGCGGTTCCTGAATGTCGACCGGAGCATCCAGTGTTTCTGGATCTTCGTCACCCATTTCAGAGGCAGGCGGAGACTCCACATCCAGGAGATAGAGCTTTTGCTGAACACATCGATGTCCCCGAGTGAATTTCTCATCACAATTATAGCAAAGCCCCTTTTCTCTGTGTGCTTGCATCTCTGCTTCAGACAAACGCTTGATAGGAGTCGGTCGAGGAGCTTGCGGTATAGGTGGTCGCTGAGAACCCATATTTCTGAAGGGAACAAAAGTGGGCTTGGAGCGTTGCTGGGTTGCAATCTTGTCTTCTGCCAACTTAGCCAACCCGAGTGCTTCCATCATTGTGTTGGGACATAACATTTTGACCTCAGAGCGAATGGCATCCTTTAGACCACTGATAAAACAACTCCGGTAAAATTCATCAGTCAATCCTTCGGTGTGGTTGGATAGATTCTCAAATTCGGTTTGATACTCTCTCATAGTGCCAGTTTGGCGAAGTTTAGTGAGGGCTCCTGTGAAGTCATCAAAAGCACTAGGACCAAATCGTTGCAAAAGGAGCTGACAAAAGTCTGGCCAGTTGGGCTCTGGATGAGCCTTGATGTACCAACGGTACCATTGAAGAGCTTCCTGTTCCAAATGAAAGGATGCCAACGGAACTTTGTTGACATCAAAAGTATTATGCAGACTGAAATATTGTTCTGCACGATAGATCCATCCAGTTGGATTGGTACCATTGAAGCGAGGAAAATCAATCTTCGGACCACGGAAATTGCTGGAAGAAGAGAACCCATTGTCTACTGAAGACTCGGACTGCCATTTGTTGTTCATAGCTGAATGTTCAAGATGGAGACCGAGAAATTTTTCATCAAGATCCTGGAGTTTGGCTTGGATGGCTGCAAGTGCTTCCTCCATGGTTTTTGCTCTTGCACGGGTGACAACCATAACCGGGATTTTTATTTTTATTTTTTTTTATTTTTATTTTATGTATTTATTTTATTTATTTTTTATTTTTATTTTATTTATTTATTTATTTTTTTTTTTTTTTTTTTTATTGGGTAGGAAAACAAAAACAGGAACTACTTCAGTAAGGGAAAATTTGGATTTGGGAAAAAATCAGAATGGTAATTGGGGTTTGCCTAGGTTTTGGACACTGTTGGATGGACAGGGAGGCAAAAATGAGGATTTCAGAAGTGGGGTGAAAGAATGGGAAAATTGGGCAGAGGGGAACAAGAAGCAGAATTCAGAAGGGAACTCTGTGGTAAAATTTGAGGGTGATTGGGTGAAATCTGAGGAAGTTATGACAAACCCTAAAAATAGACAAATGTGGGATTTTGGGCTGTAGGAAGGGGAACTGAGGATAGGGTCCTCAGGGATGAAATATGCAGAATGGCATGACAGGGGTTCCCTGAAAATTTCAAGGGAAACAGAGGTAAAACAAGGGAGATATGGAGAAAAAACTGTTTTTTTTAATTTTTTTTTTTCAGACTGGAGCGGCTACGGCTCTGTGTTTTTTTTTTTTTACAGACTGGAGCGGCTACGGCTCAGAAGGAATCTGGAACAACGCCGATCGGCTGGATCTGGAACGGCTTGCAAAATGGATCTGAAACGGCGCAGCAGTGATCGACAATAGTTCAACTGAAAGTAGATATGGACCCCAGGTATGTGCGGCTTCCTAACAGTTCAAGGTTTTCACTCGGCCACCAATGCTGTCTGACGGCTTGCGTATTGGGGCAGTACCCTTCACTCCACGGCTCAGGTAAAACTGATAACCGCTTTGCCACAAACGACAACTCTTGGTTTACCTCACGGGTGGGAACTAGTCAATCAGGTAGGGGTCGTTGCCCTTTTCGCTGGCAGGTCCTCTCAATGGGCCAGCTATTTCGGGGTTCCTGTGGTAATCCTCACAATGAGTTTTAGGGCTTATGCCCAAGTACTTCCCACAGTTAAGCGGATAGGGATTATTTCCAAATCCGAACCTGCAACAGATGCGAAAAAAAAAAATTTGGCAGAAATTTCACCCAGCGAGCCCAAGAAAGTGCTCTGATACCAGATGTGAGGCACCTGCAACAATCACTTAATGGAAATATGCGAAATAGCAGAAATGACAGAACTCAGAATCACTTTATATTGATCACGGGCCACTTCGAGGGGGCAACCTCCTTTGAGCAAGCTCAATACAAATAACTTCACGGTGCCTTCATAGGTCTCAACACACACTTATATACTAATTCTAGGCGCCAATACTATGGGTCGAAACCATGGGCCGTTACAAACTATGGATCAACAATACTACGGGCGACTTACAAAGCATATGCGCCAACAACAATAACACAAACTATTGATCAACAAATACTACAGGACGACTTACAAAGCATATGCATCCAATAACAACATATTAACAAAGTAAAGACATGGGTTCCTAACACGCACCTTATGGAGCATTCTGGAAGTTTTCATCAAGGGGGATGTTGGTGTGTTTCTACCTTCCTTCCATTTGTATTTGTTGGTTGCAGCACTATTCTAGATGTTTTCTAATGTAGACCCAAGTACTTCGCGGTACAAAATACCAACAAAACCCCTATTCATCGGCCCTTTCGGCAACAGACTGCAAGCAGCCTGAGGTCTCACCCGAGGCGAAGTTGAAGGGGGTGGTTGCAGAAGCAGGTTTCCACAACCTTGTGATGCGAGTGATTCAGTTGCTTAATGTGCAACGTGGTGACAGACTATGCAGTTGCATTTGGTGATCGTGCGGAGTCTCCTACTCCGTGTCAAGTATTTTCAGGAACAAGGATATTGGCACCCTCAGTGTGGCCCCCAAGCCGCGCAACGGGTTTGTGAGCTTTGATACTGCGATTCAATCCTTAACAATTAACTGTGTAGTTATCTCATCGATCCATTCATTCGATACTTATAGGTGCTTTACTGTTTAATATTCCTCCCTACATGAACTACTTAGCATCTTATTCCATCCTTTCCATGGCGAATACAGATCAAAGTAAACATATAACAAGCAATAATAACTTCATGCATGCACTGTAAGTAAATTAGATCACAAATTAATGGCAATCATACACAGCAATCACATAACACAATAGTTTAACGTGGTTCACCCCCCCGGATGGGAAGCTACGTCCAAAAGAACTGTTGTTTATTTATCTTGGAAAGGGTACAATAGTTCTTCGTCTGTGCACTCAGCTGCAGACGCTCTTCTCTTTCTCTCTCAAAATTAGGTCTCTGCGCACTCAGCTGCAGAGCCTTTACAATGATTCTTTCTAACAAACCTCACAATATTCAATAATACTCGACAAAATGAAGACTTAACATTAACCCTTTCCCTTTACAAAATTGCCTTATTTATAGATCAAGACCCGTAGGTCATGTCTTTTACATCTTGAAGGCAGAACCCTTAGGTTTACAAAAAATGTCATGATTTTCCCAAAACTGGACTACTGATATCTGGCAGCGGATCTTCTGTTATATGCACGCCAACATGTTGCCTCCACCGAGCTATTCCTTCCTTTCCGGCCTTAGATGACTGGTTGGAGTAGTAGTAGTCTTCTGCCTGTTGTGATCAGTCACCTACCTTGGATCTGCACCTACCCACTGCTTGATAGTTATCGATGATCATTGCCAAAATTAGGTCTTCTGTGACCTAACCAAAATAACTGTCTTTATCCGTCCATGCTCTGCTTAGCTGGATCTTCGTTGAAATGGCACATCGCGACGCTTTACTCCTCGCAGCACTGACCTCACAGCTCCTCCGATACTATGTTGTGCGCAACTTCGCATCATACCAAAACTTATCCCAAAATTGTTCAAAGTTAACTGCGCTTATCTCCGCAGTTCTCAAAATTCCTTATGTTAAAAAATGCCCCATCTAGGCCAGGCCCAACAGGCCCCTAACACTTACATGTGGCTCGCCCCCGAGCCACTTGGAACTTCTTGAATGTTTTCCGTTGCCTGTGGGCTGATCTTCGCAGCGAACTCGTTGAATCTTTCCATCAACTTTTCAACCGCAGCCTTCGTATCTTGTTCAATTTGCCCAATTGTTTCTACCATTTCAAGTGTTATCTCTTGGCCGATTTGGCCTTCCACTTGTTCTTGATTCTGGTTCAGTTCCTTTAACGTTTCTTCGATCTCCTGTGAGATCGTGCCGACGTCTTCTAATAATGGCTGCGACTTATCGCCCATTTCTGTTTCCTTCTCCCGCAATGCTTTAACTTCCTTCTTGAGGTTATTGATTTCCCTGTATTTTAGGAGTTTCTTTCTTGCTGGCAGTGCCTTAACCTCCTCACTCATCTTTTCTAGTTATTCTTGTTTTTACTTCACTTCCTTCTTTACTTGCTGTAATTGTTGATCTTCTTCAAGGGCACTAAATGCCTTCAATGCTGCTTTCAGTAGACTCTGGCACTTAGTGACTTCGATAGCAATATTCTGCTCTGCGGTCTTCACTACTCCCTGTCTTCACTGTTGTTTGTCTGGTGGAGTTTGTGGATTGAGCTGTGCTTTCAGGGTAGCAATTTCAGACTCATGGAGAATCTCCATGTCTTCCTTCTCATTCTTAAGACTATTAACCAGATCTCCAATATTTATAATATTATCTTCTGGTTCTATTTGTACTTCAAAGTCATCAATGTTTTCTACAATCGCAGTGATCGTTGTCTCCAATATTAGCCGACGATTATTCTCGTCCTGCAGTAGCATGACTCTCCGCAAGCTCTGCTTTATTGCATCTGTGGTTCTTTCATGCATTTCTTCAGCAACTTGCATCTACAAGTAATGGAGTCCTGGCAATGGTATGCTTGCAAGATCAAGCTCCACGCGCTCTACATTCTCTGTATTTAGCATTTCTTGATCTTGTAATGGTAACCTGATAGATAGTGGCTGCAAATGGACAATGCGGGACCTTGTGGGAACTGACATTTGCTGCTACGAAGTCCCCACGGACCCTTTTTCAGCTATTGACTCATGGTGTAATGGTAATATTCTGCTGACTTCATCAAATTTTTGGGATAAACCCTGTAGTGTAGTGAGGTTCTGATTTAGGCTGTCTTGAATTGCCTTTTCCTTCTTCTCTTTGTCTGTCGAAAGTTCCTCCATTTGTTCAGTTACCCTCGCAACAATCATTAAATAATCATTGATCCAGGAGGATCCAAGAAGGCAAAATTTTGAATTCCTCCAATCTCAGCAAAACTAGCACCAAATCGAAGGGCTCATTGAGACGATTCCAGCGGCGTTCGTTTCACCTCAAACGGACTCCGTATGAGAAAGTTATCGCGTTCTGTTGTATTGATGAAACAGGCAAATTTGGCAAAATGGGGTGCCACGTGGCACCACTGACATGGTGACACGTGGCAGCATAGACCTGTCACAAGGTGACACGTGGCAGTATGATCCAAGCTGGCATATGGTGACTGGACGTACGGATGGTGATGTGGCAATACGGACAGTGACTTGGCGGTTGACTGGGCGTGAGGTGGACCAATCCTAGGCCGCCACATGGCAGCATGGGATTGGCCAATATACCTAAGGCAAAAAATTATGGCCTCCATGAGGTTTGACCCTGTGACCTCTCTCATATAAGCGCTCCGCCTTCACCACTTGGGCTACATATCTTTATAGGTATGTTTGTTAAGGTTTGTTTATTTAAGTGTGGAAACGTTGGCAATGGAGCAAAAAGGGGTCGGGGCTTGGTTTTCAATGCACGGGAGTTGGTTACAACTCCAACCCACAACCCACGTGATATGGTTATACATTTATGACATGGTCACATGTTTTTTAAAACAAACTTTCAAATGGATTGGAGCGCCACCCCATCCACGTTACACGCCACCCTTGCATAACAAACTTTGGGTTAAGACAAAAAGTGGGTTTGTTGGAGCGCACCTCATATGGCATAACAAACTTTGTTATGGCTTTACCACATGTGTTTTTAAAACAAAACTTTGTTTATGGTGTAAAGTGGGTATAAACAAAAGTTTATTTGTTTGGGTTTAAACTAGTTTATATCTATGGTTAGTATAGTTCCACAACTTACTAACCATATGACTTAAACACAAGAAACCAAAACAAACATGGAGTTGTAACCTTATGCTTATTTAGGCAACATTCTTGTAACTTGAGAAACCATGAGGATCATGTGAGAGGAGTCCATACAAGCTATATAAACCCATTCATTTTCCATTTCCCACTCATGCTTTGGAGTAGAGACTTTGTAGCTAAAGGAGAGAAGAGAGATTGTGTAGCTCTGCAGGAGGAAGGTACGAGTGTTTATACTCGTTTTACACCGTCTTCAGGCTTCGGAGTTGCTGGAAGCAGTCTTGTTGTGTTTTGGGCAGTGGTTCTCTTCCTGGCCATTGTCGCCAAGGTATCATTGTATCATTGCCATGTATTTTGCCTTTATGCTAAGATTATAGATCGGCCCTCCTATTGAGAAGCAGGCCCGGAGACGTAGTCCATCCTGGACGAACTCCGTTATCAACTTGTTGTCTTTATGTGTGTATTGTCTATGCTGTTTGGTTCTCTTCTTATGGATTTGTGAGCTTCATTCATGCTCTTTATGCAATTCATGTTAACGTCATAGAGTAGCAAAGATCTTGTTTTCGGATCAATCATCTTCTCGGAGCACTGTGTCTAATTGGTCTTTGTTTGCTTTCTGCTTTTTCTTTGGTTCCTTGCGTCCTGAAGGACTTCCAACATCCTTCCTTTTGGATGACTCTTTATCTTCTACGATGGGACATGGGATAGGGTTATCCTCGCCAAAATCACTTTTGATATCCACGACCTCAACTCAGAATTCAGCTGGCATTCCTTCATTAAGTTCTCAATATCTTCCTCATACATATTGTAGTTTCGTAGGTACCAATCAACATTCTTTGTCTGCGCTTTAGGTGAAATGGAGATGCATTTCATCGCAGCGTAAAAATTTATAATGCGGATATATTTGCTTGTTATCTGCTTTGGTATGCGAGGTGTGATCATGATGGCCCCACGTAGTTGGTCATAATATGTGTAAAAGACCATCGCTGTCTCGTGCTGTCGCTTTGGATTCAAGTTCGCCCATAGATTCTGAAATCTAGCGCCTCTGTAGTCCGAAGTGTTTGTGACCACTCGGACATATTGCTTTGGTTCCCTCCATGCTAGGAAGCCGATCAATACGATGAGACAGGTGAAGTGGAAGTTTCCACCATTGATTTGTGTCTCATTCAGTTCTTCAAGGAACTCATTTAATAGGAATTGGGACCAGTTGAATTCTTGTCCCTCGGTAGCTGCAGCGCCAAGTAGTACTGTGCTTGCGTTTACTTCTAATGGTCTGCACTTCCTTAAGATTTTGCCCGCTAAAAGCTGCGTGACAAACCTTATTGCATCATCCTTTATGTCATCTATCTGGAAGCCTCGCTTCCCTTTGACCACAGATTGTGTTTGCTTCATTAATGCTGCTACCTCTTTATCCTTTGTCTTTCCCTGGAAGAACTTCCTTGGGTCTTCTCCCCTTTTGCTTAATCCAGTTATACGGTGGATTAAGTCAATTGTCAGGTCGATATTCTGGTCTAGCCATAAATATCCCTGGTGGATGCGAGCCATAAGAGTTCACACTACCGCGTTGAGCTCGGGTGATCTGTCGAAATGTGGAAGCCTTAGTAGGTTGAGCAGCCTAGACTTTGGCTACTCCTGACAACCAGCTCTCGGCGACCAAGGTGAGGTCACCCTTTGCATTCTTCTTCCAGCACATGTATTTATCGGGCTAGAACTGTGGGAACTTTGGTTCAGTTGGCTTCTCTTTCTGCATTGCTAGCAGATCATAGTCCTCCCATTTGCATTCTGGAATCTTTCCTAACAGATTTTTGTCCACCTCTACATGCTTCAATATTGGTGAGAGTGGTATCTCATACTTTGGACTCTTCAGCAGTATAATGGCCGGTGCATCCACTGCACGCGGCGATATGTAGTCTGGAGTCATAGTTAATGGTATTTCTTTATCGGCAAGGGGCTTTTTTTGCCCTACCGAACTTGTCTGCGGTAGTTTTGATCTAGGCGTTGTTGGATTTTTCCCTTTGTCTTGCATTGAGGGCCTGTGTCTTGGTGATCTCCTTGGACCTTGTTCTGATTCCATGACGACTTTCTTGTTTGGGGTTCTCATTAACTCATCAATACCTCCATGTTGGAACAACTTCGCAGTCTCTTCGACCGTGAACTCTTTATCAATACAAAACCTCTGTGTCATTCACCTGCACACTTAGTCGGTTACCCAGTGGATAACTTATAGTCTAAGACTCAGGAAACAGTAATTGTAAGAATTTCTAAGTGCTTTGGTAACGCCTGCGGTTCTAAGTGCTACATTATATATAGCCGTGGCTAATCCATCTCTGCGCCCCTTAACGGTTAAATAAGCATTATATGTAATATCCGTTAGCTAAATCTGGCAGATTCTTGGGTCATTTCTGTCATTAAGTTGTTCATAACGGCTATCTGTTCTTTAAATGCTCGAATGGTTGGTCAGAAAGCTACTGTATAATGACTATATTCCCAACTAACATTTCAACAACTATTTTCTAGATTCTTGCATCGAACTGCGCGGCATATAGTTTCTTTTCTTTCCAGTTGTTGCTTTTTGAATGTTGAAACATTGCATTGTTTCTTTTTTTTTTTGCGGTGTGCTGTATAGATCTATTTCTATTAGTCTATGTACAGACTCTTACACAATTTCTAGTGCCGAATTCTGACTTTATTTGGCACCTAGAAACTTTTCCTTCTGTATGGTTATATTGGATGCTATGGAGTAGAACTATCGCAGTAAAGCTTTAGTCTGCTTCCATTTATCAAACTGGGTAGTGTATCACCGGCTAAAGTAGCTAACTGGACTGCGCCACCATTAGTAACATCTATTACAGTATATGGTCCAAGCCAATGCATTTTAAATTTTCCAGGAAACTTCATGAATTTACTATCATACAATAGGACTAGATCACCTACCTGAAAAGACTTATTCTTGATGTGGCGATCGTGCCATGCTTTTTCTCGGTCTTTCTGCACTTGCTGGTGGAATCCTGTGATGAAGCGTTCTTCTTCCAATCCAACCAAGTGTGATAGCCTTTCTTCTAGTGCTACGCGGTTTTCCATCCTTGTAAATGCAGCTATTCTCAAGCTGGGTATAATGTACTCCATTGGCATTATTGCTTCTTGTCCGTAAGCCAATCTAAAAGGTGTATGTCTAGTTAATTTCTTGCATGTTGTTATGTACACCCATAATATAGATGGAATGCACAGGTCCCAGTCATTGTGGTTTACATTGCATACCTTGGTTAGCGTATTCTCAAGTACTTTATTAAATGCTTCTACAGTGCCATTCGCTTGTGGGTGATAAGGCGTACTACGCTGATGATGGATGTAGAAATCTTCAGTTAAAGCTTCAATAATTCTGTTTAGAAAATGGGTGCCTTAATCACTCATCAAAATTTTTGGGCATCCAAATCGTGTAAGGATGTTATCAAAAATAAATTGCGCGGCTGTAGCTGCGCTACAGTCTTTGACTGCTTTTGCTTCTGCCCATCTGGTGAGGAGTCAGTTGCTGTAATAATGTACCTCGCACTAGTTCTTTTTCCTGGTGGGTTAATAGGTCCCACAAAATCAATTGCCAATTTCTTGAATGCCTGTAAGGTCAGCTGAGTGTTCAAAAACATTTCGTCTCTTCTTGACGGTTTCCCTGCCCTTTGATAGACATCGCAGTTCTGGCAATGTTCTTTGGAGTCCTTCTGAATTGTAGGCCACCATAGCCGTGCACGCAATATCTTCTGCACAGTAGCCCTTCCTGCATAATGACCTCCCGCGACTCCTGAATGTGCATCAACTAATATAAATGGCTTCTCATGTTCTAATACACATCTTCGCAGCACTTCATCAGGTCCTAACTTGTAGAGCTGTCCTATGATAATGGTGAAGTTTGCGGCTTGCACTATTAGTTGCTCCTTTGCTGCGTAGTGAATTCAGTAGGTGCGAACCCGGTAGTTAGAAGGTGAATGATATCCTGATAGTAATCATCGGAAACCTGTATAGCAAATAATTGCACATCGGGCAGATTGTCTTCTAGATTCATTGGTTCTTCTCCTGACTCGATCCTTGATAGATGATCAGGGCCTAGATTTGATCTGCCTAGTTTAACTATTATTTCAAAATCGTACTCTTGGAAGAGTAATAGCCATCTGCAAATTCGCCCCCCTAACACTGGCTTATTGACCAGGTATTTTAATGTAGAATGGTCAGTAAACATTGAGAAGTGCACACCAAGCAAATAGTGTCTAAATTTCTGTAGCGCATATACCATTGCAAGTCCTTCCCTTTCGGTAGTGGTATAGTTTTTCTCAGTAGATGACAACTTTTTGCTGGAAAATGCAATGGGATGATCAATTCCTCCTTTTCCTAGCTATGCAAGAATGATACCCAATGCTATTCATGAAGCATAAACATGTACGTGAAATGGATTTTCCCAGTCTGGAAAAACTAGGATCGGCGCGGTGACCATTTTCTCTTTCAATGTGTCGAATCCTTTCTCACAGTCCTCATTCCAAATGAATGGTGCATCCTTTTTCAAAAGCTTCTCCATTGCTGCTGTTATCTGTGCATAACCTTTTATGAATTTTCTGTAGTATCCGGTATGCCCTAGTGTAGTGCGCAATTGTTTAACTGAATTTGGTGTAGGCAAATTTACAATAACTGTTATCTTCGCTGGATCAACCATCAACCCTTGCTTACACACGATATGTCCCAGCAAAATCCCATATGGAACATAGAAAATACATTTCTTTAAATTCAATGAAATTGATGCTGTCTACATTTTTCTAACATCATTCTTAGGTTCGCGGCATGGTTCTTTAGTAACCGAAAAATGGTCCAATCATCAAAGTAAACTTCTAGAAACTTGTGGATGAAGTCTTTGAATGCTGCGATCACTACTCTTGAAAATATGGCTGGTATTCTTCAAGCCAAAAAGGCATCACTGTATACTGAAATTACCCCCATTCTGTTGCAAAAGTGGTTTTGTGCCTATCTGCTGGATCAATTTTTATCTGATGATATCTAGAAAATCCATCAGTGAAAGAGTATGCTTCATTCCCTCTAATGTTATCAAGTACTTCATCGGTAAAAGGTGTAGGAAATGGATCATGCATAGAGGCATCATTCAACTTTCTGAGATCAACACAGATTCTAATCTCACCCTTTGTTTTCTTGTCTTGGATAACCATTGGGCTTATCCATTCAGTTTCTTTGACTGGCTCAATAATTCATGCATCGAGTATCTTATCGAGTTCTGCGTTAACTCATTCCTTGTAGCGTGGATTCAGTCTATATGGCCTTTGTTTAATAGGTTTCCCTCCTGGTTTAAGAGGAATTCTCATCACTCCTAAGTCTCCCATGATACCTTTCATTTCTGTGAACTTTGTTGGGAATACTTCCTGATATTCCTGTAATATAGTTGCGATCTCTGCAACTGTGTCATCATCCCAGTAGTCTCATATTGCTGTGAACTTCGGCTCCTCAGGGGTGTCGATGTTCACTTTCTTTGTTTTAACCAGTCCACTCATATCTGGAATTTCTAGTGGATGTCCCCTCTACCTCGCGTATACCTTCTGATTCTTGTATTTTTATGTTGCGCGGGTTCTCCGTGTCGCTATCTTCAACTTCTTTAGCTATGTTGTAGCAGTCTAAAGCCTGCTCTATCTATTCTAACCAATCTGGTTGTAGACTCACAAGTACATTGTTTGTGTCAAAATTTTTTTCTAGTGTTATATTTTCCTCCTTGCGATGTGGGCTAAATATCTTTTGCTTGATCAGTTGCAGCGCATCATGTATAGTCGGAGATTCATCTTGAAAATTAAAATCCTTCTGGAAGGTTGCAGTAAGGACGGACCAATCCGCGGTTCCTGCGTGCATCTCCTCCTCTAGATACCACTTTTTTGGAATAGGATCCTCTAACGTATGCACAAAGAGATGTACCCATTCTGTCTGCGGTCTTTCCTTCCAAGCTTATACACAAGCTACAATATGATCTCCTGGATCCCTCTAGCCATTATATTTCTCAAATGGTAGCATGACCTTATCAGCAAATCTAATCTATAGTTTTATTCTGCACTGGTCCTAAGTTGTCATTGTCTTTTTATGTGTAGCCCACCATCTGGCAGGTGTTTCTCTAAGTGCCATGTATAATGCTGAGATGCAATGTTCATCTGCCGCTGCTGCAGTGTATTCTTTGATAAATGAATAGATGTTAGCTATACCATCATAAGTGGGGATTGGAATTATCTGCTTTCCAATCCAGCGGAGTGACTTTGTAATTGTCACGCATCTCTTGCCAGATACTTCATGCATTCTGTGTTGCCAGTTTTCTAATCCTGCATATGAGTCTGAGATGCAAGAACTATTGCAGCATCAGCTGAGCATTCCATCCGCAGTAGGATCAATATAATCTACAACATTTGTTGTCATTTGATAGATACGGTCAAGGTCTTGAGCTCTGTACTCTTCTTGAATAGGTTCAACATATCGCTCTCCCTGCGAAGGATCCAATGGTGCGATGACCCTTATGTTGTTGCCTTCAAATATCATTTTCATTGTCTTGATATTGATGGCAGCGGAGTTCGTCATTTCCCAATCGATGCCCAGCAGTGTTGGATAAGGATTGCTATCATCCACAATTTCAATTACTTCAAAGTTTGCATAACTTAGCACTCCATTAATGTCGACAATGGTATTGGTTAACCTTCCCAACGGTATAACTATGCCTTGATTAGCCATTCTTAACTGTATAGGTGACCACTATAACTTTGGTTTTCCCATCGCCTGCCATGTCTTCTTAGTTAAGACATTCACTTCAGATCCGAGATCAAGAATGATCTCGTCCATCTCATAGTCTCCTATCTGTGTAGTGAACTGCATTTCCCTGCCGATTCTTTTGGGACTTCTAATGTTATGTACTGCGCCATGTGCTATTCCTTTCTTACTGCATGATTCATACTGATTTATTAGGTTTTCAAATTCCATAAGAGTGTCCTTGTCAAGGATAATTTTAGGGGCGAAATTTAGCCCATGGGCTATTTTTCCATGTTTTTTTCCAAAAACAGATTCGTCAATTTGCATTTTTTGAAGCCCCATTTCGCCCAATTTTGATGGGGTAAACTTTTTTCACTCTAAAAATCGCCAAATTATTATATAAACTATATAAAATCCTTAGAAATTAAAATAATTTTAGAAAAATATCGCCAAATATTTTATTGTTGACATTTTAAGAATTAGTAAGATTCGCCAAGGTTTATACACTTTTAAATAAGTATGGGTCCTTAAAATTATCCCTGGTCCTTGTTTTTAAATAACTTGATGCAGCTTTGTAGAAATTGCGCAACAAAATTAGAGGTATCTGGTGCAATGCGCGTTTGATCATATGCCAGTGGCATGTCTTATATTTGTGGTTCTTGACTTTGCAGCGGAATCCTTGGTGAAGTAGGTTGTGGTTGTTTAAACATGTCCCGCGCTTCTTTGAATATTTCTTTGTTTTTCTGTAATTTCAATGTAGGTTCTTTCCCAGGAGATTTTCTTATCCCTATTGTTCCTCCAGGGTTCTTCTTAGGATCAGTTGTTCCAGAAGTTGAGGCTTCTGTGCTGTTGTCTTTTCCTGTATCAGCGCCACTTCGCGTTACTGCGTTGACACTCTGACCTGTAGGTCTTTTCTCTGATGCGATCAACTGGATGTTAGGGTTCGATGATTCTGTTCTTCTCCTCTTTTGCATTTCTACCGCAAGCACCGGACAATCTTCAATCACATGATCAAATGATTTACAGTAGTTGCATGTGGTGCATGGATTAGTACATTCTCTTGATACGTGACCTGGCTGGCCACAGTTATCACATATTACTTGGCCTCGTCCTCTTCCTTGATTTTGACCAGTATTTCTTCCTCTCCCGCGATATCCACCACCGCAGCCTCTATATCCTCCTTGATCATAGTGGGTGTTCTCTTGTTTTGGCTGATTTTCCTCTTGGACGCGGTACATTCCAGCACCTCGCATTGCTTCCATATCTCGCTTTCTTTCATTCATTAGTTCATAAGCGAGACAGTTGGACTCATCATGTCCAACTGACTTACAGAAATTGCAGTATAAGTTTTTAGGTGTCTTTACATATTTTTGTATCAGGTAGCAGTCTTTAGGTCTGTGTCCTCTACTTCTACAAATTTCACACCACAGTGCCTGATTCTGATTCATATTTATTGGGTTTGGTGCGCCACTGTTAAGGTACTCTTGAAATAAGGGGCAATGTTCTCTTGTGTGGCCCTCTCCTTTGCATCTTGTGCACCAAACTTCATATCGTTGTTCATGTCTCTGCTCTTTTCCATTCTTCATACCTTGTAATTATAATGTCAAGGTATCCAATTGGTTCTGAATCTGTATCATTCCACAACTACTTTCTCCAATTGGTGAAGCTTCCAACTTCATTGCGATCTCCAAGGATTCAGTTTGAGATACAACCTTCTGTTGCATTAGTGGTTGTCTGATGTGGGGCAACAACATAGCAATGAACCATTCTTGATGCTGTTGCAGAGCTATAACAAAGCTCACTTGGTCCAACAATGTTTTGAATTTTTGGTCGAATTCCCAGACCGATTCAGTAGGTTTTTGCTTGATTTCTTTCAACTCTGTTATGCATTGTGATTCTAATTTGGGTTTCTTAAACTCTGCTGCAATCACAGTTTTGATCTCTGCTAGGGTTCTCGGCTGTGCTTGAGAATACTTCATAAACCAATGCAGTGCTCTGTCTCTAAAAGTAGTTATGAGCTGCGCTCTCTTGATAGCATCATATGTCACTTACTTAACACTCCACACAGCTTCACATAGAAACCAGTGCTGATCAGGGTCTTCCTGACCCGTTCCTTTGAATATCGGCAGTTTTATATCGTTATCTGTCATTCTTCTTCCAGATTGTGTACTGTTCTAGAATTGATTCCCTGTGGCAAAATTAGATACAGGCTGTTGTATTGTAGTAGGGACAGTATTTTACAGAATAGTCTGAGTCGTAGTGCTGTGAGCACTCGCTCCTGCGGTGTTACTAGTATTACTGATTTGTGGGATGGGCTGCGCGATACTCATAGCGAGTGGGTTCTGGACTGATTGATTCTGAGGTATAATATGGTGGATTGTGGCTGATAACTGAGTGTTCGTATGATTGAGATCACATGGAATTTCGGTATCTATACGGTTTCTAGATGGTGTGGATTTCTTTTCGTTAGTAGTCTTGTATCTCTTTCCACTTCTCTAAGTATGGTTTTCTTCGTTAGAATCAATGTATGTGTTCTCTACCATGACAGATTTAGGACTATTGTTGCATTCTTAAAATACCTTTCTCAGCTAAAAGCATTTTAATGTATAAACTGATGTTTTTTAGGAACTTACCTCTGAATCCTTCGAAAAAGTATGCTTCAGTTTGGCTGTAGGACTTCAACGTGTTTACAGCAAATTCGGTCACAAATCCTTCTAATATGCTATCAACCCAGAAGTCAACTGCTTGTGACAATGGGATGTCAATTTCTTTAAGTTGTTCGGTAAGCTTCAGACTCCACTCTGTAGGTACTCTGTCTTGGGAACAATTCTTTCTTTCTGCTAGGCATGATATGCACTCGTGTAGCTCGTTTGGAAACGAAGCCCAAAACATTTCATTGATGTCCCTCCAAAAGTATCTATTCAACCACTGCACGTCAGATAGATGTGGATGTTTGTTTTCTTTCTTTGCGAAGTCTCTTTTGATCTTATCACACCAAGCCCATATTTCTTTCTGTTCTGGATGCCAACTATCGGACATTACTTTTCTGAATACACTATCGCATCACTGGTCTTAGTGCGGCAATGGAACCATTTGTTGGTCGCAGCACTGTTCTAGAGGTTTTCCAATGTAGACCTAGGTACTTCAAGGTACAAAATACCAACAAAACCCCTATTCACCGGCCCTTTCGGCAACAGACTGCAAGAAGCCTGAGGTCTCACCCGAGGCGAAGTTGAAGTGGTGGTTGTAGAAGTAGGTTTCCACAACCTTGTGATGCGAGTGATTCAACTACTTAATGCGCAGCGCGGTGACAGATTACGCAGCTGCGTTTGGTGATCGCGTGGAGTCTCCTACTCCACGTCGAGTATTTTCAGGAACAAGGATATTGGCACCCTCATTGCGGCCCCCAAGCCGCATAGCGGGTTTGTGAGCTTTGATACTGCGATTCAATCCTTAACAATTAACTGTGTAGTTATCTCATCGATCCATTCATTCAAGACTTATAGGTGCTTTATTGTTTAATATTCCTCCCTACATGAACTACTTAGCATCTTATTCCATCCTTTCCACGGCGAATACAGATCACAGTAAACATATAACAAGCAATAATAACTTCATGCATGCACTGTAAGTAAATTAGATCACAAATTAATGGAAATCATACACAGCAATCACGTAACACAATAGTTTAACATGGTTCATCCCCCCGGATGGGAAGCTACATCCACAAGAACTGTTGTTTATTTATCTTGGAAAGGGTACAACAGTTCTTTGCCTGCGCACTCAGCTGCAGACGCTCTTCTCTTTCTCTCTCAAAATTAGGTCTCTGCGCACTCAGCTGCAGAGCCTTTACAATGCTTCTCTCTAATAGACCTCACAATATTCAATATTAATTGACAAAATGAAGACTTAACACTAACCCTTTCCCTTTACAAAATTGCCTTAGGTCATGTCTTTTACATCTTAAAGGCAGAACCCTTAGGTTTACAAAAACTGTCCCGGTTTTCCCAAAACCGGACTACTGATATCTGGCAGTGGAACTTCTGTTATATGCACGCCAACATGTTGCCTTCGCCGAGCTGTTCCTTCCTTTCCGGTCTTAGATGACTGGTTGGAGTAGTAGTAGTCTTCTGCCCATTGTGGCCAGTCACCTACCTTCGATCTGTACCTACCCACTGCTTGGTAGTTATTGATGATCATTTCCAAAAATAGGTCTTCTATGACCTAACCAAAATAACTGCCTTTATCTGTCCATGCTCTGCTTCGCTGGATCTTCGTTGACGTTGCACATCGCGACGCTGTACTCCTCGTAGCACCGACCTCGCAGATCCTCCGATACTATGCTGCGCGCAACTTCGCAGCATACCAAAACTTATCCCAAAATTGTTCAAACTTAACTGCACTTATCTCCGCAGTTCTCAAAATTCCTTCTGTTAAAAAATGCCCCATCTGGGCCGGGCCCAACAGTATTATTTCTCCCAATCATCATTAAGGGGGAGTGTTAGAATATGTAATGATGAATTATATGTATATTGGTAAAATATCATTTAAAGGCATAAAATAACTCTAACATTATAAAATAGAGCTATCTCACATGCATCATTGTAATTGTAGCTAGTGTTTTTACACCAGCATGTGCAAAAGAGCACCTACTAAGGATTATGAAACCCTGAGTAGCAGACTTAAATATAGATAAATAATGATGTGTGAGTGCAAATAACAATAAAAACAAACCTAACTAATTAGTGCAGTAAAAAATAATAAATAGATTGGAACCATGTTGGAGCATAGGCCGCAGCTATGGTAAAGCTGCCAAATTTTGGGGAAAAAGCACTAAGTTTGAAGGAAAAGTGCTAATTTTGAGAAAAAGCACCATTTTTGGGCAGAGATGAACAGTGCGTGGTACGGCGCCAGATGGACGAGCTCACCGCAGATTACGGGCCAGAAATTGCGGAGCTCGCGCGCACAAGTCAAAGGAAAGAGTAAATAAGGTGGCCGAGTAGAAAGCTCAACCACCACAATAAATGAAGCGGCGGAATAGAGGGCTTAGCTACCCTCATTAAGGCAAAGTATAGGAGTTATGGTTGCTTGGACCAAGGAAGAGCAACGGGCCTAAGCATTGAAGGCGAAGGACAAGGAGCAAAGAACGATGAAACGGAGCCCATACCTACGATCTGCGCCGGAAATCGCCAAGTCTGCAAGAAGCTGTGACGTGACTGCAAGAGGAGCCTACAGTACACCTAGCCGTGTCAGTGGTTAGGGTTTTTGGGGATCACTGTTGGGAAAGGCCCACAGTTTTGTAAAGGTGCGACCCTCAGGGCCACCTATATATATGTGTAATTGTAAAAGGGAAAAGGGTTGGTTGGTTTGTTGGTTAGAGAGTTAGATAGTTACTGAGTTACATAGACAGTCTAAGTTGATGTCTGAGTTATTTGTATTGATGTAGCTTGTAATCTGTTAATGATCAATTTGTGCATGTAAGAAGGCCGCGATCTCACGGGAAGACCGCTTGGCGTAAGGGCCATTGCATGTATCGACTAGTCGCAAGAGGATTGAGAGGGGAATGTAATTATATGGCTTTGTTATAGTAATATCTGTAGAAGAAGAGAATAGATCTAAGAGAAGGGCTCCCAGTTGTGTGCATGGAGTTTCCCAGAAAGATCTAAGGCTGCAGCTGTGTGCACAGCGGAACTGTGTTATCCCCATCTCAAGATAATATAAACACAGTTCCTGTGGACGTAGCTTCCCTCCTGGATGTGAACCATGTAATTCTTGTTGTTGTGATGATGCTTTATGTGATTGCATTTCTTTGCTTTACTGTCTATGTTTTTATGAATGTTTCGCTATCTTTATGAATGGGTATGTAAAGTAAAGCCTGGAAGCTCCCTTGGAAGTTGTACTTGTGCATTGTCGAAGGAGTCTAAGAACACTGTCGCCGCAGTGCTAAAGGAGTGTGTTACTGCGCTGTGGCGCATGGGAAGAGATGATACACAGTGTATCAGAGGTAGTGGGTAAAAGACTCGTGCGCAGGTGCAGAGCTACCGCGCAGCTAGGCTGAGAAGAGTGAGTTCCAGCGCTGTAGCGCTGTGAGACCTGTGAAAGAGTAAGACACTCTGTTCTGGGGTTACCTGCAAGAAGGGAAGGGAGGAGACTGTAGAATCCACACCACCTAGGTTAAGGAAACCTGATTCCTTAGCCCCCCCATAGCCACTTCGGGTGAGACTTCGGGCTGCTGCACAGCTCGTTTCCGAAAGGGCCAGTGCGCCAAAGGGGTGTTTGTTGCTGCGCATCCTGAAAACCCGGGTCTGTCCAGAAAGCAGCCAACAAATGGTTCCGTTTCCCAACAAATGATTCCATTTCCAGCTTTAACCCTATTATTTTGAAGGCAATGTGGTGCTGGAATCCTACAGCTAAAGAAATTCAAGAGTGGTTTGATTCAAAGGCTAGAGAGTTCGCTGAACGTGAAAATAGAAGCCCTAGGCTTCAGACAGAGGACTGGTTGCAGAAGCATATTTATATTGACCTTCACGAAATCTTCTTTGTAACATTTGCAATCGAGTTACATTAGTGGGTATCCAAGCTAGCAGATACTGAACCCATTGTGCATGTTGATCAACCTATCGTTTGGACGCCTGAGCTAGTTAGCATTGTGAAGCGGGTAGGTAATCCTGTGTCCCGCGCAGTAGACTTTTGGTTGAATAGTCTGTTGGAAGGTTTCATCACCGAGTTTGCAGTAGATACAAGAAAGAGCTTCAGCGAGGATGAGAGGAGCTTCTTCAAAGCATACAGGGGTAAGTTCTTAAATTCTCTGAACTTGTGGATTAAAATGCTCTTATATGAAAAAGGAAAACTATGCATAGCTTCCGATGAATAGCATAGACAAGTAATGTCCGCAGATTCTGATAGTGATCTTAAAGTTATTGGTTGCACTCGTAGCGGAAAACGGTATAAAGTAGGCCTCGACCAGCATTCTTTTGAGTCTAGCCCAGAAGATAGTCGAGTTCGTAGAGTGAGCCATAAAGAGAGACAAGGGAGTGCTCATATCCCTTATCACCCTTTTACACCGTAAAAGCCAGACGGGGCTCAGCATAACCCCGCAGTAACACCCTCTAGTAGCCCGCACGGTACTTCTAGTACCTTAGCCCCACCTTTGTTTAACCATCCCGGAGGCAGTGCCACAACACCTCCACGTCAACCTAGCGCAAGAAGGATGGGTGATGACATGAAGCTACCAACCTTTAGAGGAACAGGGTTAGAAGACCCTGAGCAGCACTGGTTTCTATGTCAATCCATTTGGACGATTAAGCAAATTAATGATGATGATGTTAAGCTGGTTCAGCTAGCAACCACACTAAGAGAGAGAGCCTTAACCCGGTTTATGAAATACTCAGCAACACAGAATAGGATGCTTGTTGATGTAAGAAGTGCTATGATTAAAGAATTCAAGAAACCTAAATCAGAATCACAGTGCATAACAGAACTCAAAGACATAAAACAGTTACCTACAGAATCAGTATGGGACTTTGACCAGAAGTTCAAAGCCTTGATAGATCAAGTAAGCTTTGAGTTTGCACCGCAGCAGCATAAGGAATGGTTCATTGCTGCGCTGCTCCCTCATATTAGACTTCCTCTTATGCAACATAATCTCACTACTCAAGAACAAGCTCTAGAGATGGCTATGAAACTAGAAGCTTCACCAATTGCTGGAACAAGCAATGATGTTGCGCAGTTGCAGAACCAAATAGCAAACCTAACCTTGCAAGTGCATGATATTAAGAAAGGAAAGGATGTTAAAGAAGAAATTTGGTGTACAAAGTGTAGAGCACAAGGACATTCAAAGGACCATTGTCCTATTTTCATAGATTATATTGCAACTGGAGCACCTAACCCTTTACCACAGGCTCAGGGGCCTTGGTGTGAAATCTGTAGAACTAGAGGCCACAGACCACAAGAGTGTCACTTGTTACAGAAATATGTACAAACTACAAAGAATCTATATTGCAATTTCTGTAAATCAGTAGGCCATGATGAGAACAATTGCAGAGCATATGAGCTTATGATAGAAAGAAAACACGATGTTTATAGAGTACAGTCAGAACCACATGGACCCACAGCAGGTCCGCAATATGACCCAGCTCGCGAAGGTCGAGGAGGAAATTACAGGGGCCGAGGATGCGCAGGAGGTTTTGGTCATGGAAGAGGATAGATCACTTGCTATAACTGCAAAGCTCAAGGCCATTATGCAAGGGATTGCCAAAACCCTACAACCACCTGTAGATACTGTAAATCTTATGATCATGTCATTGAAGAATGCCCTCAGTTGATGGCCAAGATGCAAGAAAAGAAGCCACAGGTTAACCAGAATATTCAATTGATTGTAGTAGAAAAAAGAGAACCAGATCCCACAGTTAATATAGTGACCTGCAGTGGTGCAACCACTGGTGCGCCAGAGTCGGGAACTGGAAATCCAGCGACACAATGGGTGCGCCGCGCTAATATTAAACCATCCCCGCTTGACCTACAGAAGCAAAAAGAAGCATTCAAGCAAGCTCAAGAATATTTCTCAGATCCGCGAGCTTCAAGTTCTGTCGCATTACCGCACAATGATATCAGACCGCATGTGCCATGACAAGAGAACCTGGTACGAGAGTAGGCCACTACATCTGGAAGGCCTGATGAGGAGGATACACTAGGCAGCGTTCATGCTTTCCTGAGAAGCTGCCTAAAGCTGTTGCGCAATGAAAAAGCAACTATGGAACTCCACCACCTGTTGGATCAGTGTCAACAATCTGCTTCGATGAATACACCACAGCGTGCTGTTCATCAGATCAGGAGTCATACTAGAACTGGAAGAGAGATGAGACTCACAGCGCAGATTGGAGCATTTGAAATGGACGAAGTCATTTTGGATTTAGGCCCAGAAGTTAATGTTCTCACCATGCAGACTTGGGAACAGATGGGTAGTCCTCAGCTTATCAGATCTCATATCCATCTAAGGCTAGCAAATCAGCAACGAGTCTCCCCATTGGGCAGATTACCCAATGTACCTATTGATATTGAGGGAGTAAGAAGTTTTGTAGACTTTGAAGTAATCAAAATTCTGGATGACAGTAGACCTTACCCAACACTTTTAGGCATAGACTGGGCATTTGATAATCTGGCTGTCATTAATTTGAAGAAAAGACAGATGACTTTTGAGGATGACCATATTAGGGTCATTGCACCACTTGATCCCCTTCAAGGACCAAGGTATATTGAACCCATTCGAGCAGAAGAAGAACTGCGCCACATGGAAAGTTTGTATCAGATGATTGCTAGTCATAATGATTATGTCAATCCCATAGCGGATGGCCATATCAACTGGCGATGCGATAGCTCGTGCGCATCGGATTCGGAAGCAGGACTGGAAAACTGGCATAATCGCTTACATGAGGTTTCTGCAAGGCGTTGCGCCATGATGACTAAATCCATTCGATGGATTGGCACAGAATCGAATAACACTCCAATCTTTGATGGTTTAACTGGAGTAAGTGAATTCATACATGCATATGAACAAGAAATCCCAGATGAGCAGCGCATACAAGCATTGGATGTAGCACTACGCGCTACACCTACAAGATGGTGGGGTGCGCATTAAAAAATATCGACACATGGCAAGACTGTCGCAGGTTGATACTGCGCAGATTTCAAGAGACTACAGCAGGAGTTTTGCGCAAATATGATGGACAGAGTGACCCCAGGTCACACGTTGAAGCATGTATTCAGCAATGGTCAGATATTCCAGAGGATGAGTGGGTTCACCTATTCATCCACACGTTGGATATAGTTCCAAGGAACTGGTACATTGAAATAGAATTGCACAGAGGCACTATCACTTGGCCTCTCATGATTGAAAGTTTTCAGCTCACTTTCAGCTTTGAGTCAGAACATCCAAGCATCGATCAGGCTTTAAAGTGTATCAGAAAGAAGATATTTGGACAATGTCCTTTACCAGAGTACTCTCAACTAGATTGGGCTGTCCAGATGGAACATGCCCTAGAATGCTATAATTTCACCACTGGAGAAGAGGATGATGATCCTCGCAACATCAATATTCCAGAGTCAGAAGGGACGCGCAAAGTCGAAGGCCCTCAGCTTGATATCCCTGCCATTACAGAACACATCAAGCTCAAGAAGATGAACATTGGTACAGAAGCCGAACCCAAGGTTGCCTCTATAGGAGATTATTGGGATGATGAAACTGTTGGCCATATTGCAGATTTACTACATGAGTACCAGGATATCTTTCCTACCAAGTTTACAAAAATGAAAGGCATCCTAGGAGACTTAGGAGTTATGTGCATACCTTTGAAAGCGGACGCTAAGCCAGTAAAACAGCGCCCGTATAGGTTAAACCCGCGATATAAAGAAAAGGTCAGAGAAGAAATTGATAAGATGCTCGCAGCTGGTATCATTGAGCTAGTAGAGGAAAGTGATTGGATTATTCCTATGGTGGTACAAGAGAAAAAGACAGAAGGTGAAATAAGAATCTGCGTGGACCTGCGCAAGCTCAATGACGCATCAGCGCATGATCCATTTCCTACGCCCTTTACAGACGAAGTGCTTGACAATGTTGGAGGACAAGAGGCTTAATCCTTCACTGATGGCTTTTCAAGATACCATCAGATCAGAATCCATCTAGAGGACTGCCATAAGACCACTTTTGCGACTGAATGGGGCCCATTCCAGTATACGGTAATGCCCTTTGGTCTTAAAAATGCTCCTGCTATTTTCTCTCGAGTCGTTGTTGCTTCTTTTAAAGAATTCATTCATAAGTTTCTAGAATTCTATTTTGATGACTGGACTGTGTTTGGTTTACTAAAGAACCACATAGGGAATCTAAGGATGATGTTAGAGAAATGTAGACAGTATCAGATCTCCCTTAACTTGAAAAAATGTATCTTCTGTGGTCCTTTTGGTATTTTATTGGGTCACATTGTGTGTAGACAAGGACTCATGATGGATCCTGCGAAGGTTTCCATCATTGCTAACTTGCCTGGGCCCAACTCAGTCAAACAATTGCGCACTACATTGGGACATACAGGATACTACAGGAAATTTATCAAGGGTTATGCAAAGATCACTGCGCCTATGGAAAGATTGCTGAAAAAGGATTCGAAATTCCAATGGACAGAAGAATGCCAACAGAGCTTGGACACACTTAAAGGAAAGATGGTCACAACACCTATTCTAGTTTTCCCAGACTGGAGAAAACCCTTTCATGTTCATGTAGATGCTTCTTCCATAGCATTGGGGGTTGTACTGACACAACCAGGAGAAGGAGGTATTGACCACCCCATTGCTTACTCTAGCAGAAAGATGTCTACAACTGAGAAGAACTACACCACTACAGAAAGAGAAGGACTAGCTATGGTGTATGCTTTACAGAAGTTTAGACACTATCTATTGGGTGCTCATTTTAAAATGTATACTGACCATTCTGCTCTGAATTACTTGGTCAATAAGCCAGTGTTAGGGGGAAGAATTTGTAGATGGCTACTCCTCTTCTAGGAGTATGATTTTGAGATTATTGTGAAGCCAGGTAGATTGAATGCAGGACCTGACCATTTATCTAGGATAGAGTCAGGGGAGGAACCTACAAATTTGGAGGACAATCTGCCTGATGCGTAGCTGTTTTCTATTCAAGCAGCAGACGAATATTATTCCGATATTCTTGAGTTTCTCACTACAGGGAAAGCGCCAATTGAGTTCACAATGCAGCAGAAGAAACAACTTGTTGTCAAAGCCGCAGACTTCACTTTGATAGTAGGCCAGCTCTATAAGTTGGGCCCTGATGAAGTTTTGCGCAAATGCATTTTACCACATGAGAAGAACTCCATAATCGCAGAAGCGCACTCAGGAACCGTAGGAGGCCATTTCGCAGGAAAGCCGACTGCGCAGAAGATCTTAGCTGCAGGTCTTTGGTGGCCAACACTGCACAAGGATACTAAGGAATTCTGCAAGTGTTGCAATGTGTGCCAGTGAACAGGAAAACCTTCAAGAAGAGATGAAATGCCGCTAAGACCCCAGATAACAGTGCGTGCTTTTGATAAGTGGGCCATTGATTTTGTGGGACCTATCAACCCACCAGGAAAGAGAACCGGTGCAAGATACATCATCACAGCTACTGAATACCTCACCAGATGGGCTGAGGCGAAGCCAGTTAAGAATTGCGACGCTGTCACTGCCGCGCAGTTCATTTTTGAGAATATTGTCACTAGATTTGGATGTCCACTGATTCTAATGAGTGATCAGGGCACACATTTCCTGAACGAGACTATAGAGGCCCTTACTGAAGAATTCCACATTAGTCACCATAAGAGTACACCCTACCACCCTCAAGCTAATGGTACGGTGGAGGCATTCAATAAGATTTTGGAGAATGCCCTGACCAAGATCTGTAATCAACAAAGAGATGATTGGGACCTTAGAGTCACAGCTGTGTTATGGGATTACAGAACCACATGCAAGAAATTAACAGGTCACACACCTTTCAGTTTGGTGTATGGACAAGAAGTAGTCATGCCCATGGAATATATTGTTCCCAGTCTCAGAATTGCTCAAATTACAGAAATGGCAGATACTGATACTATGAGTAAAAGGCTGTCACAATTGGTTGCCTTAGAAGAAGACAGGCTTTTAGCTGGATTCCATCAACAAGTGCAGAAGGCGAGACAGAAGGCTTGGCATGACAGGCATATTAAGAATAAAGTCTTTCAGGAAGGAGACTTGGTACTCCTCTATGATAGTAAATTCATCAAGTTTCTAGGCAAGTTTCGTGTACATTGGTTAGGCCCTTTTCAAGTAATGAAGATAACAGAAGGTGGAGCAGTTCAACTTGCGAAGCTTAATGGAGAGTTGCTGCCCACAATGATCTATGGGAGTCGGCTCAAGATTTATCGCGACGACCACTCTGCCCTGTCGACCTAATCAGTTGCTAAAAGTCGTATAGATGTCCAGTGTAGTTGAAAGAGGCATCGCACTTATCACAGTCTACACAGAATTCGTGAGACATTTTCAGTCTCTGGCTTCCCGCGCAGTTCCTCGAAGCATCCGCGCACTTAATAAAGCCTGTTCTGAGCGAGCCTATTTTCGCTCTTGCGGAATCCCTTGGGTTATCGAACTTTCGCTCTTGTGGAGTTCCCTGTTGTCTATTTTTTGCTCCTGCAGAGTTCTCCTCGCCGTGGAGCCCTCCATGTGCACAGTTACCCATGCTGAAGTTACCCACCGAAAATTTGAATTGCAGTAGTTCTGTAGCCGCGTCTGAGTCTTAATGAAGGATGAGACCGCCATTTAATTGTACTTGCTCTGTCATATTTGGCTTGATTTCCCTAAGATTCGCATTTAATTAAGGAGCCAAACGCCTTAGCTCATCTCCCAAAGGCTGTTAGATCCCATCCCTCGCATTTAATGCACCACAGAGGCGCGGGGGGTAGGGGGGTTGTTAACTCATCCGCTTAGGCACCAACGGTTATTAGTGCCACTTGTCCGCATCTACTACCACCTTTAGCTATAAATACCCCTCATTCGTATATGCTTGGGTTACTTTTCCTTGCTATTGTGTTGTATAGTTGTCCGGTTTGACAGTCTAAGTCATTGTTTTTAGAGCAGTGCCGTGCAAACTGCTTTCCTCTGTTTCCAGAGTTTGCACCCTATGCTGTTCCGCCCTTTTCTGTTCAGTGTTTGTCGTGTATGTAAGTTCATGATGGAGAAACTGTCAACTGAATAATTCATCCGTCACTTCAGACGCAGAGGGTTAGATTTCGGTATGGGTACCCCGATCAAGATTGTCGAGATTCCTAGTTTTCCTGATCCCAGACAGTCCCCGGGCACAAGGGCGTCTCAAGAGCACTAGAAACAGCAGCAGCCGGAGGAACCCATTCCAGATCCCTTGGCCACTCTGGTTAACTACATCCCTCCGCTCCCAGATGATGCACCCGAGGTGCGTATTCCCAAGAATGCCAAGTATTAGATTCCGCTGCCACCAATGGCGGAAATCGTGCAAGAAGAAGGATCCCTGCTTGGACATCTCCCGCTGGTTAAGTTTTCTGACTTCAACTTGGGAGATTACAGAACGTATTCTCAGTTCACGCCAGATCACTATCTGACAGTGGTCCATAATCCTGTTAAAAAGATTGACGAATTCGTCCCGCAGGAATTTGCAGTAAATCTAGAGAGGCCTGGACTGTTGAACCTGTTGAAGCTACCGCACTTCGGGCGTAGCAATGAAGTTAATGCGGTTGTCAAGGTCTTGTTATCGTGTGTTCACGGTGGTTATCTTTGGCTAGGGAGGCCAATTGATCTGAATGTGGACCTGATTCACTGAATTACCGGCCTCTCTAAGGTTGGTAAGGACCCCAACGTCCATTTCGTTGGTAAAGATAAGGACCGAAAGCTAGCTGCACAGGTGGTGCAGAAATACAAATTGTCGAGAGGAGGTCGGGCTTATGACCTCACTGTAGTTGAAGATGAAGCACTCAGATTCACAGGCAGTCTACTCGCAAGCAGAATTTTAACGAAGTGCCGACCTAAAGAAGTCCCTGGAGCTATTGTAGAGCTCGCAGTTGCAGCTGCGGAGGGAGAGCCGTATAACTAGTGTCTCTTCCTCCTGAATTTATTCTTGGACGACTGCCGGAACGTTCAAGACATCGCCAATCAGCTGTTCCATTTCTCTTGGCTCCTGATTTTGTGTGCCTTTGTCGGGTGGAAGGAACCGCCCAACACTCAGTTTCTTCCGCGCCGTTCAGGAGAGGTTACAGGGATGCGCTATGTCAACCTCTGGGATTCTAATAATCCCGTGAAGCACAAGATGAACCACGCCGTGTTCTTCGAGTACTACCATCTTCTCAGGGATACCATCCTGGAAATGCCGAGGCTTACTGAGGAGACGACAGAACTCTATGGAATGAAGTTGGTCTTTTTTGCCAACTTGCATGAAATCTATTTCTGCCTTGGCGGAATTCAGTCGAAAGAATGGGCTGTAGGGCTCTACCGAATGACTACCCAAGACGTGGAGGACACTGTGAAGTCCTGGCTAGATGAATGGAAGCAAGCCACTGAAATTGCTGCCACGATGCCACCCCCTGAGGCGCCAGAGAAAGATAAGGGAAAGGAAAAGATCGGGCAAAAAAATGATGAAGGTCCATCAGGACCGACTACCAAGAAGCAAAAGCTGTCGCACCCCGCAGAAGCGACTGGAGATCCATATGGGACCCTTGCCGCAGGGATCGACTAGTACTTGAAGGAGCAATTTCATGATTTGCGTGCCTCCCAGGCCAATATTAGAAGTGCTCTGGACCTGCAGCTCATGGAATTCAAAGGTCTCGCAGGACGAGTTGCGCAGACCCATGCGCCAACATCCGGCTCGCAGGCGCCGCAAGCATCTACAAGCACCGAGCGGGTTGAAGTACCTACAGAGAGGCACACTGTCGTCCACATCCTACCTGCAAGCATGACACTCCCGGATCCTCTGGCTGCACTGCAGGTAAGCGCGGTTGGCCCTGTTGAAATAAATTTGTCACTAATTCCGTTGGAAACTCTACAGTTGGTTCAGGAGCAGGTCTCTACTGAGCTGAGAGCTAGGGAGCTCTCCACATTCCATGCCAATCAAAGACTACAAACGCAGGAAGTAGAGTTAAGGGTAGGCTATAAGGAGATCTCTGCGCAGCTTGAACTTCATGAAGTGCAAGACACTGGGCTAAGGAATGCTGTCGATGAAATCTCCCAGGAGCTGCCAACCTGCCAGATTCAACCAGACCTTCCTCTAGTTGAGAAAGTGCAATGCATCGGCAGAAGGGCGCAAGCCCTAGAACAACAAGTAGTTGCTATGGCGGAGGACCATAGAAAGCAGCTCGCCGAGTTGGAAGCTCGTGTCGTAGTGCCTCCCATAGATGAGAAGCAAGAACGACTTGAAGCACTGCGCATAGCTTCTACCCAAATGAAGTGCAGAACGGATGAAGCCCAGCAGTTGATGACGCAAGCTATGGAGGCTTGGGATGAGCTCGAGAAGCTCCCTTCTAAAGTTTCCCTCTTGGAACAGGTGGAAGCAGCAGAACAGTCCCTAATTGTTCTGAAGGAAGAAGCTAAGCCCTTGGAAGGCTTAGCCAAAATGAGAAAGATGAATGAAGTCCGCAAAGTCCAGCAAGAACTGCACAGGCTCATAAACAAAGATGCTACTCTTGCCAACATCATTCAGCCGTTTATGGATGAGTATGTTGAACTTGCTGCCCAAGCAGAGGCCAAGGTCAAAGCATTTGCTTAGTCTCAAGAATTGGTTGATGGCATAGAAGGAGAAGAAGCTACTTCAGACCTGGTGCAGATAGCCACGAAGTGTGTGGAAGACATGGACTCCGCTATTGCACAGTGGAAGCAAGCCTTCGCTGCGACCCAAGCAAAGTCAGATGCACAACTAGAGCGACCGCAAGCTAGTGTGAGTGGCTCGAGGACGAGCCACAAGTAAGTGTTAGGGGCCTGTTGGAGCATAGGCCGCAGCTATGGTAAAGCTTCCAAATTTTGGGGAAAAAGCACTAAGTTTGAAGGAAAAGTGCTAATTTTGAGGAAAAGCACAATTTTTGGGCAGAGATGAACAGTGTGTGGTACGGCACCAGATGGACGAGCTCACCGCAGATTACGGGCCGAAAATCGCGGAGCTCGCGCGCACAAGTCAAAGGAAAGAATAAATAAGGTGGCCGAGTAGAAAGCTCAACCACCACAATAAATGAAGCGGTGGAATAGAGGGTTCAACTACCCTCATTAAGGCAAAGTACATGAGTTATGGTTGCTTGGACCAAGGAAGAGCAATGGGCCGAAGCATTGAAGGCGAAGGACAAGGAGCAAAGAACGATGAAGCGACGCCCATACCCGTGATCTACGCTAGAAATCGCGGAGTCTGCAGGAAGCTGCGACGTGACTGCAAGAGGTGCCTACAGTACACCTAGCCGTGTCAGTGGTTAGGGTTTTTAGGGATCACTGTTGGGAAAGGCCCACATTTTTGTAAAGGTGCGACCCTCAGGGCCACCTATATATATGTGTAATTGTAAAAGGGAAAAGGGTTGGTTGGTTTGTTGGTTAGAGAGTTAGATAGTTACTGAGTTACACAGACAGTCTAAGTTGATGTCTGAGTTATTTGTATTGTTGTAGCTTGTAAGATGTTAATGATCAGTTTGTGCATGTAAGAAGGCCGAGATCTCACGGGAAGACCACTTGGCGTAAGGGCCATTGCATGTATCGACCAGTCGCAAGAGGATTGAGAGGGGAATGTAATTGTATGGCTTTGTTATAGTAATATCTATAGAAGAAGAGAATAGATCTAAGAGAAGGGCTCCCAGCTGTGTGCGTGGAGTTTCCCAGAAAGATCTAAGGCTGCAGCTATGTGCGCAGCAGAACTGTGTTATCCCCATCTCAATATAATATAAACACAGTTCCTGTGGACGTAGCTTCCCTCCTGGATGTGAACCACGTAATTCTTGTTGTTGTGATGATGCTTTATGTGATTGCATTTCTTTGCTTTACTATCTATGTTTCTATGAATGTTTTGCTATCTTTATGAATGGGTATGTAAAGTAAATCCTGGAAGCTCCCTTGGAAGTTGTACTTGTGCATTGTCGAAGGAGTCTAAGAACACTATCGCCGCAATGCTAAAGGAGTGTGTTACTGCACTGTGGCGCAAGGGAAGAGACAATACACAGTGTATCGGAGGTAGTGGGTAAAAGACTCGCGTGTAGGTGCGGAGCTACCGCGCAACTAGGCTGAGAAGAGTGAGTTCCAGCGTTGTAGCGCTGTGAGACCTGTGAAAGAGTAAGATGCTCTGTTCCGGGGTTACCTGCAAGAAGGGAAGGGAGAAGACTGTAGACTCCACACCACCTAGGTTAAGGAAACCTGATTCCTTAGCCCCCCCATAGCCACTTCGGGTGAGACTTTGGGCTGCTGCGCAGCTTGTTTCCGAAAGGGCTAGTGCGCCAAAGGGGTGTTTGTTGGTATGCATCCTGAAAACCTGAGTTTGTCTAGAAAGCAGCCAACAACCCATGAAGTATTTTTGTATTATTGTGCAAACAAGGGTTTACAATAGGAGTTACCTCAGAAGGTGAGTAGATGTGGGCCCTCACGGATGTACGAAGAGTAGCGGGCTAGGTCTCCAGATTTCCTTTCTCTTCTCCAAATGCTCAAGAGGTGGTGAAGACTCAACTGAATGGGGAACAAAAGCTCAAGGTGATAGGCTAAAGTTCAACATGAATTTTTGCAGCATGAGGGTATGAAGAGTTGATCATGGATATTAAATAGGGCGCATCAGCCACCTTTTTATAATGATTTTGGGTGGTGGAGTATTGACCCATGGTTTTGGGAAACCAATAGTATTGGCTAGTGGTATTTGGTGTTTTCCCTCTTTTTTGATTTTATTTTGATTTTTCCCCCTTTTTCTTTTTCTTTTTTGGTATTTTGACCAATTTTTATGGGATTTTATCCCTTTTTGGAGGATTTTCAATAATTGACGAGGGAAATAATGATGTTATGCCCATTTGATTACCAATTTAGGGATTTTTGGGTTTTGGATGCCAAAAATGTAGGAAAAAGTGGTAAATGGGTTATGTGACTAGGGAGATGAGATGTGTGAACAATTTTTGGGTGTTAACAAATTGCCTCCTGATGTGTGAGGGAAGGATCTCATCGTATGGTTGATAGACATCATAGGTTCTTAGTTTTTCCATGGGTGTGAGCATTGTGATAGCAGAGAGCATAAACTGAATGGAGACCAGAACACATGCTTCGTGCCAATTGTAAGGGCGAAAACTGGAAATACATCACCTCAATAATGGATGAGGAATATAATCTCAAATATATGGACGAGGCATGCATACCCATGCTTGTATCAAGATATACAAATAATAGTGAGGTCCAAATGGGACCTGGAAAATACATAGATAACTGTTGTGTACATCATAATGGTCCAATGGGGACACAAATTTGGGACATACTCATGGTCCAACCATGACTGATCTGAAGAACTAATATATGGAAAGAATGGCATCCATCCTGAATGGGGTGATATAATAAATGATTCTTTGCTGGATCTGAAGGTGTCCAACAACTATATGGAATCAATGACTAAGAGTCAGAATCTCAAAGGTACACTGAACTACTCTGAACTGGGTACTCTAGGAAGCACATATCTGAAGGGCTTCCAAACACTGTCACCAATGCAGCCCGGATATCCATGGGAACATACAACTGAGGGTTCGAAATAGACTCACTAATGTGCTAGAGTTAGGGGACATCCGGGGTCTTATACCAATAAATGAAGGGACCAATACCTTGTATGGATCTCAATGGTGCGATGATGGAGTTGAAGTCGAGCACTTGAGAAACAACCATTCTAAGAGGCACTAAGGACTCCTCTCAGATGGTACGTAGGAACTCACCACTGATGGATATGAGTCCAAGGTACAGGGATCTCTGGGTATATCATCTGGAATAGATGTGATGGTGTCGACATGTGAAAACGCAAGCACAATAGATCTATGGAACAAACACAACAATTACTAGAGATGCATGCAATAAAATGTATGGAAACACTATGCAGAAGGTTTGCAGCAGTAGAATAATCTCATATAATCAGAAGATAGATTACAATGTGTAACAATGGCTACAATAATCCAAGCAATTTGAATTCCAAAGGTGGTCATTCTAATTGGTGCATGAGAGTGGCTTACTAGGAAGTTAACACCACTCGACACATTAGTTAGCCACTTAACTAATAAATAATTGACTCTAATAGACTCTAAAACTGACTAACTGAGTCTAACTCAATGCAGAACTCAATCGAATGCCCAAAAATAGGAGAGGGCACCATATGTCTGCAGTTTAATTGAGTGTTAGGTGAGAATCACACCAAACAAAGTCAAACAGTGTAGTAAGGTGCCCTAGGTTCACTAGTTGGCTGAATAATGCACTATAGGCATGCAAATCACCCCCTGAAAGGTGGAGGAGGCGCAGTAGGTGGCCCAGTTGGATCCTGGAATGTAGGAGGAGGCTCAGTTGATGCCCAATTGGCTCCTAGAATGTAGGAGGAGGCTCTGATGACTGAAACTGTGATATGATGATGATGCAGGCACATGATGGAGTCAATAATAGTTAGGATAAGTGGATAATTAAGATGGAAGGCTCAATTAAATGATGTGTTGTTGGAAAATGCTCCAACACCCCCCCTTAATCTAATCTCATGGAGGTATAAAAAATAATAAAAGGGACCTAGCAACAATGGCCATAGGTCACCCAATACAGAAATAATCCAAACAATGCTAGAAAAACTCTAAGTGAGGAAAGAAGGAAAAAACCAGTGGGAAAGAAAACCCCACCTCAAACTGAACACCGAAGGATCTAATTTGTCCTAACCATAGTAGAACTCACCCCCAATAGTGAACAGAGGTAAGAGAACTTCTTCTCAGTGAATCTCTTGGTGAAGATGTCTGCAATTTGCTCTTCTGTAGGGTAATATTGCAGTACAATGGTTCTATCATGCACAAGCTCTCAGATGTAGTGCATGTGGATCTCGATATGCTTGGTCCTCTATATCTAAATTGGATCCGTCGAGATCTTGACAGCACTCTAATTGTCACAAAAGATGACAGTCGAAATGGTGCTACCAATATCAAACTCTGCTAGAATACCCTGCAACCAAACTGCCTGAATGCAAGCATTGACTGCTCCTCGATACTTTGCCTCTGCTGAAGATAAGGAAATTGCTGCTTTCTTTTTGCTTGACTAGAAAATAGGCCCTGTTCCAATCATGAAAACATATACGTAAGTGGACTTCCTATCAATGCTATCACCCACCCAATCTGAATCAATGAATCCAACCAAATCTAGATCGGAATCCGCATCATAGTGTATGCCAAAATGTCTAGTACCCTGCACATAATGCAAGATTCTTTTGGCTGCCTTCCAATGAAGCTCTTGGGGCTGCTGCATATACCTTGACACAACACCCATGGCATAATAAATATCAGGCCTAAAGTGTGTCAAGTATAGAAGACTACCAATCAATTGTCGATAAAGTGTAGAATCCACGAACGGTGTAGAATCACCATCCTCAAGACTTATTCCTGAGAGGAATGGGAATGGCGCCGCTTTACAATCTGCCATATTAATTTTTTTTAGCAGGTATGAAGCATATTTTGATTGAGATGTGGTGATCCCATCCAAATTTTGAGTGATCTCTAAGCCAAGAAACTGCTTTAGCAGGCCTAAATCACTCATGTCAAATGCTACATGTAGTGCGGTTTTTATAGTGCCGATCGAAGCAAGAGTGCTTCCTGTAATCAAAATTTCATCAACATAAAGGAAAATGATCAGAAAATTACCTTCATGCTGCTATAGGTACACATTTGGATCTTATTTGCATCTTGCAAAATTTTGTGACAGAAGGAAGGAATCCATCTTTGCATACCAAGCTCTTGGGGCCTAATTTAAACCATACAATGATTTCTTCAGTCTGCACACTAATGTAGGATATGATATGTAAAATTCAGGTTGCTTCATGTAAATATCTTCCTGAAGATCTCCATGAATAAATTCACTCTTCACATACATATGGTGCACTTCCCAATACTTAGATGCAGAAATTGCCAAAACTAGGCTGATAGAATCCATCTTTGCAACTGGTGCAAAGGTTTCTGTGTAGTCCACACCATGAACTTGTGAGAAGAATTTTTCCACCAAACTAGATTTTTATTTTCAGGTTGGGCCATCTGCAGAAACCTTTGTTCGGTAGACCCATTTGCATTGAACTAATTTCCTCTCAGGTGGAAGAGAAACTAGCTCCCATGTAGCATTTTTCTGAAGAGAATTGTACTCTTCATCCATGGCGGTTTGCCATCTTGGATCTTGGTGGGCATGATAGTATGATTTAGGATTTGAAACTATCATCAAATTTTTTTTTAAGACAGTAAAGGATCATAATATGAAAGAGCCATACCTTCTCTTTGAAAGTTTGCTCGAGTTCTTCTTGGATCGACAGTATTTCCAATGTTAGAACCAGCAGAATTGAGAGTCTTTGCTCCCCACTTTGGAAACCGAGGAGGATAATTTGGATATGATTCTGAACCTGATATTTCATGTTAATTAATGTCTAATAAAATATCAGAAATATCAGAACACAAACTTTCAACATCTTCTTCCGAATCTTCTTCTTGTAGAGGCAAAAATTCAACAGTTTCTTCCTTGACTAGTTTTAGATCTTGAAGCGGTTCTTCAAATTTGACACTTCGCTCGATGAATATCTTTTTGGATCTGATATCCATGAGTTTGTAGCCTTTTTATTCTTCATCATATCCAATGAGGATGCACTCAGTACTCTATGGATATAAAGATCTTCTCTTCTCAGTCGAAATTCTAGCCCATGGAGGCTTTTTGAACTTGAACGTTTGATCAGTGGAAGCTAAATCAACTCCAAGAATTGGTAGATGATTTCTTGTGATCTCCTTTGAACCAACTGGGGTGAGATCAAAACCAAAATAACCAAAATGTTCTTGATACTTTAACCCAAGCGAATGGTAGTGTCCATCTTCAATGAAACTTTGAGAACATGTGTCAATGATCGAACAGAAGTGCATAGGAAGCATGTGATCAAGGAGGGTGAATGCATCACCTCCAAAAAATGATTTAACCTCCAAAACATTCAATAGATCATCATTCTCCACACCAAAAAAATCATGTGAAAGAGAGGATTTAAGGACCTCTTTAGATTCTAGAGTATGAGCTGGCTTATCATGCTTAGAATTCGGAATAGAAGACATTGAGAACATGAGTGTTGAATCTACAGTTTCTTCTTCATCTTGAACAACTTTATCATGATATATGGTTGAGGCTGAGACATATTTAGAGAGAACACTTGAGGAGGTATCACTAGGCTTGTTCTCCAAATGGCTAGCATGATCCTATTCTTTCTGCTTTCCAAATTCTCTATCCAAATTGGTCCAGAGATCTCTTGGATGTTTAGTAGTATTAATGAGGTAGCACATACTAGGAGACATAGAAATACACATTGCTCCAAAGGCTCTGTCACAATCATTTAGCCAATCATTCTCCTCTTCGTAGGAAGTAAAATCTCTCGTAATACCAATACACATATCAAAAAGATATTGTCTCTTCAAATATGCTATCATCTTTGGTTTCCACTCATCATAGTTGAATGGAGAGAGAGGAGTAATTGCTTTTAGATCCATTGAAGATGTTGTAATATTTTTGAGAGAAACCTGTAGTCACAAACAAAAAACAATATTTAGGTCGACAACCTGCACATTTCAAGTTGCATCACCCCGACATAGACTATCAAGCAGGATGAACAATATCCATGAATTATGTGGAAACATTTTGGCTTCTGGTGCAGAGTTGGAATATTTTTGAGCAAACTTGCTCAATCTCCATATGTGTTTTTGGTGCAGAAAGCATTGGTGCAGAAGTGCAGAATCACTAGTGCATAAGTGCAGAATCACTAGTACAGAAGTGCATAAGTGCATAATCACTAGTGCAAAAGTGTAGAAGTGCAAAATCACCAGTGCAGAATCACTAGTGCATAATCACTATAGAAAAGTTGTCTTGTCCCTGCCATGAGCTCTGATACCATGTGAAATCTCAAGCACAACAGATCTATGGAACAAACACAACAGTTACTAGAGATGCATGCAATATAATGTATGGAAACACTGTGTAGAAGGTTTGCAACAATAGAATAATCTCATATACTCAGAAGATAGATTACAATGTGTAACAATGGCTATAATAAGCCAAGCAATTCGAATTCCAAAGGTGGTCATTCGAATTGGTGCATGAGAGTGGCTTACTAGGCAATTAACACCACTTGACACATCAGTTAGCCACTTAACTAATAAATAATTGACTCTAACAGACTCCGAAACTGACTAACTAAATCTAACTCAATGCAAAACTCAATTGAATGCCCAAAAATAGGGGAGGGCACCATATGTCTACAATTTAACTGAGTGTTAGGTGAGAATCACACCAAACAAAGTCAAACAGTGTAGTAAGGGGCCCTAGGTTCACCAGTTGGCTGAATAATGCACTAGAGGCATGCAAATCACCCCCTGAAAGGTGGAGGAGGCTCAGTAGGTGGCCCAATTGGCTCCTGGAATGTAGAAGGAGGCTCAGTTGATGCCCATTTGCCTCCTATAATGTAGGAGGAGTCTCCGATGACTGAAACTGTGATCTGCTGATGATGTAGGCACATGATGGAGTCAATAATACTTAGGATAAGTGGATAATTAAGCTGAAAGGCTCAATTAAATGATGTGTTGTTGGAAAATGCTCCAACACGACAGAGGGAGACCTGTAATTACCAAGGCAATGATTTTTCCTTGATAGGAGCATGAGGTGTATGTAATATCCTTGGAAATATTTAACCAAGATATTAACTCAACTTCAGAAATTTTAACAAAATTCACTTGATAAATTTCTTAATAATTATTTTAAACTGAGCAGGATGTTAGTGAGGGAGATGGAGAGTGAATTTGAGGATGGTGGGTTGAACTTTCAGTTCTGGAATTTGTGTGGGGAAATGTGCATCATAAAATATTAATATCATAGGGAGAGTCCTAAGCACAAAGCACTGGGGCCATTTATGTTTCGGACAACAACTACCGTTGAAGCCTACCACAAAGCTTCCTGGGCACACTAGCGTATGCTTACTAGACTGGGTGGGTACAAAAATGAGTTATGATAGTAAAATATGTTCAATGGACACAATGAGCAGCATTCAAAAGGATTTGGGAAGAGTAGGAGTGGTTTGGAAGTTTTAGGCCCTGCCGGGAGGACAGAGCTAGTCAAAATGAAATATTTGCAAACAGGGGTTGAATCCTCCCAAATTCTTTAAGTAGGGACTGATATAGCTAATATGATGTGTTATTGACCTCCTACAATTTACAGAAATTAAATATGATATTTAGAACAAATTTGACAGTCATTTTAGTGAAACTAGTCATTAAACAATGTCAATGAGCTAGTCTTCTATTCCGAATTAAGTACTGACTTTATTTAAATGTAAATCTGTTCTTAAATATTAGAGTGCTCTGATATAATGTTATTAGCAGCAGCAGGTCGAAATATTACTCACTGAACTGATTTTGCACTCATTTAATAGCTCCTCCTTAATACAATGAATTATGGGCTAGGAAACCCCCACATAGGGCCATAGAATGACTGGAAGAAGAGAAGTAATGACCCAATATCTGTTATGAAGGTGTAATCTGATCTTCAACAGGTCTGAAACAGAGGATATGGCTGCACACTGATTCTCTGGAAGAGTATGGAGAGCTATCCCCAGATCTTCTCTTCCTTATGGGAAAAACACCTCCAAATCTAACTGTGGTTGTGAGAATGAAGGAGAAGAAGAGAATGGATCAGTTATGAGAATGATTTCTGATACTGGACATCACTGTTGGTTGAACATAAGGCTGAACCAACCCTCCATCAGTTCTTGGGCACATTCACTGGAGCATTCATCTTCAACTTGAGAAACTTCACCAAAACTAGCTAGAATTTCACTGAATGAGAGATCTTCTCTTGGAACTGACTGTATGACTTCATTGCTGAACTGATCTGAATGTTATTGGCTATAGCATCATGTTCTGGACCTTCATAACACTCATAAGAAACTAACATGTCCTTGGGGCACATATCCCAAGAAAACTTGTTGAGGCACATCACTCAACTAGAGAGGCTCAGAGCTCTCAAACCAAAATTGCAAATGACAAAAGTCCTTGAATGAAGTTGGAAACCTTCTTAAATAGAATTCCTGTTGACCTATTGAGCAAGTTAATTAGCTTGGTGACCTGTGAGAATAGGTCACCCATGAGTGGACATACTTTTCTTGCTTTCTTTGCTTTGGCTTTCCTTCTTTTTTCCTCTTTTTCTGACTTTCCTTCTTTTCTAAACTTTCCTACTTCTCACACTTTCCTGCTTTCTGGATTTATGCTGCTTTTCCTGAAATATTCCTCTTTTCTCATTTTTGGCAACATTTTTGGACTCTAGTGCTTACTTGACTTCTACTTTAAGTAATTTCTTGATTTTCTGAGTTTGATCACTTAGGCAAGTTTGACTCACTTACCAATTCGAATTTCCTGGACAAGTCATCAACCACTTGGCACATTTATTAGCAATAATTATTTAAATGAAAATAATACCACTCAAAAATAATTTAACTTAGCAATTAATTAATTATCCAGTAATTAATTAATTAATAAGGTGTAATGCCTTAAAAATGCCCCAGTTAATTAATTTCTCAATTAATTAATAAATCACCTTAGCACTTGAATTGGGGGTTAATAACTTCATGGGGACCCCTCCTTATCCATTTAATTCCTCAAATTTACCCTTAGGAATCTTACTTCATCCATCCATTAATTATTTAATTAATGCCTAGGTAACTTAGGCTAAAATCATCCCCATGGACCATAGGAAAATTTGGGAACATGACAGTGTACAATGAAGAGGTGATAGTACTGGACGTGTAACTGACACACTGTGGGGGGGGGGGGGGTGGACACGGGGGATGCGGAGTGATAGGACTCAAAATTCCTTTGTTTAGAGTATGAAGACAAGGCTGACCTCACAGCATATGAAACTGACCTTGGGAAAGGGGATTGTAGCTTAAGGGACCAGGGACTCTGACTGCAAAGGGGGAGACTAAGGAGGGGGGAAATGATGAGTGATATTAGGAGACTCGAAGGGTGACACATCGCAGAATACTCTGAACAAAGGAGACTAAGCTGCGGATGCTGCCATAATGGTGGGACTAGATGTGATCTATCATGGTGCCAAGAGGCACCATTTGGGCCTTCTTCATGGTTTAAGGAGCTCAAAGAAGGGATAAAATTGTGCTCTAAATGGTACCATCGTGTGGATTTGTATGAGTCCAGGACGTTTAAATTTTAAGGAGTCTGAAAGCGATAAGAAGACTCTAAAATGGTGGAAAGGTATCGTCTTGTGGATTTATATGATCCTAGGATGGTGAATGCTCGTGGTTGCTTTCAATTTTAAAGAGTATGAAAGCAATAGGAAGACTCCAAGGGGGTTCTTTTTCGTGTGTTAGTCCCCAAGGCCCAAAAAAGCATAAAAGTATGTACTGGAGAACTCTTCTATCCGATGTGACTAGAGTATTCCTTTTTCATAATTAGTGTACCGAGTCTAGAAAAGGGTTAAACTTATACCAGATAGACGTCCTTTCAAATACGTTTAGCAAGCATGAAAGGAATCAAGATTGCTTGACGATCTTTTCATTCTTTAAGGAGTCAGAAAAGAGATTAACAAAAAATCCCTGAGTTCCTTTTTCGTAGCGGAGATGCTCGACCTGAAAAAAGGATAAACGTATATCGAACAGATGTAAAATCCAAGCAAGGAGGAAGTGTTCAATCAAGGGACAAACATGGGAACCAAGAAAGAAGGTGTGGGGGGAACTCTAATGGGGCTTCCTTGCGGGTGGGTGAATGGTGGTAAAAAAACACAATAACTGTAGTATGGATGGAGCATAGGGATCATGAATGGGCTGTGATAGAAAAAATGGTCAAAGTGGTGCAAAAAATGACTACGTCCTGTGTGGCACACAAATCGAGGCAGTGAGGTGCGTGGAAAAAATTCCCTAAAAAAATTGAGTGAGAGCTAGAAATGATCTCAAGAATCATCACAGGCACGACATTTTGAATCCGGCGGTGTAAACATGGAAAATGAAGGTCAGATGACTCTGGAATGGTCAAATTAAGAAATGGAAAAAATGGCTATAAATAACAAAGGAGACCGCCTCCACATGTCATTTTCACTGTGCAAATTGGGATGAGTGTGGAGAGGCCCAAAAGAGAAAATTCATATTTCTCTCAATCTGTCTGGTGCAATTGATTTCTATGACTTGCAAGTAAGTATTTAAGTCTTTGATCCTCCCAGGAGCCCTGACAAGCTCGGCTAGGGCACCACTGTGCTGGAGAGCGCTTTTCGAAGGAAATAGCGTGCCCAGGGCGCGGATCTAGGCTGTACATCCACGCGGTTGGGGTGCAACTGTGGGCCCTATAGCCGTGCTCTGGAGCGCGAATTTTCTTGAGAAAATCATGCTCCAAGCGCGATTGTGGTCCCAACAGGTGCGCTCGAGGAGCATGTGTTTCAATGGGAAAAGTGCACTCCATGGCGCACCTGAGGGGAAAAAATGCGCTCTTCAGAGCGCATGTTTTTTCCCTAGATGGGTGGCCTGCCCCTTGGTGGAAAAGCTTGTTGGTTTACACATTACTGATGGGGGTTTTTTCATGTGTGTGCAAGATGCTGAGAGTGACTTGGTGAGAGAGAGATCTTGGTAGGCTACTAAATGATATCATGGACGATGAGGATGCCCAGGATACAATGGCACAGTGTGGTTTACTAAAGTTTTCTTGGGTGCCCCCAATGAGTTCAACGAAGCTACTACTGAACAAATTGGTGGAGTTCTGGGATGTTGATGTGAGGGCATTCGTTATATAGGTTGAGTGGATAGAGATATTTCTCACATATGTGTACTTTCTGATGGGGCTCTCGCAGTTGGGTATGATTGCAGATACCCAGCCGAGGAAGCTCAATGATATGTCTATGAAGGACCTATTGGAGCACCATTGTTATGCCAAAGCTTATGTGAATGGCAATGCAATTTTGATCTGTGACATAGAGAGTCTGGAGACTCGAGATATAGCGACACTAGTAGTGTGGATCCTGGGGTCTAAGGCACCTCACAGGGTCTCTGGAGGGCATATGATGTTGATGGAGCAAGCCTTGGCGGGTACATACTTTGGGTGGGGTCGGATGTACTTGATAGTTGTTCGGCAAGAGCTAAACAAGGTTAGCCGCACAGGAGGGGATTCCTGTTTCCCTTCATTCCTATGCTCATTCTTCTTTGAGCGAGTTAGGACGCTGCAACTGCACAGAGAAGTGTGCGACGGTGGGCCCACCTAGCCAAGGATACGACAATATGATGACTCGCGGGGATGGGGGACTGGTGGGTCAGTTCTTCCCTCGAGAGTTGTTCACATAGTTGTGATAGTTTCCAGTGGTGATCGAGGACTTCCCTTATGTAGGTATGGACTAAAGCGGGGATGCGGAGCTACCACAACCTCCTGGCCAAGCATGGGGACCAGATGGTATATATCAACTCACTTTACAGTATCATGTTGTTTCTACTCGATAGCATATGTGATAGCTAGAGTATTTTTATGACACTGAGACTGATGACGTGCTTTTGTGTGCATATGTGGGGCCGTGGCCTCTGGTAGGATACTGAGCGTGTAGGGGCCGAGTGGATGGAGTGTAATCTCCTCGGTGTGGGCACCATTGACAACGGAGTGCTTTGACGACATTGGAGATAGCATGTGCAGCAATTGACCTCCTACTGGATGGGGTGATTGATGATGGATGGAAACATCTGGATCAGGATCTGATCGACATTTTCTATGACGCTCCACGGGATTGGAGACCAGTGATGCGGCGGATTGTGATGGTGGCTGAGGCAGTGAGGGCCATGGTGCGGGGTGATGCCCCATATGATGATGAGGAGGAGGAGACTGAGTCGGATGATGATGATGATGATGATGAGGAGGAGGAGGAATAAGAGGAGGAGGAGGAGGAAGACGAGGAGGAGGAGGAGGAGGTGGAGGAGGAGGTGGAGGAGGAGGACGACGAGGATGACTCAGATGAATAGGCAGTTGAGGGAATTTCCCCCCAATATGATGAGCATGGGGAATTTTTGTACTCAGCGATTATTTTTATGATGAGGATGCTGTTGGGGATCCTTAATTTATTGATGTTAATGTTATGATATAAACACTATGACACTTTGATTATATATATATATATATATATATATATATTGATGTGGATGCATTTTATTATGATGATGGTACTCTTTTTGTTTTTATGATGATGTATGCCTATATGATGTATATATGCATGTGGATGATGTGATGATGCATGCTGGTGGTTTAATTCCTACATGTGATTGATATACCATTATAGAATATTATTAGCCATTTGGTCTACAACACTGTTATGACTTCGTGGGACATGGATGAATGTAATGAACTCAAACTGTCTAATCAGTTGTTTTGTGTGCAGGAACTTTCTAAAAAGGCAAGGATCCCATACATGGTAAAAGTTATTGATTTGGGAGACAAGGAGCTGGGAGTCAAGAAACCCACGGAGGTGACTAATGCCCAATTGGAGGGTAGCGGTCAGGATACTGGTCACAACATCGTACTCAACCTAGTTGTTAGTGGAAGCACCAATAAATACTTTGTCGAGGTGGATCAACTCGTGTGAGGGGGAATACAATACCCAAGCTGCTGAGGCGAGGTTTGGTGACCATATACTTGCACTGTCGGCAAAACTGACATAGAGTGGAGGAACAAGATTCATCTGTGGTCACGCATGGAAGCAAACTGTAAGGTTCTGGATGCAAAACATGAAAAACAAAAAAGAAAATTGTACAACATGGACTAGTGGGTCCGGAAAACATTAAGGAAAAAATCGCTTGAGATACAACTCGTTCCGAGGGTTGGGAAAAGGGTGTCCTTCATAATCGGTAAGGATGTATCCCCCCTTTCCATGGTAGGTTTGGGAAATGTAAGGGCCTTGCCACATGGATTCAAACTTGCCTTTTCCGTGCTTGTCATGAGCTTGGTCGTAGACGAGCACTAGGTCTCCTTCTTGGAAGTTGCGGGGATGGATGCGTTTATCATAATGGAATTTGGAGCGATGTTTGGTGGCATTAGTGATTTGTAAGGCCGCTCATCGATCTTCGTCCACTTGTTCCAACAAGAGTAAACGTTTCTCAAGTGGTGAGGTGTCCGGGAGAAGGTCCACGCCAATGTGAAAAGCGGGGATTTGACACTCAATGGAGAGAACAGACTCTACGCCGTGAACCAAATGGAAAGGGGTAAAACCCGTGGTGGCCTTAGTAGAAGTGCAATAATCCTAAAGTGCAGGAAACAACATATGGTGCCAATTTGACTTATGCTTGTTCACTATTCATTGAAGGATTGTCTTCAGGATCTTATTGATAGTCTCAACTTGGCCGTTCCCCTGCGAGTAGTAGGATGAGGCGTACTGGTGGTCAAACTTTAGGAAGGTGGATAACTCTTTCCAAACATGTACTCAAAATGTTTTCCATGGTCGGATATGAGTTTATTAGGGACCCCGAACCTAGTAATGACATGGTTGAAAAAGAACATGCTGCGGTTTCGGCCTGACAGTTAAATGTGGGCATGGCATCGACCCATTTTGTGAAACAATCAACAAACAAAATGATGTACTTATGGCCGTTGGTCGAGGGAGGGTTTCACTCCATAAAATCAATGGCCCATTTGTAGAAAGGGCCAGCAATGATCACTGGATGGAGAGGGGCATGAGGGATTCTGGATTTGGGGGCAAAGAGTTGGCAGTTCCAACAATGTTTGACTGCTGTAATGAAATCAATGAAAATGGTGGGCCAGTAATACCCAACACAGATGACCTTTTGGGAAGTTTCCATTCCTGAGAAGTTGCCACCACAGGCTCCGCTATGACAGTCATTTAAAACTTGTTCTGCCTCGTCAGGTGTAAGGAATCGACGTAAAATGGTGTCAACATCGTGACGGTAAAGGACATCGCTGAGAAGGAGGTATCACGAAGCATGATGGCGGATGCGATGACGATCATCACAACCGAGGTTGGATTGAAACATCTGTGTTCGTAGGTGTAATATCCTTCATTCTGACCCTTAGGCTATTTTGGCTGTCATGTAAATATTGCATAAAATGCAAGGTGTGTTTTCCCTAATGTGGAGCTCAAGGCCAAGGCCCCACTAGTGGATGCCTAGGTTTATTTGCATAGGAAAGTATTGGATGTTCTGATAATTCATGTGCTAGTAAGCCATGGAAGATTGTAAAGGATGTAAATAATTCCATGTAAATAAAATACCAAGGACTGACTATGGCTGCAACAAAATGAGGGGGAACTATGTATCCACTAGGGAGTGGTGAGGGGGTGTGGGATTGAACCTAGGCTGCCATTTTTCACTTAGAGAAGCCCTTTGACCTATCCTATACACCATTGAAAGCTGCTGTAAGGAAGTGGGTGAAGAGGACTGTGCATGAGGTCATGGAGTATGGGAAACCCCGAAGGGTCTGATGGCAGGGTATGGAGCTCTACTGCCTTGATCCGCATGTTACTCCACCCCCTGGAAGTTTATATTCCCATTCCCAGACCATAATTGAACACACATACATCAATTGAACACTTATGCATCATAGAGAACAGAGCCGTGAGAAAAGGAGGGAGAAATCACAATTCTATAGAGGGTCGTGATTCACATAGCCGAATACACATTGAATACTCTGCGTAGGAAGCAAGACGACGAGGTTATCCTTGGATCTAACTATGTGGGGAAATTGCAGAGGGTGAGATGCCCAGAAAACCGTGAGGTCAACCTTGCATTGATGACCGAGAACCTGGTTGTGGGATAGCGCTATTCGGCCAAAGAATGTGGAGAAGAAAAAATAAGTGGGAAGGAACCAAGAGGTTTTAGATTGCATGCTAGATCCTGAGAGGGATTATTTACTGTGATTCAAAAGTCAAGTCCAACCACACTTACCCAGATCAGTGTTAGAGGAAGGGGCACCCTAGGGGATGTGCAGCATTGAAGGGAACCTTACTTAGGATGAGAGTGGGGTGATGGGGGTGTTTGAACCTATCTGAGATCATTGGGATATGCCCATATATCTGTAGAGGAAATTATTGATCTAGAAACCCTTACTTGACTTCCCATTTTATTGAAAAAGCTAACTATTGGTTGGATGCCCTAATTGACTGTGAACCCATGCTGTGAATGAACCTGAGAGGGACTCCTTAGTGGATACATAGCCCCATCTTGGGGGTGATATCTAATTAATGAAATAATAGAGGCTGGGAAGAGATCTATGGTTGGGTTGGAAATTTGTAGTCCATAGCCAGTTTGTTTGGAGGATTCAATGCAAAAGATAAGTTCCCTTGTGGTGTTTAAATGGTGTTATTTCATGTTTTATGCTATGCTTATTATGTTCTAGTTATTGGTTGATGAATTACATGAGATTGGGTCAATAGGGAATTGTGTATGAGCTTGAATGTGAGACTGAATGCCCATGCCTTATGTTCATTTTGTTGTGCATGTTAATAATGGATGATTGTATGAAACATGGTGTGTGGATGAGGTTTCCTTCAACTATGATTGTCAAGTACATGCATGCATCTATTTGCTTACGGGAATGGTCCATTGATGGATAGGATTGTATGCCTATGCATTGTATTTAAGTCTATTCTTATGTTGTTGTTATGCCATGTTGAATGCTGGATACATGTTAGATGTGTGGATGGATAATGTTATAGTCTCCCTGTGTTTATTGATGCATGAATTTTCCTATATGAGTCATTTACCATGGCCTTTCTCATCTGCATATTTGTATTTATCCTTGGTATTTATATGTAATTATGCCTGAGAAATAGGTCTAATTCCTACATGCTTCCTTCAATCTTCCTGGGAGAAATATGTTCATGCATTCCATTCTATTTGTGTGAATCATGTTTCATTCCTTATGTTCATGGAGCATGCTTATGCCTATTAGCAATCCCTTTGGTAATGTGTTTGACAGACAATCCACTCGAGTGGACGCGAGCCGGATCTCCCTAGCTCAATGTGAGTCTAGAACAAATAGTATAGACTATAAACCAATTTCCTAGATCTAGTTAAGGATCAAGTCATCGGATGTCTTAACTTAAGTTTGTAGTGCCTTTTCTTGGATGTTGTTCCACGCCTCACGGTCGTCAGATCTAAGCTGCAAGACCTGTCAAGATGCGCAAAACAAGACAAACAAGTAAAAGTATCCAAACGATAACAGATTTAAGTAAATAGTTAAACATGTAAGCTACACAATATTATCAATCACAACAATATTGGTGGAAAGCATTTATATTACTGTAAATATAGGGAAAGTACATAGAAAAGAATGACTAAAACCAGAGCTTAATGAAGTAGCCCTTCTCCATCCAAGCCAATGCCATATCCTCCCAAGGAAGTGTGAGTCTCTCAATCGATGAGTAGAGATCTCTCCAAGATTGATTTCACCAACATGTAGACACTATAGACTTTCTCCCTTTGGAATGGGAAGGAGCTTCATTTATATAGGAATAAGTGGATAGGGTATGGATAGGATAGGTTGAGATATGGTAGGAGAGAGATAGGGGATCCTTCCAAGAGGTTAGAAACCAAGTGCCAACTCTCCCACAAGGTTAGGGATAAGGATCCATGTCAGCTGGCTTCGAGAATGGGCTCGAAGGAGGTATTTTTGTCCATTAACTAACATCGTCACACCCTGCAAGAGAGCAAGATGCGACATCGTAGGTTACATGAGTGCAGCATGCGACGACCTCTCAAAACCTAGTAAAAAAGGATTATATCTCTTCCAGGCCAACAACTTAGTCAATGAAACTTTAGGGATGTATACACTGAATCTCATAATGGTAGGATTTTAGGTGTAACAGAATGCCCCCCAAAGCATGAAGCTATTGAAATTTGGACAGGTTAAATGCTTTGACAGAAGGAATGGAAATGGCTTGTCGGACGAAGGACATTGCTGCAGTACAATTGACTCTGAGTACACTGTCTCATATGACATACAACATGGCTGTCAACCAATACATTGCAGATCCATGGTAGTGATGACCGACTGAACACAATCATGGCTACAAAACACAAGCGTAGATCCATGATGAGATGATAACACAGCCACGACTAATACAAAAGTGTATCCATGTAATGTGGCTCAATACAATCTCCATTGCAACCTGGGTAAAACATGACTCTCCAGGGTCTTCAAGCTGAACCCGCAATGATACGAATCTTGCAGTGAACATATCCGTTCACTAATTTAATAGTCGAATCTGACTCTCATATTGAATAATAGATAAGAATAATATATTGATTGATAGGATAAAAGATGATATGTTACAATGATGGCCCTGCCTTAAATATGGCTCGGGCATTTGATGTTGAGGAGATGCCTTATTTCATATCCTAACTTAGTTAACCTAATTATTAATTATTTAATTATTATCTTATTTTATGTTCGTAGCATTGCCACTCTCTTAGAAAGGCTTTGTCCTCAAAGCCTTATAATGTTTCTGCATCATTTTATGTGGTGTCGTAGATGACGAAACATGTCGATACGAATTGCTAAGAGTCGAACATAACTTCTGATATGTCGACGGATCAATCCATCCCAAATTGATTTGTTGTGGATTGACGGGATTCCCTATTGATGTGTTGTCAGGAGATTTGATCACATTAGTACCATTATCTTTCGACATTTCCCACTTTTTCAAATATCGGTTTTTATGGTTGGGGTGTCGATAGGGAACTTTCACGATGTCATTTTCGTTTATGAATGTCGCCTTTAGAGCATTGATCCGAGTTGGAAGTTGTATTTTCGTCTCTTGAGGATTTAAGTTTTTGTTCTGTATCTTTTCCAACTTGTTTTCTAATAGCCTATTATCATTTTGAAACTTCTTAATCAATTCGACTTGCGATTTTCTGTCATCTTCAGATGTCTTAAGTTGTTCCTTAAGATCTTCATTATGACTTCTGATACAACTATTTTCTTCCTGCTTGTCTAGAAGTTTCCCTTCAATGTCGTCCATAGATTGTTCTATCTTTCGGCTATTTTTCAACTTCTTAATTTTTGTGACTAGTATCTTGTTATGATTTCTTAGTCTAAAAATTTCTTCAGCATTGTTAGATAATGCTTTATTACTCTTCGCAATCTCTGACTTATGTGTCTTTTTAGAGTCGTCATTTTGTTGTTGAAGAACTTTTATCTGTTGTCGACACTGGCCGACCTCTGATTCTTGACTTTCTAATTTATGTCATAACTGCATTAGTTCTTCATCTTTGTCACTAACGATTTTGTTCAAGTGTATTATTTCTGCTTCTTAATTATTTATTTCCTTCTTTATATCTTGATTTCCTAACCTCTGATTGAATTTATTTTCGGCTTTTAATTCATCAATTTGCGCATACAATTTTTCTATATGCCTTTCCTGGTCAGAGATTTTTATTTCATTGTACCTTTCTTGTAATTCAATTCTTATTTCTGAACTGTTATTTATGTTGCGCAATTCTTCATTGTCTTTTCGATAACGTTTTAACGTGGCTTCTAATTTTTCTCGCAAATCGGCTTCCATGGTTTCTGACTTCTTCGACGGTGGAATGACCTTCTTTGATTTCTTTGATGAGTCTTTCTTAAACTTGGTCATCTTTCTTTGACTTGACTTATCCAATGATGGATAGTCTTTGCTAGATCTTCACTTGTTGTATTTTTTCTTCGTTTTGTCTTCTTTGTCATTTTCTCGATTTTGTCTTCTTCAATACTTCTTATCTCTTTCTTTTTTTTAAAGTAATTATTATTTTAATAAAATAATAATAACTATTATATATATATATTTTTTGGACGCTTTCTTATAATTGTAATAATTTACAATTATTGAGTAATAATTCTTATTATCAAAGTAATAATAAATATTATTATTATTATGGAGAAGATTTTAAGAATTTGAAATAGGATAATAATAAAATATTATTATCAAATTTATTTTGAAATGGAGTCAATTTCGACTTTTAAGATATAATAATAATTATGGGTTATTATTATTATAAATTTGGATACAAAATTTTAATAAAACAATATTATATAATAATAGTAGTAATATTATTATAATAATATTTTTTTTGTTTTATAAAAATTCGTTTTGTTTGTAGGGTTTCACGTGGACGGAGGTAGAAGACGGCGGAAGGGTGGCCGGGGGGAGGTGTTGGAGGGCGTGGCATGGGCGGAGGTAAGGAACGGTGGAAGGGTGGCCGGGGGAGACATTGGAGGGCGTTCCCGGTGGAAGGCGGAGGTGTACGTAGGAGGTGGACATCGCAACGGTGGGGGGGCAGGACGCAGGGGGAGAGAGCGGGCCGATGGGAGCTGGGCGTGGAGAGTTGTGAGATGGTTGAGTGGATGGTGGAGGAAGAGGCAACGTGCGGGGGTAGCGTTTAGGCTGGAGGTGGAGGGAACGATGCGGAGTATGCATGGAGGGAAGTGCTCAGAACGCAAGTGGAGGGAGAGCTGCTGGCGGTGGTGGGAGTGGTGGCCGGTGGTGGGTTGAAGGGGAGCGGAGGTGGTGATTGGAGTAGCTAGGGATGTAGAAGGAGGAGTCTATGTGGAGGAGACTGTGCGCAGGAGAGAGGTAGGGGTCATGTGGAGTTGCAGGGGCAGAGGGTAAAGGAGGATGTATGGTGGGACGGAGTTGTTGAGAATTCAGGAGCTGGAGTAGGGAAATAGGGAGCGGAGGATGTGGGAAGTGGATGCGAAGGGAGGAGTGGGCGTAGATACAGCAGGTCGTGGTGGATTGAGTGGACGCGAGCAATGGAACCCTGGAGTGCAGGAGCTAAGGAGTGTAGGCACAGGTTGGGTGAGGCTGAGAGTGGAGAAATAGAGGGCCAATGGGGGACGATGGGGAGGTCGTGGTGCAGATTGGAGGGAATATGAGAGGCGCATATAGAGGGGATGCGGTTGAATGGAAAAGTGTGGAATCAGTGTAGAATGGAGTAGCGGATGGAGCGTGTAGCACCGGTGTGGTCAAAGACCATGTAATTCAAGGAATCCTTGAAATAAATCAGACAAGGTCTGAAAAATATTGCCAGAGGCAAGATCAGAGTGGCTCTGATACCAAATGCAGTGAACATATTCGTTCACTAATTTAATAGTCGAATTCGACTCTCATATTGAATAATAGATAAGAATAATATATTGATTGATAGGATAAAAGATGATATGTTACAATGATGGCCCTGCCTTAAATATGGCTCGGGCATTTGATGTTGGGGAGACGCATCATTTCATAACCTAACTTAGTGAACCTAATTATTAATTATTTAATTATTATCTTATTTTATGTTCATAGCAAATCTATCCATGTGATTACAAATGTCTTGACGTCGAACACGGTAGAAACCACTTAATTACTGGTCATTGATGTATACCGTTAACAAGTGCAAGGGAAATCACCATTGATGTCAATGATTCCCAAGGTATCACAGTACATATCATCAAGCATGAATAAATGAGATGAAGTCGAATGCGAGATGAAATCTTTCAATCAAGAGTCAATGATGTAAACTCATGTTGAAAGCGAGGTAACCTGCCATTGAGGCATGCAAGGCCAAGGTACCTGGTTGGTTTATAGATTCAATCCTTGGATGATGATTTGAATTCGACAAGGATGAACCCATCGAAGGAGGGCCATGATGAATCCCCCATCATCGACACGAAACACGGAAAAGGATGTTTAGAGCAGATCAGATAGTACAGTGACAAGAAAGACTGACTCAGAGTAAACCGACATGATGGAAGGTGTACTGACTGCAGACAATGAGTGGTGGTAATATTCTTGAACATGGGCATGGCATGCCTTGGCAGTATTGACTTGACGAGTTATGGTACCGATTCCTAATGCAACTGATGGTGGAAGCGTTCTTTGAATGACTCAAAGGAGTAACAAGACTCAGGAAATAGCTGCAACTCGAGGAAAACAGATGATCCAAGTGTAGTATGCAAATGAAAATGAGTGCCATGTTCAAGAAATGACTAGGTACTGCCACCGACAAAGGGTGTAACATAAAAGCTTTCCTTTTTCCCCATCATGAATGATGAGTGCCTCATATGTTTTTTACAAGCTTGATGAGGGTAACCATATGCTCGGTATAGCTCATCTCATAGATGAGTCCAATCCCAAATATTTTTCGAACCTGGGATAGGAGAGGTTCCTCCCATGATGGGCCCTTCAATGTGAAAGTTTAACGAGTCCATAGAAGGTAAACTCGGTCGTCATTTCATGTTTAGAGAGTCTGAAAAGAACTAAAGAAGACTCCAATGGTCCTTTTTCATAAAGTTAGCCTCATCGCCCGAAAAAGGGTAAAACAACATGGGAGAGGACTCTTCCAGTCATGATTTGATGGAGTATTCATTTTTCGTAGGTAGTGCCCCCTGGTCCGAAAAAGGGGTAAACTATCACCAGGGAAACGATCATTCAAATCCTTTTACAAGCATGAATGAATCAATTTCGCTTGGCCATCTTTTCCTATTTTAGGAGTTTGAAAAGAGATTAAAAAGGACTCCATGAACAACTTCATCATGGTTGATAATCAAGTACAACAAAGGAAAAAGTAAACTCAACACAGTTCCTTTTTGTTAAGTTTAAACTAATTTGATTAGCAAGATCACTGAAAGAAACATAATCACAAGATAGACAAAGATATTACCCTGGGAAACCCTCATGGGGTAGAAAACCCAACAAAGCTTTCCTCAATAAGATGATCAACCAAAATACAAGATGTGCTCCAAGACTAGAGCTCCTTCTCTACCTCCTATGCAGACCTCTCAAACACAAGTGCGCTACTTTTCGAGCTATGCAAGTGTGAGATAAGTGAGGAGCATCCTCCTCTACTTATACTAGATTTTTGATTGACTTTTTCCCTAATGGGGCCGACCTATCCCAATGGAGTCTAATAGCCCCTAATTAAATAACTCAAGGTCGACCCCCACATGGTGGATCTAATAACCCCGGTTACCACAATCCATCGGAGGAATAAACATCTCTGGATACATAATAGAATTTCCTCGGAGGGATGAAACATCTCCGGAATAATAAAGTACAAATATAATATTCTTAGAAGTTACAATATTCAACACTCCCCCTTAACGAGAAGGATATTATAACAACATCTGTAGGAGCAAGGAGTCATCGACTACATCATACATGATATATCTATAAATCATTGGAAGCTTTCTTCAATACATCATCATCAGTAACTCAAATAGTTACTGGAATATCTAAATCCTCACGATCAACAACATCGTCATCATATGATCATCATCATCATCATTATATGATCATCAACATCGTCATCATCATCATCATCACACGATCATCAGCATCGTCATCACACGATCATCAGCATCGTCATCATCATCATCATCACATGATCACCATCATCATCATCATCATCATCATCACACGATCATATTACAGGATGATCAATCCCACTCTCTTTAGGACATAGGTCCATGGATGATACAATCCAGATCAAGTTCCAGGATGATCAATCCTAATCACGTACCTTTTTTTGAACCGAGGTCCAGGGACGATCCAGTCCTATCATGTACCTTTTGAACCGAGGTCCAGGGACGATCCAGTCCTATCATTCAATTCTCGGAGACCTCTGTCTATGGCTCAATTCAAGGGACCAAAAATCCAGGGACGATCCAATCCCATCCTGTCCACTAGGGACTTCATTCTCGGAGACATCATGTCTACGGCTCAATTCAAAGGACCAAAAATCCAGGGACGATCCAATCCCATCCTATCCACTAGGGACTTCATTCTCAGAGACATCATGTCTATGGCTCAATTCAAGGGACCAAAACTCCAGGGATGATCCAATCCCATCCTATCCACTAGGGACTTCATTCTTGGAGACATCATGTCTATGGCGCAATTCAAGGGACCAAAAATCTAGGGACGATCCAATCCCATCCTGTCCACTAGGGACTTCATTCTCGGAGACATCATGTCTACAGCTCAATTCAAGGGACCAAAAATCCAGGTACGATCCAATCCCATCCTGTCCACTAGGGACTTCATTCTCGGAGACATCATGTCTATGACTCAATTCAAGGGACCAAAAATCCAGGGACCATCCAATCCCATCCTGCCCACTAGGGACTTCATTCTCAGAGACATCATGTCTACGGCTCACTTTAGGACTGAAGTCCAGGGATGATCCAATCCCTACTTGTTTCCTCATCACTACAGGTACAAGTATCCTCATCCATACAAGTACATCAATCAATACATGTACACATATCATCAATACAAGTATCCTCATCAATACATCACTATATGTAATAATACAAGTATCCTCATCAATACATCACTACATGTAACAATACAAGTATCCTCATCAATACATCACTACATGTATAATACAAGTATTGTCATCAATACATTATATATCAGTAATACAAGTGCATAAAGCAAAAATATGAGTAATGTACGTATCCTAAGTATATATAAGTAATATAAGTATCCTAAGTATGATAAAGCAGGTATCCTCATCATCGACCTTACTGTCGATGCGGGCAACTCATCATCAATGTTCATATCACTCCCCCTTTCGAGGAGGGTCCTTTTGGACCACACCAAGCTTGTCTCGGAAATACTCAAATTTTACTCGAGACAGAGGTTTGGTCAATATATCAGCAATTTGTTCATCAGTGCTCACATACTCGAGCTTAATAGCTCCTTTCTGCACCATATCCCGTATATAGAAATATCGGATCTCTATGTGTTTTGACTTGTCACGGAATACTGGATTTTCTGTCATCTTAATACAGCTTTGGTTGTCACACATGATCACCGTGGGATCCATCTCTAAGTCAAAAAATCCTGATAATAATTTTCGAAGCCATACTGCTTCACAACTAGCAGAGCAAGCAACTATATATTCTGCTTCAGTGGTACTGAGAGTCACACTAGATTGTTTCTTGCTGAACCATGAGAACATGGCAGATCCAAGACCATAACATCCACCTGATGTACTTTTCCTGTCTGACACACTTCCTGCCCAATCAGAATCTGAGTAACCATGTAATCTGAGTTCATGATTTCCAAGATAGTATAGACCAAAATCTAATGTACCCTTTAAATACCTCATTACATGCTTTGCAGCTATTAAGTGAACTTTTCTAGGTTCCACTAGATACTGACTCAAGGTATTTACAACAAAGCATATGTCTGGTCTGGTATTTGTCAAATACATTAATGACCCAATAATCTGTCTGTATAGAGTCACATCTACTAACTCTGATGAGTCATCAACTAGTAACTTTAAGTTAGAGTCCATGGGAGTGGCCATAGCTTTACACTCCAACATATCAAATCTTTTCAAAATTCCCACAGCATACTTACCTTGATTTAGAAATATTTCTTTTGGTTCTTGCCATACTTCTAGACCTAAGAAGTAGTGCATTAATCCAAGATATTTCATCTCAAATTCTGAAGAGAGCTTCTTCTTGCACTCTATAATTTGTTTCTCATTTCCAGTCAGAAATAGATCATCTACATACAACAGTAATATAACAGGTTCATCATCCATGACTTTGAGATAAAGATTAGGATCAGCTTTACTCTTGGTAAAGCCCATGCTTGTTAAGAAACTGTCAATCCTTCCGTACCAAGCTCTGGGAGCTTGCTTTAATCCATACAAAGCCTTTTTCAGCTTGCATACATGTGTTCTTCCATCTTTAACCTCAAATCCTTGTGGTTGTTCTATGTACACTTCTTCTTCAATCACACCATTCAGGAAGGCTGTCTTAACATCCATTTGGTGTAACTTCCATTTCATCATAGATGCAAGTGCCATGATAGTTCTAATAGAAGTGTATCTAGCAACTGGTGCAAATGTTTCTTCATAGTCAATTCCCTCTTTCTGAGAGAATCCTCTGGCTACAAATCTTGCCTTATATTTTTCAATGCTACCATCTACAACATGTTTTATCTTGAATATCCATTTGGAAGATACCACACTTTTATCTTTTGGTTTGGGAACTATATCCCAAACATCATTTTTTATTATTGATTGGTATTCTTCCATCATTGCTTCTACCCACTCTTTCTTCTGAACTGCGTCTTCATAGCTAGTAGGTTGTTGATCCACAAGGTCACACATCAAAGCCACATAGTTGGATACTAGATTTGGTTTCTTTCTTTCTCTAGTGGAGCCTTTAGAAGCTCCATATTTTTCAGCTCCTTGAATAATGTCTCTAGCCCATGTGGGCCTTCTTTTCTTAGATAAATTTGTAATGGGGGGTTCTTGAGGTTCTAACATGTCATGATCTTCAGGTATATCATCTTTAGGGATGGGTACAGCCTCTGTGACTCTAGGAGGTGTATCTTCTTCATAGACTTCTTCAAGTTGGCACTTCCTAGATTTCTTGAGAACTGCTTCTTCATCAAATGTCACAGGTCTACTTATTTCCATATGATGAAAACCTGGTATGTAAATTCTGAAAGCTTTGGATGATTCACAATATCCAACAAATATTCCCTTCTTACCAGAAGGATCCAACTTGGTTCTCTTTTCTTTTGGAATGTGAATGTTCACTGGACATCCAAATATTTTGAGATGACTTACTCAGGCTTCTTTCTAGTGAACACTTCTTCTGGAGTCTTGAATTCAAGAGCACTATGGGATAGCCTATTTTGTACATAGACTGTTATCCTAGCCGCTTCAGCCCATAGATACATGGGTAGATCTTAGTCATGTATCATAGTCTTTACAGCTTCCATGATGGTTCTATTCTTTCTTTCAATGACCCCATTTTGTTGGGGATTGTAGGGAGTGGTTAGTTCCCTCTTGATTCTAGCTTCCTTACAAAAGTCTTCAAAATCCTTTGAAGTATATTCTCCGCCATTATCTGTTTTGAGAATCTTAATTTTCTTTTCTGAGTGATTTTCTATCAAAGCCTTGAATTCTTTGAACTTTCCAAAAACTTCATTCTTTCCTTTTAGAAAGTATATCCAAGTCTTCCTTGAATAATAATCAATGAATGTGAGATAGTATTCAAACCCACTTAGGGATGTGGTGGGAATTGGTCCACATACATCTGAATGTATTAGCTCCAGGATGTTCTTAGTCTTTGTTTCACTCTTTGGAAATGGGTTCTTGATATTCTTCCATTTTTCACATCCTTTGCATGTTCCATTATGATCAAACTTCAAGTCTGGTAGTCCTATAACTACCTTGCTTACATATGGTAAGGATTTGTAGTTAATGTGAGCTAGTCTTCTATGCCATAGCTCACTGGGGCTAGAGGTTTCATGAGCAAGGAAAACTTCTGGATGTCCCTTGAGCTTGTAAAGACCTCCTTCCTCTTCACCAATAACAATTGCATATTCAATTGATTTTCCTTTGGGCCAAATAAGTACTTGTCCATCTATGAAAGCAACTCTAAAGCCTTTCTTATCTAGTGTTGAAATAGAGAGTAGGTTCTTCTTCAAACCTGGTACATATAAAATTTTCTTCATCTTCAGAGGTGTTCCAGAATCAAGCTTGTAGCTTGTTTCACCAATTCCCTTGATGGGATATTGATAATCATCTCCTAGGGATACATTTTGTGGAGAAGTCTTTTCCTCAAGTCTTGAGATAGTTTTCTTTTGACCTATCATGTGCTTTGAAGCACCAATATTGATGAGCCATGTATCTTCTCCAGGTGATACAGACCTAGATAGTGCAGAAAATAGAACATATTCTTCTGCATCTACTTTCTTTACTTTAGATCTTTTCTTTTGAGGCCTTTACTCTTCTTCTTCTTCTTCTCCACTATCATCTTCTGCCATATGTGCATGATGTCTTTTGTGAACAAACTTCTTCTTTTGTGAAGTACAAAATCTGGCAATGTGTCATAGTTTAAGACAATTGTAACAATGGACTATGGAGAGATCTCTTCCTGAGTTGGGTCCTCCTCCCCTTTTAAATCTATGGAAGGGTCGAGACCCTTTGTGGTCAACTTTCTTGAAGTGACCCTTTCTTCTTCCTTTGGTGTGAGCAGCCAAGGCTTGGTTATCCTCCTTGAGAAGGACTTCCCTATTGGCTACCCTAGCTTCTTTTTGAACATAATCCTCCCATACTGTATCAAACTTCATACTTTCTTTTCTAGCACACAGAGTTTGTATAAATGACTCCCAAGGTCTAGTGAGACCATTTAGAGTAGTCATTACAAGTTCATCTTCATCAAGGGTATCTCCAATGGCATCTAGTTGTTCCTTGATTTGGGAAACCCTTGTGAAGTAGTCTTGAATGGATTCTCCTTTGTTCATCTTAGTACTCTTCAACTGAGTTCTTAGGTTCATCTTCCTATTGATGTTCCTCCCTTCATACATTCTTCGTAGGGCATCATACATTTCCTTTGGGGTCTTCTTGGATGCCACTTGGGGAATTAAGTGGTCCTTGATAGAATCAACAATGATTCTATTTGCCCTAATTAGATCCTTCCTATATTTTTCTTTGGCTTCATATTCAATGGGTTCTGCACCTTCATCCTTGATATATTGAGCAAGATCATTCTCTTCAAGAATGAGACCAATTCTGTATTTCCATGCCCGAAAATTCTCTATACCTTCTAGCTTGTCTTCAAGCTTAGTGCTTGGAGCCATCTTCTCTTGGGGGAGTCCAAGAGTTTCAAGAGATAGAGTAACACTTACCAAGAGATGTGCTTGATTGAATTGAGAACATTGGTGTGTTCTGTTTTGGAAACTTCAACTTTTCACTTTCCAGATCTGCAACAGAATTTTTGGTTTATCGCACTTTTGGTCAAACTAGGGTTTGACTTTCCTGGAGTTCTACCCAACCAAAAAATTCAATCTAGGGCTCAAAACATTGATTTTGAGAAGGGCTATTCATCCATGTAACCAGAATCCAAAAATACTAACTTTTGCAGAAACCCTAAATTTTGGGAGAGAGAGAGAGAAAGATAATTTCACCTTGTGAAAGATGTTCTATTCAGGCTAGCTCTGATACCATGTTAAGTTTAAACTAATTTGACTAGCAAGATCACTGAAAGAAACATAATTACAAGATAGACAAAGATATTACCCTGGGAAACCCTCATGGGGTAGAAAACCTAGCAAATCTTTCCTCAATAAGATGATCAACCAAAATACAAGATGTGCTCCAAGACTAGAGCTCCTTCTATACCTCATATGCAGACCTCTCAAACACAAGTGCGCTACTTTTTGAGCTATGCAAGTGTGAGATAAATGAGGAGCATCCTCCTCTACTTATACTAGATTTCCGACTGACTTTTTCCCTAATGGGGCCGACCTCTCCCAATGGAGTCTAATAACCCCTAATTAAATAAATCAGGGCCGACCCCCACATGGTGGATCTAATAACCTTGGTTACCACAATCCATCGAAGGAATAAACATCTCCGGATACATAATAGAATTACCTCGGAGGGATGAAACATCTCTGGAATAATAAAGTACAAATATAATATTCTTAGAAGTTACAATATTCAACACTTTTATGTAAATAGTCTAGTGAGGCCGGATAAAGTGATAAATCTATGCTTGTTAGACACACCGTTTTACTCAATTTTTTAACGAGCACGATAATGGTATCAGAAGCACTCGAAATCTTTTTCATATTTGAACCAGAGCACGAAAAAGTAAAAAGTAAGCTCAAACCACTTTTCATGTTTCAACCAGAGCACGAAAAAAATGAAAAGTAAGCTCAAATTCCATCTTACGATTTTTAACAAGCTCGAAGATAGGTTGGAAGAATGCTCATGATGTTTGCTTCATTTTTTAACAATTTTGTAATAGAGAATGAACTATGCTCAGGATAATGCCCATTGGCAGGTTTCTTCCCAACACAAATGGCTAGAGGTTGGAAAGTTTGCCCCCAGCACAAGAAACTGACGGCTTACTTCTAGTATGATTTCTGGAGGTACTATTTCATTTTTTAGCGAGCTTGATACATGAAAATCTCGGGAATATTTTCATGGTTTAATGAGATCGAAAACCAAAAAGGAAAGTATGCTAAAAAAATGTTCCCATTGGTGGACTCTTCCCATCATGATATCCAAAGGTTGGTACATGCCCCCAGCATGATTGCTGGAAGTAAGTGACTTAGCTCCAACATGATGTGGAGAGGCGATCAAGTTGACTTCAACGTAACTTCCAGAGGTTGAAGACATGCCCCCAAGCTTCATTTCATTCGCCTAAGGCATAGGCGGGTGAAAAGAAGGTTCAAGTACTAAGTCTATGAGAAGACTCGACTCAAAGGGAAAGGATATGTTTCATTTTTTAATGAGCTTTGACATAGGAACAGAACTCTGCTCAAAAGACTTGTTTCATTTTTTAAAGAGCTTGACAGAGAAAGGGAACTATGCTCATGAAGTTGGTCTCATTTTTATGCAAGCTTGAAACCAAAGGTAAACTATGCTTAGGGGGTCTATTCCATTTTTTAACGAGCTTGGAATCAAATACTAATCTATGCTCATGGGAACCTATTTCATTTTTTAACGAGCTTGTATCCAAAGGTAAACTCTGCTAAAACTACTGGTTTCATTTTTTTTTAATGAGCTTGAAGCCAAAGGTAAAATCTGCTCACGGTTAAGGCCCATTGACGAGTTCCTTCCCAACATGATGCCTAGAGGTTGGTAAACTCTACCCAGTATGGTCTCCAGATTTGTTTGACGGACAATCCACTCGAGCGGACGCGAGCCGGATCTCCATAGCTCAATGTGAGTCTAGAACAAATAGTACAGACTATAAACCACTTTCCTAGATCTAGTTGAGGATCAAGTCATCAGATGTCTTACCTTAAGTTTGCAGTCTCTTTTCCTGGATGTTGTTCCACACCTCACGGTCGTCAGATCTAAGCTGCAAGACCTGTCAAGATGCGCAAAACAAGACAAACAAGTAAAAGTATCCAAACGATAACAGATCTAAGTAAACAGTTAAGCAGGTAAACTACACAATATCATCAATCACAACAATATTGGTGGAAATCATTTATATTACTGTAAATATAGGGAAAGTACATAGAAAAGAATGACTACAACTAGAGCTTAATGAAGTAGCCCTTCTCCATCCAAGCCAATTCCATATCCTCCTAAGGAAGTGTGAGTCTCTCAATGGATGAGTAGAGATCTCTCCAAGATTGATTTCACCAGCATGTAGACATTATAGACTTCCTCCCTTTGGAATGGGAAGGAGCTTCATTTATCTAGGACTAAGTGGATAGGGTATGGATAGGATAGGTTGATATCAGAGTAATTTTTAGGGGCAAATTTTAGCCAATTGGCTATTTTTGGGGGGTTTTTCAAAAAATAAATTCGCTATTTGGGCATTTTTAGACTCTAATATCGCCTATATTTACATAAAATATGGTTTTTTATCATAATATTTGCCAAAATTTACACATTTGAGTAATAAATTGTAGGTTTTGTATTTAATATTCGCCTCCCTATCTATATTTATGTTTTTTCAAATCCAAAATAATTGCTTAGAATACTATACTGAAGTGTAGTATTAAAATCCTTAAAAAATACCCTGGTTGAGATATGGTAGGAGAGAGATAGGGGATCCTTCCAAGAGGTTAGGAACCAAGTGCCAGCTCTCCCACAAGGTCAGGGATAAGGATCCATGTCAGCTGGCTTTGAGAATGGGCTCTAAGGAGCTATTTTTTTCCATTAACTGACATCGTCGCACCCTGCAAGAGAGCAAGGTGCGACGTCGCAGGGTTCATGAGTGTAGCATGCGAAGACCTCTCAAAACCTAGTAAAAATGGGTTATATCTCTTCCAGGCCAAAAAATTAGTCAATGAAACTTTAGGGATGTATACACTAAATCTCATAATGGTAGGATTTTAGGTGTAACATAATGCTTTTGAATTGTCTTTGGATGAATTAGGGATAAGTATGGTAAATGTGCAGGACCACTCCGGCCAGGATTTGGGAAAGGAATGGACACCCTGTGGATCAGATGAAGGAGAGAAAACTTGGAAGAAGTGGAGCAGAGCTCCTTGCAGAAGGTTGATGGTGCATTGAGGGAGTTATAGGCCAGATTATAGTTGTAATATGAAAGGTTTAGAGTGCTCTAATTTGGTAGAGGATCACACCATTAGATAGATATCTTCAATAGCTTTCCAATGGTACCGGACTTGTCCAATTTGGGAAAAGGGTGAGGGAGTTATCACGCTTAGAAGTTGGTAGGTGAAGTGGCTGGTATAGGGGTATCTGGTCCCGACCTTTCCGGATCCGCAATGCAGATTGCGGAGGTCGGGGGACCAATCGTTGGAGCGACGTGGTTGGAATTCCAACTTTTATTGCTGAAGTCGGAAGGGAGAGTTCAACGGAAATGGTGCATTGGACTTCTGCCTTTCCACATCCACAAGAGGGTTGCAGATTGCGGGTTGAGAGAGGTTAGATCCTATGGGATTGGCACATCGGATTTCCACCATTCTGCATCTGCAAAGAAGATTGCGGATTGTGGAAGGAGATTTTTCCCGGGATGACAAAATGAGGTTTTCTCTTTCCGATATCCGCAACGTGGGTTGCGGATTGCGGAATTGTGGAGAAGTAAATATACGAGATGGAGAATGGAGGACTTCGACTTCCGAGTTCCTCATATGGATTGCAGAACTGCGGAACTCAGACGAGTAAATATTCGAGGCCATGAATGGCTTCCGAATTCCCACTTCTGCATTGCGGATTGTGGAAGTCAAGAGCACGATTTTGACGGAGTGATGAAATTGGAAATCCAATTCCCGAGTTCCGCATGTGGATTGCGGATCTTGGAATGTGGACTGCAGATCGACAACCATTGTGGCTGTGTGTGAAAATGGAAGGAATTGAAGAGTTATTTGTGAAAAACAAATGGTTCAATGGTCTCCCATCGCCTCTGAAGTCCAACAGGGGGTTTGGCGACGTGAGAAAGTGGTATCAGATCTTTAGTTACAACACTGTGGCTACTTTGGGGCCAAATCATGAGTTATAGGCATATGAACTGGGTGTAATGAAGCTGTTACAGTGCTCAAGAGAAGCTACAGAAGGCTAACAAGTATATACAATTGGACCAACTATGACATGGACTAATAATTCCATGCTATGATGAGGAATTTTAAAGGAAGAACCCTTACAGTCTTCTCTTGTTGATATAATTATAATTTCTGAGTTCCATGTACATAAAATTATAGCATAGGGATGTTGAGAATGCAAGAGATTAGATGCATGAAGTAAATAGGTAATAGTGGGCATATTGTTAGCTATTGCATAGTGCATGTATGTGATATTGCATGTTGGTAAAGTTAGTGAAGTTTACATATGCAATGAGCCACTAATGACAACTGTTGTGATTGAAGCATGGTTGAAGATGTTGATGATACTATTGCATGTGACTGTAATGTCCCCTCCCATCATCCCAATGTAGGGGAGAGAACAATACCAAACATATGGGCTTCGTTTTACAATCTCAGCCCCATACGTTACTAAAAAATGCATAATAATTAAAAGCTTAATGTGTGCAGGTTCAAATTAACTAAGCACAACGGAATTAACTCATATTTGCACACACACAAATAGTAATGCATAACACACACACACATATATATATATATCACAGCAGATGATGATTCAACATGTAGAGACTCAATCTCATTCCAAAGCCATGCGTAGATCCCATATTAAGATAATCATTTCATTAAGCATGGACAATTAACATATTGCAGAACAGAAAATGCATATAAATTTATTACACAGAGAACACTTATCTTGAAGATGAAGCCGTCCAAACAACTGGCTATGTGAGAGCAATGTTCCACCCAACCATAGATCTCTGTCCAGCTTGTATTCTTTCAGCTGAGAGATCACCCCCGAGCTGGGTTGTGTATCCACTAAGGAGTAACTAGCTGGGCACACTCACAGCCATGGTTTCACTTAACAACTATGCTAAGCCAACACATAGATGGGTTTATCAAGCATACAAGAAGATAGAGGAGGGTAATGCTAAACCAGTGAGCTCAACCACAGATCTACAGGCATCTCAAATGAACTCAACAGTCAGGCACCCACATTACTTACCACATCCAACACAAGGAAGGTCCCCTTCTCTGCTACACAGTCCCTCAGGCAACTCTTCCCTCCAGTGCTTTTCAGGATGGGCATAGAAAGGTCTAGTTACTAGCTTCCTGAGATTCTAACCTTCACTGGGTTTATCAAGCAAACCCAACCTCTGTTCAATTGTTCATAATTGGATTTCTCCCAATTCTGTCATTTAATAACTCAAATCTGTCATTGGTTTTCTAGGCTGCAAAAACTGGATTTTCCTATGGATTTCTGGATAGCTAATACTCTCAATTTCGCCCCAAGGTTCATATCTATGGATCCCCCATTGGATTTTACTGTCCAATACCAAATCTGGGCATTTTTGGCACTTCAAAATGTGGGTTCTTGCAAAGGTGCGATTTTTGGTTTTTCTCCCTACTGGCAATTCGTTTTTGGATGAAAAATGATGCTAGGTGAACAAGAAAGGAATTGGAATGAGATTGGAAGGATTACCAAGAGGTAGAGTGACTTGTGGGTCAAGCAAAACAGAGCCCATACCCTACCATACGAATTTCTGGGCTGCCCATGCTCCATTGAAGCCATGGACTAAATTCTTCAACAACTTCCTCACACAGAAATAAATGTCAGCGAGGAAAGTCAAAAGGGTTCACAAGATGACATTTGGCAGCATATGGTTCAATCCCACAACCCCCTCACCACTCCCTAGTGGATACACATGGCTCCTTCTCATTGGTTGCTTCAATAGCCAGTTTTGGTATTTTATTGAAATATTAACATTTACATCAATTTACAATATTCCATGGTTTAATAGCACATGGGTATCAAATATCAAATACTTGCTTGTTTTGAATAAAATCCGAACATACACTAGCGGGGCCTTGGCCTTGAGCTCCACGCTAGGGAAACATACAACGCATGTATACAATATTTACATTAGAAGCCAATAAATCACAAGGGTCAAAATTGGGGTATTACATTCCCCTCCCCCTTAGAACAACACTGTCCTCGGTGTTCTCAAAACTGAACAAAAATGGGAATGCCTCTCTCATGGCATCCTCCAGCTCCCATGTAGCCTCATCGGGGCTAAGGTGTTCCCACTGGACCTTTACCTGCCCGATGGCTCTGTTCCGAAGCAAAGTGACCTTCTTGTCGAGGATGCGCATAGGTTCTACTTGGAACTCTCCCTCGGGTTCCACCTGTATCACATTCCAATCAATCATATGATTAGGATCATGTACATACTTATTAAGCAAAGATACATGGAAAACATTATGAGTTCTTATGTTAGCAGGCAATGCAACTAGCCCTATCCTATCAAGGACTTCAAATGGCCCACAACATCTTGGTGACAACTTGACACAACTCCCCAACTTGAGGGAACTCTTCCCTGGTTTCACTCTCAAATAGACATGATCCCCAATCTGAAATTCCTTATGCACTCTTTTCAAATCTACATAACTCTTTTGCTTATCCTGAGCTGCCTTTAAATTCTGCTTGGTCTTAACAATTTCCTGTTCCATTTCCTTGATCATCTCTAGTCCAAGTACTACCCTGTTCACCGGATTGTCCCAAATCATTGGAGTCCTGCATCCTTTGCCATACAATGCTTCAAATGGACTCATTCCCAAGGATGCATGATGTCCATTATTGTATGCAAATTCTACCAAGTGTAGGTAATCTTCCCACTTAGATGGTTTATCCATCACATACATTCTCAGCATGTCTTCAAGAACCTGATTCACCCTCTCAGTCTGACCATCTGTTTGAGGATGATATGCTGTACTGAAATTCAATTTAGTTCCCATTTCCTGAAACAATCCCTTCCAAAAATTGGAAGTAAACTTTGTATCATGATCATAAACTATTGCCTTGGGAAATCCATGCAATTTGAATATCTCTCTCATGAAGATATTTGCAATATCATTAGCCTTGTGAATGGACTTGACTGAAATAAAGTGAGCTATCTTTGATAGCTTGTCCACCACAATCATGATTGTATCATGATTGATTCATGCTTCTTCACTGTCATTGGTAGACCTGTTATAAAATCCATAGAGATCACTTCCCACTTCCATTCTGGAATGGGTAAGGGCTGCAACAACCCCACTGGACGTTGGTGCTCTGCTTTGACTTGCTGGCACTTCTGACACCTAGCAATGTAATCAGTTGTGTCCTTCTTCATACCATGCCAAAAGTATTGTTTTCTTGCTGCTTTTATAGTTTTCTGATATCCTGGGTGTCCTGAATATGGCATTTGATGTATCTCATCCATCACTAACTTCTTCAAATCTGTACTGTTTGGAATGTACAGTCTGGTATCATGATAAATGAGAACACCATTCTCACCCAGCTGATATCTTGCACATGCTTCACCTACATTACCCTGCTGCAATTTCTCTTTAATTTGAAGGCAAGTCTCATCACCATTTTGGGCTTTAATAACTCTTGTCTTCAAGTTTGATTTACACATACTTACTGCTGCAACATGAAATTTTCTGCTAAGAGCATCTGCAACCTTATTCTCCTTCCCTTTTACATGCTTAATTTCAAAATCAAATTCACAAAGGAAATCCATCCATCTAGCTTGCCTGTCATTCAAGTTTGGTTGATAAAAAAAATACTTCAAACTCATGTGGTCTGTTCTAAGCTCGAATCTTCTTCCCATCAAATAATGTCTCCACCTCTTGAGAGCATGCACTATGGCTGCTAATTCTAAATCATGTGTGGCATAATTCTTTTCATGCTCTTTTAATTTCCTTGACTCGTAGCAAATCACAGTTCCTTCTTGCATGAGAAATCCACCTAGCCCCTCAATGCAAGCATCTGTGCACACTGCAAAATCCTTCTTTGGATCTGCTATCTTCAAAACAGGAGTACTGGTAAGTAATTCCTTTAACTTCTGAAAAATTTTCTCACATTTTTCAGACCATACAAACTTGATGTTCTTTCTTTGCAATGAAGTGATCGGATGAGCTATCCTAGAGAAACCTTCAATAAACCTTCTGTAGTAACCGACAAGACCCATGAAAGATCTAACATCTGAAACATTCCTTGGAGTAGACCAATCCATGATGGCATTAATCTTCTCCGGATCCAATGCAATACATTCTTTAGAAATGACATGACCCAAATATTGAATCCTCTTTTGGTAAAACTCACACTTGCATAGCTTGGCATACAACTGATACTCTCTAAGGACTTGTAACACCATCCTTAGATGTTCCTCATGCTCTTCTTCATTCCTTGAATAGACAAGAATGTCATCCAAGAACATAATCACAAATTTGTCCAAATATTTACTGAACACACTATTCATGAGACACGTGAATGTAGCAGGTGCGTTGGTAAGGTGAAATGGCACCACATTGAACACATATTGACCATATCTAGTTCTAAAAGCTGTCTTGTGAATGTCTTCCTCTTTAATTCTCACTTGATGATAGCCAGACCTCAAGTCAATCTTTGAAAACAATTTAGCTTCCTTCATTTGATCAAACAAATCATCAATTCTTGGCAATGGATACTTGTTCTTGACTGTCATTTTATTTAACTGCCTGTAATCAATGCACAGCCTTAAAGTCCCATCTTTCTTCTTGACAAATAACATCGGTGCTCCCTAAGGAGACACACTAGGCCTGATATACCGCTTGTCCATTAATTCTTGTAGCTGCATCTTCAACTCCACCAATTCCAGTGTACTCATTCTATAAGGAGCTTTGAAATTTGGTGCTGCTCCTGGAACATGATCGATGGTAAAATCACTATCTCTCTTTGGTGGAAGCCTTGGTACTTCATCCGGAAACACATCTTGGAACTCTTGCAATATCCTGAAGTCTTCTATCCTTGGGTCTTTCTCCTCTGATGAATCTAACATATGAACTGCATATAGTTGGCAACCCTACTTGTAAAAAATTTTCAACTGTAGGGCTGGAATCTGCCCTACTGAAACTTGCTTGAAAATTCCTCTTACCAATGTTGGCCTTCCCTCTTCATTAATGCACTCAAGTGCTTTCTCATAACAGTCCAACTTGGCTTTATGTTTTTCCAACCAATCCATGCCAATCAAGGCATCATAAGATCCTAAAGGTAGCACATTTAAATCTGCATGTGTGTGGAGTCCATTCAATTCTATGGGGCACTCCGCCACTACTTCAATTACTTTCCTCTTGGTCCCTGTGGCTAATTGAACTAACCAAGACTTATTGTGCTTCACCTTTCTAAGAGAACAAGCTTCAACCACCTTTGGAGAAACATAACTATGAGTAGATCTTGGATCAATCAAAACAGAAATAGATTGCATAGCAATCTTACCTTCAACTTACACCACTGATGATTGATGGTCTGCTTGATGATTATCCAACTCTGCATAAATCTGAGGTGTTTCCCTTGCCATGTCCTCCACTGTAGCTGCTCCCTTTAAGTTGTGCAACTTTCAGGGGTTATCCTTTCGATGTGGGAAATCCTTCAGCATGTGGTTTTCTCCACATCCCCAACACTGAAGTGGTCCCTTTGATGCTTTGTTTGCTGCTACTGCTGGCTTGAATCCACTCCTTGCTTGCTGCCCCTGTGGAAAGGTTCTAGGCTGACCTCTGAATGGTGGCTGGAAGCCACTCCTCTTTTGATCAAACTTTTCTCTTGGCTTTCCTTTCCATGCTTGGTTGACCTCTTTTTTTCCTTTATTCTGCTCATAGCAATGCATTGTCATCCTAATGGCTTCATCCAAACTTGGTGGATTAACAAACTCAATGCGATCTCTAAAACTTTGAGGTAGACTTCCAAGGAAGCATTGGATTTTTACTCTCTCATCCTTAATGTAGTCTACATACCTCAATAATTCCAAAAATTTATGGACATGCTCTTCAATAGATTTTTGTCCCAACCGGAGTTCATTGAACTCTTTTCTCTTACTGCCATAATACCTAGTAGAAAGGTATTTCTACCTGAAGTACTTCTTAAATCTCTCCCAGCTAACCTTCCTCTCACTGATCCCTTTTACTTGCAATAGGTTATCCCACCAAATTGAAGCTCTGCCATTTATATTGCAAATGACAATTCTGGCCTTTTCATTTCGTGAGTAGTCCTGAATTCTAAAATATTTCTTCATTCCAAGAAGCCATGCCTTTGCCTCTTGGCCAGTATTGTCTTCTCCATCAAATGTGGGAGGCCTTGCCTTCCTGAATTCACCCTGTGGGATTCCCTTGAATTTCTTTCTTCCATCCAATCTTCTAGAAGTATTCCTTGGACTTCTCCTAGAACCTTTGGAGTTACACGACCTGCTGGAAGAAGATCTTGATGAAGATGTTCTATGCTTCTTGATTACATAACTCTTCCTCGGGCTTGGAGTCCTCTTCTTTGAAAGACCTCTAGAGTGACTCGCTGCCTCTCTTCCTTTTTCACCCGCATTGCTTGGATTGGAACCAAGGTTTATCCTCTGCTGCATATCAGTGAGGCTTTGTAAAATAGCAGCATTGAGTTGGTGTTGTTCTTCCAGAGTCTTCATTAATCTTTCATTGAAACTCAACATGGTTTCAACCAAATTCTGAGGAGTCACCTGCTCCCTTCTCCCATTGGATTCAGTCTCGGCATTCTCTTCATGCACATTTTCTCCTAGGACGTCTGCTTCATGCTCGTAAGGATCTTGAGCATCATTTATGGTCACCATTGTTCTTGTATGCTATCTCTGCTACAATTATTAATGTTATGAGCTGCAAGCACCGTGCATTATGAAAATATTTGTTAGACATCATAAGAATGCATATAGACATATACACAAGCAATATTTAATATAATAAATCTCATGGAATAATTCACACAGTTTCTATGCATTCATTTCCCTTGTCCATTCAAGCAATTCTGGAAATTGTCCACAATTGTCAATAATTTGACAAAACAGTCACTGGTACATTATGCTCTAATTATCTGTGGGGGGTGATAACTTCGTTCAAATTCTGGTCATACACCATTATTCCATGCTGGACAAGATTTCTAATGCCTGTCCCTGTGCTCCATTTCGACATCGGGTGTGGAAACTGCGTTATTTCAAAAATGACAACTTTCACCCCAATTCTGCATACTTTTACATAGTTGTATTTTGGTCCCGAATGCCAACTTTAGTCACCTGTGGAAGAAAATCTATGAAGAATCACGAAAAATTTTCTACCGGGCGAAGTTAGCCCATCTAACAAGGAACGCTCAACATCTCATAGATTTCTGTTCCAATGTACCATTCATCTTCTATGAATTTTTGGGTTTTACTACTCACTTTTCACATTTTCCCAAAATTCCAAATTTCGGCTCAATACTCTTTTTTTTTGAAGCTGAAAGCCGAAATCCAAAAGCCGAAACCGAAAACCGAAAGATGAAGCTGAAATCTGAAGCCGAAATTCAAAATCCGAAAGCCAAAAACCGAAAGCCAAAAGCCGAAGCCGAAAGTTGAAAGTCGAAAACCGAAAGCCGAAGCCGAAAGCCGAAAGTCGAAAACTGAAAGCCAAAGCCGAAAGTTGAATTTGAAAGCCGAAAGCCAAAACCGAAAACCGAAAGCGAAATCCAAAAGCCAAAGCTGAAAGCCGAAAGCTGAAAACCAAAAGCCGAAGCCGAAAACCGAAAGCCGAAAGTCGAAAATCGAAAGCCGAAGCCGAAACCCGGGAAACACCCATGTTTCCTGTAACTTCTGGGGTCCGTATCTCCTTCGTCCCTTAACCGAATTGAGCAAATGAGGTACCGTTGGAAAGATCTTGGAGAGATATATGCACTTGTGTGATCATATTCCTCATATAAGAAATTGGATCCTATCATTTTCCCCAATTACAATTCCGCCCCCAACTTCCCAATACTGTGTTAAAACATCCTGTTATATGCCTGCAAACTCAGAGTCTGGCCCAAGTAGCCCTAGTGATTCAAGCTGGGCTCTAATACCACTCTGTAGCATCCCCTCCCGTCATCCCAATGCAGGGGAGAGAACAAGACCAAACATACGGCCTTCGTTTTACAATCTCAGCCCCATACGTTACTAAAAAATGCATAATAATTAAAAGCTTAATGTGCGCAGGTTCAAATTAACTAAGCACAGCGGAATTAACTCATATTTGCACACACACAAATAGTAATGCATAACATATATATATATATATATATATATATATCACAGCAGAGGATGATTCAACATGTAGAGACCTAATCTCGTTCCAAAGCCATGCATAGATCCCATATTAAGATAATCATTTCATTAAGCATGGACAATTAACATATTGCAGAACACAAAATTCATATAAATTTATAACACAGAGAACACTTATCTTGAAGATGAAGCCGTCCAAACAACTGGCTATGTGAGAGTAATGTTCCACCCAACCATAGATCTCTGTCCAGCTTGTATTCTTTCAGTTGAGAGATCACCCCCGAGCTGGGTTGTGTATCCACTAAGGAGTAACTAGTTGGGCACACTCACAACCATGGTTTCACTTAACAGCTATGCTAAGCCAACACACAGCTGGGTTTATCAAGCATACAAGAATATAGAGGAGGGTAATGCTAATCCAGTGAGCTCAACCACAGAGTTACAGGCATCTCAACTGAACTCAACAGTCAGGCACCCAGATTACCTGCCACATCCAACACAAGGAAGGTCCCCTTCTCTGCTACACAATCCCTCAGGTAACTCTTCCCTCCAGTGCTCTTCAGGATGGGCATAGAAAGGTCCGGCTGCTATCTTCCTGAGATTCTAACCTTCACTGGGTTTATCAAGCAAACCCAACCTCTGTTCAATTGTTCATAATTGGATTTCTCCCAATTCAGTCATTCAATAACTCAAATCCGTCACTGGTTTCCTGGGCTGTAAAAACTGGGTTTTCCTATGGATTTCTGGTAGATAATACTCTCAATTTTGCCCCAAGGTTCATATCTATGGATACCCCATTGGATTTTACTGTCCAATACCAAATCTGGGCGTTTTTGGCACTTCAAAACGTGGGTTCTTGCAAATTTGCGATTTCTGTTTTTTTTCCCTGCTGGCAATTCGTTTTTGGATGAAAAATGATGCTGGGTGAACAACAATGGAATGGGAATGAGATTGGAAGGATTACCAAGAGGTAGAGTGACTTGTGGGTCAAGCAAAACAGAGCCCATACCTTGCCGTACGAATTTCTGGGCTGTCCATGCCCCATTGAAGCCATGGACTGAATTCTTCAACAACTTCCTCACACAGAAATAAATGTCAGCAAGGAAAGTCAAAAAGGGTTCACAAGATGACATTTGGCAGCATATGGTTCAATCCCACAACCCCATCACCACTCCCTAGTGGATACACATGGCCCCTTCTCATTGGTTGCTTCCATAGCCAGTTTTGGTATTTGATTGAAATATTAACATTTACATCAATTTACAATATTCCATGGCTTAATAACACATGGGTATCAAATATCAAATAATTGTTTGTTTTGAATAAAATCTAAACATACACTAGCGGGGCCTTGGCCTTGAGCTCCACGTTAGGGAAACATACAAAGCATGTATACAATATTTACATTAGAAGCCAATAAATCACACGGGTCAAAATTGGGGTATTACAGTGACCAACAACCTTATGAAGAAAGGTTGGTGCAGCAGATCTGTAATCACCAGGATGGTGGAAGGACTGTGTAGTCCTTGGTAAGAAGCCAAGCTAACTAGGTAACATCAAATATGCTAATGGGAACCATGCAAGTCTGTTTTATTGTGCCAATTGTACAAGTGTTGAGAAAAGATGGGTAAGAATCCTTAACCATGTTTTAATATTCATAAAAGAGTATGGATGTAATAGTGAATGCATGCATGTGAATGATATTCCACATGGTATGGTAAAGTATGTGATAGTAAAGAAATAGGCCTCATACCATGTGTCTGTTTAAAGATTTAGAATACATTCACATAAAGGCCATGTCATGCCATGCTAGTAATGAATTTAATAACTAGGGCAAGTAAGGACTTATAGTCTTGTTATGGTAGTGTTATAGCAGTGCATGCTATGTGAGATGACCATGGTTAGGGCCATATGTGTTTGAATGGTAGAATGCATGACATGATAGCATAGTATGCATGGATCAATATGCATTAAAATATTTTGTAAAATGTGGTTGCATTGAGTGAATGCATAGTAAAGACAATGTAAATGTTTTAAATGTGCATGCATTAGTATGGGTGCACATGTTGTAATACATTGCATGAATGCATGGTTGTGGTGTATGTTCTATTGCAAATTAAATATTGGATGGTAATTTTGGAATCATTTGATGAGATGCTAAGAATGCAGGAGAAGGATTGCATGAAGAAAGTCATGTTTTATGGGCTTCCAGAATGCTCTTTGGAGGGACAAAGTTGCATAAAACAATGGATGAGAAATAATGAGCACTGAAAGTTTTATTAAATTGCATAGATAGTGTGATAGCATCTCACAATTTCATTGTGACAATGATACATGTAAAGTAAATAAATGTATATTTCATTGCAATTGAAATGCTAACAACTGAAAGTGCTTGAGTTATTGAATGTGATAATTCTGAAAATTACTTCAATGACTGTGGCAACAATGAAACTATTATGTGTATGAAGAAATTCCAAGTGTTTGGATGATTTGAGTTTCAGATCTCAGGTAGGAATATCTTGAGTATGGCAGCGTGGGTAAGACCGTATTGAGGGCTGGAATCTACCACGTACAAGAGCCAAACCTCATGAGAAGGGCCTCACGATTGTAAGATTAAATTTATGAACATCACATATTGTCCATTTCCAATTTGAAACCTTCTGATTTAAGTTTATGGGAATAATTTCATGGCTGCAAATCAAATTCTGTAGGAAGAAGAATTGCAAATTCATGTTTGAATTTCATTAATAATGTCATTGATTGGCTATGAGACAATGAGATTTGAATTTTATTGCTAAATGCTACTATCTGTTTGTCTAATACATAATTGTGTCAAAGGGACACGTTGTGGGGAATGGTTGTGTTGTGGTAGCAAGACTGAGACCCTAATGGATAGAGTGGTGCCACTTACAGGGACCAAACAATATAATCATGGACTCAGGGTTAAATAAATCTAAATTTATGTAGAAGACATAATCGTAAATTCAGATTGAAATTATTATGATGAATATCTCATGGCAATGAGATGGGACATGTATTGCTGTAGATTTAATTTTTTTATTTAAAATTTTGATAATATCTCATGTGAGTGAGATGGTAAAGATTATGCCAGTATGGCATATGTGAGCTAGAACTTGGAAGAGGTTGGGATGGAAAACCGAGGGACTGTTGACTTAGAGAAGAGAGCCCCCATTCCTCGCAAATAAAGAAAAGATGCAGCTGCAAAATGGATAAATGTTCCGAAACCCTATCTAGGGATATGCTTGTCTAATTATTAGGGTTAATATGCAGAGCATGTTTTATTTTATTATTATTATTATTGTTATTATTCTAGATTGCTTGAAGTGTAACTAGGGCCTACATGGCTCACATTAGGGAGGGGTGTACACCTTTATGGTGCTACGTTATGTTAGGGTTGCCAATATTGACTACACCCTAAAGGAATGGATGCATTCCTGGTGTTTCAATATTTGAGAGTGAATGTTATGAAATATGTTTACAATTTTAGAGCAACAATACTACTGAGCTTTCTTATCCCTCTTGTGTTTTCAGCTTGAAAAAATGCAATTTGGTGCTTCCCAGTAAAGGAGCAAAGTGAAGGGTTTGGGATGGCAAACCAAGGAACTATAAACTCAGACAAGGGGATCCCCCATTCCTCGTGAAGGAAGAGGTTGTGTTGCAGTTTCCTTCCATTGGCCTGTGAACCCAGATGAATGTGCTGGCTTGGAAATGGAGAGGGAAAACCAAGTATGGGACTGGTTTGGCACCATCAATGCCCGAGAACCAGTCGGTGCATTGGCTTGGAATTGGTTATAAGGCTGTTGCATGCATATGGCTCCGTAGTAGAGCCTTGCAGTGAACGTATCCGTTCACTAAGTTAATAGTCGTATCCAACTCTCATATTGAATAATAGATAAGAATAATATATTGATTGATAGGATAAAAGATGATATGTTACAATGATGGCCCTGTCTTAAATATGGCTTGGGCATTTTGTAATGACCCTTGTTAGGAATTTTATTAAAATGACAATTTTCCACTTTTTTTCCCTTGTTCGACCTTTGACTAGTTTTGATCTCTAGGTCCCAATTTTGCCCCAAATGATCCAAAATCTTCTGAGAAGGTGTATGAATGATATTAGAACATAAATATGTATTTCAGGGATGCCTTTGGACCTTTAAAATACTTCTGCAAATCCTCTTTCAATTCTGATCAATGTAGGTAACTTTACTAGTGATTTTCCTTTGACTAGTATTGGTCTCTAGGTCTCAAATTGACTCCAAATGCCTTCAAATCTTCAAGGAAGGTGTATGAATGATATTATAACTTGAATATGATGTTTATGGATGACATATGGCCACCAAAATACCTCTACAAACTCTCTTAATATTCTGGACCAATTATGCAATTTTACTAGTAATTTGGGGTTCAAATCCCCCTGGGGTAAACAATGAAAATGGCTTCCCAAATGCCTCCAAACCCACTCAAATTTATGAACAGAGGTATTTCATATGTTAAGTATGTTATTAAGGTCTCATATGCACCATTAATGGTTTATTACAACTGTTCTCATCCTCTCCCATTCAACTGCAAAAATCCCCAATTCAACCCTTGGGGAAATGGCACTATTTCTTCTCCCAATGCAATTAAACTGAGTAAAAATACTTCAAATGCTCAAGTACAGTACATGAAACTTGTAAAATACATCCATGGCAGTCCATTAATCACAAATTCATCATAGAATCATCCATTCATTCGAAATAATCATCAATACATTGGTTCACAACAAGGTAGTGGGGAAATGGCATTGTTCTTCCATTAAAAATTAGATTTATACACTTCTACTTGGAATTTCGACCTGAAAATTTCTGGAGATGAAGAACAGAGTATTTAATTCATATTACAAAATAAATGGGGCATTAGAAGCTCCCCCAAAGAGTACAATAGCTCACCAAAAACGCCCTTCCTCAAGGATCAAGAATATGCCATCAAAACTGGAAATGGTTGAAGGAGCGAGCTGCAATAGAAGAAACCATGAGCTGCCCTGTAGCTTACACCTGCAAATAAAGACTCCATTGAATCTACAAATGAAAGGTCTGAATGGCCTTTCCAATTGCCAACTTGGATGGGAATCTTTCACCCTCGAAATTGGCTAAGGCAAGAAACTAGTCATCCACTAGCTCTCCCTCTTCACAAATGCAATTGCAAATTCTACAAATCATCAAAAGCTGGTTTCATTCTTTGTTATTGACATTTATAAACTTCTAATGTCCTCCATGGGTCGAATTCATTCCAAGAGACTCATGCCAACTCATGTTGGGAAGAGATTCCAAAGAATGCCACTTGTACAACAATTCCTAGTCTCCCACTTCCACCAAATCACATGTGGAAGCATCTTAGCTGCCCTAACACCCTTGAGCGCCCTCTTGGAGTCTATTTTTAGCCCTGACATGTCATATATGTCATATGTCAGCCTTCAGGTCTGATTTGTGTCATAGGTGTCATAGCATCTTCATCATTGTTGTCATAGAGCTAGGGAATCTAGCCCAAGTGTCTCACTAGCTCCAAATTGCCTCTTCCTCTTCCATGGGAGTTACTCTTCCTCTATATTTCGACCTTGGATGAGTCATGCAATGAATAATACCTTTTGGACTCCCCCAAGTATGTTACCATTCACCTTGAATTCGAATTGGTGAGAGAATGATGCCAAGTGTAGTGGGGAAATCTAGCCATATGTGGGTCCCACTTCCTCCATGTGTCTTCATGATGAAATGCCACTTTGATTTTCACTTGTATATATTTATTTAGCTCCTTTATTAAATATTTATTCCATTCTAATGTTCAAACATCATTTATTATCCCCATTATTCCAAATCCCAAAGCTTCCACCCCAAACCTAGGAAACTAGTAATTTTCCTCCTTGGCAATTATTTGACCTTTAGCATCAATTTGACAAACTCTAATGAATAGGGCCAATGTGATTAGGCCATTGTGACCCAATACCAAATTTGGGACATGACAAATCCTCCCTTCCCAATATTGCTTGTCCTCAAGCAATTTTAAACATGGGTGTTGAAGAACCTGCTTTCTGTATATATCTTTGAAGTTGCCATTGAATTGCCCAACCTTGAGTCTTTGAGTTTCCATGAAGATTTTAGAGAGGAACCACCATGCTTGCTGCTGCACTACTCTGATAAAAATCACTTTATTAAGTGGGGAAATCCATATCCCATACTGCTTGTTTCCCCAAAAAATTTGAAACCAATGAGATCAAAATTATTCCAGGGTCCCATGGCTTGTATTGCACCCCAATAATTAAGAGTGCTCTCCAACCCAAACCATTAGTTAAGAGGATTCCTGGATCCCATTTTCTTGTATGCATCCTTCCAAACATCATGAGTACCAAATATATATCATCAAAGTACATAACAACATAATGAAAATGTACATCAAGGATATGCTTAATCAAAGAGTCATGAAGGTGCTTATACCTCCAAGCAAGTAGACCACCATTTTCCAAGTGCATACAAGCTTCAAGTGACCAATCAAATCTGCTCCAATGACATAGGTGAGGATCCCATGTCCTATAATGCTGCTCCAAAAGGATGTGATATGCATCAAAATATTCAACCATGTATTCTTTCATCCAAGAAGTGAATGAAGAATCTCCACTAAAATCTGAACCAAATAATGAGCAGAAAAAACAAGGAGACTTCAAATGACTCAAAGAAGTCTCACCCATACATCCATGAATGTGAGAATCATAAAGATGTAACAAAGTATGTGGCTGCCAACAAAAATGTTCTCCCATCATAAATCTATTCACCCAAGTGTTGGATGAAGTTCCTCTAACATAAAATGAACCCAGTGTTGAGCAAGAAAAACCATGAGTCTTCAAGTGACTCAAATCCATATCATAGGTACATCCATGTAGATGTGAATCATCATAAAGTGACAAATGATGCTGCTGCAAATGTGAATAAGAATGTGCTCCAACCATGTCATCATAAAAGTTAAATCTAGGAGTTGCATGCTCCTCATGTGGCACCATAAAAAAGAACCCTTTCACCCATACTTCATTGAGACTAATGTTGCAAAACATGGAATTGTAGGAAGTAGGAGAATGAACTAACTCACCCAAATGATCAAAAAGTGCAGAAGTTTCATCATGGGAAGGATCCATATGGGTAGTATCATGCAGCTCCTTCAAAAGTGTGAACTCTTTGTCATAGTTTGGTTCCAATGTAGAGGTATCATGCTCTTCTTTAAAAATTGCATAACCTTCATCAAGAGGCAATTCAAATTCCTCTTCCACCACATCAAGTGTTTGGATCTCTTCAAGTTCATCTTCAAACACATCAAGAACATTCAAATTTTCACATTTCTCATGATCCACCATGTCATGAGAATCCTCCAAACAATCTACCATTTGACAATCTGAAACATAGGAGGAAAAACAAGTATCTTGCAACTTTTCAAGAAGTTGCTCATTTTGAATTGTGAGCTTATGAATATCCTCATTATTCTTCAAGTATGCATCATGTAACAATTCATTAAGCTCAAACAAATGGTTTCTATCAAAAAGCAAAGACATGAAATTACCTTTGATGTGGCACATTGCTCTTTGAATCTTCTCCATGTCTTCAAGGAAGGATGTTTCCTCCAATGAAGTAGCTCTCCAACAAGAATTTGACACCAATGCTTGAGTGTCATGGAGAATGCTGAGGGACTCTTGGATCTTCTTTTCATTCATCTTTAAGGACCCTTCAAGAAAATGAGGCTCTTGCAAATGAACCTCCTCATCTTCTTCATTTTTTCTTGGACCAACTTCATGAAGCTCAAGTGGTGATGGGGAAGTTGATCTTGGTTCTTCTTCAACTGCTGCAAGGTCTTCATTATCATGCTTAATGGAACTTGGGCTTGCAGCAACATTTTCAAAAGTGATCTCTATGTCACCAACATAGAGGTGTGAGCACCCATCAATAGGTACTCCTTCATAGTTTAAGCATCCATCAGTAGATGCTCTTTGGTTCATGTCTAAGCTAGAAGGTGTCTCGAAATGATCTTCCATATTTTCAATAGAATATTCTTCACTATCTTGTGATGTCTCTTCCTTTTGCTCCTTCAAGCAAGCTGTTGCATTTTGCCCCTTGGTTTCCTTAAAATCAATAATTTTTTCCACAAGTTCGATAGAAAACAATTCGAATCCTTCCTTAATTTGCTTGGTCATATCTTCAAATATTGTTTTCATAATTTTTATATGCTCCTCACCATCATATGAGGCTCCCTTTTCATCCCTAGTCATAGTTCCCTCAAAAATTTGCTCTTCTTCTCCTACTTTTTTTTTTCCTCTTCAACAAAAGCACTTTTGGTTTCAATATATAATGGTGGTACCTAAATTCTTTTCCTCATAGATATTATACCACATCAGGTGCCAAGATCATGCTCTGATACCACTGTAATGACCCTTGTTAGGAATTTTATTAAAATGACAATTTTCCACTTTTTTTCCCTTGTTCGACCTTTGACTAGTTTTGATCTCTAGGTCCCAATTTTGCCCCAAATGATCCAAAATCTTCTGAGAAGGTGTATGAATTATATTAGAACATAAATATGTATTTCAGGGATGCCTTTGGACCTTTAAAATACTTCTACAAATCCTCTTTCAATTCTGATCAATGTAGGTAACTTTACTAGTGATTTTCCTTTGACTAGTATTGGTCTCTAGGTCTCAAATTGACTCCAAATGCCTTCAAATCTTCAAGGAAGGTGTATGAATGATATTATAACTTGAATATGATGTTTATGGATGACATATGGCCACCAAAAGACCTCTACAAACTCTCTTAATATTCTGGACCAATTATGCAATTTTACTAGTAATTTGGGGTTCAAATCCCCCTGGGGTAAACAATGAAAATGGCTTCCCAAATGCCTCCAAACCCACTCAAATTTATGAACAGAGGTATTTAATATGTTAAGTATGTTATTAAGGTCTCATATGCACCATTAATGGTTTATTACAACTGTTCTCATCCTCTCCCATTCAACTGCAAAAATCCCCAATTCAACCCTTGGGGAAATGGCACTATTTCTTCTCCCAATGCAATTAAACTGAGTAAAAATACTTCAAATGCTCAAGTACAGTACATGAAACTTGTAAAATACATCCATGGCAGTCCATTAATCACAAATGCATCATAGAATCATCCATTCATTCGAAATAATCATCAATACATTGGTTCACAACAAGGTAGTGGGGAAATGGCATTGTTCTTCCATTAAAAATGAGATTTATACACTTCTACTTGGAATTTCGACCTGAAAATTTCTGGAGATGAAGAACAGAGTATTTAATTCATATTAAAAAATAAATGGGGCATTAGAAGCTCCCCCAAAGAGTACAATAGCTCACCAAAAACGCCCTCCCTCAAGGATCAAGAATATGCCATCAAAACTGGAAATGGTTGAAGGAGCGAGCTGCAATAGAAGAAACCATGAGCTGCCCTGTAGCTTACACCTGTAAATAAAGACTCCATTGAATCTCCAAATGAAATGTCTGAATGGCCTTTCCAATTGCCAACTTGGATGGGAATCTTTCACCCTCGAAATTGGCTAAGGCAAGAAACTAGTCATCCACTAGCTCTCCCTCTTCACAAATGCAATTGCAAATTCTACAAATCATCAAAAGCTGGTTTCATTCTTTGTTATTGACATTTATAAACTTCTAATGTCCTCCATGGGTCGAATTCATTCCAAGAGACTCATGCCAACTCATGTTGGGAAGAGATTCCAAAGAATGCCACTTGTACAACAATTCCTAGTCTCCCACTTCCACCAAATCACATGTGGAAGCATCTTAGCTGCCCTAACACCCTTGAGCGCCCTCTTGGAGTCTATTTTTAGCCCTGACATGTCATATATGTCATATGTCATCCTTCAGGTCTGATTTGTGTCATAGGTGTCATAGCATCTTCATCATTGTTGTCATAGAGCTAGGGAATCTAGCCCAAGTGTCTCACTAGCTCCAAATTGCCTCTTCCTCTTCCATGGGAGTTACTCTTCCTCTATATTTCGACCTTGGATGAGTCATGCAATGAATAATACCTTTTGGACTCCCCCAAGTATGTTACCATTCACCTTGAATTCGAATTGGTGAGAGAATGATGCCAAGTGTAGTGGGGAAATCTAGCCATATGTGGGTCCCACTTCCTCCATGTGTCTTCATGATGAAATGCCACTTTGATTTTCACTTGTATATATTTATTTAGCTCCTTTATTAAATATTTATTCCATTCTAATGTTCAAACATCATTTATTATCCCCATTATTCCAAATCCCAAATCTTCCACCCCAAACCTAGGAAACTAGTAATTTTCCTCCTTGGCAATTATTTGACCTTTAGCATCAATTTGACAAACTCTAATGAATAGGGCCAATGTGATTAGGCCATTGTGACCCAATACCAAATTTGGGACATGACACATTTGATGTTGAGGAGACACCTCATTTCATAACCTAGCTTTAGTTAACCTAATTATTTATTATTTAATTATTATCTTATTTTATGTTTGTAGCATTGCCACTCTCTTAGAAAGGCTTTGTCCTCAAAGCCTTATAATGTTTCTGCATCATTTTATGTGGTGTCATAGATGACGAAACATGTCGATACGAATGGCTAAGAGTCGCACATAACTTCTGATATGTCGACGGATCAATCCATCCCAAATTGATTTGTTGTGGACTGATGGGATTCCCTACTGATGTGTCGTCAGGAGATTTGATCACATTAGTACCATTATCTTTCGACATTTCCCACTTTTTCAAATATCGGTTTTTATGGTTGGGTGTCGATAGGAAACTTTCATGATGTCATTTTCGTTTACGACTGTCGCCTTTAGAGCATTGATCCGAGTTGAAAGTTGTATTTTCGTCTCTTGAGGATTTGAGTTTGTGTTCTGTATCTTTTTCAACTTGTTTTCTAACTGCTTATTATCATTTTGAAACTTCTTTATCAATTCGACTTGCGATTTTCTGTCATCTTCAGATGTCTTAAGTTGTTCCTTAAGATCTTCATTATGACTTCTGATACAACTATTTTCTTCCTATTTGTCTAGAAGTTTCCCTTCAATGTCGTCCATTGATTGTTCTATCTTTTGGCTATTTTTCAACTTCTTAATTTTTGTGACTAGTATCTTGTTATGATTTCTTAGTCTAAAATTTCTTCAGCATTGTTAGATAATGCTTTATTACTCTGCAATCTCTGACTTATGTGTCTTTTTAGAGTCGTCATTTTGTTGTTGAAGAACTTTTATTTGTTGTTGACACTGGCCGACCTCTGATTCTTGACTTTCTAATTTATGACGTAACTGCATTAGTTCTTCATCTTTGTCACTAACGATTTTGTTCAAGCGTATTATTTCTACTTCGTAATTATTTATTTCCTTCTTTATATCTTGATTTCCTAACCTCTGATTGAATTTATTTTCATCTTTTAATTCATCAATTTGCGCATACAATTTTTCTATACGCCTTTCCTGGTCAGAGATTTTTATTTCATTGTACCTTGTAATTCAATTCTTATTTCTGAACTGTTATTTATGTCGCGCAATTCTTCATTGTCTTTTCGATAACGTTTTAACGTGGCTTCTAATTTTTCTCGCAAATCGTCTTCCATGGTCTTTGATTTCTTCGACGGTGGAATGATCTTTTTTTATTTCTTTGATGAGTCTTTCTTAAACTTGGTTGTCTTTCTTTGACTTGAATTATCCAACGATGGATAGTCTCTGCTAGATCTTCACTTCTTGTTTTTCTTCGATTTGTCTTCTTTGTCTTTTTCTCGATTTTTTCTTCTTCAATACTTCTTATCTCTTTTTTTTCTTTTCTTTTCTTTTTTTTCAAAAATAATTATTATTTTAATAAAATAATACTAATTATTAATTATTTAATTAATAATAATATTATTAATGCTTTCATAAAATATATACATAGTTTAATATATATATATATATGTTTTCCAAAAATTACAATATTTAAACAATATAATAATATTATAATGTATAATATTTATTTTGAAAATTTGTTAGGGTTTGTGTTTATTGGGAGGCGAAGTCTTGGAGGCGGAGTCTTGGAGGAGGACGGTTGAGAGAGTGGAGGGTGGAAGTGGAAGTGGAGGGCGACTTGGAGGATGGAGGGAGGATGCGTAGTACAGGGGAAACACAGTGGAGGATGGGTGTGAAAGAATGGAAGGGCAATGGATTGACGGGGGAGTGGTTGGCAGATGCAGGAGCGATGGCGTTGGAGGCGAAGACAGAAGATAAGCGATGGAGTAGCCGACAGGGATGGAGCGTGGAAGGGATATAGATGCGTGATGGAGGGGAGTGCAGTGGATGAGAGGAGCTAGGCGGAGGATGCCTGAGCATGAGGTGGGCGGAGGAGATGGAAAAGGAGCGTGAGGTGGCTAAGGAGCTTGAGCGTGAGCTGGCTGGGATAAATAGAGGATGCGGTGGGAGGATGCATTGGGAGGGTGCGCTGGCAGGGTTAGCAGGAATGTGAAAGTGGGTGGATGCATGTATTTGTGTGGATGGTCGGAACGAGGAAGGAGCAGGGAGTAGCACCGTGGGAGGTGGCGACGTGGGAGGTGGGAGTGATCAGGAGAGGAGCGGAAATGGCGAAGCGTGCAGGTAGTACGGAGTTATGGTCAAAGACCAAGGAATCTTAGAGAAACCCTGAAAGCGATCAGACAAAGTCTGAGTTTTTGGTCAAAGGCCAGACCAGAACGTCGCTCTGGAAGAGCCAAATCCGAGCTCACTGGAGGAGTTGATGAGCCGAGTCCGAGCTCAGAGTGTAGGAGCGAATCCGCTCTGATACCAAATGCAGTGAACGTATCCGTTCACTAAGTTAATAGTCGTATCCGACTCTCATATTGAATAATAGATAAGAATAATATATTGATTGATAGGATAAAAGATGATATGTTACAATGATGGCCTTGCCTTAAATATGGCTCGGGCATTTGATGTTGAGGAGACACCTCATTTCATAACCTAGCTTTAGTTAACCTAATTATTTATTATTTAATTATTATCTTATTTTATGTTCGTATCAAGCCATGACCGAGAAATGGTCATGGTGCAATTTCCTTCCATTGGCATGTCGACCCAAACGGATGTGCTGGCTTGGAAATGGAGAGGGAAAAACAGGTACGGGGCTGGTTTGGAACCATCAATTCCTAAGAAACCTATCGGTGCACTGGCTTGGAATTGACTACTTGATCTTGTGGAGTAGCATGTGTCCTGGACAACCATCCACCGCACAGGTTATCCAAAGATTGTAAAGCAGAAAAGGAACCTGTGGAGTAGCAAGGGAGTGCCCAATAAAGATAAGTATTTGGTTATCTTGCATATTCTTGCTCATTTAATATGAAAATACGTGTGTATATGAATTGGTTATGATTTCTTAAACTCTTGTTTAGAAATCATGAGCAACAATGAAGAATGGTGCTAGTGGACTTGTGTGGGTCCAAGCAGCCAAAGGTTCCGTGGGAAATCATGTGAAAGAGTTTGCTGGATGAGAGGCCTGGGACAGACCTTAGACCCTAAGTGTCATAACAAAGAAAGGGCAAGTCAAACAATCACATTGAAGTGAAAAGAGTCTAAGTGTTGGAATAATTAAGTCTTCCTACCATGTCATTTAATTACATAATATGCATTAATTAATCAATTTTGGTTAATTCTATGTAAAGACTAGGAAATTGCCATTGTGTGGACCACAAGGCAACATGGGAGGATGAAATACATCCAAGGTGTGGACCACAAGCCACCTAGGCCACTTTTTCTCCATCCTAAAATATTCTGGATAAGATTTGAGGATGAAAGGTGCATTTCTAGATTATTACTGCTTTTTACTTCCTTTTCCCCAATGGGGAAAAGCTAGTCTACCTAGGAAACTATTTTTTACACCCAAGACTTTCCTTAGTGTATTTTCCATGTAAATTTTGTATTTGGAATTTCTTTTGTCCATAATTCACCTTCAGATCACAAATTAGGCAATTCATGAGCTTTTGGGCAGTTGTGGAAAGTCAACTTGCCACCTAGGGGGGATGGGCATTTTTAGCAAGTCTGATGAAGAGATGATTCTTTTGGCATATTTAGACATTCGAATTATTGATGTAATGTGATTTAACAGAATCCTATTACTTTCATATGGTTTGCTGATGTATTTTTATCATGAGAAGTTAATACAGAAATTTACTCTTGTGCATAATTTTTGTGTCTTTGACTAGTTGTGTGAGATTTTTCTTATGAGAGAGTGTAATTTCTTGAATAGTTATTAGATGTGAACTTATTTTCACATGGTATCAGATCCATCAAGCTATTCCTTTCATATTTGATTGTCTTGCAGGATCCAACAGTCTCAGGAAGGGCGCATTGATCAATTCACCGGGTGAATTCTATTCTCTGCAGAGCACATTTTGGAATCCATAAGTGTTCTAAAATCAGTCCATAGGTTTATTTCAGAGTAGAAATGGATCACACACAATATATCATCCTCACTCCCTTCAATTATTTTGATTGGAAAGCACAAATGGAGATTCTACTGAGGAGAAAAGGGCTCTACAGGGTGACCATGGCAACTGAAGCTGAGCCAACCTCAGCAGTAGAGAAATTGAAATGGCACAATTGAAGGGATGAAGCCTATGGGCTGTTATGTCTCAATACATTTAGAGGGATTCTATTTCATCTTGATGGCCTCACTTCACCCAATGAAGTATGGCTGAAACTTCAAGAATTGTTCGGGAAAACCGATGAATTGAGAGGCCACCAATTGGATAACAAGCTAGTCTCTTTGAGCTCGCAAAATTTTGATAATCTATAGGATTTTTTCTCCAAATTTAAGTATCTTGTATTGCAGCTAAAGCAATGTGGTATAGACAAGAAATATGAGCAATTAGTTTTGGCCATTCTCTCCAAGCTTGGCCCCGACTATTCAATCTTTGTCTCGAACTTCCATTCCACCCGGAAAGCAATTAAAAATTGGAAGAGCTTGACACTTTTAGAATTCATGGAGTCTTTAACACAAGAACAAGACAAATTGGTCTTGATGGAATCCATTAAAAATCCATCCAAATACCATTGTCTGAATGTTGGAGATTCAAGGGGTTCGAAAGGAAAGAAGAAGGGCAATTTCAAGAAGCCCACCGATGAGAGGAAAGACAAGAAGATTTCAAATGGAGAGACATCCAACTTCAAGAAGAATCCAAACAAGAAGAATGAGAGGACAAAGTGCAATTATTGCAGCAAGGGATTTCATCTTGAAAGCTCTTGCATGAAGAAAACCATTGATCAATTAAATTCACTCTTGGAGAAAGCCAACATTCCTCTTCTAGAGAGCGCAAGGAGGAAGGATGGAGGACAAAATTTCGATGATAAAGAGAGAGTTCATGCATTGATGGCCATCAATTCAAAACCTTCTTCATTCATCATTGATTCCAGTGCATCAAGACACATGGTGTCTACAAGTAAGTTTTTCACTTCACTTGACTCTTCCAGTGGTCCAAACATTGTATTGGGAGACAATTCTGAAACTTCTAGCAAAGGCAAAGGTAGCATAGATCTCGAGTTTGGGTCATTTAATAATGTTTTATATGTCCCTGGACTTGTTGCAAACCTACTTTCAGTCTATAAGATGACCCATATAGGGCTTCCCAAGAGAATAACCTTTACCCCCAATGATGTTGAGATAGCAAAAATTTCAACAGGAAAAATTATAGCATTTGGTACTGCTGATCATTGTTCTAGAATTTACAAGTTTTCTCATTTTGTGCCAAACCCCTCACCTACTGCTCTGTTAACCCATGCCAATGAGTCCAGCAAGCTATGGCATGAAATATTTGGCCACCTAAACTACAAATACCTTTCCCAACTTCATGAGAAAGAGATGGTTATAGGGCTGCCCAATATCAAGTTTTCCAAAGGTGTCTGTCAATCTTGCATCCTAGGTAAACACCTTGAGCATAAGTATGGGAGATCCAATTATGAGAGAACCACTGCACCATTAGACCTTATTCACACTGATATATCAAGTCCATTCCCTCATGAGTCCTTGAATCATGCAAAATACATTCTCACATTCATAGATGACTTCAACATGTATTGTTGGATTTATTTCATCAAGTTAAAGTCAGAAGTTTTTGGGTTGTTCAAGCTATTCAAAGACTCAGTTGAGAACCAGTCTAGTAGGCATATTAAAGTTATAAGATTTGATAATGGTGGTGAATATGTGAAATCAGAGTTTTAGCAATTTTGTGTTAGACACAGTGCTCACTGAGAGGGGGGGGTGAATCAGTGAGCATATACTTTATTCAATTTCAACATCAATTACCAATTCTTATATCAACATTTCATATTCATCAATAAACTAACTATCAATCCATATGTCATTCATCAAATAAAACACATCACTAACAACACTTTGCACAAGAGAGTCACGATATAATTGTAATGTTTTTGTATTTGATTCAACGGCTACAACCGTGAGTCAATTCAGCACCAACCGAAACAATGAGCACCAACTCATCATCTAGGACCCAGCCTAGGTTTTCTTAGATCCTACTAAGAAAAATATATACAAGACCCTGCTTGTATTTTACATACACATATTTGTTACATTACATCACATACATCTTTTCTTGTCAACCCAGTCATATCACTGTCATCACAAATCATCATTGATCTATCCATCATCCATATCACAGTCATGTCATTACTACTGTCATAGCTTCATGTCTTCAATCAAACACATCTTCACATTTTGTTCATGACATTATTCTGACCAAGCACATCCTCCTATCAATCTGCTGCCAGCACCATGTCTCCATCCACAACATTACACTATCCACATATACATTATCAAACTGCCCTTACTGCTACCCAGAAATCACGCATGTCAAAGACTTCATGAACTCATCATTAGCATTCTATCATGCCTAACATCTTCATCATTCTTTTCATGCTCATCAAACTACCCATAGAATTTGTCAACGTGTTCACTACCTCATCATATCACTGAACATATCATCTAAACATTTCACTGAGTGTGTTGAGCATACATTCATTTTATGTGTAGCCTCAGTCTGCATCCCTAGATCAATACCAACATCACATCATTATTATCAGCATTCTGTACATATTCTGATCATCAGCAAGTTGTCAGCTTCATCACAATGTCTTCATTAATCACTAGCAATTCTGTCATCATCTTAGCATTTGCATTTCTAACTGTTCAGGCATCAAACATATTTAACTCTGTTCATCACCTTCAGCACTGAACAAATATATCTTTACTCCAACATTAGTTCAACCCAGAAATAAAAGAATTTATATCTTCATTCTGTCCTCCATCCAGCTACCAGCATTATGTCATCATCATATCAGCAATCAGAAAAATCAAACATAAGAAGTAAACCAAAAGTATCATGCTGTTGCTACATCAAGTCTTCAGCAATCTCATCGACAAAAAATTATAGATCACTGCTATTCGTTGCTGCTGCTCAACTGTTCCAACCACCAAACTATCCCAAGATCAAAGCTTACTAAGCCATGCAAAATTCTCTTCACATTTCCAAAAAATCAGAGCTGAAAGAAAAAATTTAAAAAATGTCCTGTCTACTATAGCTTCTACAGTACCCAAAAATTTCAGAGCAACACATCCACACTAAAAATTTCTCCCAAAATGAGGAGGATTGCCTCTATTTATACACAACTTTTTTTGAATTTTTTATGGAGCCAACTTGTTCAAAAAAAAAAAAAATTTTGAATTTGATTTTGAATTTATTTTGGAGCCGACCTATCTATGTAATTTTCATTTTCATTTTATTTTTAATTGCTGAGCCAACTTTGTCCTTTGAATGGACACATAATAGTTCACATACAATGTTTTATTTGCATGCTTGTTTTGGTTTGACTTCACACAACCACATCAAAGGCCACGTTAGAAACTTAGGGATTCTTCATTTTTTTGTGAGCTTCTACATCATCATGTTTAAATACTTCAGCATAAAAGGTTTTGTCAAGCAATTATAAGGGCAAGGGTTCCATCATACCCACAAGAATAGACCACAAACAATGCCAAGAACCCCAAGGCGTCACCATACATCAAGGATTCCACATATGGACATCTTCAAGGTTCAAGGGCTTCAACATCCATCGTAAGTGCCATTAGATAAGGGCTGATTCAATTTGTATGTGGGTTTCAATGTGGGTTCCACCATCAAGAGTCAATCATGGACATCAAGTCCATCATCAAATGGTAGCATGGACCACCCAATGGCTCCAATGCCCACCTCCATGGTTCTTCATGCCATGTGTGTTCTTCAAGCTATCCACATCATCATCTTCTTTGCCATTCCTCAAGCCTTTGTCATTAATATTTTCATCAATGACAATCATAGACACCTATATTCATCATTTTGTGCCTCTTTAGGCATTCAAATGCAACATATAGTTCCATATACACCTTAGCAGAATGGGGTTGCTGAGAGGAAAAATAGGTATCTAAAGGAGATGGCCACTTGTATGCTTGAGGAAAAGGAATTGTCTCCCAAGCTATGGGTCGAGGCAATAAATTGTTCCACTTACATTTAGAATAGAGTTCCACACAAAGCTCTCAAAGGTATCACTCATTTCGAGGCTTGGACAAGTCACAAACTCGACATCTCTCATTTCAGGATTTTTGGCTCAAAGGTTGGGCTAGGATTCCACTTGAGAAGAGGAGGGCATTGCAGCCCCAAATACAACCATGTTTATTTGTTGGATATTCAGAGGACTCCAAAGGTTATAAGTTTATGAACATGACCACTCATAAAGCATTCATCGAAAGAAGTGTGCAGTTTGAGGAAGAGCCCTCTCAAAGCGCTGAAATTGGAGAACCATCTTCACCACCATCTGAAGAAGAAGTAAGTGATGTTCTTGATGTTTTTGGTTCTGATATTTCTGATGATGAGGATAATTTTATTGCAGATGCTAACTCACCTACAAGGCCTAAGTGGGCTGCAGAAACTTTGCAAGCAGCAGGTGAACTAGCAGGCAATCCTCAGAACCAAAGAAGGACTAGATCACAGTTTGAGACTGCTCTCAATGTGAATGATCCTTATCTTTCTGAGAAATGATATATGATGATATATTCTAATCCACAAACATATGAGAAAGCCTCACATGATCCAATATGGCAGATTTCTATGGATGAGGAGTTTTAGTCATTGCAGAAGAATGAAGCTTGGGAGCTAGTCAAGCTCCCCGTAGGCAGAAAGTTGGTGAGATGCAAGTGGATTTAGAAGACCAAATGTGCAGCGGATGGTACATCCATTAAATACAAATCAAGGCTGGTAGAAAAGGGGTATTCTCAGGTCCAAGGACTTGATTATAATGAAACATTTGCACCGGTGGCTCAGAAAGACTCCATTAGACTAGTTTTGGCAGTGGCAGCTTCCAAGCGATGGGAAGTACATCACATGGATGTGAAAAGTGCTTTCCTCCATGGGGAGCTTGAAGAAGAAATATATATGCAGCAACCATAAGGGTACACATCAGATCCAAACCTTGTTTTTAGGTTGAAAAAATCTTTGTATGGACTTCAGAAAGCCCTTATATCTTGGTATGCAAAGATGGACAGTTTCCTACTGTCACAATCTTATGTTCGGTGTAAATATGACCCAAATGTCTATATGAAGCTTGCTGATGGTTCTATAATGTTAATAGTGCTGTATGTTGATGATTTTCTGATCACAGGTGATAGCACTGAACAAATAGCATCATTGAAGACCGCAATGCGCCAAGTATTCTCCATGAGTGACTTGGGAATTCTTAAGCAATTTTTGGGGCTTGAGATTTCTCAAACAAAAGAAGGAACCAAGGTATGCCAGTCAAAGTATGCTTCTGATATGTTAACTAAGTTTAATATGGCTGATTGCAAGCCTTCTAAGACTCCATTCCTTTTTGGAGTTCGACTAGAAGATGCATAATCTGCACCATTGTTTGACACCACTTTATATAGACAGTTGATTGGCAGCTTGCTCTACTTGACACACACTCAACCAAATCTTTCTTATGATGTGAGTGTGGCATCAAGATACATGGAGAATCCAAATGAGCTACATTGGAGGGATGCAAAAAGAATCATTCATTATGTGCAAGGCACAAAGAGTGATGGGATTCACTATGCTGCAGATTCAAGCCTAGATCTCTCGGGCTTCACAGATTTAGATTGGGCTGGTGATAGCCTTGACAGGAAATCCACATCAGGATTTGTATTCATGCTTGGAGGTGGCCCTGTCTGCTGGTCCAACAAGAAACAAAATGCCAAAGCACTATCTTCAGTGGAGGCAAAGTACAGAGGAGCAGTGAATGCTGCTACACAGTGTGTTTGGTTACAGGGGATTTTGTCTGAGTTTGAGATTTCTTTCAGTACTCCCACTGTCATTTTTTGTGACAACCAGAGTGCCATTAGAGTTTCATGTGATATAGTACAGAGGCATAGAACCAAGCACATAAATATTCATATGCACTACATCATAGGCTTAGTGCATGACCAGATCATAGATTTGCAGTATTGCCCCACAGGTAAGCAAACTGTAGATATCTTCACTAAGGCTTTCACAGAGAAGACATTCAGCTATGTTAGATCACTACTTGGGATGGTTGAACATGTGGTGGAGTGAAGGGTTGATCAACAACCTTTCAATTTTGATATTTCCATGTTTTGAGGGGAGGTTTTTTCCATGAGGTTTTCCTTCTATTCTTGGTTCTTGTGGATCGACAGTATTGCACGGGGTGACCAAGTCTTGTTACTGTGCCCTTAGTATTTCATTTTCTGATATTTAGATCATTCAAGTCATAATTATGAGGGGGTTTTGGAATAATTAAGTCTTCCTACCATGTCATTTAATTACATAAGATGCATTAATTAATCAATTTTGGTTAATTCTATGTAAAGACTAGGAAATTGCCATTGTGTGGACCACAAGGCAACATGGGAGGATGAAATACATCCAAGGTGTGGACCACAAGCCACCTAGGCCACTTTTGCACCATCCTAAAAGATTCTAGATAATATTTGAGGATGAAAGGCGCATTTATGGATTATTACTGCTTTTTACTTCTTTTTCCCCAATGGGGAAAAGCTAGTCTACCTAGGAAACTGTTTTTTACACCCAAGACTTTTCTTCATGTATTTTCCACCCAAATTTTGTATTTGGCATTTATTTTGTCCATACTTCACCTTCGGATCACAAATTAGGCAATTCGTGAGCTTTTGGGCAGTTTTGGAAAGTCAACTTGCCACCTAGGGGGGATGGGCATTTTTAGCAAGTCTGATGAAGAGATGATTCTTTTGGAATATTTATCCATTCGAATTACTGATGTAATGTTATTTAATAGCAGCCTATTACTTTCATATGGTTGGGTGATGTATTTTTATTATGAGAAGTTAATACATAAATCTACTCTTGTGCATAATTTTTGTGTTTTTGACTAGTTGTGTGATATTTTTCTTATGAGAGAGTGTAATTTATTGAATAGTTCTTGGATGTGAACTGATTTTCACACTAAGTAGCATGGAAGCACAGTGGTGGTGTGACTCCGGATTGGAACAAGACTAAGATTTGACAAATCTTACTCTTCTCTTTCCTTTTTATTGATGCATTTATAAATCAAAAAATTGTTGAATGCATGATGTGACTGAAAAATGATTGTGTTTAATTGCTTGAAATGAATTGAGAATTCTGAAATAGAAAAATACCTGTGAAAAGGATGAACATGAATAAGTTCATGTGTATGTTCGCAAGCATGACAAGTGTGGAAGTCTCATGAATAAAGCATGGACTCTCCATGTCAATTGGGTGAATAACTGACTGATTTTTAATGTTTATATTATGTTTGGTGTTAACACCCAAAAATTCTTCACTAGCTCATATCCCTAGTCACATAATCCAATTGTCCACTTTTCCTACTTTTATGGCCTCCAAAAACCCTAAATTGGTAACCAAGTGGGAAAAAAATTATTATTTCCCTCAAAAAATAACTAAATTCCTTCAAAAAGGTTAAAAACCCCCAAAAGGGTTCAAAACTCCCTAAAAAAGAAAAGTTTTAGGATATTTAGACACTTAGGAGTTAGTTAAGATCAACTTGTGAAATATATCCGTTAGGGATAGTGTGTTTCTTTAGTATGCATTAGTATGCATTTGTAAATACTTAATCCGATGGTCACAATATGTTTCCGACATAGAGTGATCCGACGGCTCAACTTCTCTTAGATCAAACCTAACCTTGATCCGTGGCTTAACACCCGATTGGTCCATGATATCTATTTAAAGAGCATGGAGGGTCATTGTTTAGTTGATCGATTATGAGAAGCTCATTTGTAACATTCTTTCTTTGCATAATAAATTGTCCCGTAGAAGCTATTTGGCCGGGGCCGTGGAGTGTTTCCCTCAAGAGGGTTTAAACCACGTCAAAACATCGGTGTGTTGATCTATGATCTGTTTGTGTGAAGTGGTTGCTCTTGGTGTTCGGTCCTTTGGTAGTACCCTGTGTACCCGAACATGGTATCAGAGCTTTTATGAAGTGCCGCTTCCGGTTATGATCTAGATCTTGAACTGCTGTTGCTGAAACTCGAAAGGGTTTCTATTTCTGGTATTTCTGTGCATTTCTGGGCTGTGGGAGGTGTTCCATTGCGTCCGGAGCGTCGTTTCCATTGGGAAATAGTTTTCGTTTGATCGAAAACGGTTCCCGGTTGCTCCAGAAACGCGTATTTCATCAGATCTGAAGGTATAATGTTACAGTGACGCATTTTTTTTATTTCGTTTATAATAAGAAAAAAATATCATATTTCATTTTTTTTACTGTTAGATTTTTTTTTGGGTTCGGATTGTTGCTTTCCCGTCTGCGTATGCTCTTTGCCGTGCACCTTGAGCGATCTCGGCAAATCAGAAACAGAAAGGGAAAGGGTTTTTCTCGGCTGCGTATGCTCTTTGCCGTGCACCTTGCGCGATCTCGGCAAATCAAAAACAGAGAGAAAACGTAGACTTTCCGGGCAAGCTAACAAGATCTAACTCCACAAGTGTGGAAAAGTTTTTTTGTTTCGTTTTGTGGTCTGTTTTGCAGGAAAAAGGGCAAGCACGCAAACCGAGCAAGAAGAGTTAAAAAAAAAAAAGCCCCCTTCCTCATTCCCATATTTTACATACCTTTTAATCTAGCTCACTTGGTTCAAAGTTGCTTTATTCCTTAATAGGTCTTGAGTTCAAGTCTTAGGAAGTTACTTTTAAAAAGAAAAGTGCATGCAATTTCTATTTTCAAGTTACTTTATTGTAAAATTGCATCTCACTTAAATAATAAAAAATAAAAATACAAGTGAGTCACTTAAGCTTTTTATTTATTGTTGCACTATTTAAAAGTAATATCATTGTAAAGTGAAATCACTTATTTTAAAAAAAAGTGATTCACTTAAAATCAATTTTTTTGTAAAGTGATTGTCAAAAGGTTCATCTTGGGAAGAGGGGGGTTCTTTTTTTTGCTGGACATTCTCTAGCTGCCATGTCACTATTGGGGACATCTTCAACAGTTTCTTTGTTCAAGCATAACTTCATCATACAGAGTCAGTTTTCAGTGCCGTTTTTTTTGAAACCGCCTATTTTTTCGAGCTCTTCACATCCAGACTATTGGTTTCTGCTTTTACAGTCATTAATTTACAAATATGGCCGCCCATTGTGATATTCTACTTAACAGTTCCAACTATTTCTCATGGAAATCTCGTATGGAGGATGTTCTACGAAGTAGGGGACTTTTCAGAATTACCACAGGGAAAGAAAAAGAACCCACTGATGATGATAAGAAAATAAAATGGGCAAATAGATGTGATGAAGATCGTGGATTGATTGGGATGTCTATCTCTACTGATTTGCGATTCCACATATCTGGAATTGATGAACCTAATACTGCTTGGGACAAGTTGGAAACTGTGTTTGGTAAACACAATGAAATTCGAGGTCATCAACTCGAAAATGAGTTGATTTCTTTAAATCAAAGTGACTTTTCATGCATTCAAGATTATTTATCTAAGTACAAAACTCTTAAACTCTTATGTGCAGAATGTAAGATTGAGAGGGAAGACAAACAGTGCATTTATCATATTCTTTCCAAACTTGGACCTGCATATTCTGTTTTTGTATCTACATTTTACTCCATGAAAGCATCCTTGAATGCAGCTAGCTATCAAGAGCCTCGTTTTGAATCCTTTTGTGATTCCCTGATTAGAGAACAAGATAAACTCATTCATCTTGGAATAATCAACAATGCAGATACATCTGGGAAAGCCTTATTGTCCCAACAGAAAGAAAAGTCCAAGCCTCCCAAGAAACAAAATTTTCGCAATAATAAGTCAAACAAGGGTCCCAAACCCTCTCAGTCAGCTCCTTCTTTAAAAAATGACAAAAGATCCAAGCCAAAAGGAAAGAAGACTGAGCGTCATTGCAACTATTGCGGGAAAGATAATCATGATGAATCTAAGTGTTTCAAGAAGATGGCAGCCTTGGAAGCAGCAATGAAGAAGCACCACATCAGCCTAGATTCGTCTTCAGAATCTACCTCTCATGGACATGCACTTTGTGCTTTTGGTTATTCTTATAATGCATCTTCTTCTTCTACTTCAAATGAATGGCTCATTGATTCTGGAGCATCTTATCATATGGCTAAGGATCAAGCCATCTTTTCTACTATGCATGAATGTAACACCAAACAAATATTTGTTGGTGATGATAGATCTCTAAGTGTTGTAGGAGCTGGAACAGTTCCAGTAGATAATGGTCATTTTAGTGATGTACTATGTGTTCCAAGAATTTCCTGCAATTTGTTATCAGTCTATAAGATCACTCATTCTGGTGAAGGTAAAACTGTGACCTTTACACCTCACCAAGTTGTAATCAAGGATTTTAAAGATCCTCAACAGGTACTAGCTACCGGAATTGTTGATGATATTACCAGGTTGTACAAGTTTAACAACTTTGGGTCATCACCTTTCCCTTCAGTTTTTGTTGCTCATAGTGATAACTTGAGCAAACTTTGGCATGAGCGATTTGGTCACTTAAATTATCGCTTATTGCAACAACTATGTAAAGAAAATATGGTGACAGGTCTTCCGATGGTATCTTGCAGAGATGGTGTTTGTTCCGGTTGTGTACTTGGAAAACATCATCGGGACAGTTTTGACAAACGTGCCTCTTGGCACGCCTCGGTTCCCTTGGAGCTTGTGCATAGTGACTTGTGTGGTCCTCTTCCATCTGCTTCCTTTTCTGGTTTCAAGTATTTCTTAACTTTCATTGATGATTACACCAGACGCACTTGGGTTTATTTCCTAAAACTTAAGAGCGAAGTATTTAACATGTTCTTGGCCTACAAGGCCCTTGTTGAAAAACAATCTGGTCATCAAATTATTAAGTTAAGATCTGACAATGGAGGATAATATGTTAACAAACAGTTCATTACTTTCTGCACTGAACAAGGCATCCAACAACAGCACACTGTTCCATATACACCACAACAAAATGGTGTAGCTGAGCGGAAGAACCGCACTTTAAAAGAAATGGCTAATTGTATGATCCAATCTAAGGGACTAAGTCTTCAATTTTGGGCTGAAGCCATAAATTGTGCAAATTACATAGTTAATCGCACCCCCACAAAAGCATTACAAGCTATAACACCGAAAGAAGCATGGAGTAAAATTAAACCTGATGTAAGTCACTTTCGTGTGTTTCGTAGTGAAGCATGGGCTCACATTCCGGATGAAAAACGGAAAGCATTGCATCCTAAAAGTGAAAAGTGCATATTTGTTGGATATTCTGAAGATGTAAAAGGTTATAGACTTCTTCAACCACATTCTCATGCTATAATCATTAGAAGAGATGTTAAATTTGATGAAAATATCTTGGCCTGCGAGCCTAACTCAGCGAGTGTGCCATCTTTGGCCTGCGAGCCTGATTCGGCGTTTGTGCCTTCTTCTTCTTCTTCCAACTTCCTTGACAGGTTTCCAACTCCAGTTTCTGATGATGACAGTGAGGATGAAAATCCACCTCCGCCTGCTCATGTTCCTCCAGTTGCACCAGCACAAGTGCTTCCTCGATGGGTCCGTTCAACATGTGAAGCAGCTGGTGATTTTGCCGGTGATCCTAGAGATCAACGTCGAACACGTTCTCAGTTTCAGTGAGCCTCTTATCTTTTGGCTTAAGTTTCTGAGAATCATGATCCAGAAACTTTTGCAGAAGCTTCAGGGAATCCAGATAGGGATGCAGCCATGGATGAAGAATATCGTTCCTTAATGGCGAACGATACTTGGGATCTTGTACCTCTTCCAAAAGGAAGAAAACTTGTCAGATGTAAATGGGTCTACAGAACTAAGTATGCATTAGATGGAAGTGTTGAAAGACTTAAGGCAAGGTTAGTTGCCAAAGGTTTTTCTCAAGTTGAAGGGATTGACTACAATGAAACCTTTGCTCCCGTCGCCAAAATGAACTCCATCCGCCTTGTTCTTTCCCTTGCAGCCTTACACAACTGGGAAGTCCATCAAATGGATGTCAAGTCTGCCTTCTTACATGGTGATTTACAGGAGGAAATTTACATGAAACAACCTCCTGGCTATGTTCAGAATAACTCTAGCCTTGTCTGTCGCCTTAAGAAATCCTTATATGGCCTTAAGCAAGCTCTTAGAGCTTGGTATGCCAAAATGGATAACTTTCTCCTTGACACTGGTTTTTCTAGATGCCATTCTGACCCCAATGTCTATACCAAGAAAGTAGGAAAGCATCTCATCATACTTGTTCTATATGTTGATGACCTTATTCTTACTGGTAGTGACCCTAAGCTTATAACCCATGTGAAATCTAGTCTTAAACAAACTTTTGAAATGTCAGACTTAGGACATTTGCATTATTTTCTTGGTCTCCAAGTTCTGCAAACCAAAGAAGGAATCTTTCTTTCTCAGTCTAAGTATGCTTGTGACCTTCTTCGTCACTTTCACATGGAAGATTGTACCCCAGCCCCTTCTCCCTTCCAGTCTGGAGTCAAACTTTCTGTCACTTGTACTTCACCTGAAGTAGATGCCACCTTGTATCGTCAGCTTGTTGGTAGTCTTTTATACTTGACTCATTCCCGTCCTGACCTTTCCTTTGCCGTTGGTCGAGTTGCCCGTTATATGCAGACACCTCATGAAAGTCACTGGAAAGAAGCTAAAAGAATACTTCGATATATTCGAGGTACAGTTCAGTTTGGGATTCATTACAGTACAGGGGGAAAACCTTTGTTGGTTGGTTTCACTGATTCAGATTGGGCCGGCGATCTTGATGATCGAAAGTCTACTGCAGGTTATGCTTTCAGTCTGGGATCTGGACCTATTACTTGGGCTTGTAAGAAACAACAAGCTCTTGCTCTTTCTTCAGCAGAGGCAGAATATCGAGCAGCAGTTAATGCCAGTCAGGAAGCTTTATGGCTTCGACAGATCCTTTCAGAGTTTGGATTCGAGCAGCAGCAGCCTACTCCACTTTGGTGCGACAATCAAAGTGCCATCAAGCTTGCCAAAGATCCAGTTCTACATCAACGCAGCAAACACATTGAGCTACATATGCACTTCATCAGAAATCTTGTTCATGATCGGGTTCTTGAAGTGCTCTTTTGCCCCACAGATGATCAAGTTGCAGACATCTTCACCAAGTCTCTTACAGAAGCGAAGTTTTCTAAACTTCGATCTATGTTAGGAGTTCAGGAACTTGTCATTAAGGGGGGATAGGCTCTAATGCCTCCTTCCTTCTCCTAATAGTGTCACTTTGTAAATCCTTCAATCCTATCCCAAGTTGTTCTTAAGGGGGGATGTTAGGATATTTAGACACTTAGGAGTTAGTTAAGATCAACTTGTGTAATATATCCGTTAGGGATAGTGTGTTTCTTTAGTATGCATTAGTATGCATTTGTAAATACTTAATCCGACGGTCACAATATGTTTCCGACATAGAGTGATCCGACGGCTCAACTTCTCTTAGATCAAACCTAACCTTGATCCATGGCTTAACACCCGATTGGTCCATGATCTCTATTTAAAGAGCATGGAGGGTCATTGTTTAGTTGATCGATTATGAGAAGCTCATTTGTAACATTCTTTCTTTGCATAATAAATTGTCCTGTAGAAGCTATTTGGCCGGGGCCGTGGAGTGTTTCCCTCAAGAGGGTTTAAACCACGTCAAAACATTGGTGTGTTGATCTGTGATCTGTTTGTGTGAAGTGGTTGTTCTTGGTGTTCGGTCCTTTGGTAGTACCCTGTGTACCCGAACAAAAAGAAAAGGAAAAAAGTCAAAATAAAATAAAAAAAGAGGGAAAATATGAAATACCACTAGCCAATACTATTGGTTTCCCAAAACCATGGGCCAATACGCCACCACCCAAAATTGCTATAAAAAGGTGATGGAGGCCTCCCATTTCATAACTAATCACTCTTCATACCCTTATGCTGCCAAAATCCCTACAACACTCTAGCCTACCCATTAGGGCTTTTGTGCCCATTTAGATGGATTTTGTCCATCCCATTAAGCATTTGGAGAAGAGCAAGGAACTCAGGATACCCGACACACTACTCTAGTACTACTGCAAGGGCCCCCATTACCTCATATTTGGAGGTAACCATTCTTGTAAACCTAAGTTTGCAATATAATACAAAATCTTTCATGGGTTCTAATCTATCAATTCTATTTTTACTGTTATAATTAGTTAGATTTACTTTCTGTTATCATTTGCACTCATACATAGTAGTTTTCATTTTTGTATTTTTTATCCATATTTGAATATGCTACCAAGGGTTCCATAACCCTTAGTAGGTGCTCATTTACATAGGTTGGTGTGAAAACACTAGCTACAGATTTGACGACTCCACTGGGTCGATTCCCATCGATATGTTGTTTAATTTTTAGTGTTTATGCCTGTTATTTTATTGTATTTTACAGTTTTGGGATATCCTTTTTGCCCCCATACTTGCATATCTGGACCTTGCCTTCGTAGTGCCCTACTTTAGCTTCGTTTTTACAACCCGGACCGCAACTTTTTGCTATCTACTTGTGACCCAAGTGCGACTTTCAGCCCGAAACCAGCGACCCCTAGCGTGAATTTCTGCTCATAACTCACACTCGGAGCGCACTTCTGTGCTCATTTCCTGTGCCCTCCGTGGGATTTTTACTCCACTAGCCACATGTTTTGTGCATCATATGACCGAAAAGATGTGCTCAGAGTGTGCTTTCTGCCCTACTAAGCGCGTATTTTGCGCGCCGTACGGCCTGAAAGCCCCGCGTTTCGCGGGCCCTAAGACAAGAAAAGTGCGCCCTCTACACACGAACTCACCCAACAGTCATGCCCTGCACATGCTTTCCATTCTGAACCGCGTGCCCTTCACGCGCTAATTTTCCTGAAAGCTGTGCCCTACGTGCACCACTGAGTCTGAAACTCGTGCCCCTGCCACGCCCTTTCCACCCAGACCCATGTCCTTTTTTTTCTTGTTTTCTTGTTTTATGTTTTGGCGTGTTTTTCTGTAGTCTGCCACACCCAGAGCACACCTTTTCGTGTCATAGCTGCACCCAAAACCTGTTTTTCATTTTTTCTTGCTTTTGGATGCACCCACAAACCCCTGTTTTCCTGCACCCATTTTCCATTAGTTTTCCTGCTGTTATGCTTGCTGTAGCATTAGAGAGATTTCATTGTGCATGCATGATTTCTGCATTGTTCTCTCTTGCATCATACTTTCACGATTTTACTATATGGATATCTTGGGTTCACACCACTTGTGAACACACACTCTCCCATAATTCAAAGAGAGACTTAAAATTAACTTAATCAAACCCACTTTAACCCCACTTGGAGAACACAAAAACAATTTTGTAGCTAGGAGGGAATTTGGGGTTGGGCATCCAAACAACACCCCCTTTGTCATTCAAATTTGAGACATAGTTGTTGTCCATCAGGGATCCAAAATACCCTATTACTTATTGGTACCACCAATTTGTTGGAGGGCCTCTCCCTTAGGAGGGAAAGTAGCAAGATTGGTTCCGGTTGTCTGAGTGGAATGATGCTCTCCATTATGTACTGAAGGACACCAACTCGTTGTTCTTGTCATGCATACTGGTGCCCATACCAGGTGTGCGACGACCAAAGAACTGAAGCTGCAGAACACCTTTCCGGATGTTCCATGAATGGGGTAGCTTCATTTCCATTCTTCTAGGGATCTTTTACCCGAAGTCCCTCTCAGTAGAGGGATATCCTTTATCCATTTGGTTCAACATTTTGTATTACTTGACTGCGGATTTCATCACCCTGCAGGGGATACGATTTGTGTGAGCTTCCATATCTCTTAGATATGTGTTTGCATGCTCCTATACCCCCATTGGATTAGTGAGTCTACCTTTATATTTTTAGGAGTGTTGCTTGTTGGTATTTTGACCATTTTATTGCCACTTCGCTTATTGCAGTACGTTGTTGCAACATTCATTTTTGAGCATTGTTGTTGGCCTGAGTGCCATCTTTATTGAGATCTCCTTTTGCACACACAGTTGCATTAGTATTTTTGAGCATTTTATTCACCACATCCCCTCAACACTTTTACACTTGTCACCATTGATTCACTGAGACATTTTCGTCGCCTATGGGGGTTATCCCTGCAACACGATCCACTTGATCGCACCTGTCACAGACGCATAGCCTCGTCGCCAAATACTCATCCCGATGCCCTTTATTTTATCTCTGATTTTGAGTCATATTTACCCATATACACAGCTCCGTCTAGCCCCATGGATGGCATGAATCGCAACCGATTTCATGGTGGAATTGTTGGTGGTGGTTCCACCATTAGCCTAACTACCACTTCAAAATCCATCCCTACTATACCATCCACAGGACCTAAACCTGGAATCCCAATCACTACTTCCATACCTATCAGTAGTGGATTAGTTCCAACCACAGTACCTTTGGTCACTAGTAGTACACTCGGGGGCACTTGCCCTTCCTACACGATTCCACTGCCCTTCACCAGAGGTCCCTCGATCCCTGTTATGACTCACACCATTGCTCCACCCCTCGGTGGAGGTGGCCCCACAATCTCCTCCATGGCTAGCACATAATCCCCTACGACCATGTCACATCCTTCTGCTAGTTTTCCATTCATGGCCAGTCTCAACCTCCCTGATCTGGCTCGATTGACCAACGATCTGATTCGACATGACCCCACATGGCATCCCATGCCTACCAAACTCCCTTCGTACATCCCAAATTTTGAAGGCAAGGGTGGTGAGGACCCCCAATACCATATCATGTCCTTCCACTTATGGTGATCCTCCAACTCCATAGTGAATAACTCGATCCGCCTATGCCTTTTACAACGGACCCTCACTGGCTCTACAACTAAGTGGTATATTGAACAACCCCATGGGTTGCACTCCATGTTTACATCCCTTGCTTCGAATTCCCTGTAGTTCTTCTAGTTACCTATCCGTTATGATGCTGGAGATGATATTTTACTATCTTGCAGATAGAACACGACTACCCATATCACTGACCATATTCATGAATGGTGTAGACGTCGTAGTTTGTGTAAGATCAAGTTAGAAGATCACATCTTTTTAGATTGGTTCTTGAAATCCCTCATACTAGTTATTGCCAAGGATGTGGCATCCAAATGGACCCAAACCGAAGAAGAAGACATTCTCAAATCCCAACAGTTTGACCTCATCTATGCTCAGTCAAGCTACCTCTACTCCATTTTACTTGATGCTCCTCGCGGAGATTCCTCCAGGAAGGACGTGTTGGGGGAATCCCATGCTTCCTACGGCATTATTGGACACGTTGTGTCTAATAAAAAACCATATATATGTTGAGTATGGTTGTCATTGATGACAAGACATTAATGACAAAGATTGATGAAATGGCAAGAAGGACATTAGATGTGGGCATTGGAGCTATTGGAACACCTAATGAGCCAAATGAACCATTCTGTGGTCATTTGTGGTTTGATAGGGTCATGTAACCCTTGTATATGGTTATAGCGCATGAGAAGGTTTAGCACCCACGTACATGATGGTATGATGGCACTTGGACTCATTTAGTTACTTGTTGTTGATTGGATAATGGTGCAATCACTTGTGGTAACTTGGACCATGAAGACTTGATGGAATCCTTGTAACATGAACAACTGCACCTGTTAATTGGTTTACCCCTCTTGTTTGATGATGAAGTAATTAAACAATGATGGACATTGAACCCTTATCATTAAAGTTTTGATTGTGGCATCTTTTGACAACCCACAAAATGGTGGAGTCATGTGATGTGATTACCATTTCTTTTGGGGTTTGGTATGCTTGTGGATGACGAGAAAAATATGCACAAAACCCTTGGATAATCCCACAAGAATTGTTGGCTATAACATTGATCATTCTCATTTAATTGTAAACTTAAAAATTGATGAAATACAACATCAAATAAAAGGGAAACCAGTGAAGTCGGCTCCCTAATTGATGAAACCAAACAAATAATTTAAATAAGTATTTACAGGTAGGCCAACTTTGAAAAATAATTTTAAAATTAAAAACTTAATTGGTGATAGGTCGGCTTAGTAAAAATACAAGATTGAACCTGTATAAATAACTTTTAAAACCTTCATTCTTGCATGGAAAATTCGGATCTGTGCTGTGAGATCTGAACTTTGTATGTCTGAAATTCGTGGGTACTGTGGCAGCCATAGAGAAAAACACAACAACATAAATAAAAACAACAGTTCCTTATTTCTCTGAAATTCGAGTGTACAGGGACTGTGACAGCCACAACACTTATGGAGGACTGATTGGATTTTGGGTGGATACTGTCACTAAGACAATCGTAGGTCTGATCATTGTCAACACTTTCAATCTTTGATTTCGGGTTAGTCATTGAGGTAGCAGCAGAACTTGATCAGCTCTGATTTTTGTGTGACAAATTGAAGTCTGAGACAGCTGGAAATGATGGTGAACAACCACATCAGAACATCTTTGTGCTGAAGATAAATAAGAGACAACAAAATTAGGGTATCTCTATTTCAGTGTTGAATTTACTTGAAGGAAATCCGAGTTGGGGCATCACCACGATTCAGGGTCTATCCACTGGAGCAGCAACAACCACTGAACAATTTGAGGCAGCTGATTTCTTGATCTTGTATGACTTGTGCTCTAATCTTGGACTACTAAAGCAGTGCATTGTCCTCAGTAAAACAATCTAATATCTATCTCTTCTATCTCTACACAGTTACAGTTGACTTGGAAAAACCAATTTGACAGTATGATAGCTGCGATTTTGACAACATCCTGATGTGAAAGTAGTTGGACATAGACTTGAAAATGAAGTTGTTGTCTTACAGTGGCATGTATCCTTCCATATACAATTGACTGGGCAATCAGTTTTTATAGTGACGAAAGCATTTGGTCAAGCATTAATTGAAGTGAACAAAGCAGTTTTGATAGTGTGATTTGACAGTGACTTGACATGAAAGCCAACAGGACAATGGTGACAATAACAACATCCCGATTCTTGATGTGACAAATTTGATTACAGTGATGTATGCAAGTCGATGACAGTGTCACAATGAACACATGTGCATGACTGTGATGAATTATATGCTAAATGAAGAATACATAGTAATATGCATGCTCATTTTATACAGTGATGATACTTAGTGATGGTAGTGGTTTGGGTTGATGGAAGTTGACAAGTTGACAGAGATGATCAGATTGATGACAAGACAGAGATGATGACAAGATAGTGACAGGTTATTTGTGACAGTGACAACTATAGTAAAGATATTGACATGACAGAGATTGATATGTGATGTGACAAGTGTGTGTATGTAAATACAAGCTGAGCATTGTAATTGTTTTTTCTTAGTTGGATATGAGAAAAAGACCAAGCTGAGTCTTGGAATAGAAGTTGGTGCTTCTGATTCAGTTGAAGCTGATAGACCCCCCAGTTGTAGCCGATTGAATCAAATATAAAAAGATTACAAAATTTATACTGTGATGTGTCTCTGATGGTGTGACTTGATATTATGAATGACATGTTTAAATTTGATGAATGATAATGATATCTTAGTGATTGATGAAAGCATTGAAGTGAAATTGGTGAATGATATACATGTTAAGTATTTAATTGAAATTGTCAAATGTGTCGGCCCACTGATTCACCCCCCCCTCTCAGTGTGCCATTGTGTCTAACAATTGGTATCAGAGCCGGCCTTCATCACAAGCCTAGAAAGCTTGAAGGGATTCGTGGACACAAATGGACGGACCAACAAAGCTCATTCACAATGAAGTTCCAATTTTTGAAAAGTCAGGTTATTTTGGTTGGAGAAGCAGAATGAAGGATTACTTGAATAAATTTGGTGTTTGGGAAATTGTGGTTAACCCACCCGTCCATCCTAGCAAGAAGACAAAAACTGCAGTTGAGAAAGACAACAATATTCCTTGATGTTTCTGATGGATGGACTCTCATGCCCTATCAAAGAAAGTGTAAAAAAAATACCTTTTCCAAGGATCTCTGGTTCAAGCTGGAAGGTGAATATCAAAGGAATGTTAAAGACACTGACAAGGAAACATAAGTCAAGGCCTCTGAGGATGAGAAGCAAGAATAAAAGCAGGATCAAGCTTCAAATATAAGTGAAGGTAAGAACTCTTCAGTTGATGATAATTCTGAATGTGATGTTGAAATTCTACTTGCAGAAGATGAGAAAAAAGATTTGTTAAAGGTCAATAATGCATTGGCATGCACCCTATTGGATATTGATCTAAAATTCAATCCAAGGCTTAAAAAGAAGCTTTTGAAGTCTTTTGAAAAATACCAAAAGGATACAAGGGCATTGTTCATGAGATTGAAACTCAAGAACAAAGATTTACAAGGTGAGCTAAAAGATCAAGATGATGAAGTTAGAAGATTGAAGACTGAATTAGCAAAAGAACAAGAAGAGATTTGTAAAAGATCTAAAGAGATTGAAGAGACAAGAAGAGTTAATATTGGTTTGAGGACTCAATTGGAGGAAGCCAAAAGAATAGAAGAAATCATGATGCTTCAGCTAGAAGAAAAAAAAAAGACAAATCAGAAGTTTGAGATGGAAATTGTTGATCTCAGAAAGAAAATTGAAAAGTCAAAAGCTCATGTGAAGTTCAATGAAAGTTCAGTCATCTTGGAAGAAATTTTGAATTGTCAAAGATATCCCTTTGACAAATATGGTCTTGGGTACAAGATGGAAGAATTCAAATCTGAAGAAGACACTTGGTCCCCCAAGACTCCTGAAGTAGGATCCACATCCTTCAAAGGTGAAAGCAAAGCTCCTCAGCAAGAACCTGCACAACATAAAGAAGATTTCAGAAGATCAAGTATGCATCAAGAAGTTGGCCATACTCCTCAAAGAAAACTCTTCAGAAGAGAGAAAAATCTAAGTTGAAACCAAACATCCAAGTATGAATATAGCTTTAATGGTTATTGTTATTCATGTTATGAGTTTGGTCACAAGGCTATGGACTTCTCATTCCATGGAAGAAGAAGTGGTGAAAGTCCCAATCACACAATTAGATGTTGGACATGCAATCGTGTTGGACATATTGCTACTAACTGCCACACCTTGAGATGTTAAAATTGCAGTGGATTTGGTCATAAAACCCAAACTTGTGATAGTACAAGAAGACAACCAATGAAGATCCCATCATATACATCAGCAAGGAGAACCAATGAATCTTGGAAGATGAATAATGCAGGAAGACTTAAAGACCAAAGGACAAGTGATCATAGTCAATGTCACTCTAAGGTATGGGTGAAAAAGAATGTCTTGTTAAATCAAAATGAGGTTGATCATTGCAAAGAAGATGGCTGCCATATGGAAATCCAAACTCGAGGTCTTTTAAGGACCTTGGCACACCTTGAGTTCATGAAGTTTGGAGGATGAACTCAAAGGTAAGAGAAGGATACTCCAAACAGGTCCAAGGATCATGGTTGAAGTTGAAAACTAATGTAAGGAAAGGATAAAGTTTAATAAGTGATGATGTTGGCATGTTGATAGGGGGAGCAAGTTTCTCAGTCAACCAAGAAGACATTAAAGCTTATGAAGACCATGATATTTCTACAGTAGTCCATGTAGCATTGATGATTCATGATGCATGGTGGAAATGGTTGACAAGCTTATGAGATAAATCTTATTCATCTCATTAAGACAGATGAACATAAGCAATAACTATGATATCTCATTGGAATAACTTTTGCATCTAAAGTGGGTTCATGAAAAAAACTATGAGAACCTTTTATACTACATGGAGCAATCTCTATTGATAAAGACAAGTTTGGGACGAACTTTCATTACTGTCCTGATAAGGCCACACATAAGGAGTATTAGTTGATCTGGAAGAGATCTAAGTTGTCCTTGAATAAGGGTTCTGAACAAGAAAAAGAACAGGAGAAAGACAATCTTACCAAGCAGAAGACAGCCGAAGTCTGATCTCTGCCATCCTAATCACTTTGGCATCCGAACTTCTGATCTCTATATACATTTTGTGAAGACTTCCAAATTCATCCAGTACTAGTTTGTCTGACAAAATTAAAGGCTAAGCATGCACAACAAGACAACATTAGAATCTCCCTTGCAATAGACATATAGTGGAAATTTGATATGCACATGAAGTTTGGGCACTCTCCATATTTGTGACATCATTTTGAGTATACCATTGAAGATCTAAATTAAAGCACTGAATTTTGACCAGTTTGACACAGAATTAACGTGTTTGATTGAGACAAGAAGCTGAGTAAATTGTGATTGAGAGAAGACTAATGAATTCATTCTGAAGTCAAAGATTGACTGAGTTTAGAACTGTGTTTAGGAAACAGTTCCCCATGGGTGTGTTGACTTGTGAAGTAATATGGGCAGATTTATTATTTGGTCCATGAGCAGCATTGACATATAATCATGAAGCCATAAGCATGAGCATGTGATCAGTAGATTGGCATGACTGGGATTTTTTTTCTTAGAAGAAAGACAAAACAACTACAACAACATATCAGATATGGGGAGCAATAAGTTCAGTGAAAAATTAAGGATTGATCCTGACACACATTCCAAGGACCAATCCAAAAATGTCAAAAGGAAGCAGGCATTCCAGCATGATCTCAGAATACATTTTTTTAAGTGTTTGACCCTTTGTCATTAATTTCAAAGGGGGAGAAATTTGAAGAGGTTGAAAAGGGTTGCCATCAATGACAAAGGGGGATTTTGTTGAGTATGGTTGTCATTGATGACTGTCACCTACCCAAATTTTGAGACTATTTATTTTATTGCAAAAACATTACATTGAATTATAATTACAAAGTTTTGTAATTATGACCAAATATTGGTCAAGGATGATTGTAATGACTTATTATTATTATTTAATAAATTAAAATAGGAGACAAACACCCAAGGGAACTATTAAATGAGTGTTCACTGACCCACTAAGAGGAATGGAAGCTGTTAGAAGGCATGGGACAGATGTCAGCATTTGCACTCCACCACTAGCTGTTGGTTATGGGACAAATACCCCTAAATTTGTGGCATTATCCCCCAGGTGGGTGGAAGAGAGCCGATGGCTCGTTAATGACCAGGTTAACCATTAAAAGGCCTAGGTAGCCTAGATAAGGCAATTCCAATTGAGCAGGCAGCTCTACATTATTTTTTGCAGAAATAATTCCTCAAGTGTATTAGGTGATCACTGAGAGATTTGAATAGGGAGGCTAAGTGGAAGTGCATTGTGAGGCTGCTGAAATATTATGAGAAGAGAACCATAGGTGCTGGTGCAGGTCTCTTTGATTGCTAAGTCTATATGACTAGATGAACTACTTTGTTGCTACAAGTGGATTGACCTAAAGTTTCTACAGATTCTTCTTCCTAGTGGTTCAGTGAACAGGCTCGGGGGTCCTAAGGAAAGTAATTTGGCTGTCTTCAAGAATAGTTTGGGTGGAACGGGCTCCTTGGGTTGTTTGTTTCTCCTACAGTCAATCAGGTTCTACTGTTCTGTCTTATTGTTTATAGTTAAATAATTTTCTGCATTATAGATTTAATATTTACAGTTATACAGAAGAAACTATTTCAATTTCTAACCTAGAGATGATTTTGTATAATGATAGTTGAGTAGATGAGATGATTGATTAAAATCCTTTTTGTATTTTTCCCATATTGTTTCTTGTATAGTACTCTGGTACAGAGAAGTAAAATTAATATAGATAAATGATCGGCAGAATGCCAATTGAATGGTTAGATTAATACTGTAGTGCTTCTTTTAATTCTGCAAATTCAAGTATACATGTTTAAACTTAGAAATAGAACAGCATACCATAAACAGATGCAATTTCTGTACTTAGCAAGAAAGGTAAAACATTTTATCTCTACACTGATCTAGGTTTACAAATTATTACTATCTATTCTTGAAAGTTAATACTATATATTCTATTATATTCTTTCTAATAATAAGGTGTTATATGTTCACTTATTTCAGACATTATTATATCTAGAAATTTAAATAGCTGCAAAATTTAAATAATCTAATATACAGAGTTGCTATCCAGTCCACATATTACTAAATAGATATTTATCATTTGCAAATATTAACATCACTATATATTATTTCTTGCAGTACCCATTTTTCTCATATTCTGATTTAGTTATCAACTACAATCATTAAATTCAAAACACTTTCATTACAAGCAAAACCCTAATTCGATTTATTTGATTTTTTATTTATTTATTATTTTGCAAAACTTTCAACATAGAATCAAAACCCTTAATGGGAAAAACAAATCATTATAGTTTCTTAACTGTTTCGATGGTAAAAACCTCATACTCATAATAGTATTAAAATTACCATCAGTCACTAGATAGATTACGATTTCATGCTCAAATTCATGGAATTTATACACGGACTTTAATTGAAAGACAAAACATAGAAATACATAAACACGAGATCTTAGTTCCAAGTTGATGAAACAAAAACATGGAGTTGGCTCTCGGCCACTAACAAAACGATATTATAATCTTTTGTTATTATAGTAAAAATCAAAACTACCAATGATAACCTACAAGGTAGTGTTTCGACTATTTGGGACAAGGTCGAACCTTGTGGAATATAGCCATTATAAACATTTAACAGTTCAAGTTTCACATTATTATCTTCCAAACTCAAAACAATACGAGCACAGAGTTTATCTGTCGAGAAGTATTTAATCTATGGCTCTTGGCCCGATTTTAACATTGTTTTTCTAACCAACATATAAACTTTTACAAATATAGAATTAGTTTAGTAAAACTATTCTTTTCATGCAAACACGATTTCATTTCATCACTCAAGCAAAATCAAAAACATTTCAACACAAGACATTCCATGTTTCGCAGAAAACGAGTTAGCCCTCAGCTCTCGGCTAATATTTACATTATTTTAATTTAGTCAAAATATCAACATAGTTTGTACTGAAACATTTCAAGATTTCTATATTACTTAGGGTTCATCCCTTTTTGAAAATTTCATCATAAAACAAGTTTACATTTCAACAAAAGTTACAACAAAACACTGCAGTGGCAGGGTAGTGGAAGAGCCGAGGATTCCATCCTCTTTACATCCGAAGTGAGGCTCTTGAAATTTATATCCACAATTAAAAACCCTCTGCCAAGAACATTTCCTTAGACTTCGTCAAAACATAAAACATAGGTCACACAGGCGAGGAGAACCTACGAGGAGAAAGAACCACCGAGGCTTACTGGTGGTCAAGTAGCCATTTCCCTTCAAGCCTTCAAACCCAATGACCTTTCGACGAAGCTAAACCTGTCATAAAATACATCGAGAGGTTAAATAAATAAAACACAGAGTTTAACTCAAAGTAAACTCAAATATCATCATCTTTCCCTTGAAGGAACTATTACCTTAAATAACACATTTATGGAGTTAGAAACACCTTTAGCAGACAAGACGTTGAAGCCATCTACCAATTGCAGAGATTAAAGAGTTCAGAACTTAAAGAACAACCATTGTAGCACCCAGGACTGAGACTCCAATAGCAAACGCATTAAACACAACGAAGAAGAGTTTCAGACTCCAAGAACCATCGTCGCCATCATACAAAATGGATTGATGGTTCAAAACTATACCCCAAAGGACCAACAAGAAACTTTGCACAAATTCTACTTAAAGAGTATCGAAGACTGCATTTGTGGTTCGGCTCTACAGGAAGACTTAGAACTGGAACTAACAAGTTTTCCCCATAGGTCCTAGGATTGAAACCAAGGAAGGAGTCCTCTGAGTAGTAATTTTCTACACCCTACATCATAGCAGGTTGTCGGCCTCTTACCCTTACCACTACCAAGCGAAATGAATGCCATAGACTCACTCCAATGATAAACATAGCGAAGAACTAGGGTTTCATGCTCAAAAACCAAAACATAAGAGATCAATGATGGAAAAGATGCCAGGTAGATACATCGAAACTCGAGCAACCATTGTATTGAATGCCATATTAATTATCCCAACCATCACGACATCCATCTTATTAGACCAAGGTTAATGTATTACACAACTCGGCATAAGATTGGAGTTTGGTGCTTACTATCACGTGGACTACAACCACGTTGACATCCATAAAGCTTTCCACTAAGCAGGGTAGGTTGGTAATTAAATGCGAAGACCTATTACGAAATCCAGCTAGCACTTTGGCGTTAACACATCCATTACACTGTCAACATCATTCAATACAAGTTAGGGTTGATAGTATATATTTTCCTTTGCACTATGCATAGTATAAAGTCAAAACTCATAATACCTTCGATCATAGGTTATAAGGCTAATATATGCTTGCTTTTCGTGTTATAAAGATCGTAGATATTAGGGTGTACATAATTCTTAGCATATAGTTTAGTAGCTTAGGATGCATGTTTTAGTACAGTGTAATATTTGCTTATATTACCTTATCTTTTTACAATGTTGCCCATTATGTTATGAATGCACAAATATTATAATAGAAGAAGCACAATCCCATAGTGTAGCAAATTTACAATAGAACTATGATCGTAATATCATAATAGATGATGATATATTAGCATAATTCTATATGCACTTTATAAATGGAAAATTATAGGAGCTACTATAGTTATTTGACAATTTGAAGTGAATCCATATGTACATTGGAAACTAGCACACATAGTATAAGTTTAATACACAGGACAACACTACTCCTTGCAGTATGACAAATGACGATAGGATTTTAATAGCACTGTTAAGTTCGTAAGCTAACACGTAAACAAGAAGTAGGACAAAGACCCATACCTTCCATAACTTTCATGCAAGAAAGTACTAAGAGTTTTTCACAATAAGATTGACGATGAATTGAAAAACATATTCACTCTTAAACACTTGAATTGCCGTATTACTCTTACTTGCGTTTCTGCACAATGAAACATGTTCAAATGCTTTAGCTAAACATAGCTAAGTAAACCTCAGGGTACCTCGTAGGACCCCTTCGTCATCATTCAAAAGCAAACTGTCAGTACTTTACTAAGAAATTAATCATAGTACAAACCTATGTACAGCATGTAGTTTACAATTAATCACAAGCAAATCTGAAAGATGTATTTTTGTGTTATGATCGTAAATTGTCTTTTGTTAAAAGATTAGTATCCATTTATTTCCGCTTTAGCAAATACAACTATCATCATAATTTGTTTTTAACAATTTCGATGTGTCGTTATCATTAAATTAGTTAAGAGATTTAACTATTATTTTATGTTCCGCATTAGCAAATTCAGTAATTATTGCTACTTTAAATTTTTTTAAATTTTTGTAAATTTACGGGATGTTACAATGACAACCCATTAATGAAAAAGATTGATGAAATGGCAAGAAGGACATTGGATGTGGGAATTGGAGCCATTGGAACATCTAATGAGCCAAATGACCCATTCTGTGGTCATTTGTGGTTTGATAGGGTCATGGAACCCTTGGAGATGGTTATAGTGCATGAGAAGGTTTATCACCCACGTACATGATGGTATGATGGCACTTGGACTCATTTAGTTACTTGTTGTTGATTGGATAATGGTGCCATCACTTGTGGTAACTTGGACCATGGAGACTTGATGGAATCCTTGTAACATGAACAATTGCACATGTTATTTGATTTAGCCCTCTTGTTTGATGATGAAGTAATCAAACAATGATGGACATGCAAACCCTTATCAACAAAGTTTTGACTGTGGCATCTTTTGACAACCCACAAAATGGAGTCATGTGATGTGATTACCCTTTCTTTTGGGGTTTGGTATGCTTGTGGATGAGGAGAAAAATATGCATAAAACCCTTGGATAAGACCACAAGAATTGTTGGCTATAACATTGATCATTCTCATTTAATTGTAAACTTAAAAATTGATGAAATACAACATCAAATAAAAAGGGAAACCAACGAAGTCGACTCCCTAATTGATGAAACCAAAAAATTAATTTAAATAAGTATTTACAGGTCGAACAACTTTGAAAAATAATTTTAAAATTAAAAACTTAATTGGTGATAGGTCGGCTTAGTAAAAATCCAAGATTGAACCTGTATAAATAACTTTTAAAACCTTCATTCTTGGAAGGAAATTTGGATCTGTGCTGTGATCTCTGAACTTTGTATGTCTAAAATTCATGGGTACTGTGGTAGCCACAAAGAAAAACGCAATAGCAGAAATAAAAACAACAGTTCCTTATTTCTCTGAAATTTGGGTGTACAGTGACTGTGACAGCCACAACACTTGTGAAGTATTGATTGGATTTTGGGTGGATACTGTCACTAAGACAACCGCAGGTCTGATCATTGTCAGCACTTTCAATCTTTGATTTCGGGTTAGTCACTGAGGTAGCAGCAAAACTTGATCAGCTCTGATTTTTGTGTGACAAATTGAATGTTCGGGTACATAGGGTACTACCAAAGGACCGAACACCAAGAGCAACCACTTCACACAAACAGATCATAGATCAACACACCGATGTTTTGACGTGGTTTAAACCCTCTTGAGGGAAACACTCCATGGCCTCGGCCAAATAGCTTCTACGGGACAATTTATTATGCAAAGAAAGAAAGTTACAAATGAGCTTCTCATAATCGATCAACTAAAAAATGACCCTCCATGCTCTTTAAATATAGATCATGGACCAATCGGGTGTTAAGCCACGGATCAAGGTTAGGTTTGATCTAAGAGAAGTTGAGCCGTCGGATCACTCTATGTCGGAAACATATCGTGACCGTCGGATTAAGTATTTACAAATGCATACTAATGCATACTAAAGAAACACACTATCCCTAATGGATATATTACACAAGTTGATCTTAACTAACTCCTAAGTGTCTAAATATCTTAACATCCCCCCTTAAGAACAAATTGGGATAGGATTGAAGGATTTACAAAAGTGACACTATTAGGAGAAGGAAGGAGGCATTAGAGCCTATCCCCCCTTAATGACAAGTTCCTGAACTCCCAACATAGATTGAAGTTTAGAAAACCTCGCTTCTGTAAGAGACTTGGTGAAGATGTCTGCAACTTGATCATCTGTAGGGCAAAAGAGCACTTCAAGAACACGATCATGAACAAGATTTCTGATGAAGTGCATATGTAGCTCAATGTGTTTGCTGCGTTGATGTAGAACTGGATCTTTGGCAAGCTTGATGGCACTTTGATTGTCGCACCAAAGTGGAGTAGGCTGCTGCTGCTCGAATCCAAACTCTGAAAGGATCTGTCGTAGCCATAAAGCTTCCTGAATGGCATTAACTGCAGCTCGATATTCTGCTTCTGCTAAAGAAAGAGCAAGAGCTTATTGTTTCTTACAAGCCCAAGTGATAGGTCCAGATCCCAGAATGAAAACATAACCTGCAGTAGACTTTCGATCATCAGGATCGCCGGCCCAATCTGAATCAGTGAAACCAACCAACAAAGGTTTCCTCCCTGTACTGTAATGAATCCCAAACTGAACTGTACCTCGAATATATCAAAGTATTCTTTTAGCTTCTTTCCAGTGACTTTCATGAGGTGTCTGTATATAACGGGAAACACGACCAACGACAAAGGAAAGGTCAGGACAGGAATGAGTCAAGTATAAGAGACTACCAACAAGCTGATGATATAAGGTGGCATCAACTTCAGGTCAAGTACAAGTGGTAGAAAGTTTGACTCCAGACTGGAAGGGAGAAGGGGCTGGTGTACAATATTCCATGTGAAAGCGACGAAGAAGGTCACAAGCATACTTAGACTGAGAAAGAAAGATTCCTTCTTTGGTTTGCAGGACTTGGAGACCAAGAAAATAATGCAAATGTCCTAAGTCCGACATTTCAAAATTTTGTTTAAGATTGGATTTCACATGGGTTATAAGCTTAGGGTCACTACCAATAAGAATAAGGTCATCAACATATAGAACAAGTATGATGAGATGGTTTCCTACTTTCTTGGTATAGACATTGGGGTCAGAATGGCATCTAGAAAAACCAATGTCAAGGAGAAAGTTATCCATTTTGGCATACCAAGCTCTAGGATCTTGCTTAAGGCCATATAAGGATTTCTTAAGGCGGCAGACAAGGCTAGAGTTATTTTGAACATAGCTAGGAGGTTGTTCCATGTAAATTTCTTCTTGTAAATCACCATGTAAGAAGATAGACTTGACATCCATTTGATGGACTTCCCAGTTGTGTAAGGTTGCAAGGGAAAGAACAAGGCGGATGGAGTTCATTTTTGCGACGGGAGCAAAGGTTTCATTGTAGTCAATCCCTTCAACTTGGGAAAATTTTTTGGCAACTAACCTTGCCTTAAGTCTTTCAACACTTCCATCTGATGCATACTTAGTTCTGTAGACCCATTTACATCTGACAAGTTTTCTTCCTTTTGGAAGAGGTACAAGATCCCAAGTATCGTTCGCCATTAAGGAACAATATTCTTCATCCATGGCTGCATCCCAATCTGGATTCCTTGAAGCTTCTGCAAAAGTTTCTGGATCATGATTCTCGGAAACTTGAGCCAAGAGAGAAGAGGCTCGTTGAAACTGAGAATGTGTTCGACATTGATTTCTAGGATCATCGGCAAGATCACCAGCTGCTTCACATGTTGAACGGACCCATCGAGGAAGCACTTGTGCTGGTGCAACTGGAGGAACATGAGCAGGAGGAGGTGGATTTTCATCCTCACTGTCATCATCAGAAACTAGAGTTGGAAACCTGTCAAGGAAGTTGGAAGAAGAAGAAGAAGGCACAAACGCCGATTCAGGCTCGCAGGCCAAAGATGGCACAATCGTCGAGTTAGGATCGCAGGCCAAGAGATTTTCATCAAATTTAACATCTCTTCTAATGATTATATCATGAGAATGTGGTTGAAGAAGTCTATAACCTTTTACATTTTTAGAATATCCAACAAATATTTACTTTTCACTTTTAGGATGGAATTCTTTCCGTTTTTCATCTGGAATGTGAGCCCATGCTTCACTACCAAACACACGGAAGTGACTTACATCAGGTTTAGTTTTACTCCATGATTCTTTTGGTGTTATACCTTGTAATGCTTTAGTGGGAGTGCGATTAACTATGTAATTTGCACAATTTATGGCTTCAACCCAAAATTGAAGACTTAGTCCCTTAGATTGGATCATACAATTAGCCATTTCTTTTAAGGTGTGGTTCTTCCGCTCAACTACACCATTTTGTTGTGGTGTATATGGAACAGTGTGCTGTTGTTGGATGCCTTGTTCAGTGTAGAAAGTAGTGAATTTTTTGTTAACATATTCTCCTCCATTGTCAGATCTGAACTTAATAATTTGATGACCATATTGTTTTTCAACAAGGGCCTTGTAGGCCAAGAACATGTTAAATACTTCGCTCTTAAGTTTTAGGAAATAAACCCAAGTGCATCTGGTGTAATCATCAATGAAAGTTAAGAAATATTTGAAACCAGAAAAGGAAGCAGATGGAAGAGGACCACACAAGTCACTATGCACAAGATCCAAGGGAACCGAGGCGTGCCAAGAGGCACGTTTGTCAAAACTGTCCCGGTGATGTTTTCCGAGTACACAATTGGAACAAACACCATCCCTGCAAGATACCATCGGAAGACCTGTCACCATATTGTCTTTACATAGTTGTTGCAATGAGCGATAATTTAAGTGACCAAATCACTCATGCCAAAGTTTGCTCAAGTTATCACTATGAGCAACAAAAACTGAAGGGAAAGGTGATGACCCAAAGTTGTTAAACTTGTACAAACTGGTAATATCATCAACAATTCCGGTAGCTAGGATTTGTTGAGGATCTTTAAAATCCTTGATTACAACTTGGTGAGGTGTAAAGGTCACAGTTTTACCTTCACCAGAATGAGTGATCTGATAGACTGATAACAAATTGCAGGAAATTCTTGGAACACATAGTACATCACTAAAATGACCATTATCTACTGGAACTGTTCCAGCTCCTACAACACTTAGAGATTTATCATCACCAACAAATATTTGTTTGGTGTTACATTCATGCATAGTAGAAAAGATGGCTTGATCCTTAGCCATATGATAAGATGCTCCAGAATCAATGAGCCATTCATTTGAAGTAGAAGAAGAAGATGCATTATAAGAATAACCAGAAGCACAAAGTGCATGTCCATGAGAGGAAGATTCTGAAGGCAAATCTAGGCTAATGTGGTGCTTCTTCATTGCTGCTTCCAAGGCTGCCATCTTCTTGAAACACTTAGATTCATCATGATTATCTTTCCCGCAATAGTTGCAATGACGCTCAGTCTTCTTGACTTTTGGCTTGGATCCTTTGTCATTTTTTAAAGAAGGAGCTGACTGAGAGGGTTTTGGACCCTTGTTTGACTTATTATTGCAAAAATTTTGTTTCTTGGGAGGCTTGAACTTTTCTTTCTGTTGGGACAATAAGGCTTTCCCAGATGTATCTGCATTGTTGATTATTCCAAGATGAATGAGTTTATCTTGCTTTCTAATAAAGGAATCACAAAAGGATTCAAGACTAGGCTCTTGATAGCTAGCTGCATTCAAGGATTCTTTCATGGAATAAAATGTAGATACAAAAACAGAATATGCAGGTCCAAGTTTGGAAAGAATATGATAAATGCATTGTTTGTCTTCCCTCTTAATCTTACATTCTGCACATAAGAGTTTAAGAGTTTTGTACTTAGATAAATAATCTTGAATGCATGAAAAGTCACTTGGATTTAAATAAATCAACTTATTTTTGAGTTGGTGACCTCGAATTTCATTGTGTTTACCAAACACAGATTCAAACTTGTCTCAAGCAGCATCAGGTTCATCAATTTCAGATATGTGGAATCGCAAATCAGTAGAGATTGACATCCCAATCAATCCACGAGCTTCGTCACATCTATTTGCCCATTTTATTTTCTTATCATCAGTGGGTTCGGTGTCTTTCCCTGAGGTAATTCTGAAAAGTCCCCTACTTCGTAGAACATCTTCCATACGAGATTTTCATGAGAAATAGTTGGAACTGTTAAGTAGAATATCAAAAGGGGCGGCCATATTTGTAAATTAATAGCTGTAAAAGTAGAAACCAATAGTCTGGATGTGAAGAGCTCGAAAAAATAGGCGGTTTAAAAAAAAAACGGCACTGAAAAATGACTCTATATGATGAAGTTATGCTTAAACAAAGAAACTGTTGAAGATGTCCCCAATAGTAACGTGGCAGCTAGAGAATGTCCAGCAAAAAAAAAAGAACCCCCTCTTCCCAAGATGAACCTTTTGACAATCACTTTACAAGAAAGTTGCTTTAAGTGAACCACTTTTGTAAAATAAGTGATTTCACTTTTACAATGATATTACTTTTAAATAGTGAAACAATAAAAAAGAACTTAAGTGACTCACTTGTATTTTTATTTTTTATTATTTAAGTGAGATGCACTTTTACAATAAAGTAACTTGAAAATAGAAATTGCATGCACTTTTTCTTTTAAAAGTAACTTCTTAAGACTTGAACTCAAGACCCATTAAGGAATAAAACAACTTTGAACCAAGTGAGCTAGATTAAAATGTATGTAAAATATGGGAATGAGGAAGGAGACTTTTTTTTTTTTTTACTCTTCTTGCTCGATTTGCATGCTTGCCCTTTTTTTCTACAAAACACACCACAAATCGAAACAAAAAAAAACTTTTCCACACTTGTGGAATTAGATCTCGTTAGCTTGCCCGGAAAGTCTACGTTTTCTCTCTGTTTTTGATTTGCCGAGATCGAGCAAGGTGCAAGGCAAAGAGCATATGTAGCCGAGAAAAACCCTTTCCCTTTCTGTTTCTGATTTGCTGAGATCGCTCAAGGTGCACGACAAAGAACATACGAAGACGGGAAAGCAACAGTCCGAACCAAAAAAAAAATCTAACAGTAAAAATAAAAATATGATACTTTTTTTTTTTAAAATAGAAAATAAAAAAATGTGTCACTGTAACATTATACCTTCAGATCTGATGAAATATGCGTTTTTGGAGCAGCCGGGAACCATTTTTGATCAAATGAAAACCATTTTCCAATGGAAACAACGCTTTGGACGCAATGGAACACCTCCCACAGCCCAGAAATGTACAGAAATACTAGAACCAGAAACCTTTTCGAGTTTCGGCAACAACAGTTCAGGATCTAGATCATAACTGGAAGCGGCTCTTCATAAAAGCTCTGATACCAAGAGAAACCACTTCACACAAACAGATCATAGATCAACACACCGATGTTTTGACGTGGTTTAAACCCTCTTGAGGGAAACACTCCACGGCCCCGACCAAATAGCTTCTACAAGACAATTTATTATGCAAAGAAAGAAAGTTACAAATGAGCTTCTCATAATTGATCAACTAAACAATGACCCTCCATGCTCTTTAAATAGAGATCATGGACCAATCGGGTGTTAAGCCATGGATCAAGGTTAGGTTTGATCTAAGAGAAGTTGAGCCATCGAATCACTCTATGTCGGGAACATATCGTGACCATCGGATTAAGTATTTACAAATGTATACTAATGCATACTAAAGAAACACACTATCCCTAACGAATATATTACATAAGTTGATCTTAACTAACTCCTAAGTGTCTAAATATCCTAACATTGAAGTATGAGATAGCTGAAAATGATGGTGAACAACCACATCAGAACATCTCTGTGCTGAAGATAAATAAGAGACAACAAAATTAGGGCATCTCTGTTTCAGTGTTGAATTTACTTGAAGGAAATCTGAGTTGGGGCATCACCACGATTCAAGGTCTATCCACTGGAGCAGGAGCAACCACTGAACAAGATGAGACAGTTGATTTCTTGATCTTGTATGACTTGTGCTCTAATCTTGGACTGTTACAATAGTGCATTGTCCTCAGTAAAACAATCTAATATCTATCTCTGCTATCTCTACACAGTTACAGTTGACTTGGCAAAACCAATTTGACAGTATGATAGCTGCGATTTTGACAACATCCTGATGTGAAAGTAGGTTGGAGACAGACTTGATAGTAAAGTTGTTGTCTTACAGTGGCATGTATCCTTCCATATACAATTGACTGGGAAGTTGTTTTTTATAGTGACGAAAGCATTTGGTCAAGCATTCATTGAAGTGAACAAATCAATTTTGATAGTGTGATTTGATAGTGACTTGACATGAAATCCAACAGGACAATGGTGACAGTAACAACATTCTGATTCTTGATGTGACAACTTTGATTACAGTGATGTATGCAAGTCGATGACAGTGTCACATTGAACACATGTGCATGCCAGTGATGAATTATATGCTAAATGAAGAATACACAGAATATGCATGCTCAGTTTATACAGTGATGATACTTAGTGATGGTAATGGTTTGGGTTGATGGAAGTTGACGAATTGATAGATGACAAGATAGTGACAGGTGACTTGTGACAATGACAACTACAGTAAATAGATTGACATGACATATATTGATATGTGATGTGACAAGTGTGTGTATGTAAATACAAGCTGGGCCTTGTAATTTTTTTTTTCTTAGTTGGATCTGAGAAAAATACCAAGCTGAGTATTGGAATAGAAGTTGGTGCTTTTGATTCAGTTGAAGCTGATAGACCCCTGGTTGTAGCCAATTGAATCAAATATAAAAATATTACAAAATTTATACTATGATGTGTCTCTGATGGTGTGACTTGATATTATGAATGACATGTTTAAATTTGATGAATGATAATGATAGCTTATTGATTGATGAAATCATAGAAGTGAAATTGGTGAATGATATACATGTTAAGTATTTAAGAAGTTGAAATTGTCAAATGTGATGGCCCACTGATTCACCCCCCCTCTCAGTGTGCCATTGTGTCTAACAATATACATATAACCCCTGCATCTACCCTAACATATAACCCATTGCACAATGCCACCATGAGTCATCCTGACCTTTCATGTGCCACAACCCATTCAGGAGCAACACCTTCGTATGTTCCCATGGACCAAGCCCCTCATGTACATGGACCTTCCTGTCTGGGGCATTGCTACAATCACACCCCATCAGCATACACCCCCCATGCCACACCTCCTACCCACTACCATCAACCAGATGCACCCACACCAACACAACCTCAAGCCCCTCCAGCTTATTATCCACCGCAGGCCACCCCAGCTTCTACTTAACCGCAGAATCCCCCTGCTCCCCAAGGGCAAGTTTATGCTCAACAATTCCAAAAACAAAACCAACCTTCCCAACAGAACCAACAAAGACAAAAAAATAGGGGAAGAGGCCATAACCGTGGGAACAACCAACCTATGGATAGAGGCGGTCCACCACCAAACCCCCCAAACAATAATGGTGCTACACTAGCTAACAAAAATCCTGATTGACCACCTCGGCAAGGAAAAAACCCCAACTTATGCACAAACCATCCATGCTCTATTTGTGAGGTATATGGCCACTACACGCATAATTGTCCCCATTTGGAACAAGCTCGTCAAATTTAGATTGACGACGCTCAATGCCAAGGACATGTTGCACCTCCAACACCACCTAGCCCCCCGCAACCCAAAACACAACCTATGGTGTTGTAGAACCCCCTACCCATGCAAGGGGTAGTAACCGCCCAACCTTTGGATCCCTCTCAAGGGGCTGCGAAACCACAACAACAAGTTACCTACGTAACTCATGGAAACCAACACGTTGACACCGATACCCACCACCTTTTAATGATGACTTCAGATGATATCAACCTTCAAACCCGCCATAAACAATATGGTTCCACCACAAAAACCATTCCCGCAGATAAGTATGCTAACACTATCCCCACAGATTAGTTGTTACGTATACCCCCTGCACCATTCAATGGGGATCCCAAATCCCCCTGATTCCCTCTGCAATGCGTCAATAACAACCCTAATGCTCATGCTCCCCCCAACTATAACATCATGGATGACTTAGCCCAATCCCTTGCTTCTATGTCAGCCCTAGAAGTTTTAAAGAATTTCCCAACGCAATGCAAAACACTGTTGTCCGCCATAGGTGTAATAGACCCTTTTGATTCACGGATGATGGCATTCGTTTTAGACCAATATGAACCATGCATGCCTTCCTCATTAGCATTTCAAGTTTCTGTTTCAGTCCAGAATCTTATTATCCATCGGTGTATCATCGATGAGGGTGCCTCTACATGCGTTATGTCTACATTCATGTGGCATAAGCTCAGATCCCCTACCCTACAACCATCCATGACTGCCTTACGAGCTTATGATGACCGTTCAGCTCATCCACAAGGCCTTTTGGCTAATGTTCCAGTCCAATTAGCTGGTTGAACCATCCTGATTGACATCAAAGTCATAAACGCATAGCTTGACTACAACTTACTCCTAGGATGAAGTTACATGTACACCATGAAGGTTGTCGCGTCATCAGTGTTCCGCATCATGATATTCCCCCATGAAAGATGAGGTGTCAAAATCGACCAAGTCACTTATTATGACCCCAACGCTCCTGCTACAATAGAAAATGTTCTCCCTATGGTTGAACAACCTATTTTTGGTGCGGCTACCTATTTGGTTTCCACTGCCGGTCCTAGAATTTATTTGGAGATGCCAATGGTCTTGACTTTTCGGTCTTTATCACCTACCCCATCGACCGTTGAGATATCTAATCTGTGCACCATTTCGTCAAAAAAATTGGTGCCTCACCCTCAACCACCATCGACCCCCAACCACATTGGAGCCACACCAATCCACACAATCTCATTCTTGTTCCCACCCTCAGAAGTAGTAAGTACGCCAGTGATGTCCACACTGAATCTCCCCGAGTTAACACTAGGACTGCCTGGATGATACTTACCTGCTCCTAATCCCACTTCGACGCCACAAGTCATCCTCCAACCGGTTCAACCCATCACCACTTCTAATATCCTACCCCCTGGTGTGGCGACAACATCTTCACCCAACAACATTGGGGGAAAGGCCACACACACCCATATTGCACCACATGCAACCAAAAACGCGAAACCTCCCACCACATTCCGCGCATTGCCTAAGTGTTCTTTGTGTGATGACTTGGGCCATGCTACCCATAATTGTACACAATTACCAAACCTCCAAGAACACATGAAGACATTGGACGATGAATCTAATATTCCAGTTGTCGAACTACAACCCTCCCCCCACCTGCACAAAAATAATTGCGAAACAACCACCCCTACGTCATATGCAGATTCTACAGACACTATTCACATCATTATCTTGACTTTCCTGAGTATCGATTGGTTATCCATGAGCTAAATCAGTCCTCTTTAGAGTCATCCATTACTATCATCGAGGAGATTCATCCACCTGAATCCTCTTCCTCAAGAGATATTAACACCATCTATATGATCTCCACAAGTGGCGAACACACTTTTCCCACGACTTCCATCTTTACCTCTTAGGATCTGTCCACACAACATTTCCGTTGTGACGAAGAAATCCTTGAAGCATTAACCACACCGGAATTCCCTTGGGATGATATGCATAATTGATCCTACTTCAATCCTGAGGAGTCTACCCCTATTGCGGCCAACCAAATTTCGGTCGAGTCAAAATATTTCATCCATAGCCAAGTGGAATGGTTTAAGAACCCCATCCCATCTCCCGATGCCTTTGAGGAAGGTAACATGGCTAACATCTTGCCTACCATTCAGGTCGATATTTCCGTTACACACGGTGTATTCGAGAACATTACTCTAGGAGCTTCTTGTACTCTAGACGAATTCAATGCCTATAAGAAGCTCTTCCAAGTGTTCTATGATGTTTTTGCTTGGTCATATATTGAGATTCCTGGTCTTGGCCCCACCATTGTTGAGAAACGTATCGATACTTGTCCTGACGTCCCACCCGTCCTCCAAAATCAACGACCCATTCACCCCTCCAAACTCCCAGTGGTGAAAGATGAGATTGAAAAGTTACTCCAACTCGGGTTCATTTATCCCATTGCTTACACCACATGGGTGTCCAATCTCGTGCCGGTTAGCAAAAAACAGGGCACCATTCGCGTCTGTACTAATTTTCGTTATCTGAATTTAGCTTGTCCCAAAGACAACTTTCCTACACCCTTCATTGATCAGCTCATTGATGCATGTGTGGGTCATGAGATTCTCTCCTTCATGGATGGTTTCTCTGGCTACAATCGGATTCAAATTCGCAAAGAATATCAGTACAAGATTGACTTCACTACTCCATGGGGCACCTTTTCCTATCGAGTCATGGCGTTTGGTATTAAAAATGCTGGTGCCACATTTCAGTGGGCCATGACCTTTTGCTTTCACGACATGGTCCATATCATCCTTATCTTCCTGGAAGACCTCACTGCTCAATCCAAGAAACTATCCGACCATATGGACGACCTCTGGCAAGTCTTTTTGGGTTGTCGCAAGTAAAACATCCGCTTGGACTCCCTCAAGTGTGTATTTTGGAATCCTGCAGGCTGATTGTTGGGTTTCATCGTTTCCCAAAAAGGAATCACTGTAGACCCTTTGAAGGTTCAATCCATCCTCGACCTCCGATTCCCACGTACATTACGCCAATTACAAATCATTCAAGGGAAAGCCAAATTTCTCCGTCGCTTCGTTCCGGACTATGCTATGAAAGTTCACGGTTTTCTTTGCTTGCTTCGGACCCATGCTCATTTCATTTGGGATGAACAAGCACAAGCGGCTTTTGAAGCACTCAAACAAGCCTCGACTTCCTGATAATAGATGAAGTGGATTTAAGTGTAGGATTAGATCTACATTAAACAAGCTATCTTACTATGAAATCGTGAATTCCAATGTCAGGTATGAAACAATTAACACAAATTTCCTAAGATCTTTAATCAATTATCAAGCATTTCTCAATATTTAAACCATCATAAACACATCTCATATGGAAGGAAACTTGAATCATTTCATATTAAGCTAGAGAAGAAAGTACATATCTACCATGGAGCTTGATGTGCATCCTTCTTCCTTTTCCATGAGCTATCCTTTCTCCACCCTTACTTTTGATGAAGTTGAGATTTCCAATCTTCAGAATCTCTCCAACATGCCTTTGCTCTTCCTTTGTCCTCCTTACTATGCCCCAAATGGATTTATTTTATAGCATTGGGAAATGGGCCCTCAAGTTTCTCTTTTGAGTGTGGAATAATCCATTTTCATGATTTTTGATTATTTTCTCTCAAAAACCCACTTTCCATAGTATTTTTAGGCTTTTGTCACAACTTTAGCATATTTAAGTATAATTAATGTACTTTTGTGCATTTCTTCTCAATATTTGATTGTGTAGCTTAAGTTTGGACCTTTAATGAGCGGTTTGATGACTGAACTTGGTCTCCTTAGGTTCTTGCTTTCTTCACCCAATCCTCCCATTTATGGAAGAAGTGATTAGATCAGAGAGGATTTGTCTCTGAATGTACTTGTGTTCTGTCTTCATGTTGCGGAACATAGTAAAAATATGCTTCTTTTGTCACATGACTAAGCGTTTTAATTTTCTTGTTAACACTTCTGCCCCATTGATTTCACCTCCTGATTTCTCGAAGGAATTTACCCTTTATGTTTCGGCATCTGAATATGTCATTTCTAGTGTGTTAGTCCAAGAATAAGTGCACATCAAGAACGTGTCATTTATTATGTGAGTTAGACATTATCGGGCCCACCACTACGTTACCCCCATGAGGAGAAGTTGGCCCTTGTCGTCGTCGTCTCAGTTTAGAAGGTTCACCACTACATCATGTTAAGCTGAACTACAGTCGTAGCAGATTCCAACCCTATGGTCTATCTCTTGAATCGCCGCCTCCTCCAAGGCCACATGGATAAATGGGTCATCATACTACAAGAATACAACCCGACATTTGTTAAAACCAATAGTACCAAATCCCTCACTTTGGCGCAACTCATGACTGACTTACCATCTTCATTAGCATCACCCCCCATCATCATCAACCTACCCAACGACCACTTGTTCACCATTTTGTCAGATGACCCATGGTATGGTGATGTCCTGGTATACCCACAGACACAAAAGTTTCACCCCAACCTCGGTCAAGATGATCGCCGTCGCATTTTCCACCACGCTTCATGATACCTCCTCCTCAGTGATGTCCTTTATCGCCGTGGCGTTGACACCATTTTACGACGATGCCTCCCACGTGACAATGTCGAACAAGTTTTAAATGATTGTCATAGCGAAGCTTGTGGTGGCCACTTCTATGGAATGGCCACTTCCCAAAAGGTCATCCGCGCCTGCTATTTTTGGCCCACCCTTTTCATTGACTGCATCACAATAGTCAAACACTACTGGAATTGCCATCTTTTTTCCCCCAAATCCTGGACCCCTCCGACCCCTCTCCATCCAATCATCACTATTGGCCCTTTATGTAAGTGGGCCATTGATTTTATGGAGTGTAACCCCCCCTCGGAGAATGGCCATAAATACATCATTGTGGCTGTCGACTATTTCACTAAATGGGCCAAGGCTATGCCTACATTCAACTATAAGGCCGAGACCGCCGCACGTTTCTTTTTCAATCATGTCATCACTTGGTTCGGGGTCCCCAAACAACTTGTATCCGACCATGAAAAACACTTCGAAGACAACGTTTGTAAAGAATTGTCTACCTTCCTAGAGTTTGACCACCGGTATGCCTCACCCTACTATCCTCAAGGGAATGTCTAGGTTGAGTCTATCAACCAAATCTTAAAGACCATCCTTCAATGAACAGTAAACCAACACAAGTCCAATTGGCACCATATGATATTTCCCGCACTTTGGGCTTACCTCACATCCACTAAGACTGCCATGGGTTTTACCCCTTTTCATTTTGTTCATGGTGTAGAGTTTATCCTCCCCATTGAGTGTCAAATTCCTACTCTACACATTGCCATTGAGCTTCTCTCAGAAACCTTACCTCTTGAGCAACGCTTAATTTTATTGGAATAAGTTGACAAAGATCGCCGAATAGCTTTACAATCACCAAGGATGCTAAACATCGCCCCAAATCCAATTATGACAAACATGTCCACCCACGTACCTTCCACGAAGGCGACCTTGTGATTGTTTATGACCAAGCTCATGACAAACAAGGAAAAGGAAAATTTGAAACCATGTGGAAAGGCCCTTACCTTTTCCAAACCTTTCTCAGCAAGGGGGCATATATCCTTACTGATTTTGAAGGGCATCCCTTAGCCAACCCCCGCAACGGGTTGTACCTCAAATGATTTTATCCTTAGCACTTTTCTAGACCCACTAGTCCGTGTTGTAGAATTTCATTCCTTTTTTGTTTCTCACTTTTTGCATTCTGACCCTCACAAGTTTGCTTCCATGCATGACCATAGATATATCCTGCTCCACCACTCTATGTTGGTTTTTCCGACGGCGTAAGTAGATGGTATCCAAACCTCTCCTCCATAGCTTGAGTATTGTATTCCCCTTCAAAAGAGTTGATCCACCTCGACAGAGTGTGCATAGGTACTGCCACCAATAATCAAGCTGAGTACGATGCTGTGATCGGTCTCCTGACCGCTGCTCTCCAACAGGGCATAAGTCACCTTCATGTGTTTCTCGACTCCCAGCTCCTTGTCTCCCAACTCAATAATTTTTACAAGGTATGGGATCCCTACCTTTTTATAAATTTCCCGCACACAAAACAATTGATTAGACAGTTTGAGTTCATTACATTCATCCATGTCCCATGAAATCAAAACAGTGTTGCATATCAAGTGGCTAATAATGTTCTAGAATGGCATATCAATCACAACATGTAGGAAGTAAACCAAAATCATGTACCATCACATCATTCACATGCATATATACATCATATAGGCATACACAATCATAAAAACAAAAAAGAAGATGATCATCATCATAAACTACATCCACGTGCATATATATATAATCAAAAGTGTCATAGTGTTCCAGTCATAACATGTACACCAATATATTGAGGATCCCCAACAACATCCTTGTCATAAAAACTAGTGTTCGAATATACAAAATTCCACATGCTCATTGCATTGGTGGGGGGGGGGAGTTCCATCAAACTTCCTAATCTAAGTCATATCGGTCGTTGTCGTCGTCCTCCTCCTCATCTTCATCATCTTCGTCGTCATCGTCATCATCATCCTCCTCCTCCTCATCCTCCTCGTCCTCTTCCTCCTCTTCCAATTCCTCCTTTTCTTCCTCCTCCGCATCATCATAGAGGGAATCCCCCCATGCCATGGCCCTCACTTCCTCGACCACCATTGCAATACTCTGCATCATTTGTCTCCACTCCTGTGGAGCATCATAGAAAATATCAATCAGGTCCTGATCTATATTCTTCCATCCATCATCGATCACCCCATCGAGTAGACAGTTGATCCCTATCCGAAGCATCTCCAGGTTCGTTGAAGCACTCCACTGCCGGATGTCCATGCATGGAATAGTACACTCCCTCCACTTGACCCCTATGAGCCCAGTACCCTGCCGGTAGCCGTGGCCCCACATATGCACACAAGAGCACGTCATCAGTTCCAATATCATAAAAATACTCTAGCTATCATATATGCTATCGAAAAGATACAACATGATACTGAAAAGTGAGTAGATACATACCATTTGGTCCCCATGCATAGCTAGGTGGGTGTGGTAGCTCTGCATCTCCCCTGTAGTCTATCCCTACATAGGGAAAGTCCTTAATCACCATTGTCAGTTGTAGCCACTGTGTGAACAACTCTCGAGTGAAAAAGAGACCCACTAGTCCCCCACAACTGCAAGTCATCATCTCGCCCCATCGTCGCATCCACAGCTCAATCGGTCCACCATCGTGGACCACCCTGTGGGGCCTCAGCATCGGCACCCGCTCAAAGAAGAAGGAGCATAAGAATGAAGGGAAATAGAAATCCCCTCCTGTGTGGCTGGCCTTGTTCAACTCTTTCCGAACAACATTCAGATACATCTGCCCCCACTCGAAGTAGGTACCTGCAATATTGTGGGGGGCCTTTGACCCCAATATCCGCACTACCAGTGCCGCTATCGCCCGAGTCTCAAGCCTATCGATTTCACAAATCGGTATAGAATTGTCATGCACATATGTTGTGGCATAACAATGGCACTCTAGAAGGTCCTCCATCGACACATCACTGCAATCATCCCCAACCGTGGGAGCCTTGTCAGAAAATATACATCTATGAGAGATATCTCTAATCACTCCCCTGGTATCACAAATTCCCCCACATCGGCATCCCAAAAATCTACAAGATTTTTCAGAAACAAATTTGTTGAACGCATCGGGGGCACCTTCGCGAACTTCAGCAACCCACACTACGCCAGAGTGTCTTGGACATCCTCATCATCTAGGATATCATCACGCAACCTCCCAATCTATCGCTCTCACCAGCTAACTCTCGACATCCTGTCAAACAAAAAACAAAACCCCCATCAACACACCCATTAGCAACATATAAATCCAAGTTGGTCTCCTCCGGGCCATATTAAACTGACAAAGGAAAAAAATGTGCTCCAAAGCACACGTTTTTTCCCCATAAGCGCGCCCTGGAGCGCACCTTTGGGGCTCACAGTCGCGCTTGGAGCGTGATTTCCCTAGGAAAAGTCGTGCTTTAGAGCATAGCTATGAGGCCCACAGTCGCACCCCGACTGCGTGGCTGTACGACCCAGAGCTGTGCCTTGAGCATGCTCTTTCTCGAAAAGTGCGCTCTGGTGATTTGGTGCCTCGTTTAGCTTGGCATGACTCCTCGATGGACCAAATCCAACTCAAAAGACATAAAAAATGTCAAAAATCACTTAAATACTTACTTGCAAGTCACTTAACTAGATTTAACCAGGCAGATTGAAAGAAATATGAATTTCCTCTTCTGGGGCCCTCCACACCTCTCCCAATTTGCACAGTGATAATGGCATTTGGTGGTGGGCTCATTTACTATTTATAGCCACTTTGCCCTAATTTTTGCTTTGACCATTCTAGGGTCATATGACCACCATTTTTCGCACCGTTTGCATCGCCCGATTCAAATTTGCATGCTCATGATGATGTTTGAGATCATTTCTCGCTATCACTCAACAAATTTTTGGGCATTTTTCCCATGCCCCTTGTCACCTCACTTTGCGTGCCACATAGGCCGCAGTCTTTTTTTCCCAATTTTGACCATTTTTTCTATCACGGCCTACTCACGAGCCCTCTACTCCCTCCATACTACAGTTATTGCATTATTTTTCCACCATCCATCTACCTGTAAGGAGGGCCCATCAGTGTTCCCACCCCACACTCTCTTGGTTCGCATAATTGTCCCTTGATTGAACATTTTCTGCTTGCTTGGCTCTTACATCTGTTCAGTATACTTTTATCGCTTTTTCGGACCGAGCAACTCCTTTACGAAAAAGGCACTCAGGGATTTTCTGTTAAGCTCTTTTTTTACTCCTTAAAGAATGAAAAGATCGTCGAGCAATCTTGCTTCCTTTTATGCTCGTTAAAAGTATCTGAAAGGGCATTTATCTGGTATAAGTTTACCCCTTTTCCGGACTTGGTAGACTAATTATGAAAAGGAATACTCTAGTCATATCGGCTAGAAGAGTTCTCCATTGCATACTTTTATGCTTTTTCGGGCCTTGGAGACTAACATATGAAAAAGAACCCCCTTGGAGTCTCCTTATCACTTTCAGACTCTCTAAAATTGAAAGCAACCATGAGCATTCACCGTCTTGGGCTCGTACAAATCCACATGAAGCTATCTTCCCACCATTTCAAAGTCTTCTTACCACTTTTAGACTCCTTAAAATTGAAATCACCCACGAGCATGTACTGTCCTGGGCTCGTACAAATCCACAAGGCAGTACCATTTTGAGCACACTGCTATCCTTTCTTCAAGCTCCTTACACCATGAAGAAGGCCCAAACGACGCCTCTCGATGCCACAACAGATCACATCTCTTCCCACCATTATGACAACATACCCAACATGGTCGCCTTTGTTTAGAGTATTCTGCGATGTGTCACCCTTGGAGTCTCTCGATATCACTCATTAGTTCCCCATGAGTCTCCCCCATTGCAGCCACAATCCTTGGTCCCTTAAGCTATGATCCCCTTTCCCAAGGTTAGTTTCATCTGCTTCCAGGTCAACCTTTCCGTCATACTCTGAACAAAGGAAGTTTGAGTCCCATCACTCCTTGACCTCCACATCCCCCCCTACCCACAATATGTCAACATCACATACAATACTATCACCTTTTGGTTGTACACCTCGCGCTCCTATCAAGGAAACAACATTTCCTTTGTAGTTGTAGGTCGCCCTCTTTTGATTCCAACACATCTGTTCTAGAGGATAGACCCAAAGGTCCCTGTATCTTGGACTCATCTCCATCAGTGGTGAGTTCCTACGGAACATCTGAGAGGAGTCCTTAGTTCCTCTTAGAATGGTTGTTTCTCACATGCTCGACTCCAACTCGATCATCGCATCGTTGAGATTCGTACAGGGTATTGGTCTCTTCAGTTATTGGTTGAAGACCCTGGATGTCCCCTGACTCTATCACATTGGTGAGTCTATTCGGAACCCCCAGTCGTATGTTCCCATGGATATCCAGGTTGCATTGGTGACAGTATTCGGAAGCCCTCCAACTATGTGCTTCCTAGAGTAACCAGTTCAGATGCAGTCCAGTGTACCTTTGAGATTCCAACTCTCAGTTGTTGAGTCCATATAGTTGTTGGACACCTTTAAGATACAGTAGAGAATTAGTTGTTGTGGTACCGTATTCAGTATGGATGTCATTGTTCCCATGTACCAGTTCTTCAGATCAGTCATGGTTAGACCATGAGTATGTCCCATATTTGTGTCCCCTTTTGGACCATTATGATGTACACAACAATTATCTATGTATTGTTTAGGTCCCCTTTTGGGACTCATTATTATTTGTATATCTTGATCTTAGCACATGTATTCTTGCCTCGTCCATATATTTGAGATTATTCCTCATTAATTATTGAGGTCATGTATTTTTAGTTTTAGCCTTTGCAATTCGTATGGAGCACGTGTTCCGATCTCCAACGAGTATATGCTCTTTTCCATCACAATGCTTAGACCCCTGGAAAAACTCAGACCTTATGATGTCTATCGGCCATACAATGAGCTCCTGCCCTCACACATCAGGTGGGAATTTGTTAACACCCAAACATTGTTCACTAGCTCATCTCCCTAGTCACATAACCCAGTTGTCCACTTTTCCTACTTTTTTGGCCTCCAAAAACCCTAAATTGGTAACCAAATGGGAAAAAAATTATTATTTCACTCAAAAAATAACTAAATTCCTTCAAAAAGGTTAAAAACCCGCAAAAAGGTCCAAAACTCCCCAGAAAAAAAGAAAAAGGAAAAAAAGTCAAAATAAAATAAAAAAAGAGGGAAAATATCATATACCACTAGCCAATACTATTGGTTTCCCAAAACCATGGGCTAATACTCCACCACCCAAAATTTATATAAAAAGGTGATGGAGGCCTCCCATTTAATAACTAATCACTCTCCATACCCTTATGCTGCCGAATTCCCTACAACACTCTAGCCTACCCATTAGGGATTTTGTGCCCATTTAGCTGGGTTTTGGCCATCCCATTGAACATTTGGAGAAGATAAAGGAACTCAGGAGACCAGGCACACTACTATTGTACTGCCGCAAGGGCCCCCATTACCTCATCTTTGGAGGTAACCATTCTTGTAAACCCCAGTTTTCAATATAATACAAAATCTTTCATGGGTTCTAATCTATCAATTCTGTTTTTATTGTTATAATTAGTTAGATTTACTTTTTGTTATCATTTGCACTCATACATAGTAGTTTTCATTTCTGTATTTTTTAGGCATATTTGAATATGCTACCTAGGGTTAAATAACCCTTGGTAGGTGCTCATTTGCACAGGCTGGTGTGAAAACACTAGCTACACTTGGCCTAACAATATTTTCCATGATGAATTTCACAGGTGAGAACTAAAACAATTGATTGCAGTTGTTACAACAAGTGGTGCTAGCAAGCAAAGTATGGGAAGTTGTGCACATTGACCATGGCAGTAGACCAAAAGCTATGGGATTTGGCTGAAAAATATTCCCCAAACAACTTGCCAGGGCAGCAAGGAGCTAGCAACCATGAATATTTCAGGCTTGTAGTTCAATTGGAAAGCAAGGAAAAAGAAGGGATTGCTATGGAGAAATGCCCACCTCCAGAGCTGGAAGATCAAAGCCAGCTGGAGCAGCTTCTGGAAGCCAAAGGACTTGGTATTGAAGGTTGAAAGTAAAGAGAAAAATAAAGGGGAATACCTGCAATTTTTTTTTGTAAGTGTGGACATGTGTAGATTGTATATGTAATCCTACGTGTTGGAACACCGAGGATGGTGTTATTCTAAGGGAGGGAGGATGTAATATCCCTCATTCCGACCCTTATACTATTTTGGATGTCATGTAAATATTGCATAAAATGCAAGGTGTGTTTTCCCTAGTGTGAAGCTCAAGGCCAAGGCCCCACTAGTGGATGCTTAGGTTTATTTGCATAGGAAAGTATTTGATTTTCTGATAATCCATGTGCTAGTAAGCCATGAAAGATTGTAAAGGATGTAAATAATTCCATGTAAATAAAATACCAAGGACTGACTATAGCTGCAAAAAAATGAGGGGGAACTATGTATCCACTAGGGAGTGGTGAGGGGGTGTGGGATTGAACCTAGGCTGCCATTTTTCACCTAGAGAACCCATTTGACCTGTCCTAGACACCATTGAATGTTGTTGTAAGGAAGTGGGTGAAGAGGACTGTGCATGAGGTCGTGGAGTATGGGAAACCCCAAAGGGTTGGATGGTAGAGTATGGAGATCTACTTCCTTGATCCGCACATTAATCCACCCCCTGGAAATTCGTATTCCCATTCCTATACCGTGGTTGAACACACATACATCAGTTGAACACTTACGCATCACAAAGAATGGAGCCATGAGAAAAGGAGGGAGAAACCACAATTCTATAGAGGGTCGTGATTCACATAGCTGAATACACAGAATACTCTACGTAGGAAGCAAGGCAATGGGGTTATCCTTGGATCTAACCGTGTGGGGAAATTTTATAGCATGAGATGCCCAAACAACCGTGAGGTGAACCCTGCGTTGGTGGCTGAGAACCCAACTGTGGGATAGCGTTGTTCGACCAGAGAGTGTGGAGAAGAAAACCTGAGTGGGAAGGAGCCAAGAGGTTTTAGATTGCATGCTAAATCCTGAGAGGGATTATTTACTGTGATTCAACAATCAAGGCCTTCCACACTTACCTTGATCAATGCTAGATGAAGGGCACCCTAGGGGTTGTGCGGCAATGAAGGGAACCTTACCTAGGTTGAGAGTGGGGTGATGGGGGTGCTTGAACCTATCTGAGATCATTGGGATATGCCCATAGCTCTGTAGAGGAACTTATTGATCTAGAAACCCTTAATTTCCTTCCCATTTTCTTGACAAAGCTAATTGTTGGTTGGATTCCCTAATTGATTGTGAACCCATGCTGTGAGTGAACCCGAGAGGGAGTCCTTAGTGGATACATAGCCCCAGCTCGAGAGTGATGTTTGATTGCTGAAATAATAGAGGCTGGGTAGAGATCTATGGTTGGGTTGGAAAGTTGCAGTCCATAGTCAGTTTTCTTGGAGGATTCAATGCAAAAGATAAGTGCCCTTATGGTGTTTAAATGGTGTTATTTCATGTTTTATGCTATGTGTTAACACCCAAAAAGTGCTCACTAGCTCATTTACCACATTATATGACTCATTTGTCCATTTTCCTACCATATTTCCATTAAAAATCCCAAAAAACCCATTAAAAAGCCTCCAAAAGGCCTAAAATGCCTCCAAAAGGCCTAAAATGCCTCCAAAAGGCCAAAAAACCCTCAAAATAGCCTAAAAAAGGCTAAAAAACCCCCTTTTCCTCCAAAAATAGCAAAAATCCCCTAAAAAGGGAATAAAAATATAAAATAATGAGGAAAAGGAGGAAAAAACCCTATACAGCTGCCCAAAACCATGTGTTTCCTAAAACCATGGGTCAGCACTCCACCACCAAAAAACTATAAATAGGTGATGGAGATCCCTTATCCCATATCCACAATCACAAGCACCCTTACTCTGCCAAAATCTCTCTCGAAACCCTAGTTCACCTTTGAACTATTTTCACCTTGAGAGCCACCTTTGGCCCATTCCCAACCTTGGAGAAGGAGAAGGAGCATTCTTGAAGCTTGGAGCATCCTCTTGGACACTGCAAAGGGCTTCACCAACCTTGACACTCAAGGTAACATCAATACAAAGACATTCTTTCATTTTGGTGTTTATGCTTCATGCTTGTATTAGAAATAATTTAATGTTTTGTTTATTGCATAATTAGTTTAATATACTGAACTGCTACTAAGGAGTCCATTCTCCTTAGTAGGTGCTCATTGGCACAAGCTAGGGGTAAAACCCTAGCTACAGTTTTGGCGACTCCCCTAGTTTTCGAATTTCTGGTTTCCGTTTTTAAATTTTTTCTTTCGGCTGTCCCTTTCGGCCGCTGCATACCGCGTCTTTTTCCTCTACAGTCGCGTCCCGACCGCGCCTTTCAGGCCTTTACCCGCGATCCGACCGTGGCTCTCAGACTGCTTCCGACGCTCAGTCGGCGGATTCAAGTCTGTTACCTGCGATCCGACCGTGGCTAATCAGCCTGTTTGCCGCGATCTGACTGCGCCTATCGGCCTTGTTCTCGCGTCCCGACTGCGGCTTTCTGCCTCTTTCGGGCGTCCCGACTGCGCTTGTTAGCCTTTTAGCCGCGACCCGACTGTCTGTTTTTCCATTGTTCCTGCGTCCCGACTGCCACTGTTGGCCCGATAGCCGCGACCCGACTGTGTCTTGTCCCCTGTTTCCTGCGTCCCGACTGCAACTATTGGCCCGATAGCCGCGACCTGACCGCCGCTGTTGCCCTCAAACCCGCGGTCGGCCTGTTCTGACCCGCCACAGACCCGCGGTCTGATTTCTGCTCTTTTCCTGTTTTTGAGCCCAGCCCCTCTTGCTGCAATATTTTCTGCATTTGAACAGCCCTCTGTCCCACCTGCAGCCTACTTCCTTACAGCCTTTCTGCAACATAATTTCTGTTCCTTTTACAGAATCTTTTTAAAATTTCAGTATTTTTATTTTCAGAAAATTTTGCAAATTAAAAGAATCAATTTCAGCATTATTGATAGATTGGAAGTTGCCCTCCCTTGTGGCACTTCTGTTTTTGGGTTCAACACCTCACGAGCACACACTCTGTCACATTAAATCAAGTGAGCCTTAAAAAGTACCTAACTAAACCAACATTCTAACCCCACTTGGGGAACACAAAAGAATCATTGTAGTTAGGTAGGATCAGGGGGATAGGCTTCCAATAACACCCCTTGGTTATTTCACTTGAGACATAGTTGTTGTCCAACTAGGGAACCAAAATCCCCTAGTACTTTTTGGCACGGTCACGACCAGTTTATCAGAGGGCCTCTCCCTTAGGAGGGTTGAAGTCGGGAGACTGGTTCCGGAGGCCTGAGTGGAATACCGCACTCCATTCAGTAACCGAAGGGCTACCTTTCGCGGTTCGCGGGATATCCCTGTATAGGGGTATTGCGGTCAACGAACTAAATGGCAGATTCACCTTTCTGGACGTGTCATGAACGGGGTATCTTAGTTGCCTTTCTTCTAGGATTGACTGCCCGGTATCCCTCCCGGTAGGGGGATATCATAGCCACTTGGCTTTCCTACTCATATTGTCTGACTTGGATTTCATCACCTTGCAGAGGATATGTTTAGTTAAGTCAGAATACTTTTAGCTAGGTGTTTGCATGCTCCTTTACCTCCCTTGGTCTAGTGAGTCCACCATTTTTCTTTTTTAGGAAGCCTGCTGCCTGTTGGTATTCTGACCATCTTTGTTGTTACTCCACCTATTGTAGCACAGCTGTTGCAGTGGGTGTTTTGAGTTGGTTGTTGGCCTGAGTGCCTTGCTTTTTAGCTCTCCTTCTGCACACTCGGTTGCATTGGGATTTTTTGAGCTGTTTTTTATACTCACCTCAACCCACAGCGATTTAGACACCATCCGTCACCATTGAGTACCCGAGACATTCTCGGCGCCTCAGGGGCGAGCCCCCACAGCACGGTTCTCTCGACACCACTCGTCATAGATTCCGATCATTGTCCGTTGATACCACTCATCACAGATCTAGAGCCTTGTCACTTGACTCCACCCGTCAGCGACGTAGGTCTCCGTCACCAGATAGTGACGCACCTTACTTTACCTCTGATTCTGACGAAGAGTCTGAGAACCCTATTTATACTGCCCCTACTAGCCCCATGGCTGGTACGACTTCCACTCCATTTGTCATAGGGACCATTGGTGACACATCCACCACTACACCAGTTACTACACCTGTTTTTGGTATGCCCTCCATGGGGCAACCATCTACCGTTCCCCTCACGGTACCTATACCCACAGCGGGAATACCCATCCCCACTACATCAGTGGCTCACACTACCAATGGTGGTGCTGGACCATCCTTCACTACCTCAGTTCCCCCACTTGGGGGCACCACCCTAAATCTTGTCCCTCCACTTGGGGGCACTGGCCCCAACTTGGTCCATAGCACTACTGTGTCGCAGCCTTCTTCCAGTTTGCCATTCATGGCTAGCCTCAACTTACCTGACCTGGCCATATTGACCAACGATCCTATTCGACACGACCCTATGTGGCCTCATATGCCTACCAAACTACCCTCTGACATCCCTAAATTCGAGGGTAAGGCCGGTGAGGACCCACAGAACCACATCATGTCTTTCCACCTATGGTGTTCCTCTAACTCCATTGTGGATGACTCTGTTCGCCTCCGTCTCTTACAACGCACCTTTACTGGCTCTGCAGCCAAGTGGTATATTGAGCAGCCTCATGGGACCCACGCCACCTTTTCTTCCCTGGCCTCGACCTTCCTGCAGTTCTTCCAGTTGCCAGTCCGCTATGACGCGGGCGTTGAGATCCTTCTGTCTTGTAGACAAAACACGGCTACCCATATCACGGACCACATCCATGAGTGGCGTAGACGCCGTAGCTTATGCAAGATTAAACTAGATGACCGTATCTTCCTCGATTGGTTCCTCAAGTCCCTGCTTCCTGTCATCGCTAAGGATGTAGCTTCAGAAAGACCCCAGTCTGAAGAAGAGGCCATCCTTAAGGCACAGCAGTTCGACCTCATTTACGCCCAGTCGGGTTACCTTTATACCATTATACCTGACGCCCCTCGCGGCGAGTCCTCCCATCATGATGCGCCGGGGGCATCCCACGCTGCTGATGGTATCATTGGCCGTATTTCTTCGCATCCCCAACCCTTTTCTATAGCACGGCCTACCCCTGGCCCCGACCTGTCGAGGGCTACCTCCCAGTCTGGAGCAACCAACTCATATGCTCCCATGACACATCACCATTCCCATGGACCTTCGTGTCCACCTCAGTGCTTTGGGTATGCGACTCCTGCTTATGCTCCTCCAGTCGCCCCTCAGCCTTACTACCATCAGCAGGCTGCCTCAGCTCCTGCGCCTTCCCAAGCCCCACCAGCTTATTATCCGCCCCAGGCAGCCCCTGCGGCACATCCACAACCGGCTCCGCAGTCCTATCAGCCACCCCCTCAAGTTGCTGCACCTGCTCAGCCTCAACCCGCATATCATCCTCCGCAACCTGCTCCAGCACCTGCGCAACCTCAAAATCCACCTGCTGCCCAAGGGCAAGTTTACGCCCAACATAACCCGCAGCAAAACCAGAATAACCAACGTAACCAGGGCCAACAGAACCGCGGCAAGGGCCGTAATCGGGGAAACAACCAACCTGCAGACCAAGCTGGTCAACCGGCTAATCCCCCTGACAACAACAATGCGGCCCCCGCTAATCAAAACCCTGATCGCCCGCCCAAGCAGGCCAAAAACCCCAATCTGCGAACGAACCACCCTTGTTCTATTTGCGGGGTCTATGGACATTACACCCATGCTTGCCCACACTTGGAGCGAGCTCGGCAGCTTTGGGTTGACGAGGCCCATCGCCAAGGGCATGCGGCTCCCCAAGCACCGCCCAACCCCCCCCAACCTCAGCAACCCCCTTTGGTGCTGCAAAACCCCTTACCGACTCAAGGCGTGGTGAACACTCAGCCGTTGGCCCCTCAAGCTAACGTGCAACCCCAATAACAACAGATCACCTACGCTGCCCCTGATCAACCCATGTTTGACTCAGGTACCCACCACTTATTGATGATGTCATCAGCTGACGTCAACCTCCAGACCCGTCGGAACCAATATGGCTCCACCTCTGAAGCCACTCCCACGGATAAAACTACTAACGCCCACCCCACTGATCAGGCGTTACGTATCCCTTCGCCTCCCACAGACGGCGCTGCGAAAGCACCTCGTTTCCCACTGCGCCGAATCAACAATAACCCTAATGCGCGTGCTGCGTCAAACTACAACATTGTAGACGACCTAGCCCAATCTCCCGCAGCCATGTCTGCGTTAGAAGTCTTGAAGAACTGCCCTTCCCAGCGCAAGACTTTACTTTCCGCCATCGGGGGGATTGACCCAACTGATTCACATTTGATGGCGTTTGATTTAGACCAGTCTGAACCACGCCTACCTTCCAGCTTAGCCTTCCAAGTTACAGTCTCCGTTAGGAATCTTGTTATCCATCGGTGCATCATCGATGAGGGTGCTTCCACATGCGTTATGTCTACATTTGTATGGCAGAAACTAGGATCCCCTCCTCTCCAGCAGTCCACCACTGCGTTACGTGCCTATGACGGTCGTTCGGCCCAGCCCCAAGGCCTCCTGCCCAACGTTCCTGTCCAGTTAGGTGGTAAAACAGTTCTTATTGACATAGAGGTAATCAATGCCCAATTGGATTACAACCTTCTACTTGGCCGCAGCTACATGTATGCCATGCGGGCGGTTGCCTCTTCTGTCTTCCGCACCATGATGTTCCCCCATGAAGGACGCGTGGTTAAGATTGACCAGCTCACCTACTATGATCCCAGTGCTCCGGCGGCACCAGAAAATGTTCTCCCCATGGTTGAACAACCTGTTTCTCCTGCCTCCACCTCATTTGTTTCTTCTACGGGGCCTGGAGTCTACTCAGACGCGCCGATGACCTCCACCTTTCAATCCATTCCTCCGCCATCATCTACGCCCGAAATGTCTGACTTATGTACCTTGTCCCATGACATCCTACCACCTAACAATCAACCATCCTTGTTGCCTAAACCACCATTGGTACCTAGTCACATTGGTGTTACACCAATCCATACGATCCCCTTCCTAGTTCCTCCAGCAGGAGTAGTAAGCGCCCCGGTCATGGCTACCCTTAGCCTCCCTGGGTTAACATTGGGATTACCTGTATGGTACCTTTCGCCTCCCGTTCGCCCGCCGACACCTGATGTCGTCCTCCAGCCGGTGCAACCCATGGCTACTACCACCCACCCACCTCCCGGGGTCCCTACCCCTTCGTCCTCCACGACACCTCCTCCTCCTCTTCAACCCACTGGGGGCAGAGGTCCACAACCTTACACTGCTGTCCCACCTCCCAAGACAGTCAAGAACCCTCCAGTGTTTCGTGCTCCTCCCAAATGCTCGCTGTGTGACGAGTTGGGCCATGCGACCCACCAATGCCCACAGTTACCCGCATTACAGAAGCACATGCAAATGCTCGATGATGACCCCAACATCCCAACTGTCGAACTAAACCCCACTCCTAAGCCTAAAGATAAGTCCCTACGTACCAACCACTCATGCGCCATCTGCGGTATTTACGGGCACTATTCACATCATTGTCCCGATCTCCCGGATTACAGAGCAGCTCTTTATGAGATGAACAATCTGGACCTTGAGACGGCACCACCTACCATTGAAGAGATCTACCCCCCAGACTCTTCACCTTCCGGAGAGGTTAATACCATCTACATGATCTCTTCAACCAATACTTCCACTACCCCCTCGTCAACCGATTTGACGACACAGATTTTCCGTACTGATGAGGAGATTCTTGAGGCCCTAACTGCCCCGGATTATCCTTGGGATGATATGCACCACCGTTCCTATTTCATCCCAGAAGCGTCTTCCTCTAGCACCGCTACCCAATACGCGGTCGAATCCAAAGACTTCCTCCCCACCAAGGTTGACTGGTTCAAGGACCCTATCCCTGCTCCTGATGCCTTCGAGGAGGGCAACATGGCCAACATCTCACCTGTCATCCAAGTTGATATTGCTGCTCCAGGTCATGCTCCTGAACTCATCACTTTAGGAGCATTCTGCAGTAAACAAGAGATTGAGGACTACACACACCTTTTCAAAGAATTCCGTGATGTCTTTGCCTGGTCTTATACCGAAATGCCTGGTCTTGATCCCGCAATTATAGAGCACCACATTGACACATGGCCTGATGTAACCCCCGTTCGTCAAAAACAACATCCTCTTTCTCCATCAAAGTTCCCAGGATATGCCCCTGAACTCATCACTTTAGGAGTCTCCTGCAGCGATCGGGAGATTGAGGATTATATACAACTCTTCCAAGAGTTCCGTGATGTCTTTGCTTGGCCCTCTAACGGAATGCCCGGTTTCGACACCACCATTCTCAACCATCACATAGACACACGACCGGAGGAACTCCATGTTCTTACTGAAACCAATTCTAAAGGCCTCCCTTTATGCAACCCCCATGATGGGTTGCATCCTACGGGCTCTCTTTCCATAGAATAATTCGCGGCCCCATTTTGGTCCGCATTGTACAGTTTGCTCTCTTTTTGTTTTTCACTTTTTTACCATCATCTTACATTCATCCTTTCTGCGTGATTACAGATGGACCATCTTCCACCTAGTTACACTGGCTTCGCTGACGGCGCAAGCCGCTGGTCTCCCAACCTGGCTTCTGCAGCATGGGTCTTGTACTCCCCTTCCAACGAGATGATTCACCTTGACGGAATATGTATAGGCGCTGCTACCAATAACCAGGCGGAGTATGATGCCGTGACCGGTCTCCTGACCGCCGCCCTCCAAATGGGCATAAGTCACCTTCATGTGTTCCTTGACTCCCAGCTACTTGTCTCCCAGCTCAACAACTGCTACCAAGTGCGTGATCCTTGCCTTTTTAGAAAATTCCTGCGCACAAAACAACTCAGTCGACAATTTGAATCCATCACATTCACACATGTCCCCAGAGCTCAAAATCGTGTCGCAGACCAAATGGCCAACAACATCCTAGACTGGCATATCAATCACACCATGTAACATCATGCATCATCATCCCATAGCATCTCATAAAAATACATATAAAAACCCAAAAAGATTGCATCGCATCTACATTTGCATCCCTGTACATACACCACATACATATCCATAGGGGCATCCACGTGCCTAAACAAACAAATATCATATCACATCACATAAAATACACAAGGGGCATCCATGTGCCTAACATCCTAACCTACTTACATCCACGTGCAATGTAAACATATCATAACACATAAAGCGCATCCACGTGCGTACAAATACAACAACATCATATAAAAAGGTGCATCCACGTGCATATATATATCTCTCAAAAAATATACATGTTCAGTGCTATACATGTCCTGAGTACCCCTATACTCAGCTATACAAAAAATGGCTATACATGCCTACAACCTCATCTACATACATGCCGTAGCTACAAAACTCGGGGGGAGTCCCCTGCACTCCCTAATGAGAGTCGTATCCTGCATCACTGCCAGCATCGGCTGCCTCTGAGTCCTCCCCTCGCTCCTCCTCCGGCAAGTCCTCCTCGCCTCCGGCCTCCTGTGCCCGAGCCCGGTCCACCAAAATCGCCACCCGAATCGCGATGGACGTAAACTCACGGGGTGCCCCCATGCAATCCCGTACCACATCCGGATCGACATCTCGCCAACCCTCGTCGGTCACTCCTATCAATAACCGATCTAGCAGCTCCCGTACAGACTCTAGAGTCACCTCTGGGTCCCGGCGCCGCACCTCTCCTCGTCCAGGCAGAACTGGAACGGCCACAATACCCTGCCGCGCCACATACCCTGGAGGTGGCCTCGGTCCCACATCTGCACAATCAACCATATGTCAGTCAAAGTATATCCATCGACTATCATATCTATAAGAAATTGACATACATAACATGAAATAAAAACACATACGTACCATCAGGGCCCCATGCCTGTCCTGGTGCTCGTGGCGCCTCCGGATCTCCCGTGAAGTCCATGTCTCGATACGGGAAGTCGTCCAGCGTCAACGGTATCTGGAGCCACTGCAGGTACAACTCCTGCGTAAAATATCTGCCCACTTCGCCGCCACCACGGCGGCGCATCATCTCACCCCAACGGACCATCCTCGGCTCCCTCATCCCTCCTGCCCTAATCGGCACCCGTGGCCGCAGTGTGGGTACCCTCTCCATAAAGAAGGCACATAGGAAGGACCCAAAGCAAAAGCCCTTGCCATCTTCCTTCGCTGCCGTCAGCTGTCGCTGAACGCAGGTCAGGAACATCTGGCCCCAGGCGTAGTACGTCCCATCTAAGACGCGCTCTACCATCTGCATCTGACCCCCAGACACCTTCTCCGGTGACTGGGAACCCAATACCCTCACCATACACGCCGCCATGGCCTGCACTGCTGGCTCCTGTAGGTCCCTAACCAGGAGCGCATTCCTATGCACCCTCGCGTCCTGACCGCAGTACCTCTCCAACATGTCCTCCATGTCGACGTCCGCGGCAACCCGCGGCTGTGTATCTGCCACCCTGCCCAAGCAGGGTAACCCCGTCAGAAAGTAAACATCAGTGAGGGTAAGGTCTACCCTCTCCCCCTGTACCCGGAACGCCTGTATGTCCGGCTCCCAGAAGCTGATCAGACGGTTCAGCAACAATGTTGCTGTCCGTATCATAGGTATCTGTGCGAACTTCAAAAGTCCGCACAACCCCAGCACTGACCGCACATGGCGGTTCTCTCGGATGAAACGCATAGTCTCATCAGGGATCTCCCGCTCTCTCCAGAGAACCTGGGGCATCCTGCCAATCACACAGAGTGAACTCATCAGTCTCATGACAACTTAAGCAAAATACTTTTCCCCTCCCAAAAGCCCTAAAAGCTCGGCCCAAAACCGCGGCTTTCGGGTTTCTTGCCGCGGTTTCCGACCGCGGCTGTCAGGCACATGGTCGCGGTTCCCAACCGCGCCTGTCAAGCCCTAAACCCGCGGTTGGGAACCGCGTGCTCCTCCTTGGAACTCGCGGTACTCGACCGCGGTTCCATCCAAGAATCACGCGGTCTCCAACCGCGTGGTTCGGCCCGAAACTCGCGGTCTCCATCCGCGGTTTCGACCCCCTAACCCGCGTTCCACCCCACGTGGACCGTACAAGTCAACCCTGGGACCCACTACCCAACCCCCCACCCGAAAAACTATGCAGGTATGAGTTTACTGAAATACCTGTATCTCGCGGATATGCAAACAGCCAGACGGATCGTCCAGAAATGCCACCTAAGCTCTGGTCCCCTCAACTCACAAGTCAAAGTCAACACAGTACAAATGACACATGTCATGTTGGACCCACCACTATTTATAGTCAGTTGACTTTTTCTTGTTTTGGTCATTCTGGCCCCATACGGCGTCCGTTTTCCAAACCGTTTCCACCACTAGAATCAGCGCGACGTGACCGTCATGATGGTCACCTCGTTGCATTATTTTTGTCCTGTCATTTTTTACCCTTTTTTCAGACGCCACTAGTCGCCTCGGTTTACGTGCCACATCGGCCGTTCTCCGTTTTTCACATATTTTATATCATCGGATTCATTTTTCCGAGCTGGTGATGATGCTAGAGATCATTTCTCGCTCTCACCTCCAGTTTTTCCGGGCGTTTTTCAAAATGCCCCCGTCACCTCGGTTTGCGTGCCACATCGGCCGCCACCCGTTTTTGACATCCTTTATATTGCCGGATTCATTTTTCCGAGCCCGTGATGATGCTTGAGATCATTTCTCGCTCTCACTTGGTACGATTTCAACATTGTGTCCCAACACCTTGCTGCCTCGGTTTGCGCGCCACATCGGCCGCCATCGGATTGTTCCACATTTTTACATGAGCCATTCACTCCTGTCATACTGCAAATGTTTCGTTATTTTGCCACCATTTCATCTACCCCGCAAGGAGGTCCATCAGTGTTCCCACCTACCCTCATTCTTGGTCATCATTACTAAACCTCGATTGAACACTTCCTCCTTGCCTGGCCATTCCTTTTGTTCGGTATAATTTTATCCCTTTTTCGGGCCGGACAAGTCCTTTACGAAAAAGGCACTTAGGGAGTTTCCGTTAAGCTCTTTTCTGACTCCTAAAAGAATGAAAAGATCGCCGAGCAATCTTGCTTCCTTTCATGCTCGTTAAAGTACCTGAAAGGGCGTCTATCTGGTATAAGTTTAACCCTTTTCCGGACCTGGTAGACTAATTACGAAAAAGGAATACTCTAGTCACACCGGCTAGAAGAGTTCTTCATTGCATCCTTTTATGCTTCTTTGGGCCTTGGAGACTAAATCTACGAAAAAGCAACCTCCTGGAGTCTTCTTACTTGCTTTCAGACTCTCTAAAATTGAAAGCAACCACGAGCATACACTGTCCTGGGCTCGTAAAATCCACACGACAGTACCATTCCATCATTTCAGAGTCTTCTTATTTGCTTTCAGACTCCTTAAAATTGAAAGCAACCACGAGCATGAACTGTCCTGGGCTCGTAAAATCCACACGACAGTACCATTTTACACACACTTCTTCTAGTTCCTTAACCCATGAAGAAGTTTTCCCCCGTGCCTCTTGGCACTTTGATCTATCATCTCGGCAGCACCCCCAATTAGGTCGCCTTTGTTCAGAGTATTCTGCAGTCTCCTGCCATTGTACACCAGCTTGAGTCTCCCTCAGCCAGTTATTCCCCCAGATCCATTACAGCTATGATCCCTTTCCCCTGAGTCAGTTTCATATGCTGCCAGATCATTCCCATTATCATACTCTGAACAAAGGAAGTTTGAGTCCACCCGCTCTACTTGCCCAGTTGTCCCCCCACAGTTTATCAGTTCTGCCATCAGTACTATCACATTTCGGTCTTGTACCTCGCGCTCCTGTCAAGGAAACATCATTGCCTTGATAGTTGCAGGTCTCCCTCTGTCGACGACAGCTCCTCTATTCCAGAGGATAGGCCCAGAGGTCCCTACGCCTTGGACTTATCACCATCTGTGGTAAGTGCCTACGGATCATTCTGAGAGGAGACATCATTGCCTCTCCGAGTGGTTGTTCCTCACATGCTCGACTTCAGCACCTTGATCGCATCGTTGAGGATCGCGTAGGATTATATTCCATCAGTTTTTTGTCGAAGACCCCGGATTTCCCCCGACTCTAGCACATTGGTGAGTCACTTCGGAACGCCCAGTTGTATGTTCCCGTGGATGTCCGGGCTGCGTTGGCGTTTGTATTCGGAAGCCATCCAGTTTCATGCTTCCTTGAGTACCCAGTTTCAGTCCCAGATCAGTTCCAGTTCAGTGTACCATGGAGAGTTTGACCCCAGTCACTATGATCCAGCCGCTCATTAGTTCCTTTGGTACCACACTCAGTAGCACTGTTGATTGTTCCAGTGCACCAGTTCTGCAGTTCACACATGATCTGCTCAGCAGTACGTCTCAGATTTGTGTCCCCTCTGGACTCTTATGATGTACACAGTGGTCATGTACCTTACAGGTCCCCCTTTTTTCGGGCCTTACAGTTATATTTATGTATCTTGATACGAGCATGGGTATGCCCGCCTCGTCCATATATTGAGATTATTCCTCAGTCAGTATTTGAGGTCATGTATATTTCAGGTCCCCATTTTTTGGACCCCATTGTTGTTATTATGTTATATCCTGATACGAGCATGGGAATGCCCGCCTCGTCCATATGATCAGATGATTCCTCATCCATTATTGAGGTTATGTACTTTTAGTTCTTGCAGTTGTTCGGGATCGTTGTTCCGGGCTTCAGTTTGTTTCTTCTCTTCTCTCCACATCCCAGGAAAACCATTCATGACTTATGATGTCCATCGGCCATACGATGAGCTCCTGACCTCGCACATCAGGGGGCAATCTGTTAACACCCAAAAAGTGCTCACTAGCTCATTTACCACATTATATGACTCATTTGTCCATTTTCCTACCATATTTCCATTAAAAATCCCAAAAAACCCATTAAAAAGCCTCCAAAAGGCCTAAAATGCCTCCAAAAGGCCAAAAAACCCTCAAAATAGCCTAAAAAAGGCTAAAAAACCCCCTTTTCCTCCAAAAATAGCAAAAATCCCCTAAAAAGGGAATAAAAATATAAAATAATGAGGAAAAGGAGGAAAAAACCCTATACAGCTGCCCAAAACCATGTGTTTCCTAAAACCATGGGTCAGCACTCCACCACCAAAAAACTATAAATAGGTGATGGAGATCCCTTATCCCATATCCACAATCACAAGAGCCACCTTTGGCCCATTCCCAACCTTGGAGAAGGAGAAGGAGCATTCTTGAAGCTTGGAGCATCCTCTTGGACACTGCAAAGGGCTTCACCAACCTTGACACTCAAGGTAACATCAATACAAAGACATTCTTTCATTTTGGTGTTTATGCTTCATGCTTGTATTAGAAATAATTTAATGTTTTGTTTATTGCATAATTAGTTTAATATACTGAACTGCTACTAAGGAGTCCATTCTCCTTAGTAGGTGCTCATTGGCACAAGCTAGGGGTAAAACCCTAGCTACACTATGCTTATTATGTTCTAGTTATTGGTTGATGAATTACATGAGATTGGGTCAATAGGGAACTTTGTATGAGATTGAATGTGAGACTGAATTCCCATGCCTTATGTTCATTATGTTGTGCATGTTACTGATGGATGATTTTATGACACATGGTGTGTGGATGAGTTTGCCTTCAACTATGATTGTCAAGTACATGCATGCATATATTTGCTTATGGGAATGGTCCATTGATGGATAGGACTGTATGCCTATGCATTGTATTTAAGTATGTTCTTATGTTGTTGTTATGCCATGTTGAATGCTGGATACATGTTAGATGAGTGGATGGATAATGTTATAGTCTCCCTATGTTTATTGATGCATGAATTTTCCTATATGAGTCATTTCCCATGGCCTTGCTCATATGCATCTTTGTATTTATCCTTGGTATTTATATGTAATTATGCTTGAGAAATAGGTCTAAGTCCTACATGCTTCCTTCAATCTTCCTGGGAGAAATATGTGCATGCATTCCATTCTATTTGTGTGAATCATGTTTCATTCCTTGTGTTCATGGAGCATGCTTATGCCTATTAGCAATCCCTTTGGTAATGATTTTGAATTGTATTTGGATGAATTAGGGCTAAGTTTGGTAAACGTGCAGGACCACTCTAGCCAGGATTTGGGAAAGGAATGTACACCCTGTGGATAAGATGAAGGAGAGAATACTTGGCAAAAGTGGAGCAGAGCTCCTTGCAGAAGTTTAATGGTGCATTGAGGGAGTTATAGGCCAGATTTCAGTTGGAAAATGACAGGTTTAGAGTGCTCTAATTTGGTAGGGGATCACACCATTAGATATAGATCTATAAGATATTTCCAACGGTATCAACCTTGTCCAATTTGGGCCAAGGGTGAGGGGTTTATAACCATTAGAAGTTAGCAGGTGAAGTGGCTGGTACAGGGGTCTGTGGTCCCGACCTTTCCGCATCCGCAATGCAGATTGCGGAGGTCGGGGAGCGATCATTGGAGCAGCGTGGTTGGACTTCCGCCTTTCCACACCCCTAAAACGGATTGCAAAATGAAGAATTTGGAAGGGAGAGTTCAATGAAAATGGCGCATTGGACTTCTCCTTTCTGCATCCGCAAGCAGGTTTCGGGAGGTCAGATTCTACTGGATTGGCACATCGGATTTCCGCCATTCCGCATCCACAAAGTGGATTGCGGAAGGAGATTTTTCCCAGGACTACGAAATGAGGTTTCCTCTTTCTGACATCCGCAATGCAGGTTGCAAATTGCAGAGGATTAAATCTCCAGGATGGAGAATGGAGGACTCCGAATTTCGAGTTCCGCATGAGGATTGTGGGACTGCGGAAGTCGGACGGGTAAGTCTCAGAGGCCATGCCAATAGAATCCAACTTCCGACTTCCGCATTGCGGATTTTGGAAGTCGGGAGCGCGATTTCGATAGAGTGGTGAAATTGGGTATCCAATTCCCAAGTTCTATATGTGGATTGAAGATTCTGAAATGCGGATTGTGGATCTTGGAATGTGGGCTGCAGATCGACGACCATTGTGGTTGTGTGTTAAAATGGAAGGAATTGAAGAGTTATTTTTGAAAAAAAATGGTTCAGTGGTCTCCCATTGCCTCTGACGGCCACGAGGGGGTTTGGGGATGTGACAGTAGGTATGCAAGGATATCACCATACCATGGGTCATTCGACGAAATAGTGAACAAGCGATCGTCGGGAAAATCCGTGATGATTGGAGGGGACGCGAATGAAGATGTTAAGTTGGTCATGAGATGTGCCAGTGAAAGGGATTTGGTACTCTCAGGTGTAACAAATGTCAGTTCATATTCTTGTAGGATAATGATCCATTTATCGACGCAACCTTGGAGGAGGCAACGACTCAAGAGATAAACCATGGGGTTGGATTTCATAACAACTATAGTTTGTTTCATAAGGATGTAGTGGCGAACCTTCTAAACAGAATACGACGACAAGGGCCAACTTCTCCTCATGGGGGTAGCATAGCGGTGGACTAGACAATGTCTGACTCACGTAATAGATGACATGTTCTTGATGCGCACTATTTTCTTGGACTAACACGCTGTAAACGACATATTCAGATGCCGAAACCTAAAGGATAAAATCCTTCGAGAAATCAGGAGGTGAAATCAATGGGGTGGAAGTCAAGGATTTTTTTAATGCTTCAAACGTCGCTTGTGCTTGTTCGTCCCAAACAAAGGGAACGTGGGTCCGAAGCAAACAAAGGAAACCATGAACTTTGGTAGCATAGTCAGGAATGAAGTGATGAAGAAAATTGTCTTTCCCATGAAGGATTTGCAATTGGCGTAATGTACGTGGGGATGGGAGCTCAAGGATGGCTTGAACCTTCAAAGGATCAAAAGTGATTCCTTTTTGGGAAACAATGAAACCCAATAACCGACCGACAGGAACACAAAAAACAAACTTGAGGGGGTTCAAGCGAATGTTGTATTTGCGGCAATGCAAAAAGACTTGCCAGAGATTGTCTAGGTGGTCAGATTGTTTCTTGGATCGAGCAGTGAGGTTGTCCAAGTATACAAGGATAATATGGACCAAGTCATGAAAGAAAAAGGTCATGGGTCGCTGAAATGTGGCACCAACATTTTTAAGACCAAATGGCATAACTTGATAGGAAAAGGTGCTCCATGGAGTAGTAAAGGCAGTCTTATACTGATCCTCTTTACAAATTTGAATTTGATTGTAGGCAAAGAAACCATCCATGAAGGATAGAATCTCATGACTCGCACATGCATCAATGAGTTGATTGATGAAAGGCGTAGGAAATTTGTCTTTGGGACAAGCTAAATTCAGATCACGAAAATCGGTACAGACGTGAATGGTGCCCTATTTTTTGTTGATTGGCACTGGATTGGACACCCAGGTGGTGTAATCGATGGGATAAATGAAGCCATCTTGTCGTAATTTTTCAATTTCGGCCTTCACTGCTGGTAATTTAGAGGGGTGAATGGGTCGTTGCTTTTGCCGTGCAGGTGAGATTTCAGGCCAAGTATCAATACAATGCTCAACAATGGTAAGGTCAAGACCAAGCATCTCAGTATATGAACAAGCAAAAACATCAAATAACTCTTGGAAGATCTTCTTGTAGGAATTGACTTTGTATAGAGTATAGGAAGCGCCTAAAGTAATGTTCTCAACTATATTGGGCGTGACGAAAATATCGACCTGAATGGTAGGCGAGAGGTTAGCCATGTTTCCTTCTTTGAAGGCAGCAGGAGCTGAGATGGGGTTCTTGAACCAATCTACTTGGCTGTGGATGAAGTCTTTGGACTCACGCAAAAGTTGGCTAGCCGTAAAAGGAGTACACTCCTCGGGGATGAAGTAGTCTCTTTGATGCATGTCATCCCAAGGGAAGACAGGAGCAATTAGTGCTTTGAGGAATTATTTGTCACTGCGAAAACACTGTGTGGACAGATCAGAAGAGGTAAGGCTAGAGGTCGTGATGATAGTGGTTCGCCACTTGTGGAAATCATGTAAATACTGTTAACCTCTCCCGAAGAGGAGGATTCATGTGGGTGAATATCCTCAATGGTGGTAATAGATGATTCTAGCTCAGATTGACGCATTTCATGCAACACCAATAGATACTCTAGTAGGTCTGGACAAAGATGAGAGTAATGGCCATAAATTCTACATATGGCGCATGAGTGGTTCACGCGCAATGATTTTTTATGTGGTGGGGGGGTAGTTGATAATTCGACAACCAGTATGGTGGGGTCATCGTCCAACGTCTTCATGTGTGCTTTAAGATCGGGAAACTGGGGCCAAGTATGGGTTAAATGACCCAACTGATCGCACAAGGAACACTTGGGAGGTGGTTGTGCTGGAGGAGGGGGTTGTATGGTTTTAGTTGAATTTAATGCGGTATGAGTGTGCGTGGATCTGCCCCTAGTGTTCTTGGGTGGATGGGGGGTGGTGTGGGAGGAAGATGGTTCCAACATACTAGGAGGTGTATCATTTGCGGTGGTGATCGGTTGGAGAATGACTTGTGGTATTGGAGTGGGATTAGGGATAGGTAAATACCACACGAGAAGTCCTAATGTCAACCCCGGGAGATTCAACGTGGCCATGACGGGCATACTTACTACCCTTGATGGTGGAAATAAGAACATGATTGTGTGGATCAGTGTGGATCCAATGTGGCTAGGTACCAATGGCAGTTGGGACAAGAGCGGAGGTTGAGGGTTAGGGACCGATTGACTTGACGAAATGGTGCACAAATCAGAGATCTTAGTGGCCCGAGGGGGAGGCGATACAGAATGGAATGTGGAGACCATTGGGGGATTTGAATAAAGGCCAGGTCCGACGGTGGAAATCAATGAGGTAGCCGAACCATAAATAGGTTGTTCAACCATGGGGAGAACATTTTCAGGTGTAGCGGGTGCATTCGAGTCATATTAAGTGACTTGATCGATTTTAACAACCCGTCCCTCATGGGGGAACATCATAAGCTGAAACACAGAGGAGGAAACAAAATTCATGGCATACATGTAGCTTCATCCTAGGAGTAAGTTGTATTCGAGCTGCATGTCAATGACTTCAATTTCAATTAGGATATTTTTTCTAGCTAATTGGACTGGAACATTAGCTAGAAGGCCTTGCGGCTGAGATGAACGACAATCATAAGCTCGTAAGGGAGTCATGGATGGCTGTAGGGTAGGGGATCATAGATTCTACCACAAAAATGTAGACATAACGCATGTAGAGGCACCATCATCGATGATACACCGATGGACAACAAGATTCCATACTGACACGAAGACTTGAAATGCTAAGGTGGAAGGCATGCCTGGTTCAGATTGGTCTAAATAGAATGCCATCATGTGAGTCAAAAGGGTCGATTGCACGTATGGAGGATAAAAATGTTTTACGCTATGCTGGGCAGTTATTTAAAACTTCCAAGTCTAATATAGTAGCAGGGGATTGGGCTAATTCATCCACAATGTTATAGTTGGGGGAAACCCGAGCATTAGGGTTGTTATGATGCAGCACAAAGGGAACCTAGGGGATTTGGGTGCCCCATCGAACGGTGCTAGGGGTAGACATAACGAATGATCAGTGGGAAGAGTGGTAACAACTTTATCTGTAGGAATTGTTTCAGTGGTGGAACCATATTGGTTACGGCATGTTTGAAGGCTGATATCAGCCGAAGACATCATTAAAAGGTGGTGGGTACCTGAGTCAACGTTTTGACTACCAGGAGCAGCGTAAGTAGTTGGATGTTGTGGTGAAACAACCCCTTGAGGGGGAGCCAAAGGGTGGGTGGATACTACCCCTTTTGTGGGTAGGGGGTTTTGCAACACCATGGGTTGTGCATTAGGTTGCAGGGGGTTTGGTAGTGCCGGAGGTGTAGCATGTCCTTGTCGTTGAGCGTCGTCACTCCAGAGTTGGCGAGCTCGCTCTAGATGGGGACAATTGTGAGTGTAATGGCCATAGAACCCATAAATTGAACATGGGTGGTTTGTACGTAAGTTGGCATTTTTACCTGGCTGAGGTGGACGATCAGGATTTTGGTTAACTGGTGCGGCGCCATTATTATCAGGGGGTTCCGTGGTGGACTGTCTCTGCCGGGAGGCTATTTATTGCCTCGATTACGTCCACATACTCTATTTTGCTGTCCTTGTTGGTTCCGTTGGGAAGGTTGGTTTTGCTGAGCGTAAAATTTCCCTTGGGAAACAAGAGGGGTTTGCAGTTGAGCGAGTGGTGGATAGTAAGCAGGAAGTGATTGCAGTTATGTGGGGGTAGGTGCATTCGGTTGATGGTCGTAAGCAAGTGGTGCGGTAGGAGGGGCATATGCAAGCGAGGTGTGACTATAGTAATGCACTAGACACGAAGGTCCATGTATATGAGGGGCTTGGGCCATGGGATCATACGAAGATGTTGCTCCCGAATGAGCCATGGCACGTGAAAGGTCAGGACCACTACTCATGGTGAGTGGTGTAGCAGTGGGTGTAGGGTTGTACGCTGGGGTGGTGGCGAGAGGCATATAGACATATGGTTGATTACGAGATGCAACGTGTCTAATAATGCCATTAACAACGTGGGATGTGCCAGGCGCGTCCTTCCAGGAGGAATCACCACGAGGAGCATCAAGTAAAATGGAGTAATGATAGTCCGACTGTGTGTAGATAAGGTCAAATTGTTGGGATTTAGGTATGGATTCTTCTTCGGTTTGGGCTGTTCAGATGCCACATCCTTGGCGATAAATGGTATGAGGGATTTCAAGAACCAATCTAAAAATATGCAGTCGTCTAACTTGATCTTACACAAACTACGACATCTATGCCATTCATGAATATGGTTAGTGATATGGGTAGCCGTGTTCTGTCTGGAAGATAGTAAAATATCAACACCAACATCATATCAGACTGGTAACTGGAAGAACTACAGGAAAGTTGAAGCAAGGGATGTAAAACTCGAGTGCATCCCATGTGGCTATTCAATATACCATTTAGCTGTAGAGCCAGTGAGTGTCCATTGTAAAAGGTGTAGGCATATTGAGTCATCCAATATGGAGTTAGAGAAACACCATAAGTGGAAGGACATGATATGGTTCTGGGGGTCCTCACCACCCTTCCGATCAAAATTTTAGATGCATGAAGGAAATTTGGTAGGCATGGGAGGCTAGGTAGGGTGTTGGGCGGGGCCCAAGTGGCTTGGAAAAATATACAAGTATGGAAAATCATGTGTAGTGTGCTACAGCAAGAAGAAAAGGCAATTTTGATAATTGCGCATTGCGCGCTGCGGCAGGAAGAGAAAGCAATTTTGGTGAAAGCGCATTGCGCGCGGCGGCAGGCGATGAACAATTTGAGGTTTTGCGCGTGTCTCACAATGGAAATGACTAAGGCACGGTCGTGCAGCAGGACGATGCGCATGGTAGCACATAAGCTATTTTTGGGCAGAACATGGGTAAAGGTCAGACAAGGATATGACCTAGTTTGGGTAAGGAACAGGTGGATGGCAGATGAAAGCGACTTGTTCAAATGTGTGGCGACAAGCAATTGAGAACCTAGGCCATGATGCCGATCGTGACAGGCAGGGGAAGGAGTGGAAAGGGACAGGACATGATGCAGTTGTAACCGCCTGGAGGACTGCGGCTGTCAGAAGAGCGTGTGAGCCACGAGTGGCCCAGCTAGAGCACGCGGAGTAAGCTGTCGACGGCGACAGCTAAGGTGGCAGTTGGCCACGCCAGTTTTGTAGACCTAAGGGTTTTGCATACGAATTGTAAAGATATGCATGTGGGCATAATCTATAAATAGGCATGATTTTGTATGGGAAAGGGTTGTTGGTTGGGTTGTTGAACTCTTCATTTTGGTTAAGTATTGATTATTGTAGAATCTTAAGTTTAGAAAAGCCATTGTAAAGGCTCTATAGCTGAGTGCGCAGAGACCTATCTGAGAGAGAGAAGAGAGTCTGCAGCTGAGTGCGCAGACTAAGAACGGTTGTATCCTTCCCATTAAGAGCAATATTAACAACCGTTCTTGTGGATGTAGCCTCCATTCGGGGGGTGAACCACGTTAAATTCTGTGTTGTGTGACCAATGTGTTTTTATGATTGTTTAATTGCTTGGTATGTATGCTTAATGCTAGAAACTTCTATATGTGATTGCTTTTATATGTATTCACCGCAGTAAATGGGAATAATATGTTAAGTAATGCATGCGCAAAGGAATGTTAAGTATTCAACATGTATGAATCTGTTGATTGGAATGGATGAATTTACCTATTGGTCAAGTAGTGAACACTGAGTTTAAGCGCAGCGTTGGAGCGCGCATTAACGTATGTTATTAAACCATCCACAATTTACTGATAAGACCGTGAACGAAGTAAAAGGATAAAGGGTGTTAAGTAAAATGGTTAGAATTTAACATCTTGGCAAGGACGCGCAGTCTCATGGATGCGCCGAGTCATTGAGGGTTGTTGTGAGGTAAGATCTTCATAGCTTACTATCGTAATGCAAAGGTATCTTGTATCGCACAGTCATTAGAGGTGCGAGCATCGTTGTGCGCTAAAGGTGCTAGTGCACGAGCGCAGTTGTGCGCAGAAGTATCCGATGCGGAATAGAAGGTTCGTGTAGTTATCTATCCGCGCACCTCGCAAGGCATTGTACTGATTATTAAATTTCCTCCCATCGCCTCACCCAGTTGTGGAAACTTGATTCCGCAACCACCCCCTCTAGCTTCGCCTCGGGCAGGAAAATTTTTAGGGGCGAAATTTAGCCAATTGGCTATTTTTTGGACTTTTTTTCAAAAAATAAATTCGCTATTTGGTCATTTTTAGCCTCTATTATCGCCTATATTTACATAAAATATGTTTTTTTAGCTTAATATTCGCCAAAATTTACAAGTTTCAGTAGTAAATCGTATGTTTCATATTTCATATTCGCTTACCAATCTTTATATATGTTTTTTTCAATCCAAAATAATCACCTAGAATACTATACTTAGGTATACTTTTATAATCCTTAAAAAATACCCTGGCCTCGGGTGAGACCTCAGGCTGCACACAGCCTGTTGCCGAAAGGGCTGGTGAATTGGGGTTTTGTTGGTTCCTTGAACCGCGAAGTACCTGGGTCTACACTGGAAACCTGAAGAAAGTGATCGATAGCCAACAAATGGTTCCGTTGCTCGGCTAAGACCAATGATGCGATAGAGTGTTGGAAAGTAATGTGTGAAGAAGAATACCAATTCCCATTGGGTTCAGAAAATTGGCATCCTGAACAGAAAGAGATCTGGGATTGGTGGGACAAGATTGAAAGAGATTTTGTGAAGAAAGAGAACGGACATCCGCGTCTCACCAACGTAGAGTGGTTGAACAGATATTTCTGGAGAGATATTCACGAGATATTTTGGGCTACGTTTCCAAACGAGCTACACGCGTGGATATCACGACTCAAGAAGACTTGGTTTCAAGGGGGAGTACCTACAGAGTGGACTCCAGAGCTCACAGCGTAGCTCAAAGCAATAGATAGCCCACTATCGTGAGCAGTAGACTTTTGGGTCAATATCATACTTGAAGGATTTGTTCCACACACAAGATCGCGATGAGTCCCACACAAACAGGTTGCTCGGAAGCAATCTACGATGAAGAGACCTTCAGTCCAGAGGAACTACTTTTGCTGAGGAGGGAGGTAATATCAATAAATCAGTTCCTCACTGGTACCATTGACTTTCTCGAGCGTGACGATTAAGCGGATGAAACGACAGTTTTTGATATACTCAACATAGCCGCGACAGTTTTGGAATGTAGTCTTGCTGACTACATTGACACTGAAGACCACAACGCCATGACAGTAATTAACGACCTCAATCAACATCATCAACATGACCTCTCTACCCTCTTTAACATTATAGATCTCTATCTTTACGCAAAGTTTGATGATTTTGTTAACATTGCAGGAACCAGAGGATTGAAGCTGCACCACAACCCATACAGAAAAAAGGAGTCTGAGATCTATGTTCCCACACATAACTGGTTAAAAGTTCAGCACCATTGGAAAAGGAAAGGAGTGACTCATGCTTACCAATCTCGCTAAAAAGCTACGGAGATCAAAACGGGAAGTACAAAAGGAGTAATGCGGTACTAGGCCGAGATGTTTTTCGCAAAGGTAGTTAAATGCTCGACACAGAGAGAATCAAGGAAGGCTATTTCGCAGAGAACAATGAACGATTCATCTGCTAAACTGTTAAACGAAGTATGGTTGTCCATACAGTGTGACCTTATCTGAAATGCCCGCACTACCATAGCCACTCATTAGAAGACTGTAAGAATGACTTGACAGTACTTAATAACACCGACAACTGAGATCCCAACGGCGGAAGATGTAGTTCAGGTTGACGTGAAACTAGACGTCCAGACGACACGAGTAAAAGCCCATCACATTCAGGATTGTCTAGCTACCCATGCGGCAGGTCGCTAAATCGACACTTGGCACGCGACTACCGTAAAGATGCATGATTAGAACTGATCACACATCATGGTGGGACGACACCAGTTAATTATTTTACACGAATGCCAACGTGGCTACCTCAGTTCAGAGTGTTATGTCAGGAATTTGTTTTTACCTTTTAACAGCTTGATAACCTTTTTGATCAAATTTGTTTATTTCTTTGACTTTATTTTCTTCAATTACTATAGGAAATTTTGATATTTATTTTAATTTTTAGGTTTTTTGTCTTTAGATTTATTTTGTTTTTTCTCCTTTAGGCGTTGAAGGGTGTTTAAAAGGTGATATTATTGAATAATGAAGTCATATTTAGCATCATGAGTAGGGTTCAGCTTTTAAACCGCATGCAAAATGACCCAAAGCTGCTAAAAAGCACCAAAACAGTGTTAAAGTTATTCTTGTAGCGCTGGAGCTCAAAATCACCAAAGGCACGCTACAAGAATATCGTGACTCCAAATTTGTCCGATTTTTCAGCAAATTTTGGCACGCTTGGGATAATGAATGACTGATTATGTGTTTTAGAGAATTCATTACGTGTTGATGCAGAAAACATCATGATTTCAAGTAGTTACACATCGTGAGGAAATCGTGCTCATCATCAGCCCAAGTGTAATTCCTTTTTGACAGGTAGCAGCATGGTTTGAGGTAAATGTGGGATAAATTTGTCACTTACAGGCACATTCAAAGACGAAGGACTTTAGTGGAGTAGCCATAACCACTAAAGAACCGGAAATCATCGCTGCCGAACAAAGGAGAGTTGTTGATGGCTTCACGGGAAATTATGGCTTCCTAATTTCGTGGCTAACAATTAAATTGAACGCTGAAGGACGTCTGTACATACAAGGTGACTCATTTGACAACTCAAGTCCTGCTTTAAATGACTGTAGTTGAGCAATTTATAGGTATTTCCTGAAAAACCAATATAAATGTAAATTTGGGGTTTTTTCGCTGGGGCTTACTCTGTCAAAATTGATCAAAGGATAGGTTAAATTGTGCTTTTAAATGCAATTTCGACCAGAGAAATAGCTATTTGTTGATGCTCTACGACGCCAGGCTGAATGAGGGTTGAAAATAGCAGTTTTGTTTTTTATGAAATATAACCCTGTCAAAGCCAAGGTTGTAGTGCTGTGAATAACCTATACATTCGACAGTATTTTTAACCTTCTAAATTAATCTCCGGCTCGCAAACAATACAAAAGGATACATTCAATTTGCAGTGATTGAAGAAGAATGGGCAGGAGTGGTAAGATAAACAGAGCTGAACCAACTGATGTAGGATGGATTGAAAAACTGCCTGAGTGTGTTGAGTTGTTTCAACAAGCTAGTTGGATGGATTTTTTCAGGAAGATCAATGGGTATAATGCAAAGGTGTCCTGTAAGTTTGCCTAGGGTTTCAAAAATAACATGGTGATTTTTGATACTCTTAAATTCAAGCTAACAGTGAAACTGATTTCAGAAGCTACAGGGATTAAGGATGAGGGTGAACCATGGTTTAAGAAACTGCCCTTTGACTTTGATCCACAAAGATATCTTTTACCAAATGTCACCCCTGATTGCAATAAAGGCGTCCTTATTCAAAATTTCAGAAAGGAATGGGTTGAGCGAGTCAGAATATTGCAGATCTATGTTACTTGTGAGGGCAGGTATGCTTATGTATACAAGTATCATTTCAGATTCCTTCAGCACATGGTGGGGGTATCCAAGATGAACCTGCCATTCTTCTTTTTGAAAAGTTTGCAAAAGATGTCCAACAAGGCGAAAGGGCCAATAGATCATTCTTCTTAGTCCATCTTTCACCATGGGTTAATCAAGTTGATTATTAGTACTGTTTTGCATCATGAAGGAAAGACCTGGGATTTCTTCATCTTTTGGTCTGGCTTTGAAGATCAGAAATCTAAGAGGCAAGCAGATAAGGGTAAGGTCCTATTGAGAAAATTAGGTCAGAAGCCAAAACATGAAGATAAGGAGGAGGTCAAAGTTGAGGAAGCATCAGAGCATGTGGAGGAAGATAATGAACCAAAGCCATTCTCAGCCAACTCTAAAGGCAAGTATTCACTGTTTGAAGATAAGAAGGAGCAGCCTGAACAGAATTTGACACCTGTAGAAGATTCTCATGAAGTGAAAAATGTTGATATAAAAGAGGTTGTTGTACCTAAAGAAGAGATTCACACTCGACAGAGAATCCCTATCACTATTCTCTCAGATGATGAGGGATATTTATTGGAAGAAGAGCAGCCCATCTCCAAAATAGAAGTCAAGGTTGAAGTAGTAAAAGAAATCCATACTTCAGATAGCAAAACAACAAAACCTAACAGGAAAAGGAATAAACTTGAAGTAGTAGAGTTGGCTGCTATCCAGCATCAAGGAAAGGAGATGAAAATGATGGGAGAAGCAGCATCATTTTGGAGACCTAAAACTAGGTCAAAGAACAAGCTAAGACTGAACATGAAGAAATTGCTCAATCCCAAATTAAATACAAGTGAAATTACTATCCTAGATGAGGTTTCCATGGATGATAAACTAGAAGTAGACAAAGATAGCAGAAAGGAAAGTGATCTTTTACAGCAGCCACAATTAAAGAAGAAATTCCTTTAGTTGAAGCAGTAGGTGAAGAAAATCAAAATCCTAAGATGGAAGACACTCCTATAGAACCGTTGATTGAAGAGGCAGAAATCTTCAAAAAACTTGATATACCTTGGAGACCTGATGAGGAACAAGATCCTACAATGGATAAATTAATTAATTCTGACAGAGAGAATTTGCAGAAAACTGTTAAGCAGTACAAACACCAGATGAATTACATGCAAGAAGTCAATGATGGATTAATGATGGCTAACAGAAGGTTGAGAGAAGATCTACAAGATGTAAATGATAATTTTCAGGAGCTGGTAGCAGAAGCAAAAGAAGCACTAAAGAGAAAAAGAGCTGCTGACATGCATTGCACAGAGTTGGAGAAGACAGTCCAGGACCTGCAACAGAGAAACAAAGAGCTCATCAAGAAGATAAATGACATGGAGTAGGAGCAGAAGAAAGCTAAGAAGAAAGACCAAACATCGTATGGTATCGCTCTGCTGGCTGAAGTAGCAAAAGACCTATAAGACAGTTGTACATTCAATTAGTGTCATTAAGATATGTTAGTGATTTGCTATTTTTAGCATATTTTGTAATTTTGTAAATATTGTACATTTACTTTACCTCATCGAATAGGTGGAAGGCAGTTAGTGTTAGATCCCTAACTGATTTTGTAAAAGCATAGTATTTAGAGAGGTTAGAAAGTCATTGAGGAGGTTCGATTTTTGGGAGCTTTCAGGAGGTCTTCAAACTCAGTTGATTTTCAGACTTGTTCATGAGTTAAGTACAAAACTCTTGTATGCATTTGATGACAGACTATGAAATATATGACACTTTTTACCCTTCAGTATATGTTTTAGCTTCATTTTGAGTTTGTTTAACTACTGGAATGATATATTCATTGCTGGTTTATGGTTTCTTTGCTTGTGATGCTTGTCAGCCCTGAATGAACTTTAAGATTATATTCTGATTGATATTTGTTGATTATATGATGCATCTTTGTCTTTACTTGTTTATAATTCAGTTTCTTGTTTAGCTCATGAGTGTAATCCCTGATTGATCACCAAATTTACAACCAAGAAAACATTCCAAAAAACCCTAAAACCTAGTTTACTTTATTGAGTTTTATTTGAGATTGTGTTGGCTTGTTTCTTTAGCCTTGGGAAACAATTTCTGGCACAAACACAGAGCACGCGAATCATGCGAAGCTGATCCTCCATGGGATTTCTAACATACATGAATGTCAGTGAAGTAGGATATATACATATTGAACTCTAGAGGCATTGAGAACACAATTCCTAGTTATCATCTTTGTCTAGGGTCGTGACTGAGCCCAGGATATACCCTGAGAGTTGCTAGTTGAGAGACAGGCCAAGAAGGCCTTGGACGAGAGAACTGACCGGGTGCCATGGTGCATTTCATCTCTAGTAGAAGCACCACAGGTGCTCTAAGATCTAGGATGAGAAGCGTCCATGAGCAATCCGTAGAGGCATCTGTTGTAGTCCTCAGGAGACATCACCCTGGGGTTTCATCCGAGATGTCTATGGAGTTCCTAACCGATAAGAGTAATGTGGCACTTGGTAGGCTTAACCATCGAGTTTCAGTCGAGATGTCTACGCGATTACTGATCATTGAAAGAACCACGGCCTCCCTGCATATAGACTCAACAGGAGCAAAGGAAGATAGAGCTTAGCAAGAGACAACCCGAGCCGTGAAATAGATGTGTCAGAACATCCGGCCTGTTTCCCGACTTAGTGATGTGGAAGAACTTGTGCACAAGCCAGACAACTGATGGACCACTCAGAAAGGCACACAAGAGGTCGATGATCAAGGTTCCACATGAATGACGGTCATTGGAAAGAAGTACATGACAGCGAGCCACGCCCTGTCAGTCCATTTCAAGAGATACATCACCATGATATTCATCTTTAGAGGGATGTCGCTGCGATGTTCATCGCAACCTATCTGGAGGTTTCGCTAAGTTTGAGTAGAAAGCCAAGAACGTAGTTGCAGAGTTGCAACAAACTCTACAAATCTTCACAGTAAAGCTTGGGATGATGAAAGACGCGACACTAGAGTTCGCAAGTGGAAGTGGCTTGGGACAAGCCACAGGTGAGTGTTAGGGGCCTGTTGGGTGGGTCCCAAGTGGCTTGGAAAAATATACAAGTATGGAAAATCGTGCGTAGTGCACTGCAGTAGGAAGAAAAGGCAATTTTGATAATTGCGCATTGCACACTGCGGCAGGAAGAGAAAGCAGTTTTGGTGAAAGCGCATTGCGCGCGGCGGCAGGCGATGAAAAATTTGAGGTTTTGCGCGTGTCGCGCGATGGCAATGACTAAGGCACGGTCATGCAGCAGGACGATGCGCATGGTAGCACATAAGCTATTTTTGGGCAGAACATGGGTAAAGGTTAGACAAGGATATGACCTAGTTTGGGTAAGGAATAGGTGGATGGCAGATGAAAGTGACCTGTTCAAACGTGTGGTGACAAGCAGTTGAGAAGCTAGGCCATGACGTCGATAGCAACCAGCAGGCGAAGGAGTGGAAAGGGATAGACCATGATGCAGTTGTAACCGCCTGGTGGACTGCGGCTATTAGAAGAGTGTGTGAGCCACGAGTGGCCCAGCTGGAGCACGCGGAGTAAGTTGTCGATGGTGACAACTAAGGTGGTAGTTGGTCACGCTGGTTTTGTAGACCTAAGGGTTTTGCTTACGAATTGTAAAGATATTCCTGCGGGCATAATCTATAAATAGGGATGATTTTGTATGGGAAAGGGTTGTTGGTTGGGATGTTGAACTCTTCATTTTGGTTAAGTATTGATTATTGTAGAATCTTAAGCTTAGAAAAGCCATAGTAAAGGCTCTGCAACTAAGTGCGCAGAGACCTATCTGAGAGAGAGAAGAGAGTCTACAGCTGAGTGCGCAGACTAAGAACGGTTGTACCCTTCCCATTAAGAGCAATATTAACAACCGTTCTTATGGACGTAGCCTCCATCCGGGGGGTGAACCACGTTAAATTCTGTGTTGTGTGACCAATGTGTTTTTATGATTGTTTAATTGATTGGTATGTATGCTTAATGCTGGAAACTTCTGTATGTGATTGCTTATATATGTATTTGCCGTAGTAAATGGGAATAATATGTTAAGTAATGCATGCACAGAGGAATGTTAAGTATTCAACATGTATGAATTTGTCGATTGGAATGGATGAATTTACCTATTGGTCAAGTAGTGAACATTGAGTTTAAGCGCAACGTTGGAGCGCGTAGTAACGTATGTTATTAAACCATCCACAATTTACTGATAAGATCGTGAATGCAGTAAAAGGATAAAGGACGTTAAGTAAAATGGTTAGAATTGAACATCCTGGCAAGGATGGGAAGTCTCATGGATACGTTGAGTCATTGAGGGTTGCTGCGAGGTAAGCTCTTCATAAATTACTGTCGTAACGCAAAGGTATCTTGTATCGCACAGTCATTGGAGGTGCGAGCGCAGTTGTGTGCTGAAGGCGCAAGTGCACGAGCGCAGTTGTGCGCTAAAGTATCCAATGCGGAATAGAAGGTTCGCGCAGTTATCTATCTGCGCACCCCACAAGGCGTTGCATTGCTTATTAACTTTCTCCCCATCGCATCACCCGATTGTGGAAACTTGATTTCGCAACCACCCCCTGCAGCTTCGCCTCGGGTGATACCTCAGGCTGAGCACAGCCTGTTGCCGAAAGGGTTAGTGAATTGGGGTTTTGTTGGTTCCTTGAACCGTAAAGTACCTGGGTCTACACTGGAAACCTCAAGAAGGTGATCGAAAGCAAACATAGGGTTATGTCAGATCGAATCGTTAGTCAATCTGTCCAGATCAGGGAGGTTGAGACTGGCCATAAATGGAAAACTAACAGGAGGATGTGACATAGTCGAAGTAGCCTGCGTGCTATCCATGGAGACGATCGTGGGACCACCTCCACTGAGTGTTGGGGTAGAGGCATGTGTCATAACGGGGATCGAGGGACCACCCGTAAAAGGCAGAGGGATCGAGGTGAAAGGGGAAGTGCCCCCAAGGGTACTACTAGTGACCAAAGGGACAATGGTCGGAACAGATCCGCTCCCAATGGGTATAAAAGTAGTGACTGAAATTCCAGGTGTATGTCTTGTAGATGGTATAGCAGGGATGGATGCTGAAATGGTGGAGCCACCGCCAACAATCCTACTGTAAAAGGGGTTGGGGTTTATGTCGGCCATGGGGCTAGACGGAGCGGTGTAGGTGGATAAATCAGAATCAGAATCAGAGGTGAAATAAGGGGCGTTGGGATGAAGATCCAGCGACGAATATGTGTGTCTGTGACGTGTGAGGTCAAGTAGACCATGCTACGGGGATAGTCCCCGTAGGTGACGAGAGTGTCTCGGTGAATCAATGGTGACAAGTGTAAAAGTGATGAGGGGATGTGATGGATAAAATTCTCAAAAATCCTAGTGCAACCATGTGTGCAAAAGGAGATCTAGTAAAAAGACGACACTCAGGACAACAACAAGCTCAAAAAAACTTGCTACAATAGCGTGCTACAACAAGCGAAGCAACAATAAAATGGACAAAATACCAACAAACAACACTCCTAGAAATAAAATGGTAGACTCACTAACCAATGGGGGTATAGGAGCATGCAAACACCTATCTAAGAGATATGGAATCTCACACAAATCGTATCCCCTGTAGGGTGATGAAATCCGCAGTCAGGTAATACAAAATGAAGAACCAAATGGCTAAAGGATATCCTTCTACCAAGAGGGACTCTGGGTAAAAGAGTCCTAGAAGAATGGAAACTAAGCTACCCCATTCATGGCATGTCTGGAAAGGTGTCCTGCAAATTCATTTCTTTGGCTGTTCCGCACCCGATATGGGCACTAGCATGCACGACTAGAACAACGAGTTGGTGTCCTTCAATGCAGAATGGAGAGTGGTATTCCAATCAAACTTATAGAACCAGTCTTGCCAGTTTTTCTCATAAGGGAGAGGCCCTCCGACAAATCAGTGTCAACCGTACCAATAAATAATAGTGGATTTTGGATCCCTAAAGGAAAACAAACTATGTCTCAAATGTGTATGACAAAGGGGGAGATATTTGGATGCCTAACCCCAATGTCCTACCTAGCTACAAATTTGTTTTTGGGTTCCCCAAGTGGGGTTAAAGTGTGTTTGAATTAATTTAATTTTAGTCTCACTTGAATTATGGGGAGTGTGTGGGTGCACAAGTGGTGTAAACCCAATATCGCTAGTGATAAATGCTGAAAAGAAACAACTGAGACTGAAAATAAAAAGTACTAACTGCTATAACGTGTAAATAAATGAAATTGTTGAAAATATGATGAAAGATAGCAATACAGTAAGGATGTATGCAAAGTGAAATGTCCCAAGTGCTAGAACAAGAAAACAATAAAAAAATACCAAGCCCAAAATGGATGTAGGCAAACATGAAGCTGTTTGGGAGAGAAAAGAGGTAAAAATGGCTGTAGGGTGTAGCTGTGAGGCAAAAATTTGTGGTCTGGGCATTGCAGGCTACATAAAAGGTCACTCCAAAAGAAAAAAAAACAAGAAGTAGGGCACGGGTTACAGGCTCAAAGACGCGATGGGGGCATAGGTAATAGGGTCAAAAGCACGCTAAGAGCATGGGTTGCAGGATGATAAGCATGCAGAGGGAGCGACTTAGAGGACGGAAGGCGCGTGGAGCACGTGGATTTTTGGCCAGAAAGCGCGCGAAGAGCTTGGATTACAGGAGGAAAAGCACGCTCCGAGTGCAAGTTTCGGGCCGAAAGTCGCACTGGGGAGCGCAGCTTTTGGGTCGAAAGTCATGTTCGGGCCGCAGGTAAATGGAAAAAAGTCGCGGGCCAGGCCATAAAACAAAAAATAATAGAGGGAACTACGAAGGCAAGGGCCATAATTGCAAGTAGAGTGCTTGCGGCTAGGCTTGAAAAGTAAAATGCAAGCAAAATAACAAATACAAAACTTAAAATAACTGAAACCAAAGATCGATGAGAATTGACCCAGTGGAGTCGCCAAATCTGTAGCTAGTGTTTTCACACCAGCCCGTGCAAAAGGGAACCTACTAAGGATTATGAAACCCTTAGTATCAGACTCAAATATAGATAAATAATGATGTGTTAGTGCAAATAACAATAAAAAATTCCTAACTAATTACTACAGTAAAAAAAAACAAATAGATTGGACCCCGTGAAGTATTTTTGTATTATTGTGCAAACAAGGGTTTACAATAAGAGTTACCTCAGAATGTGAGTATATGTGGGACCTCACAACTGTTCGAAGAGTAATGTGACGGGTCTCCAGATTTCCTTGCTCTTCTCCAAATTCTCAAGAGGTGGCTAAGACTCAACTGAATGGGGAACAAAAGCTCAAGTGATAGGCTAAAGTTCAACAAGAATTTTGGTAGCACGAGGGTATGAAGAGTTGATCATGGATATGAAATGGGGGGCCTCCATCTTCTTTTTATAGTGATTTTGGGTGGTGGAGTATTTACCCATGGTTTTGGGAAACCAATAGTATTGGCTAGTGGTATTTGGTGTTTTCCCTCTTTTTTTATTTTATTTTGACTTTTCCCTCCCTTTTTTTTTCTTTTTGGGGATTTTGACCATTTTTTATGGGATTTTATCTTTTTTTGGAGGATTTTCATTAATTGATGAGGGAAATAATGATTTTATGCCCATTTGGTTACCAATTTAGGAATTTTGGGTTTTGGAGGCAAAAAATGTAGGAAAAAGTGGTAAATGGGTTATGTGACTAGGGAGATGAGCTATGTGAACAATTTTTGGGTGTTAATAGTAATTATATCCTTTGTACCATTCTTTATATAAAGAGGTGGAAATTCATTTATCCCACATGTGTTATGGGATGTATTTTAATCCAAACCTCTTGGTATATAAGAGAGGTGAAGGAGACCCTTTTGGATATGTGTTGATTGTAGTTCATCACACATCACATGTTGTGCATGTCATTTGTACACACATGATTGTGACATGATTGAGTGATGGAGATTGATGTGATGCATATGTGAGGATGCCATGTAATATTGGGGATCTATTTGCAGAATTATGGAAGATGCAACCCCATGGATGTAGCCCATATTGAGTGAACCATGTATATCGGTGTTCTCTTGTTGTTCTCTTTTCTCCAATTTTATTTCATGCTTTATGTTGCTTGGTAGATAGAAGGATATACTAGTAATTCTTTCCATAGTTTATATTGTGTTATGATATTGTTTCATATGTTCACAATATTCTACTATAGAGTGACAAATCCATTTTTTAGCAGCTGTTGGGCTTTAGTTTTGGTGAGAAAATTCATTTTTTATTCATCTCTTTTCTTGAAATTCTTTTCATGATCTTCTTGATCTCTTTGCATTAGGGTTTCTGTTCCTATTCATCATGTTTACATAGGTTGTCTTATTCTTGTTTATGTCTCTAACCTTCTTTGTGTGGAAGATGTTTTGACATTTTCAGGGGCATGGATTTCTTAGCGCCATTTGTTGGCCGGATTTTATGATCTAAGGTCAACAAGGAGAAATAGTCCACACAAAGCGCTTAAGACAGCCCTCGGTGTGTTTGGGATGACTAAATCTTGTGGGAACAAAGGCCCCACTGCCTTATGAGTTTGTTCTCAAAAGAGAGTCTCACAATCAAGAGATCTGAATTCCTAAAATGCAATTAAAATGTATTCTAAATAATATGAAATCCCTAAAAACTAATCTAAGATGAAATTTTCAATGGCTAAAAACACACAGACTTAACAGTTGATAAAACACACAGGTTTACTAGCTGCTAAACTGTAGCTTTCAGTATGAAATAAAAACTAAAATCTAATTTGAAAACTAACTCTAGACCTAATCTATCCTGCAGCAGGAGCATAATTAATATTAAGATTTCTGATGTATAAAAGAGAAAAGTTTTATAACTGGCTTACCTAAACAAAGTTAAATAAGCAGTCATTTTGAATAAGAACACCACTTCCTTCAAAGATAAATAATAGAAAACACTAATTATTCAACTTCAAATAAATTGTTTATACAATCAAAAACATGTGAATAATTCAAACAATTTGTATAATAATCTAAACACAAAAATGAGCCAAGAAGATTATATTTGATTCATAGTCAATTCTGCAGAAGAAAAATCTTACATAACATCCACTGATCATGACTGATTGTCTGAAAATAATCACCGACCATCCCTAGTTCTCAATTGCATCTCTGTAAATAATTACAAAGTATGATAATTGACCATAGTAATACTGGCAGAGCGACCACGCATCTTTCTTTCTCTGTCTAATAAAATATTACAAAGAAAAATACAGAATGTAAAGAAAAAATGATTTCCACTCTGCAGAGTGCTTCCCCCTCCTCAGTGGTGTCTCATATTCCTTCTGCAAATGAAAATCTTACAAAACAGAAAACAAAATAAAAGAAAAGAAAGTTTCTTCCATTCTGCCGAGACTCCCCCCTCATTGCCAATTGGAGCGATGTAGGCAATATTTCTTAATGAACGTAATGATGGTAAGATGTGGCATTCTCTTAAATACATTCGGGTGGTTGAATCTTCCTTTGATGCGTGTACACCATTTCCCATCAGATTTTGCATGTTTATTTCTCTTTTTGAAATGTATTTACAGTAAATTATTTGGCAACTATTAATGTAAAGTCTCATCACAACCTGCTCAAAACATAACTTTTATCTACCAGGAATGATGCATAAATTAAAAAAAAAACTAATACCGGAAGCCTCCTTCACCAAAAACAGATTCATGCAAGAATTAAAACACTATTCCTTAACCATAACGAGAGCCATTAAAAGATCGTAAGAGGAGTGGGTACAAATTCTTTAACACATGAAGTGCCAAAGGTATTTTAGTTTCTAATTGAATGAATTTAAAGTGCTTTTAATGAAAATAAAAGGTGATATATGAAAAATCAAGAGATGCATTTACTTTTAGATAAAAGAAATAATGTAGTTATATTAATTTCAAGAAAAATATCACTTTTTCTTAACCTTCATTTCGTTCAAGTACTGAAAATGATAAGTTTTCCAAGGAAAAGAAAAAAGTTTAATGTGTTTAAATTATTAATATAATATTAATTCTTTTAAATGAGTATTACATGAGCCCTTCAAAAAAAATTCCTATTTGGTATAAAAACAATATTTGTTATTTAAAATTCCTCTTTATTTGAAATATATTTATACCAAATTAAAAATGTATTGAAATATAGTTTAAAAGAACAACTTTGTTATTTAAAATTCCTCTTTATTTGAAATATATTTATACCAAATTAAAAATGTATTGAAATATAGTTTAAAAGAACAACTTTATTAAAGATTTCAAGGGTCTCATTTAGTTAATTTAAAATCATCTTTAAAAGGGAAACATAAAATCTTAATTATATCACTCATGAAATGAAATACACAAGCATTTTAATCATTCAGGAATTCAAAAGGTTATTGACTTATGAAATGAAATACACAAGCATTTTAATCATTCAGGAATTCAAAAGGTTCAAGTGATTAAGAGTGGGAAAATAACTAAAATCTTCACAAAACGAAACCCAAGCCAACGAACAAGTAGTGCAAAGAGTAAGGAATCAAAGATGAAAGAAAACCATAAAACCATCTTCAAATCAAGCAAGATAAAAGGAAAACTAACCAAAGCAAGTATTTACAAAATTTACAGGAGGGTCCCTTTTGATTTTACAAAAATAAAGGGGAGTATTTGGGGTGCCAACACCAATCTATCCCTAGTCTGACCACATTAAATTTACCATGGAGATTGAAGCTACCAGAAGATTTCATTTCTTGGATGCATGGTTCGCCAAGAAAACTAATGGACCATTAGCTCACCAGGTCTTCAAGAAACCCACACACACAAAGCAATATCTCCATGCAAATTCTCACCATCACCCTTCTATATAAATTAGTGCAAATTAATTTAGAATCAACACATGTGCAAATTTTGGCTGTGGTGAAGAATCAATCAATTATTTATTTTTTAATTGTTCTTTCTCTTGAAATTTATGGTAGGCAATTTTCTCTATGATAGGGTTGATAGCCAGATGGAATTATACTTCTTTTATGGAAAATATTTGGGAATGGTTAAAGGCAGAAGATTATTGGTTTCCTCTACCCTGCTTTGTGGCGTGGGAGTTATGGAAAGCACGCAACCTACTCATCTTTGATGATAACCATCCATATTTGTCTTTGATTTGTAGCAGGGTGTTAGCTTCATTTAAAGAGTTCAATGGTGAATCCCCAGACCCTTTGGGTAGACCCAGCTGCGCTCTTTGTCCTGCTCCAAATATCCTGGATGTTATACCTAGGGGATGTTTTGATGGGGATTCCCAAAATGGAGCAGACATTAGCGGGGATGGTGCTGTGGTCTTCTTGGATAGAAATCGACTGATTAAGATTGGATGAATTGTGGCTGGGGAACAAATACTCAGAGTGAACTTATTTCTCTTTGGATGCTTTTATTCGTTGCTAAGGATCGTAGCATCCCTCTGATCCAAGTTCGGGGGGACTCAAGAGTAATAATCAATTGGGCATTGGAGGATTGCTCCATGCACGTGCTACAACTAAATTTCTGGTTAAGGGACACTAGACGTCTCATCAGCAATTGTGGGCACATCTCCTTTGTTCACATGTTCAGAGAATTTAATCTTATTGCTAACGAGCTCTACAAAAGGGCTTTATCTGCTCCGGAAGGCACTATTTTTATGGAGGATTAGTGCGATGATTAGTTAGCATCTCAGATTTCCTTGGCATATTTTTGAGAAAATGTTTTTATCTTAGTATATATTTTTTGTATTTATGGGATTTCTCCTCTGCTGCAATTTTCACTCATTTGTTTTGCATGATCCTAGGCTGTGGGTTTCAATGACTTTTTGGGACCTCCTTGGGTTCCATCGACTTGATCTATGCACAATATTGTCCTATTGTTGAGTCGGATTGTCTCTCGGATCTTTTTTGGATTTTTGAGTTGGCCTGTTGTGGTCACTCATCACTGTCAGCTTCCCTTCTGGGGTGGTAGTGGCTGAGTTGTTTTGGGGTATTTGGTATAGCGGCTATGATGGCTATTTTGTTGTTTGCGGGGTGGTGCCGTTATCTCTTTTTGTGCTTTGTTATGGCTATTGTTGAGATAGTACCTTTTGGCCATTGTTGGCTTTTATGTTTCTTGTGGACAATGTTGGCAATTACTACTTATTTTGGAACATTTTATATCTCTTATATTATTTTTTTAATATAAATACTATGCTTTTTTTACTATGAAAAAAAAACTCAATCCATAAAATTATATAGCACATACATAAACCACAACCCACACATATAAGTTTATAGGTATAACCTACACCACCTACCCTCCTAAATTAATGTTCTAAAAATATGATTAGATTAAAATTTAACACATTAAAATGAAATTTTATACCAACGCCGTTGAAGTTCTTAACTCGTTGACATATTAAATAGGAAGACAAATAATAACGACATAAATTAAAAAAAACGGCCGTCATAATATGATATATTAGAAAACACATGCACATCGAACAAAAGCAAGCAAGGAAATGTCTAGGCTTGGTTTGTTTTACATGTTTTGTTTTGTTTTGCGTGTATTTAGTATGTTCATTATAGTAAGGGTTCATAAGAACATCTACACTAATCCCAAGCGGGCACATCTTTTGTCAGGATAGTGATATAAAAATATAAGATATTGGTAACCTTTCCTAGGATTATATATATATATGTTTATATTTATACTGTGGTGCGTACCTGGATTGTACAAGGTTGGTGTATAATCCTCGAAACTTCCTGTTATTACTAACACATGAAATGAAGTTAAATGCATGTGCGCCCTTTATTCTTAGATGTATTGTCTTTTAGCTGGTGACAGCCACAAGATTAATATAAATAATTAGATATAGAAAGATAGTTATTATTATTATATATCATCAAAATATTCTGCAATTTAAAATGTGTCAGAGTTTAAATATGCAAGCCAGTTGTGGCATAAATGAATTTTTTATTTAAAAAACTAATAATTTACAAAGATTTCCTTTAACTTTAATTATAATTTATAGGTATCAAAATACAAACCGATATATTATAGTTATCTGTAAGAATATTTTAAAAATATTTCGAAAGATTTAATATATTTGTTTACTTGTTTGGGAAGCTGACTTAGCCACCATGTATTCTTCACATCTGTTTATTTTATTAAAATTTGTAATCTTATTTTGGACTTTCGATGAATCTAGACAGCTGCGTGCTCTGCATCCTCGACTCCCGGTGCCTTGAAAGTTTAAAAGCAGCTCATATGAATGCAAAGCTGAAGTTTTAACAGTGAAGTGGAGATTTCATTGCATAACGAGATTCAGCTCAGGAGGAGAACCTGCCTGCCTGTCAGTGCCGGCCATTACAGTTTCCTAGAAATTTCCGAAAAGTTAAGAGTTTCGATCTGATAACAAGCTCTCCACAATTTCCAATTATCATTGACAATGTGCGGATTATAAATTATAATGGTGCCAATAGAAGCATGAGGCACTTACTTAGCAAGCGCATTTGCGTTGGTAGTATTGAATTAAGATTGAATTATATTGTTGTGTGTTAGGATCAATAGTTGGACAAAGCGTTCTCACAGTATAATGGAGTTGATCTGTTCTTCAGTATTGGTACTAGCCACACGGCCGGCACTAATTTCTTCCCATAAAGAAAAATAGATGAAAAGGAAGATGCGATACATTGTTGGCGAACCTACAATGAACAATGAAGGAGAATTTGCAACCACCCCTTCCACTGGCGGGGAAGGAGATTAGTAACCTGGATTATAATTTCAATTTGGCGAGAGAAGGCAAATTGAAGCATAATACACTTCCTATATCTAGGAATATCTAGATATATAAATATGTATACAACTTAACAATAGCATTTAAGCAATTAAATATACAGGAAATGGTAATTTAAATACTAATCTTTATTTTTGTTTGGTTGTTGGGTGTTTTCTCTCTTGATCTTTACAAACTTCCTTGTAGGAACCCGCCTTAAAAAAGTTTATATAAATATGAATAAAATAATAATGTAATTCTAGATGAGATGCGAAGCAATACACTCATTACAAAGTGAGCCTGTTTGTAAGTGAGAATGCGAGTGAGCTTGTTGTAAAAGAGAATGCGTACATTATGTCTGCATTATCAATCATTCTTAAATTGCATATACACTTTGCATGCATTATGCTTTTATGTTTAAATAGGTTTATTATTATCATGTTTAAATTGTATATACAATTTGGCAATTTGCTTCATATGTTGGTGAATAGGTTAAGATTAATATGTTAAAAATGTGTTTTAGAACATTCAATTAATTTTTCCCTCTTTTCAAGGTAATGGTTTCCATTATGTTACATGTAAATCTAGGTACAAGTTATGAACATTGAGGGCTAAAAAAATATCTTGCTCATATGATAGTGCTAAAGTTGAAAATTATTGTAAAAAATTAATGAGGATTGTTTCCTTATTTGTTGTAAAACTCATACATGCTGGCAATAAGGATGCATTCCTTATATCCTGTCAAGATTGTAGTGAATAGTTTTATTAATGTTTTGGATATGAACACTCACAATGTAGAAGATATCTTACAAGCCACTGTTAAATTGCGACAAAAACCCTCATAGATAGGGAACTAGGTTGCATTTATGATGGAAACATGAACAATCTTTTACCACAAAGAAATATTCAACCTACCCTCACATTTAAGCAAAGAATTAGAGTGCTAGTACTAGGCCAACCCTTGCAAAGCTCTCCCTCTTCTTCCTTGGAATTTCTTGATGGATAGTGCATTGACCGCTAGTTGCATGGGTAGTTGGTAACCCCAAAGGAATCAATGAGATTTAATCATGAGACCTGTATGGACTTAACACACGAGCATCTACCATTAAAGCTAACCCTTGGGGATTTGAATATGAAATATTTGAACATAAGAATTAAAAGTTGAAATTGTGCTTTGTTTGCAATCACAAGATAGGGTGTGTTAGCTACCTTATCGACTCTTACTCTTAGGATACAAATCTTGTATACGTAAACTATGTATAACTAATCCCACCACAACCTATAATGAGTGTGTTGTGGGTCGAAGGATTGTTACAAAAAGGATGTATTAAAAAAGTATAAATTCTTTAATAGAGTTAATACTATGTACCATTTTTGTGCACTTATCCATCCATAGTCAATTCTTAATGGCTTATGGAAAACCCAACATTGGTAGCTTATGTGAGCCATTCTTCCACAAAAACTAGAAATAACTTTAGATTTGGATTTGATGTGTACACATATTTGCATGGTGCTCTTGTGCTTGATTGAGCTCACAAATGGCCTATGGGACAATCATGTTGAGGAATCTTGTAATGTCCCCATTCAAATAAATGCATAGTAAGACAATCCCATCAATCCTACTAGTTTCCTAGGTTGGATGGGCACATGTGGGATGGTAATAAGGAAACTAATAAATGATATTTAGACATTAGAAGGGTTCAAGCATTTAATAAATATGGTGAATAAATAAATTCAAGAGAAATTCTAGGTGGCAAGTGGTTTTGGAGACATATGGAGGTGGTGGGACCCACACTAGCTTGATTTTTCAATGACACATGGCAGCTCTCTCTTGCCAATTCGAATTCACGGGAAGGTGAACACTCTTGGGTGAGTTGGTAAGTCATAACACATGGCATTGAGCATATTAGGTCGAAATGGGAAGGAATAGTAACCTCCATGGGAGAGGAAGAGTCAAATTGGAGACTAGTGGACACATGGGCTAGATTCCCTAGTTTTATGACAACAATAATGAAGCATCTATGACATTTTATGACAAAATTCAGACCTGAATTCTTACACCTGACCATTATGACATGTCAGCCCCAAAAATAGGCTCAAGAAGGCGCTCATGGAGTTGGAGGAATCTAAAGAGACTCAAATTCGAATTTGGGAGAAGATGGAAGGTTGGAACTAGGAGACAAGTGGCAAATGAGGAATATTTTCTAAATGGAAAATTATTGAATCTATTGAGAGGATTTCGACCCCTTGAAAGCTAATGTTGGTTATAAAATGTAGAAATCAAGTATGAGAATGGATTTTGATGATTTGAGAAAAATTGCATTTGTCAAGAGAGAGCTAGTGGATGACTAGTTTCTTGCCTTAGCCAATATCGAGGGTGAAAGATTCCCATCCAAGTTGGTGTTTGGAGAGGCCACTCAGGTATTTCATGGTGCTTTAATGGAGTTTGTATTTGCAGGTAGCAGCTACAGGAAGTTTCATGGTTTGGTTTAGTGCAGCACTTTCTCTCCACCGTTTCCAGTTTTGAAGGCATATTCGTGCTCCTTGAGGGAGGGCGTTTTTGGTGAGCACTTGTGCTTCTTGAGAGAGCTTCTCATTACATATTTATGATTGTAATAGCTTCATATGATCTGTTATTCATATTTAGAAAGTCTCAGGTCGAAATACCCACTGGTTGTATGCAAAACTATTGATTAATGAGCAAACAATGTCCATTTCCCCAATGCATTGATGTATGACACTATAATGTTGATTATTTCGAATGGATGGATGATTCTATGATATATTTGTGATAAATATACTTCCATGGATGTCTTCTACAAGTTTCATGTACCGTACTTGAGCATTTGAAGCATTTTTACTCAGTTTAGTTGTATTGGGAGGTGAAATAGTGCCATTTCCCCAAGGGTCGAATTGGGGGTTTTTGCTGTTGAATGTGAGAGAGTTAGAACAATATTAGAAATAAATTAATGGTGCATATGAGACCTTAATAACATACTTAACACATTATATACCTCTGTTCATAAATTTGTGGGATTTTGGAGGCATTTGGAAGGCCATTTGCAGTGTTACCCGAGGGGGATTTGATGCACACATTACTAGTCGAAATTACATATATTGATCAGAATACAAATCAAGTTTGCAGCAGTATTTGGAGGTCCATAAAATATCCCTGAACCTTATATTCAAGTCTAAATACCATTAATACACTCCTACAGAAGATTTGGGAGCATTTGGGTTGATTTGGAGGTCAAAACAGTAAAACTAGTCAAAGGTCGAAATTGGGAAAAAAAGTGGAAAATTGGGCATTTTAATAAAATTTGAAAAAGGGATATTACAAGTGGTATCAGAGCATGGTCTTGGCACCTAATGGTATTAAAAATAATCCAAACAAATAAAACACCACCCTTTGAATCAGTAGTTGAAGAAGTTTTGGTTGAAGAAGAAATAGTAGCAGAAAAAGAGTTTTTTTCTAAAACAATGGGTAGAGAGGAGGAGGAAAAATTAAGACATAAGGAGGAATTTATTGAAGCCTTAAAACCATGTTTTGAAGGACTTACCATGGTTATGCTAGATATGAATAAACAAATGATGAAAGGTTTCGAATTGTTGGGTATCCAACTTTCAGGCAAAGGGATGATATGAGATAATAGTGGTTCACACTCAGGGGAAAAGATGAAAGGGAATGAGCATATTTTCTCAAGTACAGGACCTCATAATAGACCTGATGAATTTCAAAGCACACAAAGGCATACTGCACCTAAATTTCTCACACCCAAAGAAGAGCCCAATCTTGAATTGGATTACAAGAAACTAGTAAATGATTGGAGTGATTTGAATGAAGAGTGTAAAAGAGATGTACCACTCAGTGACTACATTGATGCTATGCAAAAGATTAAAATGAAGGGAGACAATAGGAGTCCATTCCATAACAAAGAATTGAATAGTGCTATTGGAAAAATGTCACTTCCTACTTTTGATGGTTCTTCTCAAAATTCTGCTAACACTTGGGTGCAAAAATTGGATGTATATTTTTAGCTGAATCCTATGTTGGAAGAGGATGCATTAAAAATGGCCATTTTGCATTTGGAAGGAGATGCCAATGAATGGTGGTTTCATGGGATGAAAACCTTGGGTCATAATCAAGTTAAAACATATGGAGAATTTGTTGACAGGGTACTAGAAAGATTTGAACAAAAAGATCCAGAATTGCCTTTCAAAGAACTAGCTCAATTGAAGCAAACTGGGTCCCCTACCGAATATATGTTGGACTTTCAAAAATTATCAGTCAAGGTGGCTGATGTATCTATGGGAAGATTAGTATTGCTGTTCACTGAAGGTTTGGATGAACCCTTAAGAGGTTTGGTCAAAGCCCACAAGCCAACTACATTAAAAGATGCAATGAGCTTGACTAGGGATCTCCAAAATGTGCTTCCTAGAACGAGATTTCCTCCTAAGCCTAGCTATAAATTTGAAAAGAAACCTTGGCAAAGGGATGGATATGATAAGAAACCTTGGAAAAGAGAGTCATTTGAGAGGAATAAAAAAGAGGGACTAAACAGGGATGAACTTAGAAAAAAGAAACTATGCTTCACATGCTTCCAACCATGGACACCGGGGCACAAATGTACCAAAGGAAAGGCTCAATACATAGAAGTATTTTCTGATAATGAGGGGTATGATGGGGGCATGGATGAAGATGAAAATATTTCAGATCAAGAAGAGGCATATGAGACAGCAGTAGAAGAGGAAAGACAAGAAGAAAATCAGCCTTCACCGGACAAAGCAAGAATGGCAGTGCTTTCAGCAGTACCTCGCTATCATACTATCCGATGCAAAGGTGTGGTATAAGGACAAAGAACTTCAGTTTTGGTAGATGGAGGAGCCACTCATAACTTCATTGATGTAGAGATGGTAGAGAAAAGAAAGATACCTATTGAACCATTTGATGGCTTCACAGTTGTCATTCCCGGTCACAACACAATGCAATGCAAAACATGGGTTCCAAAGCTGCAAGTCACCGTAGGTAACTATACTTTTGTTGATAGTTTTTATGTGGTTGATGTTGCTGATACTAATGTGGTTTTGGGAGTGCAATGGTTGTATTCAATAGGAGAGCATATAGTAAATTATCAAATCCCGAAATGAAATTCCAAGATTCAAAAGGAGTACAAAGAGTTGTGAGAGGGCAACACACTTATCCAAATCAAGTAGTGACTTGCAATAGCATGATATCTATATTGAGGCATGGGGATATAGAATGGGCTGCTGAATGCCATATTACATCTCCCAAGCCAACTATAAATATTGTCAAACACCCAAAGGAGATAGAGAAACTTTTACAAAAATATGAAAAGGTTTTTAGAGACCTTCCACATGGTAGGCCACCAGATAGGGGGGTTGAGCACAGTATTGTTTTGGAGGAGGGTACTTCACCCATTCAGATACCACCTTATAGAAATCCTAAAAGGTTTAGAGATGAGATTGAAAAATCTATCCAAGAACTCCTAGAGTTGGGGCTCATTAGACCAAGCTCTAGCCCTTATGCTTCTTCAGTAGTGCTAGTGAAGAAAAAAGATGGAACATTGAGAATGTGCATAGATTTTAGAGCCTTGAACAAAAAGACTATCAAGAATAGGTATCCTATTCCTAGGATTGATGAGCTCATGGATGAGCTACATGGGGCCAAATACTTCTCAAAAATTGACCTTAGATCAGGGTATCACCAAATTCGAATGAAAGATGAAGATGTGCAAAAGACCGCTTTTCGATGTCATTTTGGCCACTTTGAATTTCTTGTCATGCCTTTTGGGTTAACTAATGCTCCAGCCACCTTTCAAGCATGTATGAATAGGATATTTTGCAAGCAACTAAGAAGGTTTGTTTTGGTTTTCTTTGATGATATTCTCATTTACAGTAAAACATGGGAAGAGCATTTGCAACAGTTAGAGATTGTGTTGAAAATCTTGCAAGAAGAGTCCTTATTTGCTAAATTATCAAAATGTGAGTTTGGGATGAAAGAACTACTGTATATTGGGCACATTATTGGGCAAGAAGGAGTGAAGGTACACATGGAAAAAATCAGGGCTATCTTGGAATGGCCATCACCAAAAAATATTACCGAATTGAGAGGCTTTATTGGCATATGCACCTACTACAGAAAATTTGTGAAAGGGTTCTCCAAGTTGACTTCTCCACTCACTGATTTGACTAAGAAGGATGCTTTCAAGTGGGATGAAGAGGCTGAAAAAGAATTCCAAAAAATGAAAGAGGTAATGAGTAGTTGTCCCATACTTGCACTTCCTGATTTTACTAAACCTTTTGTTGTGGAATGTGATGCTTCAGGTGGAGGAATAGGGGTTGTCCTAAAGCAAGGCCAACACCCCATAGCCTTTGAGAGCAGAAAGTTGCAGCCTCATGAAAAACTTTACTCCATCTATGATAAAGAAATGCTGGCCATTATGCATGCATTGGCCAAATTCAGACAATACTTGGTGGGCAGCAAGTTTGTGGTGAAAACTGACCATAATAGTCTAAGACACTTTCTCACCCAAAAAGATCTAAATGAAAGGCAACAAAAGTGGGTAAGCAAGATTCAAGCTTATGATTTTGATATTGAATATGTCAAAGGAAAGAATAATATAGTAGCAGATGCTTTGTCAAGAAGGCCTTCCTTTTCTCTCATGGATATTGCCAAGGATTGGAAAAACATGCTACTAGTTGAATATGCCAAAGACAAATTTGCTTGTGATGTGTTGGATGGAATCAAAGGGGATGATAATTATAGGATTTTGAATGGGATGATATATTATAAGGGAAGAATTTATTTAGTTCATAACTCCAAGCTCAAGTACCGAATTTTGCAAGAAGCACATGATTCCCCACTAGCGGGCCATCCGGGGATCTTCAAAACTTATAGACAGTTGAGGCAAAGATTTTTTTGGAAGGGGCTGAAGAAAGATGTTCAGAAGTATGTGAATGAATGTAAAGCATGTCAACAAAACAAATCAGAACTTACATGTCCAGCCGGCCTATTACAACCATTGCCCATTCCGGAGCAAAAATGGGACAGTATTTCCATGGATTTCATCACCGGATTGCCTAAATCCTTAGGTAAGGATTGAATCTATGCGGTAGTTGATAGGTTGACAAAATTTGCTCATTTCTTTGCTGTTACATCATCTTTTAGTGCTGCACAAGTGGCTGATATTTTTTTCAAAGAAATCTTCAGATTGCATGGGCTCCCCAAGAGCATTGTCAGTGATAGAGATAGTAGATTCATGGGTGCTTTTTGGAAAGAACTTTTTAGATTGGTAGGCACTCAATTGACTCCAAGTACCAGCTATCATCCACAAACTGATGGACAAACAGAGAGGGTAAACCAATGGTTGGAAGGATACCTAAGAAACTATGTGGGAGGGCAGCAAAAAGCATGGGCAAAATGGCTACACTTGGTTGAGTTTTGCTACAACACCACTTATCATATGTCAATAGGAATGTCTCCTTTCAAAGCATTATATGGTTATGATGCACTTACATTTGCTGACATTATATTTGGTGATAGTAGAGCCCCAAAGGCTAAAGATTGGGTGGACGAGAGCCAAGAAATTTTAAAGCTCTTGAAAGACAATTTGCAGGTTGCTCAAAATCAACAAAAACAATATGCTGATAGACATAGAGAAGAGAGAACCTTTCAAGTCAATGATTTAGTATATTTAAGGTTGCAGCCCTATAAACAAACATCTCTCAAAAAGAATGGAGCAGAAAAATTAAAACCAAGGTACTATGGGCCATACAAGGTAGTGCGGAAGGTTGGAGAAGTAGCATATGAACTAGAACTTCCGGAAGGGAGTAAAATCCATAATGTATTTCATGTTTCTTGTCTTAAGAAAGCTCTTGGTCAGCAAATCATCACTTCAGAAATACTTCCTCCTTTGGATGATGAAGGTCAGCTCACACTTGTTCCGGAAAAGATTTTGAAGACATGGGAAAGAAGGTTGAGGAGTAGAATCATCAAAGAATATTTAGTGCAATGGAAGGACTTACCAAATGAAGATGCCACATGGGAAGAGGAGAAGATTTTGCAGCATCCAAATTTGAAATTGCTTGAGGACAAGCAATCTTGGGTGGGGAGGACTGTAATGTCCCCATTCAAATAAATGCATAGTAAGACAATCCCATCAATCCTACTAGTTTCCTAGGTTGGATGGGCACATGTGGGATGGTAATAAGGAAACTAATAAATGATATTTAGAAATTAGAAGGGTTCAAGCATTTAATAAATATGGTGAATAAATAAATTCAAGAGAAATTCTAGGTGGCAAGTGGTTTTGGAGACATATGGAGGTGGTGGGACCCACACTAGCTTGATTTTTCAATGACACATGGCAGCTCTCTCTTTCCAATTCGAATTCATGGGAAGGTGAACACTCTTGGGTGAGTTGGTAAGTCATAACACATGGAATTGAGCATATTAGGTCGAAATGGGAAGGAATAGTAACCTCCATGGGAGAGGAAGAGTCAAATTGGAGACTAGTGGACACATGGGCTAGATTCCCTAGTTTTATGACAACAATAATGAAGCATCTATGACATTTTATGACAAAATTCAGACCTGAATTCTTACACCTGACCATTATGACATGTTAGCCCCAAAAATAGGCTCAAGAAGGCACTCATGGAGTTGGAGGAATCTAAAGAGACTCAAATTCGAATTTGGGAGAAGATGGAAGGTTGGAACTAGGAGACAAGTGGCAAATGAGGAATATTTTCTAAATGAAAAATTATTGAATCTATTGAGAGGATTTCGACCCCTTGAAGGCTAATGTTGGTTATAAAATGTAGAAATCAAGTATGAGAATGACTTTTGATGATTTGAGAAAAATTGCATTTGTGAAGAGAGAGCTAGTGGATGACTAGTTTCTTGCCTTAGCCAATTTCGAGGGTGAAAGATTCCCATCCAAGTTGGTGTTTGGAGAGGCCACTCAGGTCTTTCATGGTGCTTTAATGGAGTTTGTATTTGCAGGTAGCAGCTACAGTAAGTTTCATGGTTTGGTTTAGTGCAGCATTTTCTCTCCACCGTTTCCAGTTTTGAAGTCATATTCGTGCTCCTTGAGGGAGGGCGTTTTTGGTGAGCACTTGTGCTTCTTGAGAGAGCTTCTCATTACATATTTATGATTGTAATAGCTTTATATGCTCTGTTATTCATATTCAGAAAGTCTCAGGTCGAAATACCCACTGGTTGTATGCAAAACTATTGATTAATGAGCAAACAATGTCCATTTCCCCAATGCATTGATGTATGACACTATAATGTTGATTATTTCGAATGGATGGATGATTCTATGATATATTTGTGATAAATATACTGCCATGGATGTCTTATACAAGTTTCATGTACCGTACTTGAGCATTTGAAGCATTTTTACTCAGTTTAGTTGTATTGGGAGGTGAAATAGTGTCATTTCCCCAAGGGTCGAATTGGGGGTTTTTGCTGTTGAATGTGAGAGAGTTAGAACAGTATTAAAAATAAATTAATGGTGCATATGAGACCTTAATAACATACTTAACACATTATATACCTCTTTTCATAAATTTGTGGGAGTTTGGAGGCATTTGCAAGGCCATTTGCAGTGTTACCCGAGGGGGATTTGATGCACAAATTACTAGTCAAAATTACATATATTGATCAGAATACAAATCAAGTTTGCAGCAGTATTTGGAGGGCCATAAAACATCCCTGAACCTTATATTCAATTCTAAATACCATTAATACACTCCTACAGAAGATTTGGGAGTATTTGGGTTGATTTGGAGGTCAAAACAGTAAAACTAGTCAAAGGTCGAAATTGGGAAAAAAAGTGGAAAATTGGGCATTTTAATAAAATTTGAAAAAGGGATATTACAAATCTCCTCTACTAATGAAGGTTTTTCCAAATGGAGTTGGTATGGATCATTCCTTAAATGTTCTCTTATTGGATTTTTTTTCTCTATTCATTACTAGGTATGGTGGTGATTTGAATTCATTTTCTTCCTTATTTGTTGCAGTTAATTTTTGTTATTTTTAAAATTTATTATAACTTCTTTTTAAATATTAAAAAATTATTTAATTTTTTTTTGGACTTTTTATACCTAAAACACTACGGGAATAAAGAATATGTAGGCTTTGTAATACTAAGAAAGTGGAGGATGAAAAAAGTGCACTTAAAATGTCATGTCTATGGGCGAGCGCACAAAGTTGCTCCCCAAATGTGTTGCAACAAGGCCGCGCTAGCGGGGAAAAAAAAAACCAGCGCATGCACCTAAGGAAGCACGCACGCGCCATTAGGTTCGGTATCGAACCTAATGGCGCGTCCGCTTTCCTAGTGCATGCATGCACAAATGTGCACACGTGTCCCTGTTAAGGTAATAAAAAAAAACAAACCAGATTTGTTTTCATTGTTTCCATTCTAGCCGAGCGTGAATCAACCATCGCGTGTGTGGAGCTACAACCAACCAAGTTCACCATTTCCACTAAAAAACCATCTTCATCCATCCACCAATTGCATTGGATAGGTACATTCGATGTTGTTTGTCATTTTATTCATTTCTTTTGTCATTTTATTCCTCTTTTTTGTCATTTTATTCATTGTTTTTTGTTTATTAAATTTGTAATAATTCCCAAATTATTAAATAATAGAGAAATTTTCAATTGCAGAGTGTAAACCCACAAAATGAATGAACAAAATTTTAAAATGGAGTCCGGTGGAACACAAGAAAACACTAATCTTGGAACCAATGAAAACCCTCAACAAAATCCAAATGCCCAAGAAAATCAAAACCCCCAACCAAATTTTGACCAAGATGACTTGAACCATTATGTAAATGAAATGAGAGTGCACACTCGAGATCTAAGAAACACAGGGGAACCATCCCAAGTGTCCCTTTCCACCTCAATTGAGAGCTCAATTGACTCCCTCATCCATGCACATCGACAATTGACTGACATGACTGAATATAGAGATAGGATGTGAGAGTATTATTCCACGGGCATTTCCAAGGAGGAAATAAAAGATCTGAATATTACAAAGTCCCAATTGTACAGTATGTTCACCGATCCAAGAACGCAACAACCACCAGATATTAGAAAGCGACGTGTTTGCATGGATTGGTGTCATTTCCAACCATGGAGGGACAATTGGATGCATAGGTGGTTCATGGTTTACGATAAACCTCCCTGCAATATGATACGAACCATTACACTAAAACCTCGAGATGTTAGTGAAGTCCGTCCACCAGGATCTTAACATCCCACCACGCTCCGCAATCCAGACTCTGGGATGGATGTGCGCCTGTACGGTGGTGTCCCCTTTGCGCCGTACGAGCCCCGGGCGAACACTGCAATGCCGGAGTTGCCACCCGCTCTGTGACTTGACCTTGGGTGGAGGCTCTGATACCAGATGATACGAACCGTTACACCAAAACCTTGAGATGTTAGTGAAGTTCGTCCACCAGGATCTTAACACAATAATAGGGAGGTTCCACAGTACTTCCTTCGACAAATGTGGGCTGAGTTTGCACTTGGTTTATATGTCAACTATTTTGACATAACTGAGTTCCAAGGTGTTGGGTGTGGCTCTGCCCAAGATTGACCTGCTGCTAGGAGGAACCCACTAAGAAGGCCACCAGATCCTAGGCACGATCCCAACCCCTCTCCCTCGCTGCCTCAGTTACCCAACAAACTTGATCATATCGATGGTGTGATGAGGAGTGTTGCAGGGGACTGCTTAAATACATTGCCTTTGTAGCAGTTACTACAGTGGAGAGATAAGCTGACCTTGATAGAGACGCAGGCGCAGGGCCTTCAAGACAGAGTTAGGATAGACCTGTCACCGGTGGTATCCATGTTGGGCCTTATAGTTCGACAAGGACAATGCCACATCTTTGTCCCCATTGCGGGCACACTTTCCCTGGCCTGATCGATGGCTACTATATGGAGTAGGTTAGCACTTTTTTAATGTGTTTTCAATCATCACTTGATAATTTGTAAAGTAATTTTAAAGTATATGTGCTTGACTTAAACTATTATTTCAATGTACAACTATTTAGAGCTGAGACGCCGTCATGGGAGAGTGCAACATCTCCCAACCTGGATGCAGCAATGGCAGCTGCAACTGAAATTGCGACACCTCACACAGAGGTATTTTCAGTACCCCACACAGTATTGTTATTACTTATGGCATTTCTATTTTTATGTATTTATATTTATGACATACATGATGATAGTTCATAAAATATTTTTTAATATTTTGATTGACTAAATAATTACTTGTTTAATATGCTTATAACGTGCATGTGTTTTGGTGTCCACAGGTATGCATGGACTATGATGATCAACCATCTTCTCTAGGGGTCGGTTGTCACCTACCCAAATTATGAGAATATTATTTTATTTGCAACATACTTTATGTTAAATTTTAATTACAAAGTTTTGTAATTATGACCAAGTTTGGTAAAGGATGAATGTAATTACTGATTATTATTATTTAATAAATTAAAGTAGGAGACAAACACCCAAGGGAACTATTAAATGAGTGTTCACTAACCCACTAAGAGGAATGGAAGCTGTTAGAAGGCATGGGACAGATGGCAGCAATTGCACTCCACCACTAGCTGTTGGTTATGGGACAACTACCCCTAAAAATGTGGCGTTATCCCCCAGGTGGGTGGGAGTGAGAAGGAAGCTCATTAAATGACCAGTTAACCACTAAAAGGCCTAGGAAGCCTACATAAGGCAATTCGAATTGAGCAAGTAGCTCTCTTACAATTTTTTCTATAGAAATATTCCTCAAGTGCATCAGGTGATCACTGAGAGATTTGAATATGGAGGCTATGTGAGAGTGCAACTGTAAGTTTGCTAATTTTACTGAGAAGGAAAACCAGTGGTGTTGGTGTAGGTATCTTTGACTCCTGAGTCTTGAGGACTAGACAATTTACATTCTATTGCAAGTTGATGTACTAAGGCTTCTACAGAATCTTCCTCCTGGTGGTTTAGTGAACAGGCTCGGGGGTCCTAAGGCAAGTAACTTAGCTATCTTCAGGAATTGGTTGGGTGGAACAGGTTCCTTGTGTTCTTTGTTTCCCTATAGTTAACCAGGTTTTACTGTTCCTACTTTTGTTTACAGTTTAATGTTTCTTCTTAGTAGAATTATTAAACTCTATCACGTAAAAGAAGTTATTTTATTTTCTGATCTATATATGATTCTGAATGATAAAGCTTTGTGAAATATTTGATTTGATAACCATCTCTATATTTTTCCCCATGCTGTTCTCTGCATAGTACTCTAGTATAGAGAAGCAAATTAAGAAAGATAAGTGATAGGCAGAATGCCATTGATTAGAAAGATGATTACAATAATGTTATTATTAAAATTCTGTCATATTTTTAAATACAGTAAACATTACAGTATAACATCAACAACAGTACATCATTCATTTAATTAACACATGAAAGAAAAACACAGTATGTTTATGCATAGTTCTATATATTTCTCTTAAATCTAATTATTTCATATAGTAAGCAAATGCACATCAATATTATACATTTCATGTTTCTTTAAAGCACTTGTATTTTTCAAGAATTATAGCAGCTGTAAGAATTAATCTCTGTATAGATTTCTTACAATCATACATATTTTATTTCTCCACTAACAATCGCTTTTGATTTCAGTTATCGAATATCTACATAGTCTTATCAAACCCTAAGATACTACAGACCCTAGTTCTATTTACACAGTTCATCAATTTTTCTTCTCAATTCTTTCATGAAACAAATCAAACATTGTAGTATAGCCAAACCAAAAACACTTGACAGCCGAAACTATTCTCATCATATTTTCCAAACCCTATCTAAACATTCGAGACTGCTACAGACAGTATTCACCACTTAGCAGAAAGCACGATTATGTACTAATGACTATTGATAGCTTATAACCCTAGTAAGAACCCTTATACATTATTGAAACCATTTGATACAATACAAAAACGTAGTATAAGCCAGATAGTAATCGAAAGCTACAGGTAAGGTTTCTTTCATAAAACAAATAGAACATGGAGGCATGGCCTTTTTGAAAAACATTTAACAGTCAAACTATATCATCGATTTTCCAAACATGTTTAGCAACAACGAAGATGGAGTACAGAAACAACTCTACAGGGAACCATCGTGGCTCGGCACACTTTAACAACTATTACACAGTTTTCTTACCCATCATTTTAAAAACATATCTGTCCATTGCAAAGAAACAAGACAATGTTTTTAAGTGTGAAAGAACCGTCGGTTCTTGGTTTCCATTCAAAGTATATAACAGAGAATTACATTACGGCCTTACAAGGTTCCCAACAGTACACAGAGTTACCCTCATCATATTTAAACCTTAAGCCAAGACCGTGGAACAACAAAACTACACAAGGTTTTACCCTGGACTTTAACAACACGAAAACGAGAACCAAGTTCTCATCAACAACACAGCTAGGCATCAACTCGCCAAGTGGCAACTTAAAAGATTGAGAGGTTACCCTCTGTACAGTTTGAATAAAAAAAAGACAAACTTAAAACTTCGTATTCGGCCATCATTGAAACAAGTCGAAGGTTTCCAACTCTCGGCACACAGAAAAACACCATCAAAGGCACCTACGAGGTTTCAAGAACCACTGAGGCTTACCCGGAAGCAGTTGCAGCACTTCCATTTCCATTCCTTGGTATAGAAACCTTCCAACGAAGTGGGCACCTGCCAAGTTACAAGTTCGAAGGGTTAAAAACATGCAAACGCAAATAAAAAGTAAGTTCACAGTATTACACTCAGTATCAAACTACTTACCCTTAGAACGAAGCCTCTGATATTAGAATCACCACTCCTGCAAAGACAACAAAGCCTCAAGATGGTTGCAGCATTTACAAATGCAAGGACTCAAAAGACGATACCATCTATTGGAGAAATCGAAAGCCAAATGCAAACCACTCTCAACAGCTGATAGAAGAACCACACTTTTTATGATTGTTTCGTGGCTCTATGGAACGAAGCATAATCCTGCAACTTTAAACTATTTCACTCAAGTCTCAGGTTCAAGACCGAGGAGGAGTCCTCCTCTCAAAAAATCAAACAACTCTACATCGTAGCATTCAGTCGGCACCACTAAGCGTAACAATGAAGACAAGAAACCAACTTCCATCACTTACCATCACAAGTTTAGGGTTTTGTTCACAGCCTTAGATCATAGGAAAATCAATGGTGGATCAACTGCCGGTAAGGCACGTTGATAATCAAACTTGCCGTACAATCAATACCATTTAATAGCTGCATCTACCAACTGCCAAGTAAGTGGGCCGAGAGCTTGTGCATAGCACAGCTCAGCCTCATCATGGCGATCATTGAAATCACAAGCACGTGAAGATCTTACAGGAGAGCTTCCACATCACCATCAAGTGGATCGACTTTAAATGCCAAGACCTGTCATTTCCAGTGGTAATCATGTCAAGTACCGAGATTTATACCCTGTCAACATCGAATCAATAGTATGTTAGGTTTGTGAATGTAATTGATACTAGTCTCTATAGTTTATTGATATGCATCGAATCATTGTATGCTAGGTTTATGGATCGCATTTCATGTTAGTCGCTATAGTTATTTGTTATGCACCGTAACATTTGTAATATGTGCTAGTGTATAGTGTGAATTGTAATTACACTTTGTAATTGCTAACATTTCACTATTATAGCTCATGTATAGACAAATAGCAATAAGCTTAGCCATATAGATGTATACATAGTGTTAAGCCTTGGATAAATGGAGACCATAGATAGAGTTAAGATTTCAACTATGCATAAGTGTAATTTAAATACCATGTACATTTATATTTCACACTTTAGCATGCTTTTCCAATTCATAAAATTAAAATGAGTCTATAGGTATAGATAAATGGTGATACACATTCAAATGCTAAGTCCATAGCATAAACACCATATGCACAATATATTAAATATGCTAGCCATGTATTGCATTTAATAAGGATAAAGTCAGGACTTGATTAGTCTAAGATCTGTAGATGAATAAACGTATTGATAGTTCAAAAGCATAAATAATATTTGTACAAGTTTCCAAATAAGCTTTATCTATAGATATTGGTGTTAATGTTTTTTATAATAATGACGATAGACATTTGATAAATAACCATAGTATTAGAGCAATAAAAAGACGACGTGAATTTATAACATTGAAGAATTTATAAGTAAGAACATAAGCGTAGAATTAGAACCTAGTATTCATACCTCCAGTACTTGTTTCGTAATAAGGTTTTTAGCATTTAATATTACATTGACGATGAATTGATGAACTCATGTACTCTTAACTCAAGGTTGTGGTAGGATTTCTTACCTGCGTTCTGCACATGGAAATAGATTGCAAATGCCTTAGCTAATCGTAGCTAAGTAAACCCCAGGGTACCTCGTAGGACCCATTCATCATCACACAAACAAACTGTCAACACTTCATCAAGAACATCACAAGAGTACAAACTGTGTACAACATGTAATCATAATCAGAACTTAAGCAAATCTGTAAACTGTACTCTTATGCATAATCATAAAAAGATCTTTCGTTAAGGAGATTAACATCCGCTTAAATATAAAATGGCAAATACAATTATATCATATTTATTGGAGAAGTATGACGTGTCATCGTTACTAATTATCTTAGTTAAGAAATCTAATTAATTTATATGTTCTGCATTAATGACTTTGATAATTATTGCTATTATGAAAATTTTTAAATTCTGGTATTTTTCGGAATGTTACATCGGTAGATCACCATATACACAGGTACAATGTGTAGTTAAAAGAACGCTTTTAATTTGAAATTTTATGACATACTATGGTTTAATTTTATTTTTGTTTACTAAACTGTGATATTACAAATTTGTTTGTAGGGGCCGCAAACAGCTACAGGCTACTTTAGTCCCATGTTTCCACCCTCTCCCATGAGTCTCCCCCCTTGATTCCATCCATACCCCTCCCTCCATCCACCCCCTCCCTTCCATACACCCTCCCCTCTTCGTCCATACTCCCCCCTCCATCCATTCTCCCCCATTCGTCCACACCCCCCCCCATCTATACATCCTCCCCCATTCATCCACCCCCCCCCACCCCGTCTATCCATCCTCCTCCCTCTATCCAGGACTGCCCTCCCATTCACCATACCTCAACATCCCCCCTATCCCTTTTGGGTCGATACCCCCTATTGTACATCTGGTAGGGGTTCATCATCCACGACATCCTCCTCCACCCCATACCACCATGTCCTCTTCCACCATATCATCTCCAGTTCCTGCCACTATTGTGGAAACTAATATTCCATTATCTGCCCATGTATCTACAGTGGTTGCACCCATAGTTGTTGCATCTACATCTACGCCCCCCCCCCCCCATGACTACATCGGAGCAGGCCGTCCAGCCAACTACTCCACCTGCTAGCCTAGAAGCCTAGCCATGCACATTGCTAGAGGTGTTCACAGTGAGAATCAAGTTAATTTATGAAAATGTTTTGATGCATTAACCAAAATTAATTTAAGGAATTATTATTTTTCAAAGAAATGATTGTTGTAAATGTTGTAGGGTGGAATTGCTGAGAGGCTCAGTAGATCCAGGACACCTGCCTCTCGTCTCCCACTCGCATCAGCGGTGAGTTATTTAAGATTTGAATTGTACATTCATTTTATAAGTGTGGTAAATGTTACAAATGCTTGAAAATGATGGTATCTTATATCATTTGTTTTAGAGCGTGGAGAGACGGTCTACTCCTAGACGGAAGAAGACCCGATATACCAGTAGCTACAAGAAGAGGAAGATTGATTTTGGATATGCACTTGGGAGTGACCGGGGTGGTCACAATGATTGAAATACCATGTTATGTACATTAGCCACAATGTGGAACCTTTGGGAACTAGTTGCCATGTACTTTGTATCTATGGAACGGGTTGCCATTTATTTTGTATCTACGGCACGAGTTGTCGTATTTTGTATAGGGCACGAGTTTCCATGTATTTTGGATCTATGACACGAGTTGTCGGATTTTGTATAGGGAACGAGTTGCCATCATATGTACATTGGGAACCATGTTCCACTATTTTCCTGAAAATTTATATATTTGTTTGATTTTTGTTCCACTATGGTTTTATCTCATGGATTTATATATAGTTTTGTTCGAGTTTTGTTCTATATATGTGTATACTAATTTGGATTCAAATGTATGCACATGAATATATATGTACAATGAAAATGATTTACTTTTTATATGTATTATAATTTAGGCAAGGGATTAGGCTACATAATAGGGTTTCATTGTGATTAGAATACAAGCTAGGGTTTACGCTACCAACTAGGGTTTTTAGGGTAGGCTCTCGTGTTCTAGGATAGGCTCCAAGCTCTAGGGTTACCAACTTAATGTTGAACTCCACTATCATGAAAACATTGTCACCAACACCATGCCCACTACTACAATCACCATCAAGCCTCGTCATCCTCTTGCTTGTGGTGCCACCATCCTCGTCCCCATCAATCATCCGTCATCCACCATCAACCTAATGCACTTTGTCTCATTTTCACCATCACCATATCTATCCTCATGCCCATTATCACCATCGCCATCATTGTACTCATTATCACCATTGTCGCCATCATGCTAATTGGAGTCTAGGCCATTTGGCCTCTTTGTTTATGTATTTTGGGTCAGATATGGATTACACTTGATTTGTTTTTAGTTGTATGCACCCTTGCTATATGCATGTTAGAAACTTTGCATATAAGTGTATAATTATTTGGATTCAAAAAAAGGGTTTTTAGGCTAGGCTCTGGGTTTCTAGGGAGTTCCCATAGACACTTTAAAGAGACACTTTCAACCAGGAGTGTCTCTATCAAGTGTCTATGGGAAAACCCTAGAACGGACGTGGAGTTGAGAAAAAAGAGTCGATCTGGGTGGAGAACTTATGGAGTTCCCCTCTATGTGTAGACTCAGTGAGACAATGCAGGGTTCTTTTTTTCATTTGAACTTGCCAAGATGGTAGGCATGGGGTAATCCCCATATATATATATATATATATATAAGAAATAAAATATAAATTAAATAGCAATACTAATATCTAATTTTTGTTGAGATTTGGGCTTGTTAAGGCAAGGAAACATACCAAGATTGCAAATCAAACTAGAATAGGGACAAGGAGTTTTGAACTTAGCCTCATTAAAAAGAATTTTGAACTTAACATTAAGAAATTAATTGAGATATAATTAAATTTGAATTCCACAATAAGCATCCATGTTGATGAAAGATATGGGCCATAAGTTGATTTCTTATGGATCTATTATTTTCTTAAAAAGATGAAAGTTCTAAAGAAATCTCGCATTGCTTTTATATAAAGAAGGTTTGCATGTTGTTTATATTTTCCATGTGAAATACTCACCATGTTCAAGTCATAAAATGATAACAAAATGTTATTGTTAAGGACAAGACTTTAGGAAATCCAAATAAGGAAGAAAACATCTTGACCCACACAAGGATATCTTGATTTATAGCTCATGTTGTACTTTCAACAATGTTAGTATCACTAAGAATGCAAAAATGCAAAAACGACTATCTTATATTTTATGTCATATTTCTTGAGTACTGACAATATGTAGGTGTGAGGGATATCTAAGAAGCTAGTTAAATGAAAATTTAGGATATCATAATGTTCTATGTAATATATTTCACTACTAGTTGATCAAACTCAAATGTTAAGGGCTATAAAATAAGGCATGGAAGCAGAACATATAAGTGGAAAAAATCACATCGATTTAAACATAATGGGATTTTCATTTCCATGGATATTCATGTTTTTAGTTAGATATTCATTTAACATTTTGAACTAGCATCAATTTACAAACAAAAGCATTTCAATTCAATTTCGTTCTCATATTGGGTAAATATGACATAGTGAGTACATCTAGTAAGACCCAACTCTTTTTTCTAGCTAACAAGGAATACATTACTATTGGAATGTATACCTTTAACAACATTCCTTCTAATTATCTTGACCTCTACAGTCATAAATGGGGGTTTCAATTAGATCCGGATGCAAAGAAAGGATGTAATGCTTATCTTGCTTCATCCATTCGATACAGTTTGATTTTCATCTATTCCTTGCAACGATCCCAACCTATAGACACTCATAATTTATGTTTCTAGGTAGATCCACATGTAAAGAAAGGATATAATGACTTTCTTCACCCATTCTAAACAACTTTTAATTCATATATGGTTTCAATATATAGGAAAACAACTACATGGCTTTCACAACAATTATTAAAAACCCAATGGTTATAAGTGTATGACCTCTTGTGTGAGGTGTTCCCTTAGGGATTTAAGCAAGAACAACCCTCATTTCATCTCATTAGCGACATTTACCTAGCCATTTTTCATATATATCAACACTTGGGATCCAAACAACCCTAATAAATTTCCTAAATGTTAGTTTGAAAGCTCCTTTATGCACGTGTGGGAGCTGACGGAACCCTGTTCCGCTCACCGTTTTGGGTTCCGTGACCCCGGAGAAAATCCTCAAAGTGTCCTTGAATGGCCACGGGGTGCCCGACCAAAATGCCCGTAGCACCACAACCATGAATCCGATCGTGAATCTGTCGATTCTGATGGATCTGGTACGTTGCGTTTTAGCTAGGGGACCCCCCACACCGTGCCTCGAAGTCTCGGAAACGTTGTTATGTGCCATCTCAGTAACTAGGGTTTTTCCTAGTGAAGGCCATGGAAATCTTGCTCAAGGGGATCATTTACGATTTGAAGGCTCCCGGGCGTGTGTGGACATCATGAACACATCCACAATGGTCACGTGAACATGTGGGAGCTAATGGAACCCAATTCTGCTCGTCGGTTTGGGTTCCGTGCCTCCAAATCAATTCCTCAAATTGTCCTTGAATGACCCCAGTGTGCCTGACCAAAATGCCCGCAACAACAAAACCATGATTCTGATCGTGAATCCGTCGATTCCAATGGATCCAGGATGCCAGGTTTCAGCTAGGGGCCCTCTCACACCGTGCCTCAAAGTCTTGGAAACGGTTATATTGTGCCATCTACAGATCTAGGGTTTTGCTTAGTGAAGGCCATTCCAATATTTCTCAAGGGGGTCATTTATCATCCGAAGGATCTTGGGTGTGTGAGTGGCCACCATGAACACGTCTAGAATGGCCACATGCACGTGTGGGAGCTGACGAAACCCCATTCTGATCACCGGTTTGGGTTCCGTGCCCCTAGAGCAAGATTGGCAGGACCTTCACTGAGCAAAACCCTAGCTCCGGAGATGGCACAATAGCACCATTTTCGAGAAATACCTCTTTTGAGAAAACCATATTTTTCTCCAGGTTCAAGAGAGATCTTTCTCATAGTGGTTTTGCATGTAGATTCCATTGTTCTTCAATGATATCATTTATCTCAGTTTTACACCACAACTCCTTTCAAAATTATTTACGAATCTTCTTTTCCATTACCATTTCTTATGATCTATTTTTCACAAATTCCTTTCATATATTTTAATTACTTTCTTGTATACTCTCGAGATTCTCATCGATTGATTTTTACTTAGCAGATAGGTAAGTAAAATACAAACAACAATTCGTTGTTAGGTCCATGATTTGGATTCGTTTATAACTCCATTCCATTCCATCATCCCCAAAATCTTCTCCTTCATCATCTCTATAAACAAAAGGCTATGTGGCCTTATGCATCCTATGTATTACATGATCTGTAAAATTGGATCTAGGAAGAATTTCCTCCTTGACCCATGATCATGTTCCTTATTCTAGTGAGGGTCTATGGTTTGAACTTTGAAGTAGTTACCAGTCTTGATAATGCTAATCTTCTCTTGTAAACCCAAATTTTGTAAAATTTCACTTGCAAGATGTTAAATGCATTTTTTCCCAAACCTTTTCAAAAGTGAGGTGGACATGAAATCTCTCTAAATCCAATTCTTTTTTTCCCACCATTGGAAAGCCTTTTGATTACTTAATATTTTAGCATATATGTTGGTACTTAATTGAATGTATTTTTGCTTCACCTAACCTTTTGCATGAACTTATTCTAATACTTTTCATTATGATTTTAATGTGATGTAGTGATGCTTTTGGTTCTTAGTTTCTTGTTGGGGGAGCCTCTCAACGCCTATGGTACTTTTTGAATCTACACATATATCAAAGGGAATTGATATTCCAAAATAGTATGTCCAAAGAACAACTCTCTCATCTACATTGAAATATTCATGATCAACTTGATGAGGAAATGGTTGGGGTGTCTCTATTGTGGAAAGTTGCATCTGTGAGAGACTAAGAAACCTACAAGACGCTCTTTATGGGATAAGTTTTTTAAAAGTGGACCCATGAATCATTTTAGTTTCTCAGCAATTCAATTCTATATCTTGGGAAAATAATATTGAAATTTCAAATCTCGGTACAAAGAAATGTTAAAGAGGGATGCTACAAATGGAGGTTGATAAGAAAATTAATTGAACCTACCTACACCAGGGAGGATAATCATGACACTTCCTTTTGATTGTCACTTGTCAGGAGCCACAAGTCTTGGGCTTGACTCCATTCTACACCACTATTTTATATTTTTTATTACTACCTATTTGGTGAAGGTCCCTTAGCAATGCCACATGATAAGCAGTCTCCATAGAGACACCTTTTTTCTTCCCTCACCACTTCTTGTGAATTTGATTTGTATTAAAGTGGGTAGGTTAAAACTTCCTGATGTATCTACACTAAGGATATAAGTAAAAAAAATAATGAAATTACTATGCTTATGCTCTATGGTTTAATTACTTCTTTCTAATGGACAACATCAAACAAAAAAAATCAATCAAACAGTAAAACCAAACACACACAAATTATATATAGTGCATAGAAAAATTGATAATGGAGAGACAAATGCGGTTTGACAAATCTGATCTTATTCAAGTTTTGCAGGGCACATGATGATGCATGCAACTACACACTCCTAGACTAGATTGATGAAGATCAGTCTCCGAAAAAGGAAAATGAGAGACTTCATCATGCAATGGCCCTTGTGGGTGGCAAATTTTTAGAGGTGTGTTTCAGTCATTCTTCCATTGAAAATGTAATAATTGTGTCGATTATTGTAGCCATGCTTTCTTATTTCAATTGAATCTATGTTTCAAGGATGAAAATATTCTATTATATAGCACATTCCTGCATAGTAGAAAGCATGATTTATTCCTAGATCAATGAAATCACAATGATAAAGAATGGATTCCCAAGTATTAGTTTGTCAATAGATTTAGTCTTTTATCTTATTTCCTAAATCTTAAACTCAAATCTATTCTTATTCAAATTGTTTTCTAGGAAGTTGATTTTAATCTCATTGCCACTTCAAGCTCAAATTGTATATGCCAATGTTAACAATATGAAAGCATAATGGACACTTACCATAGAATTTTGGAAATATTGCTCATGTTTCTTGTGTGAATGTTTCTATACTAAGAATTTTTTAATAAGGCATTTTTTGCGAGGACACTAATTTATTTATGTCTATCTTGCAGAATCAAAGAGAATAGGCACTTAGATATTTGGATAAAATTTGCACGTGCGGGAGCGGATGGAACCCAAGTCCGCTCGTTAGTTTGGGTTTCGTGCCCCTGGAGCAATTCCTCAAAGTGTCCCTGAATGGCTTTGGGGTGCCCGACCAAAATGCACGCAGCAGAAAAACCGTGACTCTAATCACAAATCCGTCGATTCCAATTTCCAGCTGCATTTCTAGTGTATTCTTTTCATTCTCGAGCTGTTGGATTTTCAAAGTTGTTTCTTCCTTCTCTTCCTAGAGCTCTTGGTATTTAAACTTTAATTCATTCCCTTCTAACACCTCTTTCTTCATGTTAGCCTTTATCTTGAAACATAGGTCTCTGTACTTTTTAACATCTTCAACCAGACGATCAACATTGTCTTTACTTTCTTGGGCCGAAGCCACATAGCATGACGCTTTGAACACAAGATCAATGTCAGTCCCTTGGACAAGTGTGGTTTCTGATACTCTGATTTTGTACAGGTCCTCTCCAATTTGCATTTTCTTCTCTGATCTGTCAACAATAACCTTCTTCCTTTTATGAAAATAAACGGAATCCAAGTTGGCCACTTGGCGCTGCTTTCTGGGGTTGTATGGGGTAAGTTCTAACTCTTCAGTGTTGACAACCCCTTCATTAGCTATCCCTGATTGGTTTATTGTTTCCAGATCAAATTCCATGACCCATGGGCTAGACATTCCTTATTCCATGGCTGTCTCAGCTTCTTCTTTTACTTGCCTCTCTGCCAAATCTGCTAGCTCTCCTGCTTCTCCCTCTGCTTGTAACCTTTCGGCCTCTTCTTGTTTGGTTCTCTCAGACTCTTCCTGCTACAATTTGGTAGCTTGTTCTTGCAGGATTCTCTCTTCTTCCTCTCTTAGATATTTTGCTTCTTGCTGTTGCTGAACTCTAACAGCTTCTGCATCTTGCTGCTGCTTGACTTCTTGTTCCTTTTGGAGTCTCTCTTCTTCTTCCTTTTCCTTCCTCCTTGAATCTTCTGATTGAGATGCTGCTGCCTCTTGCTCCTTCTGGATCAACCCAATAGGTTTAAGGATGGAACTTGTTCCTCTTTTATGGCGGTAACATTTTCCCAATTCGGTTAAGTTCCTGGCACTCCGGAAAAATTCTTCTTCTTTGTCCCAAATATGTGTGTACTCATAAGAAGTTTTGACATAAACATAATGCTTAGAAACCCTGCCACTAGGATCATGTCTCCTAAATGGATTTGTTCCGAAATGAAAAAATTCTAAGCCCTGAGCAAATTTTTCACCATATTTTTCCTTCGGGAGACTATATACATCAATCGTGAAGGGAATTGGTGGATACATACCTTTCTTCCTCTCCGTAAGGATCTTACTGACCCCACCAGTGCCGAATATTTTCCTTAGAGCCTCTTTGTGTACTACAAAATCTGTGACATATCAAGGCAACAAAAAGGGAGGTTGAGATCCTCCACTCTTTCGGATATAGGTGCCCTCAGTGCAGAAGTAATAATCCCCAAACTCTTCTATGATGGGCATGGAATTTTTGGATAGGCAATTCGACTCCTCTATAAAAATGAGCCGATACAAGGGCATGATGTGTTTCTCACAAATCTGTTTGTAGTAATTCGCGTATTTTGCTTGCCCATGTGGGCTGGTAGGCTACAAAGAGAGGGGAATCCTTTCTGCTCCACATGCAACCCAAATCTGGGAAGGGGTGTTTTCTTAACAAGCAATCCATCAAATAAGAAGACATGAAAAAATCAGCTTTCTTCTGGGCCAGTCCTCCTTGGGAAGCGGTTAAGTGTGAGACAATACTGTCTAAAATTATGTCGGACCAATTGAAGATTGTACCGGACATGGCCACATGGACCATCAATGGCACCCATCCAAGCTTGAAAACATTTCCATTCGACATGCCAAAAATTCGACTCAGCATTAGGGCAATGAGTCTATAAGGAGTCCTTAGCATAGCACTTTCATATTCATTAGTGTTTCTTTTCCTGATTTTCCTTTCAATTATCATCATCTTTTTGGCAGAATCCATAGGGTCTATAGTTTGCGTAGCTAATCATTCATTGTCTAGCCAAGTCCTTTCCTGGGGAAACTTGTAAGTAGCCATGCTGTGTTCTGGTGCGAAAGACGCCAGATTCATCCCGGTCTTGTCATTAATGAGCCTTGAATCAGTCTTAACATGAGGAATTATCCAGGCGATGACCTCTGAGCATGGGTATAGCTCGGGACGAGTCGCTGCCTTGTGAAGGCTGTATTTCTTGATGTTCAAGTAGACCATGGTTTCTTCTAGGGATGCTTCAGGGTACTTCTAATCTCTGATAAAGCTGTATAAGTAACCCCATTGAAATTCCATGGCAGAGCTTCTTGAGGATACTCCGGTGACAGCTTGTGTATTGCTAAACATGGTTTCGAGTGATGTATCTAACAAAATTTCCATGTCCGAATCTGATTCTGCAAGCTTAGCCTTCTTTCTGGCATATCTCCTATGCATGTCAAACCTGCAATGGTGAGGGTAACACAAATGAGTAGTTGACGAATTCTTGAGCAACCATTGCTAGCGAATCAATCACATCTTTCAGATTTATAGTGTTAAGCAAAAATTGAGCATTCAATAGTGTTGGATTTAAATTTAAAATAATATTTCAAAGACAATGGTGACGAGGCATAGCATTTAAACAAAACATCCTTTTAATGACTAAAAATGCAATTTACAAAAAATTGAACGCTGCTAGCCAGTACTTGACAAAAACTTATGATAAACTCAATTGATCCTACTGGCACAAGTTCTTAGAAAAAATAATCATGCACAGGGTTGGTACTGTGGGATAAGGAAACTTCCTAAATCTTTAGTGGCCTTAATGCAAGGGCTTTATCATTGAGGGAAAGACTTATTATCCAAGACAACGATGGGTGCAGTATGGCATTCACTGGCATTAAAAAGTCTTTCTACATGCGCTACAGAGTAGAATGTGTGCTACAAAGCTTAAAAGGACGTATCAGCGCTATTAGGGTCTTTAAAGAAATTTGTGATAAGGATTTTCCTAGGCTTAGCTTTTATTAAAACAAAAACAGGAATGGAGCTTTTCATAACTCTATGAAAAGAAGACCGAGGCCATATTGCATGTGCGCGGAACAAGGATTTCTTTGGGTCGTGATTCAACGGGAAAATACACTGAAAACTTTGTGCTCTATCAGCTTTAATAGAGGTCTTCCCACTCGACAAAGGAGTTCTTGAAAACAACGGGCAATCCAAAAAGCTTCAAAGGAGAAAGACGAGTTTCAAATGGAGTTTCCTTTCGGATAAAGACAAAGGGAAGGAATAAACACCTACCTTTTAGTCTCAGAATGGCTTTCGATGGTCGATGCGCGTACCCAAGTGAGCGACAGTCTGAAATCTCTCAATGGCGAATGGAAAATGCTTCCTCTTCTCGACAACAGTGGGATGAATAAACCCCGTTCTATGTATATATATAGCGTGAGCATTTAATCCCCATGGCGTGGTTTAATAGAGGTTTTAATGGGCATGGGGCTCAATGAAAAAGGTAATAAATCCATATGAACTGCAATAAAAAGCTTCACCAACTTAACTCTCGCGCTTACCCAAAATCTGGGCTGTACTGTGGCGGCGATCAAAATGGTATCTCTTGTGCAACAGGCAGTGACTTTAGGGATAACTCTTGTGATCAAAAGATGCGCCCGAGGATTGAAGCGAGGGTCGGCGATTTTAAGGTTAAGAACAACGCAGCAGGTAACGGTATTAGTTTTAGAACCTGAAACCAAAAGATGCGACGAAGAGGACGAGGTGCACAAGAAAGTCGACAATTTTAAGGCCAAACTCTGCGCAACGGGTGGGAATTTTATCTCTAAAATCTACGACGATCGGTGCAAATCTAAGATTAAGAATATGCGCAACTATCGGCAAATTTAAGACTAAATGATGCGCCATAGTCGACTAAAATAAGGTTAAAATTTGTGCAACTGTCGCAAATTTTATCTTTAAATAATGTGCAACTATCGGCAAATTTAAGACTAAATGATGCGCCATAGTTGACTAAAATAAGGTTAAAATTTGTGCAACTGTCGCAAATTTTATCTTTAAATAATGTGCAACTATCGAAAATTTTATCATTAAAAACTACGACCAAAGCTAAAAAGATAAATTTTGCCTTAGCAGAAAAAATCAAAAAAAATTGGAAGAAGAGAAAGAAGAAAACTTGCAAGGTTGAAAAAACAAGCTTCAAAAGAAAACCAAAGGACTTCTTCAAAAATAGAAGGAGGGGCTCCAATATTTACAAAATTTTGGGGGGGATGTTGCAGCAACAACAATTGGAGATTCGTTGGCGAACACAGATCTTTGAAACAAATTATTCTCATGATCAGAAAGACTCCCAACTGCTAGATCCAAGCGTAACATGATGCCTTCATAGTTTAGCTTCTATGAATGCAGTGATCCCTTTATCATGATGGTCATTTGGGAAAGGGGAACTTTGACTCAGACTTCCTTAAAACTCTCTCAAGGCCAGAGTGTGGAGGTCATTTTGAAAATCTATCTTTCAGGTGTTAACTAATAGAGGACTCCACAGGATCGTAACAATATCTCATAGGCATATTCGTTTGTTCCTCATTCCCATGCCATCTGCATCCTTTTGGATGTCTCTTAATTGACGACTTTTGCTGTTTGAGCCTTTCAGAAATAAATTTCTTCAACTTTCAATACTTGATTTGGGTTCTTCAATCCATAATGTCCTTTTGTGTGAGCAAGAGATTTTATTTGATTATCAAGCCTCATGGACGGAGAAGAACCTTCCTGGGCTGAATTATTTGAGCAATTTTCTCGATTAAATAGTTTTGCTTCTCTCAGCCATGCTTTAATTGAGGCGAGAATTTCTGGAAAATAGACTCTTTGATATAATATCTTTGGGATTTTATTTGTAGCATGGGATCATTTTAAATACCATACACCTGTGAGACATGCTTCCTTTCCATGGGTCCACCATAGCGAACTCCCTAAGATAGGCATTAATGTTAAAGTGGATGGAGCCCCAAGATAGTGAGAAAGAAATACTAAATCTCAGTCATTAAACTGGGGTTATTTTGACCAAACAAAAAAGGATCTCTTCATTCCTAAATGCCACCCAGTGAAAGCAAAGTCACGGAGATACATTTTATTTATAAGTGGAATTCTACCTTTCAATATTTTGAGATTTTCTCAGAGTCCTATCCTACTGCTAAGACAAGAGTTGGGCTAGGATTTATTAAAGAAAGAATAAAGAAAACTTGAGCAGAGAGCAAGGTAAAAATCAAACCAAAATACTTAAATTACAAACAAACAGCAAAAGAAAAAAACAAGAAACAACAACGTTTATTTATGTACAAAAGACACTATGAGACTAAGAAAAGTACTACTTTAAAGCGAGGCCATCGAGAGGGAGAATTACTTCCTCTCCTTGTAGGTCTTTCAGCTTATATGTCGATAAGCCAAGCTTTTCCGAAATTTGATAAGGGCCAAACCTTATATGTTGAAACTTTGTGTGCATTCCCTTACCATCATGTGGATGGTCCCATTTCAAAACTAAGTCACCTACCTCGAAATCCCTCTTGATAGACTTTCACTAATCAAACCACCTTTTGACTATGTCTTGATGTTAGTGGAACCGGTCTTTGGCTTTAAGCCGAGATTCCTCAAGTTTCAGCAGGGTATCAATTCTTGAATGTAGGACTTGACTGCTAAACCCTCAAGAGGCTTGGGCCAATTGCAAGGATGAGAGTAAAATATTCTGAGGGAGGATGGCTTCTTTACCATAGACTAGGGTGAACGGGGAAACTCCTAAGGCATTCTTTGGGGTGACTATGTCTGCCCATACAGAATTCGGGAGGGTTGTATGCCAACTTCTTTGATTTTCAATTACAGTTTTCTTAAGAATTCGAATGAGATTCTTATTGGTAGACTCAACTAATCCATTTCCTTGGGGATAGTAATTGGATGAATAATGTAATTTAATTCCTTTCTCATAAGCAAATTCATTTATCTTCAAAGACAAAAAATAAGTTGCATTATCAAAGACTAGGGAAATTGGAACCCCAAACCTGGTTATGATGTTTTCCTCTAGGAATCTGATAACTGCATCTTCATTTATTTTTCCCAGCGGAGCAACTTCTGCTCATCTTGCAAAATAATCTATAGTTGTCAGGATATACTAATGTTGCAATGAAGAGTTTGGGTTTATCTCACCGATAACATCTATGCCCCACTCTTCGAATGGTTCCGATATGATGACTAGCTGCAGAGGTCCCATTGCTTTTGGCAATTTTCTAGCACTTCTTTGACATACATCACAATTCTGGGAATAGGCATGAGCATCTCTGAATAAGGTGGGCCAATAATACCCAGTTCTGAGAATTTTATGCGTTGTGGTGTCTCCAAGATAATATCCCCTAATAGGGCCATCGTGCAATTCCTTGACCACACTATCAGCATCTTCTTTCTCTAGACATCTAAGGAAAATCCCATCATAATTTCTTCTAAAGAGTATCCCATCAATGTTTTGATAGGGTTCTGATTTGAGAAGTAGTGCTCTCCTTTGCTTAGAATTCCAGTGTTCTGGCAAATATCCTTGCTGAAAATAATGCACTACGTCCCTATACCAAGATTCAAGAGCTGCAAAAATAAGACATACCTTAGCCATATTCAGCTCCGCTTCATTTTCCCAGTTCATCTCTTCATCAATTAGATGCTCAGTGAGTAACTTACATAACCCTTAACCCTTGATAATGGTGGCGGGTTTGAATTCTAAATCATACTCTTGAAGGGCTGTGACCCAGTTCCCTCTCTGTTCTCCCAATTCCTTCTGAACGAACAGAGATCTGACGGTGGGGTGAGGGACTATGATTTTAGTCTTTCTCTTTAAAATATATGGCTTGAACTGCTTTACCACTTTGAATACGGCATATGCTTGCTTGTCTACAACATGATAGTTTAGTTCAGCGCCCTACAGACTAGTGCTCATAAAAGAGATTGGGTATTCGTCTCCTAATTCCACCTTTTTCGTGAGCACAACTGCGAGAGAGTCATCCGAAGCAAAGGTGTACATAATGAAATATTTATCAAAATCTGGACTTCTTAAAGAAGGTGCATTAGCTGTAGTGGATTTGATTTCCTTAAACATCACTTTCTCCAGGTCAGTCCACTTGAATTGTACACTCTGCTTTATCATTTGATGCAAAGGTTTAACGGTCTGAGTGAAATTAGGTACAAACCTTCGAACAAAATTAATAGTGCCCATAAATGATTATATATTTCTTACTGTGGGGCATGGGAATCTGATTGATATCTTGGACCCTCTATTTATCTATTGAGATTCCATCTTTTGAAATGATGTGACCCAAAAGTTTTCCTTCAAGAATGACAAAAACAATTTTCTTGGGATTCAAAGAAATACCATATTTCCTATAGTGATACAAAATCTACTTTAGGTGAAAACCATGACCTTCTCTCTTCTTTGAGAAAACTGTCACATCATCTAGACAGACTACAACACAATGACCGCCTAATCCTCGAAAGGAAATGTCCAGTGCTTGTTGAAAGGTGGCTCCTACGTTTATCAAACCGAATGGCATTCTGCAATAAGCAGATATTCCCCACTTTGTACGAAAAGTGGTTTTGAGCCAGTCTTCTTCTGCTACTAGCACTTGATTGTAACTGGAAAAACTGTCTAGTAGAGAGAAGAGCTCTGAGCCTAAAACCATCTGTAAGATTTGCTCCATTGGGGGAAAAGGATAGTTGTCTTTATCGGAAGCTTTATTCAAGTTTTGGAAATCCACACATAGTCTTATTTCCCTTGATTTCTTCCGGACAGGATTAGATTAGCGACCCATTCTGAATGTCGGACTTTAAAAATAATCTTTGCATCCAATAATTTCTTCAACTCCTTCTGTATCAAAGGCTCAAGAGTCGGATACATTCTTCTTAATTGTTGCTAAAATGGCTTAACACCTGCATTCATTGGTATTATGTGTTGAATAATGCGAGTGCCATATGTCTTTAAATCCTCATAAGTCCATGCAAAGACATCTTTATACTGCTGAAACAATTTGATGAATTTATCTCTTTTGCCCGACGAACAACATTTACCGAGATTAACATATTTTGGTTCAGCTTCTGTACCCAGATTTACTAATTCATGCTGCATAGAGGAGCTGTGAGTTTTAGCATTTACTGGCCTTTTGAACTTGTTCTGTAGATCGAATAGACTTTCAAGAGATCTTACTCCCTTGGGCATGAAATTTCCTTTCACAGCATCTTTACTTTGCAGATCTGAGTCATGCTTCTCTTCATCTATTATGGCTTCCTGGAAAACATCTTCATTTGTTAAGAAGCTGATGATCTGATCATCATCATCAAACACTCTAAGATTTTTAATGTTATCCGAAATAGATGGCCTAAAAATTAATTCAATAGAACACTTGTTATTAGTAGGCACTAATCTGGAAGCAGAGGTAGCTAACAAATCAGCTGCGGCATTTCTTAATATGGGAATGGAATTAATATTAAAAGCATAAAAACATGAAATCAAATTCCAAACCTTTGACTGATAACATTTCAAGTGCAGTGAAAGGAAATGGATTGTATCTCTCACTTGCCTGACAACTATCTCCGAATCACCAAAGACTTTCAAATATTTAACATTTAAACTAATAGCTTTCTTTAAACCATGGACTAGAGCTTCGTACTCAGCAGTATTGTTAGTGCATTCGAACTCTAATCTACAAGATAAGAAGTGTTTATTGGTTTCAAGATCAATTAGGACACAACCCGCTCCAGATCCTTCTTGGGTTTTGGAACCATCAAAGTATAGGACCCAAATTTTTTTTTCTTTTTTAACTAAGTTAGTACCACTATCGCTTATGTCAGTGACTAATCCTACTATGTTACAATCAATATCATCAGTCCGAGAAAATTGAAGGATATCAGACTGTTCATCTGATTCATGGCTAACGTCTTCTGATTGATAATTTCCTGATTCAATCTCTAAGAAATAATTTCCCAACACTGAAGACGAGAAAGTTACAGCTTCATTCTTTTCCTCTAACTGAGTAACATTTTGTTTCATGTGGGGTTCTCTCAATATTTTAATCTGGTTTTGTCTATTCTGATAAGGCAACCACAAATGAGACCAACCTATTGCAAAGTAACCATTAAGTTTCGTAGACCAGCCCTTGCTGAAAATCAAACAATAAGCCTCAGGAATATCGACCACCATTATATCCATGAATTGACATACTCTTAGATCTGCTGACAGCCTAATAAGCACATTTTTCATTTCTCCAATAACTTTAACAACAGTCCTATCTAACTGTATGATCTGAGATGGGGACGGAATTGGTTGCCCATTAATATTTTTGCAAATAGAAAGTGGCATGACATTAGAAGAAGCCCCTGAATCTACCAAATAGTTATGCACATTATGATTGAAAATTTCAAAAGTTAAAAGAAAATGCAAAGTCTGTGATCTTGATTTCCCACCAATGCTAGCTTTGTTTATCTCAGGGTTTTCCTCAGTGTTTACTACCGAAGTGCTAGCTTGTGAGTCAAAAGCATCCAACAATTTCTTTCTTTGCTGGGGTAGGCTGCACATGTCAAATATAGAAACATTTGCTTTCTCCTTCTTAATGTCTTCAATTATATCATACCCCATATCACATTCTTTTGAAACTTTAGGTTGATTTTCTGTTTTGTTCAAAGTGACCTTTGACTATTTAGATGTTTCTGTGCTTGGCTCTTTTGTCACTGCTGGGTTTTCCTTAGGTTGCGGTGGAATGACAGTTATGTGCCTTCTAGGTATCTCTTTTGTAACCTTGGCTTTAGGTGCCTCAATAGTTTGATCAAGCATGGGGCCTTTACTCCTAGTGGTGATAATAATTGCTGCAGTCTGAAATTCATCAGCTATATCTTCGAGAGAAGGTTCTTGTGCGGGTGCCCAATCCCATAAGACCATTGTTGTGTCAGGAGTGGGTTCTTCTTGCTAAAAAATATGCTCTTCTTGAGGATCTTTCTGATCAGTTATCTGTGCATCTAACATTTGGTTCATTACTAGGCTAATCGAGTGTTAGAAAAAACAGGATCGCAGAGCAATAACAATAAACATAAATGCAAATATAATCACACACACATTACAAGAGAGACACAGATATATCATGGTTCACCCGAATATGGGCTACATCCACATTGAAGTTGCCATTCCTTATTATTATACCGTCCAGTAAAGTGAACGGATATAACCTGCAGCACAGCGACTGCACTTCCTCTTCAGTGTCTCATAGTCTCTCTTCTTGATCTCAGAGATCTTTACAATGCATAATACCTAATACCTCAAACCTAGCCGTGTTACAATGCCTTTCTTTTATAAGGGAAATACAATGGGAAAATACCACAGGTTACCCAAAACCATGGACCCAAGTGTACAGTCCTCTGAGGTGCACGACTGAGACAATATCATCTATGAGATTGGAAGATCTCACTCCATAACCAACATCGAGTTTATCCACTGTGGACAACCTTTTTCTAGAGTGTTGTTCTTGATGGAAGGTGCAGAAATGGTCCATGCCTACTTCATTTAAATTTAGCATAGAAGAATTGTTTACAAGCGGAAATGGCTGTCCATTTTCTTCTCTTTTCTTATAGAAAGGTTTGAATGGCTTCCTGGAAGTGCTAGTTGTCTTATCTTTCTCTAGATCGATGATCTTATTAGAAAGATTTTGCATCATTTAAACCATATTTTCCATATCTATTGATGGTTCCTCTTTATTTCTGGTTAACAGAAGAGGTTTCTTAACAGTTGTTGGTTTTGTTTCTAGATCGAGAGAATGCTTAGCAATGCTATTAGCTTCTTCTTCTACCTTCTTAGCTTCTTCGAAGTTTTCTATCAAGGTAGTTTTATTCATTCTTTTAACAAACATTGCTATGGGAGGATCAAGAGCTATTGTATAATATTCAACTAAAGATTCCTTAGCAGGCCTTGCTACATCACTAAAATTGTTCAACAATGTAGTAAATCTTTGATTAAACTCTTGAACCTTTTCTTTCTTTTCCATTCTCATGGACAGTAATTCTTTCATAAGCATAGCGACTGTTTTCTGATTTCCATACTTTTTCAAGAAACATTTCTTGAAGTCTTCCCATTTAGATATCGAACTAGCCTACAAACAAAAGTACCAGGAAGATACTTTGGGTTCGAAAGTGTAAGGGAAAATCCTACAGACTACATCTTCATGCTACACGTTTAAAAGACTTAAAGCCAAGTAGAAACTCTTAAGGTGATCTTCTGCCGAAATACCTTTCCCAGGATCATATTTAGAACCTTTTCCGGATTCTTAGGCAGATCATGAAACGACCCAGCTATATTTAGTGCTTCTCTCGCTCTCCAAGCCGGCACAACCATGGCTATGTGTGGAGAATTTGGTGGAGAATCACGTGGAGTATGAGGTGGAGAATTTTGTGGAGTATGTGGTTCCTCTAGATCTAGAGGATTTTCAATCCCAATTTCTCCAACAGGTTCAATTATTTCTTCCAAAGATAGATCCACCAAATCTTCTAAGTTTTGAACAAGAACCGAATCCCTTGTATACTGCGTTTCCCTTCTAGGGGCTCTTCTTCTGGGGAGTAAGGGAATTGCATTTAAACAACCAAGCTACCTAACATAAGCACGGGTATGTCTTCTTAAATTCGCTACTTCAGCAAAAGGAATAGCATACAGTGTTTCTTGCTATTCGATTTCAGAATTGGGATCTTCTTGATTTATTAATTCTAGATCTGCATTGTCTGGGATAATTGTTTCAAGCGGGTCTCCAATAGGGTTTCTTCTAACGAAAAAATCTCCTCTTCCAGCCATGCATTGGTGGCCCTCTTTCTAGCGCCAAAAACTGTTGATGCCCTGAAAATCGTAGCATCAATCAGCAAGGGATTCTCCTCGGTAAGCAAGCCCAATTAGATCGCTCACCGTTTGGTATGGGGAATCCATCCGGTTAACAGCCCGACTACCGTGTAAGATTTAAGGATTTGCTTTCCTTTGCACCGATTGCGTCCCGATCCACCGTTTATGTATTTTATTTTAAAGATGAGATGCAAGTGTTGTAATCTAAATGCAAACTGTAAACAAATCTAATCTAAAATTGTTTTAAACAAATTTAATCTATGCTCGTAAGGAGCAAATTTAAAGGATGACTAATAAACTGGAAATGCAACCAAGAATTTCACAGATAGCTGTTAAATTGAATAGAAGCATTTACAATAGAAAATAAAATATTATCAAAGATAGCCTTGATAGAGATAAACATTCTATTACCCATTTTACAGAGAAATTTTGCATGAGAGAGTGAGAGCATTCAAAGCAAAGAAGTAATTCAGATGGTTAAGAACGATCTCACAACCAATGTGTGAATAATGCAGAAGTAATTCGACAAGTCAATCAAACATTCCCATAACAAGACTCCATGCAGGATTCCATTAGGCAAAATCGAACTTTCTTTATTGATGCAGTAAAATAGTTCACGTACAACATAAGTCTGTCCTTTCACCTGCCAAAAGTCCTGTTACATCTCTTAAATTCCTATATTTATAATTTTACAAAACTTGTCTCTTCTCAAAACCTAACCCTAGGGAGACACAAAAGTTTGTTCTCTAGTGCCTAAAGAGACAAAAGATATTTCCAGCTGTTTTTTACAACAGATTTATACAATAAACAAAATTCCAGCTGTCTTTTCTCAAAATTACAATAAAACAAATTAGGCTTTAGAGGGTCCCATCGCTTCATCTAATTTCCCTACCTCTGCTGACTTGTTCTCTTCAGCAAACCCGCTTGCTTCGTGTTGGTTAAAATTAATGTTATTTAATTTACCTTGATTTAATTATCGATCGGAGTACGTATACTTTGAGCTGCTACACCGTATGTGCGGGCAAAATGGTTTCACTACTCAGGATTCTAGTCTACAAAATAAAGTGAATAAAGCTAATACTGTATGGAATGATCAATGCTAAGGATTACTAAATCTGTTCTAAAAGAAAATTAATTTGTTGATCCCTATCTTACTTGTAGCAACCTATAATAATCTTTCAAAACAATATAATCTTACAAAATAATACTAGGCTACAGCTATCCTTATTAAAAAGAACTTGTTCCAATCTTGCCTACCAATGAATATGCTGAGTTAAGACTGCAATCTTGATGCTAAAATTAGACAAACATTCCTTACTCACAAACACTTCTAAGTGAAATCGATCTCTGCTTTCATCTTAAACCACTCACACACAATTGACAGAAATAAGTTTTTCCTACTGCTACGTTCTATTCATATAATAAAATGCTGGAACTATTTCAAAGAATGCACACCAATAAGTACTGAAATACACTTACTCTAATCTCTGTGGACCGTGAGACTGGTATTTACTCCCAAGAAACAACGCTATAAACCATGATTCTATTCAACCTCCAAAAGCATGAATCTAACTCTTATTTAGTTGTACCTTCAAAAGACTGTTTAACAAACCCTAGATGCTTTGTAAATCGGGATGTTTAAACCCTCTACTATTACAAATTCTTTTTAAAATCCACACAATAAAAACACCCTACAGTCTTGTAAACTTTGATAACCGAAAGAATCTTAAACTAATATTGTAACCATTCACTAGTCACTACAATGCTGGTAACAAAACGAAATATGGCACCCAGTCTATTTTTAATCCTTTATTAAATCGATTCTACCCAAATCAAATTCATCATACAGTTGTAAATACCATAATCCTGAACAATAATCATAACCATCAAATAAACAATCCACGCTGAAGACTAAAGAGGGTTTTAAATACATATTTATTCCTAAATCTATTCAACAGGCCAGATCAATTGCAAATGATATTAACTAATAATCTGCAGACATGCATTCTATTTCAACTCGCAGATGAGAAAATCCACTACCATTTCAGAAAACAGTATCAAAGGATATAAAACATTACTCTACTACTGCAAAATACATAATACTGAAGTGCAAAGGTTTGGTGTTGAAGGTGGGCCCTGCCCTCAACTCCTAACAATCTTAAATCACAGCTTTAATGAAAATGAGCACTGAATCTATTGATGAAATGAAGTTTACAGTCTTCTCTGTGTATCCTTTTTACTTAGGGTTTCAAGAATCATTTTATAATGAAAATACAAAGTGAAATCGTCGTTGAAACAAGGATCGATATAGCTAACAACCCTACAGCTATCTCGGCATATCTGAGCCAAAGATGGGAGCTCAAATCCCCTGATATCCACATACTACTAAAGAGGGAAAACAACAGCTCCTCAAACCAAGGACATCCACGAAACAGCAGCTGAGCAATCTTCATAAGCAACTGAAGGTGAGGTGAATCCAAGAGAACACCTCCATTGTGGATCGAATCCCCCAAATCGCTGCATAATCTTTCTTTGAACGCCGAGAAAAGCATGGAGTCGGGTAGCAAAAGACCCCTCCATAGAAGAGAACAAAAACTTATTACTTGACCTATCATTAAATGAAACCTAAAGGCCCAATCATATGCATAAAACAAGGCAAAGTAATAAATAAGTAATTAAAAATCACTTACCACAGCTTAGCAATGTTGACCTCCCAAAAAGACATAATCATGTACAAACAAAACTGATTATTATTCGATTCCATAAGACTTTAAGCTAGAAAATATTATACTGGATAGTCAAAATAAGAGACCAACATCTGCCCCAGACTGAAGGTCTTGCATGTCCCTATGCAAGAAAGTTTCAGATAGACAAAATTTGAAACTCAAAGTAGATTATCAATCCTTAGATCCAACTCCAGAAACTGAGGCTGAGGTATTAAATAAAACTTGAACCTGGGGAGGAGACGGGGCAGTTTGTTACTGTATACTAACCAATTGTTCAAACTATTTATCTTTCTTCTTTAACTGTTTCCGAAGACTGCGATTTGTCCCTGTAACCTCATCAACCGAAGTTTGTAAAGAAGCTACTCTAGCCTTTAAAATGGCATTTTCCTGCTTGATGACCCGATCCAACCTCACATACTCTTGCAACTTCCTTGTCAGTTTAAAATTCTTCTGCCTAAAATAATCAATTCCCTGTGCTGAAGCCTCCGACTTAGTAGATTTTGAACCTGATTTGGAAAGTGATGCTTTGGCAGATTTTAGACTTGATTTTGAAGGGGATGCTGGCAGCAAAGGTTCACTGACAGGACTTGACATTGTAGAATAATGAGGAGAACCAGGAGAATCAGAGTTATCATGGGCAGAGGAAGCATCGGATGATGACAATTCGACTTGGACAGGCTCTTTACCCTTGGATTCCCTTCTCCCCTCTTTAGCAGCCATGCTGCGAGTAAATATTCTATTGGGAAAAACAAACAAGTTTTCATGCCCCTTATCTCCCCCAGACCGAGAGCTAACACACTGTCTCTTAGAGATTGGAGACCTCTTAGCATGTAATGGGGCAGGTTTCTTACAACTGTTAACAGCAGGTTCATGAGGGCAATCATTTTGGTGAACAAAATTGTTTGCAGAGGAAGCTTTCTCCAGGTTATCCAAGGCTTCCTTGAAATCATTACCATAGACTGTAAAGTCATCCATATATATTTCCACACAATCATGAACTAAATCAGCCAAAATGCCTAACACTGCCCTTTGGAAAGTGGTAGGAGCGTTACACAGTCCAAATGGTAATACCTTGTAAGCATAAGTTCCCCATGGGCAGGTGAAAGTAGTTTTTTCTTGATCCTCTGGGGCTATTCTTATCTGGTTATACCCACTATATCCATCCAGAAAAGAAAAATATTGTTTTCCTGACAAGGTATCCAAAACGTGATCTATGAAGGGAAGAGGGAAGTAGTCTCTGAGAGTTGCTTTATTTAATTCATGAAAATCAACACATATTCTCCACTTACCTCCCTTCTTCGGGACAATCACCAACGGAGATACCCATTTTCTATCAGAAATGGGATAGATGAAATCTGCATCCAGCAATTTTTGTAATTCATCTTGCACAATGTCTTTAAGCGCAGGATTCATTCTTCTCTGTGGCTGCCTTACTGGTCCAATATTTTCCTGCATATAGATGTGATGAATGCATGTGTCGGGGTGAATGCCTTTCATGTCTGTATAGACCCAAGCAAATGCCCCAGACTATGCTTTAAGTAAATTAACCAACTGATTTTGCTGGTCTTGAGACAGATTTGCATTAATAAACAAAGATCTCCCTGGACTAATCTCCATTGGTATAGTTGCAGCTCCAACCTTCTCATCTATGAATAAAACTACTGATGATGAGGTGGCTGAAGGGTAGTACTGTTCTTGAAAATCTTCTGTGAAAACATTGTCTAAGTCAGAGAAGGACTGAGGGAACTCAATACTAGTGGTGGTTGAGATAAATTGATCTAGGATATCATCTTCAGTCTGATGTTCCATCCCCCTAGTTTGGCTGATGGATAGTAAGGGTTGTCCCACATCCTCATCCCCATAAGGATTCTCTAACCATAACATGTTTTCCAACACAGGCTATGCTGGGGGATAAATAATCAGGTTTTGTAGAGAAGTGCCATTTGATATAGTTAAAATACCTTCTCTGCATCCTATAAAGGCATTGGCAGTGGCTAACCAGGGCCTGCCTAGTATAACAGGATGTTCCCCCATTGGGTGTTTGGTTTGGAGTACCAGAAAATCCACTGGATACTCCCAAGAAGCTACTATGACAATAATATCATCTAAGGCCCCCACAGGTTTGACTGTGCTCCTATCAGCCAACTCCAAAATAGTAGGAGTAGGTCTGAGGAGATTATGTAACTGAAGTCTCTACAAGGTGGTCATAGACATGACATTAATGGCAGTCCCCAGGTCAACTAGAGTGTTTCCTCGGAATCTCATTAATGCAAATGGTCACCACTGGGTTCCCGGGATTTGCAAATTTTGGAGGTAAAGAATAGTCTGAAATATAGTTGGACAGCTGGCCTAAAACATGTATCGTGGGTGGTTCTTTCTGTTTTCGACTAGGTTTCTTTAAGAACAGTTCCCTTACCAGTTTTGAATAGATAGGGACATCTCTAATAGCCTGAAGTAATGGAATCTTGATACAAACATTTTTCAACTCATTTTCCAAATCAAACTGTGGACGAACCACAGGCTTCTCTATTAATAACCTCTCTGGGTAAGGGGGGTTGTTATTTACTTGTGGATGAGCAGATGATTGGAAATGAGTTCCCAGTGCTTGAGTGTTTTATGAGGCAATCTGCACTTCTTCTTCCTCTGGAATCTCTTTTTCAGCATTTTCTTCTCCAGTCTCTTCATGAATAATCACTGCTGGAGGGGTTTTATTTAATGTTTTCCCAGACCTTAATTGTATTTCCTGTAAAGGAGCTGAATGGATTACGTAAGTTGGAGCCATTTGAATTTCAGCATTATGAAGAGGCTGGGGACGTCTGTTATTAGGGTTTGGGATAGGTTGGGTTGGCAACAATGTGGGTTGAGGTGGGTTTGGATTTTGATATTGTTGTGGAACTGGGGGTATAGGAGGAAGTGCAGGTGGTGTAAAGCCTGATAATAGTTGCTGCATATTTGGTGGCATTGGACAGTAACTAGGAGGGGTTGTTGATTGTGTTCCCCCATAGGGCTATCCTTATGGTCCCCCATATGACTGTCCTCGCCAGCCTTGCTGCCATGGTTGGGTCTGAGTAGGTTGAGAAGGCCAATTCTGCCACATTTGTGGGCTCCATGGCTGCTGAGATTGCTGCATGGGATAGTAATATGCAGGGTTTGGAAAAACAGGTTCTGGGGGCATGTTTTGGGGTCTAGGCTGCCAAGGCCTTCTCGATGCATATGATGGATCCATAGGTTCAGCATTAAGCTTGTAAAAATCTTGCAGTTCTTGTAAAGAAGGGCAATTGTCAGTAGGATGTTTATCAGATCAAAGAGCACAGATTGCAATGGTATTAAGAGGGCACTCTTTCAAAGGGTGTCTTTTTCTGCACTTGGGGCAGAATATGTGTAATGCTGCTATGTCCTCCTCCTCTTGCCGTTTCTTTGTTTTCAATGCATCAAATTGGGAACTTAAGGTGCCTAAAATGTCAGTTTTGAAATTTTCTAACAGGTTTCCCAATTCAACTCTTGTGACCCCACTAGTTCCTGCTGTTTTAGAAATGCGGGAAAGACCTTCCCTTGTGCTTTTTCCTGCCTTGGCTCTACTCCTAGGATATTTTCTGCACAGTTCAGTAATCTCCTCAAAGAATTTATGAGATACATCACCTGAGGCCATCAAGTTGAGGATTTCCACATATTCATCCAGAATCCCTTTCAAAAAAAGAGTTCTGACTGCATCCTCCTGTAAGGTATTATACTTAAACTTCTGTAATACAAAGCAGAAGCGTTCTAGGAAGTCCTCAAGACTCTCTTCTTCATGCTGTTGCATTTTAAAGATATCATTTTGGGAGTCTCTAGGTCCATAGTAGTCTCGGTATTTTCTGAGGAAAGCATTCTTCATCTGTTCCCAAGTTTGGATGGTGGATTCCCCCGGGCTCATAAACCATCTAAGTGCAGAATCCTTAAGGGTGGCTGGAAATAGTTTTAACTTTTGTGCATCCTGTAGATAATTATAACTCCTGCATAAGATGTCAAACTCAAATAGAAAAGTATCTGGATCTTCAGTACTTTTCCCATAGAAGGTAGGTAATGAAGATGCTGGGATATTTTTCATACTGACATCTCGTGTAAGATCCAGAATGGGGAAGCCAAAAGTTGTTTCAGTTCGTCCCTCATGTTCTCCCTCTCCTTCCATCTAGTGTCTAGTTTCCTAGTCACTCATGACAAGAGGGTTCCTAAACCAATTGACACCTAACCTATCTCTTCTTGGGGATGGAATGAAGTCCCAATGGTCTGGCCTAGGCCAAGATTGAAGATTGAAAGGTAAATCTGTGATAGATTATACTTGAGAAACCACTAGATTCTGGGTATGTCCAAGAAGGGAGTTCACTTTTTCTATGTTCTATGTTCACTGTGTCAACCAAGTTGGGATCTTCCTTTGGAGGTGAAGCTTGTTGGATCTGTGGGATATCTACTGAATGTAACTGTTCACTGAGTGTAACCTCAGTTCCTGCTGGTCTGGTCCCTAATTCCACTGAATTTTGAGTGTTGTTATTTTCAGTTTTGTTGCTGGTATTCCTATCCCTAGGGTTAGTGAAGGGGGGGGGTTTGTTGTTTCCAATAAGATCGGAATGAATTTTAATGAATCTTCCCTTACTATCTCTAGGTCTCATCAAAACAATTACTGAAACTAACAAGACTTTTTAATCAAATGAATCGAAATACCTATTCGACAAATGGTTTTGAAGGAACTTGTTATAACAGATGCACAGGTTCTTACCTCTCATCTTACTGTCCCTTCTCCTCCAATCTGCCAAAAGAAAAACAGTCAAGAAATCAAATAGAGAACAAACTGATCAAAAAATGTCTAAATATATCTACTGCTACTATTGCTATTAAAGCAATCACACATCTATGCTACAAACGCTGTGAAAAATGAGCAAGATACCAGTTTACCTTGGAGCAACTCCCAAGCAATGGCACCAAAATGTTGGTTAAAATTAATGTTATTTAATTTACCTTGATTTAATTATCGACCGGAGTACGTATACTTTGAGCTACTACACCGTATGTGTGGGAAAAATAGTTTCACTACTCAGGATTCTAGTCTACAAAATAAAGTGAATAAAGCTAATACTGTATGGAATGATCAATGCTAAGGATTACTAAATCTGTTCTAAAAGAAAATTAATTTGTTGATCCCTATCTTACTTGTAGCAACCTATAATAATCTTTCAAAACAATATAATCTTACAAAATAATACTAGGCTACAACTATCCTTATTAAAAAGAACTTGTTCCAATCTTGCCTACCAATGAATATGCTGAGTTAAGACTGCAATCTTGATGCTAAACTTAGACAAACATTCCTTACTCACAAACACTTCTAAGTGAAATCGATCTCTGCTTTCATCTTAAACCACTCACACACAGTTGACAGAAAGAAGTTTTTCCTACTGCTACATTCTATTCATATAATAAAATGTTGGAACTATTTCAAAGAATGTACACCAATAAGTACTGAAATACACTTACTCTAATCTCTGTGGACCGTGAGACTGGTATTCACTCCCAAGAAACAACGCTATAAACCATGATTCTATTCAACCTCCAAAAGCATGAATCTAACTCTTATTTAGTTGTACCTTCAAAAGACTGTTTAACAAACCCTAGATACTTTGTAAATCGGGATGTTTAAACCCTCTGCTATTACAAATTCTTTTTAAAATCCACACAATAAAAACACCCTACAGTCTTGTAAACTTTGATAACCGAAAGAATCTTAAACTAATATTGTAACCATTCACTAGTCACTACAATGCTGGTAACAAAACGAAATATGGCACCCAGTCTATTTTTAATCCTTTATTAAATCGATTCTACCCAAATCAAATTCATCATATAGTTGTAAATACCATAATCCTGAACAATAATCATAACCATCAAATAAACAATCCACGCTGAAGAATAAAGAGGGTTTTAAATACAGATTTATTCCTAAATCTATTCAACAGGCCAGATCAATTGCAAATGATATTAACTAATAATCTGCAGACATGCATTCTATTTCAACTCGCAGATGAGCAAATCCACTACCATTTAAGAAAACAGTATCAAAGGATATAAAACATTACTCTACTACTGCAAAATACATAATACTGAAGTGCAAAGGTTTGGTGTTGAAGGTGGGCCCTGCCCTCAATGCCTAACAATCTTAAATCACAGCTTTAATGAAAATGAGCACTGAATCTATTGATGAAATGAAGTTTACAGTCTTCTCCATGTATCCTTTTTACTTAGGGTTTCAAGAATCATTTTATAATGAAAATACAAAGTGAAATCGTCCTTGAAACAAGGATCGATATAGCTAACAACCCTACAGCTATCTCGGCATATCTGAGCCAAAGATGGGAGCTCAAATCCCCTGATATCCACATACTACTAAAGAGGGAAAACAACAGCTCCTCAAACGAAGGACATCCACAAAACAGCAGCTGAGCAATCTTCATAAGCAACTGAAGGTGAGGTGAATCCAAGAGAACACCTCCATTGTGGATCGAATCCCCCAAATCGCTGCATAATCTTTCTTTGAACACCGAGACAAGCATGGAGTCGGGTAGCAAAAGACCCCTGCATAGAAGAGAACAAAAACTTATTACTTGACCTATCATTAAATGAAACCTAAAGGCACAATCATATGCATAAAACAAGGCAAAGTAATAAATAACTAATTAAAAATCACTTACCAAAGCTTAGCAATGTTGACCTCCCAAAAAGACATAATCATGTACAAACAAAACTGATTATTATTCGATTCCATAGGACTTTAAGCTAGAAAATATTATACTGGATAGTCAAAATAAGAGACCAACACTTCGGCTGGTTTTTCCCACTCTTGGATATAGCTAGTCCATCGGCTAATCTCTCTCAGGATGGTCCTTCTCCGCGCAAAGATTGTCACTTTCAACGCTATTTTGTGTTTGCGAAAATCTGACTTGACACTTGTTGCCCCTGCTACAGCCGCCTGAGCAATCTCTTCCAGGAAGTGGGCATGGACAACTGTCTTCCCAATGAATTGGTGAAGGTCCTTCGAGGTTATCGCCTCTATCTTCTTCAGATAGTCTAATTTTGCATTCAAGTTACCCTGCAATTCTGCTAGATACTGCTCTCTCTCAGGAAACTCATAAATGGTCGAAGGTAAAGCCATGTGACACCTATCGTGGTTCTCCCGGATTTTGGAGTAGAAAGTGTGGCATTTTTTGATGGTTTTATGGATCTCAAGGCTTAAATTGGCACCACAATCCCTGTAAAAATCGAGGACTCCTATATCCATGTCTAATTCCTCATCAGTTTTAGCACGCAGGTTTGAGGGGAATCCAGATCTCCCTTTCCTCCATTCAAATTGTTCCTTTATTTCTACTACATGAAGTGCATACTTATTCTTCATCTTTAGTGCCTCAACCTCAATAGCTGTCATCCTGGTTATCATCTCCTTCATCCTGCAGACCTCTTCTGAAATCAATACTAGTGATTGATGATTCTTTTCTTGTACGTTGCAAGCTTGTTTGTAGAATGTAGCTAGATCCTGCTTCTTTTCATTTGCTTCCTTGAGCTGTTCTAACAGCCTTGCCTTTTCTTGCATCATCCTTTCACACTGAGGCTTGAAAAATTCAATTTGCTGGACACTGTTGGCTTCATGATTTTCCAATTCTATTACACAAGCCTTTAAGTCTCTTTGCTCGCCTTCTGAGATTTCTAGCTGCATTTCTAGTGTATTCTTTTCATTCTCAAGCTACTGGATTTTCAAAGTTGTTTCTTCCTTCTCTTCCTTGATCTCTTGGTATTTCAACTTTAATTCATTCCCTTTTAACACCTCTTTCTTCATGTTAGCCTTTATCTTGAAACATAGCTCTCTGTACTTTTTAACATCTTCAACTAGATGATCAACATTGTCTTTACTTGCTTGGGCCAAAGCCACAAAGCATGACATTGTGAACATGAGATCAATGTCAGTCCCTTGGACAAATGTGGTTTTTGATACTCTGATTTCGTATAGGTCCTCTCCAATCTGCATTTTCTTCTCTGATATTTCAACAATAACCTTCTTCCTTTTATGAAAATAAATGGAATCTAGGTTGGCCACTTGGTGCTACTTTCTGGGGTTGTATGGGGTAAGTGCTAACTCTTTAGTGGTGACAACCCCTTCATTAGCTATCCCTGATTGGTTTATTGTTTCCAGATCCAAGTCCATGCCCCTGGGATGGATATGCCTTGTTCCACGGCTTTCTCAGCTTCTTCTTTTGCTTTCCTCTCTACCAGCTCTGCTGCTTCTCTCTCTGCTTGTAACCTTTTAGCCTCTTCTTGTTTGGTTCTCTTAGCCTCTTCCTGCTGCAATTTGGAAGCTTGTTCTTGCAGGATTCTCTCTTCTTCCTCTCTCAGAGCTTTTGCTTCTTGCTGCTGCTGAACTCTAGCAGCTTCTACATCTTGCTGCTGCTTGACTTCTTGCTCCTTTTGGAGTCTCTCTTCTTCTTCCTTTTCCTTCCTCCTTGACTCTTCTGATTGAGGTGCTGCTGCCTCTTGTTCCTTCTGGATCAACCCAACAGGTTTAGGGCTGGAACTTTTTCTGCTTTTATGGCGATAACATTTTCCCAATTCATTTAAGTTCCTGGCACTCCGGAAAAATTCTTCTTCTTTGTCCCAAAGATGTGTGTACTCATAAGAAGTTTTGACATAAACACAATGCTTAGAAACCCTGCCACTAGGATCATGTCTCCTAAAGGGATTTGTGCCGAAATGAAAAACTTCTAAGCCCTGAGCAAATTTTTCCTTTGGGAGACTATATGCACCGATGGTGAAGGGCATTGGTGGATAGATACCTTTCTTCCTCTTCGTAAGGATCTTGCTGACCCCACCAGTGCTGAAGAGCTGCCTTAGAGCCTCTTTGTGTACTACAAAATCTGTGACATATCGAGGCAAAAAAAAGGGAGGTTGATATCCTCCACTCATTCGGATATAGGTGCACTTGGTGGAGAAGTAATAATCCCCAAACTCTTCTATGATGGGCATGGCCTTTTCGGATAGGCATTTCGGCTCCTTTATAAAAATGAGTTGATACAGGGGCATGATGAGTTTCTCACAAATCTGTTTGTAGTAATTCGCGTATTTGCTTGCCCATGTGGGATGGTAGGATACAAAGAGAGGGGACTCCTTTCTGCTCCACATGCAACCCAATTCCGGGAAGGGGTGTTTTCTTAACAAGCAATCCATCAAATAAAAAGACATGAAGAAATCAGCTTTCTTCTTGGTTAGTCCTCATTGGGCAGCGGTTAAGTGCGAGACTATACTGTCTGAAATTATGTTAGCCCAATTGAAGATTGTACCCGACATGGCCACATGGACCATCACTGGCACCCAACCAAGCTTGAAAGCATTTCCATTTGGCATGTCGAAAATCCGACTCAGCATTAGGGAAATGAGTCTATAAGGAGTCCTTAGCAGAGAACTTTCATATTCATTGGTGTTTCTTTGCCTAATTTTCCTTTCAATTATCATCATCTTTCTGGAAGACTCCCGAGGGTCTATAGTTTGCTTAGCTAACCATTCATCGTCTAGCCAAGTACTTTCTTGGGGCAACTTGTAAGTAACCATGATGTGTTCTGGTGCGAGAGATGCCAGATTCATCTAGGTGTTGTCATTAATGAACCTTTAATTAGTCTTAACATGAGGAATTATCCAGCCGATGACCTATGAGCATGGGAATAGCTCGAGACAAGTTGCTACCTTATGAAGGCCGGATTTCTTGATGTTCAAGTAGACCATGGTTTCTTCTAGGGATGCTTCAGGGTACTTCTGATCTCTGATAAACCTCTATAAGTCACCCCATTGAGATTTTGGGGCAGAGCTTCCTGGGGCTACTCCAGTGATAGCTTGTGTATTGCTAAACATGGTTTCGAGCGATGTATCTAACAAAATTTTTATGTCTGAATTTGATTCTGCAAGCTTAGCATTCTATCTGGCAGATCTCCTATGCATGTCAAACCTGCAACAATGAGGGTAACACAAATGAGGAGTTGATGAATTCTCGAGCAACCATTGCTAGCAAATCAATCACATCTTTTAGATTTATAGTGTTAAGCAGAAATTGAGCATGCAATAGTGTTGGCTTTAAATTTAAATTAATCTTTCAAATACAACAGTGACGAGGTAGAGCATTTAAACAAAACATCCATGTAATGACTAAAAATGAAATTTACACAAAACCGAACGCTGCTATCCAGTACTTGACAAAAACTTATGATAAAATCAATTGATCCTATTGGCACAAGTTCTCCGAAAATATAATCATGCACATGTATGCTACTGCTGGATAAGGAAACTTCCTAAATATTCAGTGGCCTTAACTTAGGGGCTTTATCATCGAGGGCATGACTTATTATCGAAGATAGCGACAGGTGTAGTATGGCATTCCCCAGCATTAAAAAGTCTTTCTACATGTGCTACAGAGTAGAATGTGTGCTACAAAGCTTAAAAGGACGTATCAGCGCTATCAGTGGCTTTAAATAAATTTGTGATAAGGATTTTCCTAGGCTCAACTTTTATTAAAACAAAAACCGGAATGGATCTTTTCATAACTCTGAGAAAAGAAGACCAAGGCCATATTGCATGTGCATGGAATGAGGCTTGCTTTGGGTTGTGATTCGACGGGAAAATACATTGAAACCTTTGTGCTCTATCAACTTTAATAGAGGTATTCCCACTCGGCAAAGGAGTTCTCAAAAACAATGGGCAATCCAAAAAGCTTCAAAGGAGAAAGACAAGTTTCAAATGGATTTTCCTCTCGGATAAAGACAAAGGGAAGGAATAAACACCTACCTGTCAGTATCAGAATGGATTTTGGTGGTCGACGCACATACCCAGGTGAGAGACAGTCTGAAAGCTCTCAATGGCGAATGGAAAATGCTTCATCTTCTCAGAAACAGTGGGATGAACAAACCCCGTTCTATGTATATATATAGCGTGAGCATTTAATAGAGGTTTTAATGGGCACGGGGCTCAATGCAAAAGGTAATAAATCCACATGAGCCACAATAAAAAACTTCACCAACTCAACTCTCGCGCTTACCCAAAATATGGGCTGCGCTGCGGCGACGATCAAAATGGTATCTCTTGCGCAACAAGCGGTGACTGTAAGGCTAACTCATGGGATCAAAAGTTGCACCCGAGGATTGAAGCAAGGTTCGATGATTTTAAGGTTAAGAACAGTGCAACAGGAGGCGATATTAGTTTTAGAACCTGCGATGAAGAGGGGGAGGCACACAAGAAAGGCGACAATTTTAAGGCCAAACTTTGTGCAATGGGCAGGCATTTTAGCTCTAAAATCTGCGATGATCGGTGCGAATCTAAGATTCAGAATATGCGCAACTATCGGCAAAGTTAAGACTAAATGATACGCCACTGTTGGCCAAAATAAGGTTAAAATTTGCACAACTATCGCAAATTTAGCTTTAAATAATGCGCAACTATCAGAAATTTTATCATTAAAAACTGCGACCAAAGCTGAAAAGATAAATTTTTCCTTAGCAGAAAAAATAAAAAAAATTTGGAAGAAGAGAAAGAAGAAAACTTGCAAAGTTGAAAAAACAAGCTTCAAAAGAAAACCAAAGGACTTCTTCAAAAATAGAAGGAGGGACCCCAATATTTACAAAATTTTGGGGGGGATGTTGCAGCAACAACACAGAGCTAGGGTTTTGCTCTGTGAAGGCCATTCCAATCTTGCTGAAGGGGGTCATTTCTCATCCGAAGGTTCCCTGGTATGCATGTCCATCATGAACAAATCCACAATGGTCACGTGCACGTGCGGGAGCCGACGGAACCCAAGTCTACTCGCCGGTTTGGGTTCCGTTCCCCAGAGCAATTTCTCAAAGTGTCCTTGAATAGCCCTGAGGTGCTCGAACAAAATGACTGCAGCATCAAAATCATGACTTTGATTGTGAATCCATCGATTCCGATGGATCTGGGACATTGGGTTTCAGCTAGGCCCCCCCCCCACACCGTTCCTTGAAGTCTCAGAAATGGTGCTATTGTGCCATCTCTGGAGCTAACGTTTTGCTCAGTGAAGGCCATGTCAATCTTTCTCAAGGGGGTCATTTATCATACGAAGGCTCCCAGGCGTGCATGTCCATATTGAACACATCCACAATGGACACATGCACATGGGGGAGTGGAAGGAACCCGAGTCTGCTCGCCCGTTTGGGTTCTGTGCCCCTAGAGCAATTCCTCAAAGTGTCCTTGAATGGCCCCGGGGTGCCCGACAAAAATGCCTGCAGCAGTAAAATCGTGACTCTGATCATGAATTTGTTGATTCTGATGGATCCAGGATGCTGGGTTCCAGCTAGCCCCCCCTACACCATGCCTCGAAGTCTTGGAAATGGTGCTATTGTGCCATCTCCGGAGCTAGGGTTTTGCTCAGTGAAGGCCATTCCCATCTTTCTCAAGGGGGTCATTTACGATTTGAATGCTCCCAAGCGTGCGTGGACATCGTGAACATGTCCACAATGGCCACGTGCATGTGCGGGAGTTGACAAAACCCCGTTCTTCTCGTTGGTTTGGGTTTTGTGCCCCCGGAGCAATTCCTCAAAGTGTCCCTGAATGGCCCTGGGGTGCCCGACCAAAATTCCCAAAGCAGGAAAAATGTTACTCTGATTGCAAATTTGTCGATTCCGGTGGATCTAGGATGTCAGGTTTCAGCTAGGGGACCCCCCACACCGTGCCTCAAAGTCTTGGAAATAGTGCTATTGTGCCATCTTCGAAGCAAGGGTTTTTCTTAGTGAAGGCCATGCCAATCTTGCTCAAGGGGGTCATTTCTCATACAAAGGCTCTCGGGCGTGCGTGGCCATCATGAACACGTCCACAATGGCCACCTTCATGTGCAGGAGCCGACGGAACCCGAGTCTGCTCATCGGTTTGGGTTATGTGCCCCTGGAGCAATTCCTCAAAGTGTTTGTGAATGGCCCTTGGGTGCTCGAAGAAAATGCCCGCAACAAAAAAATTGTGACTCCGATCGCAAATCCATCGATTCCGATTGATCCGGGGTGTCGGGTTCTAGCTAAAGGACCCCCAACACCGTGCCTCGAAGTCTCGTAAATGGTGCTATTGTGCCATCTCCAGAGCTAGGGTTTTGTGTAGTGAAGGCCATGTCAATCTTGCTCAAGGGGGTCATTTCTCCTCCGAAGGCTCCCGAGCGTGCATGGTGTTGGCTTGCATAACTGTCTTGAGTTTTTCTATAAAGACCCAGGTTCTTCACGGTTCAAGGAACCAAAAAACCCCTTTTCATTGGCCCTTTCGGCAACAATCTGCGGGCAGACTAAGGTCTCACCCGAGGTGAAGTTATGGTGGAGCTGCGGAATCAGGTTTCCAAAACTACGTGATGAGTGCTTAAACAGATCTGATGAACAGTGCATCGTGGGGCTCGCGCTGTGGACTAAGGATTGTGCGAAGATCACCTTCTTCGCAGTTATCACTTCCACAAGCTCAGACACTTGCACAACTCGTGCATCCAAGGATTGCGCGGTTCAAAAATTACTCAACAACATAACAATGCAACAGATAACTCCGCTTCCTCTTAAGACTTAACCAACTTCAACAAGCTATCCTTAGTGTTTTATCTATTCATCAACTGCACTATGTTATTTATCCTATGGCTTATATAATATGTTAGAACACAAAATACTGCGCACTTCCGATACTGCGCTTCGAGGGAGCCACACGGCATGAGATCTACCTACTTAAGTGTTTATCCAACTGAATTATGCATTCACTCAGAACTAGAAATACTTATACATCTAGCAATCATCCACATATGTGAAACTCAACATATTATTCCCATCTCATTCCTTATGGCGAATACATATAAAAGTAAAGCACATAAACTGATAAGCAAGATCTTAAGCATTCATTGTAAGCAAATAACAAATGCAAACATCTAAACAATCACACAACAGAGAATTTAACATGGTTCACCCCCAGGATGGGAGCTATGTCCACAGGAACTGTTGTTGTATTAGTCTTTGGGAAGGGTACAACTGTTCCAGTCTACGCACTCAGCTGTAGACTCTCTTCTCTCTCAATAGGTCTCTGCGCACACAGCTTGTAGAGCCTTTACAAAGGCTTCCAGTACTTAGATAATTTTACAATGAATATTACCCATAATCACAACGAGAAGAACAACCCTTTCCCTTACAAAATGGTTCCTTCTTATAGATCATTCCCGTAGGTCATGTCTTTACAATACACAGGAAAAAACCCTAAGGTTTCCCAAAATAGTCACGGTTTTCCCCTAACCGGACTGTTAGGCATTGATAGATAATCTTCTATTGTGGCCATCCTCTGCGTGTGGTCACATCGCTTTCATCCTGCCTTGTCGACTGCATGCCGACTATCGCTTTCACCCGGTCATTCCTTCTCTAACGACCTTATGCGACTGGTTCACGTCACGCTTCCTCTGCATGTGTGATCGATCACTTTCCTTCCTCCTTAATCCTTACCCCCCTACTTGGTAATCATGGAGTATCTTTACCAAAAATAGGTCACTTTCACCCAGCCGACCTTACCTTCATTCTTTCTCAAAACAAGTGCCCTGCTGGGACTTCGCGGAACCAGTACTCAGCTGCGCGTTTCCCATCTTGCTGATATTGCGCTGCGCTCACCTCACAACTCGCCAAAACTGAATTGCACCAAAAATTCTTCAACTGAATTGCACTTATCTTCGCAGTTCCAAAACTTGACTTGCACAAAAATTCCCTACTTGGGTCAGGCCCAACAGGCCCCTAACACTTACATGTAGCTCGTCCCCAAGCCACTTTCAACTTGCTCTTCTTCTTATGGAGCTAACTTCGCAGCAAATGCTTGGTATGTTGCAGACAACTTTTCAACCTCTTCCTTGGTGTCTTGCTCAATTTTCTTGACAGTCTCCAACACATCAGATGTTATTTCATCGTCGGCTTGTTCTTGCATGGAATATTGTCCTTCGCGGAGCTCCCTCAACTTTTCTTCAATTTTCTGTGTGATTTCATGGGCTTCCTCTTGCAGGGGATGCGACTTATCTTTGACTTCAGTCTCCCTGTCTTGCAGTACTTGCAGTTCTTTCTACAATTCCCTAACTTCTGGATATCTGCCTATTCGGTCCCTTGGCGACATGGCCTTGACCTCTGCATCCAGCAATTCTAATGCTGCCTCCCTATCCTCCAAAGTACTTTGTATTTCCAACAACTCTGGATCCTCTTCCATGGCAATAATTGTTTTTTTTTCCTCATCTAACAAAGTTTGGCACTTAGCCACTTCACTGGCTATACTTTCTGCTGCATCTTTCACTTGTTTTGCTCGAAGCTGTTGCTGATCAGGTGGTGTCTTCGGCTGATTTTTCACTTCCAAGGAAACAATATTTTCTTCATAACTAATATCCATATCTTTCATTTCATCCTTAATATCAATGACCACCTCGCCGATATTAAGGACAGTGTCCACAGGCTCTGGCTGCTCGTCACATTCCGATATCTCCTCGGCTACCGAAGAGACCGTATTCTCTAATCTCATTTGGTGGTCATGCTCATCTTGAATTTGCATGGAACTCTTCAAGCTTGATTCCTGCAACTACTTATAGTTTCCAACTAACTCATAGTGTTGGTTCCAAGCAACTACATCTCTCTCATGGATCTCCTCCACAATCTGCTGGTGTAGATTATGTAGACCCTCCATTGGTAGCATTGAGATGTCAATGTCCACATGTTGTATGTTGTCCGAAGCTAGCGGTTCGCACAGTAACCTTACGCTTATTTGGTCGAGTTGGACTATGCGCGGGTTCGATGGAAAGGTCAGGGCTAGAGGCACTATCTTCAGCTGCGAAGTGCCCCCTGAATTTCCCTCCGATTTTGAGTCTTGCGGCAAGGGTAAGTTGCGTTGTACCTACTTGAACTTTTTTGTTATACCTTGCAGCATGGTGAGGTTCTTTTTCAAAGTCTCTTAAATCGCCTTGTCCTTTTTCACTTTGGAGGCCATCAGGTCTTCCATCTGCGCTGTTACCGTGGATGCGATCATCTCGTAATCATCATCATGGATCTTTTCCTCTGATTGGCCCTTAACATCTTTCTTGGTTCTGAACTTTATATCTTCTCTACTTCATTGGATCTACGCAGCTACATTTTTGAGCTTCAAGCTGCTCGGTTCTTCTTTTCTTTTTCTTTTTTATTTTTTTTAACTTTGCGGCTTCATTCTACAGAGGTTCTGCAAAGTAGGGCTATCCCGATAGGGTTTTAACCTACTTCCATTGACTAATCCAGGTAGATCATTTCCAGCTAACTTGGCTAACTGAACTGCGCCACCGTTAGTAACATGTACAACAGTATATGGACCAAGCCAATCCATCTTAGACTTTACAGGAAATTTCATAAATTTGCTATCATATAGGAGAACAAGATCACCTACCTGAAAGGACTTGTTCTTGATAGGGCGATCATGCCATGCTTTTTCTCTATATTTCTGCACTTGTTGGTGAAAGCCTACGATGAAGCGATCTTCATCCAACCCAACAGAGTGTAGAAGCCTTTCTTCTAGTGCCTCTTGATCTTCCATGCCTGTAAATGCAACTATTCTCAAGCTGGGAACAATGTACTCCATAGGCATCACTGCTTCTTGTCCATAGGCCAACCTAAAAGGTGTGTGTGGCCAGTCAATTTCTTACAAGTAGTTTTGTACGCCCATAACATAGTTGGAATGTGCAAATCCCAGTCATCTCTATTCACATTGCATACCTTAGTTTGTGCATTCTCTAGTACCTTATTGAAAGCTTCCACAATTCCATTTTCTTGCGGATGATATGGCGTACTTCGTTGGTGGTAAATGTGGAACTCTTCTGTCAGTGTCTCAATAGTCTTGTTCAGAAAATGAGTGCCTTGATCACTCATCAAAAGTTTCGGTCATCCAAATATGGTAAGGATGTTCTAAAAAATGAATTGAGTGGCAATGACTACGCTACAGTCCTTCACTGGCTTTGCTTCTGCCCATCTGGTGAGATAATTAGTAGTAGTGATGATGTATCTCGCACCAGTCCTTTTCCCCGGTGGGTTTATAGGTCCCACAAAATCAATGACCCATTTCTCAAATGCCTGAAGTGTCAACTGCGGATTCAAAGGCATTTTATCTCTTTGCGTCGGCTTTCTCATCCTTTGAAAAACATCGCAGCTCTGGCAATGTTCCTTTGCATCTTTGTGAATAGTAGGCCACCATAGCCCTGCTCGCAAAACCTTCTGCGTAGTGGCTCTTCCTGCGTAGTGACCTCCTGATACACCTGAATGTGTGTCAGCAAAAATGAATGGTTTCTCGTTCTCTAATACACATCTGCACTAGCACTTCATCATGTCCCAATTTGTATATCTGACCCGTGATTATGGCGAAGTCTGCTGCTCGTAGTACCAACTGCTTCTTTTGTTGTGTATTAAAATCTATCGGAGCTAACCCAGTAGTCAAGAATTCAACAATGTCTTTATAGTATTCATCTGCGACCTGGATAGAAAACAACTACGCGTTAGGCAGACTGTCTTCTAAATTGGTGGGTTCTTCGCCTGACTCGATCCTTGAGAGATGGTCAGGTCCTAAGTTCAATCTGCTTGGTTTAACTACAATTTCGAAGTCATACTTCTGAAAGAATAACAACCATTTGCAGATTCTTCCCCCTAACAATGGCTTATTGACCAGGTATTTCAACGCTGAATGGTTAGTAAACATAGAGAAGTGCGCTGTTAGGAACCCATGTCAACCCTTCTATTTACTTTGTTAGTATATTGTTGTTGGACGCATATGCTTTGTAAGTCACCCTATAGTATTTGTTGATTCATATTTTGTATTGTTGTTGTTGGACGCATATGATTTGTAAGTCGTCCCGTAGTAATTGTTGATCCATATTTTGTATTGGCCCATGGTTTGTATTGACACATGGTATTGACCCATGGTATTGACCCATGGTATTGGCGCCTAGACTTAGTATATAAGTTTGTGTTGAGACCAATGAAGGTACCATGAAGTTATTTGTATTGAGCTTGCTCAAAGGAGGTTGCCCCCTCGAAGTGGCCTGCGATCAATATAAAAGTGATTCTGAGTTCTGTTATTTATGTTATTTCGTGTGTTTTCATTAATTAATTATTGCAGATTCTCCACATCTGGTATCATAGCACTTTCTTAGGCTCGTTGGGTGGAATTTTTGCCAATTATTTTTTTTCGCATCTGTTGCAAGTTTGGATCCGGGAATAATCCCTATCTGCTTAACTATTGGAAGTACTTGGGCATAAGCCCTAAAACTCATTGTGAGGAGTACAGGAACCCAAAAGTAGCTGGCCCATTGAGAGGACCTGCTAGTGAAAAGGGCAATGACCCCTACCTGATTGACTAGTTCCCACCTGTGAGGTAAGCCAAGAGTTGTCGTTTGTGGAAAAGTGGTTATCAGTTTTACCTGAGTCGTGGAGTGAGGGGTACTGCCCCAATACGCAAGCCATCAGATAGCATTGGTGGCCGAGTGAAACCTTTGAACTGTTAGGAAGCCGAACATACCTGGGGTCCATATCTATTTTCAGCTGAACTATTTTTGATCACTTCCGCACCGTTCCAGATCCATTCCAAGCCGTTCTAGATCCAGCCGTTTCAGATCCATCCGTTTCATATCTCTTCTGAAAGTCGTTTAAAATCCAACCGTTTTAGATCTCTTCTGAAAGTTGTTTCCGTTTTTTCGCCATATCTCCCTTGTTTTAACTCCATTTCCCTTGAAACTTTCCGGACACCCCTGCAATCCCATTCTTCATATTTCATTCCTGAGGACCATATCCTAAATTCTACTTCCCAAAGCCAGAAATATCACATTTGTCTATTTTTAGGGTTTGCCATAACTTCTTCAATTTTCACCCACTCGCCTCCAAATTTTGCCACCATGTTCATTCCCTATTTTTGCTTATTTGTCCCTCTTTGACAAATTTTCTCATTGTTTCACCCCGCTTCTGAAATACCCATTTTTTGCTTCCCTGTCCATCAGAAAGTGTCCAGAACCTAGTCAAACACCAATTACCCATCCGAGTTTTTCCCAAATCCAAATTTCTCTTTTACTAAATAGGCTTTTGTTTGTGTTTTTCTATCCATTCCAAAAAAAAAACAAAAAAAAAACAAACAAACAAACTCCTGGTTATGGTTGTCACCCGCGTAGGAGCAAAAACCATGGACGAAGAATTTGCAGCTATCCAAACAAAACTCCAAGATTTGGCTGAAAAATTTCTCATCCTCCATCTTCAACATTCAGCCATGAACAATAACCGATAGCAAGAATTAGAATCTGCAGCCACTGGGTTCTCTTCTTCTAGCAATTTTCGTGGTCTGAAGCTTGAATTTCCTCATTTCAATGGCACTGATCCGACTGGATGGATCTATCGTGTAGAACAATATTTCAGTGTGCATAATACTTTTGATGTCCAAAAAGTTCCACTTGCATCCTTTCATTTGGAACATGAAGCTCTTCAATGGTACCGTTGGTACATCAAGGCTCATGACGAGCCAAAATGGACAGATTTTTGCCAACTCCTTTTGCAATGATTTGGTCCTAGTGCTTTTGATGACTTCACCGGATCACTCACTAAACTTTGTCAAATTGGCACTGTGAAAGAGTATCAAATAGAATTTGAGAAACTAGCCAATCACACAGAAGAATTGTCTGATGAATTCTATAGGAGTTGTTTTATCAGTGGTCTTAAGGATGAAATCCGGTCAGAGGTTAAAATGTTCTGTCCCAACACAATGATGGAAGTCCTAGGGTTGCATAAGTTGGCAGAAGACATGATTGCATCCCAAAAGCACTGCAAACCCACTTTTGTTCCCTTCCGAAATATGGGTTCTCAAAGACCTCCCATCCCTCCAGCTCCTCAACCAACTTCTATCAAGCATTTTCCTGAAACAGAGATGCCAGAATGCAAAGAAAAAGGGCTTTGTTATAATTGTGATGAAAAATTCACTCGGGGACATAGATGTGTTCAAAAAAATCTCTCTCTTGGATATGGATTCTCCACCTGCCTCTAAAATTGGTGAAGAAACTCCAGATACAATGGATGATCAGGTCGACATTCAGGAGTTTCCTATTGAACCCCCATCGCAGGATGAACAACCAGAGACATCTCTCCATGCTTTATATGGCGTAACCACCCCCCAAACAATGCGGGTCAGGGGTTACTTCAAGAAGCTTCCTCTTACAATACTCATTGATTCTAGTAGCACTCATAACTTCATTGACCCTCGGATCGCTAAACAGGATGATTGTTTTGTCCATCCTTGCTCCAACTTTGACGTCATGGTTGCCAATGGGGACACCTTACCTTGCAAGGGAAATTCTCACAATGTACGTATCTTTATGGAAAATTATAACCTGTGCTCTGACATGTTTTCCTTGTCCCTAGGCGGATGTGATGTGGTTTTGGGCGTTCAATGGTTACGCACACTTGGCCCCATCTTATGGGATTTTGCGGAACTTTGGATGCAGTTTTTAGTTAATGGGAAACAACACAAATTTAAGGGCTTACAACAAGGGTCTCTATGCATCATTATTTCACATCGCCTCGAAAAGATCCTTAAGAAGAATTCACATGGTTTCATCGGTCAACTTCATTCCGTTCAGATGCACCCATCAACGATCTCCCCTACTTCCTTGGATAGATATGCAGGTGTCTTTGCTGAACCAGTGGGCTTGTCGCCTTCAAGAGACCTTTCTAGTAAGAATTTAGCCGCATTAACATCTCAGCAGGACATGATGTCTATTTTGCATGCAGTACAGAAGTGTCAGCCATGCCCACTAGGAAATTATTTTTGCATCAATACTGATCTCCAGAGCCTGGAACATTTTTTGGAACAATGGGTCTCCTCACCAGCACACCGGAAATGGGTTATCCAACTCATGGGTTATGACTATGCGATCACTCACAAGAAGGGTAAGGATAATATGGTGGAAGATGCTCCTTCTCACCAAGTTGATGACCCAGTTTATCTTACAGCTATTTCTCTGCGTATTCCAAATTGGTTGCAATCTGTTCAATAGGGCTATCTCTTCTATGAACTCCATGCTTCTTCATCGGTAGGGCACTCTGGCTTCCTCAAAACCTATGACTGGGAACAATGTAACTTCTTTTGGAAGGGATTGAAAATGAAAATTCACCAGATGGTGGTTGAGTGTGGTACTTGCCAGGTCAACCATGGTGAAATGACACTCCTTTCGGGACTGCTCAAACCCTTGCCCATCCCTACACAGATGTGGACAGCTATTTCTATGGATTTCCTAGAAGCACTCTAGTGGTACAATACCACATCTCAAAGGACACCATATGAAGCAGTTTATGGACAGGCACCACAAGTTCTTCTTCCATACACCCTCAGCAGCTCTCGAGTTCAGGAAATTAACTTGGTTCTTTGAAACCGTGATCAAATTCTTCTCATTTTGCAGGACAATCTTCACATGGCAAGAATTCGACTGAAACAACAAGCCAATCAACACCGTTCTGAGCGCACTTTTCATGCAGCTGATATGGTTCTTCTTCGTCTACAGCCTTCCAAGCAATCCTCCCTAAAACTCAAAAGGCGTCAGTGGGCCGGAATACAACCCAAGGATGCTACAGGGGAGCCACTCCTTCAGATTCTGCATCAATTTCCACATCTAAAGCTTTGAGGACAAATCTTTTTCTAAGGGAGAGGGGATGTTAGGAACCCATGTCAACCCTTCTATTTACTTTGTTAGTATATTGTTGTTGGATGCATATGCTTTGTAAGTTGTCCCGTAATATTTGTTGATCCATAGTTTGTATTATTGTTGTTGGGCGCATATGCTTTGTAAGTCGTCCCGTAGTAATTGTTGATCCATATTTTGTATTGGCCCATGGTTTGTATTGACACATGGTATTGAACCATGGTATTGGTGCCTAGACTTAGTATATAAGTTTGTGTTGAGGCCAATGAAGGTACCATGAAGTTATTTGTATTGAGCTTTCTAAAAGGAGGTTGCCCCCTCGAAGTGTCCTGCAATCAATATAAAAGTGATTCTGAGTTCTGTTATTTCTTTTATTTCGTGTGTTTTCATTAATTAATTATTGCAGATTCTCCACATGCGCACCGAGCAAATAGTGCATGAATTTCTGTAGTGCGTACACTATAGCTAGACCCTCTCTCTCAGTGGTCGTATAATTATTTTCTGTAGATGAGAGATTCCTTCTTGAAAATGCAATGGGATGGTCAATACCTCCTTCTCCTGGTTGTGCTATCACAACACCCAATGCTATACATGAAATGGCTTCTCTCATTCTGGAAAAACTAGGATCAGCGCAGTTACAATTTTCTCTTTTAATGTGTTGAAGCCTTGCTCACATTCTGCGTTCCAGATGAACTACGCATATTTCTTCAGCAGTTTATCCATTGGCGTGGTTATCTGCGCATAACCTTTGATGAATTTCCTATAGTATCCCGTATGCCCCAATGTGGTGCGCAGCTGCTTTACTGAATTCGGTGCTAGTAGGTTCACTATAACTGCGATCTTCGCAAGATCGACCATCAAGCCTTGCCTACACATAATGTGTCCTAAAAGAATACCATAAGGCACACAAAAAACACACTTCTTCAAATTCAATGAAATTGATGTTTCCTGCACTTAGTTAACATCATTTTGAGGTTCTCATAGTGGTTCTTCAACATACCAAAGACAGTCCAATAATCAAACTATGCTTCTAAAAATTTATGCATAAAATCTTTAAATGCTGCAACAACAACTCTAGAAAAGATGGTGTTTTTCCTAAAGTCTGCTACCTAGACTACAGGAGCAACAGTGTTCAGGCACCTCAACATGAGTTGGTTTTTTGTGGGTTTTTTCTGGATAATAATGTAGATAGGATTGTTTTTATGGGATTTTTTGGATAACAATGTAAAATCTGATAAGTTATAAGCAAGATACAAGGTTACAACAAACTGATAACATCAGACATCAAAGTGTATGGCAAGAATTTGCAGAATGGACGAAGTTAAGACATGAAGCTCAGGAGAAAGGTTTTAAAACACACATACACAAAGTATAAACAAATAGTTCATAATTTGTATAATATGTAAAGGTACAGACATCTGAAATAACATTTCATATATCAAATAAGCATTAACATTCACTTGTAGACATAACATCTATATAGAAAACATCTACATAAACATCCATGCAAACAGGTTTCAAACAGAACCAAAGAATATTACACAATATAAGTTCAAAACCTAGCTCCATATAGATATCGATTCATCATTCAAAACAAAGAAGTTCTTACACAGATAATGGTTGCAAAGCTGTACAAGCTTCCAACATATCGACTCCCATGTGTGTCTCCAGTTTTTCAAAAAAATTACATAATATATAACAAAACCAAAAAGTAGGAACCCTGAAGTTTGTTACTACGATCCACTTTTTAAGATAGAAACTTCTAAATATAGCAAAAATAGAATCATGTAAAATATCTAGTCATTTAAACTGTATTTGACACATGTCAATGGTAAAGAACCTTTTCAAAGGCTTCTCGCTGCTTCTACCAAGGTGGCAAGTCCATCTAGAGCTTATGATTTCCTTCGTAACCTGTTTAATTCTTGTTGCATGAGTTTCATCTTCAGCCTGAGTTCTTCTTGATTTTTCTCCAGCTATTCATTTTGCTCCTACACAATCTTCCTCCTTTTGACTGCTTTATCTGCTACTTGAACTGCCTCTGCATAATTTTGATTCAGCTCCTGTAAATCTTTCTTCAGCATTACATTGGCTTTCATTAAACCATCGTTTATCATGCTAATGTGCTCATTTTACTGATTGACATGATTTATCTTTCCCTTATTTTCCATTTCTACTAACTTTTCCAGGTTGTCCTCAGGTTTTTCAAAAGTCATTTCTTCATCATTTAACGCTGGAACATAATCTGACATTCTTTGGGATGGTTCTCCAACTTCTAAAACTGAGAGGACAGGATTTTAATTTTCCATACTACTTTCATTTCCAAATGTTTGGGTATGACCTCTAGGCATGATTTCTGGAACTTTCTTGAGACTTTCTTCAATATTATCCAAAACTTGTCGCATAGTAAACTCCTGTATTTTAGCTTTTTCATCTTCCTCATCTTCAGTAGAGGACTCCTGCAAATCAATAACCTGATCTTTCTTGAATTTTGGATCTAGGATAGCTTTCATGTTCATTCGAATCTTATTAACAACTCAAGTTTTAGGTCGAATACAAACTCCATCAGGTTCAAAAACTTTTTCTGTGTGTTCTGGTGATTTCTGGAAGGAACAAACTCCATAAAGTTCTTCAATTGGGTTCTTCTCTGTATGCTCTGATAACTTCTGAGAGGAACAAACCCTATTGAACTCTTCATTCTCTGTGGCATCTATCGGACTAATGATAGGATGATCATTTTCAGGGACTTCTGTTTCATTAATTTCCTCTTGTCTTTCATCACTTTCAGGTTGAGAAACCCTTTCTTTACTGTCCAAACATTCTTTAGGTTTTTCCTTAGTCAGTTTAGAGTTTTTCTTTCCTTTAGATTCTATCACTTCTCCTCTAAAACCCGACCAAAACAAAAAATAAGACTAGGTCTTTTCCCTTTTTCTCAACTCTTGCTCAATCAGTAATTTAACGAGACCATGATGATAAATGTTGTGGCTATCAGACTTTGGATGCTGACGAACCCTAGCAGACATTCTTTCCAGACTTTTAAACAAGAAAAATGGGAGATTAAGTTTTTTAATACTTGAAATGTGTTGCAATAGCCTCATGTGATACCTATATACAGTCGCAAATATCCCCTCACAGGTGATATATCTCTGGATGATGTAGAGGATATCTTGCCACTGTGTTTCTAAGAAACGCCTAGGGATCCCCTGACTCCAGTCTGGACCATGATGCGCCGGCAGGAGGAATTGGCTAAAATCCTCATGAATAGTGTGGCACTTATACCATCTTTCTCCCATAGGTTTTACACCAATGGCTTGGGAAACAAACATTTCTGTTACAGAGAACTTTAGCATGCCAATTTTAACCATCGACCCATTGAAATTTCGGCAAAAACCCCTAGTAACTTGCTCGTGATGTTCACCCATTCTTTCAAACATATTAAACCACCCTATCTCCTTTAGTTTTTCTGCAGCTGTGGGAAGTTGCTCCATCCATTCTATATTCTGGGGTTCAGTTCTGAGCAAATGCCCACTGGGCCGAGACTTCTTCTTCTCTTCCATGACTGTAAATGAGATTGAGGATGCAATACTAGAACACTGAGGAGAGTATTGTTGTAACCCTAGCACCATAATGTTTCGACTTTCTGAGCAAAAACCCATTTATTAATTTCCAACAATCACGGGAAAGGAATGAGGCTCTTGTTGCAGTACTATCCAGGACTCACTCCTCTAGATCATAATTCATTCGCATGGTTGGAGTTTCTTATCGAATGCAGATGGTAGCATAAAATTATGTTAAATCGTGGCTCCAAACACATGTTGCATTCAGGGAATTGATAGAACCAGATGTCCTCCCTCGAAACAAGCATCAACTCCAAATCCATTTGATGAAATGATGGCACCTGCAAAAACATAATTTTTGGGCAAGTTGGCAGTGTACCACTATTTTCGAAAACTTAACACCTGCTGTCAACTCATATGGGAAATATGTAAACTTGAACCTTGTTTAATGAAAATCAATCAAAAACCCTATAGGAGCATAGGCTAAAACTTATTAATGTTGAATACTTTAGAAAACTGAGAAATGTAATTAAAACTTAACCCAACAACTTTAGGATAAAAGGACAAAGAATAAAAATTAAGGCTTTATCAAAACTTAAAGGAATCAAAGAAAATCCTAACAAACAAGGTATCAGACCTAGGTCAAACACTAGCTCCAACTGGGGGATGGCATTTCCTTGTGATTTTCCAAGAACTTGTAGTTCCAGTGCCTTATTCTTTATCCATTGGGCCATGGAGTCTTATTCAAACAAACTGCAACTTATTGGGTATAATTTTTTTTTAGGAACTGTCCATTGACATGTCCTGCTAACTCATCACCTTCCAAATTCTAAAGGACAAATGTATTATGTTCCAAGCTTCTGACAATTCTGAAAGGACCAAGCCATAAGTGATCAAACTTACCATGTTTTGATTTGTCCTCTTTCCTTGCATCCCATCTGAGTACTAAATCATCTGGAAATAAATTGTTTTCTTTGACCTTTTTATCAAAACTTTGTTTTACCTTGTCTTTATACAGATGGGCCCTTTCAACAAGTAGTTCTCTTTCTTGTTGGATCTCAATCATTTGAAATATTCTACACTGTATTTGATTTGGCTCTTCAAGATCATTTTGCATGAATTTCATAACAGGGAGACCCAATTGTATAGGAAAGATTGCTTCAGTTCCGTAAACAAGCTGAAAAGGGGAAGTACCAATAGCCTTTTTTGTAGTAATACGATCAGCCCACAATGCATATTTTAATTTACTGTCCCAGGACTTTTTATTTTCTGAAAGTAACTTTTTTATGCTATTGACAATGTTCTTGTTTGTAGACTCTGCTAACCCATTACCCTATGGGTAATAAGGAGTAGAATGTTTTAACAAAATTCCATACTTTTCACAGAACTGAATCATTTTCTTTGACTTGAAGGCAGGGGCATTGTCTGTAATTAATTTTCTGGGGCAACCGAATCGGCTTAAAATGTTTTCTTCTAGAAAATTAATAATAACTTGATCAGTAGCCTTTCTGCTAGGAATTGCTTCTACCCATTTCGTAAAGAAATCTGTTGCTGTTAAAATATACCTATGTTGCCCACTGGAATGTGGATTGATTTCTCCTATAAAATCCAACCCCCATTGACTAAAAGGAGCTTCAGTTTAAATAGGTTTGAGAGGTAAGGAAATCAATTTCTTCTTACTTGCAAATTTCTGGCATTCTTCACAAGCTCTTACATAGGAAAACACATCTGAGAAAATTTTGGGCCAATAATAACCTGCTCGCAGAATTTTAAAGGCTGTGGCTTTCCAGTAACGGTGTCCACCACACACTCCCTTATGCATTTCATTTGTAACAATTTCTGCTTCTTCCTTGTCAATACATCTAAGCAGAATACCTGCAGGATCTTTCCAGAATAGATTGCTTTCAAAAATACAGTAACTCATGGCTTTTAACTTCAGAGATCTAAATTTTCCTTTGTCCAAATATGGTGGGGATTGTAGAAACAAAACAAAATATATAATATCACCATACCAAACTGAATCCATATACTTCTGAAAAATTTGCTCTTTTTCCATTTGATGATGTGCACTTTCTTCTTTAGACATTTCATAAAAAACAGTATTCAGTCCTAATGCTTGACAGTTAGAATCTGTAAGCAATTTGGACAAACCTTGGCCCTTAACAAGTTTAGTTGGCTTAATCTCAATATCGTACTCCATTATTTTGGCAATCCAACGACCCCTCTTTCCTTCAGAATCAGGTTGGGTTAAAATTTCTTTTACTGCTGCATTTGGAACATAAGCTGTGATTTTTGAATGCAGTAAGTAAATCCTAAATTTTTTTAAAGCTTTAACCAGCGCATAAGCCTGTTTCTCCAAAATGATGTACTTCAATTCTGAATCCCTTAAAACTTTACTAAAAAATGAAATAGGTTATTCAAGACCCTCAACATTCTTTTGTAATAATACAACCGCTATACTGTCTTCAGATGCAAAAGAAAAAGTGATAAAGTCTTTAGAAAAATCAGGGCTTGCCAAAACTGGTGCTTCTGTAAGTGCTTGTTTTATCCTTTCGAAAGATAGTTTTGCTTCTGGAGTCCATTTTACCTCTTGATCCTTTCTTAACATCTTTGTTATTTGCTTGACAATGTCTGCAAAGTTAGGAATAAACCACCTAAGGAAATTGATTTTTCCAATAAATGATTGTATTTCTTTTTTATTCCTGGGAAATGTGATTTTTAAAATTGCTTTCACATGTTCTAGATCAATTTTAATACCATCTGCAGAGACAATATGACCAAGGAGCTTTCCTTCCTGCATGGAAAAATTGGACTTTTTTGGATTTAGAGACAACCCAAACTTCCTGCATTTTTCAAAGTTTTGTTCCAGGTGGTTAAGATGACTCTCGTATGAATATGAGAAGACTGTTATGTCATCAAGATAAATAACCACAAACTTCTCTCTTTCCCCTACAAATTCTATATCCATAGCCGTCTGAAAAGTTGCTCCGGCATTCATTAAACCAAATGGAATTTTGTCATACATAAAGGTTCCCCAGGGAGTGGTAAAAGCAGTTTTCTCCCTATCTTCAGGATGAACAGCAATTTGGTTGTACCCTGAGAACCCATCTATCATTGATATTCTCTGAGCTCCAACTACTTTCTGTAAAATCTGGTCTACTTTGGCACAGGATAATTGTCTTTTAAAGAAGATCTGTTTAGATTATGAAAATCTACACATAATCTAATTTCCCCATTTTTCTTTCGAACAGGGACCAAATTTGCAACCCATGTTGAATACCTGAGAGGTACTATGATTTTTACATCATGTAATTTCTTCACCTCCTTTTCAATAACTGGCAATAAGGTAGGATTGATTCTTCTGAGTTTCTGCTGGAAAGGTTTAGTATTTGGCTTTAGAGGGATTTTATGTTGAATGATGCTAGTATCATATGTTTTGAGATCACCATATGACCAAGCAAATATATCCATGAATCTTCTAAGCAAACTGATATACTTTTTTCTGTACTCCTTTGTCAGCAGTTTTGACAGTTTAATGTACCTAGGCTGATCTTCAGTTCCAATGTTATAATCAACAGTATTTTCTTCAGAAGATTTTACAGTAGGTTTTGCCAATGTATCGTCTTTAAGAAACAATCTTTCAAGTGGAACTAAACCTTTTGGGATGAAATTCCCTTTCAGTTCAATTATTTTATGATCAGCAATTGACTATTCAGAAAAAGAAGGAAATTCATCTGTATTATCATCATGTTCTTCATCAATCTGGGAATTTGAGAACTCACCTGTCAATTCCAGGAATCTCTTGATTTCCAAATCATCCTGAAAAACCCTCTAGTGCTTTATGTAATCAGGAATTGAAGGCCTATGCCTGACTTCAATCGAATACCTGAGCTGAGTGTTTTGTGGGACTTTAAAAAATGTTGTTGCTAAAGCCAAAGAGTCTGCAGTTTGATTATGATCTCTAGGAACAAAAGAGATATTAAATGCTGAGAAGAAATTATCCATTAAGTCCCAAACTTCATTTCTATAAACTTTTAAAAGTGGCTGCTTTACCTGATATGCATTTCTGACCTGCTTAACAACCAATTCGGAGTCGCAAAAAACAACCAACTGTTGGATTCCTAAATCCTTTGCAGCTCTTAATCCCAACACTAATGCTTCATATTCTGCTGTATTATTAATTGTTTGGAATTCTAATTTATACATCAGACAAATATTTTCTCCTTCAGGAGAGATTAGAACAATTCCTGCTCCTGCTCCTTCTTTAGATGAAGAACCATCAAAGTACATTTTCCACAATTCAACTTTTCTTGTAATATGAACTGATTCTTCTTTTTCAACCTTCAAAACACCAGATGTTTCTTCACTCAAATGCAAAATACACGACCCCAAGTCTTCCTCTTCAGCATATACTGGATGATTTTCTAGGTTATTGTTGTTACATACTAAGTAGGCTAACTGTACCTCTTTGTAAAGTCTCCTTTGTTCTCCTCCAAAAGTTGGAATAGTGGCATAAGATAAATCCATTTGTAAAGTGCCCCCCACTCTTTTTTCCCATGATCTAGAAAGCAACATACCAAACTTGGGTGTAATATCGGCAACAACCACATCCATCATGATGCTTTTCATAGGTAATTGTGTCAAATTAACAACCAGGTCTTTTATCACCCCTAAACACTTAACTGCTCTTGAGTCAGAGGAAAATAAATCATGATAAGGTCTGGTGACACTTAGACCAAGGGATTCCATCACATATTTAGGCATTAAGTTATGATAAGCTCCTGAATCCAATAAACAGTTATGAAGTAATTGATCATGAACTGTTAAAGTGACATAGAAAGGAGGAAAAGAATCTGTTTTCTTTTCAACTTTATCCGGTAGGGCAGAACCAATTAAAATAGTAGGATGCTCATCATGTAAATTAATGACATCAGAAGGAAATTCATTAACCTGGGTTTTCAGCATCCTACAAGCAGGGTCTCTAAATGATGGAATATTCATGAGTTCTGTCAAGGGAATAGGAATCTTAACTTTACTTAGCTCATTTTCAAAGTTAAAACCCTGATTACTCCTATTAACTTCTTCCACTTCTGTAATCTTAGCTTTATTAAATCTATGATTATGTTTTTTCTCTGATGATGGATCTGGATATTTTTTATCAGGAAAGGAGACTTTCTTTTTAGGAACTAGAGCCACTTGTTTAACTCCAGATCTTAGACTATATGACTTTTTCGGATCTGTTTGATAGATATCAGCTGGAGAAGTATAATACATAGTTTCAGAATTTTGATATTGGTCTTTGGTGAGGAAACTTTCATATGACTCTTCTTCAAGATGGTTAACACTCTTATCCACTTCTTCATATTCGAATTCCTCAATCTCTTCTTCTTCAACTAGATTATTCTGAAAAGGAGGCTGAACCCTTTGATCTTCATTATTATTTCTTTCTCTTTGAATATCATTGTTCCTCCTTTCTCTGGGAACAAATCTTGGTACAAAAGGTCGTCTGTTCTGATTAGGATTTCCTTCTGGCAAAGGTCTGCTTAGATTTTTGTTTTCCATTTCTAATTTGTTGACTTTGGCAGACAAATTCTTTATTACCTTATTCATCTCCTCTACTTTGTCTGGTGCCTTACCTATTGAAGCTGATGGCATCTCTTTCTTTCCTTTATTATCTTGGTTAAAGTATTCTGATTGTTATTTAAGCTTCTTTGATGCCAACATATTGGATTCTACCTCTAATGCAACTTCCTGCATATTAAATAGAGTCACTGCCCTTCTTTCTCTCAAATGAAATGAAAACTTAGAATCAAATGAGTTTGCATAGGTAAGTTTAGCAAAGGTTTCTATAGGTTTAATTTCTGCCGGTGTTTTGCTGTACATTTTATTAAACCTTTTTGAGAATTCAACAACTGGTTCATCCTTCTTTCTTTTAAGAGCCCCAAATTCAGTAATGTAATACAAAAGATCATTTGTATTACCCCATCGCTTCATGAATGTTTCCTCTAATGCTTCTATGCCATCTATTGATCCCTCAGGCAATTCCCTGAACCACTTTCTAACTTCACCATCTAAGATCTGAACGAACATTCTCATCCATACATCCTGAGCTTCGATATTCAAATTATCAGCATAACTAAAGAAAGCATTCCAATGCTCTTCTGTTGTTACCTCCCCTTGACCATTAAATTTAGGGAGATATTTCTGATAGTCTCCCCCAAGTAAAGCATGAAGAGGTTGAGGCATAACCAGTGGGGCATACCTAGCATTTATTATTCGTTCCATGTAGTTGAGAGGTTGACCAGCCATTTTTGAGCTAGTGGGATTTGGCTTAATTGAACTTGAACTGGATTGATTTGATGCAGAAGGGGAAGTCTTAAACCTGGATTGAGGGATCGGAATTCTACTTATAAGAGTGATATAAGGTGAAGCTAAGAACTCAGCTTTCATTTCTTCTTCAGATAATAAAGGGTTTGTAAAAACTTGGAAGTTATCAATCTGAGAAGTGGGAAAAGACAAATCTAGTTCACTCTTTTCAGTGGGTGGATCTTCAGAGGGAAAAAAAATTGTGAAGGATCTGGGATTTCTAAGGATAAAGGATTCAAAAATTTTCCTGATGCAGTAGAACTTAATTTTTGTCTAGCATCTCTGAGTATTTTTTCGGGATTTGGAACTTCTGGAAGAAGAGGCGATGAAGGGTTAGCCCTTGTCCCAATTTTTTTTGGAGCCACAGCTGCTCCCTTTTATTAAAACCAGGTGAAATTTTGTAGTCTAACAACCATTCACTGATATTGTTCACCCAACAATTCAACTCTTAGTCAATTTCAAACAGAGGAAGAAACTATATGCTTCCTCCCCAGTATAGTCGCTACCTAGACTACAGGAGCAGCAGTGTTCAGGCACCTCAACATGAGTTGGTTTTTTGTGGGTTTTTTTTTTGGATAATAATGTAGATAGGATTGTTTTTATGGGTTTTTGTGGATAACAATGTAAAATCTGATAAGGTATAAGCAAGATACGAGGTTACAACAAACTGATAACATCAGACATCAAAGTGTATGGCAAGAATTTGCAGAATGGACGAAATTAAGACATGAAGCTCAGGAGAAAGGTTTTAAAACACACATACACAAAGTATAAACAAACAGTTCATAATTTGTATAATATGTAAAGGTACAGACATCTGAAATAACATTTCATTTATCAAATAAGCATTAACATTCACTTGCAGACATAACATCTATATAGAAAACATCTACATAAACATCCATGCAAACAGGGTTCAAACAAAACCAAAGAATATTACACAATATAAGTTCAAAACCTAGCTCCGTATAGATATCGATTCATCATTCAAAACAAAGAATTTCTTACACAGATAATGGTTGCAAAGCTTTACAAGCTTCCAGCATCTCGACTCCCATGTGTGTGTCCAGTTTTTCAAAAATATTACATAATATATAACAAAACCAAAAAGTAGGAACCCTGAAGTTTGTTACTACGATCCACTTTTTAAGGCAGAAACTTCTAAATATAGCAAAAATAGAATCATGTAAAATATCTAGTCATTTAAATTGTATTTGACACATGTCAATGGTAAAGAACCTTTTCAAAGGTTTCTCGCTGCTTCTGCCAAGGTGGCAAGTCCATCTAGAGCTTCTGATTTCCTTCGTAACCTGTTTAATTCTTGTTGCATGTGATGCACCTGCAACAATTAATTAACAAGAATATGTGAAATAGCAGAAATGATAGAACTCAGAATCACTTTTATATTGATCACAGGCCACTTCGAGGGGGCAACCTCCTTTGAGCAAGCTCAATACAATTAACTTCACGGTGCCTTCATAGGTCTCGACACACACTTATATACTAATTCTAGGCGCCAATACTATGGGTCAAAACCATGGGCCGTTACAAACTATGGATCAACAATACTACGTGCGACTTACAAAGCATATGCGCCAACAACAATAACACAAACTATTGATCAACAAATACTACGGGATGACTTACAAAGCATATGCGTCCAACAACAACATACTAACAAAGTAAAGACATGGGTTCTTAACATCCCCTCCCCCTTAAAAAAGCTTTGTCCTCAAAGCTTTAGATGTGGAAATTGTTGTTGAATCTGAAGGAGTGGTTCCCATGTAGCATCCTCTGGTTGCATGCCGTGCCACTGAATTAAGACCTCTATGATAGAGTGAGAGCGAAGCTGACGCGTGCGCCGATTGAGGATGGCCTCTGGCTCCAAAAGGATGGATCCTTCATTATCCAGTTTGGGTAAAATCGTTTGTCCACTGATGTTGGTGCCAAGAACTTTCTTCAGACAAGAGACATGAAAGACTGGATGAATGCGGGAAGAAGGAGGAAGTTCCAATTTATAAGCAACGGACCCAATCTTTTGAAGAATCCGATATGGCCCATAGAACTTTGGAGCGAGCTTATGATGCCCTTTGAGTTTCAAGGATGATTGTTTGTACGGCTGAAGAGGAATAAAAACCATATCGCCGACTTGAAAAGTGCGCTCAGAACGGTGATGAACAGCTTGTTGCTTCATGCGATTTCTTGCCATGTGAATATTGTCCCGCAAAATGCGAAGAATCTGATCGCGGTTTCGAAGGATCGTGTCAACTTCCTGAACTGGTGAACTGGTGGGGGTGTATGGAAGAAGAGATGGAGGTGCCTGACCATAGACTGCTTCATATGGGGTCATTTTAGAGGCAGTGTGGTAAGAGGTATTGTACCACCATTCAGCGAGAGGGAGCCATTTTTCCCATTGATGTTGTTGTTCCGAGGTGAAGCAACGAAGATAATTTTCCAAGCATTTATTGACAATTTCAGTCTGACCATCTGTTTGTGGGTGATACCCTGAACTCATATTCAGTTTGGTGCCAGTGTGGTGAAATAGTTCTGTCCAAAAATGACTGGTGAAAGTCGCATCATGATCCGAGACAATGGAAGAAGGGATGCCATGAAGATGAAAGATCTGGTCCAGAAAAATTTGAGCAACGGAGGAGGCTGTATAGGGATGGATGAGAGCACAAAAATGACTATATTTGGAGAGGCGATCAACCACAACGAGAATCACTGTCTTTCCGCCAGATTTAGGGAGCCCTTCAATGAAATCCGTAGAAATATCTGTCCAAATCCGTGTAGGTATGGGAAAGGGTTCAAGCAATCCTGGAAGGAGTGTTGTTTCACCCTTATTGCACTGGCAGGTATCACATTCGGCCACCATCTGTTGAATTGTCCTTTTCATTCCCTGCCAAAAGAAGTTACGCCGTACTCGTTCCTATGTTTTGAGGAACCCAGAGTGCCCTGCCGATGGAGAAGCATGGAGTTCATAGAAGACAGCCTATTGAAGATCTGTGCTCTGGGGAAGCACTAGACGACCCTTGTATCGCAGAGAAGCACCATCCCAAGAGTAATGTGGTACAGCAGAAGGGTTGTTGGTCAAGCATTGGATGATTTGAGATAAGGAGGAGTCATTGACATAACCCTGTTGAACAGATTGCAACCAATTTGGAACAGGCATAGAAATAGCTGAAAGAGAACCTTGGGTATCAAATGTGCGAGAAAGAGCATCTGCCACAATATTGTCTTTACCCTTCTTGTAAGTGATCTCATAGTCATAACCCATGAGTTTGCTAACCCATTTCTGTTGTGTCGGGGAGGAGACATGCTGGTCCAAGAAATATTTTAGACTCTGGTGATCAGTCTTGATGCATAAATGATTACCTAATAGGTATGGGCGCCACTTCTGAACTGCATGCAAAATATCCATCATTTCCTTCTCATAGGTAGAGGCAGCTAAATTATTACCTGAAAGGGCTTTGTTGGTGAACGCAATGGGGTGTTCATCTTGAAGGAGAACAGCACCAAGTCCATTGCCGCAAGCATCACTCTCAATAGTGAAGGGCTTGGAAAAATTGGGCAAAGCTAGCACAGGTGTAGTACACATAGCTTGTTTTAGTTTTTCAAATGCACACTGAGCAGCAGGTGTCCATGTGAAGGCATATTTTTTCAATAGAGCAGTTAATGGAGCTGCAATCTTCCCATAATCCTTGATAAACTTGCGGTAGTAGCCATTCAACCCCAAAAAACCACGAAGGCTCTTGAGTGTCTGAGGATGCGGCCAATTGTTCATGGCATCGATTTTGGTAGGATCCACATGAACCCCTTGTGCTGAGATAATGTGCCCGAGATACTCAACTTCCTTCTGTCCAAAAACACATTTAGACTGCTTGGCATGGAGATGATGGTCAGATAAAAGTTGCATAACAAGATCCAAATGCTGGAGATGTTCATCCCATGTTTTACTGTAGATGAGGAAATCATCAAAGAATACCAGAATGAATTTCCGCAAGTAGGGTCGAAATATTTTATTCATTAAGGCCTGGAATGTGGAAGGAGCATTAGTGAGGCCAAAGGGCATGACCAAAAACTCATAATGGCCATCATGTGTGCGGAAAGCTGTTTTAGGGATACCATCCTCATGAACCCGAATTTGATGATACCCAGAACGAAGATCCAACTTGGAGAAAAAGTGAGCCCCATGAAGCTCATCAACAACAGGAATTGGAAACTTATCCTTGATGGTGAGGTGATTAAGTGCTTGGAAGTCAATGCAGAGGCGCCATGACCCATCTTTTTTGCGGACAAGAATAACTGGAGAAGAAAAGGAACTAGTGCTTGGGCGAATAATACCTTGCTTTAATAAGTCCCGAACGAGCATTTCAATCTCCATTTTTTGGTGAAATGGGTAGCGATAGGGACGGATGTTGGGAGGAACGCTACCAGGAAGGAGCTGAATACGATGGTCTTCTGGTCTGGAAGGTGGCAATCCCACTGGTTCAGCAAAGACACCTGTATATCGATCCAGAATTTGTTGTAGATCCAAAGGAGTGGTGGATACTGTTGATGGTTGCATCTAGATGGAATGGATCTGAGCGATGACACCATGTGAATTCTTCTTGAGGAGTTTTTCCATGCGATGTGAACTGATGATGCTGAGAGAACCTGGTTGTAATCCTGTCAATGTGTGTTTTTTTCCATTGAGGGAAAACTGCATCCAAAGTTCAGCAAAATCCTATAAGATAGGACCAAGTGTGCATAGCCATTGAGCGCCCAAAACCACATCACATCCGCCTAAGGACAAGGCAAACATGTCAGAGAGCAAGGTATAATCTCCCATAGAGATACGCACATTTCGACACTTCCCTTTGCAAGGTAAGGTGCCCCCATTGGCAACCATGACTTCAAAGTTGGAGCAAGGATGGATAAAACAATCAACTTGTTTGGCGATCCAAGGGTTAATGAAATTATGAGTGCTCCCAGAATCAATGAGTATTGTAAGAGGAAGCTTCTTGAAGTAACCCCTGACCCGCATTGTTTGGGGGGTGGTGATTCCAGCTAAAGCATGGAGAGATATCTCTGGCTGGTCATCCTGAGACGGAGGGTCAATAGGCGGTTCCTGAATGTCGACCGGAGCATCCAATGTTTCTGGATCTTTGTCACCAATTTCAGAGGCAAGCAGAGACTCCACATCCAAGAGATAGAGCTTTTGCTGAACACATCTATGTCCCCGAGTGAATTTCTCATCACAATTATAGCAAAGCCCCTTTTCTCTGCGTGCTTGCATCTCTGTTTCAGACAAACGCTTGATAGGAGTCGGTCGAGGAGCCTGCGGTATAGGTGGTCGCTGAGAACCTATATTTTGGAAGGGAACAAAAGTGGGCTTGGAGCGTTGTTGGGCTGCAATCTTGTCTTCTCCCAACTTAGCCAACCCTAGTGCTTCCATCATTGTGTTGGGACAAAACATTTTGACCTCAGAGCGGATGGCATCCTTTAGACCACTGATAAAACAACTCCGGTAAAAGTCATCAGACAATCCTTCGGTGTGGTTGGCTAGATTCTCAAATTTAGTTTGATACTCTCTCATAGTGCCAATTTGGCGAAGTTTAGTGAGGGCTCCTGTGAAGTCATCAAAAGCACTAGGACCAAATCGTTGCAAAAGGAGCTAGCAAAAGTCTATCCATTTGGGCTCTAGATGAGCCTTGATGTACCAACGGTACCATTGAAGAGCTTCCTGTTCCAAATGAAAGGATGCCAACGGAACTTTGTTGACATCAAAAGTATTATGCAGACTGAAATACTGTTCTGCACGATAGATCCATCCATTTGGATCGGTACCATTAAAGCGAGGAAAATCAAGCTTTGGACCACGGAAATTGATGGAAGAAGAGAACCCATTGTCTATTGAAGACTCGGACTGCCGTTTGTTGTTCATAGCTGAATGTTCAAGATGGAGACCAAGAAATTTTTCATCAAGATCCTAGAGTTTGGCTTGGATGGCTGCAAGTGTGTCCTCCATGTTTTTGCTCCTACACGGGTGACAACCATAACCAGGATTTTTTTTTGTTTTTTTTTTTCATTTTTTCATTTTTTCATTTTTTTGTTTTTTTTTTTTCGGTTGACTGGGTAGGAAAACAAAAACAGAAGCTACTTTAGTAAAGGAAAATCTGGACTTGGGAAAGAATCAGAAGGGTAATTGGGGTTTGACTAGGTTTTGGACATTGTTGGATAGACAGGGAAGCAAAAATGAGGATTTCTGAAGCGGGGTGCAAGAATGGGAAAATTTGGCAGAGGGGAATAAAGAAGCAGAATTCAGAAAGGAACTCTGTGGTAAAATTTGAAGGTGATTGGGTGAAATCTGAGGAAGTTATGGCAAACCCTAAAAATAGACAAATGTGGGATTTCGGGCTTTGGGAAGGGGAATTGGGGATAGGGTCCTCAGGACTGAAATATGCAGAATGGGATGACAGGGGTTCCCTGAAAATTTCAAGTGAAATAGAGTAAAAATAAGGGAGATATGGAGAAAAAACTGAATTTTTATTTTTTATTTTTTATTTTTATTTTATAATTTTATAATTTTTAATTTAATTTTATTTAATTTAATTTAATTTAATTTTTTTATTTTTTATTTTTTTATTTTTTTCAGAGTGGAGCGGCTACGGCTAGAAAGGGATCTGGAACAACGCCGAATGGATTGAAAACGGCTGAATCTAGAACGGCTTGCAAAATGGATCTGAAACGGCGCAGCAGTGATCGACAATAGTTCAGCTGAAAGTAGATATGGACCCCAGGTATGTGCGGCTTCCTAACAGTTCAGGGGTTTCACTCGGCCACCAATGTTGTCTGACAGCTTGCGTATTGGGGCAGTACCCCTCACTCCACGGCTCAGGTAAAACTGATAACCGCTTTGCCACAAACGACAGCTCTTGGTTTACCTCACAGGTGGGAACTAGTCAATCAGGTAGGGGTCGTTGCCCTTTTCGCTGGCAGGTCCTCTCAATGGGCCAGCTACTTCGGGGTTCCTGTGGTACTCCTCACAATGAGTTTTAGGGCTTATGCCCAAGTACTTCCCACAGTTAAGCAGATAGCGATTATTCCCAAATCCGAACCTGCAACAGATGCGAAAAAAAAATTTGGCAGAAATTTCACCTAGCGAGCCCAAGAAGGTGCTTTGATACCAGATGTGATGCACCTGCAACAATTAATTAACAGGAATATGCGAAATAACAGAAATGACAGAACTCAGAATCACTTTTATATTGATCACAGGCCACTTCGAGGGGGCAACCTCCTTTGAGCAAGCTCAATACAATTAACTTCACGGTTCCTTCATAGGTCTCGACACACACTTATATACTAATTCTAGGCGCCAATACTATGGGTCAAAACCATGGGCCGTTACAAACTATGGATCAACAATACTACGTGCGACTTACAAAGCATATGCGCCCACAACAATAACACAAACTATTGATCAACAAATACTACGGGACGACTTACAAAGCATATGCGTCCAACAACAACATACTAACAAAGTAAAGACATGGGTTCCTAACATTGCATGAGTTTCATCTTCAGCCTAAGTTCTTCTTGATTTTTCTCCAGCTGTTCATTTTGCTCCTGCACAATCTTCCTCCTTTTGACCACTTTATCTGCTACTTGAACAGCCTCTGCATAATTTTGATTCAGCTCCTATAAATCTTGCTTCAGCATTACATTGGCTTTCATTAAACCATTGTTTATCATGCTAATGTGCTCATTTTGCTAATTGACATGATTGATCTTTGCCTTATTTTCCATTTCTACTAACTTTTCCAAGTTGTCCCCAGGTTTTTCAAAAGTCATTTCTTCATCATTTAACGTTGGAACATAATCTGACATTGTTCGGGATGGTTCTCCAACTTCTAAAACCGAGAGGATAGGATTTGAATGTTCCATACTACTTTCATTTCCAAATGTTTGGGTATGACCTCTAGGCATGATTTCAGGAACTTTCTTGAGACTTTCTTCAATATTATCCAAAACTTGTCGCATAGTAGACTCCAATTTTTTAGCTTTTTCATCTTCCTCATCTTCAGTAGAGGACTCCTGCAAATCAATAACCTGATCTTTCTTGAATTTTGGATCTAGGATAGCTTTCATGTTCATTCGAAGCTTATTAATAGCTCGAGTTTTAGGTCGAATACAAACTCCATCAGGTTCTTCAACTCGGTTCTTCTCTGTATGCTCTGATAACTTTTGAGAGGAACAAACCCTATTGAACTCTTCATTCTCTGTGGCATCTATCGGACTAATGATAGGATGATCATTTTCAGGGACTTCTGTTTCATTAATTTCCTCTTGTCTTTCATCACTTTCGGGTTGAGAAACTCTTTCTTTACTGTCCAAACATTCTTTAGGTTTTTCCTTAGTCGGTTTAGAGTTTTTCTTTCCTTCAGATTCTATCACTTCTCCTCTAAAACCCGACCAAAACAAAAAATAAGACCAGGTCTTTTCCCTTTTTCTCAACTCTTGTTCAATCAGTAATTTAACGAGACCATGATGATAAATGTTGTTGCTATCAGACTTTGGATGCTGACGAACCCTAGCAGACATTCTTTCCAGACTTTTAAACAAGAAAAATGGGAGATTAAGTTTTTTAATACCTGAAACATGTTGCAGTAGCCTCATGTGATACCTATATACAGTCGCAAATCTCCCCTCATAGGTGATATATCTATGGATGATGTAGAGGATATCTTGCCACTGTGTCTGTAAGAAACCCCTAGGGATCCCCTGACTCCAGTCTGGATCTTGATGCGCCGGCAGAAGGAATTGGCTAAAATCCTCATGAATAGTGTGGCACTTATACCATCTTTCTCCCATAGGTTTTACACCAATGGCTTGGGAAACAGACATTTTTGTTACAGAGAACTTTAGCATGCCAATTTTAACCATCGACCCATTGAAATTTCGGCAAAAAGCCCTATTAACTTTCTCGTGATGTTCACCCATTCTTTCGAACATATTAAACCACCCTATCTCCTTTAGTTTTTCTGTAGTTGTGGGAAGTTCCTCCATCCATTCTATATTCTGGGGTTCAGTTCTGAGCAAATGCCCACTGGGCCGAGACTTATTCTTCTCTTCCATTTCTGTAAATGAGATTGAGGATGCAATACAAGAACACTGAGGAGAGTATTCTTGTAACCATAGCACCATAATGTTTCGACTTTCTGAGCAAAAACCCATTTATTAATTTCCAGCAATCATGGGAAAGGAATGAGGCTCTTGTTGCAGTACTATCCAGGACTCTCACTCCTCTAGATCATAATTCATTCGCATGGTTGGAGTTTCTTATTGAATGCAGATGGTAGCATAAAATTATGTTAAATCGTGGCTCCATTGTTGCATTCAGGGAATTGATACAACCAGATGTCCTCCCTCGAAACAAGCATCAACTCCAAATCCATTTGATGAAATGATGGCACCTGCAAAAACATAATTTTTGGGCAAGCTAGCAATGTACCACTATTTTCAAAAACTTAACACCTACTATCAACTCATATGGGAAATATGTAGACTTGAACCTTATTTAATGAAAATCAATCAAAAACCCTATAGGAGCATAGGCTAAAACTTATTAATGTTGAATACTTTAGAAAAATGAGAAATGTAATTAAAACTTAAGCCAACAACTTTAGGATAAAAGGACAAAGAATAAAAATTAAGGCTTTAGCAAAACTTAAAGGCATCAAAGAAAATCCTAACAAACAAGGTATCAGACCTAGGTCAAACAAATGGCAGGTTCGTTCTTCAGACCGAAGGGCATTACTATATACTGGAATGACCCCCATTCAATATCAAAAGTTCTCTTGTGTCTATCTTCTGGATCAATTCTTATCTGATGGTACCCAAAAAATCCATCAGTAAAAGAGTATGCCTCATTTCCTCCAAAATCATCTAAGACTTCATTTGTAAAAGGAGTGGGAAACGGGTCATGTAGCAAAGCATCATTCAGCTACCTTAGATCCATGCAGATCCTTATCTCACCCTTAGTTTTCTTGTCCTGGATAACTATTGGGATTATCCACTCTGATTCTTCAACCGACTCAATGACCCCTACATCGAGCATATTATCAAGTTCTTCCTTGACTCTTTATTTATATCGAGGGTTCAGTCTATAGGGCCTGTGCTTAACAGGCTTCGTGCTTGGCTTAATAGGTATTTTCATAACCCCTAAGTCGCCCAGAATACCTTTCATTTCTGTAAACTTTGTCGGAAATAAATCCTGATATTCATGTAGCAGGTCTACGATCTCCACGACTGTCTGATCATCCCAGTAGTTTCCAATAGATGCAAACTTCGGCTCTTCGCTTTTGCCAATGTTCACTTTTCTTGTTTTAAAAGGTCCACTCATGTTTGGAATTTCCAATGGAGGTCCCTCTACGTCGTGTGCACCTTCTGACTTAGGTATATTGACATTGTGTGGATCCTCCTCATAGCTTTCTTCTTCCTCTTCGCCATTTTTAGCAAGTTTATAGCATTCAAGGGCATTTTCTATCATTCTTTCCCATTCTGGTTGTAGGTTCACAGGCACTTTTATATCTTCAAACACTATCTCTTTAAGTTCCTCCAATGGCTTGTTTGTATTTGGGCATTCTGCTCTGAATATTCTTTCTTTGATGATATGCAAAGCTTCATTTATACTTGGGATTTCATCTTCAAAGCTGAAGCTTATCTGGAAGTTCGCAGTCAGGGTAGGCCAATTTGTAGATCCTCTGTGCAACTCCGTGTCTAGGTACCAGTTCTTTGGAATGTGTTCCTCCAATGTATGCACAAACAAATGCACCCATTCTGTCTGTGGTCTCTCCTCCCATGTTTGTGAACAAATTTCAATATGATCCTTTGGATCCGTTTGTCCATTATATTTGTCAAAGGGAAGTAAAACCTTCTCAGTGAACCTGATTTGCATCATGCGCTTGCACTAATCCCATGTAGTCAATGTCTACTTATGCGCAGCCCACCATCTGGTAGGTGTCTCGCGCAGTGCCATATCTAGTGCTGGTAAGTGATGTTCATCTGCAACTGATACAGTATATTCTTGGATAAATGAAGAAAAATTAGATGAGCCATCATAGGTGGGGATTGGAATTACCTCTTTTTTTGTTGATGTATATGTAACTTCGGAATGTATTTCATATGTGTATTTCATATATATTTATTGTACCCTTAATAGAGATGTGTTATTCCTCTATAAGGAAGTGTCGTCATGTGGATTGACAAGTGTCGCAAGTGTGTGTACTTGCCGATGGGTTATTAGACCACCATGTGTGGGGTCGGCCCTAAAATATATATATTATAATGTGATGTACCTAGATAGACAATTCGGCCCCATAAGGTCACTGCGCAAAAATGTTATTATAAATAGAGATCAGAGATCTCTATTTTACTCACTCGGAAAAGTATCTCACTCTCACTCAGAAAGTGGTGCACTAGTGACGAGGAGGATCATCTGCTACTAGGAGACTATCTCAGTGTTATTTGGTTGTACTTTGGTTGAGCCATTGCTCTCTCTATCTCTGAGGAAGTTGTGGGGTTTTTCACCTTAGGGTTTTCCCCACGGAAACTCTGTGTCTCTTGTCTCTCATGCTTTTGATTCTTGTGATGCTTGTCATGCTTATTGTGATTGTCATGCATTGATATACTGTATATGTTATTCTCTCAGTTAAGATCCTAAAGTATTGTGAATTAATGCTCAAAATTTAACATGGTATCAGAGCTAACCTGAGAAGAAGACATTTTGCAGTGACGAAAGTTTGAGTTCCTTGTTTATTGGGTTTCTCTCCACATCTTTTTGAAAATCAGTATAGTAGATTGACTCTACTCATCAAGGTGCATCTATCTGTCCAATCAGAATTCAATTTTGCGCATTTTAAGATTTGGCCCTAAAAATTAGGGTTTCCACAAAAATAGGAATTTCTGGAATCTGAAGGCACAGATGGAAGCTCCTTGCAAAAATCGAAGTTTAGAGATTTGGATCGAGATTTGTGGCTGGGTAGATCTCCAGGAAACTCAAACCCTAATTCAGGGCTCTCCCTAGTGAACCAGGGAGGACAAAAAGGCAATTCTAAAGGGCAAAAATTTGCTAATCTCAAATTCTGAATACAACAGGCTAATCAGCTCATCAAGGCACATCTTTCTATCTTGTCAGAAATTTGAAATTAACATTTTGAATTTTTAGGGTTTTTCCAACAAACCCTAATCCAGGACCAGATCCAGTTTTTAGCATTTCAAGTGGTAAGACCTAAATATTTTCTATTTCCATTTGAATTACTCTTTAAGATGTCTCTCCACACCAAGCTTGAGGATAAGCTTGAAGGGAATGATAACTTCCGAGCCTAGAAGTATAGGATTGGGTTAATCCTGGAAGAGAATGAGTTGGACTCATATGTGAAAGAAGACATCCCTATCCCAGAGGATGAAGAGGCCAAGGTATTGCATAAGAAGAACTTGGTCAAGGAAAAGAGAATCATTGCTGATTCTATCAAAGACCATCTCATACCCCATGTGTCTTCTCTTAAGACACCCAAGGAGATGTTTGAATCTTTGACCAAGCTATTTGAAGGAAAGAACATAAATCGGAAGATGACCCTGCAGAACCAATTGAAAGGAGTAAAGTTTCAGAATGGAGAAACCATTCAATCTTATTTTTCAAGGGTCTCCCAGATCAAGGAACAACTAGAAGTAGTGGATGAAGTGGTGGAGAATGGTGAAGTGGTGATGACCACTCTAAATGGCCTACCCAGGTCATGGGATTCCTTCATTCAAGGAATTTGTGCAAGGAAGAAGTTGATCTCCTTCAACAGATTGCGGGAAGAATGCTCTCAAGAAGAAGCTAGACTTATAGCCCGTGAAGAAAAGATGGGAGGTGAATATCAAGCTCTTGCAGCTCACACCAAAAGAAGCAAAACCAAGAAGGAGCACTCTCGCCACAATAGATCCTATCAAAAGAGTAAGAAGGACCTAAGATGCTTCACATGCAATGAGAAGGGTCACTTTGCTTTAGATTGTCCCAAGAACAAAAGGGATAATAACTACAATAAGAAGAAGAAGGGCAGCAAAAGAAGGTTTTATGCTCATGCTACCGAAGATGATGAACCCCCAAAGAAGAAGGCTAGGGCAGAAAGTGATAGTGATGATGACGCATCAAGTGAAGAAGAGTATGTTCTGATCTCTGCTCTCACAGGTACTATCTCCCATGGTTGTAATGATTGGTTAATTGACAGTGGGGCTTCCAAACACATGACTGGGTTTAAGGAATCTTTTGTGAACCTATCTGAACATGAATCACCCCATAAGGTGAAACTTGGGGATGATTATCAATACCCAATCAAAGGAAGTGGTGAAGCCTCCTACAACCTAGATTCTGGAAAATCTTTGAAGATGAAAGAAGTCCTTTATGTACCTGGGCTCAAGAAGAACTTACTCTCCATCTTTGCATTGGATGCAAAAGGTATGAGGGTTGCATTTGTGGATGGCCAAGTCCTAATGTGGCCAAAGGGAAAGAACATAGATGATGCAGTAGTGATTGGAGAGCAAGAGGGAGGTTTGTATAAATTGAAGGGACAACCTAAACATGCCATGGTGCATGAATCCATGGAGCCAAGTGAACTTTGGCATAGAAGACTTGCTCATATGCACTATAGATCACTTCCAATTGTAAGCAAGGTAGTAGAGGGTCTTCCTGAAATCAAGACCAAACATGAAGGTGTTTGCAAGGGATGTGCAAAAGGTAAGAACATTAAGAAGGCTTTCCCCAGTAGTGAAAGTAAGGCAAAAGACATCCTAGAAATCATCCACTTAGATGTATGTGGTCCTATGTCATCCAGTTCCCTGAGTGGGTATGTTTACTATGTCTCATTTATTGATGACTTCTCCAGGAAGACTTGGGTATACTTCTTGAAGAGAAAAGATGAGGTGTTTGATAAATTCAAGGAATTCAAAACCTTGATGGAGAATCAAACTGACAAGAAGATCAAAACATTCAGATCCGACAATGGTGGAGAATTCACCTTAAGTGACTTCAAGAAGCTTTGTAGTGATTCAGGGATTAAGAGGGAGTTGAATGCTCTGTATAATCCTCAACAGAATGGAGTTGCAGAAAGGAAGAATAGAACTATCATGGAAGCAGCAAGGGCAATGCTGCATGACCAGGATCTACCTATGCATCTGTGGGCAGAAGAAACTAGAACAGATGTATATGTGCAGAATAGAACACCCCACAAGATATTGGACAACAAGACACTAGAAGAGGTCTTTTTTGGTGAGAAACCTGAAGTCAGTCATTTCAGAATATTTGGTTGTCCAGTATACACTCATGTCCCAAAGGAAAAGAGGACTAAACTAGATCCTTCAGGAAAGAAGGGTATGTTTGTGGGTTACAGTGAAAGCTCGAAGGCTTACAAAATATACTTTCCAGGGTTCAAGAAGATTGATGTCAGCAGGGATGTAACATTTGATGAAAACTCAGCATTCATCAAATCAAGAAAGGCACCTATCGAAGTTTATGAAGAACCTAAGGAAACCAGATTTCAAGACACTACCATGACTGAAGCAGTTCTAGAAGTTGTTCGTGAGTTTGAAGATCCACAAGAACCTGTAGATCCACCCCGTGAGGATAACCCTCACAAGAGGAAACCTGCATGGGATAGAGAGCTCATTCAAGATGCAGAAATATTTGGCATTCCAGAAGAAGAACACAGAGCAAAGAAGAGAACCAGATCACATACCAGCTATATTGCTTTACTCTGTGACATTATGAACAAAGAGCCTTCCAGTTATGAAGAAGAAGCGGAAAAGAAAGAATGGAAGGATGCCATGGTTGAGGAATACCAATCAATAATGAAGAATGATGTTTGGGATGTTGTCCCAAGACCTAAAGAGAAGTCTGTTGTGACTTCCAAATGGATCTACAAAATCAAGCATGCTGCAGATGGCAGTGTAGAGAAATACAAGGCAAGATTCGTAGCTCGTGGCTTCTCTCAGAAAGAGGAAATAGATTATGAAGAAACCTTTGCACCAGTAGCCAGGTATACTTCCATCAGAATGGTACTTTCCCTGGCTACAGCTATGAAATGGAAAATACACCAGATGGATGTCAAGACTGCTTTCTTGAATGGTGTAGTTGAAGAGGAAGTATATGTGGAGCAGCCACTCGATTTTGAAATACATGACAGGGAGTCATATGTGTGCAGATTGAAGAAAGCCTTGTATGGCTTGAAACAAGCTCCCAGAACTTGGTATGGTAGGATGGACAGTTTCCTATCTAGTTTGGGCTTTACCAAAAGTAAAGCGGATAACAACCTTTACTACAAGGTTGAGAAAGGAAATCCTATGATTCTACTCCTATATGTGGATGACCTATTTGTAACAGGAGATGACAGATTGATTGCAGATACGAAGAGGAAGCTTGTTGCTGAATTCGATATGAAAGATTTGGGAATGATGCATTATTTCCTAGGTATGGAGGTGTGGCAGAGTGTAGGTGGGATCTTCCTTGGTCAAGGGAAGTACACAGTAGATATCCTGAAGAGATTCGAGATGATGGATTGCAAGGCTATAGCCACACCTATGGCATCGAATTTGAAGCTTCTATGTGATGCTTCATCTGAGGTGGTTGATGTCTCTATGTATCGTCAGATGATTGGGTCCTTGATGTACCTGACGAACACGAGACCAGACATTTGCTTTGCTGTGAACACATTGAGTCAGTTCCTGACAGATCCGAGGAGTGTTCACCTAGTTGCTGTAAAACATGTTCTGAGGTACCTAAAGGGTGCAGTGGATTATGGGCTCAAGTATGAGGCAAATCAAAAATTTAACCTACAGGGTTATGTTGATTCAGATTGGGCTGGAAGTGCTGCAAATAGGAAGAGCGCATCTGGGTGCTGCTTCAGTATGGGATCAGGTGTGATCTCTTGGTTTAGCAGGAAGCAATCCTGCGTAGCACTGAGTATAGCTGAGGCAGAGTATGTTGCAGCCTGTTCAGCTAGTTGTGAGGCAGTATGGCTACGGAAGCTACTGTCCGAGTTATTTGATCTCCCGTTGGATGCTACTGGTATCTTCTGTGATAACCAGAGTTGTGTGAAGCTGTCCGAGAACCCAGTGTTTCATGACAGGTCAAAACACATAGAGATCAAATATCACTATATCAGGGATATGGTGTAGAGAGGAGCTGTGAAGCTCCTATATGTTGCGATGTACAAGCAGATTGCAGATGTACTGATGAAGCCACTAGCCAGGGTGAAGTTCGAGTACTTTAGAGAGAAGCTTGGCATTCTTCAGATCGAGGACACTTTGAGGAAGAAGTGATGGACACATTTGCCGAAGCCATTCCAAGCATGTTGGAAGGAGGATCCTTCACATGGCTGTGGATGTAAGCGCTGAATGATGAGCATCAGGATGATGTTCTGGTTTCTGCTGGATATGATCAGTTGGATCATTTTTATGTATGTATGTATGCATCATGTTGGATGCTGGATATGATCAGTTGGATCATTTATATGTATGTACGCATCATGTTGGATGTTGGATATGATCAGTTGGATCATTTATATGTATGTATGCATCATGTTGGATGCTGGATATGATTGGTTGGATCATGTGTATGTATTTTTGTATATGCATCATGTTGGATGCTTGGACCATGTATCTGTATATGTATCAGGTGGATACATTGTATGATCAGGTGGATCATGTATTTGTATTTGTATCAAGTGGATACATTGTATGATCAGGTGGATCATGTATGATGATATGTATCAGGTAGATACTTGGTATGCATCAGGTAGATGCATTGTATGATCAGGATGATCATGGATGACGAGCTTCCGAATGTTGCTCCAGATGACATGCAGCAGGATGTTGCAGCGATGATGATTAGGATGATCATGTGTACATCAGGATGATGTATGGTGAGTATCAGGTTGATACTCTATGGCCGTGGATCAGGTTGTGCAGATGAACATGTAATTCGTTGCCCTGGGAGATTTGCAGATAGTCTTTCGAGGTTTTTCCTATGGCATGTAATTCGGTGCCCTGGGATATCTGGCAAATGCTCTTTCGAGGTTTTGCTCTAGGAGGACATATAATTCGTTGCCCTGGGAGATCTAGAGATAGTCTTACGAGGTTTTTCCTATGGCATGTAATTCGTTTCCCTAGGATATTTGGCAGATGCTCTTTCGAGGTTTTGTCCTATGGCATATAATTCGTGTCCCTGGGAGATCCGATAGGTTGGGCTGTGTGCCTGTAATCAGTCCTGGGATGCTCTTGCGAGGTTTTTCCATGACCACATGTAATTCGTGCCCTGGGAGATCCTATAGGTAGAGTTGTGTGCTCGTAACATCCTGGGATGCTCTTGAGAGGTTTTGTGGTGACCACATGTAATTCGTGCCCTGGGAGATCCTATAGGTAGAGATGCGTGCTCGTAACAGCTTGGGATTCTCTTGCGAGGTTTTGTGGTGAGGTCACATATAATATGGCCCTGGGAGATCCTATAGGTAGAGCCATGTGCTCGTAACAGCCTGGGATGCTCTTTCGAGGTTTTGTGACGCACGTAATAAGTCCTGAGGATTCCACAGTATGGCCAGTGATGACGAAGACCTGCAGGTGGTGGGCCTACATCCAGTATGAAAAAGGACTGGCTCTGTAGAACTTCCTATTATGAGTAGAGTCAGACATTGGTTGAGATAGTAGCAGCAGTGATGATGACGATGACGATGATCCCGAGAAGAAGACTTGTCTAGCAGATCTGTGTCGAGAAATACCTTCCTAGTTAAGAGGGAGTGTTGATGTATATGTAACTTCGGAATGTATTTCATCTGTGTATTTTATATATATTTATTGTACCCTTAATAGAGATGTGTTATTCCTCTATAAGGAAGTGTCGTCATGTGGATTGACAAGTGTAGCAAGTGTGTGTACTTGCCGATGGGTTATTAGACCACCATGTGTGGGGTTGGCCCTAAAATATATATATTATAATGTGATGTACCTAGATAGACAAGTCGGCCCCATAAGGTCACTGGGAAAAAAGGTTAGTATAAATAGAGATCGGAGATCTCTATTTTACTCACTCGGAAAAGTATCTCACTCTCACTTAGAAAGTGGTGCACTAGTGAGGAGGAGGATCATCTGCTACTAGGAGACTATCTCAGTGTTATTTGGTTGTACTTTGGTTAAGCCATTGATCTCTCTATCTCTGAGGAAGTTGTGGGGTTTTTCACCTTAGGGTTTTCCCCACGGAAACTCTGTGTCTCTTGTCTCTCATGCTTTTGATTCTTGTGATGCTTGTCATGCTTATTGTGATTATCATGCATTGATATACTGTATATGTCATTCTCTCAGTAAAGATCCTAGAGTATTGTGAATTAATGCTCAAAATTTAACATTCCAATCCAGCGTAGTGACTTTGTAAGCTTCATGCATCTTCTTGCAGATACTTCATGCATACGACCTTGCCAGTTTTCCAATCCTACGTCAAAGTCTGAGATGCAAGAACTGTCACATCACCAACTGAGTGTTCCATCTGCAGTGGTATTAACATAGTTATCTTGATTCACAGTCATCTTGTAAAGGCGGTCAAGATCATGTGCTTTGGATTCTTCCTTAATTGGTTCACTCTATCTTTCTCCATCTGCAGGGTCCAGTGGTGCGATGACCCTGCGATGCTTTCCTTCAAAGATCATCTTCTTTGTTTTCAAGTTTATGATGACAAGGTTATACATTACCCATTATATACCCAATGGTGATGGATACGGCTAACTATCATCCACAATCTCGATAACCTCAAAGTATACATGACTTTGCACTCCATCAATTTCAACAATAACATTGGCTAACCTTCCGAAAGGTATGACTTTCTCCTCATTGGCCATTCTCAACTGTATGGGTGACCATAACAACTTTGGTCTCCCCATCTACTGCCATATCTTCTTAGTCAAGACATTTACTTCATATCCTAGATCAAGGATGATCTCATCCATCTCATAGTCTCCTATCTACACACTGAGCCTCATTTCTCATCCTGTTCTTTTATGGTTCTTAATATGATGGACTGCGCTCTCGATAGTTTCCTTCTCTCTATGTGGCTCATATTGGTTTAACAATTTTTGTAATTCCGCTACAGCATCTGCACTCTTCAGTAACTTCATGCAACTAGGTAGTAACTATGCAACAGAGGTACCTATCTCTGCTCCGTAGCACGTTTTGTCATAAGCAGCCGGCATATCCTCGATATGCAGTATTTCACTGCACAACAGGATTCTTGGTGACCTGGGTGCTGACTCTTTGAAGATGTCATGTGCTTCTTCAAAGACTCATTTGTTTTTCTCCAAGTTGAAAGCAGGTGTCTTCCCAGTAGATTTTCTGATCTAGATTGTTTCAAGAGGGGTCTGCTTAATGTCAAAATATACAGAAGTCAAGGCTTCTGCTTGTCTATCTCCCCCTATGGTAGCACCACTTCGTGTCACTGCATTGATACTTGGATCCGCAGTCCTTCTCTTTGCTGCGATCAACTGAATGTTTGGGTTAGCGACATCTTGTTTTCTTTTATGCATTTCTGCCGCTAGCACTGGGGAGATCTCAATAACATGATCAAAATATTTGCAGTAATTATAAGTAGTACATTCATTGGTACAATCTCTGAATAAGTGACCTGCCTGGCCACAGTTGTAACAGATCATCTAGCCTCTTCCTCTTCCTTATCCTGGGCCTCTTCCGCGAAATCGTCCACCACGGCCTCTATATGCGCCTTGGTCATACTATGCATTATCTTGCTTTTGTGGAGTTGCTTCTTGGACTCTATATACTTCACTATTGCGCATATGCTCCATGTCTCGCTTCCTTTCCTACATGAGCTCATATGCTCTACAATTGGATTCATCATGTACAACTGATTTATAGAAATTGCAATATAGATTCTTAGGGGTGTGCACATACTTGTGTATTAGATAATAGTCTTCAGGCCTATGGCCTCGCATTTTACAGATTTCACACCATGGCGCTTGATTATGATTTAGTGGATTCGGTGCTCCATTGTTAAGGTACTCCTAAAATAAAGGACAATTCTCTCTAGTGTGCCCTTCTCCTTTACATCCTGTACACTAGACCTCTTGTCTCTGTTCTTTTCCCTTCTTCATATCCTATAGTTGTAGTGTCAGGGTGGCTAACTATGTTTGGATCTGAGACATGCCAGTGCTAGTCTCTCCTATAGGTGAAGCTTCTAATTTCATTGCAATCTCCAAGGCTTCTACCTGCGAAGCCACTTTCTGTTGCATCAATGATAGTCCGATATGGGGAAACAACGTGGCTATAAACCACTCTTGGTGCTGTTGCAGTGCTATGACAAAAATTACTTGGTCTAACAATGTCTTGAATTTATGGTCAAATTAGGTTTTTGCTTAATTTCCTTTAACTTTGTTATACATTGGGATTCCGACTTCGGTTTCTTGAACTCACTCAATAGTGTGGCCTTAATATCTTCTAAGGTTCTCTGATGTCCAACAGAATACTTCATGAACCAATTCAAGGCTCTATCTCTAAATGTGGTGATGAGCTGCGCTTGCTTCACAACATCATCCTGAAATTGCTTAAGACTCCATATGGCTTCACATAGAAACCAATGTTGCTCAGGGTCTTCTAGACCCGTTCCTTTGAATATCGGTAGCTTACTATCATCAGTCATTCTTCTCCTGGGTGGTATAGTATTTTGCGCAGGGTTCTGAGTGGAAAAAGTAAATTTTTTATTGCACGAAATGTTCTGAAGTGGAATATTCTAAGATGGGATAGTCAGATTCATAATGGTCTGAGTCGGGATGGTCTGAGTACTTATTCCCACGGTGTTACTAGTATTGACGCTCTGAGGATCAGGAATATTAACAATTGGAGGGTTTTGTACTGGCGGAATATGAGAAATAGGGGGCATGATACTTGCAACCGACAGATTCTGCAGAGTAATAGGATGATAGGTGGCTGATAGAGGTGCGGTCTGGCTATCAGGTTGGGTTTGTAAATCAATGTCTACGCGGATTCCATGTTCTTCGGAGGTGTTCTTAGTGGTATACTTATATCTTTTTCCACTTCTCAAATTATGGGTTTCTTCGTTAGAATCACTATAGATGCTATTGACCATTACAGATTCAAAACTTCTAGGAATCTTTACTGCATTTTTAAAATACCTTTTTCAGCTAAAAGAATTTTAATGTATAAACTCAAATTGTTGAGGTACTTACCTCTGAAACCTTTGAAAAAATCTACTTCGGCTGCGCTGTAGGACTTCAGGGTGTCCACAGCGATCTCTCACGAAGCCTTCTAGTATACTGTCAACCCAAAAGTTGTCTGCTCTTGAAAATGGACTATCTATTGCTTTGAGCCTCACAATGAGCTCTGGATTCCACTCAGTCGATACTTCTGGCGTGAAACAGTTCTTGCACTCCGTGAGCCTTGACAACCACTTGTGCAACTTGTTTCTGAAAGATGCCCAGAAAATATCGTGAATATATCTTTCCACATGCATTTGTTCAACCAATCTATGTCAGACAAATGCGGATTTCTATTATCCTTCCTTGCGAAGTCTCTTTCTGTCTTGTCACACCAAGCCCAGATTTCTTTCTTGTCTGGATGCCAAATTTCTACAATCAATGGAACCTTTTATTCCGAGCACATCACTTCTTTCAAGTGTGGCATCTCATCACAGATTCTTAGCGCGGAAATAGAACCATTTGTTGGTCTACATAACTGTCTTGAGGTTTTCTATAAAGACCCAGGTTCTTCATGGTTCAAGGAACCAACAAAACCCCTTTTAACCGACCCTTTACCCCTTTTAACCGGCCCTTTCGGCAACAATCTGCGGGCAGACTGAGGTCTCACCCAAGGTGAAGTTATGGGGGAGCCACGGAATCAGGTTTCCACAACTACGTGATAAGTGCTTAAACAGATCTGACGAATAGCGCGTCGCGGGGATCGCGCTACAGACTGAGGACTGCGGGAAGATCAACTTCTTTGTGGTTAGCACTTCCACAAGATCAGACTCTTGCACAACTCGTGCATCCAAGGATTGGGTGGTTCAAAAATTACTCAACAATAGGATAGCGCAACAAATAACTGCGCTTCCTCTTCAGACTTAACCAACTTCAACAAGCTATCCTTAGTGTTTTATCTATTCAACAACTGCATTATGTTATTTATCCTATGGCTTATATAATATGACAGAACACAACATACTGTGCACTTCTGGTGTTGTGCTTCGAGGGATCCGCACGATGCGGGATCTACCTACTTAAGTGTTTATCCAACTGATTTATGCATTCACTCAGACTTAGAAATACTTATACATCTAGCATTCATCCACATATGCGAAACTCAACATATTATTCCCATCTCATTCCTTATGGCGAATACATATAAAAGTAAAGCACATAAACTGATAAGCAAGATCTTAAGCATTCATTGTAAGCAAATAACAAATGCAAACATGTAAACAATCATACAACACAGAATTTAAATTAGTTCACCCCCAGTATGGAAGCTACGTCCACAGGAGCTGTTGTTGTATAAGTCTTTGGGAAGGGTACAACAGTTCCAGTCTATGCACTCAGCTGCAGACTCTCTTCTCTATCAATAGGTCTCTGCGCACACAACTTGCAAAGCCTTTACAATGGATTCCACTACTTAGAGGATTTTACAATGAATATTACCCATATCATCATCCATCATCTTCATTTTCATCATCATCATCTTCATCATCATCATCATCATCATCATCATCGTCACCCTCTTCCTCCTCATCATCATCACCCTCTTCCTCATCATCATCTTCATCATCTTCATCACCATCATCTTCATCGTATTCATCATCATCACCCTCTTCATCATCATCATCATCATCATCATCATCATCATCATATTCATCATGATCTTCATCATCAACATCATCATCATCATCATCATCATCACCATCATCTTCATCATCTTCATGATGATTATGATGATGTTGATGATGATGAAGATGTTGATGATGATGATGATGGTGATTAAGATGATGATGATGATGATGATGACGAATATGATGATGAGGAGGAAGAAGGTGATGATGAGGAAGAGGGTGATGAGGAAGATGATGATGATGAAGATGATCATGAGGAAGATGGTGATGATGATGATGATGATGAAGATGATGATGATGATGATGAAGATGATGGATGATGATACAATGGTGATGATGACCTTGATGATGATGATGATGATGATGAAGATGAAGAAGAAGAAGATGATGATGATGATGATGAAGACAATGAAGATGATGGTGATGACGACGACAAAGATGACGATGAAGATGATGAAGAGGAGGATGATGATGATGATGAAGATGATGATGATGGAGATGTTGACAAGGAAGAGGGATATGACAATGATGATGAAGATGAGGACGATGATGATGATGAAAACGATGATGATGATGATGATGATGACGATGAATATGATGATGATGATGAAGATGATGATGAATATTATGATGATGATGAATATGTTGCTGATGACGACGACAACGATGATCATGGTCATCATCATCATCATCATCATCATCATCTTCATCATATTCGTCATCCTCCTCCTCCTCCTCCTCCTCCTCATCATCTTCATCATCATTGCAGCAACCGTATCCGGTTGGACTCTTAATAGTTGAATCCGAATCTCATATTGAATGATAAATAAAATAATATATTAGATGATGTATTTTACAAGATAGACTTTCCCGTATTTATAATTGTTTAAAGGGTGTCTAATGCAACTCTTTATAAAGAGTTACACCATTTCACTAATTAATTATATTATTATATTATTCTTGTTTGTTGTTATTATTATTATTATTATTATTATTATATATATATATGTGTGTGTGTTGATGTTTATTTTATTCATAACATTGCCTCTCTCTTAGAAAGGATTTGTCCTCAAAGCCTTATAACGTTGTCGCACTGTTCCTTGTGATGTCGTAGCTGACGAAACATGTCGGTACGAACTTCTAAGTGTAGAACATAACTTCCGATATTTTGACGGATCAATCCAACCAAAATTGATTTGTTGCCGACTGTTGGGATTCTCTATTGATATGTTGTCAGGTGCTTTGAGCACATTAGTACCATTATCTTTCGACAATTCCCACTTTTTAGGATATGGGTTTATATGGTTGGGGTGTCGATAGGGAGTTATTGTTGTTTGTTTTTTTTACAAGATTGTCTTCTTTCTGAACTGTGGCGAGGACTGAATTTGTATTTGCTTCTATTTTCTCAACGTAGATTTTTGAGTCCAAGGGCTTTGATGTCCTCTTCTGAATTTGCTCCAACTTATTGTCTGACGTGTCTTTTTCTTTTTTAATATTTTGGGTCATTTCTTCTTGCACTTTCTTATCATCTTTAAGCTTCTGAATTTGATCCATTAGATCTTGTTTGTGCTTCTTGAGGTGACCATTTTCGTCAATGTTTTCTAATAGTTTCTTCTGAAGATCTCGATTCTCCTCTTCTAGCTTTTGATTCTGTTGTGCTTTATCCTTCGTCTTTTTTATTTGAAGAAGCAATTTCTGATTATGATCTCTTAAACGAGAGATCTCTTCTTCTTTATCTGTGACAATTTTGTCGAATTCTGACTGCATCTTTTGATCTGACTTCTGATTACCCTGTGAAATCATCTTTGATATATCTTTGAAGTCTTCAGATGTTGGAGCTTCTAAATATGACTTTATTGTAATATCTTGAAATGTGATTCTCTTTTGCTTATAAGAAAAAGTAAGAAATTTCTTTTCAACATTTAAAATGAAGGTCCCCAATGTTTTAATCCAAGGTAACCCCAAAACTATGTCACCACCAGAACTCCATAAGGAACTAACAGTGAATTGAGATATGACCATATAATCTCCAACATTCAATTCTAATCCACTTATTTCAAATTGCTTCCTGTCCCAAAAGTCGAGCCTTTCACTTATATTTGATTTAGGAATCACTAAATGGTTAGCAAATTCAGCACTAATATAATTATTTCTTTCACTAGGGGCAATAGAAATGGCGACATCCTTCCCTGCAAGTGTCCCTTTAACTCTAAATAGTATTGAGACAGTCATCAGTGAGGTGTTAAGAAACCTTCCCTTATTTTCAACATTAAAACCCATCTTCTTGAGTTTTCTTTGAAATTTATTCAATATCTCTTTCTTTTTTATAATAAACAATATTCAATATGATTCTTCTTCTAATATTATTTTCTCCTTAATATATGTAAAATGGTGTAGATTGGGTGGTTGGGAGGAGTGGTTGTTACCTTCCCCACCTAGGTTCAAATCTCACTTTTGGTTTTTTGTTAGGGAATAAAACCAAACCCACTTCTCACAAAACCATGTGCGGTTTTACTTCTTACTTTTACTTTTTACTTCTACTCACTTCTATACTTTACTTTTACTTTTTTTTTTCTTTTTTTCTTCTTCTCACTTCTTTTTTTTATTTCTATACTCTATTTTCTTCTTTTTTACTTGTCTTTCTTTTCTTTATTTTATTTTATTTTCCTTTTTCCTTTTTCTTTCTTTCTCTTTTTTTCCTTTTTACTTCTTTGGGCCACGGGCCTGGTTTTGGACAAGGTCCTAGATTGGTGGTTACAAGCCTGGCTCTGATACCAAATGCAGTGAACATATCCGTTCACTAAGTTAATAGTCGAATCCGACTCTCATATTGAATGATAAATAAAATAATATATTAGATGATGTCTTTTACAAGATAGACTTTCCCGTATTTATAATTGTTTAAAGGGTGTCTAATGCAACTCTTCATAAAGAGTTACACCATTTCACTAATTAATTATATTATTATATTATTCTTGTTTGTTGTTATTATATATATATATATATATATATATATATATGTTGATGTTTATTTTATTATTATTTTATTCATAACAATCATCATCATCATCGACATCTTTATCATCATCACCCTCTTCATCATCATCCATCATCTTCATTTTCATCATCATCATTGTCATCATCATCTTCATCATCATCATCATCATCATCATCGTCGTCATTACCCTCTTCCTCATGATCTTCATCATCATCATCACCCTCTTCCTCATCATCATCTTCATCATCGTCATCACCGTCATCTTCATCGTATTCATCATCATCACCCTCATCATCATCATCAGCAGCAGCAGCATCGTCGTCGTCGTCATCTTCATCATCATCTTCATCTTTATCTTCATCATATTCATCTTCATCATCATCACCCTCTTCCTCATTGTTAGGAACCCATGTCTTTACTTTGTTAGTATATTGTTGTTGGACGCATATGCTTTGTAAGTCATCCTGTAGTATTTGTTGATCCATAGTTTGTGTTATTGTTGTTGGCGCATATGCTTTGTAAGTCACCCATAGTTTTGTTGATCCATAGTTTGTATTGGCCCATGGTTTTGACTCGTAGTATTGGCACCTAGACTTAGTATAGAAGTGTGTGTTGAGGCCTATGAAGGCACCGTGAAGTTAATTGTATTGAGCTTGCTCAAAGGAGATTGCCCCCTCGAAGTGGCCTGCGATCAATATAAAAGTGATTCTGAGTTCTGTTATTTCTGATATCTCGTGTATTTGCATTAATTAATTATTGCAAGTTCATCACATCTGGTATCATAGCACTTTCTTGGGCTCGTTGGGTGGAATTTCTGCCAATTTTTTTTTCGCATTTGTTGCAAGTTCGGATCTGGGAATAATCCCTATCTGCTTAACTGTGGGAAGTACTTGGGCATAAGCCCTAAAACTCATTGTGAGGAGTACCAAAGGAACCCCAAAGTAGCTATCCCATTGAGAGGACCTACCAACGAAAAGGGTAACGACCCCTACCTGATTGACTAGTTCCCACCCATGAGGTAAACCAAGAGCTGTCGTTTGTGGCAAAGCGGTTATTAGTTTTACCTTATCCGTGGAGTGAGGGGTACTGCCCCAATACGCAAGCCGTTAGACAACATTGGTGGCTGAGTGAAACACCTGAACTGTTAGGAAGATGAACATACCTGGGGTCCATATCTATTTTCACCTGAACTGTTGCCAATCACTTTCGTGTTATTTCAGATCCATTCTGAGCCATTTCATATCCAGCCGTTTCAGATCCATTTTGAAGGCCGTTCCAGATCTATTCTGAAAGCTGTTCTAGATCCAGTCATTTTCGATCCATTCAGTGCCATTTCAGATCCATCTGTGGTCAATCCCTTCCGCGCTGTTGCAGATCCATTTCTGAAAACTCCGTTTTCCTTCCGCCATATCTCCATTGTCGATCCCTTCCACCATATCTCCCTTGTTTTAACTCTGTTTCCCTTGAAACTTCTCTGACACCCTTGCAATCCCATTCTTCATATTTCATTCCTGAGAACCCTATCACACATTCCACTTCTCAACACTCGAAATCTCACATTTGTCTATTTTTAGGGTTTGCTATAACTTCTTCGATTTTCACCCGATCGCCTTCAATTTTTACCACAGAGTTCCTTTTCTAATTCTGCTTCTTTGTCCCTCTCTACCAAATTTTCTCATTCTTTCACCCCACTTATGAAATCCCCCTTTTCTGCTTTCCTGTCCTTTCAACAGTGTCCAAAATCTAGTCAAACCCTAATTACCCATCATATTTTTTCCTCAATCCAAATTTCCCTTTATTAAATCAGCTTCTGTTTGTGTTTTTCTACCTATTCCAAAAAAAAAAAAAAACCCTGGTTATGGTTGTCACCCGTGCAGGAGCACACACCATGGAGGAAGGACTTGCAGCCATCCAAACCAAAATCCAAGATCTGGATGAAAAATTTCTCAGCCTCCATCTTTAGCATTCAGCCATGAACAATAACCGACAACTAGAATATTTTGCAGCGACCGGGTTCTCTTCTTCCAGTAATTTTCATGCGCCGAAGCTTGATTTTCCTTGCTTCAATGGTATTGATCCGACTGGATGGATATACTGAGCAGAACAATATTTCAGTCTGCATAATACTTTTGATGTCCAGAAAGTTCCACTTGCATCCTTTCATTTGGAATAGGAATCCCTTCAATGGTACCGTTGATACATCAAAGCTCATCTCGAGCCAAACTGGACAGATTTTTTCCAACTCCTTTTGCCACGATTTGGTCCTAGTGCTTTTGATGACTTCATAGGAGCACTCACTAAACTTCACCAAATTGGCACAGTGAGGGAGTATCAGACAGAATTTGAGAAACTGGCCAATCACATAGAAGGATTGTCTGATGAATTCTGCAGGAGTTGTTTTATCAATGGTCTCAAGGATGAAATCCGCTCAGAGGTAAAAATGTTCCGTCCCAACACAATAATGGAAGTCCTAGGGTTGGCTAAGTTGGAAGAGGACAAGATCATAGCTCAACAATGCTCCAAACCCACCTTTGTTCCCTTCAGAAATATGGGTTCTCAACAACCTCCCATCACGCCTGCTCCTCAACCAACTCCTATCAAGCATTTTTCTGAAACAGAGATGCAGGCACGCCGAGAAAAAGGGCTTTATTATAATTGTGATGAGAAATTCACTCGGGGACATAGATGTGTTCAACAAAATCTCTATCTCTTAGATGTGGATTCTTCTCCTTCCTCAGAACTGGGTGAAGAAGCTCTAGATACAGTAGATGATCAAGTCAACATTCAACACCTGCCTGTTAACACCCCATCTCAGGACAACCCACCCGAGATCTCTCTCCATGCTGTAATCGGCGTCACCACCCCACAAACAATGCGGGTCAGGGGATACTTCAAGAAGCTCCCTCTTACCATACTCATTGATTATGGTAGCACTCATAACTTCATTAACCCTCGGATTGCCAAACATGATGATTGTTTTGTATATCCTTGCTCCAACTTTGAAGTCATGGTTGCCAATGGGGGCACATTACCTTGGAAGGGGAAGTGTCACAATGTGCGTATCTCTATGGAATATTATAACCTGCGCTCTGACATGTTTGCCTTGTCCTTAGGGGGATGTGATGTGGTTTGGGGTGTTCAATGGTTATGCACACTTGGCCCCATCTTATGGGATTTTGCTGAACTTTGGATGCAGTTTTAAGTCAATGTGACACAACACAAATTTATGGTCTTACAACCAGGGTCTCTCCGCATCATCAGTTCACATCGCCTGGAAAATATCCTTAAGAATAATTCACATGGTGTCATTGCTCATCTCCATTCCCTTCAAATGCACCCACCAACGGTCTCCACTACTTCCTTGGATAGATATGTAGTTGTCTTTGTTGCACCAGTGGGCTTGCCTCCTTCACGAGACCTTTCCGATAAGCATTTAGCCGCATCTACATCTCACCAGGACATGATGGCTATTTTGCATGCAGTACGGAAGTGAAAGCCATCCCTATTGGGGAATTATTTCTGCATCAAGATTGATCTCCAGAGTCTGGAAACTTTCCTGGAACAACGGGTCTCCTCCCCAGCACACCTGAAATGGGTTATCCAACTCATGGGTTATGACTATGTGACCACTTACCAGAAGGGTAAGGACAATATGGTAGCAGATGCTCCTCCTCGTACATTTGATGACCCAGTTTCTCTTACAACTATTTCTCTTCTTGTTCCAAATTGGTTGCAATCTGTTCAATGGGGCTATCTCTTCTATGAACTCCATGCTTCTTCATCAGTAGGGCACTTTGGGTTCCTCAAAACGTATGACCAAGAACAATGTAACTTCTTTTGGCAGGGACTCAAAATGACAATTCAACGGATGGTGGTTTCTTGTGAGACTTTCCAGGTCAACAAGGGTGAAACGACACTCCTTTTGGGACTTCTCGAACCCTTGCCCATCCCTCCACATATTTGGACAACTATTTCTATGGATTTCCTAGAAGCACTCCAGTGGTATAATACCACATCTAAAAGGACACCATATGAAGCAATCTCTGGACAGGCACCACCAGTTATTCTTCCATACACCTTCAACAGCTCCCCAATTCAGGTAATTGATTCAATTCTTCGAAACCGCAATCAGCTTCTTCTCATTCTGCAGGACAATCTTCACATGGCAAGAATTTGATTGAAACAAAAAGTCGATCAGCACTGTTCTGTGTGTACTTTTCACGTCGCTGATATGGTTCTTCTTCATCTACAACCTTCCACGCAATCCTCCCTGAAACTCCAAAGGCGCCAGTGGCCCGGAATGCAACCCAAGGATGCTACAGGGGACCCACTCCTTCAGATTCTTCATCAATTTCCACATCTAAATCTTTGAGGACAAATCCTTTTCTAAGGGAGAGGGGATGTTAGGAACCCATGTCTTTACTTTGTTAGTATATTGTTGTTGGATGCATATGATTTGTAAGTCGTCTCGTAGTATTTGTTGATCCATAGTTTGTGTTATTGTTGTTGGCACATATGCTTTGTAAGTCGCCCATAGTTTTGTTGATCCATAGTTTGTATTGGCCCATGGTTTTGACTCATAGTATTGGTGCCTAGACTTAGTATATAAGTGTGTGTTGAGGCCTATGAAGGCACCGTGAAGTTAATTGTATTGAGCTTGCTCAAAGGAGGTTGCCCCCTTGAAGTGGCTTGCGATCAATATAAAAGTGATTCTGAGTTCTGTTATTTCTGATATCTCGTGTATTTGCATTAACTAATTATTGCAGGTTCATCACACTCATCATCGTCTTCATCATCATCATCTCCATTGTCTTCATCATCATAAGGAGCTTCTTTAATTTTGGATATTAGGAGCTTCTCTAATTTTGTTGAATCATTACTAGTGTGAGATGATGATGATAATGACGACGACGACGACGACGACGATGATGATGATGATGAATACGACGACGACGACGACGACGATGATGATGATGATGATGGTAATGATGATGATGATGATGACGAAGAAGAAGAGGGTGATGATGACGACGACGATGATGACGACGACGATGATGATGATGATGATGATGATGACGGTGAAGATGATGATGATGGTGATGAATACGATGAAGATGATGGTGATGACGATGATGATGATGAATATGATGATGAGGAAGAGGGTGATGATGATGATGAAGATCAAGCTGCCGAAGAGGGTGATGACAATGATGATGATGATGACGACGACGATGATGATGATGATGATGATGATGATAATGAATATGATGGATGATGATGAAGAGGGTGATGATGATGAAGATGAATATGATGAAGATGAAGATGACAATGATGTGTTAGGATATTCCTACACTCCATCCTAGTCCTACCAGCATTTTCATTCTTTGCATTTTCAGTCTTGCATGCATTCATGCATGCAGCATGCATTGCATGCATCTGCAAGCTACCCAGTCATCGAATTGACACCTCCAACACCTAGTCCCTAGTATTCTAGCACTGGAGAGCTTATGTCCACTTAGATTGAGCCCTCCTAGCCAGTGATGCGCCCACTTCTCACCTTCCACTTGAGAAGGGCGCCTTTTCTCACCTACCACTCCACTTCACTTCAGTTAGACACCTGTCTTGCCTTGATTTAAGGCTAGACTGACTCCTAACTGTTGCTATCACTCTGATAGAACTCCAATGAGACTTGAATGCCCATTCTGACTCCAATTAGCTCCTCATGCGCCCTCCACTAAGCCTCCTTCATTCAGTTAGTTCCAGTTACACTCAATTACACCTACCACACTCAGTTAGACTCAGTTTGACTGATGGTTGACAATTACTTGAGCATTGATGACTCCATTGATGATGAGATAGACTTATAGTTGTGCTTCGATGACACTCCAGTGATCTTTTTATCACTCCATAAAGGCTAATTCGAATTGCCACCTTGGCATTCGAATCTTTATGCATTGTATTATTTATTTGTCCATTTGTGATTAATGAATTAGTGTGTGTGAAGTTATTTTGCTTCTATCCGAGTTCTACTGTATTATTATTCTGTTGCTCATTTTATTGCATTGACCACTCTTAATCTTATTCCTAAATTATTTCATTGTGAGGTATACATTAGCTCTTAGATATGCTGTGAGTATTTTCACATGGTATCAGAGCATGTTGAGAGTATTTTTTATCTCCATTCCTGAGAGTTTTTTGCAGGTTATTATCAAGATTTCAAGTGCAGCAGTTGTAGCAGTTTTTGCATTTTTTCAGCAGTAGCAGTTGCAGATATTTTCTATTGTTTTTGCAGGTCTTCAAACAGCTTTTATGTATTCATCAGGAATTACTCCTGTTTCTCCATTCAACTATGATGAAACGAAACCACAAATGATAGCACATTTGAAGAGACATGGTCTCCTTGATTATTGTTTTTGATGGGGAGCAAATATGGGGGTCCTTCATTTCCAGTTTTTAATGGTATTGATCCTGAGACTTGTGGGTTATGGGCCCACTTAACCCCACAAGAATTCGTTTCCAATACTCTGCCAACCCAAACAATACAACAATGTATAGAGGCTATCAAAATTCCACCGGCTATAGGAAAGTGCTAGAATTGGAACATATAAAACTCATTCAACTCACAAGAACTTAAATATAGAAGTATCACACAATGATCATACACAAAAATGGAATTCTATTTAATCAGTACACAGTCATGGCGCCAGGGCAGGCCTGGTCTTCATTTCTTGGCCACTCTCAAAATTCTGGTGGCTACATTTATAAAGAAACTCAACCACCCTATTATCTCCCTCTCTTAGGCGGTTATATGCCATCATTTGAACCAAAATACTAAATCTATGTAACGGTGCCACCAAAATAGAGTTTGCGTTATAAGGCAGGTTTTAATAACGCCACGTCGCCATTCCCCCCTATGTGTACAAAAATATGGGAAGAATATAGCTTTTGCCACGTTGTGGTTCTGCATCCACGTCCTCACTTTCTCGAAGGTTCAAGATTTTGATTTGACTGAGGGTGGGTTGATGCTCCTGCATCAGTTTTGAAAGAGAGTTCAAATCCTCTGAAGAAGAGTATGACTGATTAAATGAAGGTGAAATAGCTTGTGCAGCCATGATGTATGCTATGTCTCGATGCATGTTATATGACCTCCCTAATGTTTCATCTCCAAAAGAGCTATGGGCCCACCTAGATGAAATATTTGGCAAGCAGAATGAAGGAATTGGTCCAAACCCTTTCGAGAGAAATAAAAGTGTTGCATTCACCCTTCTTGATGATCTCATTGATCATGAATCAGTATCAAACATATCTCATATTGAAGTTGTCCACAAAGAAGAACTTGCAGATTCTACACTCATGCTCCAAATTTATTTTATTTCAAATTATGTACTAGCTCACACTCTAGAAATTGCAGAAGGTCCTAAATCCTCTCTTGCACCAGAGTTTGTTGGTTTGCATCATGATTTATTGAATGTTTCGAAGGTAAAATTAGCCATTGGAGTTAATGCATTCGCTCTCCCTGATCACTCACCTCTTATGTACTACAATATGAGCATTATTTCATGTTTTTAGAAGGTTATTGAAGATGATGGCCATTTCCATTTGCTTGGGATAATTTCTCATGCATTTACTGGTTTTGATCTCACCTCTAATGGTTCAAAGGAGATCTCAAGAAACCATGATTAAAATCTTGGATTTAATTTAAAATCCAAGCAATCACTACTTCGGATAATTTCTCATGCATATGATGGTTTTTATCTCACCCCTGCTGGTTCAAAGGAGATCTCAAGAAACCATTTATCAAGTCTTGGAGCTAATTTGGATTCCAAGCAATCACTGTTATTTGATGGTTCTTTTTGGAATAATCTCACCCATGATGGTTCGAAGGAGAAGACAAAACACTATCTGCACATTCATAGATTTGATCCTACCTTAGCTGATTCGAATCACGAGTTCAAAGATCATCCTCATACTTTTGGATTTGTTCTCATCACATTCGATTTGAAGATCAAGTACAAGAACATGCTATTTGAGCATGATCCACTTCTTCCCAAGAAGAAGATACCTCCATACATATGACCAAGCATCACACCTGCTTGAGTTTGGAGCATTTATTTTTGTGTGTGCCTTACAGTTTATTTTGAGGGGGAGTATTTTTCCCATGAGTTTTTCCCCATTTCCTCGGTTTATTGATTGTTATTATTCATTGTATTGGGTGACCTCTGGTATCAGTTACCAGGGCCCAGGATGGATTAAGGGGGGGTGTTAGGATATTCCTATACTCTATCCTAGTCCTACCAGCATTTTCATTCTTGCATGCATTGCATGCATCCGCATGCTGCCCAGTCATCAGGTTGACACCTCCAGCACCTAGTCCCTAGTCTTCCAGCACTCGGGAGCTTATTTCCACTCAGATTGAGCCCTCCTATCCAGTGATGCGCCCACTTCTCACCTTCCACTTGAGAAGGGCACCTTTTCTCACATACCACTCTAGTTCACTTCAGTTAGCCACCTGTCTTGCCTTGATTTAAGGCTAGACTGACTCCTAACTGCTGTTATCACTCTGATAGACCTCCGATGAGACTTGACTGCCCATTTTGACTCCAGTTAGCTCCTCATGCGCCCTCCACTGAGCCTCCTTCATCCAATTAGTTCCAGTTACACCAACCACACTCAGTTAGACTCAATTTGACTGATGGTTGACAGTTACTTGAGCATTGATGACTCCACTGATGATGAGATAGACTTCTAGTTGTGCTCCGATGACACTCCAGTGATATTTTGATCACTCCATGAAGGCTAATTCGAATTTCCACCTTGGCATTCGAATCCTCATGCATTGTATTATTTATTTTTCCATTTGTGATTAATGAATCAGTGTGTGTGAAGTTATTTTGCTTCTATCCGAGTTCTACTGTATTATTATTTTGTTGCCCATTTTACTGCATTGACCACTCTTAATCTTATTCCTAAATTCTTTCATTGTGAGGTATACATCAGCTCTTAGATCTGCTGTGAGGATTTTCACATGATGATGATGATGATGATGATGATGATGATGATGATGATGAAGATGATGATGATGATGATGACGATGATGATGATGACGATGATGATGATGACGATGATGATGATGGATACGATGAATATGATGGATGAAGATGATGATGAGGAAGAGGGTGATGATGATGATGAAGAAGATGATGATGAAGATGTTGATGAGGAACATGGAGATGACAATTATGATGAAGATGAGAATGATGAAAATGATGATGAAGATGAGGAAAATGTTGATGATGAGGATGATGATGATGTCGATGAAGATGATGATGAGGAGGAGGAGGAGGAGGAGGGTGATGATGGTATACATCAGCTCTTAGATATGCTGTGAGTATTTTCACATGGTATCAGAGCATGTTGAGAGTATTTTTTATCTCCATTCCTGAGATTTTTTTGCAGGTTATTATCAAGATTTCAAGTGCAGCAGTTGTAGCAGTTTATGCATTTTTGCAGCAGTAGTAGTTGCAGATATTTTCTATTGTTTTTGCAGGTCTTCAAACAGCTTTTATGTATTCATCAAGAATTACTCCTATTTCTCCATTCAACTATGATGAAAGGAAACCACAAATGATAGCACATTTGAAGAGACATGGTCTCCTTGATTATTGTTTTTGATGGGGAGCAAATCTGGGGTCCTTCATTTCCAGTTTTTAATGGTATTGATTCTGAGACTTGTGGGTTATGGGCCCACTTAACCCCACAAGAATTCGTTTCCAATACTCTGCCAACCCAAACATTACAACAATGTATAGAGGCTATTAGAATTCCACCGGCTACAGGAAAGTGCTAGAATTGGAACATATAAAACTCATTCAATTCACAAGAACTTAAATATAGAAGTATCACACAATGATCATACACAAAAATGGAATTCTATTTAATCGGTACACAGCCATGGCGCCAGGGCAGGCCTGGTCTTCATTTCTTGGCCGCTCTCAAAATTATGGTGGCTTCATTTATAAAGAAACTCAACTGCCCTATTATCTCCCTCTCTTAGGCAGTTATATGCCATCATTTGAACTAGAATACTAAATCTATGTAACGGTGCCACCAAAATAGAGTTTGCTTGATTATAAGGTAGGTTTTAATAATGACACGTCACCATGCCCCCTACATGTACAAAAATATGGGAAGAATATATCTTTTAGCCACGTTGTGGTTTTGCATCCACGTCCTCACTTTCTCGAACGTTCAAGATTTCGATTTGACTGAGGGTGGGTTGATGCTCCTGCATCAATTTTGAAAGAGAGTTTGAATCCTCTGAAGAAGAGTATGACTGATTAAATGAAGGTGAAATAGCTTGTGCAGCCTTGATGTATGCTATGTCTCGATGCATATTATATGACCTCCCTACATATGAAGATGATGAAGATGATGATGATGATGACGATGACGATGACGACGACGATGATGAAGATGATGATGATGATGAAGAAGATGATGATGAAGATGTTGATGAGGAACATGGAGATGACAATGATGATGAAGATGAGGATGATGACAATGATGATGAAGATGACGACAATGTTGATGATGAGGATGATGATGATGTCGATGAAGATGAAGATGATGATGATGATGATGATGATGATGATGATGATGATGATGCAGATGATGAAGATGATGATGATGAAGATGAGGAGGAGGAGGATGACGATGGTGATGATGATGATGATGATGATGATGATGAAGGTGATGATGATGATAATGATGATGATGACCAATATGATGATGATGATGTAGATGATAATGATGATGTCGACGAAGGTGATGATGATGTCGATGAAGGTGATGATGATGATGATGACCATGAAGATGATTGTGAAGACCATGAAGATGATCATATTCATCATCATTGTTGTCGTCGTCATCACCATCATCTTCATGGTATTCATCATCATCATTATCATCATCATCATCATCATCATCATCATCAACTTCTTCATCATCATCATCATCATCATCATCATCACCATCTTCATCATCATCATCATAATATTCATTATCATCATCATCATCATCATCATCATCTTCATAATCATCATCATCATCATCACCCTCTTCCTCATCATCATCTTCATCATCATCATCAAAATCATCTTCATCATCATCATCATCTTCTTCATTATCATCATCATCATCATCTTCATCATCATCATTGTCATCGTCATCACCCTCTTCCTCGTCATCATCATCATCATCATCGTCGTCGTTGTCGTCATCACCATCTTCATCATCATCATCATCATCATCATCATCGTCATCGTCGTCATCACCATCTTCATCATCATCATCATCATCATCATCATCATCATCTTCATTGTGATCACCATCTTCATCATCGTTGCCATCGTCATCGCCACCACCATCATTGTCATTATCATCATCATCATTGTCATCGTCGTCATCATCATCATCATCATCAACATCTTCATCATGAACTTCATCATCAACATCAGCATCATTATCATCACGATCATCTTCATCATCATAAGGAGCTTCACTAATTTTGGAAGTAAGGAGCTTCTCTAATTTTGGAAGTAAGGAGCTTCTCTCATTTTGTTGAATCATTATTGGTGTGAGATGATGATGATGATGAAGAACATGATGAAGATGTTGATGTTGATGATGTTGATGATGATTAATATGTTGATGATGATGATGATGGTGATGATGATGATGAAGATGACAACGACGACGACGATGATGATGATGATGATGACATTGTTGCTACTGCTACTGCTGCTAATGATGATGATGTTGATGACGACGTCAATGATGATGAAAATGATGATGATGATGATGATGATGATGATGACGATGATGAAAAAGATGTTGATTAGGAAGAGGGAGATGACGATGACGATGTTGATGATGATGATGATGATGAAGATGATGATGATGATGAAGATGATGATGATGAAGATGATGATAAAGATGACGATGAGGATGATGAAGATGAAGATGATGGTAATGAGGATGATGAAGATGATGATGGTGATGATGACGATGATGGTGATGATGATGATGAAGATGACGAAGATGATGATGATGATGATGATAATGATGATGGTGATGAGGTTGATGATGATGATGATGACAATGATGATGATGGTGGTGGTGGTGATGACGACGACAATGATGATGATGATGAAGATGATGATGATGATGATGATGATGGAGATGGTGATGACGACGACGACAATGATGATGATGATGGTGATGATGATGATGATGATGATGATGATGATGAAGATGAGAATGATGATGACGATGAGGATGATGGTGATGATGATGAAGATGAAGATGATGATGGTGATGATGATGAAGATGATGATGATGATGATGATGATGAAGATGATGATGGTGATGATGATGAAGAACATGAAGGTGATGGTGATGATGACGACAACGATGATGGTGAAGATGATGATAACGATAAGGGTTAAGGGTTAATTTTTATTTGACTAGACACTTTAGAGGTTAGAATTATGCAGTTAGGATTATAGGGGTTAAGGGATATATATCATTATGTGTTAGTATTTAGGAGTCTTAGGGACTATACTAGTTTAGGATTATAGTGGGCCAAGAGTTATGGTGGTTAGTTGTACTAGGGACTAGGGATTGCAGTGGCTAGGGACTAATGGTCAGGGGTTTGGGGATTGAGATATAGGGGTCATGGATTTATGGTTACAAGGATGAAGATTTATATGTACATGAGGATAATACAAGTTAGTGAATTTTTGTAGTAGTATATCTCCTAACCCTTGTGGTGAAGGAGAGAAGAGAGGGGTGAGGGAGGGAGGAGGGATTGGGTAGAGTGGAGGAGAGTGGGGGGGTTTTGGGTTGATAGGAAGAGAGGGGGGTGGGGTTATAGAGAGGGGGGGGTCCCAACCTTAGAGGCAATCTCATCTTATTCAACAAAAATAGTGAATGAAAATAGTTTGGAAATTTTATGTCTAGGAATGGAAATTAGATTTTATAGAGATAGAATCAATGCATGCGCGCATCTGCATGTGTGCGCATAACAATGCGTGCGCGCATTTTCACACATGTGTGTCTGGATTCAAATTATTTTTGGTGCCCTTGCAGGTATGGTATTAGCTTCGGATTTCCAAACCTTGAGGCTCGGTTTGATTTATGGCAGAACACATCAAATGTTGTAACTTCATGTTTTTCAAGCTTAGTTCCGCATATGCTCCACTAGTGAACTATTGATGAAATTGCACACACTTGTCGAGCTATGTGTGCAAATTCTAACTATATATTTTTTGAATAGATCTGTTGTGGTTTTCTATTTTTAATTCATTTTTAACTGCACTCATGTCAAATTTGTAAAAAACATAGGTCATTTATTTGGTCTATAACTTTTGATAGGATTACATATTTCAAAAACGGAAAAGAACCCAGACAAGAGTATAATAATACCTTCAAGCTAAAAAAAAAAAGGTTGATTGATTATGTTCAGACCATGATATGGTGGACCAACACTCGACCATGTCGTTTTAAGGCTTCACTAACTTTTCCTCATAAATTGACAATTTGCATAACAAACCGGTGGACCAACAAAAACATGTGCATTATGTTTTAGAGAAAAAATAGCATACCGATCTTAAAATAATGACATTTGGGGGTGGTTATACCACTTTTCCATATATAAAAGTTATATATTCCGGAAAGTGATCCGTTTTTCTAAGTTTCATCTTTTTACACCTAATTCAAAAAAGTTTTGTAGGTACCTCTAATAATTCATTTTAATGATAATATTTATGTTTTTCCAGCATGTCATTGCAACTAACGTGTCATAATTGGGTATCATTACCTTGCACCAGCTCGTATACACATATTGAATCACAATTTCAAAATATTTGCAAGAGTAAAGATTTTTATAATTTGTTGATTTATAAAAACCAAATAGATCCAGAGAAGTTTCTATCAAATCTTTTTTACCATAAAAACAAAAAGTTTCTATCAAAACTTTTTTACCATAAAAACAAAATGTTAAAACAAATCAATAATTTTTTTATCAATTTTATTAAAGTCCATTGGCCCAACTTTGATTTGTTGAACCCTAAGAAGAAAGAAGTTACCTGGTGTGCTATAAAATTTTCCTATGCTTAAAAAGCTTACAATCATCATTGTTTTAGGAGGTTAATCACCATTGTTTTGACATGTTAAAAAATTAGAGAGATTAATATTATAGTTTCAAAATTCAAAACATTAATTTTTTCATAAATAATTTGAATAAATTTAACTCACAAAAACATTAATTTCTTCTTTTCACACATTTATGCACTTATTATATCTCTTAAATATTTTTTAAAAATAAAGTGTTTAAACTTTCTCAAATTTAATTCTTACTGTAAAGTGTTGGATATTAAAATTTCACAAGCTCCTCGAACTCCTCTTAGAGATTAGTTTAACCTTTTTCAAATTTAATCCTAACGCTCACACTTTCTCACGTTCTTAATACCTTCTCACCCATTGGGATTAATCATTAATTGGACAGCAATTGGCGCTGGGATTGTTTACTTCCCATGAGAACTCACAAATACCTTTGACAAAAGTAGACCCTTTACACGGTAATTTCTAGAGCGGCATATTGTTTTTACATGTCCAACATTCATTGCTAGTTGTCACTCCTGGCCTGCTTTGATACTATCACGAGCTGAAGATATTAAGTTAATTTTAAAAAGAACTCTTTTTAACACTCCGGATCATACCAGAGATTAATTTACTCTTAACTTAAATTCAACAACTGTACGCTTGGTACCTGTATCGATGGGCGACCTTATAATTCAAAATCTAAGAATATCGATATATATATATTAATATCTAATAATATTGATGATTTTCTCAACTTGCGGAGGGCTTTTATTATATGGAATTTTATAATGGAAACTTTTCACGTTTAGGAAATTTCTGGGAAACTGTAATGGCTGGCGCTGGCAGGCAGATTCTCCTACTAAACTGAATCTCATTACGCTGTGAAACCACTACCTACTAGTCTGTCGTAACTTTAGTTTTATTTGCACCAAGAGACAAGAATACAGTGCTTTATGAGCACGCAACCTGCCCTGGATGCATCCGACAGTGTTCCTAATTTGTTGGAGAAAGCGTCCTCCGTTAGATCCCGTTAGTTAGATTGGTTGAGAGGTTGAATTATTTGAATGAGATCATGATTAAGTTGGCTGGTGGTACATGAGCATGTGGGTGGGTTCGCAAAAGAAGGTACTCACTCCTCAGAGTGTGATAAGATATATGGAAGAAGCTGCTTGCCTGCCACCCAGCAGAACCTCCGGCTGTCTTTGACAACGTGCTGTAAGTAATGTCAGGCGCTGCAAAACCATGTCAGGACAGATAATAGTTGAGTAGGTAATAGGTATGTTGTGAATTATTAGTTGAAGAGAGAAAGTGGAGCGAACACGGTGGATGGGCTATACAAACGATAAATCAATTGGCAGCCTTAATGAATAGCAGCAGCAAAAAGCAAACAGCAGGAGGCACATCATCATCTTTATCATCATTCCATTTAAATGCTTTCGCACTTCACCATCTTTATAATCATTTCATTTGCTTAAACTTGCGTTAAATTTAGGCTTAAAGAGTTCAACTTTACTCAAACGCGTCAAACGCGACTCGAATGAGTCAAATTAGGTCAAACATAATAAACCCCATTTCAGATGTTAGGCCGGGTCAAACGAACGACTCTTACTCAAATAGGTCGATTCTTGTGGGTACTGGGTATACGATACATACTTTACAGTGATTTCAATGACTTCCAGGTTTTTGTGATTCGCCTTCCAAGGTCACACGAAAATAGGGATAGTTATTCCATTGACTTACAGAATTTTGTGATTCGCTGTACAAAGTCACACGAAATTAGTGGAAGGGTCGTTGAAGTCAACTAACCCACGTTTGCCCGCCTTCAAGAGAGTGAGTTTGCCACTTTTCAATTTTTATATTAATTTAGGTCATATTAAAACAATTGAAAATTTTATCATGTTTAATTTATGATAGCATAATTAAAGTTTAAACAAAATATTTATTTAACTCTTTATAAATAATTGTTTTGAAAACTTACTGGGCTAAAGCGTTTATCTATCTTTGACAAAGGAAAATAAAATATAAATACAAATATGCCATGCTATATTCCGTACGTTACATAGTTGATTGTGTGGTAGGTGGCAGTTTTCATTAGGTGTTGGAGATTTCTTCTTAGCCAAGGTTTTCAGATTGACTAGTGTCTTTTCTGAGTTATTTCTTTATATTTTTTTCCCCGTATACCCATCATGTTGGTTTCTCTACCGATGCCTTCCATCAAGGGTTTGCCCCAAAGAGTCGAAAGCTTCGGTTTCCAATGCATCCAAGCATGACGAAAGTTGGCATGCACTTTCCTCTTGATATTCACCCACTACAAGTGGGGTAGTTTTCTTCTTACAGCATACTATAAGATTTTCTTTTTGTGATTTTCCATTGAATTTTCTGGTCGAACATAGCATAATTTTGGCATGCTATGTGGGTTTGTGAATAAAAATTCTTCAAATGAGAAACTTTTTAAAAATGTAGTAACAAAAAAAACATGTAATTGTTGTGAATCTTACAAATGTTTTATGATAATTTATGGGTAAGCATGTAATGGTTGTGTATCTTACAAATGTTTTATGATAATTTTTGAGTTTTTTTTACGAGGTTTTGGTTGTATAGTATTTGATGATGTGGTTTTTGGTGGTAGGGATGATTTTAGGAAGATCCATGAAGAGGTATTTGTCAATTTTTATTTTTTTCTAAAATAATTAATCCAAATTGTTAGAATATTGAGAAATATGCATAGACATACCGCAATACACTAGCTAACATGTAAATCAATAATAAGAATATACTAATTTAGCTTTCTATTCGCACAAGCAACAAATAATCAAATAGTAAATCCCAATGGGTAAATATGCATGAGAAGGTATGTTCTTCTTTATTCTTCATAGTTCTCCACTCGTATAGTACATTGCATCCTCACATAAGCATCACAACACTTTCCATCTTACTTCATGCCACAATGGCACAACAATATCATGTGTGCAAATGAGCCTCTTTCACCTCAATTTTATAGCTAGGGGTATGGAAGATTTACATCCCATAACACATGTGGGATAAATAGCTTTGCACCTCCCTTATATAAAGAACACGGTAATAAGAGATTTTATTACATGATGCATGCAGGATAACTCCATTTAATAAAATTGGAGTTGTTTATGCCTTTTTTAATAGATATGATAATTACACAACCAACAACACCACACAAGTCATCATTACATATCCCAACATTCCTTGTCGTGCCCCTAGGTTAGTAGAACATTGGGGTTCCCTCATGACCACTTAGGAAGCCCATCGATTGACGGTGCGACCAGAGAAAGGTGCGAGAGTGGGCACTTTACTCATTAGTAGAACCATCATGATATTGGGCAGCACGATTTGGTGGGCTCCTTGCATGGTAGTTGCAAAGTGTGCCCATGGCCTTGAGCACTTCAAACACAAGTGTGTTGCACATATCGAGAAAAAAACCCTCACATTGGAATGATTGGTAGCCAACTCGAGTTAGAAGCTTGAATGATCAGGTGCGAAGCCCACACTTTGGCGCACTTGTGGAACAATGCAAGTCGACTCCTCCTTGGGTGCACCCCTTAGCTAGATTGGGTGCATGTATATATAAGGAGAATCAATTGGAATTTGAAAGGCATCCAATTCAGAACAAGGAATTAAGAGCTTACTTTTTGTCACAGGGGGAGGGCACTCTCTCAGGGAGGCACCCAGGATAGAGGGAACACTTGTCTTGGAATGGATGTTGCGCAGGTATGAGGTAGGATTGATGAAATTCTAAAGAAGTAGGGATAGATGCATTTCAGGAGCCTTGGTGAGGTAAACTTCTTGGTAGCCTTAGTGAGGCGAAATCTTGGAGGAGTCTTAGAGGAAGACTTGGGTTAAGACACTCTATCGGAAAGTTTGGTGTGGCAAGAGACTCTATTAGGAAGTGTGAAATTAGACTCTATCGAGAGGAATGGTGAGATGGGTGCAATGATATTCAACAGGTGGAATCAGAGGGATGCATGTAGGAAGACTTGCGACATACACTTTTTTCTTGGGCACAATTGGCTAAGGGAGTAGAGCACGAGTAGAATCGACAAGATTGCAGTACAATGCTTCCAACCATAGAGACTTGGCACATGTACTGCATTGAGGAAAACCTATAGTTGTAATAGAGTTCATGAGACATTATATTGGATGTCACTTGATTTGATGTCATTGAGGGCACACTCTCAGAGATTTCTCGAGTTATAGCATCCTCCGTTTATTATAACCAAGTTTTCTTAATATGATATTTGGGTGCACCCCATTGATGTGTCACCAACATACTTGTGTTCTTCATTGTGGTTGCCATTTTTTTTACTTGTCTATAGGTTATCTATGATATGATTGAACTAAGGAAACACAAGTGTAATATGGGAGGCGTAGATTACTAGGTTCCATCCTGAGTTGGTCTCACCACTGAGAGTGGTTCATGGGTATTGTCGCACAATAGGGAGAAGAATGGGAACCCCAAGTTTCCAGGTTAGATCCTTAGCACCATGACAGGTGGTATTAGAGCCACTTTGAAGGTGAACTTGAGGTGCTCTTCACCACTATCACCTTCGTGACAAGTGGTATTAGAGTAGATAAATGGTGAAGAACTCACTAAGTGTTGAAATATGTGTTTCATAGAAGAGTTCCAAGAAGAGAAGGGTATCGGGAGAGCTCTTGGTAATAGTGCACCTAGGTCATTGCAGCAGGTGCAACAAGGATGTAGTGTGTTGGTAGAATTGAACTAGGAAGGGAGGTGCTTGGAACATGGTACACTTGGAAGAAGTGCGCTTAGTACATAGTGAAAGTTTGGGAGAAATAGTGTTTTGGAGATAGTTGGTTCTAGGAGGTTGTTGTTTGGGAGAAGATGTCGAGAAGCATCATGTTGGACAGGCCACTCGGTAGGAGCATACTTGGATGTAACTGCAGAACTTGTATACCTGACGCATGACACATTCAGAAGGATGCGCCTGAAACATACCAATGGTTGATAGAGATCTGTTTGGACCAGAATTTGGTGAGAGTTCTTATTAAGACCTAGTAGGAGTGCCGAAAGAGTTTGGGAAGAGAGCACCTAATCTGGTATCGAGTAGGAAGTGCCTAGAGAATTGTGAACAAGGGCTCCTGGAACTTAGGAGAAGGGTTCCCAGGAAGGGGTCACCCAACTCCCAACTCACTTCAGTGGAGGTGTGACTAACACATAGCAAGGATGCTGGAGGTTGAAGCCGTAGCAAATCAATAAAGTCTCGGAAAGGTTGTCGGGTGTAGCATCGACATCATGCCGAGTGAATTGTCAGAAGATGTGTGATAAGGAAGGAGTGCACCCAGAATGAAGCACCGGGTGAGGTGCATCGACATAAGTGAATTTCGCACACAACATGCTTTAGTAGGAAGAGAAATTGACACACACGTGGTAGAGGTGTGTCTAATGCTTAGCAGAATCTATAGAATTACGAGAGACATTGGAATGGTGAAATGGCTTGACGAACACAATGGCTCACTGAGAGGGGGGGGGTGAATTAGTGAGAGAGCACTTGATACCAATTTTAACTTCTTCAATCCCTAACTTATAAAATTTGCATTTCCACTTTAACATTCAGTCATAGATCCTCATTCACACTGAGATATACATCTATAAACATCAACTTTAAAGTATGTTATTCATTAAATAGAACACATTAACACATCATAGACACCTCACAAGAGACACAAGATATAGGCTTTGTAAACTTTTTATATTTTGATTGGAGACTTCAATCTCCAGAATGGGCTACAACCCAAAGGTGGCACCACCCACTAGATGATTCTATTAGTTGCAACTGACTAGGATGCACCAACACCCCAACAAATATAGATTTACAAATGATATATCAGACTTTTCTTAAGTCTACAAATTACATACATCATCAAACAAGAAACCCTTGTTTGTTTCCCAAATCACTGAAGCTCAGAGCTCCAACAACCTCTCTCAGACCTATAAGCACATCATCATTACCAACACTTCATCATTCTCATCAAACAAAAGCAAGTCCTTAGGTCACTGTATATCTCTGCTGAATAAATTCTCACTTCATTTTCAGCTTCCTGCTGCTATGATGTCCTCATGCCCAAAAATTAGATATATAAAACTGATTCATCTACTGCTGCCAATCACATGTTCATATCTTTAACAACTTGCTACCCTAGTATATACTCAAGCTGACTCTTCCATCTTCGGATGGCTTTACTGTTCTGTTTCACCTTGAAGATATACCCGAAATCAGAGCTCCTCTACTCACCACCAAACTCACTCCACACTCCTTATAACCCCAAAAACAGAGCTCTCCTTTACCTCTCCGAATACTTCCACACTCACAAAATCATTTTAAAACATAAGCATTTGTCCTTCATTTATACTTCTCCTTTCCATCTATCCAGGAGGCCGACATGTCCTTTTTAATTGTTATTTCAATTTTTATTATGTCAAATAATATTTTATTTCCATATTTCCTCATCAAATATATATATCTATATTTTTACCTTTATGCCACATTATCAAAGTGGGATTGTCACCACTTTACCCCATCATATGCCATGTCATTTATTTCTTACTTAGACTTCCAAAATACCTGCCATAACTCCTTTGTTATGCCGCATATGGCCTCATACTCCTCTAGCAAATGCCTGCAAGGGCTTGTCAATATGCCCACACAAGCTCTTTTCTCATGCCCACAAGGGGACTTTAGAGATGCCCACAAAGGCTTCATAGAAATGCCCATAGGCCTCATCTGGAGATGCCCGCAGGGCTACCTTAAGATTCCTGCAAGGGAACTTAAAAATGCCTGCAATAGGGTCATCCAAATTCCCACAAGGGCTTGCACAATCCTTCAAAATATGCCCGTAGCTCCTCCTTCATGTCATCAACAGAATTCCTATAATGGGGCTTTGAAATGCCCACAAGGAGCCTTCCAAATGCCCGCAAGGGGCCTTCCAAATGCCCGCAACCTTTGTTCAAGATACCCGCAGCACCTTCCAAATGCCCGCAGACATCTTCCTTGTCCATGTCATCATTTTTTCCATTTCCACCTTATCATTGTTTCCATGTCATCATTTGTCCTTTGCTTGTCATGTCCCCAATGCTGCTTGTCTTCAAGTCTTGTCATCACTTCAATGTTCATGCCATGTAAGCAACACTTGTCCAGCTTGTCATGTCTTTGTCTTCTTGTCACTTGCCAAGTCATCCACCTTGCCATGTCATTGCCTTGTCATTTTTCCTTGATATTTGACCTTATCATTCTTTCTTTCCTTCTCCCAATCCTCATCCTTCATGGCATTGCCTTGTGCCATGTCTTCATGCCATGCGTGTTCTTCATGTCACCAAATTAGCCTTTGTCATTAATGTGTTGTCATCAATGACAATCATATTCATCAATATCCCCATTTGTCATTGATGGAAACCAAAATTTCTCTCCCCCTTTGAAATTAATGACCAAGGGCCAATTAGCCATTAAAGGCTTCACAATACCCCAAAAAAATGGTATCTTTGAATACATCATGAAAACTTTTCATTTGTTGACCTCCCTCTTTGATTGAGCTTGGTATTATTTCTTGGAGATCATCCCTGTCAATATTTTCATTTTCCATCTTTAAATTTTTATAATTAATCACCCTTTCATGCTGAGATTGATCTTCCTTATATGGTCTTCCTGCTCCCTTATTAAGTATGTTGATGTAGCTTTTAAACTAGCTCCCTCTTTCATGTGCACTTCTTCATTTTTTGTGGATGCTTTAGGGAATCCTTTCATCTGTGGGTCTTATTGTTGTTGATACCAAATGATGTTCAAGTAGATTTGCATACTCCCTTTGATATCTTACTCATTGTTATGGCTGTCAAGTCAGATTGTTCTCTGCTGTAAATTTGCCTAAGGAAATTCTTGTAGACCCAAAATTGTCTTCACATTCTTCAACTTGAACATGTCTTCCTCCTGCTACTATATTGAAGATATCCTTGTTAATCATATCCAAGACTACCAGCAAACATCTAATAAATTCATAAAAGGTAAGAATATTTTTCCAAACATCCACATGTTACTTCACTTCAGTTGTTGATCATACTTCTCCCATCAATCAGCTCTTTTGAAAAGGTTTCCAAATATTTCACAGTACATTTACTGCTGTCCTTTGGATGCAAGAGTGCTTAGAGATCAACCCCTTCAAACATTTTTATCACAAGATGACATCTTCAGCTACTCGAGTTTGGAAATCATTTCTTTCAAACAACTTTATGTCTGCTATAATCCGAACTCATGCCTATCACAGTTATGTTAGCTCTGATCTGTTTTTCAAGTATCATTGTACTCTTCCTTGTATTCTTCATATAGATCTGCTTCAATGAGCTTCAACTTCTACCAAGATATTTTAGCAAGAAATCCATGAGGGCATCCATTTATCCAAAAAAATTATTCACAGGTACTTTTCATAAGAAAGGTAAGCATGCATCGATCACAATGCTACTTTTCTTCAACTACTACCTCTACCATAATTTATTCTTGATCCTTCTTGCACAATGCTACTTTACTTCAACTACTACCTCTACCATAATTTATTCTTGATCCTTCTTGCTGTATTTGATAAAATGAAGAATCAAGGCCTTCATCATTTCTCAAGTCAATGTGTAAGCAAGTCATTTCAATAGTCTCTTCTCTTGAGAGTGCTTATTCTTAGTCTTGAATACATAAACTTCTATGAAGATAACTAGACCTCTGTCTTTATATAACAGATCATGTTAACCTGATGTCTGGGTAGAGTATCTCGTTTTTTTTCTTACTTAAATAAGGTCTTCAACAAGCTATTGTACAAAATTAGTATACTAAGTGCTCAACCTTGTGTTGTTGGTGTCTTGATTGTGAACAAGCTGATCAACTTTGCATACATCTAGGCCTTGATATTTGTTGCTCCTGCTCCCCCCTATTAATATGCCTATTCCTTGAGTTACATAGGGAGAAATTGTATTACCCCACACTTTACACATTTCATCCTTGCCAGTTAGCAATCCGATCCTAGGACCTGTTTGGAGCATTCATCATTTACCATTTGAACTCAAGGTGTACCCAAGGTCTTTAAACGACCTCAATTTTGGCTTTCCATATGGAATCCACCTTCATTTGTGTAATGATCATCCATTTCATTTAGATTTAGCAAAATATTTTTCTTCACCCATATCTGAGATTGTCCTTGACTTTTAGTATTTGTCCTTTTGTCTTCAAATATTTCTGTGTCATTCTTCTTCCAAGATTCATTAAATTTCCTTGCTGATGGGTATGAGAAGCTTCTCATGAATTGTCTTCTTGGACTTGCACATACTTGGGATTTATGGCCAACACCACCAAAAGTGTAGCATATCAATGCATAACAATTAGCAGCAGAATGTCCAATTTGGTCACATGTCCAACATCTAATCTTGTCATTGGGTCTTCCACCACTTCTTCTACAATCCATAGCCTTATGACCAAATTTAGAACAAGAAAAACAATAACCATTAAATGCATTTTCATACCTGGGACTTTGGTTCCATCTTGGAGTTTCTTCTCTTCTAATTTTTTTTCTTTGAGGGATAGAACTAGCTCCTTGTTGCATTCTTGAACTTCTAATGTCTTTGTAGTCATTTGCAGGTGTATGGGGAGCAGCTTTGTCTTTAACTTTGGAGGATGATGGGCCTACTTCTGGAGTTTTGAGATACCAAGTGCCACCTTCAGATTTTTCTTCTTCCTTCATGTACCCAAGACCAGATTTGTCAAAAGGAGACCTTGACAATTCAGTATTTCATCCAATATGACCGATATGTTATTGAGCTTCACATGATTATTTAATTTTTCGATCTTCTTTCTAAGACCAACAATTTCCATTTCAAGCCTCTGATTTGTCTCTTCTTTTTCTTCCAGCTGAACCTTCATTATATCTTCTATTCTCTTGGCTTCTTCCAACTGAATCTTAAAATCAAAATTGTCCCTTCTTATCTCTTTAATCTCTTTAGGATCTTCACCAATCTCTTCTTGTTCATTTGCTAATTCAGTCTTTAATCTTATGATTTCATTATTTTGATCTTCCAGCTCATCTTTCAACTCTTTGTTCTTGAGTTTGAAAATCATGATCAAGGTCTTTGTATCCTTTTGGTATTTTTCAAATGCTCCCATAACCTTCTTTCTAAGCCTTGAATTGAACTTGATATCCATATCCAATAGAGTACATGCAAATGCCTCTTTGACTTTCAATAAGTATTCTCATTTTCTGTAAGTAGAATCTCAACATCATCACATTCAAAAGAATCCTTACCTTTACTTCCATTCGAAGCTTGTGCCTCATTCTCTTCTTGATTTTCATCTTCAGAGGTCTTGACATTTATTTCCTCATCTATGTCTTGAAATTTTCTTCTTTTGTATTCTTCTTCTAGCTTGAGCCAAAGATATTTGGCTGAAGTGTAGTTACCAACATTTAGTCTTTCTTTCTCTGATTGAGATAAGCCCCTCATAATAAAGCTTAGTTCCTTTTCATTGCTTTCATGTAGCTTCTTATATCCTGCTCCCTTTGGTATGCCTTTTGGAGGAGTGTAACGATCTTCAACTGATTCCCAGATATCATATCCCTATGCCTGCATATAAACCCTCATTCTGATGCTCCAATATTCATAATTTGATTCATTAAAAAATGGAACTCCATGTTCTGAATAGACATTCATGACCTTCCTTCCAATTTGTCCACGTATCTCCTTCAAGCTTGCTAGGATTGCAATGAAGACCAAGCTCTGATACCAATTGACGGACACAATGGCTCTATTAACACCCAAAAGATGTCCATTAGCTCATCTCCCTAGTCACATAACTCTGTAGATCATTTTTCCTATCATTCTGGCCTCCAAAATCTTTAAAAAACCCTCAAAAGGTCATCCAAAAGATTAAAAACCCACATTTCCTCCTCAAATAGATAAATTTCCTCCAAAAACATCAAAAAACCCTAAAAAGGGGTCCAAAATTCCCAAAAATCAAAATAAGAAGCGAAATAGTGCAAAATAATTTCAAAAAAATGAAAAAAGGAGGGAAAAAGAGGGCTAAACCCTAAACCATCGACCTAAACCATTTTTCTCCCAAAACCATGATTCAACACTCCACCACCCAAAAAATATATAAGAAGGTGATGGAGGCCCCCCATTTCACATCCACTATTCACTCTACCCTTATGCTGTCGAATTTCACTCAGAACCCTAGCCCACCATTTGTGATTGTGTTTACCATTTTAGTGAACCCTTTTGCAACCTTGGAGCATTTTGGAGAAGAGAAGGACATTGGAGCATTAGTGTGCCTCCCTAGTATGACTGCAAGTACTCCACCAACCTCACCCTTGAGGTAAATAACCCATGTAACTCCTTTGTTTACTATTAATGAAAAAAGAACCGTAAATCCATTTTTACTGTGTTCTCGAGTTTATTATTTATCGTTTTATGTTAGATTTAGTTTTTATTATTTGCTATGCATATGCTTAGGTTTTATATTAGGAATTTCTGTTATTTACATTAGGTTTTACTATTTTTATGAACTGCTGCTAAGGATTCCATAATCCTTAGCAGGTGCTCATTTGCACAAGCTAGGGTGAAAACCATAGCTACAGTTTTGGCGAATCCACTAGTTGAATCTTTGGTTATGTTAATTTATTAGTTAGTATCTTCCATTTGTTTTTTTATTTGCAAGTATGTTTCACCATTGAGCCCCTGTACTTCCAGGTTCGGACCTAGCTGTCTCTGTGACCCCCTGAAACCTTGTTTTTTCCGTTTCGGCCATCATCTTTCGCGTCCATTTTTATCACCGCGAAGTGTGGGTTTCGGCCTCCCAGCCGTGGCCTGCAGCTCCACTTTATAGCCCCACATCCATGTCCCTGACCGCACCTTTCCATCCCATAGCCGCGGCCCCGGCCGTACCTTCCCATCCCACAGTCGCGGCTACAGCCACACCTTCCCATCCCACAGCCGCGACTGCGGCCGCACCTTCCCATCCCACAGTTGCAGCCCCGACCGTAGCTTCCCAGCCTGCAGCCGTGACCTGAAGCTCGAACTTCGACTTGCTTCTAGTGACCCCAACCGCAACTTCCCAACCCGTAGCTGTGACCTGAAGCTCGGTCTTCGGCCTGCTTCTAGCGGCCCCAGCAGCAATCCCTGGCCCCCTCCCCACAGTCTCAGCTGCAGCGCCCTCTGCCACCCCCCATGGCCTGCAGCGTAACCCCTCCCACCCTGCTCACTGCTCCCCACAGCGCCACCCCTGGCTGAAACCCTTAGCCCGCTTCCCGTGGTCCCGACCACAACTCCCAGCCAACTCCCCGCGGCTCCGGCCGAAACTTCCTGCCACTCCCCTATGTTGATGTATATGTAACTTCGGAATGTATTTCATCTATGTATTATATATATATTTATTGTACCCTTATTAGAGATGTGTTATTCCTATATAAGGAAGTGTCGTCATGTGGATTGACAAGTGTTGCAAGTGTGTGTACTTGCCGATGGGTTATTAGACCACCATGTGGGGTCGGCCCTGAATTATATCTATTACAATGTGGATGTACCTAGCTAGACAAGTCATACCCATTAGGTCACTGGGCAAAAAGGATAGTATAAATAGAGATCGGAGATCTCTATTTTACCCACTCGGAAAAGTAACTCACTCTCACTCAGAAAGTGGCGCACTAGTGAGGAGGAGGATCATCTGCTACTAGGAGACTATCTCAGTGTATTTTGGTTGTACTTTGGTTGAGCCATTGCTCTCTCTATCTCTGAGGAAGTTGTGGGGTTTTTCACCTTAGGGTTTTCCCCACGGAAACTCTGTGTCTCTTGTCTCTTATGCTTTTGATTCTTGTGATGCTTGTCATATTGTGATTGTCATGCATTGATATACTGTATATGTTATTCTCTCAGCAAAGATCCTAGAGTTTTGTGAATTAATGCTCAAAATTTAACATGGTATCAGAGCTAACCTAAGAAGAAGACATTTTGCAGTGACGAAAACTTGAGTTTCTTGTTTATTGGGTTTCTCTCCACAGATTTTTGAAAATCAGTAGAGTAGATTGACTCTACTCATCAAGGCGCATCTATCTGTCCAATCAGAATTCAATTCCGAGCATTTTCAGATTTGGCCCTAAAAATTAGCGTTTCCATAAAAATAGGAATTTCTGGAATCTGAAGGCACAACTGGAAGCTCCTTGCAAAAATCAAAGTTTAGAGCTTTGGATCGAGATTTTTGGCTGGGTAGATCTCCAGGAAACTCAAACCCTAATTTAGGGCTCTCCCTAGTGAACCCGGGAGGACAAAAAGGCTAATATGAAGGGTAAAGCTTTGCTGATCTCAAATTCTGAATACACCAGGCTGATCAGCTCATCAAAGCGCATCTTTCTATCCTTTCAAAAATTTGAAATTCACATTTTGAATTTTTAGGGTTTTTTCGACAAACCCTAATCCGGGACCAGATCCAGTATTCAGCATTTCAAGTGGTAAGATCTAAATCTTTTCTATTTCCATTTGAAGTACTCTTTAAGATGTCTCACCACACCAAGCTTGAGGATAAGCTTGAAGGAGCTGATAACTTCTGAGCTTGGAAGTATAGGATTGGGTTAATCCTGGAAGAGAATGAGTTGGACTCATATGTGAAAGAAGACATCCCTATCCCAGAGGATGAAGAGGCTAAGGTATTGCATAAGAAGAACTTGGTCAAGGCAAAGAGAATCATTGCTGATTCTATCAAAGACCATCTCATACCCATGTGTCTTCTCTTAAGACACCCAAGGAGATGTTTGAATCTTTGACCAAGCTATTTGAAGGAAAGAACATAAATCGGAAGATGACCCTGCGGAACCAATTGAAAGGAGTAAAGTTTTAGAATGGAGAAACCATTCAATCTTATTTTTCAAGGGTCTCCCAGATCAAGGAACAACTAGAAGTAGTGGATGAAATGGTGGAGAATGGTGAAGTGGTGATGACCACTCTAAATGGCCTACCCAGGTCATGGGATTCCTTTATTCAAGGAATTTGTGCAAGGAAGAAGTTGATCTCCTTCAACAGATTGCGGGAAGAATGCTCTCAAGAAGAAGCTAGACTTATAGCTTGTGAGGAAAAGATGGGAGGTGAAGATCAAGCTCTTGCATCTCACACCAAAAGAAGCAAGCCCAAGAAGGAGCACTCTCGCCACAAGAGATCCTATCAAAAGAATAAGAAGGATCTAAGATGCTTCACATGCAATGAGAAGGGTCACTTTGCTTCAGATTGTCCTAAGAACAAAAGGAATAATAACAACAACTCCAGCAAGAAGAAGAAGGGCAGCAAAAGAAAGTTTCATGCTCATGCTGCCGAGGATGATAGACCTCCAAAGAAGAAGGCCAGGGCAGAAAGTGATGATAGTGATGTTGACTCATCAAGTGAAGAAGGGTATGTTCTAATCTTTGCTCTCACAGGTACTATCTCCCATGGTTGTAATGATTGGTTGATTGACAGTGGGGCTTCCAAACACATGACTGGGTTTAAGGAATATTTTGTGAATCTATCTGAACATGAATCACCCCATAAGGTGAAACTTGGGGATTATTATCAATACCCAATCAAAGGAAGTGGTGAAGCCTCCTACAACCTAGATTCTGGAAAATCTTTGAAGATGAAAGAAGTCTTTTATGTACCTGGGCTCAAGAGGAACTTACTGTCCATCTCTGCATTGGATGCAAAAGGTATGAGGGATGCATTTGTGGATGGCCAAGTCCTAATGTGGCCAAAGGGTAAAACAATCGATGATGTAGTAGTGATTGGAGAGCAAGAGGGAGGTTTGTATAAATTGAAGGGACAACCTGAACATGCCATGGTGCATGGATCCATGGAGCCAAGTGAACTTTGGCATAGAAGACTTTCTCATATGCACTATAGGACACTTCCAATTGCAAGCAAGGCTGTAGAGGGTCTTCCTGAAATCAAGACCAAACATGAAGGTGTTTGCAAAGGATGTGCAAAAGGTAAGAACATTAAGAAGGCTTTCCCAAGCAGTGAAAGCAAGGCAAAAGATATCCTGGAAATCATCCACTCAGATGTATATGGTCCTATGTCATCCAGTTCTCTTAGTGGGTATGTTTACTATGTCTCATTTATTGATGACTTCTCTAGGAAGACTTGGGTATACTTCTTGAAGAACAAAGATGAGGTGTTTGATAAGTTCAAGGAATTCAAAACCTTGATGGAGAATCAAACTAACAAGAAGATCAAAACATTCAGATCTGACAATGGTGGAGAATTCACCTCAGGTGACTTCAAGAAGCTTTGCAGTGATTCAGGGATTAAGATGGAGTTGACTGCTCCTTATAATCCTCAACAGAATGGAGTTGCAGAAAGGAAGAACAGAACTATCATGGAAACAGCAAGGGCAATGCTGCATGACCAAGATCTACCTATGCATCTATGGGCAGAAGTAGCTAGAACAGCTGTATATGTGCAGAACAGAACACTCCACAAGATATTGGACAACAAGACACCAAAAGAGGTCTTTTCTGGTAAGAAACCTGAAGTCATCCATCTCAGAATATTTGGTTGTCCAGTATACACTCATGTCCCAAAGGAAAAGAGGACTAAACTAGATCCTTGAGGAAAGAAGGGTATCTTTGTGGGTTACAGTGAAAGATCGAAGGCCTACAGAATATACTTTCCAGGGTTCAAGAAGATTGATGTCAGCAGGGATGTAACATTTGATGAAAACTCAGCATTCATCAAATCAAGGAAGGCACCTATCGAAGTTTATGAAGAACCTAAGGAAACTAGATTTCAAGACATTACCATGAGTGAAGCAGTTCCAGAAGTTGTTCGTGAGTTTGAAGATCCGCAAGAACCTGTAGATCCACCGCGTGAAGATAACTCTCACAAGAGGAAACCTACATGGGCTAGAGAGCTCATTCAAGATGCAGAAAGATTTGGTATTCCAGAAGAAGAACACAGATCAAAGAAGAGAACCAGATCACATACCAGCTATGTTGCTTTACTCTGTGACATTATGAACAAAGATCCTTCTAGTTATGAAGAAGCAGCGGAAAAGAAAGAATGGAAGGATGCCATGGTTGAGGAATACCAATCAATAATGAAGAATGATGTTTGGGATGTTGTCCCAAGACCTAAAGAGAAGTCTGTTGTGACTTCTAAATGGATCTTCAAAATCAAGCATGCTGCAGATGGCAGTGTAGAGAAATACAAGGCAAGATTCGTAGCTCATGGCTTCTCTCAGAAGGAGGGAATAGATTATGAAGAAAATTTTGCACCTGTAGCCAGGTATACTTCCATCAGAACAGTACTTGCCTTGGCTGCAGCAATGAAATGGAAAATACACCAGATGGATGTCAAGATTGCTTTCTTGAATGGTGTAGTTGAAGAGGAAGCATATGTGGAGCAGCCACTCGGTTTTGAAATACATGACAGGGATTCATATGTATGCAGATTGAAGAAAGCCTTGTATGGCTTGAAACAAGCTCCCAGAACTTGGTATGGTAGGATGGACAGTTTCCTATCTAGTTTGGGCTTTACCAAGAGTAAAGCGGATTCCAACCTTTACTACAAGGTTGAGGAAGGGAATCCTGTGATTCTACTCCTGTATGTGGATGACTTATTTGTAACAGGAGATGACAGACTGATTGCAGATACTAAGAGGAAGCTTGCTACTGAATTCGATATGAAATATTTGGGAATGATGCACTATTTCCTAGGTATGGAGGTGTGGTAGAGTGCAGGTGGGATCGTCCTTGGTCAAGGGAAGTACACAGTAAATATCCTGAAGAGATTCGGGATGATGGATTGCCAGGCCATGGCCACACCTATGGCATCGAATTTGAAGCTTCTATGTGATGCTTCATTTGAGCCGGTTGATGTCTCTATGTATTGTCAGATGATTAGGTCCTTGATTTACCTGACGAACACAAGACCAGACATTTGCTTTGCTGTGAACACATTGAGTCAGTTCCTGATAGATCCGAGGAGTGTTCAGCTAGTTGCTGTAAAGCATGTTCTGAGGTACCTGAAGGGTACAGTGGATTATGGGCTCAAGTATGAGGCGAATCAAAAGTTTAACCTGCAAGGTTATGTTGATTCAGATTGGGCTGGCAGTGCTGCAGATAGGAAGAGCACATCTGGGTGCTGCTTCAGTATGGGATCAGGTGTGATCTCTTGGTTTAGCAGGAAGCAGTCCTGCATAGCACTGAGTATAGCTGAGGCAGAGTATGTTGTATCCTGTTCATCTAGTTGTGAGGAAGTATGGCTACGGAAGCTACTGTTTGAGTTATTTGATCTCTCGTTGGAGGCTACTGGTATCTTTTGTGATAACCAGAGTTGTGTGAGGCTGTCTGAGAACCCAGTGTTTCATGACAGGTTGAAACACATAGAGATCAAATATAACTATATTAGGGATATGGTGCAGAGAGGAGCTGTGAAGCTCCTATATGTTGTGATGGACGAGCAGATTGCAGATGTGCTGACGAAGCCACTAGCCAGGGTGAAGTTCGAGTACTTCAGAGAGAGGCTTGGCGTTCTTTAGATTGAGGACACTTCGAGGAAGAAGTGATGGACACATTTGCTAAAGCCATTCCAAGCATGTTGGAAGAAGGATCCTTCACATGGCTATGGATGTAAGCGCTGGATGATGAGCATCAGGATGATGTTTTGGTTTCTGCTTGGATATGATCAGTTGGATCATTTTTATGTATGTATGTATGCATCATGTTGGATGCTGGATATGATCAGTTGGATCATTTATATGTATGTACGCATCATGTTGGATGCTGGATATGATCAGTTGGATCATTTTTATGTATGTATGTATGCATCATGTTGGATGCTGGATATGGTCAGTTGGATCATTTATATGTATGTACGCATCATGTTGGATGCTGGATATGATCGGTTGGATCATGTGTATGTATTTTTGTATATGCATCATGTTGGATGCTTGGACCATGTATCTATATATGTATCAAGTGGATACATTGTATGTATCAGGTGGATACATTGTATGATCAGGTGGATCATGTATGGTGATATGTATCATGTATTTGTATTTGTATCAGGTGGATACATTGTATGATCAGGTGGATCATGTATGATGATATGTATCAGGTAGATACTTGGTTTGCATCAGGAAGATGCATTATATGATCAGGATGATCGTGGATGACAAGCTTCAGGATGTTGCTCCAGATGACATGCAGCAGGATGTTGTAGTGATGATGATCAGGATGATCATGTGTACATCAGGATGATGTATAGTGAGTATCAGGTTGATACTCTATGGCCGTGGATCAGGTTGTGCAGATGAGCATATAATTTGTCCCTGGGAGATTTGCAGATAGTCTTTCGAGGTTTTTCCTATGGCATGTAATTCGTTGCCCTAGGATATCTGGCAAATGCTCTTTCGAGGTTTTGCTCTGGGAGGACATATAATTTGTCCCTGGGAGATCTGCAGATAGTCTTTCGAGGTTTTTCCTATAGCATGTAATTCGTTGCCCTGGGATATCTGGCAGATGCTCTTTCGAGGTTTTGTCCTATGGCATATAATCTGTCCCTGGGAGATCCGATAGGTTGGGCTGTGTGCCCGTAATCAGTCCTGGGATGCTCTTGTGAGGTTTTTCCATGACCACATGTAATTCATGCCCTGGGAGATCCTATAGGTAGAGCTGTGTGCTCGTAACAGCCTGGGATGCTCTTGTGAGGTTTTTCCATGAACACATGTAATTCATGCCCTGGGAGATCCTATAGGTAGAGCTGCGTGCTCGTAACAGCCTGGGATGCTCTTGCGAGGTTTTGTGGTGAGGTCACATATAATATGGCCCTGGGAGATCCTATAGGTAGAGCCGTGTGCTTGTAATAGCCTGGGATGCTCTTTCGAGGTTTTGTGATGCATGTAATAAGTCCTGAGGATTCCATAGTATGGCTAGTGATGATGAAGACCTGCAGGTGGTGGGCCTACATCCAGTATGAAAAATGACTGGCTCTGTAGAACTTCCTATGACGAGTAGAGTCAGAGATTGGTTGAGATAGCAGCAGCAGTGACGATGCATCGATGATGATGATCCCGAGAAGAATACTTGTCTAGCAGATCTGTGTCGAGAAATACCTTCCTAGTTAAGAGGGAGTGTTGATGTATATGTAACTTCGAAATGTATTTCATCTATGTATTATATATATATTTATTGTACCCTTATTAGAGATGTGTTATTCCTCTATAAGGAAGTGTCGTCATGTGGATTGACAAGTGTCGCAAGTGTGTGTACTTGCCGATGGGTTATTAGACCACCATGTGGGGTCAACCCTGAATTATATATATTATAATGTGGATGTACCTAGATAGACAAGTTGGCCCCATAAGGTCACTGGGCAAAAAGGTTAGTATAAATAGAGATCGGAGATCTCTATTTTACTCACTCGAAAAAGTAACTCACTCTCACTCAGAAAGTGGCGCACTGGTGAGGAGGAGGATCATCTACTACTAGGAGACTATCTCAGTGTATTTTGGTTGTACTTTGCTTGAGCCATTGCTCTCTCTATCTCTGAGGAAGTTGTGGGGTTTTTCACCTTAGGGTTTTCCCCACGGAAACTTTGTGTCTCTTGTCTCTCATGCTTTTGATTCTTGTGATGCTTGTCATATTGTGATTGCCATGCATTGATATACTGTATATGTTATTCTCTTAGCAAAGATCCTAGAGTATTGTGAATTAATGCTCAAAATTTAACACCCTACGCCTTCGGCCGCACCTTTTGGTCCCCTCCTTGTGGCCACAACCGCTTTTCCCCTACCATCCCCCAAAGGTTGCAGTTCCCAGCAGCCACCGCTAAGCCCCCGCCGCTATCTCTAGAACTCTCCCTATGGTCCTTGCCGCAACTCCCCCTCCATACCCCGCACCCCGCATCGCTGAGCCCCCGACCGCCATTGTCAACCCTCTCCCTGCGGCCCCAGCCACAGTCGCCAGCCCATCCCCCATGGCCCACAGTAGACGATTTCCCGCTAAGCCCCCACGACCCACAACGTGTAGCTTTCCTCCCACTCACTGCAACCTGCAGCGCAGGCTCACTGCACACTCCCGTGCCCAACAATGCTTATTCCCTGCCCATCCCCAGTGGCTCATAGCGCCAGTCCCCTGCCCATCCACCATGGCGTGCAGTGCAGATTAGCCGCCCAGACCCACAGCCTGAAGCGCAAGTTTGTCTCCCACATCCGTGGCCTACAACTTAGTTTCCGGGCTCACAAGTGCGACCCAAAGCTCGTTAAGAAGCCTCACAGTCGCGCTCGGAAGCCCCTGTTTTCCCTAATTTTTTCAACGTTTTTTCATGTACCTTGCAAACAACCACCTATTTTGCCTACACCCCCTATTGCCAAATGTATTTTTCTATTATTTACTTGTTGTTCCATTTTGAAAAACGTCAATATTCAGCCTTTACATTTAAGCAAGTTAACCAAATTTTACATAGCAGTTAAATTTCAACATTTAAATTTCAGCACTTAAATTTCAGCATTTATATTTCAGTTAGCTGCGAACATCACCTGCACACACACTCTATCACCCTAACTCAAGTGAGTCCTAAAATTTACTTAAGTCAACCAACACTTAACTCCATTTGGGGAACACAAAAGAATCTTGTAGTTAGGTAGGACATTGGAGATAAGAATCCAAACAACACCCCTTCGTCACTTACACTTAAGACATAGAAGTTGTCCATTAGGGTACCAAAATCCCCTATTATTTGTTGGGATAGTTAACAACCGATTTTTCGGAAATGGCCTCTCCCTTAGGAGGGTAATTCATGAGACTGGTTCCAGAGGACCATGTGGATTACCACTCTCCACCTAGTTCCGAAGGACACCTACTTGCTGTCGTCGTTGCACTTCCATATTTGGGGTGTAGTGACCAAAGGAATGACATGGCGAATGCTTTTTCTGGATGTTCCATGAATGGGGCAGCCTAGTTGCCATTCTATTGGGGCTCTTTTACCCGGGATCCCTCTCGGTAGAGGGATATCCCCCACCTACTCGGTTCTCCATTTTTGTATCGTCTGACTGCAGATTTCATCACCTTGCAGAGGATATGATTTGCGTGAGCTTCCAAATCTTCTAGTTAGGAATTTGCATGCTCCTATACCCCCTTTGGATTAGCGAGTCTACCTTTTTTTTTTTCTAGGAACCCTGCTTGTTGGTATTCTAACCACTTTTCTTGTCGCTCTGCTTGTTGTAGCACAACTGTTACAACAAGTGTTTTGAGCTTGTTGTTGGCTTGAGTGCCATATTTTTCGCTCTCTCCTTTTGCACACACGGTTGCATTAGGATTTTTGTGCTTTTCACTCGCCACAACCCATTCGTTTTATTTTCGTTGTCACCATTAAGTCTCCGAGATAGTCTTGGTGCCTATGGGGCCAGCCCCTGCAACATGGTTCACTTGACACCACTCGCCATAGGCATAGAGCCCCGTCCCCAGATCCCAATGCCCTTTATTTCACATCTAATTCGGAATCAGAGAACCCCATATACACAACTCCGTCTAGCCCCATGGTTGGAGTGACTACCACCCGCTTTTTTGGTGGGATGGTTGGTGGTGGATCCACCACCAACCTAGCTACCACCTTAGCATCTATCCATGTCATACCATCTTTAGGACCTACTCCTAGTATTCCTGCCACTACGACCATCCCTATGGCTAGTGGACCCACTCCAACTATAGTCCCGTTGATGACCCATGCCACACTTAGAGGCACGGGCCCTTCCTACATGATTCCTACACCTCTGACTGGAGGACCCACAATCCCCATCATGTCTCACACCATTGCTCCACACATTGGGGGTAGTGGCCCCACCATCACAGCTACCACTAGCACATACGCCCCTGCGAACATGAATCGTCCTTCTCCCCTCCTTGATTTGGACAGATTGGCCAATGACCCCATACGAAATGACCCCACATGGCCTCCTATGCCCACCAAGATCCCATCAGACATACCCAAATTAGAGGGGAAGGGAGGGGAGGACCCCCATTCCACCTATGGTGTTCTTCTAACTCCATTATGGATGATTCTATTCTCCTACGGTTATTACAAGAAACCTTCACCGGCATTGCAACCAAGTGGTACATTGACCAACCACACGGGACCCATTTCACATTCACGTCCCTCGACTTGAATTTCCTGTAGTTCTTCCAATTACCAGTTTGTTACAATGTTGGTGTTGAGATCCTCCTATCTTGCAGAAAAAACACGACCACCCATATCACAGACCATATCCATGAATGGCGCAAATGATGCAGTTTGTTTAAGATTAAATTTGATGACCGCATCTTTTTAGATTGGTTCTTGAAATCTTTTATACCAGTCATTGCTAAGGATGTGGCATCTGAACAACCATAATCTGAGAAAGAGGCTATCCTTAAATCCCAATAGTTTGATCTCATCTAAGCTCAGTCCGAATACTTATATTCCATTTTACCTGATGCTCCCCGCGGTGACTCCTCCCAGAATGACATGCCAGGGGCATCCCATGATGCCGACGACATCATCAGACATGTGGCATCTCATAGTCAACCTTACACTGCTATGCCCACTACTAGTGGCCCCGAACTTTCATGCGCCATAACCCATTCTATAGCAACGACCTCATATGCTCCTATGGCCCAAGCACCCCATGTTCATGGACCTTCATGTCCACCACAATGTTATGGTCATGCACTTCCAGCTTACACCCCTTCAGCGATGCCTACTGCTTATTACCATCAACGGGCCACACCCACACACTCACAACCCCAATCCCCTCCTGATTATTATCCCCTGCAGGAACCACCTACGCAACCACAAGCTCCCCCGGCTTACTATCCACCGCAGGAAACACCAGCACCTGCACAACCCAAGGCCCCTCCTGTTTATTACCCACCACAGGAAGCACTAGCACATGCTCAACCAAAAAATCCTCCTAACCCCCAAGGGCAAGTTTATGCCCAACAAAATTAGCAACAAAACAATCATGCCCAACCAAACCAGTAAGGCCATCAAAACCGAGGAAGAGGATGTAACCGTGAGAATAACCAACCCCAATATCAGGGTGGCCAACCCCCTAATCCCCCAAACAATAATAACGCTGCCCCAACCAATCAAAACCCTGACAGACCACCTCGTCAAGGGAAGAATCCTAATTTACGAACGGACCACCCATGTTCTATATGTGGGGTATACGACCACTATACACACACTTGTCCCCGTTTGGAGTGAGCTCACCAACTTTGGATTGATGATGCCCAACGCTAAGGACATGCCTCTCCGCCAGCACCACCCAACCCCCCGTAACCTCAAGCCCAAACGATGGTGTTGCAGAACCCCTTACCCACACAAGGAGTGGTAAACACCCAACCGTTGGATCCCCCTCAAGGAACTGCGACACCCCAACAACAAATAACCCATGCTGCACTTACTAATCAACATATTGACTCAGATACCCATCACCTTCTCATGATGTCATTGGCTGATGTCAATCTTCAAACACGTAGAAATCAGTATGGTTCCACCTCTGAAACCATCCCTGCAGACAAGGCCACTAGCACTCTTCCCACCGATCAGTCGTTACACATACCACCGGCACCATGCGATGGGGCCCCTAAAGCTCCCCGCTTCCCATTACGACGTATTAATAACAAACCCAATGCACGTGCTGCCCCCAATTACAATATTGTGGATGACATATCCCAGTCCCCTGCTGCTATGTCAGCCCTAGAGGTGTTGAAGAACTGTCCTGCACAACGCAAGATATTGTTATCCTCCATTGGTGCTATCGACCCTCCTGACTCACGGATGATGACATTCTACTTGGACCAATCTGAACCATGCATGCCTTCCACATTAGCATTTCAAGTTTCAGTGTCAGTCCGAAACCTTGTCACCCATCGATGCATAATCGATGAGGGTGCCTCCACATGCATTATGTCGACATTCGTGTGGAAGAAGCTCGGATCCCCTACACTACAGCCATTGACGACCTCCCTACGAGCTTACGATGTCCGATCAGCTCAACCCCAAGGCATCCTGGCCAATGTTCCAGTCGAATTAGCTGGTAAAATGATCCTTATCGACATTGAGGTCATCAATACACAAGTCGATTACAACCTTCTGCTTAGATGCAGTTACATGTATGACATGAAGACTGTTTCTTCATCAGTCTTCCGCATTATGATGTTCCCCCATGAGGGATGTGTCGTTAAGATTGACCAGCTCACATATTATGACCCAAATGCTCCCGCTGAACCAAAAAATGTTCTCCCCATGGTTGAACAACCCGTTCATGGTGCACCCACTTCTTTGGTGTCCACTGACGTTGGACCTGGGATTTATTCAGAGCCTCCTATGACCTCCACTTTCAGGTCCATTCCACCCCCTCCACCGACAGTGGAGATATCTGACCTGTGCACCATTTCATCCAAACAAACGGTGCCTAACCCACAACCAACTTTTCTTCTGCAACCACCATCGGTACCTAGTCATGTGGGAGCAACAACTATACACACTATACCATTACTGTTCCCACCTTTGGGAGTAGTAATTTCCCCAGTCATGGCTACACTGAATTTCCCCGGCCTAACACTAGGACTACCTATGTCATACCTACCTGCTCCTACCACTCCCCAGACACCACATGTCATTCTCCAACCAGTCCAACTGATCAACACCTCTAACTGCCCACCCCCTGGTGTGGCAGCCCCATCTACATCTCTTCATGTGATGACTTAGGCCACGCCACCCATAATTGTCCACAACTGCCTGATCTTCAAGAGCACATGAAGACGTTGGACGATGGTCCTAATATCTCGGTGGTTGAATTAAATACCACCCCTCAATGACATAATAAGTTGCTACCCACCAACCACCCCTACGCCATATGTGTTTTATACCTCAATATTACACATTACGTATTAGTGTCACATCCTTGCACTAGCAACCTAAATGACAGTTTCCCTTAAAAATCATCTGAACATCCCGAGTGAAAACCATTGACTGAACACTGAAAGCAAACACTTTTTCTACCATCTGTCAACCCAAGTTGGTCCTGTTTGCAAGCACTACCACTCCCTGTACATCTACAGGGGCATGGTAGTTAGAACTATTGCGTGTTTCTCCTCCTCTGGGGCATGGTACTACTGCGTTATGCTCCGTCTTAGGGGCGCGGTAGTCCAAAATTAACCTTTTGCCTTGGATTTTGGGATCTTGACTTTCAAGAGATATCATTGGGATTGCCACCTATGAATCGATCTCAACTCCCCTCTCTGTTTAGCTAGCCTGATCCACTAAACACTCCATAGATCCACACTTCTCTCTTGTTGGTTAACCTTCCCACATGCTATAAGAGAGAGGCCTTCCATGAGCCAAGGGGAGGACTTTTGGGGGCATCCAACCTATGATCTTGAGACTTCTGCAGAGATAGCTAGAGGTGGAGGCACTTGGAGCTGGAGGATTGTCTTGGGCATCAAGCAACCTTTGTAAGCACTTTTCAAGCTTCTTAATAAGATAACTTGTCGTGTTTTTCCCATTTCATGTGTATTGTATAAATCTTTGATATGAAATGTATCTAGTTTAGATTTGAACTTAACCTTTGCTTCAAAGTATTTGGAAGATTGCATGCTTGTCCTTTGTCTGATTTCAACAGGTTCTACATTGGAGCTTTGGGATCAAGAATTATAAGCGGGACAAACGTCTAATTGGAAGGTAAGTTACATCTTTTATCTCTTCTGAATGCATTCAATCTTGTTGTGAAGATTAGTTTAGGAACTCAAGGTAGCATTTGTTTCCCTTTTATCTTAGTATAGAGTCAGTACATCCCGCTTTATCCTAAGAGAGTTTCTCTTTATCCGTAGGGAGAAATATCTGCAACAAAAACCGATGACTCCGCTGGGGACGCATATGAATCCATTTTCTTTGATTGTGCAGTTTGCTTTTAATTTCATCCATTGATTGTGAAATTGGGTTCTGTTACCCTCATTCACTTCCCTGTTCTCTACATCACACCTCTGTCCATGATCAGTAATTCCTTTGGGTTTGCACACCTTTGAAAAGTCCATAACTTTTCTTAAATTAGCACCCTGTCCATCTTTTTAAGACATACTACGCCCCCATAACTGCATATAGAGTGGTAGTACCGCGCCCTTCACACTGTCTAGAGTGCGGTAGTGTACCAGTACTGCGCCCGGGCTGCCTACAGACCCGCGGTAATCCCTGAGAAAGTGATCTTCTTTGGTTTTTGTTTGATTGTTTTCACCTGGTTCTTGATTGGCTTGCTTTATTCTCTCTATATTGATTGTGGCTAGACCTCTGTAACCCGTGTGATCACACTACACTCCTTGCATTTTTAGGGATTCTTTTTGCATTAGATTTGATCAAAATAAACATCAAAATTGACAAAAAAATTCCCCCTCATGGCCGGGGGGGGCCATGAATCGTGTATCCTACAGTCATCTTGATCCATTTTAAGACTTTAGGACATTTTTGGTTTAGAGTGATTGGCTTGTTTAAAAAAAAAAAAGAATTGAAAGATGTGGGATATCCATGTCTTTTTAAGTCTCTTTTCCTTGGGTTATGCATCTTGTTTCCCTTACATGTTGAGCTATCTAATTATTGTTGGAAAATATTGATTCCTTGTTTCCACTTTAGTTCAAAGAAAAGCTTTATCTTGTCACTCTTTTGCTATATTCATGAAATTAGAAAACATAAGCATTCTTCTTGCTTTAATTCAATCATTTGACATTCTTCGTCTTACATTCATGAGAAGAAGAAATGCTTGTTTCATATTTATGTGCATTTGAGTTAGACAATATTATTAGGTGCTTCTCTTTGTCTTGCATTTGATTGGAAGAATTTGTGGAATCCTTCTTTCCATAGCTTAGATGTGTCTTTTTCGAATGTAAAGAGATAGGAAACAAATTATAATTATTCCATTTGGTGTTTGTGAAAAGATCTCCTTTTGTCACTTTAGGATAGTTTGGGTATGGTTTAATACATGATTGGTTATCATTCATTAAAAGGCTAAAATTGCATTTGCATTGGGTTGTACATATTGGGAACGAAAAGAATTCTCCCTTTTCTCTAGCTAGATTACATCGAATAGAAAGGCTCATTTTGATTCATTCTCATTTGCATGGTTTGAGTCGACACAACATCACAAGTTGCACTTCCATAATCCGATTGTGTAAGACAGCCTCTAAAATTAATCTCCCTAACTAAACCAACATTAACCTCACTTGAGGAAAACAAAAGAACTTGGTAGTTAGGTAGGACACCGGGGATAGGCATCCAAATAATTCCCCCTTGTCATTATCATCTGAGACATAGTTGTTGTCCTCTAGGGTACCAAAATCCTCTAGTATTTGTTGACACGGTCATACACCAGTTTGTGGAGGGGTCTCCTATTGTTTCAGGGGTTAAACCACTGTGAGATCGAGAACCGGACGGACTCTGTGGAATTCCGCACTCCACTTAGCCCTAAGGCAACATCAATCATTGTCTACCTTGTATTCTCTGGCCACCATACTGGTGATACAAGGGTGATAAGGCAGAAGCACCGAAAACCTTTTCCAACGTGTCATGAACGAGGTAGCTTAGCGACTTTTCTTCTAGGTATATTTACCCAGGATCCCTTTCGGTAGAGGGATATCCTTCCACTATTGGTCTCTCATTTTGTATTGTTCGACTTGGATTTCATCACCTTGCGAAGGATACAACTTGTTGAGGTCTCCAGCTCTTAGTTAGGAGGCTTTGCTTGCTATCTTATAGAGGGTCTTTTTTTTTGTAGGGTTGCTTGTTGGCATTCTGTCCGTTTTGTTGTACAGCTCGCTTACTGTGGTAGTAGCCTCAGTATAGTTTTTTGAGCTTGCTCTTTTGGCCTGTGAGCCTTGTCTTTTCCTATCTCCCCTTTCGCACGCTCGGTTTCCTGAGGGTTTTGAGTTCTTTTTAACAAGACTTCGTCCACATCACTTAGTTTTGTTCCATGGAGAATCCACCCCCATGCACCCATGCTAATTCTGGGACTACCAATCAAGAGACCCCTTCTCAATGGGTACCTTTTTGTCTTTCCTCCAGTTGGAGATATTGGTCCTCCCTTTATTGGCACGTTAAATCTTCCTGGATTAACCATAGGATTACAGGTATGGTTATTCAATCCGGTGATTCCAATTGTACCCAATGTTTCAAATGTTAACTCTCCACCACAAGAGATTCGATCCCAAACTAATCCTTCCCCTTCTTCGTCAGATGAATCTTCTTCCGTTCCTTCTTCCTCGCCTAATCAAAGCAGTAATGTTAGTAATCGGGAGGATAAGAAGAAGAAGAAAAAGAAAGTTAAGAATAAGAAGGATAAGAAAGATACCAAGCGTAAATTAGTTGCCTCTAATGGCACTCATGCTATGAAAACACCTTGTAAACCCAAGTTCCCTTGCAAACTTTGTAAAGGTGATCACCTTCTCAAGGATTTCCCCGGTCTTTCCCATGTGTCAGAAGTATGGTCTAAAAACCCTAAACCACTTGTATCGTCAACCTCTAACCATCATGTTGATGACACTCCCTCAACCAGTGACCCCTTGGTGAAGGGTCAGAAGGGTAAAGTCCTATATCCCTATTTGATATGCAAGGGTATGCACCGTACTTTCCTTTGTCCAAGCATGGACGAAGCTTCACGGTGGTTGGAAGATATTACTAGTTCTCAACTGGTGCTTCCAACAAACGATAGTAAGTTGTCCCTTGACCCCCCGCTGGTTGACCAAGTGATCAATTTAGTTTCATCTGCAATTGATCCCACTCTCCCTTTTGAAAGTGAAGTGATTGAGTCGTTGTCATCTCCGCTCACTCCCGTTCTTCTATCAGAGGGCATTCCGACTGCAAATGTCACCTTGACACAGTCTTCATCTCATCCTACTCTCTCCAATGAGAGTGGATTGATAACCACTGATGTTTTTCTAGTCAGTTCCGATCATGGTGGGCAAGACCCCATTTCCACGGGACCCCCTTCAAGTACTAAGGTCATTTCATTTGATTGGAATGGGTTAACAGAATCTCGTCTTCCTTCGAGTGTTCCTTTTCAAATATCTATAGGAGTTTCCGATAAAGAAATTTTTCGTACGATAGTTGATGAGGGAGATTCTGTTAGTATTTTATTCTCAACTGCTTGGCAAGCCTTAGGTTCTCCTCAGCTTGTGCCTATAACTGACTAGATATTGGCTTTAACCGAAGGCCTACTCGACCTTTAGGAATCCTTCCTTAGTTACCTATCACTTTGGGAGGGAAAACTGTCTGCATTGATGTTATGGTAGTCCAAGGTCCCTTAGATTTTAATCTACTCCTTGGATGTGATTACGTCTATGCAATGAAGGCTATAGTGTCCTTACTCTTTTGAGTGATGTATTTTCCCCATCATGGGAATGTTGTGACCATCGATCAGCTTTCCTTTGTGACGCCCACTCATCGCATGACTCCTAGTCACCAGACTTCCCTAACTGTTCCAGTTTCTTCCCCCTAAGGGGGGGGGTGGAGCAAAGTTCTTTTTCCGGTGTCAAGCTCGTTAAAAAATGAAACCATTTTTTCAAGCATAGTTTACTTTTGGTTTTAAGCTTGTGTAAAAATGAAACCAACCATCATTTCAAGCATAGTTTACTTTTTGTTTTAAGCTTATGTAAAAATGAAACCAACCATCATTTTGAGCAGAGTTCCCTTTATGTGTCAAGCTCATTAAAAGATGAAACAGGTCACCATGAGCATGGTTCCCTTTCTATATTAAGCTCGTTAAAAAATGAAATAGGTTCCTATGAGCATAGTTTATTCTTTGTTTCAAAATAATTAAAAAATGAAACCGACTCCCAAGCATAGTTTACTTTCGGTTTCAAGCTTGTGTAAAAATGAAACTACCTTCGAGCATAGTTCATTCTATTTCAAGCTCGTTAAAAAATAAAACAGGCCCCTACAAGCATAGTTTACTTTAAGTTTCAAGCTTGTGTAAAAATGAAATCCATCATGAGCATAGTTCCCTTTCTATGTCAAGCTCATTAAAAAATGAAATAGGTTCCTACGAGCATAATTTATTCTCTGTTTCAAGCTTGTTAAAAAATGAAACCAACCCTCGAGCACAGTTTATCGTTGGTTTCGAGCTTGTGTAAAAATGAAACCAATTCCAAGCATAGTTTACTTTCGGTTTCAAGCTTGCGTAAAAATGAAACTACCTTCGAGCATAATTTATTTATGTTTTAAGCTCGTTAAAAAATAAAAAGGACCTTTTCAAGCATTGTTATTGTCTATTTCAAGCTTGTGTAAAAATGAAATAGATCTCCCTTCCATTTGTTCGAGTCTCTCGTTAGAGTTAGGATTTGAACCTTCATTTCATCTGCCTAGGTCACTTGGTCCTAGTTCTCCCTACCCCCCTGGTGATCGTATTCAGATTAGTAGCCAGGATTTTTGGGTAAGGAAGAAGAGTAGTCAGACGAAACGAAGCTTGGGGGGCATGTTTAGCCGTTAGCAATCATGCTGGGGGCATTTACCAACCTCTGGTCATCATGTTGGGAAGGAACCCGTCAATGGGCCTTAACCTTGAGCAAAGTTCCCTTTGAGTCGAGTCTCCTCGTAGACTTAGTACCTGAACCTTATTTTCACCCGCCTATACCTTAGGCAAATGAAATGAAGCTTGGGGGCATGTCGTCAACCCCTGGAAGTTACGTTGAAGTCAAATTGATCGCCTCTCCACACCACGTTGGAGCTAAGTCACTTACTTCTAGAAATCATGCTGGGGGCATGTACCAACCTTTGGATTTCATGACGGGAAGAAGTTCACCATTGGGAACATTTTTCGAGCATACTTTCCTTTTTAGGTTTTGAGCTCATTAAACCATGAAAATTATTCTGAGCATAGTTCATTTTCTGTTACAAGCTCGTTAAAAAATGAAGCAGACATCATGAGCATTCTTCCAACCTATCTTTGAGCTCGTTAAAAATAGTAAGATGGTATTTGAGCTTACTTTTCACTTTTTTCGTGCTTTGGTTAAAAATATGAAAAGTGGTTTGAGCTTAGTTTTTACTTTTTTGTGCTCTGGTTCAAATATGAAAAAGATTCTGAGTGCTTTTGATACCATTGTCGTGCTCGTTAAAAAATTGAGCAAAAAGGTGTGTCTAACGAGTATAGGTTTATCACTTTATCCGGCCTCGCTAGACTATTTACGAAAAAGGAACTGTGCCGAGTTTACTTTTCTTTTGTTGTACTCGGTCATAAAACATGACAAAGTTGTACATGGAGTCCTCTTTAAGCTCCTTTCAGAATCCCTAAATAGGAAAAGATTGCCAAGCGAACTTGATGCTTTCATGCTTGTCAAAGCATTTGAATGATTGTCTTTCTGGTGACAGTTTACCCCTTTTTCAGACCAGGAAGTACTATTTACGAAAAAGGAATACTCTAGCCAATCATGAATGGAAGAGTCCTCTCCCGTGTTGTTTTACCCTTTTTCGGGTGATGAGGCTAACTTTACGAAAAAGGACCGTTGGAGTCTTCTTTAGTTCTTTTCATACTCTTTAAACATGAAAAATTGCCGAGTTTTCCTTCCTTGGACTCGTAAAATCAAACATCGAAGGACCCTTTTTGGGATGAACCCCTCCTTTCTCAGGTTCGTGTGAGATTGGACTCATCTATGAGATGAGCTATACCGAGCATCTTTTATCCTCCTCAAGCTCGTAAAACAACAAAGAGGTACTCGTCCATCATGTCGGGGGAAAATGGGAAATGAGTCAAGTTTGTTTTGTTGGCAGCTCGTCAGTCATCACCTTTGAACATGGCATGCATCTACCCCTTGTCTATTCTTGGGTATTCATTTGTTCTTGCTGAGTCATAGTCATCGTCTTGAGTCATCGCCTTGACCACAAGCCTACTCATCATGTGTTCATCCTCTGCTAACAATAATCCCTGCCGCCAGGTTCCGCTTGATGCCATTATATGTTCAAAGGGTTTTTCATTTGTTTTAAGTCATTCATTGTGTCAAGACTTCCGTTGTGTCAGTACATGATCTATTATTTCATCGTTTCATACTATCTATGTAATGTCCCCATCTTGACCCTATTGCATTAATATTGTAAATGATATAAATATTGTTATTTAGTCATGGTGAGGAGCTCAAGGCCAAGGCCCCGCCATTGATTTATCGTTTTATGTATCGGCAATTAGAATAGATGCATATGGTTCTTGTGCTAGCCGTGCACAATGTAAATTCGGACATCATGTAAATATGCAATGTTAATGAAAAAAAAACCCACAACCAGCTATTCAATGCAACAAAGAGATGGGGCATGATCTTACAAGGAATAGGGAGGAAAAATAACCAAACCCTTGAGCCAATGGAGTCAATCCATGTGTCAATGAGAAAACCCATGAGATCCCAACTACCCATTTTGGCTTATGCCCCAATCATTAAATTCTTCCCAGAGTTGGTTGAGGCAGTTAATTCCTTGGGAATGATGAGGTATGGCAGCCAATTTCGGGTATGGGCAAGCCATCAATCTGGGAATTCAAATTTTTGCTTGCAAGACAAGAAATCACCCACGTTTTTCCTTCCCAAGCGATTCTGAACCACAGTATTTCCTCTCTTACGCAGCCTAGGGCGAACTGGGGTTTTTCCTTCACGTTTTCACCATTCTCTGCATTCTTCCATGCCTGGGAACTCGTTTTTTGTTAGCATAGTGGCTGGGAGAAGAGAACCATGATTTTCTGGGGGTTTATAGAGGTCGTTTTTGCCCCAAAATGCCCATGGACGTTTTTCGGTAAACGATTATGCTCCTGGGGTTTTTTTCCCATTTTCCAATTTTTGTTTTGGGCTTTCCCACCTTTTTTTGAACTGGTGGAATTCCCATCGTCTGACATCCTACTGCAAAAATGCCCAGCACTTGCAGTTCTAGCTGTTATGTCCCTCCCTATTTAGTTTTAAACTGTAAGCAAGAGATTCAGGAGTGGAAGAGGACAGATTTGGCTTGATGAGCCCAATGAAGTATCCATAGCTCAATGGTTGATCCACTGGCCTAGTAATTCACCTCTGCCCATCTCTTAGCAGCTTGAGAAACCCAACTGTTGATTGGCTTGGCTGATTCTCGTGTATCTTTGGCTATGTGAGAGCCCGTTTTCCCCTTTTTCCTTGTGGAGATCGTGCCCAGCTTGGGGGTGGAAGTGGTGATAAGAGATTAAGGAGCACACTGGCCTACGGTTGGGTGGAACGTTGCAGAAGCATAGCTGTTTGCTTAGGGATTACTTGGTTTAAGATAAGTATTCTCATTTTCTAATTTGATTTTGCTTAAATTGATGAATGGCATGAAAATATGGAATGTATGATGGATGTGTATTGGAATCAAATTCTGCTGTGTTTTTGAATGATTATGCATTTGCATTTCTCCATCTACAAATTATATGAATGCTTATTTGTTAAGTATGGGACTAGATGTCCATTATTATTATTAGTGTCCTCTCCATAGCCTTGTAGGATAGGTGAGACGCTACATTTTGGTATCAGAGTTGCTGGTTGCAGCATTGGACCTCTATGGGCCAAATCCAATTACAGTCATCACTGAAAGAAGGGAAGATTTCAAAAATTTTCTTAAGAGTTTTGGAAATTTTTGTTTAAGTCTGTTTCGGGAAGAGTTCGGGAAATCGTTCCGAAATTTGTGGAAGAGTTCCGCGAACTGCCCCGAAACTGCGGAAGGAATTCTCTTCCGAAATCGCGGAAGGAATTCTCTTTCAAAATTGCGGAAGGATTCCGCGAATCGTTCCGCAACATGGAAGAATTTGGCAAATTGCTCCGAAACAGCAAAAAAAAATTCTAAGTGTTCGGTGTCGAAAGAAAATTTTCAGAAGGAATTGTCTTCCGAAATTCGCGGAAGGAATTCTCTTTTGAAATTGTGGAAGAGTTCCTCAAACTGACCCACAACTGCGGAAGGAATTCTGGAATGTCTTCCGAAAGTGCGGAAGAGTTCCGCAAATCTTCCCGCAACTGCGGAAGAGTTCAGCAAACCTTCCCACAATTGCGGAAGAGTTCTACAAATCTTCCCACAACTGCGGAAGAGTTCGGTGAACCTTCCCGCAATTGCGGAAGAGTTCCGCGAATCTTCCCGCAACTGCGGAAGAGTTCGGTGAACCTTCCCGCAATTGCGGAAGAGTTCCGCGAAGCTTCCCGCAACTGCGGAAGAGTTCTGCGAACCTTCCCGCAATTGCGGAAGAGTTCCGCGAATCTTCCCGCAACTGCGGAAGAGTTTGGTGAACCTTCCCGCAATTGCGGAAGAGTTCCGTGAATCTTCCCGCAATTGTGGAAGAGTTCCGTGAATCTTTCCGCAATTGCGGAAGAGTTCCGTGAATCGTTCCGCAACGCGGAAGAGTTCCCCGAAATTTGTGGAAAAATTCCGCGAATCGTTCCACAATGTGGAAGAGTTTGGGAAATCATTCCGAAATTTGCGGAAAAGTTCGGCAAACCATTCTGAAACAGCGGAAAGAATTTCCGAGTGCCTTCCGAAACTGCGGAAGCATCCTGCGAATGGCTCTGCAACTGTGGAAGCATTCACCGAATCGCTTCGCAACTGCAGAAGCATTCACCGAATCGCTCTGCAACTACGGAAGCATTCTCCGAATCGCTCCGCAATTACGGAAGCGTTCGGTGAACCACCCCGCAACGACGGCAAGATTTGTAAAAAAAGAAAAAAAAAATGAGGGGGGCAAGCCCCCTTGACCCCCGTCATCCCCATAGACAGTCATTGAAAGTATGAAATGCACTCTTGGGATGAGAAGCATAGATGGCATAAAGGATGGAATTCTCAACAAGAGAAATTGGTTGTGATATCCATTATGGAAGATGAAAGGGAAAATGCCTCACCTTAAACTATTTCTGTTTATACCATAAGAATTGCATGTTTGGAAAATAGCAAGAATGAATGATCGCACATATGTATATGTTGAATTTCTAATTCATGATAATATCATAGCTAATGATTGCTTGTATGCTTGGTAGGGAAGCCAAGGAAAGGATTAGCTATGATGTGGATGAGGAACTCCATGATGGAATGAGGAATTGGGAAGAATTCCTTAACTCCTCCATTGCTATTATATTTATATTTCTTGAGTTGTCTATCCTGAAAATTATGGCATAGGGATGCTGAAAGTGCAAGAGGATAGATAGATGAAGTGAATATGTACTAGATGGCATATTGCGCAGTGCATGTGAAAATGTTTTTGCATGTATATGATATTACATATTGGACCAGAGGCAACCGAAGCATGGCTAAGGATGTGGGTGATGATTGTTGCATGCAACCTCATGAAGAGAGGAAGGTGCAACAAATCCATGATCATGATGTTGGCAAAATGACTGAGTAGCCTTGGTAGGAGGCCGACTGATCAGGTAACGCCAAGCGATATTGATAACAACCATGCAGGTAAGGGTTAACTGTGCTTAATTGCATGAATGTTGAAAGAGGATTTGGTGAATCTCTTCAACTAAGCTTAAACTAAGGTGATTTGGGTTGCATTGAGTGCCTGAATGTGAATGTTAACCTACCAATTATGGTCAGGTGTGGGTAAATGAAGGCAAGGAGCCTTACACCCCATAGTTTCTAGAAACCTCAATGCATTCACATGAATTCATGCAATTGGTGAAGATTGGTTGTGAGTTTAACAACCAAAGCAACTGAGGACTTATGGACCTGTCATGGTAGTGCATGATGTATGTAGTAATCATGGTTAGGCCATGGTATGATTGAATGCATAGTATTCATGAAATCATGCACAATGACATTGAAGAGATATGCATTGAAATATTCGGTAAATGTTGTAAATATGCATGCAATTGTAGGTGCGCATGTTGAACTGCATCGTGTGGATGCATGGGTGTGGCATATATATGTTTCAATGCAGTTAGATAATAGATGAAATGGTGGACTATTGCTAATCCCGAGACCATTCCAAAGCTGCTATGAATGCATGAGAAGGACTGCATGAAGAAGGTAGACATGTGATGGGCTACCCGAGCACTCTGTTGGAAGGACAGAGCTGCATGGAAAGGAAGTAATGAGTATCTACAGTTATTTAAATTGCATGGATAGTGTGACTTTCTTGCAATTTTATTGTGATAGTGATGCATGTATAGAAATGTACATATGTTTCATTACATTTCAAATGTTAAACAGCTGAAGGTATTTGAATTATTATAATTTTGAGATCACTTTAGTAACTGTTATGGCAATGAATGATTGATGTGCGTAGATACTCACAACGCGTTTGGCTGATTGAAGTTTCAGTTTTCAGGTGGAAAGGTCTTGCATATGGCAATGAGGATGAGTCCATAGTAAAGACCGAGATCTACCATGTGCAGAAGCAAAAGGTTATGAGAAGGTTCTCATGGTTGTAAATTTATCCATGAAACAAATCTAAAAATTGTCTGGTTTAAGTTTATGAGAATAGTCTCATAGTTGCAAATCAATTTCTGTAGGAGACAGAATTGTAAATTCATATTGAATTTAATTATTAATGCTATTGATTGGTTATGGAACAATCATATTTGAAGCTTATTGATAAATGTTGCTGACTGTTTGGCTATTTGATAAAGTGTGCCAGGATGACACATTGCAGGAAGATCATGTGTGATGGCTTGCAGAAACCAAACCAGATGGGAAAGACCGCATGCTTTGGAAATGGGTTTCGGGTGAAATGCCATTGATAATGTCTCAGCCAAATCGCATGTCGGTAAACCATGAAAGTGAGATGGTAAAGCTATGCCCCGAAGGCATGTGAGACACATATGCAAAATGAATGAGTATTCTGTGACCCTAGACAAGAACATGCATGTCTAAATTATTAGGGTTAATATGCAGAGCATGCTCTATCTTATTTATATCATTGCAAACTGCTTGAGTATGATTAGGGCCTACATGGTGCACATCAGAAAGGGGGTGCACACCTTTTCTGGTGCTGGGTCATGGTAGGGTTTTCAATATTGACTACACCCTAAGGGAATGGACGCATTCCTGGTGTTTCAATACTTGGTAGTGAATGATATGGAATGTGGTTAAGAATTGAACAACAATACTGATGAGATTGCTTATCCTTCTTGTGTTGTCAGCGTACACAGATGCATATTGATACTGCACATTAAAGGGCAAAGTGAAGAAGGGTACACAAAGGGACTGTATGGGAATTGGCAACCTTTCTATGCTCACGTGAAATATTACCAGAAGGGATGGACAGGCCCAAAGAGCTGTGTAATAAGAGAAGGTATAATCCTTGTGTGAGTAGGGGTCATGTTAACCTGCAGTCAAGAAAGTCACCTATAAAGTGTTCGGATATCCATCATCTATTTCGGGATACATATCTATTTCAGGATCATCTATTTCGGGATACATATCTACTTCAGGATCTTGCATGATCTATTTCAGGATATGCAGTCCAGTCACCAGTTTGATGCCTCCAGCACCTTATCCACCTTCTTCTAGCACCCGGGAGCCACTTTCCACAGAGTTTAGCCCTCCTTAGCTGAAAGGCGCCCTCTTCTCACCTACTGACAGAGAAGGGCGCACTTGTTCACCTACCACTGCAGATTCACTCCAGTTACATTCAGTTAGCTCTGATTCTGATTGATTTCACTCCGATTTCACTCCTGACTGACTATTTCACCTCCGATTGACCTCCAGTTCGATTAGGTGACTTGCTCTGACTCCAGTTAGCCTCCCATGCGCCCCCACTGAGCCTCCAGATCCTATATCAGTGCTACACACTCCAGTTACATTTATTATGATCAGTTAGACTCAGCTTGACACCTGGATGACTGGTTGTTGTGATTGATGAGCAACACCGATGATTGATGAGGACTCCTAGATTGAGTCAAGCTACTCCATTCAGTGATTCGAATGACCTCCTTAGGCAATTCGAATTGCTCTGTTCATTGTAACAGTTTGTATTGTAATTCATTCACCCTTTCTGGGATAGAGAGCACTGCTGCATGTTTTGCACAGTTTTGCACCATATCTTCTATGTTCATCTGTTGTGACTGATTTATTTGTTCATTAGATCTGCTGTGACTAACTTTACATGGTATCAGAGCCATTGCAGGGACAAGATCTCTTTTCTACAGGTGTTTATACAAGAAGATTTGACTGAATTGCTAAAAATTGCAAAAGTTTGGCATGAGATATCTCAAGGGCATTCGCTCCTGTGCATGCAAAGCTTGAAAAATACTCCAATACCACTCCAGAAGCTTGAGTTACCACATAATTCCTGGATCTGATACATTGGACCTATTCAACATTGCTTGAAATCCAATCCCAGGTGTGATGCAACTCTCAAAGGGTGGATTGTTCGACCTTATTGTGATTGTTCTTATGTGATTTGCAGGTTAATTATCTCCTCCAAGTGCACTCGCTACATTCTGCATGCAAGCTTCCCTACAGCATCTCCATTCGCTATAGTCTGCATGCAAGCTTCTTCTTCATCATTTGACTCGCTCCTAGCAATGGAATACTCTTCTTCAAAGCCTATCCTCACCCCATTCAATTATTTTGATTGGAAAGATGATATGGAGATCATATTACGTTCAAAAGGATACTACCGAGTCACTCTTGGTCTTGAATTGGAGCCAAACAATGTGGCAGAAAGAACCAAACACTACAATAAGCTTGATGAAGCTTACGGTCTTCTTTGTCTCTCCATCTCCAAAGATCTTCACTTCCATCTTAGCGGATTGAAGACTCCAAAGGCCATATGGGAGCAACTTGAGACACTATTCGGCAAGCAGGATGAGCTTAGGGCTTTTCAATTAGAGAATGAATTGATTGGCCTTAATCCTGAGAATTTCGAGAGCATCAATGAATTCTTCACAAAATTCAAGAACTTGAACTTGCAATTGAAGAACAGTGGTGTTATCAAAGAGGATAAACAGTTGATCCTCTCCATTCTAAGCAAGCTTGGGAAAGATTATTCGGTATTTGTCTCCACTTTCAATTCCGGTCGGCTAACTACCCCGAATTGGAAGATGCCTACCTTGAATGCCTTCATTGAGTCCGTTACGAAAGAGCATGACAAGTTGATTCAAATGGGGTCCATAAGCTCCAAATATTCAGCCCTATTTGTTCAAAGACCCAAGATCTCGAATGGTAAAGGAAAGCTAAAGAAGGAGAAGCCCAAATTCGAGCCTCACAAGCAAAAAGACAAAGGCAAGCAAATGGATGCACCATCCAGTTCGAAATCCAAGCAAAAGGGCAAAGAAGGTAACCAAAAATCTAAATGTACTTATTGTAACCGTGGCTTTCATCCCGAAAGTTCATGTATGAAGAAGACTATAGATCAAATGGCCCTCCTTTTGGAAAAGAACAACATAACCCTTCCTGACGGTGCAAGGAAGAAGGATCGGAATGACGATCATGAAAGAGGACAAGCACTCATGGCAACGGTTTCGAAGCCCACTCTCTTGATAGATTCGGGTGCATCAAATCATATGGCTGCAAATATTGATTCTTTTTCCTCATTCGATCCAAACAGCTCCATCCCCATCCATTTGGGAGATGACTCAAAAATTTCTTCAAAGGGCAAAGGTACGATTCATGTAGATCATGGATGCTTTCAGAATGTTCTCTATGTGCCTTCCTTAGCTTCGAATCTCCTTTATGTGTATCAAATGACACATACTGGTGATCCAAAGAAAGTCACATTCAGCCCTAATACAGTTGAAATTTCTGATATCGAAAGTGGAAGACTAGTTGCGGTTGGAAAGGCAAACCACACTGCTAAATGTTATGAGTTTTCGCACTTTATTCCGCTTGCAAAGCCCACTGCTCTTCGCACACATGGTAATGAGGTTAGTAGGCTTTGGCATGAAAGATTTGGACATCTAAATTATAAGTATTTGCTGCTGCTATCAAATAAATCCATGGTTGATGGGCTTCCACAACTCCGTTCCTCGAAGGGAATATGCTCCGGTTGCATTATTGGGAAGCACCCCGAGCACAGATTCGACCGCGGCAAGGCTAGCAGAGCCTCTACTATTTTGGGATTGATCCATTCTGATATCAGCGGTCCGCTGCCCCATATGTCATTAAATGGTTCAAGGTATGTTTTGACATTTATTGACGATTATTCTCGCTTTACATGGGTATTCTTTCTCAAAAACAAGTCAGAAGTGCTTGGAAAATTCAAGGATTTTAAGGCTTCTGTTGAGACCACCACTGAGAGCAAGATCAAAGCTCTTAGATCTGATAATGGTGGGGAATATATCAAGTCCGAGTTGCTGCAACTTTGTGCCCAAAGCGGAATCAAGATCCAACATACAGTTCCCTACACACCCCAGCAGAACGGTGTAGCGGAAAGGAAAAACCGGTCACTGAAAGAGATGGCTACATGCATGATTGAATCAAAAGGTTTGGCTGCAAATCTTTGGGCTGAAGCAATCAATGTTGCTGCATATATACAGAACCGAGTTCCACATTCATCCGTGAAAGGTATGACTCCTTTCGAAGCATTCTTTGGTCACAAACCGGATGTGTCAAATTTGAGAGTTTTTGGCTCTACTGCATGGGCTAGAATTCCTTCTGAGAAGAGACGAGCTTTGGATCCACAAAGTATCGAGTGCATATTGATAGGATATGGGGAAGAATCAAAAACATATAAACTCATGGATATCAGATCTAAAAATATATTCATAGAGCGCAGTGTGCAGTTTGAAGAACCGCTTCAAGAATTGCAACTAGTTGAGGAGAAAAATGCCGATTCACCGCCTTCACCAGAAGAAGATTCGAGCAGCGATAATGAAGGTATGAGTTCTGATATTTCTGATATTGTAGCAGCATATGATGATCATGACATAGCAGGTTCGGAATCCGACCATTCAGATCCTCCTCAGTTACCAAAGTGGGCCCAAAATACTCTACAATCTGCTGGTTCGAATCTTGGAAATCCTGCTGATCCAAGACGAACAAGAGGAGACTTTCAAAGGGCAGGTATGGCTCTCTCTATTGCTGATCCATTTCTTCCTGAGATTTTTTATTTGATGGCTGGTTCAGATCCCCAATCATATTATTCATCCCATCGAGATCCGAGATGGAAAGATGCCATGGATGAAGAGTACAGTTCTCTTCAAAAGAACAATACATGGGAGCTAGTTTCTCTTCCACCTGGAAGAAAATTAGTGAAGTGTAAATGGGTCTACCGTACTAAAGTTGCTGCTGATGGCACTATCAGCAAATATAAAGCAAGGTTGGTGGCAAAAGGTTTTTCCCAAGTCCAAGGAGTGGACTACACAGAGACCTTTTCACCGGTTGCAAAGATGGATTCCATCCGCCTTGTTTTAGCTATTGCCGCATCCAAGCACTGGGAGGTGCATCACATGGATGTGAAGAGTGCATTTTTACATGGAGACCTTGCTGAAGAGGTCTATATGCAGCAGCCAGAGGGTTATACATCAGATCCATCATTGGTTTGTAGATTGAAGAAGTCTTTGTACGGGTTAAAACAGGCCCCAAGAGCTTGGTACGCAAAGATGGACTCCTTCCTTCTTTCTCAGAATTTCCAAAGATGCAAATCTGATCCGAATGTCTATCTTCAGCGAGTTAAAGGTAATTTGTTGGTTATTGTACTTTATGTTGATGATCTGCTTATTACTGGTAGCACACTTACTTCAATAAACAAGCTAAAAACTGCCTTAAATCTAGCTTTTGACATGAGCGATTTGGGCTTGCTGAGTCACTTTTTGGGCTTGGAGATAGCTCAAAATTTCGATGGGATCACTATATCTCAGCAAAAATATGCTTCCGACCTGTTATTGAAGTTTAATATGGCTGAATGTAAGGCAGCCCCGTTCCCATTCCTCTCAGGAATCAGTCTTGAGGAGGGAGATTCCACACCGCTTGCAGATTGCAGTATGTATCGACAGTTGATTGGTTCACTACTTTATTTGACACATTCACGGCCTGATATCTCATATGCCATGAGTGCCGTGTCAAGATATATGCAGCAGCCACATGAGCTTCATTGGCGAGCAGCCAAGCGGATCTTGCAGTATGTGCAAGGTACGAGACAGTTTGGCATACATTATGCTGCAGATTCTGAGCTAGATTTCATTGGTTTTACTGATTCAGATTGGGCAGGTGATAGCATTGATCGGAAGTCCAATTCCGGTTATGTTTTCATGATTGGTCATGGTGCTATTTGCTGGTCGAGCAAAAAGCAAGCAGCCATTGCACTTTCTTCAGCAGAGGCAGAGTATCGAGGGGCAGTCAATGCCTGCATTCAGGCAGTTTGGTTGCAGGGTATTCTTTCCGAGTTTGGTTTTGGTGGCACTACTTCGACTGTCCTATTTTGTGACAATCAAAGTGCTATCAAGATCTCCACAGATCCAGTTCAGCGGCAGAGGACCAAGCACATTGAGATTCATATGCATTACATTCGACAGTTGGTGCATGACCGCACCATCATTCTGCAATATTGCCCTACTGATGAGCAAATTGCAGACATCTTCACCAAGAGCTTCACTGAGAAGAAGTTCTCTTACCTCCGTTCACTGTTGGGGGTGAGTTCCATCATGGTGGAGACAGATTGATTCATTATTATGCTTTAGACTTGAGGGGGGGCTTTCTTCCCACTGGGTTTTCCCTCTTTCCTCACTTAGTTTATTTTTCAGCATTTTTTTGGATTATTGTATTGGGGTGACCTTTGGTCTTAGTTACCAGGGCCCCACATTATTTTAGTTGGCACATCATAGTCTAGCTTGAGGGGGGGTGTTCGGATATCCATCATCTATTTCAGGATACATATCTATTTCAGGATCATCTATTTCGGGATACATATCTACTTCAGGATCTTGCATGATCTATTTCAGGATATGCAGTCCAGTCACCAGTTTGATGCCTCCAGCACCTTATCCACCTTCTTCTAGCACCCGGGAGCCACTTTCCACAGAGTTTAGCCCTCCTTAGCTGAAAGGCGCCCTCTTCTCACCTACTGACAGAGAAGGGCGCACTTGTTCACCTACCACTGCAGATTCACTCCAGTTACATTCAGTTAGCTCCGATTCTGATTGATTTCACTCCGATTTCACTCCTGACTGACTGTTTCACCTCCGATTGACCTCCAGTTCGATTAGGTGACTTGCTTTGACTCCAGTTAGCCTCCCATGCGCCCCCACTGAGCCTCCAGATCCTATATCAGTGCTACACACTTCAGTTACATTTATTATGATCAGTTAGACTCAGCTTGACACCTGGATGACTGGTTGTTGTGATTGATGAGCAACACCGATGATTGATGAGGACTCCTAGATTGAGTCAAGCTACTCCATTCAGTGATTCGAATGACCTCCTTAGGCAATTCGAATTGCTCTGTTCATTGTAACAGTTTGTATTGTAATTCATTCACCCTTTCTGGGATAGAGAGCACTGCTGCATGTTTTGCACAGTTTTGCACCATATCTTCTATGTTCATCTGTTGTGACTGATTTATTTGTTCATTAGATCTGCTGTGACTAACTTTACATGGTATCAGAGCATAAAGTTCCTAAAAGGAACCACCGATTTGCACAAGAGAAGGAGTGGCGTCCTTGTATAAATGAAGAGTTGATGTGTGTGAAGGGTTATGGTGCAAGAAGGTGTGGTGGCATTGGTAAAGGCATAAAATATCTACTGGGACAGCAGTGGGAGGGCAGGCACCGAGGACTGACTGAAAACCCTGAAATGCCTATGGCTCCATAGTAGAGCCTTGACCTATAATGGTCAGATGGTACAAGAAGGTGTGGTGGCATTGGTAAAGGCATAAAATATCTACTGGGTAGCAGTGGGAGGGCGGGCGCCGAGGACTGACTGAAAACCCTGAGATTCCTATGGCTCCATAGTAGAGCCTTGACCTATAATGGTCGGTGGTGCAGTTTCCTTCCATTGGTCGATGACCCAGACAAATGTGCTGGCTCGACAATGGAGAGGGCCAACCAGGTATGGGACTGGTTGGGCACCACCAAATGCTTGGTAAATCCAGTCGATGGGGAGGCATACTGGTTAAGCATTAACTATATCCAAGTCCATAGGAAATCCCAAGGCTTTCAAAGCGAAGCAGGATCCTGTGGACCAGAGGGGAAACACACAATACAGATAAGTATTCATTTTCATTTATGTCTTGTTTGGAATAATGAAGATTTCAGGTATAAGTCTTCTAACAGCTAAGCTAATACACTATTGTTTATTTGTTGGAAACCTTGGTCATTGCAGGAAGGCAAGACCCTAAAAGAATATAAATTGCTGATAAATCCAGAGAGTAAATGAGTGGGCGATATAAATTGCTGGTAAATCCAGAGAGTAAATGAGTGGGAAATATAAATTGCTGGTAAATACAGAGAGTAAATGAGTGGGCGATATAAATTATTAAGAAATCCAGGGAGTAGCTGGTTGAATGCTATAAAGTCCTTGATAAGTCCAGAGAGTGACTAGTTTGGCATTAACTACTTGATATGGTAGAGCAGTGTGTACGTTGGCCCAACACCCCTCAAACAATTGATAAAACTAGTCGGAGAATTGGCCTAGCATATTGATAAAGGAAATGATTGATAAATCCAGTCGGCGTACTGGCCTGGAATTTCCTATTCGAATGATTGTGGAGTAGCCTACATGCTGGCCCAACATTCGTTATTGTGTTCACAGGAAATCCAAGGCTCGTAAAGCAAAGAAGGATCCCGTGGAATAAAGTAAAGACATCCAATACAGATAAGTATTCAGTTACCTTGCAGCTTCTTGCTTATGAATATACGTGTGTATATGATTTGGTTATGATTTCCTAAACTCCTGTTTAGAGATAAACTCTATGAAAAATGAACTAAACATGTGAATTGATTCAATGTTTGAGTGTAGGTATTGCTGGAAGAAAGGATTATGAAGGCATCCTAGAGATGCATGTGGACATGTGACTATCCTAAAGAGCTCAGTATGAGCAGTAATGAAAGATGGTGCTAGTGGATACAAGTGGATCCTAGCAGCCAAAGGTTCTATAGGCAATAATGGGAAGGGTGCCCTAGCTGAAAGTCCATATACAGACCTTAGAAGCTAAAGTGTCATAGCCAAGAAAGGAAAGTCAAAGCATTCACATTGAAGTGAAAGAGACGAAGGAGCATGAAACCACAACGATGGTTTAGCTCCATAATAGAACAAGACTAAGAGGGAGAAACCCCTACTCTTCTCTTTCCTTTTGATTGAAGCATTTATAAAACAAAAGATTGTTGAATGCATATCATGGCTGAAAATAGATTGTGTTTAATTGCTTGAGATGAATTGTGAATGATGAAATAACCTATGAAAGGATGAACATGAATGAGTTCATGTGTATGTTGGGGAAGCATGAAAAGTGTGGAAGTCCCATGAATAAAGCATGGACATTCCATGTCAATTGGGAAAATAATTGACTAATCTTAATGTTTATGTATGCTTGTCCTAACAAAGAATTCCCATGATGAATTTCATAGGTAAGAAAGTGAAACAATTGGTTACAGCCGACACAAGAAAGTGTTGCTTGTAAGCAAAGTGTGTTCCGTTGTGCCCATTGACCATGGCAGCAGACCGAGGGCTATTAGAGTTGGATGAAAGTATTCTTCAAACAATTGGCAGGACCCAAGAAAATCTTGGGGAGATGCTCAAGCTACAGAGGCAATGGAATGAGATAAACCATGAGGCTTTGCAGGACTCCATTCGTCTGCAAAAAGAGGTAAAAAGCATTCTGGGAGCAATCAGCAAGGGAAAGGAAAGTGGATCAATGAAGAAGCATTCATTCAATCGTCCGATTAAGAAACGTTCCAGGTGGGAAGACTCAAAGGAAATGAACTGGGAAAAGGTAAAGCCGCCAATGAAATGTTGGGGATGTGGAGGAAATCATTGCCTCCGTGACTGCCCAACAAGAGAATATCGAGAGGGTAGCAACAGTAAATTCCCCAAGTTCGTGGACCCGTTGGAAGGAAAAGAAAAGGAAGGAATTGTTTTGGAATGATGTCCTCATGCAGAGCTAGAAGGTCCTAGCTAGCAAGAGCAGCTTGTAAATACCAAAGGACTTAGTCCTGAAAAACCCAAGTAAAAGGTGAAATGCAAGACAAACCTACCACATTTTTGTGAATTTTGGACATATGTAAAGTGGGTATTTATTTTCCGAAGCATTGGAACATCGAGGACGGTGTTATTCCAAGGGGAGGGGAATGTAATGTCCCCATCTTGACCCTATTGCATTAATATTGTAAATGATGTAAATATTGTTATTTAGTCATGGTGAGGAGCTCAAGGCCAAGGCCCCGCCATTGATTTATCGTTTTATGTATCGGCAATTAGAATAGATGCATATGGTTCTTGTGCTAGCCGTGCACAATGTAAATTCGGACATCATGTAAATATGCAATGTTAATGAAAAAAAAACCCACAACCAGCTATGCAATGCAACAAAGAGATGGGGCATGATCTTACAAGGAATAGGGAGGAAAAATAACCAAACCCTTGAGCCAATGGAGTCGATCCATGTGTCAATGAGAAAACCCATGAGATCCCAACTACCCATTTTGGCTTATGCCCCAATCATTAAATTCTCCCCAGAGTTGGTTGAGGCAGTTAATGCCTTGGGAATGATGAGGTATGGCAGCCAATTTCGGGTATGGGCAAGCCATCAATCTGGGAATTCGAATTTTTGCTTGCAAGACAAGAAATCACCCACGTTTTGCCTTCCCAAGCGATTCTGAACCACAGTCTTTCCTCTCTCACGCAGCCTGGGGTGAACTGGGGTTTTTCCTTCATGTTTTCACCATTCTCTGCATTCTTCCATGCCTGGGAACTCGTTTTTGGTTAGCATAGTGGCTGGGAGAAGAGAACCACGATTTTTTGGGGGTTTATAGAGGTCGTTTTTGCCCCAAAATTCCCATGGACGTTTTTCGGTAAATGATTATGCTCCTGGGGTTGTTTTCCCATTTTCCAATTTTCGTTTTGGGCTTTCCCACCTTTTTCTGAACTGGTGGAATTCCCATTGTTGGGCATCCTACTGCAAAAACACCCAGCACTTGCAGTTCTGGCTGTTACCTCCTTGTTTAGTTTTACACTGTAAGCAAGAGATTCAGAAGTGGAAGAGGACGTATTTGGCTTGATGAGCCCAATGAAGTATCCATAGCTCAATGGTTGAGCCACTAGCCTAGTAATTCACCTTTGCCCATTTCTTAGCAGCCTGAGAAACCCAACTGTTGATTGGCTTGGCTGATTCTGGTGTATCTTTGGCTATGTGAGAGCATGTTTTCCCCTTTTTCCTTGTGGAGATCGTGCCCAGCTCGGGGGTGGCAGTGGTGCTGAGAGATTAAGGAGCACACTGGCCTACGGTTGGGTGGAACGTTGCAGAAGCATAGCTGGTTGCTCAGGGATTACTTGGTTTAAGATAAGTATTCTCATTTGCTAATTTGATATTGCTTAAATTGATGAATGGCATGAAAATATGGAATGTATGATGGATGTGTATTGGAATCAAATTTTGCTGTGTTTTCGAATGATTATGCATTTGCATTTCTCCATCTACAAATTATATGAATGCTTATTTGTTAAGTATGGGACTAGATGTCCAGTATTATTATTAGTGTCCTCTCCATAGCCTTGTAGGAGAGGTGGGACGCTACAATCTATCGTTTCGATTTCGTGTTGATGATGTGGGAATCATTATGGCCCACCTTCGACGAGTCTATTCCCGTAGACACCAAATCACTATCCAGGAATTAGGCTTAGGAGTCAACCACTAGTACCTTGGTACCTGCATGCCTCAATGGTAGGTTTCCTTGTATTCGATAGTAGGTTTTCATCATTGAACTCTGATTGAATGATCTCTCAGATGCTCGACATCAACTCGTTTATTCGTATTTCATTGAGATGTACTATAGATACCTTGGGGATCATTGTCATCATTGGTGATTTCCCTCGCATTTGTTAACGGTTCACATCATTGACCGGTAATCAAATGGTTTCTACCATGTTCGACTTCAACACCTTGTAATCACATGGCTAGATTCGTACCATTTGCGATCAGGTAGAAGACCCTGGATGCCCTTTTGTATTTTGATTACGTCCAGGTTGCAATGGAGATTTCTTCTGTATTGTCACACAGATCCACTTATGTATTGGTCGTGGCTGTGTCATCACTGTCTCATGGATCTACGCTTGTTCATAGTAGCCATGATTTGTCTACAGTCTATATCATCTCAGTACTCATGGATCTGCAATGTATTGGTCGGCAGCCATGATTTGAGTCAATTGTTTTCGAGCATGGAATGCCTGCCTTGGTGGTATATCTGACATTTTGTTTCTGTTTCAGCTCCTTGTTTCTCCCCTCGATGCTATCTCCACACCATATTTGTAAAGTATTTCATCCATCAGTCTCATCTGACCTCACACTTTAGGGGGCATCTGTTATACCTCAATATTACACATTATGTATTAGTGTCGCATCCTTGCACTAGTAACCTAAACAACATTTTCCCTTAAAAATCATTTGAACATCCAGACTGAAAACCATTGACTGAACATTGAAAGCAAACACTTTTTCTACCATCTGTCAACCCATCTTGGTCCTGTTTGCAAGCACTACCGCTCCCTATACATCTACAGGGGCGCGGTAGTTAGAACTACCACGTGTTGCTCCTCCTTTGGGGTGTGGTACTACCGCATTATGCTCAGTCTTAGGGGCGCGGTAGTCCAAAATTAACCTTTTGCCTTGGATATTGGGATCTTGACTTTCGAGATATATCATTGGGATTGCCAACTATGATTCGATCTCAACTCCCCTCTCTGTTTAGCTGGCCTGATCCACTAAACACTCCATAGATCCACACTTCTCTCTTGTTGGTTAACCTTCCCACATGCTATAAGAGAGAGGCCTTCCATGAGCCAAGGGGAGGACTTTTGGGGGCATCCAACCTATGATCTTGAGACTTCTGCAAAGATAGCTAGAGGTGGAGGCACTTGGAGCTGGAGGATTGGCTTGGGCATCAAGCAACCTTTGTGAGCACTTTTCAAGTTTCTTAATAAGATAACTTGTCTTGTTTTTCTCATTTCATGTGTATTGTATAAATCTTTGATATGAAATGTATCTAGTTTAGATTTGAACTTAACCTTTGCTTCAAAGTATTTGGAAGATTGCATGCTTGTCTTTTGTCTGATTTCAACAGGTTCTACATTGGAGCTTTGGGATCAAGAATTATAAGCGGGACAAATGTCGAATTGGAAGGTAAGTTACATCTTTCATCTCTTTTGAATGCATTCAATCTTGTTGTGAAGATTAGTTTAGGAACTCAAGGTAGCATTTGTTTCCTTTTTGTCTTAGTATAGAGTCAGTACATCCTGCTTTATCCTAAGAGAGTTTCTCTTTATCCGTAGGGAGAAATATCTGCAGCAATGTGGAATCTATGACCACTACTCACATCACTACCCAGATCTACTTGAGTATAGATTGGTTCTCCATGAGTTGAATCAATTGTATTTGGAGTCGTCCATTACTACTATTGAGGAGATTCATCCCCCAGAATCATCCCCCTTAGGAGAGATCAACATGATTTACATAATTTCTATGGACAGTGAACCCTTTCTACCCCCATCATCTTTCCCCCCTTCCACTGATTTGACAACACAATGATTCTGTAGCGACGAGGAAATCCTTGAAGCACTTACTGCACCCGACTACCCTTAGGATGACATGCACCATCGATCCTACTTCATCCCTGAAGCGTCTAGCACTACGGTAGTCAATCAATTTTCAGTGGAGACAAAAGAACTCCTCCCAGAGAAGGTGGACTGGTTCAAGAACCCCATTCCATCCCCCGATGCCTTTGAAGAGGGAAACCTGGGCAACATTTCACCTACCATACAGGATGACATTTCCACCACACCTGGTACACCCGAACTCATCACATTAATCACTTCCTATACGGAAAACGAAATTAGGGAGTACAAGAATCTCTTCCAAGAGTTTTGTGACGTGTTTTCTTGGTCCTATACCAAGATTCCTATCCTAGACCCCGCCATTGTTGAACACCATATTGATACTTGGCCATAGGTCCCACCCGTTCTCCAGAAACAACAACCTATCCACCCATCCAAGCTACCTGCTATGAAAATGGATATTGAGAAACTCTGTAAAGCTGGGTTCATTTACCCCATCGCCTACACCACTTGGGTTTCCAATCCGGTGCCAGTGAACAAAAAAAAGGCACCATTCGTGTCTTTACTGATTTTCATGATCTCAAACACGCTTGTCCCAAAGACAACTTCCCCACACCTTTCATCGACCAACTTGTTAATGATTGTGCAGGGCATGAGTTTTTGTCCTTCATGGATGGTTTCTCTGGGTACAACCAAATTCAAATTCACAAAGAAGACTAGTACAAGACTACGTTCACCACCCCATGGGGCACCTTTTCCTATCACATCATTCCATTCAATCTCAAAAATGATGGCGCCACTTTTCAGTGGGCCATGACATATTTATTTCATGATTTGGTTCATATAATTCTGGTCTACCTTGATGACCTCACAGATCGATCCAAGAAACGGTATGACCATCTTAACGACCTCTAGCAATTTATTCTGCATTGTTGCAAATATCGAATTCGCTTGAACCCACTCAAGTGTGTATTTTGCGTTCCTATAGGCTGGTTGTTGGGTTTTATCATCTCCTAGAAAGTAATTGCGTCGAACCACTAAAGGTCCAAGCCATCCTCGACCTCCCATCTCCCCGTACATTACAACAGTTACAGAGCCTTCAAGGGAGATCTAACTTTCTCCGTTGCTTTGTTCCAGACTATGCTATGACCGTCCATGGTTTTCTTTGCTTGCTTCATACCCACATTTTTTTTGTTTGGGATGAACAAGCAAGCGGATTTTGAAGCCCTCAAAACAACCTTGACCAATGCCCCACTGATTTCACCTCTTGATTTCTCAAAGGGTTTTATCCTTTACGTTTCAACATCTGACTATGCCGTTTCGGGGGTGCTCGTTCAAGAAGATAGTGCACGAAAAGAACACGTCATCTACTATTTGAGACAGACCTTATCCATCCCACAACTATGTTACCCCCATGAGGAGACGTTGGCCCTTGCCGTCATCTTCTTAGTAAAAAAGGTTCATCACTATATCTTACTAAGCCGGATGATAGTCGTGGCCAATTCCAACCCCATGGTCTATCTCTTGATTCACCTTCTTCTTCATGGCCGCGTAGCTAAATGGGTCATCATCCTTCAAGAGTACAACCTCATGTTCAATACCCCCAAGAGTACCAAAGCCCTTGCATTGGCATAACTCATAACAGACTTACCATCCTCATCCACATCACTAACAATCAATACCGACCTACCTAACGATCACGTGTTAATCATTTCATTGGATGACCCCTGGTACGACGACATCCTGGTGTACCTACACACACAGAAGTTTCAAGCCAACATCGGACATGATGATTTCCGTCGCATATGCCATCATGCCTCGCGATATCTCCTCTTTGGAGATGTCCTTTACTGGCACAGTAATGACACCATTTTATGTCGGTGCCTCACTCGAGACGAGGCATACCAAGTCCTCAACGATTGTCACAGCGGAGCCTGCGAGGGACAATTTTTCGAAATGGCCACTGCCCAAAAGATTATCCGCGCTTGATACTTTTGGCCCACCTTATTTAATGATTGCATCACAGCATTCAAACATTTCCGAAACTGCCAGCTCTTTGCCCCCAATGTGAAGACCCCTCCCTCCCCCCTCCATCCAGTTTTTACCTTTGACCCTTTTTGCAAATGGGCCATTGATTTTATGGAGTGCAATATTTCCTTGGCGAATGGCCACAAATACATCATTGTGGATTTTGACTATTTCACAAAAAGGGTTGAGGCCATGCCTACGTTTAACTGCAAAGATGACACAACAGCCCGTTTCTTTTTTAACCACGTCATCACTCAGTTCGGGGTCCCAAAGCAACTCGTCTCCGACCATGACAAACATTTTGAAGACTCCATATGAAAGGAGTTGTCGACCTTCCTCAAATTCGAACACCAGTATGCATTCGCCTATTACTCTCAAGAGAACGGCCAAGTAGAGGTTATTAATAAAATCCTGAAGACCATCCTTGAATGCACCATAGACCACCACAAGTCCAACTTGCACCATATTCTATTTCCTGCACTTTGGACTTACCACACATCTACTAAGACCACCACGGGTTTTACCCCTTTTCACTTGGTTCATGGTGCGGAGTATGTTCTCCCCTTTGAATGTCAGATTCTCGCCTTACATATTGCCATTGAACTCCTCTCGGACACTTCACCGCTTGAACAACACCTAATCCTTTTGGTCCAAGCAAATGAAGACCGCCGCATAACATTACAAACCATCAAGGCCATGAAGAACAACTCCAAAGCCGGCTATGATAAGCATGTCCACCCCCGCAATATTCGAGAAGGAGACCTAGTCCTCGTTTGTGACCAAGCACATGACAAAACTGGGAAAGGAAAGTTTGAGTCCATGTGGTAAGGCCCATACATCGTCCACACTTGCCTAGGACATGGGGTGTATATCCTCACCGACTCTGAAGGAAACCCCTTGCGCAACCCGCATAATTGGTTGTACCTCAAATTCTTTTACCCTTACCACGTTTTGGACCCACTAGTCCATGTTGTACAATTTCATTTCTTTTTGTTTTTTCTTACTTTTTGCATCTAGCACCTCACACTTTGCTTCCCTGAATGACTACAGATGGATCCTGTTCCACCTTACTATGTTGGTTTCACCGACGGTACAAGTCGCTGGTCTTCAAACCTCGCCTCCGCAGCTTGGGTATTATATTCCCCCTCACATGAGTTGATCCACCTCGACGGAGTGTGCATAGGTGCTGCCACCAATAACCAGGTTGAGTACAATGTTGTGACCGGTCTCCTGACTGCTTCCCTCCAAGTGGGTATAATCCACCTTAGTGTGTTCCTTGACTCCCAACTACTTGTTTCCCAACTAAACAACTTTTACCAGGTACGGGACCCTTGCCTTTTTATAAATCTCCTGTGCACTAAACATATGATCAGACAGTTTGAATCCATTTCATTCACTCATGTCCCAAGAAGTCAAAATAGTGTAGCATACCAGATGGCCAAAAATATTCTAAACTGGTACATAAATCACAACATGTAGGAAGAAAATCATAACGATGCATCTATCTGTCATATAGGAATACATAAAAATCATAATAAACAAAAAGAATCAATAAGCATAAGTTGCATCCATGGGCATATAAAAAATGAAGCCATCATCATAAATTGCATCCATGTGCATATACACAAACATAGCCATCATCATAAGTTACATCCACGTGCATATATATATATATATATACATCATAAATAGAAATGTCATCGTTCCCACAACATGCCATACACATACATACATAGAGGAGACCTAACAACGTCCTCATCATATAGTACATCCAAATACAAAATCCCCATGCTCATCGCATCGAGGCAGTTCCATCAACTTCCTGGTCAATCGGAGTCATATCCATTGTAATCGTTGTCGTTGTCATCCTCCTCCTCTACCTCCTCCTCCTCAGGCTCATCTGACTCTATCTCAGCGTATGAATCACCATAATAGGGGGCATCCCCTCATGCCATGGCCCACACTGTCTCAGCCGCCATCGTGATGCGCCTCATAATAGGCCTCCACTCCGCGGAGCATCATAGCAGATGTCGATCAGCTCCTGGCTCAAGTGTTTCCATCTAGTCTCTATCACCCCATCCAGGAGGCAGTCAATGCCAACCCGCAAACTCTCCAATGTCACTAAGTAACTCCACCATCGAACCTGCTCCTGGAGAGTATACACACTGCACACGACCCCTCCATGCACGGTACCCTCTCGAAGGCTGTGGTCCAATATCTACACACGAAACATATTTCATCAGGCTCAGTGTTATACAAATCATCTAACTACCATCCATGCTATGATATATATAAAATATGATGCTGAAACATAAGTAACAACGTACCATCTGGTCCCCATACCTGAACAGGAGGCCATGACAGCTCTGGATCCCCTCTGTAATCCATCATGTAGTACGGGTAGTCCTCAATCACCACTGGTAGCTGCATCCACTGAGTGAACAACTCCTCAGTGAAGAACTGCCTCACCAGCCCGCCACCCCCGTGAGTCATCATCTCGCCCCATCGTCACATCCGTGGCTCCATCGCCCCCCTGTCACACACTGCTAAGTGCGGTCGTAATGACGGGACTCGCTCAAAGAAAAAAGAGCAGAGAAATGAGGGAAAACAGAACACCCCTCCAAGGCGGCTCACCCAGTTCAGCTCTCGCTGAACCACCATCAGATACATCTAACTCTAGCCATAGTAGGTCTCTGCCAACACCCACTCCACAAGCACCATCTTCCCCCTAGAGACCCTATGGGGAGAATGTGACCCCAGTACGCGCACCACTGGCGATGCAATGGCTCGAGTCTCCACGCTTTGAATGTCACAGATTAATAGTGCATTGTCATGCACATAAGCTATCAGATAACAATGCCTCTCCAAAAAATCCTCCATAGATACGTCACTTAGACTCCTCAGCTAGGTATCCGAAATCACACCCAGCCGTGGCAGCCCCGTCAAGAAATACACATCGGTGAGCGTGATCTCTAGCCTCTCACCCTAGATCATGAATGCCTTAGCATCCACATCCCAAAACCCGATTAACTTGTTCAGTAACAAGCGAGCCGAGCGCATCAGTGGCACCTGTGCGAACTTCAATAGTCCACAGTGAGCCAAACTATACTGCATGTCATCATCCTCTTGGATCGCTTCTAGTAGAAGATCCCCCAGATCACGCTTTCTCCATGCTATCGAAATCCTGCCAAACAAAACACCAAAACCCATAACTCCAATATATTAAAAAAAAACCCAACATAGGCTGAAATGTGCGCTCCAAAGCACGCATTTCTACCTCAAAGTCATGCTTCAAAAGTGCGGCCACCCAGACCAAATGCCGCACTCCAAAGCGTGGCTATGAGGCCTAACACCACGCTCCAAAGCGTAGCTACCTGGCTAGGTGTTACGCTCCAAAGCATGGATACATGGCCACGTGTCGCACTCCAAAGCGCGATGAATTGACCCATAGTCGCGCTTCGAAGTGTGACTGGCAGGCCCGTAGTCATGCTTCGAAGCACAACTAGCAGGCCCACAGTCGTGCTCCGAAGCATGGCTATTCTGCCCACAGTCACGCTTCGCAGCACGGCTGTTCGGTGCCCATCTGCACTTCAAAAGCACGACTGCCGAGCCCAGACCGATGCTCTAAAGCACGTGTTTTCTCTCGAAACCCACACTCAGGTGCAATGGTGACCAAGCTTTTCTTGGTACGCCTCCCGAGGGCACCAATGCCCCCCAAAAAAGCATTAAAAACATCATAGAGCACTATGACACTTAAATACAACTCGCAGAATGAAATTCCGTGAGTCGAAAAGCAAGAGATCTTAGTTTTCTCCTCTAGGCCACTCCACACTCCTCCAAATTTGCACAGTGGCAGTGACACATGGCCGTGGGCACCCCTTACTATTTATAGCCATTTTTTCCCATTTCTTGTTTTGACCATTCTGGAGCCATACGACCTCCATTCTTCGTTCCGTTTGCACTGCCAGATTCATATTTCTGTGCTGTGATGATGCTTGAGATCATTTCTCGTTCTCACGAAAAAAAATTCAGGCATTTTTTCCATGCCCCCCGCCGCCTCAATGTGCATGCCACCTCCGTTTTCGCACCGTTTGCACCGTCGGATTCAGATTTTTGTGCTCGTGATGATGCTTGAGATCTTTTCTCGCTCTCATGAAAAAAAATTCGGGCATTTTTTCCATGCCCCCCATCGCCTTGATGTGCATGCCACCTTCGTCTTTCGCACCATTTGCACTACCGGATTCAGATTTCCGCTCTCATGATGATGCTTGAGATCTTTTCTCGCTCTTACGAAAAAAAAATTTAGGCATTTTTTCCATGCCCTCTGCTGCCTCGATGTGCATGCCACCTCCATTTTTTTGCACCATTTGCACCATCGGATTCAGATTTCCACACTTGTGATGATGCTTGAGATATTTTCTCGCTCTAACGAAAACTTTTTTCGGGCTTTTTTCCACCCCTCCCCCCTGTCGCGTCGATTTGCATGCCAACCTTGTTTTCCGCACCGCTTGCACTGCCAGATTCAAATTTCTGTGTTCGTGATTATGCTTGAGATCATTTCTTGTGATCACGACAAACATTGTCGGGCATTTTTTCCATGCCCCTCATCGCCTTGATTTGCATGCCACATTGACCGCTATCATTTTTTTGTTTTACCATTTGTTGCATTGAGGCCCATCCATGAGCCCTCCACTCCATCCATACTACAATCATTGCATCATTTTCCCACCATTCATCAAACCGCAAAGAGGCCCCATCAGTGTTCCCTCCTAGCTCTCATTCTTGGTTCTCATAATTGTCCCTCGAATTGAACACTTCCTTCTTGCTTAGCCACCTCTTTTTTTTGGTATAATTTTATCCCCTTTTTGGGCCGAGCAATTCCTTTACGAAAAGGGCACATAGGGAGTTTGTGTTAAGCTCTTTTTTGACTCCTAAAACAATGAAAAGATCATCGAGCAATCTTGCTTCCATTCATGCTCGCTAAAAGTATCTGAAAGGGCATCTACCTAGTATAAGTTTACCCCTTTTATGGACCTTGTAGACTAATTATGAAAAATGAATACTCTAGTCACATCGGCTAGAAGAGTTCTTCATTGCATAATTTTATGATTTTTCGGGCCTTGAAGACTAACACACGAAAAAGAAACCCCTCGGAGTCTTCTTATTTTCTTTCCGAATCTCTAAAATTGAAAGAAACCATGAGCATTCACCTTCCTGGGATCATATAAATCCACATGACGGTAACTTCCCACCATTTCAGAGTCTTCTTATCGCTTTCAGAATCCTTAAAATTGAAAGAAACCACGAGCACGAACTGTCCTAGGCTCGTACAAATCCACACGACAATACCCTTTGAGCACACTTCTCTTCCTTCTTCAATCTCATTAAACCATGAATAAGACCAAAACGGTGCATCTTGGCACCATGAGAGATCATAAGTAGCCCCCACATTATGGCAACACCCCTAGTATGGTCACCTTTGTTCAGAGTATTCTGCAATGTGTCACCCTCTGAGCATCCTGATGTCTGTCATTAGTTTACCCCCGAGTCTCCCCCATTGCAGTCATAGTACCTGGTCCCTTAAGCTATGGTCCTATTCCCCCTCGAGTGGTTTCATATGCTTCCTAGTCAACCGTGCCGTCATACTCTGAACAAAGGAAGTTTGAGTCCCCCCCATAAGTATGTCATTCCCCCATTCAGTACTATCACCTCTTGGTTGTACAACTCACGCTCCTATCAAGGAAACATTATTGCCTTGGTAGTTGTAGGTCTCCCTTTGTCGATGCCAACCCATATATTCCAGAGGATAGACCCAGAGGTCCCTGTTCCTTGGATTCATCACCGTCAGTGGTGAGTACCTACAGACCATTTTGAGAGGATTCCTTAGTGCCTCTCCGAATGGTTGTTTCTCACGTGCTCGACTTCAACACCTTGATCTCACCGTTGGGATTCGGGTAGGGTATTGGTCCCTTCAGTTATTGGCCTAAGACCCTGGATGTCCCTTGAATCTAGCACATTGGTGAGTCTATTCAGAACCCCCCAGATGCATGTTCCCACGGATATCTAGGATGTGCTTGGAGACAGTATTCAGAAGCACTCAAGTTATATGCTTCGCCGAGTACCCAGTTCAGTGTACCTTTGAGATTATGACTCTCAACCATCGAGTCCATCCAGTGGTTGGCCACCTTCAGATCCAATAGAACATCATTTGTTATGGTACCACAATCAGTCTGGATGCCACTAATTCCATGCATTAGTTCTTCATATCAATCATGGTCAGACCATGAGTATGTACCATATTTGTGTCCCCCTTGGACCATTATGATGTACACAAAAGTTCCCCATGAATTATTCAGGTCCCCTTTTGGGCCTCATTATTATTTGTATATCTTGATACGAGCATGGGTATGCTTGCCTCGCCCATATATTGAGATTATTCCTCATCCATTGTTGAGGATATATATTTTCATTTTTTTGCAGTTCGTACGGAGCACATGTTCCAGTCTCCAACCAGTTCCCGATCTTATCAGTCAAAATGATCATACCCCTGGAAAACGATAAGAACCTATTATTTCAATCGGCCATACGATGAGCTCCTACCCTCACACATCAAGGCGCAATATATTAACACCCAAAAGCTGTCCACTAGCTCATCTCCCTAGTCACATAACTCAGTTGGCCATTTTTCCTATCATTTTGGCCTCCAAAACCTTTAAAAAACCCTCAAAAGGTCATCCAAAAGGTTAAAAACCCATGTTTCCTCCTCAAATAGATAAGTTTCCTCCAAAAACATCAAAAAACCCTCAAAAGGGGTCCAAAATTACCAAAAATCAAAATAAGAAGGGAAATAGTGTAAAATAATTTCAAAAAAAAGGAAAAAAGGAGGGAAAAAGAGGGCTAAACCCTAAACCATTGACCTAAACCATTTTTCACCGAAAACCTTTATTCAACACTCCTCCACCCAAAAAATATATAAGAATGTGATGGAGGCCTCCCATTTCACATCCACTATTCACTCTACCCTTATGCTGCTGAATTTCACCTAGAACCCTAGCCCACCATTTGTGCTTGTGTTTACCATTTTAGTGAACCCTTTGGCCAACCTTGGAGAATTTTGGAGAAGAGAAGGATATTGGAGCACTGGTGCACCTCGCTAGTACTGCTGCAAGTACTCCACCAACCTCACCCTTGAGGTAAAAACCCATGTAACTCCTTTGTTTACTATTAATGAAAAAAGAATCGTAAATACATTTTTACTGTGTTCTCAAGTTTACTATTTACTGTTTTATGTTAGATTTAGTTTTTATTATTTTCTATGCATATGCTTAGGTTTTATATTAGGAATTTATGTTATTTACATTAGGTTTTACTGTTTTTCTGAACTGCTGCTAAGGATTCCATAATCCTTAGCAGGTGCTCATTTTCACAAGCTAGGGTGAAAACCCTAGCTATAGTCTCACTGAGAGGTGGGGGGGGTGGTAAATCAGTGAGAGATAACTTGATACCAATTTTAACTTCTTCAATCCATAACTTATAACATTTTCATTTCCACTTTAACATTCAGTCATATATCATCATTCACACTGAGATATACATCTATAAACACCAAGTTTAAAGTATGTTATTCATTAAATAGAACACATTATCATTAACATATCATAGACACCTCACAAGAGACATAAGATATAGGCTTTGAAAACTTTTTATATTTTGATTAGAGACTTCAATCTCCAGAATGGGCTACAACCCAAAGGTGGCACCACCCACTGGATGATTCTGTCAGTTGCAATTGATAGAGATGCACCAACACCCCAACAAATATAGATTTACAAATGATATATCAGACTTTTCTTAAGTCTGCAAATTACATACATCATCAAACAAGAAACCCTTGTTTGTTTCCCAAATCACTGAAGCTCAAAGCTCCAACAACCTCTTTCAGACCCATAAGCACATCATCATTACCAACACTTCATCATTCTCATAAAACACAAGCAAGTCCTTAGGTCACTGTATATCTCTACTGAATAAATTCAAACTTCATTTTCAGCTTGTTGCTTCTATATGATGTCCTCATGCCCAAAAGTTAGAGATATACAACTGATTCATCTATTGCTGCCAATCACATGTTCATGTCTTTAACAACTTGCTTCTCCAGTATATCCTCAATATGGTTCTTCCATCTTCGGTTGCCTTTACTATTCTGTTTCACCTCAGAGATATACTCGAAATCAGAGCTCTTCCACTCACCACCGAACTCACTCCACACTCCTTATAACCCCGAAAACAAACCTCTCCTTTACCTCTCCGAATAATTCCACACTCACAAAATCATTTTAAAACATAAGCATTTGTCCTTCATTTTTAATTCTCCTTTCCATCTATCCAGGAGGACAACATGTCATTTTTAATTGTTATTTCAAGTTTTATTATGTCAAATAATATTTTATTTCCATATTTCCTCATCAAATATATATATATCTATAGTTTTGACCTTTATGCCACATTATCAAAGTGGACTTGTCACCACTTTACCCCATCATATGCCATGTCATTTATTTCTTACTTAGCCTTCCAGAATACCCTCCATAACTCCTTTTTTAATGCCTGCATATGGCCTCATACTCCTCCAGCAAATGCCCACAAGGGCTTGTCAATATGCCCGCACAAGCTCTTTTCTCATGCCTGCAAGGGGAATTAAGAGATGCCCACAAGGGCTCTCTAAAATGTCCACAAGGGATTCATACAAATTCCCGCAGGCCTCGTTTGGAGATGCTTGCAGGGCTACCTTAAGATGCCCTCAAGGGCACTTAAAAATACCTGCAATAGGGTCAGCCAAATGACTGCAAGGGCTTGCACAACCCTTCAAAATATGCCCGTAGCTCCTCATTCATGTCATCAACAGAATGCCCGTAATGGGTCTTTGAAATGCCTTCAAGGGGCCTTCCAAATGCCTACAGCACCTTCCAAATTCGTGGAGCCATATTCCTTGTCCACCTCATCATTTTTTCCTTGTCCACCTTATCATTGTTGCCATGTCACCATTTGTCCTTTTATTTTCATGTCCTCAATGCTGCTTGTCTTTAAGTCTTGTCATCACTTCAATGTTCATGCCATGTCAACAACACTTGTCCAGCTTGTCAGCTTGTCATGTCTTTGTCTTCTTCTCACTTTCCAAGTCCTTCACCTTGCCATGTCACTGCCTTGTCATTTGTCCTTGTCCTTGTTTGCTTGATCTTTGACCTTATCAATCTTGCTTGCCTTCTCCCAGTCCTCATCCTTCATGTCATTGTCTTGTGCCATGTCTTCATGCCATGTGTGTTCTTGATGTCACCAAATTAGCCTTTGTCATTAATGTGTTGTCATCAATGACAATCATATTTATCATGGTTGAGTATATGCATACCTTGAAATATTACGGCTCGCAAAGAGGGTACCAGATCGGTAGAATGGTGCACTTTGTGCCATAGATTAGCAAAGTGGAATACTTCATAGTAGTTAGACATAGGAAGTGTGTCGGAGAGTCGAAAAGTGTCAATACTTGGTGCAAAATCCAACAAGCAAAATTTTCTATACTTGGTGAAGTCAAGACTAAAAGAATGTTTGGGAAGCACACAAACATCCATGATGTGGCACAAGAAGTGTGCCCAGAACACAATGCACCTGGTACATAAAAACAGTGCACTCAAGAAACTGTGTGCTTTGGTAGAAGTACGCCTAGGACGTAATGTGCGTGAAATATAGTGAAATAGACATGGAAGATGTCAATAGAAATGACTTATGGTAGATACCAGAAGGGTCACTTGGAGAATCTAGTGACACTGAGAGAGATACATCATTACAGCCAAAACTGATAATGGAAGGAACTAGGGTAGAGTCAATGTAGTCCAAGATGAAGTTATTTTTCATGGTACAAGCTCAAGAAGAGTGCCCACACCATGCGATGCAACCAAGGAAGGGTGGAATGCAGACTTGATATTGGACTTGAGATCAACCACCCTACCAAGTGAAGATTTGGGTGTTGCAGACAAAATATCTTGGAAGAGATGCAAAAGATGTAGCATGGTTAAATAAACGATTAGACAAGTTTCTTGCGATGATAAGTTTTGTGGTAGACCAGGGTGGAGGCATCATGGTGTTTGATGGAGGTGTTCTTGGAATCCACCTTCCATCCCCTTGTTTTTTTTAGAGCCAAGGTTGGAACGTTGTTGAGAAGCAGGCATGGAGCCTTGTGTGCTAGTGAAGGTGCCCATTTTATCGGATGTGTTGAGTCACCGGAGGTGGCTTAGCATGATTAAGGAACAGGTGCACCACTCTCCTTCAGAAAAAAATAGTAGCTGATTCAAATTAGAGAATAGTTGCTTCAATGGAGCAAGGAAGTTTGTTTCTTAGTGACATGATGGAGGAAACATAGATTCGACCATGAAGCTATAGATGAAGCTGAGTAATGGTGTGGACATGTCTTGTGAAGGACATGGATTCTGTTAGTACTTGGATTTCCTATGAGAAAAATATCCTATGAAGTTATCGTGAATGGAACCTTTGATTTTTTTTCAGCCCTAAAGGGATAAATAGTTAAAGGTGATCAACAGCTAAGGACCGAGGGCCTAAATATGGGTTCTAAGACATAAATATCGGCTATCCTTTGGATATTAATCTAGATCGACGACCCTAAAATCATGCATACCCATAAAGTGCAAGAAAGATAAAGGAATGACCATATGTGTAAGTTCATCAGTACTTGATCGAGATCAATGACCCAATTCTAAAGCACGTAGATAAGTTGTGCTCTCCCAAAAGTGGCCTTGGGAATGCGTTGTACTCAAAACCGTCGAGGACACGTGATCCTTGGTGATTGGCCGCACTGCCTTGAGTGCATTTTTCCTAAACCACCAACTATCGATGTGTTACCACTCTGGGAAACCATAAGTGGTATCTGCCCACTTTTCCAAAGTGTTTCACAGCTCGTCCACTTTCTAGCTCAACCCTCATCCCGCCTGCCATCTGTCACATGGACCCCACCTTTTGTTACCATCTCCCTACTTTCCATCTATCATATGGGACCCAATGCTTCTTTTTTCCCTCCACCTCATTTTTCAACGTGGAAAGTGTGATTTACCAAAAGGATAAGATATATTTGACCTATTTTAAAATATATTATTTCTCTATTAAAGGTGAAACATTCTCCCGACACACCAATGTACCAGGTCAACTGTGCCCACAAATTCTAATGTCCAAGTGAGAATCCAAGAAGTCTGAGTCATCCACTAGCTGTCATCCGGGTATATTTCTGCCACTATTGTCCAACCTTAATGTTTCTAAAAACTTGTTTCTCCTTGTAATACCCCCAGTTTGACCCTTATAATGTATTCAATTAAATTATGTAAATGATGTAATATCGTTATAAAAATAGTGGTGATGAGCTCAAGCCCAAGGCCCCGCCAACAATTTAATGTTTTATGTATCGGCAATTAAAAATCGATGCATGTGGATCACGTGCTAGACATGCACGATAGAAATCGTAAATATGATGTAAATATGTATTTTAATAAAAATACCCACAACTAGCTATGCAATGCAACAAGAGTATGGGGGCATGATTTTTACAAGGAATGGGGAGGAAAATATTCAAATCCCTAAATCCAATAGAGTCAATCCAAGTGTCAATGAGAGAACCCATAAACCATTAACTACACAATTTGACTTATGACCTCAATCATTTATTTCTTCCAAGAGTTGGTTGAGGTAGTTATTGTTTTTGGAAATGGAAGGCATGGTTGTCCAATTTCATGTATGGTCAAGCCACTATTTTGGAAAATAGTGTTTGGCTTCTTGGGAAAGAAAGGACCCACGAATTTGCTCTCAATTCCATTATTTATCCATATGATTTTCTCTTTCATGCAGTCTAAGCTTGCTAGTTGTTTTCCTCCATGAAATTTCCGGGTTTTCCTTTATTTTCTAGCTGGGAAACATGTTTTTGGTGTTGCAGAACATCTGGGAGGAAGAGAAATTCGATTTGGGGGTCCATAGGGACCGTTTTTCCATTTGAATGCCCATATACCTATTAAGGATTCAATTGGTAGCTCCCATATGTTGTTTTTATCATCTCAAGGGTCGTTTTTGGTGTGCCACGATTTGGAAAAACCCATGGGAATCTTGTTTTGTGCATCCCATAGTTAAAACGTTTTTCCATGCCCAACATTTGTGCGTTGCTGTTAGATGGCTCCCTTGTTTTGGCTTGAACTTGTGAGTGTAAGCAACCAAGAGTAGAGGAGGAGTTAGAATTGGCTTGATAAACCTAGCGAAGAGTGTAACCTCCCAAAGATGATAGGTCTTTGGCTACCTTTCTATGCACACCTTAAAGAACACTGAAAGGGAAGGTATGGCTCGAGGGATTGTGGATCAGTGAAGGGGATACTTCCTTGTGCTAAGTGTGTACTGTGTAGGTATTGTGGGGTCCAATCTAGCTAAATCTTGTAGGGTTTCCAATGACTCTGTGGTTGAGCTCACTAGCTTAGCAATTCCTTCTTTCTACTGCCTTGATAGCCTGCTAAACCCAACTTTGGACTGAATTGGCTGAGATGTGGTGTTCATTTGGTTGTGCATAAGTTGTAGGTTCCATTTCCTTGTGGAAATCATTCCCATCTCGGGGGTGGAAGTTGTGCTGAGAGATTGATGAGCACATTTGGCCTATGGCTGGGTGGAACATTGCAGTTGCATAACCAATTGCTCGGGATAACTTCACATCAAGATAAGTATTCTCTTGTTTTAATTCATGCATTGTATTTAATTGATGATTGCTATGATTATGCAAATAAATGTATTATAGATGTGTGTGGATAGTGTTGATTTTCTGGTGTGTTTATGTTGATTATGCAATTGCACACATATGCTTTATTTGCTATGAATTTATTATGATTGCATACAATGATGATGGGGATAGAGTTTGAAAGCCCAGATTTTTTGTCATGTCCCTTCCTTGATTTGGACTGATGGGAGGGGACATGACACTTCCATTTATTCGCTGGAGCCCTAATTCTTTAAATTTACCCTATTTTCACTAAAATTCACTGAACCAGTGTGTTAAAATGGCACCCAAATCCAAGGTATCACTTCCGAATCCCTATTTATCAGGGGAATAGCATGTCTATGATCATGAGGCCGACGTTTTTGACACCATCATCACTAGTTACAACCTAATTGAAACCATTAGAGAAGAAAAGACCCTATCCTTTACCACCTAGAATAATTTTAACCCTCAGAATTCGAATTTCGCCTCGGAAACTTGCCCTAGATCTATAGTCTTCCCCAAATTTGTCACCTGGTGCTTCAAGCATTACTCCCCCACCAAGTGGGCAATTTTGTCTTCATATATGTCCAAAACCCTATGCTTCATCACCTTAGATGCCCTCAAAAGAATGTTCTGTATACCAAAATCTTTAGCCCCCCATCTTTTTAATGAAAAGTACCTAGCAAGTTCTTTTAACAGCCTCGGACCCTATGCACATCATCAATTTATGTCCAAGCATCTAGAACCCGGGATGGCCATACTGACTATTCCCCCTCCTTATGCTACTATTGTTTTCTCTGAGTTTTCTAGGAAGGCTATCTCTATCATCTGCACAATTGTAGGTTTAGAAGATGAAAAATATATAGATGAAGTAACCTTGGGAGTTCTACTTAAATTGACCATTGAACCTGGTAGGAACCCTCCTCACTTTAACCTCTGCAGCCACCTGACCGAGAAGATTTATGAACAATTGGAGGAATTTCCTGCAATTGAGTACTTTAGGTTCCCTTCCTACTTATTCTTCTTATTCTTTTATCAAAATTTTGAGAGCTTCAAACACTTGGGATTGAGAATCATAGATGAACGGGGAACACAACTCCCCGTGTATGAGTGGACTAATTTAGTATCGAGGAGAGAATATAATTCTAACTTCTCAGAATTTGTAGACAAGGTCATGAGTGTTGGATACAACTTGATTCATGGTAGTTTACCCCTAATAATTCTACCCGATAACAAGATATATATTTAGTTTACCTCAGATATCCAGGTGGGTGATTGGTTTCTCTATGAAGACCACATAGTTATAAGGGTCTATGGATTTGAGGAATAACCTTACAAGTTGCCTACCTTCCTAACACCTAGAATCTTTGTTATGGACTTTTTGAGGCAAAAGATGAACTCAAATGAATTACATTTCAGACAACATAGGGCATTCTTATTTCCACAAGAAGTGGGACCTCTTATCATAAGAGGGATAAATGCTCCCCAATATGTAGAAGAATACCTGAGTCAGCTGAATCTGGAGAAGGCTGAAAGAGATACATATGACCCACATCAAGTTATATCCAAACAAAGGATTGAAAATAAGAATTCAACATATGTATTCCCAACCAGACCTCTTTGGGAAAGAATGGCCAATAAAGAAACTTGGGAGGAAGTCCAAGAGGCCATAAAGAGTTTTGAAGAAGAAGAAAGATAACAACAGTTGATTGAAAAAAAAAGGACAGTTGAGGAAGCCCAAGAAATGGACATTGATAAAGACCAACATGGCTCATACCCTTAAAGGGACAAAACAACAACAGAAGGTGATTAGCAATCATTAGTGGAAGTATCAGGGTCAGAATAAGTTGAAATCCCTAGGGAAATAACCGAGCTGACAGAAAATCCATAATTTCTAAGAAAACCCCCAATCGAGTATGTTTTCTATCCCTCCATTGAGTTTACCATTCCCCATAACATACAAGGTTCCTCATCAGCAAAACCAGTACATGTAAGGAAAGATATTCTTATTGGTTACATAAATATCAGGGAGAGATGATTAAAGATGGTAAAATAACTAAGACATTACATCCCAACTACAAAAAGAGGACTAATCTCAATTTCTCATCACCAAGAGGACACACTCAGATTCTCTTTCCTTGAGCCTAAAGTGGAGAATCTTGTCAAGCTAAGTGACTGGAGAGCAGAAGAGCACATTGTAAACTTTAAAGAGTTTAGTAAGCTAGAAAAGATGGATTTTTACAAGCAAACTAGTGATATGATGTGGACTAATATTGTCAAATCGGAGAAAGAGGAAAGAAAGCTCAGGTTGGCCCTTGAAAAATTTGAAAAATTATACAAGATGGAGAAGTGGACCACCAGAGCTAAAAAAATTACAATAAAATCATTAGAATCAAATTTGGTAGCCTTAGCAGTTGATCCCTCAGATGTGTATCAAATTAAGTCACTCATGGAGAAAAAGGACAATGAAATAGCTACAATGAAGAAGAAGTTAAAGATTCCCATAACAAATCCAATGCAGACTGAAGAATGGAAACAGGTACAGGAGGAAAATGAGAGAATTTAGGCCAACATAATAGAGTTCCAACAATTATCATAGGAAATAAGAAGAAGGATTGATGATTTACACTGGAAAATTGCCAATTTGAAATTAGAAAGAACCAAAATATCCACTGGGGAAGCTACAACCTCAACTCTTGCAATTCAAGAACAGAATAAGCCCACAATACCAATCCCTATAGTTCTGGTGGAGATTAATCCCACAACAGGTATAACAAAAGCATCAAAAAGTTAGTTTGAAGAAACAAATATGGTAGAGGCTACATGCGAGCAACAGGTTGTTCCTTTAGAAACTATTGATGTATATGCAATGGAAGAGGATCATGCATATCTAAGGTCAAGTTCTCAACCTATTGAAAAACACAATGACCTAAGTAGAAAACTTCATGAGGCCAAAAAGGAACTAGAAACAAAAGATATCAGAATCCTTGAATTGGAGAATGAGGTTAGTAAAAAAGAAGATGATATAATAGACTTAGAAAAGGAAATAGGAGAGTTGAAGAGCCATATAAATTCTTTAAAGATGAATGTTCAAGGAGAACAACTACTGAGGATAATAACACAAAGTGTTTTGGAAAAGGTTGATGAATGATTCGTGCAGAAGTGGGATTACTTCAAAGTTATTCAAGATGAATTGGATATGGCCACTCAGGAAAATGTAGAAATAAAGTCAGTGGAAAATAAATTGGGGAATATTATAAAGCAAGCTTCATAGGTGATAGACTACTTAAATAGTAGAACAAAAAGACAGTTGGATGAAAAATACATTGACAATAGGAATCAGATAATCTAAATAGACAGATCAATGGTCCTGAAACAAACCTATGTTTATAGAATGAAAGACAATGCCAAGTAGATGACTGATGAAATAAGCTCTTTTAAATCTTTTTTCAAATATGTATTGAGTCTAGAAATTCCATCCCCCTAGGATGGGAATGGATATGTTTACTCAAAGGATACCTATAAAGAGCACCTTTACCATAATAAATAAGACTTCCCTCAAGATCCATTGGAAGGTGAAATATAAGGAGAACATGCAATGGAAAGAATAAAAAACTGTTTTGAAATATGGGCGGGATTGAAGAATATTTCGAAGATATTGGGTCCAATTTCATATGAAAAAATAGCTAATGCATAAATCTCCTTGGAATACCTGAGGGCCCATAAAAATCCCTTGGGAAAGGAATGGAAAATGGTCATTCAATATCATAAACATGTATTTTTACCTAGAGTATCAACTACATAACCTCTAGGACAATCATTACTTCAATATTTAGGTTCATAGTCTAATCAGTCAACAACTTAGCCATCAGCTTAAGTGCCAGGATCATTTTCAAATCAACCACCTTATATCTCATTTATGCCACCTGCAAGGCCAACTAATATACAAATGATGTACCAGATGAACCAGGATAGAATACCTCAGGTAGGGCCAATAGGGTTGCCTCCTGGCCAGTAGAATGTTTACATAAGGGGAATGAAGAAGGATGTCAACAAAAAGAATTAAAGATGCTAAGTTTAGTAATAAATGTTGTAAAGAAAAAATGTAAAAAATATTTTTGTAAAATTGAATCGAGTCTTTTACTTTTCTGTTAGGATGTTGTTAGGATATTCCTATACTCCATCCTAGTCCCACCAGTATTTTGATCATTTACATTTTAAGTCATGCATGCACTTTTAGGGTTTGCATGCATTCTAGGGTTTGCAAGCATTTTGCATGCATCCCAGTCATCATTCCAGCACCTAGCCCTCAGTTAGCCAGCCCCTGGGAGCTTCTCACTAATCAGTTTTAGCCTTCCAGTTGCTTAATGAGCCCTTCTTCGTTGATTTTAGTAAGCAACTCGCCCTAATTCACCTACCAGTACAGTTGTCTTAAGTTTATACTCAGTTACACTCAGTTACACTTAGTTACACTTAGTTACACTCAGTTACACCTACCAGACTCAGTTTGACTGATGGTTGACAGTTACTTGAGCATTGATGACTCCATTGATGATGATGAAGACTTCTAGTTGTGCTCTGATGACACTCCAGTGATCCTTTGATCACTCCATGAAGGCTAATTCGAATTTCCACCTTAGGCATTCGAATCCTCATGCATTGTACTATTTATTTGTCCATATTGTGATTAATTAATTAGTGTGTGTGAAGTATTTTTGCTTCTATCCAAGTTCTATTGTATTATTATTCTGTTGCTCATTATACTGCATTGACCACTCTTCTTTTATTTTCTTGCTTAATCAATTACTTTCTTATGATGTATACAGCATCTCTTAGATCTTCTGTGAGGATTTTCACATGATATCAGAGCATGTTGAGAGTATTGTTTATCTCTATTCTTGAGAGTTTTTTGTAGGTTATTACTTGTAGCTAGGGTTTTCACCCTAGCTTGTGCAAATGAGCACCTACTAAGGAGAAGGGACTCCTTAGTATCAGTTCAGAAAATACAGTAAATAAAAGATAGTACAGTAAAACAGTAAACTACTCTAAGCATGTGCATAAACATAAAAGACAAGATAATAATTTTTTTTTTGTATTGATTATACCTCCAATGTGAAGGTTGATGAAGCCTTTGCAGTAGTCCAAGAGGGTTGCTTCCAAGCTCCAGTGTTGTTCCTTTCTCTTTCTCCAAAGGGTTTTAGAAATGGGCCAAAGGGGCACTCAAATGTGAAAGTAGCTCAAGGGTGAGCTAGGGTTTTAGAGCGATTTTGGCAGAGTAAGGGTGTGGTTGACTGTGGATGTGAAATGAGGGGCCTCCATCACCTATTTATAGGTTTTTAGTGGTGGAGTGCTAACCCATGGTTTGGGGCACCATATGGTTTAGGTCAGCTGTATAGGGTTTTTGCTTCCTTTTTCCCTCTTTTTCCTCTTTTTTGTATTTTTTATTCCCTTTTTAGAGGGTTTTTGCTATTTTGGAGGAATTTTGGATTCGTTTTAGGGGAAAAAGGGGTTTTTTGGCCTTTTGGAGGCTTTTTTAATGGTTTTTTGGCCTTTTGGAGGCTTATATGGTAGGAAATATGGACAAATGAGTCATGTAATGGGGTAGATGAGGTAGTGAGCACTTTTTGGGTGTTAACAGATTGCCCCCTGATGTGTGAGGGTAGGATCTCATCATATGGCCGATAGACATCATAAGTCTTTTATGGTTTTCCTGGGGTGTGGAGAGGAGAAGAAACGAACTAGAGCCTAGAACAACGGTCCCGAACAAACTGCAAAAAATGAAAGTACATGACCTCAATAATGAATGAGGAATAATCTGAACATATCGACGAGGCGGGCATTCCCATGCTCGTATCAAGATATAGAACAATAACAAGAGGATCCAAAAAATGGGGACTTGAAATATACATGGCCTCAAATAATGAATGAGGAAGAATCTCAATATATGGATGAGGTGGGCATAGCCATGCTCGTATCAAGATACATAAAAAATAACTGTGAGGCCCAAAAAAAGGGGGACTTGTAAGATAGAGAACCACTGTGTACATCATAAGGGTTTAGAGGGGACACAAATCTGGGACATACTGCTGGGATGACCATGTCTGAGCTGAAGAATTGATACACTGGAATAACAACAGTGCTGCTGAGTATGGTACCAGAGGAACTGATGAGCTGCTGGATCATAGTGACGGGAGTCATATCCTCAATGGTACACTGAACTGGAACAGAACTGGGTAATCAAGGAAGCATATAACTGGATGGCTTCTGAATACTATCGCCTACACAACCCGGACATCCACGGGAACATATAACTGGGCGTTCCGAAGGGACTCACCAATGTGCTAGAGTCGGGGGAAATCTAGGGTCTTCGACGAATAACTGAAGGGATATATTCCCTATGTGATTCTCAACGATGCGATTAAGCTGTTGAAATCGAGCATGTGAGAAACAACCACTCGGAGAGGCAATGATGACTCCTCTCAAAATGGTCCGTAGGCACTCACCACAGATGGTGATGGGTCCAAGGTGTAGGGACCTCTGGGTCTATCCTCTGGAATAGAGGGGCTGTCGTCGACAGAGGGAGACTTGCAACTAGCAAGGCAATGATGTTTCCTTGATAGGATCATGAGGTGGAGAATCGAAGTGTGAGAGTACTGATGGTAGGACTGACATACTGTGGGGGTAGGGAATAACTGGGCAAGTAGAGTGGGTGGACTCAAACTTCCTTTGTTCAGAGTATGATGACGGGGGATGATCAGGAAGCGTATGAAACTAACTAGAGGGAAGGGGATCATAGCTGTAATGGATCAAGGATAGTGACTGGGATGAGTGATACTCAAGTTGGTGTAAAATGGCAGGAGACTGTAGAATACTCTGAACAAAGGTGACCTGACTGGGGGTGTTGCCAAGATGATCGATCATAGTGCCAAGAGGCACGGGGGGACTTCTTCATGGGTTTAAGGAACTAGAAGAAGTGTGTTTTAAAATGGTACCGTCATGTGGATTTATACAAGCCCAGGACAGTTCATGCTCGTGATTGGTTTAAATTTTAAAGAGTCTGAAAGCGATAAGAAGACTTTGAAATAATGGAATGGTACTATCGTGTGGATTTGTACGAGTGTAGGACAGTTCGTGCTTGTAGTTGATTTCAATTTTAGAGAGTCTGGAAGCGATAAGAAGACTCTAGGGGGTTGTGTGTTAGTCTCCAAGTCCTGAAGAATCATAAAAGGATGCAATGAAGAACTCTTTTAGCCGTTGTGACTAGAGTATTCCTTTTTCGTAATTAGTCTACCAGGTCCGGAAAAGGGGTAAACTTATACCAAATAGATGCCCTTTCAGGTACTTTAACGAGCATGAAAGGAAGCAATATTGCTCGACGATCTTTTCATTGTTTTAGGAGTCAGAAAAGAGCTTAACAGAAACTCCCCAAGTGCCTTTTTCGTAAAGGACTTGTCCAGCCCGAAAAAGGGATAAAATTATACCGAACAAAAGGAATGGTCAGGAAAGGAGGAAGTGCTCAATCAAGGAACATTGATGATGACCAAGAATGAGGGTAGGGGGGAACACTAGTGTGCCTCCTTGTGGGATAATGAATGGTGGCAAAATAACGAAATAATGGCAGTATGAATGGAATGAATCGCTCATGTAAATATGTGGAACAATCCGATGGTGGCCGATGTGGCACGCAAACTGAGGCAGCAAGGTGTCGGGACACAATGCTGAAATTGTACCTGGTGAGAGCGAGAAATGATCTCAAGCATCATCACGAACTCAGAAAAATGGATCCGATGATATAAAAAGTGTTAAAAATGGATAACTACCGATGTGGCACGCAAACCAAGGCGACGGGGGGCATTTTGGAAAAAATACCCAAAACATATGGGGGTGAGAGCGAGAAATGATCTCAAGCATCATCACGGGCTCGAAAAAATGAATTCGATGATATAAAATATATCAAAAATGGAGAGCAGCCAAAGTGGCATGCAAACCGAGGTGACTAGTGGTGTCTAGAAAAATGCTCAAAAAACGATGCAGAAAAATAAGAAAACGAGTCGACCATCATGAAGGTCTCGTTGTGCTGATTCCAGTGGTGGAAACGGTTCGAAAAATGGACTCCGTATGGGTTCAGAATGGCCAAAACAAGAAAAAGTCAATGGACTATAAATAGTAAGTGGGTCCAACATGACAAGTGTCATTTGGACTTGTTGACTTTGACCAGTGCTCAGAGTGGACCAGAGTTGAGTTGGTGTTTCTGGATGATCTGATTGACCGTTTTCAGATCCGAGAGTTACAAGTATTCCGATAAACTCATACCTGCATTTTTCATTGGGTTCGGGGGGGGGGGGTAGTGGGTCCCAGGGGATTTTTTGTATGGTCCACGTGGGGTGGACCGCAGGTTTGTGGGGTGGAACCGTGGTCGGGGACCGCGGGTTCCATGGTTGATCACGCAGACGGGGACTGTGAGTTATGGGTCGGAATACGCGGTCCTGTACCGCGAGTTCCGAGGCTGGACTCGCGGTTCGGGACCGCGAGTTCAGATCCTACAGGCACGGTCCTGAACCGCGACTGTAGCCCTAATAGCCGCGATCGGAAACCGGGAAAGGGGCCCTAAAGCCGCGATTGGGATCAAGCATTTTAGGGTTTCCCTAGGGGGGAGAAGGGTTACTTCTTTGACATGAGTCAGATGAGTTGGCCTTGTGTGATTGACAGGATGTCGTTGGTGCTTTGGCGAGAGTGGGATGTCCCGGATGACATAGTGGATGTCATCCGCAGGGATCGGCATGTGCGGTCGACGTTGGGGTTGTGCCGGCTGCTGAAGTCCGCACAGGTGCCCATGATGCATTCCACAGCGCTGCTGCTGAACCGGTTAGTGAGCTTTTGGGAGCTTGACATTCATGCATTCAGGGTGCAGGGAGAGAGGGTGGATCTCATCCTCGCAGATGTATACTTCTTGACGGGGTTTCCCTGTTTGGGTAGGGTGGCTGATACGCAGCCACGAGTATCCACAGATGTGGATATTGAGGATATGTTGGAGTGGTACTGCAGTCTGGAGGCTAGGGTGTAGAGGAATGCACTCTGGGTGGTGGACCTGCGGGAGCCAGCAATACAGGCGATCGTAGCATGCATGGTTCGGGTTTTGGGGTCCCAGTCACCTGAGAAGGTGTCAGATGCAGCTGGTGGAGCGGGTGCTGGATGGTGTATACTATGCCTGGGGCTAGATGTTCCTCACTTGTGTTCAGCGGAAAAAGACCTCGGTGAAAGAATCTGGCAAGGGATTTTCTTATGGATCATTTCTTTGTGCCTTCTTCATGGAGAGGGTACCTACACTGCGGCCGCGGGTGCCGATCACAGCAGCAGGGCCTATGGAGCCGCGCATTGTGCGGTGGGGAGAGATGATGCACCGACGGGGTGGCGGTGAGGTTGGGAGGTACTTTACCTAGGAGCTCTACCTATAGTGGTTGCAGATGCCGCTGACACTAGATGATTATCCATACAGAGATATGGACTATACCGGGGATCCGGAGGCACCACGGCTGCCAGGGCAGGCGTGGGGACCAGATGGTATGTATTGATATGCTTGTTTGTTGTTGATGTCAGGCTTTGTGTATGATAGGTTTGAGATATTGATATGTTGTTACTAACTGATGTATGATCTACAAATGTTGGCCCTAGACCACCACCAGGACATGTATCTCGCAGGGGGCATGTGGCGATACCAGCCTTGCCGGGCCGAGGGGAGGTGCATCAACGGGACGCTAAGGGGACTCTGGAGTCCATACAGATGCTTCTCGATCGTTTGTTGGTTGGAGTGGCTGATGATGGGTGGCAGGACGTGGATCCGGAGGTGATTCAGGACTATCTGAGGGCACCATGGGAATTCCGATCGATCACGATCCGAGTGGCCATTTTGGCGGATAGGGGTCAGGCACAGGAGCTTGCAGGGGATGAGGAGCTGCCAGAGGAGGAGCGGGGTGAGGACTCGAAGGCAACTGATGCGGGCAGTGATGGAGGGTATGACTCTCAGTAGGGAGTGCAGGGGACTCCCCCCCGATTTTGTAGCTATGGCATGTATTCTATGAGGCTTATTGATGTATAGATATTTTTTGTATAGCTGAGTATGGGGATACTTAGAACATGTGTAGCACATTGACGTTTATTTTTTGATATATATATATGCACATGGATGCACCTTTTTGCGATGATGATTTAGTGTATGCACGTGGATGCGCTTATGGTTTGTTATATATGTGTACTGCACGTGGATGCAAGTAGTGTAGGATGATGGGCACGTGGATGCCCCTTGTGTATTTTGTGTTATGTATTGCACATGGATGCAACATTATGTATGTTGGATAGGCACGTGGATGCCCCTTGCAATTTTTTGGATTTTTATATATTTTTGATGAGATGATATGGGATGATGATGCATGATGGAGGTTTTACATGGTGTGATTGAGGTGCCAATCTAGGATGTTGTTAGCCATTTGATTTGCGACACTATTCTCAGCTCTTGGGACATGGGTGAATGTTATGGATTCAAATTGTTGGCTGAGTTGTTTTGTGCACAGGAATTTTCTAAAGAGGCAGGGATGATGCACCCAGTAGCAGTTGAGCTAGGAGACAAGTAGCTAGGAGTCGAGGAACACATGAAGGTGACATATGCCCATCTGAAGGGCAACGGTTAGGAGACCGGTCACAGCATCATACTCCACCTGGTTATTGGTAGCAGTGCCTATACATATTCTGTCAAGGTGAATCAACTCATGTGAAGGGGAATATAAGACCCATGCTGCAGAAGCCAGGTTTGGAGACCAGCGGCTTGCTCCATCAGCGAAGCCAATGTAATGAGGTGGAAGATGGTCCATCTGTGATCATGCAAAAAATGATGAATGTAAGGTTGTGGTGAAAGAGGTGAAAAAACAAAAAGAAAGTAAACTATACAATACAGGGACCAATGGGGCCATGGGTGTGTTTTAAGGGTAAAAGCGTTTAAGATACAACCCATTACGGGGGTTGCACAAAGGGTGACCTTCTGAGTCAGTTAAAATGTATGCCCCATTTCCGAGGCAGGTCTGCACGATGTAAGGGCCTTGCCACATGGATTCAAATTTTCCTTTACCAGTCTTTTCATGGGCTTGGTCATAGGCAAGGACGAGGTCCCCTTCGCGGAAGGTTCAAGGGTGAACATGTTTGTCCTAACCAGCTTTGGAGCGGTTTTTGGCAGCTTCAATGGTCTGAAGGGTGGCACGACGGTATTCATCATCTTGTTCTAGTGATAGCAGATGTTGCTCGAGTGGGGAGGTATCTGGGAGAAGCTCAACGACGATATGTAAGGCAGGTATCTGACACTCGATGGGGAGGACAGATTCTACATCGTGAACTAAATGAAACGGGGTAAGACCGGTGGCGGTCTTGGTTGATGTACGGTAAGCCCATAATGCAGGGAAAAGCATGTGATGCCAATTGGACTTATGCTAGTCAACAGTGCATTGGAGGATAGTTTTTAAAATTTTGTTAATGGCCTCTACTTGACCGTTCCCTTGGGGGTAGTAACTAGAGGAATACTGATGTTCGAACTTCAGGAGAGTGGATAACTCGCACCAAATGGAATCTTCAAAATGTGAACCCTGGTCTGATACCAGCTATTTGGGGACCCCGAATTGAGTGATCACATGGTTAAAAAAGAAACGGGCAGCGGTGTCAGCTTTACAATTGAAGGTGGGCATGGCTTCAGCCCATTTGGTGAAGTAGTCGACGGCGACGATGATGTACTTATGGCCATTGGCAGATGAGGGTTTACATTCCATGAAGTCGATGGCCCATTTACAAAAGGGACCAACGGTGATGACTGGGTGTAACAGAGCGGGTGGTGTTCAAGCCTTAGTGGAAAAAAGTTGGCAATTATGGCAATGTTTGACCACTGTAATGCAATCGGTAAAGAGTGTGGGCCAGAAGTATCCGATGCGAATGACCTTTTGGGCGGTGGCCATTCCAGAGAAATGACCGCCACAGGCGCCACTATGACAGTCATTGAGGACTTGTTCGGCTTGCTCGTGTGTAAGACAACGACGGAGAATCATGTCAACCCCTCACTGTTAAAGGACATCGCCTAAGAGGAGATATCGAGAGGCATGGTGACAGATACGACGACATCCATCATGATTTAGGTTGGGTCGAAACTTCTGTGTGCGAAGGTATAACAAAATATCACCGTACCATGGGTCCTCGGACGAGATGATGAACAAGTGATTATCGGGTAACTCATCGGAGATTTGTGGGGACGACAAAAGGGATGGGAGATCAGTGATGAGTTGGGCAAGCGCGAGGGATTTAGTGCTCTTAGGGGTTGTGAATGTGAGGTCATATTCTTAGAGGATAATGACCCATTTAGCAACGCAACCTTGCAGGAGGCACTGCTTCAAGAGATAGACCATGGGGTTGGAGTCAGCGACAACTGTGGTATGACTGAGTAAAATGTAATGTCACAATTTTTGGACGGAAAATACCACAACAAAGGCTAGTCTCTCCTCATACGGGTTGCGTAGGGGTGGTCCAGACAAGGTTTGGCTGATGTAATAAATGACATGCTCCTAGCGAGCAGCGTCTTCTTAAACAAGGACTCCGGACATGGCATAATCGGATGCCGAGACGTAAAGGATGATGTCCTGAGAGAAATCCAGAGGGGAGATCAAAGGGGCTTGTGTGAGAGCTTTCTTAAGGGCTGTAGCTAGGGTTTTACCCCTAGCTTGTGCAAATGAGCACCTACTAAGGAGAAGGGACTCCTTAGTAGCAGTTCAGTAAATGTAAATTAAAATGCTAAAACAGAAATATGAATTACTCTAAACATGTGCATGAAACAGAAAAGACAAGATGTAAAGAATGGCTTTTGTATTAAATTTTACCTCCAATGTGAAGGTTGGTGAAACTCTTGCAATGCTCCAAGAGGGTTGCTCCAAGCTCCAACCTACTCCTTCTCTTTCTCCAAATGATGGGAATGGGCCAAAAGGGGCTCTCAAGGTGAAAGTAGCTCAAGGGTGAGCTAGGGTTTCGAGAGAGATTTTGGCAGAGTAAGGGTGCTTATGATTGTGGATGTGGAATGAGGGGTCTCCATCACCTATTTATAGTTTTTTGGTGGTGGAGTGCTGGCCCATGGTTTTGGGAACCATATGGTTTAGGTCAGTTGTATAGGGTTTTTTCCTCCTTTTCCTCATTATTTTATATTTTTTATTCCCTTTTTAGAGGGTTTTTGCTATTTTTAGAGGAATTTTGGATATTTTTGGAGGAAAAGGGGTTTTTTAGCCTTTTTGAGGCTTTTTTGATGGTTTTGTGGCCTTTTGGAGGCATTTTAGGCCTTTTGGAGGCTTTTTTGTGGGATTTTTAGGGTTTTTAAGGGAAATATGGTAGGAAAATGGACAAATGAGCCATGTAATGGGGTAGATGAGGTAGTGAACACTTTTTGGGTGTTAACAGATTGCCCCCTGATGTGCGAGGGCAGGAGCTCATCGTATGGCCGATGGACATCATAAGTCATGTAAGGTTTTCCTGGGGTGTGGAGAAGAGAAGAAACAAACTGAAGCCCGGAACAACGATCCTGAACAAACTGCAAGAACTAAAAGTACATAACCTCAAAAATGGATGAGGAATCATCTGATCATATGGTCGAGGCGAGCATTCCCATGCTCGTATCAGGATATAACATAATAATAACAATGGGGTCCAATAAAAGGGGACCTGAAATATACATGACCTCAAATACTGAATGAGGAAGAATCTCAATATATGGATGAGGCGGGCATACCCATGCTCGTATCGAGACACATAAAAAGAACTGTGAGGCCCGAAAAGAGGGACCTGTAAGATACATAGAGAATCGCTGTGTACATCATAAGAGTCCAGAGGGGACACAAATCTGGGACATACTGCTAGGCGGACCATGTGTGAGCTGAAGAACTAGTGCACTGGAATATCAACAGTGCTGTTGACGGGGGTACCAGAGAAACTGATGAGCTGCTGGATCATGGTGATAGGGAGTCCTAACCTCAATGGTACACTGAACTGGAACTGAACTGGGTACTCAAGGAAGCATATAACTGGATGGATTCCGAATACAATCACCAACGTAGCCCGGATATCCACGAGAACATATAACTGGGCGTTCCGAAGTGACTCACCAATGTGCTAGAGTCGGGGGAAATCCAGGGTCTTCGACTAAAAATGGAAGGGATATAAACCCTGTGCGATTCTCAATGATGCGATCAATGTGCTGACATCGAGCATGTGAGAAACAACCATTCGGAGAGGCAATGATGACTCCTCCCAAAATGGTCCGTAGGCACGCACCATAGATGGTGATGGGTCCAAGACGCAGGGGCCTCTGGGTCTATCCTTTGGAATAGAGGGGTTGTCGTCGACAGAGGGAGACCTGCAACTACCAAGGAAATGATGATTCCTTGATAGGAGCACGAGGTGGAGAATCGAAGTGTGAGAGTACTGATGGCAGGACTGAAAAACTGTGGGGGGACAAATGGGCAAGTAGAGTGGGTGGACTCAAACTTCCTTTGTTCAGAGTATGATAACGGGGATGATCGGGCAGCATATGAAACTAACTGAGGGGAAAGGGGTCATAGCTGTAATGGATCAAGGATGGTGACTGGGCTGAGGGAGACTCAAGCTGGGATAAAATGGCAGGAGACTGTAGAATACTCTGAACAAAGGCGCCCTGATTGGGGGTGCTGCCGAGATGATCGATCATAGTGCCAGGAGGCATGGGGGGAGACTTCTTCATGGGTTAGGGAACTAGAAGAAGTGTGTATAAAATGGTACTGTCATGTGGATTTATACGATCCCAGGACAGTTCATGCTCGTGGTTGCTTTCAATTTTAAGGAGTCTGAAAGCGATAAGAAGACTCTGAAGTAATGGAATGGTACTGTCGTGTGGATTTATACGAGCCCAAGACAGTTCATGCTCATGGTTGCTTTCAATTTTAGAGAGTCTGAAAGCAAATAAGAAGACTCCAGGGGGTTGCTTTTTCCTGTGTTAGTCTCCAAGGCCCAAAGAAGCATAAAAGGATGCAATGAAGATCTCTTCTAGCCGGTGTGACTAGAGTATTCCTTTTTCGTAATTAGTCTACCAGGTCCGGAAAAGGGTTAAACTTATACCAGATAGACGCCCTTTCAGGTACTTTAACGAGCATGAAAGGAAGCAAGATTGCTCGTCGATGTTTTCATTGTTTTAGGAGTCAGAAAAGAGCTTAACAGAAACTCCCTAAGTGCCTTTTTCGTAAAGGACTTGTCCAGCCCGAAAAAGGGATAAAATTATACCGAACAAAAGGAATGGCCAGGCAAGGAGGAAGTGTTCAATCAAGGAACATTGAAGATGACCAAGAACGAGGGTAGGGGGGGAACACTGGTGGGCCTCCTTGCGGGGTGAATGAATGGTGGCAAAATAATGAAATATTTGCAGTATGACGGGAGTGGAGGGCTCATGTAAAAATGTGGAACAATCCGATGGCGGCCGATGTGGTGCGCAAACCGAGGCAGCAAGGTGTCGGGACACAATGTTGAAACTGTACCATGTGAGAGCGAGAAATGATCTCAAGCATCATCACGAGCTTGGAAAAATGAATCCGGTGATATAAAGAGTGTCAAAAATGGATAACGGCCAATGTGGCACGCAAACCGAGGCGACGGGGGGCATTTTGGAAAAAATACCCAAAAATAAAGTAGAAAAATTAAGGGAACAAGTGGACCATTATGACGGTCTCGTCGTGCTGATTCCAGTGGTGGAAACGGTTCGAAAAATGGAATCTGTATGAGCTCAGAATGGCCTAAACAAGAAAAAGTCAACTGACTATAAATAGTGAGTGGGCCCAACATGACAAGTGTCATTTGTACTATTTGACTTTGACTAGTGATCAGAGTGGACCAGAGCTGAGGTGGCATTTCTGGATGATCCGATCGACTGATTGCAGATCCGGGAGATAAAGGTATTCCATCAAACTCATACCTGCATGTTTTTTAGGGTCGGGGGTTGGGTAGTGGGTCCCAGGGGTATTTGTACGGTCCACGTGGGGTGGACCGCGGGTTAGAGGGGTGGAACCGCGGTTGGGGACTGCGAGTTTCGGGGTGAACCACATGGTTTGGTACCACATGTTTCTTGGCTGGATACGCGGTCTGATACCGCGCGTTCCAAGGAGGAACACTCGGTGCGAAACCACAAGGTTATTGCTGACAGGCGCGGTTAAGGACCGTGACTGTAGGCCTGACAGCCGCGGTCGGAAACCGCGGTAGGGAGCCCTAAAGCCACAGTTTTGGACCGAGCTATTAGGTTTTTCCGGGGGGAGGGGAAGGACTATTTGTTTGACATGAGTTTGATGAGTCTACTTTGCGTGATTGACAGGATGCCGCAGGTTCTGTGGAGAGAGCGGGAGATTCCAGATGAGATCATGACCGTCATCCGAGGGGATCACCATGTGCGATCGGTGCTGGGACTATGCGGACTACTAAAGTTCACCCAGGTACCCATGATGCGGTCAGCAGCATTGCTGCTGAACCGACTGATTAGTTTCTGGGAGCCAGACATACAGGCCTTCAGAGTGCAGGGTGAGAGGGTGGACCTCACCCTGACAGATGTATACTTCCTGACGGGGTTGCCCTGTCTGGGTAGGGTGGCAGGCACGCAGCCGCGGGTATCCGCGGACATAGATATGGAGGACATGCTGGAGCGATACTGTGGTCCAGAGGCTAGGGTGCATAGGAATGCACTTCTGGTGAGAGACCTACAGGAGCCATCAGTACAGGCCATGACGGCATGCATGGTTCACATCTTGGGGTCCCAGTCACCGGAGAAGGTGTCTGGGGGCCAAATGCAGCTAGTGGAGCGCGTACTGGGTGGTGTTTATTATGCATGGGGCCAGATGTTCCTCACCTGCGTTCAGTGGCAGCTGACAGCAGCGAAGGAATCCGGAAAGGGGTTTTGCTATGGTTCTTTCTTATGTGTGTTTTTTTATGGAGAGGGTACCCACACTGCGGCCGTGGGTGCCGATCAGAGCAGGAGGCTTGAGGGAGCCGCGGATGGTGTGGTGGGGCAAGATGATGCACCGTCGTGTTGGCGGTGATGTTGGTAGGTATTTTATGCAGGACTTGTACCTGCAGTGGCTCCAGATACCATTGACACTCGATGACTATCCATATAGAGATATGGATTACACCGGAGATCCAGAGGCACCACGGGCGCCGGGACAGGCATGGGGACCAGATGGTATGTATGTTTTGCTTGCATGTTATGGATGTCAACTTTTATATATGATAGTTGATTGATATATTAGTACTGACAAATGGGTGATCTGCAGATGTGGGCCCGAGGCCGCCGCCAAGGCATGTGGCACGGAGGGGGATTGTGGTCGTTCCAGCTCTTCCTGGGCGGGGGGGGGTGCGTCGTCGGGATGCGGAGGGGATGCTAGAGTCCGTACGGGAACTACTAGACCATTTGCTGGTGGGGGTGACCGACGAGGGGTGGCGGGATGTCGATCCGGACGTGGTTCAGGATTGCATGAGGGCACCCCGAGAGTTCAGATCCATTGCGATCCGGGTGGCTATCTTGGTGGACAGGGCACGGGCACAGGAGCCCGTAGGGGATGAGGATTTGCCGAAGGAGGAGCGAGGGGAGGACTCAGAGGCAGCAGATGCAGGCAGTGATGTAGGGTATGACTCTCATTAGGGAGTGCAGGGGACTCCCCCTGAGTTTTGTAACTACGGCATGTATTTTATGAGGCTTTAGGGATGTATAGACATTTTTTGTATAGCTGAGTACAGCGGTACTCAGGACATGTATAGCACTGTGACACGTATTTTTTGATATATATATATATATGCACGTGGATGCACCTTTTTGTGATGTTGTTTTAGTTGTACGCACGTGGATGCGCTTTATGATGTGTGATGTGTTTGTACTGCACATGGATGCAAGTAATATAGGATGTTGGGCACGTGGATGCCCCTTGTGTATTGTATGTGATGCAGCATGATGTATGTATGATTAGGCACGTGGATTCCCCTATGGATATATATGTGGTTTTATGGTTTATGTACATGGATGCAAATGTTGATGCGATGCAATCTTTTTGGGTTTTTATATATTTTTATGAGATGTTATGGGATGATGATGCATGATGTAGGTGTTACATGGTGTGATTGATGTGCCAATCTAAGATGTTGTTTGCCATTTGATCTGCAATACTATTGTGAGCTCTTGGGACATGGGTGAATGTTATGGATTCAAACTGTCGGCTGAGTTGTTTTGTGCGTAGGAATTTTCTAAATAGGCAGGGATCACGCACTTGGTAGCATTTTTTGAGCTGGGAGACAAGTAGCTAGGAGTCCAGGAACACATGAAGGTGACATATGCCCATCTGGAGGGCAGCAGTCAAGAGACCGGTCACAGCATCATACTCCGCCTGGTTATTGGTAGAAGCGCCTATACATATTCCGTCAAGGTGGATCATCTCATGTGAGGGGGAATATAAGACCCATGCTGCAGAAGCCAGGTTTGGAAACCAGCGGCTTGCTCCATCAGTGAAGCCAGTGTAACAAAGTGGAAGATGGTCCATCTGTGGGCATGCAAAAATGATGAATGTAAGACGATGGTAAAAAAGGTGAAAAACAAAAAAGAAAGCAAACTGTACAATGCGGACCAATGAGGCCGCGGTTTCATTTATGGGTAAAAACGCTTAAGATACAACCCATTACGGGGGTTGCGCAAAGGGTGACCTTCGGAGTCGGCTAAGATGTATGCCCCCTTGCCAAGACAAGTATGCACGATGTAAGGGCCTTGCCACATGGATTCAAACTTCCCTTTACCGGTTTTGTCGTGGGCTTGGTCATAGGCGAGGACGAGGTCCTTTTCATGGAAAGTTCGAGGGTGTACATGTTTGTCATAACCGGCTTTGAAGCGGTTTTTGGCAGCTTCAATGTTTTGGAGAGTGGCACGACGATCTTCATCAGCTTGTTCGAGAGATAGCAAACACTGCTCGAGGGGGGAAGTGTCGGGGAGAAGCTCAACGACGATATGTAAGGTAGGTATCTGACACTCGATGGGGAGGACAGACTCTACACCATGAACTAAATGAAACGGGGTAAAACCAGTGGCGGTCTTGGTGGAGGTACGGTAAGCCCATAAGGCAGGGAATAGCATGTGGTGCCAATTGGACTTATGCCGGTCAACAGTTCGTTGGAGGATGGTTTTTAGGATTTTGTTAATAGCTTCTACTTGACCGTTCCCTTGGGGGTAGTAAGCAGAGGAAAATTGGTGTTCAAACTTGAGGAGGGTGGATAACTCACGCCAAACGGAATCTTCAAAGTGTGATCCATGGTCTGAGACCAACTATTTAGGGACCCCGAATCGAGTGATAACATGGTTGAAAAAGAAACGAGCAGCAGTGTCAGTGGTACAATTGAAGGTGGGCATGGCTTCCACCCACTTGGTGAAGTAATCGACGACGACAATGATGTACTTATGGCCATTCGCAGATGGGGGTCTACACTCCATGAAGTCGATGGCCCACTTACAAAAGGGACCAACGGTGATGACTGGGTGTAATGGAGCAGGTGGTGTCCAGGCCTTGGGGGCAAAAAGTTGGCAGTTATGGCAATGCTTGACCGCAGTGATGCAGTCGGTGAAAAGTGTGGGCCAGAAGTATCCGGCGCGGACGACCTTTTGGGCAGTGGCCATCCCTGAGAAATGGCCGCCGCAGGCACCGCTATGACAGTCATTAAGGATGTGTTCATCTTCCTCGTGTGTAAGGCAACGACGAAGAATTGTGTCAACCCCTCGCCGGTAAAGGACATCGCCTAAGAGGACTTTGGGTCTGAACTTCTGCGTGCGCAGGTATAACAAAATATCACCGTACCGTGGGTCATCAGATGAGATGGTGAACAAATGGTTGTCAGGTAACTCATCGGAGATTTGTTGGGCCGGGAGAAGGGAAGGGAGATCAGTGATGAGCTGGGAAAGCGCGAGGGCTTTAGTGCTCTTAGGTGTTCGGAAAGTGAGGTCATATTCCTGGAGGATAATGACCCATTTAGCAACACGACCTTGCAGGAGCCACCGGTTTAGGAGATATACCATGGGGTTAGAGTCGACGATGACTGTGGTATGACTAAGTAAAATGTAGTGTCGCAATTTTTGGACGGAAAAGACCACTGCTAGGACTAGTCTCTCCTCATATGGGTAACGTAGGGGTGGGCCAGTCAAGGTCTGGCTGACGTAGTAAATGACATGCTCTTGGTGAGAGGCGTCTTCTTGAACCAAGACTCTGGACACGGCATGCTCGAATGCCGAGACATATAGGATGAAGTCCTGAGAGAAATCCGGAGGGGAGATCAGAGGGGCTTTTGTGAGATATTTCTTGAGGGCGTCGAATGCAGCTTCTGCTTGCTCATCCCAGATGAAGGGTATGTGGGTACGGAGCAGGCGCAAGAAACCGTGAATGGTAGTGGCATAATCAGGAATGAAGCGTCGAAGGAAATTGGATCGCCCCTGCAGACTTTGGAGCTGTCGAAGCGTGCGAGGGGAGGGAAGGTCTAAGATAGCTTATACTTTCAGGGGATCAACAGTAATTCCTTTTTGGGAAACAATAAAACGCAACAATTGGCCTGCCGGAACGCAAAAGACACACTTGTGTGGGTTCAAGCGGATTTGATATTTGCGACAACGCAGAAAAACTTGCCGAAGGTCGTTAAGGTGGTCTGATCGTTTCCAGGAACGAGCTGTAAGGTCGTCAAGGTAGACTAGCAGGATGTGGACCAAATCGTGAAAGCAATAGGTCATGGCCTGCTGGAATGTGGCACCAGCATTTTTTAGGCCAAAAGGCATGACACGATAGGCAAAGGTGCCCCATGGGGTAGTAGAGGCAGTTTTGTACTGGTCTTCCTTTCGGATTTGAATCTGATTGTATCCGGAAAAACCATCCATGAAGGAGAGGACTTCATGCCCCGCACACGCATCGATGAGTTGGTCAATAAATGGCGTGGGGAAGTTGTCCTTGGGACAAGCGCGGTTTAAATCTCGGAAGTCAGTACATACTCTAATAGTACCTTGCTTTTTGTTAACGGGAACGGGGTTGGAAACCCAGGTGGTATAGGCAATAGGATAAATGAATCCTGCCTTGCGGAGTTTCTCAATCTCTGCTTTGACAGCTGGGAGCTTTGAGGGATGAATGGGGCACTGTTTCTGATGAATGGGGGGTACATCAGGCCATGTGTCAATGTGGTGCTCTATAATGGCGGGGTCAAGACCGGGCATTTCGGTATAGGACCAGGCAAAGACATCACGGAACTCTCTGAAGAGGTTTTTGTATTCCTCAATCTCTTGCTTACTGTAGAAGGCTCCTAAAGTGATGAGTTCAGGGGCACTTCCTGGGGCAGCGATATCAATTTGGATGATAGGTGAGATGTTGGCCATGTTACCCTCCTTGAAGGCATCAGGAGCAGGAATAGGGTCCTTAAACCAGTTGACCTTGGTGGGGAGGAAATCTTTAGATTCAACCGTGAATTGGGTAGCTATGCTAGAGGAGGATTCTTCTGGGATGAAATAGGAACGGTGGTGCATGTCATCCCAGGGATAATCGGGGGCAGTGAGAGCCTCGAGAATATCCTCATTAGTACGGAAAGTTTGTGTCATCAAATCGGTTGACGAGGGAAGTTGAATAGATCATATAAATGGTATTAACCTCTCCTGAAGGGGAGGAGACCGGGGGGTGGATCTCCTCAATGGTGGGTGGTGCCGTCTCAAGGTCCAGATTGTTCATCTCATAGAGGGCTGCTCTGTAATCCGAGAGATCAGGATAGTGATGTGAATAATGCCCGTAAACACCACATATCGCACAGGGATGGTTAGTGCATAGTGTTTTATCACGAGGCTTGGGGGTTGGGTCGATTTTGACGACAGGGATGTTGGGGTCATCGTCGAGCATTTGCATGTGTTCCTGCAATGCCGGTAACTGTGGACATTGATGAGTGGGGTGACCTAACTCATCACACAATGAGCATTTGGGAAGAGCACGAAACACAGGGGGATTTTTTATTGTCTTGGGAGGTGGTACAGCAGTGTATGGTTGTGGACCTCTTCTCCTAGTGGGCTTGGTAGGAGGAGGAGGGGGGTTTATGGAGGACGACGGGGTAGCGACACCGGGAGGTGGTTGACTAGTAGTGACAATGGGTTGCATCGGTTGCAGGACGACATCTGGTGTCGGTGGGGGAACGGGAGGCAAAAGATACCAAACGGGTAATCCTAAGGTTAACCCAGGGAGGCTGAGGGTAGCCATGACCGGGGCGCTAACTACTCCCGAGGGAGGGATGAGGAAAGGGATGGTATGGATGGGTGTAACACCAATGTGACTAGGTACAAAAGGGGGTTTAGGCAACAAGGGCAGTTGATTATTAGGATTTTGTGTGTTGTGGGATAGGGTACATAGGTCAGACACGTTAGTGGTGAGTGATGGAGGTGGAATAGATTGAAAGGTGGAGGTCATCGGCGCGTCTGAGTAAACTCCGGGCCTCGTAGAAGAAACAAACGAGGTGGTTGTACTAGAAGCAGGTTGCTCAACCATGGGGAGAACATTTTCGGGTGCTGCGGGAGCATTGGGATCATAGTAGGTGAGTTGGTCAACCTTGACCACACGTCCCTCATGGGTCATGGTACGAAAAACGGAAGAGGCAACCTCCCGCATGGAATACATGTAGCTGCGGCCAAGTAAGAGGTTATAATCTAGTTGGGCATTGATTACCTCGATGTCAATGAGTACGGGTTTGCCACCTAACTGGACGGGGACATTGGGTAGGAGGCCTTGGGGCTGGGCCGACCGACCATCGTAGGCGCATAATGCATGTGGAGGCACCTTCATCGATGATGCATCGATGGATGACAAGATTCCGAATGGAAACAGAAACTTGGAATGCTAAGGAGGAAGGCAGGCATGGTTCGGACTGGTCCAAATCAAATGCCATCAAATTCGAATCATTTGGGTCAATCGCCCCAATGGCTGAGAGTAAAGTCTTGCGTTGGGAAGGGAAATTTTTCAAGACTTCTAATCCAGACATGGCTGCGGGAGATTGGGCTAAATCATCTACAATGTTGTAGTTTGACGCAGCATGCGCATTGGGGTTATTGTTGATACGGCGAAGTGGGAAACGAGGTGCTTTGGGAGCGCCATCTAGTGGAGGCGGAGGTATACGTAATGCTTGATCAGTGGGATGAGCGTTAGTGGGTTTATCAGTGGGAGGGACTTTAGAGGTGGATCCATATTGGTTCCGACGGGTCTGGAGGTTGACATCAGCGGATGACATCATCAACAAGTGGTGGGTCCCTGAGTCGAACATGGGTTGATCAAGAGCGGCGTAAGTGATTTGTTGTTGGGGTGGCGCGTTGGCTTGAGGGGGAGCCAACGGCTGAGTGTTCACTATGCCTTGGTTTGGTAAGGGGTTTTGCAACACCAAAGGTGGCTGCTGAGGTTGCGGGGGGTTGGGTGGTGCTTGAGGAGCCGAATGCCCTTGGCGATGGGCATCATCAACCCAAAGTTGCCGAGCTCGCTCCAAGTGTGGGCAAGCATGTGTGTAGTGGCCATAGACCTTGCAAATAGAACAAGGATGGTTTGTTCACAGATTGGGGTTTTTAGCCTGCTTGGGCGGGCGATCAGGGTTTTGGTTAGCAGGGGCTGCATTATTATTGTCAGGGGGATTAGGAGGTTTACCAGCTTGGTCTGTAGGTTGGTTGTTCCCATGATTACGACCCTTGCTGCAGTTTTGTTGGCCCTCGTTGCGTTGGTTGTTCTGGTTTTGCTGTGGGTTTTGTTGGGCGTAAACTTGCCCTTGGGCAGCAGGTGGATTCTGAGGTTGCGCAGGTGTTGGAGCAGGCTATGGTGGATGATATGTAGGTGGAGGCTGCGCAGGTGCAGCAACTTGAGGGGTTTGCTGATATGGCTGCGGAGCAGGTTGTGGGTTTTCCGCAGGGGCTGCCTGTGGCGGGTAATAAGCGGGTTGGGCTTGTGAAGGCGCAGGAGCTGGTGCAGCCTGCTGGTGGTAGTATGGATGAGGTGTGATCGAGGGGGCGTAAGCGGGAGTCGCATGACCAAAGCACTGAGGTGGACATGAGGGTCCATGGGAATGGTGGTGATGTGTCATAGGAGCATACGAGTTGGTTGCTCCAGATTGTGAGGTAGCCCGTGAAAGGTCGGGGCCGGGGTTAGGACGTGCTATGGAAAATGGTTGGGGATGCGAAGAAACACGGCCAATGATGCCGTCTGTAGCATGGGATGCCCTCGGTGCATCGTGCTGGGAGGAATATCCGCAAGGAGCGTCAGGTATAATGGTATAGAGATAACTCGACTGGGCGTAAATGAGGTTGAATTGTTGGGCCTTAAGGATGGCCTCTTCTTTAGACTGGGGTCTTTCTGATGCCACATCCTTAGCAATGAAAGGGAGAAGGGACTTGAGGAACCAATCTAGGAAGATACGGTCATCTAATTTGATCTTGCATAAGCTACGGCGTCGATGCCACTCATGAATGTGGTCCGTGATGTGGGTAGCCGTGTTTTGTCTGCAAGATAGGAGGATCTCAATGCCCACGTCATAGCAGACAGGTAACTGGAAGAACTACAGGAAGGTCAAGGCAAGGGAAGCAAAGGTGGCATGGGTCCCGTGGGGTTGCTCGATATACCACTTGGCTGCAGAGCCGGTGAAGGTGTGTTGTAACAGACGAAGGCGAATAGAGTCGTCCACTATGGAGTTGGAGGAACACCATAGATGGAAGGACATGATATGGTTTTGTGGGTTCTCACCTACCTTTCCCTCGAACTTAGGTATGCCAGAGGGGAGCTTGGTGGGCATGTGAGGCCACGCAGGGCCGTGTCGGATAGGGCCGTTGGTCAATCTGGCTAGGTTGGGCAGGTTGAGGCTAGCCATGAATGGCAAACTGGAAGAAGGATGTGACACAGTAGTGGGTTGGACCAAGTTGGGGCCAATGCCCCCAAGTGGAGGGGTAGGATTTGGGATGTTGCCCCCAAGTGGAGGAACTAAGGTGGTATAGGATGGTCCTGCACCACCATGGGTAGTGTGAGCCACTAATGGAGTGGGGATAGGTATTCCAACTGCGGGAATAGATGCAGTGAGGGGAACAGTAGATGGGGGCCCCATGGAGGGCATACCCAAAGCAGGTGTGGTAACTGGTGTAGTGGTGGATGTGCCACCAATGGTCCCTACAACGAAAGGAGTGGAAGTCGTGCCAGCCATGGGGCTAGTAGGGGAAATGTAAATGGGGTTCTCAGACTCTGTCTCAGAATCTGAGGTAAAGTAGGGGGCGTCAATATCTGGTGACGAAGTCCTATGGCGCTGATGAGTGGAGTCAAGGGACAAGGCTCGAGATCTACGATAAGTGGTATCAAGTGAGGAAGATGTGTGTCGATGATGGGTGGTGTCAAGTGAACCGTGTTGTGGGGGCTCGCCCCTGAGGCGCGGACAATGTCTCGGGGACTCAATGGTGACAGATGGTGTCAAATATCTGTGGGTTGAGGTGAGTAAAAAACAACTCAAAAATCCTAATGCAACCGAGTGTGCAGAAGGAGAGCTCAAAAAACAAGGCACTCAGGCCAACAACCAACTCAAAACACCTACTGTAACAGCTGTGCTACAATAGGTGGAGTGTCAACAGAAATGGTCAGAATACCAACAAGCAGCAGGTTTCCTAAAAATAAAAAATGGTGGACTCACTAGACCAAAAGGAGGTAAGGGAGCATGCAAACACCTAACTAAAAAGTATTCTGACTCAACTAGACATATCCTCTGCAAGGTGATGAAATCCAAGTAAGACAATATGAATAGGAAAGCCAAGTGGCTAAGATATCTGCCTACCGGGAGGGACACCGGGTAGTCAATCCTAGAAGAATGGCAACTAAGATACCCCGTTCATGACACGTCTAGAAAGGTGAATCTGTCGTTTGGTCCTTTTACCGCAATACCCCTATACAGGGATATCCCAAGAACTGCGAAAGGTAGCCCTTCGGTTACTGAATGGAGTGCGGTATTCCACTCAGGCCTCCGGAACCAGTCTCGCGACTTCAACCCTCCTAGGGGAGAGGCCCTCCGGTAAACTGGTCGTGACCGTGCCAAAAAGTACTAGGGGATTTTGGTTCCCTAATTGGACAACAGCTATGTCTCAAGTGTAAGTAACCGAGGGGTGTTATTGGAAGCCTATCCCCCCGATCCTACCTAACTACAAAGATTCTTTTGTGTTCCCCAAGTGGGGTTAGAATATTGGTTGAGTTAAGTAGTTTTTTAAGGCTCACTTGAATTATGTGACAGAGTGTGTGCTCATGAGGTGATGAACCCAAAATAGAAGTGCCACAAGGGGGGCAACTTTCTAACTAACAATAATACTGAATTTGAAACTTTAACATGCAAAATTTTCTGAATTAAAATGCTGAAATTTTAAAAAGATTCTGTAAATGGTACAAAAATTATGTTGCAGAAAAGGCTGTAGGGAAGTAGGGCTGCAGGTGGAACAGATGGCTGTGCAGATGCATAAAATATTGCAGCAAAGGGGTTGGGTTCAAAAACAGGGAAAAAATGCAGAAATCAGACCGTGGGTCTGTGGCGAACCTGAGTAGGCGAACTGCGGGTTTTAGGGAAACAGGCGCGGACAGGTCGCGGCTTTTTGGCCGACAGAAGCAGTCGGACTGCAGAAAATAGGGAAAAAGACGCAGTCAGGTCACGGGAAAAGGGAAGACAGACGTAGTCGGGATGTGGGAAAAGGGCCGACAGACGCAGTCGGGCTGTGGGAAAATGGCCGACAGGCACAGTCGGATCGCAGTAAACAGGCTGATTAGCCGCGGTCGGATCGCAGGTAACAGACTTGAGTCCGCCGGCAGGGCGCCGGAAACAGTCTGAGAGCCGCAGTCGGGTCGTAGGTAAAGGCATGAAAGACGCGGTCGGGACGCGACTGTAGAGGGAAAAGATGCAGTTTACGGCAGCCGAAAGGGACAGCCGAAAGGAAAAAACGGGAAATTATTGCAGAAAACTAATTTTTTTTTAAAAAAAAACTGAAACCAGAAATTCAAACCTAGGGGAGTCGCCAAAACTGTAGCTAGGGTTTTACCCCTAGCTTGTGCAAATGAGCACCTACTAAGGAGAAGGGACTCCTTAGTAGTAGTTCAGTAAATGTAAATTAAAATGCTAAAACAGAAATATGAATTACTCTAAACATGTGCATGAAACAGAAAAGACAAGATGTAAAGAATGGCTTTTGTATTAACTTTTACCTCCAATGTGAAGGTTGGTGAAGCTCTTGCAATGCTCCAAGAGAGTTGCTCCAAGCTCCAACCTGCTCCTTCTCTTTCTCCAAATGATGGGAATGGGCCAAAAGGGGCTCTCAAGGTGAAAGTAGCTCAAGGGTGAGCTAGGGTTTCGAGAGAGATTTTGGTAGAGTAAGGGTGCTTATGATTGTGGATGTGGAATTAGGGGTCTCCATCAGCTATTTATAGTTTTTTGGTGGTGGAGTGCTGGCCCATGGTTTTGGGAACCATATGGTTTAGGTCAGCTGTATAGGGTTTTTTCCTCCTTTTCCTCATTATTTTATATTTTTTATTCCCTTTTTAGAGGGTTTTTGCTATTTTTAGAGGAATTTTGGATATTTTTGGAGGAAAAAGGGGTTTTTTAGCCTTTTTGAGGCTTTTTTGATGGTTTTGTGGCCTTTTGGAGGCTTTTTAGTGGGATTTTTAGGGTTTTTAAGGGAAATATGGTAGGAAAATGGACAAATGAGCCATGTAATGGGGTAGATGAGGTAGTGAACACTTTTTGGGTGTTAACAAGGGCTTCGAATGCAGCTTTTTCTTTCTCATCCCAAACAAAGGGTATGTGGGTACGAAGCAGGCGTAAGAAACCATGAACGATGGTGGCATAATCAGGAATGAAGCGACGGAGGAAATTAGATCTCCCTTGTAGAATCTGGAGCTGCCGGAGCATGCGAGGAGAGGGAATGTCTATGATGGCTTGGACTTTTAGGGCATCAACATGAATTCCTTTCGAGGAAACAATGAAACCCAACAACCGGCATGCCGGAACGCAAAAGACACACGTGTGTGGGTTCAAGCGGATTTGATATTTGCGACAATGCAGAAAGACTTTCCGGAGGTTGTTAAGGTGGTCTGATCGTTTCCGGGAACGAGCTATAAGATCGTTAAGATAGACTAGCAGGATATGGACCAAGTCGTGAAAACAATAGGTCATGGCCCGCAGGAAGGTGGCACCAGCATTTTTGAGGCTGAAAGGCATGACGCAATAGGAAAAGGTGCCCCAGGGGGTGGTAAAGGCAGTCTTGTACCGATCCTCCTTGCGGATCTGAATCTGGTTGTATCCGAAAAAACCATCCATGAAAGATAGGACTTCATGCCCCGCACACGCATCGATGAGTTGGTCAATAAATGGCGTGGGGAAGTTGTCTTTGGGACAGGCTCAGTTTAAATCACGAAAGTCAGTACATACTCTGATGGTGCCTTGTTTCTTGTTAACAAGGACGGGGTTAGAAACCCAAGTGGTATATGCGATAGGATAAATGCATCTTGCTTTGCGAAGTTTCTCAATCTCTGCTTTAACAGTGGGGAGCTTTGAGGGATGAATGGGGCGCTGTTTCTGGCGAACGGGGGGTACATCTGGCCATGTGTCAATGTGGTGTTCTATAATCGCGGGGTCAAGACCAGGAATTTTGGTATAGGACCAAGCAAAGACATCCCAGAACTCTTGGAAAAGTTTTTTGTACTCTTCGATCTCATATTCACTGCAAGAGGCTCCTAAAGTGATGAGTTCAGGGGCACCTCTTGGGGCAGCGATATCGATTTGGATTGTGGGTGAGGTGTTGGCCACGTTACCTTCCTCAAAGGCATCGGGAGTGGGAATGGGATCCTTAAACCAGTCGACTTTGGTGGGAAGGAAATCTTTGGACTCAACCACAAATTGGGTGGCTGTGGTTGAGGAGGACTCTTCTAGGAGGAAATAGGAATGATGGTGCATGTCTTCCCAGGGATAATCTGGGGCAGTGAGAGCCTCTAGAATCTCCTCATCATTGCAAAAACTATGAGTTGTCAAATCGGTTGATGAGGGAGTGTTAGTCAAAGAGATCATATAGATGGTGTTAAACTCTCCGGATGAGGGTGATACTGGGGGGTGGATCTCCTCAATTGTGGGGGGTGCTGTCTCAAGGTCCAAACTATTCATCTTGTAGAGAGATGCCCTATAATTTGGGAGATCAGGACAGTGATGTAAGTAATGGCCGTAAATACCGCATATTGCACAAGGGTGGTTAGTACGCAGTGATTTTTCATGAGGCTTAGGGGCTGGATCGAGTTGGACAACCAGGATGTTGGGGTCATCGTCAAGCATTTGCATGTGTTCCTGTAATGTAGGTAATTGTGGACATTGATGAGTCAGATGGCCTAACTCATCACACAACGAGCATTTGGGAGGAGAATGAAACACAGGGGGGGTTTAACTATTTTGGGCGAGGGTACAGCAGTGTATGGTTGTGAGCCTCTGCCCCTAGTGTGCTTGATAAGAGGGGGAGGATTCGTAGATGACGAAGGGGTAGTGACACTGGGAGGTGGTTGACTAGTAGTGGCAATGGGTTGCACCAGTTGTAGGATGAAATTTAGTGTCAGCGGGGGGGCGGGAGGCGAAATATACCACATGAGTAATCCTAAGGTTAACCCGAGGAGGCTGAGAGTAGCCATAACCGGGGCGCTTACTACTCTCGAGGGAGGGAATAGGAAGGGAATTGTGTGGATGGGTGTAACACCAATGTGACTAGGTACCAATGGTGGTTTGGGTAACAAGGGTGGTTGATTGTTTGGTGTTTGTGTATTGTGGGAAAGGGTACATAGATCAGATACTTCGGTTGCGGGTGACGGGGGTGGAATGGATTGGAATGTTGAGGTCATCGGCGTATCTGAGTAAACTTCGGGTCCCATGGAGGAAACAAATGAGGTAGTTGCACCACAAACAGGTTGTTCAACCATGGGGAGAACATTTTTGGGTGCAGCGGGGGCATTGGGATCGTAATAGGTGAGTTGATCGACCTTGACCATGCGTCCGTCATGGGGGAACATCATGGTACAAAAAACGGATGAGGAAACCGCCTGCATGGCATACAGGTAGCTGCGGCCAAGTAAGAGGTTATAATCAAGTTGGGCATTGATGACCTCTATGTCAATGAGCATTGTTTTGCTAGCCAACTGGATGGGGACATTAGCTAAGAGACCTTGGGGTTGAGCTGAACGGCCATCGTAGGCTCGCAACGCAGTGGTGGACTACTGAAGAGTAGGGGATCTTGACTTCTGCCAAACGAATGTGGACATAACGCATGTAGAGGCACCTTCATCGATAATGCACCGATGGATGATAAGATTCCGAACGGAAACAGAAACTTGGAAAGCTAAAGTGGAAGGCAGGCGTGGTTCGGATTGGTCCAAATCGAAGGCCATCAGTCGTGAATCATTTGGGTTAATAGCACCAATGGCAGAGAGAAAAGTCTTGCGCTGTGAAGGATAGTTTTTTAAGACTTCTAACGCAGACATGGCTGTGGGAGACTGGGCTAAGTCATCTACAATGTTGTAATTAGACGCAGTGCGAGCATTGGGATTATTGTTGATGGGACGAAGTGGGAAGCGAGGTGCTTTGGATGCGCCATCTAGTGGAGCCAGGGGTATACGTAACGTCTGATCAATGGGATGAGCATTAGTGTTTTTTTCGATGGGAGGGGCTTCAGGGGTGGAGCCATATTGGTTCCGACGGGTTTGGAGGTTGACATCATTAACAAGTGGTGGGTACCTGAGTCTATCATGGGTTGGTCAGGAGCGGCATAAGTGATTTGCTGTTGTGGTGGCATGTTTCCTTGAGGGGGAGCCAATGGCTGAGTGTTCACTATGCCTTGGATCGGTAAAGGGTTTTGTAACACCAAGGGTTGATGTTGGGGTGGTGGGGGGTTGGGCGGCGCCTGAGGAACTGCATGCCCTTGGCGATGGGCATCATCGGTCCACAGTTGCCGAGCTCACTCCAAATGTGGGAAAGCATGTGTGTAGTGGCCATAGACCTGACAAATAGAACAAGGACGGTTTGTTCGCAAATTAGGATTTTTGGCTTGTTTGGGTGTCCGATCAGGGTTTTGGTTGGCAGGTGCCACGTTATTGTTATTTGGGGGATTGGGAGGTTGACCGCCTTGGTCTCGAGGGGGGTTGTTCCCACGGTTACGGCCTTTGCCATGGTTTTTATAGCCCTGTGGGCACTGGTTATTTTGGTTCTGCTGCAGATTCTGTTGGGCATACACTTTCCCTTGGGCAGCAGGTGGGTTCTGGGGTTGTGCAGGTGCGGGAGCAGGCTACAGTGGATAATAAGTAGGTGGAGGCAGCGTAGGTGCCGAACCTTGTGGGGGTTGCTGATACGGCTGCGGAACAGGTTGTGGGTTTGCCATAGGGGCTACCTGTGGCGGGTAATAAGTAGGTTGGGCTTGAGAGGACACAGGAGCTGGTGCAGCCTGTGGGTGGTAATATGGCTAAGGCACGACTGGTGGGGCGTAAGCGGGGGCAGCATGGCCAAAGCACTGAGGTGGACACGAGGGTCCGTGGGAATGATGGTGATGTGGCATGGGAGCATACGAATTGGTTGTTTCAGACTAAGATGTAGCCCGTGAAAGGTCGGGGCCATGGCTAGGATGTGCTATGGAAAAGGGTTGGTTATGTGAGGCTATACGGCCAATGACGCCATCTGTGGCATGGGATGCCCCCGGTGCATCGTGTCGGGAGGAATCGCCACGAGGGGCGTTAGGTATGATGGAATATAGATAACCCGACTGGGCGTAAATAAGGTCATATTGTTGGGCTTTGAGGATGGCCTCTTCTTCGATTGGGGTCGCTCGGATGCCACATCCTTGGCAATGACAGGAAGGAGGGATTTTAGAAACCAATCTAAGAAGATACGGTCTAACTTGATTTTGCAAAGGCTGTAGTGTCGATGCCACTCATGAATGTGGTCAGTGATGTGGGTAGCTCTGTTTTCTCTGCAAGACAGTAGGATCTCAACTCCCATGTCATAGCGGATAGGTAATTGAAATAACTGCAGGAAAGTCGAGGCAAGGGAAGTAAAGGTGGCATGGGTCCCATGGGGCTACTCGATGTACCACTTAGTTGCAGAGCCAATGAGGGTGCGCTATAATAGGCGGAGGCGAACAGAGTCATCCACTATGAAGTTGGAGGAACACCATAGATGGAAGGACATAATATGGTTCTGGGGGTCCTCACTTGCCTTGCCCTCAAACTTAGGGATATCGAAGGGGAGCTTGGTGGGCATGTGAGGCCACGTAGGGTCGTGTCTGATGGGATCGTTAGTCAGTCTAGCTAGGTCAGGAAGGTTGAGACTAGCCATGAATGGCAAACTAGTAGAAGGATGTGACATGCTAGTGGTTGTGAGCATGTTGGGGCCAATGCCCCCAAGTGGGGGGGCTGGGTTTGAGATGTTGCCCCCAAGTGGAGGAACGAAAGTGGTATGGGATGGTCCTGCACCGCCAAGGGTAGTGTGAGTCACTGATGGAGTGGGGATAGGTATGCTAGGTACTGGAATGGGTACAGTGATCGGAATGGTAGATGTGGGCCCCATCGAGGGCATACCCAAAGCAGGTGTGGTAGTTGGTGTGGTGGTGGATGCTCCACCAATGGTCCCTACAAAGAAAGGGGTGGAAGTCATGCCAGCCATGGGGCTGGTTGGTGCAGTGTAAGTGGGGTTCTCGGACTCTGCCTCAGAATCAGAGGTAAAATAAGGGGCGGCTAGATCAGGTGACAGAGTTCTATGCTGTTGACGAGTGGAGTCAAGTGACAAAGCTCGAGATCTATGATGAGTGGTATCAAGTGATGAAGATCTATGTCTATGATGGGTGATGTCAAGTGAACCGTGTTGTGGGGGCTCGCCTCAGAGGCGCCGAGAATGTCTCAGGGACTCAATGGTGATAGATGGTGTCAAGTATTTGGGGGTTGTGTTGAGTGAAAAACAGCTCAAAAACCCTAATGAAACCGAGTGTGCAGAAGGAGAGTGCAAAAAATATGGCACTCAGGCCAACAACCAACTCAAAACACTTACTGCAACAGCTGTGCTACAATAAATGGAGTATCAACAGAAATGGTCAGAATACCAACAAGCAGCAGGTTTCCTAAAAAATAAAAATAGTGGACTTGCTAGACCAAAAGGAGGTAAGGGAGCATGCAAACACCTAGCTAAATAGTATTCTAACTCAACTAGACATATCCTCTGCAAGGTGATGAAATTCAAGTCTGAGAATATGGATAGTAGAGCCAAGTGGCTAAAGATATCCCCCTACTAGGAGGGACACTGGGTAGTCAATCCTAGAAGAAAAGCAACTAAGATACCCCATTCATGACAAGTTCGGTTGGGTGAATCTGCCATTTGGTTCTATCGCTGTTGTATCCCCATATGGGTGATACATCGAGAACTGCGAAAGGTATCCTTCAGTTACTGAATGGATTGTGGTATTCCACTCAGGCTTCTGGAACCAGTCTGGCGACTTCAACCCTCCTAGGGGAGAGATCTTCCCGATAAATTGGTTTTAAACCGTGTCAAAAAATACTAGGGGATTTTGGTTCCCTAATGGACAACAGCTATGTCTCAAGTGTAAGCAACCAAGGGGTGTTATTTGGATGCCTATCCCCCCGATCCTACCTAACTACAAGATTCTTATGTGTTCCCAAAGTGGGGTTAGAATGTTGGTTGTGTTAAGTAGTATTTTAGGGCTCACTTGAATTAGGTGACAGAGTGTGTGCGTGTGAGATGATGAACCCAAGTAAAAGTGCCATTGGGTGGGAAACTTTCTAACTAAAAATATCAATGCAGAAATTAAACTTTAAAATGGAAAATTTTCTCTTTTCAATTAAAATGCTGAAATTTTTTAAAAAATGTTCTGTAAATGGAACAGAAATAATACTGTAGAAAAAAGGCTATAGGGAAGTATGGCTACAGATAGGACAGATGGCTGTGCAGGTGCAGAAACTATTGCAGCAAAGTGCTAGGTTCAAAATAGTGAAAAAAGTGCAGAAAACAGACAGTGGGTTTGTGGCAAATCTGAGCGGTCGGACCACGGGAAACAGGTCGACAGTCACAGACAGGTTCTGGGAACTTGGCCGAAAGACATGAGCGGACCACGGGAAAAGGGCCAAAAGTTGCAGGCAGATAGCATGTAAATGGTTGAAAGCCGCATGCGGGACGGGAGAAATAGGCCGAAAGATGCAGGCGGATTGTAGGAAAATGGCTAAAAGCCGTAGGCGGGACGCGGGGAAAAGGCCGAAAGACGCAGGCGGATTGCAGGAAAATGGCTGAAAGCCGCAAACGGGACGTGGGAAAAAGGCCGAAAGATGCAGTCGAGTAACAGAAAAAGGGCTGCAAGCCGTAGGTGGGACGTGGTAAAAAGGCCGAAAGACGCAGTCGGGTAGCAAAAAAAGGGTTGCAAGCCGCAAACGGCCCATGGGAAAATGGGTTAACAGCCGCGGTCGGACCACACAAAACATGCTGATAGCCGCGGTCAAATCGCAGGTAACAGACTGAAAATCGCCGGTAGATCACCGGAAACAGTCTGAGAGTCGCGGTCAGATCACAGATAAAAGTCTGAAAGACGCGGTCGGTATGCAACTGCGGAGGGGAAAAGACGCGGTTTACGGCAACCGAAAGGGATGGCCGAAATAAAAAAACAAAGAAATAATGCGAAAAATTAAAAACGTTTAAAACTATAACCAGAAATTCAAAGGAACACAAGGGGAGTCGCCAAAACTGTAGCTAGGGTTTTCACCTTAGCTTGTGCAAATGAGCACCTACTAAGGAGAAGGGATTCCTTAGTAGCAGTTTAGAAAATACAGTAAATAAAAGACAGTACAGTAAAATAGTAAACTACTCTAAGCATGTGCATAAACAAAAAAGACAAGATAATAAAACGTTTTTTTGTATTGATTATACCTCCAATGTGAAGGTTGATGAAGCCTTTGCAGCAGTCCAAGAGGGTTGCTTCCAAGCTCCAGTGTTGTTCCTTTCTCTTTCTCTAAAGGGTTTTGGAAATGGGCCAAAGGGGCACTCAAATGTGAAAGCAGCTCAAGGGTGAGCTAGGGTTTCAGGAGTGATTTTGGCAGAGTAAGGGTGTGGTTGACTGTGGACGTGGAGTGGCCTCCATCACCTATTTATAGGTTTTTAGTGGTGGAGTGTTGGCCCATGGTTTTGGGCACCATATGGTGTAAGTCAGCTGTATAGGGTTTTTGCTTCCTTTTTTCCTCTTTTTCCTCTTTTTTGTATTTTTTATTCCCTTTTTAGAGGGTTTTTGCTATTTTGGAGGAATTTTGGATTATTTTTAAGGGAAAAAGGGGTTTTTTGGCCTTTTAGAGTCTTTTTTAATGTTTTTTTGGCCTTTTGGAGGCTTATATGGTAGGAAATATGGACAAATGAGTCATGTAATGGGGTAGATGAGGTAGTGAGCACTTTTTGGGTGTTAACATTACCAAGATTTTGAGTGCAGCAGTTGCAGCAGTTTCTGCATCTTTGCAGCAGTAATAGTTGCAGATAGTCTCTATTGTTTTTGCAGGTCTTCTACAACTTCCATGTATTCATCGGGAAGTACTCTTCTTTCTCCATTCAACTATGATGAATGGAAACCACAAATGATAGCACATTTGAAGAGACATGTTCTCTTTGATTATTGTTTTGAAAGAGAGTTTGAATCCTATGATGAAGAGTATGACTGGTTAAGTGAAGGTGAACAAGCTTGTGCAATTATGTGTTATGCTATGTCTCTATGCATGGTATATGACCTCCCTTATATTTCATCTCCAATAAAGATATGGGCTTACCTAGATGAAAGATTTGGCAGGCAGAATGGAGGAATTGGTCCAAACCCTTTCGAGAACAGGCAAAGTGATGCATTCGCTCCCCTTGATGGTCTCTCAGATCATGAACCAGTATCATCTCATATTGAAGTTGCCCACAAATAACTTGCAGATTCTACACTCATGCTCCAACTTTCTTCTCTTTCTGTGCCAGCTCACACTCTAGATATTGCAGAAGGTCCTAAATCCTCTCTTGCACCAGAGTCTGTTGGTTTGCATCATGATCACATGATTATTTCGGAGGTCAAATCATCTATTGGAGGTAATGCATTCGCTCTCCTCAAGCAATCACCTCTTATTTACTACTATATGATCATTATTCCATGTTTTCAGAAGGTTATTGACGAATATGGCCATTGCCATTCGCTTGGGATAATTTCTCATGCACATCATGGTTTTGATCTCACCCCCGTTGGTTCAAAGGAGATCTCAAGAAACCATGGCCATTCGCTTGGGATAATTTCTCATGCATCTACTGGTTTTGATCTCACCTCTCATGGTTCAAAGGAGATCTCAAGAAATCATGATTCGAGCCTTGGATCTGATTTGGATTCCAAGCAATCGCCTCTCATTTACTAATGTAAGATCATTCTTTCATGTTCTCAGAAGTTTATTGAAAATGGCTATTGCCATTCGCTTGAGAAAATTTCTCATGCACTTACTGGTTTAGATATCACCTCAAATGGTTCAAATGATATCTTAAGCAACCATGATTCAAGTCTTGGATCTGATTTGGATTCCAAGCAATCTTTATTATTTGATGGTTCAAACGAGAAGACAAAAGACTATCTGCATATTCATGTTTTTGATCCTACCTCAACTGATTCGAATCACAGGTTCAAGGATCATCCTCATACTTTTGGATTTGTTCTCATCACATTCGATTTGAAGCGCAAGTATAAGCACATGCTTTTTGAGCATGATCCACTTCTTCCCAAGAAGAAGATACCTCCAGACATATGACCAAGCATCACACCTACTTGAGTTTGGAGCATTTATTTTTTAGTTGTGCCTTACAGTTTGTTTTGAAGGGGGGGTAATTTTCCCATGAAATTTTCCCCACTTCCTTGGTTTATTGACTGTTATTATTCATTGTATTGGGTGACCTTTGGTCTTAGTTACCAGGGCCTAGGATGGATTAAGGGGCGGTGTTAGGATATTCCTATACTCCATCCTAGTCCCACCAGTATTTTGACCATTTACATTTTCAGTCATGCATGCACTTTTAGGGTTTGCATGCATTCTAGGGTTTGCATGCATCCGAGTCATCAGTCCAGCACCTAGCCCTCAGTTAGCCAGCCCCTGGGAGCTTCTCACTGATCAATTTTAGCCCTCCAGTTGCTTAATGCGCCCTTCTTCCTTGATTTTAGGAAGCAACTAGCCCTTCTTCACCTACCAGTCCAGTTGTCTTCAGTTTATACTCAGTTACACTCAGTTACACTTAGTTACAATCAGTTACACTCAGTTACACCTACCAGACTCAATTTGACTGATGGTTGATAGTTACTTGAGAATTGATGACTCCACTGATGATGATGAAGACTTCCAGTTGTGCTCCAATGACACTCCAGTGATCCTTTGATCACTCCATGAAGGCTAATTCGAATTGCCACCTTAGGCATTCGAATCCTCATGCATTGTACTATTTATTTGTCCATATTGTGATTAATTAATTAGTGTGTGTGAAGTGTTTTTGCTTCTATCTGAGTTCTATTGTATTATTATTCTGTTGCTCATTATACTACATTGACCACTCTTCTTCTATTTTCTTACTTAATCAATTACTTTCTTGTGAGGTATACATCATCTCTTAGATCTACTGTGAGGATTTTCACAGATGTAAGAACTGAATTTGGTTACTTACTGACTCTATATAAAGTGGATTAGACTCAGTTTAAAGGGATGCCAATTTTAGTAGAGAGTTTCTCTATGTAGCTTTGTAGAGTCGAGTGAGAGTTTTAGCCCTTGTAATTTGGCTATGTATGATATTAAAGACACAACATTGTTGCAAAGATGTTTTTTTTCCTCTGTTAATCGATTCCATAGTTATTCCATTTTGTGTTCCATGTAAATATTCATGAGATTAATATAGTTCTGATGCAACATTCGATTTCATTATGATATCATTGATGTTCATGAATCATGATGTTTTGAAGATAAAATATTTGCCAGAGATTCAGAAATTTTTTGCCTTTGTTACATCTTTTAAAGATTTTATGTTTGGTTTAGAATTTCGAGGAGTTTCCTACATATATTATGCATATAAAATATTGTTGTGTTCCCTTTATTCCTTATGTTTTATACTTTGCACCGTGTAAGAATGGTTGAAATTCCTCATCCCAAGGCTTCGGTACTTTCAAAAGTTCATGTAGGTTCAAGAAATTTGTCCTTCATAGTCACTTATTTAATAATCCTAGTACTCCGTCTGTTGAATTCACTTTCACCTTTTCATATAGTATGTTGAATGTTGTGAATTTCATCTGCAAAATGTCTTTACATTTGTTAATGATGTGCATAACCTAATCCAAACATGAAATTTCGAGAATGTATCCAAAACACATTGCATAAAAGATATATCTCTAATATCTTTAAATAATTAAGCTTCTATCATGCTCGGGTGTACATCATTTCAACCTGATTTACCTCTAGGGACTAACATGAAAAATGGTGACCATGCCGAGGAACGCAAGTGAATGTAATCTTTCCCTTGCTACAATTTGAAGACGGTACGAGCTCTGCGTGGTGAAGAAGATCATATAACTTGGTTGATTTTCACTTGGTGAATTCATTGGATCAAGCTGAATCCTGGAAAAAACATACTAGATCTAATCCTCAACCAAAATATTTCTGGATCTTTCTTGGTTCTCGAGCTCAATAGAGGAAAATCCATAGGAAAATCCATAGGAAAATCCATACAGTCCAAGGCAAAGCTATTCCTCATTTTAATTCAAATACGATATCTCATGTTGTAGATAATCAAGTAACATGTGAGGATTTAAATAATTTTGAAAACCTACATAATATTCTTGAAACTCCTTTGAGTCCCGATTTAGAGCCTCAATTCACTTCTCATTCATCATATGCTAATACCTCAGGACCTAATCCTCATCTTCTTGACCTCAAAGAACCTCACTCACATACAGGCTCGTAACATTATCCTACACCATTTAAATATGGCTAGTAGAGGATAAGGAGGTCCACCTCCTACAATAAATCCATGGATATCCAATAGATTTGGCCCTTTAAATATGCCAAATAATCTCCATGAAATTGCTGAGAAATATCTTAATATTTTTCCTAAATTCAATGGAGAGAAAGATATCACAGGAGAAGATCACATTTCTAAGTTTCAAGATTTTACAGACATTCTTCTCATTGAAGAGGATGATATTTATATGAGGCTTTCTGTACAGTCTTTGGAAGGAGAAGTTAGGAAATGGTTTAGATACCTACCTGCAAATTCTTTAAATTATTGGCATGTTATGGAGTAGACATTCATGAGATAGTGGGGTGAAAAGAGAGATCATATTTACTACCTAACTGAATTTGCAGTTATAAAGAAAAAGAATGGAGAAAATGTGAGTGAGTTTAATAAAAGGTTTAGAAAGATTTACAACAAAATTCCTCAAGATATTAAACCTTCACAAGCTATTGCTAAAGTCACATATGCAGGAGCACATGAATATGAGTTTTCCATGTGTGAAATCTAAGTCACAGTAGGATCTACTAGCTAAAGATTACCTCACAATTAATAAATTTGGCTATGTATGCAAGAAAATAGCGTAAAAAGAATTCTGGACACAAAAATGATAAAAAACTAGTCACAAATGATAAAAAATCAGTAACAAAAATGATCAAATAGTAGGTTTATTATAACTGTCCAACCCATAAATGAATTTCGAATACATTTATATAGAATTTGGAAGAATTTGTTTGCCTTTGGAGGTAGCTACAAGTGGCTAACTTACATTGGACCTCAATCCTCCCTAGGTTTACCAATAGGCTCCCAAATCACCTCTAAAAAATACAGATTATCAATGTGAACATTGGGTAGGAATGGGAGGGCCTTAATGATGGTCACACATGTGGTGATTAGGATTTGGTGGAGTGTAGGTGGCCAAGGATAGGCCAAAACAACCAAAAAAGGGCCAAAATGTCCACATACAATGCATGGGCGCCTCTAGTAAAAAACAATTTCCTTAAAACAGGGAAACATGGTTCCTTTGATCAAGTGGTGGCAATAAATAGGGCGCCTAATAGCTAGTTTGACTAGATTTTGGCTCAGAAGTGGTGGATTGTGTCATAATTGCCCCAACTAAATTCTAACAACCTTGGATTGTCATGATTAACCTTATTTTGGACTAGTTAATAATCAAATTAATGTATGAATAAGGTACTAAGGTGTAATAATGTTCTAACATCCCCCCATAAGCTACACTTATGTAGCCAAAACAAAAATAAGGCCTTGGAAACTAAGGCTCAAGTCACCTTTTACAACAACAATTTTCATTAGTCCATGTAGCCAAGATAAGGAGGAAAACCACATGGGAAATAAAACCTCCCCTCTAAAATGGACATGGAACAAATATGGAAAATAAAACAGTCCTCACCATGCATCACTCACCACAAGGAGTGATATAAGGTAAGTGAAAGTCTTATCAGTGAAACTCTTGGTGAAGATAGCAACAGTTTGCTCAGCAGATGGGAAATATTGTAGTGAAATAATTTGGTCATGCACCAAGCCTCAAATGTAGTGCATGTGAATATCTATGTGCTTGGTCCTCTGCCTCTGTATTGGATCAGTGGAGATCTCGATTGTACTTTTATTATCACACCAAATGACTGTGGGTGAATCAAACACAAACCCAAACTCTCTAAGAATTCCTTGCAACCACACACATTATGTAGCTGCATTCACTACTCCCCTGTATTTAGCCTTAGCTAAAGATAAGGAGATGGTGTACTGATTCTTGCTAGAATAGAAAATGGGACCATGTGCAAGCATAAACAAATAACCAAAAGTAGAATTCTGATCAATACTATCTCCAGCCCAATCAGAATCAATAAAACCAACTAGTTCAAGTGATGAACCAGCTGCATAGTGTATCCCAAGCTGCTTGGTACATTGCAAATAATGCAAGATCCATTTGGAAGCCTTCCAATGGACCTCATGAGTCTCTTTCATGTGTCTTCCAACAACTTCTATGGCATAAGACAAATCTAGTCGAGAGTGTGTGAGATATAGCAAGCTCCCAACTAGTTGTCTATACAGTGAATTGTCAACCAATGGTGAAGAACCCCACTCATGGAGCTTAACGCTTGAAAGGAATGGGAACTTAGTAGCATTGCATAGCCATATCAAACTTCTACAACAAATCCAAAGTGTATATTGATTGAGAAACAGTGATCCCATCAACATTTTGATCAATCTCCAAACCCATAAATTGTTTCAACAATCCTAGCTCTGACATGGAAAATGCACTGTGCAATCCAACTTTAATTGAACCTAGTTCTTAGATGAAAATAATAGTGATCAATAGATAATCAACATAAAATACAATAATAAAAATTATATCACTAACATGCTGCATGTAAACATTTGGATCAGATTTACATCTCTCAAAGCTGTTAGGAACCCATGTCTTTACTTTGTTAGTATGTTGTTGTTGGACGCATATGTTTTGTAATTCGTCCCGTAGTATTTGTTGATCAATAGTTTGTGTTATTGTTGTTGGCGCATATGCTTTGTAAGTCGCCCATAGTATTGTTGATCCATAGTTTGTAACGGCCCATGGTTTCGACCCATAGTATTGGTGCCTAGAATTAGTATATAAGTGTGTGTTGAGACCTATGAAGGCACCGTGAAGTTATTTGTATTGAGCTTGCTCATAGGAGGTTGCCCCCTCGAAGTGGCCTGTGATCAATATAAAAGTGATTCTGAGTTCTGTCATTTCTGCTATTTCGCATATTCGTATTAATTAATTGTTGCAGGTGCCTCACATCTGGTATCAGAGCACTTTCTTGGGCTCGCTGCGTGAAATTTCTGCCAAATTTTTTTTCTCGCATCTGTTGTAGGTTCGGATTTGGGAATAATCCCTATCCGCTTAACTGTGGGAAGTACTTGGGCATAATCCATAAAACTCATTGTGAGGAGTACCACAGGAACCCCAAAGTAGCTGGCCCATTGAGAGGACCTGCCAGCGAAAAGGGCAATGACCCCTACCTGATTGACTAGTTCCCACCCGTGAGGTAAACCAAGAGCTGTCGTTTGTGGCAAAGCGGTTATCAGTTTTACCTGAGCTGTGGAGTGAGGGGTACTACCCCAATACGCAAGCCGTCAGACAGCATTGGTGGTCGAGTGAAACCCTTGAACTGTTAGGAAGCTGCACATACCTGGGGTCCATATCTAATTTCAGCTGAACTGTCGTCGATCATTGCTGCGCCGTTTTACATCCAGTCGTTCAGATCCATTTTGCAAGCCATTCCAGATCTAGCCATTTTCAATCGATTTGGCACCGTTTCAGATCCCTTTCGAGCCGTAGCCACTCCAGTCTATTAAAAAAAAAAAAAAACCTCATGGTTATGGTTGTCACCCGTGCAAGAGAAAAAACCATGGAGGAAGCACTTGCAGCCATCCAAGCCAAACTCCAGGATCTGGATGAAAAATTTCTCGGCCTCCATCTTGAACATTCAGCTATGAACAACAAACGGCAGTCCGAGTCTTCATCAGACAATGGGTTCTCCTCTTCCAGCAATTTCCGTGGTCCAAAGCTTGATTTTCCTCGCTTCAATGGTACTGATCCAACTGGATGGATCTATTGTGCAGAACAGTATTTCAGTCTGCATAATACTTTTGATGTCAACAAATTTCCGCTGGCATCCTTTCACTTGGAACAGGAAGCTCTTCAATGGTACCGTTGGTACATCAAGGCTCATCCAGAGCCCAAATGGCCAGACTTTTGCCAGCTCCTTTTGCAACGATTTGGTCCTAGTGCTTTTGATGACTTCACAGGAGCCCTCACTAAACTTCGCCAAATTGGCACGGTGAGAGAGTATCAAACTGAATTTGAGAATCTAGCCAACCACACCGAAGGATTGTCTGATGACTTTTACCGGAGTTGTTTTATCAGTGGTCTAAAGGATGCCATCCGCTCTGAGGTCAAAATGTTCTGTCCCAGCATAATGATGGAAGCCCTAGGGTTAGCTAAGTTGGTAGAAGACAAGATTGCAGCCCAACAACGCTCCAAGCCCACTTTTGTTCCCTTCCAAAATATGGGTTCTCAGCGACCACCTATACCGCAAGCTCCTTGACCAACTCCTATCAAGCGTTTGTCTGAAACAGAGATGCAAGCACGCAGAGAAAAGGGGCTTTGCTATAATTGTGATGAGAAATTCACTCGGGGACATAGATGTGTTTAGAAAAAGCTCTATCTCTTGGATGTGGAGTCTCCGCCTGCCTCTGAAATTGGTGACGAAGATCCAGAAACACTAGATGCTCCGGTCGACATTCAGGAACCGCCTATTGACCCTCTGTCTCAGGATGACCAGCCAGAGATATCTCTCCATGCTTTAGCTGGAATGACCACCCCCCAAACAATGCGGGTCAGGGGTTGCTTCAAGAAGCTTCCTCTTACAATACTCATTGATTCTGGTAGCACTCATAATTTCATTGATCCTCGGATCGCCAAACAAGCTGATTGTTTTATCCATCCTTGCTCCAACTTTGAAGTCATGGTTGCCAATGGGGGCACCTTACCTTGCAAAGGGAAGTGTCGAAATGTACGTATCTCTATGGGAGATTATACCTTGCGCTCTGACATGTTTGCCTTTCCCTTAGGCGGATGTGATGTGGTTTTGGGCGCTTAATGGCTATGCACACTTGGCCCTATCTTATGGGATTTTGCTGAACTTTGGATGCAGTTTTCCCTCAATGGACAAAAACACACATTGACAGGATTACAACCAGGTTCTCTCAGCATCATCAGTTCACATCGCATGGAAAATCTCCTCAAGAAGAATTCACATGGTGTCATCGCTCAGATCCATTCCATCCAGATGCAACCATTAGCGGTCTCCACTACTCCTTTGGATCTACAACAAATTCTGGATCGATATACAGGTGTCTTTGTTGAACCAGCGAGATTGCCACCTTCCAGGCCAAAAGACCATCGTATTCAGCTCCCTCCTGGCAGCATTCCTCCCAACATCAGGCCCTATCGCTACCCATTTCACCAAAAAATGGAGATTGAAATGCACGTTTGGGACTTATTGAAGCAAGGTATTATTCACCCAAGCACTAGTTCCTTTTCTTCTCTAGTCATGGTGCCTCTGCATTGACTTCTGAGCACTTAATCACCTCACCATCAAGGATAAGTTTCCAATTCCTGTTGTTGATGAGCTTCTTGATGAGCTTCATGGGGCTCACTTTTTCTCCAAGTTGGATCTTCGTTCTGGGTATCATCAAATTCGGGTTCATGAGGATGATATTCCTAAAATAGCTTTCCACACACATGATGGCCATTATAAGTTTTTGGTTATTCCCTTTGGCCTCACTAATGCTCCTTCCACATTCCAGGCCTTAATGAATAAAATATTTCGAACCTACTTGCGGAAATTCATTCTGGTATTCTTTGATGATATCCTCATCTATAGTAAAACATGGGATGAACATCTCCAGCATCTGGATCTTGTTATGCAACTTTTCTCTGACCATCATCTCCATGCCAAGCAGTCTAAATGTGTTTTTGGACAAAAGGAAGTTGAGTATCTCGGGCACATTATCTCAGCACAAGGGGTTTGTGTGGATCCTGCCAAAATCGATGCCATGAACAATTGGCCACATGCTCAGACACTCAAGAGCCTTCATGGTTTTTTGGGGTTGATTGGCTACTACCATAAGTTTTTCAAGGATTATGGGAAGATTGCAGCTCCATTAACTGCTCTATTGAAAAAGGATTCTTTTACATGGACACCTACTGCTCAGTGTGCATTTGACAAACTAAACAAGCTATGTGTACTACACCTGTGCTAGCTATGCCCAATTTTTCCAAGCCCTTCACTATTGAGAGTGATGCTTGCGGCAATGGACTTGGTGCTGTTCTCCTTCAAGATGAACACCCCATTGCATTCACCAGCAAATCCCTTTCAGGTAAGAATTTAGCTGCCTCTTCCTATGAGAAGGAAATGATGGATATTTTGCATGCAGTACAGAAGTGGTGCCCATACCTATTAGGGAATCTTTTCTGCATCAAGACTGATCACCAGAGTCTGAAATATTTCTTGGACCAGCGTGTCTCCTCCCCAGCACAACAGAAATGGGTTAGCAAACTCATGGGTTATGACTATGAGATCACTTACAAGAAGGGTAAAGACAATATTGTGGCAGATGCTCTTTCTCGCACATTTGATGCCCAAGGTTCCCTTTCAGCTATTTCTATGCCTGTTCCAAATTGGTTGCAATCTGTTCAATAGGGTTATGTCAATGACTCTTCCTTATCTCAAATCATCCAACGCTTGACCAACAACCCTTATGTTGTACCACATTACTCTTGGGATGGTGCTTCTCTGCGATACAAGGGTCGTCTGGTGCTTCCCCAGAGCACAGATCTTCAACAGGCTGTCTTCTATGAACTCCATGCTTCTCCATCGGCAGGGCACTCTCGGTTCCTCAAAATGTATGAATGAGCGCAGCGTAACTTCTTTTGGCAGGGCATGAAAAGGACAATTCAACAGATGGTGGCCGAATGTGATACCTGCCAGCGCAATAAGGGTGAAACAACACTCCTTCCAGGATTGCTTGAACCCTTTCCCATACCTACATGGATTTGGACAGATATTTCTAAGGATTTCATTGAAGTGCTCCCTAAATCTGGTGGGAAGATAGTGATTCTCGTTGTGGTTGATCGCCTCTCCAAATATAGTCATTTTTGTGCTCTTATCCATCCCTATACAGCCTCCTCTGTCGCTCAAATTTTTCTGGACCAGATCTTTCGTCTTCATGGCATCCCTTCTTCCATTGTCTCGGATCGTGATGCGACTTTCACCAGTCATTTTTGGACAGAACTATTTCACCACACTGGCACCAAACTGAAGATGAGTTTAGGGTATCACCCACAAACAGATGGTCAGACTGAAATTGTCAATAAATGCATGGAAACTTATCTTCGTTGCTTCACCTCAGAACAACAACATCAGTGGGCAAAGTGGCTCCCTCTCGCTGAATGGTGGTACAATACCTCTTACCACACTGCCTCTAAAATGACCCCATATGAAGCAGTCTATGGTCAGGCACCTCCAACTCTTCTTCCATACACCCCCACCAGTTCACCAGTTCAGGAAGTTGACACGGTCCTTCGAAACCGCGATCAGATTCTTCGCATTTTGCGGGACAATATTCACATGGCAAGAAATCGCATGAAGCAACAAGCTGATCAGTACCGTTCGGAGTGCACTTTTCAAGTCGGCGATATGGTTTTTCTTCGTCTCCAGCCGTACAAACAATCCTCGTTGAAACTCAAAGGGCGTCATAAGCTCGCTCCAAAGTTCTATGGGCCATATCGGATTCTTCAGAAGATTGGGTCCGTTGCTTATAAATTGGAACTTCCTCCTTCTTCCCACATTCATCCAGTCTTTCATGTCTCTTGTTTGAAGAAAGTTCTTGGCACCAACATCAGCAGACAAACTATTTTACCCGAACTGGATAATGAACGATCCATCCTTTTGGAGCTAGAGGCCATCCTCAATCGATGCACGCGTCAGCTTCACTCTTGCTCTATCACAGAGGTCTTAATTCAGTGGCACATCATGCAACCAGAGGATGCTACATGGGAACCACTCCTTCAGATTCAACAACAATTTCCACATCTAAAGCTTTGAGGAAAAAGCTTTTTTTTAAGATGGAGGGGATGTTAGGAACCCATGTCTTTACTTTGTTAGTATGTTGTTGTTGGACGCATATGCTTTGTAAGTCGTCCCGTAGTATTTGTTGATCAATAGTTTGTGTTATTGTTGTTGGCGCATATGCTTTGTAAGTCGCCCATAGTATTGTTGATCCATAGTTTGTAACGGCCCATGGTTTTGACCCATAGTATTGGCGCCTAGAATTAGTATATAAGTGTGTGTTGAGACCTATGAAGGCACCGTGAAGTTATTTGTATTGAGCTTGCTCATAGGAGGTTTCCCTCTCGAAGTGGCCTGTGATCAATATAAAAGTGATTCTGAGTTCTGTCATTTCTGCTATTTTTCATATTCGTATTAATTAATTGTTGCAGGTGCCTCACAAAAGCCTTTTGATAGCAGAAAATTGTCCATCTTGGCACACCAAGCTCTAGGAGCTTGCTTGAGACCATATCAGGACTTCTTCAACTTGAAAAAAAGTGTGGTATCTACAATGAAGCCTTTAGAATTCTGCATATAGATCTCCTCATCAAGATCACGATGAAGAAATTCACTCTTCAAATCCATGTGATGAACCTCCCATCGGTTGGAAGCTGCAATGGCGAAAACTAGCATGATTGAGTCCATCTTTTCCACAGGTGAAAATGTCTTTGTATAGTCCACTTCATGGACTTGATATAATCCTTTAGCCACCAATATTCCCTTATACTTCATATCACAACCATCATAGGCCATCTTGGTCCTATACACCCACTTGCATTGCACCATTTTTCTCTTGGAAGGAACAGGGACAAAATCCCAAGTTTCATTGACATGGAGGGAGTTCATGTCTTCTTGCATGGTTGTTTTGGAAGAAATTGATCTGATACCATATGTGAGGAACCTCCAACAATTAATTAATGAAAATGCATGATATATCGGAAATAAAAGAACACATAATATATTTATTGAATGCGGGGCACTTCAAGGGGGGAATCTCCTTTAAGCAAGCTCAATACAAATAAATCATGGATGTCTTCATTGGCCTCAACACATACTTATATACTAAGTCTATGCATCCAATATTATGGATCAATACCATGAAACATATAATACTACGTGATGACTTACAAAGCATATGGGTCCAATACTATGGATCAATGCCATGGAATATATAATACTATGGGATAATAAAAACTATGGATCAATACCATGGAACATATAATACTAAAGGACGACTTACAAAGAATATGCATCCAACAACAATATAATAACAAAGTAAAGAGAAGGGTTGACATGGGTTCCTAACATATTTTGATTTATTGAGTTCTCTCTGGATCAATGAAGGATACCACTTGTGTACCTACCACCCCTAGTCATCCCCCTTGTGTACCTACCACCCCTAGACACCCCCCTAGTCATTTACACACAAACACACACAAGTTAGATGCAGATAATTATATTTCCACACAATGTATTAAATATGTACATATACATATATATTTACACTACAAAAACCTACACACATAAAAATATTTATACATAAACATACAAAAAATACATGCACATAGGAAAATATCTATGCACACATAGAGTAAATTTACAAGACTTTGCACAAAGAAAACCATAAAAATATTAGTATAAAATAAAAAAACAACATCATCTTGTTAAACACAATTACACACCTAAATATCACATTCAAATATTTTGAATTTTGAATTATGCATTAGGCTATAAAGGCACCTTCTAGGGACCAAGGTTCATAAATGATTCCCTGAAGCATTACAATGACCCATCAAATTGATCATTTGTCTTAAGCCATAAATATATATTTCTAGCCTTGAGATGCTGCTCTCCCTCCTTGAATGTTTATGGATTTGAGGTCCACCCATAAAGATCAAAACCTACTAATGGTGTCCATACTGGCATTCAAATATTTAAGTTATACTAGACCAATCTTATGTGGTTGGTTAATGCTTCACATTTTTCCTATCCTTGGAAACTTCCTTTGGAGACTAAGGTCAAGGTTTCATCGTTTGATCATGTTTAGTGCCATAAAACTCATACTGAGTTCTAAAATACTCCTAATTGCACCCATATCATTTATTGGAGGCTAAAAATATCCTTGTCATTTGAAGCCTCTTTCATGGTTGTGAAGCTATGTAATTAATACATCTATAAGGTTGAAGCCTTAGGTTTCCCTTCCCTTGGAAGCTTTATTTTTACTAAGGTTTGCAGTCCTCCTCCCAACCATGTACAAGGCCCTAATATCCATAAATGGTTCTCAAAATATCCTAATGAAGTATGTATCAAAACTTGGGAGATAAAGAACCCTAAGACATGTCATATATGGTAGTTTGAAATCTCCTTTCTTGCCCTTGATCGCCAAGTTTGTGCATTTAGGGAATAAATCCTAAGTTTCCTACATTTACCATGTATCGAATCATGACTTGTATACGGGGCTCAAATATTCCTAGTGGTTAACCAATTCCTCTTATATTCCCACATAGAGAAAAAATGCACCTAGTATATGCCAACTTGAGATGAACCTGCAATAATTAATTAATGCAAATACACAATATATCAGAAATAATAGAATTCAGAATCACTTTTATATTGATCATGGGCCACTTCGAGGGGGAAAACTCCTTTGAGCAAGCTCAATACAATTAACGTCACGGTGCCTTCAATGACCTCAACACACACTTATATACTAAGTCTATGCCCAATACTATGAGTCAAAACCATGGGACATATAATACTACGGGATGACTTACAAAGCATATGCATCCAATACTATGGGTCAATACTATGGGCTAATATAAACTATGGATCAACAAATACTACGGGACGACTTACAAAGCATATGCGTCCAACAACAATATACTAACATAGTAAAGAGAAGGGTTGACATAGGTTCCTAACATCCCCTCTCCCTTAGAAAAAGCTTTGTCCTCAAAGCTTTGGTTGGAGAAATTCCTGCAGAATCTGAAGGAGTGGTTCCCCGGGTAGCATCCTCGATTTGCATTTCGGGCCACTGATGCCTTTGGAGTGTCAAGGAGGATTGATTGGAAGGCTGTAGATGAAGAAGAACCCTGTAAGTTGTGTGGAAAATGCGCTCAGAACGGTGCTGATCGTCTTGTCGTTTCAGGCGAATTCTGGCCATGTGAAGATTGTCCTGCAGAATGAGAAGAATCTAATCATGGTTTCGAAGAACCAAGTCAATTTCCTGAACTGGGGATCTCCTAAGGGTGTATGGAAGAAGAACTGGCAATGTTTTTCCATAGACTGCTTCATATGGTGTCCTTTGAGATGCGGTATTGTACCACCAGAGCACTGCTAGGAAATCCATAGAAATAGTTGGCCAAAGCTGTGTAGGGATGGGCAAGGGTTTGAGCAATCCCGAAAGGAGTGTCGTTTCCCCCTTGTTGACTTGGAAAGTATCATCGTCAGCCACCATCTATTGAATTGTCATTTTTAGTCCCTGCCAAAAGAAGTTACATTGTTCCCGGTCATACAATTTGCAGAACCCAGAGTACCCTGTTGATAAAGAAGCATGGAGTTCATAGAAGATATAGCCCTGTTGAACATATTGCAGCCAATTTGGAACAAGCAGAGAAAGAGCTATAGGAGAAACTGGGTCATCAATTGTGCGAGAAGGAGCATCTTCCACCATATTCTCCTTACCCTTCTTGTAAGTGATCACATAGGGATAACCCATGAGTTGGATAACCCATTTCAGGTGTGTTGGGGAGGAGACCCATTGTTCCAGAAAATTTTCCAGACTCAGGAGATCAGTCTTGATGCAGAAATAATTCCCTAATAGGTATGGCTGCAACTTCTGTACTGCATGCAAAATAGCCATCATTTCCTGCTGAGAGGTATATGTGGCTAAATTCTTACCGGAAAGGTCTCTTGAAGGCAGCAAGCGCATTGGTTCAGCAAAGATACCTGCATATCTATCCAAGGAAGTAGTGGAGACTGTTGATGGGTGCATCTGAATGGAATTGAGCTGAGCGATGACACCATGTGAATTCTTCTTAGGGATTTTTTCCAGGCAATGTGAACTGATGATGCAGAGAGACCCTGGTTGTAAGCCAATAAATTTGTGTTGTGCCCCATTGACTTTAAACTGCATCCAAAGTTCAACAAAATCCCATAAGATGGGGCCAAGTGTGCATAACCATTGAACGCCCAAAACCACATCACATCCACCTAAGAACAAGGCAAACATGTCAGAGCGTAGGTTATAATCTTCCATAGAGATACTCACATTGTGACACTTCCCCTTGCAAGGTAAGGTGCCCCCATTGGAAACCATGACTTCAAAGTTGGAGCAAGGATGGAAAAAACAATCAGCCTGTTGGGCAATCCAAGGGTCAATGAAGTTATGAGTGCTACCAGAATCAATGAGTATGGTAAGAGAAAGCTTCTTGAAGTATCCCCTGACCCGCATTCTTTGTGGGGTGGTGACATCGGTTACAGCATGGAGAGAGATCTTGGGTGGGTCGTCCTGAGATGGGGTGTCAACAGGCGGGTGTTGAATGTCGACCTGATCATCTACTGTATCTGTAGCTTCTTCACCAAGTTCTAAGGCAGGCGGAGAATCCACATCCAAGAGATAGATCTTTTGTTGAACACATCTATGTCCCCGAGTGAATTTCTCATCACAATTATAGAAAAGCCCTTTTTCTTGGCGTGCCTGCATTTCTATTTCAGACAAATGCTTGATAGGAGTTGGTTGAGGAGCAGGCGTGATGGGAGGTCATTGGGAACCCATATTTCTAAAGGGAACAAAGGCGGGTTTGGAGCGTTGTTGAGCTGCGATCTTGTCCTCGGCCAGCTTAGCCAACCCTAGGACTTCCATCATTGTGTTGGGACAAAACATTTTGACCTCTGAGCGGATTTCATCCTTGAGACCACTGATAAAACAACTCCTGTAGAATTCATCAGACAATCCTTCTGTGTGATTGGCCAATTTCTCAAATTCTGTTTGATACTCTCTCACTGTGCCAATTTGGTGAAGTTTAGTGAGTGCCCCTGTGAAATCATCAAAAGCACTAGGACCAAATCGTGGCAAAATGAGTTGGCAAAAATCTGTCTAGTTTGGCTCGGGATGAGTTTTGATGTACCAATGGTACCATTGAAGGGCTTCCTGTTCCAAATGAAAGGATGCAAGTGGAAATTTCTGGGCATCAGAAGTATTATGCAGACTGAAATATTGTTTTGCTCGATATATCCATCCAATCGAATTAGTACTATTGAAGCGAGGAAAATCAAGCTTCGGCCCACGAAAATTGTTGGAAGAAGAGAACCCGGTGGCTGCAAAAGATTCTGGCTGTCTGGTATTGTTCATGGCTAAATGCTGAAGATGGAGGCTGAGAAATTTTTCATCCAGATCTTGGAGTTTGGTTTGGATGGTTGAAAGTGCTTCCTCCATGGTGTGTGCTCCTACACGGGTGACAACCATAACCAGGTTTTTTTTTTTTTTGGTGGAATGGGTAGAAAAACACAAACAGAAGTTGATTTAGTAAAGGGAAATTTGGATTGGAGAAACAATCTGATGGGTAATTGGGGTTTGACTAGATTTTGGACACTGTCGAAAGGACAAGAAACCAAAAAGGGGATTTCAGAAGCGGGGTGATAGAATGAGAAAATTTGGCAGAGAGGGACAAAGAAGCAGAATTCAGAAAGGAACTCTGTGGTAAAATTTGAAGGTGATTGGGTGAAATCTGAGGAAGTTATGGAAAACCCTAAAAATAGACAAATGTGGAATTTTGGGCTTTGGGAAGGGGAATTGGGGATAGGGTCCTCAGGAATGAAAGATGCAGAATGGGATGAAAGGTGTTTTTTTTTTTTTTTGTTTTTTTTGTTTTTTTTGTTTTTTTTTCCAGAAATGGATTGGCAATAGCAGTGCAACGGCGCGGAAGGGATTGAAAATGGCTGGATCTGAAACGGTGACTGGATCTGGAACGATGTTCAGAATAGATTTGAAACGGCTGGATCTGGAGCGGAACTGATCGACCATAGTTCAACTGAAAATAGATATGGACCCCGAGTATGTACGGCTTCCTAATAGTTCAGGTGTTTCACTCGGCCACCAATGCTGTCTGACGGCTTGCGTATTGGGGCAGTACCCCTCACTCCATGGCTCAAGTAAAACTGATAACCGCTTTGCCACAAACGACAGCTCTTGGTTTACCTCACGGGTGGGAACTAGTCAATCAGGTAGGGGTTGTTGGCCTTTTTACTGGCAGGTTCTCTCAATGGGCCAGCTACTTTGGGGTTCCTATGGTACTCCTCACAATGAGTTTTAGGGCTTATGCCCAAGTACTTCCCATAGTTAAGCGGATAGGAATTATTCCCAAATCCAAAGCTACAATAGATGCGAAAAAAAATTTGGCAGAAATTCCACCCAACGAGCCCAAGAAAGTGCTCTAATACCAGATGAGATGAACCTGCAATAATTAATTAATGCAAATACACAAAATATCAAAAATAGTAGAACTCAGAATCACTTTTATATTGATCACATGCCACTTCGAGGGGGCAACTTCCTTTGAGCAAGCTCAATACAATTAACTTCACGGTGCCTTCAATGACCTAAACACACACTTATATACTAAGTCTATGCCCAATACTATGAGTCAAAACCATGGGACATATAATACTACGGGATGACCTACAAAGCATATGTGTCCAATACTATGGGTCAATACTATGGGCTAATATAAACTACGGATCAACAAATACTACGAGACGACTTACAAAGCATATGCGTCCAACAACAATATACTAACATAGTAAAGAGAAGGGTTGACATAGGTTCATAACACAACTGTTATGGTCCAATACCCTGCGCACGGTCTCCAATCCCTAGAAGCTTCTCTTAGGACCTATGCACTACGTTTCATCCTTTGACCACTTTCATATCTAAGTGTTAGCACTCAGAATTTACCCTTTGGTTGTGGAAGGATAATCCTAAGGTAACTCTTTCAAACCAATCTTAAGGAGGAAAACTAGCCTTTTTCCTACCAGAGAGGTCTCTCTCAACAAATGGGTATAATGACTAGAGATATTTTCAAACTGATTTTATTTAAAATTTGTAAGAGGCTAAAACATATGAATAACATTGGGGATGGAGTCAAATCCAAATATTTAAAGACCAACAAAATTTCAACAATAAGGGTTTTTTGCGAAGTCAAGTTAGTTGTTATTTCATAGTCAAGTTCTTGTTTGATAGGTGGTACTTGAAGAAAGAATGTTGGTCCATGAATATTAGGTAGCAATCATGGATGAATCCAACATTGAATTTAGAGGGAAAATGTGAATAATTTCATCTGATTAAACTAGAGCATACTTACATGAATTCTGATTTAAACAAAACTTTCATCAAAGCATGAAGGGGAAACATAATGAAAATAATTTCACAGGATGCAATTTAAACAACACGTGAATATTTGCTCTTCAAAATGTGCTCAACTCCACATGGCTATCTCTATTAAAACTGAAACAATCTCGATACAAAATGTGTGTCTCTTTCACGGATTCCAACCCTTGTCACACTGTCAAAATTTGTCTTTTATACATTGAAAGCCTCTTGAGGAAAAACCTTACTTCATTACTAAAAGCAGTAAATTTTAAACTAACTATTACATTCTATTTGAGTCAAAATTTGTATAATTTCCAAAATTTCTCAAAATATGATATTTGATGTCTTTCCATTGGCTGCAACTGCTGACAATGCTTTTTTCCGAACAAGATTCTTCAAGTGTGTAGGTTGTACTTCATTTTTCCATACTTCTCCACCATCTTCCACTGTTCTATAGAAGGTATCTCATAACTAGTCATTTCCTTGACCAAAACTTTCATCTATATGTGCTCTGTAACAGAAATTGGAGGTATTGTTTCACCTATCATGGTCAACTGGTTTCAAATTTCAAAATAATATGAAATTTTCTCCAGTATAATTCTCCTTGTTAGAACATGAGTCAAATATTCAAAATTCTCATGGTTCATCTCGATGTTAAATAGTAAATCCTTATACTTATTCTGGGAAATTCGCTCATTATTTTCATCCCAAAAAGAGGGGAGTCCCTTTTGAATTAACTTTTCAAATCCTTTTTTGAAAGCTTCAACCTGTTTCTTCATTTGTTCTACTTTATCCTGAACATTCTCAATGTGAGAATTTTTTCCAAGGACTCTCTTCACCCAAGTTATGACAGTTACTATGTTTTTAATGCCCATTTCTTTCAGATCATCTTCTGTTAGAGTATTTAAAAAATTTATGGTATTCTCGACTGTATCTTTTGGTTTGTTATCTAAAACGTATCTCATTGCTATACAACTTTGTATGCTATCATCTATTATTGCTTCCTTTGTCTTCATAAAATTTAAATAAGGCCTCAACTTTACAGCTTCATTAATGATTGAATCCCAAATTAAGTGTTTTGCACCTTGTAATGGAAGCTTCCCTGTCACTTGACTTATAAATCTCCGATTTCTATCTACTAATTCTTTATTCTTATTTTCCAACTCTGATATTTTATTTTCTTTTTTATGATTTCCCTCTTATAATCTTTGTTTTTCTTCTTTTATCTCTTTGATCTCCACCTCTTTCAAGCTAACTTGATACATAACTTGAATTATATCTTTTGTGCTTGTTTCTTTGCCGCCTTGACCCGTTCCTTGCTTCTCTTGCATTACCTTTTCCAATTTTGTTGTAAGATCTTCAATTTGAGTCTTGAGACTCAATCTATCTTTATCCCAGCTCACTTCCTTTTCTATAGACTTAAGCAATTTAGCTTTACATTCATCCAATTCCCGTGACAATTTTTCCTTTTCATGTTCCAACACAGTTAATTTAGAGGCTTGAATTAACTGAGTTGCTAGGATTTTTAGTTTTTTCTTGAGTAAATGAATGGTATTATCCTTCTCAATTAAAATATTTTTGCTCGCCTCTCCTTTTTTAGGCTCATAATTACTCTCCACTAAGTCAATATGAAACCTTTTAATTTGTTGCTGATGAGCTTTGTTTTCTATCTTTTCTTGCTTCAACTGTATTTCTAACCTATTCACTGTATTTTGTAACTTTGCAACTTTCAGGGTATCCTTCATTAAATCTGTGTAAATCACCTCTCTAGTTTTCCTATGCAAGTGGATTTTATCAGGGACTATTATTTTTTGCAAATTCAGTTTCATCTCTGTGACCTTCTCATCGGATGATACATCCAAATTCAAAGTATTCTTTGCAGGATCTCTATTGGTCATCGAAGTAACTTCTGAGTCAACTCCACTTCTAACTTTTGGAAATAATTTATAGATTTTTTCTGAAGTTGTTTGCTTTTCGTGTCCATACTTAACATACAACTCATCTCTTGAATTAAATTTATTAGTGTCACCTCCAACCTTTGCTTCATCAAATTTGTACTCCTGTATTTGAACTTCTGGGCCTTGATATTTCTCTTTCTCTTTTCGCTTTTCCTTGTCAAATAAAACTATTTCATCTTGGTGGCTTGATTTTAGTCTTTTAGCTTCTCTTTCATTTTCTAGCTGTGTATTATCACTTTCATGGAAACTTCTTTTGCTAGCTGCTTCAATCTTTCCTGGGGTAGGTATTAACTCAGCTAAAAATTTATCCAAGGTAGAAGGATTTGAATGTGAACTTTCTGAAGCTTCTATATCAAATTCATATTATAGTAGATTAGATTTCCTTGCTAATCCTTTAACCTCCTGATGCTCAAATGCTTTGATTTTGTTCTGTTGTATCCTCTGGGAAATGATATGACATGGGTCATAATATACAACAAAGGCCTTCTTAAAATTTAATACTTCCAATTGTCTTTCCACAAAGGGAAGAGCATTCCTGTTCTTGATGATGAAAGGACCAAATTTTAAATGAAAATTTATATCTGAAGCTTTTTTTGAATGCTAGAAAATGGTCATTCTCAACTATCAACTTCTGCCTAATAAATTCTAGAGAAAAAATTCTCAGAGTCAGAAAAGCTGGTAGAACATATGGCTCCTTAAAAACCCATAGAGTCTAATTACTGTATGTTGTTTTAGTAAAAACGAATATCCAATTGATTTTTATGGGCTTAATTGCATCAGGGTCTTCATCTATGATAATACTCTTTGAAAAGTTTCTCCAAACATCAATCTGTATACTTCTGATAAAATAAAATTTATAAAATTGAACATATTATATTCCATTGTTTCTGAAAATACTGCTTGTGATAAATGTAAATCTTTTTCACTGTAAAACATGAGCATTTTCATCAGGTACGTCTGGAATATGAAATGTCTGAAAGTGTGGAAATTCACTAGCTGAGAGTGGATGTTCTCAGCCAGGAATTCATCAAATTTAAGACATGCAACTTCGTTATAATCCATGTATGGTTTACCAACACTTAATATGAAAAAGAAACTTAACTGGACTTCTGTGACTATTGAATCATCATCAAACCCTAAAAACTGTGAAATTAATGAAAGGACTAACTATGAATTTTCATCAAATAAATTAACATCTAGTGGATAGGGGATGTTATCAATGGAAAGGTCATGTTTCAGACAACTGGTCATGAAGGTTTGTTTGGTCTCAGGGGATGACTGTCTGTATTGCCTAACAAGGGATTATTCATCGAAGTCTTCTTGGTCGCGAGAAAAGGACAGGGGTACTTCTAAAGATTTTCGAATGATGGATGAATTTACAAGGAAAAGGATTTTTATCCTAGATGAATTCATAATCACTTTTTCACTCTAAGAATAATTCATTGCACACCAGGAAACAAAATATGGAAACCCTAAATCTTTTTCCTGACAAAAATGGATAAAACTGGATTTATAAACATTTTGCACATCCAAATTATGTTTGTGTAAACCCTCCAACCTTCTTTTGATTTCTGAAACTGAGAATTTAACCATTATGGGGTCACGAATGTCATTATCTCTATCCTCTAAGGTTTATTCTTTTCTCATACTTTCAACATTCTGAGGAACTATATCACTAGATTCTTCCATTATGTAAAACAATTCTAGTTACTTTCACGAGTTTTGAAGTGCCTACCTAGAGCTGAACAGTTGAAAACTATGTTCTGTTGATTTCTTGTTGCACACACATGTTCCAATCATCCGCCGTTGAAAGACAAATTTCAACTATTCATGTGTCTTTGTCTTTTATACACCCACGAATATGGTTTAACAACGTGGGAGGGTGGTTTTCCTTACTACTTTCTCTGATTATGGAATGATATGAGGTCGACATGTGTATAGTGGTATGGTATTTCGCAATTGCTTCGAACTCCATTTCATTGTGCATGTTGGCGGTGCAAAAAGAATATGGACCGTTGATTTTCCATCCCCTTTATCAAACGACCATTGATATTCGCTTGAATTTAACACTGCTCGACTTGACATTTCAACGCATTCTATTATCATTAGTTGCCTTGCTTATTATCTAGCGAAAAATTATTTCCGTGGTTGATCTACTTATGTCCTGATCAAATAACCATCATTCAAATCCTCCCTTTAACGTCGTCTTTTGAACTTTTTAGTGGATTTTTCATCCACTATCTATCTTTCTTTTTCTCTGGCGAAACTCTTCTTCTACCGTCGATCTTTTTCCACTGCAATTGTGATCATTGATCATTTCACATGTTTTCCCAGGCTCTTCATTCAATCTTCTTTACCTACTCTTTGGTGTAACCAATGGTCATATGGATCATTTTTCCAGGACTTGGGGCTTTCCTCACTAGACTTAGAAGAAATCAAAACAAATTTGGATTATCAATCTTTCTTTCAACCTTGAAAAATATTGTGTCAACAACTGGCTCCAACTGGGAATGTTATCCTCCAAGTGAGGTAGCAAATAAATCCGTAGACAAGTGCCATCATTTCTTTCTATTTTCCGATGTGTTATTTGAAATTTATCATATATACAAACTTCTTTTAGAAAATCAATAACCTATATACAATCTATGTACAAAATCACCTTTTCTCCTTCTTGTTTAAGAAAGATAGTGTTTGAGAAACCTCCCATTCATTGGGCTTCTTGTAACAAACTCTCCATTTTGGTACTGTAAAATGAAAGAATTATCTCCCTGATAAGTAGTAATTATGTATGGGCCTTTCCATAAATGTTCAAATTTCCCCTGCTTGTCTTCATTCCTATCATCCCATTTTAGAACTAAATCATCAATCTGGAAATTTATTTCTTTGACCTTTCTATCAAATGTCTTCTTCATTTTGTCTTGATGTATTTGAGTTCTATTATATGCCTTTTCTCTCATCTGATGCAACTCTATCATTTGGTTCACTCGTCTCTGCATATGGTTCAACTCTTCTGCAACATCTTGTAATAAATTCATGACTAGTAACCCCAAAGAGACTAGAAAGATTACTTTGGTTCCATAAACTAACTGAAATGGTGATGTACCAATAGCTCTTTCAGTACTAATCCTATCTTCCCACAATGCATATTTGAGTTTAGTATTCCATGCTCTTTTGTTTTCCTCCAACAACTTCTTTATAATTCTTACCAAAATATTATTTGAGGATTCTGCCAATCCATTACCCTGGGGATAATATGTGGTTGAATCATTCAAATGGATATGATACTTGTGATAGAAATTAATCATCTTTTTTTATCTGAAAGCTTGTGCATTATCTATCACTATCCTTCCAGGGCATCCAAATCTTGAAAGGATATTTTCTTCTAGGAAGTTGATAATCACCATGTATGTATCATTTCTATTAGGTATGGCTTCAATCCATTTATTGAAATAGTCTGTTGCAGTCAGGATCCACTTGTGTGACCAGACGAATTTGGATTGATTTCTCCAACGAAATCCATTCTCCATTGCTGAAAGGGTGTTTCTACTGAAATTGGTTTCAAAGGAAGGGGTAAAAGTTTGTTCTTTCCATTAAAAAATTGACATTCATGACATACTGAAATCTCTTTGTACACATCATAATAAATAGTGGGCCAATAGAATCCTACTCTAAGTATTTTGTTCACAGTAGATTTCCATGAATGGTGTCCTCCACACACTCCTTTGTGAAAATATTTCATGACCTGCTATGCTTCATTTTCCAACATACAATTCAACATAATTCCTCTTTGATCCTTCCAATATAAATATTCAGTCAAAATGCAACATTTTGCTGATTTTAATTTTACAGACCTTGATATAGTTTTGCTTAGGTCTAGGGGTGCTTGCAAATTCTTCGAAACATAAACAATGTCACTATACCAAGGAGATATAGAAAAATCTTTAATCATTGGAAAATATGGGACTGTTTCAACTGAAAGATCATAAGTGAAATTCATATCTAGAGAATCATAATTTGTTTCTGTCATTAGTTTGGCTAAACCTTGTCCCTTTATCAGCTTCATAGGTTTAATTTCCAAATCATATTCCAACAATATTGCAACCCACTTGGATCTTTTCCCTTCAGGATCTGGTTGAGTAAGTATATCCTTAATAGCAGTAGTTGGAACATAGGAAATCGCTTGTGAATGTAGAATGTAGACTCTGAAATCCTTCAAAGATTTGATTAGTGCATAAGATTGTTTCTCCATTTATCATACTTCAATTCTCCATCTCTCAAAATCTTGCTAAAAAAGGAAATTGGTTGTTCCATATTTTCCTAATTCTTCTGCAATAAAACTCCAACTATAGTATGTTGTTAGGTAAAAGAAAATATAATGAATTCTTTTGAGAAATCAGGACTAATTAGAATAGGGGCTTCTGTAAGATATTTTTTGATACCTGTAAAGGATTTCTTAGCTTCAATAGTCCACTTAATATCATTGTTCTTCTTTAATATGTCTGAAATGTTCCTCAAAATTTCTGCAAAGCTAGGAACAAATCTTCTCAAGAAATTTACTCTACCAATGGAAGATTGAATTTCTTTCTTACTCAGTATTCAAATCTTTTGAATGGCTACCACTCTCTCAGGATCAATTTTAGTACCATATTTTGATATGATGTGTCCCAATAATTTCCCTTCTTTCATGGAAAAATTAGACTTTTTGGGATTTAGAGATATACAAAATTTCCCGCACTCCAAAAATACCCTTTCCAAATGTTTCAAGTGATCTACATCCGACTTTGAATAGAATTTTATATCATCCATATATACTACCAAAATTTTTTCCTTCTCTTCACCAAATGCAATATTTATGGCTCTTTGAAATGTGGCCCCTGCATTCATAAATCCAAATGGAATTTTTGCATACATGAAAGTTCCCCATGGTGTTATAAAAGTTGTTTTCTCCTGATCCTCCGGAAGAACTTTGATCTGACTATACCTTGAGAAAGCATCCAACATAGAAATCCTTTTAGCACTAACAACTTTCTGCAAAATGTGGTCTATCTTAGGTAATGGGTAGTTATCGTTTAAGGATACTTTGTTTAGATTCCTGAAATATACACAAATTCTTATATCTCCATTCTTTTTCCTCACAGGCACTAGATTTTATACCCACCTTGAAAATATTAAGGATACTGTAATGAACCTTTTTTAGAAATTTATTAAAATGCCAAATTTTTGACTTTTTCCCCCAATTTCGACATTTGACTAGTTTTGTTGTTTTGGTCTCCAAATTAACCCAAATGCTCCCAAATATTCTATAAGAGTATATGAATGATATTGAGACTTTAATATTATGTTTAGGGATGATTTATAACCCTCCAAATACTTCTTCAAACTTGTTTTATATTCTCGTCAATGTATGGAAATTAACTAGCAAATTGTGCATCAAATCCCCTCTGGGTAAACACTGAAAATGGCCTTCCAAATGCTTCCAAACTCTCTCGAATTTATGAAAAGAGGTGGGGAATGTATTAAGTGTTAAATTTTCAGAATTTACTTCAATCTGATCTAGGATATTAGCTGAGAGAACAACATGTATAGAAAATCTACAGCATATCAATCATGGACACAATAATGCAAGCACACAAGAGACACAGAGTTTACTTGGGGAAAACCATAAAGGTGAAAAACACCAATAACTTCCTCAGAGATAGATAGAGCAATGATACAACTAGAATACAAGAGATAGTCTTCTCCTAGCAGCAGATCCTCCTCCTCCACAAGGGCGCCACTCTCCACAGTGTGAGTGAGAGAATAGAATGTGTAAAATGAGAGAGACACACTCTCTATTTTTACACTAACTTGACTTGACCTTTACTCAACTAGGTTGGCCTCAACTTAACTACTTAACATAATGCTAACTGGGCCGACCCCCACTAGGGTGGTCTAATAACCCTTTGACCCACATGGCCGACCCCCAATAGGGTGGTCTAATAACCCTTTGACCCACATGACTTATACAGGGCCGACCCCAACAAGGTGGTCTAATAACCCATCAAGTATAAGTTATGACACTTACAATATAAATGACGACACTTCCGTATAGAGGAATAATAACATCTCTATAGGAATACAATATACATATATGTGAAATACATTCTGAAGTTACATATACATCAACACTCCCTCTTAACTAGGAAGGTATTTCTCGACACAAGTCTTCTAGCACAAGTCATCTTCTCTAGATCATAATCACTAGATAATCATCATCGAGTCATCATCATCGTCACTGCTATTGCTATCTCAATCAATCTCTGAATCTACTCGTCATAGGAAGTTCTATAGAGCCAGTCCTTTTTCATACTGGATGTAGGCCCACCACATGCAGGTCTTCGTCATCACTGGCCATACTGTGGAATCTTCAGGACTTATTACGTGCATCACAAAACCTCGAAAGAGAATCCCAGACTGTTACGAGCACATGGCTCTACCTATAGGATCTCCCAGGGCCATATTATATGTGACCTTACCACAAAACCTCGCAAGAGCATCCCAGGCTGTTACGAGCACGCAACTCTACCTATAGGATCTCCCAGGGACAGATTATATGTGGTCACCACAAAAACTTGCAAGAGCATCCCAGGTTGTTACAAGCATGCAGCTCTACCTATAGGATCTCCCAGGGACAGATTATATGTGGTCATGGAAAAACCTCGCAAGAGCATCCCAGGACTTATTACGGCCACACAGCCCAACCTATTGGATCTCCCAGGGACAGATTATATGCCATAGGACAAAACCTCGAAAGAGCATCTGCCAGATATCCCAGGGCACGAATTACATGCCATAGGAAAAACCTTGAAAGACTATCTACAGATCTCCTAGGGGCAAATTATATGTCCTCCCAAAGAAAAACCTCAAAAGAGCATTTGCCAGATATCCCAGGGCACGAATTACATGCCATAGGAAAAACCTCGAAAGACTATCTGTAAATCTCCCAGGGCCAAATTATATGCTCATCTGCACAACCTAATCCATGGCCATAGAGTATCAACCTGATACTCACCATACATCATCCTGATGTACACATGATCATCTTGATCATCATCACTGCAACATCTTGCTGCATGTCATCTGGAGCAACATCCTGAAGCTTGTCATCCACGATCATCTTGATCATATAATGCATCTACCTGATGCATACCAAGTATCTACCTGATACATATCATCATACATGATCCACCTGATCATACAATGTATCCACCTGATACAAATACAAATACATGATACATATCACCATGCATGATCCACCTGATACATATACATATACATGGTCCAAGCATCCAACATGATGCATACAAAATACATACAAATGATCCTACTGACCATATCCAGCATCCAACATGATGTGTACATACATATACATATAAATGATCCAATTGATGATATCCAGCATCCAACATGATGCGTACATACATATACATATAAATGATCCAACTGATCATATCCAGCATCCAACATGATGCATACATATAAAAATGATCCAACTGATCATACAAAGAAGAAACCAGAACATCATTCTGATGTTCATCATCTAGCGCTTACATCCACAGCCATGTGAAGGATCCTCCTTCCAGCATGCTTGGAATGGATTCAACAAATGAGTCCATCACTTCTTCCTCGAAGTGTCCTCAATCTGAAGAACACCAAGCCTCTCCCTAAAGTACTCGAACTTCACCTTGGCTAGTGGCTTCATCAGCACATCTGCAATCTGCTCGTCCGTCGCAACATACAGGAGCTTCACAGCTCCTCTCTGCACCATATCCCTGATATAGTGATATCTGATCTCTATGTGTTTTGACCTGTCATGAAACACTGGGTTCTCGGACAGCTTCACACAACTTTGGTTCTCACAAAAGATACCAGTAGCATCCAATGGGAGATCAAATAAATCAGATAGTAGCTTCCGTAGCCATACTACCTCAAAACTAGCTGAACAGGATGCAACATACTCTGCCTCAGCTGTACTCAGTGCTACGCAGGACTGCTTCCTGCTGAACCAAGAGATCACACCTGATCCCATACTGAAGCAGCGCCCATATGTGCTCTTCCTATCTGCAGCACTTCCTGCCCAATCTGAATCAACATAACCCTGCAGGTTAAACTTTTGATTCACTTCATACTTGAGCCCATAATCCACTGTACCCTTCAGGTACCTCAGAACATGCTTTACAGCAACCAGGTGAACACTCCTTGGATCCGTTAGGAACTGGCTCAATGTGTTCACCGCAAAGCAAATATTTGGTCTCGTGTTCGTCAGGTACATCAAGGACCCAATCATCTGATGATGCATAGAGACATCAACCGGCTCAGATGAAGCATCACAAAGAAGCTTCAGATTCGATGTCATAGGTGTGGCCATGGCCTTGCAATCCATCATCCCGAACCTACTCAGGATCTCTACTGCATACTTCCCTTGTCCAAGGAAGATTCCATCTGCACTCTGCCACACCTCCATGCCAAAAACAAGTAGTGCATCATCCCCAATTTCTTCATCTCGAACTTGGAAGCAAGCTTCCGTTGCATGTCGGCAATCAATCTATCTTCACCTGTAACAAACAGGTTATCCGCATACAAAAGTAGTATCAATGGATTGCCTTCTTCAACCTTGTAGAAAAGGTTGGAATCTGCTTTATTCTTGGTAAAGCCCAAACTAGATAGAAAGCTGTCTATCCTACCATACCAAGTTCTGCATACATATATGACTACACCATGCTGTCTTGAAATCCATCTGGTGCATCTTCTATTTCATCACTTTTATATTTCTCAATGCTGCCATCTGCAACATGCTTGATCTGATAGTTCCATTTGGAAGTCACAACAAACTTCCCTTCAGCTCTTGGGACCGCATCCCAAACATCGTTCTTCATGATCGATGGATCATGGCATTCTTCCCGTATCCTAGGAACTTCAATATCTTCAATAGATAATTTTATTGCTGAACAAATGTTGTAGTTCTTCTTTTGTAGGTGATGGCATACGATCTTTCCTACACAACAAGTTAAATTGCATGATTAGAAAACATCTCATAGTTTTCAGAACAAATTCTTACACATAAAGAAATATGTCATATAGTCATGCAATTATCTTAGCCAATGCTTCAATACAACATTTATCCATATCCCGTAACTTTCTAGATGCCTTCCAATCTCTACCAGAACATTGTTAAGAGTGCACAACTTCCAACATGTCAGCAAAGAGGTTTTATTCTAGATAAGTAGCAATGGAATGTTGTACAGTGCCATAGGCCACTTACCCATGCATATTAGTAGTATACTGTTCATCAATGCAACTATTCTGATATGCATAATACACAACCTAATTCTAGGAACATCAGTATATACATTATTGAACAGTATTATTTAAACAATAAAATATGCAAGTAATGACAATTCAAATACTTATCTTTGTTTGTTTGTTGGGTTGACTCCCTCTCAGTCTTTGCTTCTTTTCTGCAACTCCATTCTTATGTGGATTGTGAGAAGTGGTCAACTCCCTATGAATATCTACATCCTTGCAGAAACTACTGAAGTGTGCTCCTTTGCTTTCTTGCAGGAACAACTGGAGTGTGCTCCCTCTTGATCTTTGCTTCCTGGATTACCTGTCCTTGAACTTACATCCATCCTTAATCACTATGCATGCTTATTAGTATCATCATTGTGTTATCCTTGAGGTCTCATACATAATCACACATTTATTAGTATAATCTTAATACTATCAAAACACAATAATCTTAAACATGTATATTCATGATCATTCACAGATAATAAACATTAGTATTCAAGGTTTCAGGGAAGTCTTCTTTTACTCGTACATATTCTTATTTGATCATAGGACTCTTCTTGTTATTTGAATCATCAATCAAGATAAGAGATATAATATGCATAAAACCCATGATTATTCAAACCTATACCTTCATGATTCTTCTGGTTAGTCATATCATCAATTATGGTAAGAAACATAATATGCATACAACCATGATTATTCAAACCTATGACTTCATGAATAATCATTATCAACAACACAACAATATAAGATCCTAACGCAAGGTAGGATTCTAGCTTGATATAGGAAAAACATACCTGGATTAGCATGCTAGCTAGTTATGTCTAACATACCCGCATAATGTCTTCTGGTTCTCTTCAGTCACTTATGCTAGTAACCTGCATGTCTCATAATTTAACCATTGTAGAACCAAGTTATACATACCTCGAAAGTAGATCTTCTATGTGATCCATGACAATGGATGAATCTTTGTCTTCATGTCACCATGAGCATATGTTCTTGAAGTAGAACACGATTTGACTTTCTTGGTGTACCTTTTGTGTTAGAAAACAACATAAACCTCATACAACATCACAATGCATTAGTACAATCATAAGTGTCAAAACCTTAATCAATGAATATCTTCTATTAAGGTGATATGACAAGTCCAGTAATTAATCAAGATTGTACTGTAATGATATGAAGACAAACATATGATAAACTTAACCATGAAACATACTTGTAAGCCATACCTGTCAATATTGCTTGTAATATTCTTATGGAAGGCCTTAGCCTCATCTCCCTCTGAGACAGGAACTTCTTCACTTATGCAGGTGACCAATCCATCTTCTTCTAGGATTAACCCAATCCACTTGATTTGCAAGAACTAGACCTGGAGCTGGATTAGGGTTTGTCAAAGAAACCCCAAAAATTCAAACTTTGAATTTCAAACTTTCGAAAGGATAGAAATATGTGCCTTGATGAGCTGATCAAGTTGGTATATTCAGAATTTGAAAACTGCAAAGTTTCACCCCTCGAAATTGCCTTTTAGATTTTTGGATTCACTGGGGAGGACCCTGAATTAGGGTTTGAGTTTCCTGGAGATTCACCCAACCAAAAGATTTGATTCAAAACTCTAAGCTTCGATTTTTCTGAGGAGCTTCCAGCCATGGTCATAGATTTCCAAAATTCCAATTTTTGCAGAAGCCCTAATTTTCCATCTTTCTGATGAAAGTCCCGAACTGGGGTTTGATCAAGCCCGACCTTCTTCCCAAACAAAAATTCTAATCTTGGTCTCTAAATTTTGATTTTGATGAGTAGCATCTAGCCGTGGTCTTCGATTACAAAAATTCCAACTTTCTCCAAAGCCCTGCCATGAATGAAGGTACTCAAAAATAATTCTGTTTTGACAGACATATGTACGTAATTGTTTCAGGTGTAACTCCGAACTTTTCGATCCACAGGGTCTAAAAAAATTTCCTGAGATATCACGACCTGTTATCTTTCCATCTTGATAGGTCTGGCCTCAATTGGATTCTCTGAGAGAGAGTTATGCCAAGTGTCACAACATGACTTGTTTATGGGATAATACAGGAGAGGGAACTTGTACGGCGTGCCACGTGTCACCGGTTCAACTTCGGCCTCTAAACAATTCTCCTGAGATAGCCCAACCTATTATATTTCCATCCTGATAGGTCTAACCTCAATTGGATTCTCTGAGAGAGAGTTATGCCAAGTTTCGCAACATGACCTGTTTATGGGATAATACAGGAGAGCAAACTTGTACGGCGTGCCACGTGTCACTGGTTCAACTTCAGCCTCTAAAAATGTTTCCTGAGATAGCTCGACCTGTTATCTTTCCATCCTAATAGGTATAACCTCAATTGGATTCTCTGAGAGTGATTTATACCAAGTGTCGCAACGTGACCTGTTTATGGGATAATACAGGAGAGAAAACTTGTACGGCATGCCACGTGTCACTGGTTCAACTTCAGCCTCTGAAACATTTTTTTGAGATATTATGGTCTGTGTACTACCTATCACTTTTTACGAAATTTCATTTGGAGCTTCCTAGCCCATATGACCTTTTTCCCAAGGTCACCTGATTTTGACTCATATCTGGAAGAGGCAGAAACCCTATATTGTACAGATCATAAATCACAAAGTACAACAAATTAGAGGTTTTCCTTTGGACACAAGGTACATGGGGATCTGATCTTTGACCTGTAAAAGTTTCAAATCCAAAAACATCGCCAAAACGGATTTATAGCGAAAGTGCTACGATGACTGGTTTTTGCTATATCAAGCCCTAGCATCGTAAGTGTAACAAGTGTCATACATGCCATATCATGCCTTCTTTCAGGCTAGCTCTGATACCATGTTAAATTTTCAGAATTTACTTCAATCTGATCTAGGATCTTAACTAAGAGAACAACATGTATAGAAAATCTACAGCATATCAATCATGGACACAATAATGCAAGCACACAAGAGACACAGAGTTTACTTGGGGAAAACCATAAAGGTGAAAAACCCCAATAACTTCCTCAGAGATAGATAGAGCAATGATACAACAAGAATACAAGAGATAGTCTTCTCCTAGTAGTAGAGTCTCCTCCTCCATAAGGGCACCACTCTCCACAGTGTGAGTGAGAGAATAGAATGTGTAAAATGAGAGAGACACACTCTCTATTTATACACTAACTTGACTTGACCTTTACTCAACTAGGTCGGCCTCAACTTAACCACTTAACATAATGCTGACTGGGCCGACCCCCACTAGGGTGGTCTAATAACCCTTTGACCCACATGGTCGACCCCCAATAGGGTGGTCTAATAACCCTTTGACCCACATGACTTATACAGGGCCGACCCCAACAAGGTGGTCTAATAACCCATCAAGTATAAGTTACGACACTTACAATATAAATGATGACACTTCCGTATAGAGGAATAATAACATCTCTATAGGAATACAATATACATATATGTGAAATACGTTCCGAAGTTACATATACATCAACATTAAGGATATTAATAAGGTTACAAATCTACCATTAATTGATTATTATGTCATTTCCAACCCTCTCCCATTCAGCTGCAAAAATCACCAATTCGACCCTTGGGGAAATGGCCCTATTTCTTCTCAAAATGCAAATAAACTGAGTGGAAAGACTTCAAATGCTCAATTAATGTATATTAAACTTATAATATACATCCATGGAAGTCTATTAATCACAAATGTATCAGATAATCATCCTTTCATTCGAAATAATTAGCATCATAATGGTATACATCAATGTAGTGGGGAAATGGTCATTGTTTGCTCATTAATAATAATTTTTACATACAAAAACTTGGTATTTTGACCTGAACATTTTTGAAGATGAAGTACATAGTATATTAATCTTATTACAATCATAAATACATCATTATAATATCTCCCAAGGAGTACAATAGCTCACCAAAAACGCCCTCCCTCAAGGAGCAAGAATATGCCTTCAAAACTGGAAATGGTTGAGAGAAAGTGCTGCACTAAACAAAAACATGATCTTCCCTATAGTTGATACCTACAAATACAAAATCCATTAAATCTCCATGAAATACCTTATTGGACTCTCCAAACACCAACTTGGATGGGAATCTTTCACCCTCGAAATTGGCTAAGGCAAGAAACTAGTCATCCACTAGCTCTCTCTTCATAAATGCAATTTTTCTCAAATGATAAAATCCCTTATATTAGTTTATCCCTATATTTTATAAACATCCTTAGCCTTCTAAGGTTCCCAATCCATCCATAGACTCACTCCAATTCGAATTAGGGCAAAGGCTCAAGATCTGCCATGTGTCCTACCTTTCCTAGCCTTCTACCAATTCGAGTGGGGGTCTCTTTGGCTTCTCCAACTCCCATGAGATCCCTCTTAGAGCTTATTTTTGGGGATGAAATGTCATAATGGTCAGATATCAGAGGTCAGATCTACAATTTTTCATAGATGTCGTAGATGCTCCATCATTGTTGTCATAGGGGCTAGGGAATCTAGCCCAAGTGTCCACAAGCTTCTAATTTGACTCTTCCTCTCCCATGGAGGTTACCAATCCATCCCAATTCGACCTAAGATGCTCAATGCCATGTGCATGAATTACCAACTCACCCAAGAGTGTTCACCTTCCCATGAATTCAAATTGGAAAGAGAGAGATTCCATGTGTCCTTGAAAAATCAAGCTAGTGTGGGTCCCACATCCTCCATATGTCTTCAAAACCACTTGCCACCTAGAATTTCTTGAATTTATTTATTCAACCTATTTATTAAATACTTGAACCCTTCTAATGTCTAAATATCATTTATTAGCTTCCTTATTGTAACTCCAAATGTGCCCATCCAACCTAGGAAACTAGTAGGATTGATGGGATTGTCTTACTATGCAATTATTTGAATGGGGACATTACAATCCTCCCCACCCAATATTGCTTTCCCTCAATCAATCTCAATTTACAATGCTGAAAACTTGTCCCTCCTCTATCAGGTGGCCTTCCATGAGGAATGTCTCCCAAAACCTTTCTATTCCAGTGCTTCATGCTGTAAGAAGAAACTACCTGATTCGGGTAAGTGTGCTGCCCTCTCACAACCCTTAGCACTCCTTTTGAATCTTGGAATTTCATTTCAGGAATTTGATAATTTACTATATTCTCTCCTATTGAATACAACCATTGCACTCCCAAAACCACATTAGTATCAGGAACATCAACCACATAAAAACTATCAACAAAAGTATAGTTACCTACGGTGACTTACAGCTTTGGAACCCATGACTGGGAATGACAACTGTGAAGCCATCAAATGGTTCAATAGGTATATTTATTTTCTCAACCATCTCTGCACCAATGAAGTTATGGGTGTCTCCTCCATTTTTCAAAACTGAATTTCTCTGTCCTAGTACCACACCCTTGCATCGGATAGTATGATAGCGAGGTACTGCTGAAAGTACTTCCAGTCTTGCTTTGTTCTGTGAAGGCTGATTTTCTTCTTGTCTTTCCTCTTCTACTGTTGTCCCATATGCCTCCTCTTCATCTTAAATATGTCCATATTCATCCATGCCCCCATCATACCAATAATTATAATAAAATACTTCTATGTATTGAGCCTTTCCTTTAGTACATTTGTGCCCCGGTGTCCATGGTTGAAAGCATGTGAAGCACAATTTCTCTTTTCGAAGTTCATCGCTGTTTAGTACTTCTTTTTTATTCCTCTCAAATGAATCTTTTTTCCAAGGTTTCTTATCATATCCATCCCTTTGCCAAGTTTTCTTTTCAAATTTGTAGTTAGGCTTGGGAGGAAATCTCGTTCTAGGAAGCACATTTTGGATATCCCTAGTCAAGCTTATTGCATCTTTTAATGTAGTTGGATTGTGGGCTTTGTCCAAACCTTTTAAGGGTTCAAGAAAATCTTCAGTGAACAAAAATACCAACCTTCCCATAGATACATCAGCCACCTTGACTGATAGTTTTTGAAAGTCCAACATATATTCAGTAGGGGTCTTAGTTTGCTTCAATTGAGCTAGTTCTTTGAAAGGCAATTCTGGATCTTTTTGTTCAAATATCTCTAGTACCCTATCAGAATTCTTCATATGTTTTAACCTGATCATGACCCAAGGTTTTTAGGCCATGGAACCATAGTTCATTTGCATCTCCTTCCAAATGCAAAATAGCCATTTTTAATGCATCCTCTTCCCACATAGAATTCAACTGAAAATACACATCCAATTTTTGCACCCAAGTATTAGCAGAATTTTGAGAGGAACCATCAAAAGTAGGAATTGACATTTTACTAATAGCACCATTTAATTCTTTGTTTTGGAATGGACTCCTATTTTCCTCCCTCCTTTTCATTTTATATATGGCATCAATGTATTGACTAAATGGTAGACCTCTTTTACATTCTTCACTCAAATCATTCCATTCGTTTGCTAGTTTACTATTATCCATCTAAACATCAGGCTCTTCTTTGGGTGTGATAAATTTGGGTGCAGTATGCCTTTGTGTGCTTTGAAATTCATCAGGTCTATTATAGGGTCCTGTACTTGAGAAAAATTGCTCACCCATGTTCCTCCTTTCTCCTGAGTGTGAACCACTGTTATCTCTCGTCATTCCTTTGCTTGCAAGTTGGCTACCCAAAAATTCCAATCCTTTCATCAATTGTGTACTCATATCTTGCATACCCATGGTAATACCATCAAAACATGGTTTTAAGGCTGCAACAAGTTCCTCTTTATGTCTTAGGTTTTCATCCTCCTCTCTACCCATGATTTTAACAAAAGGTTCTTTTTCCTCTACTACCTCTTCTTCAACAAAAACCTCTTCAACTACTGGTTCAAAGGGTCGTGTTTTATTTTTTTGAATTCTTGTTAATACCATCAGGTTCCAAGAAAATGCTATGATACCACTTGTAATTACCCTTTTTTAAAAATTTATTAAAATGCCAAATTTTCCACTTTTTCCCCAATTTTGACCTTTCACTAGTTTTGTTGTTTTGGTCTCCAAATTAACCCAAATGCTCCCAAATATTCTATAAGGGTATATGAATGATATTGAGACTTGAATAGTAGGTTCAGGGATTATTTATAACCCTCCAAAGACTTCTGCAAACTTGTTTTATATTCTGGCCAATGTATGGAAATTAACTAGCAAATTGTGCATCAAATCCCCCTTGGGTAAACACTGAAAATGGCCTTTCAAATGCTTCCAAAATCTCTCGAATTTATGAAAAGAGGTGGGGAATGTATTAATTATTTTAATAAGGTTCCCAATGTACCATTATCTTATTATTATGTTTGTTCAAAACCTCTCCCATTCAGCTTCAAAAAACACCAATTCGACCCTTGGGGAAATGGCCCTATTTCATCTCAAAATGCAAATAAACTGAGTGGAAAGACTTCAAATGCTCAAGTACTGTATATGAAACTTATAATATACATCCATGGAAGTCTATTAATCATAAATTTATCATATAATCATCATTCCATTCGAAATATTTAGCATCATAATGGTATACATCAATGTAGTGGGGAAATGGTCATTGTTCGCTCATTAATAATCATTTTTACATACAACCATTTGGTATTTCGACCTGAAACTTTATGAATATGAATAAAATAGTATATTAAGCTTATTAAAATCAGAAATACATCATTATAATCTCTTTCAAGGAGTACAATAGCTCACCAAAAACACCCTCCCTCAAGGAGCAAGAATATGCCTTCAAAACTGGAAATGGTTGAGAGAAAGTGCTGCACTAAACAAAACCACGAGCTTCCCTGTAGCTGATAACTGAAAATACAAACTCCATTAAATATCCATGAAATACTTGACTGGCCTCTCCAAACACCAACTTGGATGGGAATCTTTCACTCTCGAAATTGGCTAAGGCAATAAACTAGTCATCCACTAGCTCTCTCTTCACAAATGCAATTTTTCTCAAATGATCAAAATACCTTCTCTTGGTTTATCCCTATATTTTTTAACAATACTTAGCCTTCTAAGGTTCCCAATCCATCCATAGACTCACTCCAATTTGAATTAGGGAAAGGGCTCAAGATTTTCCATGTGTCCCACCTTTCCTAGCCTTCCACCTTCCAGCAATTCGAGTGAGGGTCTCTTTGGCTTCTCCAACTCCCATGAGCACCCTCTTGGAGCCTATTTTTTGGGATGACATGTCATAATGGTCAGATTTCAGAGGTCATATCTGCAATTTTTCATAGATTTCATAGATGCTCCATCATTGTTGTCATAGGGGCTAGGGAATCTATCCCAAGTGTCCACAAGCTTCCAATTTGACTCTTCCTATCCCATGGAGGTTACCAATCCATCCCAGTTCGACCTAAGATGCTCAATGCCATGTGTATGACTTACCAACTCACCCAAGAGTGTTCACCTTCTCATGAATTCGAATTGGAAAGAGAGAGGTGCCATGTGACCTTGAAAAATCAAGCTAGTGTGGGTCCCACATCCTCCATATGTCTTCAAAACCACTTGCCACCTAGAATTTCTCTTGAATTTATTTATTCAACCTATTTATTAAATACTTGAACCCTTCTAATATATAAACATAATTTATTAGCTTCCTTATTGTAATTCCAAATGTGCCCATCCAACCTAGGAAACTAGTAGGATTGATGGGATTGTCTTACTATGCAATTATTTGAATGGGGAAATTATAGTCCTCCCCACCCAAGATTGATTTCCCTCAAGCGATATCAATTTACCATTCTGAAAAATTGTCCCTCCTCTATCAGGTGGCCTCCATGAGGAATGTCTCCCAAAACCTTTCTATTCTGATGCTTCATGTTGTGGGAAGAAACTACCTGATTCAGGTAGGTGTGTTGCCCTCTCACAACCCTTAGCACTCCTTTTGAATCTTGGAATTTCATTTCAGGGATTTGATAATTTACTGTATTCTCTCCTATTGAATACATCTATTGCACTCCCAAAACCACATAAAAACTATCAACAAAAGTATAGTTACCTACGGTAACTTGTAGCTTTGGAACCCATGTTTTGCATTGCATTGTGTTGTGACCGGGAATGACAACTGTGAAGACATCAAATGGTTCAATAGGTATATTTATTTTCTCCACCATCTCTACACCAATGAAGTTATGGGTAGATCCTCCATCTACCAAAACTGAAGTTCTTTGTCCTAGTACCACACCCTTCCATCGAATAGTATGATAGCGAGGTACTGCTGAAAGTACTGCCATTCTTGCTTTGTCCAGTGAAGGATGATTTTCTTCTTGTCTTTCCTCTTCTATTGTTGTCTCATATGCCTCCTCTTGATCTGAAATATGTCCATCTTCATTCATTCCCCCATCATACCCATCATTATCAGAAAATACTTCTATGTATTGAGCCTTTCCTTTAGTACATTTGTGCCCCAGTGTCCATGGTTGAAAGCATGTGAAGCACAATTTATTTTTTCGAAGTTCCTCCCTATTTATTCCTTTTTTTTTATTCCTTTCAAATGAATATTTTTTCCAATGTTTCTTATCATATCCATCCCTTTGCCAAGATCTATTTTCAAATTTGTAGTTAGGCTTGGGACGAAATCTCGTTCTAGGAAGCACATTTTGGAGATCCCTAGTCAAGCTCATTGCATCTTTTAATGTAGTTGGCTTGCGGGATTTGGACAAACCTTTTAAGGGTTCATCGAAACCTTCAGTGAATAGCAATACCAACCTTCCCATAGATACATCATCCACCTTGATTGATAGTTTTTGAAATTCCAACATATATTCAGTAGGGGTCCCAGTTTGCTTCAATTGAGCTAGTTCTTTGAAAGGCAATTATGGATCTTTTTGTTCAAATCTCTCTAGTACCTTGTCAACAAATTCTTCATATGTTTTAACCTGATCATGACCCAAAGTCTTCAGGCCATGGAACTACCATTCATTGGCATCTCCTTCCAAATGCAAAATAGCCATTTTTAATGCATCCTCTTCGCACATAGGATTCAACTGAAAATACACATCCAATTTTTGCACCCAAGTATTAGCAGAATTTTGAGAGGAACTGAAATTTTACTAATAGCACCATTTAATTCTTTGTTTTGGAATGGACTCCTATTGTCCTCCCTCCTTTTCATTTTATATATGGCATCAATGTATTGACTAAATGGTAGACCTCTTTTACATTCTTCACTCAAATCATTCAATTCGTTTGCTAGTGTACTATTATCCATCTGAACATCAGGCTCTTCTTTAGGTGTGAGAAATTTAGGTGTAGTATGCCTTTGTGTGATTTGAAATTCATTAGGTCTATTATGGGGTCCTGTACTTGAGAAAAAATGCTCACCCATGTTCCTCCTTTCTCTTGAGTGTGAACCACTGTTATCTCTCGTCATTCCTTTGCTTGCAAGTTGGCTACCCAACAATTCCAATCCTTTCATCAATTGTCTACTCATATCTTGCATACCCATGGTAATACCATCAAAACATGGTTTTAAGGCTGCAACAAGTTCCTCTTTATGTCTTAGGTTTTCATCCTCCTCTCTACCCACAATTTTAACAAAAGGTTCTTTTTCCTCTACTACCTCTTCTTCAACAAAAACCTCTTCAACTACTGGTTCAAAGGGTGGTGGTTTATTTTTTTGAATTATTATTAAGACCATCAGGTGCTAAGAACATGCTTTGATACCACTTTTAATTACCCTTTTTTAAAATTTTATTAAAATGCCAAATTTTCCACTTTTTCCCCAATTTCGACCTTTCACTAGTTTTGTTGTTTTGGTCTCCAAATTAACCCAAATGCTCCCAAATATTCTGTAAGGGTATATGAATGATATTGAGACTTGAATATTAGTTTCATGGATGATTTATAACCCTCCAAATACTTCTGCAAACTTGTTTTATATTCTGGTCAATGTATGGAAATTAACTAGCAAATTGTGCATCAAATCCCCCTTGGGTAAACACTGAAAATGGCCTTTCAAATGCTTCCAAACTCTCTCGAATTTTTGAACAGAGGTGGGGAATTTATTAACGATGTCAATAAGGTTCCAAATGTACCATTAATTGATTATTATGTCTGTTCCAACCCTCTCCCATTCAGCTACAAAAATCACCAATTCGACCCTTGGGGAAATGGCCCTATTTCTTCTCAAAATGCAAATAAACTGAGTGGAAAGACTTCAAATGTTCAAGTAATCTATATTAAACTTATAATATACATCCATGGAAGTCTATTAATAAAAAATGTATCATATAATCATCCTTTAATTCGAAATAATTAGCATCATAATGGTATACATCAAAGTAGTGGGGAAATGGTCATTGTTTGCTCATTAATAATCATTTTTACATACAACCACTTGGTATTTCGACCTGAAACTTTCTGAAGTTGAAGAAAAAAGTATATTAATATTATTACAATCATAAATACATCATGATAATCTCTCCCAAGGAGTATAATATCTCACCAAAAACGCCCTCCATCAAAGAGCAAGAATATGCCTTCAAAACTGGAAATGGTTGAGAGAAAGTGCTGCACTAAAAAAAACCACGAGATTCCTTGTAGCTGATACCTAAAAATAAAAACTCCATTAAAGCTCCATGAAATACCTGAGTGGACTCTCCAAACACCAGCTTTGATGGGAGTCTTTCACCCTCGAAATTGGCGAAGGCAAGAAACTAGTCAACCACTAGCTCCCTCTTCACAAATGCAATTTTTCTCAAATGATAAAAATCCCTTCTCTTGGTTTATCCCTGTATTTTATAAAAATTCTTAGCCTTCTAAGTTTCCAAATCCATCCATAGACTCACTCCAATTCGAATTAGGGAAAGGGATTAATATTTTCCACGTGTCCTACCTTTCCTAGCCTTCCACCTTCCACCAATTCGAGTGGGGGTCTCTTTGGCTTCTCCAAATCCCATGAACACCCTATTGGAGACTATTTTTGGAGATGACATGTCATAATGGTCAGATGTCAGAGGTCAGATCTGTAATTTGTCATAGACGTCATAGATGCTCCATCATTGTTGTCATAGGGGCTAGGGAATCTAACCCAAGTGTCCACAAGCTTCTAATTTGACTCTTCCTCTCCCATGGAGATTACCAATCCATCCCAGTTTGACCTAAGATTCTCAATGCCATGTGTATGACTTACCAAATCACCCAAGAGTGTTCACCTTCCCATGAATTCGAATTGGCAAGAGAGAGATTCCATGTGTCCTTGAAAAATCAAGCTAGTGTGGGTCCCACATCCTCCATATGTATTCAAAACCACTTGCCACCTAGAACTTCTCTTGAATTTCTTTATTCAACTTTTTTATTAAATACTTGAACCCTTCTAATGTCTAAACATCATTTATTAGCTTCCTTATTTTAATTCCAAATGTGCCCATCCAACCTAGGAAACTAGTAGGATTGATGGGATTGTCTTACTATGCAATTATTTGAATGTGGACATTACAAATAGAATGGTTTTATCATCAAACAAATTTTTAACTTATTTCTCAATCAATGGAATCAGCAAGGGATTTATTCTTCTGATATTTTGTTTGAAAGGTTTATCATTTGGCTTGATCGGAATTGTATGCTGTATTATGGAAGTGTCATATTATTTCAAATATTCATAGCTCCATGCAAACACATAAGAGAATTCCTTCATTAACTTAATATATTTTTTTTCTTCTTCTAGTGGCAGATTTTTTGAAATTTTCACTATTTTGGATTTTTCTTTTGTCCCAATATCGCAGTGTTTAATTTTGCTTTCTTGGGGCTCCACCTTTGGATTTTTAGCTACATCATTTCTATAAAACAACCTTTCTAAAGGTATAAGGCCTTTTGGAATAACATTGTTTTTTAGCTGAATAATCTCTTTTCCTCCAATTTCTCCCTTGAACTTTTCTTGTTCTTTTGAACTTTTTTCATTATTAATAGTTTCCTCCATACTTTGATCTTCAGTATCAATGGTTGTATTAGCAAATTCATCTTTCATTTCCAAAAATTTCATAATCTGCAAATCATCTTCAAAAACTTGCAAATATTTTGAATTATCAGGAATAGAAAGTCTATTCACAACTTCTATCTCATATTTCTTGTTTGAAAAAGAGAGAAATTTAAAGGCACCAACAGTAGTATCTAAAGAATATTCTATTGATTTTTTAATCCTGGGTATCACCACTATCTTATGTTCATAAAAACATTTACCAAGAAAATCCCAAACCTCATTTATGTGTGCTCTCATCCTTGGATTTTTTATTTGGTAACTACCATTTACTTGATTTATTACCAACTCAGAATCGATGAACACATCAATATTCTTTTCTTTCAAGTCCTTCAACACATTTAGTCCTAAAATCAAAGCTTCGTATTCTGCAACATTATTGGTACATTCAAAGGTCAATTTGAAAGAGTATATCAAGAACTCTTGATCTGGAGATATTATCCACACAGCTGCACCGACACTTTCCTTACTTATTGATCCATCAAGATGCATAGTCCAAATTCCTTCATCTCTTTTCTTTTGCTTAAGTATTTTTTGTTCTTCAACCAAATTATTGTCTTCTTTCTGATTATCAGAATCTATTTCCTTCACAGGACAAAAATAATCTAAAAAATAGAAGAGCCTAAATCAGTGTCTACTACATAAATTGAATGACTCTCAGGTTCATCTTTACTACTCACCACATATGCAAGTCTCTTTTCTATGTATAACCTTCTGTGTTCACTAAAAACTTGAATTGTTACGAAAGACATATCCATCTGCAAGGTCCGACATATCCATCTGCAAGGTCCCCCTGAGTTTTGAAGCCCAATATCTAGATAATAACATACCAAATTTTGGGGGAATATCTGCCACAACTACATCCATGACAATACTTTTAGCTGGGATTTTAGTGAGGGAAACGACCAAGTCTTTGATCAATCCTAAACATTTGACCTTTTTTTAATCCAAAGAAAAGAAGTCTTTGTAGGGTGGTGTGATTTCTAAACCCAGACTATCCTGTGAAAATTCTCACAGCAGATCTAAGAGATGATGTATACCTCACAAGAAAGTAATTGATTAAGCAAGAAAATAGAAGAAGAGTGGTCAATGCAGTATAATGAGCAACAGAATAATAATACAGTAGAACTCGGATAGAAGCAAAAATACTTCACACACACTAATTCATTAATCACAATATGGACAAATAAATAGTACAATGCATGAGGATTCGAATGCCTAAGGTGGCAATTCAAATTAGCCTTCATGGAGTGATCAAAAGATCATTGGAGTGTCATCGGAGCACAACTAGTAGTCTATCTCATCATCAGTGGAGTCATCAATGCTCAAGTAACTGTCAACCATCAGTCAAACTGAGTCTAATCGAGTGTGGTAGGTGTAACTGAGTGTAACTGGCACTAATTGAATGAAGGAGGCTCAGTGGAGGGCACATGAGGAGCTAACTAGAGTTAGAATGGGCAGTTTAGTCTCACTGGAGATCCATCGGAGTGATAAGGTCAGTTAAGAGTGAGTTAATCCTAAAATCAAGGAGAGAACTCAGTTAACTGAAGACAGCTGGACTGGTAGGTGAAGAAGGGCACCTTTCTCATGCAGTAGGTGAAAGGAGGGCACACTAAGCACTAGGAGGGATGAAACTTAGTGGAAAGAAGCTCCGGGGTTAGCTAACTGAGGGCTAGGTGCTGGGACTGATGACTGGGATGCATGCAAACCCTAAAAGTGCATGCATGACTGAAAATGAAAATAATGAAAATGCTGGTTGGACTAGGATGGAGTATAGGAATATCCTAACAACCCCCCTTAATCCATCCTAGGCCCGGGTAACTAAGACCAAAGGTCAACCAATACAATGAATAATAACATTCAATAAACTAAGGAAATGGGGAAAACCTTATGGGAAAAATACCCCCCCTCAAAATAGACTATAAGGCACACACAAAAATAAATGCTCCAAACTCAAGTAGGTGTGATGCTTGGTCATATGTCTAGAGGTATCTTCTTCTTGGGAAGAAGTGGATCATGCTCAGAAAGCATGTGCTTGTACTTGCTCTTCAGATCGAATGTGATGAGAACAAATCCAAAGGTATGAGGATGATCCTTGAACTTGTGATTCGAATTAGTTGAGGTAGGATCAAATATACGAATGTGCAAATAGTATTTTGTCTTCTCCTTCGAACCATCATGGATTCATGGGTGAGATTATGCCAAAAAGAACCATCAAATAATTGCTTGGAATCCAAATCAGATTTAAGACTTGAAGAATAGTTTCTTGAGATCTCCTTTGAACCAGCAGGGGTGAGATCAAAACTATCATATGCATGAGAAATAATCCCAAGTAGTAATTGCTTAGAATCCAAATTAGATTCAAGACTTGAATCATGGTTTCTTGATATCTCGTTTGAAACATTAGAGGTGAGATCAAAACCAGTAAGTGCATGAGAAATTATCCCAAGTGAATGGCAATGGTTTATTGAGATCTCCTTTGAACCAGCAGGGGTGAGATCAAAACCATGATGTGCATGAGAAATTATCCCAAGCGAATGGCAATGGCCATATTTTTCAATAACCTTTTGTAAGGATGGAATAATGATCATATAGTAGTAAATAAGAGGTGATTTCTTGAGGAGAGCGAATGCATTACCTCCAATAGCTTATTTGACCTCTGAAAAATTCGATAGATCATGATGCAGACCAACAGAATCTGGTGCAAGAGAGGATTTAGGACCTTCTGTAATATCTAGAGTGTGAGCTGGCAGAGAAAGAGAAGAAATTTGGAGCATGAGTGTAGAATCTACAAGTTCTTCTTGTTTGTGGACAACTTCAATATGAGATGTGTTTGATATTGGTTCATGATCAATGAGATCATCAAGGAGGGCGAATGCATCACTTTGCTTGCTCTTGAAGGTGTTTGGACCAAATCCTTCATTCTGTTTGCCGAATATTTCATCTAGATGGGCCCATAGCTCTTTTGGAGTTTCAACATCAACAATGATTTGGTACATTATGTAATCAGGCATAGCAAGCATCATCCTTCCAAAGGTTTGGTCACCTTTATTCAACCAGTCAATCTTCTCTTCAGAGGATTCGAACTCTCTTTCAAAATAACAATCAAAGAGATCATGGCTCTTCAAATATGCTATCATTTTTTGTTTCCATTCATCATAGTTGAATGGAGAAAGAGGAGGGATTTATTCTGAATTCATTGAAGCTGTAGAAGACCTGCAAAAACAGTAGAGAATATATGCAACTGCTAGTGTTGCATAAATGTAGAAACTGTTGCAATTGCTGCACTCAAAATCTTGATAATAAGCTGCAAAAATCTCTCTGGAATGGAGATAAACAATACTCTCAACATGCTCTGATACCATGTGAAAATCCTTATAGAAAATCTAAGAGATGATGTATACCTCACAAGAAAGTAATTGATTAAGCGAGAAAATAGAAGAAGAGTGGTCAATGCAGTATAATGAGCAACAGAATAATAATACAGTAGAACTTGGATAGAAGCAAAAATACTTCACACACACTAATTCATTAATCACAATATGGACAAATAAATAGTACAATGCATGAGGATTCAAATGCCTAAGGCGGCAATTTGAATTAGCCTTCATGGAGTGATCAAAAGATCACTGGAGTGTCATCAGAGCACAACTAGTAGTCTATCTCATCATCAGTGGAGTCATCAATCCTCAAGTAACCATCAACCATTAGCCATACTGAGTCTAACTGAGTGTGGTAGGTGTAACTGAGTGTAACTGGCACTAACTGAATGAAGGAGGCTCAATGGAGGGTGCATGAGGAGCTAACTGGAGTCAGAATGGGCAGTCTAGTCTCACTGGAGATCCATCAGAGTGATAAGGTCAGTTAAGAGTGAGTTAAGCCTAAAATCAAGGAGAGAACTCAGTTAATTGAAGACAACTGGACTGGTAGGTGAAGAAGGGTACCTTTCTCATGTAGTAGTTGAAAGGAGGGTGCACTAAGCACTAGGAGGGCTAAAAATCAGTGGAAAGAAGCTCCGGGGGCTAGATAACTAAGGGCTAGGTGATGGGGCTGATGACTAGGATGCATGCAAATGCATGCAAACCCTAAATAATGCATGCAAACCCTAAAAGTGCATGCATGACTGAAAATGCAAATAATGAAAATGCTGGTAGGACTAGGATGGAGTATAGGAATATCCTAACATATCCACCACAACCTTTGGCATCAAATTATGTGAGGCTCCTAAATCAAGCATGCAATTATGGAGAATCATATCATGGACATTCAAATTCACATAGAGAGGTGGGACCTCTTCCAAACTATTATCTTCCATTTTAGAACCCAAAAGAATAGTTGGGGCATCATCATTCAGTTCTAAAGTATCAGGTTCCATTTTTCCTTCACTCCTAACCATCTTTGAAATTTGTTCTTTGTACTCATTGTTTTTGAATATCTCATTAAAAGGGATGGAAATTTTAATTTTTGAAATCTCACTTTGCAAGTTGAAAGGAGTGAGTGCTCTATCACTTTCTTTTATGAAATCTCTTTTAATTTCTGGAACCTTTTTTATTACGTCTTCTTTTGTTTTTTCTTTCTTATGTTGACTAGTTGAGGGTTGATCAATAGGACCTTTTCCTTTATTTACGACTACATATCTGTTCTTGAGGTTGATTTTTGTCTGAAGGTCATTCACTGCATTTTGATACCCATTCTTATATTGTTCTATTTCTAATTCAAAATTATTACACTCCCCTTCTTTATAAAAAATGTCATGTTCCATTTTAGTCAAGTAAACCTTAGAGTCAGGATCATCAAAATGATGTATCTCACTTTCCACAAGCCCAACTTCATCTTCTTCATCAACAAAATTCTCCGGAAATGGAGGTCTTACTTGATGATCTTCTGCATTTCTTTGATTTCTTTGATCTCTCTAATCTCTCTATCTTATTTGTGGAGGAATTTGTCTTCTGAAATTCTGATTTCTAATTTGTCGCTCTTGTTGATCTCTATTTTGAGGTTTATTTTCCAAGGCTAATGTGTCCATGAGTCCTTCCATAGTTTTCATCATAATATCAAATTTAGCATCAGTGGAAGAAGATGTTGAAGTTTGGTTTTATTTTCTAATTTTCCTCCTATCTATTTCTGTTTTCTGTTTCATTTTTCCAGAAGCCATCAAATTCTCCTCTACTTCTACTACATCTTTTAACATATCTGGTAGAGTGGCTGAATTTCTTTCTCTTAACATACAGGAAAAATCATAATTAAAAGCATATGCATAGTGTATCTTGGTAGCCCCTACTGGAGGTTGAAAATCTTGATGTATATGTAACTTCGGAATGTATTTCATATACGTATATTGTACTCCTATAGAGATGGTATTATTCCTCTATATGGAAGTGTTTGTATTCCTATAGAGATGTTATTATTCCTCTATACGAAAGTGTCGTCATTTATATTGTAAGTGTCGTAACTTATACTTGATGGGTTATTAGACCACCTTGTTGGGGTCGGCCCTGTATAAGTCATGTGGGTCGAAGGGTTATTAGACCACCCTATTGGGGGTCGGCCATGTGGGTCAAAGGGTTATTAGACCACCCTATTGGGTGTCGACCCAGTCAGCTTTGTGTTATGTGGTTAAGTTGAGGCCAACCTAGTAAAGGTTATTAGGCAAGTAAAGTCAAGGATACATAGAGTGCGGGAGGCACTCTATTTCATCATTCTATTCTCACACACACTCTTTGGAGAGTGGCTCACTTGTGGAGGAGGAGAAGCTGTTGCTAGGAGATGTCTATCTCTTATGCTTGGGTTGTATCATTGCTCTATCTATCTCTGAGGAAGTTATTGGGGTTTTTCACCTTTATGGTTTTCCCCAAGTAAACTCTGTGTCTCTTATGTGCTTGCATTATTGTGTCCATGATTGATATGCTGTACATGTTGTTCTTTCAGTTAAGATCCTAGATCATATTGAAGTAAATTCTAAAAAAACTAACATGGTGTCAGAGCTAGCTTGAAAGAAGGCATGGTATGGCATGTATGACACTTGTTGCACTTATGATGCTAGGGCTTGATATAGCAAAAACCAGTCATCGTAGCACTTTCGTTATAAATCCATTTTGGAAAAGTTTTCAGATTGAAAAATTTTATAGGTCGAATTTCAAATCCCCATGTACCTTGTGTCCAAAGAACAACTTCTAATTCATTTTAATTTGTGCTTATGATCTGTACAATCTAGGGTTTTTGCCTCTTCCAGATCTGAGTCATAAACATGAGACCTAGGAAAAAATGTCATAACTTGGGCTAGAAAGCTCCAAATGAAATTTCGTAAAAAGTGACAAGTAGTGCATGGACTGTACTTACTTAGGTAACTTTTTTAGAGGCCGAAAAATGAACCCATGACACATGGCATGCCGCACAAGTTTGCTCTCCTGTTTTATCCCATAAACAGGTCACATTGTGACACTTGGCATAACTCTATCTTAGAGAATCCAATTGAGGTCAGACCTGTGGGGTTGGAAATATGACAGGTTGGGATACCACAGGGAGACGTTTTAGACCATTTGGATTGGAAAGTTTGGAGTTACACCAGAAACAATCAGGTACATATTTATGTCAAAACAGAATTATTTTGAGCACCTTCATTCATGGCTTCGGGAATTTAGGGTTTCGTAGAAAGATGAAATTTTTGTAATCAGAGACCACAGCTGAATGATACTCATCAAAATAGAAATTTAGAGACCAAGATCATAATTTTTGGTTGGGAAGAAGGCCGGGCTTGATCAGACCCTAGTTCGGGATTTTGATCAGAAAAGTGGAAAATTAGGGCTTCTGCAAAAATGAGAATTTTTGAAATATGTGACCACAACTGGAATCTCCTCAGAAAAATAGAATCTTAGAGCTTTGGATCAAACATTTTGATTGGGAATAAGGGTGGGCTTTATCAAACCCTAGTTCAGGGTCATGTCCAATGAATCCGTAAGTTTCAAAGGCAAATTTAAGGGGTGAAAGTTTGCAGTTTTCAAATTCTGAATATACCGGCTTGATCAGCTCATCAAGGCGCATATTTCTATCCTTTCAGAAGTTTGAAATTCAAAGTTTGAATTTTTAGGGTTTCTCTGACAAATCCTAATCTAGCTCCAGATCTAGTTCTAGCAAATCAAGTGGATTGGGTTAATCCTAGAAGAGAATGGATTGGTCACCTTCATAAGTGAAGAAGTTCCTGTTTCAGAGGGAGATGAGGCTGAGGCCTTACATAAGAAGATTACAAGCAATCTCGACAGGTATGACTCATTCAGGTATGTTTCGAATTCTGTTCACAATTACATTTATGATATGTTTGTCTTCATATTATTATGGTTAGTACAATCTTGGTTAATTTTAGACTTGTTGTGTCACCTTAATAAAATTATGAATGCATGATAGAAGATATTCATTGATTAGGGATTTTGACACTTATGATTGTACTAATGCATTATGCTGTTGTATGAGGTTTATGTTGTCCGCTAACATGAAAGGTACACCAAGAAAGACAAATCATGTTCTAGTTCAAGAACATATCATCATGGTGACATGAAGACAAAGATTCATCCATTGTCATGGATCACTTAGAATATCTATTTACAATGTATGTATAGCTTGGTTCTATAATGGTTAACTTATGAGATATGCAGGTTACTAGCACAAGTCATTGAAGAGAGCAAGAAGACATCATGTGGGTATGTTAGACATAACTAGCTAACATACTAATCCATGTATGTTTTTCCTATATCAAGTTAGAATCCTACCTTGTGATAGGATCTCTTATATAAGTATACATGGCATGATTGATAATGATTATTCATAGGTTTCAATAATCATGGGTGTATGCATATTATGTTTCTTACCTCAATTGATGATATGACTAACCAGAAGAGTCATAAAAGTATAGGTTTGAGTAATCACGGGTTTAGGCATATTATGTTTCTTACCTTAATTTATGATATGACTAAACCATAAGAGTCCTTGAATACTAATGCTTATTATTTCTGTTTGAAATGATCATGACTATACATGCTTAAGATTATTGTGCTTTTATAGTATTGAGAATATACTAATGAATGTGTGATTATGTATGAGACCTTGAGGATAACACAATGATGATACTAATAAGCATGCATAGTGATTACAGATTGATATAAGTTCAAGGACAGGTAATCCAGGAAGCAAAAAAAAAATCAAGAGGGAGCACACTTCAGTAGTTTATGCAAGGATGCAGATATTCAGTGGGAGTTGACCACTTCTCACAATCCACATCAGAATGGAGTTACAGAAAGGAAGCAAAGACTGAGACGGAGTCAACCCTAAAACCAAACAAAGATAAGTATTTTGATTGTCATTTCTTGCATATTTGTTTGTTTAAATAATATTGTTCAATGATGTATATGCTTATGTTCCTAGACTTAGGGTGTGTATTATGCATATTAGAATAATTGCATTAATGAACAATATACTACTAATTTGCATATGATGGGTAAGTGGCCTATGGCACTGTACAACATTCCATTGCTACTTATCTAGAATGAAACCTCTTTGCTGACATATTGGGAGTTGTGCACACTCTTAACAATGTTCTGGTAGAGATTGGAAGGCATCTAGAAAGTTACAGGATATGGATAAATGTTGTATTGAAGCATTGACTAAAATAATTGCATGACTGTATGACATATTTCTTTATGTGTAAGAATTTGTTCTGAAAACTATGAGGTGTTTCTAATCATGCAATTTAACTTGTTTTGTAGGAAAGATCGTATACCATCACCTACAAAAGAAGGACTACAACATTTGTTCGGAAACAAAGTTATCTATTGAAGATGTTGAAGTTCCCAGGATTCGGGAAGAATGCCATGATCGAGGAGTACCGTTCGATCATGAAGAATGATATTTTGGATGAGGTCCCAAGAACTGAAGGGAATTCTATTGTGACTTCCAAATGGATCTATAAAATCAAGCATGCTGCAGGTGGCAGCATAGAGACATTTGCTCTTGTAGCCAGATCCACTTCCATCAGATCAGTACTTGCTCTGACTGCAGTGATGAAATGGAAGATACACCAGATGGATGTCAAGACAGCTTTCTTGAATGGTGTAGTTGAAGAGGAAGTGTATGCAGAGAAGCCACTCGGGTTTGAGATGCATGACCAAGAGTCACATGTGTGCAAAATGAAGAAAGCCCTGTATGGTTTGAAACAGGAAACCAGGACCTGGTATGGTAGGATAGACAGCTTCCTATCTAGTTTGGGCTTTACCAAGAGTAAAGAAGATTCCAACCTTTACTACAAGGTTGAGGAAGGCAATCCAGTGATACTACTTTTGTATGTGGATGACCTATTTGTTACAGGTGAGGATAGATTGATTGCCGACACACAGCGGAAGATTGCTGCCCAGTTCGAGATGAAGAACTTGGAGATGATGCACTACTTTCTAGGCATGGAGGTGTGGCAGAGTGCAGATGGAATCTTCCTTGGACAAGGGAAGTATGCAGTAGAGATCCTGAAGAGGTTCGGGATGATGGACTGCAAGGATATGGCCACACCTATGGCATCGAACCTGAAGCTTCTATGTGATGCTTCACCTGAGCCGGTTGATGTCACTATGTATCATCAGATGATTGGGTCCTTGATATACCTAATGAACACAAAACCAGATATTTGCTTTGCGGTGAGTGTAAGTGCTGTGTGTGTGCATCTAGGTTGTGCTTCGTGATACTCTGTGGCCGTGGACAGTGTTAAATTTTGAGCATTAATTCACAATACTCTAGGATCTTCACTGAGAGAATAACATATACAGTATATCAATGCATGACAATCACAATAAGTATGACAAGCATCACAAGAATCAAAAGCATAAGACACAAGAGACACAGAGTTTCCATGGGAAAAACCCTAAGGTGAAAAACCCCACAACTTCCTCAGAGATAGAGAGAGCAATGGCTCAACCAAAGTACAACCAAAATACACTTAGATAGTCTCCTAGTAGCAGATGATCCTCCTCCTCACTAGTGCACCACTTTCTAAGTGAGAGAGATGTACTTTTCTGAATGATCTAAATAGAGATCACCTGATCTCTATTTATACTAACCTGTTTGCCCAGTGAACTTATGGGGCCGACTTGTCTAGCTAGGTATATCCACATTATAATATATATTTTAGGGTCGACCCCACACATGGTGGTCTAATAACCCATCAGCAAGTACACACACTTGCGACACTTGTCAATCCACATGACGACACTTCCTTATAGAGGAATAACACATCTCTTATAAGGGTACAATAAATATATATAAAATACACAGATGAAATACATTCCGAAGTTACATATACATCAACAGACAGGTTGTGCAGTAGCATGTAAAAGGTCTTGGGAGATACGATAGGTTGAGCTATGTTCTCATAATCAGTCCTGGGATGCTCTTTCAAGGTTTTGTGATGCATGTAATAAGTCTTGAGGATTCCACAGTATGGCCAGTGATGATGAAGGCCTACAGGTGGTGGGCCTACATCCAGTATGAAAAAGGAATGGCTTTGTAGAACTTCCTATGATGAGTAGATTCAGAGATTGATTGAGATAGCAGTAACAGTGACGATGACGATGACTTGATGACGATTATCCAGTGATGATGATCTAGAGAAGAATACTTGTGCTAGAAGACCTGTGTCGAGAAATACCTTCCTAGTTAAGAGGGAGTGTTGATGTATATGTAACTTTGGAATGTACTTCATATATGTATATTGTACTCCTATAGAGATGGTATTATTCCTCTATATAGAAGTGTTTGTATTCCTATAGAGATGTTATTATTCCTCTATACGGAAGTGTCGTCATTTATATTGTAAGTGTCGTAACTTATACTTGATGGGTTATTAGACCACCTTGTTGGGGTCGGCCCTATATAAGTCATGTGGGTCGAAGGGTTATTAGACCACCCCATTGGGGGTCGGCCATGTGGGCCAAAGGGTTATTAGACCACCCTATTGGGTGTCGGCCCAGTCAGCTTTGTGTTATGTGGTTAAGTTGAGGCTGACCTAGTAAAGGTTATTAGGCAAGTCAAGTCAAGTATAAATAGAGTGCAGGAGGCACTCTATTTCATCATTCTATTCTCACACACACTCTTTGGAGAGTGGCGCACTTGTGGAGGAGGAGAAGCTGCTGCTAGGAGATGTCTATCTCTTATGCTTGGGTTGTATCATTGCTCTATCTATCTCTGAGGAAGTTATTGGGGTTTTTCACCTTTATGGTTTTCCCCAAGTAACTCTGTGTCTCTTGTGTGCTTGCATTATTGTGTCCATGATTGATATGCTGTAGATATGTTGTACATGTTGTTCTCTCAGTTAATATCCTAGATCAAATTGAAGTCAATTCTGAAAAAACTAACAGAAAATCAGTAGGGATTGAAGTATAGAACCTCATAAACCTCCCAAAAAATTCCTGAACAAACCCAAAAATCCCTTTTTTCAAATTATTATACTGTGTTAAGATTTGTAGAGGGTTCATTTTATCTTCCCATCTTTCAAGCAGATGATTTACAAACTCATCATATGATGGAATAGACCTAGAAACAAGAGTTCTAAACCATTTTTTAACTTCTCCTCATAGGATTTGAGCCGACAACCTCATTTTTGCATCATCGTAATATACTTCCTCAAGATCAATAAAATCACTAAAACTATAAATGTTTTGCTGAGCTGTGTAATTTCCTTCCCCATCAAACAATGTAATCCTTTGTGCATAATTTTGAGGAAGGTGATGTAAAACTGCAGGCAAGGCAAGTGGGGAAAACCTAGCAGCCATCCTTACTAGGGGGTTTTGAACAATATTATGAGTTTGTGGTGGTGGATTCTGTATTTTCTATTCTTTCAACTCAGCTTTTCCAGATTTTTGTAAACATTCCCAAACATAATGCAATAGATATGACTGAAATATATTTTTATCAATAACCGTTTATTTTAAATCTGACTCTGACTTAGATCTAAATAAAGATTGTTCAAGCTTTTCACCTAAATCAATGTCTTCAATATTTAATAGTTCTTCTTGAAAAGAAGGGAACAAAGTTTTTGACTGAGATGTACCTTCTTGATATTTTCCTTTAATCCTTCTCAGAATATTTTCAGGACTTTCTACCACCTTGAAAGACTGGGAACTTGGATTTCTCCTTGTATGGATCTTTCTGGAAGCCAAAATTTATTTTTAGGAGTCGCCTCTTTTTAAAATTTGAATCTTTCAGACTGGAGTTGCCAAGGAAAAATACAACCAATTCAAATATCAAACTTATTTTCCCAACCGAGATCTGATCTAAAATGTCATTCTTCCCAAGGAAAATTTGAACCTTCGTCCCCAACAACTGCACCAAGATGTTAGCACTCAGAATTTACCCTTTGGTTGTGGAAGGATAATCCTAAGGTAACTCTTTCAAACAAATCTTTAGGAGGAAAAATAGACTTTTTCCTACCAGAGAGAGCTCTCTCAACAAATGGGTATAATGACTAGAGATATTTTCAAACTGATTTTATTTAAAATTTGTAAGAGGCTGAAACATATGAATAACATTGGGCATGGAGTCAAATCAGAATATTTAAAGACCAACATAATTTCAATAATAAGGGTTTTTTGCAAAGGCAAGGTAGTTGTTATTTCACAGTCAAGTTCTTGTTTGGCAGGTGGTATTTTAAGAAAGAATGATGGTCCATCAATATTAGGCACCAATCATGGATGACTCCAACATTGACTTTAGAGGAAAAATGTGAATACTTTGATCCGATTAAACCAGAGCATAGTTACATGAATTCTGATTTAAACAAAAATTTCATCAAAGCATGAAGGAAAAACATAATGAAAAGAATTTCACTGGAAAGAACGAATCACATAAAGGAAGGGAAATTCCAGAATGCAATTTAAACAACACAGGAATCTTTGCTCCTCAAAATGTGCTCAACTCCGCATGGCTATCTTTATTAAAACTGAAACAATCTCGATACAAAATGTATGCCTCTTTCATGGGTTCCAACCCTTGTCACATTGTCAAAATTTGTATTTTATACATTGAAATCCTCTCGAGGCAAAACCTAACTACTTCATTACTAAAAGTAGTAAATTTTAAAATAAATATTACATTCTATTGTAATTTCCAAAATTTCTCAAAATATGATATTTGATGTCTTTCCATTGACTGTAGCTCCTGGCAATTCTTTTCTCGAATAGGAGTCTTCAAGTCTATAGGTTGTACTTCATTTTCCCATACTTCTCCACCATCTTCCACTATTCTATAGAAGGTATCTCATAACTAGTCATTTCCTTGACCAAAAATTTCATCTCTATGTGGTCTGCAATGGAAATTGGAGGTATTGTTTCACCTATCATGGCCAACTAATTCAGAATTTCAAAATCATCTGAAAGTTTCTCCAGTAGAATTTTCCCTGTTAGAAAATGAGTCAAATCTTCAAATTTCTCATGGTTCATCCTGATCTTAAATACTAAATCCTTATAATTATTCTAGGAAATTAGCTCATTATTTTCATCCCAGAAAGAGGGGAGTCCCTTTTGAATTAACTTTTCAAATCCTATTTTGAAAGCTTCAACTTGTTTCTTCATTTGTTCTGCTTTATCCTGAACATTCTCAATGTAAGAATGTTTTCCAAGGACTCTCCTAGCCCAAGTTATGACCGTTACTCTGTTTTTAATGCCTATTGCTTTCACATCATCTTCTGTCATAGTATTTAAAAAGTTTATGGTATTATGGGATGAATCTTTTGGTTTCTTACCTAAAACTTCTCTCATTGTTGTACAACTTTGTATTCTATCATCTACTATAGCTTCCTTTGTCTTCATAAAATTTAAATAAGGCCTGAAATTTGCATATTCATTAATGATTGAATCAAATTAAGTGTTTTACACCTTGTAATGGAAGCTGCCCTGTCACTTGACCTATAAATCTATGTTTTCTGTCTACTAATTCTTTATTCTTATTTTCCAAGTCTTTTATTTCATTTTATTTTTTCTGATTTTCCTCTTCTAATATTTGTTTTTCTTCTTTTAGCTCTTTGATCTCCACCTCTTTCAAGATAGCTTGAGACATAACTTGAATTATATCTTTTGTGCTTGTTTCTTTGCTGCCTTGACTTGTTCCTTTCTTCTCTTGCATTACATTTTCCAATTTTGTTGTAATATTTCAATTTGAGTCTTGAGACTCAATCTGTCTTTCTCCCAGCTCACTTCCTTTTCTATACACTTATGCAATTTATCTTTACAGTCATCCAATTCCTGTGACAACTTTTCCTTTTTTTGTTCTAACACAGTTAATTCAGAGGCTTGAATTAACTGATTTGTTGGGATTTTGAGTTTTTTCTTAAGTAACTGAATGGTATTCTCCTTCTCAATTAAAATCATTTTGCTCGCCTCTCCTTTGTTAGGCTCATCATTACTCTCCACTAAGTCAACATACAACCTTTTAATTTGTTGCTGATGAGCTTTGCTTTCTATCTTTTCCTGTTTTTACTGTTTTTCTGACCTGTTCACTGTATTTTGTAACTTTGCAACTTTCAGGGTAGCCTTCATTAAATATGTGTAAATCACTTCTCTAGTATGCCTATGCAAGTGGATTTTATCAGGGACTATTATTTTTTGCAAATTTAGTTTCATCGATGTGACCTTTTCATCAGATGATACATCCAAATTCAAATTATTCTTTGTTGTATCTCTATTGGTCATCAAAGTAACTTCTGAGTCAACTACACTTCTAACTTTTGGAAATAATTTATACATTTTTTCTGAGGCTTTTTTCTTGTCTTGTACATACTTAACATATAGCTTAGCTCTTGACTGAAATTTATTAGTGTCACCTGCAGCCTTTGCTTCATCAAATTTGTACTCCTGTATTTGAACTTCTGGGCCTTGATATTTATCTTTCCTTCTAGCTGTGTATTAGTACTTTCATGGAAACTTCTTTTGCTAGTTGCTTCAATATTTCCTGGGGTACGTATTAACTCAACTGAAAATTTAGCCAGGGTACAAGGATTTGATTGTGAACTTTCTGAAGCTTCTGTATCAAATTCATATTGTAGTAGATTAGATTTCCTTGCTAATCCTTCAACCTCCTGATGATCAAATGCTTAGATTTTGTTCTGTTGTCTCCTCTGGGAAATGATATGACAGGGGTCATAATCTACAACAAAGGCTTTCTTAAAATTTAATGCTTCCAATTGTATTTCCACAAAGGGAAGACCATTCTTGTTCTTGATGATGAAAGGACCAACGTTTAAAGGAAAATTTATCTCTGAAGCTTTTTTGAACGCTAGAAAATGGTCATTCACAACTGTCAACTTCTGCCTAATAAATTCTAGTGCAAAAATTCTCAAAGTCAGAAAAGCTGGTAGAACATATGGATCCTTAACAAACCCATAGAGTTTGATTACTGTATGATGTTTTAGTAAAAACCAATATCCAATTGCTTTTTCTAGGCTTAATTGCAACAGGGTCTTCATATCTGATAATACTCTTGGCAAATTTTCTCCAAGCATCAATCTATATACTTTTGATAAAATAAAATTCATAAAATTGAAAATATTTTTTCCATTGTTTCTTAAAATACTACTTTTGATAAATGTAAATCTTTTTCACTGTAAAACTAGAGCATTTTCATCAAGTACGTATGGAATCTGAAATGTATGGAAGTGTGGAAATTCACTAGTTGAGAGTGGATGTTCTCATCCAGGAATTCATCAAATTTAAGACATGGAACTGGGTTATAATCCATTTCTGGTTTACCAACAGTTAATGTGAAAAACAAACTTAACTGGACTTCTATGACTACTGAATCATCATCAAACCCTAAAAACTGTGAAATTAATGACATGACTAAATGTGAATTTTCATCAAAGAAATTAATGTCTAGTGGATAGAGGGTTTTATCAATGGTAGCGTCCCCAGACCACCTCAGTGTCCTTCAAAGACGATGGGAGTCTCTGTTATTTTTTATTCTTCAAAATGCTTCCATTCATGCTTTTCCGCAACTGCATTACCGGATCCGCAATCCACAACTCTCTTGGATCCGCAATCCTCAATCCACAACTCTCTTGGATCCCCGTCCGCAATCCACAACTCTCTTGGATACGCAATCCGCAAGTTGCCCCAGATACGAAATCCGCAATCCACAAGTTTCCTTGAATCCACAACCCATCCTTCTGCAATCGGAAATACTCATTACGGGATGCAGAAGTTGGGTTTATCAAGCATTCCAGGGCATCTACCCATGCTAAGCCAACCTGTAGTGGGTTTATCAAGCATACAGGGATATACTGGTCATGCTAAGACAACTTCCAGTTGGGTTTAAAAAGAATACCAAACAACACAGTCATGCCAAGCCAACATACAGTTGGGTTTATCAAGCATATCAGGCAAACTGATGATGCTAAGCCAACCTACAGTGGGTTTATCAAGCATACCGAGATTAACAAGGAAGGAATTGCTAAGCCAGTGACCTCAACTATGTTGATGTATATGTAACTTCGGAATGTATTTCACATATATGTATATTGAACTCCTATAGAGATGGTATTATTCCTCTATACGGAAGTGTTTGTATTCCTATAGAGATGTTATTATTCCTCTATACAAAAGTGTCGTCATTTATATTGTAAGTGTCGTAAGTTATAGTTGATGGGTTATTAGACCACCTTGTTGGGGTCAACCCTGTATAAGTCATGTGGGTCAAAGGGTTATTAGACCACCTTATTGGGGGTCGTCCATGTGGTTCAAAGGGTTATTAGACCACCCTATTGGGTGTCGGCCCAATTAGCTTTGTATTATGTGGTTAAGTTGAGGCCGACCTAGTAAAGGTTATTAGGCAAGTCAAGTCAAGTATAAATAGAGTGCGGGAGGCACTCTATTTGATCATTCTATTCTCTCTCACACTCTCGGGAGAGTGGCGCACTTGTGGAGGAGGAGAAAATGCTACTAGGAGATGTCTATCTCTCATGCTTGGGTTGTATCATTGCTCTATCTATCTCTAAGGAAGTTATTGGGGTTTTTCACCTTTATGGTTTTCCCCAAGTAAACTCTGTGTCTCTTGAGTGCTTGCATTATTGTGTCCATGATTAATATACTGTAGATATGCTGTACATTTTGTTTTCTCAGTTAAGATCCTAGATCAGATTGAAGTAAATTCTGAAAAATTAGCATGGTATCAGAGCTGGCCTGAAAGAAGGCATGATATGGCATGTATGACACTTGTTGCACTTGCGATGCTAGGGCTTGATATAGAAAAAACAAGTCATCGTAGAACTTTCGCTATAAATAAATTTTGGCAAGTATTCAGGGTCTACAAATCGTATAGGGAGAAGCTAAGATCCCCATGTACCTTGTGTCCAAAGGAAAACCTCTAATTCATTGTGCATTGTGATTTATGATCTGTACAATATAGGGTTTCGGCCTCTTCCAGATCTCAGTCATAAACAGGTGACCTTGGAAAAAAGGTCATAACTTGGGTTAGGAAGCTACAAATGAAATTTCGTAAAATGTGAAAGGTAGTGCATGGATTTTAATTTCTCAGGCAATGTTTTCAGAGGCCGAAATTGAACCAGTGACACATGGCACGCCGTACAAGTTTGCTCTCTTGTTTTATCCCATAAACAGGTCACGTTGTGACACTTGGCATAAATATCTCTCAGAGAATCCATTTGAGGTCATACCTATGGGGTTGGAAAGATGATAGGTCGGGATATCATAAGAAATGTTTTTAGACCATGTGGATTGAAAAGTTTGGAGTTACACCAGAAAAAATCAGGTACATATTTCTATCAAAACATAATTATTTTTGAGCACCTTCATTCATGGCTTCCAGAATTTAGGGTTTCGGAGAAAGTTGGAATTTTTGTAATCGGAGACTACGGCTGAATGATACTCATCAAAATCAAAATTTAGAGACCAAGATCAGAATTTCTGGTTGGGAAGAAGGTCGGGCTTGATCAGACCCTAGTTCGGGACTTTGATCGGAAAAGTGGAAAATTAGGGCTTTTGTAAAAATGGAAATTTTTGAAATCTGTGACCACGGCTGGAAGCTCCTCAAAAAAATAGAATCTTAGAGATTTGGATTGAACCTTTTGATTGGGGAGAAGGGTGGGCTTTATCAAATCCTAGTTTGGGGTCATGTCCAGTGAATCTGGAAGTTTCAAAGGGAAATTTGAGGGGTGAAACTTTGCAGTTTTCAAATTATGAGTATACCAGCTTGATCAACTCATCAAGGCGCATATTTCTATCCTTTTAGAAGTTTGAAATTCAAAGTTTGAATTTTTAGGGTTTCTATGACAAACCATAATCCAGCTCCAGATCCAATTTCTGCAAATCAAGTGGATTGGGTTAATCCTAGAAGAAAAGGGATTGGTCACTTGCATAAATAAAGAAGTTCCTGTTTCAGAGGGAGATGACGCTAAGGCCTTACATAAGAAGATTACAAGCAATCTCAACAGGTATGGCTTACAGGTATGTTTCAAATTCTGTTAATGGTTAAATTTATGGTATGTTTGTCTTCATATCATTACGGTTAGTACAATCTTGATTAATTACTAGACTTGTCGTATCACCTTAATAAAATTATGAATACATGATAGAAGATATTCATTGATTAAGGTTTTGACACTTATGATTGTACTAATGCATTGTGATGTTGTATGAGGTTTATGTTGTTCGCTAACATGAAAGGTACACCAAGAAAGACAAATCATGTTCTACTTCAAGAACATATGATCATGGTGACATGAAGACAAAGATTCATCCATTGTCATGGATCACATAGAAGATCTACTTACGAGGTATGTACAACTTGGTTCTACAATGGTTAACTTATGAGACATGCAGGTTACTAGCACAAGTCATTGAAGAGAACCAAAAGACATCATGCGGGTACGTTAGACATAACTAGCTAACATAGTAATCTATGAATGTTTTTCCTATATCAAGTTAAAATATTACCTTGTGTTAGGATCCCTTATATAAGTATGATTGGTTATATTTATTCATAAAGTTAGAAATGTAAGTAATCAAGGGTTTATGCATATTATGTCTCTTATCTTGATTGATGATATGACTAACCATAAGAGTTCTTGAATACTAATACTTATTATTTCTGTTTGAAATGATCATGACTATACATGCTTAAGATTATTGTTTTTTGATAGTATTGAGAATATACTAATAAATGTATGATTATGTATGAGATATCGAGGATATCACAATAATGATACTTGTAAGCATGCATAGTGATTGAGGATGGATATAAGTTCAAGGACAGGTAATCCAGGAAGCAAAGATCAAGAGGGAGTACACTCCAGTAGTTTCTACAAGGATGCAGATATTCAGAGGGAGTCGACCACTTCTCACAATCCACATCAGAATGGAGTTGCAAATATTCAGAGGGAGTCCACCCAACAACCAAACAAAGATAAGTATTTGAATTGTCATTTCTTACATATTGGTTTGTTTAAATAATGTTGTTCAATGATGTATATGCTTATGTTCCTAGACTTAGGTTGTGTATTATGCATATTAGAATAATTGCATTAATGAACAGTATACTACTAATATACATGGGTAAGTGGCCTATGGCACTGTACAACATTCCATTGCTACTTATGTAGAATGAAACCTCTTTGCTGACATGTTGGGAGCTGTGCACACTCTTAAAAATGTTCTGGTAGAGATTGGAAGGCATCTAGAAAGTTAGGGGATATGAATAAATGTTGTATTGAAGCATTGGCTAAGATAATTGCATAACTGTATGACATATTTCTTTATGTGTAAGAATTTTGTTTTGAAAAATATGAGATGTTTCTAATCATGCAATTTAACTTGTTGTGTAGGAAAGATCGTATACCATCACCTACAAAAGAAGGACTACAACATTTGTTCAGCAACAAAGTTATCTATTGAAAATATTGAAGATATTGAAGTTCCCAGGATTTGGGAAGAATGCCATGATCGAGGAGTACTAGTCGATCATGAAGATGTTTGGGATGCAGTCCCAAGACCTGAAGGGGAGTCTGTAGTGACTTCCAAGAGGATCTACAAGATCAAGCATGCTGCAGGTGGTAGCATAGAGACTTTTTCTCCTGTAGCCAGATACACTTCCATACTTGCTCTTGCTATAGTGATGAAGTGGAAGATACACCAGATGGATTTCAAGACAACTTTCTTGAATGGTGTAGTTGAAGAAGAAGTGTATGTGATGTAGCCACTTAGTTCTGAGACACACGATAGGGGGTCATATATGTGCAAAACTTGGTATGGTAGGATAGACAGCTTCCTATCCAGTTTGGGCTTTACCAAGAGTAAAGCGGATTCCAACCTTTACTACAAAGTTGAGGAAGGAAATCTAGTGATACTACTTTTGTATGTGGATGACCTGTTTATTACAGGTGAAGATAGATTGATTGACGACACACAGTGGAAGCTTGCTGCTAAGTTCGAGATGAAGGACTTGGGGATGATGCACTATTTTCTAGGTATGGAGGTGTGGCAGAGTGTAGATGGAATATTCCTTGGACAAGGGAAGTATGCAGTAGAGATCGTGAAGAGGTTCGGGATGATGGAATGCAAGGCCATGGCCACACCTATGGAATCGAACCTAAAGCTTCTGTGTGATGCTTCATCTGATTCGGTTGATGTCACTATGTTTCGTCAGATGATTGGGTCCTTGATGTACCTGACGAACATGAGACCATATATTTTGTTTGCGGTGAACACATTGACCTAGTTCCTAATGGATCCGAGAGGTGTTTACCTGGTTGTTGTAAAGCATATTCTGAGGTACCTGAAGGGTACAATTGATTATGGGCTCAAGTATGATGCGAATCAAAAGTTTAACCTACAGGGTTATGTTGATTCAGATTGGGCAGGCAGTGTTGTAGATAGGAAGAGCACTTCTGGGTGTTGCTTTAGTATGGGATCAGGTGTGATCTCTTGGTTTAGAAGGAAGGAGTCCTGCATAGCACTGAGTACAGCCGAGGCAGAGTATGTTGTAGCCTATTCGGCTAGTTGTGAGGCAGTATGGCTTCAGAAGCTACTGTCTGAGTTATTTGATCTACCGCTGGAGGCTACTGGTATATTTTGTGACAACCAGAGCTGTGTGAAGTTGTCTGAGAACCCGGTGTTCCACGATAGTTTGAAACACTTAGAGATCAAATATCACTATATTAGGGATATGGTGCAGAGAGGAGCAGTGAAGCTCGTGTATGTTGTGACGGATGAGCAGATTGCAGATGTATTGACGAAGCCACTATCCAGAGTGAAGTTTGAGTACTTCAGAGAGAGGCTTGGTGTTCTTCAGATCGACAACACTTCGAGGAAGAAGTGATGGAGACATTTGCTGTGGCCATTCCTAACATGGTGGAAGGAGGATCCTTCACATGGCTGTGGATGTAAGCGCTAGATGATGTTCTAGTTTCTGCTCTGTATGATCAGTTGGATCATTTACATTTGTATGTATGTACGCATCATGTTGGATGTTGGATATGATCAGCTGGATCATTTATGTATGTACACATCATGTTGGATGTTGGATATGATCAACTGGATCATTTATGTATGTACGCATCATGTTGGATGCTGGATATGATCAATTGGATAATTTTTGTATGCACACATCAGATTGGATGCTGGATATGATTAGTTGGATCATTTATGTATGTATGCATCAGGTAGATACATTGTGTGGATCATGTATCTATGTATATATCAGGTGGATACACTGTGTATGGTGATATGTATCAGGTAGATACTTGGTATGCATCAGGTAGATGCATTCTATGATCATGATGATCATGGATGACGAGCTTCTGCATATGACATGCATTAGGACGATGCAGTGATGATGATTAGGATGATCATGTGTACATCAGGATGATGTATGGTGAGTATTAGGTGGATACTCTGTGGACGTGGATAGGTTGTGCAGATGATCATGTAAGTAGACCTGGGAGATCTGGATAGGATGAAAAAGGCCTTAGATGCTCTTTCAAGGCATTGCTCAGGGAGGACATATAACAGCGCCCTGGGAGATTTATAGATGCTCTTGCTAGGTTTTTCTGCTGGCATATAATAGCTCCCCGGGAGATCTAGAAAATGATCTTGCGAGGTTTTTTCCTATGGCATGTAATGTGTCCTTGAGAGATCCGATAGGTAGAGCTGTGTGCTCGTAATAGCCTGGGATGCTCTTGCAAGGTTTTTCCATGACCACATGTAGTATGCTCCTGGGAGATCTGGACAGGATGAAAAAGGCCTCAGATGCTTCAGCTAGGTTTTGTGGTGGACCACATGTAATGTGCTCCTGGGAGATCCAACAGGTAGAGTTGTGTGCTCGTAATAGCCTCGGATGCTTTAGCCAGGTTTTGTGGTGAGATCACATGTAATGTGCTCCTAGGAGATCCAACAGGTAGAGCTGTGTGCTCGTAACAGCCTGGGATGCTTCAGCCAGGTTTTATGATGGGTCACATGTAATGTGCTCCTGGGAGATCCGATAGGTAGAGCTGCGTGCTCGTACTAGCCTGGGATGCTGCATCCAGGTTTTGTGACGCACGTAATAAGTCCTGAGAATTCCACAGTATGGCCAGTGATGATGAAGACCTGCAGGTGGTGGGCCTACATCCAGTATGAAAAAGGACTGGCTCTGTAGAACTTACTATGACGAGTAGATCGGAGATTGATTGAGATAGCAGCAGCAGTGACGATGACGATGATTCGAGGACGATGATTCGCATATGATGATCCAGAGAAGAAGACTTGTGCTAGAAGACCTATGTCGAGAAATACCTTCCTAGTTAAAAGGGAGTGTTGATGTATATGTAAGTTTGGAATGTATTTCACATATATGTATATTGTACTCCTATAGAGATGGTATTATTCCTCTATACGGAAGTGTTTGTATTCCTATAGAGATGTTATTATACCTCTATATGGAAGTGTCGTCATTTATATTGTAAGTGTCGTAACTTATACTTGATGGGTTATTAGACCACCTTGTTGGGGTCGGTCCTGTATAAGTCATGTGGGTCGAAGGGTTATTAGACCACCCTATTGGGGGTCGGCCATGTGGGTTAAAGGGTTATTAGACCACCCTATTGGGTGTCGTCCTAGTTAGCTTTGTATTATGTGGTTAAGTTGAGGTCGACCTAGTAAAGGTTATTAGACAAGTCAAGTCAAGTATAGATAGAGTGCGGGAGGCACTCTATTTGATCATTCTATTCTCTCTCACTCTTGGGAGAGTGGCGCACTTGTGGAGGAGGAGAATCTGCTGATAGGATATGTCTATCTCTCATGCTTGGGTTGTATCATTGCTCTATCTATCTCTGAGGAAGTTATTGGGGTTTTTCACCTTTATGGTTTTCCCCAAGTAAACTCTGTGTCTCTTGTGTGCTTGCATTATTGTGTCCATGATTAATCTACTGTAGATATGTTGTACATGCTGTTCTCTCAGTTAAGATCCTAGATCAGATTGAAGTAAATTCTGAAAAATTAACAAACTACAGAGCTGCAGGCATCTCAACACTCAACAAACTTGGCACCCACATTACCTACCGCACCCAACACAAGGAATAGCCTCTTCTCTACTGCATAGTCCCTCAAAGCCTCTTCCCTTCTAGTACTATTCAGGATGGGAATAGAAAGGTCCAGTTGCTAGTTCTACAATATTACAGCCTTCGGTTGGTTTATCAAGCAACCCAACCTCTTCCATAGTTCAACAAGCTGACTCCTTTCAGACTTGTGGGTAGGGATCTGTTCTGCAATCTACTCTCTGCGAATCAATCTCGGGTCCTCACGGTTTCCTCTACACTATTCAATCTTTGTGATTCCTCATAGGCTCTTATCACTTTGTCATGATTAAACTCGGTTTGCTCACACACTTCCTATGGTATTTTCTATTACACAGGAAAACACGATTATCTTCAGGCTTCCTTATGACTAGCTCTACGAGTCTACGTATGCAAGAATATCTATACCAGTTCTCTCTCGATGAATGGATGTATCGTGAATGGTGAGTCATGAATGCATGAATGAATGTCCCCCCTCCACACATGGGTAGTCAAACAGGTTCTGCAAGTTTCTCCGATGATTGAGTGTCTTTCAGGATAAGCAATTAGGGCCATGCCCTGCCATACAAAATTGTAGGCATGCTCCATACTCCATCGGCTTCAGCAAAAAGGTTCTCAACCACCCTTTGCAATCGAATTAATATCAATGGGGAGTTCAAAAGGGTTCACATTCAGACATGTGGAAACATGGGTACCAATCCCATAACCTCCTCACCTCTCCCTAGTGGATACACATGGCCCCTTCTAATTAGTTGCCTCCTTAGCCAGCTTCTTGGTTATTTTATTCACTAATAAATAATTGCATCATTTAATTTTCTTCATTGCTTAACAACCCATGGATAATCAAACTGTCAAATACTTTCCTATGCAATAACTTTAAACATCCACTAGTGGGACCTTGGCCTTGAGCTCCACACTAGGGAGAATACACACACACCGCATATACACAGTGTTTACATTGAAGCCAATAAACATCAAGGGAAAAATAGGGTATTACAACTCCCTCTCCCTTAAAATAACACCGTCCTCGGTGTTCTCAAAACTGAACAAAAATGGGAATGCCTCTTTCATGGCATCCTCCAGCTCCCACATGGCCTCTTCTGGGATAAGGTGCCTCCATTGCACCTTTACTTTCCCTATGGCCTAGTTCCATAGCAAGGTAACCTTCCTGTCGATGATGCATATAGGCTCCACCTGGAACTCTCCCTCTGGTTCCACCTGTATCACATGCCAATCAATGATATGATTAGGATCATGTCCATATTTCTTAAGCAAAGATACATGGAAAAAATTATGAGCTTTCATTTTAGCAGGAAATGCAACTCTATATGCAACTAGTCATATACTACCAAGGACTTCAAATGGTCCACAATATCTTGGTTCAAAATTGGTACAACTTCCCAACTTCATGGAACTCTTTCTTGGTTTCACTCTCAAGTAGACATGATCCCCAATCTGAAATTCCTTATGCATTCTTTTCAGATCTGCATAAATTTTCTGCATGTCCTGTGCTGCCTTCAAATTCTGCCTGATCTTCACAATCTCTTGCTCCATTTCCTCAATCATTTCTGGTCCAAGCACTACCCTTTTCACTGGGATTTCCAAGATCACTGGATTTCTTCATCCTTTGCCATACAACACTTCAAAGGGACTCATTTTCAATGATGCTTGATGTCCATTGTTGTAAGCAAATTCCACTAAGTGTAAATAGTCTTCCCACTTAGATTGCTTTTCCATCACATAATCCTTAACATATATTCAAAAATTAGGTTTACTCTCTCAGTTTGACCATCCATTTGAGGATGATAGGCTATTCTAAACTTCAATTGAGTTCCTAATTTCGGGAACAATCCTTTCCAAAAATTAGATGTGAACATTGAGTCATGGTCTGAAATTATTTCCTTGGGAAATCCATGCAACCTGAATATCTCTGTCATGAATATATCTACAATGTCATTGGCCTTGTGAGTGGACTTGACTGGAAGGAAATGAGCTACCTCTGATAGCTTTTCCACCACCACCATGATTGCATCATGTTTCTTCACTATCATTGGAAACCCTGTTATGAAATCCATAGAGATCACTTCCCACTTCCATTCTGGAATGGGAAATGGCTGCAACAATCCTACTGGATGTTGGTTCTTTGCCTTGACCTGTTGACACTTTTAGCACCTAGCAATGTACTCAGCTATGTCTTTCTTCATACCATGCCAAAAGTACTGCTTCCTTGCTGCTGTTATAGTCTTCTGATATCCTGGATGTCCTGAGTATGGTATTTGATGTATCTCATCCATCACCAACTTCTTCAAATCCACACAGTTTGGAATGTACAGTCTGGTGTTTTGATAAATGAGAACATTACCCTCACCTATCTGATATTTTGCATACTTTTCATCCATAACATCCTGCTGCAATTTATCCTTGATCTAAAGGTAGACTTCATCACTATTTTGAGCCTCTAAAATCCTTTCCTTCAAGTCTGATTCATGTTAAAATTCAATATGCTAAGACAGAAAATAGCAGCATTACATTCCATTTCACAATAATAGCATATACAGGATCACTGAAGAAACAACAAGCATAGCATAAACACAAGAGACAGAGATTTATCCTGGGAAACCCTCATGGGGTAGAAAACCCAGCAAAGCTTCCTCAATATAGATGACCAGCAATATACAAAGATGCAAACCCTGAGCATAAGCTCCTTCTTCTCCATAGCAGACCTCTCCTCCACAAGTGCGCCTTTCTCAAGTGAGAGTGAGTGTGTGTAATGAGGAACACACCTCCTCTATTTATACACTACTCTGATATGTATTTTACACAAGTACACATAGGCTCGTATTTAACCAATAGGTTAAATACCCCACTACAACTAACTGGGCCGACCCCTCTAGGGTGGTCTAATAACCCTTTGACCCACATAACACATACAGGGCCGACCCCTACTAGGGAAGTCTAATAACCCGAGTTACCACATTCCGACGGAGGAATAAACATCTCCGGATATACAATAAGATCTTCACGGAGGAATGAAACATCTCCGGAATAATAAAGTACAAATATAATATTCTTTGAAGTTACAATATCTCAACACTCCCCCTTAACGAGAAGGATATTATAACAACATCTGCACGAGCAAGGAGTCATCAACATCATACATGATACATCTATAAATCATTGGAAGCTTTCTTCAATTTGTCTTCATCAGTAACTCAAACAGTTACTGGTACATCAATGTCAACATCAATATCAGCATTACGATCATCAGCATCGTAATCACACGATCAGCAGCATCATCATCACACTATCAACAGCAGCACGATCAGCATCATCATCATACGATCATCAGCATCGTCATCACACGATCATCAGCATCATCATCACACGATCATCAGCATCGTCATCACACGATCATCAGCATCGTCATCATACGATCATCAGTATCGTCATCAACATCGTCATCACACGATCATCAGCATCGTCATCAGCATCGTCATCATACGATCATCAGCATCATCACCGCACGATCATCAGCATCGTCATCATACGATCATCAGCATCGTCATCATACGATCATCAGCATCGTCATCACATGATCATCGGCATCGTCAAGGAATGATGTAAACGAGTCATGTACCTTTTGAACCGAAGTCCAGGGACGATCCAGTCCTATCATTATCGAAGACATACGTCTACGGCTCTTCTTTCGGACTTAAGTCCAGGAATGATCCAATCCCTTCATTATCGGAGACATACGTCTACGGCTCTTCTTTCGGACCGAAGTCCAGGAATGATCCCAATCCCTTCATTATCGGAGACATACGTCTACGGCTCTTCCTTCGGACCGAAGTCCAGGAATGATCCCAATCCCTTCATTATCGGAGACATACGTCTACGGCTCTTCTTTCGGACTGAAGTCCAGGAATGATCCCAATCCCTTTATTATCGGAGACATACGTCCACGGCTCTTCTTTCGGACTGAAGTCCAGGAATGATCCCAATCCCTTTATTATCGGAGACATACGTCTACGGCTCTTCTTTCGGACCGAAGTCCAGGAATGATCCCAATCCCTTCATTATCGGAGACATACGTCTACGGCTCTTCTTTCGGACCGAAGTCCAGGAATGATCCCAATCCCTTCATTATCGGAGACATACGTCTACGGCTCTTCTTTCGGACTGAAGTCCAGGAATGATCCCAATCCCTTTATTATCGGAGACATACATCTACGGCTCTTCTTTCGGACCGAAGTCCAGGAATGATCCCAATCCCTTCATTATCGAAGACCTCACGTCTACGGCTCTCTTTAGGACTGAAAGTCCAGGGATGATCCCAATCCCCTCAACTGTCCACTAAGGACTTCATTCTCAGAGACCTCACGTCTACGGCTCTCTTTAGGACTGAAAGTCCAGGGATGATCCCAATCCCCTCAACTTTCCACTAAGGACTTCATTCTCGGAGACCTCACGTCTACGGCTCTCTTTAGGACTGAAAGTCCAGGGATGATCCCAATCCCCTCAACTGTCCACTAAGGACTTCATTCTCGGAGACCTCACGTCTATGGCTCTCTTTAGGACTGAAAGTCCAGGGATGATCCAATCCCCTCAAGTCCACCAAGGACTTCATTCTCGGAGACCTCACGTCTACGGCTCTCTTTAGGACTGAAAGTCCAGGGATGATCCAATCCCCTCAACTGTCCACTAAGGACTTCATTCTCAGAGACCTCACGTCTACGGCTCTCTTTAGGACTGAAAGTCCAGGGATGATCCAATCCCCTCAAGTCCACCAAGGACTTCATTCTCGGAGACCTCACGTCTACGGCTCTCTTTAGGACTGAAAGTCCAGGGATGATCCAATCCCCTCAAGTCCACCAAGGACTTCATTCTCGGAGACCTCACGTCTACGGCTCTCTTTAGGACTGAAAGTCCAGGGATGATCCAATCCCTTTCTGTATTCTCATCTATACAAGAGCAGTTATCACATTAGCATGTATTCTCACCAATACATCAAAACATGTATACATCACACCAAAACATGTATACATCACAACTAGCATGTATTCTTACTAATACATCAAAACATGTATACATCACATCTAGCATGTATTCTTACTAATACATCTAACATCAAAACATGTATACATCACAACTAGCATGTATTCTTACTAATACACCAAAACATGTATACATCACAACTAGCATGTATTCTTACTAATACATCAAAACATGTATACATCACATCTAGCATGTATTCTTACTAATACATCTAACATCAAAACATGTATACATCACAACTAGCATGTATTCTTACTAATACACCAAAACATGTATACATCACAACTAGCATGTATTCTTACTAATACATCAAAACATGTATACATCACATCTAGCATGTATTCTTACTAATACATCTAACATCAAAACATGTATACATCACAACTAGCATGTATTCTTACTAATACACCAAAACATGTATACATCACAACTAGCATGTATTCTTACTAATACATCAAAACATGTATACATCACATCTAGCATGTATTCTTACTAATACATCTAACATCAAAAGCATGTATAAGTAAAGCTAAGTATTCTAAGTATAAGAGTCCTAAATCTAAATATTTCTAAGTAACTGGGTGTAGAGAACAGGTTACCTCATCAACGACCTTGTTGTTTGATGAGACAATCTCATCAGTAGTGACTATACTACTCCCCCTTTCGAGGAGGGTCCTTTTGAACTACACCAAGCTTGTCTCGAAAGTATTCAAACTTCACTCGAGACAGAGGTTTGGTTGGTAACTTCTTCACTTGACGTAGAGGCTTGGTTAGTACAACGGTAACCTGTTACAAATTCAAACTTTTAGAGTTCCTTTCTGTGTCATATCTTGTTAGTTCCCTATGTTCTTTGACTTATCATGGAACACTAGATTCTATGTCATCTTGATACAACTCTAATTATCACATAGGATCTCAGTTGGTTCTATCTCTAAGTCAAACAATCCTAAAGCCAAACTTCTTCACAACTAGCAGAGCAAGCAGCCATATATTCCGCTTGTGCTGAGAGCCACACTAGACTGCTTCCAGCTAAACCACGAGATCATGGCTAATCCCAGACAATAACATCCTCTCGATGTGTTCTTCTTGTCTGATACACTTCCTGCCCAAACAGAATCTGAATAGCCATCTGAAGTCATGATCTTCAAGATAGCATAGATCAAATTCTATCGTGTCCTTTATGTGCCTCATCACATACTTTGCAACTATCAGGTAAACACATCTAGTTTCCACTAGATACTAACTCAAGGTGTTCATAACAAAGCATATATCTAACCTAGTATATGTTAGATATATCAAAGACCCAATAATTTGACTGTACAGAGTTATATCTACTAACTCTGATGAGTTATCCCCTAACAGCTTCAAGTTGGAATCCATAAGAGTGGCCATTCCAACACCTCAAGTCATATTTCTCATCATACTTTCCCTGGTTGAGAAATATTCCTTCTGAGCCTTGCCATACTTCCAGACCTAGGAAGTAAAGCATCAATTTGAGATCTTTCATTTTTCATTTCTGCATTGAATGATCTTCTGCATATCTATCTGTGCCATCTCTCGTTAGATGGGTCTACTGATATGAGCCTCAATATCATTCGAACTCTGTGGTGAGTTCCTTCTTGCATCCATGTCATATGTGTATCATATTCAAACTTGTAGCAAAGGTTGAGATCCACATCACCCATGGTGATCATTAAGCTTATCAATTTATTATCGATCCTAGGTACCTATACAGAACCTGATTCATACTTCTTCTTTAATTACACCATACTTGGAGAAAACATCTTGTCGTGATTCTCTTCCCCTTTCTAAGAGAATCTTCTAGCCATGAGCCTTCTATATTTTGTTTGATTTGTAAATCTTCTTGTTTGAACATCCACCACTTGTACGGTGTCCATCATTCTTCATGACCTTTCCTACAAATCAAAATTAAGTACATGATTAGTAATACTTCATAATCATCAAAAGATAACCTATTATGCATACAGATATCATTTACATAGTGATGCAACTATTTTGACCAATACTTTGGCACAACACTTTCCCATATCCTGTATGCATACAGTGGCTATCTAGATGCCTTCCATCTCTACCAGAACATACTATCGAGAGTGTGCACAACTCTCAGCATGTCAGCAAAGAGGTTTCATTCTAGACAAGCAACAATGGAATGTTTGTCCAAACATATGCACATTAGTTGTATACTGTTCAATGCTCTATGAATGTTTACACTCAGCATTATATATTCTAGGAATACAAATATGCATACAGGCAATATCATTACTATTTCAAATAGCAACTCAAATACTTATCTTTTATGTTTGTGTGGCTGCCTCCCGCTTGATCTTCTGTATGTCTTTTGAACTTCTATTCATTTTGTACCACTGTGCATGCTCAAGAGTCATCCTCATGATCTCATACACAAACATATACTCATTAGTATATTCTAAATGCTATCAAAACATTATAGTACTAAATAATCTTGAAAATGTATAGTCATGATTATAGTTAATAAACATTAGTATTCAAGATTTCAGGGAAGTCTTCTTTTACTCATGCATATCATTGATAAAAGATATAATATGCATAATCCCTTGATTACTAACTTTATGAATAAGCATAACCAATCATTCCAAGTATACTTATATAAGGGATCCTAACACAAGGTAAGATTCATGGGAAACATACCTGGATTAGTATACCTACTTGGTTATATACAACATACCTAAACAATCTCTTCAATGATTTAGAGATCCTGAGCTAGAACCTGCATGTCTCATAGGTTAAGCATAATATAACAAAGTCATACATACCTCGTAAGTAGGACAAAGATTATGGAAGAGTCTTTGTCTTCAAGTTTTCATGGTCATGGAGCCTGATTTGTCTTTTGTGATGTACCTGTATCTTGTTAGCAGACAACATCAACCTCACACAACACCATAATGCATTAGTATAATCATAAGTGTCAACACCCTAACCAATGAATATATTCTATCATGCATTCATAATTTTGTTAAGGTGATACAACAAATCTAAAATCAAGATTGTACTAACTGTAATAACATGAAGACAAACATACCATAAACTCAATCATGAACAAATCTCAAAACATACCTCGATGAGTCATACCTATCGAGATCGCTTGTAATCTCCTTATGTAAAGCCTTAGCCTCATCTCCCTCTGAAACATGAACTCCTTCACTTATGTAGGTGACCAATCCATCTTCTTCTAGTATTAACCCTATCCACTTGATTTGCAAGAACTGGACCTTGATGAGGATATGGGTTTGTCAGAGAAACCCCAAAAATTCAAACTTTGAATTTCAAACTTCCGAAAGGATAGAGATATGCGCCTTGATGAGCTGATCAAACTGATATATTCAGAATTTGAAAACTGCAAAGTTTTACTCCTCAATTTTGCCTTTGAAACTTTCGGATTCACTAGACGTGACCCTGAACTGGGGTTTGATGAAGCCCACTCTTTTGCCCCATCAAAAATTTTGATCCAAATCTCTAAGCTTCTATTTTTCTGAGGAGCTTCCAGCCGTGGTCACAGATTTCAAAAATTCCCATTTTTACAGAAGCCCTAATTTTCCGCTTTTCTGATCAAAGTCCCGAACTAGGGTCTAATCAAGCCCGGCCTTCTTCCCAACCAAAAATTCTGATATTGGTCTATAAATTTCTATTTTTATGAGTAGCATCCAGCCGTGGTCTCCGATTACAAAAATTCCAACTTTCTTCAAGGCCCTAAATTCCGGAAGCCATGAATGAAGGTACCAAAAAATAATTCTGTTTTGACAGAAATATGTACCTGATTGTTTCTGGTGTAACTCTGAAATTTTTGATCCACAGGGTATGAACAAGTTTCTTGAGATAGCCTGACCTGTTATCTTTCCATCCTAACAGGTCTGACCTCAATTGGATTCTCTGAGAGAGAGTTATGCCAAATGTCGCAACGTGACCTGTTTATGGGATAATACAGGAGAGCGCACTTGTACGGATTTCCACGTGTCACTGGTTCAACTTCGGCCTCTGAAAAAGTTTTCTGAGATAGTGCAGACTGTGTACTACCTGTCAGTTTTTACGAAATTTCATTTGGAGCTTCCTAGCCCAAGATATGACCTTTTTCCCAAGGTCACCTGATTTTGACTCAGATCTGGAAGAGGCAGAAACCCTATATTGTACAGATCATAAATCACAAAGTACAACGAATTAGAGGTTGTCCTTTGGACACAAGGTACCTGGAGATTTTATCTTCGTCCTGTAACAATTTCAGATCCGAAAACTTTGCCAGAACATATTTATAGCGAAAGTGCTACGATGACTGGTTTTTGCTATGTAAAACCCTAACCTTCAAATTGTCGTAAGTAAAGCAAGTGTCTTTAGTGCCATACCTTGTCTTCCTTCAGGTTAGCTCTGATACCATGTTAAAATTCAATATGCTAAGACAGAAAATAGCAGCATTACATTCCATTTCACAATAATAGCATATACAGGATCACTGAAGAAACAACAAGCATAGCATAAACACAAGAGACAGAGATTTATCCTAGGAAACCCTCATGGGGTAGAAAACCCAGCAAAGCTTCCTCAATATAGATGACCAGCAATATACAAAGATGCAAACCCTGAGCATAAGCTCCTTCTTCTCCATAGCAGACCTCTCCTCCACAAGTGCGCCTTTCTCAAGTGAGAGTGAGTGTGTGTAATGAGGAACACACCTCCTCTATTTATACACTACTCTGATATGTATTTTACACAAGTACACGTAGGCTCGTATTTAACCAATAGGTTAAATACCCCACTACAACTAACTGGGCCGACCCCTCTAGGGTGGTCTAATAACCCTTTGACCCACATAACACATACAGGGCCGACCCCTACTAGGGAAGTCTAATAACCCGAGTTACCACATTCCGACGGAGGAATAAAAATCTCCGGATATACAATAAGATCTTCACGGAGGAATGAAACATCTCTGGAATAATAAAGTACAAATATAATATTCTTTGAAGTTACAATATCTCAACAATTCACACCTACTTACTGCTGCAATATGAAATTTCCTGTTGAGTGCATCAACAACCTTATTCACCTTTCCTTTAACATGTTTGATTTCCAAATCAAACTCACATAGAAACTCCATCCATCTAGTTTGAATAGCATTCATATCTGGCTGGTTAAACAAATATTTTAAATTCTTGTGATCCGTCCTAAGTTTAAATATTCTTCCCATGAGATAATGCCTCCATCTCTTGAGAATATGAACAATGGCTGCTAGCTCTAAGCCATGGGTGGCGTAGTTCCTTTCATGCTCTTTCAAATTCCTTGACTCATAAAAAATTACACACCCTTCCTGCATTATTACTCCATCGAGTCTTCAATGCAAGCATCAATGCATACTACAAAATCCTTACTAGGATCTGCAATCTTCAAAACAGGGGCACTAGTGAGCAATTTATTCAACTGCTGGAAGCTCTTCTCACATTTCTTAGACCATACAAATCTGATACTCTTCCTCTGCAATGAGGTGATTGGGTAATCTATCTTGGAGAACCCTCCAATAAATCTTCTGTAGTAACCAGCAAGACCCATAAAATATCTTACATCTACAACATTCCTCGGAGTAGGCCAATCCATTATGGCCTCTATCTTCTTAGGATCCATTGCAATACCTTCCACCGATGTAACATGACCCAAATACTGCATTTCCTCTTGCTATAAATTACTGTTAACACCCAAAAAATTCTCACCACCTCATCTCCCTCACTACATGACTCATTTGTCTATTTTTCCCACCATCTTTGCCTCCAAAACCTCAAAAAACCATTAATTGGTCACCAAAAGGCCAAAAAACCCCTTTTTCACCCTCCAAATAATTAAATTTCCTCAAAAGATAGCAAAACCCCTCTAAAAAGGCCCTAAATTCCCCAAAATCAAGTAAAAGGGAATAAAAAATATAAAAAAGAGGAGAAAAAAGGGAAAAAGGAAGCAAAAACCCTAAAACAACTGACCTAAACCATATGGTGCCAAAAACCATGGGTCAACACTCCACCACTAAAAACCCTATAAATAGATGATGGAGGCTCTCCATTTCACATCCACAATCTATCCTATCCCCATGCTGCCAAAATCACTCGTGAAACCCAAGCTCACCATTTGAGCTAGTTTTCCCATTTGAGTGCCCCCTTTTGGCCCACCATCCAAGCACCTTGGAGAAGGAGAAGGAACCCATTGGAGCACGGAAGCAACCCTCTTGGATTACTGCAAGAGCTCCACCAACCTCCATATTTGAGGTAAATGTAACTTTGGTCATATCATAATACAAAAGAAAATTTTCCATCATATCATCATTGTCTTTTTATTTCTGTTGATGCACATGTTAGCTTATATTTTATACTGTTTTACTGTTCAAATTTACTATTTATTGAACTGCTACTAAGGAGGCCATTCTCCTTAGTAGGTGCTCATTTGCACAAGCTAGGGTGGAAACCTTAGCTACATTTTTGGCGACTCCACTAGGAATCAAATCTGGCATCTCCGGTTGTCTAGCTCGACCTTACCCCTAAGCCTCACGATAAATCACTGCGTACCAATCACCCTTGTGCAATATGCGGTATTTACGGACATTACTCACATCACTATCCTAATCTCCCGCATTACAGAGCTACCCTCTATGAAATGAATAACATGGACCTTGAGACATCTCCTCTCACCATTGAAGAGATCCACCTCCCAGAATCTCCGCCCACAGGAGAAATCAATACGATTTATATGATCTCTACTACTAGTGATCCCTCGTCAACCGATTTGACGACAAAAAGTTTCCGCAATGATGAGGAGATTCTCAAGGCTCTCACCGCACCTGATTACCCGAGGGATGATATGCACCATCGCTCCTATTTCCTCCCAGAAGAGCCCTCCTCCACTGTAGCTACCCAATTCTCTGTTGAGTCCAAAGATTTCCTCCCAACCAAGGTTGACTGTTTTAAAGAGCCCTAGTCTTTCATGGACGATTTCTCTGGGTATAACCAGATTCAAATCCACAAGGAATATCAATACAAGACCACCTTCACCACCCCATGGGGAACCTTTTCCTATCGTGTCATGCCTTTCGACCTTAAAAATTCTAGCGCTACCTTCCAGCGGGCCATGAGCTATTATTTTCATGACTTGGTTCATATCCTATTAGTCTATCTTAGCGATCTCACAGCACGCTCCAAGAAATGATCCGACCACCTTAACGACCTCCTGCAAGTTTTTCTAAGTTGTTGCAAGTATTAGATTTGCTTGAACCTACTCAAGTGTGTCTTTTGCGTTCCGGTAGGCCGGTTGTTAGGTTTGATTGTTTCCCATAAAGGAATCGCTGTTGACCCCCTAAAATTTCAAGCCATATTAGACCTTCCATCACCACGTACGCTCTGCAGCTGCAGAGTTTACAGGGGAAATCTAATATCCTTCGTCGCTTCGTTCTTGATTATGCCACTACCGTTCATGGTTTCTTACGATTGCTTCATACACATATACCCTTTGTTTGGGACGACCAGGCACAAGCTTCTTTCGAAGCCCTTAAAAAAGATCTCATGCAGGCCCCATTGATCTCCCCTCCGGATTTCTCTAAGGACTTCATCCTCTACGTTGCGGCATTCGATTATGCCGTGTCAGGGGTCCTTGTTCAAGAAGATTCTGCTCACCGGGAAAATGTCATTTATTATGTAAGCCAAACCTTGTCTGGACCACCACTATGTTACCCATATGAGGAAAGGCTAGCTCTTGCCGTCGTCTTTTCCATACAGAAATTGCGACACTACATTCTCTTAAGTCATAATACAGTTGTCGCCGACTCCAACCCCATGGTCTACCTCTTGAACCGTCCCCTTCTACAAGGCCATGTCGCTAAATGGGTAATTATCCTACAAGAGTATGACCTGACTTTCACAACCCATAAGAGTACTAAATCCCTTGTGCTTTCCCAGCTCATAACCGACATACCATCCCTTTTTCCATCACTGCCAATCACCACTAAGTTACCTGATGACCATTTTTTTATCATCTCGTTAGATGAACCCTGGTACGGTGAAATTTTGATATACCTTTGCACACAGAAGTTTCAACCCAACATCGATCACGATGGACGCCGCCTTATCCATCACCACGCCTCCCGGTACCTCCTCTTGGGCGATGTCCTCTACCGGCGCAGTGTCGACACTATCCTCCATCGTTGTTTCACACGAGAGGAAGCTGAGCAAGTTCTCAACGACTATCATAGTGGTGATTGCGGTGGACATTTTTCTTGGATGGCCACAACCCAAAAGGTAATCCACGCCAGATACTTCTGGGCCACACTATTCACCGACTGCATCACAGCGGTCAAGCACTGCTGTAATTTCCAGCTCTTTGCCCCTAATGCCTGGACACCACCTGCCCCACTCCACTCGGTAGTCACCATTGGACCTTTTTGAAAATGGGCCATCAAATTCATGGAGTGTAATCCCCCATCCTCCAATGGCCATAAGTACTTCGTTGTCGCCATCGACTACTTCACCAAATGGGTTGAAGCCATGCCTACCTTTAACTGCAAAGCCGACACTGCTGCCCGTTTCTTTTTAAACCATGTCATTACATGATTCAGGGTCCCTAAATAGCTTGTCTCAGATCATGGCTCACATTTTGAAGATGCCATTTGGCGCAAGCTGTCAACTCTCAAATTCAAACATTAGCATGCCTCTGCTTATTACCCCCAATGGAACGGCCAAGTTGAGGCCATTAACAAAATTTTAAAAACAATCCTCCAATGAACTGTTGATTGACATAAGTCCAATTGGCATCACATGATTTTCCCCGCATTGTGGGCATATCGCACATCAACTAAGACCGCCATTGGTTTTACCCCTTTTCACTTAGTTCACGGTGTCGAATCTGTCCTCCCCATCGAATGTCAGATCCCCACCCTACACATTTCCATTGAACTTCTCCCAGACACCTCACCAGTTGAACAACGTCTGATGTTATTAGAACAAGCCGACGAGGACCGTCGCGTAGCCCTACAAAATATTCAGGCCGCTAAGAGCCACTCCAAAGTTGGTTATGACAAACACATACTCCATCCATGAGCTTCCCGTGAAGGAGATCTAGTACTCGTTTACGACCAAGCTCTCGACAACACAAGTAAAGGGAAGTTTGAGTCATGTGGCCAGGCCCATACATAGTACATACTTGCCTTGGATATGGGGCATATATCCTAACCGATTCAGAAGGACACCCCTTGTGCAACCCTAGTTATGGGTTGTACCTCAAACATTTTTACCCTTAATATTCCTTCGGACCCGCTAGTCCATGTTGTACAGTTTGCTTTCTTTCGTTGTTTTCCATTTTTTTTGCAACCTTACATTCATCATTTTCCTACATGATCATAGATGGACCATTTCCAACCTTATTACGTTGGATTTGCCGATGGAGGGCAAGTCGCTGGTCTCCAAACCTGGCCTCTGCAGCTTGGGTCTTATATTCCCCTTCACACAAGTTGATTCACCTTGACGGAATGTGCATAGGTGCTGCTACCAATAACCAGGCTGAATACGATGTCGTAACCGGTCTCTTGACTGGTGCCCTTCAGATGGGTATACATCACCTTCATGTGTTCCTTGGCTCCCAGCTTCTTGTCTCCCATCTCAACAACTGCCACCAGGTACGTGATCCTTGCCTCTTTAGAAAGTTCCTGTGCACAAAACAACTTAGCTGACAGTTTGAATCCATCACGTTCACTCATGTCCCAAGAGCTCAAAACAGTGTCACAGATCAAATGGCTAACAACATACTCAACTGGCATATCAATCATACCATGTAAACCTTCCACCATGCATCATCATCACAACATGTAGATATCTCAAAAAACATAAAAATCTTCAAAAGATTGCATCTACAATAGGGCATCCACGTGCGTACTACAACATATCATTTGCATTCACGTGCAATAACCAACACAAAAAAAAATGTGCATCCACGTGCGTACAAAAAATAATCACCTCAAAATGCATCCATGTGCATATATATATATATATATATATATATATATATATATATATATATATATATATATATATATATATATATATATATATATATATATATCATCGTCATACAAATGTCATAAGTGCCCCAGCACTCAGCTATACAAAAAATATACATCAAGGAGCCCCATCAACATCCTCATCATAAATACATGCCGTATATACAAAAAATCCTGAATGCCCATGCGAATCTGGGTGTGATGAACCTGCAATAATTAATTAATGCAAATACACAAGATATCAGAAATAATAGAACTCAGAATCACTTTTATATTGATCATGGGCCACTTCAGGGGGCAACCTCCTTTGAGCAAGCTCAATACAATTAACTTCACGGTGCCTTCATAGGTCTCAACACACACTTATATACTAATTCTAGGCGCCAATACTATGGGTCAAAACCATGGGCCATTACAAACTATGGATCAACAATACTACGGGCGACTTACAAAGCATATGCGCCAACAACAATAACATAAACTATTGATCAACAAATACTACGAGACGACTTACAAAGCATATGCGTCCAACAACAACATACTAACAAAGTAAGGACGTGGGTTCCTAACATCCCCTCCCCCTTAAAAAAAGCTTTGTCCTCAAAGCTTTAGATGTGGAAATTGTTGTTGAATCTGAAGGAGTGGTTCCCATGTAGCATCCTCTCGTTGCATGCCGTACCACTGAATTAAGACCTCTGTGATAGAGCGAGAGCAAAGCTGACGCGTGCACCGATTGAGGATGGCCTCTGGCTCCAAAAGGATGGATCCTTCATTATCCAGTTCGGGTAAAATCGTTTGTCCACTGATGTTGGTGCCAAGAACATTCTTCAGACAAGAGACATGAAAGATTGGATGAATGCCGAAAGAAGGAGGAAGTTCCAATTTATATGCAACGGACCCAATCTTCTGAAGAATCCGATATGGCCCATAGAACTTTGGAGCGAGCTTATGACACCCTTTGAGTTTCAAGGATGATTGTTTGTACAGCTGGAGACGAAGAAAAACCATATCGCCAACTTGAAAAGTGCGCTCAGAATGGTGCTGATCAGCTTGTTGCTTCATGCGATTTCTTGCCATGTGAAGATTGTCCCGCAAAATGCGAAGAATCTGATCACGGTTTCGAAGAACCGTGTCAATTTCCTGAACTGGTGAACTGGTGGGGGTGTATGGAAGAGGAGCTAGAGGTGTCTGACCATAGACTGCTTCATATGGGGTCATTTTAGAGGCAGTGTGGTAAGAGGTATTGTACCACCATTCAACGAGAGGGAGCCATTTTTCCCACTGAAGCAATGAGATAAGTTTCCAAGCATTTATTGACAATTTCAGTCTGACCATCTGTTTGTGGGTGATACCCTGAACTCATCTTCAGTTTGGTGCCAGTGTGGCGAAATAGTTCTGTCCAAAAATGACTGGTGAAAGTCGCATCACAATCCGAGACAATGGAAGAAGGGATGCCATGAAGACAAAAGATCTGGTACAGAAAAATTTGACCATCGGAGGAGGCTGTATAGGGATGGCTGAGAGCACAAAAATGACTATATTTGGAGAGGCGATCAACCATAATGAGAATAATTGTCTTCCCACTAGATTTAGGGAGCCCTTCAATGAAATCCATAGAAATATATGTCCAAATTCATGTAGGTATGGGCAAGGGTTCAAGCAATCCTAGAAGGAGTGTTGTTTCACCCTTATTGCGTTGGCAGGTATCACATTCGACCACCATCTGTTGAATTGTCCTTTTCATCCGCTGCCAAAAGAAGTTATGTCGTGCTCATTCATACGTTTTGAGGAACCCAGAGTGCCCTGCCGATGGAGAAGCATGGAGTTCATAGAAGACAACCTATTGAAGATTTGTGCTCTGGGGAAGCACCAGACGACCCTTGTATCGCAGAGAAGCACTATCCCAAGAGAAATGTGGTACAACAGAAGGGTTGTTGGTCAAGCGTTGGATTATTTGAGATAAGGAGGAGTCATTGACATAACCCTGTTGAACAGATTGCAACCAATTTGGAACAGGCATAGAAATAGATGAAAGAGAACCTTGGGCCTCAAATGTGCGAGAAAGAGCATCTGCCACAATATTGTCTTTACCCTTCTTGTAAGTGATCTCATAGTCATAACCCATGAGTTTGCTAACCCATTTCTGTTGTGCCGGGGAGGAGACACGCTGGTCCAAGAAATATTTCAGACTTTGGTGATCAGTCTTGATGCAGAAATGATTCCCTAATAGGTATGGGCGCCACTTCTGTACTGCATGCAAAATAGCCATCATTTCCTTCTCATAGGTAGAGGCAGCTAGATTCTTACCTGAAAGGGCTTTGCTGGTGAACGCAATGGGGTGTTCATCTTGAAGGAGAACAGCACCAAGTCCATTGCCGCAAGCATCACTCTCAATAGTGAAGGGCTTGGAAAAATTGGGCATAGCTAGCACAGGTGTAGTACACATAGCTTGTTTTAGTTTGTCAAATGCACACTGGGCAGCAGGTGTCCATGTGAAGGAATCCTTTTTCAATAGAGCAGCTAATGGATCTGCAATCTTCCCATAATCCTTGACAAACTTGCGGTAGTAGCCAGTCAACCCCAAAAAACCACGAAGGCTCTTGAGTGTTTGAGGATGCGACCAATTGTTCATGGCATCGATTTTGGCAGGATCCACGCAAACCCCTTGTGCTGAGATAATGTGCCCGAGATACTCAACTTCCTTTTGTCCAAAAACACATTTAGATTGCTTGGCATGGAGATGATGGTCAGAGAAAAGTTGCATGACAAGATCCAAATGCTGGAGATGTTCATCCCATGTTTTACTGTAGATGAGGATATCATCAAAGAATACAAGAATGAATTTCCGCAAATAGGGTCGAAATATTTTATTCATTAAGGCCTGGAATGTGGAAGGAGCATTAGTGAGGCCAAAGGGCATGACCAAAAACTCATAATGGCCATCATGTGTGCGGAAAGATGTTTTAGGGATATCATCCTCATGAACCCGAATTTGATGATACCCAGAATGAAGATCCAACTTGGAGAAAAAGTGAGCCCCATGAAGCTCATCAAGAAGCTCATCAACAACAGGAATTGGAAACTTATCCTTGATGGTGAGGTGATTAAGTGCTCGGAAGTCAATGCAGAGGCACCATGACCCATCTTTTTTGCAGACAAGAATAACTGGAGAAGAAAAGGAACTAGTGCTTGGGCGAATAATACCTTGCTTCAATAAGTCCCGAACGAGCATTTCAATCTCTGTTTTTTGGTGAAATGGGTAGCGATAGGGCCTGATGTTGGGAGGAACGCTGCCAGGAAGGAGCTGAATACGATGGTATTCTGGCCTAGAAGGTGGCAATCCCACTGGTTCAGCAAAGACACCTGTATATTGATCCAGAATTTGTTGTAGATCCAAAGGAGTAGTGGAGACCACTAATGGTTGCATCTGGATGGAATGGATCTGAGCGATGACACCATGTGAATTCTTCTTGAGGAGTTTTTCCATGCGATGTGAACTGATGATGCTGATAGAACTTGGTTGTAATCCTGTCAATGTGTGTTTGTGTCCATTGCAGGAAAACTGCATCCAAAGTTCAGCAAAATCCCATAAGATAGGGCCAAGTGTGCGTAGCCATTGAGCGCCCAAAACCACATCACATCCGCCTAAGGGAAAGGAAAACATGTCAGAGTGCAAGGTATAATCTCCCATAGAGATACGCACATTTCGACACTTCCCTTTGCAAGGTAAGGTGCCCCCATTGGAAACCATGACATCAAAGTTGGAGCAAGGATGGATAAAACAATCAGCTTGTTTGGCGATCCGAGGGTCAATGAAATTATGAGTGTTACCAGAATCAATGAGTATTGTAAGAGGAAGCTTCTTGAAGTAACCCATGACTTGCATTGTTTGGGGGGTGGTGATTCCAGCTAAAGCATGGAGAGATATCTCTGGTTGGTCATCCTGAGATGGAGGGTCAATAGGCGGTTCCTGAATGTCGACCGTAGCATCCAGTGTTTCTGGATCTTCGTCACCAATTTCAGAGGCAGGCGGAGACTCCACATCCAAGAGATAGAGCTTTTGCTGAACACATCTATGTCCCCGAGTGAATTTCTCATCACAATTATAGCAAAGCCCCTTTTCTCTACCTGCTTGCATCTCTGTTTCAGACAAACGCTTGATAGGAGTCGGTCGAGGAGCCTGCGGTATAGGTGGTCACTGAGAACCCATATTTCAGAAGGGAACAAAATTGGGCTTGAAGCATTGTTGGGATGCAATCTTGTCTTCTTCCAACTTAGCCAACCCTAGTGCTTCCATCATTGTGTTGGGACAGAACATTTTGACCTCAGAGCGGATGGCATCCTTTAGACCACTGATAAAACACCTCCGGTAAAAGTCATCAGATAATCCTTCGGTGTGGTTGGCTAGATTCTCAAATTCGGTTTGATACTCTCTCACAGTGCCAGTTTGGCGAAGTTTAGTGAGGGCTCCTGTGAAGTCATCAAAATCACTAGGACCAAATCGTTGCAAAAGAAGCTGGCAAAAGTCTGGCCATTTGGACTCTGGATGAGCCTTGATGTACCAACGGTACCATTGAAGAGATTCCTGTTCCAAATGAAAGGATGCCAACGGAACTTTGTTGACATCAAAAGTATTATGCAGACTGAAATACTATTCTGCACGATAGATCCATCCAGTTGGATCGGTACCATTGAAGTGAGGAAAATCAAGCTTTGGACCATGGAAATTGCTCGAAGAAGAGAACCCATTGTCTGCTGAAGACTCGGACTGCCGTTTGTTGTTCATAGCTGAATGTTCAAGATGGAGACTGAGAAATTTTTCATCCGGATCCTAGAGTTTGGCTTGGATGGCTGCAAGTGCATCCTCCATGGTTTTTTCTCTTGCACAGGTGACAACCATAACCAGGATTTTTTTTTTTACTGGGTAGGAAAACAAAAACAGAAATTACTTCAGTAAAGAAAAATCTGGACTTGGGAAAAAATCAGAAGGGTAATTGGATAGACAGGGAAGCGAAAATGAGGATTTTAGAAGCGGGGTGAAAGAATGGGAAAATTTGGTAGAGGGGAACAAAGAAGCAGAATTCAGAAAGGAACTATGTGGTAAAATTTGAAGGTGATTGGGTGAAATCTGAGGAAGTTATGGCAAACCCTAAAAATAGACAAATGTGGAATTTCAGGCTTTGGGAAGGGGAATTGGGGATAGGGTCCTCAGGACTGAAATATGCCGAATGGGATGACAGGGGCGGCTACGGCTCAGAAGGGATCTGGAACAGCGCCGAATGGATTGAAAATGGATGAATCTGGAATGGCTTGCAAAATGGATCTAAAATGGCGCAGCAGTGATCGACAATAGTTCAGCTGAAAGTAGATATGGACCCCAGGTATGTGCGGCTTCCTAACAGTTCAGGGGTTTCACTCGGCCACCAATGCTGTCTGATCGCTTGCATATTGTGGCAGTACCCCTCACTCCACAGCTCAAGTAAAACTGATAACCACTTTGCCACAAATGACAGCTCTTGGTTTACCTCATGGGTGGGAACTAGTCAATCAGGTAGGGGTCGTTGCCCTTTTCGCTGGCAGGTCCTCTCAATGGGCCAGCTACTTCGGGGTTCCTGTGGTACTCCTCACAATGAGTTTTAGGGCTTATGCCCAAGTACTTCCCACAGTTAAGTGGATAGGGATTATTCCCAAATCCGAACCTGCAATAGATGCGAAAAAAAAATTTGGCAGAAATTTCACCCAGCGAGCCCAAGAAAGTGCTCTGATACCAGATGTGATGAACCTGCAATAATTAATTAATGAAAATACACAAGATATCAGAAATAATAGAACTTAGAATCACTTTTATATTGATCATGGGCCACTTCGAGGGGGAAACCTCCTTTGAGCAAGCCCAATACAATTAACTTCACGGTGCCTTCATAGGTCTCAACACACACTTATATACTAATTATAGGCACCAATACTATGGGTCAAAACCATGGGCCGTTACAAACTATGGATCAACAATACTATGGGTGACTTACAAAGCATATGCACCAACAACAATAACATAAACTATTGATCAACAAATACTACGGGATGACTTACAAAGCATATGCGTCCAACAACAACATACTAACAAAGTAAAGACATGGGTTCCTAACACTGGGGCAGTCCCCATAAATCCCTAACGAGAGTCATATCCCCCATCTGAATCCTCATCACTCCCTGCTGCAGTTGCCTCTGCTACAAACTCATCCTCTCCTCGCTCCTCCTCCGGATCCTCCTCATCCCCCGCATCAGAATCGCCCGCCAGTCTCGTGGAGCATCATAGCAGGTCTCAATCACCCGCCAATCCAACTCCACCACTCCTCATCGGCAATCTCCGCCGGTAGCTGATCTAGGGTCACCCGCAGGGACTCCAAAGTCATGTCATCATCCCTTCGTCACACCTCCCCCTGGTCCAGCAGGGCTGGCATTATTATGCGACCCCTACAGTCCCTATGCCCCTGCGGTGGCCTCGGTCCCACATCTGCATCAAACCAAATCGCAAATTGTCAGAATCATCATATATCTCTAGCAACAGATATAACATAAAACCATCAGTCAAAAAGCTGGATACATACCATATGGACCCCAAACCTACCCAAGAGGTCGTGGTGCCTTCGGATCTCCTCAGTAGTCCATCTCATGGTACAGGTAGTCATAAAAAACCACCGGCATCTGCAACCACTGCATATAAAGCTCCCCCATAAAGTACCACCCTACCTCCCCACCACCCCGTCGGCACATCATCTAACCCCACCGCACCATCTGTGGCTCCCTCAGCCCCCCATCCCAGATCGGCACATGTGGTCGCAACGTCGGCACCCGCTCCATGAAGAAAGCGCACAAGAATGACCCATAATAGAACTCCCCTCCCGATACCTTCACCTTGCTCACCTCCTGCTAAACACAGGTGAGGAACATCTAACCCCAAGCAAAGAAGGTACCCTACATTACCCGCTCTACCAGTTGCATCTGTCCCCCCAACACTCGGTGGGGCGCCTATGACCTTAGCACTCGAACCACACATGCCGCAATCGCTCGGATCGATGGCTCCTGGAAGTCATAGACCAGAAGTGCATTCTTATGCACCTCTGCCGTGGGGAAGCAGTATCGGTCTAGCATCTCCTCCATATCCACGTCCATGGACCTTTGTGGCTGGGTATCCGCCACCCTACCCAAACAATGCAATCCCATCAGAAAGTAAATATCTGCCAGGGTAATATCCAGTCTCTCCCCCTGCACCATGAAAGCCTCCAAACCAGGCTCCCAGAAGGCCACCAACATGTTCAGCAACAATGCTGCTGAATGCATCATCGACACCTGCGTGAACTTCAGCATCCCGCACATCCCTAAAGTCCCCCGGACATGTTGATCATGCCGTATGTACTCCATGAGATCGTAGGGAATCTCGCGCTCTCGCCATCGTACTCTTGGCATCCTGTCAATCACACAATGAAAATTGATTAGAACCTCCTCAAATAACCTATCTTTCTCCCCAGAACGATGTCCCAACAAACTCCACAACTGCGTTCCAAATCACGGCTGTGGGGTCCATAGCTGTGATCCAGGATCACAGTTGTGGGGGCTATAGTCGCAATCCCAAATCGCGGCTGTCAGGGTTACATCCGCAATCCTAGATCGCGATTGTGGGGGCCACAGTCACGATCGTGGATCGTGGTTGTCGAGGCCACAGTCGTGATCTCGGACCGCGACTGTGGGGGACACAACCATGATCCATGATCACGGTCGTCTCCTAGGAACCCGTGTTTCACACCCCTCGTGACCGGTATCATCCCTTGGAGGACCCACTACCTGCTCGAATCGAGATAAAATTAAAGGTACAAGATCAGTTAAATACTTGCAACTCACAGAAATGAAATCGACCGGTCGAATCGCCCACAAATGCCAAATCAACTCTGGCTCACTACACTTTCCTGTCTAAGTCAACCGTACAAATGACACATAGCACTATGGGTCCATTTACTATTTATAGATAGTTGACCATTTCTTGATTCAGCCATTTCGGATCCATTTTCCAAACCATTTTTACCACTAGAATTAGGACGATGAGACCCTCTTTGTGGTTGAGTCAATTTCTCGGTTTTCCCGGTCCCTTTTTTGGGAATATTTTTTAGGCACCCCTCATCGCCTCGATTTACGTGCCATATCAGTTGTTATCCCTTTTGGACATTCTTTATATCGCTGGATTTAGTTTTCCACACTCGTGATGATGCTCGAGATCATTTCTCGCACACCACATTAACCGCCATCACTTTACAAGCATATCCATGAGCCCTCTGCTCCATTCATACTACAATTATTTCATTATTTTGCCACCCTTCATCATCCTGCAAGGAGGCACTGTTGATGTATATGTAACTTCGGAATGTATTTCACATGTGTATGTATATTGTATTCCTATAGAGATGGTATTATTCCTCTATAAGGAAGTGTCGTAACTTATACTTGATGGGTTATTAGGCCACCTTGTTGGGGTCGGCCCTGTATAAGTCATGTGGGTCTAAGGGTTATTAGACCACCCTATTGGGGGTCGGCCCAGTCAGCATTATGTTATGTGATTAAGTTCGAGCCTACATGAGTCAGGTAAAAAGGCAAGTCAAGTCAAGTATAAATAGAGTGCGGGAGGCACTCTATTTACTCACTCACTTCTCACACATGCACTCAAGGAGGAGTGGCGCACTTATGTAGGAGGAGGATATGCTGCTAGGTTATGGATATATCTCTTGGTTGGTTGTATCATTGCTCTATCTATCTCTGAGGAAGTTATTGGGGTTTTTCACCTTTATGGTTTTCCCCAAGTAAATCTTTGTGTCTCTTGTGTGCTTGCATTATTGTCTCCATGATTGATATGCTGTAGATATGTTGTACATGTTATTCTCTCAGTTAAGATCCTAGATCAGATTGAATTAAATTCTGAAAATTTAACATGGTATCAGAGCTAGCCTGAAAGAAGGCATGATATGGCATGTATGACAGTTGTTGTACTTACGATGCTAGGGCTTGATATAGCAAAAAACCAGTCATCGTAGCACTTTTGCTATAAATCCGTTTTGGCAAATTTTTTGGATCTGAAATTGTTACAGGACGAAGCTACGATCTCTAGGTACCTTGTGTCCAAAGGACAACCTCTAATTCGTTGTACTTTGTGATTTATGATCTGTGCAATATAGGGTTTCTGCCTCTTCTAGATCTGAGTTAAAATCAGGTGACCTTGGGAAAAAGGTCATAACTTGGGATAGGAAGCTCCAAATGAAATTTCGTGAAAAGTGACAGGTAGTACACAGACTTTACTATCTCAGAAAACGTTTTCAGAGGCCGAAGGTGAACCAGTGACACGTGGTACTCCATACAAGTGCACTCTCCTGTATTATCCCATAAACAGGTCATGTTGCGACATTTGGCATAACTCTCTCTCAGAGAGTCCAATTGAGTTCATACCTATTAGGATGGAAAGGTAACAGGCCTAGCTATCGCAGGAAACTTTTCCAGAGGCCGAAGTTAAAACAGTGACACGTGGCACGCCGTACAATTTCGCTCTCCTGTTTTATCCCAAAACAGGTCACGTTGCGACATTTGGCATATCTCTCTCTCAGAGAATCCAATTGAGGTCAGACCTATCAGGATGGAAAGACAACAGGTCAGGATATCTCAAGAAATTTTTTCAGACCCTGTGGATCAAAAATTTTGGAGTTACACCAGAAACAATCAGGTACATATTTCTGTCAAAACAGAATTATTTTTTGGTACCTTCATTCATGGCTTCCGGAATTTAGGGCTTTGGAGAAAGTTGGAATTTTTGTAATCGGAGACCACGGCTGGATGCTACTCATCAAAATAGAAATTTAGAGACCAAGATCATAATTTTTGGTTGGGCAGAAGGCCGGGCTTGATTAGACCCTAGTTCGGGACTTTGATCAGAAAAGTGGAAAATTAGGGCTTCTGTAAAAATGAGAATTTTTTAAATCTGTGACCACGGATGGAAGCTCCTCAGAAAAATAGAAGCTTAGAGCTTTGGATCAAACCTTTTGATTGGGCAGAAGAGTGGGCTTCATCAAACCCCAGTTCAGGGTCGCGTCCAGTGAATCCAGAAGTCTCAAAGGAAAAATTGAGGAGTGAAACTTTGCAGTTTTCAAATTCTGAATATACCAGCTTGATCAGCTCATCAAGGCGCATGTTTCTATCCTTTCAGAAGTTTGAAATTCAATGTTTGAATTTTTGGGGTTTCTCTGACAAACCCATGTCCAGGTCCAGGTCCAGTTCTTGCAAATCAAGTGGATTGGTTTAATCCTAGAAGAAGATGGATTGGTCACCTGCATAAGTGAAGAAGTTCCTGTCTCAGAGGGAGATGAGGATAAGGCCTTACATAAGAAGTTTACAAGCGATCTCGACAGGTATGACTCATCGTGGTATGTTTCGATATTTGTCCATGATTAAGTTTATGGTATGTTTGTCTTCATGTTATTACGGTTAGTACAATTTTGATTTTAGATTTGTCGAATCACCTTAACAAAATTATGAATGCATGATAGAAGATATTCATTGGTTAGGGTGTTGACACTTATGATTGTACTAATGCATTATGGTGTTGTATGAGGTTTATGTTGTCTACTGTTAAAATTCAATATGCTAAGACAGAAAATAGCAGCATTACATTCCATTTCACAATAATAGCATATACAGGATCACTGAAGAAACAACAAGCATAGCATAAACACAAGAGACAGAGATTTATCCTGGGAAACCCTCATGGGGTAGAAAACCCAGCAAAGCTTCCTCAATATAGATGACCAGCAATATACAAAGATGCAAACCCTGAGCATAAGCTCCTTCTCCTCCATAACAAACCTCTCCTCCACAAATGCGCCTTTCTCAAGTGAGTGAGTGTGTGTATAATGAGGAACACACCTCCTCTATTTATACACTTCTCTGATATGTATTTTACACAAGTACATGTAGGCTCGTATTTAACCATTAGGTTAAATACCCCATTATAACTGACTGGGCCGACCCCTCTAGGGTGGTCTAATAACCCGAGTTACCACATTCTGACGGAGGAATAAACATCTCTGGATATACAATAAGATCTTCACGGAGGAATGAATCATCTCCGGAATAATAAAGTACAAATATAATATTCTTTGAAGTTACAATATCTCAACACTCCCCCTTAACGAGAAGGATATTATAACAGCATCTGCCCGAGCAAGGAGTCATCAACATCATACATGATACATCTATAAATCATTGGAAGCTTTCTCAACATCATTAGTAACTCAAACAGTTAATAGAACATCTTCAATACTGGAACATCGACATCTTAAGTATTGAGTCTTTATCTTCTGTAGCACTTGAACAGCTACAACAATATCATCATCTGGATCCTCACGATACACGATCATCAGCATCATCATCTCACGATCATCAGCATCGTCATCACACGATCATCAGCATCGTCATCACACGATCATCAGCATCGTCATCTCACTATCATCAGCATTGTCATCACACGATCATCAGCATCGTCATCACACGATCATCAGCATCGTCATCTCACGATCATCAACATCGTCATCACACGATCATCAGCATTGTCATCACATGATCATCAGCATCGTCATCTCATGATCATCAACATCATCATCACACGATCATCAGCATCGTCATCACATGATCATCAGCATCGTCATCTCACGATCATCAACATCGTCATCACACGATCATCAACATCGTCATCACACGATCATCAGCATCGTCATCTCACGATCATCAGCATCGTCATCACACGATCATCAGCATCGTCATCACACGATCATCAGCATCGTCATCTCATGATCATCAACATCGTCATCACACGATCATCAGCATCGTCATCACACAATCATCAGCATCGTCATCTCACGATCATCAGCATTGTCATCACACGATCATCGGCATAGTCATCACACGATCATCAGCATCGTCATCTCACGATCATCAACATCGTCATCACACGAACATCGTCATCATCAAGGAATGATGTAAACCAGTCATGTACCTTTTGAACCGAAGTCCAGGGACGATCCAGTCCTATCATTATCGAAGACATACGTCTACGGATCTTCTTTCGGACTGAGGTTCAGGAATGATCCAATCCCTTCTTTCTCGAAGACATACGTCTACGGCTCTTCTTTCGGACTGAAGTCCAGGAATGATCCAATCCCTTCATTCTCGAAGACATACGTCTACGGCTCTTCTTTCGGACTGAAGTCTAGGAATGATCCAATCCCTTCATTCTCGAAGACATACGTCTACGGCTCTTCTTTCGGACTGAAGTACAGGAATGATCCCAATCCCTTTATTATCGAAGACATACGTCTACGGCTCTTCTTTCGGACCGAAGTCCAGGAATGATCCCAATCCCTTTATTATCGAAGACATACGTCTACGGCTCTTCTTTCGGACTGAAGTCCAGGAATGATCCCAATCCCTTTATTATCGAAGACATACGTGTACGGCTCTTCTTTCGGACTGAAGTCCAGGAATGATCCCAATCCCTTTATTATCGAAGACATACGTGTACGGCTCTTCTTTCGGACTGAAGTCCAGGAATGATCCCAATCCCTTCATTCTCGAAGACCTCACGTCTACGGCTCTCTTTAGGACTGAAAGTCCAGGGATGATCCCAATCCCCTCAACTGTCCACTAAGGACTTCATTCTCGGAGACCTCACGTCTATGGCTCTCTTTAGGACTGAAAGTCCAGGGATGATCCCAATCCCCTCAACTGTCCACTAAGGACTTCATTCTTGGAGACCTCACGTCTACGGCTCTCTTTAGGACTGAAAGTCCAGGGATGATCCAATCCCCTCAACTGTCCACTAAGGACTTCATTCTCGGAGACCTCACGTCTACGGCTCTCTTTAGGACTGAAAGTCCAGGGATGATCCAATCCCCTCAACTGTCCACTAAGGACTTCATTCTCGGAGACCTCACGTCTACGGCTCTCTTTAGGACTGAAAGTCCAGGGATGATCCAATCCCCTCAACTGTCCACTAAGGACTTCATTCTCGGAGACCTCACGTCTACGGCTCTCTTTAGGACTGAAAGTCCAGGGATGATCCAATCCCCTCAACTGTCCACTAAGGACTTCATTCTCGGAGACCTCACGTCTACGGCTCTCTTTAGGACTGAAAGTCCATGGATGATCCAATCCCCTCACATGTTCATCAAGAACATGTATCCTCATCATCATAACATGTATCATCACAACATGTATCATCAATATTAAAAACATGTATAACCACAACATGTATCATCATCATCAAAACATGTATAACCATAACATGTATCATCAACATCAAAACATGTATAACCACAACATGTATCATCATCATCAAAACATGTATAACATGTATCATCAACATCAAAACATGTATAACCACAACATGTATCATCATCATCAAAACATGTATAACATGTATCATCAACATCAAAACATGTATAACATGTATCATCAACATCAAAACATGTATAACCACAACATGTATCATCATCATCAAAACATGTATAACATGTATCATCAACATCAAAACATGTATAACCGCAACATGTATCATCATCATCAAAACATGTATAACATGTATCATCAACATCAAAACATGTATAACCACAACATGTATCATCATCATCAAAACATGTATACATCTAATCATCAAAAGCATCTATCATCAAAAGTATCTAGCATGTATACATCTATCATCAAGAGCATGTATACATCTAACCATCAAAATAAAGAATATAAGAGTCCTAAATCTAAATAATTCTAGGTGAGTAAGTGCAGAAAAATAGGTAACCTCATCATTGATGAGATAGGCTTGTCTGTCTCATACTGTGCTACTCCCCCTTTCGAGGAGGGTTCTTCTGAACTACACCAAGCTTGTCTCGGAAGTGTTCAAACTTTACTTGAGACAGAGGCTTGGTCAGGATATCAGCAATCTGATCCTCAGTGCTTATATATATACAAGCTTGATAGCTCCTCTTTGCACCATATCTTGTATATAGAAGTACCGGATCTCTATGTGTTTTGACTTATCGTGGAACACAGGATTTTCAGTCATCTTAATGCAGCTGTGATTGTCACACATAATCACAGTGGGATCCATTTCTAAGTCAAAACACTCCACATAAAATCTTCTGAAGCCATACTGCTTCACAGTTGGCAAGTAGACAGCCATATATTCTGCTTCAGCAGCACTGACAGCCACACTAGATTGTTTCTTGCTGAACCATGAGATCATGGTAGATTCAAGACTATAACATCCACCTTATGTACTCTTTCTGTCTGAGACACTTCCTGCCCAATCAGAATCTGAGTAACCAAGTAAACGGAGTTCATGACCTCTAAGATAATATAGACCAAAAAACTAAAGTACCTTTTAGGTACCTCACTACATGCTTTGTAGCTATTAAGTGAACCTTTCTAGGTTCTACTAGATACTGACTTAGGGTATTTACACAAAAGCATATATCTGGCCTAGTATGACCCAATGAATTGTCTATATAGAGTTGGGTCCACTAAATACGATGAGTCATTAACTAATAACTTCAAGTTGGAGTCCATGGGAGTGGTCATGGCTTTATACTCCAACATATCAAATCTTTTTAGAAACTTCACAGCATACTTACCTTGAATTAAAATATTCCTTTTGGATCTTGCCATACTTCTAAGAAGTAGTGCATTAATCCGAGATCTTTCATTTTCATTTCTGCAGCCATTTTCATGACCTGTTTCTCATTCCTTATCAGAAAGAGATCATCGTCATGCAATAATGGTATGATAGGTTCATCATCCACAACCTCAAGGTTTAGGAATAGCTTTACTTTTGGTAAGGCCCAAGCTTTGTCATGAAGCTATCAATTTACCATTATTCACACTCTGCATTGAGTGATCTTCTGCATATCTATCTGTGCCATCTCTCGTCAGATGGGTCTACTAATATGAGCCTCAAAATCAATTGAACTCTGTGGTGAGTTCCTTCTTGCATCCATGTCATATGTGTATAGAAGCCATATTCAACCTTGTAGCAAAGGTTGAGATCCACATCACCCATGATGATCATTAAGCTCATCAATTGACTACCGATCCTGGGTACCCATATAGAACCTGATTCACACTTCTTCTTTTAAGAGAATGGTCTTATCTAGTCCCTTAGAGCAAGACATCTCATCATGATTTTTTTTTCTACAAATCAAAATTAGGTACATGATTAGTAATACTTCACAAATCATCAAATCATATTGACATGATAACCTATTATGCATACAGTTATCATTTACATAGTTATGCAACTATCTTGACCAATACTTTGGCACAACACTTTCCCATATCTTGTATGCATACAGTGGCTATCTAGATGCCTTCCATCTCTACCAGAACATACTATCGAGAGTGTGCACAGCTCTCGGCATGTCAACAAAGAGGTTTCATTCTAGACAAGCAATAATGGAATGTTTGTCCAACTTGTCAATCATATGCACATTAGTAGTATACTGTTCAATGCTCTATGAATGTTTACACTCAGCATTATATATTATGGGAATACAAATATGCATACAACCTATTATAGGCAATATTATTACTATTTCAAATAACAACTCAAATACTTATCTTTTATGTTTGTGTGGTTGCCTCCCGTTTGATCTTCTGTATGTCTTTTGAACTTCTATTCATTCTGTACCACTGTGCATGCTCAAGAGTCATCCTCATGATCTCATACACAAACATATACTCATTAGTATATTCTAAATGCTATAAAAACATTATAGTACTAAATAATCTTGAAAATTTATAGTCATGATTATAGTTAATAAACATTAGTATTCAAGATTTCAGGGAAGTCTTCTTTTACTCATGCATATCATCAATCAAGATAAAAGATATAATATGCATAATCCCTTGATTACTAACTTTATGAATAAGCATAACCAATCATTCCAAGTATACTTATATAGGGGATCCTAACACAAGGTAAGATTCATGGGAAACATACCTGGATTAGTATACCTAAACAATCTCTTCAATGATTTAGAGATCCTGAGCTAGAACCTGCATGTCTCATAGGTTAAGCATAATATAACAAAGTCATACATACCTCATAAGTAGAACAAAGATTGTGGATGAGTCTTTGTCTTCATGTTTTCATGGTCATGGAACCTGATTTGTCTTTTTTGATGTACCTGTATCTTGTTAGCGGACAACATCAACCTCACACAACATCATAATGCATTAGTACAATCATAAGTGTCAACACCCTAACCAATGAATATCTTCTATCATGCATTCATAATTTTGTTAAGGTGATACAACAAATCTAAAATCAAGATTGTACTAACCGTAATAACATGAAGACAAACATACCATAAACTTAATCATGAACAAATATCAAAACATACCTCGATGAGTCATACCTATCGAGATCGCTTGTAATCTCCTTATGTAAAGCCTTAGCCTCATCTCCCTCTGAAATAGGAACTCCTTCACTTATGCAGGTGACCAATCCATTCTAGGATTAACCCTATCCACTTGATTTGCAAGAACTGGACCTGGAGCTGGATATGGGTTTGTCAGAGAAACCCCAAAAATTCAAACTTTGAATTTCAAACTTCCGAAAGGATAGAAATATGCGCCTTGATGAGCTGATCAAACTGATATATTTAGAATTTGAAAACTGCAAAGTTTCACTCCTCAATTTTGCCTTTGAAACTTCTGAATTTCCTGGACGTGACCCTGAACTGGGGTTTGATGAATCCCACTCTTCTGCCCAATCAAAATGTTTGATCCAAAGCTCTAAGCTTCTATTTTTCTGAGGAGCTTCCAGCCATGGTCACAGATTTCAAAAATTCCCATTTTTACAGAAGCCCTAATTTTCCACTTTTCTGATCAAAGTCCCGAACTAGGGTCTAATCAAACCCGGCCTTCTGCCCAACCAAAAATTCTGATATTGGTCTCTAAATTTCTATTTTGATGAGTAGCATCCATCCGTGGTCTCCGATTACAAAAATTCCAACTTTCTCCAAAGCCCTAAATTCTGGAAGCCATGAATGAAGGTACCAAAAAATAATTCTGTTTTGACAGAAATATGTACCTGAATGTTTCTGGTGTAACTCCGAAATTTTTGATCCACAGGGTCTGAAAAAGTGTCCTGAGATAGCCTGACCTGTTCTCTTTCCATCCTCATAGGTCTGACCTCAATTGGATTCTCTGAGAGAGAGTTATGCCAAATGTCGCAACGTGACCTGTTTTGGGATAAAACAGGAGAGCGAACTTGTACGGCGTGCCACGTGTCACTATTTTAACTTAGGCCTCTGAAAACCTTTTCTGAGATATCTCGGCCTGTTACCTTTCCATCCTGACAGGTCTGACCTCAATTGGACTCTCTGAGAGAGAGTTATGCCAAATGTCGCAACGTGACCTGTTTATGGGATAATACAGGAGAGCGCACTTGTACGGAGTGCCACGTGTCACTGGTTCAACTTCGGCCTCTAAAAACGTTTTCTGAGATAGTAACGACTGTGTACTACCTGTCACTTTTTACGAAATTTCATTTGAAGCTTCCTAGCCCAAGATATGACCTTTTTCCCAAGGTCACCTGATTTTGACTCAGATCTGGAAGAGGCAGAAACCCTATATTATACAGACCATAAATCACAAAGTACAACGAATTAGAGGTTGTCCTTTGGAAAAACGGTACCTGGAGATTTAATCTTCATCCTGTAACAATTTCAGATCCGAAAACTTCTCCAAAACGGATTTATAGTGAAAGTGCTACGATGATTGGTTTTTGCTATATAAAACCCTAGCCTTCAAATTGTCGTAAGTAAAGCAAGTGTCGTTAGTGCCATACCTTGTCTTCCTTCAGGTTAGCTCTGATACCATGTTAAAATTCAATATGCTAAGACAGAAAATAGCAGCATTACATTCCATTTCACAATAATAGCATATACAGGATCACTGAAGAAACAACAAGCATAGCATAAACACAAGAGACAGAGATTTATCCTGGGAAACCCTCATGGGGTAGAAAACCCAGCAAAGCTTCCTCAATATAGATGACCAGCAATATACAAAGATGCAAACCCTGAGCATAAGCTCCTTCTCCTCCATAACAGACCTCTCCTCCACAAATGCGCCTTTCTCAAGTGAGTGAGTGTGTGTATAATGAGGAACACACCTCCTCTATTTATACACTTCTCTGATATGTATTTTACACAAGTACATGTAGGCTCGTATTTAACCATTAGGTTAAATACCCCATTATAACTGACTGGGCTGACCCCTCTAGGGTGGTCTAATAACCCGAGTTACCAAATTCCGACGGAGGAATAAACATCTCCGGATATACAATAAGATCTTCACGGAGGAATGAATCATCTCCGGAATAATAAAGTACAAATATAATATTCTTTGAAGTTACAATATCTCAACATCTACTAACATGAAAGGTACACCAAGAAAGACAAATCATGTTCTGGTCCAAGAACATATGATCATGATAACATGAGGACAAAGATTCATCCATTGTCATGGATCTCATAGAAGATCCATTTACGAGGTATGTATAACTTGATTTTGTAATAGTTAACCTATGAGATATACAGGTTACTAGCACAAGTCATTGAAGAAGAACAAGAAGACATCATGTGAGTATGTTAGACATAAATAGCTAGCATGCTAATCCAGGTATGTTTTTCCTATATCAAGCTAGAATCCTACCTTGTGTTAGGATCTTATACTAATGTGTTGTTGATAATGAGTATTCACGAAGAGTCATAGGTTTGAATAATCATGGTTGTATGCATATTATGTTTCTTACCATAATTGATGATATGACTAACCAGAAGAATCATGAAGGTATAGATTTGAATAATCACAGGTTTTATGCATATTATATCTCTTATCTTGATTGATGATTCAACTAACCCGAAGAGTCATAGGTGTAAGTAATTACAGGTTTAGACATGTTATGTTTCTTATGATTTGACTAACCATAAGAATCCTACATAAACCTTGAATGCTAATGCTTATTATTTTCTGTTTGAAATGATCATGATTATACATGCTTGAGATTATTGTGTTTTAATAGTATACTAATGAATGTATGATTTTATATGAGATCACAAGGATAACTCAATCATGATACTAATAAGCATGCATAGGGACCAAGGATGAATATGAGTTCAAAAACAGGTAATTCAGGAAGCAAAGATCAAGAGGGAGCACACTCCAGTTGCTCCTGCAAGAAAGCAAAGGAGCACACTCTAGTTGTTCCTGCAAGAAAGCAAAGGAGCACACTCCAGTTATTCCTGCAAGAAAGAAAAGGAGCACACTTCAGTAGTTTCTGCAAGGATGCAGATATTCAGAGGGAGTTGACCATCTTTCTACATTCCACAACAAAAAGGTGTAGAAGAAGCTACTTCAGATTAGGACTCCAACAGCTCCTGCAAGGAAGCAAAGACTCAGAGGGAGTCCACCCAACGAAAAAAGAAAGATAAGTATTTTAATCATCATTTCTTGCATATTTGTTTGTTTAAATAATACTGTTCAATAATGTATAAACTGATGTTCCTAGAATTAGGTTGTGTATTATGCATATTAGAATAGTTGCATTGATGAATAGTATACTACTAATATACATGGGTAAGTGGCCTATGGCACTATACAACATTCCATTGCTACTTATCTAGAATGAAACCTCTTTGCTGACATGTTGGGAGTTGTGCACACTCTTAACAATGTTCTGGTAGAGATTGGAAGGCATCTAGAAAGTTATGGGATATGGATAAATGTTGTATTGAAGCATTGGCTAAGATAATTGCATGACTGTATGACACATTTCTTTATGTGTAACAATTTGTTCTGAAAACTATGAGATGTTTCTAATCATGCAATTTAACCTGTTTTGTAGGAAAGACCGCATATCTTCACCTACAAAAGGACTACAACATTTTTTCCAGCAACAAAGATATTTATTGAAGATATTGAAGTTCCCAGGATCTGGGATGAAGAAATGGAATGCCATGATCCATCGATCATGAAGAATGATGTTTGGGATGTAGTCCCAAGACGTGAAGGGAAGTTTTGTTATGACTTCCAAATGGAACTATCAGATCAAGCACGTTGCAGATGGCAGCATTAAGAAATATAAAAGTGATGAAATAGAAGATACACCAGATGGATTTCAAGACAGCATGGTGTAGTCATATATGTGTGCAGAACTTGGTATGGTAGGATAGACAGCTTTCTATCCAGTTTGGGCTTTACCTAGAGTAAAGCGGATTCCAACCTTTACTACAAGGTTGAGGAAGGAAATCCAGTGATACTACTTTTGTATGCAGATAACCTGTTTGTTACAGGTGAAGATAGATTGATTACTGACATGCAGCGGAAGCTTACTGCTGAGTTCAAGATGAAGAACTTGGGGATGATGCACTATTTGTTTTTGGCATGGAGGTGTGGCAGAATGATGGAATCTTCCTTGGACAAGGGAAGTATGCAGTAGAGATCCTGAAGAAGTTCGGGATGATGGACTGCAAGGCCATGGCCACACCTATGGCATCAAATCTGAAGCTTCTATGTGATGCTTCATAAGAGCCGATTGATGTCTCTATGTATCGTCAGATGATTGGGTCCTTGATGTACCTAACGAACATGAGACCAGACATTTGCTTTGCTGTGAACACATTGAGCCAGTTCCTGACGGATCCGAGGAGTGTTCACCTGGTTGCTGTAAAGCATGTTCTAAGGTACCTGAAGGGTACAGTGGATTATGGGCTCAAGTATGAAGTGAATCAAAAGTTTAACTAGCAGGGTTTTGTTGATTCAGATTGGGCTGACAGTGCTGTAGACAGGAAGAGCACATCTGGGTGTTGCTTCAGTATGGGATCAGGTGTGATCTCTTGGTTTAGCAGGAAGCAATCCTGCGTGGCACTGAGTACAGATGAGGCAGAGTATGTTGCATCCTATTCAGCTAGTTGTGAGGCAGTATGGCTACAAAAGATACTGTCTGAGCTATTTGATCTCTCGTTGGAGGCTACTGGTATCTTCTGTGATAACCAGAGTTGTGTGAAGTTGTCCGAGAACCCAGTGTTTCATGACAGGTCGAAACACATAGAGATCAAGTATCACTATATCAGGGATATGGTGTAGAGAGGAGCGGTGAAGCTCCTGTATGTTGCAACGGACGAGCAGATTGCAGATGTGCTGACGAAGCCACTATCCAGGGTGAAGTTTGAGTACTTCAGAGAGAGGCTTGGCGTTCTTCAGATCGAGGACACTTCGAGGAAGAAGTGATGGACACATTTGCTGAAGCCATTCCAAGCATGTTGGAAGGAGGATCCTTCACATGGCTGTGGATGTAAGCGCTGGATGATGAGCATCAGGATGATGTTCTGGTTTATGCTTGGATATGATCAGTTGGATCATTTTATGTATGTATGTACGCATCATGTTGGATTCTTGGATATGATCAGTTGGATCATTTTATGTATGTATGTATGCATCATGTTGGATGCTGGATATGATCAGTTGGATCATTTATGTATGTATGTACGCATCATGTTGATGCTGGATATTATCAGTTGGATCATGTGTATGTATTTTGTATATGCATCATGTTGGATGCTTGGACCATATATCTGTATATGTATCAGGTGGATACATTGTATGATCAGGTGGATCATGTATGGTGATATGTATCATGTATTTGTATTTGTATCAGGTGGATACATTGATGATCAGGTGGATCATGTATGATATGTATCAGGTAGATACTTGGTATGCATCAGGTAGATGCATTGATGATCAGGTGGATCATGTATGATATGTAGATACTTGGTATGCATCAGGTAGATGCATTGATGATCAGGATGATCATGGATGACGAGCTTCAGGATGTTGCTCTAGATGACATGCAGCAGGACGTTGCAGTGATGATCAGGATGATCATGGATGACGAGCTTCAGGATGTTGCTCTAGATGACATGCAGCAGGACGTTGCAGTGATGATCAGGATAATCATGGATGACGAGCTTCAGGATGTTTCTCTAGATGACATGCAGCAGGACGTTGCAGTGATGATGATCAGGATGATCATGGATACATCAGGATGATGTATGGTGAGTATCAGGTTGATACTCTATGGCCGTGGATCAGGTTGTGCAGATGAGCATGTAATCCGGTGCCCTGGGAGATTTGCAGATGGTCTTTCGAGGTTTTGCCTATGGCATGTAATTCGGTGCCGTGGGACATCTGGCAAATGCTCTTTCGAGGTTTTGCTCTGGGAGGACATGTAATTCGGTGCCCTGGGAGATCTGCAGATAGTCTTTCGAGGTTTTGCCTATGGCATGTAATTCGGTTCCCTGGGATATCTGGCAGATGCTCTTTCGAGGTTTTGTCCTATGGCATGTAATTCGTTTCCCTGGGAGATCCGATAGGTTGGGCTGTGTGCCCGTAATCAGTCCTGGGATGCTCTTGGGAGGTTTTGCCATGACCACATGTAATTCGTTGCCCTGGGAGATCCTATAGGTAGAGCTGTGTGCTCGTAATAGCCTGGGATGCTCTTGCGAGGTTTTGTGGAGAGGTCACATGTAATTCGGTGCCCTGGGAGATCCTATAGGTAGAGCCGTGTGCTCGTAACAGCCTGGGATGCTCTTTTGAGGTTTTGTGACGCACGTAATAAGTCCTGAGGATTCCACAGTATGGCCAGTGATGACGAAGACCTGCAGGTGGTGGGCCTACATCCAGTATGAAAAAGGACTGGCTCTGTAGAACTTCGTATGACGAGTAGATTCAGAGATTGACTGAGATAGCAACAGCAGTGACGATGATGATGACTCGATGACGATTATCAAGTGACGATGATCCAGAGAAGATGACTTGTGCTAGTAGAACTGTGCTGAGAAATACCTTCCTAGTTAAGAGGGAGTGTTGATGTATATGTAACTTCGGAATGTATTTCACATGTATATGTATATTGTATTCCTATAGAGATGGTATTATTCCTCTATAAGGAAGTGTCGTCATTTATATTGTAAGTGTCGTAACTTATACTTGATGGGTTATTAGGCCACCTTGTTGGGGTCGGCCCTGTATAAGTCATGTGGGTCAAAGGGTTATTAGACCACCCTATTGGGGGTCGGCCATGTGGGTCTAAGGGTTATTAGACCACCCTATTGGGGGTCGGCCCAGTCAGCATTATGTTATGTGATTAAGTTCAAGCCTACATGAGTCAGGTAAAAAGGCAAGTCAAGTCAAGTATAAATAGAGTGCGGGAGGCACTCTATTTACTCACTCACTTCTCACACATGCACTCAAGGAGGAGTGGCGCACTTATGTAGGAGGAGGATATGCTACTAGGTTATGGCTATCTCTCTTGGTTGGTTGTATCATTGCTCTATCTATCTCTGAGGAAGTTATTGGGGTTTTTCACCTTTATGGTTTTCCCCAAGTAAATCTTTGTGTCTCTTGTGTGCTTGCATTATTGTCTCCATGATTGATATGCTGTAGATATGCTGTACATGTTATTCTCTCAGTTAAGATCCTAGATCAGATTGAAGTAAATTCTGAAAATTTAACAGGCACCACTAGTGTTCCCCGCCAACCCTCATTATTGGTTTTCATTGATGTCCTTTGACTGAACACTCCTTCCTTGCTTGGCATTCCTTTTGTTCGGTATAATTTTACCCCTTTTTCGAGCTAGACAAGTCCTTTACAAAAAAGGCACTTAGGGAGTTTATGTTAAGCTCTTTTATGACTCCTAAACTAATGAAAAGATTGCCGAGCAATCTTTCCTCCTTTCATGCCCATTAAAGTACCTGAAAGGGGGCTATTTGGTATAAGTTTAACCCTTTTCTGGACCTGGTAGACTAATTACAAAAAAGGAATACTCTAGTCACAACGGCTAGAAGAGTTCTTCATTGTATCCTTTTATGCTTTTTTGGGCCTTGGAGACTAACACACGAAAAAGAACCCCCCTGGAGTCTTCTTATTTGCTTTCAGACTCTCTAAAATTGAAAGCAACCACGAGCATGCACCATCCTGGGCTCGTACAAATCCACACGACGATACCATTCCATTATTTCAGAGTCTTCTTATCGCTTTTAGACTCCTTAAAATTGAAAGCAATCATGAGCATGAACTATCCTGGGCTCGTATAAATCCACATGACATTACCATTTTGAGCACACTTCTATCCCTTCTTCCAGCTCCTTAAACCATGAAGAAGACCCCATCGGTGTCTCTCGACACTATGGTCAGTCATCTTAGCAGCACCCCCAATAAGGTCACCTTTGTTCAGAGTATTCTGTGATATACCACCCTCATAGTCTCTTGCCATCCTACACCAACTAGAGTATCCCTCATTATAGTCACAATCCCTGGTGTTAGCACTCGGATTTTCCTTGGGCTGTATCAAAGAAAACCCCGAGGTAACCTCAAACCAATCTTTAGAATGAAAGTTGGCCTCCTTCAGCTAGAGAGGGCTCTCTCAGCAAATCTACCATCCAATGTCACCACGACAGCAGTTTGACAATAAACTCAATGGCCAAATGTGTAAAATAAATAAAAACTTAAGGATTTTTAATGAGGTGGTTAGATAAACAGGAAAGGGATACCATTGGGCAATGGAGTCGAGAAACAAAAAAATAATAGATCAACAGCCAAACAAATGTTTCATACAAAGGCAGGATAACTATTTTATCATAGTCAATAATATTTTGCAGGTGACAAGGAAAGAAATAAAGACAGTCCACTAACAACGGGCATCAATTTTCAAATGAATCCACTGTTAATTTTGGAGAAATAAATGGATACTCAGATGCGGATAAATCGAGACATAGAACATGAATCTCAATCTATATGAATGTTCATCTAAGCATAGAAGAAAATTACATAATGAAAAGCATGACAAAGAAAGAAAACATGCACATGTAGAGAAAGGGAAAAGGTACAGACTGTAATTTTGAAACAACACATGAATCTTTGATAAAAAATCTGCTCAGTTCTGAGATCTTTATTAATTTTTGGAGACAACTTTGAAAACCTAGAACGGGCTCCTTTCTACTGAAAGTCCCCCCTTTACATTTTTTTTACACATCAATGTATAGAAAGATGGCATATGCCTAATCTTGAATTCAAAACCTAACTGAAACTCTAAAAATAGAAACAGTTACAACTTATTTTTTTTATTTCAAGAAGTAAATTTGCTGAAACATAGGCTTCAAAGCCCTAGCTGTATATCTAAAATGGAGATAGATATGTACATGTTGAGAGAGTTTTTTGTAATTGGGCATGTCCTGAAGAAAAGCCTCTTTCAGTTTCTGAAAATTCTTCTTAATTTGGAAGAAACAACTCTTTGAAGTTAATGACTAAAACAGTAAACTGAAATTCTGGAAAATTGCCCCCTAAATATGACTTCGATTCTCTTAACCCATAACACCTGTGCACATTCTGAGAGAGGTTATTACAGGATGTCTTGTGCTAAATAGAAACCTCTCTCGGTTTCCTCAAATGCCTCCAGGTTTGGTGGAAACAGCTTCTAGAAAATGGTGACTAAAACAATCATTTCCTGAAATAAATGAAATTTCATAAACAATCATTTCCTGAAATAAATGAAATTTCATAAACAATTTTCCTGTGAAAACAATCCACTGGTTTTTTCCCCATGGTTTTGATTGCTCCCCGTGGTTTTGGATTTTCAAATCTTGGAAAATATTTTCATCTTAAATATTTCCATTCCTATTTTTACGTGATTTCTTTCCAAATAAATTACCCAAAAATCCAATGTTATAACATATGTTTTAAACTTTTGGGCAATGTATTATTTTCTCTCCGCAACCCTTAGGTAGTGGTCTACCTTACCACTTCTCCGACTAGCGGAATAATATGCTAGTGACATGTGGTAAAAGTAAAAACCACGGTAAATATTCCGCACCACCCTCATCATTTTAACCCCGAGCTAATTGAGTGAGCGGAATGAATGGTAGCCGCTTATCCAAACTTTGTCTTTTTCAAAGTTTTAATTTGACATTTTTTGAGATTCGTGCCAAGACTTTGGTGATTGGGTTTGAATATTAATATAAAATATTTATATTAATAACTATGAACTTTTAAATTTTTAAACAAACACTTGGGCATTTTGGAGATCCGCCATCTTTTAGCCATTCCACCATTTTAGAGCTCCACTAACTATTTTAGAGATTCAGTAGTGCTTTATCCTCCTAATTGACCATATTGGCCAAATTTAGAAGCCCTGTCAATTCATTTATATGCTCTGCTAAATATAGAATTTTTCCACTAGCTCCTAGTCACATCCTTTGATCTTTTTCTGCCTTGATCGTGACCGTTGATTACTTTATATGCTATTACAAGGTACTTTATTTAATTCTTTAGCTCTTCTTTGGCGTGGCCAATGGTCATATGGATCATTTTTTTTTTTGGGACTTGGTGTCTTCCTCACCGAACTTAGGAGATATCACAACCAATTTTTTGGATTGGCAATCTTTCATTCACATTGGAAAAATACTATGCTTACAACTGGCTCCAACCAGGGATGCTATCCTCCCTGCGAGGTAGCAAAGAACCCCTGGTAGACCAAGTGCCTGATCCATTGGGTGGCTCCCAACCCTGGCAACTGGATCCTGCAACCTGTACTTTGTAACTGATCTTTAATCCAAAAACTAACACTGAAAACTTCTAACTGAAAAAGCTGCAAACTGTATTTAAAACAACACTGTACATATTGAAAAATGCTTTCCAAGCAAACTTATTCCTCCTACCTATCTACTCTTGATATACCAAAATATTTGTCTGATCAAGTAATTCGGAAATGCCAATGAAGCCAATCCATTAAATGCTCAAAGAATCTGACTCTTTCACTATGTCTGAAATAAGCCACTGACAAAAAATATGATAGCACCGACGACCAACAATCTTCTTTATTCTCATAGTAAAAATTTTGCTGCAAATTTTAACCGAGAAAATCTTCCATATACTCAACTATAGGATCAAAAAAGATAAATGGTGTTTGATGTCCTTTGAAATTTCCTGCAATCTGATGAGAGAATTGAAATGTTCTTTCTTCTTCAACATATTCTTCCAGCAATGAACGATTAACCTCATACTCAATATTAAAACATTCTTCTTCTTTGAAAATTAAAGGTCATCGAGAATGATCCTCAAAAGATAAATTTTGATAATGAACATCCTGGGATTGAATTTGACCTTCTAAGACTTCAAGATCATTATACATGACAGCTCTATGTTCTTGATGAAAGAAATTGGTGCCTAGTAACTGATTTTCTTGTGGAGAATTATTATCACAAATGGGTTCCTTCAAAAGATCATCATGACTGTTATCATTTAAATTCATATTTACATGTCCAAAAATAGAAGAAGTTTCACTTACATATCTCAGACTATGTGAACAATGCAAATCTGTATAAGCAGGGGTTGTAGCATGACTCTGCAGGAGCTAATCTATTTCTTCTTCTGTTAAAAGGGGAGGTGGTCTGTGCATTTCCTGAATCAAAAAACTATTGTTTTCTTCTTCTTCTGTAGATTGATCATGATACTGGATGTATTCTTCATTTGTATACAAAGGAGTAGATGAATCAACCTTTGTTTCCAAAGAGGGGTCATGGGATACTACTATCATTTCTTCATTTATCTCATCTACAACAAGCTTTTCTCGATCATCAAGGCCATGGACTTGTGAAGAGAAATGATAGAGTGCTTCAGATAGGTCTTCATCATTCATATTTTCTAGATCTTCATCAATACTTTCAAGGTATTGTATGAAACCCTCAAACTGATCACAACAATTTTCCACTAAAGACAAAGCTAGAAAATCTACTACATAATGCTCATAAAATGCTATGTGAAAATCTTTTAAAGAAAACAAGCTACTAGGTCTCAAACCTTCATACCAATCCCTTGCTTTGCCTTCTAAAGAAGCCATGAACATCTTCATAAGACAGTCCTCATGAAACATAATATTTAGCTTGTGTACATGTACATGAAATTTGATTAAATGTAAAGCAGCATTATCACTGTTTTCATCTCTAAATTTGGGTAAGTAGGTTTGCCAATCTATTTTGGGAATTTGATTCGGAAAACCAGGAATATGAGACCTGTTCATAGGAGCATACCTTCTTAACAATGAATCCATTTCGAAATACTGGAGCTACAAATTCTGATTTGAAAATCGGAGAGACCAGCCTGTGAAACAATGCAACAATGGATTTCTTTAATGTGGAGTCACCATGAAATTTCTGAAAACTGGATTCTTTGAAGATGGAGTCGCCAGGTGAAAGATGCACAACCTGCTTGATATCTGACTGTTGTTCACCATCAACAATCAAATCTGCAACTTTGTCGTTCATACCCAGGGAAAATGAAACCTTCGATCCTCGGCAACGGCGCCAAAATGTTAGCACTTGGATTTTCCTTGGGCTGTATCAAAGAAAACCCCGAGGTAACCTCAAACCAATCTTTAGACTGAAAGTTGGACTCCTTCAGCCAGAGAGGGCTCTCTCAGCAAATATACCATCCAATGTCACCATGACAACAGTTTGACGATAAACTCAATGGCCAAATGTGGAAAATAAATAAAAACTTAAGGATTTTTAATGAGGTGGTTAGATAAACAGGAAAGGGATACCATTGGGCAATGGAGTCAAGAAACAGAAAAATAATAGATCAACAGCCAAACAAATGTTTCATATAAAGGAAAGATAGCTATTTTATCATAGTCAATAAGATTTTGCAGGTGACAAGGAAAGAAATAAAGACAGTCCACTAACAACGGGCATCAATTTTCAAATGAATCCACTGTTAATTTTGGAGAAATAAATGGATACTCAGATGCGGATAAATCGAGGCATAGAACATGAATCTCAATCTATATGAACGTTCATCTAAGCATAGAAGAAAATGACATAATGAAAAGAATGACAAAGAAAGTAAACATGCACATGTAGAGAAAGGGAAAAGGTACAGACTATAATTTTGAAACAACACATGAATCTTTGATAAAAAGTCTGCTCAGTTCTTAGATCTTTATTAATTTATGGAGACAACTTTGAAAACCCAGAACGGGATCCTTCCTACTGAAAATCCCCCCTTTACATGTTTTTTACATATCAATATATAGAAAGACGGCCTATACCTAATCTTGAATTCAAAACCTAATTGAAACTCTGAAAATAGAAACCGTTACAACTTTTTTTTTTTTTTTTTTTCAGGAAGTAAATTTGCTGAAAAATAGGCTTCAAATCCCTAGTTGTATATCTCAGATGGAGATATCTGTGTACATTTTGAGAGAGTTTTTTGTAATTGGGCATGTGCTGAAGAAAAGCCTCTTTCAGTTTCTGAAAATTCTTCTTCATTTGGAAGAAACAGCTCTTTGAAGTTAATGACTAAAACAGTAAACTGAAATTCTGGAAAATTACCCCCTAAATATGACTTCGATTCTCTTAACCCATAACACCTGTGCCAATTCTGAGAGAGGTTATTGGATTATGTCTTGCGCTGAATAAAAAACTCTCTCGGTTTCCTCAAATGCCTCCAGGTTTGGCGGAAACAGCTGCTAGAAAATGGTGACTAAAACAATCATTTCCTGAAATAAATGAAATTTCATAAACAATTTTTCTGTGAAAACAATCCACTGGTTTTTTCCCCATGGTTTTGGATTTTCAAATCTTGGAAAATATTTTCATCTTAAATATTTCCATTCCTATTTTTACGTTATTTCTTTCCAAATAAATTACCCAAAAATCCAATGTTATAACATATGTTTTAAACTTTTGGGCAATGTAATATTTTCTCTCCGCAACCATTAGGTAGCGGTTTACCTTACCACTTCTCCGACTAGCGGAATAATATGCTAGTGACACGTGGTAAAATTAAAAACCACAGTAAATATTCCGCACCACCCTCATCATTTTAACGCCGAGCTAATTGAGTGAGCAGAATGAATGGTAGCCGCTTATCCAAACTTTGTCTTTTTCAAAGTTTTAATTTGACATTTTTTGAGATTCGTGCCAAGACTTTGGTGATTGGGTTTTAATATTAATATAAAATATTTATATTAATAACTATGAAGTTTTAAATTTTTAAACAAACACTAGGGCATTTTGGATATCTGCCATCTTTTAGCCATTCCACCATTTTAGAGCTTCACTAACTATTTTAGAGATTCACCAGTGCTTTATCCACCTAATTTACCATATTGGCCAAATTTAGAAGCCCTATCAATTCATTTATATGCTCTGCTAAATATAGAATTTTTCCACTAGCTCTTGGTCATAGCCTTTGATCTTTTTATGCCTTGATCGTGACCGTTGATTACTTTATATTCTATTACAAGGTACTTTATTTAATTCTTTAGCTCTTCTTTGGAGTGGCCAATGGTCATATGGATCATTTTTTTTGGGGGGGGCTTGGTGTCTTCCTCACCGAACTTAGGAGATATCACAACCAATTTTTTGGATTGGCAATCTTTCATTCACATTGGAAAAATACTGTGCTAACACCTGGTCCCTTAAAAGCTATAATCCCCCTTCCCCAAGTTAGTGTCATATGCTGCCCAACCACCCTCGCCATCATACTCTGAATAAAGGAAGTTTGAGTCCCCCCACCCAACAACCCATGTTTCCTACCCTCCCAGTATGTAAGTTACACAGCCAATCCTATCACCTCATGTTTATCCACCTCGTGCTCCTATCAAGGAAACATCATTGCCTTGCTAGTTGCAGGTCTCCCACTGTCGACGCCAACCCATCTATTCCAGAGGATAGAAACAGAGGTCCCTGCTCCTTGGACTCATCACCATCTATGGTGAGTTCCTACGGACCATTTTGAGTGGAGTCCTCAGTGCCTCTCTGGATGGTTGTTTCTCACGTGCTCGACTTCAACACCTTGATCGCACTGTTGAGATTCGTGCAGGGTATACATCCCTTCAGTCATTGGTCGAAGACCCCGGACTCCCCCCGACTCTAGCACATTGGTGAGTCACTTTGGAACACCCAGTTATATGTTCCCGTGGATATCCAAGTTGCATTGGTGACAGTATTCGGAAGCTATCCACTCGTATGCTTCCTTGAGTACCCATTTCAGCTACAGTCCAGTATACCATTGAGTTTATGACTCTCGATCATTATCTTCACCCCGTTATTGGATATCTTTAGATCCAACAACTCATTAGTTCCTCTGGTACCACACTCAACAACACTATATCATTTCTTCAGCTTCGGTATGATCCAACCAGGAGTATGTCCCAGATTTGTGTCCCCTCTGAACCCTTATGATGTACATAGTAGTTTTTCATGTATTGTTCAGATCCCCCTTTTTGGGATTCATTGTTATTTATATCTATTGATACGAGCATGGGTATTCCCGCCTCGTCCATATATTAAGATTATTCCTCATTCATTATTGAGGTCATGTATTTTAAGTTTTTGCAATTTGTACGGGACCACTATTCCGTTCTCTAATCCATTTCTTCTCTTCTCCACACCCCAGGAAAACCATAAAAAACCTATGATGTCTATCGGACATACGATGAGCTCCTGCCCTCACACATCAGGGGGAAATCTATTAACACCAAGAAAATGCTCACCACCTCATCTCTCTCACTACATGACTCATTTGTCTATTTTTTCCACCATCTTTGCCTCCAAAACCTCAAAAAACCATTAATTGGTCACCAAAAGGTCAAAAAAAACCCTTTTCACCCTCCAAATAATTAAATTTCCTCAAAAGATAGCAAAAGCCCTCTAAAAAGGCCCTAAATTCCCCAAAATCAAGTAAAAGGGAATAAAAAATATAAAAAAGAGGGAAAAAGAGGGAAAAAGGAAGCAAAAACCCTAAAACAACTGACCTAAACCATATGGTGCCAAAAACCATGGGTCAACACTCCACCACTAGAAACCCTATAAATAGATGATGGAGGCTCCCCATTTCACATCCACAATCTATCCTATCCTCACGCTGCCAAAATCACTTGTGAAACCCAAGCTCACCATTTGAGCTAGTTTTCCCATTTGAGTGCCCCCTTTTGGCCCACCATCCAAGCACCTTGGAGAAGGAGAAGGAACCCATTGGAGCACGGAAGCAACCCTCCTGGACTACCGCAAGAGCTCCACCAACCTCCATATTTGAGGTAAATGTAACTTTGGTCATATCATAATACAAAAGAAAAAATTCCATCATATCATCATTGTCTTTTTATTTCTGTTGATGCACATGTTAGCTTAGATTTTATACTGTTTTATTGTTCAAATTTATTGTTTATTGAACTTCTACTAAGAAGGCCATTCTCCTTAGTAGGTGCTCATTTGCACAAGCTAGGGTGGAAACCCTAGCTACAATTACATTTAATCAGCTCGACATACAGCTGATGTTCTCTAAGGACTTGAAACACCATCCCTAGATGCTCATTATTCTCTTCTTCGTTCTTGGAATACATAAGGATGTCATCCAAGAACACAATCACAAACTTATCCAAGTATTTATTGAAGACAGTATTCATGAGGCACATGAATGTGGCAGGTGCATTGGTGAGACCAAATGGCACCACTGTGAATTCGTAATGACCATACCTATTCCTTAAAGTTGTCTTATGAATGTCCTCTTCTTTAATCTTCACTTGGTGGTACCCCGACCTCAAGTCAATCTTGGAGAACACTATAGCTTCCTTCATCTGATCAAACAAGTCATCAATCCTTGGCAAAGGATACTTGTTCTTAACTATCACTTTATTGAGCTATCTGTAATCAATACACAACCTCAATGTTCCATCTTTCTTCTTCACAAATAACACAGGTGCACCCCAAGGGGATATAGTAGGTCTGATATACTCCTTGCCCATTAATTCTTCCAGTTGCATCTTCAACTCAATTAGCTTAGGTGTTCTCATTCTATAAGGAGCCTTGGAAATTGGTGCTACTCTTGGAATAAGGTTAATGGAAAAGTCAATATCTCTCTTGGGTGGCAGTCCTGACACTTCATCCGGAAACACATCCTTGAACTCTTGCAACAATGGGAAGTCTTCTATCCTTGGTCATTTATCTTCTATTGAATCTGATGTATGCACAACATACAATTGACAACCCTTTTTATAAAACTTCCTCAATTGCAGAGATGAAAATGCCTCACTGAAACTCGCTTCGGAATTCCTTTTACCAACCTTGGCTTTCCTTCATCATCAAGGAATTCAAGAGCTTTCTCATAATAGTCTAATTTGTCTCTATGCCTTTCCAACCAATCCATGCCAATTAAGGCATCATATGATCCTAATGGTAAGACATTCAATTTTGCATGAGTGAGGAGTCCATTCAATTCTATGGGACACTTCCCCACTACTTCACTTACATTCCTCTTGGTTCCTGTGGATAACCGAAATAGCCAAGACTTACTATGATTTACTTTACCAAGAGAACAAATTTCAACTACCCCAGGAGATACATAACTATGGGTAGACCCTGGGTCAATCAAAACAGAAATAGATTTCTTAGCAATCTTACCTTCAATCTCCACCACTGTTGATTGGTGGCCTGCTTGAAGGTCATCCAGTGCTACATAGATCCTATGAACTGCTCTTTCCATGTCTCCCACTGAATTTTCTCCTTCAATGTTGTGCGCCCTCCTCGGGTACTCCCTTTTAGTTGGACAATCTATGAGCACATGGTTTGCTCCACATCCCCAACACTGAAGTGGTCCTTTTTGTGCTTTTTTTTCTGCTACTGCCGGCTTAAATCTACTCCTCGCTTGTTGTCCTTGTGGAAAGGTTTTGGGTGGATTTCTAAGAGGTGGTTTAAATCCACTTATTCTTGGTTCGAACCTACCTTTGGGCTTAAATTTCCAGGTTGACTGCATTTCCAATTTACCTTTACCCTGCTCATAGCAATGCTTTTCTATTCTAGTGGCTTCTTCCAATCTTGGTGAACAGAAAAACTCAATCCTATCTCTGTAACTCTTTGGTAGACTACCAAGGAAACATTGGATCTTGACTCTTTCATCCTTGATGTAGTCCACGTACCTCAGCAGCTCCAGAAAATTATGGACATGCACATACATAGTGTTTTTCCCAAGTTTGAGTTCATTGAAATCTTTCCTTTTATTATCGTAGTACCTAGATTACAGGTATTTCTCCTGAAAGTACCTTTGGAATCTTTCCCAAGTAATTCTCCTTTCACCGATTCCTTTCACTTGCATGAGATAATTTCACCAAATTGAAGCTCTTCCACCAAGGTTATAAATAACAACCTTAGCCTTTTCATTCTCTGAATATTCATGTATTCTGAAGTACTTATTCATTCCAAGAAGCCATGCCTCTGCATCTTCACCTTATTTACCTTCACCATCAAAAGTGGAAGGTATTTCCTTCCTGAACTCGCCTTGTGGAATACATCTGTACTTCTTTATGCTCCTACTCCTGCTGGGAGTATGCCTTGGGTTTCCTTGAGAACCCTGGGAATCAACTGACCTACTAGAATGAGATCTAGAAGAGGGTGTTCTTTGTTTTCTTCCCACAGAATTCCTTCTAGGGATTAGAGTCCTTCTCCTAGAATGACCCCTACACTACCAATATCTCTCTCTTTAAACCTATATCTCCATCTCTCTCTCTCTCTCTCTCCTGACACGAAACCATCAATCCCTCACTTTCTTGAACCCTAAACCCATAACCCCCTCTCTATCTAACCCATTATCCCCCAATAACTATCTCTTCCTCCACAAGATCCTAAACACCATTTTATCTCCCTTTATCTATCTCTCTAAACCATTAAACCACAATATATCTATCTCTTTATATACCCCTTTCCACCAATATCTCTCTCTCTCTCTCTCTCTCTCTAAAATCTAAACCCCAATCTCTCTCTCTCTAATCCCCTAGCCCCCAATATCTCTCACTCTAATCCCCTAGCCCCCAATCTCTCTCTCTCTCTATATTTGAACCACTAATATCCAATAAATGTTTCTCTCTAAACACCTAACCACCAATCTCTCTCTCTCTCTGCCTCTGTAATCCCCTAACCTTCAATATCTCTCTCTCTAAACCCATAACAACTGATCTCTCTCTTTCTATATATCTCTCTAAAACCCTAACTCTCTCTCTCTCTCTCTATACACCTAACCCCCAATGTATCTCACACACACACTCTCTCTCTCTATACACCTAACCCCCAATATCTCTCTATACATATTGTAAACTATTCTATAGGTGAGTTTTGGGAACTTTGTCAAATGTTTTTCTAATGTCCACAAAGAAACATAAAAGACTAGTTTTATTATTACAACACTCCTGAGGTGGTCATGTGTGTTTCTTTAAGGTATCATTCATGGCCTTGAATGCCTCAAATATTCCTTTAGGGTGTAATGCATAGGATTCCTTCCTTGATCATGCATAGAGCCTCGAAACCCATAATTACTAGGCTAAATAGGCATCTCCTCTCATAGGCTAAAGAGCATCAACATCTCTAGTCATGGGTTAAAGAGCATCGTTGACAAGCCATGTGTTTTTTTATTCATCCTTCTTGGACATGGATGATTACAAGCATTATTTAGGGAATAAGATCTAAGTTTCCTCTCTCGACCATGTTTAGGGATGCAAGACCCATAACTAGTTCTCAAAAACTTCTAATGTTCCCATATTGTCACTAGAATACCAAAGAAACCCTCAAAAAGTCATCTTTGGTGGTTGGATAAATCATTCATGGACCCTTATTCCTAGAATATGCCTTTATGTCCCAATTCCTCAGCTTCCTCCATTGACCATGTTTAATACCTCAACATCGAAACCTGATGCTCAAAAACTCCTAATGGTGCCCATATATCCACTTGGAGGCTAGGGATACCCTCAAGAGATCATATGTGATGGTTCAAGGTGAATTTTTTAGCCCTATATGGCCATATCAATACCCATAGGAAAATTATACTCTCAGGGGAGCGATTGTGGTGGTTCAAGGTGTTTTTCTTAAAGTAGGTTTCCTAAAATATTGCTTTAGATCATAAGGGTTAGGCTCATCTCTTGAACATGTCAAGTTCCCCATGACCCATCCTTAGTGCTCATAACATTCTAATAGCGAGATATCACCACTCATAGGACAAATGTCCTACATAGAGGTCATGTGTGGTAGTTCAAGGGATTATTGGTTTCCCTTGAGCTTCAAAAGTTATATTTTAGGCCTAATTTCAATGTCTCATTCCTTATCAATGGTTTATGGCTCAATACCTATACATAGTTCTCAAGAAAACATGATCATTTGAAGGTGAAGTATCTGCTTGAAATGTCATATGTGTTTATTGCACTAAGAGTAGCGAGGTGCTTACAACTTAGTATGGGGGAGATGTGTAATGTAATGTAGCGTAACGCTGTCACATTATGTACCCAAAATAAAATGTAATTAAAAAAAGTTATGTTAGCTCATAAAATAAAAAATGAAAACCAATTAAAAAATAATTTAAAAAATTCATATCCGCTCATAAAACAAAAAATAAAAACCAAATAAAAACTCATTAAAAAAATAAGACCTCAAGAAATTGTATGGCTCTCAGTGCTTGATAGATACACGTTTAGGATGGATCTATGTTGGTTCAAGGAAACAATCATATGCTAATGATACCATAATGGCACAGTCATCCTCAATAGGCCAATGATACCCTCAAAATGGTATATGTTCTTAGTGGAGGAAACCTTGTTATCCCTAAATGGATGTAATACTCCTTTCAGTCTCGAGCATCAAGTCTCCTCCCATGACCATGTCCAAACCCCCAATTCCAAAGACTTGGATAAATAGTGCCATGGAATCGTGGATATCCCTGCAAAGTCATACATGGTGCTTTGAGACATTTTTCATGTCTTTGGATGCCTCAATGGTTTCTTTAGGGCCAAATGCATGGTATTTTCCCCTCAAATGTCATTCCCAAGGCCTCGAGACACATACATCTTTCTCCAAACCACATAATTTCACCAACATCCCTAATCATAAGCCATTGGCACACTCAAGAAGCCATGTGTGGTTGGTTGAGGAAATCTTCTTAATATTTGATGGCTAGAATACTTCTTTAGGGCCCAAGGTTTTGGTATCCTCCACTAAGCATGTAAAAGGCACCAAGACCTAAGACATAAATATAGAGCATCGTGAATACCATTGAAAAAGTCATGTGTTGTGCTTTGAAGCATTTTTCATGGATATAGATGCCTCAATGCTTTATTTAAGGATAAAGGCAAAGTATTCTTCCCTAGAGAATCATCCTAAAGGCCCCGAGATATGTACATACTACTTAAAAATACCGAATGGCACTAATATCCTCAATCACAGAGTAATGATACCTTCAAGATGTCACACGTGGTTGGTGGATGAAATATTATTATCCTTGGATGGCTAGAATATTCATTTAGGATGCCCATAGGATCAACTCTCCTCCTTTGACTATGTCCAAGTTCCTAAGGCCCTAATACATAGATACATATTTCCACATATATCCCTATGAGGTCATGCATGGTTCCTTGAGGAATTTGTCATGGATTTGGATGTGTCAATGGTTTATTTAGGGTCAAATGCATGGTATTATTCCCTGGAAAACCATTTCCAAGGCCCTAAGACATGTAGATAATTAGTTCAGAACCATATAATGGCACTTCCATCCTCAATCACAAGACAATGATAGCTCAAGAGGCCATGTGTAGTTGTTGGAGGTAACCTTCTTAGCCATAGATGAATATAAGATTACTTTAAGGCCCAAGTCTTAGGTCTCCTCCCTTGACCATGTCCAATGCCCTAAGTCCCCAAGACTTGGATACATAGCACAATGGATACCCCTGTAAAGTATTGTTTGGTGCTTTTAGACATTGTTCATGGCATTGGATGTGTAAATGGTTTCTTTATGGCCAAAGGCACGATATTCTTCCATAAAACATCATTCCCAAAGCCTTGATTAGGCACATACATATTTCTCAAAACCACTTCATGGTATCGAAATCCTTAATCATAGGCCAATGATACCATTAAGAGGTCATGGGTGGTTAGTGGAGGAAATCATCATAGCTCTTTTGGGATAGAATATTCCTTTAGGGACCAATGTTCAGGTCTCTCTCTCTCTAACTATATCTCTAAACTGGCTATGGGTTATAGGTTTTAAGGGTTGGTTTTTTTATGATAGACTATAGGGTTGATGAGAATTAGAAGTTACAAGGGTTACGGGTTCATTTTTATTTAACTAGACACTTTAGAGGATAGGATTAGGCGGTTAGGATTATAGGGGTTAAGGGATATATATCATTATGTGTTAGTATTTAGGAGTTTTAGGGGCTATACTAGTTTCGGATTATAGTGGGCCAAGAGTTATAATGGTTAGTTGTACTAGGGACTAGGGATTGCAGTGGCTAGGGACTTGTTACACCTAAAATCTTCCCATCATGAGATTCAGTGTATACACCCCTGAAGTTATCTTGATTGAGTGATTGACCTGGAAGGATTTGTACCCATTTTGTACTAGGTTTTGAGAGGTCGTCGCAGTTTGCACCCATGCAACATGCGACGTCGCACCTTGCTCCATTACAGGGTGCGACAAAGTCAGTTAGATGGAAAAAATAGCTTCTTCGAGCTCCTTCTCGAAGCTTGCTGACTTGGGACCCTATCCCTAACCTCTTGGGAGAGTTGGCACTCGATTCCTAACACCTTGGAAAGATCCCTTGAGTCTCTCCTATCATATCTCAACCTATCCTATCCATATCCTATCCACTTAGTCCTATTTAAATGAATCTCACTCCCATTCTAAAGGGAGGAAGTCTATGGTACTCTCATGCTGGTGAAATCAAGCCCAATAGACCTTGCACTCTAGCTCGGGGAACATCCACTTCTCTCTAGGAGCTTTGGCATGGCTTGTCGGAAGGAGCTTGCAACGTTAAGGCGACGGTTGTAATCCTCTTTTCTATTGTACTTCTCCATTCTTCAATATAGTTAATATAATTTCTTTCCATAATTGTTGTCTATCGATGATGTTTAGAGCTTTCCTCATCAACTGTTAGCTTAGATCTATCATATGAAATATATGCTTTCACTTCTTGTGGTCTGTCACATGTTCAACTGGGTTTATCTACTTGCAATATGGCAGCGCTGGAACATTGGATCAACGGAGGAGAAAGGGATCTATGAATCTGAGGTAAACGATCTACTCCCACATTTGTACATCTATATGATCTAGGAAAGTATTTTATGTTCTATCCTATTTGTTCTAGACATACGTTAAACTAGGGAGATCATGCCTTGAGTCCGCTCTCGGTAGATTGTCCGTGAAACAAATCTGGCGACCATACTAGGGAAGAACTACGTCTTGTTTTGTAGTTGCCTGAGAGTCATTTTCAGTTGATTGCTTGACACAAGCCTTCTATTTGTCTGTTGCTTATTGAGTTGATTTCACTATCAAATCTTCATCTTGAAGACTCTGATATGCTTCCTCTGAGTTTATACTACTCATTTTCAAACCATTTCACAGTTCATTGCCTGGAGATTTGATTTATTTTTGAACTTAGATCTCACATGTCGCACCTGGTTAGTGAAAACAGAGCGGCACTGTGGCTCTTCTGGTCTCTATTCTTTGTCTATTAGCCACTCATCAGAGGCCTTTCATTGGCATACTGTGACACCGTCGCACTCCCCGCATTGGTGAACCACGACGTCGCACTGTGTACAAACACAGAGTGTACCGATTTGTCAAATTTGGCATGCAGGTATCCCATCTCCATTTCTTACTCTGAGCTTTGGTTTGTTGTATGAACTCCCTTTGTGTTGCAAGATCCAGCCAGAGATCCTATCTTTAATTTGTATGTTGAGTGTTTGGTTTGGTTTGGATTGATTTTGGGTTCCATCTTGGACAAGCTTGAGAACCGGTAGTGGCAAATACTCTTGTCTCCTCCACCTTCATCTTCTCACCCTTGCATTCCCTCCTCTCCTTGACTGATCTGGTTACCACATTAGATCAGCTCCCAGACCTCATTTACATCATCTTTTGAGCTTTGCTTGCTTGGTTTGCTTGCTACTGTCTGATTTCGAGTTAAGTGTGTCTTTCAATTTGATTAAGTGCTTGTCTTTTCTTGAGTTTTCTGAGTGCATTGGGTGCTGCAAGTAGTGTTTTCTTTTCAGTCATTTACATCTGAAAGCATAGTTGTTATCAAGTTAATCTTTTGATGCATCCATTGAAAAGTTAAAAGTGCCTCTTTCCCATCATTTCTCAAGCATTATTGAAGAAAATTGTTCGTACACTGGAATGTTTTTCTTATACATTTTCGGAAAAATTGAATGAATGTGTGATCACTTGTGTTTTCTTGAATTTTGAGTTTCTCATTTTCTCGAAAATCCAAAATATACTTCAGTTTTTCTTGCAAAATTAGTTCCATGCTAAGGAAAGATAGATGCATTTTTAAATTCTTACTGCTTTTAGGCCATCGAAAGTGAAATAGAAAAGCTTGCATACTCCATCTTAGAATCCTCTCTTTTCATTATCTAGCCTCATTTTCATTTTGAAAAGGAAAAAGAAAAGAAAAAATGTTGTGATTTGGATTAGTAGTGTTGTAATTTTTGCGTTTCGCACAAAATGAAAAGAATGCTTTCATAGTCAAACTTGTTTGAATTGGGAATTGTTGCATTGTGTTGTTTTGGCAAATCTCGTTGGAAAGAAAAATATTTCTCCTTACCATAGGTACAATTCATCGAAAGAAAAGAATATTTCGTGCATGTAGCTAGGACTTTCATTATGCTTCCGATTATGTACTCACCTCATGCATTCACCTAACCGTCCAAATAAAATTAACAGTAGAACTAGGTAAAATTTTTAGCAACTTGTGTGTAAGTTAGAGACGTGTTCCGGCGTCGTTAAGCATGGCAACTGTCATTATTTGATAGCACTATATCCCGGGGGTATTGTAGTCTTCCACTTACTTATCGGTATATCGAGCTCCTTCGCGTACCCACCAAATACCATAATCCATACTTGGTGTATATCGAAGGGTGTATCACGTACTCAGTAGTATATCAGAAGGTCTCTTGCCGAACGGTTGTGCATTAGACAGTACCACTATGGATTTGAGATCCCACGTACCTTGTGTATATCGGGAGACACCACTAGGATTTCTGAAACCAACTGAGTTAACCATTTGGCCATCTTGGAAAAGCAATACACCGAGAACAGCACTCGGGGAGATTAGCACACACGTATTGTCCAGGTAATCGGGTATGCAGGCAAGGGTACGGTCCCAATCCTCCTTGTCGCATCATATTGTTAGACCCTGTAGTGTATAGTGGTTTACGATGCCTTGATAATACCGTGAGGTTCCAGACTTTGAATCCACTCTGTCACATAAGTCTACTTGTTGCCTTAGTTTGAGTAGGTTTTTATGGACTGCTTTTCTTTTGTAGTATACCCTTAGGAGAAACACTGTTTCATCCATCCTAGCCGACTTTCCTGACGCTCTGGAGGATTTTCCCTGGAGAAGGTCCAGTAGGATCTTAAACTTATCACCCAAATATTCCCTTAACCCAGAGGTTATTTCGAGGGTAAGAATGGATCAACATAACATGGTCGTAGTTACTGAAGTGGAAAACCCCACTTTGAATATTAGAGGACATTTGTTTCCACATACTCCTCCTGATTCACTCACCTCTCATCCCCCGTAGGATGAAGAAGCACAAGTCCCCACTTTGCAAGATATTTCTCCCGTCATCCCGGGAGAACCTGGATTGTTGGAATGGATAAATCAACCCCAAGATGACCCCACAATAGTTGTTGGTCCTTCAATAGCTTACTGGACATCTTCTACCGGTCACCCAGTGGCCCATTTTTCCATTGCACCCCCACCCAGTGGGACTACTCTAGACGACCCTTTAGCCTACTATCGAGACCAATTAGCTCACTTTTGTTCTATGGATGAGGAGTTCCGGTAGTCAAGTGTCCAACGAAGCATTGAAGACCCATAGTTACCCCCTTACCAACCCATCCCAGATCACTTAATATCTGTTGGATCATCGGAACCATCTTCCCACAACGTGACCATTAATGAGACTAGTCAACCCTCGCAAGAGTCCAGTCCCACACTTCAAGTGAACCAACCGGTTGAAGGACAACAGTCCAACACACCTGTTACTACCACAGTTACTTTACCAGCTCCTCCCCCACCTCAAAATTCGAGGGGAGGATACTCCATTCCCCTAGATTATCTCAGTGGTAACGTTATTACTACGGTAGCTAATCAACAACATATGTTGGTTCAACCTTTGAATAATGGTTAGCCTATTGTGGCTGGGGGGAAACCCCCATTTCCTAACCAGAACGTAGGCGGTGGAATCTCCAATGGACCTCTTGTTGGACCTCCCCAACCCGCTAGACCATCCACCATGGGATTATCTCATGTTGGGGGGGCATCCAATGTAACTCAACCCTCATGGAGTCAAGCGTATCTAGGTTCTGTTAACCCTTCGTTGGGTCAATCCAATCTCGAAAATGCACCATACGGGATACCTTATCCTGGAAATCCCTACACTTTGTGGGGCCAAAATCCCATTTTACAACATGGACCCCAACCAACTATAACCCAAGCACCACCACCCCTGATCAGTCCACCCCCACCTCCTACAAGAGGTGGGGGGGCCCCCACCTAACTTTGGAGGAGGTGGACCTCTCCCTTCTGGCAAAGGTCCAACTCATTTCACTCACAATGGCCCCCACCCCTCCGACGGTGGCGGGAATGGTCCACCACCCCCCCTAGGTGGAGGCAGCGGAGGACCACCCTAGTATGGTGGGGGAAGACATTTCCCTTCGGTCGGTGGAGGTGGTCCACCACCTCCTGCAGGGGGAGGTGGTGGAGGATCTAATTATTATGGTGGCAGTGGTGGCGGTGGAGACCCTCATCCTTTTGTTGGAGGAGGTGGTAGGGGCCCCCATAATTCTAGCGGTGGAGGTGGTCCACCACCCCCTCCAGGTGGAGGTGATGGAGGGCCACCTTATTACGGTTATGGACCTCCACCTCCTCCTAGTGGCGGCGGCGGACCCCTACCTCCTCTCGGTGGTGGAGGCGGACCCCCACCTTATTGGAATGGACCACCTTATGGTGGCGGACCCCATTACGGTCCGGGCATCACACCCCCCTACGGTCAGTTTACTCCATGGTCACCCTTTAATCAATCAATACGAGGTCCTATCGGTCCTTACATGCCTTACCAATACTACGAGTACCCGTAGCCTAATCAACAACTGCCCTTTTTGGCTACTTTGGACCTACCCGATCTATCTTGACTGACGAACGACCCCATCTATGATGGAACTAACTGGCCCCTGATTCCGGTGAAACTTGCATCGGATATCTCCAAGTTTGACGGAAAGCTAGACAAGGATCCTAAACACCACATGATGACATACCATTTATGGTGTTCATCTAGCTCTCTGATGGATGACTCGATCTGTCTGAGATTATTCCAATGGGTAAACTAACTCCTGTAGCCCTCAACGATCGTTTCCCACTCAAAATCAACAAATGATTGCTCAACCCCCCCAGCCCAGGGGGAACCATGCAATACTGTGAATGTTCTCATTTTGCGGAACGAGATGATCAATTTGAACACTCGCTCATGTTCATATGACCCAGTCTCTTTGAAAGAACCTGTTGGAAGTAATACTGAAAAAGCTTCCAACTCTATACCTGATATCACTGTACCATCATCTTCTCTCACCATTGAGAAGCCGTCTTTAGATTCGATATTTCGACTGCCCAAGAGCATGATTCGAAAAGCCGTTTTCAATCCTAATTCTCGGGCAGCACAAAATTAAAATATCGTAGAGGACTTGGCACAAGCCCCTTGTGCCATGTCTACCTTGGATGTTTTGTAGAATTGTCCCAATCAACGCAAAACTCTCCTCGCAGCAATCGATGCAGTTGACCCTGATTCTTCGAATACCATCATGTTCCAACTTCACTACTTTAAGCCGAGTCTTTTCCATCAACTCACATTCCAAGTAGCTATGAACATCGCTGGGAAAATTGTCCATCGTTCCATTTTGGACAAAGGCGCCTCTACTTCTGTCGTGTCGATCGCCTGTTGGAGAGCCATCAGCTCTCATGAATTGAATCGTTCTCCTACCACGTTGAAATCATTCAACGGGCGTGGATTTCAACCTCGTGGGATCCTACAAGCTCTTGCAGTTGAGTTGGGCGGAAAGACCGTAACCATTAATGTGGAAGTGGTCTCAGCCCCGATAGATTATAATCTCTTGCTTGGTCGCAATTGGTTTTATGCCATGCAGGCGGTAGCCTCTTCAATCTTCCGCGTAGTACAATTCCCCCACCAAGGATGAATTGTTACTGTTGACCAACTAGATTTTTGCACACCGGATACTACTACTCATCCTGGTGACCATGTTCCTTCCATTAGACAAACGTCAAAATAACATGAGAGTATAGGGGTTGGCCTTTTGAAATATTCATGTCTCATGGGCGTTTTTCCAATTTCGGACCCCCCTAATCATGTTGCCTCGATGAACATGATCTCCACAGAGATTTCATCCCACTCCACTGACAGTTGGCTTGTACCTGACGAAGCCACAACACACCTGATCGGAGATGCAATGCCTCTTTCACCTGTTGAACGTATTTACGAGGCTATCCAGTCAGCACCGAAGAACCACTTAGCTGTGGCTCCCCCATCCTGTTCTCTACGATGAACATCATCTCTATTTGATCTCTTACTTCAGACTTTTCATTCAGACGAGTCCATCATGGAAGTTATGAATGTTGATGATGGTCCGTGGGATGACCTCCACCATAGGTCATCTTTTCTCCCCCTTTGGAGTACATAGAGGACAACATTAGCACCATCTTTTCACCAGATGTCTACCTGTTCCCTCATTCCCCCATACTTACATGTCTGTTGAACACTGAGGGTAACTTGGCCAACATTGAGCCTACCACCCCGGTAGACATCTCGGTAAAACCTGGTGTAGTGGAACACATTCGTATAGGCCAGAAGTGTTCCCCTGAAGAAATAGCTATTGGAACGGCCTTATTTAAGCGATTTCGAGACGTATTTGCTTGGTCCTATGAGGAGATGCCTAGGATAGACCACACGATTGTTTCTCATGAAATAAAGACCTATCCCAACATCAAACCTGTACATCAAAAGTTGGGACCGATACACCCCCAAAAGACTGTAGCGATCAAGGCAGAGATTGAAAAGCTCTTAAAGGATGGCTTTATCTATCTTGTCCTGTTGACGGATTGGGTCTCAAACATTATCCTTGTGAACAAAAAGCAAGGTACCATTCGCATCTATGTCGATTATCGGGACCTTAACAAGGCTTGTCCAAAGGACAACTACCCGACCCCATTCATTGACCAGATTATTGACAATTATGCTGGAAGCGTCATCTTTTCATTCATGGATGGCTTTTCTAGTTACAACCAAATTGAGATCAACCAAGCCGACCAACATAAGATGACTTTCATCTGTCCTTGGGGGACGTTTGCATATCACAAACTCCCATTTGGCCTTAAAAACATTGTCACCACATTCTAGCAGGCCATGTCATATGCCTTCCATGATATTAAGGACTTTGTGGAACCTTATCTAGACGATCTCCCTGCTCATCAAAGCAGCGTGAGTTCCACATAGATCATCTGATGGCCATCTTCCTCAAATGAAGAAGGTACAATATCCATCTGAATCCTCATAAGTGTATCTTTTGCGTTGAGTCTTGATGCCTCTTAGGGTTTATTATCTCGAAGGATGGGATCCACATCAATCCCTTAAAAGTGGAGGCCATTGTCAACCTACCACCTCCGATTGATGTGACAGAACTTCAAAGTCTCCAAGGGAAGGTGACTTATTTAAGGCATTTTGTTTGTAACTTCACGGAGAAGACTAAGGGGTACATGAAACTACTTAAGAAGGACGTCCCATTCATCTGGGATGATCAAGCTTAGAAATCCTTCGACAACATCAACCATGCCATCACGTATGCCCCTGTAATCCAACCGCCCAACTATTTCCAAGATTACATCTTATATCTCGCCGCTTCGACTACCACTATCGCTATGGTTTTGTTACAGGAGGATCAAAATTCCCAGGAACATGTAATATACTATGCGAGTAAGGGTCTCATTGATGCTAAAACTAGGTATTCACATGTCGAGAAGATTGCTCTCGCGGCAGTCATCGCCGTCCAAAAGTTCTGGCACTACATCCTGCTCCACACCACCACCATCATCATAGACTTGAACCCCATGTACCATGTACTGACACGTCAGGTACTTGGGGGCAAGTATTCACGCTGGATTGTGATACTGCAAGAATTCAACCTTCTTTTCAAGAAGGCCAAGTTTAAAAAGTCTTTAGTGTTTGTTGAGCTTATTTGTGACCTTCCCCGTCCTGATGTAGAAGTTGAGCACAATGATTCTTTTCTGGACGAATCGTTGTTTCTCATCAGTATGAATGATCTATGGTATGGAGATATTTCATTATATCTCCAAACCCAATGCTTCAATCCTCAACTGTCTCGCGACGACCATCTTAGAATACGTCACCATGCAAAGTATTATCTAATAATCAGTGATACTTTGTACTACCGTGGCATCGATTCAATTCTTCGACATTGTCTAACTCACGATGATGCTGAACACGTTCTAAATGACTATCATGCTGGGGCATCTGGCAGTCACCTCTCTGGGATGGCTACAACCCAGAATATTTTGCGCGCAGGATATTATTGGCCTACTATCTTCAAAGATTGTATTGAGACCGTAAAAAGATGTCCTCCATGTCAACACTTCCATAAGAAGAAGCGCACCCATCCCACCCCGTTACACTCGGTTCTTCCCGTGGGCCCCTTCGCAAAATGGGGCATCGATTTATGCATTGTAAGCCTACCTTGGCCGGGGGGCATAGTTACGTCATAGTAGCTGTGGATTACTTCACAAAGTGGGCCGAGGCAATGCCTACATACCAAAACGATGGAAAAATCACCGCACTCTTCATGTTCAATCATGTAATAGCGCGGTTTGGAGTTCCACAGGCAATAGTGACTGACCACGGTTCCCACTTTTAGAACCATATGGTTGATGAGTTGAGTGATAGATTGGGTTTTCGTCATGAAAACTCAACACCCTACTACCCGTGGTCCAATGGACAGGTCGAGGCCATTAACAAGGTCTTGAAAACTATGGTCCAAAGGATGGTAGGTACACATAAGTCCAACTGGCATAATATGCTCTTTTCAGCATTATGGGCCTACAGAACTTCCGTTAAAACCGCCACAGGTTTCACTCCTTTTCAACTAGTGTATGGATTGGAGGCTGTCCTTCCCATAGAGTGCGAAATTCCATCTCTACAACTCGTTTTCAAACTTCTTCCTAACACTACTGCCGAGGAAGAACGTTTCCTGTACTTAGCAAAACTTGACGATTCATTAGAGGAAATTTGAGGTCTAAAATGGGCCTTATAAGAAAACAAGCCATCACATAAGAAAACGAGCCAACCATAATTTCTTGATGAGTTGAAATTCAAGAACCAATAGAATTTCAATAAAATGAGTCAACCATAATGGTTGACTTGAGATATTTGTCATAAAAAAAACTACTTTTTTTGTTCGTCTTTTCAACATATCCTCCTGTGTTTTTACTCAAATTTTGAGCGGGAGCACTCGTTGGATGCGGAATTAAATTCTGCATCCAACAAGTGCTCCCTCTCGAAATTTGAGTAAAAACAGAGGGAGATATGTTGAAAAGAAGAACACAAAAATAGTTTTTTATTTCTTCCTCCAAAATTAATAAATATTATTTTATTATTTTAACAATTATTTCATTATTTTAACTATTATTTTATTATTTTTCTTAGGAGGCTCATTTTAGACCTCAAATTTCCTCTAATTCCCGCCGAGATGCTGCTCTTGCTAACGAAGCACACAAGAAACACATCAAAGCTTAGTACGAAAAGTCAGTCGAACCTCGGATTTTCAATGACGGTGACCTTACATATGACCAGAGACATGACAAACTAGGGGCAGGAAAGTTCGAGTCCATGTGGCATAGACCTTACATTGTCAAATGTGTCTTGGAAAAAGGAGCTTACGAGCTTGAAGATTATGACGAAATTTCTTTGGGTGAACCTCGTAATGGGCTTTACCTGAAGAGGTACTATGCCTGATCTTGTCATGCATAGAATGTTTTGTATATACTGTACATGGAATGTTTGTGTGTTTTTGTGTGGTGTGATGCGCTTGTTTTTTTATTGTATTTAGATCTTATTTCCACTTCTTATACCATGTTCTGTCTGCGTGTGCAGATGGCAACATGCTATGGATTAGCGGACGGTGCCAGCTGGCATACTCGTAACCTTGCTTCGGCAGCCTAGGTACTGTATTCCCCAACAGGCGAGCTCATCAGCTCAGAAGGAAGTTTCCTTGGATTTACAACCAACAATGCCACAGAGTATCTGGTAGTAGTTGGAACCTTAACTGATGTTATTTCCTTGGATATGAACCACATTGTCATCCACATGGATTCTCAACTAGTGGTTTCCCATCTTAACCGGGTCTACACTATCTGTGATCCTACCCTACTCCATCTCTTTAGATGAGTTGGCCTCCTGGAAAGGTCATTTGAATCCATTCAATACCTACACATTCCACGAGAGTTAAACGCAGTTGCTGACTCGATGGCAAACTTCATTCTAGATTGGTACATCACACACACATAATACTCATAATATGTAAAAGCATTCACAACATGTATATAGTACACTGTATAAAAGCAAAGCATATAAACAAGATAACATCATTATTTTCGGAACACATAATGTATAAATCACCGGACTGTCTGTATATGTATATATAATCTCAAAAAGGTAGTGCTGATACAAAAATTTGAAGCACGACAGCTTTCAGTAAGTCTCTACAAAATTTGAAGCCTCGCAACTTTTTAATCGTACAAAATATGAGGCTTGTAAGCTCTCAGTACACACACAATAACAACATATGGCCTATCGCCTGGCCCGTACAACCCTAGGAGGTCTAGCATCCCTAGCCCATTGAGTCTAGAAACATTCGACTGCTCTCGCAACCTTGCGAAGCAGCGCATTGAAGCATGCAGTAGCTCCAACCATGTGTACCTGCATGGGCCCCCGCACCTCATCTACCAATGTCTCAGGAACGTCCAATGTCAACCCACTCAGGTTGGCATAGACTCTATCCATCTCCATGATGGAAGCGTGCACAGCTAGACCCACAACTGCTACATCCCTTCTCTCTCTCCTAGCTAGAAGAGAGGTACCCATAGGTCGTACAGGTCCCACATCTGCATACACATGTTGTTCATCTGTTAGCACTATATCAAAAAAAAAAATTATAAATGCACAAAACTTAAAAAATACAAGGGTCATTTGTCCTCATCGAGGTCTCCCCATGCTGCTCCCTCTGGCAGCAGCAGGTCTGGGTCATCTCTAAAGTCTATGCCACTGTAGGGGAAATCCTCCACCATCAATAAATGGCCCTCCAGCTAAGTGAAGAACTTAGGAGGGTATCCAATAATAGTTCCCCCACCATGTCGAGCCATCACATCGGTCCACCTGGCCATGTGAGGATCTCTAGAATCCCTATCCTCCAGTAGTACCTGAGGACATAAAAGGGGGACCTGTTCCAGTAAGAACGAAATCACTATAGATCCATAGTCGAACTGCTTGAGCTCTCCTCGTCGACACTTTGTCAGCTGAGCTCGCATGTTTGCGAGGACCCCCTCACACCAGTTAAAGATCTTTCGAGACATACAGTACTCCACATAAAGCATCTGTGCCCTGGTGGCTAAGTGAGGAGCTTGGCTCCTCGCCATCCTCGTAATGGTGAACAGTATATCACGTAATGGGAATTCTTGTACATCTTTAATGGGGATCTTCCCACTAGATGCACGAGTGTTGGGAACACAATGCTGCTGGATCATATCATCCATGGTCCGATCACTTCCACATGATCCAGTAAGTAGCACATTGTCCCCTCTTCGGGACAATCCAATCAGAAAATAGATGTCCTCGACATCTATGGTAAGCTCATGCTCACCTATCACAAAGTATTGCCGGGCCGCATCCCAGCATCGGAGCATGTGAGTCAAGAGTGGAATTTGGGATCTCATCCCCTGGACCTGGAAGAACTTAAGGAGCCCACAGTTCCTCAATGCTTATACACACCATGGGTCGTTTGCATCTTGTTCATCATCCAACTCATGTTCCTGTTCTCGCAATTCCAAAATGATTTCGATGCTTGGAACCTACCAATAGGAGAGTATAAGCAATGTTAGAACTTGCTTCAACCACTAACAATCTTTCTTTTGAGTTTGGTTTAAAGTTGGGGATGGTCATCGCCATTGTCGCACCCCATTTTTGCAAACAGAGCGATGTTTTCGTAGTCCACCTTTGATACCTTTACGACGACTCGAGCTCGTCGCAGTTCCCGAAAAGGCCAACTGCGACGAGCCAAGGGCGTAATGGCCCTTCCCAAATCAAGCCAAAACTCAAAAAAATGACTGAAATTCAAAAATGTAAACCACTATGATTTTGCTGGATGAATTTTAAGGTTACCTGCTCCTGACGATGAGTGAAATCGTTGATCGTAGCTCCTAGAATCAACGAATGAAGATTTGTCTCCAAATGGCACTACTCCTTCCAAATTTGGCAAATAGAACAATGGTGACTATGTTTGGTTTTTATTTCTATTTATAAACAAAATGGAATATTCCTTTTTTGAATATTTGATGCCATTATGCCATTTGCAATAGTTTGGATCGATTTTATTATATTTGAACATTCGGTTGACTATTTGACCTAGTTTCTGAGTGTGCAGGAGTTGTGAAGTGCCTTTCTATGCCATTTTCGTATTGGAATGGTCATCTCAGATATGAACACCCCTTGTGTATTTTGTCGTTTATCTTTTCGCTTCATTAGATTTTAATTATTTAATGATTATGATCTTACTCTTTGTTCTTTCTTGTGCTCTTGAAACCATGAGAATACTTTACTGAGTTACGATTTATCACTTTTCCGGGCTCGTTAAACTCCAACAGAAAAGGAACCCCCTAGAGTCTACCTTTAAGCTCTTTTTAGGCTCTCAAAATATGAAACGATTGCCAAGCGAACTTGTCGCGTTCCTACTTGTAAAAGAATTTGAACGGTCGTCTCCCTGGTGATAGTTTACCCCTTTTTTGGACCAGGGGGCACTAGTTACGAAAAAGGTATACTCCAACCAATCATGACTGGAAGAGTCCTCTCCCGTGTTGCTTTACCCTTTTTCGGGTGTTGAGGCTAACTTTACAAAAAATGATCGTTGGAGTCTTCTTTAGTTCTTTTCAGACTCTCTAAACATGAAATGACGACCGAGTTTACCTTCTATGGACTCGTTAAGCCTTTACATTGAAGGGCCCACCATGGGATGAACCCCTCCTATCCCAGGTTCAGAAAATATTAGGGATTGGACTCATCTATGAGATGAGCTATACCGAGCATTTGGTTACCCTCATCAAGCTCGTAAAAAACACATGAGGCACTCATCGTTCATGATGGGGAAAAAAGGAAAGCTTTTATGTTACACACCTTGTACGTAGTCGTTCTTGAACATGGCACTCATATGCATTTGCATACAACACTTGGATCATCTGTTTGTCCTCAAGTTCCACTTACTTCCCGAGTCTTGTTACTCCTTTGAATCATTTAAAGAAAGCTTCCATCATCAGTCGCGTTAGGAATTTGTTTCGCACTTGTCATGTCAATACTGCCAAGTCATGCCATGCCCATGTTCAAGAATACGTCTGTCATTTATCATCTGCAGTCAGTACACCTGCGACCATGTCGGTCTACTCTGAGTTAGTCTTGCATGTTACTGTTCCATCCGACCTACTCTGCGCATCTTTTGTCATGTTTCGTGTCGATTGATGGGGGATTCATCATGGCCCTCCTTCGATAGATTCATCCTTGTGGACATCAACTCATCATCTGAGGACTGAATCTAGAAACCAACCAACTCCCTTGGCCTTACATGCCTTAATGGCAGGTTACCTTGCTTTCAACATGAGTTTGCATCATTGAATCTTGATTGAAAGATTTCATCTTGTGTTCGAGTTCAACTCACTTATTCACGCTTGATGATATGTACTATGTTACCTTGGGAATCATTGACATTAATGGTGATCTCACTCGCGCTTGTTAACGGTTTACATCAATGACTAGTAATCAAGTGGTTTCTACCATGTTCGGAATCAAGACATTTGTAATCACATGAATAGATTCATATCATTGCGGGTGTTGGCTGCTTTTGGATAGACTCGGGTTTTCAGGAGGTGCAGCAACAAATACCCCTTCGCGCACTGGCCCTTTTGGCAACGGGTTACGCAGCAGCCCGAGGTCTCACCCGAAGTGGCTATGGGGGGGCTAAGGAATCAGGTTTCCTTAACCGGGGTGGTGTGGAATCCACAGCCTTCTCTCTTCTTTTCTTACGCAGTAACTTCTGAACAGAGCGTCTGATTCTTTCACAGGTCATACAGCGCAACAGCGCTGGAGCTTACTCGCCTTAGCCTAGCTGCGCGGTATATCCGCACCTGCGCACGAGGCATTTACCGCTTCATTCATTACACGATGTATCGTCGCTTGCCTTGCGCCATAGCGCGGTAACACACTCCTCAAGTGTGGCGGTGATAGTGTTCTATAGACTCCTTCAACACTTAACAAGTATAACTTCTGAGGGAGCTTCAAGGATTTACTTTACATACTCATTCATACGATAGCGAAGCATTCATGTAAACATAGACAGGAAAACATAGACATGCAATCACGTAAAGTATCACCATAACAAGAAGAATCATGTGGTTCGCCTCCACGGGGAAATCAAATCCACGGGAACTGTATTTTATATTAGCTCAAAATGGGGATTACCCAGTTACGCTGTGCACACAGTTGCAGCCTTAGATCTTTCTGGGAAACTCCACGCACACAGCTGGGAGCCCTTCTCTTAAATCTATTCTCTTCTTCTACAGAGATTACAATGACTCAGACATCAACTTAGACTGTCTCCAAACTCAGACATCAACTTACAGTGACCTTCTAACCAATCTATCTCTGACCCATCTAACTTATCTAACTTATCTAACTTATCTAACCCTTTTCCCTTTACAATTACACATATATATAGGTGGCCCTGAGGGTCACACCTTTACAAAGCTGTGGGCCTTTCCCAACAGTGATCCCCAAAAACCCTAACCACTAACGGCTAGGTGTACTTTAGATGCCTCTTGCAGTCGCGTCACAGCTTTCTGCAGGCTCCGTGATTTCCGGTGCAGATCACGGGTATGGGCGCCGCTTCATCATTCTTTGCTCCGTGTCCTTTGTCTTCAATGCTTCGTCCCGTTGCTCTTCCTTGGTCCAAGCAACCATAACTTTTGTACTTTGCCTTAAATGAGGGTAGCTGAGCCCTCTATCCCATCGCTTCGTTCATTTACTGTGGTGGTTGAGCTTTATACTCGGCCACCTTATTTACTCCTTTCTTTGACTTGTGCACGGGAGCTCCGCGATTTTCGGTCTGCACTCTGCGGTGAGCTCGTCCATCTGGCACCGTACCGCGCACTGTTCTCTTCTGCCAAAAATGGTGCTTTTCCTCAAAATTAGCACTTTTCCTTCAAACTTAGTGCTTTTCCCCCAAAATTGGCAGCTTTACCCTAGCTACGGCCTATGCTCCAACAGCGGGTTCAGCTTAAAGACCCTGGGGAGTCATGTTTTACCCAGGTTGTGATGGAGTTTGTATTGACTTATATCACATAGATCCACATTTGTATTGGTCGTGGCTGTGTTATCATTTCATCATGGATCTACGCTTGAGTCTAGTAGCCATGATTGTGTTCAGTTGGTCATTACTACCATGGATCTGCATTGTGTTGGTCGACAGCCATGTTGTGAGTCATTTGAGACTGTGTACTCAAAGTCAGTTGTACTGCAGCAGCGTCCTTCGTCTGACAAGTCCATTTCCATTCCTTCTGTCAAAGCACCTCACCTATCTATCTTTTCAATAGCTTCATGCTTTGGGGGGCATTCTGTTACACTTAAAATCTTCCCATCATGAGATTCAGTGTATACACCCCTGAAGTTACCTTGATTGAGTGATTGACCTATGAGGATTTGTACCCATTTTGTACTAGGTTTTGAGAGGTCGCCGTAGGTTTCACCCATGCAACATGCGACGTTGCACCTTGCTCCATTACAGGGTGTGACGAAGTCAGTTAGATGGAAAAAATAGCTTCTTCGAGCTCCTTCTCGAAGCTTGCTTACTTGGGACCCTATCCCTGACCTCTTGGGAGAGTTGACACTTGATTCCTAACACCTTGGAAAGATCCCTTGAGTCTCTCCTATCATATCTCAACCTATCGTATCCATATCCTATCCACTTAGTCCTATTTAAATGAAGCTCACTCCCATTCTAAAGGGAGGAAGTCTATGACACTCTCATGCTGGTGAAATCAAGCCCAATAGACCTTACACTCTAGCTTGGGGAACATCCACTTATCTCTAAGAGATTTGGCATGGCTTGTCGAAAGGAGCTTGCAACGTTAAGGCGACGGTTGTAATCCTCTTTTCTATTGTACTTCTCCATTATTCAATACAGTTAATATAATTTCTTTCCATAAGTGTTGTCCCTCGATGATGTTTAGAGATTTCCTCCTTAACTGTTAGCTTAGATCTATCATATGAAATATATGCTTTCACTTCTTGTGGTCTGTCACATGTTCAACAAGGTTTAGCTACTTGCAATCTGGCAGCGCTGGAGCATTGGATCAATGGAGGAGAAAGGGATCTACGAATATGAGGTAAACGATCTACTCCCACATTTGTACATCTATATGATCTAGGAAAGTATTTTATGTTCTGTCCTATTTGTTCTAGACTTACGTTAAGCTAGGGAGATCATGCCATCAATCCACTCTCGGTAGATTTTCCGTGAAACAGGACTAATGGTCAAGGGTTTGGGGATTGAGATATAGGGGTCATGGATTTATGGTTACAAGGATGCATATTTATATGTACATGAGGATAATGCTAGTTAGTGATTTTGTGTAATAATATATCTCCTAACCCTTGTGGTGAAGGAGAGAAGAGAGGGTTGAGGGAGGGAGGAAGGATTGGGTCCACTGGAAGAGAGAGGGGGGGATTGGGTGGATAAGAAGAGAGGGGGAGTTTAGGGAGAGATAAATAAAACTCAAGGTGTAAAAATGAACGTGTGCGTGCATCTACATGTGCACGCACAGAAATGCGTGTGCGCCTCTACGCGTGCGCACAGCTATGTATGCACGCATTTGTGCGCACGTGTGTTTGGATTCAAATTTTTTTTGGCCCCCTTGCAAGTTTGGTATTATCTTCAGATTGACAAACCTTGAGGCTCAGTTCGAGTTATAGAAAAACACACCAATTTCTGTAACTTCATGTTTTTCACGCTTAGTTTCGCATATGCTCCACTTGTGCACTACTGATGAAATTGCACACACTTGTCGAGCTCTATGTGCAGATTCTAACTATATATTTTTTTAATAGATCTGTTATTGTTTTCTATTTTAAATTCATTTTTAACTGCACTCATGTCAAATTTGTAAAAAAGCATAGGTCGTTTATTTGGGCTATAACTTTTGATTGGCTTACATATTTTGAAAATGGAAAAGAACCCACACAAGAGTACAAGAATACCTACAAGCTAAAAAAAGGTTGATTAATTATGTTCATACCATGATCTGGTGGACCAACACTTGACCATGTCGTGTTAAGTCTTCATTGAATTTCATAATTTTAAAAAAATATATAAAATTAACTTTTGAAATTTTGGAAAAATAGCCCTGCACAAGATCCATCTGTTGCCTACGCCTCTACATATTTTTTCCTCATAATTTGACAATTTACATAACAAATTGGTGGACCAACACGAACATATGCATTATGTTTTAGAGAAAAAATAACATACCAATCTTAAAATAATGACATTTTGGGGTGGGTATACCACTTTTCCATAAATAAAAGTTATATATTCCAGAAGGTGATCCAATTTCCTAAGTTTCATCGTTTTACACTTAATTCTAAAAAAATTTGTAGGTACCTCTAATAATTCATTTTAATGATAAGATTTATGTTTTTCCAGCATGCCATTGCAACTAATGTTTCATAAGTGGGTATCATTACCTTACATCAGCCCTTAATTAGTTAAAAATGGTAATTATTCATTATTAAAAAATAAAGCAAAATAATAATTATCTTAAATAAATCGAATTTAAAATAATAAAGTTAAAAATTAAAATTAGTGAACAAATAGAAAATTAACTAAAATAAATATAAAGAAACTAAATTAAAATAAACTATATAACAAAGAAGGCTAACAATTTTAAGATTTTGAATTTTTTTAGGTTTGACATAACCTAAATCCTATCATAAGTTTTGGATTATTGAAATTGTTGTTTTTAATGCAAAAAATGGATTTAACATCCCTAAAATTAAATTCCTACAACATTTAAACTACAGCCTAAATAATAACTTAAAACATAAAATAAATTAACTATATATGATGGTGTAGTCTAAATATTCTACTTTTTCAACTTTTTTCGAGCATATTTTCCGTCTAAGGTTTTTCGTATTCCGGTTTGAAATATTTTAAAAATATTAGCATCACATATATTATCACGTATAAACTCAAAATTAAGAGCAACACGCCCTATCCTATTCTCCATATGGAAGTGGGCCTCTCTCCCATTGAAAGTATAGCTATCTATGTATAGATACTTGATGTACAAAAAAAAAGATAAATGACATGGTAGACCAGAGACTCCCTAAAATTGCTTTAAATTCTAGTCAAGGCCATCTTCGTCTCAAGAGAGGTTGGTACAAAGACGCCATGGCTTGGTTAAGTCAATGGGGGATTGATAAAACATCGCTTTGCAAGATATCAAGAGCCTCAAAAAAACTATCACATATAATTTCAAAGCGAGAATGTGGGACGAGAAAGAGTTAGAGGGTAAAAGAAAGTTAAGATATTACAAGGAAGTCATTAATCCTAATTTGGAAGACCAAAAATACCTCTCTATCTTAACAAGTTCAAAGAAGAAGATTAATATAGCCAAGATAAGATACCATGGACAATTCCTAAAACACCATGGGAGGAAAGGATCTGCTAGCTTTGTGAGTCCATGAGTATTGTGGACGAATCTCACATTCTTTTAGAGTGCTCTAGGTACACCCACATTTGACCATAGTTTCCTAATCTTTGCTACAACTCTAATCTCCATGATCTTCTAACTTGTCAAAATTATGGGAACCTAAGAACGGTTCTTTCTCAACTTTTCGTTCATAGGAATCAAATCTTACAAAAATCCAAGTAATTCATTTATCTTATGTTAAGGTCCGATAGACCAAAGGGTCTCAGTGGACATTAATCATCATCATTAATTAGCTATGGAAATTGCATAATTTGGATGCCATAGGAATATTTGAGGGTCCTAATCTATTTATGGATTAAAAAATACAATTTAAACACGTAGAAATTTGGGTTTTAACAAAAGAAATATAGAATTCTTACCAAAACTCACTGTAAAGTCGAAAAAATAGAATAAATAGACTTCTCCATTTTGTATTAGTTGAAATTTGGTAATAAGACAAGTTCCTACTATTCATAACAATAACTAATAATTTATTTTTAAGTGTGTTAAACTAGCTACCAAATTTATATATAAAACCCTTAGACATGTGATTTCCAAATAAAAAATAAATATTCAAATTATTAAATTTAATATTTAGACTTTAAATAAAATATTGTACTTAGTATTTTTCCCAATTTTACCCACTCTTCTCTCAAGCTGCCTCATAGTTCACAATCGCTAACAACTCTGAATAATTCCACTATCGAAAGTTCCAAGCAAGAGTGTGTTTGGTGGATATATTGCTGTCCAAGTCTTCATACTTTGTCCTAGCGGATAATAAGTAATGAGGATCTAGGTTTTTGATTTGGCAAAAGGTAATGCCTACCATGTGGCCACGAGAACTAAAGGTTAGATTATGTCAAATCTAAATATAATAAATACTGAATATAATTCATTCCGAGAACTCTTATAATTTAGTGTTAAATCAACCTTAACAACTCTGCCAATTTCAGTCCTTGCATCTGCGTGCGTGCGATATCATAGTTTATAATGTAATATTATGAATGACAATTTGAATTTAAAACAAAAACGACTAATTTAGTGTTAACTCCAACTTAACAACTCTTCCAATTTCAGTGCTTGCATCTATCTGCGATATCATAATATATAATGTAATATTATGAATGATAATTTGAATTTGGAAGATCTGAGCTATATTACTAGTTCGTGTTAGTGGGTGTCTCACTCCAATCCTCTATGAGACGTGTAGATGAAATAGAGAAACATTTCCTAAATTTTTGGACAAAAAAATTAAGTTTTGGAAAAATCTTTTAGTTCTGGAAAACATAAATGGCTGGCAATGGCCGACAGGGAAATTAACCTACTGAGATGAATCTCATCATACTATGAAATCTCCACTGGTGTGTTGTAACTTCGCTTTTAAACTTTTAACTTTCAGGGGAGCCGAGAATACATGGCAGGGGATGACTTAATAAGCACGCAGCCTGTCCTCCTTTTATGCACCGAGGGAGGGTATCAACAGTGTTCTCAAGTAGTTCTAGAACGCGTCCTCCCAACTCAGATTTACGTTATTCAAAGGTAGAAGGAATTGTTAGGGTAGCAGGTGCTGAGGAGCATGTGGGTGGGGCTGGGTATGGACGGAATTCGTAAAGGAAGGTACTCAGAGTTTGATATGATATATGGTAGGAGCTTGCTGCCTCCACCCAGCAGAACCTCCGACTGTTTGAAACAACGTGCTGTAAGTAATGTCAGAGTCTGCAAAACCACGTCAGGACGGATAACAGTTGAGCAGGCATGTGCGGAATTATTAGTTTAATAGAGAAAGTGGGAGATATGGATAGCTATTATGGTTATGATTGTCTTCGATACAATACAATTGATAAATGAACGGCCAGCCTTGATGAACAGCAACGAACAAAAGCAAGTTCCAGGAAACTGCGGAGACCCACCACTAGCATTTCACCATCTTTATAGTTATTTCATTTAAATTCTTTAATACGAAACCCACCCATCTTCATAACTATTTCTTTAAAATTCTTAAATATGAAACCCCGGGATTGGATTCTTTTACCTCAAAGTGGGAAAAAGTCTGACTTTAGTTTATAAGTTTCATTATAAGACTGAATAAAAAGACTGCGCAGCACGGTTAATTAGGGTTTTTTTTTTATTCTCGGGATACATAGGATAGGAGGTTTAACAAATACTTATATTACTTCATAATTAATTATTATTCTTAAGAAATTATGATTATTAATTTCTATATAATATTTTTAAACATTTTCAATCATTACAACCTTCCATATACTCTTACAATCTCCCACATGGAATTCATAGTGGAGATCACATTCATAAACACGTTTTTCAACTGATCCCCGTTGAAATCCTACAAAAGTAAAAAAATTGTATATACTTGAACTCCCCCATTGAATTCCTACAAAAATCGAATTTGTATGTACATCTTTTGTGAGTGCATCAACAATATCTTCTTTGTTTCGAGAATTTCACTTTTTATGTGTGATATCTTCTTTGTTTCGAGAATTTCATTTTTTATGTGTGTAAGGCTCGTATTCTAGAGTGTTGAATTAGTGACTTTATCCAACGAGTGCCTTAACAATGTAATCATTCACGGTCTATTCTATACCTCTTGAGTTTTCGAGAGTTTCACTTACCAAAGACACCCTTATTATATTCCACCATCACTTGAAAAGGAAATGGATTTTGAATATTTATAGAATTGATAAGATATCTTTGATTGCTTGTCAAACCAATGACATTTTGATTCTAACATTCAATAATGTTGGTCTTTGATTTAGATCAATATTGTGTATAATCTTTATAATGGTAATATTTCATCTTTACAAGTTTAAATAGTTTCTATGTACTTAGCCTTAATGTTGTGTTAAGGTTTCAATAGCCCCCAAATTGACAACTTGGGGTTCCACTTTTACAATTTGATAAGACTTGTTAAGTGAATTCTACTCCCCTTTAGTTATGTCTCTTTAATTTACTTCACAAATGGGATGTGGCTAATTGAAATTGCTTTGACTAAATGTTTTCTTGATTCATTTGTTGTATTAAGGGATTACATTGTTTATGGAAAGTGCATTATTAGATTGAACTTATTATCTATTTCCATTATTTTCCTTTTGTCATTTTACATATACTTTTTTAGGTTATGGATTTGATATGGATTTTAGCTATGCAACTTTGTCTAGGGTTTTTGAAATTGTTTTGCATCATTTTATTGTTTGCAATTGAGTTGGAAATAAAATTGACACTTTCACTAGGTGTTTCATTTGGTTGTACTCGAAGCCAATAGGCCCTATTCTAGGATGAAAATTTTTCAACGACTCGTAATTTCTGCTAACATTCATCAACAAGTTGAAAGCCTATATAACATTGATTTTAGATTAACTTGCAGATTCTAATTTGGGTAAACCAATGTTCCTAATGGAGCTTGGACTTTTGATTAAAAAATATTGTTTGCATGAAACTTTGGTCCCAACAGAAATGGCTTTCTTGATCTTTGTAATAGGTCTCTTATAATATTTTCAAAATTGTACACTAGTGCAACTTTGGAATAAAATATGATTCCAAAGTCTATAGGTAAGTAAAAATGCAATGAGATTCCTTTCTCGTCAATGAGACAATTAGAATTTAACAATATAAGAAAATGAATGAGTAACCATAAAACTTGAGAAGTAGTTATCCATCTTGAAAGCATTTCTTTTTCTCTGCACATTTCAACCAACCGTTCACAAACTAAAAATCATGAGCCAAAGTTACAGGCTCACAAAGTTACATTTGATCCAATTGTTAAACATGTCTCGCCTCACATTCTTAAATAATCATTGTGCACAGCTTGCCAAGATAGAGAGTTTGCAAAAAAACGGCACATACCTTTTTGTGACTTTGGTGCAGCGCTTACTTTAAAAATTCCTAAGAGATCATACTACACAACTTGCGAAGACCTCAGCCCCTACCATGTAGCAAAACCATTGAATTATTTACAATACTTTGGTATTGGGATAGTGAAACAATACTCACAAGAATATCCTCCAAACATGATGCATAAAATAATATATTGGATGGTTGCAAAATGACTCGATGGAGATTAAAATAATATATTGGATGGTTGCAAAATGACTTATGGAGGTTTAAATGACTTTTACAAGTCGATGAGGATGTGATCAAAATCATAGTGTACCAAGTATAGCTTTCAAAATTACAAGAGAAGTATGCATATATTTTATCGTATGGATGGTGTATTATTTGAGAATTAATGGTATCATCAATACTTATATATGAAGGAGATTGGATTATCAACATTTATGATTCTTTGATACAAGGATAATTTTAGGGGCGAAATTTAGTTCATGGATTATTTTTCCATGTTTTTTTCCAAACAAAGGTTCGCCAATTTTTATTTTTTGAAGCTCCATTTTACCCAATTTTGATGGGGTAAACTTTTTTCACTCTAAAATTCGCCAAATTATTATATAAACTATATAACATCCTTAGAAATTAAGATAATTTTAGAAAATAATCACCAAATATTTTATAGTTGACATTTTAAGAATTGGTAAGATTCGCCCAGGTTTATACACTTTTAAATAAGTATGGGTCCTTAAAATTATCCCTGGTTTGATATCCACACACATAACTCTGACATCATTCTCATTTGTGGAATTTTATCCCACTCACATGCATTAAATGTATAATTCTATGTATAGGTGGCATGTATCTAATTTCCTCATACATCCAAGTTAATAAGCTACTAGGTACTCAATTTCAAAATAGTTTTTTTACTCTATCACTTAATTCAAATTTCATTGGCTTTTTATATAATTTACCAATAGAAATCTTACTATGAATTCATCTATAATTATGGTAATTCCATGCACACATATTTACGTACACTGTAAAATAAATATATGCAAAACATAAATATAAAACATGGCAATTCATAACACAATTAAAGAACTTATATTTCTAATAGGTAACCCTCCAACTGGGTGCAGATAAAGGACATTCCACCTAACCTTAGGCTCTTTGTCGAACTTAATCTCTCTATGAAAAAGGCCACCCCCGAGATGAGGCTATCATTCCACAAGGGAAAAGTCCCTAAGTTATGGCTCTAAGTCCTTCTGCTTATCCCATAACCCATACAACTCAATGGTACCAAAATTTCCCTCTACATTTGTCCCAAATCAACTAGCACTCTTCCTCCTCAACATGGAGAATTTTAAGAATCCATAATTTTTTTAAAGTATAGAAATCTTGGCAAATCTTAGTAATTTGTAAATTTCCAACCATAAAATGTTGGGCAGTATTTTTCTAATAATATTCAAATTTGTAAGTGTTTTATATAGTTTTTGGACAATTTTGGCAATTTTTAGAGTAAACTTTTTATCCCATGGAATTTGGGTGAATCAATTTAAAAAAATTGGAAATAGATGAATTTTTTTGGAAAAAGGTAAAAAATTAGCCCATGGGCTACATTTCACCCCTAAAATTTTCCCTACTCCTAAGCCTACACAGCACTAAGAATGAGATCCCCTTCTCTACACAAATCACTCAAGATATCGTAATTCCCTTTTAGTGCTCCAACATAGGCTGGGCAAGGAATCTCATTGTTAAGAATCCAAGGATTCTCAACTATAGGCTAGATTCCTCTCACAATCACACCATAATATTTAGTAGCATTTTGATTGGCAGTGGAATAAGCCTCAATGGTAGTATAGTCCTTAATTATTGAAACTAATTTTCATTTTCTCTTCCTTACAGTTTGTGCAAGCAAGCATCATGAATGAATGATTGAATTTTCCAATTCTAAGAATTATATATTCATGACTATAACTATCCATGTGGTCCTCATTAGGAGCCCATGTTTTCCCTTAAATCCCCAATATTAAGATATTGATACATAAAGGTTAATTAATAAACATTAATATTCACGAGATGGGTTTAGGTACCTTGGAATATATCACTAGATAATGTTTACAGTCAAGTCCTAAGATCTTATGTTAATAACTCAATAAGTTCCTCTCCCTTAGCCCCTTTACACTTTCCTCTCTTGTGGAATAATAGTCCCTCGTCTCTTTTGCATCCTTCTTTGTTTGTACCCACTAATGTTTTTATATTATATGTAAGTTTACATCATTACAATATCTTTTTTCATCCTATCCCATATATGTCCAACTTCTATCCATTTCATCAGTAGATAGATAGTTACATTCTGAAATAAAAAATGGGTTTTTACATTTCCTTCCCCCTTAATTTATGAATCATCTTTGGTGCATATCAACAGTATGTACATTAGCAAAAAATTACATCAAAATGTCAAAATAGTTGCGGGTATTCCTCTAACATAGCATCTTCTAGCTCCCACATTGCTTCCTTAGGGATGTAGAGGGTCCATTGGACCTTTACCTGCCCTATTGCTCTATTTTGGAGCAACATGGGCCTTCTTGTCTAGGATACCTATTGGTTGTACATTCATGACTCCGTTTAGTTCCACTTGAAACAAAGATAAACCAATAATACATTTAGGATCATGTATATACATTTTCTATAGTGACACATGAAAACAAATTATAAAATTTTGTGAAAGTAGATAACGCAAGTTCATATCCTATAGGCCCTATCCTAGCTAAGATCTCAAAAGGTCCACAATATCTAGCTACTACATTAGGCAAAAATCCCTAGCTTTAGGGAGCTCTTCTTTGGTATAAATTTTGAGTATACATGCTCCTTGACTCTAATCTCTCATGGTATTATGCATTTGTTTGCATAACTATATTTCCTATCATATGTTGTTTTTCAAATTTTGTTTGGTCTTAATTGTCTTCTCTTCTATTTATTTGATAAACTCTAGCCCAATTATTATTATATCTATTGGATTGTCTCAATTAATTGGAGTATTTCACTTTCTAGAATATAAATGTTCAATTGGACTCATCTTCAAGATGCATGATATCCATTATTGACATGCAAAATCCACTAAATACAAATATTCCCCCCACTTAGATGGCTTGTTCATCACATAGATTCCTAACATATCTTAAATAACTTGATTAACTCTCTAGTTTTTTCCATATGTTTGTGGATGATATGTTGTACTTAAGTTTATATTTGTTCCAAATCCTTTGAATATCCTTTTCCAAAAGTTTGAAAGCAAACTTTGGACCTCTATCTAAAACAACTACCTTAGGTATCCCATGTAACCAGACAATCTCTTCCATGCATATTTATGTTAAACTAGTTACTTTATTTGTTGACTTGATTGGAATAAAGCGAGAATATTTTTTCAATTTAACTACCACTACCATGATTGAATGTAATATCCCAATCAGATGAATGGAGATATTAACTCAACTATAAAAGACCAAGTCAGAAAAATTCAAAAACTAGTAGCTAGAATTAAACTAGAATTGACAGACTAATACTAAGCACAATTAGACTTCCCAAATTATTCCCATGATGGAATCTGATATATGATAAGGATTCAATTGAGAAGGAAAACGGGAAATACTTTGATAGTGTCACATTTATGGGTGATTCACGCTTGGAAATATTTACTTGGCAGAGCCAAGGTTATCAATGCACATTCCCTGAGGACTTCTGTGGAAACCTATGGCTTCTGGTTCTTAGTGAAAGTAATCAGACCTATGGTAGGATATGTATAATGTCCCCACCCTTATACAAAATTAATACTAAGGTTTAGAAGCAAAATGGCAGGGTTTGGAGGCCAAATAAGGAAGTGTGCTACCTAGGACTAAATTTTGGGGAGAGATTTATCAAAGTCTAATGGCCCTTCATCAACTTATAGAATGACCATTGGACTTACAGATACCATTATACTGCATTTTTTGGGGAAACTAGTCAAAATAAACACTGTAACGAGCATAGGTGCAATAAGTAATCAATTACATATAAGAGATAAATTGTAAAACTTTAATATATATCAGATATTTATAATAAATTGTACATCACATTATAGATATTTAGATACATTAATAATTCCCATAGGTTTTACACAACCTCCAGGAAAGAAGTATAGACAAATACTGTAGAGAAGGCTCCAATGGATGGAATTGCTACACTGGATGAAGAAGATCTTGGATGGAATGTCGAATTAGAAATGAAAATTACATCAGTGATCAGGGATAAATCCTCACTCCTCATGAAATATTTGAATCCACAGGTAGAATATTGATCAGCAGGGGCCCATCTCCCAGCTGTGACTAAGGGCACATCTCCCAAGTCCCGAGTAGCTCAGAGCTCTGGATGCAAACATTAAATTGTCAAAATATGTGAGAGTGGTGTGATCCTCTTATTTTATAGGACGATTTGACATATTGATTCATTGAATGTGGTCACCTTCATCATTCATGCACCCTCTTTGATTGTTTTTACTATCTAAATATTTTGTCTGCTTTTATCCCTGCTTTGTTGCCTTACCGCTTTGGATTGCTTTTATGCTTTTGGAAACATCGCACTTTTCTTGGATTCTTTCTATTTTTCCTGTGCTTTTTCCTGCTTTTCTAATTATTTTTGCTTTAGGAAATTTCCTGCCTTTTCTGCCAACTTTCTGCTTTTATGAGTTTGATGCTTTTGTGTTGCTTTCCATCTCTTTGTGGATTTGTGTATTTTTCTTGATTTTATTCTAGTTTCCATTTCAAATGACAACTCATTGGGTCCATAAGTCCTCATGTTCCCTCCTTGGACACCTAACACATCCACTAATTACAAAAATTAAATATTATCACAAATATTTACAATTTAAGATAGCACACTTAGCCTAAGTCTTAAAATTTAATCAACTAGGTAATTAATGCATCAAAATTTGACCCTTTCACTTGTTAGGATTTGCCCAGAACTATAGGGGTTGGTTAAGTAGCAGAATATTCATGGAGGACTCATGGAGGGGACATTATATTCCTCCATTCCCGAAATTTCTTATCCTCAAGTAATTGTAACTCAGGGTGCTACAAAACTTGCTCATTATCCCATGTGGCATCTTCACTAGGTAGGCTTTTCTACAAAACCAAATAATCCTTGATAATCCGATTCCTCAACCTTCTCTCTCTTGTTTTCTGGATTCTTTCTGGTACCAATATTAGTTTCCCTCATCATCCAATAGTGGAAGTTCTGCCGAAACTGTCACCTGCTGCCCAACTGCTTTCTTAAGACATGAAACATGAAACACATTATGCACTTTGCTTCCTTCTAGAAGATCCAAATCATAAGCAACTTCTCCTACCTTCTGCACAAATCTGTAAGGACCATAGAAACTTGGTTTTAACTTTTCATCCCCCTTACCTTTCAAGGATGATTGCTTGTATGGTTGCAATCTCAAAAACACCAGATAATCCACTTGAAAGCTACGCTCAGTTATGTTCCTATCTACATACATTTTCTGTTGATTTTGAGTAGTCTGTAAGTTGTCTTTGAGTGCTCTCAAAATATCTTGACTTTCTTGGATCTAGTATTTTTCTTTTGGTGCTCTACTCTCCCCAAAAATATGATCAACATAGGTGGAGGCTTCATATCTATACAGGGCCTTGAAGGGGGACATGCCAATAGACATATGATAAGAAGTGTTGTAGAAGAACTCACCCAAATGTGACCATCTAATCCAAGTATTTTGTTGCACTGTAACCTAATTTTCGAGATATCCTTCTAGCCATTGATTGACCCTCTCAGTTTGAACATCAATTTGAGGGTGGTAACTTGTATTGAGATTCAAATCTGTCCCCACCAGTTTAAATAATTCTTTCCAAAAAGCACTTTGTGAACTTACTGTCTCTATCACTGATTATTATTTTTAGCAATCCATGTAATATGAACACTTCTTTAAAGAAGATATCAACAATTTGGGTTGTTGAGCTAGTTGAAGGAACAACAAATAAGTGTGAAAATTTAGTAAGTATATCTACTACAATAAATATGCAGCCTTAAGCTTGTACCTTGGGCAGGCCAGTAATGAAATCCATGGAAATGCTCTCCCATTTTTTCTCCAGGATTGTGTAATGTCCCCATCCAAATAAATTACATGAAAGGAAAATTCCACCAATCTACTAGTTCCCTAGGTTGGGGTGGAAACATTTAAATTTGGAATAAGGGAGCTATAAGACCCCAAATGGACATTAGATTGACAAATGTATATTAAAAGGGGCTAAATAAATATTAATAATAAGAAAATGAAGTGGCACTTGGTCATGAGGATGCATAGGTGGTGTGGGACCCACACAAGGCAAGATTCTCCATGCCATGGCATCCTATTCTCACCCATTCAAATCCAAGGTGGATTCTAATGCTCTTGGGGGATTTGGAGAGTCGTTATACTTGGAATGAATAAATGAGGATCAAATTTGAGTGGAAGAATAACTCCCATGGAAGAGGAGGAGGCATCTTAGAGGTATTGTGACACTTAGGCTAGATTCCCTAGCTTCTATGACAACAATGATGAAGATTCTATGACACTTATGACAAGGATCAGACCTGATTGCTAACATCTGACCTACATGACATGTCAGGGTTAAAAATAGCCTCCAAGAGGGCACACAAGGGAGTTATGGCAGCCAAAGATTCCCCACATTCGAATTGATGGAAGAGGAAGGCTAGGAAATGTTGGACAAGTGGCACTCATGGGAATCTCTCCCTAATTCGAGTTGGGATGAATCACTTGGAGGGAATTTGAACCATGGAAGCCTTGGGAGGTTAATAAAAGTCAAGAATAAATAAGGAGACCATCTTTTGATCATTTCTCATTTGGTAAAAAAATTGGAGAGCTTAGCTTGTCCATGCAAGGTGGATGCTTATCCTTCTTTCCTTAGAACCAATTTCGAGGGTGCAAGATTCCCATCCTAGTTGGTTGATGGAGAGGCCATTCAAACCTCTCATTGGAGCTGTATGAAGACATTAGTTGTAGATTGAAGTTCTAGTGTTTCTCGTGACCATCTCTCCTTCAACTTGTTACCACATCTCTCTCTGTCACGTCCCCTCCCATCAATCCGATGTAAGGAAGGGAAACATGACTAACATTCTAGGATTATTTGGAAAACTCAGCCCCATTCATGAATACAAAATTCATAATAAATAAAACTCATGTGTGCATATTCATACTCAAATAAACACAATGGAATGAAAACATTATCCACACACAATTGCATCATGCATCCAGCATATCAATAACAATCATCAAATTAAAACATTGCAGAACACAAAATGGACATAATTTAAACCACAAAGAATACTTATCTTTAAGATGAAGCTGTCCAAGCAACTGGCTATGTGAGAGAAACGTTCCTCCCAACCATAGGTCTCTATCCAGCCTATATTATTTCAGTTGAGAGACCACCCCCGAGTTGGGCTGTGTATCCACTAAGGAGGGACTAGACAGGCTCACTCACAACCATGGTTTCACACAAACAGTCATGCTAAGCCAACACACAGTTGGGTTATCAAGCACGCAAGAGACAAAGGAGGAGGATGCTAAGCTAGTGATCTCAACCACAGAGCTACAAGCATATCAACTAAATCCAAACAACCTTGGCACCCACAATACCTACCACACCCAACACAAGGAAGGTCCCCTTCTCTGCTACACAGTCCCTTAGGATCCCCTTCCCTCCAGTGCTCTTTACGGTGGGAATAGAAAGGTCCTATATGAAAAATCCTTGATATTCTAGCCTTCACTAGGTTTGTTAAACAATTTTGACCTCTATTCTATCTTCTTCTCTGTCATTCACGCTTGGATTTTCTCCATTTTATGGCCAAATGACTCTGTCCCGTAATTGGATTTTGGGTTGTCAAATCTGGGTTTTCCTATGGATTTCTGGGCATCTAACCCTCTCAAATTAGCCCCAAGGTTCAGGTCTATGGATCCTGCATTGTATTTCACCGTTCACACAATTTTCTGGGTTTTTTTGGCACTTCAAAACGTGGTTTAATTCAGAGTTGCGATTTTTGGTTTTCTCACTACAGAGCATGTGTAATGGATGAAAAATGATGCTTAGATGTTCAAAAATGGAATGGGAATGAGGAAAAATGAATTCCCATGAGGTAGAGTGACTTGTGGGTCAAGGAAACATAGACCATACCCTTCTATACGAATTTATGGGCTGCCCATGCTCCATTGAAGCCATGGACTAATTTCTTCAACCACTTCCTTACAACATAATTAAATGTCAGCAAGGAAAGTCAAATGGGTTCTCAAGATGGCATTTGGCAGCATATGGTTCAACCCCACAACCCCCTCACCACTCCCTAGTGGATACACATGGCCCCCCCCTTATTAGTTTCTTCCATAGCTAGTTTTTGGTATTTTTATTTCAATATTAATATTTACATCATTTTACAATGTTCCATGGCTTAATAGCACATGGATAGCGTAATATCAAATACTTTCCTTTTTAAATAAAATCTGAGCATCCACTAGCGGGGCCTTGTCCTAAAGCTCCACGCTAGGGAAACATACATCGCATGTATACAATATTTACATTAAAATCAAATCTATCCCAAGGGTAAAAATGGAGGTATCACACTCCCCTCCCCCTTATAACAACACCATCCTCGGTGTTCTCAAAACTAAACAAAAATGGGAATGCCTCTCTCATGGCATCCTCCAACTCACATGTAGCCTCATCGGGATTAAGGTGCTCCCATTGCACCTTTACCTATCTGATGGCTCGGTTCCAGAGCAATATGACCTTCTTGTCACGTCCCCTCCCATCATACTAGTGCAATGGAGAGGATCGTGATGCTAAAACCGGGCATCTAGCCCCATGAGCTTTTAACTAAGCATTCACATAATATAAAAGAACATATGCAATGTATAATTATAAGGAAAAACACAGCGGAAATAATTTCAATTACACATCCATCATACATTCAAGATATTCATCAAATAAATAAATGCAAAGTTAACACAAGAGAGTACTTATCTTATAACAAAGTAGTCCCAAGCAATTGGCTATGCAACTGCAACGTTCCACCCAACCATAGGCCAGTTGTGATCATCAATGTCTCAACACACGGCCACCCCCGAGCTGGGAATGATCTCTACAAGGAATCAGGGAACAACAAACTCACACATAGCCAAGCATACACCAAGATGAGCCAAGCCAATCTACAATTGGTTTTATCAGGTTGCTAGGAAATGGAAAGGAAGAGTGGCCAAGCTAGTGAGCTCAAGCACAGAGTCGGGGTAACCTTACAAGATCTATCTAGCTTGGCACCCACAATACCTACAGACCCAACACAAGGAAGTATTCTTTTCACTATTGTACAGTACCTCAAGCCATACCTTCCCCATCTAGTGCTCTTAGGGTGTGCATAGAAGAGTAACCAAATCCCTCTTGATCTTCTTGAGAGGTTATTCTCCCCACTAGGTTTATCAAGCCAATTCTATCCACTACCACTCCACATCTCTTGCTCACAGATTCAAACCAAAATAGGGATGCACATAACAACAAAACCACAATTGCTGGGCATGAGGAAAAACGTTTCTTCAGTGGGATTTCCAAGGAGGGGGTTTCTACCAATTCAGAAAAACGTGGGAAAGCCCAAAAATGAAATGGCAATTGGGGAACAACCCTGGAGAGCAGAAATCATTTTCATAAAAACGTCCATGGGAATTTTCGGGCAAAAAAAACCTCCATCACAGTCCCAAATCGTGGCCCTTCTCTCCCAGCTACTGTACAATGCAAAAGCGAGCTCCCAGGCATGGAAAATGCAGGAAAAAGGGTGAAAAACGTGATGGGGAAAGACCCAATAGTTCAGACTGCGTGAGAGAGGAAAGACTATCTGTTTAGAATGGCTTTGGGCACCATTTCGTGGGTGTTTTCTTGCCCAAGGAGACAAAATACGATTTCCCAGGTTGATGGCTTGCCCATACACGAAATTGGCTGCCATACCTCTTCATTCCCAAGGTATTAACTGCCTCAACCAATTTTTGGAAGAATTAAATGACTGGGTCCATAACCCAAAATGGGTAGTTGGTAGTTTATGGGTTTTCTCATTGACACATGGATTAACACCATTGGCTCAAGGGTTTGAATAATTTCCCTCCCTATTCCTTGTAGAAACATGCCCCCATCTCTTTGTTGCATAGCATAGCCAGTTGTGGGTTTTTCATTAAAATTCGTATTTACATGATGTCTTATTTACATTGTGTCTATCTAGCACAAGAACCATAGGCATCTATTTTTATTTTCTGATACATAAAACACTAAATCAATGGTGGGGCCATGGCCTTGAGCTCCTCACCATGATTAAATTACAATATTTATGTCATTTACGATTTAATGCAAAGGGGGTCAAAATGGGGACATTACACTTCTTGTCGAGGATGCACATAGGCTCCACTTGGAACTCTCCCTCGGGTTCCACCTGTATCACATTCCAATCAATCATATGATTAGGATCATGTACATACTTCTTAAGCAAATAAACATGGAAAACATTATGAGCTCTTATGTTAGAAGGAAATGCAATTATATATGCAACTGGTCCTATCCTATCAAGGAATTCAAATGGCCCACAATATCTTGGTGCCATCTTGGCACAACTCCTCAACTTTAGGGAACTTTTTCTTGGTTTCACCCTCAAATAAACATGATCCCCAATCTTAAATTCTTTATGCACTCTTTTCAAATTTGCATAACTCATTTGCCTGTCCTGAGCCGCCTTTAAATTTTGCCTGATCTTAACAACTTCTTGTTCCATTTCCTTGATCATCTCTTGCCCAAGCACTACCCTGTTCACTAGACTATCCCATTTCACTGGAGTCCTGCATCCTTTTCCATACAACCCCTCAAATGGACTCATTCCCAATGATGCGTGATTCCCATTATTATATGCAAATTCTACCAAGTGTAGGTAATCCTCCCACTTGGATGGGTTATCCATCACATACATTCCCAGCATGTCTTCAAGAACCTGATTCACCCTCTCAGTTTAGCCATCTATTTGAGGATGATATGTTGTACTTAAATTTAATCTAGTTTCCAATTCCTGAAACAATCCTTTGCAGAAATTGGAAGTGAACTTTGTATTACAATCAGAAATGATTGCCTTGGGAAATCCATGCAACTTGAATATATCTCTCATGAAGATATTTGCAACGTCATTATCCTTTTGAGTGGACTTGAATTGAATGAAATGAGCTACTTTTGATAGCTTGTACACCACTACCATGATTGAATCATGCTTCTTCGTTGTCATGGGAAGACCTATTATAAAATCCATAGAGATCACTTCCCACTTCCACTCTGGAATGGGTAAGGGTTGCAACAATCCCGCTGGATGTTGATGCTCTGCCTTGACCTATTGGCACTTTTGACACCTAACAATGTACTCAGCTATGTGTTCCTTCATACTATGCCAAAAGTACTTCTTTCTTGGTGTTGTTATAGTTTTCTGATATCTCGGGTGTCCAGGCATTTGATGCATTTCATCCATCACAAGCTTCTTCAAATATGCCCTATTTGGAATGTATAGTTCGGTACCCTAATAAATGAGAACATCATCATCACCCAACTGATATCTTGCACATGCTTAATCCACATTACCCTGCTACAATTTCTCCTTGACTTGAAGGTAAACTTTATCCTTGGTTTGATCTTCTAGAATCCTTGCCTTCAAATCTGATTTACACACACTTACTACTGCAATATGGAATTTTCTACTGAGAGCATCTGTAACCTTATTCTCTTTCCCTTTTACATGCTTAATTTAAAAATCAAATTCATTGAGAAATTCCATCCACATAGCTTTCCTAGCATTCAAGTTTGGTTGATCAAACAAATACTTCAAGCTCATGTGGTCTGTCCTAAGCTTGAATCTTCTTCCCAACAAATAATGTCTCCACATCTTGAGAGCATGTACTATGGCTGCTAATTCTAAATCATGTGTGGCATAATTCTTTTCATGCTCTTTTACTTCCCTTGACTCGTAGCAAATCACAAATCCTTCTTGCATGAGCACTCCACTTAGCCCTTCAATGCAAGCATATGTGTGCACTACAAAATCCTTCATTGGATCTGCAATATTCAAAACAGGAGCACTGGTAAGTAACTCCTTTAGCTGTTGAGATATTTTCTCACATTTTCTAGACCATACAAACTTGACATTCTTCATCTGCAATGAAGTGATTGGATGAGCTATCTTGGAGAATCCTCCAATGAATATTCTATAGTAGCCTGCAAGACCCATGAAATATCTAACATTTGTAACATTCTTTGGAGTAGTCCAATCCATGATGGCATTAATATTCTCTGGATCAACTGCAATACCCTCTTCTGAAATTACATGACCCAAGTACTACACCTTCTTTTAATAGAATTCACACTTGCTTAACTAGGCATACAACTGGTGTTCTTTAAGGACTTGCAACACCATTCTTAAATGCTCATTATGTTATTCTTCATTTGTTGAGTATAAAAGGATGTCACCCAAGAACACAATCACAAACTTATCTAAATATTTGTTGAAGGCATTACTCATGAGAAAAATGAATGTTGCAGGTGCATTGGTAAGACAAAATGGCACCACTGTGAACTCATAATGGCCATATCTTGTCCAGAAATTTGTCTTGTGAATGTCTTCTTCTTTTATCCTCACTTGATGATATCTAGACCTCAAGTCAATCTTTCAAAACACTTTATATTCCTTCATTTGATCAAAAAAGTCATCGGTTCTTGGAAATGGGTACTTATTCTTGATTGACACTTTATTTAGCTTCCTGTAATCAATACACTGCCTTAAAGTCCCATCCTTTTTCTTGAAAAATAACACCGGTGCTCTCCAAGGAGATACACTTGTACTAATATACTTCTTGTCCATTAATCCTTGTAGTTGCATCTTTAACTCGACCAATTCTAGTGTGCTCATTCTATAAGGAGCTTTGGAAATTGGTGCTGTCCCCGGAACAAGATCGATAGTAAAATCAATATCTCTCTTTGGTGGCAGTCCCGGTACTTCATCCGGAAACACATCTTTGAACTCTTGAAACAACGGGAAGTCTTATATCCTTGGTCATTTTCCCTCTGATGAATCTGATATATGAGATGCATATAATTGGAAACCCATTTTATAAAACGTTTTTAACTATAAGGATGAAATCTGCCTTACTAAAACTTGCTTGGGAATTCCTCTTACCAATATTGGTCTTCCCTCTTCATCAATGCATTCAAGTACCTTTTCATAGCAATATATCTTGGCTCTATGCCCTTCCAACCAATCCATACCAATTAGAGCATCATAAGATCCTAATGGTAGGACATTCAAATTTACTTTTGTAAGGAATCCACTCAACTCCATGGGGCACTCCATCACTACTTCACTCACTTTTCTCTTGGTCCCTGTGGCTAATAGAACTAGCCAATACTTATTATGATTCACTTTTCTAAGAGAAAAACCTTCAACCACTTTTGAAGAAACATAACTATGAGTAGAGCTTGGATCAATCAAAACAAAAATAGATTGCTTAGAAATCTTACTTTCAACCTCCACCACTACTGATTGATGGTTTGCCTGATGATTATCCAACGCTGCATAAATTCGAGGCGTTTCCCTTTCCATATCCTCCATTGTAGCTGCTCCTTTTAGGTTATGCAAGCTACAAGGATTCTCCCTCCTATGTGGACAATCCTTAAGCATGTGGTTTCATCCACATCTCCAACACTGAAGTGGCCTTTTGATGCCTTTTTCGCTGCTACTGCTGGCTTGTTCCCACTTCGTGCTTGCTGTCCCTCTGGAAAAGTTTTTGGATGATTTTTGAATGGTGGTTTGAATCCATTTTTCCTTTAATCAAACCTCCCTATTGGATTTCCCTTCCATGTTGGGTGAACCTATGATTTTCTTTTACTCTTCTCATAGAAATGCATTGCTATCTTAATGGCTTCATCAATACTTGTTGTATTAACAAACTCAATCCTATCTCTGAAACTTTGAGGTAGACTCCCAAGGAAGCATTGGATCTTTACCCTCTCATCTTTGATATAGTCCACATACCTCAACAATTCTAAAAATTTATGGACATTTTCTTCCATAGATTTATGTCCCAACTTGAGTTCATTGAATTCTTTCCTCTTACTGTCATAATACCTAGAAGAAACATATTTTTCCTTGAAATACTTCTTAAATCGACTCTAGTTGATCCTCCTTTCATTGATCCCTTTTACCTGCAAGAGGTGTTCCTACCAAATTGAGGCTCTACCATTTAGATTGTAAATGGCAATTCTGGCCTTTTCATTCCCTGAGTAATCATGAATCCTGAAATATTTCTTCATCCCAAGAAGCCATGCCTCTGCCTCTTGTCTAGTCTTATATTCTACATAAAATGTGGGAGGCCTTGCCTTCCTGAATTCTACCTGTGGAATTCCTTTGAATTTATTTATTCCTTCAAGTCTGCTATAAGTATGTCTTGGACTTCTCCTAGAACCTTTGGATTCAAATGAACTGCTGGAAGAAGATCATGAGGAGAGCGTTCTATGCTTTTTTTCTCACATAACTCTTTCTTGGGCTTGGAGTCTTCCTCCTAGAACAACCTCTAGAGTGACTCTCTACATCTATTTCCTATTTTCCTACAATGCTTGGGTTGGACCCAAGGTTTATCCTCTAATGCATATCAGTGAGGCTCTACAAAATAGCAGCATTGAGCTGGTTCTGTTCCTCTTGAGCCTTCATCAATCTTTCATTAAATCTTACCATGGTTTCAACCAAATTATGAGGAGTTATTTTCTCCCTTCTCCCATTGGATTCAGTCTCAGCATTTTATTATTGAAAATTTTCTCCTAGCACATATTCATCATGCTCATAAGGATCCTAAGCATCATTCATGGTCACCATTTTCCTTTGGAGACCCCTTCCTCTATATGTTGCCTCTGCGACAACTATTTAAATTTTTATCAGCTGCAACCATTGCGCACTATAAAGGTACTTATTAGACATCTTAGGAATGCATATAGAAACATAAAACATCAATATTTAATAGAATTAAACTCATGGAATAATTCATAGAGCTATTATTCCTTCTTTGCTTTTGCCCCATTCATGCAATTCTGGAAATTGCCCATATTGACAACATTTTTTGTCAAAACAGTCACTGGCACTTTTCTGCTCTAAATATCTATGATGTATGAAAACCTCATTCAAATTCTGGTTATGCACCATTGCTCCCTACTAGATAGTATTTCCAATTCCTATCTACATGCTTCATTCCGACTTCGGGTGTGGAAATTACATTACTCCAAAAATGACAATTTTTACTAAAATTCTGCACTTTCACAGCTGCAAATTTATTATGAAAAGCCAACTTCAGTCGTTTGTAGAAGCAAATATAGAAAGAATCATGAAAACGTTTCTACTGGGAGAAGTTATTCCATATAACAAGGAACACTCAGAAACATTTGGATCATCATTCCGATGCACCAGTCAACTTTTATAAAATTCTGGGTTTGACTATTTTTAACTTTTAACTTTTTCCCAAAATTTCAAAATTTTGGGCCAAAAATGGCTATCTTCCAAACTGAGCATTTCTAGAAATATTTGTCTAATGGAAAATTTCTATATAATGAGAATATTAAATTTGGATTTCAGTATATTTCTTGAATCCTACATCTAGGGTCACTTTCATCCACTGCAAGCTTTTCAAAATCCTTAAAAAGTGGCATGGAATAGTGCTTTTTGGCCTTCTTGCTCACCCCGACTCCACATCCTTTGGATTTTGGCTCCAAGATTCCAAAATTAACACTATTCCTACTCCATGGCTGCTCCATTGCGATTTCAAATCAAACCGACCTTTTTCCAAGATTCGGGACACCGATTTATAAAAGCCATTAATTCCAATTTTATGCCAAATTGGAGCATAATGGGCTCGGGACCCTCACTTGTTCTTTCATGGCCTTCATTAATGGCCTCGGAAAATCACATGAATCATCCAATTCTGAGTCTGAATGCTCCTAATTCTCTTTCCATGGAATATTTCTCATGAATTTATCTCAGCAAGACTCTTCTGTAAAGTTAGATTTGTTGTCTTTCCTCGCCCAATCTATGCACCTATAGTTCAAAATTTTTTCATCTAGGAAGATATTCAGATATAGTTCCCTTCTCTTATATATCATTGTCTATCACAACAAGATTTTTTTCAAGCTAGGTGACCTCAAGAATTCAGTCATTCCAGCCCATTCACACGAAGTATTTTCTGTGTTTGTAGACACTGTCATGGCCAAGGTTTATACACTGTTATTTGATTGTCCTTCCCCCATAGTTTTCCCAAAGTGTAAACAACTACTCCAGCTAAACCCAACTGACTATGTTGGAGATTGGTTCTGTTTTGAGAACCACACTGAAATCCGAGTGTATGGAGTAGAGCTAGCTCCTTACAAGCTCCCAGTGATCATGACACCCAATATTTTTTCTTTGGATTACATACATTAGAGATTCAACTGCGATGATGTACATTTTATGAAAGGAAATAGTGCCAGGACTTTCAAAGTCCCTAATGAGGCTGGACCATTCAAATTCAGGAGCAGAGATGCTCAGAATTGCGATATTAATACTTTGCGGGATCTACGCATACTCCAACTTATTCTAAGTGGGTCTTTGTCCTTTTCCTTGTCATCCTTTGTGGGACTTGCGCACTTGTTGTATAGTCGACTATAGAATTTTCTTATAGATAGTCTTCAACCGATGTACCCTTCTAGGATATTCTGCGCATTCTACTTACTAAAAGAATCTTCTGATTAGTTATGCTTGTGCGATTTCATGATTCTCCAACCATTAACTGCTTGTGCACTTCCAACCATTAACCAAGCAACGCTAAGGATTGCTTGTGCATTCGTACCATTTGTTCAAGCAAGTCCTTGGATGCTTGAGCACATGTACCATTTTCTAACCAACTCCTTTCATTGTTGTCATGAGAGAGTATGACTTGGTAGACTTGATATATGCGCAAGGACCACATGATGTAGGATACATCACTTGTGTTCTTTCTTGAACTGGATTTGCATGATGTATATTCTTATGTATTTCTTCAAACTTTTCATGCATGATGTATCCTTAACAAACATCTTCAGACTGAATGCACTTCTAGATATAATCCAAATTTGAATACATGTCTATCACCTTCACCATTTGTCCATATACTTTTGGTATTCATGTTCTTCTTCATCTTGTGAATACACTACTTCAAAATGGCTTCCATATACTTCTTCATAATTTTGCAAGAATATTGTTATCCACTTTGACTTCAGTTGATATCAATGACTCAGGCTGAATCAGTTGACCTCCTCTTTGACATTAGTTGAGATTCAAATACTTGACATCATCTTTAGTTGACATCAATGAAAACCAATGCTCAACACTATGAGGAAGATCCAACACAAATCTAGTAGCATAACCTTGCTATTCTTTTCTCTCTACAAAATGCATGTCAATGGATTCATTTTATAGGCCAAGTGGTGGCCAAGAAACAACTAGATCCAAATGTGAAAACATGCACTCCATGAACTAGTTCCAAGGTACACCAAGGGGTATATTTAATGCCACCAAGTGTGTGAGGATCCAAATTCGGATTGTTGGAGGTGATGGGGATTTCAAGAGACTTCATTGTGCCACATAAAGTAAATGGACCTACCAATTTGGCAGTAGTGCGACTTTCGAAGGAAATCCTGTGCGAGTATAGCGTAGGAATTGAAATGATAACATGCGCTATAGTGTAGGTTAACAATGGTTCAACCGCACGACCCCTTATTTTGACTATTCTTGGGCACTTTTGGACTCATGTTGCCTTTTGGATTTTTTGAGGATGCATTTGGAGACTTGCATTATTTATGTCAATGATTCCTTACTATAAGAATCATTGAAATGTCGCATGTGTGCGAGATATAGGCATTAACAAATATGGACTAAAACAATCAAATCATAGGAAAGTGTTGCAAGTGTTGTCATCATGACCTAGTGTCATCACCATGACCATTGCAAGTGTCATCATTATGACCAAGTGTCATCATCATGACTGTTGTGACAATGTCGTCATCTTGACCATTGTGTAAACTCTTTGCTCTGACCCCTAAACTCATTCTGGGCTAAAACACATACAACTAAGAGATTTCCCTGCCTAGTTGACCTCTTTGAGTAGGCTGTCGCACTTTGTCTTCCTACAGGGTGAGACTGACCCCCTCTATCGTAGTTCTTGTTCAGCTAGGGTGAGACACTGTCGCACTTTGTCTTCCTACAGGGTGCGACATCCCCCTCTGTCACTCTATGTCCTCTACCAGGGTGCGACGAGGTTGGTTAAAGGATATTTTGGGGAGTCTCGAGGTCTCTCTAGATGTTTATTGAGGTGGAGGCCTATCCCTAGGATCTAGGTGAGGTGGAATTTTGGTTCCTAACCTAATGGGAGTATCACTTAACCATCTCCCCCTAATCCTCAACCTACCCTATCTCTTTAACCATACATAAAAACCCACTCTCTCCATGGGAAGGGAGGAACGTCTATGGTATCCTTATGCTGGAAGAATCCATATTGGTGATTGAGAAGCTTGTATCACCTTGGAGGCTTGGCTTGGACATTTTGGATGGAGAATGCGACGTTGAGGCTTTGGTTGTAGCTTCATCCTTTCTATGTATTCCCACCTTTTAATAGAGTTAATACAATCTCTTTCCATGAATGTTGTCTAATTGATGATGTTTAGAAATTTCTTCCTTAACTGTTAGTTTAGATCAGTTATTGTTTAGATATATTGTACTGCTTGTATCGTTTCCATATTGTCTTGACAGGTCTTGCAGGTGGAGATCTGACAACTGCGAGACTCGGAGCAACAACAAGGAGAAGGATCCGCGATCTGAAAGGTACGATATCCAAGTACTCAAACTGTAATTGATCTAGGGAAGTAGATTTATATTCTATCCTATTTGTTCTAGTCTTACATTAAGCTAGGGAGATCAGGCCTCGAGTCCGCTCTTGGCAGATTGTCCGTTAAACAAATCTGGCGAATTTGCTGGGGAATAGAATAGTATAGTTGATTTCATGTATGTTTGATTTCATCTCTTTTGTCTGAGCCATTTCTATCCTTTTTAAGCCTTCCTCCCATCATATCTCTATCATTAAAGAGTTTTTTATGTGTCCCTCATTCTCCTTGGGGTCATCATTAAGCCTCCTACCCTTTTACCTTGAGGGATCTCACACCTTTACTGCTCAAAATTCGACTGTCGCACCTGGGTTGAGTCTTCCCTGTGCCACTGTCTGGAAGTGCCACTTTGCCTGAAGATAAACTACGACAGTGTCGCACCTTTCCTATGTACAACATGCGATGGACCCCCTCTGATGCTTTGTCTAGTGAAGTAGGGTGCGACGACCTCCCCAACTGAGTTTTGATAGTGATTTCCTTCATTTTTTGGGTTTTTGTCTGATTGATTATGTTCTGTGTGCTGCATATCCCAGTTACAGAACCCCTAGACATAGCTTATTTCCTTTTTCCTCCATTGCTAGGTCTTTTTTAGATTTGGATCCATGTTTGTCCCCTTGAGTAAAAACTAGTGTTTTGCTTGCATTTTTAAGTGAAATGGGTTCTATTTTTGAATCGTGTATCCTATAGTCGTTTTGACCCATTTAAGGTTTTGAGATAATTTTTGGTTCGGTGTGATTGGTTTGTTTTAAAGACTTGAAAAGTGTGGGATATCCATGTCTTTTTGAGCCTCTCTTTCTTGGGTTGTGCATCTTATTTCCTTTACATCCTATCTAATGATTGTTTGGAAGATTGATTCTTTGTCTCCACTTAAGTTCAAAGAGAAGCTTGATTTTGTCACTCTTTTTCTATATTCATGAAATTGAAAAACATAAGTATTCTTCTTGCTTTAATTTGATCATTTGAAATTCTTGGTCCCACATTCATAAGAAGAAGAAAGGGTTGTTTCATATTTGTGTGCATTTCAGTTAGATAAGATTGTTAAGCGCTTTTCTTTGTCTTGGGTTTGATTGGAAACATTTATGGAATTTTTCTTTCTGTAGATTAGATGTGTCTTTTTCAAGTGTAAAAAGATGGGAAATGGATTATAATTATTGCATTTGGTATATTTTGAGCCTTTCTTGAGTGCCTTTGAGTTGTTTGGGTGCTTGTCGTTTTTCTTTGGGAATTTCTGAATGACTAGAGTGTTGTAGATAATCTCTCACTTTCTGTATATAGATATGAAAAGTGTTTAGCTATCAAATTCCATTTTTGGTACATGCATTTGAAAATTGAAAGTGCTTCATTATGTTGTCTTATACATTGTTAAGATTCATCGCATCTTTCATTCTCTTTGCGCTTTTTGGCTTATTATTGCAGAAAGTTAGAGTTATTGCACTCTAGGAAGGAATTCTTCTTTTCGCCACTACTTAAGTACTTTTGGTTTGAAAGAAAGAAAAATCTCTCCTTACCTTAAGTAGTTTTCATTGAAAAGGAAAGGAAAATGTGTATTATCATGTAGTTGAGGATTGCATTATGTTTACATTTATGTACTCACCTCATGCATCCACCTAACCATACAAGATAAAATTAACGCTATCTTAGGTTGAAATCATTTAGTAACTGTGTGTAAGTTAGAGATGTGTTTCGGCGTCTTTAAGCCTGATAGCTGTCGTTATTTTCCAGCATTGTATTCCAGGGGTATTGTAATCTTCCACATATTTATCGGTATATCGAATCTCTTTCACATACCAACCAAGTATATCAAATCTTTTTCACATACCCACCAAGTACTTCACGTACTTGGCGTATATTGAAAGGTGTTTCGTGTACTTGGCATATTTATAGAAAGGTGTTTCACGTACTCGATAGTATATAGGAAGGTCTCGTGTCGTACGATTGTGCATTAGATAGCATTAGTACGGATTTGAGCTCCCATGTACCTTGCGTATATCGGGAGACACCATTAGGATTCCTAAGACCAACTGAGTTAACCATTTGGACGTCTTGGCATCGCAATACACTGAGAACAACACTCGGGGAGATTACTACGCATGTTCCATCCAAGTAGTCGGGTATTCAATCAAGGGTACAGTCCCAATCCTCCTTGTCGCATTTTACTGTTGGACCCTGTGGTATATAACGAGTTGCAACACCTTGATAATCCTATGGGGATCTTGACTTTCCATCCACTCCTATTCACACAGTTTGCTTGTTGCTTTTAGACTTGAGTAGTGTTTGATTTGTGTGGTACTTTAGAGCCTCTTAGGAAGTTTAGATATGGAAGATTCTTTCGGGACTACCAACCAGGAAACCCCTTTCCAGGGTATGCCATTTGTTATTCCCCCTTGTGGAACTGTTGGTCCTCCCTTTATGGCTACGTTGAGTCTTTCTGGATTGACGATAGGATTACCAGTATGGTTATTCTCCAATCCAGTTACACCAAATGCACCAATCGTGTCGAACCTAGGTACTTCACCACATGAGCATCAATCTCATGGTGACGCTTCTCCTTCTTCATCAAAAGTTGAATCGGCTTTCGTCTCTTCCTCTTCTCCTCTAGAAAACTCTGATGTTAGTAAGAAGATAGGTGAGAAGAAGAAGAAAGGGAAGACTAAGAAGAAGAATACTAAGTAGAAGGTCACAACCCTAGCCTTTGACCATCATGTTGGGAACTCACCAGCCCCTGATCATCATGCTGGGGGAATCAATACACCTGTTTCGAATTTGCGTAAACCAAAATTTCCTTGCAAACTTTGTAAAGGGTCCCTTTTTCTTAAGAGATGCCCTGGTATCTCCAAGGTCTTAGAAATATGGTTTTGTTTTGAACAACCCATGTTATCAGTCTCTGAACATCATACTGATGATACCCCATCAACTAATGGCATTGTAATTAAAGGTCGGAAGGGTAGAGATGCAGACCCTTGTTGGTTATGCAAGGGCATGCACCGTACTTACCTTTGTCCTCATATGGATGAAGCTTCACAATTGTTGGAAGACATGGACACGTCCCTTAAACACCTTCCAACGAAGTATTGTAGGTTGTCCCCTGATCCTGCACTAGTTGATAGGGAGGTCAATCCGACCCCACCCTTGGTTGACCCCACTCTTTCATCAGAGAGTGAAAATGAAGTGGTTGATTCAACAACATCGTTGATTGACCCCATTCCCCCCTTGAGGGATGATACCCAAGCGGTTAATCAAGTTTCATTCTTGGTTGACCCCACTCCTCTTATGACGAGTGAAATGCAAACTATTAATCGAGCATCACCCTCAGTTGATCCTATTCCTCCTTTGAAGAGTGAAATGCAAGTGGTAGATCTAGTTTTATCCTCGATCCACCTGACTCTTTCTTTGGAAAATGCCCAGATTGAAGCAGTCACCATCACGAAATCCTCGTCTACTTTTCCAACTGAAAGTGAATTAGAAACTGTTGATATCTTTCTGGTCGGTTTAGACAGTTCTAGGCAAGGAGAAGTCTTGTCCATAGATCCTCCTCCAAGTACTGAGGTTATTTCATTTGATTGGAATAGTCTAGCAAAACCTCATCTCCCCTTAGATGTTCCTTTCCAGATATCTGTAGTTGTTACCGATAAAGAAATCTTTCACACTATAGTTGACGAGGGAGCTTCTGTTAGTATTTTATCCTCAATTACTTGGCAAGATATAGCATCTCCTCAGCTTGTGCTGGTTACTGGCCATATTTTAGCTTTCAATAGAAGGCCTACCGGACCTTTAGGGATTCTTCCATATCTACCTATCACCTCGGGAGATAAAATTGTTTATGTTGATGTCATGGTTGTCCAAGGTCCTTGATTTCAATATGCTCCTTGGACGTGATTATGTCTATGCTATGAAAGTCATTGTGTCCACACTCTTTCGAGTGATGTATTTCCCCTCTGATGGGAGGATTGTGACCATTGACTAGCTTTCATTCATGACACCCAATCATTGCATGACTGCAATTCAACAAACTTCCCTGAACATTCCACATGTATTAGTGGTTTCTTCCCCTAAAGCATGAGGGGCATGTCACCAGCCTCTGAACATCATGCTGGGGGGCACACTACTAACCTCTGGACATCATGTTGGATAAGTGCCTTATCATGAGCATAATTTTCCTTTGTATTTTAAGCTCATTAAAAAATGAAATAGGTCCCTCCAAGCATAGTTTCCCTTTGGTTTCGAGCTTGTGTAAAAATGAAACCATTCCTAAGCATAGTTATTTTCCTCTGTCAAGCTCGTTAAAAAATGAAACAGTACCCCGTGAGCATGGTTCTATTTCTGTGTCAAGCTCGTTAAAAAATGAAACAGTATCTTATGAGCATAGTTCCCTTTCTATGTCAAGCTCGTTAAAAAATGAAATAGGTTCCCACGAGCATAGTTCCCTTTCTATGTCAAGCTCGTTAAAAAATGAAATAGGTTCCTATGAGCATGGTTCTTTTTCTGTGTCAAGCTCATTACAAAATGAAATAGGTTCCTACGAGCAGAGTTCTTTTCCTATGTCAAGCTCGTTAAAAACTAAAACAGATCCTTTCCCTTTGAGTTGAGTCTTCTTGTTGACTTAGTACCTGAACCTTCTTTTCATCTTCCTATGCCTTAGGTGAATGAAATGAAGCTTGGGGGGCATGTCTTCAACCTCTAGACGTCATGTTGAATTCAAATCGATCGCCTCTTGTTATTAGACAATCGACTCGAGCGGACGCGAGCCGGATCTCCCTAGCTTAATGTGAGTCTAGAACAAATAGAACAGACTACAAACACATCTCCTAGATCTACTTAAGGACCAAGTACTAGATGTATTACCTTTTACTACACAATCCTTTCTCCTGAATGTTGATCCATGTCCCACGGTCGTCAGATCCAAGCTGCGAGACCTGTTAAGACAAAGAAACAAGAGAAACTAGTAAAATACATCTATACAACAAGCGATCTAAGTAAACAGTTAAGCAGGTAAACTACACAATATCATTGCACATAAGAACAATATTGGTGGAAAGCATTTGTATTACTGCAAATAGAGGAGTACATGATAGAGATATAGAACTAGAACCAAGACTTAATGCAGTAGCCCTTCTCCGACCAAGCCAATTGCCATAACCTTCCAAGGAAGTATGAGTTCTCCAATAGGTGAATGGAGGTGTCTTTAAGAGAGATTTCACCAGCATATAGATACCATAGTCTTCCTCCTCTTGGGATGGGACTGAGCCTCACTTATATAGGACTAAGTGGATAGGGTATGGATAGGATAGGTTGAGAGATGGCAGGAGAGAGTTAGGGGATCCTCCCAAAGAGTTAGGGGTCGAGTACCAGCTCCCCTAGAGGTCAGGGATAAGCCCCTAAATGGGTAAGTTTCAAGAAGGATCTCAAATAGACTATTTTTTCCCATTAACAGACCTCGTCGCACCCTGCAGTGGAGCAAGCTGCGACGTCGCATGTTGCTAATGTGAAACCTACGACGACCTCTCAAAAGGATGTAGAATTGAGTGCAAATCCTCCCAGATGAAAATACTTAGTCCAAGTGACTTTAGGGATGTATACACTGAATCTGATGATGAGTAGATTTTAGGTGTAACAGAATGCTCCCCAAAGCATGAAGCTGTTGAAGATAGACAAGTGAAGTTCTTTGATAGAAGTAATGGCAATAGACTCATCGGACGAAGGACACTATTGTAGTACAACTGACTCTGAACTAACAATCTCAAATGAAGTACAACATGGCTGCCAACCAATACATTGTAGATCCATGGTAGTAATGACCGACTGAACACAATCATGGCTACTAAACACAAGCGTAGATCCATGATGATATGATAACACAGCCACGGCCAATACAAAAGTGGATCTGTGTAATATAACTCAATACAAACTCCATCGCAACCTAGGTAAAACATGACTCCAGGGTCTTCAAGCTGAACCCACAATGATACGAGTCTATGCATGTGATTACAAATGTCTTGACATCGAACATGGTAGAAACCACTTGATTACCGGCCATTGATGTAAACCGTTAACAAGTGCGAGGGATATCACCATTGATGTCAATGATTCCCAAGGTATCACAGTACATATCATCAAGAGTGAATAAATGATTTGAAGTCGAACGCAAGATGAAATCTTTCAATCAAGAGTCAATGATGTAAACTCATGATGAAAGTAAGCTAACTTGCCATTGAGGCATGCAGAGCCAAGGTACTTGGTTGGTTTCTAGATTCGATCCTCGGATGATGAGTTGAAGTCGACAAGGATGAATCCATTGAAGGAGGGCCATGATGAATCCCCCATCAATCAACATGAAACACGACAAAATATGTGTAGAGTGGATCGGATGGTACAGTAACATGCAAGACTGACTCAGTGTAGACCGATGTGATGGTGGGTGTACTGACTATATATGATAAATGATAGACATATTCTTGAACATGGGCATGGCATGACTTGGCAGTATTGACATGATGAGTGCGACACAAATTCTCAAAGCGACTGATGATGGAAGCTTTTCTTTGAATGACTCAAAGGAGTAACAAGACTCAGGAAATAAGTGGAACTCGAGGACAAACGGATGATCCAAGTGTTGTATGCAAATGCAGATGAGTGCCATGTTCAAGAATGACTACATACTACCACTAATAAGGTATGTAACACAAATGCTTTCATTTTTCCCCATCATGAATGATGAGTGCCTCATGTGTTTTTTGACGAGCTTAATGAGGGTAACTAGATGCTTGGTATAGCTCATCTCATAGATGAGTCCAATCCCAAATGTTTCACGAACCTGGGATAGGAGGGGTTCGTCCCATGACGGACCCTTCAATGTGAAAATTTTAACAAGTCCATAGAAAGAAAACTCGGCGTCATTTCATGTTTACAGAGTCTAAAAAGAACTAAAGGAGACTCCAACAGTCCTTTTTCGTAAAGTTAGCCTCATCGCCCAAAAAATGGTAAAGCAACACAGGAGAGGACTCTTCTAGTCATGATTTGCTGGAGTATACCTTTTTCGTAATTAGTGCCTCCTGGTTCGAAAAAGGGGTAAACTATCACCAGGAAGATGATCATTCAAATGCTTTTACAAGTGTGAAAGCATCAAGTTTTCTTGGAAATCTTTTCCTATTTTAGGAGTCTAAAAAGAGCTTAAATAGGACTCCATGAACAACTTTGTCATGGTTGATAACCAAGTACTACAAAGGAAAAGTAAGCTCGGCACAGTTCCTTTTCTGTAAATAATCTAGCGAGGCCAGTTAAAGTGATAAACCTATACTCGTTAGACACACCTTTTTACTCAAATTTTTAACGAGCACGATAATGGTATCAAAAGCACTCGGAATCTTTTTCATGTTTGAACCAGAGCACAAAAAAGTAAAAACTAAGCTCGAACCACTTTTCATGTTTTAACCAGAGCATGAGAAAAGTGAAAAGTAAGCTCAAATGCCATCTTACTGTTTTTAACGAGCTCGAAGATAGGTTGGAAGAATGCTCAAAAATGTTCCCAGTGTGGATTTATTCCCGTCATGAAATCCAAAGGTTGGTGCATGCCCCCAACATGATTGCTAGAAGTAAGTGACTTAGCTCCAACATGGTGTGGAGAGGCGATCGATTTGACTTCAACGTAACTTCCAGAGGTTGAAGACATGCCCCCAAGATTCATTTCATTCACCTAAGGAATAGACGGGTGAAAAGAAGGTTCAAATACTAAGTCTATGGAAAGACTCAACTCAATGGAAAAGGATATGTTTCATTTTTTAACGAGCTTGACACAAGATTATAACTCTGCTCATGGGAACCTATTTCATTTTTTAACTAGCTTGACATAGAAAGGGAACTATGCTCATAGGTTAAGGCCCATTGACGGGTTCCTTCCCAACATGATGCCCAGAGGTTGGTGAATGCCCCCAGCATGATTGCTAGCGGCTTAACATGGTAATGTTCCCTCAACATGATTGCTGACGGTACGACATGTGGCATGACCCCCAAGCTTCATTTCATCTAAAAATGTTGCTTGCTAACCCAACTACCAACTTGGATACTAATATGAAAATGTTCACCAAGGGGGGGAAAACGAGAATCAGATGAAATGAAGGTTCAAGTTCTAACTCTGGCGAGAGACTCGAACTGAAGGGAGGAAAATCTATTTCATTTTTACACAAGCTTGAAATAGACAATAACTATGCTTGAGGGGGCCCATATTATTTTTTAAATGAGCTTGAAATGGAATAAAACTATGCTCAAGTGGATGGTTTTATTTTTATGCAAGCTTGAAACCAAAGGTAAACTATGCTTAGAGGGGTCTATTTCATTTTTTAACGAGCTTGAAATAGAATAAAACTATGCTCCAGTAGACTAGTTTCATTTTTATGCAAGCTTGAAACCAAAGGTAAACTATGCTAGAGTGGTCGGTTTCATTTTTTAATGAGCTTGAAACATAACATAAACCTTGCTCGTACCCCCTATCCTTAGGGGGAAGAAACCACTAAAACATGTGGAACATTCAGGGAAGTCTGATGACTAGGAGTCATATGATGAGTGGGTGTCACGAAGGAAATCTGATCAATGGTCATAATATTTCCATGATGAGGAAAATACATCACTCGAAAGAGCGTGGACACTACAACTTTCATAGCATAGACATAATCACGTCCAAGGAGTAGATTGAAATCTAAAGGACCTTGGACAACCATGACATCAACATAAACCGTTTTACCTCTCAACGTGATAAGTAACTGTGGAAGAATCCCTAAAGGTCCGGTAGGCCTTCGATTAAAGGCCAAAATCTAGTCAGTTACTGGCACAAGCTAAGGGGAACCTATAGCTTGCCAAGCAGTTGAGGATAAAATACTAACAAAATCTCCTTCATCAACTATCGTATGAAAGATTTCTTTATCGAAAAATCCTATAGATATTTGAAAAGGAATACTCGAAGGAAGATGAGATTCTGTTAGACCATTCCAATCAATGGAAATGACCTCAGTACTTGGGGGGGGTCTTGTCGGAATGGAAAGGGTTTCCCCTTGCCTAGGACATTTTGAACTGACTAGGAAAACATCAGTGGTTTCCAATTCACTCTCACTTGGAAGATAAGAATGAGACGAAGATTGTGTCATGGTGACTACTTCAGTCTGGACTTTCTCTAATGAAAGAGCGGGATCGAGTGGAGATGACATCAATTCGATCACTTCACTCTCGAAAAGAAGAGTGGGATCGATTTCCGATGAAACTGAATCAATCACTTGGTCAACCAATGGGGGGTCGAGGGACAACTTACTATGGGTTGTTCGAAGCACCTGTTGAGAACTAGTAATATCTTCCAACCACCGTGAAGCTTCATCCATGTTTGGACAAAGGAAAGTATGGCGCATACCCTTACATATCAAACAGGGATATAGGACTTTACCCTTTCAACCCTTCAACAATGGGTCACTGGTTGAGGGAGTATCATAAACATGATGGTCAGAGGTTAATGATACAAGCGGTTTGGGGTTTTTAGACCACACTTCTGACACATGGGAAAGACCGGGACAATTCTTGAGAAGGTGATCACCCTTGGAAAGTTTGCAAGGGAACTTTGTCTTACGAGGTGTTCTCATAGAATGAGTGCTATCAGAGGAAAATGGTTGACACTTGGTCTCTTTCTTATCATTCTTCTTCATAATCTTCCCTTTCTTCTTCTTCACACTCACCTTCTTACTAAAATCAGAGTTTTCAGTAGGAGAAGAGGAAGAGATGGAAACTGATTCAAATTTCAACGGAGAAGGAGAAGGGTCATCATGAGATTGACGTTCATGTGGCAAAGGACCTAGGTCCGACATGATTGGTGCACTTGGTGTAACTGGATTGGAGAATAACCATACCAGTAATCTTATCGTCAATCCCAGAAGACTCAACGTAGCCATGAAGGGAGGACCAACAGTTCCACAAGGGGGAATAACAAATGGCATATCTTGGAAAGGTGCCTCCTGGTTGGTAGTCCCAGAAAAATATTCCATATCTAAACTTCCTAAGAGTCTCTAAAGTACCACACAAGTCAAGCACTACTCAAGTCTAAAAGCAACAAGCAAACTGTGTGAATAGGAGTGGATTCAAAGTCTGGAATCTCACGGGATTATCAAGGCATCGCAAACCGCTATATACTGCAGGGTCCAACAATATGATGCGACAAGGAGGATTGGGACCGTACCTTTGCCTGCATACCCGATTACCTGGACAGTATGTGTGTGCTAATCTCCCTGAGTGCTATTCTCGGTGTATTGATTTGCCAAGACGGCCAAATGGTTAACTTGGTTGGTTTCAGGAATCCTAAGGGTGTCTCCCGATATATGCAAGGTACATGGGAGCTCAAATCCGTAGTGGTGCTGTTTAGTGCACAACCGTTCGGCAAGAGACCTTCCGATATACTACCGAGTACATGATACACCCTTGGATATACGCCAAGTACGGATTTGTTAGGAACTCGTGTCAACCCTTCTCTTTACTTTGTTAGAATATTGTTGTTGGACGCATATGCTTTGGAAGTCGTCCCGTAGTATTTGTTGATCCATAGTTTCGATTAGCCCATGGTATTGACCCATATTATTGGACGCCTATGCTTTGTAAGTTGTCCCGTAGTATTATATGTCCCATGGTTTTGAATCATAGTATTGGGCATAGACTTAGTATATAAGTGTGTGTTGAGGTCATTGAAGGACCGTGAAGTTAATTATATTGAGCTTGCTCAAAGGAGGTTGCCCCCTCGAAGTGGCCTGTGATCAATATAAAAGTGATTCTAAGTTCTGTTATTTCTGATATCTCGTGTATTTGCATTAATTAATTATTGCAGGTTCATTACATCTGGTATCAGAGCACTTTCTTGGGCTCGCTGGGTGAAATTTCTGCCAAATTTTTTTTCGCATCTGTTGCAAGTTAAGATTTGGGAATAATAAATATCCTCTTAACTATGGGAAGTAATTGGGCATAAGCCCTAAAACTCATTGTGAGGAGTACCACAGGAAACCCGAAGTAGCTGGCCCATTAAGAGGACCTTCCAGCGAAAAGGGCAACGACCCCTACCTGATTGACTAGTTTCCACCTGTGAAGTAAACCAAGAGCTGTCGTTTGTGGCAAAGCGGTTATCAGTTTTACCTGAGCTGTGGAGTGAGGGGTACTGCCCCAATACGTAAGCCATCAGACAGCATTGGTGGCCGAGTGAAACCCATGAACTGTTACGAAGCCTCACATACCTGGGGTCCATATCTATTTTCAGCTGAATTGTTGTCAATCACTTCCGCTCCAGATCCATCCATTTTAGATCTATTCTGAAATTCATTCTAGATCTAGTCCCCGTTTCGGATCCAGCCATTTTTCGATCCCTTCCGCACCATTGCAGATCCATTTGTTGCGGATCCCTTTCGCGTCACCGTTGCTGATCCATTTTTGATAAAAAGAGAGTATAAAATTATGTTTTTCGGCCATATCTCCCTTGTTTCAACTCTATTTTCCCTGAAAATTCACTGACATCCCTTCAATCCCATTCTACATATTTCATTCCTGAAGACCTTATCCCAAATTCCACTTCCCAAGACCAGAAATCTCACATTTGTCTATTTGTAGGGTTTGCCATAACTCCTTCAATTTTCACCCAAACGCCTTCAAATTTTGCCACCGTGTTCCTTTCCTAATTCTGCTTCTTTGTCCCTCTCTACCAAATTTTCTCATTTTTTCACCCCGCTTCTGAAATCCCCATTTTTTGCCTCCCTGTCCATCAGAAAGTGTCAAAATCCTAGTCAAACCCCAATTACCAATCCGAGTTTTTCCCAAATCCAAATTTTCCTTTACTAAATAAGCTTTTGTTTGTGTTTTTCTATCCATTTCCAAAGAAAAAAAAAAAACTCCTGGTTTTGGCTGTCACCCGCACAGGAGCAAAAACCATGGAGGAAGCACTTGCAACCATCCAAACCAAACTCCAAGATCTGGATGGAAAATTTCTTAGCCTCCATCTTCAGCATTCAGCCATGAACAAAAACCGACAACCAGAATCTTTTGCAGCCACCGAGTTCTCTTCTTCCAGCAATTTTCGTGGGCCGAAGCTTGATTTTCCTCGCTTCAATGGCATTGATCTGACTGGATGGATATACTGAGAAAAATAATATTTCAGTCTGCATAATACTTTTGATGTCCAGAAAGTTCCACTTGCATCCTTTCATTTGGAACAAGAAGCCCTTTAATGGTACCGTTGGTACATCAAAGCTCATCCCAAGCCAAAATGGATAGATTTTTGCCAACTCCTTTTGCGAGGATTTGGTCCTAGTGCTTTTGACGACTTCACAGGAGCACTCACTAAACTTCACCAAATTGGCACCATGAGAGAGTATCAGACGGAATTTGAGAAAATAGCCAATCACACAGAAGGATTGTCTGATGAATTCTATGGGAGTTGTTTTACCAGTGGTCTCAAGGATGAAATCTGCTCAGAGGTCAAAATGTTCTATCCCAACACAATGATGGAAGTCCTAAGGTTGGCTAAACTGGTCGAGGACAAGATCGCAGCTCAACAATGCTCCAAACCCACCTTTGTTCTATTCTGCAATATGGGTTCCCAATGACCTCCCATCACGCCTACTCCTTGACCAAATCCTATCAAGCATTTGTCTGAAACAGAGATGCAGGCACGTCGAGAAATAGGGCTTTGTTATAATTGTGATGAGAAATTCACTCGGGGACATAGATGTGTTCAACAAAAGCTCTATCTCTTGGATGTGGATTCTTTGCCTGCCTTTGAACTTGGTGAAGAAGCTCCAGATATAGTAGATGATCAGGTCGACATTCAGCACCCGCCTGTTGACACCCCATCTTAGGAGAACCCACCCGAGATCTCTCTCCATGCTGTAATCGACGTCACCACCCCACAAACAATGCGGGTCAGGGGATACTTCAAGAAGCTCCCTCTTACCATACTCATTGATTCTGGTAGCACTCATAACTTCATTGACCCTCGGATTGCCAAACAGGCTGGTTGTTTTGTCCATTCTTGCTCCAACTTTGAAGTCATGGTTGCCAATGGGGGCACCTTACCTTGCAAGGGGAAGTGTCACAATGTGCGTATCTTTATGGAAGATTATAACCTGCGCTCTGACATGTTTTCCTTGTCCTTAGGCGGATGTGATGTGGTTTTGGGTGTTCAATGGTTACACACACTTGGCCCCATCTTATGGGATTTTGTTGAACTTTGGATGCAGTTTTTAGTCAATGGGGCACAACACAAATTTATGGGATTACAACCAGGGTCTCTCCGCATCATCGGTTCACATCGCCTGGAAAAAATCCTTAAGATGAATTCACATGGTGTCATCATTTAGATCCATTCCATTCAGATGCACCCATCAACAGTCTCCACTACTTCCTTGGATAGACATGCAGGTGTCTTTGCTGAACCAATGAGCTTGCTACCTTCAAGAGACCTTTTCGGTAAGAATTTTTCCGCATCTACCTCTCAGCAGGAAATGATGGCTATTTTTCATGCAATACAGAAGTGGCAGCCATACCTATTAGGGAATTATTTCTACATCAAGACTAATCTCCAGAGTCTGGAAAATTTCCTGGAACAATGGGTCTCCTCCCCAACACACCTGAAATGGGTTATCCAACTCATGGGTTATCCCTATGCGATCACTTATAAGAAGGGTAAGGACAATATGGTGGTAGATTCTCCTTCTTGCACAATTGATGACCCAGTTTCTCTTACAGCTATTTCTCTGCTTGTTCCAAATTGGTTGCAATATGTTCAATAGGGCTATCTCTTCTATGAACTCCATGCTTCTTCATCAGCAGGGTACTCTGGGTTCTTCAAAATGTATGACTGGGAACAATGTAAATTCTTTTGGCAGGGACTGAAAATGCCAATTCAACAAATGGTGGCTGACTGTGAAACTTTCTAGGTCAACAAGGGTGAAACGACACTCCTTTCGGGACTGCTCAAACCCTTGCCCATCCCTACATAGATTTGGCCAACTATTTCTATGGATTTCCTAGAAGCACTCTGGTGGTACAATACCACATATAAAAGGGTACCATATGAAGCAGGCTATCGACAGACACTGCCAGTTCTTCTTCCATACACCCTTAGCAGCTCCCCAGTTCAGGAAATTGACTCGGTTCTTCGAAACCACGATCAGATTCTTCTCATTCCGCAGGACAATCTTCACATGGCTAGAATTCGACTAAAACAACAAGCCGATCATCACCGTTCTGAATGCACTTTTCATGCAACTGATATGGTTCTTCTTCATCTACATCCTTCCAAGCAATCCTCCCTGAAACTCCAAAGGCTTCAGTGGCCCGAAATGCAACCCGACGATGCTACCGGGAAACCACTCCTTCAGATTCTGCATCAATTTCCCCAACCAAAGCTTTGAGGACAAAGATTTTTCTAAGGGAGAGGGGATGTTAGGAACCCGTGTCAACCCTTCGCTTTACTTTGTTAGTATATTTTTGTTGGACGCATATGCTTTGTAAGTCGTCCTGTAGTATTTGTTGATCCATAGTTTATATTAGCCCATGGTATTGACCCATATTATTGAACGCATATGCTTTGTAAATCATCCCGTAGTATTATATGTCCCATGGTTTTGACTCATAGTATTGGGCATAGACTTAGTATATAAGTGTGTGTTGAAGTCATTGAAGGACCGTGAAGTTAATTGTATTGAGCTTGCTCAAAGGAGGTTGCCCCCTCGAAGTGGCCTGTGATCAATATAAAAGTGATTCTGAGTTCTGTTATTTCTGATATCTCATGTATTTGCATTAATTAATTATTGCAGGTTCATCACAAGATTATGGTACTTGGTGGGTACATGAAGGAGATCGATATACCGATAAGTACATGGAAGACTACAATACCCCCAGGATACAGTGTTGACAAATAACGACAGCTGCCACGCTTAAAGACGCCAGAACACGTCTCTAACTTATACACAGTTACTAAATGATTTTAACCTAAGCTAGCGTTAATTTTATCTTGTATGGTTAGGTGGATGCATGAGGTGAGTACATAAATATAAACATAATGCAATCCCCAACTACATGATAATGCACATTTTATTTTCCTTTTCAATGAAAGCTACTTAAGGTAAGGATAGATCTTTTTTCTTTCAAACCAAAAGTACTTAAGTAGTAGTGAAAAGAAGAATTCCTTCCTAGAGTGTAATAACTCTTAACTTTCTGCAATAATCATTTAAAAAGCACAAAGAAAATGAAAGATGCAACTAATCTTAACAATGTGTAAGAAAAAATGATGAAGAACTTTTCAATTTTCAAATGCATGTAGCAAAAATCAAATTTGATAACTCAACGCTTTTCATATCTATATACAGAAAGTGAGAAGATATCTAAAGCACTCTAATCTTTCATAAATTCCCAAAGAAAAAATGGCAAGCACCCAAACAACTCAAAGGCACTCAAGAGAGGCTCAAAATCTACCAAATGCAATAATTATAACTCATTTCCTATCTTTTTACACTAGAAAAAGACACATCTAAGCCATGAAAGAAGGATTCCACTAACGTTTCCAATCAAATGCAAGACAAAAGAAAGCATTTAACAATCTCATCTAACTCAAATGCTTACAAATCTAAAACGAATCTTTCTTCTTCTTATGAGTGTGAGACCAAGAATTTCAAATGATCAAATTAAAGCAAGAAGAATACTTATGTTTTCCAATTTCATGAATATAGCAAAAGAGTGACAAAATCAAGCTTTTCTTTGAACTAAAGCAGAGACAAAGACTCAATCTTTTCCAATAATCATTAGATGGCTTAGCATGTGAAGGAAACAAGATGCATAACCCAAGAAAGAGAGGCTCAAAAAGACATGGATATCCCACACTTTTCAAGTCTTTAAAACAAGTCAATCACACCAAACCAAAAATGATCTCAAAACCTTGAGATGGGTTAGAACGACTAAAGGATGCACGATTCATGCCCCCTCCATTTTGCTTAAAAATGAAACCCATTTCGCTTAAAAATGCAAGCAAAACACTAGTTTTGACTCGAACGGGCCAAACATGAATCCAAATCTCAAAAGACCCAAAAACCAATACAAACAAGCCAAACAAAACACCCAAATCAAAGATGGTATCTCTGGCTGGATCTTGCGGCACAGAGAGAGTTCATATAGCAAACCAACGTCCAAACTGTCAAACAGAGAAGAGATACCTGGATGCCAAAATTTGACAAATCGACACACTTTGTCCTTGTACACAGTGTGACGTCGCAGTTTGCTTACATGGGAAGCGTGACGATGTCACAGTTTTCCAATGCAAGGGGTGCGACGAGTAACTAACAGGTAAAGAACAGAGACTCAGAATGACACAGTGTCACTATGTTTCCACTGCCCAGGTACGACAGGCGAAGTCTAGATTCAAAAATGAATCGGATCTCTCAATAATGAACCATAAACAGGCTTGAAAATGAGTTGTATAAACTCAGAGGAAGTAGATCAGAATCTTCAACGTGAAGATCTGACAGTGAAATCGACTCCAAGAAGTAAATGGCAAAAAATGATAAAAGAGGCTTGTGTCAAGTAATCAACCGAAAATGACTCTCAGATTAATAACCACTAAACGAGACAAACACTACTCCTGAGTATGGTCGCCAGATTTGTTATCGAACAATCCACTCGAGCGAACGCGAGCCGGATCTCCCTAGCTCAATGTGAGTCTAGAATAAATAGAACAGACTACAAACACATCTCCTACATCTACTTAAGGACCAAGTACTAGATTTCTTACCTTTTACTACGCAATCCTTTCTCCCGAATGTTGATCCATGTCCCACGGTCGTCAGATCCAAGCTGCAAGACCTGTTAAGACAAAGAAACAAGAGAAACCAGTAAAAGACATCTATACAATAAGCGATCTAAGGAAACAGTTAAGCAGGTAAACTACACAATATCATTGCACAAAAGAAAAATATTGGTGGAAAGCATTTGTATTACTACAAATAGAGGAGTACATGATAGAGATATAGAACTACAACCAAAACTTAACGCAGTAGCCCTTATCTGACCAAGCCAATTTCCATAACCTTCCAAGGAAGTATGAGTTCTCCAATAGGTGAATGAAGGTGTCTTTAAGAGAGATTTCACTAGCATGTAGATACCATAGTCTTCCTCCTCTTGGGATGGGACTGAGCCTCACTTATATAGGACTAAGTGGATAGGGTATGGATAGGATAGGTTGAGAGATGGTAGGAGAGAGATAAGGGATCCTCCCAAAGAGTTAGGGGTCGAGTACCAGCTCCCCTAGAGGTTAGGGATAATCCCCTAAATGGGTAAGTTTCAAGAAGGATCTCGAATAGACTATTTTTTCCCATTAAAAGACCTCGTCGCACCCTGCAGTGGAGCAAGCTACGATGTCGCGTGTTGCTAATGTGAAACCTGCAATGACCTCTCAAAAGGCTACAGAATTGAGTGCAAATCCTTCCAGATGAAAACACTTAGTCAAGGTGACTTCAGGGATGTATACACTGAATCTGATGATGAGTATATTTTAGGTGCAAATAGAGGAGTACAGGATAGAGATATAGAACTACAACCAAGACTTAACACAGTATCCCTTCTCCAACCAAGCCAATTGCCATAACCTTCCAAGGAAGTATGTTGGGCCCAGGTTGAGACAAGGTTTTGGAAACACCTTTTTGAGGCAAGCAGGGAAAGCTGAGTTGAGCGTAGCTCAGAAATACAATTTTTACTAAGTACTGAGGATGCTACGAAGTTGCGCGCAACATCCAACTTTTGACCAGATTGTGGAGTTGCCCGCAGCATCAAAGTTTTGGCCATGATGTGAAGACCAGTACTATGTAGAAGCAGTGCTGCGGACTTAGGAGGCCACATGGAGCCAGCACAGCAGAGTGCTGGACAATTATCAGGTGCAGGTATCGGTTGGACCAGTAGCAGCCATTTTTGGAAAGATATTCCAGGATTTTCGAGCGACGGACATAAGCAAATCAGGAAGGCGGCCATGCGTGGGTTGTTAAGGAAAGCGACGTTTGGCACGCTTGGAAGGAGAAACCGTTAGAGAGAAACGGTTCGGCAGACGCAGCCTTTAGGCACGCGTGCGATAGGAAGGTCGATAGAGACAGGATGAGGACGTGGAGATCCACCATGATCAAGCATACGCTACCAGGAGCCAACAAGCCGATTTGGAAAACCGACGTAGTTTTGGAAACACTTAGGGTTTTTGGGTTTTAGGTCTTCCACATTGTACAGACATGACCTTCAGCCATGATCTATTTAAGAAGACAATTTTGTATGGGATGGGGTTGCTCTATTTTTGGGGGCTAGATGCTAGTTGCTAGAGTAATCATAATATAACCTTTTGTATTGAGAAATCTCTCCGAGCTGAGAATATTGTAAAGGATCTGCAGTTGTGTGCGCAGAGACCTAGCCGAGAGAAAGGAGAGTTTGCAGCTGAGTGCGTAGACTAAGGATGGTTGCTCTATCCCTTTTGAAAGAAATATATTACCAACTGTTCTTTTGGACATAGCTTTCCATCCGAGGAAGTGAACCACATTAAATCCTGTGTTATGCGATTATGTTTTATGAATGAATGACTGTCTGTATTGCCTGTAGAATTAATGTTTGAATGTTTCCATGCATGCTATAATAGGAGAACTTTGATATGCATTTACCAATAGGAGAAGTTTGGGAATGATATGCTAGGTTCCACGAGAACAGATGAATGGTGAACATTTCAATTATATGCTAAGATTGTGAATCAGTCATTTAAGTTTAATACTTTCTTAAACACAGTGAAGGAACGTAGCACAGTTGTAATAATCTAAGTCCTTGAATGAATGCTAGAAAGATAACCAGTATGTGCCTGAATGGATGGATGGGTGATATTCATCTCAGTGCCTTAACCTTTTCAAGATCTTCCAAGTAGAGGATAAGTGTGGGTGATTCGCAGCTTCAGTAGAAGATTCGCAGCAGTAAGAATCCCTTAGTGAGGCTCGCAGTGTTTCCATCACCGCACCATAGTCGCTCGCAGTGTAGATCTTGCTGCGTACCGCATCGCTTTGTCCTGCAGCACACTCCTTCTGTCCTGCGCTATGCAACTCATTCATATAAAAAATTCATCATTTACTGTGGAAACTTGATTCCACAGTACCCCATAAGATACACCTCGAGTGAGACCTCAACTTGCTCGCAGGTTGTTGCCGAAAGGGCCGTTGTGAAGGGGTTTTGTTGGTCAAAAGGGAGAACTGCAAAGAACCTGGGTCTAATTGGAAACCTCTGGGTCAGTTTAAGCCAACAAATGGTTCTGTTGCCGCACTAGAATTCATGATGAGTTGCAATTACGATGTGTGAAGAAGAATATCAGTTCCCCGAAGGATCTGACAATTGGCATCCTAAAAAGACAGAAATCCAAGCTTGGTAGGATAAGACCATAAGAGATTTTAACAGACAAGAGAATAGACATCCATGTCTAAGTGACACACAGTGGTAAGAGAGATATTTGTTTGACGATATTCATGAGATTTTTTGGGCATCGTTTCCAAATGAGATGCATGCATGGATCTTGCGGCTTGCAGAGAAGAAAACTTCTTTCCAAGGAGGAGTACCTACAGAGTGGAATCTTGAGCTCACAGCATAGCTCAAAGCGTTAGACAACCCGTTGTCGTGTGCAGTTGATTATTGGGTCAATCATATGCTAGAAGGTTTTGTAATAGAATTTGCTGTAGACACACTCAAATCCTACAGTCAAGCAGAAGCAAACTTTTTCGGATGATTCCAAGGTAAGTTTCTAAACAATCTCAGTCTATACATTAAGATGTTGTTAGCTAAGAAAGGTGTTTTAAGAATGCAGTAATATTCTTGAAGTTTGTCATGATAAACAATACATATATTGACTCTGACGAAGAGACACATACTCTTAGAAGTGGCAAGAGATATAAATTTAATAAGAATCCTACTGGCCCTAAACTTCATATAGATACTGAAATCCCCTGCGATCTTGATAGCGAAGTTGTACAACCATTTACCCCTGAGAATCTGCCGGCTGCACAAACCGCGCCACCCATATCGCAGAACCCACCCACTACGTAGCCCACCCCACAGATTACTCAGTCTATTCCATCTCTCCTGATAGTCCCATTTGTTTTCACTGCAAAGAGCCCTTTACAACAGCCACGCACTAATCAGAGTGCCCCACAAGCTAATCCGACAATGGAAAACACTGATATGAAACTGCCAATATTCAAAGGAACTGGCCTAGAAGACCCTGATCAACATTGGTTCCTTTGTGAAGCCATATGGAGTGTAAGACAAATCCAGGATGATGCCATGAAGCAAGCACAACTCATCACCACCTTTAGAGGCAGAGCTTTACACCGGTTTATGAAATACTCTCAGATACAGCCTAGAACCCTCACAGAAATTAAAGCCGCGCTGGTAGCTGAGTTCAAGAAACCAAAGTCTGAATCTCAGTGTATAATTGAGTTAAAGGAAATAAAGCAGAGACCAACTAAAATGGTCTGGGAATTTGATCAGAAGTTTAAGACCTTACTAGACCAAGTAAGTTTTGTTATACCGCCAGAACAGCATAAAGAATGGTTCATTACTGCGCTGTTACCCCATATCAGATTACCATTGATGTAGCAGAAGGTTCTTTTCATGTCCCAAATTTGGAATTGGGCCACAATGGCCTAATCACATTGGCCATATTCATTAGAGTTTGTAAAATTGATGTTAAAGGTCAAATAATTGCCAAGGAAGAAAATTACTAGTTTCCTAGGTTTGGGGTGGAAGCTTTGGGATTTGGAATAATGGGGATAATAAATGTTGTTTGAACATTAGAGTGGAATAAATATTTAATAAAGGATCTAAATAAATATATACAAGTGAAAATCAAAGTGGCATTTGATCATGAAGACACATGGAGGAAGTGGGACCCACATATGGCTAGATTTCCCCACTACACTTGGCATCATTCTCTCACCAATTCGAATTCAAGGTGAATGGTAACATACTTGGGGGAGTCCAAAAGGTATTATTCATGGAATGAATCATCCAAGGTCGAAATATAGAGGAAGAGTAACTCCCATGGAAGAGGAAGAGGCAATTTGGAGTTAGTGAGACACTTGGGCTAGATTCCCTAGCTCTATGACAACAATGATGAAGATGTTATGACACCTATGACACAAATCAGACCTGAAGGCTGAAATATGACATATATGACATGTCAGGGCTAAAAATAGACTCCAAGAGGGTGCTCAAGGGTGTTAGGGCAGCTAAAATGCTTCCACATGTGATTTGGTGGAAGTGGCAAACTAGGAATTGTTGTACAAGTGGCGTTCTTTGGAATCTCTTCCCAACTTGAGTTGGCATGAGTCTCTTGGAAGGAATTCGACCCATGGAGGACATTAGAACTTTATAAATGTCAATAACAAAGAATGAAACCGTCTTTTTATCATTTGTAGAATTTGCAATTGCATTTGTGAAGAGGGAGAGCTAGTGGATGACTAGTTTATTGCCTTAGCCAATTTCGAGGGTGAAAGATTCCCATCCAAGTTGGTAATTGGAAAGGCCATTCAGACCTTTCATTTGGAGCTTTAATGGAGTCTTTATTTGCATGTTTAGGCTACAGGGCAGCTCATGGTTTCTTCTATTGCAGCTCACTCCTTCAACCATTTCCAATTTTGATGGCATATTCTTGATCCTTGAGGGAGGGTGTTTTTGGTGAGCTATTGTACTCTTTGGGGGAGATTTTAATGCCCCATTTCTTTTGTAATATGAAGTAAATACTCTGTTCTTCATCTCCAGAATGTTTCAGGTCGAAATTCCAAGTAGAAATGTATAAATCTCATTTTTAATGGAAGAACAATGACATTTCCCCACTACCTTGTTGTGAACTAATGTATTGATGATGATTTCGAATGAATGGATGATTCTCTGATGAATTTGTGATTAATGGACTACCATGGATTTATTTTACAAGTTTCATGTACTGTACTTGAGCATTTGAAGTATTTTTACTCAGTTTAATTGCATTGAGAGAAGAAATAGTGCCATTTCCCCAAGGGTCGAATTGGTGAATTTTGCAGTTGAATGGGAGAGGGTTGGAATAGATATAATAATCAATTAATGGTGCACATGAGACCTTAATAATATACTTAACACATTACATAACTCTTTTCATAAATTTGAGTGGGTTTGGAGGCAATTGGGAAGCCATTTTCAGTACTTACCCCAAGGGGATTTGAACCCCAAATTACTAGTAAAATTGCATACTTGGTCCAGAATCTTAAGAGAGTTTGTAGAGGTCTTTTGGTGGCCATATGTCATCCCTGAACATCATATTCAATTCCTAATATCATTCATACACCTTCCTTGAATATTTGAAGGCATTTGGAGTCAATTTGAGACATAGAGACCAATACTAGTCAAAGGGAAATCACTAGTAAAGTTACCTACATTGACCAGAATTGAAAGAGTATTTGCAGAAGTATTTTAAAGGTCCAAAGGCATCCCTGAAACACATATTTATGTTCTAATATCATTCATATACCTTCTCAGAATATTTGGGATCATTTGGGGAAAATTTGGGACCTAGAGATCAAAACTAGTCAAAGGTCGAACTAGGGAAAAAAAAGTGAAAAGTTGCCATTTTAATAAAATTCCTAACAAGGGACATTACAGTTCTATCCCAGGAAGAGGCCTTGGAAATATCAATGAAGTTGGAAGTTTCACCGATTGGTGATACTAGTTCTAGGATGTCTCAGATCCAGAATCAGTTGACCACCATGACACTTGAACTACAAAGTATGAAAAATGGTAAAGAACAAAGATATGAACCTAGACAGGAGGTCTGGTGTACAAGTTGTAAAGGAGAAGGTCATGACCACGAGCATTGCCCTCTATTCCGCGACTATCTTAACAGTGGTGTGTCTAACCCATTAAATCAGAATCAGGCCCCATGGTGTGAAATTTGCAGAACCACATGACATAGACCTGAAGACTGTTACCTTATCCAGAAATACGTGAAAACTCCTAAGAATTTATATTGCAATTTCTATAAATCAGTTGGACATGATGAATCCAATTGCCGCGCATATGAATTGATGAATGAAAGAAAACGAGATATGGATTCAATGAGAGGCACTGGCGTATACTGCGTACAGGAAGAAAATCAACCTAAGCAGGATAACACACAATATGACCAAGGAGGATACAGAGGTTGTGGTGGTGGATACCGCGGCAGAGGAAGAAATGATGGTTCGGTGCAGGGAAGAGGCCGTGGCCAAGTCATTTGTTACAATTGTGGCCAACCCGATCACGTATCTAGAGATTGTGTTAACCCATGCACCACGTGCAATTATTGTAAATCATTTGACCATGTTATTGAATATTTCCCAGTATTAGAGGTGGAAATGCAAAAGAGAAGACGAATGGAGGGCCCGAATCCAAATGTCCACTGGATCGCAGTAAAGAATAGACCAGTGGATCCAATTATCAATGTGATCACACGCAGTGGCACTGAGACAGGCTGCGACAGAGGAGCAGAAGCTTCAACATCAGGGGAGGCACATACGAAGGAGGATCCCCTTGAAACAGTATGGATAAGGAAAGCTCCAGGAAAAGCACCCCCTCTTAACTTATAGAAGAACAAAGAGATCTTCATTGACGCGCGGGATACCTTTAGAGAACTAGCAGATAAGCCATCAAGGATTCCGCTGCGTAGTGAAACACTGCATGTTGAAGTCATGCCGGCTCCTTATGATAAAACAAGAACTGCAACAGATGTCCATACTTCTGTTGCGCAGTTCTTGCGAAGTTGCATGAAGTTACTAAAAAGTGAGAAAGCCATAGTAGAGCTCCAAAAGCTCATCAACTAGTATGAACCTTAGATTTCAACAGAGACTCCAGATAGCACTGTACATCATATAAGGAAACACAAAAGAACAGGTTTAGAGATGAGGCTTAGTGTGCAGATAGGAGATTTTGAAATGGATGAAGTCATCCTTGATCTGGGATCAGAAGTGAATGTCTTGACTAAGCAGACATGGCAGCAGATGGGTCGACCAAAGTTGCTCTGGTCACCTATCCAGTTAAGAATGGATAATCAAGAGAAGGTCATACCTTTTTTCTGCTTAGCTAATGTAGTAGTTGATATTGACGGAGTACAGAGTCATGCAGACTTTGAAGTTATTGAAATTGTGGATGATAGTCAACCTTTTCCAGCAATATTGGGAATTGATTGGGCTATGGATAACTTGGCTATCATAAACTTGAAGAAAAAGAAGATGATCTTTGAAGGGAAGCATCTTAGGGTCATTGCACCATTGGATCCTAAAGATGGTGACGGATATAGTGAGCCGATTCAGGAGGAATCCTAGGCTCAAGATTTAGACTGACTATACCAGTTGACTGCAAACAAAGAATACTACATTAATCCTACTGCGGACGGTACACTCAGCTGGCGATGTGAAACTTCTTGTATCTCTGATTCCAATACAGGACTGGAAAATTGGCAAAGTCACATGCATGAAGTATTAGCAAGAAGATGTGCGTAGGTTACGAAATCACTGCGCTAGATTGGAAAAGAGGTGAGTCCTATTCCCACATATGATGGTTCTGCTAATGTTTACAGTTTCATAAGGGAATATACTGCAGCTATACCAGATGAGCATAGACTACCAGCTTCAGATATAGCATTGCGCGATACACCTGCCAGGTGGTGGAATGCACATAAGAAGACATTGACCACTTGGGATCAATGCAGAACTAAGATGCAGATCCGGTTCACCGAAAAGGTTACTTTACCCTTCGAAAAGTATAATGGACAGACAGACCCAAGTCATCATATTGAAGTCTGTTCAAAGGCATGGGTAGGAAGACCACCTACAGAATGGGTACATTTATTTGTACTTAAATTGGATGCGGGTATCCCAGAGAAATGGTACCTCGACCTGGAGCTGCATAGTGAACTCACTGATTAGGAGCTACTCACTGCGAACTTCCAGAAGGACTTCAGTTTTGAAGATGAGAATCCATTAATCCATGAAGCATTATAGCTAATCAAAAAGCGCATATTCCGGGATGACTATCCTCATCAAAACATAACATTACAGGAATTTTTTTGCGACAGATTACGTTCCTGCGCACTTACAATCAGAATGGAAGGAACATGAAGATCACTTTATCAAGTGTTACAACTTAGCTGAAGATACCAATGATACAAATGAAGACGATAAGGAGGACCCACGCAACATAGATATACCAGAGTCAGAAGGCATGCGCGAGGTAGAAGGACCTCCATTGGAAATCGCAGATATGACTGGACCAGTAAAAACACAAAAAATGAACATTGGCACAGACAAAGATCTAAAGTTCACATCAATAGGAGATTATTGGGACGATGAGACTATTGCAGAGATCATAGATGCCTTACATGAGTATCAAGAACTGTTTCCAACCAAATTTACAGAGATGAAAGGAATTTTGGGAGACCTAGGGGTCATGAAAATACCTTTAAAGCCAGATGCTAAGCTTGTCAAGCAAAGGCCATACAGATTGAATCCACGCTATAAGGAAAAAGTCCGCACAGAGCTAGATAAGATGCTAGAGGCAGGAATCATTGAATCGGTCGAAGAATCCGAATGGATTAGCCCCATGGTTGTTCAAGACAAGAAAGCAAAAGGTGAGTTCAGGATTTGTGTGGATCTCAGAAAACTAAATGATGCTTCCATGCATGATCCATTTCCTACTCCATTCATAGATGAAGTGCTTGATAATGTTGCAGGAAATGAGGCATATTCTTTCACTGATGGTTTCTCTGGCTATCATCAGATCAAGATTGATCCTACGGATAGGAATAAGATGACATTTTCTATAGAATGGGGGTCATTCCAGTACACCGTCATGCCTTTTGGTTTGAAGAACGCACCTGCCATATTCTCCAAAGTCATCGTCGCAACATTTAAAGATTTTATGAACAAGTTTCTAGAAGCATACTTTGATGATTGGACTATATTTGGTCTATTGAAAAATCATTGCGCGAACCTCCGCATGATGCTCGAAAAGTGTCGACAGCATAAAATATCCTTGAATTTGAAGAAGTGTATTTTCTGTGTGCCCTATGGAATTTTACTTGGCCACATTATCTGTAAGCAAGGATTGATGGTAGACCCTGTGAAGATTGCAGTTATTGCAAACTTACCAATGCGAAATTCAGTCAAGATGTTGCAATCTACCTTAGGCCATATTGGATACTACAGGAAATTCATAAAGGGTTATGTGTAGATAAACACAGCAATGGAGAAGCTACTGAAGAAGGACGCACCGTTCATTTGGAACGCAGAATGCGAACAGGGTTTTGATAGATCAAAAGAAAATATGATCACTACGTCGATTCATTGTCTTTCCAGACTGGACAAAGCCATTCCATGTCCATGTTGATGCATCATGTATTTCCCTCGGGATCGTGTTAGCTCAACCAGGAGAGGGAGATATTGACCACCCTATTGCTTTTTCTAGTAGAAAGATTTCAACAGCAGAGAAGAACTATACTACTACTGAGAGGGAAGGCCTTGCAATGGTATATGCTTTATAGAAATTTAGACACTACTTGCTGGGATCACACTTCCTTATGTTTACTGACCATTCTGTGTTGAAATGCTTGATCAACAAGCCAGTGTTAGGGGGACACATACGCAGATGGCTATTGTTGTTCCAAGAATATGACTTTGAGATTATTGTCAAGCCAGGTAGACTGAACTTGGGACCTGATCATTTTTTAAGGATTGAGTCAGGAAAGGAGCCAACAAACATTGAAGACAGTCTACCTAATGCACAGCTATTTGCTATACAGGTTGCCGATGATTATTACAAGGATATCATTGATTTCCTAACCACAGGGCTAACACCACAGGAATTCTCTGTCCAGCAGAAAAAACAGTTAGTGTGCACACCGCGGACTTCACTATAATTGCAGGTCAGCTATACAAAATTGGGCCAGATGAAGTCCTACACAGGTGCGTACTCGATCATGAGAAGCTATTTATTTTAGCGGACGCACACTCAAGAATCGCGGGAGGTCACTATGTAAGAAGGGCTACCGCGCAAAAGATATTGCATGTAGGGCTATGGTGGCCTATGCTCCATAAATATGCCAAACAACATTGTAGGAACTATGATGTCTGTCAGAGGATTGGAAAACCATCACACCGAGGTGAGATGCCATTGAATCCATAGTTGCACTGCAACCATTTGAAAAATGGGAAATAGACTTTGTGGGTCCTATAAACCCACCAAGAAAAATAACAGGTGCAAGGTATATTATTACTGCTACTGATTACCTCACCAGATGGGCGGAAGCAAAACCAGTTAAGGACTGCAGCACCAGTACTGCTGCGCAGCTTATTTTTGAAGAAATACTCACCAAATTTGGCTATCTGAAGATTTTGATGAGTGACCAAGGTACTCATTTTTTGAACAAGACTATTGAGGCGCTTACAGAAGAATTCCACATTCATCATCAGCGCAGTACTCCATATCATCCATAGGTGAATGGTGTTGTAGAGGCTTTCAATAAAATATTGGAGAATGCACTCAATAAGGTATGCAATGTAAATAGAGACGATTGGGACCTGCGCATCTCATCTGTGTTATGGGAATACAGGACGACATGCAAGAAATTGATAGAACAGACACCCTTTTGGTTGGTTTATGGGCAGGAGGCTATAATGCCTATGGAATATATTGTCCCTAGTTTAAGAATCGTTGCATTCATAGGGATGGCAGATTACGAAGCTCTAGAAGAAAAATTACTACACTTACTGGGATTGGAGGAAGATCACTTCATCGCAGGCTTCCACTAGCAAGCTTAGAAGGACCGCGAGAAATCATGGCAAGATCGCCATATAAAGAACAAGTGTTTTCAAGTAGGTGATCTAGTCCTCCTGTATGATAGCAAATTCATGAAATTCCCTGGTAAATTTAAGATGCATTGGCTTGGCCCATATAATGTGATACATGTTACTAACACTGGTGCAGTCCAGTTAGCCAATTTAGCTGGTGATACCTTGCCAACTTTGATAAATGGAAGCAGGCTAAAGCTATACCATGATAGCACTGCTTCGCAGAACCCTGAATAACGAACAAAGGAAGGAAGTCTAAGTGTCAAATATAGTTGAAATTGGACACTAGAAATATAAAGGAGTCTGTACATGTATGACAAAAGGAAGAAGGTATGATAAGAAGAATGATCTATGCACCGCGCAGCACTGTTGAAGCTGCGTGGAAGAACAAAAGAAAAAAAAAAAGTGGAAGCCGCGCAGTTGAAAATTTTTGGCACTGCGAAGTAGTCGTGCAGGGTTGCATATGGTTTTCCGCGTAGTTAGGCGCAGCACTCAAAGAAAAATAGTTGTTTCATGGCTTTTCAGAAAAATAGTCGTTAGATGACCATTGCAGCAACCGCTTCAACAATTAAAGAGAAGATATCAGTTATGATCATGCTGACGACGGAAAATACCGATGGATCCACTCAAATTCACCAACGGACACCACATTAAATGCCTATCTAGCCATTGAAGGGCGCGGGAGGGGGTTTGCTATGCCTATAAATAACACCATTGGGAGACTCGCGGGTGTTACCAAGCACTTAGAATTTTCTTATGATTAACCTCTCTGAGCTAGTAGCCATCTGTATTCTATCTGCCTTAGCCGCTATCTCATTAATGAATGTCTGAACCTTCCTATAGAGAAGAAGAACTAACCATTGAAAAAGCACTGAGGATCTTTCAGCACAGAGGGATTCAACAGTTAATGAAAATGCTAGTTAAGAAGGTCACTATAGAACAAGGTGAAGGATCCCGCAGATCACCAAGAATTAATCCGACAATGCAGGAAAAAGGAAAAGATAAAGGAAAAGACGTAACTGCACCTCGATCCAAGGTCATAAAGATGGGATCCTTGGCACAAAAATCACTAGTATTTCAGAAAGAACCCTTGAAGATGACACCCGAATATATCTCCCCGTGGGCACTGAATGCCCCTGTGTTCAAATTGTCCAAGAATGTGAGATATGACATCCCCCTATCACCTATCTCAAAGCATGTAAAGACTTCTAAGAATCTGCTGGGAAAGATAGCAGATTGTAAATGGGAGGATTATGACCTCTCGGGAATGAAGAAGGACAAGCCAGATGTTCCCAAGTACCCAGATTTTCAACCAGACCAATATATGTGTTGGAAAAAGGATGCCAAGGGAACTCTTAACCTAGTTGCCGAGAGTTGGCTAACACCTATCGTTCAGTCGGGGCTACTAAAATTGCTCAGATTGCCACATTTTGACCGTTCCCCAGAACTTAATATCGTCGTTCGCACACTCATGGCGCAAATCCACCAAGGTTATCTGTGGCTGGATAGGAACATTGATATTAACATCGATTTGATCCACTACATCACCAGGCTAAGCATGCGTTGTAAGGATCCTAAGCAATTCTTCCAGGGGAAGAGAAAAGAAAAAGAGGCTATTGAGAAGATGAAGAAAACCCATCTGGTGGTGAAGGCAAAAAGAGGCTTCCTGACAGATGACATAGAGGACAAAGAAACAAGATTTGTAACAAAGTTGCTCACAGGCAAGATACACAAAATAGCTAGGCCTTCGGAGGTGCCTGTGGGCGCAATACTCCTTGGTGTCGCAGTGGCTGAAGGAACCAACTTTAATTGGTGTCAATTTCTGTTGAGTGAGTTCCTTGAAGAACTTAACAACACACAGGTGAATGGCAGCTAGTTCCATTTCACCTCGCTCATCGTCCTGATTGCTTTTTGTGGATGGAAGGAGCCACAAGATTATGTGGGTGTCATTATGGACACCAATGATCCTAGAGGGTTTAAGTTCGTCAACCTCTGGGCAAACAAAAATGCAGAGTGCCAGCATGCGACAGCAGAAGTCTTTTACCAGTACTGTAATCAGCTGTGCGATGCAATCACAAAGACAACCCACATTACAAAGCAGGTTATGGGGAAGTATATCCACGTCATCAACTTTGAGGCGGATATGAAATGTATCTTCATATCGCCGAAAGAAAAAATGAAGAAACTGGAGTGGTTCCCAGGGAACTACATCATGTATGAGCAGGATGTTGAGGACCTCATGAAATATTGGCCACCAGAGTTCCGCGTAGAGCTTATGGACGTGGAGACAGACTTAGCAGAAGATGAGCCAATCCCACTCTCATGCCCAATCACTGAAGAAACAGGGAAGCAAAAAGACCCTAAGACTTTGCAGAAGCCAAAGTCAAGGAAGAAGGTGAAGGCCACAAAGATTCAATCAGAGGCAGTCCTCAATGATGATGACTATGAGATGATAGCTGAAACAGTCTCAGACTAGATGAAGGAGCTCATTGCAGATAAAGATAAAAAGGATAAGGTCATCCAGGATGACCGGCAGAAGATGCGGCTTGCAATGCAAGGTCTAATGAAGAAAATGGACGATGTCCAGAAAAGCCTTACCTTGTCGTGGGAAGCAAGAGCTGAAGGGAGGTCGGTAGGGACCTCGCAGTAAGAAACCCAACTGCTAGCAATAATGCTATCGTCAAAGACCAGAATTGTCCATGTGGAACCATTGGCTGTTGCATTTCCAATGGTAGAACAAGTTGTGTTGGACACAAAGGGAGTCGAGAAGGTAGAGCTCGACTTAGCCAAAATCCCCTTACCAGGATTGCACTTCATCCACATGCAGATCGTTGAGGAGATGCTTGAATGGACGGTAGAGTCAATGAAATCACAAGCAGAACTCACTGTAGCAAAAAGACAGTTGGAGCTATGCACAGACATGCATTTGCGCGACGAACAGGCCCGCCAAAAGAATTTGGAGATTACCATATCTACTGTGGCTTTGGATATTGAAGGTATAGAAATCCAGGATGATCCTGCAGACACGGTTCTGAGGATCGGTGACAAGTTCAGATCTTTACAGGTAGAGATGCAGGATAAATATATCCTCCATGAGGCTGATCTTGCGGCACTACAAAAGAAACTGAAAGAGCAGACACCACTAACTGAACAACAAGCCAGAGAGCAAGCAGTGATTGCCACCTCGAAAAGAATTACAAGTGAGATGGCTAAGTGCCAATCTCTCCTAGATAAGGTTTCACAAGCAATCACTACCCTTGAAGAGGATCAAGGGTTGCTACAGGTCAAGACCACGGTAGAAGAAAAACAGACCACGTTGGACAAGTTGAATGCAAAGGTTAAAGCTCTGCCACCTAGAGAGAGGCTGCCGAGATACAAGGAGATATCCGGCTTAAAGAAAGAAGTCCAGGAATTATGACAAAAAAAGACTGAGATGGATAATCAGTCATAGCAGCTTTGAGAGGATGCCATAGTGGTATCGCAGCAGATTGGTGATAAGTTAGCAAAACTGCATGATAACCAGGACCAGGTACAAGGCCAAATTGGACAAGAAATAACTCCAACACTACTTGAGATAGTTAAACAGGTTGAGAAGGATACAATAGAAGCAATGAAGCAGCTGTGCGGCACATATGACGAGTTCGCGGCCAAGTTAGTTCCACTGGTCGCGGCATACAGTGAGACAGTTGAAATAATCAGTGGCTCGGGGACGAGCCACATGTAAGTGTTAGCGGCATGTTGGGCCCAGGTTGAGACAAGTTTTTGGAAACACCTTTTTGAGGCAAGCAGGGAAAGTTGAGTTGAGCGCAGCTCAGAAATACAATTTTGCCTAAGTACTGAGGATGCTGCGAAGTTGCGTGCAACATCCAACTTTTGACCAGATTGCGGAGTTGCACACAGCATCGAAGTTTTGGTTGTGATGCGAAGGCCAGTACTGCATAGAAGTAGTGCTGCGGAGTTAGGAGGCCACGTGGAGCCAGCAAAGCGAAGTGCTGGACAAGTATCAGGTGCAGGTACCGGTCGGAATGGTAGCATCCATTTTTGGAAAGATATTCTAGGATTGCTGAGCGGTGGACATAAGCAAATCAGGAAGGAGGCCATGCGTGGGTTGTTAAGGAAAGTGACGTTTGGCACGCTTGGAAGGCGAAACAGTTAGAGAGAAACGTTTCGGCAGACGTAGCGTGTAGGCACGCGTGCGACAGGAAGGATGATAGCGACAGGATGAGGACGTGGATATCCACCATGATCAATCAGACACTACCAGGAGCCAGCAAGCCGGTTTGGAAAACCGATGCAGTTTTGGAAACCCTTAGGGTTTTTTGGTTTTAGGTCTTCGACATTGTATAGACATGACCTTCGGGCATGATCTATTTAAGAAGACAATTTTGTATGGGATGGGGTTGCTCTATTTTTGGGGGCTAGATGCTAGTTGTTAGAGTAATCATAATATAACCTTTTGTATTGAGAAATCTCTCTGAGCTGAGAATATTGTAAAGGCTCTGTAGCTGTGTGCGCAGAGACCTAGCCGAGAGAAAGGAGAGTCTGCAGCTGAGTGCACAGACTAAGGACGATTACCCCATCCCTTTTGAAAGAAATATATTACCAACCGTTCTTGTGTACGTAGCTTTCCATTCGAGGAAGTGAACCACGTTAAATCCTGTGTTATGTGATTATGTTTTATGAATGAATGACTATCTGTATTGCCTGTAGAATTAATGTTTGAATGTTTCCTTGCATGCTGTAATAGGAGAACTTTGATATGCATTTACCAATAGGAGAAGTTTGGGAATAATATGCTAGGTTCCATGAGAACAGATGAATGGCAAACATTTCAATTATATGCTAAGATCGTGAATCAGTCATTTAAGTTTAATACTTTCTTAAACACGGTGAAGGAACGCAGCACGGCTGTAATAATCTAAGTCCTTGAATGAATGCTAGAAAGATAACCAGTAAGTGCCTGAATGGATGGATGGGTGATATTCATCTCAGTGCCTTAAACTTTTCAAGATCTTCCAAGTAGAGGATAAGTGTGGGTGATTTGCAGCTCCAGTAGAATATTTGCAGCAGTAAGAAGCCCTTAGTGAGACCCGCAGTGTTTCCATCACCGCACCATAGTTGCTCGCAGTGTAGATCCTGTTGCGTACTACATCGCTTTGTCCCATAGCGCACTCCTTCTGTCCTACGTTGTGCAACTCGTTCATATAAACAACTCATCATTTACTATGGAAACCTGATTCCACAGTACCCCATAAGATACACCTCGGGTGAGACCTCAACCTGCTCGCAAGTTGTTGCCGAAAGGGCCGGTGCGAAGGGGTTTTGTTGGTCAAAAGGGAGAACCGCAAAGAACCTAGGTCTAATTGGAAACCTCTGGGTCAGTTTAAGCCAACAAAGTATGAGTTCTTCAATAGGTGAATGGAGGTGTCTTTAAGAGAGATTTCACCAGCATGTAGATACCATAGTCTTCCTCCTCTTGGGATGGGAGTGAGCCTCACTTATATAGGACTAAGTGGATAGGTGTTGCTTGGCTTTTCAACCAAGCATGTGCCAGCGATGCACCTATTAACAAAGTAATAGCAGTTTCAAATGAAAAGCAAAAACAATTATAAATTTTATCTAACATTAACATAAACATGTGCAAATAAACAAGAACAATATTAAGAACAATAAGCAAATAGATCTATGGAAGAACAAGATTAAAAAAATAGATTTTTTGTATTACCTCAAAGGTGAGGATGTTTGGTGTTGAGCTGCTCCAAGGTTGTGGTGCTCCAAGCTCCAATGGTCACTTCTCTAAGATGCTGAAATGGGGATCTTCAAACTCGAAATGGGAGGTAATGGCTCTCAAAGGGAATTTTTGGTAGCATAAGGATAGGATGAAATGTGGATGAAAAGTGAGGAACCCCTATCACCTTTTTATAGTTTTTGGTGATGGGGAATACCATTATGGTTTTAAGGAAACCAATGGTATTGGCCAACATGGTTTAGGTCTCTTTTTCCCTCTTTTTCCTTTTTTGAATATTTTGAATATTTTTATTCCCTTTTAATATTTTTTGGGAATTCTGGACCCTTTTTTAGGGTTTTTTTTTGTTTTTTGAGGAAAAATATATATTTTGAGGGAAAAAAGGTGTATTACGGTCTTTTTGGTGACCTTTTGATGGCTTTAGAGGCTCAAATGGTGGAAAAGTGGACAAATGGGTCATGCGAATAAGGGAATGAGCTAGTGAGCACTTTTTGGGTGTTAACAATAGGGTATTGATAAGATAGATTGAGAGATGGTAGGAGAGAGATAGGGGATCCTCCCAAAGAGTTAGGGGTCGAGTACCGGCTCCCCTAGAGGTAAAGGATAAGCCCCTAAATGGGTAAGTTTTGAGAAGGATCTCGAATAGACTATTTTTTCCCATTAACAGACCTCATCGCACCCTGCAGTGGAGCAAGCTGCGACATCGCATGTTGCTAATGTGAAACCTACGACGACCTGTCAAAAGGCTGCAGAATTGAGTGCAAATCCTCCCAGATGAAAATACTTAGTCCAGGTGACTTCAGGGATGTATACACTAAATCCGATGATGAGTATATTTTAGGTGTAACACCTCTCCACATTATGTTGGAGCTAAGTCACTACTTCCAGCAATCATGCTGGGGGAATGTACCAACCTATGGTTCAAATATGAAAAAGATTCTGAGCCAATGGGAAATTCTTCGAGCATGCTTTCTTCTGGGTTTCGAGCTTGTTAAACCATGAAAATAATCCCAAGCATAGTTGATTTTCTGTCACAAGCTCATTAAAAAATGAAGCAAACACTATGAGCATTCTTCCAACCTATCTTCGAGCTTGTTAAAAACATTAAGAGGGTATTTGAGCTTACTTTTCACTTTTTTTCGTGCTCTCGTTAAAACATGAAAAGTGGTTTGAGCTTAGTTTTTACCTTTTTGTGCTCTAGTTCAAATATGAAAAATATTTCGAGTGCTTTTTATACCATTATCGTGCTCGTTAAAAATTTGAGTAAAAAGGTGTGTTTAACGAGTATCGGTTTATCACTTTATTCGGCCTCACTAAACTATTTACGGAAAAGGAACTGTGCCGAGATTACTTTTCCTTTGTCATACTGAGTCACCAACCATGACAAATTTGTTCATTTAGTCCTCTTTAAGCTCTTTTCAGACTCCCTAAATAGGAAAAGATCGCCAAGCGAAATTTATTCTTTCACGCTTGTAAAAGCATTTGAAAGGTCGGCCTTCTGGTGATAGTTTACCCCTTTTTAGGACCAGGGGGCACTATTTACGAAAGGGAATACTCCATCCAATCATGACTGGAAGAATCCTCTCCCGTGTTATTTTACCTTTTTTCGGGCGAAGAGGCTAACTTTACAAAAAAGGACCGTTGAAGTCTTCTTTAGTTCTTTTCAGACTCTCTAAACATGAAATGACGACCGAGTTTACCTTCTATGGATTCATTAAAATCTAACATTGAAGGGCTCGCTATGGGACGAACCCCTCCTTTCTGAGGTTCGGAAAATATTTGGGATTGGACTCATCTATGAGATGAGTTATACCGAGTATCTGGTTACCCTCATCAAGCTCATTAAAAACACATGAGGCACTCATCAGTCATGATGGGGAAAAAGGAAAGTATTTATGTTACACGTTTTACCTGTGGAAGTACCTAGTCGTTCTTGAACATGGCACTCATTTGCATTTGCATACTGTACTTGGATCATCCGTTTGTCCTCGAGTTTTGCCTACTTCCTGAGTCTTGTTACTCCTTTGGGTCATCCAAAGAATACTTCCATCATCAGTTGCATTAGGAATTGACGTCATTCTCTTCATGTCAATACTTCCAAGTCATGCCATGCACATGTTCAAGAATACTTTCACCACTCATCATTTGCAGTCAGTACACCTACCACCATGTTGGTCTACTCTGAGCCAGTCCTGTATGTTACTCTACCATCTAATCTACTCAAACATATGTTATTGTGTTTCGTGTCAATGATGGGGGACTTATCATGGCCCTCCTTCGACGGATTCATCCTTGTCGACTTCAACACATCATCCAGGGATTGAATCTAGAAACCAACCAAGTACCTTGGGCCTGCATGCCTCAATGGCATATTACCTTGCTTTCAACATGAGTTTACATCATTGACTCTTGATTGAAAGATTTCATCCAGCGTTTGACTACAACTCATTGTTAGGATATTCCTATACTCCATCCTTGTCCTCCTAGTATTTCTGTCATTTTCATTTTTAGTCATGCATGCAAAATTAGGGTTTGCATGCATCCTAGTCATCAGTACCAGCACCTAGTCCTCAACAAACCAGCCCCCGGAGCTTCTTTCAGATCATTTCTAGCCGTCCCAGTGACTAATGCGCCCTCCTTTGCTCCACTGCATGACAAAGGCACCTTCTTCACCTACCAGTCCAGTTATCTTCAGTTACATTCAGTTCTCCGTTGATTTTAGGCTTGAGCTAACTCTTAACTGAGTTTATCACTCTGTCGGACCTCCAGTGAAACTAGATGGACCATTCTGACTTCAGTTGACTCCTATGGCACCCTCCGTTGAGCCTCCTTCACTATATTAGTGCTTCCATGTGCCAGTTACACCAACTACACTCAGTTAGACTCAGTTTGACTCCCGGTTGACCATTACATGTGCATTGATGACTTCACTGATGAGAAGGTGGAATCCTAGTTATGCATTGATGACTCTCCACTGATTATGGATCTATGAATGAAGGCCAATTCGAATTCCACCTAGTGAATTCGAATCCTCATACTCAGCATTGTATATTTACCAGTTGATTATTCAGTTTAATGTAACATGTGTAATTATTCTGCCTCAATCAGAGTTTCTTTGGATCTATGCTCTATTGCTTGTCTCTTCTTCTGTTATTCCTAAATTCTTTCATTGTGAGGTTTACATCATCTCTTTGGATCTTATGTGGGAAATTTCACACTCATTTATTGGAAGGGAATGCAAGGGAATGCACCATACTTACCTTTGTCCTAGTATGGATGAAGCTTCAAAATTGCTAGAAGACATGGACACATCCCATAAACAGCTTCCAACAAAGTATTGTAGGTTGTCCCTTGATCCTACACTGGTTGATAGGGCGATCAATCCAACCCCACCCTCATTTGACCCCAATCTTTCATTAGAGAGTGAAAATGAAGAGGTCGATTCAACGACATCGTTGATTGACCCCATTCCCCCCTTGAGGGATGATATCCAAGTGGTTAATCAAGTTTCATTCTTGGTTGACCCCACTCCACCTATGAAAAGTGAAATCCAAGCAATTAATCGAGCTTCATCTTCAGTTGATCCCACTCCTCCTTTGAAGAGTGAAATGCAAGTGATTGATCCAGTTTTATCCTCGGTCCACCCAACTCTTTCATTGGAAAATGCCCAGATTGAAGCAGTCACCATCGGCAAGTCTTCATCGTATCCTGCTTTTCCAACTGAAATTGATTTAAACACCGCTGATATCTTTCTGGTTGGTTCAGACAGTTCTAGGAAAGGAGAAGTCTCGTCCAGAGAGCCTCCTCCAAGTACTGAGGTTATTTCATTTGATTGGAATAGTCTAGAAGAACCTCATCTCTGCTTGTGAAAATCCTCACAGCAGATCTAAGAGATGATGTATACCTCACAAGAGAATAATTATGATTAAGAAGGAAAATAGAAGAAGAGTGGTCAATGGAGTATAATGAGAAACAAATTAATAATACAGTAGAACTCAGATAGAAGCAAAATAAATTCACACACACTAACTAATTAATCACAATATGGACAAATAAGTAGTACAATGCACGGGGATTCGAATGCCTAAGGTGGCAATTCGAATTAGCCTTCATGGTGTGATCAAAAGATCACTGGAGTGTCATCAGGGCACAACTGGTGTCATTGGAGCACAACTAGAAGTCTTCATCATCATCAGTGGAGTCATCAATGCTCAAGTAACTATCAACCATCAGTCAAACTGAGTCTAACTGAGTGTGGTAGGTGTAACTGAGTGTAACTGGAACTAACTGAATGAAGGAGGCTTAGTGGAGGGCGCATGAGGATCTAACTAAAGTCACAATAGGTAGTAATGTCTCATCGGAGGTCAATCGGAGTGATAATTGCAGTGAGGAGTCAGTCTACCCTCAAATCAAGGAAAGACTGGTGGCTAACTGAAGTAAACTGGACAGGTAGGTGAGAAAGGCAAGCTTCATCCATACTTTGAAAGAGAGTTCGAATCCTCTGAAGAAAAGTATGACTGGTTAAATGAAGGTGAAAGAGTCAGTGCAACCATGTTTTTTGTTGTGTCTCGACGCATGGTATACCACTGTTATAGCTTAAAATGACACTTCTCCGTCCGTGATGACACTTGCATCGCTTGGTCGCATGACAACACTTCTTGAGATAAAGTTTAGTCACACAACAGGACACTTGTGGATTACAGGGTCATTAGGGACACTAAAAATGGTTGAAATTACCTCACTCCTGGCCAATTTGATGGTTATAACCCTTAGGAACACTTTTCTAGACCAAACCATCTCCTTAAAATCATCAGAAAACCCTATTTTTGGCCATTTTCCTCCAAAAACGCTGGTATCCTATGCATAGAGTAGGGCATACTAGGATGTGTGCGCGACTCTTATGCCTCTAGAGTAGTGCACACCTAGAAAAATATGACTTTGCTTCACTAGAGTAGTGCACACCTTGAAAAATGCGTTGCTTTGCAGTAGGAAGAGTAGGGTACTTTCCTGTACTGGTTAAAATCTCGAATTTTGGTTAAAATAAGTTAGTTGGGAAACCTCCTGATCGGTTATAAATGCTTTTCCTCTCCTTCATTGACTATATAAGGAAGGTAGAAGGGCCATGAGTGGGGAAAAAATCCCATAACAATGTTATGCTGGAGGAATGAAGACCCTCATCCCCCTCTCTTGTGCCTCAGTTTCTGATAAACCCTAGCATAGCTGATTAGAGGCTGGGATCCTTGGAGAACAGAAGCAAGAGTCCTTGAATCTAGGTTTCGTGAAGTGCCAAGCTTGAAAGAAGGTATAATTTTCTGTACTTGCTTCATTCATTAATAAAGATCAGATGTTCTTCCCTTTCCAAATATGACCTAATCATGTGTGTCTCAGATTTGATTACAGTTTGTTTATAGTTTGATGTCTTATTATGTCATGGATATCAGTCTTATATGTGTAGTCAAATGTATTTGAGAAAGGTATGAAGCGGTTTTGCAGGTGTGGGCATTGTGACACTGAATGGAATTGAAGAGAAAAGAAGGAGAAGGCTTGGATCAACTTTCTGAATAAGGTGCACATATCTCTAACCTTAATCTCTTCACTTACTTGTTGTACTTGCAGAACATTTGTAGGTCTATCTTTCATACTTGAAGTTGGTAGTTTCTCCCCTGAACTATAGGTGTATTTCCCTCACAACAGAATGGCGACTCCACTGGGGAGAAGCCTATCTGCTTAGGGGTATCCAAGGTCATTTTTTCAGTTTTGTTTGAAGGTCTTTGTTCAATTTCTTGATTAGAATCAACTGTTAGGTTCTGTTTGACCCTCCTTGGCTTTTACAGACCCTTCCCAACACTTACAAACCCTTATTGGCTTAGGTGTGGGGGGTTTCACCTCTCTTTTTTCAACTTTTCCCACATATGCGCTATTGTTGTGAAGCATGGGTGCTGGTCTTCCTCATACATAGTAGCACACACATTTTGGGATTGAGTTTTTTGGGTTTTGACCTATTTGGGGGGGCTGTGGCTGCATTTTTTGGGGTCCCTAATGACCCTAGGTCTGAGTTCAACCACTGTAAGTGGTCTCCTATCCTTGTATTGATCCTATGTTCATGATTTGGACCTCTTTTGATCAATTTGGGATTTTTTGGAAAGTTTTGGGGCTTGTTGACCCAAGTTGGGGGGTTGTGGACCAGTTTGGTGTTTTGTACCCTAATTTGAGTCTGACTGAATCTACTTGCTCCGTTTCCACTAGATTTGAAACCTATTGAGTCTACTTGACCCTGTTTGTATCTATTTGAGTGAAATTTATCTTTAGATTGGTTTCTTATCCTCCCTTATGCTCTTAGTTTTCTTTTTGTAGTGAAAGCTCAAGTGTCTTTGCTGTTGTTTAGGACCTTGACTGCACTATTCATGTGCAGACCTAACTTTACCAAACCATACTTCTTTGTAGGTCATTTGCTTTGTTTGGGTCTAAAATTAGTTTTCGTATGCTTTTCCCAATGGTTGGCATGCTTACATCAATAAGAATCTGAAAGTCGTATTGGTAGCTTTTACTATTTCAATAAGGAAACCTGAAAGTTCTTCGCTTTTGCTTTGATAGTAGGTTACTTTCAATTTCAGTTTTGTTTCTTACCTTCGAAAAACATGAAAAAATTTTGATTTATTTTCTAAATGGAGTACCTTGCAAGTGGCTTAAAGGATTTAAGAGTGCTTTACATCAAAAAGAAGAAGTTTTCTTTTGCATACTTATTTGTTTGAGTAGCTGCATTCTTAGGTTTTGAGTTTAATTTTGTACATCTAGACTTTGTTTTTACCTTTTTTGCATTCGAAAAAGACTAAAAATTGTATTTGCATATGCATTCTAGATCGTATCTTTAGGACTTGCAATGAAAAGAAAAGATTTGTTTAGTGGTAAACATTTCATTTTCAGTATTCTAGCTCTGTTATAACCACTCTCACACACCCACTACCTTTTTGAGTAAGCAAGTAACCTTTAAAATGAACCCTAATAAAATGTACTAGCAACATTTTATTTTCTAGGTTACACTTTTCACCAACTAGTTTTGGTTAGGATCTTGGGTTTAAAACACCTTAAACCACCCAAGATCACACATTACACAAAAATCATAGTTCGACTATCACAGGTAAACCCACCTCATTCAAAACTTGCCTGGGATCTATGTAGTAGGTCTTGTGAGATCAAATTATTTGGAATAAACCTCCTACTTTCTGTTTCGAGCATATGCAAAGATTGGATCGTGTTTGGGGACTCTTTTGAGTTTCGGGCTCAGTTACCCTACCCACGCCTTCTGATTCGACCAGAGACTGTTTCCCTAGGAGTTTTCGGTGTGGTGGTATCCTTAGTATCTGACCATAGGATCATACACAGGTGACGGCGGAGGGTTATATATGTTGTACCTAGGATAGATGTGGGAGGAAATCCCTTGCAGGTCTTTGGGAGGGTGGTTGGGTGATTCCAATGCTTGCACCCTTAGTCATTGTATTGTGGACCCTGGGTAACTGTTCTTCATCCTTCGTTGATCTGTTTTGGGCCCTCATCATCCCAAACTCTTCTCCAGAAGGCATCTATTTGCCTGGTTTAATTTACCTAGGACCTTTTTTAGTGGTGTGCTCTTTGTGCTACTTGTCTTAGTTTTCCTTAGAGAACTTCTTACTCGTTTGAGCAGGAAACTATGTCTAGCTTTCCGGCGAGCGCCAATCAAGGTATCTCTGTTCCCGGGGATACTTGTGCTGTTCCATTCATTGGAAACATTGGTACTCCCTTAATGGCTACTCTGAATCTTCCTGGATTCACTATAGGGCTTCCGGTTTGGTTGTTCTCCCCTCCGAATGCCTTACATGCTCCTGACACTTCTTTTGTAAGCACCTCAAATCAAGAGCATCAGAACCTTGTGCCTTCTTTTCCAATAACATCTTCTCCTCCTCCTTCTACCTCATGTGGTGAAAGTAGCAATACTAGTAACCAACAGTCTAAAAGGAATAGATGAAGGAAGAATAGGAAGAAGATGCCAAAACAAGGGGGCAGCAACCCAGCCTCTGTAAGTCATGCTGGGGGAAAGCATCCTACCTCTGTAAATCATGCAGGGGGCACCTACCCAGCCTCTGGAGGTCATGCTAGGAGAAAATTTTCAGTCACTGAAAATCACACTGAAAGTTTGTCTTCAACCACTGTCAGTCATGTTGAAGACACGTCATTGATCACTGCTAGTCATATTAATGACAAGTCACCAGTTCCTGTGAGTCATACTGGAGACACCAAATCAACCACTGCAAGTCATGCTAAGGGAGTTGACATTGTCAACAAACCCAATAAACAAAAGTATAAGTTCCCTTGCAAGTTTTGTGAGGGAGACCACCTTACTTACTTGTTCCCTGTACTTCCAGAAGTGCAAAAAGTGTGGTCCTTAGTTCAAAAGTCTTCTGCTTCTGAGCAACTAGCCACTGCTAGTCATGCTGGGGGGAAAATGTCAGCCAATGCTAGTCATGCTACGAGTACTAACGTTGTAAAGGAGTCTCGACCTATAGGATAGAAACCAAATTTCCCTTGTAAACTTTGTAAGGGAGATCACCTTACTCACCGATGCCCTACCATTCCAGAGGCACAAAGAGTGTGGTCCATGTATGAAGGAATCTATGCTCTTGAGTTGTCTATAGACTCCCTATAGTTAGATCAACCTTTGGTTGATAAAGTGGTTGAACCAATGCAATCTTTGGTCGACCCCACTCTTCCTTTGAAGAGTGAAGTGATCGAATCGATGCAATCTTCGACCGATCCCATCAGTCCTTTGGAGACTGATGCACCTGTCCCTGAAGTCTTCTGCATTACTAGTTTGGATGTTCCTGAAAAAGGGGGTACTTCATCTGTGCCATGTGAACCCCAAGCAAGCCCTAGGACCGTTTCCTTTGATTGGAATAGTTTAGCCGAACCTCGTCTTCCTTCTTCTACACCTTTTCAGATAAAGGTTGATATCGAGAACCATACGGTTGATCGATGCATTGTTGATGAAGGAGCTTCTGTTAGTATCTTATCTGCTTATGCTTGGAGAGATTTGGGTTTCCCTAATGTTATTCCAGCTATTAATTGGTTGTTGACCTATGATAAAAGACCTAGTGAACTGTTCAGATTCCTCCGTTAGGCACTTGTTACTTTGGGTGGAAAAATAGTCTTGGTTGATTTTATGGTTTTAAAGGACCCTATGGACTTTGATATGATCCTCGGGTGTGATTATGTTTATGCTATGCATGTTGTGGTGTCTATGCTCTTTTGTGTGATGCATTTTCCTCATAACGAAAGCATCGTCACTATCGACTAGCTTGCATTCGTTGATCCTCCTTTTTACCCAACTGTAGACTAGTCTGATCCCTCGTCACTAGGCACTACTATGTCACATGGGACTTATGTGGCATATTGTTCCTTGAGTTCAACTGCTACTGAGAAGAAGTCTCTAAGTTCATGCTTACCTTCTCGGGACATAGTACCAGCTTTTGACCAAGTGACACCTCCATCTGAGTGTTTAGATATGTTTTCTATCTGGGACAATATACTTCCTTCTGATGAAGTCTTCCTAGAGTCCATAGTACAGTCTTCCATTCATTTGGATGTTGATCCAGTCGCGGTTATGTCCAGCCCCGGTTTGACCTTAAAGTCTGATATTCCTATTGTTGAGTCTTTGGACTCTCCTATAGATCCGCAAATCGGTGTTCCTGCTGAGTTTGATTCTGCTTCTAGAATTTTCAAATCCTGCGATGATGAATTTGTTTCTGCAGATTCCATCATGTCCTTCAACTTTGATCTTCATCCTGAAGTCGATCTTGTTGATTGTAAGCCCTTGGGCTTGGGTATCATAGAGTCTTCATTTGAAAATTGTGCCTTGTTTATGCCTGTTGTTGATGATAGTGAAGTTGAAAGTATTTCTACCATAGTGACTCTTAATGAGTCTTTCTTTACATATGTTTTAGATATGATCTTGGTACTAATGTTTCTTGGAGACAAGATTCTTAGCTGGATTTATACTTGCTTACTGTTCCTTTTCGACACCTTGTGCGACCATGTCAGGTATATTCGGAACCTTGCATATAGGTTTAGGCTTCCTCGCTGTTATGTTGCATTTGAACCTTTTGCCATCTAAATTCACCATAGGGTCGAACCTGTTGGATATTGGTGTGTTAGCCATATCTTTATGCATTATGCACCAGTCCGACTACAGAGCCTACCTAACATGGGTCACCCTAGTCAGCACCCGTATGCCATTTTGGTTCCCATGCTGAGTTTTTCTCATAGGCTCGGGAGCCTTTTTAGATTTACCATGACTTTTAGAAGAAGCCTCATATCTTTCTTCCTCATATATTTCTGTCCATCCCTGATAAGGCCTCCATCTTTGTGTTCAAGTTGCATATGCATCTATTATGATCCCGCTTGTGCTAATGAGCTTGATGCCAGCTTCCATGCTTTTAGCTCATTAAATAAGCCTCCATCTCTGATCTCATTTCCGCTAATCCCTGTATCATTTTTCCTTCGCAATTTGACACCTTTTACATGGAGGAGACGCACCCCGAGTGTCCTTATCTTGCTCGTGTTCCTTGCATTAGGCATAGCTTTGTTCCTCGCGCTTGGAGCTAGTTTTGCATGTCCCTGACACTCGTCTCCTCCCATAATCGAGCATTCTTCTACCTTTACTTCGAGCTCGTTAAAAACAGTAAGTAGGTTACAAGCATTCTTCTACCTTTACTTCGAGCTCGTTAAAAACAGTAAGTAGGTTTTGAGCATTTCTTTCATCTTGACTTCGAGCTCATTAAAAACAGTAAGGAAGTTATGATCATTTTTCTATCTCCTTTGAGCTCGTTAAAAACAGTAAGGAGGTCACGAGTTTACTTTTTCAGACTTGTTAAACCTTTACGGAAAATATCACTATGGAGTTCTTTTAATCCCTTTTCAGACTCCTTAAATAGGAAAAGTTTGCCGAGCATAGTTGTCTTTTCGGGCTCGTTAAAATAACTGAACTGACATCCACTTAGGTATAGAATTACCCATTTTCCGGGCCTTGGTGGATAATTTACAGAAAAGGTATACTATGGGTATACTCTCGTATGCGCTAGAAGAGTTCTTCTTCCATTATTTTACACTTTTTCAAGGAAGGAGATTAACTTTACGAAAAAGGACCTTTGGAGTCATCTTTAGGGTTTTCAGACTCTCTAAATGTGAAAACACCAAGCGAGCATTCACCTACTCGGGCTCGATGTGAAATCCACGAGATGGTTGATAGAGGACTGTTTAATTTTTTTCAACTCTATAAGGAAGAAAACACCACCGAGCATAGACCAATCCGGGCTCGATATAAAATCCACTGATAGGTGTATGGAGTTTTCTTCTAGTTTTTTTAGACTCCTTAAATATGAAAATACCATCAAGCATGCTTTAGTTCTTTGCCAAGCTCGTTAAAAAATGAAAAAGGAAAGGGAAGGGAAGAATGTTAAAATATATTTCAATATGATGGAAGCAAGTCAACTACCTCCTTGAACAAAGCACCTATTTTGAGTCTATCAAAAAAGTTGCATTCTAGTGTTGGCCTTAGGATAAACCTGATCTCAGAGTTCTTACTCCTCCGTTTGGTTAGTCTTCCAATCATATGGAGAATCTGTTAATGTCTCCTACATTGCAGATTTGTATCATTGTCTCTTTGTGTTAAAAGCTACCTAAGTCACTATTGTGTCGTCCTCACTACTCAAGGATATAACCTGTGTCGGCCATTCTACAATTGCCTTGACCTCATGCGTCGGCCATTCCTTGGTGTCGGTATGTTTCATCATGTGTTCAGTCCTACTCCAAATCAGCTCATACTTGTTGAGTGTCCCTTGTGTTGGATGATGGAGGATTCCTTTAGGCCTCCCTTCCAACGGACTTCTTCCCATCGAATTCAACTCATTGTGCTCTGGGAATGAAGTTTAGAGTTTCGGTTAGTACCTTGGGGATTGCAATCATTAGTGGTAGTTTCCCTCTCTAATGGATAGATGGGAATACATCAATGTCTCCTATCTGATTGATTCTTCAAGTGTTCGACGACAACACCATTTATTCACACTTGTTTGAATGTACTAGGTACCTTGGGTTCCATTTTCATTATTGGTGGACACCCTTGTGTTTGTTAACGGTATACATCAATGACTGGTAATCAAATGATACCTCCCATGTTCGACATCAACTCATTTATTTGCATGGATAGGTTTGTACCTTGGGTTGTTTTTGGATGAAGACCTTCGGATATTCAATAGCATCACCTTATTTATGTTATCACCCAATTTGCGCAAGATTGAGCCACACTCTTTTTGGCTCTTGATGAGACATAGATCTAGCTTGTTCTCTATGGCTAGGTTCTCCAGTTTTGACATAGATCCACCTTGTATTTATGTGGCTATGTTTACACTTATGTTCCTCATGGATCCACGCTTGTATTCCAGTGGTCATGATATATGCATTAGTATTTGGATCATTATTGTATTCTCTTGGAGGTCATGTTCCACTATTTGAACATGGACAGTTACCCCAAGGATGAGTTCCTCTGACATTGCCTTTGCTTTCAGGCACTTCATTTGATCTTATGATTCTTGGTTTCTCCAGTTCCTCCACTTCCATGATTCAACTCTTTATTTATAATATATTTTGGCCATCATTTCCCTCACTCCCTCTAACCTCATACATTAGGGGGCATCTGTTATAGCTTAAAATGATACTTCTTCATCCGTGACGACACTTGCATCGCTTGGTCGCATGACGACACTTCTTGAGATCAAGTTTAGTCACACAAAAGGACACTTGTGGATTGAAGGGTCATTAGGGACACTAAAAATGGTTGAAATTACCTCACTCCTGGCCCATTTGATGGTTATAACCCTTAGGAACACTTTTCCAGACCAAACCATCTCCTGAAAATCATAAAAAAAACCCTGTTTTTGGCCATTTTTCCCCAAAAAACCTATCCTATGCATAGAGTAGGGCATACTAGGATGTGTGCGCGACTCTTATGCCTGTAGAGTAGCACACACCTAGAAAAATATGCAACTCTGCGTCACTAGAGTAGTGCACACCTTGAAAAATGCGCTGCTTTGCAGTAGGAAGAGTAGGGTACTTTCCTGTACTGGTCAAAATCTTGAACTTTGGTTAAAATAAGTTAGTTGGGGAACCTCCTGATCGGTTATAACTGTTTTTCCTCTCTTTCATTGACTATATAAGGAAGGTAGAAGGGCCATGAGTGGGGACAAAATCCCATAACAATGTTATGCTGGAGGAATGAAGACCCTCATCCCCCTCTCTTGTGCCTCCGTTTCTGATAAACCCTAGCACAACTGATTAGAGGCTGGGATCCTTAGAGAATAGAAGCAAGAGACCTTGAATCTAGGTTTTGTGAAGTTCCAAGCTCGAAGGAAGGTATAATTTTATGTACTTGCTTCATTCATTAATAAAGATTAGATGTTCTTCCCTTTCCAAATATGACCTAATCATGTGTGTCTCATATTTGATTACAGTTTGTTTATGGTTTGATGTCTTATTATGTCATGGATATCAGTCTTATATGTGTAGTCAAATGTATTTGAGAAAGGTATGAAGCGGTTTTGCAGGTGTGGGAATTGCGACATTGAGTGGCATTGAAGAACAAGGAAGGAGAAGGCCTGGATAAACTTTCTGAATAAGGTGCACATATCTCTAACCTTAATCTCTTCACTTACTTGTTGTACTTGCAAAACATTTGTAGGTCTATCTTTCATAACTGAAGTTGGTAGTTTCTCCCCTGAACTATAGATGTATTTCCCTCACAACAACCACTTCCTTGATTTTGATGATTATTATTATCCAAAAGAGCTATGGGCCCATCTAGATGAAAGATTCGGCAAGCAGAATGAAGGAATTGGTCCAAACCCTTTCGAGAGAAAGCAAAGTGATGCATTCTCCCTCCTTGATGATCTCATTGATCATGAATTAGTATCAAACATATATCATATTGAAGTTGTCCACAAAGAAGAAGAACTTGTAGATTCTACACTCATGCTCCAAATTTATTCTATTTCAAATTTTGTGCCAGCTCACACTCTAGAAATTGTAGAAGGTCCTAAATCCTCTCTTGCACCAGAGTCTGTTGGTTTGCATCATGATCTATTGAATGTTTCGGAGGTCAAATCAGTCATTGGAGGTGATGCATTTGCTCTCCTTGATCTATCACCTCTTATTTACTATTATATGATCATTATTCCATGCTTTCAAAAGGTTATTGAAGAATATGGCCATTGCCATTCGCTTGGGATAATTTCTCATGCACATCATGGTTTTGATCTCACCCCTGCTGGTTCAAAGGAGATCTCAAGAAACCATTTCCATTCGCTTGGGATAATTTATCATGCACATCATGGTTTTGATCTCACCCCTGCTAGTTCAAAGGATATCTCAAGAAACCATTGCCATTCACTTGGGTTAATTTCTCATGCACTTACTGGTTTTGATCTCACCTCTTATGGTTCAAAGGAGATATCAAGAAACCATGATTCAAGTCTTGGATCTAATTTGGATTCGAAGCAATCTCTACTTGGGATAATTTCTCATGCATATGGTAGTTTTGATCTCACCCATGCTGGTTCAAAGGAGAACTCAAGAAACTATTCTTCAAGTCTTGGAGCTCATTTGGATTCCAAGTAATCATTATTATTTGATGTTTCTTTTTGGCATAATCTCACCCATGATGGTTCGAAGGAGATGACAAAAGACTATCTGCACATTCATAGATTTGATCCTACCTTAGCTGATTCGAACCACAAGTTCAAGGATCATCCTCATTGTTAACACCCAAAAAGTGTTCACTAGATCATTCCTTTATTCACATGACCCATTTGTCCACTTTTCCATCATTTGAGCCTCTAAAACCATCAAAAGGGCACCAAGAAGACCATAATACACCTTTTTTCCCCTCAAAATATATATTTTTCCTCAAAAAACACAAAAAACCCTCAAAAAGGGTCCAAAATTCCCAAAAAAATATTAAAAGGGAATAAAAATATTCAAAATATTCAAAAAAGGAAAAAAGAGGGAAAAAGGTACCTAAACCATGTTGGTCAATACCATTGGTTTTCTCAAAACCATAATGGTATTCCCCACCACCAAAAACTATAAAAAGGTGGTAGGGGCTCCTCACTTTCCATCCATCCATCATCCTATCCTCATGCTGTCAAAATCTCTCTTGAGTTATTTGACCATTGTAGAAATCTTGGAGAAGAGACCATTGGAGCCTGGAGCATCTCAACCTTGGAGCTGCTCAACACAAAACATCCTCACCATTTGAGGTATTATAATACAAAAGTCGTTCTTTATTTTGTTTCTTGTTCTTAAATCTTTCAAGTTTATTGTTATATCCACATGTTAGATTCAGATTAATTTATAGTTGTATTTGCTTTCAATTTGAAGACTGCTACTACAAGTTAGTAGGTGCATCCTTGCACATGCTTGGTTGAAAAACCAAGCAACAGTTTTTTGGTGACTCCGCTGGATTTCGAGCTTTAAAATTTTTGTAATTTTTTGCTTTAGATCTTAGTTTTTTACTTTTTTTTATCATTTAAATTACCAAATCTGCCATACTAGACGACATATCCATTGTTGCCCTAGTTGTTGGCCTTTCTTTAGCCTCTAACAGACCGAAATCTCCATTTTTGGTTTCGTTTTCGGCGATCTATTTTTCGTTTTTCGCATCGTGACTTTTTTCCTGACAGTCGCGCGGCTCATCGCGACCTCACGGTCCTTTTCCTCATGGCGCGCCGCAGCTTTGCGGCCATTTTCCACGCTGCAAATCGCAGCCATTTTTCGCGCTGCACATAGCGGCTTTGTGGCCATTTTCCACGTTGCACATCGCGACTTCATGGCCAAAACCCGTGATGCTGTTATTTTGAATTCAACCAATTTTTTAGAAAAAATTTTGCTGTATTTTTTGGCCCATTTAGCCTATTTTCCAACATTATTTTTTCTACATTATTACAACCACAGTGAATCATTTTCTATTTACATATGCTCCATTAAAAAGTCTTTTTAAATATTTTCAGTAAGTGAAAGAAAGATTTTTAGCACTATTGTTAGATCATAGGTTTCACTTTAAATTTGCTCAATAGTTTGCCCAAGCAACTTCTTAAGAAATCCATTTATTTCTTGAAATTTTTATGTTATTTTCTTTCCTTTAAAATTATTTCAAAAGTCCATCATTTTTGAATTGTTTTTAAAGCATTTACATTTCAGAAAACGCCTTTATTTTTTGCAATTTAGAAGCGTCTTGTTTTTCATTTGTAATCAATCGCCCAAGCGAAGCAAATCATTTTCAGTTAAATAATCACACGTGCACCCAATCTGCCACATTTTTAATTAACTGAGCCTTAAAATCTACCTTAACTCAACAAACGTTTTTAACCCCACTCGGGGAGCACTTAAAAGAATCTTGTAGTTAGGTAGGATTGAGGGGATAGGTGTGCCAATAACACCCCTCAATTATTTACATCTGTGACATAGTGGTTGTCTTTTAGGGTCCCAAAATCCCTTATAATTTTGACACGATTATCAACCAATTTATCGGGAAGGCCTCTCCCTTAGGAGAGTTGAAGTAGCCTGACTGGTTCCGGAAGCCTGAGTGGAATACCACAATCCATTCAGTAACCGAAGGATACCTTTCGAAGTTCTCGGTGTACACCCATATGGGGGTACAACGGCGATAGAACCAAACTGCAGATTCACCCAACCGAATGTGTCATGAATGGGGTATCCTAGTTGCCATTCTTTAGGATTGTCTACCCAGTGTCCCTCCTGGTAGGGGGATATCTAGCCATTGATTCTACAATCTATATCGTCTAACTTGGATTTCATCACCTTGCAGAGGATATAGTTTGTCGACTCACAATACTTCTAATTAGGTGTTTGCATGATACAATACCCACCTTTGGTCTAGTGAGCACCACTTTTTTCTAGGAAATGTTTGACTTTTGGTATCCTGACCACTTTTTTGGATCCCTCCACTTATTATAGCACAACTATTATAATAAGTGCTTTTGAGGTTGGTTGTTGGCCTAAGAGCCATTATTTTTTCACTCCCCTCTTGCACACATTGTTGCACTAGGGTTTTGAGTTTTTTACATCACCACCATCCACTGACATTTTTTATACATTTCTCACCATTGAGAATTTAAGATGATCCCACCATTTTCAGGGTGAACCCCCTCAGTTCGATACACTTGACTCTACACGTCACAGACGTAGAGCTTTATCCCTTGATTCGACACGTCAATAACATAGAACACAATCATCCGATTCTGACGCACCTCATTTCACATCTGATTCTGAGGTAGAATCCAAACACCCTACTGAAACATCACCAACCAACCCCATGGGTGGATCACAATATGACCCCCTTTTCACCAGTGTTATTGGAGATACATCGACAAACCCTACTACTACTATGCCACCCATGGTAACCACAACCCCTTTAGGCATGCCTAATATAGGGGCCATTCCCCCTTTAGGTATGCCCAACACAGGACCACCACCTATTATGGGTATGCCCAACATAGGGGTCACACCCTCTCTCATTACCACAACCTAGATCCCAGGAATTCCTGGCACTATTCCTAACCCCGCTGCAACCCATGTTGCACTTGGGAGCGCCGGCCCTTCCCACACCACATCAGTTGGAGGACACATCCCTTCCATACCTAGCATACCCTTAGGGGCCACTGGAACACTACATAATGCTACCATTAACAGTTATGTCCCAGTCCTACGCCACACCCATCTGCCAATCTACCATACATGGCTAGTTTGAACTTACCAGACCTAGCTAGGTTAACCAACAATCCTATCAGACACAACCCTACATGGCCACCCATGCCTACAAAGCTTCCCTCAGACATCCCAAAGTTTGAAGGAAAAGCTGGGGAAGACCCCAAAACCACATCATGTCATTTCACCTATGGTGTTCCTCTAACTCCATAGTAGATGATTCCATTAGAATGAGACTGTTACAATGAAAGTTCACTGGATCTATAGCCAGGTGGTACATTGAGCAACCACATGGGACCCACAACACATTTACGTCCCTTGCCTCAACTTTCCTCCAGTTTTTCCAACTACCTGTATGCTATGATGCAGGAGTTGAAATACTTTTGTCTTGTAGACAGAACACAGCTACACAAATCACCGACCATATCCATGAGTGGCGTAAGCACCGTAGCCTCTGCAAGATAAAAATGGATGACCGTATCTTTTTGGATTGGTTTCTCAAATAACTCCTACCCCTCATAGCCAAAGATGTAGCTTCCGAATGACCCCAGTCAGAAGAAGAAGATATCTTGAAAGCTCAACCATTCGACCTCATATATGCCCAGTCAGGATATCTATACACTATTTTACCTGACGCCCCGCACGGCGATCCATCCTGCCATGACGCACCGGGGGCATCCCTCACCATCGACGGTATTATCGACCAGGTCACGGAGAATAAGAAACCTTTTACCATGACGAGTACAAACAACACCCCAGACCTTTCTAGGGCTTCATCCAATTCTAGGGCTACAACTTCGTATGCTCCCATAACACACACCCATCACATCCATGGACCTTCATGTCCACCACAATGTTATGGGCATGCACCACCAGCTTATGCGCCAGCTCCATATTATAACCAACCAGTGCACCAGACTCCGGTCTAGCCACAAGCCCAAGTGGCTTATTATCCTCCACAGGCAGCACCTCTTGCTCCAACACTTCCAACAGCTCAAAGTTATCCACAACAGCAACCAACAGGGCCACCTCCGAACCCTCTTGTTTACTACCCACCACAACCTACTCTAGAGCCGACACGACCTCAAAACCCACCTACTACCCAAGGGCATGTTTACGCACAGCAAAACCAACCCCCAAACTAGAACCATCAGCGTAACCAAGGAGGTCAACCAAACTGCGGAAGAGGACATAACCACGGAAATAACCGGCAACATAACCAAGGTGGACCACCACCTAATCCTCCGAACAACAATAATGCTACTCCCCCCAACCAAAATCTTGATCGCCCACCGAAACAAGCTAAAAATAATAACTTGAGAACAAACCATCCTTGTTCCATATGTGGAGTCTACGACCATTACACACATAATTGTCCCCATTTAGATCATGCACATCAACTTTGGACCGACGACGCCCAATGGCAAGGACATGCTGCACAGCCAGCACCTCCTCCTCAGCAACAACCCATGATATTGCAAAACCCCTTACCAAACCAAGGCGTGGTAAACACTCGTCCAAATGATCCCCCTCAAGGATCCGCTGCACCACAATAGCAAATTACCCATGCAGCCGCCGATTACCAGCACGCTGAGTCCAACACTCACCATTTACTTATGATGTCATCTAATGATGTCAATCTTCAAACCTGTCAAAATCAATACGGATATACCCCTAAGGCCACACCTACCGATCCATCGTCCAGTACTCTCCCAACCGATCAACCGCTTCGCATACCCCCTATTCCCATGGAAGGGGGTCCCAAAGCACCTCGTTTCCCTTTGAGATGAATTAACAACAACCCGAATGCTCGTGCAGCTTCCAACTATAACATTGTAGAGGATTTACCTCAGTCCCCCGCTGCTATGTCCGCTCTTGAAATCTTAAAAAACTGTTCTGCACAAAGAAAGTTGTTGTTATCTGCCATTAGTGCCATAGATCCTAATGACTTGTAATGATGGCTTTCGACTTAGAACAAGCTGAACCTCGCATGCCTGCATCTCTAGATTTTCAAGTTTCCATCTCCATTCGCAACCTCATCGTTCATAGATGCATAATCGATGAAGGGGCCTCTACCTGTGTTATGTCAACGTTTGTATTGAAGAAACTTGGATCCCCAACAGTACAACCGTCCACTACTGCATTACGAGCGTACGATGGCCATGCAGCTCAAACTCAAGGTTTGCTAGTGAATGTACCCATACAACTTGGGGGCAAATTGGTTCTCATAGATATAGAGGTCATTAATGCCCAACTTGATTACAATATCCTCCTGGGACGAAGCTACATGTACAAAATGCGTGTAATTAAAATAGACTAGATTACATACTATGATCCAAATGCCCCCGTAGCACCAGAGAATGTTCTTCCCATGATTGAACAACCCGTTCTTAGTGCACCAACATCTTTTGTCTCATCAGTCGGGCCCGAGATATATTCGGATACTCCCATGACCACCTCATTCCCATCAATCCCACCTCCTCTTCAGATAACTTCAGTATCCGACTTGTGTACCTTATCGCACAATGAACAACAACATCCTCAACAACCTCAACCACCACCACAGGCACCCATTGTGCCTACTCATATCAGAACAACACCAATTCATACCATCCCATTCTTGTTTCCATTTTCTGGAGTTGTCAGCTCGCCAGTGATGGCTACACTCAACCTTCCAGGTTTGACAATAGGGTTACCAGTATGGTACTTACCTGTACCAACCCCCCCTGCCAACTCCGACCGTTGTCCTACAACCGGTACAACCTATGAATATGTCAAACCAACCACCACCCAGCATACCAAACCACCAAACTCGCCCACCACCTGGTGGCCCGAACCCCCAAAACCAGTTAGTTCCAACAGGGGGCACTACATCGACATCGAGTTATGTCCCCCCTCAATCCCGCAACACTGGGGGCAGAGGTCCACAAACCTACAACACTGCACCCACAACTCGCACCCCTTTAGTGACTCCAAAATTAGCTAAGGTTCCCCCAACCCATGTACTCCCTAAGTGCTCCTTGTGCAACGATCTCGGCCATGCCACCCATCTATGTCCACAACTACCAGCACTTCAAGAACACATGAATATGTTGGACGATGACATCAATGTTCCAGTTGTCAAATTAGAATTACCATCTCAACCTCGTGATAAATCATTGCGCACAAACCACCCTTGTGCAATATGCAGAATCTACTGCCATTATTCACATCACTGCCCCGATCTCCCAGATTACAGAGTAGCATTATATGAGTTGAATAATGCCGACCTAGAGATATCCCCACCACTTATTGAGGAAATATTTCCCCTAGAATCTTCCCATTCAAAAGAAATCAATACCATTTATATGATTTCAACTACCTATAAACCCAAACCAGTTCATTTAATTGAACACTACTTCCGTACCGATGAAGAAATCCTAGAAACACTCAATGCACCGGACTACCCTTAGGATGATATGCACCATCGATCATACTTCCTCCCTGAAACGTCTACGTCCACCGTGGAAAACCAACTAACCATTGAATCTAAGGACTTCTTACCAACCAAGGTTGATTGGTTCAAGGACCCAATCCCAGCCCCAGAAGCCTTTGAGGAAGGTAACATGGCTAATATTTCGCCCATTATAAAAATCGACATCTCCACCACCCCCGGAAAACCCAAGCTTATCTCTTTGGATGCATCTTGCACTGAGAAAGAAACCCAAGCTTATAAGAAACTCTTCCGAGAGTTTCGAGATGTCTTCGCCTGGTCTTATATAGAGATGCCTGGTCTAATTCCACCATTGTAGAGCATCACATAGACACTTGTCCCAACATATCTCCGGTTCACCAGAAACAACGTCCCATTCACCCATCCAAGCTTCCAGTCATCAAAGCAGAAATCGAGAAGCTTCGAGCAGTAGGTTTCATATACCCGATTGCATATACCACCTGGGTTTCAAATACAGTACCAGTTAATAAGAAAGTCGGCACCATCCACGTCTGTACTGACTTCCGTGATCTCAACCTAGCTTGTCCCAAAGACAACTTCCCCACACCATTTATTGACCAACTAATCGATGAGTGTGTGGGACATGAGGTACTCTCTTTTATGGATGGTTTCTCTGGATATAACCAAATCAAAATCGGTAAAGAAGATCAATACAAGACTGCTTTTACCACCCCATGGGGCACCTTCGCCTATCGCATCATACCTTTCGGTCTCAAGAATGCGGGAGCCACTTTCCAACGAGCCATGACTTATTTCTTTCATGATCTGTACAAAATCATTAAAGTTTACCTAGACGACCTCACCGCCTGATCTAAGAAACGATCTAACCACTTAGAAGATCTTCGATAGGTTTTCTTGCGTTGTCGCAAATACAAAATCTGCTTGAACCTGCTTAAATGTGTATTTTGTGTTACGGCAGGCCGCCTACTGGGGTTTGTCATTTCGGAAAAAGGGATCACTATTGATCCTCTAAAAGTTCAAGCCATAGTGGAACTCCCCTCACCATGCACATTACGACAGCTGCAAATCCTACAGGGAAAATCAAACTTCCTTCGTCGTTTTGTCCCAGACTATGCCACCACAGTACATGGTTTCCTCCATTTGCTACGTCTTCACACCTACTTTGTATGGGACGACCAAGCAGAAGGAGCCTTCACGGACCTAAAGAAAGCACTTACAAGTGCCCCTTTGATTTCTCCACCAGATTTCACAAAAGAATTTACCCTTTACGTTTCGGCATCAAATCACACCGTCTCTGGAGTCCTCATCCAAGAAGACTCCACTCGCCAAGAGCATGTCATCTACTATGTGAGCCAGACCTTGTTAGGCCCACCCCTCCGCTACCCACATGAAGAGAAGATGGCCCTCACCATCGTCTTTTCAGTACAAAAGCTGTGACATTACATTCTCCTCAACCACACCATGGTTGTGGCCAATTCCAATCCAATGGTCTATCTCTTGAATCGTCATCTTCTACAAGGCCGTGTTTCCAAATGGGTGATCATCTTACAAGAATATGACCTAACTTTCAAAACCCTGAAGAGCACCAAAGAATTAGCACTCACTCAGCTCATTACGGATTTACCATCATCGTCATCATCACCAATTATCTAGACTGATCTAATTAACGAACATTTGTTCATTATCTCGTCGGACGACCCTTGGTATGGCGACATTTTGGTATACCTCCGCACACAGAAGTTTCGACCCAACATCGACCGTGATAGACGCTGACGCATCCATCACCATGCCCCCCGTTATCTCCTCTTGGGTGATGTCCTCTATCGACACAATCTTACGACGATGCCTTTCCCAAGATGAAGTAGAACAAGTCCTTAACGACTGTCATAGTGGTGCATGTGGCGACCATTTTTCAGGAATGGCCACCGCCCAAAAGGTAATCCGCGCATGATATTTTTGGCCATCATTATTCACTGATTGTATCACAGCAGTCAAACATTTCCAAAACTGCTAGCTCTTTGCCCCAAAGGCAAGAACACCCCCTGCCCCCCCTTCATCCAGTCGTCACCGCTGGACCATTTTTCAAATGGGCCATTGACTTCATGGACTGCAATCCCACATCAACCGACGGTCACAAACACATTATTGTGGCTATTGATTACTTCACCAAATGGGCGGAAGCCATGCCTACTTACAATTGCAAAGCCGACACTGCAGCCCGTTTTTTCCTCAACCATGTTATTGCTCGTTTTGGAGTTCCCAAACAACTCGTCTCAGACCACGGTTCTCACTTCAAAGACTCTGTATGGAGAGAATTGTCCACACTCCTTAAGTTTGAACACCATTTCTCCTTCGCCTACTACCCCCAAGGGAACAGCCAAGTCGAAGCTGTTAACAAAATTTTGAAAACCATCCTCCAACACACCGTCGACAAACATAGATCCAATTAGCATCACATGATTTTTCCCGCATTATGGGCTTACCACACGTCGACCAAGACTGCCACCGGCTTTACCCCATTCCATTTAGTTCATGGCGTGGAATCTGTCCTCCCCATTGAATGCCAGATACCCACATTACAATTGTCTGCAGAACTTCTCCCCGATACATCAATGATTGAAGAACGCTTGCTTCTTTTAGAGCAGGCCGACGAAGATCGCTGTGCAGCTCTCCAAACAATTGAAGCCGCCAAGAACAGATCTAAACTTCAATACAATAAACATGTTCACCCATGAGTATTTAGTGAAGGCGACCTCGTACTTGTCTATGATCAAGCTCATGACAAAACGGGAAAAGGAAAGTTTGTGTCCATGTGGCAAGGCCCATATATCATACACACCTGCCTCAGACAGGGGGCATATATTCTAACCGACTCAGAAGGAAACCCCCTATGCAACCCCGTAGTGGGTTGTACCTCAAACGATTTTACCCATAGAAAATCTGATGGACACCACAGTCCACAATTGTGCAGTCTTATTTTGTTTTTTACAAAAAATACAAAAACCCTAAACATTTGTTTTTCCTGCATGACCATAGATGGATCCTGTTCCACTTTGCTACATTGGCTTCACTGATGGTGCAAGCCGTTGGTCTCCCAATCTCGCCTCCTTAGCTTGGGTAATATATTCCCCTTCACATGAGTTGATCCACATCGACGGAGTGTGCATAGGTTCCGCCACAAACAATCAAGCTGAGTACGATGCCGTGACCGGTCTCCTCGCCGCTGTTCTCCAAATGAGCATAACTCACCTTAGCATTTTCTTGGACTCCCAGCTCCTTGTTTCCCAGCTCAACAATGATTACCAGGTATGCGATCCCTGTTTATTCAAAAAATTCCTACGCACTAAACAAATGATTCGACAGTTTGAGTCCATTTCATTCAGACATGTCCCAAGGAATCTCAATAGTGTAGCAGACCATATGAAAAACAACATCCTTGATTGGCACACCAATCAAGCCATGTAGTTAAAAAAAAAAGTGTGCATCCACGTGCATAACATGTGCCTCCACGGGCATACAAACATAAAAAAAAAACATTAGATATATATGATGTACCCCCACGGGCATACAGAAAACCAAACATGCCTCCACGAGCAAACAAATAAGACAAGATGTGCATCCACGTGCATACATGACTATATACCAAAACATATATATATGTATATATATATAATCATATAGTCAACATGTCATAGGTTCCCTTAGCACCCAATATACAAAAATACATAAGCCGTACAAAAAGGTACTTCCCCATATGCTCATCAACATTTGGGGGCAAATATACAATCAACTAGTCATCACGATTTCCAGGATCCTATGGCTCCTCCTCCGCTGGATCCTCCTAATCCAAAGCCCTCCTCTTGGCCATCACCACTGCTGCTCTAAGCATGATAGAACTCCACTCCCGAGGAGCATCAGAACAATGCTCGATAAGGTCCCAGTCCAAGTTCCTCCACCCCTCCTCTGGTGCCCCTGCTAGTATCATGTCAAGTGTCTCTCGTACGCCCTCAAATGCATCATTTCGAGGACGCACAACCCCTCGAGCACGTGGAGGTGGTACCGCCACAGGTGGTGGAACGACCACCATCGCCTGTCCCCTACGGCCCACATTGATCAGCTGGTGGTACCGGACCAACATATGCACAATCACACAAGTGAACCAAGTCAATATCATATAAATATATCTAACTATACTCATAACAAAATCATCCAAACACATGATGTAGTAGAAACCCAAAAATAAAGACATACCATCTAAACCCTAGGCCTGCCCCTAAGCTCGAGGCATCTCCGGATCTCCTCGATAATCCATGCCAGCATATGGATAGTCATCAATCAGCAGGGGGATTTGCTCCCACGTCCATTTTTTAAACCATTGGAATCAGCATAGCAAGAACTTCATGATAGTCCTTTCCTTTTCCCGATTCCACCAGGTCCATTTTTTTGGGCATTTTTTCATGCCCCTCGTCGCCTTGATTTGCATGCCACATCGACCGTAGCCCATTTTTGACAAGTCTTAAATCACCAGATTCAGTTTTCTGTGCTCATGATGATGCTTGAGATCATTTCTCACTCTCACGCCCAGCTTTTTCTGGCATCTTTTACATGCCCCCTTGTCACCTCGGTTTGCATGCCACATCGGCCGTCCTCCATTTTTGATGAATTTTATATCATCGGATTCAGTTTTCCGTGCTTGTGATGATGCTTGAGATCATTTCTCGCTCTCACGCCCAGATTTTTCAGGCAACTTTTACATGCCCCCTTGTCGCCTCGGTTTGCGTTCCACATCGATCGTCCTCCATTTTTGATGAATTTTATATCATCGGATTCAGTTTTCCATGATCGTGATGATGCTTGAGATCATTTCTCGCTCTCATGCCTAGATTTTTTGGGAAACTTTTACACGCCCCCTCGCCACCTCGATTCACGTGCCACATCGACCATTGCCCGTTTTTGACAATCTTTATGTCACCGGATTTAGTTTTCCGCACTCATGACGATGCTTGAGACCATTTCTCGCTCTCATCAATACCTTGTTGTTCGGTATAGTTTTACCCCTTTTTTGGGTCGAGCAATTCCTTTTATGAAAAAGGCACTTAGGGAGTTTTTGTTAAGCTCTTTTTTGACTCCTAAAACAATGAAAAGATCGCCGAGCAATCTTGCTTCCTTTCATGCTCGCTAAATGTATCTGAAAGGGCGTCTACCTGCTATAAGTTTACCCCTTTTCCAGACCTTGTAGACTAATTACAAAAAAAGATTACTCTAGTCACATCGGCTAGAAGAGTTCTCCATTTGCATTATTTTATGCTTTTTCGGGGCTTGGAGACTAACTTACGAAAAAGACAACAAATGGAGTCCACTTACCGCTTTCAAACTCTCTAAAAATGAATGCGACCATGAGAAATCACCATCCTGGGCATGTATAAATCCATAGGACGGTACCCCACCACCACTGCAGAGTTTTCTTATCATTTTCAGACTCCTTAAAAATGAAAGCACTCATGAGCACGGACAGTCTTGGGCTCACAAAATCCACAGGATAGTACCATTTCAGAGCACACTTTTATCCCTTCTTGGAGCTCATTAAAACTACGAAGAAGGACCCAATGGTGCTTCTCGGCGCCACAACATATCATGTCTACTCATATGGCAGCTTCCCCATTTTGGTCACCTTTGTTCAGAGTATTCTGTAGTATGTCACCCTGAGAGTCCCTCTATAGCATCCATCAGCATGTCCCCCCAGAGTCAATACATACCCTTCAGTCCTTAAAAACTATGATCCCCACACCTACAAGTCAGTTTCCCACACTGCCAGGTCAACCATGTTATCATGCTCTGAACAAAGGAAGTTTGAGTCCACCCACTGTATGACCCTAGTTACTTCCCATCCCCACAGTATGTCAGTCCTACCATCAGTACTACCACACTTCATTTGTACACCTCGCGCTCCTATCAAGGAAACATCATTGCCTTGATAGTTGCTGGTCTCCCTTTGTCGACGCCAACCAAATTTATTCCAGAGGATAGACCTAGAGGTCCCTGTGCCTTGGACTCATCACCATTTATGATGAGTGCCTACAAATCATTTAGAGAAGAGTCCTCAGTGCTTCTCCAAATGGTTGTTTCTCACATGCTCGACGTCAACACCTTGATCGCATCGTTGATACTTGCACAGGGTATTGGTCCTTTCAGTTATTTGTTGAAGACCCTGGATACCACTTGACTCTTCCACATTTGAAAGTCTACTTATGGAAACAACCAGTCACATTTTCCTATAGATATCCGGGTTGCACATGGTGATAGTATTAAGATGTACCCCAGTTTTATACTCCCTCGAGTATACAGTTACATGTACTTCTCAGAGATGACTCAAAGTCATTGAGTCCCTACAGATGTTGGACACCTTTATTTTCAGCAGTTCATCAACCCTTCTGAGACCTTATTCAAAACAGTTGTCGCTTTATTCTAGTGTATCAGTTATTGAGATCAGTCATATTATTATCATGAGTACATCCCAGAATAGTGTCCCCTTTGGACCATTATGATGTACTAGCATATTTTTTATGTATTATTCAGGTCCCCCTTCTTGGGACTAATTGTTATGTATATGTCTTGATACGAGCATGGGTATGCCTGCCTCATCCATTATCAGAGATTATTCCTCATTCATATTGAGGCCATGTAATATTTTTTGTTTTTGCATCTTCCAAGGGGCCGTTGATCTAGTCTCCAACTGGTCTCTTCTCTTCCTTAAACCCCAGGAAAAACACAAAAGAACTATGATGTCTATTGGCCATCCGATGAGCTCCTACCCTCACACATCAGGGGGCAATCTATTAACACCCAAAAAGTGCTCACTAGCTCATTCCCTTATTCACATGACCCATTTGTCCACTTTTCCACCATTTGAGCCTCTAAAACCATCAAAAGGTCATCAAGAAGACCATAATACACCTTTTTCCCCCTCAAAATATATATTTTTCCTCAAAAAACACAAAAAACCCTCAAAAAGGGTCCAGAATTCCCAAAAAATATTAAAAGGGAATAAAAATATTCAAAATATTCAAAAAAGGAAAAAAGAGGGAAAAAGGTACCTAAACCATGTTGGTCAATACCATTGTTTTTCTCAAAACCATAATGGTATTCCCCACCACCAAAAACTATAAAAAGGTGGTAGGGGCTCCTCACTTTCCATATATCCATCATCCTATCCTCATGCTGTCAAAATCTCTCTTGAGTTATTTGACCATTGTAGCAATCTTGGAGAAGAGACCATTGGAGCCTGGAGCATCTCAACCTTGGAGCTGCTCAACACCAAACATCCTCACCATTTGGGGTATTATAATACAAAAGTAATTTTTTATTTTGTTTATTGTTATATGCACATGTTAGATTCAGATTAATTTATAGTTGTATTTAATTTCAATTTGAAGACTGCTACTACAAGTTAGTAGGTGCATCCTTGCACATGCTTGGTTGAAAAACCAAGCAACACTCATACTTTTGGATTTGTTCTCATCACATTCGATCTAAATAGCAAGTACAAGCACATGCTTTTTGAGCATGATCCACTTCTTCCCAAGAAGAAGATACCTCCAGACATATGACCAAGAATCACACCTGCTTGAGTTTGGAGCATTTATTTTTGTATGTGCCTTACAGTCTATTTTGAGGGGGGGTATTTTTCCCGTGAAGTTTTCCCCATTTCCTCAGTTTATTGATTGTTATTATTCATTATATTGGGTGACCTTTGGTCTTAGTTACCAGGACCCAGGATGGATTAAGGGGGGGTGTTAGGATATTCCTATACTCCATCCTAGTCCTACTAGCATTTTCATTATTTGCATTTTCAGTCATGCATGCACTTTTAGGGTTTGCATGCATTATTTAGGATCTGCATGCATCCCAGTCATTAGTCCCAGCACCTAGCCCTCAGTTAGCTAGCCCGCGAAGCTACTTTCCACTCATATTAAGCCCTCCTAGCTTTTCATGCGCCCTTGCATAACCTATGGATGAAGCTTGCCTTTCTCACCTACTAGTTCGGTTTACTTAAGTTATCCACCAGTCTTTCCTTGATTTGAGGCTAGACTAACTCTTCACTTCAGTTATCACTCTGATTGACCTCCGATGAGACATGACTACCTATTCTGACTTCAGTTAGCTCCTCATGCACCCTGTACTAAGCCTCCTTCATTCAGTTAGTTCCAGTTACACTCAGTTACACCTACCACACTCAGTTTGACTGATGGTTGACAGTTACTTGAGCATTGATGACTCCATTGATGATGATGAAGACTTCCAGTTGTGCTCCAATGACACCAATTGTGCTCCGATGACACTCCAGTGATATTTTGATCACTCCATGAAGGATAATTCGAATTGCCACCTTAGGCATTCGAATCCTCATGCATTGTACTACTTATTTGTCCATATTGTGATTAATTAATTAGTGTGTGTGAAGTTATTTTGCTTCTATCCGAGTTTTACTGTATTATTATTCTGTTTCTCATTATACTGCATTGACCACTCTTCTTCTATTTTCCTGCTTAATCATAATTATTATCTTGTGAGGTATACATCATCTCTTAGATCTGCTGTGAGGATTTTCACAAGCGGAGACGAGGTTCTTCTAGACTATTCCAATCAAGTGAAATGACCTTAGTACTTGGAGGAGGCTCTGTGGACGAGACTTCTCCTTTCCTAGAACTGTCTGAACTGACCAGAAAGATATCAACGGTGTTTAAATCGATTTCAGTTGGAAAATCAGGATATGATGAAGACTTTGTGATGGTGACTGCTTTAATCTGAGCATTTTCCAATGAAAGAGTCGGGTGGACTGAGGATAAAACTGGATCTACCGCTTGCGTTTCACTCTTCAAAGGAGGAGTGGGATCAACCGAAGATGAAGCTTGATTAATCGCTTGGATTTCACTCGTCATAGGAGGAGTGGGGTCAACCAAGAACAAAACTTGATTAACCGCTTGGATATCATCCCTCAAGGGGGGAATGGGGTCCATCAACGATGTCATTGAATTGACCTCTTTGTTTTCACTCTCTAATGAAAGAGTGGGGTCAGCCGAGGGTGGGGTTGGATTGACCGCCCTATCAACCAGTGTAGGATCAAGGGACAACCTACAATACTTCATTGGAATCTGTTTATGCGATGTGTCCATGTCTTCCAACAATTTTGTAGCTTCATCCATACTAGGACAAAGGTAAGTATGGTGCATTCCCTTGCATTACCTCCAACTAGAATTGTTGTAGGTAATTAATCCACTTGAGTTGTCAGTTTGTCTGCAACTTTGATTGTGTCGGAGCGAACTACAGAGGCTTGTGATCAGTGAGAATGACCATTTCCTTGCCAAGGATGTAATGCCTCCATTGCTTGAGAGATTGCACAATGGCATACAGTTCTTTTTTGTACGTCGAGTATCTTCTAACTATGTTGTTAAAAGTCTCAGAATTAAAAGCGACTGGGTGACCATACTGAGTGATCACTGTGCCCAAGGCATAGTCCGATGCGTCCGTCTCAATATCAAAGGGCTGACACAAATCAGGTAACACAAGTACTAGTGCAGTGCAGAGCCTATGTTTTAGCTGTTCAAAAGCTGCTTGATGTGTTGTTGTTTGGAAGATAGTTTTCCCATTTCCTTTTGTCAACTGATTCAAGGGCCAGGCTATGTGACTGAAGCCGAGTATGAATCATCGATAGAAATTCTCCAAACCAAGAAAACTTCTTAGTTCTTGAATGCTTCTAGGAATGGGCCAATATTTGAGGATATGTACTTTGTATGGATCGACATGAATACCTGCAGAGTCAATTACATACCCCAAATATTTGATGTTAGTCATCGCAAAAGAGCACTTTTCCATGTTCAGATAGAGTCGATGTTGTTGGAGAGTGTCGAGGACTTGTCGAAGATGTATGACATGTTCTTCCCATGATCGACTGAAAATCAATATATCGTCAAGATAGACAATGACCCATTTTCAGATGAAAGATCGAAGAATGTTATCCATATGTCACATGAAGGTTGCAGGTGCGTTTGTTAAGCCAAAGGGCATGACTAACCATTCGAACAATCCTTGGTCTTGAAAGTAGTTTTCCACACATCTGAGGACTCAATTGGAATCTGATGGTATCCCGACTTGAGGTCGAGCTTAGTAAAGAATTTAGCACCTTTCAGACAGTCGATGAGCTCGTCTATCCGCGGTAGAGGGTAGTGATTATTTACCGAAATTTTGTTGAGAGCTCTGTAGTTGATACACATGCGCCAAGTCCCGTCTTTCTTCGGAACTAGGATGACTAGATTTCCACAAGGAGAGGAACTGAGGTGGATATGTCCTTTCTTGATTAATTCTTGGATTTGTCTGCGAATCTCTTCATTTTCGAGGATGGATCTTCTGTAAACATATGCATTAAGAAAAGAAGAATCGGGAACACGTTCAATGGAGTGTTTTACCTGACAATGTTGAGGTACTCCGTCGGGAGCTTGAAAGAAGTTATGGTACTCATTGAGAATATGATCAACTTGCTGCTTCTGTCGGGAGCTGCATTGGTCGGTGACTCGACTCGTCGCTGTAGTCTTCATAGAATGTTGCGGCTTGATCATGATTAATGCGAACTTCTGAGCATGATTGATGAGCTTCTTTGTCTGTTTGGTAGATATCAGTGCAACTGTTGGTGTGGGTTGACGATCTGGTATGTTGAACCATCGATTTCGTATTCTGACAATCACCTTCTAAGGCCATGGCTGATAACTTCCATGTGTTTCCTAGAGATAACGTTTCCCAAACAGGGTGTCGACTATGGAGAGTGGTGCCATGTCACAATGTACTTCACCTTCAAAAGGTTTTATGAAGTAGGAGAGCTTGCATTGTCGAGTGATCCGTAGTTCTTGTCCATCCTTCATGCAACCGATGTTGTAAGGTTGAGGATGCGGAGTGGTAACAAGACCTAGTTTCTTTATGAGATCTTCAAAAATGAAGTTCTTCTGCCTATCTATTGGCAGGCAGTTTGGTAAGGAAGAATCGGAGCATCGCTGATGCTACGACACGTCATACAAGGTTGTGGAAGGAAGAACGCTGCATTATTTTATGTATTTTTTGAGTCATTTGTACCACAGAATGCAGGTTTTGGGGTCATTGGACCATATGAGATGTAATTTTGAGCTAATTGCATAGCAGTAGGCGAGTTTTTGGGTCATTTGGACTGTGTCAGTTAGATTTTGGGTCATTTGTCCAGGAGTTGGTTAGGAAGTTGCTAGTAAGTGGACAAGCATTCTAAAGGCGGAATCCTATATATAGACAGGAAGTTGTAGGTCATAGAATATCTTAGAGACGCGGTTTTGCGTATGTTCTGAGATCAAGATCTATTGCTGAGATTTGGTTTTGCAGAGATGTTGTATCAGGGTTTTTTTGAAGTAATATGACATGATGGAACTGTTTTGGTGAAATTCCCTATGTACATTTCGTATTAATGCCTATCGTGATGATTTCTTGCTGCAGTTAACCTTTTAATGTTATATTTGTTTTGTTGCAATGAATGACTCGGTTAAATAATGCTATGAATACAAATGATGTTAATCTTGAATGCATAGATCAGTTTTGGATACTGCGATAAGTTGAGTAATTGTTTCTGCAATCATCCTCCTTCATTCGGTGGAAACATGGTTTGGTCCACTCTCCCTTAATCGCCTCAGGTGAGACATCATCTGCTCTGCAGGTGTTGCTGTGCAGGCTAAAACCTATCTGGGATGGTGCTCAGGGAGATCGCGGTGGGTTGGTGTCGACAACGATGGGAACCCCTGTCGACTGGGTTTGAGTCAACAAATGGTTCCGTTTCCGGGACTGTGTGTGAAGTGAAAGGAGGATATGTTGTGGCACCTGACGAAACCTGAGATCCAGGAATGGTTTGATTGAAATCTATAGGAATTCACTGAAGAAGAAAGCTGGAACACTCGACTGACAGTAGATCAGTGGGTAGATAGATATATTCACGATGGTCCACATGAATGGTTCTTCTACAAGTTCTCGGTCCTATTGTTCGAGTGGTTAGCGAAGTTGACCTTTCAAAAGAGGAACTTCCAGGGTGGTGAGCCAATGACCTGGACCCCATAGTTGATCCAAGAACTACAGGAGGTCGATAATAAAGCATCACAGGCTGTCGAAGTATGGATTGATAGCATCCTGGAGGATTATATTACTGAATTCACGGTCGATATGCAAAAGTCCTATAGCAAGGCCGAGAGATATTTTTCTATGAACCCCATGGAAGGTTCCTGCTGTCACTCCAACTGTCCATTAAGATGCTTATTTGAGAAAAGGCTATATTGAAGATGCATATAGATCAGTAAGAGGCCTGGTGGGCAGAGACTGTGGGTATCGTGACAGCAGGGGGGATGGTCCATGGAATGATCAGGGGTAGATGGGTGCGGGTCACAACGAGACTGTGAGTGAAGCCGAGGAAGAGAGTGGTATTACAAGGGGAGGAGCGAGGTTTCGACAGGAAAAGAGGCAGAGGATAGGAGAATATCCTACTGCGATCGAACCGCAAGTTCGTGAAGGAAGACCACACGAGACAAAGTGACCTCATAGTCCGAACAAGGATGCACAGGCTACACCCAGGATAGAGGAAAGACCTAACCCCCGTAGCAATGTACCCACACCTCTGCTCACTATCTATCAACTAGTGAGAAACACCACTTCGACCCCACCAGGTCAACAAAACTTGATTGCTCGTAGTTCAGTACCTATAGGAAGGAATCCCAGGATGGCAGGAGATGATGCTAAGTTACCGTTGTTCCATGGGAGTGGGACAGACAATCCAGAATAGTATTGGTTTCTGTTTGAAGCGGTTTAGACCATAAAATAGATCACTGATGATGCCACTAAGAAAGGACAGTTAGTGACAACTTTGCAAGGTCGTGCATTAGATTGGTTTATGAAGTTTGTTCTAGTCCCTCAGGAGCTCCAGATAATTCACCAAATGAGATCCAGTATGGGTTGATTGCAGAATTCAGAAAGCCCAAGCCTGAGGATCAATATATTACAGAATTGAAAGAAATTAAGAAGTATCCCAATGAGACGGTGTGGGATTTCGACCAGCGGTTCAAGACATTGATGGCAAGGGTTATTTTTTATATGACCGTTGTCCAACATAAAGAATGGTTCATCACGGCACTGCTACCACATATTCGACTACCATTGATGCAACAAAACATCTCAATGCCCAGTGAAGCTCTGGAGATTGTAATGCGGTTGGAGGCGTCACCGATTGGAGAAAATGCAGCTGGAATGTCGCTAATTTAGACACAGCTGGCTAACTTGACCATATAGCTAGAAGATTTGAAGAAGGGAAAGGAGCAGCACGAAGAAGTATGGTGGACGCAATGTCGAGGAGAAGGGCATACGAAGGATAATTGCCCAGACTTCTGCAACTATTTGGTTTCAGGAGCTCCAAACCCGTTAAATGGTGTTGGCATGCCGTATTGTCACGTTTGTCAGGTATTTGGGCACCGCCATTGTTAGCACTCGAATTTTCCTTGGGCTGTATCAAGGAAATCCCGAGGTAACCTCAAACCAATATTTAGACTGAAAGTTGGCCTCCTTCATCCAGAGAGGTCTCTCTCAGCAAATCTGCTATCCAATGTCACCATGACAGCAGCTTGACAATAAATTCAATGGCCAAATTTGTAAAATCACAGTAAAAAATTTACAGGCTTTAAATGATGTGGCTAGATAAACAAAAGAAGGATATCATTGGGCAATGGAGTCAAGATCATGAAATACAAAAGATGTGCAGAGTTTTCAGCAAAATATTTTTTCATTAGAGGCAGGATAGCTGTGTTTTTTACCGTCAAGTTTCTTGATTTCTGGTGGTAATGGAAGGAAAGATGAACAGTCCATTAAATACGGGCATCAAACTAGGATGAATCCATATTAACTTTAGAGGAATATTTGAGTGGATACTTGAATAGGATGAACCAGAGCATATAGATATGAATTCCAATTTCACTATAACCTTTATTCAAATATGACAGGAAAAACATAATGGGAAGGATTAACAAAGAAAATAAACATTGCACATATGAGAAAGGAAAAGGACAGATTGTAAAAAAAACACAACACGAGAATCTCCAATTCTATTAAAAATGCTTGCTTGACTCTGCAAAATTTATTTAAATGTGAAGATGAAACAGAACCTTCCTGTAGGCCTTCTTACTGAAAATCGAACCCTCTTTACATTGTAAAATGCATAATTTATACAAAAAATGCTCCCCGAGCAAACCCTAACTCCTTTATAATTGACCTAACAAGTGTTTTGATTTCACTTTTACATCGAAAATTTCACAATACATAATAATACTTATCAAACTAATCTTTAAGAAAGTTTTACAAAAACAGTAAACAAGAGAAACTCTTGTCATGAAAATCGGAACGGCTATAAAAAATCTCCAGCTGTTGAAAAAACTTCAAAAATTCTTCAATTCTGTCTATCTTTTGATTTCTAGGTGTTTTTCCACCTCATCCTTGACCTGCTGAGCTGTTCTCCGAGCCCTCGGAAATATCTTTCAATATAAACTATGTTTCCTTTTGTTATGTAGCCTCTTACCTTATCCACAAACTGAGAATATTTCAAAAATAATAAAACCTTGTATATTTAGGGCAAGCTTCAAGTTTGGTTTCATCTTGCAATCAGATGCATCATCAAAACCCTTCCTTTCAACAATTTCATCTCTTGTTTGTCTCCAGCATTCCCCAACATAACGGCAAATCCTCCTGGCTTTTGGACAGAGACGTCTTCTTCATCTGCCATTCTCCTCGTTTAGACGTATGATTTGGGCCATCCATTGAAAGTGATGGTAAATCCCATGGTTGTATGATCAAAGGAAGTTGATCTCCAACACAGCACACTTCATTAACGATTCCTGAAGGCAAGAGTTCTGAGAGGTGGCACTTAGTAAATGTAGGTTTATTGATTAGGGTAGAAATAGGACCGTAGCAAGTAGATGAAACACCCTATCATATTGTGTCAAAAAACAGCCCAGTCTCCAGGTCCAACGAAAAAATGTGCAGAGATTCTGAAATAGGTCGTAGGCGAATAAGTTCCTCAACGAAGAATATCCTGCGAAAGCTTCTATAGCTATTGGTTTGGTCGGCCTCAACTTGATAAACCCGACGTCTTTTGAACCTGCGGGTTGCAATATTCCCCAAATTTGCTGCATATCCCTGTGTAATTAGTAATTGGATGTGAAATGTTTGAATCTGGTTGAGGGTAAGAAAACTATGGATACCAGAGTCTTGAAAAACATTATTTGGAGAGGACGGTCGACTTCCTTTGCTTATTCCAGACCTCCAAAGATGCCACAAATCTTCTTAGACTGGACGAAAATAGTGTTTTCACTCAGCGTTAAGGTTTAGAAAGTTTGACGTCTCGGTCAGAAAAGAAGTGCCGCGAGAATGGGACCACCTCCTTTTTATACTTCCCCAAATTGGCTAAGGTGGTACCGCATGGCTTATTTGCTTGTTTATAATACCGTTCATGTGTATGCAGTGAGCTCGGAGGGCGACATGTATGAGGGTGGTTGTTTTACCGCAACCATCAATTGTCCTTATCTTGCGTGTACGTAGACAACGTGGGATAAACAGTGGGCCATCGATCTTCCTCTACGGCTCTTGCAAACATCCCAACGATATGTCTCAATAGATTTGTTACCACTTTAACGCCCTCAACTGCCACACCCGATCTCTTTGAAACAACCACTTATTGTTGAAAAAAAAAAAACAATCGAAATCGAAGGTAGAAGCTTTAGCAATCCTCCAACTGTACAGGTTACACTGCACCAAATAGCTGAGAATAGTTCCCACACCAGAAACTCTAACTTCTTTTGGACAAACGCGTGATTGTTTTAGTTGCTATTAAAATGTTTTCATGTTTTGGGATTTATCCCACATGCGAAACATAAGAAGTTTATTTACTCTTTATATATCCCCTTTTCTTCTAATATATTTCAAGTAATACAATTGAAAGTTGGACTATGGAGGATGCGTGGGACCCTTTGGCTTGGTTCTTGGTCGCTTGGTAATCCCTCGGTGTTGGGCGCATGGGCATGGGTTGTGCCCATGTAACTTTTGCCCTGATTTTAATTAGACCCTGGCCTATTCATAAACACTTAAGTCTTTGCCTTCACAAAGCCAAAACCTAGGCAAATATGAACATCAATGCCTTTCCTCCATAGATTTTTGACCTAGGATTTAATATTATATACAAAATTAAAATCTTTAGCTTCTAGTTTTCACAAGATAAAAATAGATTTGTAAGCCCAATATTTACCAAATTGAAGGTTTTTTTTTTCCCTTTTGCAACCTTGATACTTTATGTCGGAGGAAAAATGCCTTTTCTTGACCAAACTTGAAACCTCTGCCAAAATAAATGTTCTATTTTTCACCGTTAATATCGTTAGAAAAATATGAATCAAAAAATTTATTAAGTGCCAACAACTGGCTCCAGCCAGGGATGTTGTCCTCCCAGCGAGGCAGCGAAGAACAACGTAGACCCTATGCCTGACCATTGGGCGGCTCCCAACCTTGACAACTGCAACCCGTAACCTGTATCCTGTAATCAATCTTTCATCCAAAAATTGTAGCTGAAAACCACTTTAACTGTAGAAAACTGAAAACAACACTGTACATACTGGAAACTGCTTTCCCGACAAACTTATTTCTCCTACCTACCCTAGCTTTAGAATGTCAAAGACTTTCCATCAATCAAGTAATTCGGAAACACCAATAAAGCCAATCCATTAGGTGTTCAAACAATCTAACTCCTTTGCCGTGTTCGAAATAAGCCAATAACAGAAAATATGACAGTATAGGCAACCACTGATAATCTTTATTCTCAAAATAAAAACCTAGTTGCAAATCGAAACTGAGAAATTTCTTCATATACTCAACTATAGGATCAAAGGAGATACATTTTATTTGAAGTACCTTCGTATTTTCTGCAATTTGATGGGAGAGATGAAATGTTCTTTCTTCCTTAACATTCTTTTCCAAAAATGACTGATTAACCTCATACTCTAAAGTATCCTCAAACAACAAACATTCTGCAAGATCATTAAATATGACAGCTCTATCTTGTTGATGAAAGAAACTGGTGTCTAATAGCTGATTTCCTTGCGGCGGATTGTCATCATAAATGGATTCCTTCATAAAATCATCATGATTGTCATCATTCAAATTCAGATTTTCATGTACAAAAATGGAAGAAGTTTCACTTACATATCCCGGACTTTGTAGACTCTACAGACTTGTTTCAACTTTCTTGTTCAATAAAAAATCAGCAGCATCATCTGAGACATGTTCTACTTCTTGATAAAACTGAGAACATTTCTCATCCATCTCGGGAGGAGAGATATAAAGCTCATCAACAAGGTTACTGATTTATTTACTTTCAACTGAGGGTGCAACTATGTTTTGATGGTTTTCTTGAATATCACGATGCTGAATGTATTCTTCAGTTGTATACAAAGGAGTAAATGAATCATCATTTGTTTCTGAATAGAGCTCATGGGAATCTACTATCATTTATTCATTGATTTTATCTACAACTAGCTTCTCTTGATCATCATGGCCATGGACTTGCGAAGAAAAATGATAAAATATTTCAGACATGTATTCATCATTCATACCTTCCAGATCTTCATCAATACTTTCGAGGTACTGTATGAAATCCTCAAACTGATCACAGCAATCTTCCATTAAATACAAAGATGGGACATACACTTTGTAATGGTCATAAAATGTTATGTGAAAATCCTTTAAAGAAAACAAGATGTCAAGTTTCAAACCTTCATACCATTCCCTCGCTTTGCCTCTAAAGAAGCCATGAACATTTTCATAAGGCAATCCTCATGAAACCTAATCTTCAGCTTGTGCACATGTATGTGAAATCTCATTAAATGTAAAGCAGCATTATCATTGTTTTCATCTCTGAATTTAGGCAAATAAGACTGCCAATCTATTTTAGGAATTTGATTCGGAAAACCAGGAATATGAGACCTGCTCATAGGAGCATACCTTCTTAATAACGAGGCCATCTTGAAATACTGGAGCTGTAGATTCTAATTTGAAAACTGAGGAGACTAGCCTGTGAACCAATGCAAAATTGGATTTCTTTAATGTGGAGTTGCCATGAAATTTTTGAAAACTGGATTCTTTGAAGATGGAGTCGCCAGGTGAAAGATGCACAACCTGCTTAATATCTGACCGTTGTTCACCATCAACCATCAGAGCTGGAAACTTTGTCATTCATACCTAGGGAAAATGCAACCTTCGCTCTCGGACAATGGCACCAAAATGTTAGCACTCGAATTTTCCTTGGACTGTATCAAGGAAACCCTGAGGTAACCTCAAACCAATATTTAGACTCAAAGTTGGCCTCCTTCATCCAGAGAGGGCTCTCTCAGCAAATCTGCTATCCAATGTCACCGCGACAGCAGCTTGACAATAAATTCAATGGCCAAATTTGTAAAATCACAGTAAAATTTTTTACAGGCTTTAAATGATGTGGCTAGATAAACAAAAGAAGGATTTCATTGGGAAATGGAGTCAAGATCATGAAATACAAATGATGTGCAGAGTTTTCAGCAAAATAGTTTTTCATTAGAGGCGGGATAGCTGTGTTTTTTACCGTCAAGTTTCTTGATTTCTGGTGGTAATGGAAGGAAAGATGAACAGTCCATTAAATACGGGCATCAAACTAGGATGAATCCATATTAACTATAGAGGAATATTTGAGTGGATACTTGAATAGGATGAACCAGAGCATATAGATATGAATTCCAGTTTCACTATAACCTTTATTCAAATATGATAGGAAAAACATAATGGAAAGGATTAACAAAGAAAATAAACATTGCACATATGAGAAGGGAAAAGGACATACTATAAAAAAAACACAACACGAGAATCTCCAATTCTGTGAAAAATGCTTGCTTGACTCTACAGTATTTATTTAAATATGAAGATGAAATAGAACCTTCTTGTAGGCCTTCTTACTGAAAATCGAACCCTCTTTGCATTGTAAAATGCATAATTTATACAAAATATGCTCCCCGAGCAAACCCTAACTACTTTATAACTGACCTAACAAGTGTTTTGATTTCACTTTTACATCGAAAATTTCACAATACATAATAATACTTATCAAACTAATATTTAAGAAAGTTTTACAAAAACAGTAAACAAGAGAAACTCTTGTCATGAAAATCGGAACGGTTGTAAAAAATCTCCAGCTGTTGAAAAAACTTCAAAAATTCTTCAATTCTGTCTATCTTTTGATTGCTAGGTGTTTTTCCACCTCATCCTTGACCTGTTGAGCTATTCTCCGAGCTCTCGGCAATATCTTTCAATATAAACTATGTTTCCTTTTGTTATGTAGCCTCTTACCTTCTCCACAAACTAAGAATATTTCAAAAATAATAAAACCTTGTATATTTAGGGCAACATTCAAGTTTGGTTTCGTCTTGCAATCGGATGCATCATCAAAACCCTTCCTTTCAACAATTTCATCTTTTGTTTGTCTCCAACATTCCCCAACATAACGGCAAATCCTCTTGGCTTTCGGACAGAGACGTCTTCTTCATCTGCCATTCTCCTCGTTTAGATGCATGATTTGGGCCATCCATTGAAAGTGATGGTAAATCCCATGGTTGCATGATCAAAGGAAGTTGATCTCCAACACAGCACACTTCATTAACGATTTCTAAAGGCAAGAGTTCTGACAGGTGGCACTTAGTAAATGTAGCTTTATTGATTACGCCAGAAATAGGACCGTAGCAAGTAGATGAAACACCCTATCATATTGTGTCAGAAAACAGCCCACATTCCAGGTCCAACAGAAAAATGTGCAGAGATTCTGAAATAGGTCGTAGGCGAATAAGTTCCTCAATGAAGAATATCCTGTGAAAGATTCTACAACTATTGGTTTGGTCAGCCTCAACTTGATAAACCCGACGTCTTTTGAACCTGGGGGTTACAATATTCCCCAAATTTGCTGCATATCCCTACGTAATTAGTAATTGGATGTGAAATGTTTGAATCTGGCTGAGGGTAAGAAAACTATGGATACCAGAGTCCTGAAAAACATTATTTGGAGAGGACGATCGACTTCCTTTGCTTATTCCAGACCTCCAAAGATGCCACAAATCTTCTTAGACTGGACGAAAATAGTGTTTTCACTCAGCGTTAAGGTTTAGAAAGTTTGACGTCTCAGTCAGAAAAGAAGTGCCGTGAGAATGGGACCACCTCCTTTTTATACTTTCCCAAATTGGCTAAGGTGGTACCTCATGGCTCATTTGCTTGTTTATAATACCGTTCATGTGTATGCGGTGAGCTCGGAGGGAGACACATATGAGGGTGGTTTTTTTACCGCAACCATCAACCGTCCTTATCTTGCGTGTACGTAGACAACGTGGGATAAATAGTGGGTCGTCAATATTCCTCTACGGCTCTCGTAAACATCCCAATGATATGTCTCAATAGATTTGTTACTACTTTAACGCCCTCAACTACCACACTCGATCTCTCTGAAACAACCACTTATTGTTGAAAAAAAAAAAACAATCGAAATCGAAGGTAGAAGCTTTAGCAGTCCTCTAATTGTACAGGTTACACCGCACCAAATAGCTGAGAATAGTTCCCACACCGAAAACTCTAACTTCTTTTGGACAAACGCGTGATTGTTTTGGATGCTATTAAAACGTTTTCATGTTTTGGGATTTATCCCACGTGCAAAACATAAGAATTTTATTTACTCTTTATATATCCCCTTTGCTTCTAATATTTTTCAAGTAATACAATTGAAAGTTGGACTATGGAGGATGCGTGGGACCCTTTGGCTTGGTTCTTGGTCGCTTGGTAATCCCTCGGTGTTGGGCGCATGGGCATGGGTTGAGCCCATGTAACTTTTGCCCCGATTTTAATTAGACCCTGGCCTATTCATAAACACTTAAGTCTTTGCCTTCACAAAGCCAAAACCTAGGCAAATATGAACATCATTGCCTTTCCTCCATAGAGTTTTGACCTAGGCTTTAATATTATACACAAAATTAAAAGCTTTAGCTTCTAGTTTTCACAAGATAAAAATATATTTGTAAGCCCAATATTTACCAAATTGAAGTTTTTTTTTTTCCCCTTTTGCAACCTTGATACTTTATGCCGGAGGAAAAATGCCTTTTCTTGACCAAACTTGAAACCTCTGCAAAAATAAATGTTCTATTTTTCACCGTTAATATTGCTAGAAAAATATTAATCACAAAATTTATTAAGTGCCAACAGCCATGAAGAATGTCCATATATGCAGAAGATGGTCACCAAGCCAATGAATCTATATTGTGCGTTCTGCAAATTGGTGGGACATGATGACAAATATTGCCGAGCATATGGGTTACTTCATGAGAGAATGTATGACACATTCTATGTAAAGGATGACCAGCGTGTTGTACAACAACCACCACTGCAGCAGCAGGTTTCCTAGTCACTACCTCAACTACAGGTACAGTTTGTACCGCAGCAACAACATCAGTAGTTTGTTCTGCAATATACTCCGATGCAAATGGCTCCACAGCATCCACAGTATGTTCACCAACCACAGTATGCACAACAAGGGCAAGGCATGATGCAGCAATAGTACAATCAACAATAATACTAACAATAGGGTGGATTCTGTGTAGGATTCAGGGCTGGACGTGGTGGAGGATTTGGTCGCGGAGGAGGATGAGGAGGTCGTGGACCTGTGCAGTGTTATCAATGTGCGGTCTGTGTTGGTAGAATTCTTTCCTACGGATAAGTCAGAATTCTCTTAGATTAAAGTATACTCTTACTAACTCTAAACTAAGACAAAACTAAACAAATGCTACCTTGAATTCCTAGATCTTAAACAGACATCTCAAGATTAAAGTGCTAAAAGAAGTAGAAAGATGTAACTGACCTTCAATCCAATCGCTTGTCTTTATGGTTGCTCCAATCTTCAAGTCCTTGCGAATGAACCTGTCAAAATGATAACCAAGATACAAGCATATACAATTCTCTAACAACTTAAAATATTAGTTAGGATCTAAATCTATATTAGATACAAATCATATCATTGAAACAAGATCAATACATGTGATTTGGGAAACAAGACAAGTTATATTCTATTATCAACTTGAAGTTACTTACAAAGGTTGCTTGATGTCCAAGCCAATTCTCCAACTCCAAGTGCTTCCTCCTCTAGCTATCTCCACAAAGCTGCAAGATCATAAGTTTGATATCTCCAAGAGTCCTCCCCTTTGCTCATGGAATGTCTCTCTCTTATAGTGTGTGGTAGGGTTAACCAACAAGAAAGAAGGGCGGATCTTGGGAGAGTTAAGTGGATCAGGCCTACTAATCACAGAAAGTGAGTTAGGATCGAATCAGGGACACCAATCCTCAAAAATCTCTCGAAAATCAAAATCCCACAAACCGTGGCAAAAAGGCTAAAAAAAGTGTACCATGCCTCTAGAACAGAGCATAACGCGGTAGTACTCCGTGGCAGAGAAAAAGCATAGCACGGTAGTATGGACTACCGCGCACATAACATGGAGCAAGGCGCGGTAGTGAGGGTAAATGAAGTCTCAGTTAGGTTGATTCTTGACAGGGTAGGTTTTCCTTCAAGGATCACTCATGATTTTTCTCTTCTGGGTTCTTTAAGCAGTAGGGGAAGTGTCGTCAACTCCTTTTGTGGTGAAGATGCGACACTGTGGAATATGGAGGTATAACAGATGCCCCCTAAAGTGTGAGGTCAAAAGGGACTGATGGCCAAAAGACTTTACAAATACCGTGCAGAGATAGCATCGAGGAGAGCAACAAGGAGCTTAAACAGAAACAAGATGTTAGATATACCACCGAGGCGGGCATCCCCATGCTCGGAAACAAATGACTCAAATCATGGCTGCCGACCAATACATTGCAGATCCATGAGTACTAAGATGATATAGACTATGGACAAATCATGGCTACTATGAACAAACGTAGATCCATGAGACAGTAATGACACAGCCACGACCAATACAAAAAGTGGATCTATGTGACAATACAAAGGATATCTACAACGCAACCTGGACGCAATCAAGATACAAAGATGTGCCCAGGGTCTTCTACCTGATCGCAAATGATATGAATCTAGCCATGTGATTACAAAGTGTTGAAGTCGAACATGGTAGAAACCATTTGATTACCAGTCAATGATGTGAACCGTTAACAAATGCGAGGGAAATCACCAATGATGATGATGATCCCTAAGGTATCTGAAGTACATCTCAATGAAATGCGAATAGATGAGTTGATGTCGAGCATTCGAGAGATTGTTCGATCAGAGGTCAGTGATGTAAACCTACCGTCGAACACGAGGAAACCTTCCATTGAGGCATGCAAGTACCAAGGTACTAATGGTTGATCCCTAACTCCAATTCCCGGATAGTGATTTGACGTCGACGGGAATAGACTCGTCGAAGGTGGGACATAATGATTTTCACATCATTGACACGAAATCGAAGCGAAAGATAGTATAAGATGACGAAACCATGCATTATGTATTGACACAGTGGAGGTCTGACACAATGAACGACTCTGAACAATGGAACCCTTTGAACATATAACGGCATGTAACAGGACTTGGCAGCAGGGATTATTGATAGCAGAGGATAGACACTGAATGAGTAGGCTCGTGGCCAGAGAGACGACTCATGATGATGACCATAACTCAGTGACGATACCCAAAATAGACAGGAGACAGACGCATGCCATGTTCAAAGGTAACGACTGACAAGCTGCCAAAACAAACTTGACTTGTTCCCCATATTCCCCCAACATGATAGACGAGTACCTCTTTGTTGTTTTTCGAGCTTGAAGAGGATAACAGATGCTCGGTATAGCTCATCTCATAGATGAGTCCAATCTCACATGTTTTATGAACCTGAGAAAGGAGGGGTTCGTCCCAAAGTGGGTCCTTCGATGTTAAATTTTAACGAGTCCAAGGAAGGAAAACTTGGTAGTTTTTCACATTTAGAGAGCCTGAAAAACTTAAAGGTGGCTCCACAATGTACTTTTTCATAAATTTAGTCCCTCGATCCAGAAAAAGTGTAAAACAATTCCTAAGAGAACTCTCCCAGCGAAAATTGACTAAGGTATACCTTTCTCGTAAATAGTCTAGACGGGCTGAAAAAGGGGTAACCTATCACCGAATAGACAACCTTTCAAATACTTTTACAAGTGTGAAAGAGTCAAGATCACTTGGCAATCTTTTCAATTTTAGGGAGTCTGAAAAGAGCTTAACTATGGACTCCAATGGTCTTTTTCGTAATTTTTAATTATTCTGGTCAGAAAAGAGAATAAAATACAACCAGGATAATACTTTCCTCATCGTTTAACGAGCATGAGTAAAGCTGACCAAACTCGACACCATTTACTTGAATTTGACAAGCACAAGATGGGTGTAAAAGCGCTTGGAATCTTTTTCAAGTTTTAATCCAAAGCATGAAAAAGATAAAGTAGGCTCAAAATGAAGGTCAAATGATGAATGAACGCCAGTGTGAATATATTGTCTTTAAAGGAGATCCTGTCAATAAGTGCTCATGAAACCAGATATTAGTAATGTGAAATGGGTTTTATTTTAACTAGATAAAATAATGAGTGAAAAATAAGTAAAAGGGTTATATAAAGGACAGGTAAAAATAGAAAGTTACCATTTCACTTGTGCATTTACCAAAAGAGGAGATTTTACCCATTTGAGGAGCAAAAACTTCAAGAGTTCATATCTGGAGATTCGGGGCACCATTTCAACAACCGTCTGCGTCAGGTAAGAGCTTTTAAGCCTCTCTTTCATTTCATGTATGAATAACTTGTTTTCAGTAGGAAAAAATAATTTTTTGGGCAAGCCCTATTGGGCAATTTTCGCCCTTCATAGTACCGCGTGGGGGATGTATCGAGAAGCGCGGTACTGTGCAACAGTACCACGCTGTGAGGTTAAACAGGGGCGCGGTACTGTGCAGTCGAGTTTCTCCCAAGCGCGATAGAGGCAAAATTTAAGATGAAAAAATTATTTTTTCTCAAATTTTTAACTAAGATCAAGTTGTTAAATAATTACTGAATGTTTCCCATGACCTTTTGCAGGTGTTTGAAACTTGTTAGGAGCAAAATGGTCCATTGGAAAGAAAGAGAACATGAAGCGGATGATTTGCTGGCTGAAAATGACCAAGAGACTTTGACTGCACTGCGGGAATGTGGTTTGTTAAAATTCTTCAAGACCAAGGGTATTCGTAAGCAGGCAAAGCTTCTCACCCACATTATTCAAATGTGGGACCCCGACATTCAGGCCTTCCAAGTAGGATAACACATACCCAAAATTCAACTCGAGGACATTTACTTTCTCACAGGCCTCTCAAAAACAGGAGCTCGGGTGAATCTTACTGGATACGCAGCCTCGGAGGTGAGCACAGATGCTTTGATTGCTCGTTACTACCATCAGGGTTCGGGGAAGAAAAGCGGTAAGGTGGTCATCAAAGACATTATAGAACTTCCTATAAAAACCATGTTGTTCACCATCACACGTGCAGCAGGGAGTATGGGTCCCCATCAGGCGTCCCGTATGCAGATGAATCTTGCAGTGGATTGTATGGTGGGAACAGTATTCAACTGGTGTGAGGCAGTGTTGACCAACCTCAAAGAGCAAGTGAACAAATGCAGGCTTGGAGAGAATTCCCAATTTGGTTATGGGAGTATCTTAGTCACCTTCTTTTTGGCGAGGGTGCCATTGTTGCTCCCACAGATAGCTATGCCCCCCCATCCACCTACCGAGCCATGGATGGCTCGATGGAGTGATTATGCAGGACATCTTGGGGGACCTCAGCGTTTGGCTTTTGGTGAGGATTTCTTCTCGTGGCTCGAGGAACAAATAGTGATGATTGATGACTACCCCTATGCAGGGGTGGACTTCCGCGAGGACATAGAGTTGGCACTACCGGAAGATGAGGATTGGGACAACTCAGGTATGACCTTCATGTACATATTTTTCTTTTTTGAATATATAATTTTTCTTTTTGTTTAGAATGTGTAAAAGAATTTAATGTATGTACGTGTGCATGTCGCAGATCATGGACCATAGAGATCGGCAGGGTACTCGCCATTACGCCGAGGTGGTGTTGATCACCAGGCCGCTCTAGACAAGGAAGAAGACAAAGATGAAGCAGGAGGGGTCCAAGAAATAGAGAGAAATTTGCAAGGTTTGACTCACGGTATTCCTGCTATGAGGGTGGATGACATCCCTTTGCATCTCGAGTGGCATACTATAGGTGTGCCTAGGCGTATTGGCTGACTCCTTCATAGGGTGGTTCGAGCTATAGTGTGTTATCACCAGCAGCGTGAGGAATCTGATGAGGGACATGATAGATCTCCTAGATCTCCCTAGATGGCATCTTTTATCTTTTTGCGGCATGTATATGATATGTAGGCTTTGAGAGCCAAACTTTTGTATGGGATTTGGTCCCAAATTTTGTCTTTAAAACACAAACTTTATGTATTTGGAAAAACACTTTTATATACAGTGATATGGACCTATTTTTATGATCTATTTATTTACAATGACTTGTGTGTTTTTATTTTTTTATGATGTGTTTTTATGTATGGGCAAGATGCCAATCCAAAATGTAATTAGCTAATGAATCAGCTATACAATTGAATTCCCTTGGTACATGTTGATATGAAATGAAATTAAAAGATCGTTCCAAGAGGTGTACCCTCCAAAATAAACGAAGTAGGATAGGATCGCGAACTGTGTAAACACAATTTAGATGAGAAACCATGAGTTGGGAGTCTAAAAAGACTGATAGGGAGTCAATTCCGAGTGAAGCAACCTCCGTCAAGAGTCTGATGACTGCATGGTACTCTGCGATATTGTTGGTTGCAGGACCCAAACAATTGGCTCCTGAAGATATCAACTCGCCAGTGGGAGAATAGACTACCCATGTTGCGGAAGTGAGATTCTGAGTATGCCGGCTTGCACCATGGGTGAATCCAAAGTAGGCAGGCATCTGCACATAAAATCATGAGTCAAAGTAAGAATGGATACATGAGGTCCATGCACACACCAAAAAGATGAGTAAAAATAAGCTAAGTACATTATGTACAAAAAGTAATCCGCGTAGGGAAACCTTACACGTAGAAGCGTTTGAGGTATAGCCCATTGCGGGGTCGTGTCAATGGCGTGCCATCACAATCGATGAGTTCATAGGCTCCTTTCTCCAAGACACGTTTTACAACAAAGGGGTTGTACCACATAGATTCTAGTTTTCCTTTTAAGAGTTTATCGTGCATTTGATCATACGTGAGTACGAGGTCACCTTCATTGAAAATCTGAGGTTGAACGGATTTGTCATACTGAGCTTTGACGCATTTTTTATGAGCTTCATTGGCTAAAGCAGCGTCACGGTGGGTTTCATCTAGCTTGGCTAGGTATAGAAACCGTTCCTCTTCGGAAGTGGTGTGGTGGAGTAGCTCTATGGATATCTTAAGTGATGGAATTTCACATTCAATCGGTAAAATGGCTTCTAGGCCATACACCAGTTGGAATGGCGTAAATCCAGTAGCGCTTTTTACTGAGGTTCGGTATGCCCATAGTGCTAAAAATAGAGCTGAGTGCCAGTTGGATTTCTGAGTACCCACAATACGCTGAATCATTCGTTTCAGGACTTTGTTAATGGATTCAACTTGGCCATTGGCTTATGGGTAGTATGGGGTTGAGTTTTCATGGAAAAAACCCAATTTGGCACGTTCCTCGATCATATGGTTCCTGAAGTGGGATCCATGATCGGTCACAATGGATTGCGGGACACCAAATCTAGCTATAATGTGATTGAATATGAAATGTGTTGTTGTTTTGCCGTCCTCAACATAAGTAGGCATCGCTTCAGCCCATTTTGTGAAATAGTCGACAGCTACTATGACATAGTTATGCCCCCTGGTTGAAGTGGGCTTACAGTGCATGAAATCTATGCCCCATTTGGAAAAAGGGCCGACGGCAATAACAGGATGGAGTGGAGCAGGGTGCGAGCGTGTTTTACTATGAAAGAATTGACATGGTGGACATTTCTTGACTGTTTCAATGCAGTCTTTGAAAATTGAGGGCCAGAAATATCCTGCTCACAGTATTTTATGGTCCGTAGCCATCCCAGAGAGATGACCACCACATGCTCCAGCGTGGCAGTCATTAAGAACGTGTTCCGCCTCATCTAGGGTCAAACAACGTCGAAGAACGGTGTCGACACCACGTCGATAAAGAGTATAATTGACTATGAGGTAGTATTTGACGTGATGTCAGATGCGTCGACGTTCATCGTGTGTGAGGTCGGTGCGGAAGCATTAGGTTTGGAGATATAATAGAATATCCCCGTACCACGGATCATATGTGCTAATGAGGAACAACGATTCATCAGGAAGAGAATCGATGGGCTCGGATTGCTCGGTAGCATGGGGCAAGTTGCAAATCAACTCAGCAAAGACCAAAGACTTCTTGGACTTGGATTTGACAAATTCCAAGTCAAACTCTTGAAGGATGACGATCCAACGAGAATATTTTCCCCCAAGCACTTGGCGTGTGAGGATATAATACATTGGATTGAAATCGGCTATAACAATGGTCTGGCGGAGTAGAATGTAATGACGAAATCTCTGGATAGCGAAAACTGTTACCAGAGCCAGTTTTTCAACATGTGAATAACGAGTTTCGGAGTCAAGAAGACTCTTACTAAGATAGTATACCACATGTTCTATGCCGTTGTGGTCTTCCTGGGCTAGCACCATACCAATGGTGGAAGTCGAAGCTGCGAGATAAAGAATGTAATCCCGTGTGTAATCGAGGGGTTGGATCACAGGATCTTTGGTTAAGGATGCCTTTAGATTATCAAAGGAGCATTGGGCTTTGTCATCCCAGATAAAGGGAATGTTCTTCTTGAGAAGCCTCATGTAGCCTTTTGATATCTCGGAAAGATTACAAATGAAACGGCGTTGAAATTTTGCATGCCCTTGCAAACTTTGAAGTTCTGGAATGTTTGTGGGGGAAGGCAGGGCTAAGATAGCTTCTACCTTCGCAGGATCTAAGCGTATCCCACTTTTGTATATTATGAATCCCAAAAGTTTTCTGGCTTCTATGCAAAAGACGCACTTATGCGGATTCAAACGTATATTGTAGCGATGGCACCTTTCGAAAATGGCACTTAAGTGATCAGGGTGGTCATCTCGGGTCTGAGAGTGAGCGGGAAGATCATCAAGATATGGTTCTACAATATGTCTGATGTCGTGAAATGCATATGACATTGCCCGTTGGAAAGTTGCCCCAGTGTTTTTAAGGCCAAAAGGTAACTTTCGATATGCGAAAATCCCCCAAGGGCAGATAAAGGCTGTTTTGTGTTGGTCGGCTGGGAGGATATGGATCTGATTATAGCCAGAAAAGCCATCCATAAATGAAAAGATGACACTCCCGACACAGTTATCGATGATCTGGTCGATGAACGAAGTTGGGTAGTTGTCCTTTGGACAAGCTTTGTTCAAGTCGCGGTAATCAACACAGACTCTAATGGTTCCCTGTTCTTGGCTACAGTAACGATGTTAGATACCCATTCTGTCAATGGGACAGGATAGATAAAACCAGCACGCAAAATTTTTTCAACTTCTGCTTTAATAGCGGCTGCCTTACGAGGATGGATGGGCCGAAGTTTCTGTCGAACAGGTCGGGTGCTAGGGAAGGTTGAAATTTCATGGACCATGATCGAGGGATCTATTCCTGGCATTTCTTCATAACTCCAAGCAAAAACATTGCAGAAGGTTTTGAAGTAGGCACTATAGAACTCCATTTCGAGGGGAGTACAAGTTTTGCCAATATGTATGTTTTCCATGATACCAGGCTTCACTGAAATATCTATGGGAGTGGTTGCCATAAGGTTAGCCAAGTTTCCTTCGGAAAATACTTCATCGAGGGAAGTGGGAAACTTGGTTTGAACCATCCCAAGTGAAGTACTAGGTTTTATATCGGGATCAAGTGTTTGAATGGTGGGGAATGAAGATCGATGATGAAAATCTCCCCATGGTGTCTCATCACCGCACATAACCTCCATAATTGATTCGTCAGTGGGAAAAATCAAATTGAGAGGATCGATAAGTGGTGGGTATGAATGAGTCTCAGACGAGAGTTGTGCCATGGTGTGATGGGTAGAACAGTCGACCCAATCAGTGGCTGATTGGATCGCTTCATACGCTGCGAGGTTTCTATTCAAAGGCATAGAGTTGCTGTAGTCTTCAATCTGAGCGGGATTCAGAATCAGCCATGAATCACTGGAAGGGGTGACATTTGATGAAATCATGTTGACTGGTTGAACATGGGTCCCCAACTCTGGAAAAAGTCCAATAAGGGGAGAATCCTTCATGAGGCCAACACCTATGTCTTGGAACCGGTAGCGAGGTTGATCCAATAACGGGACGGTGTTGGCGGAGTTCGGATGAGTGTCTGGGATACAGTAATCAAGTTGATCAATGGTGACAATTTTCCCTTCATGAGGAAATTACACACTCTGGAAGACTGTAGATGCTATGGCGGTCATGGCGTAAAACCAGTTCCGACCAAGTAGAAGATTGTAATCTAATGGTGCATCCACGACTTCAATATGTACGGATACTGTTTTGCCCCCCAGTTCAACACCAATTGAGGGAATGAGTCCATAAGGTTGAAAACCGTGTCCATCAAATTCCCTGAGAGTAGTGGGAGAAGTCGTGACTTCGGGTGAGACTAAGGCTCTCCAGCAATTCAAAGACACGATCGACGTGGAGGCATCTTCATCTAACACAGTGCGATGTATGCTATTTCCACAGATTTTCGTATGAACCTGGAAGGCTAACTGGTGAGAAAGCCGAGGTTTGGCGTGTTCCAAGTTAAACATAATAGAGTTTGAAGTATCTGGGTCCATTGCCCCCAGTGCTGAAAGTAAGGTTCTACGTTGCGTGGGGCAGTGTTGAAGAACCTCGAGAGTCGACATAGCGCAAGGTGCTTGAGCTAAATCCTCAACAATGTTGTAATTTTGGGCAACTCGTGCATTGGGATTAAATGTCGCCTTTCGTATGGTGCCCTTGGGTGGGCGTAGCACTGTGTCCGTAAGCGGTCTCTCAATATGGAGATGGCCGGTAGGGGGAGGGATAGGAGTCAGATCTTCAACAGGAGATTTTCCTTTGGCTATCTCGGATTGTTTGTTTGAACTTGGAGGGTTTTCGTATGTCTTTGAACGAGTGGTTATATGAATCTCCTCATTACTCGTCATCAGGATTTCGCGATTTGTGGACGTCTCTCTGCGAGTTGGGTTGGTCGAGTTGCCCCTCTGTGGGGTTTCTTGGACAACCATCTACTATTGCTGTTGAGGGAAAGGGTCAGTTAACACTGTCGGGAGAGAGGATCCTTTAACGAACTTGTTGACTTCATCCTTGTAGGGACAGTCACGTGTGTAGTGATCGTCTTGACAAATTAGGCAGGGAAACTTAGCCTTTCGACGTGGTATCTGGTCATTATGGGTGGGTTGTGGCTTGGGGTTCTCCTGCTGGTTCTTCTCAGATTTACCACAATTGTTTTTCTTCTTTCCTCTGGATGGTTGTGACGTAGATTGAACTGCGTTCACTTCGGAGGAAATAGCAGGAGAAGTAGTAGCTTTTGAAGTAGCCTGAGGTAGAGCGGGGGAAGCAGAAGCTTGTTGTCCCATCGAGTTGGTAGTAGGCTGGGCCTTGACTGAACCGACAATACCGTCAATGGGGGGTTCAGTGGTAGGTTTCATTGGATCAGTGGTAACGCGGGTGGCATGGGGAAGAAGTTCATGTAAAGTGTCGGATTGGGTGTATACCAAATCCATGTACCGAGCTGCCGAGATGGCTTGTTCTTCTGTAATTGGCCCACGCACAGCGATAGCTCTGGCTATGGGAGGAAAAAAGGATTTTGTGAACCAATCAGTGAGTAGCTGATCCGGAATGGGTGACTTGATTAGCCTATGGCATCGACGCCACTCATGGATGTGATCCAAAATGTGTGTAGACGTGGTTTGACGCAGTGAGGTTAACAGTTCTGTTCCAGTCTCGTACCGGATGGGGAGCTGGAAATGGGTCAAAAACTGCATAGCCAAGGTGTTGAAATCATGGAAAGAGTGTTGTGGCAGCTTGATGTACCATTTTGTTGCCGTGCCAGTAAGTGTGCGTTGGAAGAGCTGTAGTCGAATGGAATCGTCAATCAAGGAGTTGGATGAACACCAAAGATGGAAGGTCATTACGTGGTTCTTGGGGTCTTCCCTGGGCTTAGCATCAAACTTAGGAATGTCCGATGGGAGTTTGGCTGGAATGGGTGGCCAGTGAGGTTCATGCCATATGGGATCGTTAATGAGCCTCGACAAATCAGGTAAGTCTAGCGTGGCCAAAAAGGGAAGTTGACGATTAGTTTGTGGGTATGAGTGATAACCGTGTGGTGCAGAGAAACGTGGGGGGCCCTGCATAGCATACTGTTGCGTGTTATACCCATATGTGTTTCCCAGGGGATACTGCTGGAAGTTCTGTGGGTAGTAAGCCATCTGGTTAACTGGTTGAGTGTTGGTAACCGGTTGGTGGATGTTCTGCTGAGTGGGGATGGTAGGTATGGTACCCTGGGGTTGTTGAAACCCAAGAATGGTTGCTGCTCCTGGTTGGGGAAAAGTTCCTTGGAGTTGTTGTGTTCCAGGAATGATACCACTATATTGAGTAAGTGGAGGGTTTCCCATAGCAGGGTTGGGGGGTGGCTGCGACAATGGTGTCCATGGAAGGTTCGTTCCTCCTTGAGGAGCGTGTGGAAATTGAAGGGATGGGTTCCATGGAGTTGTAGCAGCTGAAGGATAAGGGAAGCCAGAGTTCAAGTTGGGGGGAATCTGAGATTTCCCCTTAGCTAGGTTCCAGTTTCCAAATAGTGAGTACCCCCCACTCTGTGGGATTTAAGGTTCCCAAGAAGGAAGCATACTTGACGGGGGATGTTGAGGATGAGGTCCAATTGGAAAACTGGTATAAGGTTGTCCACTGCCAGGTGTGTTGTACATACGATACAGAGCAGATGTTGCTGGTTGGGAGGGTTGTTGGATGGAGCCAATGGGTTGTCCTCCAGCAGATGGGTTCGATGGCCCTATAGGAGGAGGTTGTTGACTAGGAACGGGGTTCCCAACAAAAGGTTGTCCTCCAGCTGGTTGGGTTGATGGCCCACCAGGGGGAGTTTGGTTGTTGGAGTTGGGGACCACGGCAGTCGGTTGTCCACCTCCTGAGATAGTGTAGATAGTGGCCGAAGGTGACCCTCTGGTCAAAACGGAAGATCCAACAGTATGACTTGGTGTTCTTCCGCCGCTAGCCAAATACGATAGTGTCGATTGGCCAACGATGCCAAAAGTGCCAATTTGTGGAGGGGGTCTTCCATATCTGACAGGCGAGGATGGAGAAAAAACTGGGTTATCCCTCATAGAATGTGCGCCGAACATGGGTGATGGCAACAAATGTGGGGAGTTTAACCGAGGGGTATCGGGGGTATCGTCCATAGCATGTTCAATGATAGGAGGACCATCGAAGACTGGGTCCGAGTTCATGTCCTGGAAAGGGTTTTCGGGGTCCGACGGGAACCTAGGTATAGTAACGTCTGAAGGTCTAGAGTCGTCTACATAGGAGTGATGAAATTCTATGCTAGACGGGATGTTGGGATCCTAATAGTCAGGAGGATGAGTAACAGGGGAATATCTAGAGGCTATCGAGATCATTTTCTCTGTGTCGCGTTTAAACTGTGCTAATGCTAACGGGGAATTTGCTAGACTAACCATACTAGATTGAATGGAGGCCATGATCTCATGTCCCGGAGGGAGGTTGGGGAGAGATATAGTACGAGGTACGTTGCTGGAAGAACTGGTTTCCTACTGATGAATGTTGGATGGCATGGTGATAATAGGCAGTAGCTCCGCCTGGGAAGTGGTAAAGCCATAATCGGGTTCAAAAGGTGTGTCAGGAAGTTGAGTATATTCAATAATTTCGGCGTACCCGCCTATCGTGCCCACTATATGCCAGTTAATTAAAACTTTAACATGCAGAGTGCTAAACATAAATTATCAACCCGAGGAAGTCTTTTATTTGAAAGTTATCATGCAAAATATATGCAAGTACAATTTCTACCTGACATTGTTATCTATTGGTATCCAGTCGAAACTATTTGTAAACTAAGTCACAACTGCTTGAAAAGAAATCAATACTCAAACCTATTCATAAATCAAACTGTAAATCGAATACACTTCAAACAAGATCTATTCCTATGAAACAAGATCTGATTGCATACATCTAAAGAATTGTTATGTTGGCCAACGATTTACCAAATGAATTATCAACACAACGATTATGACAGATCTAATGAATGAAATCATACAACTATCATAAACTTAATGAATGAAAGCATAAACAAAATAATAAGCAGATCTAAGCAATAACACACTTACAATTAACACTACCAGCATCTGCTCAGGGAAGAGGGCCCTTCCTCCACTGAGCAGATCTGGATCTCCACAATGAAAGTCTACAACTCCAGAATTAAGAAAATGCCAGCATGTATTATCATAATGGAAAAATTACAACAAATCTAGATCAAATCCTACATCATAACATTGTGTTCTCTCCTATCTTGCATCTCCTATCATCCATCTCCTATCTTGCCTAATCTATCATGCTTAATCTCTATCAACCTATCCTCAATGAGATTGATTACATATTTATACATAAAATTATCTCATGGAAATGAAGAACTGAGCCCCCAACTTGTGATCTGCAACAGCTAGAACACGGCCGTAACTGTTGGCAACTTTGGAACCGACCGCAACACCAAATATGGAAAATACACTCTCGACAAACCACCTGTATATCGCAAACCGTAGCTTTGTTTGACAATTTCCTCATGAGTTAGGTAAATGAGGATGTTATGAAATAAACCCATATCTCGGATTTTTGAGATTCATTTCCATCTGCCTGCAAATCAAGATGCGAATCAAGGTGTTCTTATGTGGAATGCGTTTTTGGTTAAGGCTGTAACAGCTGGCTATGAGCGTCCTGTACATGACAACTCACTCCACAAACCATCATTAGTAAAATTATGCATAATAGTCTTTTAATTTATCAAAGATAAAAGAAAATAATCACTATTAACCACTTAAAAGATCAATGGAAGTAGCATGCTGTTCAATGCGCAGCTACAACAAATGGATGAAAAATGGAATGATAAATGAGAAATAATGGTAAGAAATGGATGAAAGGTATGTCGATAAATGATGGAAAAATGGACAATTCCAGGGCCCAACATCTCCCCCAAACTAAACTTGTTGCATGTCCTCATGAAACCCAATATCTGTGTAGCATCCAACTTGAAAAAAAAACTCATTCACTTGTTCCTTCATTTTACCATTTGCACAGCTGCAGCTAGAAGAAATAGAGAGTTTAACACAAATTGGCAAAGTCACTTAGCGGAGGATTTAGCAGAAAATTTGGCGGATTCGCAGCTCTTTAGTAGAAATTTGGCAAAGTCACAGCTTATTTTAGCAGAGAAACTGGTGAAGGTTTTAGCGAAGATTTTGGCGGAACAACGCTAAATGTAGCGGCAAATTTGGCGAAGTCAGCTTATTTTAGCAGAGAAGTTGGCGAAGGTTTTAGCGGCAACTTTGGCGAAACAACGCTAAATTTAGCGGCAAATTTGGCGGGACAGTGCTAAATTTAGTGGCAAATTTGGCGGAGTCAGCTTATTTTAGCAAAGAAGTTGGCGAAGGTTTTAGTGACAAATTTGGCGGAACAATGCTAAATTTAGCGGCAAATTTGGTGGACTTGCAGCTATCGGAAAAGATGTCGCAGCCGCCAGAAAAGATGTCGCAGCTGCCAGAAAACGGGCAGCTGCCGGAAAGCGGTCACCGGAAAAGATGTCGCAGCTACCGGAAAAGATGTCACAGCTGCCGGAAAAGATGTCGCAGCTGCCGAAAAGCGGTGGCAGGAAAATATGTTGCAGCTGCCGGAAAAGATGTCGCAGCTGCCGGAAAATGGGCAGCTGCCGGAAAGCGGTCGCCGGAAAATATGTCGCAGCTGCCGGAAAAGATGTCACAGCTGCCGGAAAAGATGTTTCAACTGCCGGAAAGCGGTCGCCGAAAAATATGTTGCAGCTGCCGGAAAAGATGTCGCAGCTGCCTGAAAATGGGCAGCTGCCAGAAAGCAGTCGCCGGAAAATATGTCGCAGCTGCCGGAAAAGATGTCACAGCTACCGAAAAAGATGTCGCAGCTGCCGGAAAGTGGTCGCCGGAAAATATGTTGCAGCTGCCAGAAAAGATGTCGCAGCTGCCGAAAAACGGGCAGCTGCCGGAAAACGGTTGCCGGAAAATGGGAAATGACAATATTTTACGGCGTTTTAGCCTTTTTGAATGGGAAACTTCTGAAGCCATTTTCTCCCAAACGACGAACTGGGTTGGGCTGAAATTTTGCAGGCAGGTAGCTACCACTCTAATGCATCTCCACATCAAAAATTAGACAAACCCACATCACAGATTTCGAGAAAAATGTTAATTGGCTGTAGGTGATGATGGTCATTTTCTCGAAAACCATGCACTGAATTGAGCTGAAAGTTACCACGATTGTTCATCATGTTGTTATGCATTCCCTGTCCCAATTTCATGAGGATCCAATTCTTGGTTTGTGAGATATCCTTAAATCAAATTCTTCATTTTTGCCAGCTGTGAATGAATAAAAATCAGTATGCACAAAATGTCAAAAACCACTCCCCCAAATTGAATATGTTGCATGTCCTCATGCAAAAGAAGAGTTTTTGTCTTAGTTGTGAACAACCATTTCCCCCAAACTGAGTATTTTACCTTCCATTCATGAAATCAAGTGAACTTTGGGACTTTTGTTTTCTTGTATCTGCACTATCACTGTCAACATCCAATTTTTGTATATGTGCTAGCTAGAAACACATCCTTGACTTACAAAAATGACTGTAGGTTGCCTGAAAAATGACTGTATGCTATTTGAAATTCACTATGTGAGCTTAATTTTTGATTCCCCATGGTTGTGGTTAAGTGCTCATAATGTATTGCAAAAATAAAATAAAATGACAATGCACAGGAAATCTTCATACTAGCAAGAGATCAGATTTGCAAATTTCCTTTTGTGATGACCCAAGCTGCTCAAATTGTTCGGATATCCACATCATCTATTTCGGGATACATCATCTATTTCAGGATCTTGCATGATCTATTTCAGGATATGATCTATTTCAGGATTCTGCATGCACAGGCATGCATCCCAGTCACCAGTTTGATGCCTCCAGCACCTTATCCACCTTCTTCTAGCACCCGGGAGCCACCTACCACAGAGTTTTAGCCCTCCTAAGCTGAAAGGCGCCCACTTCTCACCTACTGCCAGAGAAGGGCGCACTTGTTCACCTACCACTGCAGATTCACTTCAGTTACATTCAGTTAGCTCCGATTCTCCCTGATTTGAGGCTAGTTTCACTCCCGACTGACTGTATCACTTCCGTTTGACCTCCAGTTTGATTAGGTGACTTGTTCTGACTTCAGTTAGCCTCCCATGCGCCCCCACTGAGCCTCCAGATCCTATATCAGTGCTACACACTTCAGTTACATTTATTATACTCAGTTAGACTCAGATTGACACCTGGATGACTGGTTGTTGTGATTGATGAGCAACACCGATGATTTATGAGGACTCCTAGACAGAGTCAAGCTACTCCATTCAGTGATTCGAATGACCTCCTTAGGCAATTCGAATTGCTCAGTCATTTTGTGACAGTTTGTATTGTAATTCATTCACCCTTTCTGGGATAGAGAGCACTGTTGCATGTTTTGCACAGTTTTGCACCATATTTTCTATGTTCATCTGTTGTGATTGATTTACTTGTTCATTAGATCTGCTGTGACTAATTTTACATGGTATCAGAGCCATTGCAGGGACAAGATCTCTTTTCTACAGGTGTTTATACAAGAAGATTTGACTGAATTGCTAAAAATTGCAATAAGTTTGGCATGAGATATCTCAAGGGCATTCGCTCCTGTGCATGCAAAGCTTGAAAATTATTCCAATACCACTCCAGAAGCTTGAGTTACCACATAATTCCTGGATTTGATACATTGGACCCATTCAACATTGCTTGAAATCCAATCCCAGGTGTGATGCAACTCTCAAATGGTGGATTGTTCGACCTTATTGTGGTTGTTTTGATGTGATTTGCAGGTTTATTGTCTCCTCCAATTGCATTCGCTACCTTCTGCATGCAAGCCTTTCTACAGCAATTGCATTCACTATAGTCTGCATGCAAGCTTCCTCTTCATCAGTTGACTCAATCCTTGCAATGGAATACTCTTCTTCAAAGCCTATCCTCACCCCATTCAATTATTTTGATTGGAAAGATGATATGGAGATCATATTACGTTCAAAAGGTTACTACCGAGTCACTCTTGGTCTTGAATTGGAGCCAAACAATGTAGCAGAAAGAACTAAACACTACAACAAGCTTGATGAAGCTTATGGTCTTCTTTGTCTCTCCATCTCCAAGGATCTTCACTTCCATCTCAGCGGATTGAAGACTCCAAAAGCCATATGGGAGCAACTTGAGACACTATTCGGCAAGCAGGATGAGCTTAGGGCTTTTCAATTAGAGAATGAATTGATTGGCCTTAATCCTGAGAATTTCGAGACCATCAATGAATTCTTCACAAAATTCAAGAACTTGAACTTGCAATTGAAGAACAGTGGTGTTATCAAAGAGGATAAACAGTTGATCCTCTCCATTCTAAGCAAGCTTGGGAAAGATTATTCGGTATTTGTCTCTACTTTCAATTCCGGTCGGCTAACTACCCCGAATTGGAAGATGCCTACCTTGAATGCCTTCATTGAGTCCGTTACGAAAGAGCATGACAAGTTGATTCAAATGGGGTCCATAAGCTCCAAAGATTCAGCCCTATTTGTTCAAGGACCCAAGATCTCGAATGGTAAAGGAAATCTAAAGAAGGAGAAGCCCAAATTCGAGCCTCACAAGCAAAAAGACAAAGGCAAGCAAACGGATGCACCATCCAGTTCGAAATCCAAGCAAAAGGGAAAAGAAGGTAACCAAAAATCTAAATGTACTTATTGTAACCGTGGCTTTCATCCCGAAAGTTCATGTATGAAGAAGACTATAGATCAAATGGCCCTCCTTTTGGAAAAGAACAACATAACCCTTCCTGACGGTGCAAGGAAGAAGGATCGGAATGATGATCATGAAAGAGGACAAGCACTCATGGCAACGGTTTCGAAGCCCTCAACTCTCTTGATAGATTCGGGTGCATCAAATCATATGGCTGCAAACATTGATTCTTTTTCCTCATTCGATCCAAACAGCTCCATCCCCATCCATTTGGGAGATGACTCAAAAATTTCTTCAAAGGGCAAAGGTTCGATTCATGTAGAACATGGATGCTTTCAGAACGTTCTCTATGTGCCTTCCTTAGCTTCGAATCTCCTTTCTGTGTATCAAATGACACATACTGGTGATCCAAAGAAAGTCACATTCAGCCCTAATATAGTTGAAATTTCTGATATCAAAAGTGGAAGACTAGTTGCGGTTGGAAAGGCAAACCACACTGCTAAATGTTATGAGTTTTCGCACTTTATTCCGCTTGCAAAGCCCACTGCTCTTCGCACACATGGTAATGAGGTTAGTAGGCTTTGGCATGAAAGATTTGGACATCTAAATTATAAGTATTTGCTTCTGCTATCAAATAAATCCATGGTAGATGGGCTTCCACAACTCCGTTCCTCGAAGGGAATATGCACTGGTTGCATTATTGGGAAGCACCCCGAACACAGATTCGACCGCGGCAAGGCTAGAAGAGCCTCTACTATTTTGGGATTGATCCATTCTGATATCAGTGGTCCGCTGCCCCATATGTCATTAAATGGTTCAAGGTATGTTTTGACATTTATTGACGATTTTTCCCGCTTTACATGGGTATTCTTTATCAAAAACAAGTCAGAAGTGCTTGGAAAATTCAAGGATTTTAAGGCTTCTATTGAGACCACCACTGAGAGCAAGATCAAAGCTCTTAGATCTGATAATGGTGGGGAATATATCAAGTCCGAGTTGCTGCAACTTTGTGCCCAAAGCGGAATCAAGATCCAACATACAGTTCCCTACACACCCCAGCAGAACGGTGTAGCGGAAAGGAAAAACCGGTCACTGAAAGAGATGGCTACATGCATGATTGAATCAAAAGGTTTGGCTACAAATATTTGGGCTGAAGCAATCAATGTTGCTGCATATATACAGAACCGTGTTCCACATTCATCCGTGAAAGGTATGACTCCTTTCGAAGCATTCTTTGGTCACAAACCGGATGTGTCAAATTTGAGAGTTTTTGGCTCTACTGCATGGGCTAGAATTCCTTCTGAGAAGAGACGAGCTTTGGATCCACAAAGTATCGAGTGCATATTGATAGGATATGGGGAAGAATCAAAAGCATATAAACTCATGGATATCAGATCTAAAAAGATATTCATAGAGCGCAGTGTGCAGTTTGAAGAACCGCTTCAAGAATTGCAACTAGTTGAGGAGAAAACTGCCGATTCACCGCCTTCACCAGAAGAAGATTCGAGCAGCGATAATGAAGGTATGAGTTCTGATATTTCTGATATTGTAGCACCATATGATGATCATGACATATCAGGTTCGGAATCCGATCATTCAGATCCCCCTCAGTTACCAAAGTGGTCCCAAAACACTCTACAATCTGCTGGTTCTAGTCTTGGAAATCCTGCTGATCCGAGACGAACAAGAGGAGACTTTCAAAGGGCAGGTATGGCTCTTTCTATTGCTGATCCATTTCTTCCTGAGATTTGTTATTTGATGGCTGGTTCAGATCCCCAATCATACTATTCAGCCCATCGATATCCGAGATGGAAAGATGCCATGGATGAAGAGTACAGTTCTCTTCAAAAGAACAATACATGGGAGCTAGTTTCTCTTCCACCTGGAAGAAAATTAGTGAAGTGTAAATGGGTCTACCGTACTAAAGTTGCTGCTGATGGCACTATCAGCAAATATAAAGCAAGGTTGGTGGCAAAAGGTTTTTCCCAAGTCCAAGGAGTGGACTACACAGAGACCTTTGCACCGGTTGCAAAGATGGATTCCATCCGCCTTGTTTTAGCTATTGCCGCATCCAAGCACTGGGAGGTGCATCACATGGATGTGAAGAGTGCATTTTTACATGGAGACCTTGCTGAAGAGGTCTATATGCAGCAGCCAGAGGGTTATACATCAGATCCATCATTGGTTTGTAGATTGAATAAATCTCTGTACGGGTTAAAACAGGCCCCAAGAGCTTGGTACGCAAAGATGGACTCCTTCCTTCTTTCTCAGAATTTCCAAAGATGAAAATCTGATCCGAATGTCTATCTTCAGCGAGTTAAAGGTAATTTGTTGGTTATTGTACTTTATGTTGATGATCTGCTTATTACTGGTAGCACACTTACTTCAATAAACAAGCTAAAATCTGCCTTAAAACTAGCTTTTGACATGAGTGATTTGGGCTTGCTGAGTCACTTTTTGGGCTTGGAGATAGCTCAAAATTTCGATGGGATCACTATATCTCAGCAAAAATATGCTTCTGACCTGTTATTGAAGTTTAATATGGCTGAATGTAAGGCAGCCCCGTTCCCATTCCTCTCAGGAATCAGTCTTGAGGAGGGAGATTCCACACCGCTTGCAGATTGCAGTATGTATCGACAGTTGATTGGTTCACTACTTTATTTGACACATTCACGGCCTGATATCTCATATGCCGTGAGTGCAGTGTCAAGATATATGCAGCAGCCACATGAGCTTCATTGGCGAGCAACCAAGCGGATCTTGCAGTATGTGCAAGGAACGAGACAGTTTGGCATACATTATGCTGCAGATTCTGAGCTAGATTTCATTGGTTTTACTGATTCAGATTGGGTAGGTAATAGCATTGATCGGAAGTCCACTTACGGTTATGTTTTCATGATTGGTCATGGTGCTATTTGCTGGTCCAGCAAAAAGCAAGCAGCCATTGCACTTTCTTCAGCAGAGGCAGAGTATCGAGGGGCAGTCAATGCCTGCATTCAAGCAGTTTGGTTGCAGGGTATTCTTTCCGAGTTTGGTTTTGGTGGCACTACTTCGACTGTCCTATTTTGTGACAATCAAAGTGCTATCAAGATTTCCACAGATCCAGTTCAGCGGCAGAGGACCAAACACATTGAGATTCATATGCATTACATTCGACAGTTGGTGCACGACCGCACCATCATTCTGCAATATTGCCCTACTGATGAGCAAATTGCAGACATCTTCACCAAGAGCTTCACCGAGAAGAAGTTCTCTTACCTCCGTTCACTGTTGGGGGTGAGTTCCATCATGGTGGAGACAGATTGATTCATTATTATGCTTTAGCTTGAGGGGGGGCTTTCTTCCCACTGTGTTTTCCCTCTTTCCTCACTTAGTTTATTTTCAGCATTTTTTGGATTATTGTATTGGGGTGACCTTTGGTCTTAGTTACCAGGGCCCCACATTATTTTAGTTGGCACATCATAGTCTAGCTTGAGGGGGGGTGTTCGGATATCCACATCATCTATTTCGGGATACATCATCTATTTCAGGATCTTGCATGATCTATTTCAGGATATGATCTATTTCAGGATTCTGCATGCACAGGCATGCATCCCAGTCACCAGTTTGATGCCTCCAGCACCTTATCCACCTTCTTCTAGCACCCGGGAGCCACCTACCACAGAGTTTTATCCCTCCTAAGCTGAAAGGTGCCCACTTCTCACCTACTGCCAGAGAAGGGCGCACTTGTTCACCTACCACTGCAGATTCACTTCAGTTACATTTAGTTAGCTCCGATTCTCCCTGATTTGAGGCTAGTTTCACTCCCGACTGACTGTATCACTTCCGTTTGACCTCCAGTTTGATTAGGTGACTTGTTCTGACTTCAGTTATCCTCCCATGCGCCCCCACTGAGCCTCCAGATCCTATATCAGTGCTACACACTTCAGTTACATTTATTATACTCAGTTAGACTCAGATTGACACCTGGATGACTGGTTGTTGTGATTGATGAGCACCACCAATTATTTATGAGGACTCCTAGACAAAGTCAAGCTACTCCATTCAGTGATTCGAATGACCTCCTTAGGCAATTCGAATTGCTCAGTCATTTTGTGACAGTTTGTATTGTAATTCATTCACCCTTTCTGGGATAGAGAGCACTGTTGCATGTTTTGCACAGTTTTGCACCATATTTTCTATGTTCATCTGTTGTGATTGATTTACTTGTTCATTAGATCTGCTGTGACTAATTTTACACAAATATCATCTGACAATCACAGAATTTGTAGACCCTCCATATGTCACAAGTGCCAAAAAAAATACCAGTGATCTTCACAAGCCAAACTCACTACAGGAATTATCATTCATGAGAAATAAAAGAGTTTTAGAACCATTTTCTCATCAAATTCATGGCAAATTCTATTGCAATAAACCACAGTAGATTTCATCCATTCTCATGGTTGAATGAAGGATGCTAGAATTTTCGTTGGTTATGCCCTTATCATGGAGTGCTTTGTAACACTTCAAATAATGCCAAACATTCTTTTGCACATTCCACAACAATCAAACTTATTTCAGAAATTCTGTCAAACTTGACAAATGACCAATGCTGAGAGTAATCATTACCTTCATGCTACTGAGATATACTTCACATCAGACCTTGAAAAGGCTGCTACAGGATTGCCATTGTGCATGTATCATGCTCATGATGGCTAAAACCAATGTAGGAATTAGTGGATGGTAAAGATACCATATGTATAAGATGGTGGAAAATCCATATACCATATAAAATGTGGCTCTCAATAATTTTGAATTATGAAGATGTGAACCATTATGTGCACCACTGAACAAAGCAAACAAATCAAAGAAATCATGCCTTTGTTTTCTATTGTGCTTGTGTGATAGCATACTCTTGAGAAGGAATGGCTTCTACTTAAACTTTTCATGTTGTAGGTTCTTGTGTCTAGCCTATCCTTCTCCTTCAAGATGTGTATCAGCTGCTTTATTTCTCCTCAATATTTTTTATATGGCAACAGAGCACCGTTTCTTACTGTTGGTTCTTGTGTGGCAACAGCAAGACTTTGTTTTTTTTCTTACTGCTGGTTCTTGTGTGGCAGCAGCAAAACTTCCCATTGTTGGTTCTTGTGTGACAACAATAAGGTATCCCTTTTTTTTTATGCTTGGCCAATTGGGTGGGTAAGATGTTGGGTTGGAATCTGAAGCGGATGTGCATGAATGATGAAGTGTTATAATTGAGTGGGAAATGATGGAAATGGATGGACATAATATGCTATATAGACAATGGAAATGGCTAATGCTTAGTGGTTCTTCATGACATTTCCCTAAATCTTTAATAAATCAAAAACTCATGCTATTTTACCTCAAGTTTTACCTCCATAGAAGCCTTATTTGACATGAATGGATTGGTGTACGCTGGAGCTATGTAGACTGATCTGATGCTGAGACATATGTATATGCGAGCTGGAACTGGATGAGACTGAATTTGATCCATGATGTTGTGTTGATTGCATGTAAAACTAACTGCTGAGATAATTGATGAGTAGAAATTCTACCATAGAAGCAGAAAGTCCTTTCTCTTATTCTAAAAATCAACTGCTGAACTGAAAATGGAAAGGAATTGCAAAACTACTAAACAAATGATGCTGCAAATCATTGTTAAAACCATTAGATCACATAATCTTCAGCTGCTACAAACCCGAGGTACAATTCTTACCATGCGAATGAATGTGCTGAAGTCGAGCATGGAAATAAATCATTGGATTACCGGCCATTAATGTATGTCGTTCACCAATGTGAAGAAACTCACCTTTGATGACAATGAGCTCTAAAGTATCTTAGTGCATCTTGACAGGTACGAATAGATGTGCTGGAGTCGAGTCACCTACAAGATTTGTCAATCAAGAGGCATTGATGAATCCCCATGATTAACAACAAGGAAATCTGCCATTGATTCATGCAGATACCAAGGCACTATAAAAAATCTAATCTTGATCCCAGATGATGTGTCAGAGTCGATGGGACAAGACCTTTGGAAGGTGGACCTTAATGCATTCCACATCATCCAATACGAGTACAAAATAAATGATTGTGAAGAATCATAGTGAAAAATAGGACCAACATGAAACTCAGAAGCAGAAAGTATATGTGAAGTCATGATGTAGTAGTGATGGGAAATGAAATGGTTATGGTGACTACATAAGCAGTGGAAAATGAGACTTCGACATGAATGGATTATTTTTTAGGGTTTTGAAATGAGGAGGGTGAATGAATCTACCATAGGGCAATTGGCTTCTTGAGGGGTTTCTTTCAGCAACAAGTGGGATGACAGGTGTCTAAAAAAAATTTCTTGGGATGTTGCAATGAGACTGGACTTTCAGAAACATTGGACTCTATATGGTTTGCACATCAATTTCTCCATTTTTTTTTATGTGCTCAATCTATTTGCAAATTGAGAGAAAGTCTTCAAGAGTCACTTGTGCATGCATTGACTTTCTTCTTCCAAGGACCTGCAAAAACCTAACATTTGCCTGCAATAAAACATGAGATGATGGAAGAAGAGAGATGATTGGTCTCTCTTCACCCAACACTTATGAAAAGAAAAAATAAAAAAAACAAGCAATTACTCATAAAACAAATCCAAAGAAAAATGAACAAAGCAAAATCCGTTTTATACCTGCAGGAGAGCAATGTCCATCTAGACTCACCAACGGTATTCTGATCATAGCATCTTCGTTCCTTGTCCAATTTGAGTGATTCCAAAGCCAAATGAAAGTAAATTCATAGTTCTATTTCCATTAGAAACAGGTTTTTAAAATTCTATACAATAATGTTCCAAATCACTCAGTAACAACCTGCATGACAAGATGTTTTTTCGAATTCTAGACTAGACCAATAGTCACGGTTTTAGGCTTAACTTTTTCGTTTGATAATGGATTGATGTGATTCCAATTGGAGATGAAAGTAGATTCATGTAAGTATCTCCACTAGAAACATACTTCAAATCCAACAAGAATTGATGAGTCAAATAAGCCAATGAGCAGTCTAGAAAATAGAGTTTTAGAAATGCAGATTTGTGATAGGCAGTCGGTATTTTGGTCATAAAATTTACATACGATATCGGAATAGAGTGATTCAAATTGCATTGTAAACTAGATTCATAGGGGAATATACCAATGAAACAGGTTTGCAAAATATGTCCAATAAGGCATCCAAAAATGGACTGTCCCAGCTCTGTTCCTAAGCTGCCAGCTTGACACCGTGTTAGTATTTTGGCCATAAACTTTTCGTTCGATACCCAATCATAAAAATTCAAATTGTTTTGGAAAATAGATTCAAAGGGATACTTGGGGTATAAACAGGTTTTAAAAATAAGTTCATTTGGTCTCCCAAAAATGGACTGTCCTGTCTATGTTTCAGTAAAAATTTTAAGCCAAAAATGTCACCAAAATTTTTATAAATGAAATTTGACCCCAAAAAGTGATTGGAATAGATGTGAATGTTTTTAATAATGTAAATTTAAATATAACACACATCCATACCAAAAATTTCAAGCATTGAGCACCTAGATTGATTTATACAGTTTGTTGCAGCCGCAGCTACAACTCTTTAAAAAAAATGACATAATGTTGAAATGAAGCATGTGCATTTTTATGGAAAATAAACACTAAAGACATATCATGATGTGCAACACACACATATCTCAAACTCATAAATTTTTACCTGGAGCACAGTCATAGCTGGGTGTTGTAGCTCCCTGTCACAGCGAGTGTTGCAGCTCATTGTTGTAGCTGAGAGTAATCACTCACAGCTGGGTGTTGCAGCTAACAAATTCATGTCAAATTTCAACCTTGAAGTGTTCCATAATCATGGGTTCATTTTCCTGTGGATCGTCCATTCACTTTCCATAATTACTGTAATTTTTTTTTCATGATATTTTTATTTTTATTTGTAACAAATAGAGACAAATTGGGAAATTGATGACAAAAATGACTCAAGCATTTTTCTTCAAATAGTCAACAATTCCAAAGCATTCATGAAAACATCTCATACCCATTCCTCATCTTTCTACTTTCTGATCTTCCAGATCGCAACAAGACGCGGGAAGAGAGCATACTTATTCAAAAATAAAAATAAAAAGCCAAACAAAAGCATGGTTTTATTCTGATATTCTATCCTACTCTATTCTACTTGGAAATATAAAAATTGTTTAAGTGTATGCATATTTCCAATGGAGCCATTTTCGAAAAAGTGACTCGAGTATGCTCATACTCCCAATAGAAAAATATAACTTTATGAATTCTAGGATATGAGAGATCAACTTCCCTTCAAATGATGGTGCCAAGAATTGGTGAAGTATGAAATGATGCTGCAGACCGATGATAGATTGAAACCAAGCTTCAATATAGTCTTTGTTCCCTTGATTGCTCATGGATGTTACACCATGAAGATCCTTATTAAACTGATCTTCCTCAATGCATAAGATTTCCGGATCTAATGATGTGAATGATGCTTTTGGTTCCAATGGCTGTTCTCCATCAAATATTACGTGTGTATTGTTGATCTTGTCTACTTGCTTATGAGGACTAGAAGAAACTCCATCTGCAAAAATTGGATCTAAAACATGTTCAGGCCTCGTATGGATTTGCTGCAACCACACACAGCTTTTTTGCAGCGGTGTAGATGAGGTAGAATAAGAGGGAAGTGTAGGAACATTTTGCAGTTCAGCACTGTAAGCATACTGTACTGCTTTATTATGGTTAGGGTGGAGGGTGGATTGGACAGGAAATTGTGTTGGATACCAAGGAGTTTGATGAGAAGATAGATGTGGCTGATGTAGATGATTGAGTTGTGAGGTTGATATTGAAGGACCAACTTGTGTTGCAGCATGAGGGAGAGTGGCCATATGATCATAGGATGGGCCATTCCAACCTTGTTGATAAGGTAGGTAAGAGTTAAATTGAGGCTGCAACAACTGCCATGGTGGAAGAGTATTCAATGATTGAGTATGAGAGTAAGGAAATGGAGGGATAGAATTTCGAACCATAGATGTAGGCCATGGTTGACATGACTGTTGCAACGAGTTGGCTGCAACTCCCATATCTCTTTGATATGTTTCTTTCATCCTTGGTAAGGAGGGGCAATGATCTGTGGAATGATTCAAGTCACATATACCACAACTTTCAAGACTATCCAAAGGGAAATCCCTTGCTTCTCTTGTTTCCTCCTGCTTTTCCTTATCCTGCAAAACACCAAATTGTAAATCAGCTTTAGAAATGTCAAATAAATTGTTGATTTCAGTTCGTAAAACTCTTTTTTTTGCAGCAGATTTCAAAAATAGAGATAAAAGTTCCTTAGAATTCTTACCAGTCTTGAAGTTTCCTCTTGAATACCTTCTACATAACTCACAAATATCATCATATGCTAACTGAAATACATTACCTGTTCCGATCAGATTCAATATTTCTAAACATTCAGCTTGGATTCCCTTGAGTAGAAGTGTTTTTAAGATTTCCTTCCCTAGTTTCCTCTGTTTGGATCTTTGGAGGTTATATTGAAATCGTTCTATGTATTCCTCCAGACTCTCTTCTTCTCCTTGTGTCATTTCGAAGATGTCTTCATTGACCTTGCAATAATCTTGGTACCTTTTCAAGAACACATGTTTCATGTCTTCCCAAGTTTGTATACAATTCCCACCGAGGCTCATGAACCATCGGAGGGATGTTCCTTTTAGAGTAAGGGGAAATACATCCAACTTTTGATCATTAGCACAATAACCATATCCTCTACAAAGTACTTCAAATTGAAATAAAAATACATCAGGGTCTTCGTTTTCCAAACCGTGAAAATTTGGTAGAACATGTGGGGGAATTCTTTTCGTTGGTGCCACTCCTCTTGAATTTCTGATGGGAAATTCGAAGGTAACAACTTCTCCATCTTTTTCACCTGCCATCTCTTCATTAGATTCTTTGGGTGCTATATTGAGGCTCCTCCTTTGAATGTTCCTGTCAACTTGTTAGTAGAATGGGTGGTGCTTACAACACCACTAAGGGGAATGATAAGATTTATGAATCAAAGATTGAAAATGAAATAAAACTGAATTTAAAGACAGAAAATTAACACTCAAAATAAATTCAATAAACTGAAATGTAATCATGCAACCTACATGCCCTATTTTAACAATGTATCTACAAAACAATGTCAGATGTACTATTGCACAATTGATAACTTCCCCGGCAATGGCGCCAAAATGTTGTGCCCACTATATGCCAGTTAATTAAAACTTTAACATGCAGAGTGCTAAACATAAATTATCAACCCGAGGAAGTCTTTTATTTCAAAGCTATCATGCAAAATATATGCAAGTACAATTTCTACCTGACATTGTTATCTATTGGTATGCAATCGAAACTATTTGTAAACTAAGTCACAACTGCTTGAAAAGAAATCAATACTCAAACCTATTCATAAATCAAACTGTAAATCGAATACACTTCAAACAAGATCTATTCCTATAAAACAAGATCTGATTACGTACATCTAAAGAATTGTTATGTTGGCCAACGATTTACCAAATGAATTATCAACACAACGATTATGACAGATCTAATGAATGAAATCATACAACTATCATAAACTTAATGAATGAAAGCATAAACAAAATAATAAGCAGATCTAAGCAATAACACACTTACAATTAACACTACCAGCATCTGCTCAAGGAAGAGGGCCCTTCCTCCACTGAGCTGATCTGGATCTCCACAATGAAAGTCTACAACTCCAGAATTAAGAAACTGCCAGCATGTATTATCATAATGGAAAAATTACAACAGATCTGGATCAAATCCTACATCATAACATTGTGTTCTCTCCTATCTTGCATCTCCTATCATCCATCTCCTATCTTGCCTAATCTATCATGCTTAATCTCTATCAACCTATCCTCAATGAGATTGATTACATATTTATACATAAAATTATCTCATGGAAATGAAGAACTGAGTCCCCAACTTGTGATCTGCAACAGCTAGAACACGGCCGTAACTGTTGGCAACTTTGGAACCGGCCGCAACACCAAATCTGGAAAATATCCTTTCGAAGAACCACCTGTATATCGAAAACCGTAGCTTTTTTTGACGATTTCCTTGTGAGTCAGGTAAATGAGGATGTTACGCACAAAACCCATATCTCGGATTTTTGAGATTCATTTCCATCTGCCCGCAAATCAAGATGCGAATCAAGGTTTTCTTATGTGGCATGCGTTTTTGGTTAAGGATGTAACAGCTGGCTATGAGCATCCTGTACATGACAACTCACTCCACAAACCATCATTAGTAAAATTATGCATAATAGTCTTTTAATTTATCAAAGATAAAAGAAAATAATCACTATTAACCACTTAAAAGATCAATGGAAGTAGCATGATGTTCAATGCACAGCTACAACAAATGGATGAAAAATGGAATGATAAATGAGAAATAATGGTAAGAAATGGATGAAAGGTATGTCGATAAATGATGGAAAAATGGACAATTCCAGGGCCCAACACTTCCTGGGACTAAAATCAAGACAAGTATATCCTAGTGGGACCCTTCGGTGGTGCCAACAGATCCGTTTGTGTCATCGTGAAAAGTTTCTGGTGGAAGGGAGGTGTTGACATCAGGTAGGAGGATGACCTCTGGTCTAATATTTTGGGTTGTACTAGATTCAGCCACTGTAATGTTGTCCACTATGGCAGATATATCTGGAATAACAGTGGGGAAGTGACAGTGGGAATCTCAGATATGCTAGTGGTTGCAGAAGCTGCAAGAGGTTCTGAGACTGTTTTGTGAGTAACAGTTACAGACAGAACTAAAGATGTAGTATGTATCGGCGGTGGAATGTTTCCTCGACCAGCACCACGGCCAAGAGGAGCGGGAATGCGTGATGCAGGTGGACCGGAGGTCCGTGGCAGTGGTGGTGGTGGAGAGCTTTTGCCCTGTACTCATCGTGATCTCCGTGGTGGTTCTAACATGATGGCAGGAAAATGAAATCTGGGGGCAGTTTCATAACAAAGAACTCAAAAACTCTAATGCAGCCGAGTGTGCAGAAGAGGAGCTAGAAAAAGCAAGGCTCGCAGGCCAAAAAAAGCAAGCTCTAAAATCTATACTGAGACCGGTGTCCCAGTAAGCGAACTGATAAAAAGAATGGCCAAAATGCCAACAAGCAGTCACTAAAAAGAAAAATGACCCTCTATAAAGATGAGATAACAAGCAAACTCTTAACTAAGAGCTGGAGACGTCAACAAGCTGTATCCTTCACAAGGTGATGAAATCCAAGTCGAACAATACAACATGAGAGACCAATATGAGAAGGATATCCCTCTACCGAAAGGGATCCTGGTTAAAATTGCCCTAGTAGAAAAGTCGCTAAGCTACCTCGTTCATGACACGTTGGAAAAGGTTTTGGGCACTTCTGCCTTACAAAGAAAACAAGGATCAATGTTGCCTTAGGGCTAAGTGGAGTGCGGCATTCCACAGAGTCCGTCCGGTTCTCAATCTTGCGGCCATTTAACCCCTGAAAGTTAAAAACAGTCAGGAGGCCCCTCCACAAATTGGCTGTGACCGTGTCAATAAATACTACAGGATTTTAGTTCCCTAGAGGACAACAACTATGTCTCAGATGAAAATGACAAGGGGGAATTATTTTGATGCCTATCCCCGGTGTCCTACCTAACTACCAAATTCTTTTGATTTCCTCAAGTGAGGTTAATGTTGGTTTAGTTAGGGAGATTAATTTTAGTGGTTGTATTACTCAATCGGGTAAATGGACGTGAAACTTGGTGGTGTTGTGATGACCCAAACCATGCAAGTGAGAATGAATCGAAATAAGCCTTGTATTTGATGAAAACTAGCTATGGAAGAGAGAGAGTTCTTCGATCATAAATGCATGAAACTTTCACAAGCAAAAAAGCAAAACAAATTTTTTTTTTGTTTTCTTTTTGTAAATATAGCCAAAGTGAAATAAACACTTCTTTCCAATTCACTGATCTTACAACTAAGATGCTTCAAAAAATGAGAATTTCTGTGGCAAATTTCAATGGTTCACTTCCTAATGCACAATGATGCTGATAGACCATTTTTAATCAAAATAACACAAATGTTTTCCAATGATAAGTTTCAATATGGATTTTAATGATAATAATGGAAACAATGTGACTATGAAAGCTACATAATTCAGTAACAGAGAACAGTAGTAATGGTCTGGTTGTGATGGGAAGATCAAGCCAATGCAATCAAACTGAAAGGGTGATCCAATGTGCCAATAAATGCCACTAACTCACAAAATAATCAAGCTCACAAAAAAGAAATAAACACACCACAAAGACTATGTAATGAACAGGATGATAACAGGGAACAGAAAACACCAACTAAGGCAGAGAAAGATGAAAAATGGCTCAAGAAACCAAGCAGGGGAAGAAAAAAAATTGACAGTATGCAGACAGTACCGCGTGTCAGAATAAATATATAGCGCGGTACTACTATACTACCGCTCTGGTACTAATTCAGGATACGCGGTACTACCACGCTGTGGTCAATGCAAAGGGCGCGGTACTATTGCAAAGTATGGAAAAGCGCAACTTTTGAAAAGAAAGATGAAACTTTCAGGGTTGTTGCAGACCTAGAGGACTCACTGATCACACAGGGAGGAAAAATATAGAGAGGGGGGGTGAATGAAGGTCAAAGAGACCAAAATTCAATACTGGTTTGAAGAGAAAGAAAAAGTCACAATCAAAAGATGGATGACAATGAACTCAATCAATCAAATGGAGTTCAAACCGGCGGAGTTGCCATTCTTATTGGTAGAATTCTTTCCTACGGATAAGTCAGAATTCTCTTAAATTAAAGTAGACTCTTACTGACTCTAAACTAAGACAAAACTAAACAAATGCTACCTTGAATTCCTAGATCTTAAACAGACATCTCAAGATTAAAGTGCTAAAAGAAGTAGAAAGATCTAACTGAACTTCAATCTAATCGCTTGTCTTTATGGTTGCTCCATTCTTCAAGTCCTCACGAATGAACCTGTCAAAATGATAACCAAGATACAAGCATATACAATTATCTAGCAACTTAAAATATTAGTTAGGATCTAAATCTATAATAGATACAAATCATATCATTGAAACAAGATCAATACATGTGATTTGGGAAACAAGCCAAGTTATATTCTATTATCAACTTGAAGTTACTTACAAAGGTTGCTTGATGTCCAAGCCAATTCTTCAACTCCAAGTGGTTCCTCCTCTAGCTATCTCCACAAAGCTGCAAGATCATAAGTTTGATATCTCCAAGAGTCCTCCCCTTTGCTCATGGAATGCCTCTCTCTTATAGTGTGTGGTAGGGTTAACCAAGAAGAGAGAAGGGTGGATCTTGGGAGAGTTAAGTGGATCAGGCCTACTAATCACAGAAAGTGAGTTAGGATCGAATCAGGGACACCAATCCTCAAAAATATCTCGAAAATCAAAATCCCACAAGCCATGGAAAAAAGGCTAAAAAAAGTGTACTGCACCTCTAGAACAGAGCATAACGCGGTAGTACCGCGTGGCAGAGAAAAAGCATAGCGCGGTAGTACGGACTACCGCGCACATAACATGGAGCAAGGCACGGTAGTGAGGGTAAATGAAGTCTCATCTAGGTTGATTCTTGATAGGGTAGGTTTGCCTTCAAGGATCACTCATCATTTTTCTCTTCTGGGTGCTTTAAGTAGTAGGGGAAGTGTCGTCAACTCTTTTTGTGGTGAACACTGTGGAATATGGAGGTATAACAGTCTGGGGACACTATCAGCGAGATTGGCCATTGTTGTAGACGCAGTGTACATTTTGCTTCATTGCAGACCACACAGTAGAGAACTGCCCACAGTTGATTGCACGATGGAAGGTAGGGAATATTCTGCAATTGCAGAACCAGGCTCAACATCCCATGCAGAATCAGGTGCAACAACTGGTACAACAACCCGTGTAGAACCAGAACCAGTGACCAATTCAGATTGCTAATCAAAATGTGAACCAGTCAGGGAATCCACCACTGAACCAGAATCATGGTGCGAATGTTTCAACAATCTCAACAAAGCCCAGGCCACATGATGTAACTGTTGCGGTGATCACTCGAGGAGGTGCAAAAACAGGATAAGACACTTCACATCCACTAATCTGGTTGGTCGGGCCGAAGAAGGTGTCAATTGACATTAATTTAGAGCACGATACGTTCCAGCAAGCACGACAGGCATTGGAAAAAGGCAAGGATATCATCTGTAACATGCCCCCTGTCTTTGATGACACATCAGACGCTGCTCCATCAGCGTAGTCTGGAACTTTGCAGAGATTCCTGGAAAATTGTTTGTTGTTGGAAAGGGATCTTGCTGCGCTTGTCGAGATTGAGGGGTTGTTGCAGCGATTGCCAAGGGGATGCCAGGAATCTGCGATGAATTCTTTACAATGGAGGAAGACTGGCAAGGAGATGCGGATGGATATTCAAATTGGAGTCTACGATGTCGAGTCGGTTATTCTGGATCTTGGTTCGGATGTCAACATATTAACCAAACAGGCATGGCAGAAAATGGGGAGCCCCACATTGAGCTGGTCCCCTGTCCAGCTATGGTTAGCTAATCACGCTAAAGTAACATCGATTGGGAGATTCCCCCGGTTAGTAGTGGACATTGAGGGCATGAAGACCTACATTGACTTTGATGTCATCGAAGTTGTCGAAGGAGGAAGCTCATATCCCGAGTTGCTGGGGATTGGATGGGCTAACGATAGTGGAGCGGTAATCAACTTCAAGCGATGAATGATGAATTTTGAAAATCGCGATCTCAAAGTTATCACCCCGTTGGATCCGGCTAAAGAACGCAGATACCTTGAATCAGTGAAAGATGAAGATCCCAGCGGATGGGACCATGCATTCAATATTTCAGAATATTACATTCATCCAACTGACAACAATGAGCTTGGATGGTGTAGTGACAGCTCTACGTCTTCTGACTCTGATGATGCACTAGAACACTGGCAGAATCGCTTGCACGAGGTGTCACTCCGTAAGTGTGGATTGATCATGCAGTCGCTATTCCATGTTGCGACTGAAAAGGGAACACTACCAATCTATGAAGGACTTCCTGACTTGTCTGACTTTTTGACGGAGTTTGAGGAAAGTGTTTCAGAACCACAACGATTGCTGGCATTGGACGAAGCATTGAAGGCTGCTCTAGCACGCTGGTGGGTGACACACAGGCATCAATTGATGGACGGTCAAAATGCAGAAGATTGATGATGGTATGCTTCAGCGATATCGAGGTCTACCACGCAGGGAAGTATGATGGTCGGAACAATCCTGGCGACCATTTGATGGAGTGTAAGACGTTATGGGCATCGCAACCAAGAGATGAGTGGGTCCACTCATTTATCCATACTTTGGATGAAATGCCGCAGTCATGGTATACGGCTGCTAAATTATGGGGAGAAATCACTACTTGGTTGGAGTTGGCCATCTATTTTACTCATTCGTTCAGTTTTGATGATTCCAATCCAGATGTCCATAATTCTCTGCAGATCATTCGTGATGTGGTGCTAAAGGTTGTTCCCGCAGCATACCTAGTGGATCCACATACGCATGGACATATGCAATCAATTATGGAATGTTATAATATCACTGGTGGGCCCGAAGATGGTGATGATCTGTGGAATGTCAATATTTCGGAGTCTGAAGTAAGTCACGATGTGGTACCTCCTGGTACGCCAAGTGATTCGTTCAATCATCCCTTAAAGCTTCACAAGATCAATATTGGGACGGAGGCCACTCCCAAGTTCGCGAATGTTGGATATTATTGGGATGATGAGATGATGGGAAAGGTCACTGAGTTGTTACATGAGTTCCAAGACCTTTTCCCTACGAAGTTCTCCAAATTGAAAGGAATTTTGGGTGATCTAGGAGAAATGAAGATTCCCTTGAAACCAGATGCGAAACCGATCAGGAAGCGACCGTATCGCCTCAATCCGTGACATAAGGAGAAGTTCAAGGAAGAAATTGATTGCATGTTGGACGTTGGTATCATTGAATCGATCAAAGAGTCCGAATGGGTCAGTCCCATGGTGGTGCAGGACAAGAAGACTAGCGAGGTACGTGTCTGTGTCGATCTGCGGAAGTTGAATGAAGCCTGCGTAATGACCCCTTTCCGACCTCATTTACTAATGAAGTACTTGAGGGAGTAGGTGGCCAGGAGATGTATTCTTTGACGAATGGGTTCTCAGGCTATCATCAGATCCGTATTTCCAAAAAAGACTGCCACAAGATGACTTTCGTCACCGAATGGGGATGTTTTCAGTATACCGTGATGTCATTTGGATTGAAGAATGCACCTGGGATATTTTCGCAGGTTGTTGTTGCTGCATTCAAGGATTTCATCCAAAAGTTCTTACAGGTATACATGGATGATTGGACAGTTTATGGTTTGATCTGTGATCATCTGGACAATCTGCGGTTGATGCTGGAATGCTGTTGCCAACACTAGATATCGTTGAATTTGAAGAAGTGCATTTTTTGTGCCCCGTTTGGGATAGTGTTGGGCCACATCGTATGCAAACAAGGGTTGCTGGTCGATCCAACAAAGATTGCGCTTATTTTGAGTTTGACACCGCCGACCACTGTGAAGTAGCTGAGGGCAACTTTAGGACATGCTGGGTATTACTGCAAGTTCATTAGGGGATATGCAACGATCACCGCCCCTATGGAGAAGCTATTAAAGAAAGATGCAGTATTTCAATGGAGCACTAAATGTCAGGATAGTTTCGAGCAGTTGAAGGCTAAGATGGCTTCGGCACCAATACTAGTATTCCTTGATTGGAGTAAAGAATTCCATGTCCATGTTGATGCATCATTAATTGCACTCAGTGTGGTGCTAGCACAACTAGGAGAGGGGGATCTTGATCACCCTATTGCTTTCGCCAGTCGGAAGCTATGATCCACAGAAAGGAACTACACTACTACCGAGCGGGAAGGATTGGTGATGGTATATCCACTACAAATGTTTCGACACTACTTATTGGGTGGACATTTTAAGATGTTCACAGATCATTCGACATTGAAGTACTTGGTCAATAAGCCTGTGTTGGGGGGGAAGATATGTCGCTAGTTACTTCTCTTTCAGGAGTTCAACTTTGAAGTAATTGTGAAGCCAGGGCGGTTGAACTCTGGTCCTAATCATTTATTGCGGATTAACACAAGAGAGGAGCCGACTAATATTGAAGATGGGTTTCCTGATGCACAACTATTTAGGGTTGAAGTAGCCGATGGCTATTTTGAAGAAATCATTCAGTTTCTAGCAACAGGTACCGCACCAGAAGAGCTCACCACTAGTCAGAAGAAGTAGTTGGTGGTTAAAGCTGCCGACTTCCATCTCATCTCAGGAAAGTTATACAAGATGGGTGTAGACGAGGTATTACGATGGTGTGTCTTGCCACATGAGCAAGCGCAGATATTGGCAGAAGCACATGGAGGAGTGGCTGGAGGACACTACGACGGTCAGGCGACTGCCAGGAAGGTGCTTTGTGCGGGGCTCTGGTGGCCCATGCTTCATAATGATGCAACCGACTATGCGCGGTCCTGCGACGTCTGTCAGAGAAATGGGAAGCCATCCAGGAGGGATGAGATGCCGCTGATGCATTAGTTAACACTACAGCCATTTGAAAAATGGGCAGTGGATTTTGTGGGATCAATCAATCCACCAGGTAAGCGCATTGGTGCCAGATATATCAACACTACGACAGACTATATGACCAGATGGGCGGAAGCTGCACAATTGTTGATTATTTTGTAGCCATGGCTGCATGGATTTTGTTTGATAACATTATCAATCGTTTCGGCTACCCCAAGATATTGTTGAGTGATCAAGGTAGCCACTTTTTCAATTGCACCATCGACGCACTAACGGAGGAGATGTAGATTCAACATAAGAAGAGCACGCCATATCATCCGTAGGCAAATGGCACGGTGGAAGCTTTCAATAAGATATTGGAGCATGCATTGACAAAGGTGTGCAATGTGAACTGCGATGACTGGGATCTAAAAATCCCACCAGTATTGTGGGCCTATCGCACCACATGTAAAAGGTTGATGGGTCAGACACCATTTAAGCTAGTATATGGACAAGAAGCAATCATGCCCATGGACTACATTATTCCAAGTCTGCGCGTCGTAGCAATGACAAGAATGGATTTTGGGGCAGCATTAGAGGAACGTCTAGCGCAGTTAGTCCAGCTAGAGGAAGCTTGCTTTATCGCCGGTTTCCATTAGGGTGTGGAGAAGGATCGCCAGAAGGCTTGGCATGATCGCCACATCAAGAACAAATGGTTTCAACAGGGTGATTTGGTGTTGTTGTATGACAGCAAGTTTATGAAACATCCAGGAAAATTGTAGATGCATTGGCTTGGTCCGTATCGCATCAGTAGCATCACTTCAGGAGGAGCGGTACAATTGCAGCAGTTGGATGGAGCGATGCTCCCAAAGCTGATTAATGGTAGTAGGTTGAAGCCCTATTGGTCGGGATTGGAACAGCGCGATGCCTGAGTCGCATCGGGAAAAAAAAAGCAACAAGTGTAGATTGATCAGTGGCAGGGTGGCGCACCAACAAGAACGGAATGTGGAAGCAGGGAGGCTTCTGCTGCAAGTTAGGAGCATTTCGCGATAGGTGGCAGGGTCGCGACCAGGTCAAATCAGCAATAAATGCCAAAAGTTAATACAATTAATTAACGAAACCCTTTCAAATGATGGGCATTAATGGAGGATCCAGTCGATCGGCTGACAGGATCGACGGTGGATTTGCATCATTAATACAGGATTTCGGTTGAATTAATGCAGGATTTAGTGATGATTACGAAGGATTCGGCTGGAGGCTATAAAAATGGGTAGAAGTTGGTTAGAAGGCACTGAGATTTTAGTTGTTAAGTGTCTGTGCAGAGCTGACGAGGATTGTTATAAGCTTGGTGAGTGTAGTTGTGCATTTGCCAAGTTTCAGTTTCACTTGCAGAGTGCTATTAGGACTAAGAAGCTATTAGTTGTGAGCACTGCGTAAGGTATGCCACGAGAGCTAGAAATGGTTGAGATTATTAGCGAGGTTGAGTCTCCTTTCAACAGGATTGTAGTAGAGGAAGAATTTGCATCTACGGGAGGCATCAATCTTGAGGCAGAAGTCGCAAACATGCCGGTGGGAGCATCAATCCTCGTCAAGAAGCGTCGAGGGGGTCAACATTTTGAGTCCTCGCAGAGCAAGAGGCAACTGAGATCATCTGTCGGGGTGGTAGGAGAAGATCAGGTGTAGGTCGGGTAGTCCAATCACCTTGTTGATGAATCTTCCCCATGGGAGGGACTGTCGACTGTTAACATCCCTAGGTATATCCCTCCCAGTCGACCGGATGTAACCCCGCGCAAGCTGAACCCGAAGCAAAAGTATGGCGTGAAGATGCTTGTGCTCCCTGCCGGAATGGAGTGATTTGTTGATATTGGGCCGGCATTATGCGCCTCCACTATAACGATCATGATATGGTGGCCTACCCAGACATTGCATCGGCCCCATATGTTCCTGGGTCACTCCTTACCAAAATGCCGATTGTACAGGACTGGGCACGAGGATTGAAACAGGCCGGCTTATTAGGGCTCATTAACATGCCATATTTTGGGCGGATGGGGGAAGTTAACGCATGTGTGAAGTAGCTACTTGCTTGCTTCCATGGTGGTTCATTGTGGCTAGATAGAGAAATTCTGGTTACTATTGATTTGATGTCCCACATTACCGAAATTCCTAAAGATGGAGTCGACTCGTCGCAGTACTTCCAAGGGAAGGTGAACGACAAAAAGAGGGTAGGATAGCTGGTGAAGAAATATGGCTTGGAGACGGATGGTCGTGGGTATCGCACCAGCAGCATCAATGATAAGGCGGTACTCACCGGCACATGGATTTTATACTGCCAGGTGGTCAGGGGTGGTCGTCCTAACTAGTGCAACTTAGGGATTGTTGCATGTGCAATACAATGCGTGGAGGGCATCCAAATGAATTGGTCCTTATTTCTATTGAATCAATTAGCAGAGGATGCTACGACTGTTCAGGCCAGTAAGGGCTCGTTTACATATATCTGGTTGCTGCTCTTGATTGCATTCGTGTTTTGGAAGGAGCCCGACACATACCAGGGCATGGATGTTGAGGCTGCCAAAGAACGTTGGGGTGCACGCTATCAGAACTTATGGTATGTACAGGATCCAGAGAAACTCTGGGAATCCTAATTGGTATTCTGGCTCTATTGGGAGATGCTTTGTGATGTAGCGAAAAATGTACCACGGATATCTGAAGACACTGCGGAAAGGTTTAAGCTGATCATGGAGTTTACAGTTCGGCCACATGCTATTAATGTGCAAGCAAGGCATGACCCTGGTCAGCAATGGCTACTGACCCCTTACAAAGTAACGATGGAAGCATTGGATGCCATTGTGAACGACTGGCCACTGGAATGGCGTGAACCTGTGGCATTGGCCGAGATTGAGGCTAGTGGGCCGACGGAGGGACTAGACGATCGTCTATCAGCACAGGACCCACACAGCCATCATGATTCTGATCAAGATTCAATTAAAACACCAATGGATGATGACAGTGACCGTGCCTTGGAAGAGCACAGAAGAAAAGGGCACCAGGACCTGACGAAAATCAGTGGGTTTCCCCTATCGACGGAAGCACACTTAGTTCAACTTATACAAGCAATCGTTGATGCATCCACCGCAGTAGCTCACAAGATGACAAAGGTGACAAATGAAGGATTCCACGCGCTCACTGCTCGTGTGGACTCTATGTATGACATGGTTTCGCGAAGGGTACTAGAAGATGTAGTGGCACCACACGTTAGCACAATCAGCAATGAGTCGTGGGTCAAGAATGTGGAGATTCCCCCGATTGCAATTGTGACTGAAGACAAGGCTGTGAACGCCTTGATGCAGCAGCTGAAGAAGGTGACCATTAATGTGAATGCATTGCCAACGTAAGGGGTGACCACTATGCAGGCAGCTACCATCCAGGAGACGACAGACTGACTGCAGGATATCAGTGGCATGTGTGTATGATTGCAGGTGAGTGAGGCCGATGCGAAGCGCACCATTGAAGAATTGAACGACATGGTTGTTTCAGCATGACAGGCTGTGGATGAACTCGAAGAACATATTAAGAGAGAATGGGATAAGAAGGCACGCGAAATCGAAGGACTAAAAAGGGAACACGATTTCCTTATTGCGGAGAAGGATCGTATGTGGGATGACAGTGTACAGGTCGACCAGGCCATCATGGAAGCTTATCAGCATGTGCCAGAGCCCACTGAAGAGGTGGATGTGCTCCAATGGGTGCAACAACTGGGAGCTTCCATTTTCCAGTTGTGGCAGGAGAATCAAGAGTTGAAGGCTCAAGTGAATCCTGGTACGCCTCAAGTTGAAGTTGACGACAAAAAAAGGGCGATTGAGGAGGTCACAACTCAGATGGAGGAGCTGGAAAATGCCATGATGAAGCTCACAGCCGATACCGTATAGTTTTGGAGCCAAATTATCCAGGATGAGCAGGTTGACCAGTTCATCAAGTATCGGCAGGACGCAGAGGGATAGTTGGTGACACTCAAGGAAGCCATGCATACAATGCCAGCCATGGAACAGGTAGCCAAGTCTCATGACTTAAAATAATTGCAGCAATGAGTTACCAAGGCTGATGAGCGATAGAAGAAGCGTGTTGTGCAGTTGGAGTAGTTTCAGGATGTCGGGGGACAGTTCATGATCAAGGAAGGTGAAGCGCTTCAGGCAGTACAAAAGGATCGTCAACAGGCGACAGCAAAGCTCACTGCACATCCATCTACAGAAGATGTGGTCAACATTCAGGTGGTGGCTATGGAAGTCAAGGAAATGGTGATGACAGTCGTGCAGCAGTACGAAGACTTCAAAGTGAAGACCACAAAATACACCATGTCCAGTTGACATGGCTCGAGAGTGAGCCACAAGATTGTGTTGGGGGCCTGTTGGCACGTGGTTTGGTATGGAAGAATCTCAGCATCATCGACGCTGCGACATGTCAAACGAGGTCGCGAAAGGAAGGATGCATTATTTTATGTATTTTTTGAGTCATTTGTACCGCAAAATGTGGTTTTTTGGGTCATTGGACCATATGAGATGTAATTTTGAGATAATTGTACCACAATAGGTAGGTTTTTGGGTCATTTGGACCATGTCAGTTAGATTTTGGTCATTTGTCCAGTAGTCGATTAGGAAGTTGTTAGTAAGTGGACAAGCATTGTAAAGGTGGAATCCTATATATAGACAGGAAGTTGTAGGTCGTAGAATATCTTAGAGATGCGGTCTTGCGTATGTTCTAAGATCAAGAGCTATTGTTGAGATCTCGTTTTGCAGAGATGTTGTATCAATGTTTTTCTGAAGTAATATGACATGATGAAACTGTTTTGGTGAAATTCCTTGTGTACCTTTCGTATTAATTCCTATCGTGATGATTTCCGGCTGCAGTTAACCTTTTAATGTTATATTCGTTTTGTTGCAATGAATGACTCTGTTAAATACTACAATGAGTTGAGTAATTGTTACCGCAATCATCCTCCTTCATTCAGCAGAAACATGGTTCCATCCACTCTCCCTTGATCGCCTCGGGTGAGACCTCATCTGCTCTGCAGGTGTTGCTGGGTAGGCTAAAACCTGTCTGAGCCGGTGCTCAAGGAGATTGCGGTGGGTTAGTGTCGACAACGATGGGAACCCCTGTCGACTGGGTTTGAGTCAACACTACCGTTGTCCATAATCAGATGTAATGGGTTTCTCTAGACCCATATCCGTGTATGGAACATGATTTCTCATTCCTCCTTGTCGACAATAGTCCAGGCTACTAGATTTGTCGATGTCAAAAGGATCATTGCATCTAGATCAGATTCTTCCACCATCTTGTCGAATGCGTCAGAGGTCGACACTTTTGTCAAAAATGTCTTCTGAGCTTTTCATTCAGACATATCATGTAAGGATGTGTGGTGGTAATCGCACCATTTTCCGGTCGGCGGTTGTTTGCTATGTTCCCTCTTGTGAAAAGGATTCTTTCCATGATCTATCTTTGGTGGTGTTAGCTGAGAAGATTTTGACTTGTCAAAGTCGGCTGGTGCCTTCTTGTCAGGTAGTCGTCCTAATGTCAACTTTGTCAAGAAGCGTGCTTTCCCTTTTTGCTTGATTTCCAGTTTGATAGTGTAGTGAAATGCACCCGCAAGCGTATTGAGATTCAGAAATTCCATCTCCTGCTGGATGTATTGGGACAATCTATTGGTGTACTTTAGAACAAGCAATTTCTCTTCTTCTTGGATGCCAAGTCTAGCCATGAGTCGGTAGAACTCATCATTTTAACTCTGTATTGATTGGTCTTTCCATTACCTTAGCTGTTTCCACTTCTTATACTGTTGATCAAGGTATTTGGGCAGGTAAAATTCCTTTCGGATGTGTTTGATGAATTTGTACCATGTGTCGATGGGGTCTCCGCTTTTCTCCATCTTTGTCGATAAGCTCTCCCACTAGCAGTGCACAGATGTTGACATCTTTAAGCATGCAATGGTGACGTTTTTAGCTTCAGAGAGTTGATTTATAGCATAATAGGATTCCAATTATTGCACCCAATTGTCGACGGATTTCACATCAATCTTACCTTCAATATTCGGTGTGCCCAAATTCATTTGCACTTTGAAGGGGATGATTTTATCGGAGTGAGTTCTCGTCGAAGATCCTCTGGATGTCGAAGCGAATCACAAGAGAATCTTGTTGAACTGGGAGAATATTTCAGCCCATTGTCGAGCCAGAGCTTGCTCAATAAGCTGTGTTGTCTCGTTGGTTGAATGTCTATCATCTATTTCTTCTGTCATTTCTGGAGTTAGCATCTACTTGGATTGCTGAGATTGCGAGCAAGTTTGAACTGAAATAAGTCAGGTAACTTTGAGAAAAGTGTATACGCAAAACTTAAGCACGAACAAAGCTGAGTGCTCTAATACCAATGATCTGGGTCATGTCCAGGAAGCGCGAGGGGGACAGCAGTTCAACTGAATGAGTCGGCTCTGATATGGTGGAAGCTTAATAAACAGAAAGAGAAAAAGTAGGATTACGTAACACAGATAAACATAAATACGTATAGACAATATGCAGGAATTCGAACTCTTCTTCTATTAGATGTAAATAGATAGATCCATTGTATGTTAAATTTGTATACATGCTAATATAGAGTTCTGAGATGCTTGGGTGCCTGCCTGTTACGCTCAGTTACAAAGAAGAAGTTAGAATGGTTCAATAGTTCAACCGTTACATTCGACTGGAAGACAGAGAGACAGTCTGTCGAAGTTTGATAGTCGTTGGTCGCATGTCGACACTGCATGTCCATGTCACAAACTGTGTAGTTAAAGAACATGTCGAAGGTGCAGAATGTGTCAGATTATGTCGAAGTTGAGACTCGTCGGATTTGTGTCGAAATTGGAACCTATCGACGTTGTCGAAGTTATGTCGAGTCAAAAATTGTCAAAGTTGTATCGACATCGATGACTTGTTGCAATCGATGTTAGCATTCGACAATAATGCCAACTACGATGTGGATCATATAGTGACTATCCAAGAAAATACCTTAGTGGAAGGCACCCACAAGGATCCCAAGTTTACAGATCTAGTAAATATAGTAACCACCTAGGCCAATGCCGACAATGTTGACAGGTTCATGAATGACCCGGAGAGAAGAAAAGTGAAAATGTTGAAGTTAAAGGATAACTTGGTTAAATCAAGAGGTGAAGGGATCGCATTAAAAATAAAACATGATACAATGGAATCGGAAAAGGAAAAATTAATGCTAGATTATCGAGAATTGGAGAATGAAAAGGATGCCCTGAATGTGCATCTTATTATCATGGAAGGAGAGCGAAATTATTTCTATTCTTGAATTACTGAATTGTAAGAAAATGAAATAAAATAAAATCAGTAGGTGGAATCATTGGTCTGAGAAAAGGTGTCTTTGCAAGCAAACTTAAATGAAATGATAATTGTGAAGGAAGTTTTACAGTCCCAGGTGGATGAGTTAACGAATGAAAAGGAATCGATGGTGGAGCAAGTCAAAGTTTCTCAAAATTAAAAGAAAAATATGACACCATTCTATGAGCATGCTTGTAAAATCAGGAACAAATCTTCCATTCACAAGAATTATTGGTTGAGGAAATTGATAAAATGAGAAAGATGATAGATAAGATGAAGGAGATTTCTACGGGCGCTCTTACAGAAATTAATCAGTACTTTTCAGAAATTGAAGAAGTTGATGGATTGGAAAGGAGAAACTCCAAAATTCCCTGATAACTTGCCGAACAAGACAGCTACAGAACTCAAGTTAGATATATCTCTTCTAGACAATTGTGTAAAAGATGTCGGGAAGATACAAGTAGAAGTACCAAATTCTATCTCAAAGTGTGAAGGCACTTAGCAAGACATTTTTCAAGTGCACGAGAAATTCCATATCTCAATTGCTCAAGATATGTACAAGTTTCCCACCAAAGAATAACATCTAACAGAATTGAAAGATAGCTTAAAGGAAGACCTGGAGTACATCAGGAAATTGAACGTTCTTAATGGAAGAATATCTCAACACCACATAGGACAAGCAACTGTGAATGCTTATTTTCTGGAGGAAATTTATAAAGCAGTTACTAAAGGAGTAATAAGTGTGGGGAAAGAATTATCCATTCCTGGGATCTCTTTAAAATTGTTAGAGCCTCTACAATGTAATGTAATATTTCATGAAATTGATCTGTGGGACAGTTATATTTCTAGTTCAGAGGTCCCACTGGAAGAATGATATGATTTGTAAATAAGTATCTACTTTTGGCTGTGCAAGCACAAAAGATAATATTTTAGCAATCCAAGAGACGGAGGGTAGGTGAAACGATTGTTCATGTAAGGACAAATTATCTTGTAAGATAAATAGAGGGAGAAGGGATTAGATAGGGGGTTTTTTTCTGGTATAATAGAAGTTGGAGACATTTTGTAAGAAAACTAATTTTTTGCTAATGAGAAAGACCTATTTCTTTGATAAATCTTGCATGGATTTTTGTGTGGAATGTTTTGTATAACAGATCTGAATTATTTCTTCATGTTTTCATCCTCATGCTGTGAGATATTTCTAAATTTATTGAATTATTTCAATGGTAATGAATGATTTTACTCATCTATGCAAATGTCTATGTGATCTAAGAGTAATAAATGGATATAAATGTCATCAAATCTATATTTGTATATTTCTATTGTGAATGTAAATACTTTATCTAAATATCTATCTATTGGATTTGTATAGACATTCTCAGATATTACTCTCATTAAAACTCTCTCCTTGCAAGGATAGATTAGTTAAGTTAGACTAGGATTAGCTGATTGATAAGGTAGAAGTGATAATACGAGAGGTAAGAACCTGCGCATCACTTGTGAGGATTTTTCCTTTCAATTATAGGCTATGCATTAGTTAGATTAGGGCACTTGCATACTCATATTTAAACATAAAATAAAACGGTGGTTCAGGCCGCAATTGGTAATTTCAACAAACATATATATGGTATCCGGATGGATTCCCTATCCCAAACAGTGAATAATCTAATTGGGATTATTCATTGGGGAGAATCACTACTGTTGATGCTAGGAATTTCTAGGCAACAATAGGCCCCAACCAAAGATGTTGAAACTTGGTGTGCTCACCTTTATCCTTATCGATTTGTCCCACTTTAGAACAAGGTCACCTATTTGAAAATATATTTGTGAAGAATATTTCTGATCAAACCAACGTTTAACGAATTGATGGTGCTTGAAGAACCTATTCTTGGGTTTTTCCCTTTCTTCTTCCAATTGAAGCAAATCATTGATCCTGTGTACTAAGGGAGAGCAATCATCTGCCTAGATGGATATCGATAACTGAAGAGAAGGAAAGGATAGATTTGGAGGTAATATGGATTCTTTTCCATAAACAAGGCAATAAGGTGAGTTACCAATAACATCTTTAGGTGTTACTATGTCTTCCCAAAGAGCATTAAAAAACTATGTATGCCAATTCTTATGATTACTTGCTATGGTTGTTTTTAGGATTTTGATTAAATTCTTGTTAGTGGATACGGTCAAACCATTCGCTTGCACATAATAGTTGGTTGAATACTTTATCTTGATTCCCTTATCCAATTCATACTAAGTAAGATACACTAAAGATAAATACAATGCATTATCAAAAACCAAGATGTCAGTAACACCAAACTTGGTTACAATATAGTTCTCAAGGAAAGAGATCACCCGGTTGGTGTTGAACACCTTAAGTGGAATCGCTTCAACGCATCTTGTAAAATAATTTGTAGTAGTAATAATGCATTTATGATGTAGGGAGGATGGGGGGGGTGATTGGACCAACTATGTCCAAACCCCATTGTTGGAAGGGAGCATCCATGGCAACTGGTTGGAGTGGGACTACAAGTTTCTTGATATTTCCAGCGACCTTCTGGAAATATTCACACTTTCGAGTGAAGGAGTGTCCATCCTTATATAGGCTCGACCAATAGTATCCAACCCTCATTATCATTTGTGCTATGGTCTCTCCTCCAAAATGATTTCCATCAAGTCTTGCATGCAACTCCATTAGTAATTTTTTAGCGTCATCCTTCTCAACACATTGTAATAAAACTCCATCAAAACTTTTCCTATGCACAACTTCACTAATCGAATGATAAGGAGTTGCCTTGAGTCTAAGATCTATGTTTTTCCTAGATTAAAGGTTCATAGGAGCATACCTATGAGTCAAGAAAAAATTAATGTCACCATACGAGGAATTCGTAATTGTAGGAGTAAAATAGCCGTGATCATCATAAGGTTGTTCTTCATTGCCCCATTGTATTTCTTCATCCTGCTCACCGACCGATTGTGCTCCTAATTTGCATAGTCCATGTCCTTGAACAATCTTGGTTGGTCTAATTTAGAGGTTGTATTCATGCAAGGAAGTCATCTAGTGCACGCATTTATCTCCTAATTCCTTTTGAATTAATATGTTATGGAGGGTTGAGTATGGAACGATCACTTTAGTTCGGGATTTTAAGAGGTAATGCCTAAAATGTTTTGCTTCCTTATAGACAACATAAGCTTGCTTGTTGACTTTAGGATAATTAAGATAAGATCCTTTGAATGTAGAGCTCATGAATGATATTGGAATCTCATCCCCTTTAGAATTTCGTTGTGTGAGAACTGCAGCATATTAAATGTCAGAAGCATAAGTATACAAAAGAAAATACTTTGAAAAATCAGGGGACATTAACGTAGGAGATTTTGCAATGGATTTCTTGATTTTACAAAAGGATTATTTATGAATATCATTCCATTTAAAAATTGTATTCTTCATAATAATATCTTGCAATGGTTTTACAATCTGAGCAAATATGGGGAGAAATCTCCTTACAAAGTTAATTTTCCCTAGAAATGACTACATAGATTTTTTCGAGCCAGGAAACATTATCTGGGAAACCACTTTGGTTCGTTCATGACCAATCATCATGCCATGTTTTGAAACTACAAATCCAATTAATTTCCCCTCAGTGACAACGAAGATTGATTTCTTAGGATTAAGAGAGATGTCGTACCTTCTACATTGTTCAAAAACCAGCTTCAGATGTGAAAGATGATCATGTCTCTTTTTTCAAAAAATTGTGACATCATCTACGCAAATTACAACACAATTATGAATTAAACCGATGAAAGGCATATCCATTGCACTCTGGAAAGTGGCCCCAACATTAATCAATATGAAAGGCATCTTCCTATAATAGAAAGTGCCCCAAGGGGTCCTAAATGCAATTTTTAGTTGGTTAGGGTGAGAAATCGATACCTTATTGTACCCCAGAAAAACCACCTTGCATTGAAAACATTTTTGATTTAGATACCTTGTGTAAAATTTGTTCTAACGAGGGTATAAGGTAGTTGTCTTTCTAAAAATCCCTATTAATGCTATGGAAGTCAACACGGAGTCGAATATCCCTGTTCTTTTTCTGCACTGGAACCAAATTTTCCACCCACTGGGTGTGCCTGACTGGGAAAATGATCATGGATGATAGAAGCTTTCAAGTTCGGTTTTCAATGCAGTTTATAGACTAGGATGCATCTTTATAAGATTTTGCTGGTAGGGCTTACTGTATGGTTTCATGGGTATGTTGTGCTGCATAATGTTTGCATCAAACATTTTGAGGTCATCATAGGTCCATGCAAAGATGTATTTAAATTCTTTAAATATTTTGATGAAGGATGCTCTTTCAACGGGTTAACATTCGGTGCCAAGGTTGATGTTCCATGGATTTTGTTCAGTTCCTAGATTGACTATCTAGTAATTCATGTAGGACCTGTTGGTTTTACAATTTGTTACCTTTTTGAATTTGTCCTGTATGTCATAAAATTTCTCTTATCTGCTAAATGGCCTAGGAATCAAGGCAAGAGATGCTTGTGTGGTCGTAGTAGACCTAACAGGGTTTTGGTGTTCTGATAGTGATCAATCATCACTTTCTTCATCAATTTCTACGTCTTTGAAAGTATCATGGGCTGTGAGGAAATCTAATAAACAGATATCATCATCGAGAACTTTCCAATTGGTGATTTTGTCAGAAAATGATGGTATGTACATTAAATCGACATAAAATGCATCAAGTGAAAAACCTTGAGCAGGCATGAGTTTAGAGGTGATGTTAGAAAGTAAATCAGCATCAAAGTTATGAGACCTAGAGACATAATTAATATTGAAAGCTTCAAAATAATTAATCAAATCCCATACTTCTTGTTGGTAATTCTTCAAATTGGTCAAAATAAAATGAATTGCATTTTTGACTTTTCATACAATTATTTCTGAGTCTCCATAATCCTTGATAACTTTAACATTTAAATCAATTTCCTTTTTCAAGCCCTAGATCAATGCCTCATATTCAGCTACATTGTTTGTACATTCAAATTCTAACCTACAAGCTATAATAGTTTTATTTCCTGTTGGATCAATCAATACGCATCTAGCTTTGGCTCCTTCCTTGGATCTGGAACTATACAAGAATAGTGTCCAACAAGTCCTATCTAAATGAAAATTGGTATTTACATTATATACATTATGTATAATGGTTTGGGATGAATCTACCTGAGTGAAATGCATTATCTTAGATTGATTATTGGATCATGCATGTGGCGATAAATCAGCTGGAAAATCCCCTGAAAAGGTGTCCATATTATAATTTATAATATTGGGAGTCGGCACTAAGGCAAGTTCACTTGGGTCATTCAGATTAGTAATTGTCTATTTTAGGTAAGATTCCCTATTAACCGTAATATTATTGGGTTTTCTATTGTATGAAAACTAGAGATGTGACCAATCAATGGAGAAATATCCCTTAAGTTTATGAGATCAATCTTGACTTAGCCACATTCCATAAGCTTCCGGAACATTGGCCACTATGATATCGATTGTCTGTGAATTCGAGGGTTTGAGAACAGTCTGATTAAAACATTTTTCAGTTCTCCTACTACTTTCACCTTAGATTTTATTAGGATATTCCTATACTCCATCCTAGTCCCACCAGTATTTTGATCATTTACATTTTCAGTCATGCATGCACTTTTAGGGTTTGCATGCATAATTTAGGGCTTTCATGCTTTCCAGTTGTTGACACTATATTTGAAAATACTCAAACCCTAAAAATTTGTCAAAAAATATCCAAAAGAAGTGAAGTTACTATAGATGGGTTGAAGTAAAGGGTCATAATCCAAAAACAACAAGGAAAAACCTACATATGCAAAGTCTGAAAGTAATTATTGAAGAGGTTAAGTCTTGGTTAAGTTTCAACAGCGGAGATGACAATAGTAGAGATCAACGGCTGTCATGGTTTCCCGCACCACCCAAAGGATCGTTTGCAAATGTTGGTGAGTGGTTGCGGACTTAATACCGCCGGAAACGTGTCATATTCTCATTGATCCGCATCAATGTGATAGTGGTATCACAAACCACTACAACGCCGTGCGAAACCACCAAAGGGTAATACGCAGCGGGCCATAGCACATGGCAGGATAATACATGGCGGGCCATAGCACATGGAAGATGCAGAAGGTGCAAGGGAATACACCACATGTTGATATAAATCGGAGGGACAATATACATTGGAACAAAATCGACGACCAAGATTCATCTGCATCATTGAAAGTGCGCACTCGATAGAAGAAAGAGCAGTTGCGGCAATTAAACCACTCTAATAGGTGTTAGAAAATGGTTGATCCACAAACGGTAAAAAACGGAGAAGAAAACCGTTATTGGGATCGCAGATACCACCATGGGAAATAAAGGGATGCAAGATCTAACAGCTCAAATCAAAAGGCTCACGATCAATGGTTGGATATAAAGTACATTCGGAAAGATGCCAGAAAGTTAATAAAAAAGGATTATATAAAACAAAATGGTTTCAAATAATGACATTTTGTATAGGTGTTGCTATCCCAGGGAGCTCTGAAGACTGGTGAAGATCAGCAATTGCGACAGAAGGATAAAGATGTGTCTATACAGGTAGGGTCTGGTGACATGGCCCACATTTTTAACGGAATCTTGTTTGTAGAAACAATTTAAATGGAAACTGTACATGATGTAGATGCTTTTAAAGCAAAAGAAGCCCTAGAAGATAGAGACGGAGACATTCATGATACCCTAATCAGGTTACCAATCGCTGAAGTTAAATTTAAGTTGTCTAAATTATTAGAAGAAGGTATAGACATGCACAGAGTCCACCAGTCATCCTTGTTAGCCTTCTTCTTGGACCAAATCCCATCTTTTCCAGAATTTGTGTCGTGGTGTGCTGATAATTATTCCAGAGAAGAAAGAACTGTTTTAGATAGTCGAAAAACCAGAGTCGTTTGCAAAATAGAGCCTACCGTCATAATTAAAGCCCTAGAAATAGAATTTTCCCAAACCTTCGAGTCTGAGATTTTTTCTGAAACTTCTGTTATTGAATATTATCATCAAACCATTCAAGATGACAGAGAAAAGTTTTTGTCTACGTGTCTTAAACCAGAAACCAACATTTCAGATATCCCGTACCCTTTAGATAGCAATTTATTTGATGAAAATACCCAGTTGGTTTTGGCATTGTTGGCTTTAATCCTAGGGTTTGATACAGACATGTATGTAACTAAGTTTCAGTTAAGTCTTTTGTATAAAATGAGTACAATTCAGTCAGGGATTGATGAAAATCAAATTCCTCAACTTAATTTTGAAGAATTTTTTACCGAGAAGATTCATGACCAGATGGTCAATTTCCCCACTCTGAGGCATTTCAGATTTCAGTATTTTTTGATGAAAATGATCATGGTGGCCAGTCATGAAGAGTTACAATTCTCTGAGATCATTTTCACAAAGTTATTAGAAAATAACATGTTTAATTACATAAATCATATGCTCTCTGAGATTTACAGAATGATTTTTGGTGAAAAATTGCCTAGAGTATTACCAGAAATGCAAGCATGTATGCAATTGAGTGCAGAGTATGCTGTAGGAGATTGGTTCTTGTCAAAGGACAGTATAGTGATCAGATTGTATGGTTTCAGACATAAACCCTATGTTTAACTAGCATTTCTTACCTTAAGGGTTTTTGCTTTGGAGTTCCTGAGACAAAAGTTAATTGTTTAGGATAATAATTTCTTGCTTTTCAAACAAGCAACAGATATCAAGTATCCGTTCACACTTGGCCCATTCACAGTGAAGAATAAAAATGTTTCTATTTATATAGAGAAATTATTGAAAGATATGGGTTTTGAGACAGACATGGCTATTGAGTATGATCCGTTAAACATAATATCAAAATAGAGAACAGATCATCGCATCAAAGCGTTGAATCATCAGATGATTGAAGGAATGTCTGATAGAGCCAATTGGCTGGAGTATAAGGAAGAAATCATTCCAGATTCACATGATAAAGAAATGATATTGATAGATGCAACAGCAGAGGCAGAAAGCACGATGAATATTGCAATGGTGGGGTTTAAAAGACCCATATACGATGTAGTGAACATTGAAGGTGAAGGAGCAGAAAAAGGAAAAAAGTTGAAAATGGATGAGAAACAAGAGTTAATGGCAGTTTCAGAAGAGGAAAGAAGAACTAAAGTCAAAATACCAGAGGTCATGGTAAAGGAGTACAGTATTGAAGAATCCCCGGTGGAAGATGATGTAAATAGACCACACAATATGATGGATGTATTTAATGAACACAGTCAGAATAAATAGGAATCCTCTAGGCAAACCAGTCAGTTATTTCCAAGGGTTAGAAATATATCCAACACTGAAGTCAATTTGTTTACTAGTAGAAATGTCAAAGAAAATTCTTTAAAGTTTTCTGTTGTTACTAAAGATAAGATCTCAGAGATGAAGGTGGATCTGACAAAAATCAATGCCCCAGATAAAATTTTATTGCACAGACAAACAGGAGAGGTTATATATTCAGATTATTTGGGAGCAATATTAAAGGCAGACAAATTGAAAAATTGATTGGATAAATTGAATAACCAGTTGAGACAAGAAAAAGCAGAAAATAAGTCTCAACAACAACAAATAAAAAGATTGAAAATAGATTTGATAAACAAAGAGGGAGATGCAGCAGCAAAATTGCTCAAAGAAAAGGATGATACGATTCTAATGTTAAGGCGAAAGCTAAAAATCCCAGACACTGTGCTTATCCAAGGATCCGAACTAACAGTACTGGAAAAAGAAAAAGAAGAGCTATCAAATGAAGTAAAGGATGTTACTGCAAAAATGTTGAAGCTCACCGAGGAAAAAGATCATTGGGAAAAAGAAAAAATTGGTTTGGAAGAGAAATTGGAGGAAATAAAGAAAAAATTAGCAGAAATAAGTCAGCAACAGGTACAGGAAAATAAAAATAAAGATAAAACTGGATTAGATGGTCTCTTACAAGCCATGTCCCAAGTGAGTTTGAAAGAGGTTGAAATTAAAGAATTGAAGATGGGAATACAGAAGCTCAAACAAGAAAATGAGACTAAAGATAAAGAAATTAAAACTTTGCAAATAAGGAATCAGGAATTAACTGATAATAATAAAGGTTTGGCAGCTCATGTGACAGGACAGGCTACAATGCAAGGTTGCAAACATATGGTATGGGATCAAATTATAAAGGAAGTTGAAAAATTAAGACCTTATCTTGATTATATAAGAGTCAAAGAAAAAGTAGCCGAAGACGCTTTTGAGAGTTGTAGAGCAGTCAGAGAAAATTTAAACAAAAAGCCAAAAGAAATAGCACAGAGGGCAATAACTTTCTTAAATAGTTTAACTGAAGCAGACTTGACAGCAATGAATATAATGAATAGAATTTCAGTCATTACATGGGCCAGAAGAATCTTGGGAAAATATTCACATGTTGAAAATATTGAAGCCAAAGCTGGAGAGATATGAGAGGAAGTAATAAAGTTTAAGAAGCGATTTGAAAAATTAATAAACAAAAGATTCCCTGCTTTTTGGGATGAAAAGAATGAATTGATTCCTCCCAATGAATATAAAAGGTTATTGTTTGACATAAGAATGGATCACAAAACATTTCAGCATTTGGATCATATGCTTACAGGAAAGATTTTAATGGAGAAAATTGCGGAAGACTTTGAAATTTTAAATATGTTGATCTCAACTTGTGAGAATCTTCCTCTTGCTTCTTATGCAGGTCACCTTGAAATGCGAGTCCTAGTGAAAGAAATGACCAGTTATGATGGACAAGATATTCTGTCCATTCATAGATACATTTAGAAATTTTGCCAAGTGGCAAAATGATGCTTTTATTTTAAATTTGTAATATTGTTTGAAGACAGTTATCTATTGTTTAAAGACAGTTATCTTTCGAGTTAAGACATTTTCAGTTATCAGTTAGAAGAAGCAGTTATGTCAAGCTTCTTCCGAATTTTGTATAAAAGACAATGTGAGTCATTTTTGAAAGGGTTGGAAACTCTTTGAGAGACAAGTATGTTTTGAAGTCAAATTTTTGATAAATAAAAGACCGTACAGTGGAAATACCTATCTTTCGAGACCAGAGATTCATGTGTTGACCATTTTTATAGTCTAATTTTTCTCTTATCTTTATATGTGCATGTCTACTTTCTTTGTTATATCTTCCATTATGTTATTCTTCTATACTTAAATGAACGTTTGAAATAAATCAGGATTCATACTGGTTATGCCTCGTTTTATCGCATTTAAGTATCCACTATTTCTCCAAAGTTGACAATGGATTCATCCTAGTTAGATGCCTGTTGTTGATGGACTATCATTGTTTCTTTCTATACCACCTGCAAAATCAAATTGACTATGATATGGTTGCTATCTTGCCTCTGTGGAAATCTGTTTGGTAGAAATCTCTTGCTGGCATGTTAAATATTTGAAAGTTGACTCCATGCCCAATGTTTCTTGTTTCCTTTTCAACCATGTAAATCTTTTTGAGAAATTTTGAGTGTATTTCTATATATTTTTAGCCTTTACATACATCTTGTGAGAGAGCCCTCTCTGGTGGAAAAAATGGCTAAGTTTTCTACCTAAAGTTTGGTTTGAAATAAGTTACCTTAGGTGTTATTATTTTACAACTGGGATACAATCTAAGTGCTAACACTAGTCATCAGTCCCAGCACCTAGCCCTTAGTTAGCTAGCCCCTGGAGCTTCCTTGCACTCAATTTCAACCCTTCTAGCCTGTCATGCGCCTTCCTTACCTACCATTTAGTTATCTACATTTATCTTAAGTTCTCTCCTTGTTTTAAGGCTAGACTGACTCTCAACTGACTGTATCACTCCGACGGACCTCCAGTGAGACTTGACTGCCTATTATGACTCCAATTAGCTCCTCATGCGCTCTCCACTGAGCCTCCTTCATTCAGTTAGTGTCTCCATGTTCCAGTTACTTTCAGTTACACCTACCACACTCAGTTAGACTCAGTTTGATTGACGGTTGATAGTTACTTGTGCATTGATGACTCCATCGATGATGAGATAGACTACTAGTTGTGCTCCAATGACACTCCAGTGATCTTTTGATCACTCCATGAAGGCTAATTCGAATTGCCACCTTAGGAATTCGAATCCTCATGCATTGTACTACTTATTTTCCATATTGTGATTAATTAATTAGTGTGTGTGAAGTATTTTTGCTTATATCCGAGTTCTACTGTATTATTATTCTGTTGCTCATTATACTGCATTGACCACTCTTCTTCTATTTTCTTTCTTAATCAATTACTTTCTTGTGAGGTATACATCATCTCTTAGATCTGCTATGAGGATTTTCACATGGTATCAGATCATGTTGAGAGTAATGTTTATCTCCATTCTTGAGAGTTTTTTGCAGGTTATTATCAAGATTTCGAGTGCAGCAGTTTCTGCATTTATGCAGCAGTAGCAATTGCAGATATTCTTTATTGTTTTTGCAGGTCTTCTACAGCTTCAATGTATTCATAAGAAATCCCTCCTCTTTCTCCATTCAACTATGATATTCTTTCTCCACTCAACTATGGTGAATGGAAACCACTGATGATAGCACATTTGAAGAAAAATGGTCTATTTGATCATTGTTTTGAAAGAGAGTTCGAATCCTCTGAAGAAGAGAATGACTAGTTAGATGAAGGTGGAAGAGCTGTTGCAGCCATGATGTTTTCTATGCATGAATGGATGTTATATGACCTCCCTGATTTTTCATCACCAAAATATATATGGGATCACCTGGATGTAATATTTGGCAGACAGAATGAAGGAATTGGTCCAAACCCCTTCAAGAGCAAACAACGTGATGCATTTTCCCTCCTTGATGATCTCATTGATCATGAACCAGTATCAAACACATCTCATATTGAATTTGTCCACAAAGAACTTGCAAATTCTACACTCATGCTCCAAATTTCTTCTCTTTCTGTGCCAACTCACACTCTAGATATTGCAGAAGGTCCTAAATCCCCTCTTGCACCAGACTCTATTGGTTTGCATCATGATCACATGATTATTTTGGAGGTCAAATCAGCTATTGGAGGTAATGCATTCGCTCTCCTCAAGCAATCACCTCTTATTTACTACTATATGATCATTATTCCATGCTTTCAGAAGGTTATTGAAGAATATGGCCATTGCCATTCGCTTGGGATAATTTCTCATGCACATCATGGTTTTGATCTCACCCATGTTGGTTCAAAGGAGATCTCAAGAAACCATGGCCATTCGCTTGGGATAATTTCTCATGCATCTACTGGTTTTGATCTCACCTCTCATGGTTCAAAGGAGATCTCAAGAAACCATGATTCAAGTCTTGGATCTAATTTGGATTCTAAGCAAACACTACTTGAGATAATTTCTCATGCATATGATGGTTTTGATCTCACCCTTGTTGGTTCAAAGGAGATCTCAAGAAACTATTCATCAAGTCTTAAATCTGATTTGGATTTCAAGCAATCATTATTATTTGATGGTTCTTTTTGGAATAATATCACCCATGATGGTTCGAAGGAGAAGACAAAAGACTATCTGCATATTCATGTTTTTGATCCTACCTCAACTGATTTGAATCACAGGTTCAAGGATCATCCTCATACTTTTGGATTTGTTCTCATCACATTCGATCTAAAGAGCAAGTACAAGCACAAGAAGAAGATACCTCCAGACATATGACCAAGCATCACACCTACTTGAGTTTGGAGCAATTATTTTTTATGTGTGCCTTACAGTCTGTCTGGAGGGGGGGTGTATTTTTTCCATGAAATTTTCCGCAACTTCCTTGTGTTATTGACTGTTATTATTCATTGTATTGGGTGAACTTTGGTCTTAGTTACCAGGGCCCAAGATGGATTAAGAGGGGGTGTTAGGATATTCCTATACTCCATCCTAGTCCCACCAGTATTTTGATCATTTACATTTTTAGTCATACATGCACTTTTAGGGTTTGCATGCATAATTTAGGGTTTGCATGCATTCCAGTCATTAGTCCCAGCACCTAGCCCTCAGTTAGCTAGCCCCCAGTTAGCTAGCCCCCAGAGCTTCTTTGCACTCAGTTTCAACCCTCCTAGCCTGTCATGCACCTTCCTTACCTACCATTCAGTTATCTTCATTTATCTTCAGTTCTCTCCTTGATTTAAGGCTAGACTGACTCTCAACTGGCTATATCACTCTGATGGACCTCCAGTGAGACTTGAGTGCCTATTCTGACTCCAGTTAGCTCCTCATGCGCCCTCCACTGAGCCTGCTATGAATATTTAATTAATATTATTAATTATAAATTAATAGTTTATTAGGTTACTAGTGAAAAGGCGTAACCCTTCACTATGCCTCCTCAAGCCTTATAAAGGCCATCTTATTGTAATCTTTATACCATCAATCAATATATTATTCTTATCTTATCCAATATGAGAGTCAGATTCGACTATTAATCTAGTGAACGGATTCGTTCACCGCATTTGGTATCAGAGCGGAACGCTCCTCCATCTGAGATCGGTCTCGGCTCACAATCAGAGCGGATTCGCTCCTACACTCTGAGCTCGGACTCGGCTCATTAATTCCTACTTAAGTTCGGATTCGACTTATCACTTACCATCAGCTCTCCACACTTGCATCCCTACGCTACCTCTCTTCCACCACTGCGCCACACCCTTCCACCTCCACGCGTCCACCTCCCTTCCTTCCTTCCTCCATTCGGATCTCTCTCTCTCTGCGCGTTCCTCCCTGGACCAGCCTCACTCCATATACCCATCGATCCCTCCTTCCAACACCGTCGTTCCACTCCACACACCTGCTTCTCTCTCGACAGTACTACGCCTTTGTTTCTACCATCGTCCATCCTTACTCACTGCACCACCCACACGTAGTCCTCCCCCACGCCACTCGCCTCCTCTCTCTCCACACTCTCCCCCAACCTTACGCACACATCGCCCAACTCCATTCCCTTCTTTGGGCAGGCCTCCCTCCGGGCTACACGCCCTCCCTCCTGACCGCGCACCCTCCAACCACCCCTGGCCAGCTCCCACGTAGGCCTCCCACCCGGCTACACGCCCTCCCTCCGGCTGCGCCTCCCATCCTTCGTCGACTTCACCGGCGCCGTCCCCACCACTCTCCCACAACATTCCTTCGCTCCACCATTTCGTAACCCTAATTTTTAATAAAAATTAAATACTATATTAATATTATTATAATAATATTTAATTTTATTAAAAATTAGATTTCCAAATTAAAATATATATATATTTATATATATATATATATTAAATATTTAAATATAATCATTATTATATTTATTTATTTTATCCATATAATAATTATTGTATTTACAATAATTCTTATTAATTAATTTAAATCCTACCAAAATTGGGTGCAATTATTCACCACCACATTTAATAAGCATGACGACGGAGTTAAAAGCTCAAATGGTGAAAATAGAGAAGGATTTCCAAACTTTCAAGGAAATGATCACCAAGAGCCAGGAAACGCTTAAGAAAGAAATTAAGGAGGAAGTGTTGGTTGTTCGGATATCCACATCATCTATTTCAGGATACATCATCTATTTCAGGATCTTGCATGATCTATTTCAGGATATGCAGAATCTAGGGTTTTGCATGCACAGGCATGCATCCCAGTCACCAGTTTGATGCCTCCAGCACCTTATCCACCTTCTTCTAGCACCCGGGAGCCACTTACCACAGAGTTTTAGCCCTCCTAAGCTGAAAGGCGCCCTCTCCTCACCTACTGCCAGAGAAGGGCGCACTTGTTCACCTACCACTGCAGATTCACTCCAGTTACATTCAGTTAGCTCCGATTCTCCCTGATTTGAGGCTAGTTTCACTCCCGACTGACTGTATCACTTCCGTTTGACCTCCAGTTTGATTAGGTGACTTGTTCTGACTTCAGTTAGCCTCCCATGCGCCCCCACTGAGCCTCCAGATCCTATATAAGTGCTACACACTTCAGTTACATTTATTACACTCAGTTAGACTCAGTTTGACACCTGGATGACTGGTTATTGTGATTGATGAGCACCACCGATGATTGATGAGGACTCCTAGATAGAGTCAAGCTACTCCATTCAGTGATTCGAATGACCTCCTTAGGCAATTCGAATTGCTCTGTCATTGTGACAGTTTGTATTGTAATTCATTCACCCTTTCTGGGATAGAGAGCACTGCTGCATGTTTTGCACAGTTTTGCACCATATTTTCTATGTTCATCTGTTGTGATTGATTTACTTGTTCATTAGATCTGCTGTGACTAATTTTACATGGTATCAGAGCCATGACAGGGACAAGATTTCTTTTCTACAGGTGTTCTACATGAAGAGAGAGCAATCCTTGCTCACCAATATATTTTAGCAGCGGCATGCAAAATCTCATGTGCATTCGCTCATGTGCATGCAAGGCTGAAAACATAGTGTTTGTTTGTGTGTGATTTGCAGGTTTCTTACTTCCTCCATGTGCATTCGCTAATGCAAAAATGGAGACTTCTTCTTCACAAAATATTCTTACTCCATTCAACTATGATGAATGGAAACCAAAGATGATTGCATTCTTGAAGAGACAATGTCTTTTTGATATGTGCATTGGTAATACAAGAGATTTTGATTCCGATGAAGAGGAGAATGATTGGCTCAATGATTGTGATAGAGCTTTTGGAGCAATATGTCTTGCTATGTCTCCTTGTATGCGCTACCTCATTAAGACTGCTGAAAATCCAAGTGATCTATGGGTCCAACTTGACAGAGAATTTGGAAAGCAGGAAGAAGAGGATCATGCTAGCCTTTTGGAGAACAAGCCCGGTGAGATCTCCTTATGTGTTCTTTCTGATCATGTGTTGGCATCAACAATTGTTCAAGATGAAGAAGAAACTGTAGATTCAACACTCATTCTCTCAAAGTATTCTATTTTGAATTCTGAGCAATATAAACAAGCTCATACTCTAGATTCCGAAGAGGTTCTTGAATCCTCTCTTTCACATGAGTTTGTCGGCATGTGGAATAATGATCTACTTGATGTTTTGGAGGTAAAATCTGATTTTGGAGGTGAAGCATTCGCCCTCCTTGATTGCATGCCTTCTATAAACTTATGTTCTATCATTTGCAAAGTTTCTCAGAGTTTTAATGAAGATGAAGAGCACTACCATTTGCTTGAGTTCAATTCTCATGCACTTTTTGCTGATTTTGGTTTTGATCTCACCCTTGTTGGTTCAAAGGAGATCTCAAGAAACCATTCATCTAATTTTGGAGCTGATTTAACTTCTATTGATAAGAAGTTCAAGTTTCAAGATCTATTTGATCCGATTGGAGCTATTCCCACCTCACTTGGTTCAAATCACAGGTTCCAGGATCATCCTCATATTTTTAGATTTGTTCTCACCTTTTTCGGTATGAAGAGCAAGTTCTTAAAGTCTCCACATTCGCTTGCATCCACTGATGGAGAATTCAAGCACATGTTTTTGGAGCATGATCCATTTACTCCCAAGAGTAAGATACCTCTAGACATATCTACTTGATTTTGGAGTAGTTAAATCTTTTGGTGTACTACAGTCTATTTTGAGGGGGGGTATTTTTCCCATGAGGTTTTCCCCATTTCCTCGGTTTATTGACTGTTATTAGTTTTGGGATTATTGTATTGGGGTGACCTTTGGTCTTAGTTACCAGGGCCCCACATTATTTTTAGTTGGCACATCATAGTCTAGCTTGAGGGGGGGTGTTCGGATATCCACATCATCTATTTCGGGATACATCATCTATTTCAGGATCTTGCATGATCTATTTCAGGATATGCAGAATCTAGGGTTTTGCATGCACAGGCATGCATCCCAGTCACCAGTTTGATGCCTCCAGCACCTTATCCACCTTCTTCTAGCACCCGGGAGCCACTTACCACAGAGTTTTAGCCCTCCTAAGCTGAAAGGTGCCCTCTCCTCACCTACTGCCAGAGAAGGGCGCACTTGTTCACCTACCACTGCAGATTCACTCCAGTTACATTCAATTAGCTCCAATTCTCCCTGATTTGAGGCTAGTTTCACTCCCGACTGACTGTATCACTTCCGTTTGACCTCCAGTTTGATTAGGTGACTTGTTCTGACTTCAGTTAGCCTCCCATGCGCCCCCACTGAGCCTCCAGATCCTATATTAGTGCTACACACTTCAGTTACATTTATTACACTCAGTTAGACTCAGTTTGACACCTGGATGACTGGTTATTTTGATTGATGAGCACCACTTATGATTGATGAGGACTCCTAGATAGAGTCAAGCTACTCCATTCAGTGATTCGAATGACCTCCTTAGGAAATTCGAATTGTTCTGTCATTGTGACAGTTTGTATTGTAATTCATTCACCCTTTCTGGGATAGAGAGCACTGCTGCATGTTTTGCACAGTTTTGCACCATATTTTCTATGTTCATCTGTTGTGATTGATTTACTTGTTCATTAGATCTGCTGTGACTAATTTTACATTGGTTTCGCGCTCTTGGCAGACCCGGGTTAGCTGTACTTTTTAGACCAACAGAACCCTTAGCTCACTGGCCCTTTCGGCAACAGGTCGCAGAAGCAACCTGAAGTCTCACCCGAAGTGATTCTAATGGGGTGGCAGAAGACTCAAGTGTCCTCAGCCAGGTTTCGAGGCATCCAGGGTGCTTGGTAAACTCACCTTAGCCCTCTCCTAAAAGCCTGACTTCTCTAATTCTATTACTCCGGCCATACCTCTGTCTTATCGCATTACGCAGGCAGTGCGATAAGCCTTCCCCTTATATGAGCCTATCTAGTGATACCTAAGATATCGCGGGTGCGATGCCTTCCTCCTTTCTGCCCCCGCAGTATGAGACACTTAGCCACTTCCTGGATTAATACGCGGTCTCAACCACCCTTATCCATTTACTGAAAGATATTAATATCATTTAGTCTCTAAGCATAATCCTTACTAATGAGCTTGACCCTTAATACTTCACAACGATGTGACTGTATAAAATATTACTTTGAGCAATGTTCTAACTGAACTCTTCATGCATTATATTCATTCAATACTCAAGCATTATCCTTTATTGAACAGAGATCTATTTCACTAGGATTCAGCTATGATTCTCACAATTGTTACACATCAACCAGAACTAAACTGACGACCATATACATTACTTATAAACTGAAGGAGGCATTCATGTACAGTAAAGATAAGCGAATAAGAGCAACAACTACACCAATACAATCACGCTACTCAGATAATTACGTGGTTCACTTCCAGGAGGGGAGCTACGTCCACGGGAACTGTGTTCCCTGTTAATAATTTGAGAGAGTAAAACACAGTTCCGTCACAACTCTTTGCAACAGAGGTCTTCTGGGAAACTCCACCCCATTGGGAGCCCTTCTCTATAGACCTCTCCTCTTTTCCTGCCTCTTACAATGCATTCTCTCTCTCCCTCAATCCCAGTGGATTGCACAATCTGCTCAATGGGCCGGCCCCTGATCTCTGGAGGATGTTTAGATTCTGTATCATCAAAGACTCGACTACCCTCTACTTAATGACTTTTGTAACTATGTGGTCAACCCCTTTTCATACAAAAAGACTCCTATATATAGATGGCCCGAAGGTCTCATCGCAGTTACAAAACTGTGGGCCTTATCCCAACAGTGACTCAACCCTAACCACTTACAGTCAACAAGCTGTACTTCCATGGCCACCTCCTGTCTCGTCGCCGCTTCCTGCAGTCCTTAGTCTTTGATGCATCGGCCCGTTGCTTCTTCTTGGTTCAAGCAACGCTGACTGTAGTCCTTCTTCTTAATGAGGGTAGCTGAACCCTCTCTTCATCTTCGGCGCCTTTATTATGGTGGTTGAGCTCTCCCTTCGGCCTCTTCCTTGTACCACACGCTTTGACTTTTCTGTACATATCGCCGCAATTCCCGTCGGAATTTGCGCTACGGCGATATCTTTGTCTTGTTGCCAAAATTGGTACTTTCTCCCCAAAATTGGTTATCTTTTCCAAAATTAGCAGCTTCCTAAATGTTGCGGAAGTTCTCTCCAACAGGAAGTCATTCAAGTAATGGAGCAGAAAATGGACGACAAGTTCGACATTATGAGCAAGGAACAAAAAATGTTAGACCAAAAAAATGACGCAGAACCATAATACATTAATGGAGGTGTTACAAAGACTAATGCAAAAAAAGGACCAAGTCGGCAGTCCAGATGTGCTAGATGCCTCATCTCATATTTTCACACAGGAAGCACTTGCCAAGAATCAAGAAGAATTGCAAAATGAAATAAAGATTAACAATGCGACGCTTAAGCAAGAGATAGAAACAAAAGTATTGCCAGAGATGGAGGCACGATTAAACAGCGAAATAGAAGCTATTAGTAAGATAGTAGAGAATAAAAAAGATAAAAATCACTGCCAACAATGAAGCAGTTCAAATATGTCACTTATGTCATCCAGTAGTTCCAATCCACCATCAAACCATAAAGCAAAAGGGAATCAATATCACCCTTACATAGTGTACCCACCTAAGGCAAAAATAGAGTTGTCGAAATACAATGAAAGTGAAGACCATTGCGTTGCTTGGCTAAACAAAGCAGAAGAATACTTCGACATTTACAATATTCAATCTGATGAGGAGAAGGTGAAATATGCGTCAATGCATATGGAAGGGTATGCCTATAATTGGTACTTATGGTGGAAGAGAGACAATTTTTCCTACATCTGGAACTTGTTCAAAAATGATTTTTTTAATAGGTTTCAAGGTATCAAAGAAGATGAATTTTTCAGTAAACTTACCAGATTACAACAGGTTGGAAGCGTTGAGGAATTCACACATCACTGGGAATCCTTATCGACACGAGTATTTGGGTTGTCCAACAAACAAAGGCTCGAAACCTATTTAGGAGGTCTAAAACTGTACCTCCAAAAAGAGTTAAAGTTACATGACATACCTAATGTAGAGGTAGCAAGACATGAAGCAAAAGCCGCAGAACGCAAATTGGAAGGAATAAAAACAAGAGGTGATAACCATTATCGACAAGAAAAAGAGACACAATGTAGGTACTGTGCAGATACTTGGTCACCCGGCCTTCAATGCCACAAACCTCAATCATATGCCTATGAAATAGAAAATAGATCAAGGTCATCTAACAGTTACTCTGATGATAGAAAAAGAAGAAAAACACATGTTGTCGATGTGGTGATGATTGGATCCCAGGACATAAATGTAGGAACAAGCAGACAATACAGTGCAAAATCATCAATGGAAAGGAAGTGCAAGTCTCTACACAAGAAATCACGTCTGATTCTAATACTGACACTGAATCTGAATGACGAACGACATTAGAAAAATACTCAAGCTTTGAGGACAAAGCTTTCTTAAGGGGAAGGCAATGCTATGAATATTTAATTAATATTATTAATTATAAATTAATAGTTTATTAGGTTACTAGTGAAAAGGCGTAACCCTTCACTATGCCTCCTAAAGCCTTATAAAGGCCATCTTATTTTAATCTTTATACCATCAATCAATATATTATTCTTATCTTATCCAATATGAGAGTCGGATTCAACTATTAATCTAGTGAACGGATTCGTTCACCGCAGAGCCTCCTTCATTCAGTTAGTGTCTCCATGTGCCAGTTACACCTACCACACTCAGTTAGACTTAGTTTGATTAATGGTTGACAGTTACTTGTGCATTGATGACTCCATCGATGATGAGATAGACTACTAGTTGTGCTCCGATGACACTCCAGTGATCTTTTGATCACTCCATGAAGGCTAATTCGAATTGACACCTTAGGAATTTGAATCCTCATGCATTGTACTACTTATTGTCCATATTGTGATTAATTAATTAGTGTGTGTGAAGTATTTTTGCTTCTATCCGAGTTCTACTGTATTATTATTCTGTTGCTCATTATACTGCATTGACCACTCTTCTTCTATTTTCTTGCTTAATCAATTACTTTCTTGTGAGGTATACATCATCTCTTAGATCTGCTGTGAGGATTTTCACATATTTTTCCAATTGCACAATTTATGTCGGTGATGTCTCACGTTGCGCGTTCAGTTTCCTACATATGGAAAAAGGAATTAAATTTGATGAATCCACCGAGTCTATCATACAGTTATGCATGTTTCTATTAAATATTTCAAATGATAGAACAAATGGGGGTGTTTTTAATTTCTTTCCCGTAGGAGGAGAGGCAGGGAATTGTCAAGTTGTATTATCAACCTGTGTTTCAAGACTGTTATGTTCTACAGTATTATTGGGTGCACAGTTGTTTAGAACCTTTGTTGGGCGGGGCCCAAGTTGGAATATTTGCACAAGTGTAGGAAACTGTGCATTGCACACTGCGACATTGTAAAGGGGCAGTTTTGAGTAATTGCGCATATCGCGTAGAGGCAATAGTCAAGGCAGGATTGTGCAGTACGCGGGTGCGCAAGAGATATTTTTGGTAAGAAATACAGGAAAAGGTCAGATGAGGAAGTGACCTATTTTGAATAAGTGACATATTGAAAACAAAAGAAAGCAACTTGCCAAGGAGAGTGGCGGCAAGAAGTTCAAAAGCTAAGACACTACACTGACGGCAAGAGGCAAGCAGAAGGTGTGGAAAGGGATAGGCCACGATGCAGTTGTAACTATTTTGATGACTGTGGATATCAGAAGAGCATGCGAGCAACGAGTGGCCCAGCTAGAAGGCCTGAAGCAGGCGGAGCAAGCTGTCGATGGCAACAGTGAAGCTGGCATTTAGCCACACCATGTTTTGCAAACCTAAGGGTTTCTGCTTATGAATTGTAAAGACCTGACCTACAGGCATGATCTATAAATAAGGAATGATTTTGTAAGGGAAAGGTTACTCTTCATTTTGGTCATTATTGAATATTGTCACAATCTTTGAAGTTTGAAGCTATTGTAAAGGCTCTGCAGCTGAGTGCGTAGAGACCTATCTGAGAGAGAAGAGAGTCTGCAGCTGAGTGCACAAACTAAGAACTATTGTACCCTTCCCAAAAGACTAATTTAACAACAGTTCTTGTGGACGTAGCCTCCATATGGTGGGTGAACCACGTTAAATTCTGTGTAGTGTAATTGTTTTGTGTTTTGGAACTATTCATTTGCTTAGTATGGATGTTTAATGCCACAGTTATCTATTATGTGATTGCTTTTATATTTATTCGCTGCAAGAATGATGGGAATAATATGTTAAGCAATACATGTGTGGATGAATGTTAAGTATTCAGCACTTCTAATTCTTTGAATGCATGAATCTGTTGGATAATCACATAGTCAAGCACTGGATTTGGGCGTATCATTGGAGTGCCCAATATTGTATGTTTCATTCATTTACGCCTACCAAAAATATAGTAACCTAAGTGTTGTTGAATGAATAAAGATCGTTAATTAAGGTTAATTATAATTGATTAAGTCCTAAAGTGGATGCACGGTCTAGCTAACGCGCTGACCCATCGAAAGTGTCACGAGGTAAGCTGTTGATAGCTCACCGTCGTAATGCTGGAAGTATCCCCTGTCGCGCAGTCCTTGGATGCACTGATTACGCAAGTGCCTCAGCTTGCCGAGTATTCAGCGTGAAGTAGAGACTTCACGCAGTATTTTTTCCATAGTGTGCAAGGGTCCTTATCGCGCTGCCCATCTGTTTCTTTGACACTCACATCACCAGGTTGTGGAAATATGATTCTGCAACCACCCCCTCAGCTTCGCCTCAGGTGAGACCTCAGGGTGCTCGCAATCTGTTGCCGAAAGGGATGGTGAATAGGGGTTTTGTTGGTATCTTGAACCGTGAAATATCTAGGTCTACATTGGAAACGTCTAGAACAGTATTTACACCAACAAATGGTTATGTTGCTCGTCTAAGACTCAGTGATGCAATAGTGTATTTGGAAAGTAATGTGCGCCAAAGAATACTAGTTCTTGTTGGGTTCAGACAATTGGCATCCCGAAAACAAAAGAGATCTGGGACTAGTGTGACAAGACCGAAAGAGGTTTTTCAATGAGAGAGAACATACAGCCGTGTCTATCTAACGTAGAGTGGTTGAATAGATATTTATGGAAATATATCCATGAGATATTCTGGGCTTCGTTTGGAAATGAGCTACACGAGTGGATATCACGACTCGCAGAGAGGAAAAACTATTTTCAAGGGGGAGTACCTACAGAGTTGACTCCAGAACTCACTGCGTAGCTCAAAGCAATAGACAGCCCACTGTCATGAGCAGTCAACTTCTGGGTTGATAGCATACTTGAAGGATTTGTAACAAAATTTGTGGTAGACACGCTGAAATCCTATAGCCAAGATGAAGCATACTTTTTTGAAGGATTCAGAGGTAAGTACCTGAACAATCTTAGTCTATACATTAAAATGATTTTAGCTGAGAAAGGTGTTTTAAGAATGCGGTAATATTTTTGACTCTGTCATGGTAGAAAGTATATATAGTGACTCTGACAAAGAAACCCATAATATGAGAAGTGGAAAGAGATATAAGTTTAATAAAGAAAAGAATACCGGAGGAACTGGACTCCACATGAATACCGAAATTCCATGTGACCTTACCAATCAGACCGCGCCATCATCAACTACCATCCACCCTATTACACCTCAGAACTCGCCGGTTGCAAATACCGTGCCTCCCCTATCTCAAAACCCACCTGCTGCGAGCGTCATGCATCCCACCCCATAGAACATCAATACTGGTAGCACCGCAGGAGCAGGTGCTCAGACCATTCCGACTCAGACTAGTCCAGTTCAGAATACCCAATCTCAGAATATTCCACAGAGTAATATCCATAGCACTATTCCTAGTACCACCTTTACTTTTTCCGCTCAGAACCATGCATAGAATCATAGCACTACTCAGCGTGCTCCCCAATTAGGAAGGAGAATGATAGACAATGACATCAAACTACCGATATTCAAAGGAATGGGTTTAGAAGACCCTGATCAACATTGGTTTCTATGTGAAGACGTATGGAGTGTAAAACAAGTTCAGGATGATGCTATGAAGAGAGCGCAGCTCATCACTACTTTCAGAGACAGAGCCTTGCATTGGTTTATGAAATAATCTCAGACACAGCTGAGAACCCTAACAGAAATTAAGGTCGCACTCGCAGCAGAGTTTAAGAAACTAAAATCTAAATCCCAATGCATAATAGAGTTAAAAGAAGTTAAGCAGAAACCTACTGAAACGGTCTAGGAATTTGACCAAAAATTTAAGACGTTGTTGCACCAAGTGAGCTTTGTTATAGCTCTGCAACAACATAAGTAATGGTTCATCACTGCGCTATTGCCCCACATCCGACAACCACTGATGCAGCAAAAGGTTGCGTCGCAGGCATAGGCCTTAGAGATCGCGATGAAGCTAGAGGCTTCGCCGATCAATGAGACTAGCTCTGGGATGTCTCAGATCCAGAACCAGTTGACCACCTTGACATTAGAACTGCAAAGTATGAATAATGGAAAGGAACAAAGATATGAAAAGAGACATGAGGTTTGGTGTACAGGATGTAAGGGAGAAGGCCACACCAGAGAACATTGCCCCTTATTTCAAGACTATCTTAATATGGTGCACCAAACCCAATGAATCAGAACCAGGTACCGTGGTGTGAAATTTGTAGATCTAGAGGACACCGACCTAAGGACTATTATCTAATAGAGAAATACGTAAAGACACCTAAAAACTTGTATTGCAATTTCTGTAAGTCAGTTGGACATGAATAATCCAATTGTTGCGTATATGAGCTTATGAACGAAAGAAAGCGAGGTGCTGGAATGTACCGCGTCCAAGAAGAAAATCAACCAAAACAACAAAATGCTCACTATGATCAGGGTGGATATAGAGGTCGTGGTGGAGGAAACCGCGGGAGAGGAACGAATGCCGGCCCAGCCTAAGGAAGAGGCCGCAGCCAGGTAATTTTCTATAGCTGTGGTCATCCAGGTCATGTATATAGAGATTATACCAACTCATGTACTACGTGCAGTTATTGTAAATCATTCGATCATGTTATTGAAGACTGCCCCATGCTAGAGGTCAAAATGCAGAAATGATGAAGGACAGAACCGCTGACTCCCAACATTCAGTTAATCGCAATAGAGAGAAGAACTGTGGATCCAAGTGTAAACGTGGTAATGCACAGTGGCGCTGATACGGGAAGAGATGGAGGCGCAAAAGCTTCGACTTTGGGAACACGTGATCCTAAGCGGACTCCTGGTGAACCAATGTGGATTAGAAAATATCGTGGGAGAACACCGGGTCTAGACCTTCAGAAAAATAAAGGATCATTTACAGAAGCGTGGGATATCCTAAGAGAGTCAGCACCTGAGTCGACGAGAATCTCTCTACACAACGCCATACCACAAATAGAGGATATGCCAGCAGCGTATGATCACATGAGAACTGCAATAGATACAGGTACCTCTGTTGCACAGTTCCTACGGAGCTGCATGAAGTTATTGAAGAGCGCAGATGCTATTGTGGTATTTGAAAAATAACTCAATCAGTATGAGCCACGAAGTGAGAAGGGGGCTGCCCATGGCGCATTCCATAACATTAGGAGTCCCAAAAGAACGGGAAGGGAAATGAGGTTCACTGCACAGATTGGGGACTATGAGATGGATGACATCATCCTTGATCTTGGATCAGAAGTAAATGTCTTGACCAAGCAGACATGGCAGCAGATGGGAAAACCAAAGTTACAGTGGTCACCTATACAGCTAAGAATGGCCAATCAAGGGATGGTTATACATTTGGGGAGGTTACCAAACACCATTGTTGACATTGACGGAGTGCGAAGCTATACAGATTTTGAAGTAATTGAAATCGTGAATGATAGCCATCCTTATCTGCCACTGCTGCGTATCGATTGGGCAATGACTACTCCACCATTATCAAGTTACAAACCATGAAAATGATATTTGAAGGAAATCATATAAGTGTCATCGCGCCATTGGACCCCTCGTAGGGTGAATGATATGTGGAATCGATTCAGGAGGAATCCAGAGCCCAGTACTTGGACCGTATTTACAAGATGACAATGAATGCTGCTGATTATACTAATCCAACTACAGATGGAACACTCAGCTGGCACTGTGATAGTTCTTGTATCTCAGACTCTGATGCAGGACTAGAAAACTGGCAAAGTAGATTGCATGAAGTATCTGCCAGGAGATGCGCGTGGATCACGAATTCACTCCGCTGGATTGGTAAAAAGGTAACTCCAATCCCTACCTATGATGGTTTATCTAATTTTTATTGCTTTATCAAAGAATATACTGCAGCTGCTACAGATGAATATCATGTATCAGCATTAGACATGGCACTACGCGAGACACCTTCTAGATAGTGGATTGCACATAAGCAGACACTGACAACATGGGATCAATGTAGAATTAAGATGCAAATCAGGTTTGCTGAGAAGGTTACGCTACCTTTTGAAAAATATAATGGACAGACGGATCCAAGGGATCATATTGAAGCATTCTCACAAGTTTGGGTGGAAAGGCCGAAGAAAGAATGGGTGCATATGTTTTTGCATACGCTTGAAGAACCGATCCCAAGGAAGTGGTACCTAGACACGGAAATGCACAGGGCCACATCGGACTAGTCTGTCCTAACTGTGAGCTTCTAGTAGGATTTCAGTTTCGAAGATGAACATTTGAGTATCAATGACGCGTTGCAGGTTATTAAGGCAAGAATATTCAGCCCAGACTACACACAGGGAAACATGACTCTAGAAGAATTCTTTGGAGCAGACATCGTACTTGTGTGCCTACAACGAGAAAGGGAGGAGAAACTAGAGCATGCTATTGATTGTTATAAACTCGCTGAAGAATCTGAGGATAAAGCAGACAACGATGAGGAGGACCCACGCAACATAAAGATACCTGAATCAAAGGGAGCACACGAAGTAGAAGGACCTCCACTAGAAAATTCCAGATATAAGTGGACCTGTGAAAACAAGAAAAGTGAACATTGGAACCAGCGAAGAGCCAAAGTTCGCAGCTATTGGAGACTATTAGTATGAAGACAGAGTCTAAGAGGTCACATGCATACTACAGGAATATCGTGAATTATTCCCAACCAAATTCACAGAGATGAAAGGTATTATGGGAGACTTAGGAGTGATGAAAATTCCTCTTAATCCTGGCACGAAGCCTGTGAATCAAAGACCATATAGACTGAACCCGCACTATAAGGAACGAGTTAAGGGAGAACTCGATAAGATGCTCGATGCAGGGATCATTGATCCAGTTGAAGAATCTGAATGGATAAACCCGATGGTTATCTAGGATAAAAAAAATAAGGGTGAGATCAGGATATGTGTGGATCTCAGAAAAATCAATGACGCTTCGATGCATGACCCATTCCCTACCCCTTTCATAGACGAAGTACTTGATAATGTTGGAGGGAATGAGGCATATTCTTTTATCGATGGATGCTCTAGATACCATCAGATCAGTTTTGATATCGCAGATAGGCACAAGAATACTTTTGCTACAGAATGGGGGTCATTCCAGTACACTGTGATGCCTTTTGGTCAGAAGAACGCACCTGCCATATTTTCTAGAGTGGTAGTCGCAGGATTTAATGATTTTATACATAAGTTCTTAGAGGTTTATTTTGATGATTGGACTATTTTTGGCTTACTCAAGAACCATGCTGCGAACCTCAGGATGATGTTGGAAAAATGCAGATAGCATCAAATTTCATTAAATCTAAAGAAATTTGTTTTCTGTGTTCCCTATGGAACTTTGTTGAAACACATTGTGTGCAAACAGGGCTTGATGGTTGATCCTGCGAAGATTGCAGTCATTGTAAACTTGCCCACACCAAACTCAATGAAGCAGTTGTGCACTACATTAGGACATACTGGTTATTACAAGAAGTTCATAAAAGGGTATGCGCAGATAACCTCAGCTATGGAGAAGCTATTAAAGAAAGATGCATCATCCATTTGGAACGCAAAGTGCGAACAAGGTTTCGATACGTTGAAAGAGAAGATGGTCACTACACCAATCCTAGTTTTTCCAGACTGGGAGAAGTCGTTTCATGTTCACGTTGATGCATCATGTATCGTGTTGGGTGTTGTTCTTGCTCAGCCAGGAGAGGGAGGTATTGATCATCCCATTTCATTTTCTAGCAGAAAGTTATCATCTGCTGAGAAGAACTATACCACTACTGAGCGAGAAGGAATCGCTATGGTCTGCACACTGCAGAAGTTCAGGCACTATTTTCTTGGTGCGCACTTCTCTATGTTCACTGACCATTCTGCTTTGAAATACTTGGTCAATAAGCCAGTGTTAGGGGGTGAATATGCAGATGGTTACTACTCTTTCAAGAGTATGACTTTGAAATCATTGTTAAGCTAGGTAGGTTGAATTTAGTACCTGACCATCTATCAAGGATTGAGTAAGGAGAGGAACCTACAAACCTAGAAGACAATCTGCCCGATGCGCAGTTGTTTGCTATACAGATTTTTGATGATTATTATAAGGATATCATCAACTTTTTGACTACTGGGTTCGCACCCACAGATTTCACTACGTAGCAAAAGAAACATCTAGTAGTGCGAGTTGCGGACTTCACCATTATTGTGGGCCAGCTATACAAGTTGGAATCCGACGAAGTATTGTGCAGATGTGTATTAGAGCATGAGAAGCCATTCATATTGGTTGATGCACATTCAGGAGTCGCAGGAGGTCACTACGCAGGGAGAGAAGATATTGTGCGCAGAGCTATGGTGGCCTACAATTCACAAGGACTCAAAGGAACATTGCCAAAACTATGATGTCTTCCAGAGGACGAGAAAGTCATCGCGCAGGGATGAAATGTCATTAAATCCACAGTTGACATTGCAGGCATTCAAGAAATGGGCCATTGACTTTGTGGGACCTATTAACCCACCGGGGAAACAAACTGGCGCAAGGTATATCATTACTGCTACTAATTACCTTAACAGATGGGCAGAAGCAAAACTAGTGAAAGATTGTAGCATAGCTACAACCGCAGAGTTTATCTATGAGAACATCCTAACAAGGTTCAGATGCCCAAAGATTTTGATGAGTGATTAGGGCACTCACTTCTTGAATAGAACCATCGAATCTTTGACCAAAGAGTTCCATGTTCATCATTAGCGCAACACGCCTTATCACCCACATGCGAATGGAACTGTTGAAGCATTCAACAAGGTGTTGGAGAATGCGCTAACTAAGATATGCAACGTCAATCGGGACGATTGAGACCTGCGCATTCCATCTGTATTATGGGGATACAGGACTACATGCAAGAAAATGATAGGCCATACACCTTTCAGATTGTCTTATGGAAAAGAAGCAATAATTCCAATGGAATATATTGTTCCCAGCTTGCGAATAGCTGCATTTACAGGCATGGCAGACCATGTAGCGCTAGAAGAAAGGCTCCTACACTTGGTTGGGTTGGAGGAAGATCGCTTCATCGCAGGTTTCCACCAACAAGTACAGAAAGAACGTGAAAAAGCATGTCACAATCGCCACATCAAGAACAAGTCTTTCCAGGTAGGTGATCTATTCCTCCTGTATGATAGCAAATTCATGAAATTTCTTGGGAAGTTTAAGATGCATTGGCTTGGCCCATATACTTTAATGTATGTTACTAATGGCGGCGTACTCCATTTAGCTACCTTAGTTGAAGATACCTTGCCAAGTTTGATAAATGGAAGCAGACTAAAAATTTACCACAATAGTCCTACTTCGTCGGACCCTGTATGATCAAAGAGAGACATATGTGTCGTGCAACACTACTGAAGTTGCGCGCGTAGAAAAAAAAAAGCGCAGAAGGCTGTGCAATGCATGTTGAAGTACTAATCACGCAAACAAGGTGGAACCACAGCCACATAATAAGAGCAAGTAGAATGCATGTCTGGAAGCAACACTCATACGAGACCACCAACACATCATAATGGAAACCGTAACCATGACAATTGTTGGCCAGTTATTGGGCCATTAACCAAATTCGCGGCACTAGCACACTTCAAAATTTAGGGCAGATGTGACACTTTGGAGTGCCATAAAGGATGAAATGACTAACAAAGTACCGGAATGCAGCTGGCAGGCTGAGTATTTAATGCTGAACTGATGGAGTTGGCATTCTGGCCTGCCTGGCAACCTTTTCACATTTAAGGAAATAGAGTTGGCATGATGATGAGGATCGAATGGCAGGGCTGAGATCTTTAGTACGAGCTGGACATGAATATGGAAATTAGTGCCTCAACAACCGCCGAAGGCCACGTTGCAGCCTAGCTGAAGCTATAAATAGACCTCACTCGGCCACTTCTCCACTTTACGAAGTATTTTCCATTGCTTGTTGGAGTTAACAGAGAGCCAAGTGAAGTGAGCAACATATGAGCGAGCCGAATGATTTGCAAGGTCTATTCTGGTTATTTGAGCAATCAGGGATTCCAGGCGCTATGACGACAACAAAGGGAGCTTCTTCCCGAAGTTCAGCAAGGCAGGATGCAGAGGCAAGCAAGGGGAAGAATCTAGTTCCAGACCAGGGAGGGTCCGAGACACCACCAAAGCAGAAGTCGGCCATAGTTCGTGACTAGTCTATCTACCTGGTTCCTGATTACATTCCCCCATGGAAAGACAAGCCATACCAGTGCATTTGCAAAAAAATGTTTTTTATGAAATCCCAATCCCACCCATTTCTACTCGGGCGAAGGTTATGGAAAACCTACTGGCGGAAGTGCTAGGATGTAAAATGGACAACCACGACTTACTGGAGAACACATTGGCAAAGCCAAAGAACTTTCCAAAGGTTTCGACTTGATGGATACATCAGCCGGACAGTGAATGCCCAGACTAGTGTCGAAAGCCTACGAGTCCAAGATTGGATAAAGGCCATCCAACCATCAGGTTTGTTGAATTTACTACAAATGCCACATTTTACTAAGAGCACCGAGTTTTTGGTAGTGGTGTGTGTGCTACTAAATTGCGTACACGAGGGCTTCCTATGGTTGGATCAGTGCATCGACATCATCATAGATCTGATACATCATATCACTAACCTGAACAAGAGGGGACAGGACCTGGCCAACCTAATGGTCAAAAGGGCGCAGGATAGAGCTCTATCCACCGAAGTTGCGAAGGAATTTGGTGTGGTTCGGAAGGGGAGTGGATTCTCAACCATCCATATCAATGACCGCGCCACAAAATTTACTACCCAGTTGCTCGCAAGAAAGCTACTATGCAAGTGTCGGCCTCCTGAGGTACCCATGGTCGCAATCAAACTAGCATCTAATACATTAAACGGAAGACCTTATAATTGGTGCCAGTATTTACTCAATTAGTTTCTAGCAGATGTTGAGGACACACAGGATAATGGAACAACTTTCCATTTCAGTTGGCTACTAATATTGATATCCTTTGTAGGATGAAAAGAGTCAAATGGGTATCAAGGTTTCCCAACCCTACCAGGATAGGGTTGTGGTACACACTTCACTAACCTATGGGTGAGCCTGAAGGCATCCAGGTAGCGCCAGACAAATGAAGTGTTTTACATTTCCTATCACCAGTTGCGCGATGCGATTCTTTCAACACCGGACTCGTAAAACCATTGACCGAAACATACACATGCATCATGAGGTTTATGGTGAAGAGGCATCGGTCATACATTCATCCAAGGGCTAACGCAAAGGAGGGATTATGGTATCCATGGTTTTATCAACTGGATCAAGAGGCGATCGACGCAATGATGGAGAGATGGGATATAGACTGGAAAGTTCCCACATCACGCGATGACGAATCTAATTATGAACAACATGTAGAACCCATTTCAAAGAAGATTGAAGTAAAAGACACAGATGATGAAGATGAAGAGGACAACGAGGAAGAAACAGAAGAGGAAAAGGGAGAACAGAAGGGGGGACTACCTGAAGGTACTCCAATTGATGAGAAAAAGGATGGAGAGCAGAGTGAGCCTACAGAGACAACAGTGGGAAAAAGGAAGGCCATTGAAATCCCCGCAGGCCCAAAAGGCCAACGTACTAAGAGGAAGTCTGAAAGGCATGACTTTCGTCCGCAGTTACACCCGGACGATTGAGAGATAATTGCAACCAAGGTATAGGAAGTATGGGAAGAGACCCGCGCAGAGAAGGAAGCCAAGTAGGAACAACTACAACTAAGCTTGATCCAAGCTATGGAAATGGTCAAGACAATGGTAGCATAGATAAGTCTGGGCCAGCACAATTCAGACTCCGAAGGGAAGTCAGGTGGAACAAGCACACTGAAGAGGCCACCTCTTACTGTAAGTAAGTATCCGTGCATGTTGCACCTAGAGCCAGTCTACCTCATTTATCCGAATGAAGTGATTAAGGAAACAATAAATGTTGTGCACCTCGACCTTAATATTTGGGCTTTGCCACTAGAAGACTTGAATGAACTGCATATCAAGATTGTTGAATAAATTCATGAGAGAGGCCTTGCCTCATATGATCAGATCACACAGTTAACTGAAGATATCAATCAGCTGAAGCATGACTCATCTCGCAATATGCAAGAGTTGAGCAAAGCTAGAGAAAAAGACCGAAGGCTGTGTTGGGTTCAGGAAATGCCCCTTTTTGGCCACCTTTATTACATCATTTTGCCCTAATTCCATCCTACTTTCATGAGCTATATCCATGTCTTTCCCAGATCAATCAATGATATTGATAGGTATAATTTGTTATTACTTTATTTGTTTTATGCCTAAGATTGTTAAAAGATTATGGATTTTAGTCCTTGGTTTATCCTGATCTGTGTAATTTCATTTAGCCAAGGTCTAAAGCGTAGGTGTATCAACCCAACAGCACCAGCTGTTACTCTTCAAGAACCAGCTCCTCCTACTCCAAGGGACAACGCATCCTCCATGCAAGCTATATCAGATCCCCACTGTAACAGATTCTACTGAAGTAGGGCCTAGCTGCGACAGACAGGTGGCATTCCAGCTGCTGAGTTTGTTGACCCATTAATGATCAAAGCAACAGCCTCCTTCACAATTAACGGCCCTGTTTAATACGCTGTTTCAGTTAGCTGTAACTCCACAGCATGAAGATCATAGATCTTCATTGCTGCGCAATTTTAGTGGATCTGAAACTATATTTCCTTTGTATAAATTCTGGAACGCTCTCGTAGCCTGGGGTTGGACAATCATTACTTGTGTAAGCTGTAACTGAGCACTGAGGCTCACGATCTTGCATCAATAATATGAGAGCAGAGTTCTTCATTTCTGTGTCTTAATTTGCTGTGACTCTTGGCATCTTTGTTAGAAGGCCAAGCCTGCCTTCTCACAGAGATAGCCGGTTTAAGTAGGTAGAGTACTTTAGTTTTACTTCTATTGTGTGCTGTGGAATGATTGCAAACATTATTGGTAGTTGTAACATAGTTTAACTTTCCTTTCTAGTAATTTATAATTGCATCTTGAATAGCTGTAACAAAGTGGTGTGACAGACGACTGTGTAGGATAATTTACTTAATTGCATTTGTGCTTTAATCAGCTATGACATCCAAGCTCAATTCCAATTATCTTCTAGTTGTTTATGCTTCCTAGGATTTCCAGTAGTTATCAGTTAGAGTTCAAGCTTGTGTTTTAATTCTGGTTGCTGTTGTATCTTCAATTACATTCGTATATTAAACAGATAATGGTAGAGTTACAGTAGCTACTGGATAGATCATTTTGGTAAAGATTGAATGTTGTAGTTTGATAATTATAGGATTTAACTTCTTGCAAAAGTAATCTAGTTTCATTTCATCATTAGATCATTAACTTGATGGGTTGATTTTTGTAGGGAAGTTGCTTTATTTTGGATTCTTAGATGTATGAATTAGATTAGTGTTCTTAGGTAATGAGTTGCCTGGACACATAGGTAGGATCATTATTTACATTCAGCAAATCAACTGCTTGATCTGTTTATGCATAGACTGTGCTTATTGCCTTTGAAATAAAAGATCTTCCTGGGTTTGACAATTTATATTGACCATTCTATGTGTTAGCTTTAATTAACTGACATATAGGGTGACCAACATTTTGGCATCGTTTCTAGGGATGGTAATAGATAGACAAAATTAGTAGTTGATTTCATTTGATTTTATTTTAGTTCAATTTTTTACAGCATGCATGAATACAAGAAAAACAAATCGGGAACCCCCTTTGAATACTAACATTGCAGGTGGAAGAGGTCGAGGTCGTAATGCAGGTCAGGCAAGACACACATATATTGATGAGATAATTGCTAGAGCTGATTCTTCCACTAGACCATCACGGAACTCTACAGGTAGGGGAAATTTTGTTCCTCCCAATATTGAACATTCAACATCCACAGTGGAGAATACAACGGGACCTTCAACTCCTGTTGCAGAAAGTAAACATCCTAAAGATAAGGGAAGTGTTGTAGGTGCACCAGATAGAGAGGAGATTTATCACATTGACGGAACCAAAGTTACTAAAAAGGTGTGGTTGGAGACTCGCAGAATAGCAGAGGAAGAAAGAAGGCAAAGAGAAGAGAGGAGAAAAGAGGAAGAATCCAAAGCAGAGGAAGAACGCATAAAGGAAGCTGTTAAATTTTGGACTAGAACCATGGCTGGTAGAGAACAGGGGGGTGAGAATGAACATGAGGATCACTGGGAGGAAGAAGGAGAAAATAATCATCCTGGTAATACTGTGGCTACATTAGAATTCCCTATCCTTGAGACACTTGGAGCAGCTCCTATGAAGAATATCTCACTATCAGTTCTCCTGAATTTCCATGGTAAGTCCTCTGAGGATCTTGATGAGTTTCTTTTTGAGTTTGACATCCTCTGTCGCAGCTATGATTACACCTCTAGTGATCAGAAGCTAAAGCTATTCCCAGCCACCTTGAAAGGAAATGCTCTGCGCTGGTTCATGAGTTTGGGTCGTGAGACCATTACTACTTGGGACCAAATGAAGAACACCTTCCTTTCTAAATATCAAGAATATTGCAGAACTAGAGGTAGAAAGGAAGAGTTGTTCAAAATGGTTCAGAAGGATGAAGAGAGTTTGGAAGACTTTGTGGAGAGATTGCTGTACAATTTGCAAAGATCTGGTCATGCTGAGATTGGCAACGATGTGCTCAAGATTATATTGCTAAGAGGAATTAGAGAAGATTGCCTTGATATGTTGAATCTACTGGGGAAAGGGGATATCTCGAAGGAACCTTTTGAAAATATTATTGAATTATGTCGAAGGTACTCTAGGGGATCTTCCAGAACCAGCAAACGAGACAAAGACCGAGACCAGGATGTCTTTACTAGGACTCAGAAGTCAGCTAGTGGAGGTTCCACTCGAGCAGAAATAGGAAACCTACTAGAGAAATTTAAAACAGACATGATGAGCTCCCTTTCCTCAGAGCTAGATGCCATGAGGGAAAAACAGAAACAAGTAGTAGAAGATCTTACCCTTGGAGTATTCTGTCCTAAATGTAGAAAGAAGCATCCACTGAAAGAGTGCCCATTGGAAAAAGCAGAGGTACGTAGGATATGTGAACTCGAGCATGATACTAAGGATTGTCCTTCATTACCTAAGGTTAAAGAAGTCCTGCGGGCATCTATTCCAGATGTAGAGCCAGCATACTTTATGGCACAGAAGAAACCATGGCAGCCTGGAAACCAAGGTATGAATCCAGATCCAGCATTTTTCCTGCATAATATGAATGTTATGAACAACATGCATAATATGAATACATAATTCCCTTCACATTATTCCAACAGCCAGTGGCATCCATCTTAGAACCCAATGCAAAATCCTAATTCATGGACACCATGGCCACAACAGTCAAACCAAGCTCCTTGGAATTCCAACTGGAGAAACTCTTACCAAGGAAATAACTTTCCCCATCAAGAGACTTAGTATCAACAGTATCAGCATCAACAGTATCAGCAACCACAACTCCTTTTCCAAAACAATGCCGCACCCATGAATGCACCACTTTGACCACAGCTACCTGCACAACCTAACCCGAACCCAAAAAATAAAGCAGTCCATCAATTTGAGACTGCCAACATGCCTGCATATTCCATCACTCAGATTCCCTGCAATGATATACAATTACGATTAGGAAGGGTGGTGGAGCCTATTACCACTAAGGATGTTTCACCCCCAGTGATTGCAACTTGAGTAAATCAGCATTATGAAAACATGGTTAATTAAGCAATCCCCATTATTGAGGATGCTGATACTCCTACTGAAGCAGAAGCTAAAACTCAGGAAGCAACACACGATCTGCCACAACCTACACAGTTGAATAGAGAACCACCATACCCTAAACGATTGCAACTATAGAAAACAGTGGAACAGCCCCGATTTGATCTCGTGGGAGAGTTGAAAAATTTGTATGTTAAAATTCCACTATTACAGGCCCTCCATGATGTGCCCATTTATGCTAAGACAATTAAAGATTTGTGTGTTAAGAAACCAGGAAGAACGCCTAGGGATCCTCCCATTGTCCACGTGTTGGGAAAGCTTTCAGAATTAATAATGGAAAGGCCCCTGCGGCAAAGTACTGTTGATGTATATGTAACTTCGGAATGTATTTCACATATATGTATATTGTATTCCTATAGAGATGGTATTATTCCTCTATAAGGAAGTGTCGTCATTTATATTGTAAATGTCGTAACTTATACTTGATGGGTTATTAGACCACCTTGTTGGGGTCGGCCCTGTATAAGTCATGTGGGTCGAAGGGTTATTAGACCACCCTATTGGGGGTCATCCATGTGGGTCAAAGGGTTATTAGACCACCCTATTGGGGGTCGGCCTAGTCAGCATTATGTTATGTGGTTTAGTTTGAGCCTACATGAGTTAGGTAAAAAGGAAAGTCAAGTCAAGTATAAATAGAGTGCGGGAGGCACTCTATTTACTCACTCACTTCTCACACATGCACTCAAGGAGGAGTGGCGCACTTATGGAGGAGGAGGATCTGCTGCTAGGTTATGGCTATCTCTCTTGGTTGGTTGTATCATTTCTCTATCTATCTCTGAGGAAGTTATTGGGGTTTTTCACCTTTATGGTTTTCCCCAAGTAAATCTTTGTGTCTCTTGTGTGCTTGCATTATTCTCTCCATGATTGATATGATGTAGATATGCTGTACATGTTGTTCTCTCAGTTAAGATCCTAGATCATATTGAAGTAAATTCAGAAAATTTAACATGGAGTCAGAGCTAGCCTGAAAGAAGGCATGATATGGCATGTATGACACTTGTTGTACTTACGATGCTAGGGCTTGATATAGCAAAAACCAGTCATCGTAGAACTTTCGCTATAAATCCGTTTTGGAAACGTTTTCGGATCTGAAATTGTTACAGGATGAAGAGAAAATCTCCAGGTACCTTGTGTCCAAAGGACAACCTCTAATTCGTTGTACTTTGTGATTTATGATCTGTACAATATAGGGTTTCTGCCTCTTCCAGATCTGAGTCAAAATCAGGTGACCTTGGGAAAAAGGTCATAAATTGGGCTAGGAAGCTCCAAATGAAATTTTGTGAAAAGTGACAGGTAGTACACAGACTGTAATATCTCAAAAAAAATTTTTAGAGGCCGAAGTTGAACCAGTGACATGTGGCATTCCGTACAAGTTCGCTCTCCTGTATTATCCCATAAACAGGTCATGTTGCGATACTTGGCATAACTCTCTCTCAGAGAATCCAATTGAGGTCAGACCTGTCAAGATGGAAAGATAACAGGTCGATATATCTGAGAAAACGTTTTTAGAGGCCTAAGGTCAAACAGTGACACGTGGCACGCCGTACAAGTTCGCTCTCCTGTATTTTCCCAAAACAGGTCACGTTGCGACATTTGGCATAACTCTCTCTCAGAGAATCCAATTGAGGTCAGACCTGTCAGGATGGAAAGCTAACAGGTCAGGTTATCTCACGAAAAGTTTTCAGACCCTGTGGATCAAAAATTTCGGAGTTACACCAGAAACAATCAGGTACATATTTCTGTCAAAACAAAATTATTTTTTGGTACCTTCATTCATGGCTTCCGGAATTTAGGGCTTTGAAGAAAGTTGAAATTTTTGTAATCGGAGACCACGGATGGATGCTACTCATCAAAATAGAAATTTAGAGACCAAGATCAGAATTTTTGGTTGGGCAGAAGGCCGGGCTTGATCAAACCCTAGTTCGGGACTTTGATTAGAAAAGTGGAAAATTAGGGCTTCTGTAAAAATGAGAATTTTTGAAATCTGTGACCATGGCTGGAAGCTCCTCAGAAAAATAGAAGCTTAAAGCTTTGGATCAAACCTTTTGACTGGGCAGAAGAGTGGGCTTCATCAAACCCCAGTTCAGGGTCACGTCCAGTGAATCCAGAAATCTCAAAGGAAAAATTGAGGAGTGAAACTTTGTAGTTTTCAAATTCTGAATATACCAGCTTGATCAGCTCATCAAGGCGCATATTTCTATCCTTTCCGAAGTTTGAAAATCAAAGTTTGAATTTTTGGGGTTTCTCTGACAAACCCATATCCATCTCCAGGCCCAGTTCTTGCAAATCAAGTGGATTGGGTTAATCCCAGAAGAAGATGGATTGGTCACCTGCATAAGTGAAGGAGTTCCTGTTTCAGAGGGAGATGAGGCTAAGGCTTTACATAAGGAGATTACAAGCGATCTCGATAGGTATGACTCATCGAGGTATGTTTTGAGATTTGTTCATGATTAATTTTATGGTATGTTTGTCTTCATGTTATTATGGTTAGTACAATCTTGATTTTAGACTTGTCATATCACCTTAATAAAACTATGAATGCACAATAGAAAATATTCATTGATTAGGGTGTTGACACTTATGATTGTACTAATGCATTATGGTGTTGTATGAGATTTATGTTGTCTACTAACATGAAAGGTACACCAAGAAAGACAAATCATGTTCTAGTTCAAAGAACATATGATCATGATGACATGAGGACAAATATTCATCCATTGTCATGGATCTCATAAAAGATCCATTTACGAGGTATGTATAACTTGGTTTTATAATGGTTAACCTATGAGATATACATGTTACTAGCACAAGTCATTGAAGAAGAACAAGAAGACATCATGTGAGTATGTTAGACATAATTAGCTAGCATGCTAATCCAGGTATGTTTTTCCTATATCAAGTTAGAATCTCACCTTGTGATAAGATCCTTTATTTAAGTATACTTGGCATGATTGATTATGATTATTCATTGAAGTTAGTACTCATGGGTTTAGGCATATTATGATTTTTACTTTGATTGATGATATGACTAACCAGAAAAGTCCTATGGTCAAATAGGAATATAAGTAAAAGAATTATGTCTCTTATATTGATTGATTTGACTAACCAGAAGAATCATGAAGGTATAGGTTTGAATAATCACAGGTTTTATGCATATTATATCTCTTATCTTGATTGATGATTCAACTAACCTGAAGAGTCATAGGTTTGAGTAATTATAGGTTTAGATATGTTATGTTTCTTATGATTTGACTAACCATAAGAATCCTGCATAAACCTTGAATAATAATGCTTACTATTTTTGTTTGAAATGATCATGACTATACATGCTTGAGATTATTGTGTTTTAATAGTATACTAATGAATGTATGATTTTATATTAGACCTAGAGGATAACACAATGATGATACTAACAAGCATGCATAGGGATCGAGAATGTATATAAGTTCAAGGACAGGTAATCCAGGGAGCAAAGATCAAGAGGGAGTACACTTCAGTAGTTTCTGCAAGAATGCAGATATTCAGAGGGAGTTGACCATCTTTCTACATTCCACAACAGAAAGGTGTAGAAGAAGCTACTGCAGATTAGGACTCCAGTAGCTCCTCAGAGGGAGTCCACCCAACGAACAAACAAAGATAAGAAAGACCGTATATCTTCACCTACAAAAGGACTACAACATTTGTTCCAGCAACAAAGATATCTATTGAAGATATTGAAGTTCCCAGGATCTGGGATGAAGAAATGGAATGCTATGATCCGTCGATCATGAAGAATAATGTTTGGGATGTAGTGCCAAGATGTGAAGGAATGGAAATATCAGATCAAGCATATTGCAGATGGTAGCATTGAGAAACATAAAAGTGATGAAATAGAAGATGCACCAAATGAATTTCAAGACAACATGGTGTAGTCATATATGTGTGCAGAACTTGGTATGGTAGGATAGAAAGCTTTCTATCCAATTTGGGATTTACCAAGAGTAAAGTGGATTCCAACCTTTACTACAAGGTTGAGGAAGGCAATCCAATGATACTACTTTTGTATGCGGATAACCTGTTTGTATCAGGTGAAGATATATTGATTGCCGACACGCAGCGGAAGCTTACTACCGAGTTCGAGATGAAGAACTTGGGGATGATGCACTATTTGTTTTTGGCATGGAGGTGTGGCAGAGTGTAGATGGAATCTTCCTTAGACAAGGGAAGTATGCAGTAAGAGATCTTGAAGAGGTTCGAGATGATGAATTGCAAGGCCATGGCCACACCTATGAAATCGAATCTGAAGCTTTTATGTGATGCTTCATCTGAGCCAGTTGATGTCTCTATGTGTCGTCAGATGATTGGGTCCTTGATGTACCTGACGAACATGAGACCAGACATTTGCTTTGCTGTGAACACATTGAGCCAGTTCCTGATGGATCCGAGGAGTGTTCACCTCGTTGCTGTAAAGCATGTTCTGAGGTACCTAAAGGGTACAGTGGATTATGGGCTCAAGTATGAGGTGAATCAAAAGTTTAACCTACAGGGTTATGTTGATTCAGATTGGGCTGGCAGTGCTGCAGATAGGAAGAGCACATCTGGGTGTTTCTTCAGTATGGGATCAGGTGTGATCTCTTGGTTTAGCAGGAAGCAGTCCTGCGTAGCACTGAGTACAGCTGAGGCAGAGTATGTTGCAGCCTGCTCAGCTAGTTGTGAGGCAGTATGGCTACGGAAGCTACTGTCTGAGTTATTTGATCTCTTGTTGGAGGCTACTGGTATCTTCTGTGATAACCAGAGTTGTGTGAAGCTATCCGAGAACCCAGTGTTTCATGACAGGTCGAAACACATAGAGATCAAGTATCACTATATCAGGGATATGGTGCAGAGAGGAGCGGTGAAGCTCCTGTATGTTGCAACGGACGAGCAGATTGCAGATGTGCTGACGAAGCCACTAGCCAGGGTGAAGTTCGAGTACTTCAGAGAGAGGCTTGGCATTCTTCAGATCGAGGACACTTCGAGGAAGAAGTGATGGACACATTTGCTGAAGCCATTCCAAGCATGTTGGAAGGAGGATCCTTCACATGGCTGTGGATGTAAGCGCTGGATGATGAGCATCAGGATGATGTTCTGGTTTCTGCTTGATATGATCAGTTGGATCATTTTTATGTATGTATGTACGCATCATGTTGGATGCTGGATATGATCAGTTGGATCATTTTTATGTATGTATGTACGCATCATGTTGGATGCTGGATATGATCAGTTGGATCATGTGTACGTATTTTGTATATGCATCATGTTGGATGCTTGGACCATGTATCTGTATATGTATCAGGTGGATACATTGTATGATCAGGTGGATCATGTATGGTGATATGTATCATGTATTTGTATTTGTATCAGGTGGATACATTGATGATCAGGAGGATCATGTATGATGATATGTATCAGGTAGATACTTGGTATGCATCAGGTAGATGCATTGATGATCAGGAGGATCATGTATGATGTATGGTGAGTATCAGGTTGATACTCTGTGGCCGTGGATCAGGTTGTGCAGATGAGCATGTAATCCGGTGCCCTAGGAGATTTGCAGATGGTCTTTCGAGGTTTTTCCTATGGCATGTAATTCGGTTCCCTGGGACATCTGGCAAATGCTCTTTCGAGGTTTTGCTCTGGGAGGACATGTAATTCGGTGCCCTGGGAGATCTGCAGATAGTCTTTCGAGGTTTTTCCTATGGCATGTAATTCGATTCCCTGGGATATCTGGAAGATGCTCTTTCGAGGTTTTGTCCTATGGCATGTAATTCGTTTCCCTGGGAGATCCGATAGGTTGGGCTGTGTGCCCGTAATCAGTCCTGGGATGCTCTTGCAAGGTTTTGCCATGACCACATGTAATTCGTTGCCCTGGGAGATCCTATAGGTAGAGCTGTGTGCTCGTAACAGCTTGGGATGCTCTTGCGAGGTTTTGTGGTGAGGTCACATGTAATTCGGTGCCCTGGGAGATCCTATAGGTAGAGCTGTGTGCTCGTAATAGCCTGGGATGCTCTTTCGAGGTTTTGTGACGCACGTAATAAGTCCTGAGGATTCCACAGTATGGCTAGTGATGATGAAGACCTGCAGGTGGTGGGCCTACATCCAGTATGAAAAAGGACTGGCTCTGTAGAACTTCCTATGACGAGTAGATTCAGAGATTGATTGAGATAGGAGCAGCAGTGACGATGATGATGACTCGATGATGATTATCTAGTGACGATGATCCAGAGAAGATGACTTGTGCTAGAAGAACTGTGGTGAGAAATACCTTCCTAGTTAAGAGGGAGTGTTGATGTATATGTAACTTCGGAATGTATTTCACATATATGTATATTGTATTCCTATAGAGATGGTATTATTCCTCTATAAGGAAGTGTCGTCATTTATATTGTAAATGTCGTAACTTATACTTGATGGGTTATTAGACCACCTTGTTGGGGTCGGCCTTGTATAAGTCATGTGGGTCGAAGGGTTATTAGACCACCCTATTGGGGGTCAGCCATGTGGGTCAAAGGGTTATTAGACCACCCTATTGGGGGTCGGTCCAATCAGCATTATGTTATGTGGTTTAGTTCGAGCCTACATGAGTTAGGTAAAAAGGCAAGTCAAGTCAAGTATAAATAGAGTACGGGAGGCACTCTATTTACTCACTCACTTCTCACACATGCACTCAAGGAGGAGTGGCGCACTTATGGAGGAGGAGGATCTGCTGCTAGGTTATGGCTATCTCTCTTGGTTGGTTGTATCATTGCTCTATCTATCTCTGAGGAAGTTATTGGGGTTTTTCACCTTTATGGTTTTCCCCAAGTAAATCTTTGTGTCTCTTGTGTGCTTGCATTATTGTCTCCATGATTGATATGCTATAGATATGATGTACATGTTGTTCTCTCAGTTAAGATCCTAGATCATATTGAAGTAAATTCAAAAAATTTAACAAGTACGATGACCCTAGGAACCCGACTGTTACAGTGCACATAGGGAACACACAAATTCCAAATGTCTTGGTGGATTTGGGCGCAACTATTAACGTTATGACCATAGAGACTGTGAAGAAATTGGGACTCACTAATCTTCGGCCAACCCTTACTATTTTGGAACTTGCTGTTATCACCCAAAAAGTGCTCACTACCTCATCTACCCCATTGCATGACTCATTTGTCCATATTTCCTACCATATTTTCCTCCCAAACCTTAAAATCCCACTAAATAGCCTCCAAAAGGCCACAAAACCATTAAAAAAGCCTCCAAAAGGCCAAAAAACCCCTTTTCCCCCCCAAAATAATCCAAAATTCCTCCAAAATAGCAAAAACCCTCTAAAAAGGGAATAAAAAATACAAAAAAAAGGAAGAAAAAGAGGGAAAAAGGAAGCAAAAACCCTATACAACTGACCTAAACCATATGGTGCCAAAAACCATGGGCCAGCACTCCACCACCAAAAACCTATAAATAGGTGATGGAGGCCCCTCATTTCATATCCACATTCAAATACACCCTTACTCTGCCAAAATCACTCTTGAAACCCTAGCTCACCCTTGATCTACTTTCACACTTGAGTGCCCCTTTGACCCATTTCCAACCCTTTGGAGAAAGAGAAATGAGCAAAGCTGGAAGCTTGGAAGCAACCCTCTTGGACTACTGCAAGAGCTTCACCAACCTCTACACCTGAGGTAATCTTTAATACAAAAAAAGAAATCTTTTGCCATATTTTCATGTTTTGTTATTTATGTTAATGCTCATGCTAGGTTAAATTTCATATTGTTTTAGTTCTTTAATTTACTGTTTATTGAATTAATACTAAGGAGTCCCTTCTCCTTAGTAGGTGCTCATTTGCACAAGCTGGGGTGAAAACCCTAGATACAGTTTTGGCGACTCCCCTTGTGTTCCTTTGAATTTCTGGTTATAGTTTTAAAAGTTTTAAATGTTTTCAATTTTCTGCAATATTTTCCTATTTTTTCCTTTCAGCTGTCCCTTTAGGCTGTTGTAAACCGTGACTTTTACCCCTGCAGTTGCGTTCCGACTGCGTCTTTCAGGCATTTACCGACGATCCAACTATGGCTCTCAGACTGTTTCCGGCGACCTACCGGTGGATTCCAGTCTGTTACCTGTGATCCAAACGCGGCTATTAGCTTGTTTGGTGCGATCCGATTGTGGCTGTTAACCCTTTTCCCGTGTCCCGCTTGTGGCTTTCAGCCATTTTTCTACAACCTATCGGCGTCTTTCGGCCATTTTCCCGCGTCCCGCTTGTGGCTTTCAGCCATTTTTCTGCAACCCATCTGCGTCTTTCGGCCATTTTCCCGTGTCCCGCTTGTGGCTTTCAACCATTTCCTGCAACTCGCCTGCGTCTTTCGACCTATTTCCCGCGGTCTAACTGCATCTTTTGGCCAAAATTACGCAACCTGTCCGCGACTGTTGAGCTATTTCCCGCGGTCCAACCACCCAGATTTGCCACAGACCCGTGGTTTGTTTTCTCCACTTTTTTCCCTGTTTTGAATCCAGCACTTTGCTGCAATATTTTCTGCACCTGCACAGCCATCTTTCCTATCTGTAGACATACTTCCCTACAGCCTTTTTTCTACAGTATTATTTCTATTCCATTTACAGAATATTTTTTAAATTTCAGCATTTTAATTGAAAAGAGAAAATTTTGCATTTCAAAGTTTAAATTGTGTATTGTTAATTTTAGTTAGAAAGTTGCCCACCTCGTGGAACTTTTACTTGGGTTCATCATCTCACACACACACACTCTGTCACCTAATTCAAGTGAGCCCTAAAATACTACTTAACACAACCAACATTCTAACCCCACTTTTGGAACACATAAGAATTTTTGTAGTTAGGTAGGATCGGGGGGATAGGCATCCAAATAACACCCCTCGGTTGCTTACACTTGAGACATAGCTGTTGTCCATTAGGGAACCAAAATCCCCTAGTATTTTTTGGCACGGTCACGACCGGTTTATCAGAGGGCCTCTCCCCTAGGAGGGTTGAAGTCACTAGACTGGTTCCGGAGGCTTGAGTGGAATACCGCAATCCATTCAGTAACCGAAGGCTACCTTTCACAGTTCTCGGTGTATCACTCATATGGGGATACAGCGGCGATAGAACCAAATGGCAGATTCACCTCTTCTGGACGTGTCATGAATGGGGTATCTTAGTTTCCTTTCTTCTAGGATTGACTACTCGGTGTCCCTCCCGGTAGGGGGATATCTTTAGCCACTTGGCTCTACTATCCATATTGTCTGACTTGGATTTCATCACCTTGCAGAGGATATGTCTAGTTGAGTCAGAATACTATTTAGCTAGGTGTTTGCATGCTCCCTTACCTCCTTTTGGTCTAGCAAGTCCACAATTTTTATTTTTTAGGAAACCTGCTGCTTGTTGGTATTCTGACCATTTCTATTGATACTCCACTTATTGTAGCACAGCTGTTACAGTAAGTGTTTTGAGTTGGTTGTTGGCCCGAGTGCCATATTTTTTGAGCTCTCCTTCTGCACACTCGGTTGCATTAGGGTTTTTGAGTTGTTTTTTCACTCCAACAAAACCCCCAGATACTTGACACCATCTGTCACCATTGAGTCCCCGAAACATTCTCGGCGCCTCCGGGGCGAGCCCCCACAGCACAGTTGTCACGTCCCCATTTTGACCCCCTTTGTATCAAATTGTAAATGATGTAAATACTGATATTTAATCATGGTGAGGAGCTTAAGGCCAAGGCCCCACCATTGATTTAGCGTTTATATATCGACAACTAAAATAGATGCCTATGGTTCTTGTGCGAGATGGGCACAATGTATATAAGACATCATGTAATTTCGAATTTTTAATGAAAAACCCAAAACCGGCTATGCAATGCAACAAAAGAGATGGGGCATGACTCTACAAGGAAAAGGGAGGGAAACTATTCAAACCCTTGGGCCAATGGTATTAAACCATGTGTCAATGAGGAAACCCATAAACCACCAACTACCCATTTTGTCTCATGCACCCAATCATTTAATTCTTCCAAGAAATTGGTTAAGGCAGTTAATGCCTTGGAAATGAAGAAGTATGGGCAAGCCATTTTCGTGCATGGGCAAGCCATCAACATGGAAATTCATGTTTTTGCTTGTGGGGCAAGAAAACACCCACGAAATGGTGCCCAAAGCCATGGGGAATAGGCAGTCTTCACCCATTCACGCAAATAGAGAAGGCTGGGAGTTACAGTCGTGTTTTTAAGCAAAAACGCAGGGTTCTCCCTACCCAAAAACCCGTTTTTGGTTTTGGATAGTAGCTGGGAAGGAGGGGCTGCGATTTGGGACTGTAGGAAGTTCATTTTGCCCCCGATTTGCCATGGGCATTTTTCCTAAAAACGTTTTCTATTACCTGGGGTTTTCTCCAAACCTCCATTCCTCATTTTAACCTTCCCACGTTTTTTCTGAATCCTAGGGGATCATTTTCATGCCTGTCACTGTACAAACGATTTTCATTATGCCCATAAGTGTGTTCTGCTACTATGTGCATCCTCGTTTTTGGCTTGAACCTGTGAATTGAATTTTTGGAGTGGGAGTGGACAGAAGTAGCTTGATAAACCTAGTGGGGGAGACAACATCTCAAGAAGATCAAGAGGGCTTTGGTTACTCTTCTATGCATACCCTGAGAGCACTAGATAGGGAAGGTATGGTTTGAGGGACTGTATAGCAGAGAAAAGAATACTTCCTTGTGTTGGGTGTGTAGGTATTGTGGGTGCCAAGCTAGATAGATCTTGCAAGGTTATCCCTGGCTCTGTGCTGGAGCTCACTAGCTTAGCAACTCTTCCTTTCCATCTCCTAGCAGCCTGATAAACCCAATTGTAGATTGGCTTGGCTCATTTTGGTGTATGCTTGGCTATGTGTGAGTCTGTTGTTCCCTGGTTCCTTGTAGAGATCATGCCCAGCTCGGGGGTCGCAGTGGTGTTGAGAGATGGAGGAGCACACTAGCCTACGGTTGGGTGGAACGTTGCAGTTGCATAGCCAGTTGCGTGGGACTACTTCTGTATAAGATAAGTATTCCCTTGTGTAAAAAAAAATTGGCAATTATCATTTGATGAATATTAGAATGAATGATGGACGTGCTATTGAATATACTTCCGCTGAGCTTTTACAAGTTTATGCATTTCCATATGATCTTTTATATTTCTGCAAGGGTCTTTATTTGGCTGTCACAGAAATCTTGAGTGTATGATTAGATATCAACAGCATTTTCTTAATTTCTGTTGTGTTTCTATTGCATGCACTTATACATGTCTTTGTATCTATGAGTTTAATTTAATGGATATAGGGCTAATTGCCCGGTTTAATGTCATGATCCTCTCCACCTAGCTGGTAGAATGGGAGGGGACGTGACAGAATGGTATCAAAGCTGCGTTGCAGCATTGGGCCTCTATGGGCCAAATCCGATAGCAATTACAATAAAATTGTTGTCTTATGAGTTTTGAAAAAAAAAAAAAAAAATTTGGTTTAAGTCTGTTTTTGAAAAAAATTGTGTTTTAAGCCGTTTCGGGAAGTCGTTCCGAAATTTCGGAAAGGTTTCGCGAACCTTCCCGCAATTGTGGAAGAGTTCGGTGAACCTTCCCGAAATTGCGGAAGGATTCCGCGAACCTCCCCGAAATTGCAGAAGAATTCAGCCAATGGCTCCGAAACAGCGGAGAAAAATGTTTTTAAGTGAAAAAATTTTCTAAGTATTGGAATTTTTCGGAAAGAATTCTCTTCCGAAATTGCGGAAGGAATTCTCTTCCGAAATTTCGGAAGGATTCCGTGAATCGTTCTGAAACGCGGAAGAGTTCGGCGAGTCGTTCCGAAGTTGCAGAAGACTTCGGCAAATCGTTCCGCAACTACGGAAGACTTCGCCGAATCGTTCCGCAACTGCGGAAGACTTCGGCGAATCGTTCCGTAACTACGGAAGACTTCGCCAAATCATTCTGAAAAATCACCCAAAATCGGGGAAGCATTCCGGTGGAAGAATTTCGCGAATGGCTCTGGAATTGCGGAAGCCTTCGCCGAATGGCTCCGCAACTGCGGAAGCCTTCGCCGAATGGCTCTGCTCGGCAGATCGCCCCGCCATTGCGGAAGCATTCGGCGAACTACTCCGCAATTGCGGAAGCGTTCGGCGAACTGCTCCGCAATTGCGGAAGCCGTCGCTAAACCACCCCGCAGTTGCGGGAGCGTGCAGTGATGCCACAAGGGGGCAAGCCCCCTTGACCCCCTTTTTCTTTTTCCCCTCATATGTTGTTGCTTGTGATTTCACGAATTGTCAACGTAGTGTTTTCCCACGTGCATGAAGTAATTTGTGAATTTTGAGAATGTAATGCAGCTAACAATTGTGTTGATGAACACATTTCAGAGAGCCACAGTTACAGCAGGGTAACACTCTAGTTAATACAGTTGGAAATTTTGGATCTTGGTTGGGCCAAGAAAATGAACATCATGAATGATGCACAGGATCCCTATGAGCCTGAGACAGATGCCATGGGGGAGAACATACAGGTTGAGAATGCTGAAACAGAATCTAATGGGAGAAGAAATCAAGAGACCCCTCCGGACGTTGCAGCCACCATGAGAAGCCTAAGGGTGGAGTTGCAAAGCTGTAGGGAAGATAATGAAAGGATGATTAAAGCTCAGGAAGAACAAAATCAGCTGAATGCAGCCATGCTGCAGAGTTTAACAGACATCCAAAGGCAAATAAACTCTGGGCTTCAGATATCAAATCCAGAAAGGGGTGGGAGTAGCTCTAGAAGAAATTCCCATAAGAGGGCCAGTAGCCCAAGAAGAGTTTCCACAGATAGGACATATACTCCAGAAATATCTTCTAATGAATCATCTGATTCGGAAGAATCCATTGAGGGTTCAAGTTCTTCATCCCACAGGAGCAAGAGGAAGAAGCACCACAAGAACAATTCACATGGGGAATTTAAGAAGGCAAAACCTCCTACATTTGATGGAGAAGTGAAGTCTGGTCAAGAAGCTGAAGCTTGGCTTCTTGGGATGAGAAAATATTTCCAAGTCCAAGACTACTCGGGAAATATGAAGGCAAGGGTTGCCATCTTCAACTTGAATGGAAGAGCATCTATATGGTGGGAACACACCAGGCAAGTGAAGAGGATCAATGAACGGAAGATTGTGTGGAAGCAGTTCAAGAAATACTTCAAGCAGAAGTACCTCTCTGATAGGTACTATGATGATAAGATCAAAGAGTTCCATGAGCTGAGATTGGGACAATTGACCATGGAAGAATATGCAAACAAGTTCTTGGAGCTGCTGAGGTATGTTAAGTATATTCGAGATGATAAGGTCAAAATTCAGCGTTTCCTAAGTGGACTGCCCCAGTCATATAAAGACAGAATTGAGTTTGATGAACCTCAAACTCTAGAGGAGGCCATAAGAAAGGCTAAGTATTGCTTTGATCAAAACAGAAGCAAACCAGAATTCCATAAGGGGTAGAAGGATAAGAAAAATGAAAAGTTTGATCAAAGGAAGAAGGGGTTCAAGCCTCCTCAATTCAGGAATCAGCAAAGGCAACCATCACAGGTTGTGACTAAGCCAACTAGGATGATGGGAGACAAGCCAAGAGATCCAAAGGAGCCAAGAGAACCACTTCAATGTTGGGGTTGTGGAGGATACCACATGCTTAGAAATTGTCCACATCGGAATGGGAATGCAAATCAAGTTCACAACATCCAAGGAGCTGGAACTGTGGGTCAAGTGGCAAGGACAATCCCTAGAATCTATGCAGCAGTAGATGACCGCCAAGCAGATCATCAGTCAACTGTGGTTGAAGTTGAAGGTAAGATTGCTAAGCAATCTGTTTCTATTTTGATTGATCCTGGATCTACTCACAGTTATGTCACTCCTAGAATTGTTGAGGTTTGCACTTTCAAGAAATTAAAGCATAGTAAATCCTGGTTAGTTCAACTAGCCACTGGAACCAAGAGAAAAGTTAGTGAAATAGTAGAGAAATGTCCATTAGAGATGGATGGGCTATTCACTTATGCAGATATGAATATTTTGCCACTTGGTTCCTATGATATTCTCATTGGAATGGATTGGTTAGAAGCACACAGGGTTAAACTTGACTGCTACAATAAGACGTTTGAATGCATGGACGAAGAAGGAAACCTGAGGGTTGTAAAAGGCGTTCCAAAGGTGACTTCTGTTAGACAGGTTTCAGCCATGCAGCTGAAGAAGTTCTATAGGAAGGGAGGTCAACTGTATGCAGCTCACGTTGTAGAGGCAGCAGAGAATGAAACTCTTAAACTGGGGGACTATCATGTATTGCAAGAATTCAGGGATGTTTTTCCCGATGAGATTCCAGGACTCCCTCCAAAGAGAGACATTGACTTTACAATTGAACTTGTGCCAGGAGCGGCACCAGTGTCTAATACACCGTACAGGATGAGTACACCGGAATTGCTAGAATTGAAGATGCAATTGCAAGAGTTGTTGGAAAAGAAATATATTAGTCCAAGTGTGTCCCCGTGGGGAGCACCTGTTTTATTTGTGAAAAAAAAAGATGGAACACTCAGGTTATGTATTGACTATAGGCAGTTGAACAAAGTCACTGTGAAGAACAAATACCCATTGCCTCGAATTGACGACCTTTTTTATCAAATGAGAGGAGCAAAGGTATTTTCAAAGATTGACTTGGGGTCTGGTTACCATCAGGTAAGAATCAAGGAAGAAGATATTCATAAGACAGCCTTTAGAACAAGGTATGGACACTATGAGTTTGTAGTGGTACCATTCGGTCTCACAAATGCACCAGCTACATTCATGTGTCTCATGAATAATGTTTTTAGCAAATATTTGGACAAGTTTGTTCTTGTATTCCTAGACGACATTCTCATCTATTCTAAGAATGAAGAAGAGCATGAAGAACATTTGAGAATGACAATGCAATTACTAAGAGAGCATAAGCTGTATGCAAAGTTGAGTAAATGTGACTTTTATAGAGATAGAATTCATTATTTGGGTCACATCATCTCTGACGAAGGGATATCTGTAGACCCAGAGAAGATTGAAACCATTATGAATTGGCCAACTCCAAGGAATGTGACTGATGTGAGATCTTTTATGGGCCTTGCTGGTTACTACAGGAGGTTTATCGAAGGATTCTCCAAGGTTGCAAACCCGATCACTTCTTTGCAAAAGAAGGGGATAAAATTTGAATGGTCACCAAGATGTGAGGAAAGTTTTCAACGGTTGAAGAATCTTCTTACAAGTGCACCTATTTTGAAGATTGCAGACCCGGAAAAAGACTTTGTGGTGTGTACCTATCCATGCAATCAAGGACTTGGAGGAGTTCTTATGCAAGACAACCACGTGATATGCTACGAGTCAAGAAAGTTGAAGGAGCATGAGAAGAACTACACTACTCATGACATAGAGCTTGCAGCCATAGTACATGCTTTAAAGATGTGGAGGCATTACTTAATGGGAAGAAAATTTGAGTTAAGAACAGACCATTGTGGACTGAAATACTTGTTTGATCAGCCAATGTTAAATGCTAGGCAAGCTAGATGGTTGGAATTTTTGTGTGAATTTGATTTTGAAATCAAGCACATAAAAGGGAAAGAAAACAAAGTGGCTGATGCACTCAGCAGGAAGGCACATGAAATGCATGTGTCAGCGCTTAGTACTTGCCAACCAGATTTGAAGCAGCAGATTGTTAACCATATGGTTGAGGATGAAGTGTATGAGCAGATAAAGGACAAATTGGAGTAGCAAGACCTTGGCAAGAAGAATGAAGGCTATCACTTGGAATAAGGCAGACTTCTTACTTATAAGAATAGAGTCTATATTCCAAATGCGGAAGATTTAAGGAGAATGGTTATGGATGAGATCCATAAAGCTCCATACTCTAGTCACCCAGGATATCAGAAAACAATTGCTACAGCAAGAAAATATTATTTCTGGCCAGGTATGAAGAAGGACGTTGCTGAATACATTTCTAAGTGCATGGAATGTCAGCAGGTGAAGGTTGAACACCAACACTCAGCAGGTTTATTGCACCCAGTGCCAATTCCAGAATGGAAATGGGAAATAATTTCCATGGATTTTATTACAGGATTGCCAATGACTAAGAGACAACATGATTCCATCATGGTTGTGGTGGACAAGTTAACCAAGGCAGGACATTTCATACCGGTTAAGTCCACACACAAAGCCGATGCCATTGCAGCTATTTTCATGAAGGAAATTTTTAGATTACATGGGTTGCCTAAGGCAATAATTTCAGACAGGGATACCAAGTTCACTTCCAATTTTTGGAAAGGTCTCTTTGCAGATTTGGGCACACAGTTGAACTTTAGCACCGCGTACCATCCTCAAACAGACGGGCAAACAGAAAGAGTAAATCAGGTGCTTGAAGACATGCTCCGCATGTACGTAATGGACAAGCCATCCAAGTGGGAGGATTATCTACACCTGGTAGAGTTTGCATATAATAATGGGCATCAAGAATCATTGGGAATGAGTCTGTATGAGGCGTTGTACGGCAGAAGGTGTAGGACACCAGTGACTTGGGACAATCCAGTGAACCGAATTGTACTTGGGCCAGAATTGCTTAAGGAAATGGAACAAGAGGTTGCAAAGATCCGGAAAAATTTGAAAGCAGCCCAGGATAGACACAAAAGATATGCAGATAAACATAGAATGCATAGGGAATTCAATGTTGGGGATCATGTGTATCTTAGAGTAAGATCAAGGAAGAGTTCCTTGAAGCTTGGGAGTTGTGCCAAGCTATCACCTAGATATTGTGGGCCATTTGAAGTGCTTGAAAGAATAGGGCCAGTTGCATATAGACTTGCATTTCCTGCTAGCACTAAAGCTCATAATGTTTTTCATGTCTCCTTGCTTAAGAAATATGTACACGATCCTAACCATGTGATTAATTGGGATGTGATCCAGGTGGAACCCGAGGGAGAATTCCAAACCGATCCATTGCGCGTCCTAGACAAGAAAGTAACATTGCTCCGGAACCGAGCCATCGGACAGGTAAAGGTGCAATGGAAGCACTACGGTCCCGATGAGGCTACATGGGAGCTGGAGGATGCCATGAGGGTGGCATATCCATTTTTGTTCAATTCTGATGAGCACTGAGGACAGTGCTAATGTAAGGGGAGGGGTATGTCACGTCCCCATTTTGACCCCCTTTGTATCAAATTGTAAATGATGTAAATACTGATATTTAATCATGGTGAGGAGCTCAAGGCCAAGGCCCCACCATTGATTTAGCGTTTATATATCGGCAACTAAAATAGATGCCTATGGTTCTTGTGCGAGATGGGCACAATGTATATAATACATCATGTAATTTCGAATTTTTAATGAAAAACCCAAAACCGGCTATGCAATGCAACAAAAGAGATGGGGCATGACTCTACAAGGAAAAGGGAGGGAAACTATTCAAACCCTTGGGCCAATGGTATTAAACCATGTGTCAATGAGGAAACCCAAAAACCACCAACTACCCATTTTGTCTCATGCACCCAATCATTTAATTCTTCCAAGAAATTGGTTAAGGCAGTTAATGCCTTGGAAATGAAGAAGTATGGGCAAGCCATTTTCGTGCATGGGCAAGCCATCAACATGGAAATTCGTGTTTTTGCTTGTGGGGCAAGAAAACACCCACGAAATGGTGCCCAAAGCCATGGGGAATAGGCAGTCTTCACCCATTCACGCAGATAGAGAAGGCTGGGAGTTACAGTCGCGTTTTTAAGCAAAAACGCAGGGTTCTCCCTGCCCAAAAACCCGTTTTTGGTTTTGGATAGTAGCTGGGAAGGAGGGGCTGCAATTTAGGACTGTAGGGAGTTCATTTTGCCCCCGATTTGCCATGGGCGTTTTTCCTAAAAACGTTTTCTATTACCTGGGGTTTTCTCCAAACCTCCATTGCTCATTTTAACCTTCCCACGTTTTTTCTGAAGCCTAGGGGATCATTTTCATGCCTGTCATTGTACAAACGATTTTCATTATGCCCATAAGTGTGTTCTGCTGCTATGTGCATCCTCGTTTTTGGCTTGAACCTGTGAATTGAAGTTTTGGAGTGGGAGTGGACAGAAGTAGCTTGATAAACCTAGTGGGGGAGACAACCTCTCAAGAAGATCAAGAGGGCTTTGGTTACTCTTCTATGCATACCCTGAGAGCACTAGATAGGGAAGGTATGGCTTGACGGACTGTATAGCAGAGAAAAGAATACTTCCTTGTGCTGGGTGTGTAGGTATTGTGGGTGCCAAGCTAGATAGATATTGCAAGGTTATCCCTGGCTCTGTGCTGGAGCTCACTAGCTTAGCAACTCTTCCTTTCCATCTCCTAGCATCTTGATAAACCCAATTGTAGATTGGCTTGGCTCATTTTGGTGTATGCTTGGCTATGTGTGAGTCTGTTGTTCCCTGGTTCTTTGTAGAGATCATGCCCAGCTCGGGGGTGGCAGTGGTGTTGAGAGATGGAGGAGCACACTGGCCTACGGTTGGGTGGAACGTTGCAGTTGCATAGCCAGTTGCGTGGGACTACTTCTGTATAAGATAAGTATTCCCTTGTGTAAAAAAAAATTGGCAATTATCATTTGATGAATATTAGAATGAATGATGGACGTGCTATTGAATTTACTTCCGCTGAGCTTTTACAAGTTTATGCATTTCCATATGATCTTTTATATTTCTGCAAGGGTCTTTATTTGGCTGTCACAGAAATCTTGAGTGTATGATTAGATATCAACAGCATTTTCTTAATTTCTGTTGTGTTTCTATTGCATGCACTTATACGTGTCTTTGTATCTATGAGTTTAATTTAATGGATATAGGGATAATTGCCCGGTTTAACGTCACGATCCTCTCCACCTAGCTGGTAGAATGGGAGGGGACGTGACAACAGTTCACTTGACACCACCCGTCATAGACATAGATCTTCATCACTTGATACCACTCATCATAGATCTCGATCCTTGTCACTTGACTCCACTCCTCAACGGCATAGAACTCCGTCACCCGAGCTAGACGCCCCTTATTTTACCTCTGATTCTAAGGCAGAGTCTGAGAACCCCATTTACACTGCACCAAGTAGCCCCATGGCTGGTGTGACTTCCACCCCTTTCTTTGTAGGGACCATTGGTGGAGCATCCACCACCACACTGGCTACCACACCTGCTTTGGGTTGCCCTCAATGGGGCCCACATCTACCATTCCGATCACTGCACCCATTCCAGTAGCTGGCATACCTATTCCCACTCCATCAATGACTCACACTACCCTTGGCGGTGTAGGATCGTCCCATACCACTTTCGTTCCTCAACTTGGGGGCAACATCCCAAACCCCGCCCCTCCACTTGGGGGCATTGGCCCCAACATGGTCACACCCACTAGTATGTCACATCCTTCTACTAGTTTTCCATTCATGGCTAGCCTCAACCTTCCTGACCTAGCTAGACTAACTAACGACCCCATCAAACACAACCCTGCATGGCCTCACATGCCCACCAAGCTCCCCTCCGACATCCCTAAGTTTGAGGGCAAGGCAGGTGAGGACCCCCAGAACCATATTATGTCCTTCCATCTATAGTGTTCCTTCAACTCCATAGTGGACGACTCTATCTGCCTCCATCTGTTACAGCGCACCCTCACTGGCTCTGCAGCTAAGTGGTACATCGAGCAGCCCCATGGGACCCATGCCACCTTTACTTCCCTTGCCTCGACTTTTCTGCAGTTCTTTTAGTTACCTATCTGCTATGACACGGGAGTTCAGATCCTACTGTCTTGCAGACAGAACATGGCTACCCACATCACTGACCACATTCATTAGTGGCGTCGACGCCGCAGCCTCTACAAAATCAAGTTAGACGACCGTATCTTCTTAGATTGGTTTCTAAAATACCTCCTTCCTGTCATTGCCAAGGATGTGGCATCCGAACGACCCTAGTCCGAAGAAGAGGCCATCCTCAAATCCTAGCAATTTGACCTCATTTACGCCCAGTCAGGTTATCTATATACCATCATACCTGTCACCCCTCGCGGTGATTCCTCCCAACACGATGCGCTGGGGGCATCCCATGCCACAGATGGAATCATTAGCCGTGTTGCCTCGCATCCCCAACCCTTTTCCATAGCATGTCCTAGCCATGGCCCCAACCTTTCACAAGATACATCTCAATCCGGAGAAACCAAATCATATGCTCCCATGACACATCACCACCATTCCCACGGACCCTCCTATCCACCTCAGTGCTTTTGTCATGCATCCCCCACTTATGCCCCCCTGGTCGCACCTCAGCCATATTACAACCCACAGGATACACTAGCTCTTGTGTCCTCTCAAGCCCAACCTGCTTATTACCCACCACAGGCAGCCCCTACGGCAAACCAACAACCCATTCTGCAGACATATCAACAACCCCCACAAGGTTCAGCACCTGCGCAGCCTCCCCCTACTTATTATCCACCGTAGCCTACTCCCGCACCTGCACAACCCCAGAACCCACTTGCTGCCCAAGGGCAAGTATACACCCAACAGAATCCGCAACAGAACCAAAACAACTAGCGCCAATAGGGCCAGCAAAACTATGGCAAAGGCCATAACCATGGGAACAACCCCCCTCCAGACCAAGGCGGTCAACCTCCCAATCCCCCAAACAACAATAATGCGACACCTGCCAACCAGAACTTGTTAGGAACCCATGTCTTTACTTTGTTAGTATGTTGTTGTTGGATGCATATGCTTTGTAAGTCATCCCATAGTATTTGTTGATCAATAGTTTGTGTTATTTTTGTTGGCGCATATGCTTTGTAAGTCGCCCATAGTATTGTTGATCCATAGTTTGTAACGGCCCATGGTTTCGACCCATAGTATTGGCGCCTAGAATTAGTATATAAGTGTGTGTTGAGACCTATGAAGGCACCGTGAAGTTATTTGTATTGAGCTTGCTCATAGGAGGTTGCCCCCTCGAAGTGGCCTGTGATCAATATAAAAGTGATTATGAGTTCTGTCATTTCTTCTATTTCGTATATTCGTATTAATTAATTGTTGCAGGTGCCTCACATCTGGTATCAGAGCACTTTCTTGGGCTCGCTGGGTGCAATTTCTGCAAAAAAAAAAATTCGCATCTGTTGTAGGTTCGGATTTGGGAATAATCCCTATCCGCTTAACTGTGGGAAGCACTTGGGCATAAGTCCTAAAACTCATTGTGAGGAGTACCACAGGAACCCCGAAGTAGCTGGCCCATTGAGAGGACCTGCCAGCGAAAAGGGCAACGACCCCTACCTGATTGACTAGTTCCCACCCGTGAGGTAAACCAAGAGCTGTCATTTGTGGCAAAGCGGTTATCAGTTTTACCTGAGCTGTGGAGTGAGGGGTACTGCCCCTATACGCAAGCCTTCAGACAGCATTGGTGGCCGAGTGAAACCCCTGAACTGTTAGGAATCTGCACATACCTGGGGTCCATATCTACTTTCAGCTAAACTATTGTCGATCACTAATGCGCCATTTCAGATCCATTTTGCAAGCCGTTCTAGATTCAACCATTTTCAATCCAGTCGGCATTGTTCCAGATCCCTTTCGAGCCGTAGCCGCTCCAGTTTGAAAAAAAAAAAAAAATTCAGTTTTTTCTCCATATATCCCTTGTTTTCACTCTGTTTCCCTTGAAATTTTTGGGGAACCCCTGTCATCCCATTCTGCATATTTCAGTCCTGAGGACCCTATCCCCAATTCCCCTTCCCAAAGCCTGAAATCCCACATTTGTCTATTTTTAGGGTTTGCCATAACTTCCTCAGATTTCACCCAATCACCTTCAAATTTTACCACAAAGTTCTTTTCTGAATTCTGCTTCTTTGTTCCCCTCTGCCAAATTTTCCCATTCTTTCACCCCGCTTCTAAAATCCTCATTTTTGCTTCCCTGTCTATCCACCAGTGTCCAAAATCTAGTCAAACCCCAATTACCCTTCTAATTTTTTCCCAAGTCCAGATTTTCCTTTACTGAAGTAGTTTCTGTTTTTGTTTTCCTACCCAGTCAAACGAAAAAAAAATAAAAATAAAAATAAAAAAATAAAAAAATAAAAAAAATAAAAAAAATCCTGGTTATGGTTGTCACCCGTGCCGGAGCAAAAACCATGGAGGACGCACTTGCAGCCATCCAAGCCAAACTCTAGGATTTGGATGAAAAATTTCTCGGTCTCCATCTTGAACATTCAGCTATGAACAACAAACGGCAGTCCGAGTCTTCAACAGACAATGGGTTCTCTTCTTCCAGCAATTTTCGTGGTCCGAAGCTTGATTTTCCTCGCTTCAATGGTACCGATCCAACTGGATGGATCTATCGTGTAGAACAATATTTCAGTCTGCATAATACTTTTGATGCCAACAAAGTTCCGTTGGCCTCCTTTCATTTGGAACAGGAAGCTCTTCAATGGTACCGTTGGTACATCAAGGCTCATCCAGAGCCCAAATGGCCAGACTTTTGCCAGCTCCTTTTGCAACGATTTGGTCCTAGTGCTTTTGATGACTTCACAGGAGCCCTCACTAAACTTCACCAAACTGGCACTGTGAGAGAGTATCAAACCGAATTTGAGAATTTAGCCAACCACACCGAAGGATTGTCTGATGACTTTTACTGGAGTTGTTTTATCAGTGGTCTAAAGGATGCCATCCGCTCTGAGGTCAAAATGTTCTGTCCCAACACAATGATGGAAGCACTAGGGTTGGCTAAGTTGGCAGAAGACAAGATTGCAACCCAACAACGCTCTAAGCCCACTTTTTTTCCCTTCCGAAATATGGGTTCTCAGCGACCACCTATACCACAGGCTCCTCGACCGACTCCTATCAAGTGTTTGTCTGAAACAGAGATGCAAGCATGCAGAGAAAAGGGGCTTTGCTATAATTGTGATGAGAAATTCACTCGGGGACATAGATGTGTTCAGCAAAAGCTCTATCTCTTGGATGTGGAGTCTCCGCCTGCCTCTGAAATTGGTGACGAAGATCCAGAAACACTGGATGCTCCAGTCGACATTTAGGAACCACCTATTGACCCTCCGTCTCAGGATGACCAGCCAGAGATATCTCTCCATGCTTTAGCTGGAATCACCACCCCCCAAACAATGCGGGTCAGGGGTTACTTCAAGAAGCTTCCTCTTACAATACTCATTGATTCTGGTAGCACTCATAATTTCATTGACCTTTGGATCACCAAACAAGCTGATTGTTTTATCCATCCTTGCTCCAACTTTGGAGTCATGGTTGCCAATGGGGGCACCTTACCTTGAAAAGGAAAGTGTCGAAATGTGCGTATCTCTATGGGAGATTATGCCTTGCGCTCTGACATGTTTTCATTTCCCTTAGGCGGATGTGATGTGGTTTTGGGCACTCAATGGCTACGCACACTTGGCCCTATCTTATGGGATTTTGCTGAACTTTGGATGCAGTTTTCCCTCAATGGACAAAAACACACATTGACAGGATTACAAGCAGGTTCTCTCAGCATCATCAGTTCACATCGCATGGAAAAACTCCTCAAGAAGAATTCACATGGTGTCATCGCTCAGATCCATTCCATCCAGATGCAACCATCAGCGATCTCCACTACTCCTTTGGATCTACAACAAATTCTGGATCGATATATAGGTGTCCTTGCTGAACCTGTGGGATTGCCACCTTCCAGGCCAGAAGACCATCGTATTCATCTCCTTCCTGGAAGCGTTCCTCCCAACATCAGGCCCTATCGCTACCCATTTCACCAAAAAACAGAGATTGAAATGCTCGTTTGGGACTTATTGAAGCAAGGTATTATTCGCCCAAGCACTAGTTCCTTTTCTTCTCCAGTTATTCTTGTCCGCAAAAAAGATGGGTCATGGCGCCTCTGCATTGACTTCCGAGCACTTAATCACCTCACCATCAAGGATAAGTTTCCAATTCATGTTGTTGATGAGCTTCATGGGGCTCACTTTTTCTCCAAGTTGGATCTTCGTTCTGGGTATCATCAAATTCGGGTTCATGAGGATGGTATCCCTAAAACAGCTTTCCGCACACATGATGGCCATTATGAGTTTTTGGTCATGCCCTTTGGCCTCACTAATGCTCCTTCCACATTCCAGGCCTTGATGAATAAAATATTTTGACCCTACTTGCGGAAATTCATTCTGGTATTCTTTGATGATATCCTCATCTACAGTAAAACATGGGATGAACATCTCCAGCATCTGGATCTTGTCATGCAACTTTTCTCTGACCATCATATCCATGCCAAGCAGTCTAAATGTGTTTTTGGACAGAAGGAAGTTGAGTATCTCAGGCACATTATCTCAGCACAAGGGGTTCGCGTGGATCCTGCCAAAATCGATGCCATGAACAATTGGCCGCATCCTCAGACACTCAAGAGCATTCGTGGTTTTTTGGGGTTGACTGGCTACTACCGCAAGTTTGTCAAGGATTATGGAAAGATTGCAGCTCCATTAACTGCTCTATTGAAAAAGGATGCCTTCACATGGACACCTGCTGCTCAGTGTGCATTTGACAAACTGAAACAAGCTATGTGTACTACACCTGTGCTAGCTATGCCCGATTTTTCCAAGCCCTTCACTATTGAGAGTGATGCTTGCGGCAATGGAATTGGTATTGTTCTCCTTCAAGATGAACACCCCATTGCGTTCACCAGCAAAGCCCTTTCAGGTAAGAATTTAGCTGCCTCTACCTATGAGAAGGAAATGATGGCTATTTTGCATGCAATACAGAAGTGGCGCCCATACCTATTAGGGAATCATTTCTGCATCAAGACTGATCACCAGAGTCTGAAATATTTCTTGGACCAGCGTGTCTCCTCCCTGGCACAATAGAAATGAGTTAGAAAACTCATGGGTTATGACTATGAGATCACTTACAAGAAGGGTAAAGACAATATTGTGGCAGATGCTCTTTCTTGCACATTTGATGCCCAAGGTTCTCTTTCAGCTATTTCTATGCCTGTTCCAAATTGGTTGCAATTTGTTCAACAGGGTTATGTCAATGAATCCTCCTTATCTCAAATCATCCAACGCTTGACCAACAACCCTTTTGTTGTACCACATTACTCTTGGGATGGTGCTTCTCTGCGATACAAGGGTCATCTGGTGCTTCCTTAGAGCACAGATCTTCAATAGGTTGTCTTCTATGAACTCCATGCTTCTCCATCGGCAGGGCACTCTGGGTTCCTCAAAACATATGAATGAGCACGACGTAACTTCTTTTGGCAGGGCATGAAAAGGACAATTCAACAGATGGTGACCGAATGTGATACCTGCCAGCGCAATAAGGGTGAAACAACACCCCTTCCAGGATTGCTTGAACCCTTTCCCATACCTACACGGATTTGGACATATATTTCTATGGATTTCATTGAAGGGCTCCCTAAATCTGGCGGGAAGACAGTGATTCTCGTTGTGGTTGATCGCCTCTCCAAATATAGTCATTTTTGTGCTCTCAGCCATCCCTATACAGCCTCCTCCATCGCTCAAATTTTTCTGGACCAGATCTTTCATCTTCATGGCATCCCTTCTTCCATTGTCTCAGATCGTGATGCGACTTTCACTAGTCATTTTTGGACAGAACTATTTCGCCACACTGGCACCAAACTAAAGATGAGTTCAGGGTATCACCCACAAACAGATGGTCAGACTGAAATTGTCAATAAATGCTTGGAAACTTATCTTCGTTGCTTCACCTCGGAACAACAACATTTGTGGGAAAAATGGCTCCCTATCGCTAAATGGTGGTACAATACCTCTTACCACACTGCCTCTAAAATGACCCCATATGAAGCAGTCTATGGTCAGGCACCTCCATCTCTTCTTCCATACACCCCCACCAGTTCACCAGTTCAGGAAGTTGACACGGTCCTTCGTAACCGCGATCAGATTCTTCACATTTTGCGGGACAATCTTCACATGGCAAGCAATTGCATGAAGCAACAAGCTGATCAGCACCGTTTTGAGCGCACTTTTCAAGTTGGCGATATGGTTTTTCTTCGTCTCCAGCCATACAAACAATCATCCTTGAAACTCAAAGGGCATCATAAGCTCGCTCCAAAGTTCTATGGGCCATATCAGATTCTTCAGAAGATTGGGTCCGTTGCTTATAAATTGGAACTTCCTCCTTCTTCCCGCATTCATCCAGTCTTTCATGTCTCTTGTCTGAAGAAAGTTCTTGGCACCAACATTAGCGGACAAACAATTTTACCCGGACTGAATAATGAAGGATCCATCCTTTTGGATCCAGAGGCCATCCTCAATCGGCGCACGCATCAGCTTCGCTCTCGCTTTATCACAGAGGTCTTAATTCAGTGGCACGGCATGCAACCAGAGGATGCTACATGGGAACCACTCCTTCAAATTCAACAACAATTTCCACATCTAAAGCTTTGAGGACAAAGCTTTTTTTAAGGGGGAGGGGATGTTAGGAACCCATGTCTTTATTTTGTTAGTATGTTGTTGTTGGACGCATATGCTTTGTAAGTCGTCCCGTAGTATTTGTTGATCAATAGTTTGTGTTATTGTTGTTGGCGCATATGCTTTGTAAGTCGCCCGTAGTATTGTTGATCCATAGTTTGTAACGGCCCATGGTTTTGACCCATAGTATTGGCACCTAGAATTAGTATATAAGTGTGTGTTGAGACCTATGAAGGCACCGTGAAGTTATTTGTATTGAGCTTGCTCATAGGAGGTTTCCCCCTCGAAGTGGACTATGATCAATATAAAAGTGATTCTGAGTTCTGTCATTTCTGCTATTTCGCATATTCGTATTAATTAATTGTTGCAGGTGCCTCACAGAACCCTGATCGACCGCTCAAGCAGGCCAAAAATCCTAATTTGTGAATAAACCACCTTTGTTCTATTTGCGGGGTCTACGTCCACTACACACATGCTTGCCCACATTTGGAGCGAGCTCGGAAACTCTTGACTGATGATGCCCATCGCCAAGGGCACGCGGCTCCTCAGGCGCCACCCAACCCCCCACCACCTCAGCCTCAACCTTTGGTGCTACAAAACCCCTTACCAACCCAAGGCATAGTGAACACTCATCCATTGGCTCCCCCTCAAGGCAATGCGCCACCAAAATAATAGATCACTTATGCCGCTCCTGATCAACCCATGTTAGACTCAGGTACCCACCACTTGTTAATGATGTCATCCGCTGATGTCAACCTCCAAACCCGTCGGAACCAATATGGCTCCACCCCTGAAGCCTCTCCCACCGACAAAAACACTAACGCTCATCCCACTGATCAGACGTTACGTATACCTCCAGCTCCACTAGATGGCACCTCCAAAGCACCTCGCTTCCCACTTCATCGCATCAACAATAACCCCAATGTTCGCACTGCATCAAATTACAACATTGTAGATGACTTAGCCCAATCTCCCGCAGCCATGTCTGCGTTAGAAGTCTTAAAAAACTATCCTTCACAGCGCAAGACTTTGCTCTCCGCCATTGGTGCTATTGACCCAAATGATTCACGACTAATGGCCTTCGATTTGGACCAGTCTGAACCACGCCTGCCTTCCACTTTAGCGTTCCAAGTTTCTGTTTCCGTTCGGAATCTTGTCATCCATCGGTGCATTATCAATGAAGGTGCCTCTACATGCGTTATGTCCACATTCGTTTGGAAGAAGTTGGGATCTCGTACCCTCCAGTAGTCCACCACTACGTTGCGAGCCTACGACGGCCGTTCGGCTCAACCCCAAGGTCTCCTAGCTAATGTCCCCGTCCAGTTGGATGGAAAAACCATGCTCATTGACATTGAGGTCATCAATGCTCAACTTGATTATAACCTCTTACTTGGCCGCAGCTACATGTATGCCATGCAGGCGGTTGCCTCATCTATTTTTTGTACCATGATGTTCCCCCATGACGGATGCGTGGTCAAGGTCGATCAACTCACCTATTATGATCCCAATGCCCCCGCTGCACCCGAAAATGTTCTCCCCATGGTTGAACAACCTGTTTGTGGTGCAACTACCTCGTTTGTTTCTTCCGCGGGACCCGGACTTTACTCAGATATGCCGATGACCTCAACATTCCAATCCATTCCACCCCCGTCACCCGCGACTGAAGAATCCGACCTATGTACCCTTTCCCACAATACACAAACACCTAACAATCAACCGCCCTTGTTACCCAAACCACCATTGGTACCTAGTCACATTGGTGTTACACCCACCCACACCATCCCCTTCCTATTCCCTCCCTCAGGCATAGTAAGTGCCCCGGTTATGGCTACTCTTAGCCTCCCCGAGTTAACCTTGGGATTACCCGTGTGGTATATTTTGCCTCCCGTTCCCCCGCCGACACCAAATGTCGTCCTACAACCGGTGCAACCCATTGCCACTACTAGTCAACCACCTCCTGGTGTCACTACCCCTTCGTCATCTACGAATCCCCCTCCTCTTATCAATCCCACTGGGGGCAGAGGCCCACAACCATACATTGTTGTACCCTTTCCCAAAACAGTTAAAACCCCCCCTGTGTTTCGTGCTCCCCCCAAATGCTTGTTGTGTGATGAGTTAGGCCATTTGACTCATCAATGTCCACACTTACCTACATTACAGGAACACATGCAAATGCTTGACGATGACCCCAACATACTGGTTGTTGAACTCAATCCAACCCCTAAGCCTCGTGATAAATCACTGCATACCAACCACCCTTGTGCAATATGTGGTATTTACGGTCATTACTCACATCACTGTCTTGATCTCCCAGATTACAGAGCATCTCTCTACGAGATGAATAATTTGGACCTTGAGACGGCACCCCCCACAATTGAGGAGATTCTTCCTCCCGTATCACCCCCATCCAGAGAGATTAACACCATTTATATGATCTCTTCGACTACCACTCCCTCGTCAACCAATTTGACAACTCAAAGTTTCTGCAATGATGAGGAGATTCTAGAGGCTCTCACTGCCCTGGATTATCCCTATGATGACATGCACCATCGTTCCTATTTCCTCCTAGAAGACTCCTCCTCTACCACAGCTACCCAATTTGCAGTTGAGTCCAAAGATTTCCTTCCCACCAAAGTCAACTGGTCTAAAGATCCTATTCCCGATCCTGAAGCCTTTGAGGAAGGTAACATGGCCAAAATCTCACCTATCATCCACATAGACATCTCTGACCCACCTAGTGCTCTTGAAATCATTACATTAGGAGCCTCCTGTAGTGAGTATGAGATTGGAGAGTACAAAAAACTTTTCCAAGAGTTCCGTGATGTCTTTGACTGGTCCTACACCGAAATGCCTGGTCTTGACCCTGCTATCATAGAGCACCACATTAACACCTCTGAGTCAAGGGGCATAATAGATTACCTTGATCCTGGGATAGGGGGCATGATCAGTCATTTTGAACCCACCCCATCACATCTATCTCAGTACGTCCATGACCCCCTTGTTCAAACCAACACATATGTGATCCACAATCATAAACCCCATGCGCATCGCATGGGGGTAGGTCATTAACCCTACTGACTTTTTCACATGCATGATCTCAACCATTTTTGTGGTCACATATCCCTTGTATATTTGATTTGATTTGATACACCTAGTATTCTGCCCCCGCGGGTCATCATTTTTCCCCACCACTGCATCCTTGGCTTGGTGGACTCACCTTTATTTGCAACCATTTTTTAACCTAGTTATTTCCTTTGACCATTCCGGAGTCCTTATGACCTCTGTTTTTCGCACCATTTGCACTGCCGGATTCATATTTCCGTGCCCGTGATGATGCTTGAGATCATTTCTCGCTCTCACCCAAAACGTTTTGAGTATTTTTTCTAGACACCACTAGTTGCCTCAGTTTGCATGCCACTTCAGCTACTCTCCGTGTTTGATATATTTGATATCATCGGATTCATTTTTCTGAGCCCATGATGATGCTTGAGTTCATTTCTCGCTCTCACCCCAGATTTTTTGGGTATTTTTTCCAAAACACCCCCCGTCGCCTCGATTTGCGTGCCACATCGGCCATTATCCATTTTTCACACTTTTTATATCGTCGGATGCATTTTTTCGACCTCGTGATGATGCTTGAGATCATTTCTCGCTCTCACCTAGTACAGTTTCAACATTGTGTCCCGACACCTTGCTTCCTTGGTTTGTGCGCCACATCGGTCGCCATCGGATTGTTCCACATTTTTACATGAGCCATTCACTCCTTTCATACTGCAATTGTTTCATTATTTTTCCACCATTCATTATCCCGCAAGGAGGCCCACCATTGTTCCCCCCCTACCCTCGTTCTTGGTCATCATCAATGTTCCTTGATTGAGCACTTCCTCCTTGCCTGACCATTCCTTTTGTTCGGTATAATTGTATCCCTTTTTCGGGCTGGACAATTCCTTTACGAAAAAAGCACTTAGGGAGTTTCTGTTAATCTCTTTTCTGACTCCTAAAACAATGAAAAGATCAATGAGAAATCTTGCTTCCTTTCATGCTCGTTAAAGCAACTGAAAGGGTGTATATCTGGTATAAGTTTAACCCTTTTCCGGACCTGGTAGACTAATTACGAAAAAGGAATACTCTAGTCACACCGGCTAGAAGAGTTCTTCATTGCATCCTTTTATGCTTCTTCGGACCTTGGAGACTAACACATGAAAAAGCAACCCCCTGGAGTCTTCTTATCACTTTCAGACTCTCTAAAATTGAAAGCAACCACGAGCATGAACTGTCCTGGGCTCGTACAAATCCACACGGCAGTACCATTCCATTATTTCAGAGTCTTCTTATCGCTTTCAGACTCCTTAAAATTGAAAGCAATCACGAGCATGAATTGTCCCGGGCTTGTATAAATCCACACGACAGTACCATTTTACACACACTTCTTCTAGTTCCTTAACCTGTGAAGAAGTCCCCCTGTGCCTCTTAGCACTATGATCGATCATCTCGGTAGCACCCCCAATCAAGTCGCCTTTGTTCAGAGTAGTCTGCAGTCTCCTACCATTTTACACCAGCTTGAGTATCCCTCATCCCAGTCACTATCCTCAATCCAGTACAACTATGATCCCTTTCCCACTAGTCAGTTTCATATGCTTCCCGATCGTCCCCACCATCATACTCTGAACAAAGGAAGTTTGAGTCCACCCACTCTATTTTCCCAGTTATCCCCCACAATATGTCAGTCCTACCATCAGTACTCTCACATTTCGGTTCTCCACCTTGCGCTCTTGTCAAGGAAACATCATTGCCTTGATAGTTGCAGGTCTCCCTCTGTCGATGATAGCCCCTCTATTCCAGAGGATAGACCCAGAGGTCCCTGCGCCTTGGACCCATCACCATCTGTGGCGAGTGCCTATGGACCATTTTGAGAGGAGTCATCATTGCCTCTCTGAGTGGTTGTTTCTCACATGCTCGACTTCAACACCTTGATCGCATCGTTGAGAATCGTGCAGGGTTTATATCCCTTTAGTTATTGGTCGAAGACCCCGGATTTCCCCCAACTCTAGCACATTGGTGAGTCACTTCCGAACGCCCAGTTATATGTTCCTGTGGATGTCTGGGTTACGTTGGCGATTGTATTCGGAAGCCATCCAGTTATATGCTTCCTTGAGTACCCAGTTCAGTTCCAGTTCAGTGTACCATTGAGGACATGACTGCCCGTCACTATGCTCTAGTAGCTCATCAGTTCCTCTAGTACCACACTCAGTAGCCCTGTTGTTATTCTAGTGTATCAGTTCTTCAGCTCAGACATGGTCAACCCAGCAGTATGTCCCAGATTTGTGTCCCCTCTGGACCCTTATGATGTACACAGTGGTTCTCTATGTATCCTATAGGTCCCCCTTTTCGGGCCTCACTGTTATGTTTTATGCATCTTGATACGAGCATGGGTATGCCTGCCTCGTCCATATATTGAGATTCTTCCTCATTCATTATTTGAGGCCATGTATATTTCAGGTCCCCATATTTTGGACCCCATTGTTATTATTTACGAGTATGGGAATGCCTGCCTCATCCATATGTTCAGATTATTCCTCATTCATTATTGAGGTCATGTACTTTCAATTTTTGGAGTTTATTCGGGACCATTGTTCCGGGCTCTAGTTTGTTTCTTCTCTTCTCCACACCCCAGGAAAACCATACAAGACTCATGATGTCTATCGGCCATACGATGAGTTCCTGCCCTCACACATTAGGGGGCAATCTGTTAACACCCAAAAAGTGCTCACTACCTCATCTACCCCATTGCTTGACTCATTTGTCCATATTTCCTACCATATTTGCCTCCAAAACCTTAAAATCCCAGTAAATAGCCTCCAAAAGGCCACAAAACCATTAAAAAAGCCTCCAAAAGGCCAAAAAACCCCCTTTCCCCCCAAAATAATCCAAAATTCTGTAAAATTAGTCACAGCAGATCTAATGAACAAGTAAATCAATCACAACAGATGAACATAGAAAATATGGTGCAAAACTGTGCAAAACATGCAGCAGTGCTCAATATCCCAGAAAGGGTGAATGAATTACAATAGAATACAATATCTGTCAATGAGCAATTCGAATTGACTAAGTAGGCCATTCGAATCACTGAATAGAGTAGCTTGACCCTATCTAGGAGACCTCATCAATCATCGGTGGTGCTCATCAATCACAATAACCAGTCATCCAGGTGTCAAACTGAGTCTAACTGAGTGTAATAAATGTAACTGAAGTGTGTAGCACTGATATAGGATCTGGAGGCTCAGTGGGGGCGCATGGGAGGCTAACTGAAGTCAGAACAAGTCACCTAATCACACTGGAGGTCAAACGGAAGTGATACAGTCAGTCGGGAGTGAAACTAGCCTCAAATCAGGGAGAATCGGAGCTAACTGAATGTAACTGGAGTGAATCTGCAGTGGTAGGTGAGCAAGTGCGCCCTTCTCTGGCAGTAGGTGAGAAGTGGGTGCCTTTCAGCTTAGGAGGGCTAAAACTCTGTGGTAGGTGGCTCCCGGGTGCTAGAAGAAGGTGGATAAGGTGCTGGAGGCATCAAACTGGTGACTGGGATGCATGCCTGTGCATGCAGAATCCTGAAATAGATAATATCCTAAAATAGATCATGCAAGATCCTGAAATAGATGATGTATCCCGAAATAGATGATGTGGATATCCGAACAAATTCCTCCAAAATAGCAAAAACCCTCTAAAAAGGGAATAAAAAATACAAAAAAAAGAAGAAAAAGAGGAAAAAATGAGGCAAAAACCCTATACAGTTGACCTAAACCATATGGTGCCAAAAACCATGGTCCAACACTCCACCACTAAAAACAAATAAATAGGTGATGGAGGCCCCTCATTTCATATCCACAGTCAAATACACCCTTACTCTGCCAAAATCACTCTTGAAACCCTAGCTCACCCTTGAGCTACTTTCACACTTGAGTGCCCCTTTGACCCATTTCCAACCCTTTGGAGAAAGAGAAAGGAGCAAAGCTGGAAGCTTGGAAGCAACCCTCCTGGATTGCTACAAGAGCTTCACCAACCTCTACACCTAAGGTAATCTTTAATACAAAAAGAGAAATCTTTTTCCATATTTTCATGTTTTGTTATTTATGTTAATGCTCATGCTAGGTTAAATTTCATATTGTTTTAGTGCTTTAATTTACTGTTTATTGAACTACTACTAAGGAGTCCCTTCTCCTTAGTAGGTGCTCATTTGCACAAGCTGGGGTGAAAACCCTAGCTACACTTGCTGATAGATCAACGATCAAACCTGAAGGGATCCTAGATGACCTCGTAATTTCAGTTGACTCATGGGAATACCCTGTGGATTTTTTGGTATTACAGCCAAAATATCAGTTGGGGGGACACCCACTGATCCTGGGAAGACCGTGGTTGGCCATAGCTGATGCCTATATCAGCTATCGGTCAGGTTCTATGACCATTTCAAATGGGACTGAGATCAAGAATCTAACCCTGTACCCTCCAGCTAGACCAAGCACAGAAGCTGATACTCCATTATGGGCATATTTGGAGGAGGAAGAGGGCGTGTAGCCATTATTAACCATAGGGAGGGCCTTGACATTTAAAGATGAAACAGAGGATGATGCCATTAATAGTTTCATCAATGAGCCCATGTTAGTCAATAAGAATGTCTATCATATCTTGGACAGTACTTTAGCTGCAACAGAACAAGAAAATATTACAGAAGAAACTCTGATCGATGATGATAATGTAATTCCAGTACTTAAGAATTCGAAGAGTGTTCCAGTGGAAATTGAGCCAGGAAAAACATTGAATATCAATCCTAATCTGGCACCTAGCGAGCTGGAACAGCTAGTCACTCTGCTGAAACAAGGTAGGGGAGCTTTTGCTTGGGAGTACACAAACATGAAAGGAATTCCTTCTCATATGTGCACTCATCACATCTATATTAAGAGCGACTCTAGGCCTGTATGCCAACCCCAATGAAGGATGAACCCGAACCTGAAGGACATAGTGAAAGAGGAAATCCAAAAACTGTTGGAAGCTGGATTTATATATCCAATTTCAGACAGTGAGTGGGTTTCTTCACTTGTGATCATGCCAAAGAAGAATGGGAAATGGAGGATCTACGTGGATTACAGAGAATTGAACAAGGAAACACAGAAGGACCATTTCCCCTTACCTTTCATTGATCATGTCCTTGATACCTTGTCTGGGAAGAAGTATTTCTCTTTTCTGGATGGCTTTAGTAGCTATAACCAAATTCAGATTGCTCCAGAAGATCAAGAAAAAACCACTTTCACCTGTCCTTGGGGGACTTTTGCATACCGAGTACTTCCTTTTGGGTTGTGCAACGCACCAGCTACATTTCACAGAGCAGTGATTGGAATATTTTCAAAAATGGTGAATGATTGCATGGAAATTTTTATGGATGACTTTACTCCTTATGGTGACAGTTATGAAGAAGCACTGAAGAACTTAGAAAAGGTCCTGAAACGCTGTAAACAAAGCTAGCTCTCTTTGAGCACTGAAAAGTGCCACATGATGATGAGTGAAGGATGCATGTAGCTTCTTGGGTCATGCTGGCTATTATAGAAGATTTATAGAAAAATTTTCTAAGATAGCTTCTCCTTTGTTCACTTTGTTGATGAAGGATGCACAGTTTGTCTGGAATGATGCATGGCAAACAACATTTAATGAGCTAAAGAAAAGGCTGTCTACAACACCCATCTTACGAGGACCCAATTGGGCTCTTCCTTTTCACACTTTCTTCAGATGCTTCAGACACTGCCATTGGAGCATTTTTGGGACAGCAGGAAGGTAGTGCTCCTTATGCCATTTACTATATTAGTAAAAATTTGTCTCCTACTGAACTAAAATATACTGTCACAGAAAAAGAATTTCTTGCCATTGTTTATTCCATCAATAATTTTAGACATTATATTACTGGATATTCTACTTTTGTACACACTGATCATTCTGCTATCAAGTATTTAATGAATAAACCAATCACGAATGCTAGAGTTTCTATATGATTGTTACTATTATAGGAATTTGATATCACAATTATTGATAGACCAGGTAAGGAAAATGTTGTTGTAGATTTTTTATCTCGACTTACTAACAATGATGATAATTTACCAGTCGAAGATTCCTTCCCTGACGAACATTTTTTTGCAGTGTCAGTGCATTCCCCATGGTATGCAGATATTGCTAACTTTTTGGCTGCAGGTAAGCTTCCAGCACATCTGTCAAAGAGAGAAAGAAGGAAGATCATACAATAGAGTGCTAGGTATTGCTGGATTGATGGCCATCTTTTCTACATAGGGCTTGATTTAGAAATCAGAAGATGTGTTAGAGAAGATGAAATCTTCAGCATTCTTAAAGCTTTCCATGATGAGCCCTATGGGGGACATTTTGCTGACAAGAGGATAGGTCATAAAGTTTTGAGAATGGGCTATTTCTGGCCTACATTGTTCAGAGATGCGAAGAAGTATGTTCAGGCATGTGATAGCTGCCAAAGGATGGGCCAACCCAATAGATTAGATGAGATGCCTTTATAGCCACAGCTTGTGGTTGAACCGTTTGATAGGTGGGTTCTATATTTTGTAGGGCCTATCAACCCTCCCTCAAAGTAGAAAGTTCATATCCTGATTTGCACAGATTACATGACTAAATGGGTAGAAGATGTAGCCTTGGTCAAGGCCAATGATCAGGCTATGATTGATTTCCTATATGAATAGATTTTTACTTCGTTTGGAGTACCTAAGGAGATCATTACAGATGGTGGACCACAGTTTGTATCTCACAAGCTGGAAGCACTGTTACAGAAATTTCATATTCAACACAGAATAACCTCACCATATCATCCACAGGCCAATGGGCAGGTGGAGAGCACAAACAAGGTTATTGAGGCTATTTTGACAAAAATAGTGAAGAGCCATCGTAAAGATTGGGCTAAAAGACTTCCAGAGGCACTGTGGGCCTATCGTACCACTTGGCGTAACACCACTGGTTTTTCCCCATATGAGCTAGTATATGGAAAAAATGTTGTTTTCCCAATTGAATTTGAAATTAGAACATTAAAAACAGCTGTTGAAGCAAATCTGGATTTATCAGAGGCACAGAGGAATCGACTGAATCAGCTCAATGAATTGGATGAGAAGCACACAGCTACAGTGCATCATCTAGCTTTAATCCAACAACAACACTCTAGATGGCATGACAGATTTATAAAGAAAAGAGTCTTTCAGGAAGGAGACTAGGCCCTGTTATATGATTCATGATTTAAGAGGGACTTTAAAGGCAAATTGCATACCCATTGGTTGGGACCCTATCAGATAGATCGATTATTTGATAATGGAACAGTCCAGTTGATCACCATTGACGAGAATAAAGTACCATTATTCGCAAATGGTCATCGGCTGCGACTGTATCACAGGCTGATCTCAAGGGAGGATTTTCTTTCACAGGTTGAAGCTGATCCAGAGTATCAGTTAACGTCAGGACAGGGATTTTTAAACCCTGTTAATTCCTAAAATTTGTAGTTTCCACACATATTTTTCTTTCATTCTGTATTTTATCTATTTTTAATTTTTCTTGCACTTGATCGATTTGCTTGAAGAACTGTGTGTAGGAACTTATTGGAGGAGCAGCAGCCGTGACTGGGCCAGATGACTGCAAAAAATCCATATTTGTTCCTAATCTAATAGAGCTCTTTGAAAAATATGGATAATTCGTGGTCCTCCACAGATAAAATTTGCTTATACTACAGTCTGACGCAGCTGCGACTCCGCCACATTTTCCTGTTCTGCCAAAATTCGCAGCTGCGACTCCGCCACTTCTCCTTTGCTTCACTTTTCCACAACTGAGACTCCTCCACTTTTGCTCATTCGACCAATTTATACAGCTGCGACTCCGCTATTTCTGCTTATCTTTCTAAATTGGTAGCCACTACTCTGCCATTTCCACCTCATTTTACTCCTTCCCAGCTGCTGAGACTCCGGTACCTTTGTCTATTCCGCTAAATCCAGCAACTGAGACTCCGCTACCTTTGTCCATTCCACTAAACATAGCATCTGCGACTCCACTATCCTTGTTTAATTCTGCTAAACCTAGCAGCCAGTGTTCTTCTCTTTCCACTTCATTCTCCCTCCTTCCGTACAACTGCGACTCCGTCATTTTTCGCTTATTCTGCTAGATTTCGCAGCTGATACTCCGCCAGTTTTTTTGCTCTCTGATTAATGATGCCAATAATGATGTGACTAGGTGTCAATTTTGGCACTTGCTCCATAGGGTCCAATTATGATCGACCACGAAGGAAATTTTGGATGCCTTGAGTAGCTGTCAGCCTGGGTGGCAGTGGCCACGTCACTTCGGCACATGTGCATTTATACCCGCAAGGATGACGACCGGCTGCAATGATTAATCCATGGCTCAAACTCATAAACGCAAGGTACGGATCCTATCTTTTACATGATTTTGCAAAGAATTAATACGGTAATAATGATTATGTCCTGTCACAACCCTCGATTAATGAACCCATGCGAATCACACTTTAAGGATTATGTTAAGGTCATAATTGTGATTATTTTCCATCACCTTACCCGATTTTGCACCTGTTACTCCTATCTGCCAACTTCATCACTTCCATAGAACGTTCATACTTGCATAGACTGGCCTAAAACCTGATTTTTGAACCCCAACGACCCTTTGCATGTTCGTAAGTTGCAACTCTCCACTTCTAAACTGGAAATTGTTGAATTCTGAACCCTGAGGAGAGATTAAAATGGGAAATCCAGTCAGACATGAACCAATAAATACAGATGCTGTACATGCCAATGCAGAGGTTCTTAATATTTTTATAATAGCAGGATGGATGGCATATTTTGAACGATTGAATGGGTTTCACACAGAAACCACATTGCAATTTGCCCTCAACCTGAATGATACTCACTCTGAGGTGAGAGGAATGCGCTTGGATGCTACAGAAGAAATCATAGCTGAGGTTACTAGTTTACCCATGATTGGGAAAAGGTTATTTGGACGGAAGGCACACAATGCAAATGCGGTGAGGGATTTTTTGTCAATTGAAGAGCAGGTTATTCCAAAGCACCGTGGGTTGGAACTGGCTTCCTTACCACCACCCTGGAATCAAGCAGCAATTTTTGTGAAAAGATATATTTCTTGTGGAGGTAGGTACCAAGTTGTTTCCTTTTCTGAACTTCCCTTACTGTTTCATTTGCGCCATGGTAATTTAGTAAATATACCATTCTATTTGCTTAAAGCCTTACAAACCATGGATGGATATGCAAGAACTTCCTAGCACCCAGTTTCCTCCCTTACTAATCATGGCTTAATTAAGTTACTAGTCCTCCGAGCCATTGCAATTCGTAATTTAACCTGGGAGCAATTTTTGGCTGGAAATGTGCCAATCAGAGAACCCGTATTAGAAGTGGGGGTGCTGGTGAAGATAGTGAGGACCGGAGTTCCTCAAATCCAGTTGGGGGGCAGGTTGGAGCAACAGAAAACCAGGTCAATGATGAGGGGGAAGTAAATAAAAGAGAAGCAGCAGTAACAGAAAACCCTATAGTAGGGGAAGTTGTGATGGAAACACTCGAGCAGGAGGAAGAAAGAGTAGAATCTGTAACTGTAGAAGAAGATATTCAATTAAAAGAAGATGAAACTAGAGTAGCTGTTGATGTTGCGACAGTTGAAGCTGCAATTGCAGAAATAGAAATTCAAAGGGAAGGACATCAGACAGTAGAAGAAGGGATTGTGGAAGTTTTGGAAGTTGAATCCTCTTCAAAAATAAGGGGTACTATTATTGAAGAAGAAATGACTAAGGTAGGGACCCCTGTGTCAAAGAAACGAGGAGTAAGATTAGGAAACAGGAGCCAGACACCTACTACAACAAAGAAAAGGAAAATCAGAACTGATAAAGCACCAATAGTAGTAGGCATGGAGGAACACCCAGTGGGAATGGTGAGAAGAAGGACTCGATCAGCAGTAGCAAAAGAAGCAGTTGTGATAGCAAAAACAACAGAATAAGTGGAGACAATGGATACAACTGGGGGTAATATTGAATCACCCCTAGCAGAGACAATAGAAGTAGCAGAGAGAGCGAGAGCAGTCAGAGAGAATAGGGAACCATCTTGGGTGGAGGAAATACCTGTGACAGGAATAGATTTAGAGATTCCCATTTTGAACCCTAAGTCATCTACTGCTATGCAGGAACCTCCCAGAGAAGAACCCCAAATTGAAAATCTCCTACTTGAAAATGAACTATTAAAAGAAGAGGTGCAGATATTGCGAAATGAGCTGGAAAGATGGAAGGGAGTAGCTGGAAAACAAGCTGAGAAAAATTTGAACACTTTAGCAAATGCTGCAAATTTGTTGGAAAATCCATCTTTTTCATTTGAAAATGAGGAGTATGGGGAGACTGTTTGTCTAGAGTGTGGAGATATATTTTCTGCAGCAGGACACAAAGTTGTTGTGTTGGGACTTTCATCACAAAATCATGTACAGATAGAGGAGGTGGAAGAAGGAATGCCAAGAATCGAATTGATAGGGGGAAATGATCTAAGAATTGAAGAGATACCTGATTTGAATTCAGGGGATGAAACAGTACAGTCCCAGCCATCAGCGGACACTGAGCTTCTTCAAGACCAGTCTTATCAGTCATAAAAATTTGATATAAACCAGAAACAATCTCAGCAACTCAAAGAAATTGAGGAACAGGGGACTGTTACGCAAGAACTAGTACCCTTGAAAATGTTTAGTGAAGCTGCAATTCAGATAGAAACATCTAATATCAAGGACCAGGAGAAAAACACTGTTACACAAGAACCAGTGTTTCCAAAATCACTAGCTACAGTGGCAACACAAACTGAGATGGCTGAGATTGAAATGGAAAAGGAGGATGTTGCTACACAAGAACCAGCAGTCCTAAGAATATCGACTGAGACTATAACACAGACTGAGGAAGCTGAAGAGAATATGGAAATAAAGAATGTTGTTACACAAGAACCAGCATCCCTAAAACCCATGGCTGAGACTACACTACATGCACAGACCATTGCAACCCCACTAGAGGATGAAACTTTCATAGTACCAAGGTAAGATAAGGAAGTCATTTATCTAGATTCTGATGATGAGAAGGAGGTAGAAGACAGAAAGATTCAATGGTTGTAGAAGAAGGTCCTCTGGTTAAATCTCGAGTTGGATAAATGGCTCAAGTGGATTGAACAGTTCAAAACAGGTATGATCTCTCTCCAGGAGCATAGGAATGTCATTAAGGGATTGAGAGAAAAGTGGGATGAGGAGTTATTCTTCCAAAAACTCCGGTGGGAGAAATTTCAAGAAAAATTGGAAGGATTAAAGAAACTTAAGTCCCTGCAACAAGAAAAAAGATAAAATGTACACTCTCTCCATAGAATTGTTGAGTTGCATGGCTCCATCCCCCTCTTACCCTGTTTTTCTCCAGGAGAAAACAACCTTGTTTCAATTAAGAGCTCTCAAGGATGGGAGATCATTTGATTTGGCAACAGCTACTCAGTTTTTGGAGACTTTTCTGAAGAGTGATTTTGAGGACCAGCATTTGTTATGTGAATTGTATTTACATGACAGGGCTTGCTACATTGACTTTCCATCTAATCCTTTACCTATTATAGGGGATATTCAGCTGAGAGAATTTTCCTCCTTTGTCATTAACCATGTAATATGGTGAGATGATTTCCAAACCATCCTTAGGAATGAGGAGAATTCTACTCTTTGGATTAGGGGGGAACCTTAGAATCCATCAGCATTCATGGAAAATCATGCTAAAACTCTCAGGGTTCCCTCAATTGCCCGATATTTTGAGAGACTGCGAGATAGAATCCTTACCACATGTGCCCCAATGATTCTCAATATGCAGCAGGATGCACTGGAAGGTAGTTAATACAGATGGTTGTACTCTTCCTCATCTCTTAAGGAAATGGATCCATATGGCTTTGAAAATTTTAGGCAAGCTTTGACAAGGATTCCTAGATATGTGCGGTGCATGGAAAAGTGTGGGTCTTGGTGGCTTGGTTTGAGATTCAAATTCCCTCTCGTTTGGTTGCCTGTAAGCAATTATTATAGAACCAGCTATGCTCTAACATTAGAAGAAGAAGAGTTGTGGTGGGGGCATTGGGTATCCTGCTATGGGTTTGTTCCTTGAGGGGAGGCACCAGAACTTGCTTACAATCTTACAAATATCCACAGATTCCACTCAGACTTAGATTCGGATTTAGGGAGGTTGTTGCATGAGGACATGCAATTGGATAGCTTGGGGGAGATGTTGGGTTCAGGAAATGCCCCTTTTTGGCCACCTTTATTACATCATTTTGCCCTGATTCCATCCTACTTTCATGAGCTATATCCATGTCTTTCCCAGATCAATCAATGATATTGATAGGTATAATTTGTTATTAGTTTATTTGTTTTATGCCTAAGATTGTTAAAAGATTATGGATTTTAGTCCTTGGTTTATACTGATCTGTGTGATTTCATTTAGCCAAGGTCTAAAGCGTAGGTGTATCAGCCCAGCAGTGTCAGTTGTTACTCTTCAAGCACCGGCTCCTCCTACTTCAAGGGACAGCGCATCCTCCATGCAAGCTGTATCAGATCCCCACTGTAACAGATTCTACTGAAGCAGGGCTTAGCTGCGACAGACAGGTGGCATTCCAGCTGGTGAGTCTGTTGACCCATTAATGATCAAAGCAACAGCCTCCTTCACAATTAACGGCCCTTTTTAATACGCTGTATGAGTTAGTGTTATGTGGAATTTTTCCCTACGGATAAGTCAAAATTCTCTTAACTTAAAGCATACTTGCACTAACTCTAAGCTAAGAACAAAACACAACAAATGCTACCTTGAAATTCCTGAACTAACTTTCACAACAAGATTAAATGTATTCAGAAACAATGAGAGATATTACACACCTTTCAATCGGACGTTCGTCCTGCTTCTAGCTCTTGATCCAACGTTCCAATGTAGAACCTGTTAAGATCAACCACAGAACAAACATACAAGCTTCCAAATACCTTGAATGTAAAGATTAGATTCAAATCTAGATTAGATACATTCCATGCTAAAGACTTGAACAATACACATGAAATGGGAAAAACAAGACAAGTTATTTTATTACAACTTGAAGAATACTTACAAAGGTTGCTTGATGTCCAAGCCAATCCTCTAGCTCCAAGTACTTCCTCCTCTAGCTATCTCCACAAGGCTGTAATATCATAGGTTTGATGCTCTCAAGAGTCCTCCCTTTTCCCCATGGAATGCCTCTCTTTTATAGTGTATGGTAGGGTTAACCAAGAAGAGAGATAGGTGGATCTAGGGAGAGATAAGTGGTTCAGGGTTTCTAATCATAGAGAATGAGTTGAGATCGAATCAGGGACCCCAATCTTCCATTATCTTCGAAAATCCCAAATCCCAAAATCCATGGAAAAAAGACTATAAAAAGAGTACCGCGCCCTGTGGTCTGAGCATAACGCGGTAGTACTGCGTGACAGGAAAAAAGCATAGCGCGGTAGTGTGGACTACCGCGCTCCTACAACTGAGCAAGGCGCGATAGTGTGGGTAAATAAAGTCTCAGCTGGGTCAGAACTTGTCAGGGTAGATTTACCTTCAAGGTTCACTCATCTTCTGGGTGGTTCAAACAATAGGGGAAGTGTCGTCAACTCTGTTTGTGGTGGAGATGCGACACTATGAAATATAGAGGTATAACAGTTAGCTGTAAATCCGCAGCATGAAGATCATAGATCTTCATTGCTGCGCGATTTTAGTGGATCTGAAATTGTATTTCTGTTGTATAAATTCCAGAAGGCTCTCGTAGCCTGGGGTTGGACAATCATTACTTGTGTAAGCTGTAACAGAGCATTGAGACTCACGATCTTCCATCAATAATATGAGAGCAGAGTTCTTCATTTCTATGTATTAATTTGTTGTGACTCTCGGCGTATCTGTTAGAAGGCTAGGGCCCACCTTCTCATAGAGATAGCCGGTTTAAGTAGGTAGAGTAGTTTAGTTTTACTTCTATTGTGTGGTGTGGAATGATTGCAGATATTATTGGTAGTTGTAACAGAGTTTAGCTTTCCTTTCTGGTAGTTTATAATTGCATCTTGAATAGCTGTAATAGAGTGGTGTGACAGTCGACTGTGTAGGATAATTTACTTAATTGCATGTGTGCTTTAATCAGCTATGATAGCCAAGCTCAATTCCAATTATCTTCTAGTTGTTTATGCTTCCTAGGATTTCCAGTAATTATCAGTTAGAGTTCAAGCTTGTGTTTTAATTCTGGTTGTTGTTGTATCTTCAATTACATTCATATATTAGACAGATATTGGTAGAGTTATAGTAGCTACTGGATAGATCATTTTGGTAAAGATTGAATGCTGTAGTTTGATAATTATAGGATTTAAATTCTTGCAAAAGTAATCTAGTTTCATTTCATCATTAGATCATTAACTTGCTGGGTTGATTTCTGTAGGGAAGTTGCTTTCTTTTGGATTCTTAGATGTATGAATTAGATTAGTGTTCTTAGGGAATGAGTTGGCTGGACACATAGGTAGGATCATTATTTACATTCAACAAATCAACTGCTTGATCTGTTTAGGCATAGACTTTGCTTATTGCCTTTGAAATAAAAGACCTTCCTGGTTTTGACAATTTATGTTGACCATTCTGTGTGTTAGCTTTAATTAACTGACATATAGGGTGACCAACAGGCTGAAGGAGACAATTTCAGCAATCTGCGCAAAGATTGAGGAATGCGCAGAAGAGGATGATGTAGAGGATACAATAAAGAAGCTTAGGGCCAAGGTAGAAACCCTCACATCCGATATGATACAAATGGAGACTTCCTACAAAGGGAAGATTGCAGACTTGGAGGCTAGGCACCCAGTTATACCACCAGATCAGTGCACGGCTCTAGTAGAGGAAGTACAGGAAACCATGGATAGCATTTCGTCCGAAGTGATGAAGTGCCAATTTACTCGAAGGATTAAATACAGCATTGACAGGTTTGAATGAGGACCCCGCACTTCAAAATATAAGGGGGGTCTACAGTGGAGACAACATCAGTTAGAAGCTGTAAATGCAGAGTTAAAAATTGTGCCAACCAGGGAGAAAATACAGAAGTACAATGAAATCAAGGACCTACAGAAAGAGTTGGCCACACTTAGAGAGGAAGAGGCTACAACAAATGCAAGGTTGCATCCCATTGAACAAGAAGGCCTTGAATTGATGTAGCAATTTGATGAGAAGTTTGTTGAACTTCAGGTGGCGGAAGGCACCATGAAAGAGTAGGTGGCCAAATAAAAGGTCTCGTGAGCTCTGGAGATGCTTCGAGGATTTAAGCAAAAGGCCAAGGACACGGTTGCAGATCTAGCAATTACACAGCAACATTTTACTTCAAAGCTAGGTGCACCGGAAGATGCGGTACCATCGTCCGCAGATGGAGGTGGCTCGGGATGAGCGACAAGTGAGTGTTAGGGGCCTGTTGGGCGAGGCCCAAGTTGGAATATTTGCACAAGGGTAGGAAACTACGCATTGCGCACTGCGACATTGTAAAGGGGCAGTTTTGAGGAATTGCGCATGTTGTGCAGAGGCAATAGGAAAGGCAAGATTGCGCAGTACGTGGGTGCGCACGAATCGCGCAGGAGCTATTTTTGGTAAGAAATATAGGCAAAGGTCAGATGAGGAAGTGACCTATTTTGGGTAAGGGACAGGTTTAAAGTAGAGGAAAGCAACCTACCAAGGAGAGTGGCGGCAAGCAGTTGAGAAGCTAGGCCACTATGTCGACGGTGAGAGGCAAGAGGAAGGTGTGGAAAAGGACAGGCCACAATGCAGTTGTAACCATTTTCATGACTGTGGCTATCAGAAGAGCGTGCGAGCCACGAGTGGCCCAGCTGGAAGTCCTGAAGCAGGCGGAGCAAGCAGTCGATGGTGACAATCAGGCTGGCAGTTAGCCACACCATGTTTTGTAAACCTAAGGGTTTCTGCTTATGAATTGTAAAGACACGACCTACGGGCATGATCTATAAATAAGGCATGATTTTGTAAGGGAAGGGTTACTCTTCATTTTGGTCATTATTGAATGTTGTTAGAATCTTTGAAGTTTGAAGCTATTGTAAAGACTCTGCATCCAAGTGTGCAGAGACCTATCTAAGAGAGAAAAGAGTCTGCAACTGAGTGCACGGACTAAGAACTATTGTACCCTTACCAGAAGACTAATTTAACAACAGTTCTTGTGGAAGTAGCCTCCATATGGGGGGTTAACCACGTTAAATTTTGTGTAGTGTGATTGTTTTGTGTTTTGAAACTATTCATTTGCTTAGTATGGACGTTTAATGCTACAGTTATCTGTTATGTGATTTCTTTTATATGTATTCATCGCTGGAATGATGGGAATAACATGTTAAGTAATACATGTGTGGATGAATGTTAAGTATTCATCACTTCTAAGTCTTTGAATGCATGAATCTGTTGGATAATCACATAGTCAAGCACTAGATTTGGGCGTAGCGTTGGAGTGCACAGTATTGTATGTTTCATTCATTTTTGCATACCAAAAAGATAGTAACCTAAGTGTTGTTGAATGAATAAAGATCGTTAAGTAAGGTTGATTAGAATTGATCAAGTCCTGAAGTGGACGTGCAGTCTAGATGACACGCTGACCCATCCAAAGTGCCGCGAGGTAAGCTGTTGATAGCTTACCATCGTAACGTTGGAAGTATCCCCTACCACGTAGTCCTTGGATGTGGTGGTTGTGCAAGTGCCTCAGCTTGCTGAGTATTCGGTGTGAAGCAGAGACTTCACGCAATATTTTTTCCACAGTGTGCAAGGGTCCTTATCGTGCTGCCCATCTATTTCTTTGACACTCGCATCACCAGGTTGTGGAAATATGATTCTGCAACCACCCCCTCAACTTTGCCTCAGGTGAGACCTCAGGCTGCTCGCAGTTTGTTGCCGAAAGGGTTGGGGAATAAGGGTTTTGTTGTTATCTTGAACCACAAAGTACCTGGGTCTACATTGGAAACCTCTAGAATAGTATTTACGCCAACAACCTTCTCTCAGATCATAGGAATTTTCAATAAGTCCAGTAAGAAAATTTTATCTTGATTTTTCTTAAGATCCTCAATATGGTCATAATCGAGATCGGTTATAATATTTTCCCTTGGTGTAGTGACTCTAGGATTTGTAGGAGTACTCTTATTTTGTTTGGATATGGATGGGGAATCTTGATCTACTTGATCTATCCCATGATTGTTGTAAGAGTGTTTAATAACATAGACTATTTCAAATTCATCTTCTTAAAAAAAAATTGGCAACTCTGAGAAGTAATTGATGGTATCTTGATGATATTGGGTTTCAGGGGGTTGGTCATGATATTGTTGACTATCAACAAATCTACTTTCACCCTCCTCTGAAGCAGCTTCAGGAGTAGTCATTATAGCCTTAAGGACAACAACTAATTCCTCTATATTCATTCCCTTGGAGGGAGGCATATTATGATTTTGTGATGACTGATAAGGCCTTCTATAAGGATTCCTGAAGAAACCCCGATTTTGGGAACCTTCATTTACATTCTTCTGGAGGTCAATTACCTAATTGGAAACTTGTTGCAATACCTTTTGGAGGTCCTCCATGTCTAATCACCCCTGTTCCTTTTTGGGAGAAGGAGTTTTGGGAGGTTGTTCAGGTTTCTTACAAGAAGTAGTGGGCTGATCAGTTTCGATATCTGGGTTACCCTTCATGCTCGACATATCTTTCTCGACTAGGACATGTCCATTGAAAACTTAATGGAGAGTGGTCTTGTGAGGCCACTTGAAACACATAGCTATAGGAGCAAGAATATATTTTGCATAATAAGCTACAATCAGGTTTTCGATTGGCATGGACTCAGCAGGAATTTTATTTTTTAGAGTTAAGACTGTTGATTGAAATCTTTAATTATTTCCTTGTTTTCCATTTTCATTGTGGATAGTTCCATGACCAAATATTATGGTGTTTTATCGCCACCAAACTTTTTGAGAAAGAGTTTTTTAAATTGGGTCCATGATTGAATAGTTTGGGGTTGTTGGGCAAAATACCATGTCGAGGATTTTCCTTCAAAGGTATAGGGAAATAACCTACACACTATGTATACATGCTCAACATTTCGTAATCGGATGGACAACATAAATTTCTTTATGTGATCTTCAGCTGGTTGTTTGTTGTCACGATCATATTTTGGAAGAAACCTCTCAGGCTTCTTTGGATGAGGATGTTGCGGACCTGGGACGACCACTGCATCTTGATCCAACTAGGGTCTATTCTAGTTGCTATCCATAGGTTGGTTGTTTCTATTTTGATCTTCATAATCGTCAAATGAATCACCAGAGTGATGGTTGGGATAAATCCCATGGGAATTATCACCGTGAGGTGAATCAGAAGGAGAATCAAGAGGAGAGGGTGGTATCCTTGATACACCTATTCTGGGGATTAGCATGTGGTGTCTAGGAGATGAAGGTCCCCCAACTTGATAATCATATTGGAAAAAAGAGTTATCCCAATCTAAGGTAGGGTTCGTATTGGCTTCCCCTGTGAAGATACCATGTAATCGTCGGTTTGGGGGTTCCAACCAAGGAAATATTTATGGTACTGTGTCGGTTTCTAAGATAAATTAGTTGATGAATAACATAAGAGGAACATAACCAAAACAAGGAAACTTTATCTAATCATGTGTTGGAACCAAATGCAGACAGCATCCCATCTTTCATTAATAAGTGTGCAAAAACTTACAGACTAGTCTTAGAGAGACACAACATTACATGAAGTCTAATGCAAGAAATTAAATCAGTCATTCCCCCCTTTTCTACCCTCTTGAGGTCTATATAAATAATAATTACATGAGACAAACAGATCCTGAAAAGAAGGATCAGATTATTGAATCTAAGCGAATAAAACGTAACTACTTTGGTGTGGATTAGTAAAATAATATTTATAGGTAGTATACATATCCCACATCTTTGTCACATTGGGATATTTTGCATGTTAAATATGCAACTAATCCTTACACAAATAATACCTGAAATCTTTAGTGCAGATCTTAAACCAAGAATCAAGGAACCCCTGCAACGTGGCGGTTAGCTCACTAGGAATTGAAATAAATGAACATAATAATGAAATACCCAACTGAGTGGCATCTTGGATCGCATTCGATGTTTGATTTCTATGCTCATCGATCTTAGTGATCCTAAGGTTTGTTGGAACAAATTCTTCCAACTTGGTGAACACTAGCATCTCCATGATTTCCAGGTGATTATCCATCAACATCCATTGCCTTGCACAAATTTTCTGGCCCTTTTCAATCATGTGGGCTACTTCATCACAAAACAGTCCCCAAGATTTAATATAAATGTGTTCTCTCATCAATTTAACTCCATCTAACTAAGGTATGTTTTGTGGAGCATTTTTGAGGTGTGCTTTCCATTCACACAATTGTTCATAAGCCGAATGTGTTTTTCTCTGTTTGTCAAAATGATCAGCAAGGATATCTGACAAACAATCAAAAGCATTAAAATCATCCTAAACCTCATTGAGACCTAAAAGATATGAAGTATGGGTTTGTCTAAAGAGATCATTACATAAAACAACCTCCTCTTTAAACTCTTGCACAGTTAATTTAAATAAATCCGAAAATGCATTTGAATATTTCAATTGCTCAATCTACATCTTGAGGTCATCCAAACTGGTAGCTTCTTCAATTACTTTGGTCTTTGAAATCACCTTCTGCTATATCAACTGTTGAATTTGAATTCGCATACCTTGCACTATTGACTCATGCCGGGCATTGATGTCTTCTACATGTTTAGTCCAAGTGAGGTGAATGGAATCTTTTTCATCCTACAATGCAAATTCTTGGCCTTTTCTTCTTCCAATGCTCTATTGAGGGTAGACACATAGTCAAAATTAGCTCCAGAAAATGCTCCCATTCATGCAACAACCTCTATAGATTCTCTCTGGGGATCATCAGTTGCTTTCTTCCAAATAACCTAATTTGGGATTGGCCCAACTTGTACCTAACCTTGAGTGCTAGCTTTTGGACCTTTCCTTAGAATTGCTTTCCTTCTCTTATTAAAATTGTAGTCTCCCAAAAATACAACAACATCCTCACCAAAATCAGCTGAGTCTTTAGTTGTAGACACTAAAAGTTCTGTAGAATGTACAATAGGTGATGCTTGACTAGTAGTGATATCAGTAGATTGGGATGGATCTAAGGATACTGGTGGGTTAATTTCAGTAGAAGAAGATGCAGGAAAACCAACAGATGGAAGTATAGTGGATTAGGTAGAAGGATTAGTAGTTTCAGATAATAAGGGGGTAGGATTTTGGACTGGTGGAGGGTTGGATTGGGAAGTTGTGGGATGTTGTGAGGTAATGATATCAAGTAAAGCATTCAATGTAGTTGGTGTAGGTGGATCAAAGTATTGAGTATTTGTACTAAGGGGGTTTGGGGTAGGATATGGAGGATGAGGTGAATTAGAAGTGGACTGTTGGAGGGGATCATCAATAGTAAGTACATCATATATGCCACTATCTAGAGATGGATAAGGAATATTAATATCAACAACTTGGACAGTGTCCATAGTAGTTTCCTGAGAAGGTTCTTGTACAAATGGTGTTGGATTTATTAATTCTACAAGATTTTTGTTTTCCAAGTCAATGATATCACTACTGGAAACATGGAGTGGAGGATTAACAGCCAACTTAAATGTTTTTTCAATTTTAATGGATATGTTTGGTACTAATCTAGGAACAAAAATATCATCATAGACATATTGAGTATAGGTATATGGCTTACTTTGGAGAGTATGAATCTGTTGTATGAGTAAGTTAAGATTCTGGATAGGAGTAGTAGGGTGAGCCTCCATCATAGGTTGTTTTCCCTACTTCTTATCTAATTCTTGTTGTGTAGTAGACTAGGATGAAGTTGAACTAAGCACTATAGCTTTGTTTACAGCTTCCATAGCCTCCTTGACAACATCTTGTTGCTGTTGAAAGATCATGTTTCTTTCTTCTATCACCCTAATTTTCTGTTTCCTTTGTGCCTCATGCAAAAGCAACCTCTGGTCTTGGTTAGCTAACTTATTAAGCACCTCTTCAAAATTATGTGTATTTTTATATAAAGAGTCATATGGCTCCATCTGATGCACATAAGTGTTCTTTAAATGAGCCTAAATAAAATGTTTTGCTATACGACCTTTAGGGTCATGCATCCTCTTCTCAGCAAAATCTAACTGCAATTTTTTGAACTCCTTGGAAAGAGTAATTCCATGAGAAGCATTGTGGATGGTCAAGTGGCAAATATATATAGGAAACTTGGGCCAAGCCCTTATTTTGGAAGAATGGCACTAGGCGTGAACTCCATCGTAAACTGTCTGGAAGGCTACCTCTGACAGGACCATCATGTTGGGAAAAATCCTTGGCAACAAATGAACTGATTTGCTTCCCCAAATATGGATATAGGTAAAATATTCACCAATGTACCAGTCTCCCATAGTAGAAATCAAGGAAATGGCATCCTCTAAAATCCTAGGTGAATTCTTCTTGAAGATAGCAAAGTACACTTCACTTAAAAACTTATCACATATGTCCTAAATGTGGGGAGCATAATTATCCTCCCATAGAATTGAGCAATAGATTTGAATCGAGGTTTTTTCCATAGTCCAATGCCAGCTCATGGAAGGATATGCAAAATCGACACAAATGATGTCCATAAGATAAGAAGACATGTAAAATTTAGGATTTTTGATGGCCGACGTATTTTGAGTCTGAGCAATCGCATCTCTAAACGTGAAATAAAAAGTCTAATCCCAATTGAAAATTGTACCTATCGTAGAAATATAATGGGCCAAAGGAACCGATTCCAGCATGAAATAATGGCAGGTATCAACACCATAGAAGAAACATAGCATGGCTTCCAATAGATTGTAGGGATCCCTGAGTAAGACAATGGGGTATTGTTTGTTTGGCTTCAGAAAAAATGTATCAGGGTCGTCCATCCAAGTTTTAAGTAGAACATCTGGCTCATACATACTTTAAAATGCTTGGATGAAATCCTATCTAAGTAACTACTACGGAGCTTTCAGGGCATAGATCGTTGCAAAAGTATATTCCTTGAATGAGGAGTAGACCACCTGATGGGAATCTCTAAACGTACTGGTTGGGATTTCTGCGTAATCGATCATCCATTTTACCAGATCTATGTAAGGCATGAACATGGGCCGGGAAACAATAACATGAAACTAGGAGTTACTGATGTTTTGGTAGATAGGAGCTTCTTCTTTGAATTCTGAGAAGTCATCCCCATTGAAAATACTGTATATCTTGGATAAATACAGGAAAAGGTTATCAACGACCCGCAAATCCATGTCCAAGTAAAAACCAAAATTAGGTTCCTTAAGCTTCAAATATTCTACAATGTCCTTGGACCTGGTTCGCTTGGCCATGGTGGAGACAGACAGTTCCGCAAACAGCAAAAATTCCCCATGAAGACTCCATATATCGATAATTCATGCAAACAAAATCAAATGAGAAATACCTACAAGAATTCTGAAACCAATCAAGCGAGATCGAACTCAATTCACTTGATAAAAGAACAATCTAAAGCTCTGAACTTCTTGTTCGCTATGTTTCAATGTTTAAAATTCAAATTTTGATTAAATAAAACCTGGATTAAGTCTGCATCAATGATGCGTTAATCACACACCCATTACCCTGCAATCGATGGTTAATATTTAAATGACATGTGGTTTCATTAATTAGGCTCATTAATGAAAACTGGTTTGGCGCATGCAATTTAAATGGAAAATAGTAATGGCGGTGCAAATTCCTGAAAAGTCGGGAGTCGAGAGTCGGGGATGAGAATTGATGAAATATTAAAAACATATCGACCTCCAACTTCCGCTTTATATGAACATTAGAAATAGTCTGGAGTCGGGAGTCGAGAAGAAGGTAGGTACAAGAGCTACTATTGTTCCAATCGATGACCTCTGCTAAATTACCTTGGATAGACAAAATTTGGGAGTTGGGAGTCAAGAGTAGATTGGATTCCATATTGATGATTCCCTGACTGCCGACTTCCATGGTTGTTTAAAAATTTGGAAAGGTCAGGAGTCAGGAGTCAAGAATGATTAATAAAGGCCATTTATTGCCTGACGACCGAATTATGTATTTGGTGATCGACAAAAGTAGGGAGTTGGAGATCGGGGTAAAATCAAGTGAAAGGATAGGATGCCTGACTTCTGACTGTCATCTTTTAAGTGAATGATGAGGAGTCAGAAAGTTGACTATCCTAAGTTCATTTCTTTGGAATTTATCACCGAATTCCGACTATCGACTGAACTGTTTATTAATTAGATTAAGTGAACTGGAAGTGCGAAAGGCTCTACTTGTTTCATTTTTTATTCAAAAATCATCATTAAACAAAATTTAAAGAAAACAAACAAGCAAACTAAGTGTTTTGAAGAAAACTAAATTCAGTGGATAAAACAAAAATTTCAATAGGGGGCTCCCATCTTGTATGAAAAAGATGGGATATTTTTGTGGCTACAACAAGATTCTATGTTAAAGAACATATATTTAACATGAACTTGTAAAATATTTTATTAAAAGTTTTTTGGGTGTCCTTATTCGTGTGCACACGCGAATAGGAGCACCCAAATTTTTTTTAATCAAAGGGTTTAAAATTTTGATTGAGCTACCTCTGAAATCTTGTTTGAGCAAATGGCTCGAATGAGGTAATATCTTGATCAAGCTTTTGTTAATCGCACACAAACCCTCGATGGAGGTATTTAAAAATGCGCATATACACTTGATCGAGCTTAAAAAATAGACTTTTAGCCCCCATTTCTGTAAACTTAATTTTATTGACATCTTTGGCAGGCCTAAACCCTATCCTAGGATGCAACTTATGTGGCATACTTCATATCAATGGATTTGTCAATGAATCATCTATCCATTGAAATATAATTTACAAGTTTTTGAGTTCATATGATAATTTTTTTTAATTTTCTTTTCAAACTTTCACTTAAAAAACATGTCCACAACTTCAAATTAACACAAAGAAAAATCAACAACATAAAAGGTACACAACCAAAAAATTTCAAAAAATATATATGCCCTGCATCAATGCGTCCTCTTCAAAAAGGTATTCTTTTTAATTTTTTTAACCAATAAAAAAATGTTTACGTGCACACACGTGTACAAAATGTGATTAAAATATGAAATGGTTAGTTTTGAAAATTAATAAAAATATAATTTTCCAAAATAAATTTAAAAAAAATGTGTGCCTTGACACATTTTGTGTAGATTATGTTAATATTTGTTTCAAAATTTATTCATTTATAACTAAATTATTTTACGTGCACACAAGTCACTTGTAAACTTTTGTTGAAATTTACAAGAACATCCCTATCTTTAAATGCAAATTTGGCATATTAAATAATTTTATTATTTTTTAAAAAAATAGGTGGAAATATGACATAATTCCCTACAATTTGTTTTTTGTTGTGTGTCAGATTTCACAAGGAATATATGAGTTTTGAGGGCTTTGATTTAATGAATGAGTAAAAAAATGAATTTTCACTATAATTTTTGGCCAAAAAGTGTTACCCATTGTTGACCAATGCGACCTCGGTCGACAGGGGTTTGCCTCACTATCGACACATACCGCAGTCTCCCTTGGCACCAGCCCGAGCAGGTTTGAGCCCACCTAGCAACACCCGTAGAGCGGATAAGATCTCACCTGAGGCATCCAGTAAGAGCAGACGAAACCATGTTTCCACCAAGGGAGGAGGAGAGTTGTGGCTGTGTAGACTAACTCTACTGTGATACTTAAACAGAAACCTTAAACATTCGGCAAGGAGTTATTTTACTTAATCGCAGCATTTATCATCACATTCGAAATAGAACATATTACTTAATCATAACAATTATCATCATAGCAACAGTAAGCAGAAATTGTATCAAACAACATTCATATATTGCAACATTGCACAAAGATAGTACCGAAACATCATCATTATATTACTGTCGCGGTCATACACCAGAAGCAAAACAAAGATTTCCACATACAATCGTTCTTCTTCCTCTATGCTTGTCTCTCCCTGTATGTCTAACTAACACTTACAACTCTCATCTATTTATAGGCTTCCACCATTACAATACTTTTCCACTTACAAATGACTTCCTAACCGACATTATGGACAATTGACCCACTATCTAACTGACTCGGTCCAAATGACCCCAAATACCCGCATACCGCGGTACAACTGACTCATTATTACATAGTATATGGTCCAAGTGACCCAAAACCCACCAACTGCGGTATTCTTTAACACAAAATACTCCTTTCGCGCCTTCATCCAATGTGTCATAGCGTCGATGGTACCGCGACATTTCCCCATCAAACCACCTGCCAACAGGCCCCCAACACAATCTTGTGGCTCGCCCTCGAGCCACGTCAACTGCTGGAGATAGTGCACATCGTACTAAACTATGTTCTGGTAACTGTTCTTGCTATCTGGATCACGCGGTGTTGTCCCACTCCTTCTGCTACACTGACCGTCGACTCATTGTGCTGTATGTTTAACCCAAAATCGTCATTGCCCGACTTGTTATCATGTACTTCTCAAACTCATCCCTGAGTCTCTTGGAAGGATACTGACGGGAAGAAAAGATGACAAACAGTACCAAGGTGCGAAATTAGCAGATGACTCTGGCACATCTATTTCGCACTAGCAACCGGTACCTACTGTGGGTGGGGAGCTATCGCCCCAACCATCTCAGAGGTCGAGAAGAGCACAATCCTTCGAACAACTACTGCGTACTTAATCATGTGGGACCGGCCCTCGGCTCGGGCATAACACAGTGTAAGTGCACCCACCATATCAAGGCGCTCAAGGACACTCATCATTTGGGCTCATAGGACCCCTGGGGTGCTACCACAGGAAATGAAGTGAAGCATTTCCACAACCTCTGTGTAATTCCTCACAACTCAACTCGCAAACTGATCAATCAGCATAACCACTCGATTTTAGAGCAACTTTGTTGTAGTGAACTACCAGCTGCCTCGGCTACTTATAGCCTAACCGTTCCAAGTCACGACGGTGGGAATGATGCCTCAGTACCTCGCATCTACATGCGTGAACCCATCAACTAACACAGCAGGTGGCGACCATGCTGCCATCGAAGATCCCATGTGTCGTTGTGTGAGCAATCTCCTCACATCTTCCTAATCATATCGGCCCAACATGCCATGTGAAAGACATACCGTCGTCATGTGGTAGCCAGGATGAATCTGGCAAGCGAAATCATGTATAGAGATGATGGCACTGGGTCAAAAGAAGGTAGCGGGACAGTAGTCACAATACTGCCCCGTACCCCTAAATCCTCTATAATCATCACAAAATCCCAAATCCACCATCAATCCTGGTCGCAATGCTGCCATGTGTCTCTGACTGCTTCAAACTTGCAGCACAAGCCTCCCTGCTTGCACATTCCTTCTTCTGTTGGTGCGCCATCGAGCACTAAACAACCTGCAACACACACTTCTTCTTCTTTTTTTCGCAACTCAGACATAGCACTGCTCCGAGCCCATTCGATAGGGCTTCAACCTGTGACCATTTACCATCTTGGGGAGTATCGCCCCATCCAACTGCTGCAACTGAACCGCTCCTCCTGAAGTAATACTACTAATGCGATATGGACCCAGCCAATGCATCTGCAATTTTCTTGGATGTTTCATAAACTTGATGTCGTATAATAACACCAAGTCGCCTTGCTGAAACTGTTTATTTTTTATGTGGTGATCATGCCATGCCTTCTGGCGATCCTTCTCCACTCCTTGGTGAAAGCTGGTGATAAATCGATCCTCTTCCAGCTCCACCAATTGTGCTAGTCATTCATCTAATGCTGCAACATCATCCATGCTCGTAACAGCCACAATTCGTAGACTTGGAACAATGTACTCCATAGGAATAATTGCGTCCTTCCCATATACCAGCTTAAAAGGTGTCTGACCAGTCAATATTTTACATGTGGTGTGATAAGCCCACAATATTGCTGGGATTTTCAGATCCCAGTCGTCGCGGTTCGCATTGCACACCTTCGTCAACGCATGCTCCAATACCTTGTTAAACGCTTCTACCGTTCCATTCGCCTGTGGGTGGTAGGGTGTACTCTTCTTATGTTGTATCTACAACTCCTCCGTCAATGTGCGGATGGTGCGATTAAGAAAGTGGCTTCCTTGATCACTCAGCAATATCTTAGGGCAGCCGAACCGAGTGATGATGTGATCAAACAAAAATCGAGCAGCCGTTGCTGCGGAGAAATCAACTACGAGTGCTACTTCAGCCCATCAAGTCAAGTACTCTGTCGCCGTGACAATATACCACGCACCTGTGCGTTTCCCTGGTGGAGTGATTGGTCCGACAAAATCCACAGCCCATTTCTCGAATGGTTGCAGTGTCACTTGAGGTAGCATTGGCATCTTGTCTCGTCTGGACGGCTTGCCAGTTCATTGACAGATATCACAAGACCGCGCATAGTATGTCACATCATTATGTAGTGTGGGCCACCAAAGCCCTGCATGCAATACCTTCCAGGAAGTCGCCCGGCTTCCATAGTGTCCTCTCGCTACTCCACCATGTGCCTCGGCCAATATCTGTGCTTGCTCATGCAGCAAGACACATCTGTGTAATATCTCATCAGTGCCCAATTTATACAACTCTCCCACGTTGAGCTGAAATTCAGCAGCCTTGACAACCAACTGCTTCCTCTGGGTAGTGGTAAAGTCAGCGGGTGTAGTGCCGATCACCAGAAACTAAAGTATGTCATCAAAATATTGATCAGCAGTGGCAACGTGAAATAGTTGGGCATCTAACAACCCGTCTTCGATATTAGTCAGTTCCTCCCCTGTGTCAATCCGTGTCAAATGATCTGGTCCAGCATTCAATCGCCCCAGTTTCACAATGACTTCAAAATCAAACTCCTGAAATAAAAGTAGCCAATGGTATATCTTTTCCCCCAACACAGGCTTATTGACCAAGTATTTCAATGCAGAATGATCAGTGAACATTTTAAAGTGGCCACCCAACAAATAGTGCATGAATTTTTGCAGCACATAAACCATGGCAAGGCCTTCTCGTTCTGTGGTAGTGTAATTGCGTTCTGCAGAGGATAGCTTCCGAATGGAAAAAGAAATGGGATGATCAAGGTCTCCTTCTCCAGGTTGAGCCAACACAACCCCTAATGCAACAGATGAAGTAGCAACATGGACATGGAACTCCTTCCTCCAGTCCGAAAAAACCAAGATTGGGGCCGACGCCATCTTCATCTTGAGTGTTTCGAAGCTATCCTGACATTTCGGGCTCCATTGGAATGTTGCATCCTTCTTCAACAACTTTTCCATAGGGGCATTAATCGCAGCATACCCCCTAATGAACTTCCGATAATATCTCGTATGACCCAAGGTCGCACACAACTGCTTAATGGTGGTTGGCGGTTGTAACCCCAAAATGAGTGCAATTTTGGCTGGAACGACCAGCAATCCCTGCTTACACACAATATGACCCAGCAATATTGCGAATGGTGCACAGAAAATACATTTCTTCAAGTTTATCGATATCTGGTGCTATCAGCATCTCTCAAGCATTAAGCACAGATTGGCTAGATGATCGTGAATCAACCCATACATGGTCTAATCATCCATATATACCTGCAAAAATTTCTGAATAAAATCCTTGAATGCGGCAACAACAACCTGGGAGAATATCGCAGGTGCATTCTTCAAACCAAACGACATTATTGTGTACTGAAAGCAACCCCATTCAGTAACGAAAGTTGTCTTATGGTGATCTTCCTTAGCAATGTGAATCTAATGGTAGCCAGAGAATCCATCAGTGAATGAGTACATCTCCTGGCCACCCACTCCTTCGAGTACTTCATCAGTAAACGGGGTCGGAAAGGGGTCATGTAAGCAGGCATCGTTCAACTTCCGCAAGTCGACGCAAATGCGCACTTCACCTGTTTTCTTGTCCTGCGCCACCATAGGACTGATCCATTCAGACTCTTCCATAGGTTCAATAATACTAGCATCCAACATGCGATCAAGTTCCTCCTTGACCTTTTCTTTTTGTCACGGATTCAACCGATAAGGTCGCTGTAGGACTGGCTTAGCATGGTTTCAATGGAATCTTCATCTCTCCTAAATCACCTAGGATTCCCTTCATTTCGGAAAACTTCGTGGGAAACACATCTTGAAACCCAGGAAGTAACTCAGTAACCTTATGTTAGATTTAAACCAAATAGACAAACAAGATCTCTGAAAGAAACACAATCACAAGATAGACACACATATACCCTGGGAAACCCTCATGGGGTAGAAAACCCAGCAAAGCTTTCCTCAATAAGATGATCAACCAAAATACAAGATGTGCTCCTTCTCCTTGACTCCTTAGCAGATCTCCTCAACTAGTGCGCACTCTTCCACAAGTGAGTGAATGAACTAATGAGGAGTTCACCTCCTCTATTTATACTTGACTTCCAACTGACTAAAAGACTTATGGGGCCGACCTCACCTGGAGAAGTCTAATAACCCCTAAAATATAACTACAGGGCCGACCCACACATGGTGGGTCTAATAACCCTAGTTAATACAATCCCTTGGAGGAATAACCATCTCCAGATACATGATAGGGTTACCTCGGAGGAATGAAACATCTCCGGAATAATAAAGTACAAATATAATATTCTTTGAAGTTACAATATTCAACACTCCCCCTTAACGAGAAGGATATTATAACAACATCTGCAAGGGCAAGGAGTCATCATACATGATACATCTATAAATCATCGGAAGCTTTCTTCAATTCATCTTCGTCAGTAACTCAACCAGTTACTGGAACATCAATGTCAATAGTGTCGATATCAATCCGATCATCGGCATCGTCATCAGCATCGTCATCATACGATCATCAGCATCATCATCACACGATCATCAGCGTCGTCATCAGCATCGTCATCACACGATCATCAGCATCGTCATCACACGATCATCAGCATCGTCATCACACGATCATCAGCATCGTCATCACATGATCATCAGCATCGTCATTACACGATCATCAGCATCGTCATCACACGATCATCAGCATCGTCATCAGCATCGTCATCACACGATCATCAGCATCGTCATCACACGATCATCAGCATCGTCATCAGCATCGTCATCACACGATCATCAGCATCGTCATCATACGATCATCAGCATCGTCATCACATGATCATATTCCTAGGATGATCAATCCTGCTCCTTTTAGGACATAGGTCCAAGGATGATACAATCCAATCTTTAGTTCTCGGAGACTTCAGTCTATGGATCAATTCTGGGACCTCAGTCCGGGGACGATGCAATCCCCTGCCTGTTCATTCAGGACTTCAATTTTCGAAGACCCAGTCTACGGTTCTATTCTGGGACCTCAGTCCGGGGATGATACAATCCCCTACCTGTTCATTCAGGACTTCATTATCGAAGACCCAGTCTACGGTTCTATTCTGGGACCTCAGTCCGGGGACGATACAATCCCCTACCTGTTCATTCAGGACTTCATTATCGGAGACCCAGTCTACGGTTCTATTCTGGGACCTCAGTCCGGGGACGATACAATCCCCTACCTGTTCATTCAGGACTTCATTATCGGAGACCCAGTCTACGGTTCTATTCTGGGACCTCAGTCCGGGGACGATACAATCCCCTACCTGTTCATTCAGGACTTCATTATCGGAGACCCAGTCTACGGTTCTATTCTGGGACCTCAGTCCGGGGACGATACAATCCCCTACCTGTTCATTCAGGACTTCATTATCGGAGACCTTACGTCTACGGCTCTCTTCAGGACTGAAAGTCTAGGGATGATCCAATCCCCTCAACTGTCCACTAAGGACTTCATTCTCGGAGACCTTACGTCTACGGCTCTCTTCAGGACTGAAAGTCCAGGGATGATCCAATCCCCTCAACTGTCCCCTAAGGACTTCATTCTCGGAGACCTTACGTCTACGGCTCTCTTCAGGACTGAAAGTCCAGGGATGATTCAATCCCCTCAACTGTCCACTAAGGACTTCATTCTCGGAGACCTTACGTCTACGGCTCTCTTTAGGACTGAAAGTCCAGGGATGATTCAATCCCCTCAACTGTCCACTAAGGACGTCATTCTCGGAGACCTTACGTCTACGGCTCTCTTTAGGACTGAAAGTCCAGGGATGATTCAATCCCCTCAATCTGTATTCTCATCAATACAAGTACAAGTATCTTCATCCATACAAGTACATAATCAGCATCAACAGCATGTATACATCACACAATCATAAGCATGTATTCTTACTAATACATCTAAAAGCATGTATACATCTGTCATCAAAAGCATGTATTCTCACTAATACATCTATCATCAAATCATGTATACATCTAACATCAAAAGCATGTATACATCTAGCATGTATTCTCACTAATACATCTATCATCAAAATCATGTATACATCTAACATCAAAAGCATGTATACATCTAGCATGTATTCTCACTAATACATCTATCATCAAAATCATGTATACATCTAACATCAAAAGCATGTATACATCTAGCATGTATTCTCACTAATACATCTATCATCAAAATCATGTATACATCTAACATCAAAAGCATGTATACATCTAGCATGTATTCTCACTAATACATCTATCATCAAAATCATGTATACATCTAACATCAAAAGCATGTATACATCTAGCATGTATTCTCACTAATACATCTATCATCAAAATCATGTATACATCTAACATCAAAAGCATGTATACATCTAGCATGTATTCTCACTAATACATCTATCATCAAAATCATGTATATATCTAACATCAAAAGCATGTATACATCTAGCATGTATTCTCACTAATACATCTATCATCAAAATCATGTATACATCTAACATCAAAAGCATGTATACATCTAGCATGTATTCTTACTAATACATCCATCATCAAAATCATGTATAAGTAAAAGTGAATGAAAATAAAATAGTCCTAAATCTAACTATTTCTAAGTGATTAGGTGAAGTCTCATTTTTGATGAGACTTGCTTGCCATCAGGAATCATCCTACTCCCCCTTTCTAGGAGAGTCCTTCTGAACTACACCAAGCTTGTCTCGAAAGTATTCGAATTTCACACGAGACAGTGGTTTGGTCAGGATATCAGCAATTTGATCTTCAGTGCTCACGTATTCAAGCTTGATAGCTCCTTTCTGCACCATATCTCGAATATAGAAGTATCGGATCTCTATGTGTTTTGACTTATCATGGAACACAGGATTTTCTGTCATCTTGATGCAGCTTTGATTATCACACATAATCATAGTGGGATCCATTTCTAAGTCAAACACTCCAGATAACAGTTTCCGAAGCCATACAGCTTCACAGCTAGCAGAGCAAGCAGCTATGTATTCTGCCTCAGCAGAGCTGAGGGCCACACTGGATTGTTTCTTGCTGAACCAAGAGATCATGGTAGATCCAAGGCTATAACATCCACCTGAAGTACTTTTTCTGTCTGAGACACTGCCTGCCCAATCAGAATCTGAGTAACCATGCAACTTGAGTTCATGACTTCCATCATAGAGTAGACCAAAATCTAATGTACCTTTTAAGTACCTAATTACATGCTTTGCAGCTATTAGATGAACCTTTCTGGGTTCTACTAGATACTGACTTAGGGTATTTATAGCAAAGCATATATCTGGCCTAGTATTTGTCAAGTACATTAGTGATCCAATGATCTGTCTATATAAGGTTAGGTCCACTAATTCTGATGAGTCATTAACCAAAATCTTTAAGTTGGAGTCCATGGGAGTGGCCATGGGTTTACATTCCAACATATCAAATCTTTTCAGAATTTCCACAGTATACTTACCTTGATTCAGAAAGATTCCTTTTGGTTCTTGCCACACTTCTAGGCCTAGGAAGTAGTGCATCAATCCGAGATCTTTCATCTCGAATTCTGAAGAAAGCTTCTTCTTGCTTTCAATAATTTGTTTCTCATTTCCAGTTAGAAACAGATCATCTACATATAGTAAAAGTATAACTGGTTCATCATCCAATACCTTGAGATAAAGGTTTGGGTCAGCTTTACTTTTGGTAAATCCCATGCTAGTTAAGAAATTGTCAATCCTTCCGTACCAAGCTCTGGGAGCTTGTTTCAACCCATATAATGCCTTCTTCAGTTTGCATACATGAGTCCTTCCGTCATTTACCTCAAATCCTTGTGGTTGCTCTATGTATACTTCTTCTTCAATTACACCATTCAGAAAAGCTGTCTTAACATCCATTTGATGTAGTTTCCACTTCATCATGGATGCAAGAGCCATGATAGTTCTAATTGAAGTATACCTAGCAACTGGTGCAAATGTTTCTTCATAGTCAATTCCCTCCTTCTGAGAGAACCCTCTGGCTACAAATCTTGCTTTGTATTTTTCAATACTTCCATCCGCAGCATGTTTTATTTTAAAGATCCATTTGGATGAAACCACACTTTTGTCTTTTGGTTTGGGAACTATATCCCAAACATCATTTTTCATTATTGACTGATATTCTTCAGTCATTGCTTCTACCCATTCTTTCTTTTGAGCTGCCTCTTCATAGCTGGTAGGTAGTTGATCCACAAGATCACACATCAGGGCCATATAGTTGGATACCAGCTTTGGTTTCTTCCTTTCTCTAGTGGAGCCTTCAGGAGCACCATATCTTTCTGCTCCTTGAATAATATCTCTAGCCCATGCTGGTCTTCTTTTCCTGGATAATTCTGCAACAGGAGGTTCTTGTGGTTCCAGCATGTCATGATCCTCTGGTATGTCTTCTTCAGGAATGTGAGCATTCTCTGAGATTCTGGGAGATGTATCTTCTTCATAAACTTCTTCAAGTTGACACTTTCTGGATTTCTTGAGGGCTGCTTCCTCATCGAAGGTAACATCTCTACTTATTTCTATGTGATGGAAACCTGGTATGTAGATTCTGAAGGCTTTGGAAGTTTCACAATAACCAACAAATATTCCCTTCTTACCTGAGGGATCCAATTTGGATCTCTTCTCTTTTGGAATATGGATGTACACAGGACACCCAAATATTTTGAGATGACTTACCTCAGGCTTCTTTCCTGTAAAGACTTCCTCTGGAGTTTTGAAGTCAAGAGCACTATGAGATAGTCTATTTTGAACATATACTGCTGTCTTGGCTGCTTCAGCCCACAGATACATGGGAAGGTCTTGATCATGTATCATAGTCTTTACAGCTTCCATGATGGTTCTATTTTTCCTCTCAGCTACCCCATTCTGTTGGGGGTTGTAAGGAGTGGTTAGCTCCCTTTTGATCCCAGCTTCTTTACAGAATTCTTCAAATTCCTTTGAAGTATATTCTCCACCATTATCTGTTCTGAGAATCTTGATTTTCTTGTCTGAGAGGTTTTCTATTAGAGCCTTGAACTCTTTGAATTTTCCAAAGACTTCATTCTTACCCTTTAGGAAGTATATCCAAGTTTTTCTTGAATAATCATCAATGAAGGAGAGATAGTATTCAAACCCACTTAGAGATGTGGTAGGCATGGGTCCACATACATCTGAGTCTATTAGTTCCAGAGAACTCTTAGTCTTTGTTTCACTTTTCGGAAAGGGATTCTTGATATTCTTCCCTTTCTTACATCCTTTACATGAGCCATCATGATCAACCTTCAAGTTTGGCAAGCCTATAACCATCTTACTCACATATGGTAAAGCTTTATAGTTAATGTGGGCTAGTCTTCTGTGCCATAGCTCACTGGGACTAGAGACTTCATGAGCAAGGGCAGATTCTGGGTGACCCTTGAGTTTATAAAGTCCTCCTTCTTCTTCACCAATGACAATTGCATCTTTGATTGATTTTCCTTTGGTCCACATGAGTACTTGACCATCTATGAAGGCTACTCTAAAGCCTTTCTTGTCTAGAGCTGAGATAGAGAGTAGATTCTTCTTTAACCCTGGAACATATAATATTTCTTTCATCTTCAAAGGTGTTCCTGAGTCAAGCTTGTAGCTTGCTTCACCAATTCCCTTGATGGGATATTGATAATCATCTCCTAGTGATACCTTCTGGGGTGAAGACTTCTCTTCAATCTTGGAGAGAGTTTCCTTGTGACCTGTCATGTGCTTTGAAGCACCACTGTCAATGAGCCAAGTGTCTTCACCAGGAGACACAGATCCAGAGAGAGCAGAAAATAGTACATATTCTTCTGGTTCTTCTTTCTTTACTTTAGATCTTTTCTTTTGAGGCCTTTCCTCTACTTCTTCTTCTTCTTCTTCTTCTTCTTCTTCACTGTCATCTTCTGCCATATGAGCATGATGTCTTTTGTGAACAAATCTTTTCTTCTTCTTCTCTGGTAGGGTACAGTCTCTGGCATAGTGTCCTAGCTTGAGACAATTGAAGCATTGGACTGTGGAGATGTCTCCCCCTTTCTTTTTGAATCTACGAGAGGGTTGAGGCCTTTTGTGGTTTACCTTCTTGAAGTAGCCTCTCTTTCCTCTTTTGGTGTGGGTGGCCAAAGCTTGGTCATCCTCTTTGAGAAGTGCTTCTCTGTTGGCAACCCTAGCCTCCTCTTGAACACAATCTTCCCATACTACATCAAACTTCATACTTTCTTTTCTGGCACACATAGTTTGAATGAATGACTCCCATGGTCTAGTGAGACCATTTAGAGCTGTCATCACAAGTTCATCTTCATCAAGAGTATCACCAATGGCATCTAGTTGTTCTTTGATTAGAGAGATTCTTGAGAAGTAGTCTTGAATGGATTCTCCTTTGTGCATCTTGGTACTTTTCAATTGAGTCCTTAGATTCATCTTTCTGTTGATGTTCTTTCCTTCATACATTCTTCCTAGGGCATCATACATTTCCTTTGGAGTCTTCTTGGAAGACACTTGGGGAATCAAGTGATCTTTAATGGAATCAGCTATGATTCTCTTTGCCCTAATCAGATCCTTCCTGTGTTTTTCTTTGGCTTCCTCTTCTTCTGGTTCTGCAACTTCCTCCTTGATATAATGAGCAAGATCATTCTCCTCAAGAATGAGACCAATTCTGTATTTCCATGCTCGGAAATTCTCTATGCCTTCTAGCTTGTCTTCAAGCTTAGTATTTGGAGCCATCTTCTCTTGGGGGAGTCCAAGAGACAGAGTAGACTTACCTGGGAAGTTACTTTTCACTTTTCCGGAAACTGGAACAGAAATTTATCGCACTTTTGGTAGAATTAGGGTTTGACTTTCCCGGAGTTCTACCCAACCAAAAAGTTCGATCTATAGCTCAAAAGAATGCTCTTGAGAAGGGCTATCCAGTCATGTAATCAGAAATCAAAAATTACAACTTTTTTCTGAAACCAAAATCTGACGTATCGCACTTTTGGTAGAATTAGGGTTTGACTTTCCCGAAGTTCTACCCAACCAAAAAGTTCGATCTATAGCTCAAAAGAAAGCTCTTGAAGAGGGCTATCCAGCCATGCAACCAAAAATAAAAAATACCAACTTTGGGCTGAAAGCCCTAACTTCACCAAAGAGAGAGAAAGAGGTATTCTTACCTTGTGAAAGATGTCCTATTCAGTCTAGCTCTGATACCATGTTAGATTTAAACCAAATAGACAAACAAGATCTCTGAAAGAAACACAATCACAAGATAGACACACATATACCCTGGGAAACCCTCATGGGGTAGAAAACCCAGCAAAGCTTTCCTCAATAAGATGATCAACCAAAATACAAGATGTGCTCCTTCTCCTTGACTCCTTAGCAGATCTCCTCAACTAGTGCGCACTCTTCCACAAGTGAGTGAATGAACTAATGAGGAGTTCACCTCCTCTATTTATACTTGACTTCCAACTGACTAAAAGACTTATGGGGCCGACCTCACCTGGAGAAGTCTAATAACCCCTAAAATATAACTACAGGGCCGACCCACACATGGTGGGTCTAATAACCCTAGTTAATACAATCCCTTGGAGGAATAACCATCTCCAGATACATGATAGGGTTACCTCGGAGGAATGAAACATCTCCGGAATAATAAAGTACAAATATAATATTCTTTGAAGTTACAATATTCAACACCTTACTCATCATCTCATCATCCCAATAATCCCCAACATTGGTAAACTTGGGAGTAGCCTCAGTGCCGATATTCGTCTTGCGGAGATGCAATGGTTGACTGAATGGATTACATGGCGCAGCAGGTGGGACCACATCACGACTTCCTTCAGATTTGGGAATGTTGACATTCCGAGGATCTTCGTCATCCTCTGGCCCACCGCTGATGTTAAAGCACTCCATGAGAGACTGCATCTGACAATGTGTGTGCAGATCAACAGGGTAGGCCGCCGAAGCAACCTGAAGTACTACGTTGTGGATGAGCTGTAAGGCGTTATGGACATCATGGTTGGCATCCACAAAAGTGAACGTATGAGTGAAACAGATTGTCAACTCCCCCCATGTTGTAATGTCTCGGCGCAACTCGGTTGCAGTGTACCACGAGTGCAGTATCTCATCCAAAGTATGGACAAAAGCATGGACCCACTCATCTCTGGGTCACGTTACTCATAAGCGTTGGCATTCCATCACATGATCACTGGGATTAGTCCGGCCATCATACTTGCCAGTGTGATAAACCTCAGTATTGCCGAACCAAACCATCATCAACCGTCGACACTGTGACCAACCTTTAATGAATTTCTTATGTGTCGCCCACCAGCGTGCTGGAGCAGCCTTCAGTGCTTTGTCCAATGCTAGCAATCGCTGTGGTTCTGAGACACAGTCTTCAAATTTTGTTAAAAAGGTGGTTAGGCCAGGCAACCCCTCATAGACAAGCAATGTGATTGTTTCTATCGCAACACGACATAAGGATTGCATAACTAAGCCACATTTCTGGAATGGTACTTCATGCATTCAGTTCTGCCAATGTTCCAATGCATTATCAGAGTCGAAAGACGCAGAGCTCTCACTGCGCCACTCCAACTCACCGTGGACAGTAGGATGAATATAATCTTCATAAATATTGAATGCATGGTCCCATCCAGTGGTATCATCATCTCTTATAGGCTCAACGTATCGACGTCCTTCAGTTGGATCCAATGGGGCTATGACTCTGAAATTGTGATTCTCAAAGGTCATCATGTACTTCTTGAAGTTGATTATAGCCCCACCATCGTTAGCCCATCTGATCCCCAAGAGCACCGGATAAGAGCTTCCTCCCTCAACCACTTCAATAACATAAAAGTCAGCATATGTCTTCATTCCCTCAATATCAATCGTGAGCCGCGAACTTGCGCAATGGGTGTTACCTTCGCATGGTTAGCCAACTGGAGCTGCACAGGAGACTAGCTCAATGGGGGACTCCCCATCTTTTTCCACGCCTGCTTGGTTAATATGTTAACATCCGAACCAAGGTCAAGAATAATAGAGTCAACATCATATTCACCAATCTGAATATTCATTCGCATCTCCTTGCCAGCCTTCCGTCACTGTAGGGAATTGACTACCGAATCTTACTGTCCTTTCATAAATTGCTGCAACCATCCCTCAATCTCAACCAGGGCAGCCAGGTCTCAGGCCAATAATAGACAAATTTCAAGAAATTTTTGCAATGTCCCTGGTGGTGGCAGCCGATCAGCATCTGATGTAGTATCAAAGACAGGTGGCATATCGCAATCAACAGCCTTTCCGCGGTCTTTCTCCAAGGTGCGACGTGCTTCCAGGAACGTGTCTCGCTCCGTATCAATGTCGAAAGGTACCGTCTTCTGACCATCCAACCGGATCAGTGGTCGCGAACCATATTCCCCAGTCATCTTGCCTCCACGAGTGACAACAACCACCGAAGCATCTTGTGGTCATGGTTCTGCAGAAATGGTTGCGATATTTGCACCCTACGTCTGGTTTTGCTGCAGATTCCCCAGTTGATTGATATTTTGATTGGCATTCGGCGGTGGTCGCAGAGGCTGGTTTTGTACTGGTTTCTGTGCCGAGTTCTGTACTGGTTGTTGTGGTTGGGCCTAATTCTGCAGCCGCGGAGCGTTCCCAACTTGCCATCGTGCAATCAAATGTGGACAATTCTCAACCGTATGATCATTACCAAAACAAACCATACACTGGTTCTGTAGTAGTGGGAAGTCACGCTGATATTGCCCCCATACCGCGTAGTGGTAACATTGCACAGGTCCATGACCTCCTCCTCCACAACCAAATCCGCCACTGTGTCTGCCCTTGTATCCTCCTTGGTAGCCGCCCGACTGCTGGTACTGAGGTTGGTTAAACTGTTGCTGCATTGGTGCTGGTGGTATCCCTTGCCCTTGTGGTGAATACTGCGTTTGTTGTACGTACTATGGATGTGGGGGAGTCATCTGCATCGGAGTATATTGCGGCATGAAATGCTGCGGGTGCTGTTGATATGGTGCAAACTGCATCTGTGGTTGCAGTAACGGCTGGGCTACCTGCGGTTGTAGTTTTGGTTGTTGCACGGCCCGCTGATTGTCCTTGACGTAAAAAACATCACACATCCTCTCCTATAGCAACCCATATGCACAGCAATCTTTGTCATCGTGACCCACCGACTTCCAGAATGTGCAATACAGATTTCGCGGGGTTGTGACCATTTTTTGCATATACGGGCAATTATCGTGGCTGTTCCCAAACACCTGACAAACACGTCACCACGGCATACTGCCGCCATTCAACGGGTTTGGCGCTCCTGACACCAAATAATTATGGAAATCCGAGCAATTATCCTTCGTATGCCCTTCTCCTCAGCATCACGTACACCATACTTCATCGTGTTGTTCCTTGTTCTTCTTCAAATCTTGCAACCGTATAGTCAAGTTAGCGAGCTGTGTCTATATCTACGACATCTCGACTGCATTATCTCCAATCGGTGACGCCTCCAATCACATTGCAATCTCTAGAGATTCTCTAGGAGTCGCTATGTTTTGATGCATCATCGGTAGCCGAATGTGGGGTAGCAGTGCCGCAATGAACCAATGTTTATGTTGGATGGTGCTCATATCGAAACTAACCTTTGCCATCAACGTCTTGAATCGCTGGTCAAAATCCCATACCGTCTCATTGGGATACTACTTCATTTCCTTCAATTCAATAATATATTGAGCCTTCGACTTAGGCCATCTAAATTCAGCAATCATCCCATCCCGAATCTCATCTAGGGACTTCTCTAGGGACCCCATAGGGACTAGAATAAACTTCATGAACCAATCTAATGCATGACCTTGCAGAGTCGTGGCTAACTGTCCTTTCTTAGCATCGGCATCAGTGATATGTTTCATGGTCCAAACCACTTCACATAAAAACCAATACTATTTCAGGTTGTCTGTCGCACTTCTATGGAACAACGGTAACTTAGCATCATCGCCCACCATTCCGGGCTTCCTTCCTCTTGTCGTTGTGCTACTACCAATCAACTTCTATGGAATTGATGAACTTGGCGGTGTCAAAGTGGTATTTCTTGTTGTTTGTGAGTCAGTGAGTGGAGGTGTGGGTACATTGGTGCTGGGGTTTGGTCCTGCCTCTATCCTGGGCGTAGCCTAGCTGTCCCTATTAGGACTGTGAGGTCGCTTTGTACCGTGTGGTCTTCCTTCACGGTTTTGCGGTTCGATCACAGCAGGACCTTCTCCTTTCATCTGCCTCTTCTCCTGTCGAAACCTTGCTCCTCCTCTTGTAAGACCACTTTCTTCCTTAGCTTGGCTCATAGTCTCCTCATGGTATGCACCCATCTACCCCTTACCATTCCATGTACCATCCCCAGCAGTTGCGGTACCCACGGCCTCCGCCCACCAAGCTATCTACTGATCAAGGTGCATCTTTAATATACCCTTTTCGCATATCAGCATCTTAATTGGTAGTTGGAGAGACAGCAAAAACCTTCCCCTTGGTCCTCGGAAGAAGTATATTTCATCTTCACTATAGGATTTCTTCGTGTCGACCGCAAATTCAGTGATATATCCCTACAAGATGCTATCAAGCCAAACTTCGATAGCCCGCAATGCCTTATTATCGACTTCCTGCAGCTCCTGAATGAACTCCGGGATCCAAGCCGTCGGTTCACCACCGTGGAAGTTCCTCTTCTGGAAGGTCAGCTTTGACAACCATTGGTACAGAATGACCGGGAATTCATAGAAAAACCATTCATGCAGACCGTCATGAATATATCTTCCCAGCTAGTGATCTACTGTCAGTCACGTGTTCCAACTTTCTTCTTCAGCAAACTCCCGCAACTTCTGATCAAACCATCTCTGTATCTCCGGCTTCGTCGGTGCCACAACATGACCTCCTTTCACTCTACACATGCTCCCTACAACAAAACCATTTGTTGACCAACACAACCTCGGTCGACAGGGGTTCACCTCACTGTCGACACATACCGTAGTCTCCCTAAGCACCGACCCAGGTAGGTTTGAGCCCACCCAGCAACACCCGCAGAGCGGATGAGGTCTCACCCGAGGCATCCAAGAAGAGCAGACAGAACCATGTTTCCACCGAGGGAGGAGGAGAGTTGTGGTTGTGCAGACTAACTCTACTGCGATACTTAAACAGAAACCTTAAACATTCGGCAAGGAGTTATTTTACTTAATTGCAACATTTATCATCACATTCGACATAGAACATATTACTTAATCACAACAATTATCATCATAGCAACAGTAAGCAGACATTGCATCAAACAACATTCATATATTGCAACATTGCACAAAGATAGTACCGAAACATCATCATTATATTACTATCGTGGTCATACACCAGAAGCAAAACACAGATTTCCACATACAATCGTTCTTCTTCCTCTATGCTCGTCTCTCCCTGTATGTCTAACTAACACTTACAATTCTCATCTATTTATAGGCTTCCGCCATTACAATACGTTTCCACTTACAAACGACTTCCTAACTGACATTATGGACAATTGACCCACTATCTAACTGACTCGGTCCAAATGACCCCAAAAACCCGCATATCGTGGTACAACTGACTCACTATTACATAGTATATGGTCCAAGTGACCCAAAACCCACCCACTGCGGTATTCTTTAACACAAAATACTCCTTTCGTGCCCTCATCCGATGTGTCGCAGTGTCAGCGGTACCGCAACATTTCCCCATCAAACCGCCTGCCAACACCCATCTTCATGGATTCACCCTTAAGCCATATTTTAAGAAATTATGAAGGTAAGTTCTAGATTATAAAACTAAGGAGAACAATATGATTCTCTTGAAGGACTGAAATTCCTACCTTAAAAAACAATGAATCTTTTGATATCATGGACAACATTCAAACCCTTACTACATAGGAACATGTTTTCTCTTTATAAGACATAGAGTTTGGGTTTAAGTGACTCACAAGAGGGAAAGCTAAGTATATCGTATGATACCAAGAAGAAATATTTAAAATTGGTGGGCCTATCCTCATCCCTCACATTTACAAGCTCTTCAATTTAGTAGTCAAGTAGGGTTTCCCTCAACCTTGGACATAAATAATCATTGTTCCTATTTTTAAAAGCAGATATAAAAACAATCCATCTAATTATATGACCATTATGATTAACCCTCTTTGAGCCAAGTTATATGGAATTATTTTGGAAAACAAGATCATCATAAGACTAGAATGTCATAGAAAAGAACTAATGGCCAAGAAGGTTTTAGGAACTATCATTAAACTATGGACCACCTTGTTATTCTTAGAACCATTGTTGAGGAGTGTTGCAGTGATAAAACCAATAATATGTGTTGCTTTGTCGACTTTATAAAATCATTTGACATAGTGTCTCGAAATAACATTTGGAATATATTAGAAGAGATAAAATTCCATTTGAAGTTGAGAGCTATTGTGATAAGTTTGTACAAGAAGGTTATTTCCAAGTTTAGGAACTCTAAGGGCTAGTTAGAATAATTTAATTGTAATATAGGAGTCAATCAAGGTTGTCTCATGCCCCCTACCCTTTTTAGTATATACATTGACAAGCTAGAGGGTTGTTTGTAAGATGTAGATTGTGTTAGAATGACGTTCCCCGGTATATTCATCATCCTTCTTCTCTATATTGATGATATTGTTCTTATGGGATGGATTCCAATGATCTCAACAAGAAACTAAAAATTCTCAATGTTAAGATTGACAAAACAAAGGTTATGATAATCAAATCCAAAAATATCACATATGTTAATTTCATGTCTAACGACAACAACTTGGAATAAGTGACTTTATATAAATATTTTGGAATAGGTATTCATCACAAGCTTAACTGGAGCTATAACATTGAGAAAATGACTAATGGATTCAAAGTGAAAATCTTACTATGGATTTGAAAACAATTGTAAATCAACAGACCTATGACTTTGGGATAAGAAGAAACTCCTCTTTGTGACTCTCATCACTCATGTTATCTTATATGGATGTGAATGTTCTGGTCACGACATCTCTAGAAAATCTCAAAATTAAAGGTAATACACCATATCCTATCCTCCTCATACGAGTGAGTCTCTCCCCCATTGAGAGCATGGCTATTACCAAGTACCTATTGTGCAAGAACAAGATAAACAACATGGGATATAAGAGGCTATGTAATATTGCTTCATATTCTACTCAAAACCACCTTTGGCTTAAGAGAGGTTGGCATAAAGATGGTAAGTCTTAGCTAAATCATTGGGGAGTTGAGGAATAGGTCACTCTACAGAATAATGATATTATTAAAAGCAGTATTACATCTAAATTTAAAGTGAATTTTTGGTGCTACAAAGAATTAGAGTATAAGAGAAAATTAAGATAATATAAGGAGGTGATTTTGGCTGGAGTTTGAAGCAATCTTATGATCCTCTTCTTTCCCGTAATATTTATCTTGTTCTTGTACATTAAGTTTGTAGCCATAACCATGCTCTCAATGGAGGAGAGATTCGCTTCTATGAGGAGGATGAGATAGGGTATATTGGCTATAATTTTTAGATTATAAGTTATAAAACACCTTCGGATTTGTTATATCCTTCTCCATGATTCTCTAGAGATGTTGCAACCTCAAACTTCACACCTATATAAGATAGCAGTAATTGACAAGAGTTTCAAAGAGGAGTTTCTTCTTGTCCCAAAACCAAAGTTCCATTGATTTACAATTGTTTTCAAGTCCATAATAAGCTTATTTTATCATTGCTATAGTTCTAGTTAAGCTTGTGATGCAAATTGAATCTGACATATTTGTATGAAGTTAATTCCTCCGAGTTATTGTTGTTATACATGAAATTGACATAAGAAATTTTCTCTAGGATTTTATTATCACCCACATAAATCCATCTTAAACCTAGATCTATCAAGCACCGAGAGGGACCCAATTCCTTGAGGTGTAATTTTTTAATCTTAAATTTTTTACACATCAAGAAAATATTTACACCTCAAGAAATTTGATCCCTCTCATGATTGATAGATCTAGGTTTAAGATGGATTTATGTTGGTTGTAATTTTTTAATTTTATGAGCCGAAATTAATATTTTTAACTAATTTTTATTTTTTGTAACATTACGTTATGCAACGTTACATCATTTCCCTCATATAAGGCTATAGAGAAACTCACTACTCTCAGTGCAATAACCTTTTTGTTGTCAATGTTAATAGTCATACCAATACTAGAGAAAAAATCCTTGAGAAGTTATATTTTCTTTTCAAAATCATAGGGTTTTCTCATTATAAGAACAATACCATTAGCATAAAGAAGAAGGATGATGACTATACCATCTAGAGTCATGATGACAGAACCTATTTCTTCCAAACAAAACTCTAACTTGTCAATGTATATAACGAAAGGGTAGGGGATAGGGGAGAACTTTGCTTGACTCCTATATTCAATTTATTTCTTCTAACCAACCCTTAGTGTTCCTAGACTTAGGAATAACATTCTCGTATAGCCTTATTGCAACCCTCATGTCAAAAGGAACTTCTATCTCTTGTAATCTATTCCAAAGGATAACTTTGGGAATTGTGTCAAATGTTTTTCCAAAGTCTACATGAAACACAAAATATTGGTTTTATTATTGTGACACTCCTCTATAATGGTTCTAAGCATAACAAGATGGTACAAAGTTGAATGATAGCTTCTAAATATGGTGTGGCATTTAGCTATTTTTCTATGACTTTGTATCCATATGTTGATCTTGTTTTCCATAATAATTACATATAGCTTCGGTAAAAAAGGGTTAATCATAATGGTCCTATATTTGATATTATTTGTCTCCATTTTTAAAAATAGGAAAAATGATGCTTTGAGTCTAGGGTACAAGTAAACTCTACTTGACTACTAAATTGAAGAGCTTGTGGATATGAGAGATGAGAATAAACCCAGCAATTTTTAATTTTTTTTCTTGGTACCCTTTGATATCCTTAGCTTTCCCTTTTGTAAGTCGCTTAACTCTAGAATATATGTCTTCTAAAGAGAAAACATGTTCCTATAAAGAAAGGTTTGAATTTTATTCATAACATCGAGAGAATTGTAAATATTTTTAAGGTAGGAATTCTATTCCTTTAAGTGTATCGTATTGTTTTATTTAGTTTTACAACTTAGAATTTTCCTCCAAATGTTCTTAGGATATAACTTAGAGATTTTCAAAAGCTTATCTTTCTTTCTATTTATATAGTACATTTTTCCCCTTTTAATCAGGGCTTTATGTGTGTGTGTGTGTGTATACACACACACATAGAGAAATCCCACATACATAAATACATACATACATACATACATATATATATATATATATATATATTTATATTTATATTTATATATGATTTTAAGGACTCGTTAGAAGAATCCCTAATGGATTTTTAGCATGTTTGCAATCTTTATGGAGATTATGTGCTTGACAAGCTTTACAGTTAGGGTTAAAGTTATATGGTAAGGGTTTGGCTCATGGTCATTTAAGATGTCAAAAATTACTATTTGGTTATATACAAGGATATTGGCTATCACATAATCTATGACATTGTTTCCAAGCCCATGGATACAAGTCATCCAATTGGATTTTTACCACCTCATAAGACCATTCCAAATTATTAGATCTTGATAACTATAGAGCTTGATCAACTCAATCCCATGGGGTCTTCACTTAGTGAAACCATGCCATAATACATATGTTTGTGTGGGATATTAAAGATTACCCCTATTTTCACTAGATATTGATAAATACCTACCAAAATCCTTTTTTTGATCCCCCCTCACAATAAATATTTCCAATTAAAAACCTTATTTTTACTACATATCCCCTATTTTTATTGGATACCCATTTTTATACCCCCTGAATACCTATAAACCTCCCATACCCTACATTAACTCCCCCCCAAATACCTACAATATATTGACCCTATTTTTCACAATTTAACCCCCCCTATGAATGAATGTGATAAGGTATTGGTCAACAAGGTGAATCCCCCATGCTCAATACCCAACAAGTTCTCAACCTAATCTTGATAGTTTCTATTGTATTTTCTAGCTAAATCAAGGTCATGATATATAAATAGATGATTAGGGTTGGAATCACTGCTTAAGATAAAAAATTGGTTATTTGCTGTTATAGCATTAAATTCTCATAGTAGGAGGATATTGTATTCATTTCTTATGATTATAAATATCTTATTCCAAGGCATTTGTAAGGACAAGTTTGATCTAGATTGTGTTTATTATAAAATGTAGAATTAATAGGTGCAAAAGAACATATTCCCATATAAATATTCTTAGCAATATAAAATATCCATTCACATGTATTGATTGAAAGCATCTTTCTTATGAAGCCTAATATGGGGAAAAATGCTCTTCTTTATGTAGCAAGATATGCCTTTGATGCCTTTGATCCCTTTGAGACTGGGATCTCTTGTTCCATTCCAACCAAAAGACAAATCCTTCTATGTTATGAACCTTGGATTCTTCATGCTTCCAAGTTTCAACAAGCAATAATACCAATTTCACTCTGGATCCAACTTAATATGGGGTCGTTGCTCCATGGAAAACCACAACAATTCCAAGAGAGGATCCGGAGTGCCCCAAGTTCCTATTTATTGTTACTTTTATGCTATATGTCCCTAATGATAACATTTATGTCCCTAATTATTTCCCATTTCCCTTCTCTTATGGCTTCTTTTACCATATAAACTTTATTTCTTAGTTCAATTTGATCTTTTTGAAGAATCGTCTTTTATATATTAGTATTTAAGTTTGTTTCTTTTTATATTACTAATTTTTAAATATAACATAAATATTGATTATTTTAAAAAATAAGTAAAAAATTTAATAACAATTTCTTTATCATTTAAGATATGATAATAAAAATAAACATAGTAAATCTATAAATAGTTAAAGATAAAAGTTTACAAAATGATGATGATGATGATTAACGTCCATTGATATCCACTTGGTCTATCAGACCTTAAGAGCAGAGGGAGGGATTATTTGGATTGCTGCAAATTTGTATTCCCGTGATCAAAAAGCTTAGAAAGAGGTGTTCCTAGGTCACCATAGTTTTGACATGTTAGAAGATTATGGAGGTTTGTATTGTTACAAATATTATGAAACTGCGATTGAATATGGGTGTACACAGGGAAATCTAAGGGAAAGTGACCTTCATACTCAATGCTCATAGTATCATAGAGATGGAAAATACTTTCCACCCAAAATGTTTTAGGAATTATCCAGCACCTCGTTTCACTATGAAGCTACCAGGAATTTTTTCTTATCTTTGGTACATTAATTTTATTGTTTGAATTGGTTAAGAGAAAGAGATACTTTTAATCTTCTAGATTAGGGTTATGACCTACTTATAGTATCTTAATTTTATTTTATCCTCTAAATATTTAACATCCCACATTTTCTCTTTAAACTTAGATGTGATACTATGTTTAGTATTGTTGATATTTTGCAAAGTGACATTTTTTTCAATCCCCCATTGGTTTAACCAAGCCATGATGTCTTTATACCAACCTCTCTTGAGCCGTAGATGGTCTTGACTGGATTGTAAAGCAATTTTAGGGAGTATCTAGTCTCCCATGTTATTTATCTTGTACTTGTACACTAGGTACCTAGTCATAACTATGCTTTCGATGGGGGGAAGACCCATTTCTATAAAAAGAATAGGATAGCGCATATTGCTTTTAATTTTCAGGTTATACGTGATAAAACACTTTTGAATTTTCTCAATCTTTCTCTAGGATTCTATAGAGATGTTGCAACCCCAAACTTCACAATTGTACAAGATAACAGAAGTGATGATAGTTTCAAAAAGGAACTTTTTATCCCACATCACAAGGTTTGTTGATTTACAACTATTTTCTAGACCAAATTAAGCTTTCCACCCTTCATTAATCCTTTTCTCAATGTTATAGCTCCAATTGAACTTGTGATGGATATCAATTCTGAGATATTTGTAAGAGGACACTACCTCCAACTTGCTATTGTCTTATACAAAATTAGCGTAAGTGTCTTTCTTGGACTTGATAATCATAAAAATAAAAATTTCATTGTTAACAGACATACCCATGTTAGAGAAAAAATACTTGATAACTCTTAATTTTCTATCAAGGTCAGAGGGACACCTTTCCATAAGAACAATGTCATCAACATACACTACAAAATTTGAACCCAAAATCCGACGCAAAAATACCTCGACATCCGACGAAAAGGACTGTGTCATCGGATTTCACCTTCAAAATTATGAAACTTGATGATTGTTTTTTTAAATTGATAGAAGGGTCCGTCGAATATACAATGGACCTTGGATATCCAACGAGATCCAAGGAATAGAGACCAGTTTCATTGGGTAGCCGACCTAATATTAATCCCGAGGATGTTGGATATCCGACCATATATTATGGTCCCGGCCGTCGGATATCTCACGTCATGTGATGCCCGAGAATGTTGGATCTCTGATAGCATATCATGCCCTAGCATAATGGATATCGGACATCTACTCTCCAATGGTAACTAAGTTCAAGTCGTCAGATATCCGACGGAAGGTTATATTTTAAAACCTATAAATTTTTAAACATTCTGACATGTTTACTATACAAGCGACAGTTTGCGGAAGTTTTTTTATTCGGCGGATTATTTTTAGGCAGACTATTCTTCATTATTTCCATTATTTTTGTTTGATTAAAGCGAGTGAAGTGTGGAGCTTGATTTTCTAGGATCAATAATCTTCATTCAAGCTCTTTACAAGAAAATGTCAACTAGCAATATTCCTAATCCAGATGAACAAAATCGAGAATTGCTTGCTAGATTGTGGGAAGGAGTGAAAAGAAGGTGTTAACACCAAAAAAGTACTCACCAGCTCATACCTTCGGACATACACCTCTGTTGACCAAATTTCCTACCAACTTAGCCTCCAAAACCCCAGAAAACCCAAATGGGTACCAAAATACCCAAAATTCCCTCAAAAACATACCAAAAACCCAAAAGAGGGTCAAAATCAAAATAATAGGGAATAAAACGGAAAAGAAAATTTAAAAAAAAAAGAGAAAAGAGGGAAAAAACCCTAAAAATCCCTAAAACCCTAATCTAAGTCTATGAAAGGGGTGGAGGCCCCTCATTTCAAAGATCCCTCAACTACTCTACCCTTATGCTACTAAAATTTTGTCAAGCCTTAGCCATCCATCTTTGAGCTTTGGCCTCCCTTGAGAAGATAGAAATCTTAGCCACCGCCGAAAGCATTGAGGAGGAGAGTACGGAACCAAAGGAGCTCCAAAACACACTGTCAGAGCTTCACCAACCGCATTCCTGAGATAAATCTTTTGCAAGCCCTTGCTTGCCCATAATACAAAAAGTTAAAGATTCTTTGCTATATTGTTTTGAAAATCAATTATTTACTGCTTTAAGTTGTTTTTTAATCTTATACACATGTTAGATCAGATTGTTTGGTGTTTTATGATTATTTTAGTTTTGATCACTTCCCTTTAAATTTGCTACTAAGGGTCCTTTCCCTTAGTAGGTGCCCTTTTGCACAAGCAGGGGTGAAAACCCCAGCTACAGAAGGGGTGATGGGAAATGCTATTGTCCATGTAGTCAATGTAGGGTCTTTAAGAGGAGAAGAATTTTGATCACAACAACCAGAAAACATTGTAGGGAACATGGACACACTAAGGGGGGACATGAATATCATCCATTTGTAAGTTTTGCATTATATATGTTTTTATTTTGATTGCTTTTGTAAATGTATGTATTATTTTAATATTTCTTATATTAACTTTTATCTATTGATGGTTTCAATAGATGGGGACTAACATGGACAATAAATATTATTTTAATATTTAATATTTATTATAATATTTTTTTCTTGTGTGCATGTTGATTCTAGGGTATAGTAGAATAACTCATTTATTTGTTCATTAGTGAGACTAACCCACTCATCGGGGAAAGCACTTAGCTCTCTAGATTTGTGACACTTTCCATGATAATAGAAATAATCACTATATTGGCATGTTCTTTCTCTTCTATTTTCTCTATAGAAACCATAGCATTGTTTATCTTACCTTAGTGGATAGTATGGAAAATTCTGAGTTATATTTGAGTAGCTTTGCTCAGTAATTGGGTCAATTTTTATGTCTCTTGGATAGTTTGGATGCACCTATTTGACCAACAGTACAATTGGCCATTTTTATTTTCGTCCCTAAAGTAGTGACTAGACCCTTCTTTTTCCCCTTTTTATCTAACTGTAGAGACCACTCATGAAAATAGTAATTTTTAACCTGTTATTTTTAGTTTTTCTTGTATTTTTCTCTTCTTGTTTGTATTTCACTCAAAGGTAATAATAAAGAGTAGTTGAGTGATCTATTTGATTGATTGCATGTTTTGTTTACCAAGAAAAATCATAGCACCTCGCTTCTCTCAATGAAAAAAGAAAACATCAACATTACAGTGATTGCATTGTTGATTATATAATATTCTCTATTAACCATACAAAATTTGTTACATTTTAAATGCATCACAAAAATTTTTACATTTTCTGTTTGAATTTCTTATATTAACTTTTATCTATTGATGGTTTCATGTAATTATAAAGGAAAGACATCCTACAGCATATCGTCTGAAGGAAGTGCTTCCAGAACAAGTACCGGAGGAACATGGAGCAGTGAATAATGGAGAACAAGTTAATGATCATATTGAAGAAGATGATCATACTGATAACATAGTTGAAGATGATGGTACAAATACTTTGATCCATGATTCATTTAATGTTAGAATGGATCATCATCATCATGAAAACGATGATCATTTTGATGATATTCATGATATACCTCTTCTTGAGAAGGCATACGAACCCCTTTATGAGGGCTCCAACACAAATCTTCTCTCTGCTATATTGTTGATAATGAACTTGAAGGTTATGAATGGTCTTTCAAACATATCAGTCACATGGATGTTAAGGTATGTAATATATTCCATCACATAATATATATGATCGTCTAATAATTTTATTGTTAATTCATAAGTCAAATTAATACGGATGAAATGAGTTTCATTAATATTATTTCTATATATATTATATTAACTAGATTTTTATTTTTATTTGTTGTAGCATGATAGGTGAATATTTGTTACCACCGTCAAATATTTTACTTCACACATATCGAGATTTATCTGCCATCATGAAAGAAATTGGAATGCAATATGAAGCATTTCATGCATGCCCCGATGCCCATGTTCTATATTATAATCAACATGAATTTGCAACAGAATGTCCAGAATGTCATATAAATAGATATCGAACATATCAAGTAACAAAAAAGGTGCCTCGCAAGGTTCTTCGTTATATTCCCATTATTCCATGTTTGCAATGACTGTTCAGGTGCAAAAACCTAGCGTAGTTTATGGATTACCATGCACATAACATAAGTCAAGACGACATTATTCGGATGCCTACAAATGGGTATGCTTTTAGAGATATTGAGGAAAAATGGCCTCACTTTAAAAAAGAACCTCGTAATCTTAGGATTTATTTGGCAGCAGCTGGTGTCAATCCATTTGCAGAGATGAGATCCGTTACTCGGTGTGGTCTATTTTTGTTATCAACAATAACATTCCTCCATGGTTGTCAATAAAGAGGGAGCACATAATGTTGTCGATGATTGTTCCAGGTATATTGTGTCTACAACTTTTTTTTTAATGTAGTGGTATCTCATTTGTCATATTTTGTCGCATAATGTCATATATATATTTATTTTTTCCTCTTGTGTAATATGGTTTATATATCTAAATGGTATGTCTCATAATTATATTTTTTATATGTTCAAATCAATCACATAAGTACCAAGTCAAAGATATGAATGTATATATCGAACCTCTTATTGACGAGCTACTAAAGTTCTGGAATGGCATCACTATGTATGACGTATCTAGACCAATATGACAAAGGCAATTTCAATTCCATGCAATGCTTGCATGGACAATATATGATGCCCCAGGGTTAGCCCATTTTTGCGGTATGTAATTATAAGTTCCACTTTATTTGCATTTAATTTTATGAACTAGTTAATATACTACGCAAGCATGTTTTTCTAAATAATCTAGTCATTTTGTATATAATTATAATTGACATAGATATTCCATCTCTTTATGTAGGTCTTCAGACAAAGGGGAAATTTGCATGTCCATTTTGTGGTCCTAAGATCAAATCTTGTCATTCAAAAAGCTTAGGAAAGGAGGTGTTTGATGAGTATAGGCACTTCCTATATAGGAATCACAGGTATTGAACTACTGAAAAACATCTATTCAATGGCAAGCAAGAGACTGCATTAAAACCACAGAGAATGACACCTCACCTATGGAACTTGCAATATAATAGAAATCATCAAGATACATATGAATCATCATATATGAAATGTTATATTGTAGTTTTTTAATTGTGTGTTGTTTACTGTAATTGACATTGATTTATGTAATTTCTTTATAAACTACTATTCATGATTGTCATTCATGTGATCATGAAGGCATTAATGGGATTCCATGAGGAATGAAAAGTTATCCTAGACAATTTAGTAGGTTTCCCTACTATGAGCACCTACAAGTTGCTCATCTGTTTGATACAATGCATATCGGAAAGAATGTGTGTAGCTAGGGTTTTCACCCTAGATTGTGAAAATGAGCACCTACTAATGAGAAGGGCCTCCTTAGTAGTAGTTCAGTAAAACAGTAAATTTAAATAGTAAAACAGTATAAAATCTAATCTAGCATGAGCATTAACATAAATAAAAGACAATGACAATATAAAAGCAAATTTCCTTTTTGTATTATGATATGATCAAGATTACATTTACCTCAAATGTTGAGGTTGGTGGAGCTCTTGCAGTAGTCCAAGAGGGCTGCTTCCGTGCTCCAATGGGTTCCTTCTCCTTCTCCAAGGTGTTTGGATGATGGGCCAAAAGGGGCACTCAAATGGGAAGTTGGCTCAAATGGTGAGCTAGGGTTTCAATAGTGATTCTGGCAGAGTGAGGATAGGATTGATTGTGGATGTGAAATGGGGAGCCTCCATCACCTATTTATAGGTTTTTAGTGGTGGAGTATTGACCCATGGTTTTTGGCACCATATGGTTTAGGTCAATTGTTTAGGGCTTTTGCTTCATTTTTTCCTCTTTTTCCTCTTTTTTATATTTTTTATTCCCTTTTATTTGATTTTTGGGAATTTAGAGCCCTTTTAGGGGGTTTTTGCTATCTTTTGAGGAAATTTAAATTATTTTGGGGGAAAAAGGGGTTTTTTGGCATTTTGGTGGCTTTTTAATGGTTTTTTGAGGTTTTGGAGGCAAATATGGTAGGAAATATAGACAAATGAGTCATGTAATGACGGAGATGATATGGTGAGCACTTTTTGGGTGTTAACAGATTTCCCCTTGATGTGTGAGGGCAGGAGCTCATCGTATGGCCGATAGACATCATAGGTCTTTTATGGTTTTCCTAGGGTGTGGAGAAGAGAAGAAACGAACTAGAGCCCGGAACAACAGTCCCGAACAAACTGCAAAAACTGAAAATACATCACCTCAATAATGAATGAGGAAGAATCTCAATATATGGACGAGGCAGGCATACCCATGCTCGTGTCAAGATATATAAAATAACAATGGGGCCCAAAAAAGGGGACCTGGAAGATACATGGAGAACTACTGTGTACATCATAAGGGTCCAGAGGGGACAAAAATATGGGACATACTGTCGAGCTGACCATGTCTGAGTTGGAGAATTGATACATTGGAAATAACAATAGTGTTGCTGAGTGTGGTACCAGAGGAACTGATGAGCTATTGGATTATAATGACAAGGAGTCATACCCTCAATGGTACACTGGACTGTAGTTGTACTGGGTACTCAAGGAAGCATACAAGTGGATGGCTTCCGAATACTGTCTCCAATGCAACCCGGATATCCATGGGAGCATATAACTGGGTGTTCCGAAGTGACTCACCAATGTGCTAGAGTCGGGGGAAATCCGGGGTCTTCAACCAATAACTGAAGGGATGTATACCCTGCACGAATCTCAATGGTGCAATCAAGGTGTTGAATCCGAGCACGTGAGAAAAAACCATTCGAAGAGGCACTTAGGACTCCACTCAAAATGGTCCATAGGCACTCACCACAGATGGTGATGAGTCCAAGGCGCAGGGACCTCTGGGTCTATCCTCTGGAATAGATGGGTTGGCGTCGGCAGAGGGAGACCTGCAACTAGCAAGGCAATGATGTTTCCTTGATATGAGCACAAGGTGGATAATCGAAGTGTGAGAGTACTGATGGTAGGACTGACATATTGTGGAGGTGGGGAATAACTGGGCAAATAGAGTGGGTGGACTCAAACTTCCTTTGTTCAGAGTATGATGGCGGGGATGATCGGGAAGCATTTGAAACTAATTGGTGGGAAGGGGATCATAACTTTAAGGGACCATGGATGGTGACTGGAATGAGGGATACTCTAGTTGGTGTAGGATGGCAAGAGACTCTAAGGGTGGTATATTGCAGAATACTCTGAACAAAGGTGACCATATTGGGGGTGTTGCTGAGATGATTGATCATAGTGCCAAGAGGCACCGGTGGGGACTTCTTGATGGTTTTAAGGAGCTAGAAGAAGTGTGCTCAAAATGGTACTGTCATGTGGATTTATACAAGCCCAGGATAGTTCGTGCTCGTGATTGCTTTCAATTTTAAGGTGTCTGAAAGCGATAAGAACACTCTGAAATAATGGAATGGTACCATTGTGTGGATTTGTATGAGCCCAGGACAGTGCATGCTCGTGGTTGCTTTCAATTTCAGAGAGTTTGAAAGCAATAAGAAGACTCGAGGGGGGTTATTTTTCGTTTGTTAATCTCCAAGGCCCAAAAAAGCATAAAATGATGCAATGAAGAACTCTTCTAGCCGGTGTGACTAGAGTACTCCTTTTTCGTAATTAGTCTACCAAGTCCGGAAAAGGGTTAAACTTATACCAGATAGATGCCCTTTCAGGTACTTTAACAAGCATGAAAGGAAGCAATATTGCTCGGTGATCTTTTCATTCTTTTAGGAGTTAGAAAAGAGCTTAACAGAAACTCCCTAAGTGCCTTTTTCGTAAGGACTTGTCCAGCCCGAAAAAAGGGATAAAATTATACCGAACAAAAGGAATGGTCGAGCAAAAAGAGAGTGTTCAATCAAGGGACATCGATGAGAACCAAGGGCGAGGGTTGGGGGGGAACACTGGTGGGCCTCCTTGCGGGATGATGAATGGTGGAAAAATAATGAAATAATTGCAGTATGAATGGAGTGAATGGCTCATGTATAAATGTGTAATAATTCGATGGCGGCCGATGTGGCACACAAACCGAGGTAGCAAGGTGTCGGGACACAATGTTGAAATTGTTTCTGGTGAGAGCGAGAAATGATATCAAGCATTATCATGAGCTCGGAAAACTAAATCTGGTGATATAAAAAGCGTAAAAATGGATAACAACCGAGGTGGCATGCAAACCGAGGTGACTAGGGGCTAGTGAAAAATGCCCAAAAAATTTGGGGGTGAGAGTGAGAAATAATCTCAAGCATCATCACGGGCTCGGAAAATTGAATCCGAGGGTATAAAAAATGTCAAAAATAGATAACGATCGATGTGGCATGCAAACCAAGGTGACAACGGACATGTCAAAAGATGTCCAAAAAATCTGGTGGTAAGAGCGAGGAGTGATCTCAAGCATCATCATGGGCATAGATATATGAATTTGGCAGTGCAAAGGGTGCGAAAAATGGAGGTCAAATGGCTCTGGAATGGTCAAAGGAAAAATGAGGTTAAACAATGGTTATAAATAAAGGTGAGCCCACCAAGTGAAGGATGCAGTGGTGGGGAGAAATGATGGCCCACGGGGGTGAAATACTAGGTGTATCAAATCAAATCAAATATACAAGTGACACGTGACCTCAAAAATGGTTGAGATCACGCATGTGAAAAAGTGAGCGGGGTTAATGACCTGCCCCCATGCTATGTGCATGGGGTTTATGATTCTGGATCACATATGTGTTGGTTTGAACAATGGGGTCATTCAAATACTAAGATAGATGTGATGGGGAAAATTCAAAATGATTGATCAGGCCCCATATCCCAGGGTCGAGGTAATCTATTATGCCCCCTAACTCAGAGGTGTCAATATGGTGCTGATGTTGTCTCAGAGAGGGATCAATAGGGCATTGAGCAATGACTGGCGGGGGGGTATACCATGAGGCTGTGGGCAGTGGTGGCATACTGAAGTGATGATATGATGATGGGGCATTCCCCTTGCGGGGTGGATGCCCCCAATATCTCCGACGAGAATCACGATGATGATGAGTAGGCAAGGTTTTGGGCCTGCCTCCATGTTGTGGACATGTGATTTCCTCGTCGATTTGAAAGGGTTGAACATGTGTGTCAAAGGGATCAATGGAAGGGGCTGATCGGACAAAGGGGTATCCAGTGGAAACCGTGTAAATGGTGTTAATTTCTTCCAAGGAGGGAGATGGTGGGGGATGAATTTCCTCAATGGTAGGAGCAGATGTTTCTAGATCGGAATTATTAAGTTTGTATAGAGCTACTCTATAATCTAGGAGATTAGGGCAATGATGTGAGTAATGGCCATAAATACCGCATATTGCACAAGGGTGATTGGTACACAGTGATTTATCACGAGGCTTAGGGGTAAGGTCGAGTTGGACAACTTGGATGTTGGGTTCATCGTCAAGCATTTGCATGTGCTCTTGTAATGTGGGTAGTTGTGGACATTGATGGGTAGCATGGCCCAACTCATCACACAAAGAGCATTTTGGAGGAGCTCGAAATGATGGAGGCTTCTTAGTGGCTTTAGGTGCGGGCGGAGCGGTGTAAGGTTGTTGGCCTCTGCCCCCAGTGTATTTGGAAAGAGGGGGTGGGTTGGTAGAGGAGGAAGGAGTGGTGACACTGGGAGGTGGCCGACTAGCAGTGGTGATAGGTTGCACTGGCTGTAAGATGAAATTGGGCGTTGGAGGGGAAACGGGAGGTGTGATGTACCACACAGGTAGTCCTAAAGTTAACCCTGGGAGGATGAGAGTAGCCATAACCGGGGCGTTCACTACTCGCAAAGGGGGGAATAGGAAGGGGATTGTATGGATAGGTGTGGTGCCAACATGACTGGGTACCAATGCTGGTTGGGGTAGCAAGGCTAGTTGATGGTTGGGTGTTTGTGTATTTTGGGAGAGGGTACATAAGTCAGATATTTTGATCGTTGGTGACGGGGGTGGAATGGATTGGAATGTGGAAGTCATCGACGTATCTGAGTAGACTCCAGGTCCAACTGAGGAAACCAACGAGGTAGATGCACCGCAAACAGGTTGTTCAACCATGGGAAGAACATTTTTGGGTGCAGCAGGGGCATTGGGATAGTAATAGGTGAGTTGATCGATCGTGACCACTCGTCCTTCATGGGGGAACATCATGGTACAAAAAATGGATGAGGCAACCGCCCGCATGGAGTACATGTAACTGTGTCCAAGTAACAGGTTATAATCAAGTTGGGCGTTGATGACCTCTATGTCAATAAGCACTATTTTACCAGCCAACTGGACGGGGACATTAGTTAAGAGACCTTGGGGTTGAGCTGACCAGTCGTCGTAGGCTCGCAACGCAGTGGTGGATGGATGGAGAGTAGGGGATCCCAACTTCTGCCAAATGAATGTGGACATAATGCATGTAGAGGCACCCTCATTGATGGATTACAAGATTTCGAATGGATACAAAAGCTTGGAATGCTAATGTGGAAGGTAGGCGTGGTTCAGATTGGTCAAAATCAAAGGCCATCATTCGTGAATCAGTCGGGTCGATAGCACCAATGGCTAATAACAGAGTCTTGCACTATGTAGGACAGTTTTTTAAGACCTCTAACGCAGACATGGCTATGGGGGACTGAGCTAAGTCGTCCACAATGTTGTAATTAGACGCAGCGCAAGCATTGGGGTTATTGTTGATGCAGAGAAGTGGGAAGCGAGGGGCTTTTGGGGCTCCATCTAATGGGGCCGGAGGTATGTGTAATGGCTGATCGGTGGGAAGAGTGTTGGTGGTTTTTTTGGTGGGAGGGGATTCAAGGGTGGAGCCATATTGGTTCCGGTGGGTTCGAAGGTTGACATCGATAAATGACATCATCAACAAGTGATGGGTACCTGAGTCTAAAGTGGGGTGGGCAGGCGCAGCATACGTGACTTGTTGTGGTGGTGGCATGTTTCCTTGAGGGGGACATAACGGTTGAGTGTTCACCACTCCTTGGGTTGGTAAAGGGTTCTATATCACCAAGGGTTGAGTTTGAGGTGGTGGGGGGTTAGGTGGCGCCTGAGGTGCCGTGAGCCCTTGGTGGTGGGCATCATTGGTCCAGAGTCGTCGTGCCCACTCCAAATGTGGGAAAGCGTGTGTATAATGGCCATAGACCCCGCAAATAGAACAAGGGTGGTTCGTTCGTAAGTTAGGGTTTTTAGCTTTTTTTTTGGCCTGTCGGGGTTTTGGTTGGCAGGTGTCGTGTTATTATTGTTTGGGGGATTAGGTGGCTGGCCGCCTTGGTTTAGAGGGGGGTTGTTCCCGCGGTTATGTCCTTTTCCACTGTTTTGTTGGCCTTGTTGGTGTTGGTTATTTTCGTTAGGCTACGGATTTTGTTGCACATACACTTGCCCTTGGGTGGCAAGTGGGTTCTGGGGTTGTGCAGGTGTGGGAGCAGGCTACGACGGATAATAAGTGGTTGGGGATGGAGGCGGTGCAGGTGCTAGACCTTGTGGGGGTTGTTTATACGTCTGTGTGACGGGTGGTTGATTTGCCGCAGGTACTGCCTATGGTGGTGTTATACCTCTATATTCCACAGTGTCGCATCTCCACCACAAACAGAGTTGACGACACTTCCCCTGTTGTTTGAACCACCCAGAAGATGAATGAACCTTGAAGGTAAATCTACCCTGACAAGTTCTGACCCAGCTGAGACTTTATTTAACCTTTTTACTTACACTACCGTGCCTTGCTCGTTTATCTAAGCGCGGTACTCCACACTACCGCGCTATGATGTTTCCACAGAACGCGGTAGTACCGCGTTGTGCTAAGACTACAGGGCGCAGTACTCTTTTATTAGCCCTTTTTCCATGGCTTGTGGGATTTTGGATTTTCGAAGATAATGGAAGATTGGGGTTCCTGATTCGATCCCAACTCACTTTCTGTGATTAGAAACCTTGATCCACTTATCTCTCCCTGGATCCACCTATCTCTCTTGTTGGTTAACCCTACCATACACTATAAAAGAGAGGCATTCCATGGGGAAAAAAGGGGGGACTCCTTGAGTATCAAACTTATGGTCTTGCAGCATTGTGGAGATAGCTAGAGGAGAAGGCACTTGGAGCTAGAGGATTGGCTTGGAAATCAAGCAACCTATGTAAGCATTCTTCAAGTTGTAATAAGATAACTTGTCTTGTCTTTCCCATTTCATGTGTATTGTGCAAGTCTTTAACATGAAGTGTATCTAATCTGGATTTGGATCTAACCTTTACATTCAAGGTATTTGGAAGTTTGCATGTTTGTTCTTTGGTTGCTCTTAACAGGTTCTACATCGGAGCTTTGGATCAAGAGCTAGAAGCGGGACAAACGGTTGGAAGGTGTGTCTCATCTCTCATTATTTCTAAATACATTTAATCTTGCTGTAAAAGTTAATTCATGAATTCCAAGGTAGCATTTTTTTTGACTTGTTTCTTGCTTTAGAGTTAGTTTAAAGTCTGCTTTAGAGTTAGTTTAAAGTCTGCTTTAAAGTTAAGAGAGTTTTGGCTTATCCGTAGGACAAAATTCTACATAACAAGAATGGCGACTCCGCTGGGTTTGATTTTTGTTTGATTGATTCAGTTCACTGTCATCTATCTATTGATTGTGATTTGTTTTATTGCACTTCAAACCAATTTGAATCTTGGTCTTTTTTGACCTTTATTCACCCCTCCTCACTGTATTTTTCTCCCTGTCTGATCACTGAGTCCCCTGGGTTAGCAACAACCCTGAAAACTTCATTTTTTCTTCTCAAGTTGTGCTTTTTCCTTCCCTTGCCACAGTACCGCGCCCTCAGAACTGCTTCCAGCGCGGTAGTATCACGTTCTCTGCATTAGTACCAGAGCGGTACTCCTACTGTGCCGCGGTCCAGTCAGACCATGACCCGCGGTAGTGTCTGCAAGTTTTTAATTTTTTTACACTTGCTTGGTTTCCTGAGTCTCTCTCTGCCTTAGGTAGTCTTTGCTGTTGCCTGTTAACATCCTGATTATTTTACAGTCTGTGTGATCTGATTATTTCCCCGTTTGTGAGCTTGATTGTTGATTGAATTAGTGGCATTTTTGACATATTGGTCATTTTTCCAGTTTGATGGCATTAGCTTGATTTTTTCACCACAACCAACTCAACACCACTGTTCTCTGTTACTGAATCCTGTACCTTTTACAGTCACATTATTGTTATCATTTTTCAGTAATCAAAATATTATCATTTGAGAGCAATTTTGTTGTTTAATTTGAAAAATTCTATCAGCATTATTTTTTCATTAGGAAATGAACCATTGATTTTGCCACAAAAATTCTCATAGTTGAAGCATTGTAGATTGTAGGATCAGTGCATTAAAAGGAGTGTTCATTTCAGTTTGGCTTGTTTACAAAAAGAAAAGAAAAATCTTTTACTTTGATTGCTTGTGAAAAATTTCATGCATCTTTGATCGAAGAAACTCTATCTTTCCCTTAGCTAGATTTCATCGAAGACAAAGACTCATTTTTTATTCATTCTCATTTGCATTGTTTGAGTCGTCGTAAAACCATCAAGTTTCACGTCCACTACCTGATTGAGTAAGACAGCCACTAAAATCAATCACCCTAATTAAACCAACTTTAACCTCACTTGAGGAAATCAAAAGAATTTGGTAGTTAGGTAGGACACCGGGGATAGGCATCAAAATAATTCCCCCTTGTCATTTTCATCTGAGACATAGTCGTTGTCTTTAGGGAACTAAAATCCTCTAGTACTTATTGACACGGTCACAGCCAGTTTGTGGAGGGGCCTCCTGACTGTTTTTAACTTTCAGGGGTTAAACGGCTGCGAGATTGAGAATCAGACGGACTCTATGGAATACCGCACTCCACTTAGCCCTAAGGCAACATCGATCGCTGTCTTCTTCGGAAGGCTGAAGTGCCCAAAACCTTTTCCGACGTGTCATGAACGAGGTAGCTTAGTATCTATTCTACTAGGGCCCTTTTACCCAGGATCCCTTTTGGTAGAGGGATATCCTTCTTATATCGGTCTCTCATGTTGTATTGTTCGACTTGGATTTCATCACCTTGCGAAGGATACAGCTTGTTGAGGTCTCCAGCTCTTAGTTAGGAGTTTGCCTGGTATCTCATCTTCATAGAGGGTCATTTTTTCTTTGTAGGGACTGCTTGTTGGCATTCTGGCCATTTTTGTTGATCAGCTCGCTTATTGAGACACCGGTCTCAGTATAGATTTTAGAGCTTGCTTTTTTGGCCTGTGAGCCTTGCTTTTTCTAGCTCCTCTTCTGCACACTCGGCAGCATTAGATTTTTTGAGTTCTTTGTTTATGACACTGCCCCCGATTTTCATTTTCCTGTCATCATGTCAGAACAACCACGCAGATCACGAAGAATACAGGGCCAAAGCCCTCCACCACCACCACCGCCATGGACTTCTGGTCTGCCTGCATCATGCATTCCTGCTCCTCCTGGCCGCGGTGCTGGTCGAGGCAACATCCCGCCGCCGATACGTACAACATCTTTAGTTCCGCCCGTAACTACCACACACAGCACAGTCTCAGAATCTATTGCAGCTTCTGCAACCACTAGCATATCCGAGACTTCCACTGTCACTTCACCCACTGTCATTCCAGATTTATCTGTCATAGTGGACACAGTTATAGCAGCTGAACCTAGCACAACCCAGAGTACTAGACCAAAGGTCATCCTTCTACCGGATGTCAACACTTCCCGTCCATCAGACACTTTTCACGACGATACAGATGGATCTGTTGGTACCACCGAAGGGTTCGACCAGGACATACCCGGCTTGATTTCAGTCCCAGGAAGATACGCTGAAATCGTTGAAGGTACTCGACTCCCTGACACACCTTTTGAACCTGATTATGGTTTCATCACTTCCGAGGTGGAACTTCCGCCTGTTATCACTACATCACCCAGTGTTCATCCTCAGGAGACAAGTTCTTCCAGCAACGTACCTTGTACTATAAATCTACCCAACCTCCCACCGGGACACGAAATCATGGCTTCCATCCAGTCTAGTATGGTTAGTCTAGCGAACTCTCCGTTAGCATCGGCACGATTTAGACACAGCACAGAGCAAATGCTTTCGACAGCGTCTAGATACCCCCCCGTTTCTTGTCCTTCTGACTATAGGGTTCCCAATATCCCGTCTAGCACAGAGTTTCATCACTCCTTTGCAGACGGCTCAGGACCTTCGGACTTTACTATACCTAGGTTCCCACGGGATCCCCAAAATCTTTTTCAGGATATGAACTCGGACCCAGTTCTCGATGGTCCTCCTATCATTGAACACGTTATGGACGACGGCGATACCACTGGGCTAAATTCCCCACATTTGTTGTCATCACCTATGTTTGGTGCACATTCTATGAGGGATAACCCAGTTTTTTCTCCATCCTCACCTGTTCGATATGGACGACCCCCTTTGCAAATCAGTACTTTTGGTGCCGTTGGCCAATCCACGCTATCATATTTGACTAGCGGCGGAAGAACACCTAGTCATACTGCTGGATCTTTCGGTTGGACCGGAGGATCACCTTCAGCCACCATTTACACTATTTCAGGAGGTGGACAACCGACTACAATGGCCCCTAACTCCAACATACAAACCCTCCCTGGTGGGCCATCAACCCAACCAGCTGGAGGGCAACTTTTTGTTGGGAACCCCATTGTTGGTCAACAACCTCCCCCGATAGGGTCATCAACCCAACCAGTTGGAGGACAACCTTTTGTTGGGAACCCCGTTCCTACTCAACAGCCTCCTCTCATAGGGCCATCCAACCCATCCGCTGGCGGAAAACCTATTGGTTCTATCCAACAACTATCCCAACCAGCAGCATCTGCTCAGTATGGTATGTACGACATACCTGGCAGCGGGAAACCTTATTCCGGTATTCCAACCGGACCTCATTCTCAATCTCCCCCGTCAGGCATGCTTCCTTCTTGGGATCCTCAAATCCCACAGAGTGGGGGGTACTCACTTTTTGGAAACTGGAACCAAGTTGGGGGGAAATCTCAGATTTCCCCAACTTGAATTCTGGCTTCCCTTACCCTTCAGCTGCTACAACTCCATGGAACCCATCACTTCAATTCCCACTTACTCCTCAAGCAGGAACGATCCTTCCATGGACACCACCGTCGCAGCCACCCCCCAACCCTGTCATGGGAAGCCCTCCACTTACACAATATAGTGGTAACATCCCTGGAACACAACAATTCCAAAGAACTTTTCCCCAACAAGGAACAACAACCATTCCTGGGTATCAACAACCCCAGGGTACCATACCCACTCAGCAGAACACTTACCAACCAGTTGCCTACAATCAACCGGTTAACCAGATGGCTTACTATCCACCGAAATTCTAGCAGTATCCCGCGGGAAACACATATGGGTATAACATGCAGCAGTATGCTATGCAGAGCCCTCCAGGGTTTTCTGCACCACATGGTTATTACTCATACCCGCAGACCAACCGTCAACTTCCCTTTTTGGCCACACTTGACTTACCTGATTTGTCGAGGCTTATCAACGATCCTATATGGCATGAACCTCACTGGCCACCTATTCCAGCCAAACTACCATCGAACATTCCCAAGTTCGATGCTAAGCCCGGGGAAGACCCCAAGAACCACGTGATGACCTTCCATCTTTGGTGTTCATCCAACTCCTTGATGGATGATTCCATCTGACTTCGGATTTTCCAACGTACGCTCACCGGAACGGTAGAAAAATGGTACATCGAGCTGCCACAACACTCTTTTCGTGATTTCAACACTTTGGCTATGCAGTTTCTGACTCATTTCCATCTCCCCATCCGGTATGAGACTGGAACAGAACTGTTAACTTCACTGCGTCAAACCACTTCTACACATATTTCGGATCACATCCATGAGTGGCGACGACGTCGTAGGCTAATAAAGGCACCTATTCCGGATCAGCTACTTGTTGATTGGTTTACAAAATCCTTTTTGCCTCCCATAGCCAGAGATATCGCTATGCGCGGACCGGTTACAGAAGAACAAGCCATCTCGGCAGCCCAGTACATGGATTTGGTATACACTCAATCCGATACTTTACATGAACTTCTTCCACATGCCTCCCGCGTTCACACTGATCCAACAAAGCCTACCACTGAACCCCCCATTGATGGTATTGTCGGTTCAGTCAAGACCCAGCCTGCTACCAACTCGACGAGACTACAAGCCTCTACTTCCCCCGCTTTTACCCAGGCTGTTTCAAAAACAACTACTTCTCCTGTTGTTTCCTCTGAAGTGAATGCAGTCCAATCTACGTCACAACCATCCGGGGGAAAGAATAAAAACAATCGTGGTAAACCCAAGAAAAACCAGCAAGAGAACCCCAAGCCACAACCCACACAAAATGACCAGAAACCACGTCGGAAAGCTAAGTTTCCCTGCTTGATTTGTCAAGACGATCATTATACGCGTGACTATCCCTACAAGGACGAGGTCAACAAGTTCATTAAAGGATCCTCTCGCCCGGCAGTGTTAACTGACCCTTTCCCCCAACAGCAATAGAAAATGGTTGCCCAAGAATCCCCACAAGGGGGCAACCCGACCAATCCCACCCGCGGAGAGACGTCCACAAACCGCAAAATCCTGATGACTAGTAACGAAGAGGTTCATATCACCACCCATTCAAAGACGTATGATAACCCTCCAAGTTCAAACAAACAATCGGAGATAGCCAAAGGAAAATCTCCTGTTGAAGATCCGATTCCTATTCCCCCCCCTAACGGTCATCTCCATATCGAGAGACCGCTAATGGACACAGTGCTACACCCACCTAAGGGCACCATATGAAAGGCGACATTTAATCCGAATGCGATAGCTGCCCAAAACTACAACATTGTTGAGGATTTGGCTCAAGCACCTTGCGCCATGTCAACTCTCGAGGTTCTCCAACACCGCCCCACACAGCGTAGAACCCTACTTTCAGCACTGGGGGCAACGGACCCAGATACTTCAAACTCCATCATGTTTAACTTGGAGCACGCCAAACCTAGGCTTTCTCATCAGTTAGCCTTCCAGGTACATACAAAAATCCATGGATATACCATCCATCGCACTGTATTAGACGAAGGTGCTTCCACGTAGATCATGTCTTTGAACTGTTGGAGAGCCTTAGGCTCACCTAAAGTCACCACTTCTCCTACTACTCTCAAGGTGTTTGATGGACATGGTTTTCAACCTTATGGACTCATTCCCTCAATTGGTGTCGAACTAGGGGGCAAAATAGTATCCGTACACGTTGAAGTCGTAGATGCACCATTGGATTACAATCTCCTCCTTGGACGGAACTGGTTTTATGCCATGACCGCCATAGCATCTACAGTCTTCCGGATTGTGCAATTTCCTCATGAAGGGAAAATTGTCACTATTGATCAATTGGATTACTGTATCCTAGACCCCCATCCAAACTCTGCCAACATCGTCCCGTTATTGGATCAACCTCGGTACCGGTTCCAAGACGTTGGTGTTGGTCTCATGAAGGATTCATCCCTTATTGGAGTTTTTCCAGAGCTGGGAACCCATGTTCAACCAATTAGCATGATTTCATCGAGTATCACCCCGTCCAATGATTCATGGGTGATTCCGAGTCCCTCTCAGATTGAAGACTACGGCAACTCTATGCCTCTGAACGGAAACCTCGCAGCATACAATGCGATCCAATCAGCCACCGATTGGGTCGACTGTTCTACTGATCACACCGTGGAACAACTCTCGGTTGAGACTCATCCATACCCACCACTTTTCGATCCTCTTAATTTGATTTTTCCCACTGACGAATCAATCATGGAGGTTATGTGCGGTGATGAGCCACCATGGGGATATTTTCATCATCGATCTTCATTCCCCACTATTCAGCGACTTGAGCCTGATACAAAACCCAGCACTTCACTTGGGATGGTTCAAACCAAGTTCCCCACTTCCCTCGACGAGGTATTTTCAGAAGGAAACTTGGCTAATCTTATGGCAACCACTCCCATCGATATTTCAGTGAAGCCTGGTATCATGGAAAACGTACACATTGGAAAAACATGTACTCCCCTCGAAACGGAGTTCTATAGTGCCTACTTCAAAACTTTCCACGATGTTTTTTCTTGGAGTTATGAAGAAATGCCCGGGATAGACCCCTCAATCGTGGTCCACGAAATTCCTACTTTCCCTGGCGCCCGACCTGTTTGGAAAAAGCTTCAACCCATCCATCCTCGTAAGGCAGCCGCCATTAAAGAAGAAGTTGAAAAACTTTTGTGTGCTGGTTTTATCTATCCTGTCCCATTGACATAATGGGTATCCAACATTGTTCCTGTAGCCAAGAAACAGGGAACGATTAGGGTCTGTGTTGATTACCGTGATTTGAACAAGGCTTGTCCAAAGGACAACTACCCAACTCCGTATATCGACCAGATCATCGATAACTATGCCGAGAGTGTCATCTTTTCATTTATGGATGGCTTCTCTGGCTATAATCAGATTGATATCCTCCCAGCCGACCAGCACAAAACGGCCTTTATCTGCCCTTTGGGGATCTTTGCATATCGAAAGTTACCTTTTGGCCTGAAAAATGCCGGGGCAAATTTCGAATGGGCGATGTCCTACGCATTTCATGACATCAAACATATTGTAGAACCATATCTTGATGACCTTCCCGCTCACTCTCGAACCCGGGAAGACCATCCAAACCACTTAAGCGCCATTTTCGAAAGGTGCCGTCACTACAATATAAGTTTGAACCCGCATAAGTGCGTCTTCTGTGTAGAAGCCGGAAAACTGTTGGGATTCATAGTCTCCAAAGACGGGATACGTCTAGATCCCGCAAAGGTAGCAGCTATCGTAGCCCTGCCTTCACCCACCAATATTCCAGAACTTCAATGTTTGCAAGGGCATGCAAACTTTCTACGCCGTTTCATCTACAATCTATCTGAGATAACAAAAGGCTACATGCGGCTTCTCAAGAAGAATGTTCCCTTCATCTGGGATGACGAAGCCCAACGCTCCTTTGACAATCTAAAGGCAGCCTTAACCAAAGATCCTGTGATTCAACCCCCCAATTACACATGGGACTATATTCTTTATCTCGCAGCCTCGATTTCCACCATCGATATGGTGCTAGTCCAGGAAGACCAAAACGGCATGGAACATGTGGTATACTATCTCAGTAAGAGTCTTCTTGACTCCAAAACCCACTATTCACATGTTGAAAAACTAGCTCTGGCAACAGTATTTGCTGTCCAGAGATTCCACCACTAAATCTTACTCCACCGGACCACTGTTATAGCCGACTTCAACCCAATGTATTACATCCTCACACGTCAGGTGCTTGGGGGCAAATACTCTCGTTGGATTGTCATCCTTCAAGAGTTTGACTTGGAGTTTGTCAAGGCTAAGTCCAATAAGTCTTTGGTCTTCGCGGAATTAATTTGTAACTTGCCCCGTGCTACTGAGCAACCCGAGCACATTGATTCTCTTCCTGATGAATCATTGTTCCTCATTAGCACGTCTGATCCATGGTATGGGGATATTCTTTTATATCTCCAAACCCAACGCTTCCATCCCGACCTCACTCGCGACGAACGGCGATGCATCCGACATCACGCAAAATACTACCTTATAGTCAACGATACTCTATATCGGCGTGGTGTCGACACCGTCCTTCGACGTTGTTTAACCTTAGATGAGGCGGAACACGTTCTCAATGACTGCCATGCTAGAGCATGTGGTGGTCATCTCTCTGGGATGGCTATGGCCCAGAAAATACTGTGAGCAGGATACTTCTGGCCCTCAATTTTCAAACACTGCATTGAAACAGTCAAGAAGTGTCCGCCATGTCAATTCTTTCATAGCAAAACACGCTCGCATCCTGCTCCACTCCATCCTGTCATTGTCGTTGGCCCCTTTTCCAAATGGGGCATCGATTTCATGCACTGTAAGCCCACTTCAGTCGGGGGGCATAGCTATGTCATAGTAGTTGTCGACTATTTTACAAAATGGGCTGAAGCGATGCCTACGTATGCTGAGGACAGCAAAACAACAGCGCAGTTCATATTCAATCATATTATAGCTAGATTCAGTGTCCCATAGTCTATTGTGACCAATCATGGTTCACATTTCAGGAACCATATGATCGAAGAACTAAGTGCCAAACTGGGTTTTCGCCATGAAAACTCAACCCCGTATTACGCACAAGCTAATGGCCAAGTTGAAGCCATTAATAAAGTCCTGAAACGAATGATTCAGCGCATTGTGGGTACCCAGAAATCCAATTGGCACTCAGCTCTGTTCTCAGCACTGTGGGCATACTGAACCTCAGTGAAAAGTGCTACTGGGTTTACACCATTTCAACTGGTGTATGGCCTAGAAGCCATTCTCCCGATTGAATGTGAAATTCCATGACTCAAGATAGCCATAGAGCTACTTCCACACACTACTTCCGAAGAGGAACGGTTTCTATACCTAGCTAAGCTAGATGAAACCCGCCGCGACGCTGCTTTGGCTAATGAAGCTCACAAAAAACGCGTCAAAGCTCAATATGACAAATCCGTTCAACCTCGGATTTTCAATGAGGGTGACCTCGTACTTACATATGATCAAATGCATGATAAGCTTGGAAAAGGTAAACTTGAAACTATGTGGTACGGCCCCTTTCTTGTAAAACGTGTCTTAGAAAAAGGAGCCTATGAACTAATCGATTGTGATGGTACGCCATTGGAACGGCCCCGCAACGGGCTATACCTCAAACGTTTCTACGCATGAGGTTACCCTATGCGGGTTACTTGTTGTACATAATGTACTTAGTTTGCTTTTGCTTTCTTTTTGGTGTGCGCATGGACCTCATGTATCCACTCTTACTTTGACTCATGACTTTATGCGCAGATGTCTGCCTACTTTGGATTCGCCGACGGTGCAAGCCGACATACCCAGAATCTCGCTTCCGCAGCATGGGTAATCTATTTCCCCACTGGTGAGTTGATTTCTTCAGGAGCCAATTGTTTAGGTCCTGCAACCAATAATATCGCGGAGTACCATGCAGTCATTGGTCTCTTGACAGAGGTTACTTCACTCGGGATTGACTCCTTATCAGTCTTTTTAGACTCCCAACTTGTGGTTTCTCATCTAAACCGTGTTTACACAGTTCGCGATCCTACGCTACTTCGTTTATTTCGGAGAGTACGCCTCTTGGAACGACGATTTAATTTTATTACATATCATCACATGCCGAGAGATTTCAATTATATAGCTGATTCATTGGCTAATTACATTTTGGATTGGCATCTTGCCCACACATAAACACATCATAAAAAATAAAATGCACAAGTCATTGTAAATATTTAGATCATAAATAGGTCCATATCACTGTATATAAAAGTGTTTTTTCCAAAATACATAAAGTTTGTGTCAAAGACAAAATTTGGGACCAAATCCCATATATACAAAATTTGGCTCTCAAATCCTACATATCGTGTACATGCCGCAAAAAGATCAAAAGACCATCTATGGAGATCTAGGAGACCTATCATGTCACTCATCGGACTCCTCCCGCTGCTGATGGTAACATACTACAGCTCGAACCACCTTGCGAAGAAGTCGACTGATACGACCAGGCACACCTACAGTATGCTGCTGGAGGTGGTAAGGGACGTCATCCATCCTCATAGCAGGGATACCATGAGTCAATCCTTGCAAGTTCCTCTCAATGTCCCGAACACCTCCTGCCTCGTCTTCATCCTCCTCCTCGTCAGGAACGGCTTGACGGTCAACACCACCACGACGTAGTGGCGAGTACCCAGCTGGTCTCTATGGTCCACGATCTACAACATGCATGCAAACATACATTAGACATCTTTTACACATTCTAAAAAAGTAATAAAAATTAAATATTCAAAAAGGAAAAAATACATATCCATGAAGGTCATACCAGAGTTGTCCCAATCATCGTCCTCTGGCAGTGCCAATTTGATGTCCTCACGAAAATCTACCCCGGAGTAGGGATAGTCATCAATCATAGCTATCTGCTCCTCGAGCCAAGAAAAGAAATCCTCACCGAAGGCTAAGCACTGAGGTCCCCCGAGATGTCCAGCATAATCACTCCATCGAGCCATCCATGGCTCAGTAGGTGGACGGGGGGGCCTAGATATCTGCGGGCGCAATAGTGTCACCCTCGCTAGAAAGAAGGTGACCAGGATGCTCCCATAGCCGAATTGGGAGTTCTTTCCAACCCTACACTTGTGCACTTGTTCTTTCAGGTTGGACAACACCGCCTCACACCAGTTAAATACTGTTCCTCCCATACACTCTGCTGCGAGGTTCACTTGTGTGCGATATGCTTGATGCGGACTCACGCTTCCTGCTGCACGCGTGATAGTGAACAGTACGGTTTTTACGAGAAGTTCTATAACCTCCTTTATGGCCACCTTCCCACTTTTCTTACTTGAACCCTGATGGCAATACCGAGCAATCAAGTCATCTGTACTTGATTCTAAGGCTGAGTATCCAGTAAAGTTCACCCGGGCCCCTCTTTTCGAGAGGCCCGTGAGGAAATAAATATCCTCAAGTTGGATTTCAAGAACATGCTCTCCCACCCGGAAAGCTTGAATGTCAGGTTCCCACAATTGGATGAGATGAGTGAGAAGCTTGGGTTGTTGACGAATCCCTTTGGTTTTAAAGAACTTCAGCAAACCACATTCTCTCAATGCGGTCACGGTCGGTAAGTCATTTTCAGCTGCAAAATCATCTGCTTCGTGCTCTCTTTCTTTCCAGCTTACCATTTTGCTTCAAATAAGTTGCAAACTCCTGCAAAGGGTCAAACAAAGCAGTTAGTAACTATTTAGCAACTTAGTTCCAGCAGAAAATTGGAGAAAATTTGATTTCTTGAACTAAAAATTTGCCTTCACCGCGCCTGAGGGACATTCTACCACGCGGTAGTGTAGAGTGACGCGCCTCTGTTTGGAGCTCCAGCGCGGTACTGTTAGACAGTACCGTGTTTTTCGATAGAGCCCCCACGCGGAACTGTGAAGGGCGATTTTTCCCCAATAGGGCTTTCCCAAAAATCAATTTTTTCCTGGTGAAGGCAAATAATTCCTACATGAAATGAAAGAGGGGCTCAAGAACTCTTACCTGGTGCAGACGGTTGTCGAAATGGTGTCCTGGAACTTCCGATATGGATCCTTGAAGTTTTGCTCCTCAATAGGTGAAAATCTCCTCTTTGGGTAAAAAAACAAATGAATAGTAATTTCTATTTTTTACCATTCCTTATATAGCATTTTCACATTTTTTTTAATTGTTATTTTAAATGGTTAGAATAAAACCTTGTTCACATTGCTAATGTCCAGTTTTTGAGCATCTATTGACAGGATCCTCAGTAAAAACGCGATACATTCACATTGGTGTTTATTCATAATCTGACCTTCATGTTTTGAGCCCACTATCTTTTTCGTGCTCTGGATTTAAAACTTGAAAAAGATTCCAAGCGCTTTTACACTCGTGTCGTGCTTGTCAAACTCAAGTAAATGGTGTCGAGTACGGTCAGCTTTACTCATGCTCGTTAAACGATGAGGAAAGTATTATCCTGGTTGTATTTTATTCTTTTTTCGGACCAGAATAATCAAAATTTACGAAAAAGACCATAGGAGTCCATAGTTAAGCTCTTTTCAGACTCCTTAAAATTGAAAAGATTGCCAAGTGATCTTGACTCTTTCACACTTGTAAAAGTATTTGAAAGGTCGTCTATTCGGTGATAGGTTACCCCTTTTTCGGCCCGTCTAGACTATTTACGAGAAAGGTATACCTCAGTCAATCTCGGCTGGGAGAGTTCTCTCAGGAATTGTTTTACACTTTTTCGGGATCGAGGGACTAAATTTTACGAAAAAGTAAATTATGGAGCTTCCTTTAAGTTTTTCAGGCTCTCTAAATATGAAAAACTACTGAGTTTTCCTTCCTTGGACTCGTTAAAATGTTAACATTGAAGGACCCACTTTGGGACGAACCCCTCCTTTCTCAGGTTCGTAAAACATGTGAGATTGGACTCATCCATGTAATGAGCTACACCAAGCATCTGTTATCCTCTTCAAGCTCGCAAAACAAGAAAGAGGTACTCGTCTATCATGTCAGGGAAATATGGGGGGATAAGTCAATTTTATTGATGGCAGCTTGTCAGTCGTTACCTTTGAACATGGCATGTGTCCGTCTCTTGTCTATATTGGGTATCCATTTTTCACTGAGTTATGGTCATCATCATGAGTCGTCTCCCTGGCCACGAGCCCACTCATCCGGTGTCTATCCTCTATTTGTCAATAATCCCTGCTGCCAAGTCCTGTTACATGCCGTTATATGTTCAAAGGGTTGCATTGTTTCGAGTCGTTCATTGTGTCAGGCCTCCGCTGTGTCAGTACATACTCCATTGTTTAATCATCTTATCGTTTGCGCCGATTTCGTGTCGATGATGTGGGAAACATCATGGCCCACCTTCGACGAGTCTATTCCTGTCGACACCAAATCACTATCCGGGAATTAGACTTAGGAATCAACCATTAGTACCTTGGTACCTGCATGCCTCAATGGCAGGTTTCCTCGTGTTTGACAGTAGGTTCACATCATTGACCTCTGATCAAACAATCTCTCGGATGCTTGACATCAACTCATTTATTCACATTTCGTTGAGATGTACTATTGATACCTTTGGAATCATCGTCATCATTGGTGATCTCCCTCGCATTTGTTAACGGTCCACATCATTGACCGGTAATCAAATGGTTTCTACCATGTTCGACTTCAATGCCTTGTAATCACATGGTTAGATTCGTATCTTGTGCGATTAGATAGAAGACCCTGGGTGCACCTCAGCATCTTGATCACGTCCAGGTTGCGATGGAGATGTCCTTTGTATTGTCACACAGATCCACTTATTGTATTGGTCATGGCTGTATCATTATTGTCTCATGGATCTATGCTTGTTCATAGTAGCCATGGTCTGTCCACAGTCTATAGCATATCAGTACTCATGGATCTGCAATGTATTGGTCGGCAGCCATGCTTTGAGTCATTTGTTTCTGAGCATGGGGATGCCCACCTCGGTGGTATATCTAACACTTTGTTTCTATTTCAGCTCCTTGTCGCTCTCCTCGATGCTATCTCTGCACGTTATATTCGTAAAGTCTTTCGGCCATTAGTCCCTTCTAACCTCACACTTTAGGGGGCATCTGTTATACCTCTATATTCCACAGTGTCGCATCTCCACCACAAACAGAGTTGACGACACTTCCCCTGCTGTTTGAACCACCCAAAAGATGAATGAACCTTGAAGGTAAATCTACCCTGACAAGTTCTGACCCAGCTGAGACTTTATTTAACCTTTTTACTTACACTACCACGCCTTGCTCATTTATCTGAGCGCGGTACTCCACACTACCACGCTATGATGTTTCCACAGAACGCGGTAGTACCGCGTTGTGCTAAGACTACAGGGTGCGGTACTCTTTTATTAGCCCTTTTTCCATGGCTTGTGGGATTTTGGATTTTTGAAGAGAATGGAAGATTGGGGTCCCTGATTCGATCCCAACTCACTTTCTGTGATTAGAAACCTTGATCCACTTATCTCTCCTTAGATCCACCTATCTCTCTTGTTGGTTAACCCTACCATACACTATAAAAGAGAGGCATTCCATGGGGAAAAAAGGGGGGACTCCTTGAGTATCAAACTTACGGTCTTGCAGCATTGTGGAGATAGCTAGAGGAGAAGGCACTTGGAGCTGTAGGATTGGCTTGGACATCAAGCAACCTATGTAAGCATTCTTCAAGTTGTAATAAGATAACTTGTCTTGTCTTTCCCATTTCATGTGTATTGTGCAAGTCTTTAACATGAAGTGTATCTAATCTGGATTTGGATCTAACCTTTACATTCAAGGTATTTGGAAGTTTGCATGTTTGTTCTTTGGTTGCTCTCAACAGGTTCTACATCGGAGCTTTGGATCAAGAGCTAGAAGCGGGACAAACGTTGGTTGGAAGGTGTGTCTCATCTCTCATTGTTTCTAAATACATTTAATCTTGCTGTAAAAGTTAATTCAGGAATTCCAAGGTAGCATTTGTTTTGACTTGTTTCTTGCTTTAGAGTTAGTTTAAAGTCTGCTTTAAAGTTAAGAGAGTTTTGGCTTATCCGTAGGACAAAATTCTACATAACAGGTGGATAATAAGCGAGGGGGGCTTGAGAGGATATAGGAGCATGTGTGACCTGCGAGTGGTAATATGGTTGAGGTGCAACCGAGGGAACATAAGCGGGGGATGCGTTGCCGAAGCACTGAGGTGGACATGAGGGTCTGTGGGAATGGTGGTTATGCGCCATGGGAGCATACGAATTGGTTGCGCCAGAGTGGGATGTAGCCCACGAAAGGTCGGGGCCGTTACTAGTACATGTTATGGAAAAGGGATAGTTATGCGATGCAACATGGCCAATGATGCCATCGGCGGCATCGGATGCCCCGGCGCATCTTTTCAGGAGGAATCGCCGTGGGGGGCGTCAGGTATAATGGTATATAAGTAACCAGACTGAGTGTAGATAAGGTCAAACTGTTGGGCTTTTAAGATGGATTCTTCCTTGGACTGGGGTTGCTCGGATGCCACATCCTTGGCAATGACAGGAAGGAGAGATTTGAAAAACCAATCTAGGAAGATACAATCATCTAACTTGATTTTGCACAGGGTTCAGCGTTGATGCCACTCATGAATGTGGTCAGTGATGTGGGTGGCCGTATTCTGTCTGCAAGACAGTAGGATCTCAAATCCCGCATCATAGTGGACAGGTAACTGAAAGAACTACAGGAAGGTTGAGTCGAAGGAAGTAAAGGTGGCATGGGTCCCATGGGGCTGCTCAATGTACCACTTGGCTGCAGAGCCAGTGAGAGTTTGTTGTAACAGACGGAGTCGGACAGAGTCGTCCACTATCGAGTTGGAGGAACACCATAGATGGAAGTACATAATGTGGTTCTGAGCATCTTCACCTGCCTTGCCCTCAAACTTAGGAATGTCTGATGGGAGTTTGGTGGGCATGTGAGGCCACGTAGGATCGTGTCTGATGGGATCGTTGGTCAGTCTGGCCAGGTCAGGAAGGGTGAGACTAGCCATGAATGGAAAACTAGTAGAAGGATGTGACATGCTGGTGGTCGTGGCCAAGTTGGGGCCGATGCCCCCAACTGTAGAGGTTGGATTTGTGATAGGGATGTGACCCCCAAACAGGGGGATGGAGGTGGTATGGGAGGGTCTTGTGCCACTAAGCATAGTGTGATTCACTAGTGGGGTTGGGTTGGGTATGCTAGCCACTGGAATTGGCACAGTGACCAGAATGGTAGGTGTGGGCCCCATCGAGGGCATACCCAAAGTAGGTGTAGTGGATGGGGTGGTTGTGGACGCTCCACCAAGGGTCCCTACAAAGAAAGGGTTGGAATTCATGCCATCCATGGGGCTGTTTGGTGCAGTATAAGTAGGGTTTTTTTACTCTAGCTCAGAATCAGATGTGAAATAAGGGGCGTCAGAGTCAGGGGACAAATCTCTATGGCTCCGATGAACGGATTCGAGTGACGAATCTCTAGGTCTATGATGAGTGGTGTTGAGTGATGCAGCTCTACGTCGATGACAGGGGATGTCATGTGAACCGTGCTATGGGGGCTCACCCCGGAGGCGCCAAGAGTGTCTCAGGGACTCAATGGTGACAGATGGTGTCAAGTATCTGGGGGCTGTGTTGAGTGAAAAAATAGCTCAAAAACCCTAATGCAACCGAGTGTGCAGAAGGAGAGTGCAAAAAATATGGCACTCAAGCCAACAACCGGCTCAAAAAGCTTACTATAACAACTGTGCTACAATAAGTAGAGCATCAAAAACAATGGTCAGAATACCAACTAGCAGCAGGTTTCCTAAAAAATAAAAATAGTGGACTCGCTAGACCAAAGGGAGGTAAGGGAGCATGCAAACACCTAGCTAAATAGTATTCTGACTCAACCAGACATATCCTCTACAAGGTGATGAAATCCAAGTCAGACAATATGGATAGTAGATCCAAGTGGCTAAAGATATCCCCCTACCGGGAGGGACACCAGGTAAGACAATCCTAGAAGAAAGGAAACTAAGATAACCCGTTCATGACATGTCCAGAAAGGTGAATCTGCAACTCCAGTCCTATCACCGTGTGGGCCTAAAAGGAATCACCACATGCAGACCAATGAGTAGGTAGCCTTCGGTTACTGAATGGATTGCAGTATTCCACTCAGGCCTCCGGAACCAGTTTGGCTACTTCAACCCTCCTAAGGGAGAGGCCCTCTGATAAACTAATTGTGACCGTTTCAAAAAATACTAGGGGATTTTGGTACCCTGAAGAATGACAACTATGTCTCAAGTGTAAGCGACCAACGGGTGTTATTTGGATGCATATCCCTCCTGTCCTACCTAACTACAATATTCTTATGTGTTCCCCAAGTCGGGTTAGAATGTTGGTTGTGTTAAGTAGTATTTTAAGGCTCACTTGAATTAGGTGACAGAGTGTGTACGTGTGAGCTAATGAACCCAATCAAATGTCCCATGCATGGGCAACTTTTTTAACCAATAATAATGCAGAAATTTAACTTGCAATGCAACAAAAAAAAAAATTTCAATGTAAATGCTTAAACTTTAAAAAATTCTGTAAATGGAACAGAAAGAAAACTGCAGAAAAAGGTTGTAGGTAACTGTGGCGGCAGACAGAACAGGAGGCTCTGCAGGTGCAAAAAATATTGCAAAAAAGTTATGGGTTCAAAAAAAGGGTAAAAATGCAGAAAACGGATCGCGGATCTGTGACTGAAATGCACGGCATGGAGAGCAGCTATAGGGGTGAATCCTGCGGTTGGATCGCGGGTCTGCATCCGAAATGCGCGGGATAGGGCACGGCTATAGGGGTGGAACCTACAGTCGGATCGCGAGTCTGTGGCCAAAAGTCACGGTTTGGGGTGCAACTGAAGGGGTGAAAACTGCGATTGGACCACGGGTTTAGGGCCTCAATGCGTGGTTTGGGGCGTGACAAAAGGGTGAAGAGATGGGGTCGGATCGCGGGTTTGCGGCCACAATGTGCGGTTTGGAGTGCAACAAAGGGTAGAAAGTCACGGTCGAATCGTAGGTTTGGGGCTAAAAACTGCGGTCTGGGCCACGGGAAAGAGGTAGAAGGCTGCACTCGGGTCACAGAACAATGGCAGAAAGTAGCGGTCTAGGCCGCGGGAAAAGAGCAAACAATTGCGATCTGGATCACGGAAAAATGGTCGAAAGCTGAGATCTGGGTCGCGGTTGCAAAGAACAGAACCACGATTTACAGCAGAAAACCCAACTAGCCGAAGCCACAGCCGAATAGGGAAAACAGAAAAATACATGCAGAAAATAAAAACTTTAAAATTTTTTAACCAAAAATTCAGAGGCCAATAGTGGAGTCACCAAAACTGTAGCTAGGGTTTTCACCCTAGCTTGTGCAAATGAGCACCTACTAAGGAGAAGGGCCTCCTTAGTAGCAGTTCAGTAAAACAGTAAATTTAAAGAGTAAAAAAGTATAAAATCTAATCTAGCATGAGCATTAACAAAAATAAAAGACAATGACAATATAAGAGCAAATTTCCTTTTTGTATTATGATATGATCAAGATTACATTTACCTCAAATGTTGAGGTTGGTGGAGCTCTTGCAGTAGTCCAGGAGGACTGCTTCCGTGCTCCAATGGGTTCCTTCTCTTTCTCCAAGTTGTTTGGTTGATGGGCCAAAAGGGGCACTCAAATGGAAAGTTGGCTCAAATGGTGAGCTAGGGTTTCAAAAGTGATTTTGGCAGAGTGAGGATAGGATAGATTGTTGATGTGAAATGGGGAGCCTCCATCACCTATTTATAGGTTTTTAGTGGTGGAGTATTGACCCATGGTTTTGGCACCATATGGTTTAGGTCAATTGTTTAGGGTTTTTGCTTCCTTTTTCCCTCTTTTTCCTCTTTTTTATATTTTTTATTCCCTTTTATTTGATTTTTGGCAATTTAGGGCCCTTTTAGGGGGTTTTTGCTATCTTTTGAGGAAATTTAAATTATTTTTGGGGGAAAAGGGGGTTTTTTGGCCTTTTGGTGGCTTTTTAATGGTTTTTTGAGGTTTTGGAGGCAAATATGGTAGGAAATATAGACAAATGAGTCATGTAATGAGGGAGATGATATGGTGAGCACTTTTTGGGTGTTAACAATGTGACTAAAACATTATGGCAATATTGGATGGAAGGAATGAGAAGAAAAAATTGTCAAAATTTGCAAATACATTCAAGAAGGAAACCATGCAATGAAAGACGTCATTCAATTTCATAGCAATGGAGAGAAAATTAATATAAACTCACTTCCATGTATGTTAACGGACTAGCAAAGTAATGTTGTAAAAGAAGTCATGCGAAAAATTAAATTTCCCACCGGATTTTGTGCGAACATGAAGAATATCATAACAAAGAAAGGTGATTTTGCGAGGCTGAAAACGCACGATTAGCATGTCTTCGTGAAGGTAATTATTATGGTATGCATTTAATTATTTTTTTTTCTATTCCAGTGAATATGGTTGGTATTTTTTTTTTCTACTCTTTGTTTAAAAAATGAAACGATTTGTATATTGTTACAGTTTTCTCTACCTCTCTCTCTTTTGGACAACTTCGACAACAATGTCAAACAAGTAATATATAATATCGGGAAATACATGAGGTGAGTGGTGATTTTTTCCATGTGCTTAGTGTTTGTTTAATTCATCATAGAACTTATATTTGATTTGTGTTCTCTAATTCATGTTATTTAATATAATGTTTATTTCTTTAATCTCTTGATTGGGTTTTCATGTCACTTGTAGATGGTTGTCATCTAAATAATTTCATAAAGAAGATATAAAGTATTGGAGGAGAGAAATTCCTCATCTCATGTGTGAAATGAAGAAGCATCTACCTTCGGTATTTTTCAATTCACAGGAACACTACCTCATACACCAAGTTGAGGAGATTGAATTGTGTGGACCTGCGCACTCAAGGTCCATGTGGATGGTTGAGAGGCACTTAAAATTTATGAAGGGTTTGGTCAGACAACGAACACATGTTGAGGGTTTTTTGATGGAGGGATATATGGTATACCAAAACATGTTGTATATTAGTGAATATCTTCCTATATTAGCATCAAAGCTCAATTTACGTCGCATTTGTGATCCAAACTCCAATAAAGATTTCGAAGGGGAGTACCCAAATGGGAAAGGTAGATCGAGGAAGGTGAAAGGTAATATAACACATTTGACTGTTGATTTTTATGTATATATATCATACATATTCTATTTTTATATTCAATATTTTGCATCAATTTAGAGTGTAATATACTTTGTTAAGTGACTATACATTTGTATTGAATTTTAATTTTATTGTCATCAAATAGTTGGTCGAGAGTGGGATGCAATTCATTTATACATCACAAACAATCTTGACTAGATGAATGTATGGATTGAACGATGTGAAAAATCTGGTCATGGAATATCATGGGAAGGTGTGGCTTCATTGGTTAAAGCTACACATCGCAATGGACATACTAGTATAACATAAAGGGAAATCGATTTAGCATATGGTTTAAAAGATAAGCAAGTAAGCATATTAATCAACCACACTATTTATTTTTTTTGCAACATATTGTCATTGTACACGCTAATTGTTTTCCCTATATGGCATTATAAACATGCACTAGTTAATCATAAATATTGTATCATTATGTAATATTTTCTTGTATGGCTTGTTGTAGGTAAAATACCATAAGGCTATGTGGTGCAATGGCTGTAGATATCACATCAAAAGGTTGGATGAAATGAAGAAAACATTAGATTGTGGGATATATGCAGTCTTTGAGTTGACCAATGTTTCCTCTAGAAGTGACAGACATCCAAAACTCTGAAAATTGATACTATGGGTATCTGGAAGACATTCTTTAGTGTGAATTTAACTCTTTCTAGGTATTTCTATTCATTGTCAAATGGTACAGGTGTTGATTGAATCAACGTGATCTCGATAAAACAATTATTGAACATGATAATGGATTTACCATCGTAAATACAAGGTTGTTTGAGCCAGTAACGGAGCCCTATGTTCTTCCAACCCAATGTGAACAGGTATTTTACTCTGAGGTTCCAGGTAGAGCAGGTTGGTCATTTGTTGTGAGACACAATCCAAGGCGAAGGCTGGTAAAGTATAACATAGATGAAGGTAATGAAGATGTTCTTGAAGAAGAAGACGTCATTGAAGATGATCATGATCAACATGAGTTAGATGATCATGTTCTAGAAGAAGATGTCAAAGAATTAGTTGAATCAGACGATGTATCAGACAATGTCCATGAAGATGATATCAACGATGACATGATGATCGTAACTGACATCGATGACGATGATGATATGGCCAATCCTTACAATGATGAATCTGGATCATCGGATGATACAAATGATGACTCAGGTGAATAAGATGATGAAGTCCATTGAAGTGTACGAGGTATGCAATAATATATCTACTCTATATATTTTGATTTAATATTGTGATAGAAATATTGATTTTCGTTGTCGGTACGTATAATAAATTAACTGTTTCTTAGTGAGTTTCCATTTTTCTATATGTTATAATTAGAAACATTGCTTGTTATAGAGTATGACAAAAAAACACATTTAATTTTTGTGTACATAGGTATTTTTGTCAGGTTATTGGGGAATTGAGAGTTATGTGAGGGGGGGGAGGGGCCATAAGAGCTTCCACCTTGACGTGGTTGGCCCTGTTTAGTAGAGAATATTAAATTATTCTCAAAATAGAGAGTCGAAGCTTAGTAAGGAAATGCACAATTATCATGCTAACCCAAATGGCATGCTTGATCATGACCATCATCTTCATCATGATCATCATTGTTGTATAGTATCTGACGCAGCTACTTAAAAATACCAACGGTGTTTGTTGTCGGTGGTTTAGCGAGCTCGTTAGATTCTTTTGAAGTCAGAAGTCTGATATCCGACGCCTCTTGCAGTCGGTGGTATGGCGAGGTTGTGTGGGATGGTTTCCAGACTCAAACATGACTGATGCATCAAAAACCATACCTATAGATTAATTAATGTGGTACATGGGGACAACGTTGAAATTTTTTAAATATGTGATGGGTTGTACTAAACTTTGGCATGGTTCTACTAGACGCATGCATTGACGTTGTGGGAGGGTTTCCAGACTCAAACATGACTGAATCTAACTAGTGGAGCATCAAAAACCATACCTATAGATTAATTAATGTGCAAAGAAGAGGAATATCTATATTAGTGCTTCTCCTTCCTAAGTTTAACAACCCTTCTACTAATTTGTTATTAAGTAGGGAGGGAGGCCATCTAACAATTTTTTGGCACTAGTTAAAGTACCCCATTTTTAACAAAAATACGAATACATACTAAGACCCCAACTATACAAAGCATATAAAAAAGAATACATACTCATAAGAGTACTACCAATGGAGAAGCAAATGACCAAATATTTAGGCTACAAATTCAAAAACTTATGGGATTCTAAACCTGAGGTAGGCTACCCTTGAACCTTGCTTTAACGATTATTAATTAAGATATTAGGGCTCTAAAACAATTAATGTATCTACCTATATGTTGAAATTGTTTTCCATGTTGATGTAGTCCACCACCTTCCTTATTGTCTTACCAAAAGGCATGAGAATGAGGAAGAAGGCGTAAAATTATGTAATTCACCTTCAAAGAGTGCCTTACAATCAAATTGGTAAGGAATCATAAGAAGATCACAAAAATCCAATGTGTCACATCCCCATTTAGTGTCAATTAAATGCTTGTATGGTAAATGTAATATAAGACTTACTTATAGTTGTCTCTTACTCTTTGCGTATTGACACATTTTATATTTTATGGGTATCTTTGTGCCTTGACCCAATTTATAAAAAATATTTCATTTTCTAATTGAACTATGCTCATCCATTATTTATACAACAAGGTTATAAGATCAAGATTGTGACTTGAGCTTGTAAAAATGATTACATATGTGATTAAGACATTACCTACTTGAGTATAAATCAATACTAGGGCTTGAGATTAAGATCATGATTAGACATATAATTAGGACCAAGATCATCTTTGAGCTTAAGATCAAGATATAACCAATTATTAGGACTAGGATATTCTTTGAGCTCATCAAGTTAAGGATCTAACCTATGTTTAGGACCAATATCTTCCCGAGCTCAAGACCAAGATTTTGTTTTTGAAATAGAATGTTTAACCTATTATCTCCAAATTAACTCTTGACACAATTTTTGACCTAACTAATAGAATTCATGTAATAAATTTTGACTATGCAATAATTTTTTGACCACATTTGTAATGTCCATTCTTAACATCGTTTTCAACCTAAAATTATGTCATCATCAACACACAAAAATTGACTTCTATTATGATGGGTATTTAGACCACAATTATATCTAATTTGTCAACCTAAACTTATCAACAAATTTGAAAACTGCTTCTAAGTGATCCTTGGAAAAATATTATTATCTCCATGGATTTGTGGAACTTTGTAAATACAATTTTTGGGGAATGAATGAGGATGGAATTATATAGAATTAATATGTAATGCAATTACATTTACAATAAAATTAATATCCAATACAATAAAATTTAGACTATACCATTAAAAACAAATTAAAAAAACAAACATTATATATAATATATATATAACAAATAAAAAAAACCCATATGCATTTCATAAAACAAACCCATAGACCATGCGCAATGACTTTTCAATTTGGACCTGCTCTCATTCTGCTCTCGATTTGGAGCAGAGATTGAAATGTTCTCCACCTGCCCTCGACCTTCTCTCGACCTGAGGCATTTTGCAATTGAGATAGGGGAGAGGGATTGACCCGGTTAGCAAGAAGTGGGAGTGACCCGACGTGAAAACAGTGGGAGAGGTGGTTTGGACCAATGGATAGTTGGAGTTTTTGGGTGTGGTTTAGACTAGTGTGCAGTGGGAGAGGCGGTTTGCAATTGTGACAAGGGAGAGGGAGTGACCCAACAAGCAAGCAGTGGGAGTGACCCGATGAGCAAGCAGTGGGAGAGGCGGTTTGAAATTCTGGAAGGGGAGAGGGAGTCCAAGCAGATAAACTATAAGAAGAGCTGAAAATGCCTCCCAAGTCTGTGAGTACCAAGCCCTAATTCAATCTACATTGGGGTTTCTATATTCCAAGAGGGTTTCATTTCTAATTCAATCTACATTGGGGTTTCTATCTAACTGGAATGTGGTTCGAAGTGTTGCACGCATTTGATGTTTCAGTGGTATACCTATTTAATTTCGAAGTACTGTTGACAGAGTCAAATTTTCCTTTTGAATGGACTGTATACCAACGTAAGCATGACTAATAATATCACAATTACAAGCTCATTCGAGAATAAGACAATCTTTTAAACATTGCATCCTATTGGGGAACTCATACTTTGTTTTGAATATAGAGTGAGGTCAACCTTAACACTCATACCAGCAGGTCCATACTGTTTTTTTATGTTGCAAACCTTGAATATCAATCTATTTTTCCACTGCTTTCCATACCGCTGCATATCTGAAAGGTATACTTTATTTTATGACTATAGTCATGTTTGCAAATCTGAACACCATAAGCATATAATAAAGGTTAGCAAACAAAACATAATTCATTCCTTTGAAGTAGGTTTCAAGTTGCAAGCTCATTTATCTTCATGAGCATTTAAGTGTCCTCAAAATCCATTGTGAGTTTGGTCAAATGGAATATAATCAATAGTAGAGTAGGTTGCGATTTAACCAAGCAATCTATTTCAAAATAGAGGTTTCAAGCTTAGGTCGAGGTTCTCTCAAGACATTGATACCCAAAAATGATTTTCAAAGGAGTCAGAGCCTTACAGATAAGGACTTGGATGCACTGAAGGGTTGCATGGATCTGGGTTTTGGGTTCAACTTTGATGAGATTCCAGAGCTCTGCAACACCCTCCCTATCTTGGATTTATGCTATTATATCATCTAGCAGTTCCAAGATGATCAACAGAGGACCCCTACTTTTTCCACGGATGCTAGCATATTTTCTTTTGCTATTGATCATGTTACAATAGTGCTAGCAGCTGCTAATACTCTTCCATTGCCAATTGGAAAATCTCTAGCCCAGGTTGGTTTTCTTCCAAATATAATAAAAATTAATTTAAAATGGGAAATTAACAACTCATATCACACATACCTCTTGTTCTCATATGTTCTATTGCTTTCCTATTTTTATGGGACAGTTTATAGCAAGTCGAGGCAAGCTTAAAGTTTTGGGCCCAAGTTGTGTTTTGGACAATAGGTTTATGTATATGAAAGGAAAATCCAGGCTTGTGTTGAGATTCAGGAAATTGTATGCTCAATATGAGGAAAAAGATATCAAGAATTTTGATTGATTGTTCCTTTTTTACTAACCCAGAAAATTGGACTTGGGAAGACCTTCTTATTGGGTTGGGTTGGTCGTAAGGCCTTACTAGGTTGGTCCTGACTCAAAAGTTAAATTTCCTCCTCAATAAGAGAGTGGTAGACATAGATTGCAACATTATTTGGGAATCATTTAAGACATAGTTGAGGTTAGGGGATCTGACTCTCATTCCCTGGGAGAAGAGCATGTTGTGCAGCTACAATGGAGCAGAAAACAACCCAAGTAACCCATGAGAATAAAACAACAGTAAGGAAGGTCTAAGTTTAACCACATTAGCTTGAAATACTATCTCTACCCTAGTCACTTATTTCCATTGGATCTTCTTTGTTGCCTCCTCTTATGTTTGCAGCAAAACAAAATTCATTACAAAATCTCCAGTTTTAAAATTCCAAAATTGCATGTAGATATGATCTATGTTTGTATCTGTTGCATGTCAATTTTTGTTGTGAACCCTCCATTGAACTTAACATATTTGTTGATTATAAGCTTGCACTCCTGAACATCCAAATCTCTATAAGTTTTGAATTTTTGTTATAGCCAAGAAGGAAACATTTGCATGACATGTCTAAAAGCTTAAGTTGCTTTTCCTTGGGTAGGTGATCCATAAGTAGTGTTGCCATAGCCAAACATGCACAAATGCTTTGCAAATGGTTTCATGCCAAGAATATCATCACAACCCAAGCCAAAACTCAGTTGAAGCTAGTAGGTGTTGCAATGAACATGCAAATTTTCTTTTCTCTAATGCACAACAAAAAACTTTGCAACTTGATATCAACGGCACTAATTAAAATAACACCATTTCCCTAGGATTACCTTTCCAAAGTGACCAATCAAGGCTATTTCCAAATTCTAATCAAGGCTATTTACAAATGAACCACAACTACTTGATTATATGCTTGATCCTCTAATGCAGCATAGGTCCTAGTCAGTTGTGTCATTTGGAATGCATTTGCTTTAAGAAACCCCCATTTCTCCTACAAATAGATGTAGAGCGAGTGCCTTTCATAAAGTGCCCCCACCATATGCCTCATATAGTACAGAAATTGCTATTTATTTAAAAATAAACAAATTAAAATTAAAATTTTAAAAAGAATGATAATTTCACTTATATCTTGTTGCCCAATTTCTTTCTAGAAATTTCAACATTTCCTATGTTTGATTCTATTTAATGGAATACTATCTCTGCCCTAGTCACTTGTTGCCATTGGATCTTCTTTGTTGCCTCCTCTTATGTTTGCATCAAAACAAAATTCATTATAGAATCTCCCATTTTAAAATTCCAAAATTGCATGTAGATATGATTTATGTTTGTATCTGTTGCATGTCAAGTTTTGTTGTGAACCCTCCATTGAACTTAACATATTTGAGGGAAAATAATTATACACCTTCAATTACCAAGTACTATAATGATGAGTGACTTAATGAAAACCATGCAAATTCCATCATTTAATAGGATATATTAGGACAAAGCCATCATTGAGAGGTGGAGAATGGATTTGTAGAGTTTTCCACTAAGTAACATAGTCAACATCATAACAAACCCAACCACGTGTAAATATTACCAAAATTGGCTAGGCAATTCAAGCAATCCACTAGTCAAACAATGGTGAAAACTACATGAGTGCTCAACATAGGATCATAGCCCATCTATTGATAAAGTGACATATGCATGAAATACTGCAATATCCTCTATTGTGTTGACATTAAGAGGTCTCCAACCATAAAATCACTTTAATAATCATGCTAGAAATATGTGAATATTGTCACATATGCTAGGCGCACCATCTCCAATAGAGGAATGAGTTTATTTACGCCAAGATCAGAACATCCTTCGCCATCCAATGCAAAGCTATAATTCTTTTCATTTTATTTATGTTTTTACAAGCAAATATAAAGCAATCCATTATAAATTCTAAGTTCCATTTAGATTCCCACAAATATAGTTGGGGCTATCTAATTACCATACATTAGTTTGACTTGGACCGTGGATGGATTTCATTTTGACAAAATTTCTGAAACCCAATTATATTATCTGTGATATATTCAAATTTTGACAAAAGAGCATTATTGTTCTATTTGCAAATATTTTAACAAAGTTTTTGAGTGAGGGCCATAACAATGCTCCACCCCATGCCTGATTGATCTTAGTGGAAAAATGGCCTAATTATATGAGATTGCAATCAATATTGTAAGTCCCATTAGCAATTATTGCAAGTTCCATTCTATATCCTAGGTAAAGGTGCGAGTTATCCATCAATTCTTTCTATGTTTTGTGGCACTATGTGTAAGCTTACATTGGATGCATTTATTATCGACACTAACACAAACCCATTTAAAACTGGGTCTGATATTAATGACATGACATGCACCTCCAGGTTGTGAAGTTGGAGGATGCATATCTTGAGTCGACACAACTTCCAGCTTTCCATTCTTGAGGTACCTATCAAATCTAGATGGATCTCTGCTAATTTTCAATCTAAATGGGGGAATTCTATGAAGTCAACAATAGTTTCTATTTGAAAATCGTTCGGCTTCAAAGAGTGATATTCTATTCTTTTGAATTCCTATATTCACCATAGACATTATGGATGTCTCCTGCAATGGTGGTAGCTGTTGGCCCGATTTTGCAACCAGGCTTAGTGCTATGGGCACCTGCTAACTAGTAGCAGCAGTTTCAAATAGAAATAAACAACTAATTAAACTAAACAAAACTAATCATGGATCTATGCAAGAATCTAAGCAAATAATGTAAACATTTAAAAAACAAGAACAAGAAAATATTAAAGAATGAATTTGTATTGAAAAATGGGGGCAAGCAAGTGCTTGCGATAATACCTTCAATGGTGAAGGGTGATGTTGAGCAACTCCCAAGATGAGTAGCTCCAAGCTCCAAGAGGTCTCCTTCTCCAAGGTTGCTTCAATGGCTAAAATGCTCAAGGGAGATTTCAGCAGCATAAGGATGAGATAATGGATGAATATGAAATGAGGAGCCCCTACCACCTTTTTATAGGTTTTGGTGGTGGGGAATACCATTTGTGGTTTTGTGGAAACCAAATGGTATTGACCAACATGGTTTAGGTACTTTTCCCTCCTTTTTCCTTTTTTGAATAAAATTAATATTTTTATTCCCTTTTTAGTATTTTTGGGAATTTGAACCCTTTTTGAGGGTTTTTTATGCTTTTCAGGAAAAATAATCTTTTTTAATGGAAAAAGGGGTGTACTAAGGTCTTTTGGTGACCTTTTGTTGGTTTCAGAGGCTCAAATGGTGGAAAAGTGGACAAATGGGTCATGTGAATAAGGGAATGAGCTAGTGAGCACTTTTTAGGTGTTAACAGATTGCCCCCTGATGTGTGAGGGTAGGAGCTCATCGTATGGCCGATAGACATCATAGTTCTTTTGTCTTTTTTCAGGGTTTTGGGAAGGAGAAGAGACCGATTGGATACTGGAACCACGGCCCTTGGAAGCTGCAAAAACAAAAAATATTACATGGCCTCAATGTGAATGAGGTATAATCTTTAATAATGGACGAGGCGGGCATTCCCATGCTCGTATCAAGACATATACATAACAATTAGTCCCAAGAAGGGGGATCTAATACAGAAAAATTCTACTGGTACATCATAATGTTCCAGGGGGGACATTATTTTGGGATGTACTCCTGATCATAACGGATCTCAATAACTGATATACTGGAATAATTGGTGAACTGCTGAAACTGAAGGTGTCCAACATCTGTAGAGACTCAAAGATTATGAGTCATCTCTGAGAAGTAATGTAACTGTGTACTCAAGGGAGTATGAAACTGGGGGACATCTGAATACTGTCGCCATATGCAACCCGGATATCTATAGGAACAGTGTAACTGGTTGTATCCAAAGGTAGACTCTCAAATGTGGACGTGTCAGAAGGTATCCGGGGTCTTCGACTAATAACTGAGCGGACCAATGCCCTGTGCGAGTCTCAACGATGCGATCAAGGTGTTGAAGTCGAGCATGTGAGAAACAACCATTTGGAGAGGCACTGAGGACTCTTCTCGAAATGATTCGTAAGCACTCATCATAAATGGGGATGAGTCCAAGACACAGGGACCTCTAGGTCTATCCTCTGGAATAAATGTGGTTGTCGTCGACAGAGGGGGACCAGCAACTAACAAGGCAATGATGTTTCCTTGATAGGAGCACGAGGTGTAAAACTGAAGTGTTGTAGTACTGATGGTAGGACTGCCATACTTGTGGGAATGGAAAATAACTGGGTCAAAAAATGGGTAGACTCAAACTTCCTTTGTTCAGAGCATGATGACATGGTTGACCTGGCAACGTAGGGAACTGACTTGTAAGTGTGGGGATCATTGCTTTGACTGAATGGTATATATTGACTCTGGGGGAGGACGAGCTGATAGGTGTCGTCGGGGAATTATCAAGGTGACATACTGTAGAATACTCTGAACAAAGGCGACCAAAATGGGGAAGCTGCCTAATGAGTAGATGTGATCTGTCATGGCGCCAAGAGGCACCATTGATTCCTTCTTCGTAGTTTTAATGAGCTCCAAGAAGGGATAAAAGTGTGCTCTGAAATGGTACGGTCCTGTGGATTTTGTGAGCCCAGGACGGCTCATGCTCATGGTTGCTTTCATGTTTAGAGAGTCTGAAAACGGTAAGTGGACTCTATTGGTGTTTCTTTTTCGTAAGTTTAGTCTCCAAGGCCCGAAAAAGCATAAAATGATGCGGATGGAGAACTCTTCTAGCCGATGTGACTAGAGTATACCTTTTTCGTACTTAGTCTACAAGGTCCGGAAAAGGGGTAAACTTATACCAGGTAGACGCCCTTTCAGATACGTTTAGCGAGCATGAAAGGAAGCAAGATTGCTCGGTGATCTTTTCATTGTTTTAGGAGTCAGAAAACAGCTTAACAACAAACTCCCTAAGTGCCTTTTTCGTAAAAGGGGTTGCTCGGCCCGAAAAAGGGATAAACTTATACCGAACAAAAATGGATTGATGAGGGCGAGAAAAGGTCTCAAGCATCGTGATCAGTGCGAAAAACGGGATCCGGTGACATAAGGATTGTCGAAAACGGAGAACGGCCGATGTGGCACGCAAATCGAGGCTGTGTGGCGGGCATGGAAAAAAAAAAATGCCCGAAAACTCTAAAGGTGAGAGCGAGAAATGATCTCAAGCATCATCACGAGCGCGGAAAACTAAATCCGGCGATATAAGGCACGTCGAAAATGGAGAACAGTCGATGTGGCACGCAAATCGAGGTGACGAGGGGGCATGGAAAAAAATGCCCGAAAAATCTAAAGGTGAGAGCGAGAAAAGATCTCAAGCATCATCCCAAGCGTGGAAAACTGAATCCGGCGGTATAAGGCATGTCGAAAACGGAGAACGGTCGATGTGGCACGCAAACTGAGGTGACGAGGGGGCATGGAAGAAATGCCCTGACAATCGGGATGTGACAGCGAGAAATGATCTCAAGCATCATCACGAGCGCGGAAAATTGAATCCGTTGATGTATGACACGTCCAGAACGGAGCACGGCCGATGTGGCACGCAAACCGAGGCGAGGAGGGGGCGTGGAAAAATGCCCTGAGAATCGGGACGTGACCGTGAGAAATGATCTCAAGTATCGTTCTGAGCACGGAAAACTGGATCCGGTGACATATGGCACGTCCAAAACGGAGAACGGCCGATGTGGCACGCAAACCGAGGCCACGAGAGAGGCCAAAAAATGGTCAAAAAATGAACCCCGTGAAAACGGGAAAAGGAAGGAACCTGCATGAAGTTCTCGCTGTGCTGATTCCAATGGTACCAACGGTTTGAGAAATGGACTTCGTATGATACCGCAATGGTTGTTTGAAAATTGGTGGAATTCCTATAAATAGGGCGTGGGGCCCAAATGACTTGTCATTGTTACGTGCGAGTTTGATAGAGCTGTCAGAGCTATTTCTCGATTTCCAGGATATTTCACCGTTGGTTTTCGATTCAGCGAGTTGCAGGTAACTCTATTTTCCTTAGCCTTGTCAATTATGTCTTTTTTGTTTGGCGGCGGGCCCCCGAAGGCCGCGAAATTCCATGTTGACTCTCCAACGTGGAATATCGCGGGTTTCGGGGCTGTTCCCGCGATGAACCGCACGGGTTTTAGGCTGACAGTCGCGATGTTCATCACGACTGTGAGGCTGGAACCCGCGATGTTCATCGCGGGTTCATGGGGGATAGTCGCGATGTTCATCGCGATTGTCCGGCCAAAACCCTCGATGTTCATCGCGGGTTTTTGCATGAATCCCACGATGGTCATCGCGGCTTTTGGTGGAAAAGCCGCGATGGGCATCGTGGCTTTTTGTGTAAAAGCCGCGATGGGATTTTTTCAAAAGAATTTTATGCTAGGGCTAAAAAATTTTCTGTTTTCTGGCAGGATGTTGAGGAGACCACAGTCCTCGTGGCGTGAGCGAGAGATCGATGATGATCTTATGGCGAGGATTGAGACTGATGCAGGGGTGAGACAGACTCTGGCTATGAGTGGACTTTTGAAGTTCGCTCAAATCCCACCTATTCGTTCAATGAGACGGCTCCTGAACAAGCTTGTGCAGTGGTGGGTGCCGGCGGAGGGTGCATTCATTATTGGGGGTGAGAGGTTAGAGATCACTCTCACGAATGTCTATTTCTTGACTGGGTTACCTCGTTTGGGTGAGGTGGGTGATATCTTGCCAAGGTTGCCTCCAGGTATAGATATGGAGGACCTGTTACAGACTTTCTGTGTGGATGATGCTGTTTTGCAGAACAGCTCTATTAGTCTGCGATCCCTACGTGAGTGGGATATGCGAGCTGTTGGTGCCTGCGTTCTGCGGATATTGGGTGCTGCTGCGCCACATCGTATGTCTGGGGGGCAGACGATGATGGTGGATTCTGTTCTTCAGGGTACTTATTATGCCTGGGGGCAGATGTTTCTGGCTGGTGTCCGGAGAGATCTGGACAAGGCCATCAGAGAGGGAGGCGAGTTTTGTTATGCCTCATTTTTATGCTGTTTTTTCTTCGAGCAGGTGCCGACCTTGCGGCCACGGGTACCCATTCGTGCCGGTCTTCCGAGTGAGCCTCGTATGATGAGATAGGGGCAGATGATGGCTCGTGGCGGCGGTGGTGTCCGCGGCTACTTCACGGAGGATTTTTATCAGCAGTGGGAGCAGATGCCTCTGGTGATTGAGGACTACCCCTATGCCGGCATGGACTACCGAGGTGACCCAGAGATGCCTCGTGCCCCAGGACAGGCCTAGAGTTTAGACGGTATGTTTTGTGTTTTATTTGATATTATATCATATGTTGTTTGATTTATCATTGATGATTATTGTTGTATAGTATGTGATGGCTTACTTGCTTTGTGCAGATGTGGGTCCAGTGCCACCGGACGACTACGTGCCTCGTCAGGGGTGGGCGATGGTGGTCGCCCATCCACCCGTAGCGGTACCACCTCCATGTGGTGGAGGATTTGCAGATCGTGGGCGAGGGGTTGGCCCTCGCGATGACGCCATAGAGGGTGTCAGACAGACCTTTTCCCGGATCCTAGCTGGACTCCCTGAGGATGGTTGGAGAGACCTGGATCGGGATATTTTGCAGGGTTGTTTTGGTGCGCCACCTGAGTGGCAGTCGCTCCTATTGAGGACAACGGTGTTCGTGGCGGGGCACAGGGATGGTAGACGAGATGATCCGGCAGGGCCGGCTCAGGGGAGGATACGTCTGCGGGATGATCCAGCGGGGCCGGCAAAGCGGAGAGTTCGGGCTCGCCATGACCCGGCGGGGGCCAGCGGAGGAGGAGTCGGAGGAGGAGCCGGAGGCTCCTAGGGATCCAGATGAGTAGAGATATTGTATCTGCCCCCAAATGCTGATGAGCATATCGGGAAGCATTTTTGTATGACAGATGTATTTTTTGTATATCGGGTGCTGAGGGCACCTATGACATGTTGACTATTTGGCTTATATATATATGTGGATATATATTGGGATATATTGTCGTTTATGCACGTGGATGCACCTTTGTCTTTTGTATATGCCCGTGGAGGCACATGTTATGTACTTGGATGCAGTATGGTGTTTATTTATGTATGCCCGTGGAGGCAGATGTTATGCACGTGGATGCGTTATTTGGTTATTTGTTTTATGCCCGTGGAGGCACATGTTATGCACGTGGATGCAATATTGTTTTTTGTATATGCCCGTGGAGGCACATGTTATGCACGTGGATGCATTTTGTTTATAGATATGCCCGTGGAGGCACATGTTATGCACGTGGATGCATTTTGTTTATGGATATGACATGATGTGACTGGTGTGCCAGTCGAGGACATTGTTGGCCATATTATCTGCTACACTATTGAGGTGTCTTAGGACATGTGTGAATGAAATGAATTCAAACTGTCTAACCATTTGTTTAGTGCACAGGAATTTTCTGAAAAGATAGGGATCGCGTACCTGGTAATCATTGTTGAGCTGGGAAACTAGGAGCTGTGAGTCCAAGAAAACGTTGAGGTGACGGATGCTCATTTGGAGAGCAGCGGCCAGGAGACCAGTCACGGCATCGTATTCAGCTTGATTATTGGTGGCGGCACCTAAACATACTCCGTCAATGTGAATTAACTCATGTGAAGGGGAGTATATTACCCAAGCTGCGGAGGCGAGATTGGGAGACCAACGGCTTGCGCCATCAGCGAAACCGACATGGCAGAGTGGAAGAGGCTCCATCTGCGGTCATGCAGAGAAAAAAGAAATATTTAGGTTTTTTGAATTTTTTGTGAACAAAGAAATTATGCCTATACTAAAATGGACGATGGTGTCCATCAGATTTTCTATGGGTAAAAATCGTTTAAGGTACAACCCGTTGCGTGGGTTGCGCAGGGGATTGCCTTCTGAATCGGTCAGAATATATGCCCCCTGCCTAAGGCAGGTGTGTATGATGTAGGGGCCTTGCCACATAGACACGAACTTTCCCTTTCCGGTTTTATCATGAGCTTGATCGTAAGCGAGGACAAGGTCTCCCTTAGAAAAGGTTCTTGGGTGGAAGTGTTTGTCGTAACTTAATTTCGATCATTGTTTAGCTGCTTCCATGTTTTGAATGGCTGTGCGCCGATCTTCATCAGCCTGTTCTAGGAGTAGTAAACGTTGCTCGATCGGGGAAGTGTCCGGTAGGAGTTCAACGGCGATATGTAAGGCTGGGATCTGGCACTCAATAGGGAGGACGGATTCGACACCGTGAACTAAATGGAAAGGGGTAAAACCGCTGGCGGTTTTGGTTGATGTGCGGTAGGCCCATAGTGCAGGGAAGAGCATGTGGTGCCAATTGGATTTGTGCTTGTCTACAGTACGTTGGAGAATGGTCTTCAAAATTTTATTGATCGCTTCGACTTGGCCGTTTCCTTGGGGATAGTAAGCGGAAGAGAAATGGTTTTCAAATTTCAACATGGTTGATAATTCCTTCCAGACGGCATCTTCGAAGTGAGAGCCGTGGTCAGAGACTAGTTGCTTTGGAACTCCGAAACGAGCGATAACATGGTTGAAGAAAAACCATGCTGCAGTGTCGGCTTTGCAATTATAGGTCAGCATGGCTTCTGCCCACTTGGTGAAATAATCTACAGCCACAACGATGTGTTTGTGACCGCCGGCTGACGTGGGGTTGCAGTCGAGGAAGTCGATGGCCCATTTGCAGAATGGTCCAACGGTGATAACTGGATGAAGGGGGGGCGGGGGGGGTTCTTGCTTTGGGGGCAAATAGTTGGCAGTTCTAGCAATGCTTGACTGTGGTGATGCAATCAGTAAACAATGATGGCCAAAAATAACCGGCCCGAATGATTTTCTGGGCGGTGGCCATGCCGAAGAAATGGCCTCCGCAGGCACCGCTATGACAATCATTGAGGACTTGTTCTGCCTCGCTATGGGATAGGCAGCGGCGTAAAATGGTGTCAACACCGCGTCGGTAAAGTACATCCCCTATCAAGAGGTATCGGGGGGCGTGGTGTCGTATGCGACGGCGTCCATCACGATCGATGTGTGGTCTAAATTTTTGCGTACGAAGGTAAGTCAAAATGTCTCCATTCCAAGGGTCGTCAGATGAAATGATGAAGATCTGCTCGTCAATCAGGTCCGTTTGGATAACGGGTGATGTTGAAGAGGATGGGAGGTCAGTGATGAGGTGAGCAAGCGCGAGGGCTTTAGTGCTTTTGGGAATTCTGAAGGTGAGGTCATATTCCTGGAGGATAATGACCCATTTAGCAACATGACCTTGTAGGAGCCGCCGGGTGAGGAGATAGACCATAGGGTTGGAGTCGGCCACAACCGTGGTATGACTGAGTAGAATGTAATGTCGCAATTTCTGTACAGAAAAGACTACAGCTAGGGCTAATCTTTCTTCGTATGGGTAATGCAGAGGTGGGCCAGACAAGGTCTGGCTGACATAATAAATCACATGCTCTTGGTGGGAGGCATCTTCTTGGACCAATACTCCGGAAACAGCGTGTTCAGATGCCGAGACATAAAGGGTGAAGTCTTGAGAGAAATCCGGTGGGGATATCAAGGGGGCTTGTGTGAGAGCTTTCTTGAGGGCTTCGAATGCCGTGTCTGCTTGCTCATCCCAAACAAAGGGTATGTGGGTACGAAGTAAGCGTAAGAAACCGTGAACTTTGGTTGCATAATCAAGAACGAAGCGCCTAAGGAAATTAGACCGCCCTTGTAGACTTTGGAGCTGCCGAAGTGTGCGGGGAGGCGGAAGTTCTAAGATGGCTTTGACTTTCAGGGGATCGACAGTGATTCCGTCTTGGGAAACAATGAAACCCAACAAGCGACCTGCCGGGACGCAAAAGACACACTTGTGTGGGTTCAAGCGGATTTTATATTTGCGACAACGCAGGAAAACTTGCCGGAGGTCGTTAAGGTGGTCTGATCGTTTTCGGGAATGAGCTGTGAGGTCGTCAAGATAGACTCGCAGGATATGGACCAAGTCGTGAAAGCAATAAGTCATGGCTCACTGGAAAGTGGCACCGGCATTTTTAAGGCCAAATGGAATGACGCGATAGGCAAAGGTGCCCCATGGGGTGGTGAAGTCAGTCTTGTACTGATCCTCCTTGCGGATGTGAATCTGGTTATATCCGGAAAACCCGTCCATGAAGGATAGGACTTCATGGCCCGCACACTCATCAATGAGTTGGTCAATGAATGGCGTGGGGAAATTGTCTTTTGGACAAGCGTGGTTTAAATCGCGGAATTCAGTGCATACTCTAAGGGTGCCTTGATTTTTGTTGACGGGAACGGGGTTCGACACCTAGGTGGTGTATGGAATAGGGTAAATGAATCCTGCTTTGCGAAGTTTCTCGACCTCATCTTTAACAGCGGGGAGCTTGGAAGGGTGAATGGGTCGCTGTTTCTGACGAACAGGGGGTACCTCAGGCCATGTATCAATGTGGTGTTCAATAATGGCGGGATCGAGACCAGGCATCTCAGTATAGGACCAGGAAAAGACATCACGGAACTCTTGAAAGAGCTTCTTGTACGCCTGAGTTTCCGCTTGAGTGCAAGATGCGCCCAGCGAGATGAGTTCAGGTTTCCCTGGTGTTGTGGAAATGTCTATCTGTATAGTGGGGGAAATGTTCGACATGTTCCCTTCTTCAAAGGCATCCGGTGTTGGGATGGGGTCTTTTAACCAATCGACCTTAGTGGGTATGAAATCTTTCGATTCGACCGATAGCTGGTTGGATGCGGTGGATGTAGATGCTTCCGGGAGGAAGTACGATCGATGATGCATATCATCCCAAGGGTAGTCGGGTGCAGTGAGTGTCTCCAAAATTTGCTCATCAGTATTGAAGTAGTCAGACCATAAATCAAGGGGTTCTGGTTTGAAAGTTGTTGAAATCATATATATTGTATTGACTTCTTCCGACGAGGATGATGGCGGGGGGTAGATCTCCTCGATTAGGGGAGGAGATATCTCCAAATCGACATTGTTTAACTCGTACAATGCTGCTCTATAGTCCGGGAGATCGGGACAATGGTGAGAGTAGTGGCCGTAAACACTGCATATGGCACAAGGATGGTTGGTGCACAGTGATCTGTCGCGAGGATGAGGAGGTGGCTCAAGTCTAACGACTGGGATGCCGGCGTCATCGTCCAACTTATTCATATGCTCTTGGAGTGCTGGTAACTGTGGGAATTGATGAGTTGGATGGCCTATCTCATCGCACAACGAGCATTTAGGGGGAGCTCGAAACACTGGTGGGGGTTTAACTGCCTTAGGAGGTGGTATAGCAGTGTATGGTTGTGGACCTCTGCCCCCAGTGGGCTTGATAGGAGGGGGAGGATTCGTTGACGACGAAGGGATATTGAGAGTAGGAGGAGGTTTCGTCGACGACGAAGGGATTGCGACACCAGGAGGAGGTTGATTTGTGGTAACAATAGGTTGTACCGGTTGGAGGATGACGTTTGGTGTCAGCGGTGGAATGGGAGGAGAAATATACCACACGGGTAATCCCAATGTTAACCCAGGTAGACTAAGGGTAGCCATAACCGGGGCGCTCACTACACCCGAAGGAGGAAATAGAAAGGGGATGGTGTGGATGGGTGTAACACCGATGTGACTCGGTACCAATGGTGGTTGACTACCGGGTGTTTGTGTATTCTGTGAAAGAGTACAGAGGTTTGCGACATGGGTCTCTGGTGACGGTGGTGGAATGGCCTGGAATGTAGAGGTCATTGGTGTATCTGAGTAAAGACCAGGTCCCACAGAAGACACAAAGGAGGTAGTTGCACTAGAAGCGGGTTGTTCAATCATGGGAAGAACATTTTCGGGTGCTGCAGGGGCATTGGGATCATAGTATGTGAGTTGGTCGATTTTGATCACGTGTCCCTCGTGAGGGAACATCATGGTGCGAAAAACGGATGAGGCGACCGCTTTCATGGCGTACATGTAACTGCGGCCAAGTAAAAGGTTATAATCGAGTTGGGCATTAATGACCTCAATGTCGATGAGCACAGTTTTCCCACCCAACTGGACGGGGACCTTGGGTAGTAGACCTTGAGGTTGAGCTGACCGACCGTCATAGGCCCGCAACGCAGTGGTGGATTGTTGGAGAGTAGGGGATCCCAACTTCTTCCAAACAAATGTGGACATGACGCATGTGGACGCACCCTCGTCGATGATACATCGATGGATGACAAGATTCCGAATAGAAACAGAAACTTGGACTGCTATGGTGGAAGGCAGACGTGGTTCGGACTGGTCCAAATCAAAGGTCATCAATTTCGAATCATTTGGGTCAATTGCCCCAATGGCGGAAAGTAAAGTCTTGCGCTGCGTAGGACAGTTTTTCAAGACTTCTAACGCAGACATGGCTGCGGGAGATTGAACTAGATCATCTACGATGTTGTAATTTGACGCAGCCCGTGCATTGGGGTTGTTGTTGATACGACGGAGTGGGAAACGAGGTACTTTAGATGCGCCATCGAGTGGAAGAGGTGGTATCCGTAACGTCTGATCGGTAGGATGAGCGTTAGTATCCTTATCAGCGGGGGGAGCTTCGGAGGTAGGACCATACTGGTTCCGACGGGTTTGGATATTGACGTCAGCAGTGGACATCATCAACAAGTGGTGAGTACCTGAATCAAACATGGGTTGATCAGGAGCAGCGTAAGTGATTTGCTGTGGTTGCACGTTGCCCTGTGGGGGGGCTAACGGCTGAGTGTTCACCACTCCTTGTGTTGGAAAAGGGTTTTGTAGGACCAAAGGTTGTTGTTGAGGTGGAGGAGGGTTGGGTGGCGGCTCAGGAGCCGCCTGCCCTTGACGATGGGTGTCATCTGTCCATAGTTGTCGAGCTCGCTCCAGATGTGGGCAAGCGTGGGTATAGTGGCCATAGACACCGCAAATAGAACAAGGATGGTTTGTTCGTAAATTAGCATTTTTGGCTTGCTTAGGTGGCCGATCAGGATTCTGACGAGCAGGCGCCGCGTTATTGTTTTGCGGAGGATGGGTAGGTTGTGGAGCTTGGTTATGGTTTTGGTTGTTTCCACGGTTACGTCCTCTTCCGCGGTTTGGTTGCCCACCTTAATTGCGTTGGTTATTTTGGTATTGGGGCTGATGTTGTTGTGCGTACACGTGCCCTTGAGCATTGGGGTGATTCTGGGGAGCTGCAGGTGCGGGAGCAGGTTGCGGTGGGTAGTATGCAGGTGGAGCTGGAGGTGGTCCAGCTGCCTCTTGGGGTTGTTGGTACCCCTGAGCTGTTGGAGGTGTGAGATTAGCTGGGGTAGCTGGTTGTGGGTAATGCATCTGCTGTTGTGGGAACTGCATGGGGGTCTGTGTGGTAGGTTGAGTATAGTATGTAGGAGGTACATATGCTGATGGCGCTTTCCCATAACAATGTTGTGGACAAGAGGGTCCGTGAATGTGATGGGTCTGGTTTGTTGAAGCATAAGAAGTTGTTGCTCCGGAACTGGATGTAGCCCTAGAGAGGTATGGGGCGGGCATGGTGCTCACCATGCTGAAAGTTTTAGGTTGGGGGGTGATTTGGCCAATGATGCCATCAGCGGCATGTGATGCCCCCGGTGCGTCACCTCGTGAAGAGTCACCTCGTGGGGCGTCAGGTATGATTGTGTATAGATAACCCGACTGGGCGTAAATGAGATCAAACTGTTGGGCTTTGAGGATGGCCTCTTCTTCAGACTGGGGCCTTTCAGATGCCACATCCTTCGCAATAAGAGGGAGGAGGGATTTTAGAAACCAATCTAAAAAGATACGGTCATCTAACTTAATTTTGCAGAGGCTTCGGCGTCGACGCCACTCATGAATGTGGTCAGTGATGTGGGTGGCCGTGGTTTGTCTGCAAGACAGTAGGATCTCGACTCCCGCATCATAGCGGACAGGTAACTAGAAGAATTGTAAGAAAGTTGAGGCGAGAGAGGTAAAGGTGGCATGCGTCCCGTGGGGATGCTCGATATACCATTTAGCCGCAGAGCCAGTGAAGGTGCGTTGTAAAATCCGGAGGCGGATTGAGTCATCCACTATCGAGTTAGAGGAACACCATAAATGGAAGGACATGATATGGTTCTGGGGGTCTTCACCTGCCTTGCCCTCAAACTTAGGGATGTCAGAGGGGAGTTTGGTGGGCATGTGAGGCCACGCAGGATCGTGTTTGATGGGGTCATTTGTGAGCCTGGCTAAGTCTGGCAGGTTCAGACTCACCATGTATGGTAAGCTAGCAGATGTGGTGACTAGAACTGGGACATGCCTAGTCATTGTGGTATGGTGTAGGGGTCCAGTAGCTCCTAAAGGTATGCTAGGTATGGAGGGTATGTTCCCTCCAATAGGTGTAGTCTGGTATGGGCTAGCGCCTCCAAGTGCAACATGGGTTACACTTGGGTTAGGAATAGAAGTGGGGATTCCTGGGATAGGGTTTGTGGAAACCAGAGGGGGTGTGACCCCTATGTTGGGTATACCCATAACAGGGGGTGGCCCTGAGTTGGGCATTCCTAAATGTTGAGTGTTACCCATGTTGGGCATACCCAGGGGGGTGGTTGTTTCCATTGATGGCACCGCTGCAGAAGGGTCTGTGGATGTCTCACCTATGGTGCTGGTAAACAGTGGATCAAATGGTGTTCCAGCCATAATGGTGGTTGGTGGTAACTCTGTGGGGTTTTCGGATTCTACCTCCAAATCAAATGTGAAGTGAGGTGTGTCAAAATCGGATGACTGTCTAGTTGATTGACGATGTGTCGAATCAAGGGATAAGGCTCTGCGTCCGTGACGTGGAGAGCCAAGTGGACTAAACTATGGGAGTTCGCCCTGTAGACGACGAGAGCATCTAAAATTCTCAATGGTGAGAATTAAGTTTTTGTGTAAAAAATTTGTTTAAGTATCAGGTGGTGATATATTTTATAAAAGACTCAAAACCCTAATGCAACCAAGGGTGCAAGAAGGGGAGTGAAAAAAGAAGGCTCTCAGGCCAAAAAATCAACCTCAAAAAAGGCACTTATTCTAGCAGCTGTGCTACAATAAGTGGAGGAATGCAACAAATGGTCAGAGTACCAACATGCAAACGGCTTCTATGAAAAAATAGGTGTAACTAGACCAAGGGTGGGTTGAATCATGCAAACACCTAACTAAAAGTATTGTGACTCGAACACACGATATCCTCTGCAAGGTGATGAAATCCAAGTCAGACAATATGAGTGTTGAGACAACGGCTAGATATCCCCCTACCGGGAGCTACACTGGGTAATCAATCCTAAAGACAAGCTACTAGGATACTCCGTTCATGACGCGTCGAGAAAAGGTAAATCTACCGTTTGGTCCTTTGATCGCAATATCCCAATACAGGGATATCCTGAGAACTGCGAATGGTATCCCTTCGGTTACTGAATGGATTTCGGTATTCCACTCAGGCTTCCGGAACCATCCTCGCGACTTCAACCCTCCTAGGGGAGAGGCCTTCCCACAAACCGGTTGTGACCGCGCCAAAAAGTACTAAGAGATTTTAGCTCCCTAATTAGACAACTTCTATGTCTTAGATGTAATAACTGAGGGGTGTTATTGGAACACCTATCCCCCCAATACTACCTAGCTACAAAGTTCTTTTAGTGTTCCCCAAGTGGGGTTAAAAGTGTGTTGAATTTAGGGTACGTTTTAAGGCTTAGTTCAATTAAGTGATCGAGTGAGTGCACGTGAGGTATTGTAAACTGAACTTGAAAAAAGGTAAATGCTTTACAGGAAATTTTCAAAAAACAAAGGAGCTTTTGAAAATAAAAAAGCAAATATTTATGACTTTTTTAAATAAATTGAAATTAAATGCTTTTGCAAATATCAACTCAAAAAACAATGGATCTTTTGAATTATGAAAGCAAATAATAGACTTCTTTAAAAGAAATAATGGACTTCTTCTTTCAAGGAAATTGCTAACGGCAAGTTTTTAAAGAAGTAAACAGGAAAAATTTTAATCTAGATAAAAATGCAAAAATAAGTCTTTCTTTCACTTTCTTGAAAATTTTTAAAAAGATTTCTAGATATGCATTTTTAAATAGTAAAAAAAATTTTCAAGGCTGTAAAATATGCAGAATCTAATACTGTAAAAATGTGTTATGTGGACAGAAAGTACAGTAAAAATGGATTTTTAAAATCTAAATGGCCGAATGAAAAATTCAACAGCGCGGGTTTTACCAGAAAAACTGCGATGGACCGCGCGGGTTTCGGTCACACAGTCGCGATGGACCGCGCGGAAAATGTCCGCGAAACCGCGGTGTGCAGCGCGCAAATAGGCCGCGAAGTCGCGGTGAACCGCGCGGAAAAGGGTCGCACAGTTGCGATGGACAGCGCGGTAAATGACCGCGGCGCCGCGATGTGCAGCGCGGAAACCGACAGAAAAACCGCGGTGAACCGCGCGGAAAAAAGGCCAAAAGCCGCGATGAACCGCGCGGAAAAAAGGCCAAAATCCGCGATGGACCGCGCGACTGTCAGGCTAAAAACCGCGAGGTGAAATCCGTGTACGGAAGCCGAAAAATGAACCCGAAAATTGAGAATTTCGGGCTGTTAATGGCAATAGATGGGGCCAAAACTTAGAGCAACAATGGATCTGCTGTCTAAGATGGCAGATCTATGGATCTAAAGGTTAAAAACTAATAAAAAACTAAGATTAAAAGCAAAACTAGAGATCTATTGTTCAAAACCCAGCGGAGTCGCCAAAAACTGTTGGCCCAGTTTTGCAACCAGGCTTAGTGCTATGGGCACCTGCTAACTAGTAGCAGCAGTTTCAAATAGAAATAAACAACTAATTAAACTAAACAAAACTAATCATGGATCTATGCAAGAATCTAAGCAAATAATGTAAACATTTAAAAAACAAGAACAAGAAAATATTAAAGAATGAATTTGTATTGAAAAATGGGGGCAAGCAAGTGCTTGCGATAATACCTTCAATGGTGAAGGTTGATGTTGAGCAACTCCCAAGATGAGTAGCTCCAAGCTCCAAGAGGTCTCCTTCTCCAAGGTTGCTTCAATGGCTAAAATGCTCAAGGGAGATTTCAGCAGCATAAGGATGAGATAATGGATGAATATGAAATGAGGAGCCCCTACCACCTTTTTATAGGTTTTGGTGGTGGGGAATACCATTTGTGGTTTTGTGGAAACCAAATGGTATTGACCAACATGGTTTAGGTACTTTTCCCTCCTTTTTCCTTTTTTGAATAAAATTAATATTTTTATTCTCTTTTTAGTATTTTTGGGAATTTGAACCCTTTTTGAGGGTTTTTTATGCTTTTCAGGAAAAATAATATTTTTTAATGGAAAAAGGGGTGTACTAAGGTCTTTTGGTGACCTTTTGTTGGTTTCAGAGGCTCAGATGGTGGAAAAGTGGACAAACGGGTCATGTGAATAAGGGAATGAGCTAGTGAGCACTTTTTAGGTGTTAATAGTAGCAATAATTGAATTGCCATCTCCATTATTGATTTGGCTTGAGATGTGAAATGATGCAAGTCTACCACACAAATTAAAGATAGGGTAAGTGACCAAGTTGGTGTGATTTATTAAAATTATACCAAATTCCTTGGTATTGTATATATAGATTGATAGGCTATAGGAAGGTAGTTGGCAGTGTGTCCCATCTGAAAGTCCCACTTACTAAGTATTCTATAGCTTTCTGGTAATTTTTGTATAATGTCACACCTCCAACCATGCATGACACCATCAGATCTATAGATTTTACAGGATTATTTATCAACGAAATGTGAATCAAACAAGACATGGTTTTCATGCAGGACTAGTTGTGATACCAAGGATACCAATGGTTTCCCTCCAAAAATACCAATGTTTCCATACTTGGGAAGTTATTCCAACTCAAAGCACCCAAAAACACTTAGTAGCCTAAGCATTGTACAATGCACAAAACCCCCTATGCAATTCAACTTCACACATTCATAGACTAAGAAACTTGCTTTAGACAACAGATGTTGCTTGAGAATATTTTTGGATAATATCTACTTTCAACAATTGTAACAAAGGACAAAAGGTGTGAACAATTGTAAGTTGAACTTAGTTTTGTTGTATACTATATCATACAAAAGTATTGTCTTCAAACGTTAAGGATACTATACATGTTGCGTATACATATTCATATACACATGGATGTGCATGCATATTGCTAACTCTTTTTCCTTAAATTACATATCAACCTCTAGATACAAGAACATCATCCATGCCATATATGCATCAAGATCACAGCAAAGTCATGCTCACAAAGCCAAGTGGACTAGATTTCACTCTAATTTCAACATTAAAACTCTTTCATTTCTAAATTATGATCATGAACTTCTATCATGATGATGCTTATTGACTCAACATGTAGACTAAAAAACTCAATTGATACACCTACGTAGACTCTACACTGAATGCCTGCAATTCTTGAGATTTTCATCTTTTGGTGACTATGCACAATATCACAATGTCATGTGTAGGCTTGCTAAGGTTTAATCAATGTCATGCATTTTACTCATTAGAAGTAGAAGAAAGTTATTGTTGGATTCATTTAATTTGAAAGAGTAGTTATAGTTTGAAATAACTCTCTCCTTACCTTAGCTAGCATTCATTGAAAGGAAAGGCTTATTTGATTCATATTCATTTGCATGGTTTGAGTAAGTCATCACACCATGAGTTGCACTTCCATCATCTGACTGAGTAATACAACCATTAAAATTTAACTCGCTAACTCAACACACTTTAACCTCGCTTGAGGATAAAAATAATTTGGTAGTTTGGTAGGACATCGGGGATAGGCATCCAAATAATTCCCCCTTGTCATTTTCATCTGAGACATAGTTGTTGTCCTCTAGGGTACTAAAATCCTCTAGTATTTATTGACACGGTCATCGACCAGTTTGTGGAGGGGCCTCTTGTTTTTTCGGGGGTAAGCTGCTAGCACAGGTTCCGGATGGACTTTTTGGAATGTCGCACTCCACTTAGATCCTAAGGATATCTATCCATTGTCTTCCCTGTACTCTACTGCATATGTGATACATGGGCTCAAAGACAGAAGTGCCAGTTACCCTTCTCCGACGTATCATGAACGAGCTAGCCTAGTAACTTTTCTTAAAGGGCTCTTGTACCCAGGATCCCTTTCGGTAGAGGGATATCCTTCCACTTCAGTCTCTCATTTCGTATTTTTCAACTTGGATTTCATCACCTTGCGAAGGATACGATTTGTCGAGGTCTCCAGCTCCTTGTTAGGAAGCTTGCTTTCTATTTCACCTTTTTAGAGGGTCTTTTTCTTTTTAGTGCTGCTTGTAGGATTTCTAGCCACTTTTGTTTCAACTCACTTACTGTGACACTGATCCCAGTACAGTTTTTTGAGCTTTCTTTTTTGTCCAGCTAGCCTTGTTTCTTCCTAGCTCCCCTTTTGCACGCTCGATTACTTTAGGGTTTTTGAGTTCTTACACGGTCAATTACCAATTATCTGATGATGTGTGATTTCCTCTTCTCCTAGGTCTTCAGGATGGTTGAGTTAGATGGTCTTCTCAAGGGACTGTTCACCCCTTGATGGATCCACTAACGCTTGACCTTAGGAGTAGTCTAGAGGACCACGTGATCACATCATCCCTGTGGAATTTTCCTTTTACTGTGATGATGGACTTTCAGGTTATATGGAACACTGGTACATTTGAGAGAGAGATGATTGGTTGTACCCCACCTTTGTTGATTGACTTTTGGTCCTTTCATTTTGTTGATAATATTTTTGTGGTACCTTGCCTTTTACCTTTTGGGTCTTTTACTCATCTTGGGTTATCTTTTGATTTGTACCATCTTTTATGTTTTTGGTCTTATGGGCACTATGGTAGTTTGTACACATTTTAGGTACACCCCCTTTGTCCAAATTGTTATGAGTCTTTATACCCACTTTGTACCACCCTCCAGACCTTAGTTAGGAAGATTGCTTGCTATCATACCTTTCAGAGGTCCCATTTGATTTACAAGAGGTAGTTACAAGGAGCTATTGCATATAAGAGGTAGTTACAAGGAGCTATTGCATATATTTGACATTATTTGACCTTCCATCTCTTTGGCATGTCAAATAACAGGTAGTTACAAGGATCTATTGCAATAAATATTTGACCTTATTTGTACCTTCCCCACAATGGTTGATTTACTTTTGGTCCTTACACCGTGTTGTTTGTTGGTCTTGTGGTACCTTATCCTTTCATTTTTTTTGGTAACTTGCCTCTTACCTTTTGGGTCTTTTACTCATCTTGAGTTATCTTTTGATTTGTACCACCTTTTATGTTTTTGGTCTTATGGGTATAACTATGGTAGTTTGTCCACATTTGAAGTAGTACAACCCATTAGTCCTAAAGGTTATGAGTCTTTATACCCACTCTTTTCTTTTTTACTTATACCTTAATGGTTGGTCTTTGTACCCTTTGGTTGGTCCTTGTACCTTACTGGAGGCCGTGAGTCTCTTTGGCCTCAGTCTGCTGGCTGTCAGCTCATCTTTATTGTGATTGTACTGAGCCTTTTGACTTTCATTGACTTTCTTTGATTGACTGTACCATAGCCCAGTCATCTCTCTCTCTTTGGTTTGTACTAACCCTATAATAGGGTCACTTGGTTCCTAGAGTTGACTGGCCTCTAAGAGGCACAGTCATTTCTGAAATTAACTCTTCTGAGTATATTTACATGAAACGTCTACACCCAGGTAATCAAATATGTGTTGGTATGACTTAAGTAATCAAATTGTTGGTAATCAAATATGTGGTAAATCATGTGTATTAAGTAGTTAAGACTTGTCTTGTCAGACAAAATTGTTGGTAATCAAATATGTGTTGGTAAAGATTTTTAAGAGTGGTGGAACTCCTCGATTGAACTTGTGAGGAAAATTATTTTGGAGAATAAGTGTCATGACTATGGAAAAAAAACAAATATCTATTCAACAACATATGAGATATTTTGAACACTAGGTGGGAGAATAATTATACACCTTCAATTACCAAGTACTATAGTGATGAGTGACTTAATGAAAACCATGCAAATTCCATCATTTAATAGGATATATTAGGACAAAGCCATCCCTGAGAGGTGGAGAATGGATTTGTAGAGTTTTCCACTAAACTTGAGAGATTTAGATGTTACAACATGATAGGGACATGGGACTAAGAAGGTATATGATTAATGGGAAACACATGGGGTAGCATACACTCTTTTACAATAAGTCATCACAAGGTTCCTTTCTTAGGTTAGATCATCCTTTTTTTACATGAGGAATTGGTGCACATATGAGAACATGAACACTTTGAAAAATAATCGTCTTGAATATAAGGAAAGTTTGCAAGATGGAAAGCATTTTTTTCCTATTATAACTATACTGTTGAGCAAATTTTTGGGATAGCAAATAGCATTCCTGACTTTTTAACAAGAGAATATTTGACACAGAAGTATGATGTTGATTTTGAACAAGCGATCCTGAAGTAAGCGAGTATGAAACAAGCAATCCTGGAGCAAGTAAGCCCGAAGAAAGCGAGCGTAGAAGGTCAAAGAGGAATCCAGTGGGCCCATAACCCACAAGTAAACATGGAATTCTCTACTTGGATCGAAGGAAAACGTCAGATCTATATTATTAATCATAATATGAGTTGGCTTCGTTATATGAAAACATGGAAACCTAGGTGGGAGTTGAGACATACTGAAGTATTAGATGCTAACTTACAAGGATCTGATGCTTTTATTAGACTAGTGCCAGAACTCAAGAGAATGCCTATGGGATCCAATATTGTACCAGAGATGATTTACAACAACTCCCTAAGAAAAGAAGTTGATGCAAGCAATTGGTTAACACACCTTTACCATGATCTTAAATTAATCATGACAGAGGTCTCTACACATCAACCCAGGATACAAATAGACCATCAATACTACTGTACTAACCAGATACATTCTTTGAAAGCATGGCCACATCAAGATGCTAGTCTCTGGTTTCCAAGTACTACCCACACTTATGAAAAGTATAAAAAATTATGGCGGCAATTCTTGAGAAAAGAAAACACAAATAGAACATATTATACCATGCTAAAGTTTTGACATCAAAGTACACATATCCATGAGGATACTCCATTCTACGGCCCTGATTGGATGAGAGACTGGTGCCAGTCATTCGACATCAACCTGGCAGCATTAGAAGCAGTTGTTATTTATAATCTAAAACAGGACATTGGAGAATCTCTCGAACAAGTCAAAGAAATTTTGCAAACAAAGATTACTGAGGATCATATCCTTGAGTACTACAATCAAAACAAAGAACAATGGCTTATCAAAACCCGCAAAGAATTCCACATGCATCAGAATAGACGCATGGTCGTGAGGTCTGTTTATTCAAAGGCATGGGATACTCAATCCAACTTTCGAGAATTATATGGTCCCCCATACTCCGATGAATTGTAAATATCTCAAAATTGTTTGGCTATGAGTGGGGCCTGTCCATTCAAATTGTCATAATAAGATTCCATTCGGCTAAGAGAGTGGGCCTGTCCTCTCTAATTTTTAGGTAGAGAACCATTTGAGGCATTCGAGTTTGGTCTCTATCTGCTTTGTGTCTGAGTCTGAGAAAAGGTGTATGCTCTGCAACTAGCCTTTGTGGTATTATATTGCAACAAAAACCTTGTCTCTTCTTAAGTCTAGCATCTTTTAGGAAAAGGAATAACAGGAGTATGCTGTGTGGCTAGCCCTCGTGGTATCAGATCACACCAGAAACATGATACTTCCTTAAGTATAAATCTTGAGTCTATATCTGTCCGAGGAAGTATGATCTATCTCTTGTCTGAGCACTAAAAGAAGACAACAGAAAACTCTTTGAGTCTTTGTAACTTTGTCATGATAATATAAAGAAATCCCTACTTTTCTCTATGTCAATATGATTGAAAATTTATCTTATGCAATTAATACCATCAGTCAAGATTACGAGTAATTGTCCAAAGGCAGCATTAGTTGGGAGCAGCGTTGAAGAGGTATTCATGTATGTTCACAGAAACATTTATCTTATATATAAGACTAGGGGAAAGTGGTCAAAGGAAGGACATAGATGGAGGTATTTCCTATCTTAGAGGGAATCCTCTAAGAAGACCATGCTTGATTACAAAACTACCCATGTGTTTCCAATATTCAATGAGCTCATCCTTTTCCTTAAGAATATTTTAGTTTAGATTTTGAATAAGATTATACAAATTTCACAACATTATATAAAATATTGTTTTTGAAGATTTGTGAACACTTATTAACCACCTCAAAGATCTTAGTTTTGAAAGTCATAAAAACTTTTAGAAGTTTTCCATAATGGCTAGTTTTTTTATTTTATATTATTATTGCTAAATATAAATATCTTACTAAATGTGAGTGTAATTCAATTACTAAGGTGATGGACCCAAACTGATGGGATAAGAGAGACTTTAGGGCCATGACGATATATATAGTTATATGGTGTGATATGGGACTCAAGACCCAAAGGAGCAATAAAAGACAGCTCATAATTGCATGAATTTCTACTCCTAAGAAAGATAAAGTGATCCTCTTCCTCATCACTTGAATGCCTACATTTTGAGAAAGGGAATGCGATACAAGTTACCTTAAAAAAGATGCTACACGTCACCTTTTAAGAGGCGCTATGCCTTGTGGTCCTATCTAAACTTTTTTCCCATGGTGTAGGTAGAACCAAACAGGTATTTTTCAGATTTGTCTTCCTCGAGCGAGGGGAGTTTACGAAGGCTAGAAGAAAGTGAGACATCTAGTAGGTCTACACGAGTTTTATCAACTAGATGTCAAAATACCAGAAGAAAATTCCATAAATGCATGGAATTTTTTTGCGCTAAAGGGGGGTCATGTTCCTATGATAATGAGACAATAGGTGACGTTGAGGTGCCCTTGAGGTACAAACATTTAGTGAAACAATGGGTACCCAAGGGTCTTCCTCAACCAAACACATATTTTTGTGTGAACGAGAGGATATATTGAATTGCACCATCGTCATTACATGGTTTAGGGTTGTTTTGCATGGATGGCATAAAGGTCGGTTACGGCACATGTACATAATTGATGGAGTATGTTGGACCCTGTTACAACTACAAAGATTGGATGCGCCTAGTTCAATATACACGAAGTATGCATAGATATGGATTTTCAACAAACTATTTACAGTTGAAAGACAAAAATTAAAATAAAGGAGCAATGTTGTACATTGACGGAAGGCCAAAGGCCACAGGGAATATTGCGGGGTTTATAAACAGTACACAACTAGGGTCTATAATTAAGCAACCAAACTGCGAATTTGAGGGGTGTGAAGGAAACTGTGTTTTTGTATGTGCCATTTAATCAATATCTACAGGGGGAGAGTTTCTTATTAATTACAATTTGAATCGAGTAGATACAAACACGATTACTATGGGAGTGGTACATAAAACAATTTACCCAACCTTTTATTAATGAAATTAACATCTTAAGGATTTTTCGTTAGTTTATTTCATTTAAATTTTCCATATTTACTTTGCTGGCTAGTGATCGGGAAAAATCCCTGCCAGCAGATGGTCGGAGTACATATTCCTCGAGGGAGCAGGTATACATCTTTGTAATAGCAAAAATATAATAAGAAAAAATAGTTTTGTTGGTCGCACTACTGTTCTAGAGGTTTTCTAATATAGACCCAGGTACTTCGCGGTACAAGATACCAACAAAACCCTTATTCACCGGCCCTTTCGGCAATAGGCTGCAACCAGCCTGAGGTCTCACCCAAGGTGAAGTTGAGGGGGTGGTTGCAGAAGCAAGTTTCCACAACCATGTGATACGATTGATTCAGCTTATTAATGCACAGTGCGGTGACGGACTGCGCAACTGCGTTTAGTGATTGCGTGGAGTCTCCTACTCTGCGTCGAGTATTTTTAGGAACAAGAATATTTGCACCCTCAGTGTGTCCAAAGGCCTCACAGTGAGGTCTATGAGACTTAATCACTTCTACTCAATCTTATTCAATAGCCCTTAAGCATTCATCATTAATTAGACTAATAAAAATTATGATCTATGCGGATGAGTGAGATACACAGTCCTGTATGCTTTGATACCATGATTCACTCCTAACAATTAACTGTGTGGTTAGGGGCTTGCCTGCTAACATTCATCCATACATGAACTATTATCATCTTAGTCCATCCCTTCCGCGAAGAATATAGGTAAAAATAAGCACATATCAAATAACAGTAACCTTATGCATGCACTGTAAGTAATTTAAATAACAAATTAGTAATAATCATGCACATCAATCACATAACAAAATGGTTTAACGTGGTTCACCCCCCCAGATGGGAAGCTACGTCCACAAGAAATGTTGTTTATTATTTAGGAAAGGGTACAATAGTTCTTTCGTCTGTGCACTCAGGTGCAGATATTCTTCTTTCTTTCTCTCAAGATTAGGTCTCTGCACACTTAGCTATAGAGCCTTTACAATGCTTTTCTCTAACAGATCTCACAATATTCAATAATATTAACCAAAATGAGAGTTAACCCTTTTCCTTTAAAAAATTGCCTTATATATAGATTGTTAGGAACCCATGTCTTCTATGAAATCCATGCTTCTTCATCAGTAGGGCACTCTGGGTTCCTCAAAACGTATGACCAGGAACAATGTAACTTCTTTTGGCAGGGACTCAAAAGGACAATTCAACGGATGGTGGTTTACTGTGATACTTTCCAAGTCAACAAGGGTGAAATGACCCTCCTTTCAGGACTGCTCGAACCCTTACCCATCCCTCCACAGATTTGGACAACTATTTCTATGGATTTCGTAGAAGCGCTCCAGTGGTATAGTACCACATATCAAAGGACACCATATGAAGCAGTCTTTGTACATGCACCATTAGTTCTTCTTCCATACACCTTTAGCAGCTCCCCAGTTCAGGAAATTGACTCAATTCTTTGAAACCGTGATCAGCTTCTTCTCATTCTGCAGGACAATTTTCACATGGCAAGAATTAGACTGAAACAACAAGCCGATCAGCACCGTTTTGAGTGCACTTTTCACATTGTTGATATGGTTCTTCTTCGTCTACAGCCTTCCATGCAATCCTCCTTGAAAATCCAAAGGCGCCAGTGGCTCGGAATGCAACTCGAGGATGCTACAGGGGACCCACTCCTTCAGATTCTGCATCAATTTCCACATCTAAAGCTTTGAGGACAAAGCTTTTTCTAAGGGAGAGGGGATGTTAGGAACCCATGTCTTTACTTTGTTAATATATTGTTGTTGGACACATATGCTTTGTAATTCGTCCTGTAGTATTTGTTGATCCATATTTTATATTATCCCATAGTATTGACCCATAGTATTAGACGCATATGCTTTGTAAGTCGTCCTATAGTATTATATGTCCCATGGTTTTGACTCATAGTATTGGTGCCTAGACTTAGCCCATGGTTTGTATTGACAGATAGTATTGACCCATGGTATTGGCACCTAGACTTAGTATATAACTGTGTGTTGAGGCCTATGAAGGCACCGTTAAGTTAATTGTATTGAGCTTGCTCAAAGGAGGTTTCCCCCTCGAAGTGGCCCGTGATCAATATAAAAGTGATTCTGAGTTCTATTATTTCTGATATCTCGTGTATTTGCATTAATTAATTATTGCAGGTTCATCACATCTGGTATCAGAGCACTTTCTTGGGATCATTGGGTGGAATTTCTGCCAAATTTTTTTTCACATCTATTACAGCTTCGGATTTGGGAATAATCCCTATCCGCTTAACTGTGGGAAGTACTTGGGCATAAGCCCTAAAACTCATTGTGAGGAGTACCACAGGAACCCCAAAGTAGCTGGCCCATTGAGAGGACCTGCTAGCGAAAAGGGCAATGACCCCTACCTGATTGACTAGTTCCCACCCATGAGGTAAACCAAGAGTTGTCGTTTGTGGCAAAGCGGTTATCAGTTTTACCTGAGCCGTGCAGTGAGGGGTACTGCCCCAATACGCAAGCTGTCAGATAGCATTGGTGGCCGAGTGAAACACCTAAACTGTTAGGAAGCCGTACATACCTAGGGTCCATATCTATTTTCAGTTGAACTGTTGCCGATCACTTTCGCTCCAGATCCAGCCATTTCAGATCTATTCTGAAAGTCATTCCAGATCCAGTCGCCATTTCAGATCCAGACATTTTCGATCCCTTTTTTTCCGTTGCAGATCCATCTATTGTGGATTCCTTCCGCACCACTGTTGTCGATCCATTTCTAGAAAAAAAAAACTATTTTTCGGCCATATCTCCCTTGTTTCAACTCTGTTTTCCCTGAAACTTCACTGACATCCCTACAATCCCATTTCGCATATTTCATTCCTAAATACCCTATCCCAAACTCCACTTCCCAAGACCAGAAATCCCACATTTGTCTATTTTTAGGGTTTGCCATAACTTCTTCAATTTTCACCTGATTGCCTTCAAATTTTACCATAGAGTTCCCGCTTCTGAAATCCCCATTTTTTGCTTCCCTGTCCCTCAGAAAGTGTCGAAAACCTAGTCAAACCCCAATTACCCCTCCGCGTTTTTCCCAAATCCAAATTTCCCCTTACTAAATAAGCTTGTGTTTGTGTTTTTCTATCCATTCCCCCCCCCCAACACAAAAAAAAAAAATTTAAAAAAATAATAATAAAAAAAATTACTGGTTATGGTTGTCACTCGCATAGGAGCAAACACCATGGAGGAAGCACTTGCAGCCATCCAAACCAAACTCCAATATCTGGATGAAAAATTTCTCAACCTCCATCTTCAGCATTCAGCCATGAACAATGACCGACATCCAGAATCTTTTGCAGCTACCGGGTTCTCTTCTTCCAGCAATTTTCGTGGATCGGAGCTTCATTTTCCTCGCTTCAATGGTACTAATCCGACTGGATGGATATACCGAGCAGAACAATATTTCAGTCTGCATAATACTTTTGATGTTCAGAAATTTCCACTTGCATCCTCTCATTTGGAACAAGAAGCCCTTCAATGGTACCGTTGGTACATCAAAGCTCATCCCGAGAAAAACTGGACAGATTTTTGCCAACTCCTTTTGCCACGATTTGGTCCTAGTGCTTTTGACGACTTCACAGGAGCGCTCACTAAACTTCACCAAACTGGCACAGTGAGAGAGTATCAGATGGAATTTGAGAAACTAGCCAATCACACAGAAGGATTGTTTGATGAATTCTACAGGAGTTGTTTTATCAGTGGTCTCAAGGATGAAATCCGCTCAGAGGTCAAAATGTTTTGTCCCAACACAATGATGGAAGTCCTAGGGTTGGCTAAGCTAGCTGAGGACAAGATCTCAGCTCAACAACGCTCCAAACCCACCTTTGTTCCCTTTAGAAATATGGGTTCCCAACGACCTCCCATCACGCCTACTCCTCAACCAACTCCTATCAAGCAATTGTCTGAAACAGAGATGCAGGCACGTCGACGAAAAGGGCTTTGTTATAATTGTGATGAGAAATTCACTCGGGGACATAGATGTGTTCCAAAAATGCTCTATCTCTTGGATGTGGATTCTCCGCCTGCCTCAAAACTTGATGAAGAAGCTCTAGATACCGTAGATGATCAAGTTGACATTCAACAACCTCCTGTTGACACCCCATCTCAGGATGACCCACCCGAGATATCTCTCCATGTTGTAACCGACGTCACCACCCCACAAATAATGCGATTTAGGGGATACTTCAAGAAGCTCCCTCTTACCATACTCATTGATTATGGTAGCACTCATAACTTTATTGATCCTCGGATTGCCAAACAGGCTGATTGTTTTGTCCATCCTTGCTCCAACTTTGAAGTCATGGTTTCCAATGGGGGCACCTTACCTTGCAAGGGGAAGTGTCACAATGTGCATATCTCTATGGAATATTATAACCTGTGCTCTCACATGTTTGCCCTGTCCTTAGGCGGATGTGATGTGGTTTTGGGAGTTCAATGGTTACGCACACTTGGCCCCATCTTATGGGATTTTGCTGAACTTTGGATGCAGTTTTCAGGCAATGGGGCACAACACAAATTTATGGGCTTACAACCAGGGTCTCTCTGCATCATCAGTTCACATCGCCTGGAAAAAATACTTAAGAAGAATTCACATGGTGTCATCACTCAGCTCCATTCCATTCAGATGCACCCATCAACAGTCTCCACTACTTCCTTGGATAGATATGCAGGTGTCTTTACTGAACCAATGAGCTTGTTGCCTTCAAGAGACCCTTCCGGTAAGAATTCAGCCACATCTACCTCTCAGCAGGAAATGATGACTACTTTGCATACAGTCCATAAGTGGCAGCCATCCCTATTGGGGAATTATTTCTGCATCAAGACTAATCTCCAGAGTCTGGAAGCTTTCCTAGAACAACGGGTCTCCTCCCCAACACACCTGAAATGGGTTATCCAATTTATGGGTTATGACTATGCGACCACTTACTAGAAGGGTAAGGACAATATGGTGGAAGATGCTCCTCCTCGCACATTTGATGACCCAGTTTCTCTTATAGCTATTTCTCTGATTGTTCCAAATTGGTTGCAATTTGTTCAACGAGGCTATCTCTTCTATGAACTCCATGCTTCTTCATCAGTAGGGCACTCTGGGTTCCTCAAAACGTATGACCAAGAACAATGGAACTTCTTTTGGCAGGGACTGAAAAGGACAATTCAACGGATGGTGGTTTACTGTGATACTTTCCAATTCAACAAGGGTGAAACGACCCTCCTTTCAGGACTGCTCGAACCCTTACCCATCCCTCCACAGATTTGGACAACTATTTCTATGGATTTCCTAGAAGCGCTCCAGTGGTATAGTACCACATCTCAAAGGACACCATATGAAGCAGTCTTTGTACATGCACCACTAGTTCTTCTTCCATACACCTTCAGTAGCTCCCCAGTTTAGGAAATTGACTCAATTCTTCGAAACCGTGATCAGCTTCTTCTCATTCTGCAGGACAATTTTCACATGGCAAGAATTCGACTGAAACAACAAGCCGATCAGCACCGTTTTGAGTGCACTTTTCACATCGCTGATATGGTTCTTCTTTGTCTACAGCCTTCCATGCAATCCTCCTTGAAAATCCAAAGGCACCAGTGGCTCAGAATGCAACTCGAGGATGCTACAGGGGACCCACTCCTTCAGATTCTGCATCAATTTCCACATCTAAAGCTTTGAGGACAAAGCTTTTTCTAAGGGAGAGGGGATGTTAGGAACCCATGTCTTTAATTTGTTAGTATATTGTTGTTGGACACATATGCTTTGTAATTCGTCCTGTAGTATTTGTTGATCCATATTTTATATTAGCCCATAGTATTGACCCATAGTATTGGACGCATATGCTTTGTAAGTCGTCCCATAGTATTATATGTCCCATGGTTTTGACTCATAGTATTGGTGCCTAGACTTAGCCCATGGTTTGTATTGACACATAGTATTGACCCATGGTATTGGCACCTAGACTTAGTATATAACTGTGTGTGTTGAGGCCTATGAAGGCACCGTGAAGTTAATTGTATTGAGCTTGCTCAAAGGAGGTTGCCCCCTTGAAGTGGCCCGTGATCAATGTAAAAGTGATTCTGAGTTATATTATTTTTAATATCTCATGTATTTGCATTAACTAGTTATTGTAGGTTCATCACATAGATCAAGACCTATAGGTCATGTCTTTACATTCACGAAGGCAGAATCCTTAGGTTTGCAAAAACTGTTGCGGTTTTCCCAAAACCGGACTACTAGTATCTAGCAGCAGATCTTCTGTTATATGCGCGCCAATAGGTTGCTTCCGCTGAGTTGTTCCTACTTTTCTGGCCTTAGGTGACTGGTTCGAGTAGTAGTAGTTATCTACCTATTGTGATCAGTCACCTACCTCCGATCTGCACCTACCCACTGCTTGGTAGTTATCGACGATCTTTTCCAAAAATAGGTCTTTTGTGGCCTAACTGAAATAACTGCCTTCATCCATTGATGCTATGCTTAGCTGGATCTTCGTTGACGTGGCACATCACGGTGCTGTACTCCTCGCAGCACCGACCTTGCAGCTCCTCTGACACTATGCTGCGCACAACTTCGCAGCATACCAAAACTTATCCTAAAATTGTTCAAACTTAACTGCGCTTATCTCCGTAGTTCTCAAAATTCTTCCTGTTAAAAAATTCTCCATCTAGGCCAGGCCCAACAGACCCCTAACACTTACATGTGAATCACCCCCGAGCCACCTGGAACTCCTTGAAGGTGTTCCGCTGATTGTTTGTTGATCTTCGCAGCGAACTCCTTGAATGTGTGAGTCAGCTTTTCTATTGTGGCCTTCGTATCTTGTTCAATTTTCCCAACTATTTCTACCATCTCAAATGTTGTCTCCTGGCCGATGTGGCCTTCCACCTGCTCTTGATTCTGGTTCAGCTCCTTCAACTTTTCTTCGATCTCCTGTGAGATCATGCCAACGTCCTCTAATAATGGTTGCAACTTATCGCCCATTTTTGTCTCCTTCTCCCGCAACGCTTTAACTTCCTTCTTTAGGTTGTTGATTTCCCTATATTGGAGGAGTTTCTCCCTTGCTGGCAGCGCCTTAACCTCGTCACTCATCTTTTCTAGTACTTCTTGTTTTTCCTTCACTTCCTTCTTTACTTCCTGTAATTGTTGATCTTCTTCAAGGGTACTAAATGCCTTCAATGCTGCTTCCAGTAGACTCTAGCACTTAGTCACTTCAATAGCAATATTATGTGCCACGGTCTTCACTACTCCATGTCTCAACTGTTGTTCATCTGGTGGAGTCTGTGGATTGATCTGCGCTTTCAGGGCGGCAATTTCAGATTCATGGAGAATCTCCATGTCTTCCTTCTCTGTCTTTAGGCTATTGACCAAATCGCCAATCTTGAGGATGGTATCTGCTGGTTCTGTTTGTATTTCAAACTCATCTATATTACCTGCAATGGCAGTGATCGTGCTCTCCAATCTTAGTCAATGATCTGTTTCATCTTGTAATTGCATAATACTCCATGAGCTCTCTTCCTCGAGTTTTCTTTGTAACTCTGCCTGTCCTTTCAACGCTTCTATGGTTCTGTCATGCATTTCATCACCGAGTTGTGTGTGTAAGTAAGGGATCCCTGGCAATGGTATGGTTGCAAGATCAAGCTCTATGCGCTCTACATATCTAGCATTGCTTGATCTTGTAATGGCAACTTGATAGAGAGTGGCTGCAAATGGACAATACGGGAACCGTTATTTGCTGCTACGAAGTCCCCACAGACCCTTTTTTAGCTACCGATTCATGGTGCAATGGTAATCTTATGCTGACTTCATCAAATTTTTGGGATATACTTATTTTCTTTGTCTATCGAAAGTTCCTCCATTTGTTTAGTTACCCTCGCGGCAATCATTAAATAATTATCTTTACGAAGCACTGTGTCTAATTGGTCTTTGTTTGATTTCTGCTTCTTCCTTTTTTCCTTGTGCCCCGAAGGACTTCCAACATCCTTCCTTTTTCCTGACTCTTTATCTTCTACAATGGGACATGGGATAGGGTTATCCTCGCCAGAATCACTTTCGATATCCACGACCTCAACTCAGAATTCAGCTGGCCATTCTTTCATTAAGTTCTCAATATCTTCCTCGTACATATGGTAGTTTCCAAGGTACCAATCAATATTATTCTTCTGCTCTTTGGGTGAAATGGAGATGCATTTCATCGTAGCATAAAAATTTATAATGCGGATATATTTTCTTGTCACTTGCTTTGGTATGCGAGGTGTAAGCATGATGGCATTGCACAGCTAGTCGTAATATGTGTACAACACCAGCGTTGTCTCGTGCTGTCTTTCTGGATTCAGGCTCGCCCATAGATTTTGAAATTGAGCACCTCTGTAGTCCGAAGTGTTTGTGACCACTCCGACATAGTGCTTCGGTTCCCTCCACCCCAGGAAGCAAATCAATATGATTAGCCAGGTGAAATGGAAATATCCACCATTGATTTGTGTATCATTTAGTTCCTCAAGGAATTCATTTAATAGAAATTGGGACCAATTGAATTCTTGTCCTTCGACGGTTGCAACGCCAAGCAGTACTGCGCCTGCATTTACTTCTAACGGTCTGCACTTTCTTAATAGTTTGCCCGCTAATAGCTGCATGAAAAATCGTATTGCCTCGTCCTTTATGTCCTCTGTATAGAAGCCTCGCTTCCCTTTGACCACAGATTGTGTTTGCTTCATCAATGCTGCTACCTCTTTATCCTTTGTCTTTCCCTGGAAGAACTTCCTTGGGTCTTCTCCCCTTTTGCTTAATCTAGTTATATGGTAGATTAAGTCAATTGTCAGGTCGATATTCTGGTCTAGCCATAAATATCCCTTGTGGATTCGATCCATAAGAGTTCGCACCACCGCTTTGAGATCCAGTGATTTGTCAAAATGTGGAAGCCTTAGCAAGTTGAGCAGCCCCGACTTGGCTACTCCTGACAACCAGCTCTCGGCGACCAAGGTGAGGTCACCCTTCGCATTCTTCTTCCAGCACATGTATTTGTCGGGCTGGAACTGTGGGAACTTTGGTTGAGTTGTCTTCTCCTTCTGCATTGCTAGCAGATCATAGTCCTCCCATTTGCAATCTGGAATCTTTCCTAACAGTTTTTTGTCCACCTCAACGTGCTTCGATATTGGTGAGAGTGGTATCTCATACTTTGGGCTCTTCAGCAGTCTAATGGCTGATGCATCCACTGCACGTGGCGAGATGTAATCTGGAGTCATAGTTAACTGTATCTCTTTATCGGCAAGGGGCTTTTTTGGCCCTACCGAATTTGTCTATGGTAGTTTTGATCTAGGCGCTGCTAGATTTTTCCCTTTGTCTTGCATCGAGGGGCCGTGTCTTGGTGATCTCCTTGGATTTTGTTCTGATTCTTTAACGATTTTCTTGTTTGGGGTTCTCATTAATTCGTCAATTCCTCTGTGTTGGAACAACCTCACAGTCTCTTCAACCGTGAACTCTTCTTCAAATAAAAATCTTTTAGGCATGCAAACACTTTTAACGGTTGTAGACGGCTTTCGCAAACTAGCTCAGACAGAAGTATTTGCAGAAAATTCTAAGTGTTTGATATGCCCATGAGACGATATGTAGTGTTATTTATAGGCGTGGTGGACCCTCCTCCGCGCCCTTGAATTGCTAGATATGCATTTAATGGTGGTAGCCGTTGGCCAAATCCAGTTGCTTTTGTTGTCTTGTCTTTCAAAATTGTGATCAGAATGGCTATCTATGCTTTAAATGCCCGAGTGGTCAATAGTGAAATATTGTATAACGGCTATATTCCCAACCGACACTATAACGGCTATATTTTGGATTCCTACATCGAACTGTGTGGTAGGAAATCTTTGGTTCTGCGTAGTGATTTTGTGGCATATAGTTTTTTTTTTTTTTTCCCAAGGCGTTGCGTTGTATAGATCTATCTCTATCAGTCTATGTAGAAACTTTTCTATAGTTTCTAGTGCCGAATTCTGACTATATTTGGCACCTAGAAACGTTTCCTTCTTTATGGTTATACCGGATGCTGCGGAGCAGAACTATCACGGTAAAGCTTTAGTCTGCTTCCATTTATCAAATTTGGTAGTGTATCACTAGATAAAGTAGCTAACTGGACTACGCCACCGTTAGTAACATCTATTACAGTATATGGTCCAAGCCAATGCATTTTAAATTTTCCAGGAAACTTCATGAATTTACTATCATACAGTAGGACTAGATCAACTACCTGAAAAGACTTATTATTGATGTGGCGATCGTGCCATGCTTTTTCTCATTCTTTCTGCACTTGCTGGGGGAATCCCGCGATGAAGCGCTCTTCTTCCAACCCAACCAAGTGTGACAGCCTTTCTTCTAGTGTTGCGTGATCTGCCATCCCTGTAAATGCAACTATTCTCAAGATGGGTATAATGTACTCCATTGGCATTATTGCTTCTTGTTCGTAAGCCAATCTAAAAGGTTTATGTCCAGTTAATTTCTTGCATGTCGTTCTGTATGCCCATAATAGAGATGGAATGCACATATCCCAATCATCCCGGTTTACATTGCATACTTTGGTTAGCGCATTCTCAAGTACTTTATTAAATGCTCCAACAGTGCCATTCACTTGTGGGTGATAAGGCGTACTGCACTGATGATGGATGTAGAACTCTTCAGTTAAAGCTTCAATAGTCCTGTTTAGAAAATGGGTGCCTTGATCACTCATCAAAATTTTTGGGCATCCAAATCATGTAAGGATGTTCTCAAAAATAAATTGTGCAGCTGTCGCTGCGCTACAGTCTTTGACTGGTTTTGCTTCTGCCCATCTGGTGAGGTAATCAGTTGTTGTAATAATGTACCTCACACCAGCTCTTTTTATCGATGGGTTAATAGGTCCCACAAAATCAATTGCCCATTTCTCGAATGCCTACAAGGTCAGCTGAGGGTTCAATGGCATTTCATCTCTTCTTAACAGTTTCCCTTTCCTTTGACAGACATCACAGTTCTAGCAATGTTCTTTGGAGTCCTTATGGATTGTAGGCCACCATAGCCCTACACGCAATATCTTCTACACAGTAGCCCTTCCTGCATAATGACCTCCTGCGACTCTTGAATGTGCATCAGCTAATATAAATGGCTTCTCATGTTCTAATACACATCTCCGCAGCACTTCATCAGGTCCTAACTTGTATAGATGTCCTGCAATAATGGTGAAGTCTACAGCTTGCACTATAAGTTGCCTCTTTTGCTGCGTAGTGAATTCAGTAGGTGAGAACCCGGTAGTTAGAAGGTCAATGATATCCTGATAGTAATCATTGGCAATCTGTATAGCAAATAATTGCGCATCAGGCAGATTGTCTTCTAGATTCGTTGTTTCTTCTCCCGACTCGATCCTTAATAGATGATCAAGGCCTAAATTTAATATGCCTGGTTTAACTATTATTTCAAAATCGTACTCTTGGAAGAGTAAGATCCATCTGCAAATTCGCCCCCCTAACACTAGCTTATTGACCAGGTATTTTAATGCAAAATGGTCAGTAAACATTGAGAAGTGCGCACCAAGCAAATAGTGTCTGAATTTCTGTAGCGCATATACCATTGCAAGTCCTTCCCTTTCAGTAGTGGTATAGTTTTTCTCAGCAAATGACAGCTTCTTGCTGGAAAATGCAATGGGATGGTCAATTCCTCCTTCTCCTGGATGCGCAAGAACGATACCCAATGCTATACATGAAGCATCAACATGTATGTGTAATGGCTTTTCCTAGTCTGGAAAAACTAGGATTGGTGCGGTGACCATTTTTCTTTCAATGTGTCGAATCCTTTCTCACAGTCCTCATTCCAAATGAATGGTGCATCCTTTTTTAAAAGCTTCTCCATTGCTACGGTTATCTATGCATACCCTTTATGAATTTCCTGTAGTATCCAGTATGCCCTAGTGTAGTGCGCAATTGTTTAACTGAATTTGGTGTAGGCAAGTTTACAATAACTGCGATCTTCGCCGAATCAACCATCAACCCTTGCTTACAAACGATATGTCCCAGTAGGATCCCATAGGGAACATAGAAGATACATTTTTTAAAAATTCAATGAAATCTAATGCTATCTACATTTTTCCAGCATCATTCTGAGGTTTGCGGTATGGTTCTTCAGTAACCCAAAAATGGTCCAATCATCAAAGTAAACTTCTAGAAAGTTGTAGATAAATTCTTTGAATGATGTGATCACCACTCTTGAAAATATGGCTGGTGCATTCTTCAAGCCAAAAGGCATCACTATATACTGGAAGGACCCCCAATTTGTTGCAAAAGTGGTTTTGTGCCTATCGACTGGATCAATTTTTATCTGATGGTATCCAGAAAATCCATCAATAAAAGAGTATGCTTCATTCCCTCCAACGTTATCAAGAACTTCATTGGTAAAAGGTGTAGGAAAGGAATCATGCATAGAGGCATCATTCAACTTCCTGAGGTCAACATAGATCCTAATCTCACCCTTTTTTTTCTTATCTTGGATGACCATTGGGATTATCCATTCAGATTCTTCAAGAGGCTCAATAATTCCTGCATCGAGCATCTTATCGAGTTCTGCCTTAACTTGTTCTTTGTAGTGTGGATTCAGTCTATATGGCCTTTGTTTAATAGGTTTTGCTCCTAGCTTAAGAGGAATTCTCATCACTCCTAACTCTCCCAGGATACCTTTCATCTCTGTGAACTTCGTTGGGAATACTTCCTGATATTCCTATAATATAGCTGTGATCTCTGCAACTGTATCATCATCCCAGTAGTCTCCTATTGCTACGAACTTTGGCTCTTCAGTAGTACCAATGTTCACTTTCTTTGTTTTGACCGGTCCACTCATATCAGGAATCTCTAGTGGAGGCCCTTCTACCTCGCGTGCTCCTTCTAATTCAGGGATTTTTATATTGCGCGGATCCCCCTCATCATTGTCTTCCTTATCTTCATATTTTTCAGCTAAGTTATAACAGCCCATGACTTGCTCTGCTTGTTCTATCCAATCTGGTTGGAGACTGGCAAGTACATTGTTTGTGTCAAAAAACTCTTCTAGTGTTACATTTTCTTCTTTGAGATGTGGGATAAATATCTTTCGCTTGATTAGTTGCAGTGCGTCATGTATAGTCGGCTGGTCATCTTGAAAACTAAAGTCCTTCTGGAAGGTTGCAGTAAGGATGGACCAATCCACGGTTCCTGTGCGCATCTCCTCCTGTAGGTACCAGTTTTTTGGAATAGGCTCCTACAACGTATGCACAAAGAGATGTACCCATTCTGTCTACGGTCTTTCCTTCCAAGCTGGTAAACATGCTGTCATATGATCTCCTGGATCCCTCTGACCATTATATTTCTCAAATGGTAGTGTGACCTTATCAGCAAATCTAATTTGTAGTTTTATTTTGCACTGGTCCCAAGTTGTCAATGTCTTTTTGTGTGTAGCCCACCATCTGGCGGGTGTTTTTTCTGAGTGCCATTTCTAATGCTGAGACGCGATGTTCATTTGCCACTCTTGCAGTGTATTCTTTGATAAATGAATAAACGTTAGTTGTACCATCATAAGTGGGGATTGGACTTACCTGCTTTCCAATCCAGCGGAGTGACTTTGTAATTGTCGCGTATCTCCTGGCAGATACTTCATGCATTCTGCATTGCTAGTTTTCTAATCCTGCATCTGAGTCTCAGATGCAAGAACTATCACAACGCCAGCTGAGCGTTTGATCCGCAGTAGGATCAATATAATCCACAGCATTTGTTGTCATTTGATAGATATGGTCAAGGTCTTGAGTTATGTACTCTTATTGAATAGGTTCAACATATCGCTCCCCTTGTGAAGGATCCAATGGTGCGACGACCCTTATGTCATTTCCTTCAAATATCATTTTCATTATTTTTATATTGATGACAGTGGAGTTTGTCATTGCCCAATCGATGCCCAGTAGTGCTAGATAAGGATTGCTATCATATACAATTTCAATTAATTCGAAGTCTGTATAACTTCGCACTCCATCAATGTCAACAATGGTATTGGTTAACCTTCCCAGCGGTATAACTATACCTTGATTAGCCATTCTTAACTATATAGGTGACCACTGTAACTTTGGTTTTCCCATCGCCTGCCATGTCTGCTTGGTTAAGTGTTAGGAACCCATGTCTTTACTTTGTTATTATATTGTTGTTGGACGCATAGGCTTTGTAAGTCGTCCCGTAGTATTTGTTGATCCATAGTTTGTGTTATTGTTGTTGGCACATATGCTTTGTAAGTCTCCCATAGTTTTGTTGATCCATAGTTTGTACTGGCCCATGGTTTTGACTCATAGTATTGGCGCCTAGACTTAGCCCATGGTATGTATTGACACATAGCATTGACCCATGGTATTGGCGCCTAGACTTAGTATATAAGTGTGTGTTGAGGCCTATGAAGGCACCGTGAAGTTAATTGTATTGAGCTTGCTCAAAGGAGGTTGGCCCCTCGAAGTGGCCCGTGATCAATATAAAAGTGATTTCGAGTTCTATTATTTATGATATCTTGTGTATTTGCATTAATTAATTATTGCAAGTTCTTCACATCTGGTATCAGAGCACTTTCTTGGGCTCGTTGGGTGGAATTTCTGCCAAATTTTTTTTTTCGCATCTGTTGCAAGTTGGGATCTGGGGATAACCCCTATCCGCTTAACTGTGGGAAGTACTTGGGCATAATCCCTAAAACTCATTGTGAGGAGTACCACAGGAACCCCAAAGTAGCTGGCCCATTGAGAGGACCTACCAGCGAAAAGGGAAATGACCCCTTCCTGATTGACTAATTCCCACTTGTGAGGTAAACCAAGAGCTATCGTTTGTGGCAAAGCGGTTATCAGTTTTACCTGAGTCGTGGAGTGAGGGGTACTGCCCCAATACGCAAGCCTTCATACAGCATTGGTGGCTGAGTGAATCCCCTAAACCGATAGGAAGCCGCACGTACCTGGGGTCCATATCTATTTTCAGCTGAACTGTTGCCGATCACTTCCGCTCCAGATCCAGCCGTTTCAGATCTATTCTGAAAGTCATTCCAGATCCAGTCGCTGTTCAGATCCAACCGTTTTCAATCATTTCCGCGTTGTTGCAGATCCCTTCCACGCCACTATTGCCGATCCATTTCGGAAAAAAAAAAGAGTATAAAATTCTGTTGCAAATCCCTTCAGCGCCACTATTGCTGATCCATTTCTGAAATAATATATATATATATATATAAAAGTATAAAATTCTGTTTTTCGGCCATATCTCCCTTATTTCAACTCTGTTTTCCCTAAAACTTCACTGACATCCCTGCAATCCCATTCTGCATATTTCATTTCTGAAGACCCTATCCCAATTTCCACTTCCCAAGACCAGAAATCTCACATTTGTCTATTTTTAGGGTTTGCCATAACTCCTTCAATTTTCACCCAAACGCTGTCAAATTTTGCCACCGTGTTCCTTTCCTAATTATGCTTCTTTGTCCCTCTCTACCAAATTTTCTCATTCTTTCAGCCCGCTTTTGAAATCCCTATTTTTTGCTTCCCTGTCCATCAGAAAGTGTCCAAAACCTAGTCAAACCCCAATTACCCATCCGAGTTTTTCCCAAATCCAAATCTTCCTTTACTAAATAAGCTTTTGTTTGTGTTTTTCTATCCATTTCCAAAAAAAAAAAAAAAAAAAACCATGGAGGACGCACTTGCAGCCATCCAAACCAAACTCCAAGATCTGGATGAAAAATTTCTCAGCCTCCATCTTCGGCATTCGGCCATGAACAATAACCGACAGCTAGAATCTTTTGCAGCCACCGGGTTCTCTTCTTCAAGCAATTTTCGCACGTCGAAGCTTGATTTTCCTCGCTTCAATGGTACTGATCTGACTGGATGGATATACCGAGCAGAACAATATTTCAGTCTGCATAATACTTTTGATGTCCAGAAAGTTCCACTTGCCTCCTTTCATTTGGAATAAGAATCCCTTCAATGGTACCGTTGGTACATCAAAGCTCATCCCGAGCCAAACTGGACATATTTTTGCCAACTCCTTTTGCCACGATTTGGTCCTAGTGCTTTTGATGACTTCATAGGAGCACTCACTAAACTACACCAAACTGGCAAAGTGAGAGAGTATCAGGCAGAATTTGAGAAACTAGCCAATCACACCGAAGGATTGTCTGATGAATTCTACAGGAGTTGTTTTATCAGTGGTCTCAAGGATGATATACGCTCAGAGGTCAAAATGTTCTGTCCCAACACAATGATGGAAGTCCTAGGGTTAGCTAAGTTGGTAGAGGACAAGATCGCAGCTCAACAACGCTCCAAACCCACCTTTGTTCCCTTCATAAATATGGGTTCCCAATGACCTCCCATCACGCCTGCCCCGCAACCAACTCCTATCAAGCATTTGTCTGAAACAGAGATACAAGCACTCCGAGAAAAAGGGCTTTGTTATAATTGTGATGAGAAATTCACTCAGGGACATAGATGTGTTCAACAAAAGCTCTATCTCTTGGATGTGGATTCTCCACCTGCCTCAGAACTTGATGAAGACGCTCCAGATACAGTAGATGATCAGGTCGACATTCAACACCTGCTTGTTGATACCCCATCTCAGGATGACCCACCCGAGCTCTCTCTCCATGCTGTAACCGGCGTCACCACCCCACAAACAATGCGAGTCAGGGGATACTTCAAGAAGCTCCCTCTTACCCTACTCATTCATTCTGGTAGCACTCATAACTTCATTTACCCTCGGATTGCCAAATAGGCTGATTGTTTTGTCCATCCTTGCTCCAACTTTGAAGTCATGGTTGCCAATGGGGGCACCTTACCTTGCAAGGGGAAGTGTCACAATGTGCATATCTCTATGGAGGATTATAACCTACGCTCTGACATGTTTTCCTTGTCCTTAGGCGGATGTGATGTGGTTTTGGGCATTCAATGGTTACGCACACTTGGCCCCATCTTATGGGATTTTGCTAAACTTTGGATGCAGTTTTTAGCCAATGGGACACAACACAAAATTATGGGCTTACAACCAGGGTCTCTCCGCATCATCAGTTCACATCTCCTGGAAAAGATCCTTAAGAAGAATTCACATGGTGTCATTGCTCATCTCCATTCCCTTCAGATGCACCCACCAATGGTCTCCACTACTTCCTTGGATAGATATGCAGGTGTCTTTGTTGCACCAGTGGTCTTGCCACCTTCACGAGACCTTTCTGGTAAGCATTTAGCCGCATCTACATCTCAACAGGACATGATGGCTATTTTTCATACAGTACAAAAGTGGCAGCCATCCCTATTGGGGAATTATTTCTGCATCAAGACTGATCTCCAGAGTCTGGAAACTTTCCTGGAACAACGGGTCTCCTCCCCAGCACACCTGAAATGGGTTATCCAACTCATGGGTTATGACTATGTGACCACTTACCAGAAGGGTAAGGACAATATAGTGGAAGATGCTCCTCCTCGCATAATTGATGACCTAGTTTCTCTTACAGCTATTTCTTTGCTTGTTCCAAATTGGTTGCAATCTGTTCAACGGGGCTATCTCTTCTATGAAATCCATGCTTCTTCATCAGTAGGGAACTCTGGGTTCCTCAAAACGTATGAACAGGAACAATGTAACTTCTTTTGGCAGGGACTCAAAAGGACAATTCAATGGATGGTGGTTGACTGTGATACTTTCCAGGTCAACAAGGGTGAAACGACCCTCCTTTCGGGACTGCTCGAACCCTTGCCCATCCCTCCATAGATTTGGACAACTATTTCTATGGATTTCCTAGAAGCGCTCCAGTGGTATAGTACCACATCTCAAAGGACACCATATGAAGCAGTCTCTAGACAGGCACCACCAGTTCGCAGCTCCCCAGTTCAGGCAATTGACTCAATTCTTTGAAACCATGATCAGCTTCTTCTCATTCTGCAGGACAATTTTCACATGGCAAGAATTCGACTAAAACAACAAGCCGATCAACACCATTTTGAGCGCACTTTTCACATCGTTGATATGGTTCTTCTTCATCTACAGCCTTCCACGCAATCCTCCCTGAAACTCCAAAGGTGCCAGTGGCTCGGAATGCAACCCGAGGTTGCTACAGGGGACCCACTCCTTCAGATTTTGCACCAATTTCGACATCTAAAGCTTTGAGGACAAATCTTTTTCTAAGGGAGAGGGGATGTTAGGAACCCATGTCTTTACTTTGTTAGTATATTGTTGTTGGACGCATATGCTTTGTAAGTCATCCCGTAGTATTTGTTGATCCATAGTTTGTGTTATTGTTGTTGGCGCATATGCTTTGTAAGTCACCCATAGTTTTGTTGATCCATAGTTTGTACTGGCCCATGGTTTTGACTCATAGTATTGGCGCCTAGACTTAGCCCATGGTTTGTATTGACACATAGTATTGACCCATGGTATTGGCGCCTAGACTTAGTATATAAGTGTGTGTTGAGGCCTATGAAGGCACCATGAAGTTAATTGTATTGAGCTTGCTTAAAGGAGGTTGCCCCCTTGAAGTGGCCCGTGATCAATATAAAAGTGATTCTGAGTTCTATTATTTCTGATATCTCGTGTATTTGCATTAATTAATTATTGCAGGTTCTTCACATTAAGACATTCACTTCAGATCCGAGATCAAGAATGATCTCGTCCATCTCATAGTCTCCTATCTGTGCAGTGAACCGCATTTCCCTGCCGGTTCTTTTGGGACTTCTAATGTTATGTACTACGCCATGTGCTATTCCTTTCTTACTGCATGATTCGTATTGATTTATCATTTTTTCCAATTCCATAAGAGTGTCCTTGATTTTTAATAACTTGATGCAGCTTTGTAGAAACTACGCAACAAAAATAGATGTATCTGGTGAAGTGCGCATCTGATCGTATGCCAGTGGCATATCTTCTATTTGCAGTACTTAACTTCACAGCGAGATCCTTGGTGAAATAGGTGGTTGTTTTTTAAACATGTCGCGCGCGCTTCTTTAAATATTTCCTTATTTTTCTGTAATTTCAATGGAGGTGCTTTCCCAGGAGCTTTTCTAATTCCTACTGTTTCTCCAGGGTTCTTCTTAGGATCAGTTGTTCCAGAAGTTTAGGCTTATGTGTTGTTGTCTTGTATCATTGCCACTTTGCGTTACTGCATTAATGCTCTAACCTGTAGGTCTGTTCTCTGATGCAATTAACTGGATGTTAGGGTTCGGTGTTTCTGTTCTTCTTCTCTTCTGCATTTCTACCTCAAGCATAGGGAAGTCTTCAATCACATGTTCGAATGATTTACAGTAGTTGCATGTGGTGCATGGATTAGTACATTCTCTTAATACATGACCTGTTTGACCACAGTTATAGCATATGACCTAGCCTCGTCCTCTTCCTTGATTTTTCCCAGTATTTCTTCCTCTCCCGCAATATCCACCACCGCAGCCTCTATATCCTCCTTGATCATAGTGGGTGTTCTCTTGCTTTGGCTAATTTTCCTCTTGAACGCGATACATTCTAGCACCTCGCATTGCTTCCATATCTCGATTTCTTTCATTCATCAGTTCATAAGCGCGACAGTTGGACTCATCATGTCCAAATGACTTACAGAAATTGCAGTATAATTTTTTAGGTGTCTTTACATATTTTTGTATCAGGTAGCAGTTCTCACGTCTATGTCCTCTGCTTCTACAAATTTCACACCACGGTGCCTGGTTCTTATTCATATTTATTGGGTTTGGTGCGCCATTGTTAAGGTATTCTTGAAATAAGGGGCAATCTTCTCTAGTGTGGCCCTCTCCTTTGCATCCTGTGCACCAAACTTCATGTCGTTGTTCATGTCTCTGCTCTTTTCCATTCTTCATACCTTGTAATTATAATGTCAAGGTAGCCAATTGGTTCTAGATCTGTATCATCCCAGAACTACTTTCTCCAATTGGTGAAGCTTCCAACTTCATTGCGATCTCCAAGGTCTCAGCTTGAGATACAACCTTATGTTGCATTAGTGGTTGTCTGATGTGGGGCAATAGTGCAACAATGAACCATTCTTGATGCTGTTGCAGAGCTATGACAAAGCTCACTTGGTCCAACAATGTTTTGAATTTTTGGATGAATTCCCAGACCGATTCAGTAGGTTTCTGCTTGATTTCTTTCAAATCTGTTATGCATTGTGATTCTGATTTGGGTTTCTTAAACTTTGCTGCAATTGTGGTTTTGATATCTGCTAAGGTTCTTGGCTGTTCTTTAGAATACTTCATAAACCAATGCAGTGCTCTGTCTCTGAAAGTAGTTATGAGTTGCACTCTCTTGATAGCATCATCTGTCACTTGCTTAACACTCCACACGGCCTCGCATAGAAACCAGTGCTGATCAGGGTCTTCCTGACCCGTTCCTTTGAATATCGACAGTTTTATATCATTATTTATCATTCTCCTTCCGGATTTTGTACTATTATGAGACTGATTCCCTGTGACAAAATTAGATACAGGTTGTTGGATCATGCTAGGGATAGTATTCTGTGGAATGGCCTAAGATGTAGTGCTGTGAGCACTCGGTCCTTTGGTGTTAGTAGTATTACTAAGCTGTGGGATGGGCTGCACGATGCTCGTAGTGGATGGGTTCTGGACTGATTGATTCTGAGATATAATATGGTGGATTGTGGTTGATAACTGAGTGTTTGTATTATTGATATCACATGGAATTTCGGTATCTATTCGGTTTCTAGATGGTATGGGTTTCTTTTTGTTAGTAGGCTTGTATCTCTTTCCACTTCTCAAAGTATGGTTTTCTTCGTCAGAATCAATGTATGTGTTCTATACCATGACAGATTTAGAATTATTGATGCATTCTTAAAACACCTTTCTAAGCTAAAAGCATTTTACTATATAGGCTGAGGTTTTTCAAGAACTTACCTTTGAATCCTTCGAAGAAGTATGCTTCAGCTTGGCTGTATGATTTCAGTGTATCTACGGCAAACTCGGTCACAAAACCTTCTAGTATGCTATCAACCCAAAAGTCAACTGCTCGCGACAGTGGGTTGTCGATTGCTTTGAGTTGTTCAGTAAGCTCCGGACTCCACTCTGTAGGTACTCTGCCTTGGGAACAATTCTTTCTCTCTGCTAGGCACAATATCCACTCGTGTAGCTCATTTGGAAACGATGCCCAAAAAATTTTGTGGATGTCTCTCCACAAGTATCGATTCAACCACTGTACGTCAGATAGATGTGGATGTTTGTTTTCTTTCTTTGCGAAGTCTCTTTCGATCTTATCGCACCAAGCCCAGATCTCTTTTTGTTCTGGATGCCAACTGTCGGACATTACTTTTCTGAATACACTATCACATCACCAGTCTTAGCGCGGCAATGGAACCATTTGTTGGTTGCACTACTGTTCTAGAGATTTTCTAATATAGACCCAGGTACTTCGCGGTACAAGATACCAACAAAACCCCTATTCACCGGCCCTTTCGGCAACAGGCTGCAAGCAGCCCGAGGCAAAGTTGAGGGGGTGGTTGTAAAAGCAGGTTTCCACAACCATGTGATGCGATTGATTCAGCTGATTAATGCACAGCGCGGTGAAGGACTGTGCAACTGCGTTTAGTGATTCCATGGAGTCTCCTACTCCACGTCGAGTATTTTAAGGAACAAGGATATTTGCACCCTCAGCGCATCCAGAGGCCGCGCAGTGAGGTCTATGAGACTTAATCACTTCTACTCAATATTATTCAATAGCCCTTAAGAATTAATCATTAATTAGACTAATAAACATTATGATTTATGTAGATGAGTGAGATACATAGTGTTGTATGCTTTGATACCGCGATTTACTCCTAACAATTAACTGTGTGGTTAGGGGATTTCCTGCTAACATCATCCATACATGAACTATTATCATCTTATTCCATCCCTTCCGCAGAGAATATAGGTAAAAATAAACACATATCAAATAATAGTAACCTTATGCATGCACTGTAAATAATTTAAATAACAAATTAGTAATAATCATGCACAACAATCACATAACACAATGGTTTAACGTGGTTCACCCCTCGGATGGGAAGCTACGTCCACAAGAACTGTTGTTTATTATTTAGGAAAGGGTACAACTGTTCTTTAGTCTGCGCACTCAGCTACAGACGTTCTTCTTTCTTTCTCTCAAGATTAGGTCTCTGTGCACTCAGCTGCAGAGCCTTTACAATGCTTTTCTCTAACAGATCTCACAATATTCAATAATATTAACCAAAATGAGAGTTAACCCTTTTCCTTTACAAAATTTCCTTATATATAGATCAAGACCCGTAGGTCATGTCTTTACATTCACGAAGGCAGAACCCTTAGGTTTACAAAAACTGTTGCAGTTTTCCCAAAACCGGACTACTGGTATCTGGCACTAGATCTTCTGTTATATGCGCACCAACAGGTTGCTTCCGTCGAGCTGTTCCTTCTTTTCTGGCCTTAGGTGACTGGTTCAAGTAGTAGTAGTCGTCTTCCTGTTGTGATCAGTCACCTACCTCCGATCTGCACCTACCCACTGCTTGGTAGTTATCGATGATCTTTGCCAAAAATAGGTCTTCTGTGACCTAACCGAAATAACTGACTTCATCCGTCGATGTTGTGCTTAGCTGGATCTTCGTTGACGTGGCACATCCAGGCGTTGTACTCCTCACAGCACCGACTTCGCAACTCCTCTGACACTATGCTGTGTGCAACTTCGCAGCATACCCAAACTTATCCCAAAATTGTTCAAACTTAACTGCACTTAGCTCTGCAGTTCTCGAAATTCTTCCTGTTGAAAAATGTCCAATCTAGGCTAGGCCCAACAAGTTTTTTTTTGCTTTGTTTTTTCATTATTATATTCGTTTGGTTTATATAATGTTATCTATATTTGATGCCGAATGTTGATCGGGAAATCCACCCAAATGTTCATCAGACGACAGCAGCCTTGGGGCAACAGGTAAACCTGATTGTAATTGTACAATTTAAATATGTAAAAATGTTTTCTCATTATATTAATGTTTCAATGAATATTTTGGTTTTGTTTAGGTAACTTTCTCTATGTTTTTGATGCAAGACGCTTCTTTAAGGGTCACGGTAGATCATACCATACTTGCCTCGAGGCAACAGGTATACATCTTTGTAATAGTAAAAATATAATATGAAGAATAGTATTTTTTTGTTTTTTTTTCATGAATAGTTTTGGATTCGTTTAGGTGATTTATTCTATGTTTTTTATTTAGGGTTTTTTAAGGGGCAGCTCCTTATTGGTAGATCAGGGCAAGTCACCTATGACCATTGATATGATGAGTGGATCACGCTCCTCGAGGAAGCATGTATAACTCATTGGAATTGTACCAATATAATATGTAGCATAATGTTTATTTTGTTATGAATTTTTTGTCTGTATACTGGTTTCGTTTTGATAATGTTTTCTACTTCTTTTTTGCAGGGGCCGGATGATCGGGGAAAGTCCCCAACTGTGGATCAGACGACACCAACATCTAGGAATCAGGTAAAAATAGTTGTAATTTTAGGAATCTATCATGATATATATGTTTTGTTAATATAATTTTAGGAATCTATCATGATAGAACTCAGTAGTGTTTTATATATTTTTGTTGCAGACCAGTGAATCATTGTATGAAACAACATCGCAACAATCAATAGATCTTGAAGTGGTTGAGATGTTTGATGATGCTGAGATAATTGCTGAAGCTACAAACCCGGTTAAGGTGATAGACAACATCTTGAAAAAAATTAGTGCGGAAATCGTTTCTCTGCTATTCAAGTTTGCGTAGACAGACTAGGATAAATCCAGGATTGAAGTGTTGGATCGGAGATCTAAAGCCTTGCAAGTAAGTTGAGGAATACTGAATCATAAAATAATTCATTTATAACTTTATAATTTTCACTTTTATATGATAGTGAATGTATAAAATGTGGTTTGTATTTACAGAATTATCTGAGACCACACACTAGTGGTCAAGGCAGTGTTGGCCCTAGTGAGGCTCATGGAGAGACATCGCATCATGAAAAAATGACTCCACGTGCATTGACTCATCCTCCATTGTTGTCGACTAAACTGTCGGCAACACGTTTTGAAACACCACGGACCCCAGCTGTGAGCGCACTGGCCGCTAATGACCGACACACACCAGATCGTTTAGAAGAAGGGGTCGACACCAAGCCTCCTAATAATATTGATATCGCCGAAGCTGCATTTCTAGGATCTTCCCATGTCACTAGCACGGTAACAGTCGACACAACATTTTTGGTGGATGAAGATCTCGTCCCAATAAAGATAGAGAAGATCCCAGGTAATTAATATACATTGATCAAGTTAGTGTTTATAATTTCATTGTAATATACAGATAAAACTTTTTTTTTCAAGTAATTATGATCATGGCATGATCGTTTTGCAGGAAATGATGTTTTTTATACACAAATGAATGACTTGTCCTTGGATATCTTTGGGCCCACCATCTGTACAAGGTGGGATAGACAACCGAAAAATTTAAAAGATGAGCTCACTAATCGGTTGGTTGGCCTGTTCGGCGACAAGTCCTTCGATCAAGCCAAGGTCCTGAAAAAGGTTGGACAACATATGAAGATTGTCCAAGACGAATATAGGGTTCACATGGAAAGGAACCATAGGTATGAGCGCCCTCCAATGATTCCAACAATGGAGTGGAAAGCTCTAGTGGAAGATGGAAAGGAGAGGGCTCTGAGAAAAGAAGGAAAGGTAACACTGGGCACAGGGAGGTATGCAATACTTTCCACAATGTAATTCTAAACCTTATTATTATTGATTTCCATATCGAATTTGGAACATCTAATGTATTTCAACAATTGCATAGGCTGTCAGACAAATCAAAGGCCACAAAGGAAAGACTGAAAAAATAGGTCAGCACAAGCTTGGGCCTGGTGGTTAGTCGAATTTGGTGGCACGAATTATAAGTTTCAAAAAACCAATAATGCATACAAATAATAAATTGCAAATTATTTTTCGTTTTATTGCACCACAAAATGTTAATTAATGACGTTATGCAAATATGCAGGCCGACCGATTCAAAGAAGTTCACACTAAGGAAGACATGAATCTTGGCTTCCAGCACGGCTTTGGAGTTGTTGTTGAATGCCGAAAAATTTTGTCTAGGAAAACACAGTCTTCTGGTAATAATCCATCTAGTGCCTAGGTATATAGAATCTATATAGTTTAATGAACATTTATTACTTGTGCAATCTATTCGTTATAAATAATTGACATAAAATATTGACTATGTTTTGAGCAGGAAAGCAATGATCGCCTTAATGTCGAGGAGGGACAACAACAAATCAAATCTCATGCTTCGAATCCTAGTAATGAATTTATTCATATGATACAATTTTATGTGTAGCATTCCATATGGTGAACATTAATTCTAGTTCACCATATTTCAATTGTAGAGCCTAGAGGGTGACACTGTATAGGTTGAGCCTGGACAAGAACATGAACAACATGATGTGGCCACACTAGGTAAAAAAACACCTTTGTAATGTTTTTTTTAAATGAAATACTTGTCATTACAATAGAAAAATATAACGATGTAACATTTTCACATTATTGTAGGAAATCTGAACCCCTTGCTGCAAAATCCACGTCTAGATCAACACTCTAGGATGCATACATCACGACAAGCGCCTGATGAAGAACCAAGAACTGGAGGAGAAAATCCAGAAGATGATCTTCTTAGAGATTTTGTAAAGAGAAGAAGAATTAAAAAGAAGTGACTGTAAAAATATTGTCTAATTATTTTTGATAATAATATGTCGTCCATGATTTTTGGCCTAATGAACGAATGAATTGTTTAATGAATGTTTTAATGGTTTAATGATTCAGTGTAGTAAACTGTTACCTTTATTGAATGTTACCTTTTATTGAATGAATGTGTTGAATGAATGAATGAATGGTTTATTGAATGTTATATTTTATTGAATGAATGTGTTGACTGAATGAAACAATGGTTTAATGAATGTTAGCCTTTATTGAATGAATGGTAGATGAAATTTTATGATGAAATATGCATGAATTTGCACGTAAATGTTTTTTGCAAGTACATGCATTGGGTATGGGGAATTGAGAGTGATGTGAGGTGGGGGGGAGGGGCCATAAGAGCTTCCACCTTCATGTGGTTGGCCCTTTTCAGTAGAGAATATTAAATTATTCTTGAAACATAGAGGATCTCAATGAATGGCTACGATGCTAGCTTTCTACAACCGACTCGCGTGTAATCTAAATTTTAACAATTTCTTAGAGCTGGTTGTGATGTTTGGTTGCTCCTCATAACCAATTTAGAGTTTCCACAACTTCAAAGGCTAAGTAAATGATGCACTGGAACCCATATCCTTAACCTTCTCTTTAATTTCCTTGGAATCTCCTTGAGAATATTTGAATGAGATATGTCTCAAATCCTCTAGATCATTTGCATCCTCTCCATTATGTCCAATCTTCCTGCAATAGAGAAGATATCTCGTCTCTTTTTCTGGGCAGAATAATGTGGAGAGTGAAGATTAAAGAGGATGAGAGGTTTTTTGTATCCCTAACCGAAGGATAAGAAATTGTCTAGAGAGTTATAAGAAAACTGAAGGTCAACGCCGTCAATGAGGTGGACATAAGTTGATGCTGACATCAAGGGAAACTCATATTTAATTGTTGAATATTTCCTTAGTGTATATATATTAGGGATTGGTAAACAAATGTTAATTATAATGGGGATTCATTGGAACTCCATAACAGTGGCTGGAGATCAAAATAGATGTTCGATAGTTCATGAAGGTTTTGTTTGTACACATAGGTTACCATTCAAATCGACATTTTTATAGAGATTGAGTGAGATGCAAGCATTGAAGAATCGTTACCATGTCATAAGAAATTGATCCTAGCAAAAGAGGGCATACCACACTTCGTTTAGTGGACTTGTTTCATGATGGAATATGCTTGTTGGGATCTTACAGAATAAGAAAAGACCTGAATTTGACTTGGTTATCATTTACTTCCAAGATGGATTGTATCCAAGTCTAATAATGAAGAGATACTTGCACACTAAAGATGGGAATGAATTCTAATTGAAGATTTTGAATATGAATATTGCTTAGAGTCTAAGGTTAGTGAGTATACTTCTGCACAGTGGGAGCAAGTGGAGCTACAATTAGAGCTAGAACCATAGCCATAACTAGTAGGCCAGTGAGCTAGATCCAAAGCTATAGCTAGGAGCCAGAGTTAGAGCAAGGTTCCAAAGAAGAAAACAAAAGGTATATTGATCTAGAGTTGGTTTCATTTAAATATTTCAACGACCAAAAAGCCTCTCAATAGGGAGGTGAGATCTAAAATGGATCCAAACAACTTGAATGGTTGTAACAGTACTCAGTACATATAAAAAATTTAGACTAATAATGAAAGTATAAATCAAGGAAATATAATGCAATAATAAAGAAAGAAAATGTATGAAAGAAAAAAGAGAGAGAAACAAATAATAAAAATAATAGGAGAGAATGTTAGGAATGGGAAATGGAAGGGTCAGGGACATTTGTTCTTCCCATTACCCCCAACTTGGTCTATATATGCATTCAGAAGACAAAGATATATGCACAAGACTAAGAAAACATATCAAATATTTTTTCCATAAAGTACCATTGTTGGGTAAATGAGTAGGCTACAAATCCCTTGTTTATTTTTCATAAGCTATCATATAATATAGCATATCAATCATTTATTGTGAAGCAACTACTAAAACTTTGAAGAGAAAGCTTACCCAAAGGATAGTAAAGATGGAGAAGAACCTTGAGACCTCAGGAAGATTATTGCACATCATGTTGGGTATGCTTATTAGAAAAATATGGAAGTTTTTTATTTTTTTTAAATACAAACTCTCTGTCGGATATCCGACCATAACATACACACAATCCGATGCCTTTTCCATACCACCGAAGGCTAAAGATGTCGGATTGTGCTCTTTTTTCTATGCCATGTCTGTCGGATATCCGATGTCTACTTACCATCAGTCTGACGCCTTTTCTATACCATCGATGACTAAAGGCGTCAAATTGTGATCTTTTTTCTATGCCATGTTCGTCGGATATCCAACGTCTACTTACCGTTAGTCCGACGCCTTTTCCATACCACCAACGGCTAAAGGCGTCGATTATTGGACTGGAGGGGGTTAGATATCCGACGGAGATGGTATGGAGTGGTTTTCGGATATCCAACGCCTATGCCATACCACCGACGGCTACAGGCATTGAATATTAGACCATAGGATGTCGGATATCCGATGGGTATGGTAAAAGAGTGGTTGTCGGATATCCGACAGGGCATTTAAATGTTGGATTATAGACGAATTGCCACCAATTTTAAAAAAAGATGCTTCTTGTTGGATGGTCGACAACAAGATGTCGAAAATCGGACATCTATGCCGTCGGATTTTGGGCTAAAAAATGCTAGTGATAGAGAAGGATGATGAAGACTATTCCAACTAAGGTCATGCTAGTGCAACCTGCTTCTTCTAAACAACCTTCTAGCTTATCAATGTATATGCCAGAAAAGGTGGGGGAGAGGGGGCATCCTTGCTTAACTACAATATTACAATTAATATCTTTTGACCACCCCTTAGTGCTCCTAAATTTGGAAATGATAGTCTCATAGAACCTTATTGCAACAACTCTCAACTCTAAAGCAACCTTTAGCTCTTCTAATCTATTCCACAGTTTATTTCTAAGCACTATATCAAAAGCTTTCCTAAAGTCCACAAACTAGTAGAAGATATCGGATTTAATATTACGACATTCCTTTGCAATGATCCTAAGCATAAAAGGGTGGTTTGTGGTAGAATGATGTCTTCTAAATCCCACCTGACGTTTAACCTGCTTACTATACAATATCTTTTCTAAAATGATACTGTATAGTTTGGATAAGAGAAGACTAATCCTCATGGTCCGATAATCAAAGGGATTATTTTTATCACTGTTTTTAAAGATAGGAATAATGACACTATGAGTCGAAGGATTAGGGAAACCTTACGTGACCGCTAGATTGAAAATTTTGTGGATGTGAGGAATGAGAACAATTTCCCCAATTTTCAAGATTTCTTCTTGATATCCTTTAATGTATTTAGCTTTTCTATGTCTATTTAGCATTTATGGGCTTGGCAGTAGGTCTATGATCCTACCACGATGCTACTGCCAAGCCCATAAATGCAAGTCATCTTGATAGGATTTGGCCACTTCTTTATCCCATTACAAATTATAAGATCTTGAGCACTACTGAGCTTGACTAACTCGGATTCGAACAAAATTTCACCTAGATCTATAGAACTTCTTTTGTACCGATTGTTTAGAGAAGGGTCTTCGTCCAACCAAATAGGTTTAGGGTTGGAATAATTGATTAGAAGAAAATCTTGGTTACTAGAAGTATGAGCGTTAAAGTCACCCATTAAGAGGATATTGTCATCGTTTCTTAGACTGGCAATATCATTTTCTAATCCATTAAAAGGGAAGTTTTTATCTATATTTTTTGCTTATAAAATTTATAATTAATAGGGGCTAAATAACAAATTTCTATATAGGTTTTCTTAGCATTAATGTCAACAATCTCTATCCACGTATATTGGTTGTAGGATCTTTCTTATAGAGCCTAGCATGGGGGAATATGTTGTCATTAATGTAACAAGATATACCTCCAATGCCTCTACGAGAGGATTGCTTGCTCTAGACCAACCAAATTAGTTTAAAAACTAAAATACTTATAATTTAAAATATGATAAGAAAATTTAAAACAACTTTTTTTAACATTCATAAAAAATATTATAATTATAAATTTGATTAAATGTATAAATTAGAAAAAAAACATTAAAAATAATAAGAAAGAAGATATACCAAACGTTAATAGTATTTATTTACTATCATTATTTTTTTAAAATTTAATAACTAGATATCTTTCTAGATAATTTTTTTATTAAATTGTAAATTAATAATTAAGATTACATTATTTTTATATTTATATTATAAAATGATGGTGATATTTTTTTATAAGTAAGATGGGAGACCTTCTATTACCTATGAAAATACATATGTACCAAAAAGGACTAGGGAAACTAAGCCAACTAACAACAAATAGTCATTATAGCTTAAGAAGTCGATGTTAAACAATAAAATAAATAACATAGAGCTTTCCCATGAGAGGGAAACTAGGCCTATATATAGTCTAATAGAGTTATTGCAAACAACATGTTAAGAATTGCATAAAAGGTTTTAGATTCTACCTTGAAGAGGGAAACCAAGTTCACACAAAGTGAGACAAAACTAACAAGATCATAAAACATAAATAGCTAAAAACTATCATAAATCCAAGAACAAAATAGGGATCTATCCAAGAACAACAGAACATGGATCTATGAGAATTAATTTGGTGGTCTCGTCTGAGGAAATCATTATATGATCATCCCATGGGATTTCACCTTCATCAAAACCCATATTATACCAAGTGCTAATTTCCTCAACCAGGTTATCCAATTGCCCCTGAATTCGGTCCAAGTTGTCTTGTATCTGACTAATAGATCGAAGAGTCTCATTCATAAATTTTGAATATTCTTGATGATCTAGTAAGGGCTCATTCCTCCCTATCACTCATGGTCCTGGTCTTGCTCCTCATTGGACAACACTTCCATGGCCTCTATGGCCTACTCAATATGGTAAGGGACTCTCTTGCTAAAAGAATGTTGTAGGTCATCCATTGCAACATCCGGGGAGCTCACCCCCACCACCTCTACGGCTCTTGGATCTCTATCATATGGCCATGAAGTTGAGGAAATGTAAGATTTGAGAATGTATATTTCTAGGCACATAGATTAAAGAGACATACTGTGATACTCAAATCAACAATAAAATAATCATGTAACAAATGTGATATCATAATCATTACACAAAAACTAGAAGCAGATAAGAAGAAAATAATGTTGTATTTCATTAACTATAATGAATGGAGGTGAACACGATATATAGTAAGGAAATTCGAATTAGATGAGGAGGCTATTCAAATTTCTCATTCAGTGCTCGAGACTAGTCAAGCTTAACTAGAGCCAAATACCCTTAGTTAGTCATGCACACTTGCCTAGATTGATTTTAATTGACCCAAGACTCCCCAATCACTAGTCTTGACTTAGTGATGTACAAACAATTGATTGCATGTGCATGCAAATCCCTAAAATCACTCAAATATGGTGCTTAGGTTTTTTAGGTCTAGTTAGGGTTAGTTAGGATCTAGATTAGTAGAGCGCATCTAGTCCTCAACTAGTTCTAGGCTTAGTCACTTCTAATCAAGGAAATTTTCCTCAAATCAGGCAATGCACCCCCAAATCAAGGAACGTGCCCCCAATTCTAGGAAACCATCTTAGGGTTGACTCAAGCGGTCAATTTGAATGGGGTTTGTTCCATTAGAGTCATCAATTCAAGGTCTATGTGACTAGGTAGAGGGTTATTTTCTCTAACACCCCCCATAAGCCTAACCAGGTGAAAAAAAAGAATGGGTCCCAGGAATTTGCAACCATATTAGGTACCCATACACACATAAATATTCTATGAACAATAGGAAAGAGGTAAAGAGGATGTGAAGAGAAATATTTAAGAAGCCTGCTCGAAAGATGTCGTCACTCCCAATGTAGCTCTCAACTGGGTGAACTGCTTCTTGATGAAGGGATTTGCGAAGATCCTTGATAACCTTTGTGAACTCTTCTTTCTTTTGAAGAGCATGTGATACCGTTCATGATATCAAAACACTTTGAAGTGCTTGAATGTTGGTTCTTGACCACTCCTTTCTTCAAATGGAGGAAATCCCTTAAAGATTTTGTGCAAAACTTGGTGATCTATATGAGCAAAGGTTCTGATCCAGAGAATGAGAAGACATTTTGGAAGTCTTCTTCGAAAAGAACCTAATTTGGGTCAATTTCTCCAATGGATTATTCAATTTGAACTTGATTTAGGACAAGTTCTCCAATAGATAAAATAAATTTTTAGATCACCTCTTCTTTTGGGCCTTTCCTCTTCTTTTGGGCCTATAAAAGGGTCTTCCTCAGTTGAGTGGTGGATCATGGACGTGCATATGTCCTCATAGTCCATATGCTGCAAAGACTCTAAGGCCTCTTTCATCCTTTCAATGTATGTGAATATGTCCTCATAGGACATGTGTTGTGAAGCTTCTGGGGCCTCCTTTAACAAGACTAGATCCAACATACCAACTATGTAGCAACTGATTTGAGGAGGTTATGAGATCCATGGCTGCAAATGAGTTCTCTAATGGTTGAAAATAGGCTCTTTGATGGATACAAATGACCTCTCTAACGGCCACAAATGAGATCTTCGATGGATGCAAAAGCCTAGCTACAACCTTCAACAAGACTGGATCTAACATACCAACGATGTAGCAATTGAGCTGGGGAGATATGAGATCCATGGATGCAAATGAGCTCTCTAATGGCTGCAAATGATCTCTCTAATTGTTGTAAAAGAGCTATTTGATGGCTACAAAAGCCCCTTTTTAACTTACAAAAGCTTGATCCTTGACAAAAAAATCACTATAGAACTGACTAGTTTAGTACCCCTATAGCTCTGATACCATGTAATATTTGATCACATAGATATATGCACATAAACTAAAGAGATATGCTATGAAAATCATATCAACAATCAACTAATCATGTAACAAATGAGATACCATAGATCATTACACAAAAACTAAAAGCATATAAGAAGAAAATAATGATGTATTTCATTAACTGCAATGAATAGAGGTGAACACAATATATAGAAAAGCAATTCCAAGTAGGTCAGGAGGCTATTGGAATTGCTCATGTAGTGCTTGGAAACTAGTTAGGCTTAAATAGAAACAAATAGAGATAAATACCCTTAGCTAGCCATGCACACTCACCTAGACTGAGTTTAAATGACCCAAGACTCCCCAATCACTAGTTTTTACTAAGTGATGTACAAGCAATTGATTGTATGTGAGGGAAAATCCCTAAAATCACTCAATTGGGGCACTTAGGGTTTGTTAGGACTAGTTAGGGTTAGGATCTAGATTAGTGGATCACATCTAGTCCTCAACCAGTTTTCTAAAATCAAGGAACAGTTTCTCAAATCAGGTTATGCACCCCGAATTCTAGGAATCCATCTCAAGGTTGAGTGAGGTGGTCAATTTGGATGGGGTTTATCCCACTAGACTCATCACGTCAAGGTATAGGTGGCTATGTAGAGGGTTATTTTCTCTCACAGGAACTAGGCAAAACATGACTCGATAAAGACCACCTTACCAATGTTTTGTAGAGGAAAACAAGAAACCCCCATCTTCCCTAGTATAGAAACTTCACAGAGCTTACAAATCCTATCCACCATACTATCACCACCTACCCACAGAGAAATCCAAATAGAGCTTGAACTAAAGTCACACACCATCCAAATCTTATCATAACAGTTCCTATTCGCGATTTCCTCATCATTCCTTTCAATTCCCATCATGCTTTCATCCCCGCAAGCATGCAAAGAGATCCTTCCCCGAAGGGCATATGCTTCAAGCTTTAAAGATCCAAGAGCCTCCATGGTTAAGGAAGAAGGGCATATGCTTCAGGTTTTAAAGATCCAAGAGCCTCCATGGTTAAGGAAGCATGAGCTCGCATGTACAAAAGTATTTCACTATATGGCATCCACCGTATGCTGCAGCTAGAGCTAAAGCACCTCAAGCCTCCCCCAACCACCCGTCCTATTGACGAGATGGGATGAGGTGCTTTCCAAATTAGTGATTCTTACATTACTAATAATAATAATAAAATAAAATATTTTATTTTCAAATTTACTATTAAAATTTTAATTAAATAAATAACTTTTATTAGTAATTAAATGCTCTTACATAAATGTCTATACATTACCCTTAATTTTGAGAAAATGCACATATAATTTAAAGAATTGTTACCTTAAATCATTTATATAATGTTTTGATTTTAAAATTTATTATATTTTAGAAAACAAGTAGTTTATAATAATTAATTTTAAAATAATATTTCAATTTATATATTTCATTAAAAGTTAAAAATATTAATTTAAAACTATTATAATTGAAAAATATATTTATGCAGTAAATAGATTTACGAGTTAAAATGATTATATAGGAAGTTAAAATTATATTTTTTTATATATATACATGAGAAGATGAATTACATATTTCAAACAAGAATGGAATTCTTTAAAATACCCATAATTGAAATGCTATGCTATTGAGATCCATAATGGCATAACAGTTAAGTAGCCATTTTGTCCTTGTTTACATCACTCGTTCACTTCAGATTTTTACATTTTCTTCTCCTAAATATGTATTACATCCATGGTCAGATCGGGAATGATTAGATAAAATCGTATTCGAGAAGTTGTAATAAGATGAATACATATGTATATATAGCTTTTCACGTTGAGTTTGCTGATATGGACGCCTCATTATTCATATTCATGTCAGATATTATTATAGAAGGATTGTTGATAGCTAATCACTGTACTGTCCTACGAATTAAATAGTATAGAAATGTAGTACAAATTGAATAGTATGGAAGACACTGTATTTGGTATTAGATAGTTTTATGAGACGGATTTGAATTAGAAACGACATTTGCAAGCGAGAGATGCTGGATTTAGTAAGGGCGGAGCATATTTACATGTCAGGTGATAGTTGATACGTCAGATAAATTGTCTACAATTGGTTGTTGTGCTAACTACGTCAGAGTAGATATAAATGAATGGATTGGATTGGATATCCGCGCTGTCCGTTGCTTCTGATTTTGGAGGTAATTCTGAGATCAAATTTCCGGAATTTAATTTGACGGGGCTCTGTGAGAGTTTGCTCTGAATCTTCGTGATTGATCGATTGATTGATCTCCATGGATGGATGAACGGACGCATTATATTATGCAGATCGACCCGACAGGGATGCCTGCAAGGAGGTTTTGATGGGAAAGGCAGAACAGAGCCAGAAATGGTAGTTTGTTGACGACAGGCTTCCGTCACACCCACCCCCTACATTTATATTTAGAGTGTTATCTGCACTGAAATTTTGAAAACTCTGATCCACCCTTCCTTTTTACCTTAATGATAACGTCACCCCCTTTAACCTATCATGTAAGCAATGTCAGAAGGAAAGAGCGTACCGTTGGCCACCCTGTCATACATTAGAATCTTTGGATCTTTCGTAGACAAGACGATTGATGTATCACTATGTAGGTAGTATATACAGTTAAATTGGCCAGGCCGGGCTTTTACAACACGGGAAACAGTCAAATCCAATGGTTTCTCTGATAATTCATCACTCGAGTGCCTTGCATTTGGTAGCCTGAATCGCAGACACAGGTTATTACTAATGATGATCATGGCCGAGCCTCGCCCTCGCCCTCTCCCTCGATCTCCTTGAAATGCACGCGATAATCAGTTGTTGGACTTACGAATGATTATAGCGCGTTAAACGCCGTTAAGCATTTTTCTTGAATGGCAAGAAACTGCGGACCTTCTCTGATTTGATTTGTTGTTCTACCATGAAAATCGTTATTAGATGCCCGGTCCCAATCAGGCCTCTAATCAATTGGATACTTTGCGTGCCATTATTATTCCATACAACATCACCAAAACTATAAACATTATGTATTTCAACATTGTTTTTTCAAAACCATATGCCAAATGCCACAGTGAATTTATTGCTTCAATAATATTCAGATTATTTGGGAAACTTTAATATTTAAAATCTTTGTAGCGCAATATGATATTGAATCTGAGACAAAGGGTGGCTGAACTGATCTATAAAAGAACCTATTTTAGTTTTTAATGTTTTGATCCAATGAAGCTCCTGAACGAGAAGATCTGGTTGTTCTAAAACTTGCAAGTAAAAATAATTTCTAACAACCGTAAATTATGGATCGAATCAAATACTTGAACACAGTTTTCGCTTAGGACAAACGACCTCGAAAAAACAACCACATTATGGACATAACGAATAAACAATAAATTTGTGTGCAGAAAATTTGCAGTGCATTAGCAGAGAAGTTTAACAGGAGTCCCAAGCAGCGTCCTTACAGAACTAAATTGAAATATTGCAACTTATTTCTTAACTGGAAACTCTGAAATCTAACTACACATCATAAGAATTAAATACAGGAACTTAGGCCAGTGTTTTCTCATTAAACAAATTCGAGCAATGGGAATATAAATTGTTCTCTGAGAATCCAACCGATAATCACTAGATTACAGATAATATTCAGCATTCCCAGGCAGACTGGCCATAGGAACAATTTACAGTATATTCAACAATGAATGCAAAGGAGCTCTGCTAAAATTTTACAATGCAAGTTAAGCATCCAAATTACGAAGAAACAACTGATCCGAACCAGACTGCGGACCATTGCCAAACTCTCATGAGTATACGCAAAGCATCTAAACTAAGCTTCTTCATCACAGAAGCAAAAACATGTAGTGTTCTAAAATCATCAGTACTCATATATTCACACAACATCATGTTATTGGTTTAATCCCCTCTAACAAAGAATTATTACTACGTACACACGACTGCTCTGTGTATAAATAACCAATCCCACAGCACACTGTAACCCCCGGCCTAAATTTTTGGCCAATAAATAATAAATCTCAGACTCTAGCAGATCAAACATGAACTACGTAGACAAGTAGGGGTAGAAGAAGCAGCAATTATATATCAGTAAACAGACTTGAAAATTATAAATAAAAAAAAATCACTGCAGCTAGTAGGGTTACTTACTACACACAGAAAAGCTTACAGATATCCCTCTGAATGAACTGATCAGAGACCATCAGGAACTCATTAAAATTCATGCTAGCTGTCGGTAATATTGATCAACACAGACCTCATCATATATACTGCTTGCCTCCAGCAATCCGTTTGATAGAAAACATACAGATTTCTGAAGCCTTGTATCACCACTTGACCGGATTCCATAGCTATTGAAGAATTATATATATCCATAAACTGAAAATTCATCAGCAATAAGATTGCACCAATGTCAGTCTATAATGTTAAACCCTAATCCAGCTTCTGATCATTTGTGTTTGTGTTGGGGGAGGGGCGCGCGGGAGAGGGATTCTATTGAGAATTAGCATGAGACTGGTGGCTGTGGCCGTCTTCTCCTGATCTATCCACGCCAGCCTGTTGATTCACAGAATCCTGCAAGGATTGATGTTCAGAACTCATGGAACGGTTATTGTACGCATTAAGGGCAGCCAGCATTCCCAGATGGCTCTCCCCCGTTGCCGCCCCTATGGATCCAGGACTCGATCCCTGCTGCAATAACATGGAACTGAAAGGAACAGCGCCTGATCCCAATCGTGTCGATCCAGAACCTGATACTTCATGGCAGCTCCCTCCCATAGGCAGATTCATTCTAGGCATAAACGGCAGACCAGTCGAAGAAGAAATTCGCGATTGATTGCCATTATTATTGTTATTACCATTGGTGTTCGATCTAGTCAAGTTCGAACCTGAGCCAGCAGCTCCCAGGTGAATTGAGGTTCCCGCCGGCATACGATACCCAGTGGAACCCGTTGGTGGGAATGTCCAGATGGACTCCGATTGCGGCCCTGCGGCCATTAAAGGCGGAGGATTACTGTTCGACCCCGTGCTCACGGGCTGCAACATCCAGAAACCCCCGTGCCCACTATTCGACATCCCGGGCGGCGCAGGTGCCACCGCCCACATGGCCGCCGCAGGCATTGACATCGACATTCCCATTCCCATACCCGCTGGGCTGGACATCATCTCAGACTGTCTCTGCACAACGCTCCTCAGCGGCTTTGTGGCGTCTTCTTGGTCACCTTCCTTGAACAGATCCTCTCGAAACCTCTTTCTCAGATTCATACATTCCTCGGCCCCGCCTTCGCCCATTTCGTTCATCAGATTCGGCTCCTGCTGATGCTGATGCTGAAGGTGAAACCCTCCTCCCATTAATGCAGCAGGCCCCCCGTGCGTCGACCCCATTTCTGCCCCCGCGTGCGTCTTCGTATCCTCCTCCGCCCGTTCCCATTCGCTCATTCGCATACGATACTGTTGCCCCAAAGAATCCCCACTGGCGGGCGCTCCGAGGCCGCCCGTCAGGCCTGCCAACGCCCTGTGATGTTGATGATACGACTGTTGCTTCAGCCCGGCCGAGATGCTGGAGCTCGAACCCCGCAACGACACATTGAGGGTCGAGAAATTCGCCGGAATGGTCCCCGTTCCCGTTGCAGCAATAATCGAGGGTTCCGCCTGTTGTAAGAGCCATTCAATCGTCTCTCCATCTGACTTATGCCCGAGTTCCCGCGTGAGCTGAAAAACCCTCGCCGCACAGGTCGCAGGCATACGAATCCGCCTTCCTCGACCATCAACCTTAGTGTGCCGATCTTTAGTCGACGACCGCTTCGCAGCTGGTTTTTTATTGGGATCCACTACGCTTCCACTCTCACCCTGGGAAGTCCTCGTGGCGACCACCATATTCGATCCTTCGACATTATTCGTCTCATCCCCCTGGTTTGATCCCATCCCAACTACACCGCTACTCATGGCCAAGGCCTGTGTAAACGAACCAGCCGATTCCAGATTCGAACCCTTTTGCTCCTTCGATGCTGCAGGATTAACATATCCTATCATTCCCGGATTTCTCATTAATTCCAGAAGAAAACAAACCCATAGACAGCCCGAACCGACGCTTCCCCTTGCCGGCCGTCTCCCTGAAAGCTCTTCAACATGCAACAGATTAAACCTACCTGCCTGCTGCCTTCTGCCTATTGCCTGCTGCCTCGAGTGTGGCTCTCTCAAATCAAATCGGCGGCCTCTTTTGTCAGTCTACTGATAAAATCTCCACGTGCGGGGCACTTTGCAACTGATTCAAAGTCCCCAACGCCGGAGCCAGCCACAGCCAAACATAACCATATCATACCAGAGAAGAACAAATACACCATTAAAGCAGCAAAACATAAGCTATACGTGGGGTCTTGAAGATGTACTTACAGATATATACTCCCCTATCAGTACTACAAAACACTTCTCTGTAACAATATGGGTTCTAATGTTTTTTCCTCGGGCTAGGAATTCAGATGGCTGAGACTGGGCAATCGCATTGATCGGAGAACAGATGATGTCGGTATGGGTCATATAAAACTTCTCATTGGCTACCAAATTGCGGTCGGGAGAGAGATAGTATATATCTATCTATAAAACGGCCCATAATCATTGTCGCTCAATGACATCCATCTAGGAGTGTGGTGAAGTACTATCTTGCGAAGCATAATATCCGTAAGATCGGCCCGAACATCTAGACCTAGGTCTGCGAGAAAAGGAGGGATTTTTGAGGTAACCACACCCTGGTCACATGGAAGTAAGGCCGAAGGACAGAGATAGCTTTTAAGCCCTCTTTTTCCTTATTTTGTTGAATTTGTAGCTTCTCTCGGCCGTTCTTATACCATAGCAATCCCTTGTTATTCGGATTAAAAACAACTAATAAATGTGGGAACAAGGCTTGAAATTTCAAACTAATTTCACCAGTAAATTTGATGGCTTTAATCAGATTAATACATTTACATTTCAGAACTATTTGATGGTTATAATCAGATCATTAAAAGTTCAACACTTTTCAGAGCTATTTGAGGATGGATTTGCTAGATATATTTGATGGTTTTGTTGGATATATTTGATGGCTAAATTCCATTGACAATAACCAAATTTCACTCCCAGTGGAAATTAAATAAAAGTTTATTAATTAAAAATACAATATTCTTTTTATGTGTTTATAAATGAATCCTAGCAACTTATGGTTGTGTTAATAAAAAAGTAATAATATAAAAGTATTGCTAAATAATAGGAGTTATGGTCTAATTTTAGTTAAGGAGTCACTTCCACACATCAAAGGTTTTGAGTTTAGAATTTTTTAAGATATTGTTTTTTAATTTTATTTTTTTTAAACCCAAAAAAGGTGTATAGGATTTTTTCTTTAAATGAAGAGAATATTACACATGGAAACTATATAAAGTATAATGATTGAAAATTTATAATCCACCAATAGAATAGATGAATAAGATTTTCAAAATTATGTTTCAAATAATGTCTAAAACGTTAACTCTATTAACACATTTAAAATAAAAACAATTAATATTAAAATTATAATTTTTTAATTAAATTTAGTAATTTTTAAATTCTTAAATTTAATTTTATTATAGATTATGTCATTGTATTGGAGGTTTTTATGGAAAAATAGTATTTTTTTTATGATCCTTTCACATTACTGAATGTAATTTAAGATAAATTTTCAATTACATTGAAAAATTGGATAAGATTTTTTTGGAAAACTCTACATAATATGTAAATTAATGTAAATTTGACTTATAATTCAAGAAATTTTTTTTATTAAAATTTCATACTCTCAATTAAATTAATAACATAGGATCACAATTTTTATGAATATTGCCAAAACTATTTAACTAACCAATTTACCAAGTACCATTCTCATTGGACATTCAAAAAGATTAATAACATATAAAGAAATTCCATAATTTCAAATACATTATCCATACTTACATTATTTTAACCTTTTTAAATAAATCCATGCTAGAATGATTTATCTTTGGTATATTATTTTTAGTTGTTTTAAGTATTAAGATACCATGGTCTTCAGTCATTAATTATAACACTATTCCATAATCATTAAATAAAATTGTTTTAATTTAACACATTATTTTTTTTAAACTTGTGTAACTAGCCGAAAAGATACAAAAGAGGACATAAAATCCATATTGTCTCTGAGTCTAACTAGTCCATAGAAAGCAAGAGAAAATCTAGCACAAGCACACTAACTTTTACCATCCGTCACTACCATAACCTGAAAGTTGTAAACCTTAACAAACTACCCTAATAACAACACACACAAAAATACTGTAAACTAGAAGGAAATAAACAAGATGAGATTGAGTCATTCCCAGTTTTTCATGGGCTTGAAATCTGGTTAAGGAGTGTTGGAGATGTCCACATAAACCTTATCTTACTATTGCATTGAATCCTCCTCTGGATCCTTATATTATGCGCATTGTGTATCCCATGACTACTCCCCTTGCAACAACTCCTAGTGACTATCCACAACATGGGTGAGTTGCTCCAATTTTGTACCTTGGACCTGCACTTGTCCCTCCAAATCATCGAAATGATAGTCCATATTCGAAACATGACTTGTCAACTATGTTATAACTGCAACCACACCTTCAAATTTCTTAGAGATTCACCTCATGATGGCCCTCAAGTCTGCAATTTCAACCTTAACATCCCCCAAACTAGCTTCCCAACCCGACTCCTCCAAGACCATGCTATCCAAGGCCTTCATAATTCCAATTGCACACAACTCATATTGCAAATTCCAGAACGTCCCTTCTCGCCACTCAGCGAAGGAAAAAGGAGGACCCCTGGGGACGAGGCTGAGGTGCCTCGACCTTAACTCAAATTCAATCACATTTCCCCAATTTTCTGCTACCAAATACGAGACTAAAAACTAGACACTTTAGACAAAAAATTCAGGATGAACAATGCTATCATGATCGGGAAATACATAAAATTCCATAAACCATAACTCCGAAGTCAAGCTAAACTCCTAGAAGAAGCATCAAGATAACATTTGCATGAGTTGCATTACATGTTCATCCTCCCTCGTACTTTGGTCGGACAATTTAAAGGTGGCAATTCAAAAGCGCATGTCAGAGGCGGAGGGAAGGTGATAAGTCATGCCTTAGAGTGGGTTCGTTAGGGGAGCCATCGTAAATGATGGTGGCCCCCTCTTTGTTCCACTATCCCTTTATCAAAATAGCCAACCAAGTTAGCTAATTTATCTACCTTAATGTTATTACCCCTCTTCACATGCATCAAACTATATTATGGAATTTGGTTCACCAAATTGTTAATGCAAGATTGCATCCTTCTCTGGATCGGATCATGAGGTATAATTTGCTTCAGGGCTTGCGAAATAACAAGCAATGAATCTCCTAGAATAATAACATTTGACCTGCCCATAGAAACCATAATTTCCAAACCCAAAAACAATGTGTAACTCTCAGCTTGATTGTTCGTGGCCACTCCCTGACCTTATGTGAAGGTTTCAACTATTATGCCTATCACCCCAAGTAATTTAACACATTAGTAACACTACTTATAATTTATTTTTCATGCTATATTAATCTTGGTTAATACGATTTGTTATGATGTAGATATTTTTTAATTTAGGAAGAGACTAACTCAACTCCATGAATTTAAATTATTTTTATATCTATTTTTTTATTAATTTATTATTAAATCAATAATAAAATAATAATTTTTTAACCCTACATTTTTTTAAAATTAATATTAAGAATTAAAATAAATATATCACATCAAATTTTAATGTAAATCAAATTTCTATATGAGACGATTTTTCTTCAAGGATAAGATTGAAGGTACAAATTTCAACCAATAAGCTTTATAATGATGACTAAAGGCAACAACACGGTATTCCCTATTCAAAATAAATTGTATAAGCGTCAAAGAGTGGGAAAATTTTATACCATTTGGAAACATATCGAATTGTTCAATTTTTTAATTTAGCCTTTCTTATAAATTGTATAACCGTAAAAGAGTGGGAAAATTTTATACCATTTGGAAACTTATCGAATTGTTCAATTTTTTAATTTAGCCTTTCTTATCTTCTCCATACCGAGTCTAATTTGTCTCCAAATTCATTTATTTCCTATTCGCTATGAAGCAAAAAGCAAAAGTAAACTTTACAAAGCGGAAAAAATATAGCACTTAGGCATATCAGTACCTCATCTATGTATATTCCATAGGTTTAAAGCCTATAACTAGCATGTAGCTCAAAAGGATTCTAAATTTTATATTATTTGGACATCCATGGATAACATTTTCTGACCATGCAAAAGTCCTACAAGTACCTCAACTTTTAGGTTGTCTCACTTTGTCAAACCTACCCATGTTTCCTTCTTCTTAAACATATGCATTTTTAAACAATTTTATTACCTAAAGAATTTACCGCCTTTTCCACCCTATTGAGGGTTATAAATCAACGTTTTCACTTCATTGATTGCACAAAAATTTAAATTCTCATTCTTAGCTCTATCTAACTATGAGGGCTTTTGTGTTTCTAATTATTAACTTCATTTAGTTATACGGAAGATATGATTTAATGATTTAAATAACAAATTGAACAAAGCATCTAAGTATAACCAACATAGATCCATCTTAACTCTATATGGAATATATGATTTAATGATTTAAATAACAAATTGAACAAAGCATCTAAGTATAACCATCATAGATCCATCTTAACTCTCGCTCTATCAAGGGGCGATAGGGATCAAATCAAATCACTTGAGGAAGTTTAGGACTTGAAAATGGGGTTTGCACCTCAAGGAATTTGATCCCTAGACTCGACGCTTGATAGAACCTTAAGATAGATCTATGTTGGTTTATTACTATGCAATTATTACAAAACTAATATCTAACTCATTGTTATATTATCAACTTAAAAATACATTTAATGTAATATATTTTAGGTTATAATCATTCAAGCACCAACTATTCCAATTTGGATATCTTACAAATATGACAAAGTTGCATTAATTAATTAACTATGAAGTAAAAGAGATATTAACCCAAAGCTAATATCTAACCACCAACTATTTCAATTTGGAATAATGTTGTAAATGTTGTACATGCTAACACATAAATACTACAAATAAGCAAAAAAAATCATTAAATAATTAATTAATTATGAAGTAAAATAGTTATTTACCCAAATTTAATGGTCGAAGTGAAGTAAAATAGATATTTACCCAAATTTAATCGTCCAAGTGCCAACTATTTCATGTTGTAAATTGTGACATATAAATTCTACAAATACATGAAGGTTGCATTCATTAATTAATTGTGAAGTAAAATGCTTTAAATTTACCTAATTATTGATTAATTTTGCAATTATCACAAAACTAATATGTTACTTATTGTTCTATTATTAACTTAACAACACATAATCCAATATATTCATCCACGTGCCAACTATTCCAATTTGGGATCCTAAACAATAACACACAAACCGTATAAATATGCAAAAATTGCTTGAATTCATTGATTATGAAGTAAAATAGTTATTCTTGTACTATTTATGAAATTTTTTATTTGAAATGTGAGGATGCATGAATGGAAATTGAAGTTGAAATTCAATGTACCATATAAATGTATTTTGTAATCTAGTCAATTTAAATTTGGAGCTTACATGTGACAGACGTGACACATCTCATCCACTTTGGGTTGTAGAAAGGGCCTCTCCGCCCAAGGAGGTATTTCAAACTACCTCACTAGGGTTTCGAGCTATTTTGATATAGTTATAATATATTTACATTAGTTTTTGCACCTAGAGAAGCGACGTGCTCTATAGCCCAATATGGGGGAGATTTTGTAACGTTTGTCTAACAAAATAATTAAAAAAAATCATGTTGGCTCATAAAATAAAAAATTATGGAAAGTATTTAAAAAAAATCCATGTTGGCTCATAAAATAAAATATTATGAAAAGTAATTAAAAAATGGATGTTTGTTTATAAAATAAAAACTTAAAACTTAAACCCAGATCTATCAATCAAGAGAGATCAAATTTCTTGAGTTTAAATTTAAAAAAAATACACCTCAAGAATTGGACCCCTCTCAGTGGCTTGATAGATCCGGGTTTAAAATGGATATATGCTGATTTAACACATCTAGAATGTAGTGTAGTGAAGTGTGGTATTATTAGATTTTAGAGTGTGAGAGATAATTGTATGATGATGATGGTTGTTTAAGAGTAATTTTGGTTTAAATTTAAAATAATTATTAAAAATAAATAATTTTTAAAATGTTAAATATTTAGTTTGATAATGTTGATTTTGTCATTAAATAATTTGGATATATAATTTTTTATTTTCTCTCATTTTTATGAGTGATAAGTTATAAAAATTATTTGTATTATAATTGTTGTAAAAATTGGATCTAATATTTATATAGATTGAGCATTCCAAAAGAATTTTTTGTTTTCCATCCTTTGTTTTATTATTTTTGATCAATTTTACATATTTAGTCATGCCAAGGTGAATTAGGTTTTGCTAACATCTTATTCCACTATGAAGTTTATGAGAGATTGTTCTTATTCATCTAATGTTTATTTTCTTTTATAAAATAACAAAATTAGAAAAGCTAATGTTATGTTATAACTAGGGGTCAATGATTCCTTTGTAGTAAATCATTTTTTCTTATTTTAAATATCACTACTTTTTTGTTTGCTTGAATCTCCGTAACTTGTAGGAGTGGCCTATGGCATGAGAAATCACTACCCATGGGCATATAAGCCATCAAAATCACCTGAGGATTGCACTGGCTTAGAAATCACTACCCATGGGCATATAAGCCATCAAAATCACCACACCGGCCTCAACTTGGCTGGATTTTGGGTGTCGGCTCCCAACTAAGTCACCCCTAAGGGGAGTTGAACTTGAGTCACCTTGCATACGAGACCCACACCTTAACTAAGTGAGATAGCAGGAATTGGCATTCTAGATTTCTCTATTACTCCATATTTTCTCTGTATATTTAGTTATAATAGTACTTTTCATTGGATCGATATTTTCAAGTATGACCTTTTATATTATTGATCTGGAATGGATCCCAAAAAGGAATGGCACGACACAGAAATAATAAACTAATGAGAATTCGAGTAAAAAATGATGGAGAGGCAAGGATTATTGTTAGTGTGCTAGCCACACACTCAACCACCTACTTACTCACCAAACTACGAAACCCCACTAGCTGCAACAAGACAAAAGAGGAAGCATTGGAATAAAGACAAAATTACTAAAGGAAGCATCAAAAATGGTATTTGAAGGGATGGGGATGCTTGACCATCTAATTTCCAATAAAAAATGCTCCAGTTACTCTATGAATTCAAGCAAAAGAATGAAGAATGGGGTTCCTTTGACAAAAAATAGTAGTGAGACTCTGAAGTATCCTATAAGAGAAGACTGCTAATGACCTAGAGACCCTGATTTTTTGTGTTTCTCTATAATTGTTGATGATAATAGATTCAAAATAGTCATTCCATTACTAGTTTCCCATTTTTGGTTTCTAGGGTAAAATATTCATGTCCTATGGTGTGAATTTGTTATGTGATTGCATTTTATGTATGTTAGCTCTATCATTGTTGAGAAATTTTGGCTTGTGTGTTGTTTAATGGGTAGCTTTAGTTCGATTTCACACATTAAAAATTAATTTAATTCCCCATTGCGTTTGCAATGTAATGTCCCCATCCAACATTCTAGCCTCTAGATGAATAGTTACAAATAACAACTTTAGAATTTCATCCCCCAGAGGCCAATTTTCAAATTCAAAAATAATCAAACCTCCCATGAGAGCTAAAATTTTAGGAAATGCATCTGTGGGTATAGAAATTAAAATGCACTGAACAACAACAACCAATTCATGCACAAAACATGCATGATAACATGATATTCATAATAAAAAGGAAACATAATTTTACATATTCACACACAATAATAAACATGTCTCTTTTAAATTAAGAAGATCCAAGAAATTGGTTGTGTAAGAATGATTTTCCACCCAAATGTAGGTACCTACTACATATGACACCCCCAAGTCAGACTATAATGCCAATAGGGTGAGGGAAATAACTACAGGCTTCACTCTCTCTTAGCCCAATCCATTTTCTCTCATGCTTATCCAATCTAGTGACCATAAATAATTACAAGCATCTCATTCAGCAATCACAACCATGGAACTCTCTTCCACTACTTCACACAACACAAGGAATTTCTATCATTTATTTGCTCAACAATCCCTTAGATCACCCTTCCCTTACAATGCTCTTCAATGTGTGCAATAAGAGTCCAACCTACTATATTCTTTTAGAAGATTGCCTACAAAGTCAATACCTAGATTCTCAAGCATCCAAAGAGAAATAATTAAAAAATGGGTGAATTTTTCCTAACTTTTCCAGTGTTTATGCTCACCTACAACCAGCATTCTTCACTCTAATATTTGCAATTTCCTCTTAAGTGCTAATTCTAGTTAATTTGTAATTTTGGTAATTGGCAATGGAGAGAACAACATGTACTATGTAGAGTTTGAAATTTTTTCACATAGGGTGAGTGATAGAGTCAAATGGAAATGAGAATATTGATGAAAAGGAATTTGACATTACTTTTGACCATAGAATGGGGGACTCTTACCATTTTCATAAGAAGTGTACTCAATCCATGCTTCCATAACTACATAAGAAGACTTTCCCACCAACCTCAAACATGCACTCAATGAATGGTTTTAATAATTCAAAGGAGGTAAATGGATTATTTAAGGTACATGGTAGAAAAGAGATTAGTTCTAAGGATGACACTTGGGAAAACATGATTTACTTCCCCATAGGATGTTAGGGTCCTACCCTAACCCCTTTAGTAGATAGATAGGATGCTATGTATTGAGGTCATCTCTATTAAATAAGGCCCATAAAGTAGATGTAGTATGAAAATAAATAATTTGTAAGAAGTCTTACTAAAATGTTCCACCTACTAAAAAATTCCCTCCCTAGGAAGTATCTAGAAGGTTCCACCTACTAGATTGTTCCTTCTCTAGAAAGTATATAGGAGGTTAGATATAACTATATAAAGAAGTAGAATCAATGGAATTAGATGCTTTGTGAAGTGTTTTGTAAATGGAGCTTGGATTCATTTGGAGGTTTCCCTCTCAAAGAGGCAAGTGAACATTTCTTTTGTTAATAAAGGTATTTCTATTGTGATATTTTGTTATCGACAATTTCCCATTATTGTGGTAATTATGTCATTTTATTGCTTTGTTCTATTATTTTTGCTATGAATATCCTATTTTTCTATTAAGGTACATAACATCTGGTATTAGAGCACTTTTTCAAGCGAAAAATTTTAGAATATTTTTTAGGCTACAAATGTGTTTCAACATCTATAAATGACATAGTGATCTATAGTTCAGTAGGTAAACCTATGGTAGGGGAATACTTCAAGTGGGAAGTACAAGAGGTTTCACCTAGTTGGAAACCCTTGTAAGCCCTATTATTACCCCTTTGAGTAGTACCACATTAGACAATACCTATATATCGAATTTAACTTCCACATACCCTTGGGTATATCAAAAGTCACTTAGGTGAATTGAAACCATATTTATATAATGTGATCGACTGTTTAGCTACTATAGTGGCATTGAGCATGACACTCAGGAAGGTTACTCTCTAGTACTTGGGTAGTCAAGTAGTATAGCTAAGGGCAGAATCACACCCCCTTAGTTAGTGCCTTAAGATATTGGACCCAATTCTACTATTGGACACCACTAGTATATTATAGAGCTATAGCACCTAACAATCCCTTATCTATAGGAACCTACCAACCATAGTCTCTACTACAATGGAAACAAAATTCCCACCATAAAAAAGGTTTGCATATTGATTACATATTGACAAGGGACCTATCTCAAAAGAATCCTTGTTTTGTAGTGATTATCGTGAAAAAAATCTCTTGTAACCCTTTTGTATACCTATAGATTTATGGTCCAATCTAGATTCATAACCATGGACACCATGGTCAAGGAGTTGGATGACAACATATACATGCTTAAAATAAATCTAGAAACCAAAATCACCAACCAAGTTAGTGAACTCAATTCTAATTTTGAGTCACTCCAATATAAACTAAGCACTTTCATGGACAACCTAGGTCCCATGATTAAATCCAAGGGGATTCAATGGGAATCATTAGAGAATCCACAAGGGATGAATCCTCCAATGGTGGAAGGTATCACGATAGTTTACACTGCCTTGAAACTCAAAAAAACTTGTGGCGCCACTATCCCAAGTTGGATATGAATAAGTCTGATGGTTTTGATCCCATTGGTTGGGATAATCATTTGGAACACTACTTCACCCTCCATGGCATTAGTAATGACATGATGAAACTCTAAGTGGGGGTCTTAAACCTGGATCAAGAGTGATGGAAATGATGGAAATTACATAAAATATCCTATGTCAGTTACATTGCCTGAGTCAGTTTGTGAAATCCATCTATGCTAATTTTGATAGAGACACTCACAACTTGGGTAGGATAACCAATATACATTGAACAAGCACAATAACCAACTTTATATCTTCCTTTAAGCAATTGGCCATCTTCACAGAGGGTATGATTGATCTTTTTATATGGAAATTTTTTATTAATGGTCTCAAGAGAGAGACTAGAGTAGAAGTTCTCATGTAGTGCCTAGCTACTTGGTTGGAGGCCACTCAAGGAGCTCTAGAGCTAAGATGATTATTCAAATAGGGGGGGAAATATCATATTTCATTTCTCACACTCACCCTTCAATGAACCCTACTAAAATCCATTAACATACTTAGACACAAAAGGTCCACAAGTTATTACCAACATAAATGGTAGAATGCCAACAACTTAAAATTTGCTATAATTGTGATGACAGGTATGTTCCAAGCCACAAATATAAAGAAAAAAATGATTTTATATATGTGTCCTTGTAAAACCAATTAGAATACATGCTAGAGGAAGACACTCTTGAGCATGTAAGTGTAGAGACCACCCCTCCTTCGCATGAAGAACCGAACCCAAATGTCCCTATGGAATAACCCCTAATTTACCTCCATGCTTTATCTGGTGTTTTTTCACCTCGGATATTGCAACTAATTAGATACATTAAGCACTATAAGGTGATTATTTTGGTTGATAGTGCTAGTACACACAATTTTGTTCAACAGTGTGTGGTAGAAGAACTTCATTTTTATGGTCATGCAATCTCTAATTTTCAAATTATGATCACTAATGGTTGTATGATAAAATGTGGAGAACGATGTGAAAATGTGCGCCTTCAACCCGAAGACTATAAACTCAAAACTCATATGTTTTCCATTGGAACATGTGATTGTGATGTTGTTCTTGGTTCGGATTGGTTACACACTCTGGGCTTGGTCGCCATGGATTTTAAGGATCTATACATGAGTTCCCTACAGATAGTTGAACACATACCCTCAAAGTACTTCAATCGGGCTCTCCAAATTTTAGCATCTCTCACTGGATGGAGATACTATTGAATAAATACCTCTTAGACATCATTTCCCAATTTCCTTCCATTCAAGTCATGGACAACCCCACCTCAGAAAGTCACCCTAACTTGTAGTTGGTTTTGAAAAAAAATCAATAGGTATTTGAAAACCTCATGGCTTTCCCCTCTCACATGGTGATCATGACCATGTTATTCTCTTGATTCTTAGCAATCAAAGCCAAAATTTTCTTCTTTATAGGAACCCATTTTCCTAGAAGAATGAATTTGAAAAGAATATTCAAGAACTATTGGAGTATGGAGTCATGTGTCCTAGTACTAGTCCTTAATCATCACTAGTGGTAATGGTATTGTGCTATGCACTAAATTCCCCAAAAGAGAATAAATAACCAAGATTACATTATACATGCCTAGCCATTCACTAGTTTGGCCTTGTCCTTGAGATCCACAATACGAATCCATATTAGCATATTTATTATTTACATCATTTACATTATTTGATTCAATACATTCCAAGTCAAAATTGATACAGATTTCTTATCAATCTACCTTGCAGAGAATTAATGCCACCTTGAAAATGGGAAAAAAAAAATCTCGATCCCACAACTCATCTACATTGGACATTATAGTATTTAATTTAAAAACAACTAGAGAGAAATCTCAGTTAATGCTCGAATATGTTAGGATGTTTAGACACTTAGGAGTTAGTTAATATAAACTTGCTATACTGTATTTCTTTAGTAAGCATTAGTATGAATTTTCTCATATATATTCCAACGATCACGATATGTTCTAGACATAGAGTGATTCGATGGTTCATTCTCACCTCGATCTTAATGGCCACTGATCCATGTCTTAGCACCTATTTGGTCCATGATCTCTATTTTAAAAAGCATGGAGGGTCATTTGCACATTGATTTATTATTAAAATATCATTATAATATTTGTCTTCTTTTGCATAATAATATTGCCTCATGTAACTATTTGGTTGGGGTTGTGGAGTGTTTCCCCCTTTGAGGCTTTAAACCATGTAAAAACATTGGTGTGTTGATCCATGATCTGTTTTTATGAGTGGTTGCTAAAGGTGTTCAATCTTCTAGAAATTCCTATGTTATTCGAACATGGTATCAGAGATCTTATGAAGTTTTTCTTTCATTTTTTATCGAGATCTTGAATTGGTGTTGTTGTATGCATAAAAGGATTTATAGTTTCTGAAATTTTTATGCATTTTTCAGCAGATAGGGGTGTTCCATTGTGTTTGGAGTGCATATTTTAGTTGGAAACGCTTTTCATTTCATTGAAAAGGTTTCCATTTTCCAAATATATGACCATGCTACTAAATTTAGAGGTATACTACATATACACATTTTTTTTTTCTCATATTATCTCATATTTTAGCCCGGTTTTTGTTATATTTCCAAATTGTTACCTTTTCAATTTGTGTATGCTCTTTTTCGTGCACTCTATACAAACTCAACAAATCAGAAACTAAGTGGAAAGGGTTTTCGTTACTATGTATTCCCTTTGTCGTGAATTTTGTGCAAACTCAATAAACTAGAAAAAGTGAGAAAACTTACATTTTGGGGGAAAGCTAACCAAGGACTAACCCCAAACCTGATACATTTTAGTTTCAGAATTTTTTTGCATGTGTGTTGTTGTGAAGTGGCTTGCAGGTCAAAAAAGCAAGGTTTTAGGGTAAGCACACACTTCAAAGAAGAAGAGTAAAAACAAAACCACCCTTCCTCCCTTCCAAATTTTACATATATTTTATATTAATTCACTTGGTTGAAAGTTGCTATTACAACCAAATGTGTAAATAAGAAATATATGTAATAATGATAATTGATTGATAAGATTGATACATTACATTTACAATATGTTGGTCTTTATATAAGCGTGGTCGTTTCTTTTCAATGTAAAGTCACGTCATTTGATTTTAATTATTCATTATATTTGTTTATTATTTATTATTACCAATATTATCTATTTATATATGTAACATTTCCTTTCCCTTAAAATTCGCTTTGTCCTCAAAGCAATGGTAATGAGGGATGTAGTTGTTGGATGTGTTATGACTCCCAAGATGTGTCTTCTTTAGAAAGATTTTTCCATCCTATAAGGTATTTTTTAATCACTCGAGAGTGCAATCTCTTTTCATTGGAAGCAATAATAGCCTCTAGCTCGAAGATAATTCATCCTTCATCATCCAACTTAGGAAGTGTTGTCTGTGATTTTTATGTTGTCCTAGAACCTTTTTCAGACATGATACTTGAAAAACGTTGTGGATGCGACTAGTGTCCGGTAATTCCAATGCATATGCCACATGATTAATCTTCCTGTTGATCTGATATGGACCATAAAACCTTGAAGCTAGTTTATTCTTTCCTCCTTGTTTAAGTGATAAATGCTTATAGGGTTGTAGTATTACAAATACCCAATTTTTAATTTCAAATTATCTTTCTGTTTGATGTCGATCTGCTTGTTGTTTCATTCGATTTCTGGTGATATTTAGATTCTCCTTAAGTATTTGAACAACCTTTTGATTCTCTTCTAAATGGTCATTTACTAAGGCAACCTTTTCCTGGTTTGTAACGAGATCCTTCCATTTCGGGGGTTCATATTTGTATAGAGCTTGGAATGGTGTCATTTTGGTGGAAGTATGATAAGTATAATTATACCACTATTCAACAAGATGTACCCATTGAAACCATTTATTTTGCTTGTCGGTTACAAAGAAGTGGAAGTAGGTTTCTAAACATTTATTGATGACTTATGTTTGATGTCAGAACCCGGAATTTCTGAAAAATTTAAAATTTTTGTCATAACAATAAATGTTAACTAATTTGCATTCCTGGTCCTGTTTCTTTTAATTAACTAATCGTGATTTTGTTTTAAAGGTTCCGTTATAATACTAATATGAGTTTTTAATTTTTGTCATTGATTTTTTTTTACTTCAAAGGGAGAACTAGCCATAGCTGACTGGCTTACTTAGCTTACGAGCTAATGCATAATTTGTCTTTTGTTCACAGGTACCTAGCCATAGCTGACTGGATTACTTAGCTTACGAGCTAGTACAATATTTTGTCTTCTGTTCACAGGTACACCGGTGAAGTATGGATCACTGTAATTTAATTTTTATAAACATCCAACTCCTTTCTCTGCACTGTAAAAACTCAAAGAAGATCTAAATATTATTACTGGTTGTCGTGTAATACAGTAAGGTTCTTTTCATGAAATTTATGCTTGATATAAGATTGATAGTCTGCCTTGACATGAAATCTCTTATTCTGGATAGTATCATTAGGCTTTGCGAAGACTTACAATGTCTCCGTCATATCTATTGCGTTAAGACCATGACTCTATATTAATGCTGTAAACTATCACTGGAACAAGTTGTTTGTATCCTGTTCATCGTATGCATAACGTGACGTTAGCATTATGTAACATACTGTCTACTATTAGCTGCGATTACGGCTGTGATTACTGGTTATTAGCATTAGTTGGAATTGTGACGCCTCTAGTGAGGTTCCATTATATTCTTTCTCATAATTTATGGTCTATTGTCTACTTAGTATTTTTGTTTAACTTATGTCAAAATAACTGTTCCTTGTTTTTAAACTACGTTCATAGTATGGACCTGTAGATGATTTTATATCCATACATCGCAATATTAAAAAATTGTTATTCTCCTCGTTGATTGTTAACAATAGTATCGGGAGAATTATGATAAATAGAACTTATAGAACCATGGTGTATCCAATCATATGGTCGAGGAAATATTTCAATGTTTTATTGATGTGGAGTTCTCTTTTGAAATTGACTACATCATTTTTCAATTGATTGTAGGGAATATATATATAATGTACCCTTGACATTATCGATGGCTTGGTTTCAAAATATACACTATACAATGATTGTGTATCAATCATAGGGAATATTCATACTACGAATATGACTTTTATCCATACTATGATTTTAAATTGATACAATGATTCGAGCTGCAGCTGAACTATATGAAGTCGACCCATGGTAAGTTGATAAATTAAATGGCTACGTGGTTGGCTCTCATCCTTGCGTTTGGTGATATATAAGCCTGTCTTGAAACCCTTCCTGGTCATTTTCTCTGCCTTCGGGCTCGGGTTGTAAGAGAGAAAACCTGCATGTCTGAGCTCGTCAGTTGGGCACTGAAGAATGCAATTTGCTTAAGGTTATGGTCACGTTATTTTATCCTCTGGTGGTTTAAAAATCTGTGGGCTCTGCTATTGGCGTCTGCTACAGTTCATTGGGCATTTTGTATCGTTTGCTGTCACGGTGTTTAGGTCACATGCTACCTACAAACTTACACCGTTGCTGGTCTGAGTTAGAGGCAAGGTTTTCTCTGTTGTTTTATCCATGAGGTGGTCGTGCAATGGTTTTTAAATCGTGCTTCCCGACTGGTTCATTCACAGCTTAAGGGTTTGTTCAATACAATGCCTGTCACGACTATCAAAGAGAGGAACTCGAAGTTTTCTTTGCTCATCCTCCTGACGAATCTGATGAGGTTTTTGCTACTCGGCTTAACCCGTGGCTGCCAAGTTGTCCACTGGGTTTGCTTTCTTCGGAAACTCGGGTAAGAAAATATCAATGGTTTCATAGTTTTCTGTTTTGCAAAAGATTGTTTATGTTTAAATCAAATGTTGACAATTCTCATTACTTTATAATGTGCAGGTCATGCTGTTCCTGAAGGTGCACGGGGCTTCATCTCCAGCGCTGGCTCCTCCGGGTAAGCCTGGTTATTCCATGGCTGTCTCTCCCTTTGTTGGTTTTGTTGTGCTAGGGTTAAGTCTAGAAGGACCTCCTTTGTAACTGGGTTGTTGTCGTTTTTGTGACATGGATACAGTCACATGTATTAATCTTTTTGTTTATAATAGATAGGGTTTGTATACCCTGGCAGGTTTACGAGAAACGATCTACGGCTCAGTCTGTTATGAGGCCTTGGGGTTGATATTGTCATTGTATTTTTAATGTGTAGGGTTTTTACCCAACCTTGTAGGAGTCAAATGGATACTGTAACTGTTTGGCCTGTCAAGTGGCCGTGTATTAACTGCGTTTTCCTTAATGAATATACTGTTTAGTTAAGGGTTTGTTTTAAGCTTTCTCGGATACTTGCAGAGAATGATAACTCTGTTGTAGGTGATATCAATGTATTTGTTTCTCTGTGTTTTTCTTTGATTTTGAGTGTTTAATAATAATGTTGAAGTTTACTACCCTTACTGTAATAGATAATTAAAATGTGGTCAACCCTGACGAGTTGGGGGTTCTCTCCTAGGTTAATATATGAAAAAGATGAGAAGTGTTTAAGTTCTGTTGTTTGTCTACGTCGTGCTTTGATATTCGGTTTCTAAATGGTAAAATAAAATAGATAGGTTTAAGAATCTCAATTGTGAGTTGGATTCCATACTATTAACAGTTTTACTCCTGCGCCTTCCTGGTATCATTCATAACTTTTAAAGAGAAGGACTTATGACGGTTATACTGTAGATTAAAATATATGTTTGGTGGGTGTGTGTGTCGGAAGATTGATGTAAAAGTTTTTGTATAAATATTGACTGTAACTGTGGATAGAATGTATACATGAACTATGTATGAAATCTCCTGTAGGTTCAATCTGATATATAAGGCATTTCTTTTCTTTTGTTTTCAATCTGTCGAAACAATGTAGTATGGCTACGGCCGTGATAGATTTGTTGTCCACTCTCAAGGAGAAATACTTATAATAAATTTAATCTCATTACAGTAAATAAAATACTAGGGTTTGTATTGGTTAAGGCAATCATAGTTAGGTTCGATAGCTATCTATGTAAATATGAGTTTCTAGGTTTGAAAGTATAGTTGATGCTAAGACAGGTATCTGTCGAAACTGTGTATTCATATGCAGATTTCTTCGAACACGATGTTGTACTAAATAATTAAAAGGATTTAGACTAAATACTACACCTACTGTTTGGTTTGAGCTCGAAATGAGCAGTAACCTAACTTACTGTAGTTTAATAAAACATAAGGCAGATATAAACTGGTATATTTGCTCCAATAGAATTTATATCTGTAAATTTCTCTATGGGAATATTTCACAGTAATTCTAAGATTTATCTATGTGTCTGTTCTTATGATTATTGTTAATAGGTGTATTTCAGGAATGACTACTGTATAAATATTCTATATCTATTATTTAACTGTTAATAATAAATCTATATAAAATCTCCATAATATTTTATTACTGTAATAAGCACCAACATATCCTGCATAAACAAATTACTCGATCTGTATGATAAGTAGGGAAATTCTAAGACATATTAGTTCTGCAATTTCTATCTACTGACAATACAGAGAGGCTAACTTTACTGAAATAAATACTGTTCAAACACAGATGATATTGTCCATTCTACATTTAAATTTATTAAGTAAACAACAGGAAAAGTGGCAGAACCTGTATCAATGGTAGACTATAACAGCAATGGGAGGCTGTTCCTCCCTACCAATTCCTGGAGAGTGCCCAGACAACACTTCTCAGGACCCCCGAGCTTGCTCTGGTCTAACTGGCTGGAACTAGGTGCAGCCAACAATTCCCTCAGCCAAAACAGCTATACTGGAACCAAGTTACTGCAACTTCCTGACTCAAAACACTTCCTTACTGTTTTTCCCACTTCCTCAATGGGACTCCTGAATAGCATTCACCTGAATGTATTCTCCCTCTAGAACAATGCTAAACCCCCAGCTCAGTTCATTGAGTACTATTTAAAAGATTGCCTAGGTCTTAGTTGGGTTAACTGTCATTAATGAGCCACCTGCTCAGATTCCACTTTCTTGGGGAATCATGACCCCAAAATATAGGGAAGCTGCCACCTGCAACTCAGGAAGTGTTTGAGGATGCTGCCACTTGTCTTTTGTCTTTCCACCTAGTTCCATCCACCAGTTAGACCAGTAACCTCTTTTAACAGCTCTCCCATGCTGTTGTCTCCATAATTTATTTATTATTAATAATTATTCAGAATTTACATTCAATTTCTGGAGACTCTGCTGAGTCATCCATTCCTACTTAGCATTAAATTTAACATAATGTCTCAGGAATATTAATAAAATAATTACATTATTTTATTAAAATTGGGGTATGTGACATTTGACCATCTATTTGGGGATGGCAGGATGAGCTCATGTTAAGTGACATCCTTATTTTGATTGCAAAACTCTCTCAAAAAAATTCCTTTAAACTTGGCATCTCTATCACTTATGATAATATTTGGAAACCTGTGTAACTTTTAGATATTTTTACAAAAGGCTTTAGTTGTTTCTTTGGCGGAGACGGTTTTTCTTACCCCAATAAAATGTGCATATTTGGTCATCCTGTCTACTACTACCAATATTTTGTGTTTCCCATTTGACATGGGTAATTCTTCAATGAAATCCATTGAAATTTCTTCCCTTTCTGATTTGGGGTATGTAATGGATGAAGTAACCCAAGACTTGAGATATTTTCATTTTTATCTCTTTGGAAAACGTCGCATTCTATGACATACTTTTGAATGTATGCATTCATTCCTTTCCATAAAAATGATTGTCTTGAATTATAATAAGTTTTGAAAAATCCTAAGTGTCCTACAGTTGGATAGTGATGTGATTCTTTAAGTACTTTGATTTTAAAACTTGAATTGAGGCTTAAGTAAATTCGTCCCTTGTACCATAAGAGGTTTTTTTGTTAGGAACCCATGTCAACCCTTCTATTTACTTTGTTAGTATATTGTTGTTGGATGCACATGCTTTGTAAGTCGTCTTGTAGTATTTGTTGATCCATAGTTTGTCTTATTGTTGTTGGACGCATATGCTTTGTAAGTCGTCCCGTAGTAATTGTTGATCCATAGTTTGTATTGGCCCATGGTTTGTATTGACACATGGTATTGGAACCTAGACTTAGTATATAAGTTTGTATTGAGACCAATGAAGGCACCATGAAGTTATTTGTATTGAGCTTGCTCAAAGGAGGTTGCCCCCTCGAAGTGGCCTACAATCAATAAAAGCGATTCTGAGTTCTATTATTTCTGCTATCTTGTGTATTTTCATTAATTAATTGTTGAAGGTTCTTCACATCTGGTATCAGAGCACTTTCTTGGGCTCGTTGGGTGGAATTTCTGCAAAAAAAAAATTTCGCATCTATTGCAAGTTCAGATCTGGGAATAATCCATATCCACTTAACTGTGGGAAGTACTTGGGCATAAGCCCTAAAACTCATTGTGAGGAGTACCACAGGAACCCCAAAGTAGCTAGCCCATTGAGAGGACTTGCCAGCGAAAAGGGCAACGACCCCTACCTGATTAACTAGTTCCCACCCGTGAGGTAAACCAAGAGCTGTCATTTGTGGCAAAGCGGTTATCAGTTTTACCTGAGCCGTGGAGTGAGGGGTACTACCCCAATACGCAAGCCGTCAGACAGCATTGGTGGCTGAGTGAAACCCCTGAACTATTAGGAAGCCAAACATACCTGGGGTCCATATCTATTTTTAGCTGAACTGTTGCCGACCACTTCCATGTCGTTTCAGATCCATTCCGAGCTGTTTCAGATCCAGCCGTTTCAGATCCATTCTGAAAGTTGTTCTAGATCCAACTGTTTCAGATCTATTCTAAAGCCGTTTCAGACTCCATTTCGTGTCGTTTCATCTCCATCTGTTGTCGATCACTTCCATGTCGTTGCAGATCCATTTCTGAAAAAAATAATAATAAAAATAAATAAATAAACAAATAAAAAATCTGTTTTTTCGCCATATCTCCCTTGTTTTAACTCTGTTTCCCTTGAAACTTTTCATACACCCCTGCAATCTCATTCTGCATATTTCATTCCTGAGGACCCTATCCCAAATTCTACTTCCCAAAGCCAGAAATATCACATTTGTCTATTTTTAGGGTTTGCCATAACTTCTTCAATTTTCACCCACTCGCCTCCAAATTTTGCCACCATGTTCATTCCCTATTTTTGCTTCCTTGTCCCTCTTTGAAAAACTTTCTCATTCTTTCACCCCGCTTCTGAAATCCCCATTTTTTGCTCCCTGTCCATCAAAAAGTGTCCAAAACCTAGTCAAACCCCAATTACCCATCCGAGTTTTTCCCAAATCCAAATTTCCCTTTACTAAATAAGATTTTGTTTCTGTTTTTCTATCCATTCCCAAAAAATAAAAGAAAAAAAAACTCCTTGGTATGGTTGTCACTCGCACAGGAGCAAAAGCCATGGAGGAAGCACTTACAGCCATCCAAACCACATTCCAAGATCTTGATGAAAATTTTCTCAGCCTCCATCTTCAGCATTCAGCTATGAACAATAACCGATAGCAAGAATCTTCTGCAGCCAATGGGTTCTCTTCTTCCAGCAATTTTCGTGGTCCGAAGCTTGAATTTCCTCGCTTCAATGGTACTGATCCGACTGGATGGATCTATCGTGCAGAATAGTATTTCAGTCTGCACAATACTTTTGATGTCCAAAAAGTTCCACTTGCATCCTTTCATTTGGAATAGGAATCCCTTCAATGGTACCATTGGTACATCAAGGCTCATGACTAGCCAAAATGGATAGATTTTTGCCAACTCCTTTTACAACGATTTGGTCCCAGTGCTTTTGATGACTTCATCGGAGCACTCCCTAAACTTCGTCAGAGTGGCACTATAAGAGAGTATTAGACAAAATTTGAGAAACTAACCAATCACACAAAAGGATTGTCTGATGAATTCTACAGGAGTTGTTTTATTAGTGGTCTTAAGGATGAAATCCAGTCAGAGGTTAAAATGTTCTGTCCCAACACAATGATGGAAGTCCTAGGGTTGGTTAAGTTGGCAGAAGACAAGATTGCAACCCAATAGCGCTCCAAACCCACTTTTGTTCCCTTCCGAAATATGGGTTCTCAATGACCTCCCATCCCGCGAGCTCCTCGACCAAATCCTATCAAGCATTTGTGTGAAACAAATATGTAGGCACGCAGGGAAAAAGGGCTTTGTTATAATTGTGATGAGAACTTCACTCGGGGAAATAGATGTGCTCAACAAAAGCTCTATCTCTTGGATATGGATTCTCCGCCTACCTCTAAACTTGGTGAAGAAGCTCCAGATACAATGGATGATCAGGTCGACATTCAGGAGCTGCATATTGACCCCCTATCTCAGGATGAACAACCAGAGATATCTCTCCATGCTGTATCCGACGTCACCACCCCCCAAACAATGTGAGTCAGGGGTTAATTCAAGAAGCTTCCTCTTACAATACTCATTGATTCTGGTAGCACTCATAACTTCGTTGACCCTTGGATCGCAAAACATGCTGATTGTTTTGTCCATCCTTGCTCCAACTTTGAAGTCATGGTTGCCAATGGGGGCACCTTACCTTGCAAGGGGAAGTGTCACAATGTGCGTATCTCTTTGGAATATTATAACCTGCGCTCTGACATGTTTTCCTTGTCCCTAGGCGGATGTGATGTGGTTTTGGGCATTCAATGGTTACGCACACTTGGCCCCATCTTATGGGATTTTACTGAACTTTGGATGCAGCTTTCAGTCAATGGGAAACAACACAAATTTAAGGGCTTACAACAAGGGTATCTGTTGGTGTATTTTCTGATCTAGAGGTTTTCCAATGTAGACCCAGGTACTTCGCGGTGCAAGATACCAACAAAACCCCTATTCACCATCCCTTTCGGCAACAGACTGCAAGCAGCCTGAGGTCTCACCCGAAGTGAAGCTGAGGGGGTGGTTGCAGAAGCAGGTTTCCACAACCTTGTGATGTGAGTATTTCAACTGATTAATGCATAGTGCGGTGATAGACTACGTGTTGCGGTTAATGATTGTGCGAAGTCTTCTACTTCGAGACGAATACTGCAACAAGCAAGGATGCTTGCGCAACCAGCGCATCCACGGACTGCGTAGTGGGATTACTTCCACTCACCCTTACCTTGTCTTCTCTTCTTCTTTCAACAATACTTAGACTTGTTAATGTTCATTACCTATGTAAATAAGTGTAATGCGCAATGCTGCGTGCTCTGATATAACGATCTTACCTTAACAATTGTTAAAATTCAAGATGCTAAGACAGAAAATAGCAGCATTACATTCCATTTCACAATAATAGCATATACAGGATCACTGAAGAAACAACAAGCACAGCATAAACACAAGAGACAGAGATTTATCCTGGGAAACCCTCATGGGGTAGAAAACCCAGCAAAGCTTCCTCAATATAGATGACCAGCAATATACAAAGATGAAACCCTGAGACATGATCTCCTCCTCCACAATAGCAGACCTCTCCTCCACAAGTGCGTTATCCTCAAGTGAGTGAATGTGTATAATGAGGAACACACCTCCTCTATTTATACACTACTCTGATATGTATTTTACACAAGTACATGTAGGCTCGTATTTAACCATTAGGTTAAATACCCCATTATAACTGACTGGGCCGACCCCTCTAGGGTGGTCTAATAACCCTTTGACCCACATAACACATACAGGGCCGACCCCCACTAGGGAAGTCTAATAACCCAAGTTACCACATTCCGACGGAGGAATAAACATCTCCGGATATACAATAAGATCTTCACGGAGGAATGAATCATCTCCGGAATAATAAAGTACAAATATAATATTCTTTGAAGTTACAATATCTCAACACTCCCCCTTAACGAGAAGGATATTATAACAACATCTGCACGAGCAAGGAGTCATCAACATCATACATGATACATCTATAAATCATTGGAAGCTTTCTCAACATCATCAGTAACTCAACCAGTTACTGGAATATCTTCAATACTGGAACATCAACATCTTCAGTACTGAGTCTTTATCTTCTGCAGCACTCAAACAGCTACAACAACATCAATATCCGAATCCTCACGATTGTCAGCATCGCCATCACACGATCATCAACATCGTCATCACATGATCAACAGCATCGTCATCTCACGATCATCAGCATCGTCATCTCACGATCATCAGCATCGTCATCTCACGATCATCAGCATCGTCATATCATCTCGATCTATAGCATCTGGATCATCTCGATCTACAGCATCTGGATCATCACGATCTACAACATCTGGATCATCTTGATCTACAGCATCTGGATCATCTCGATCTATAACATCTGGATCATCTCGATCTACAGCATCTGGATCATCTCATCTACAGCATCTGGATCATCTCGATCTACAGCATCTGGATCATCTCGATCTACAGCATCTGGATCATCTCGATCTACACCATCTGGATCATCTCGATCTATAGCATCTGGATCATCACGATCTACAGCATCTGGATCATCTCGATCTACAACATCTGGATCATCTCGATCTACAACATCTGGATCATCTCGATCTACAGCATCTGGATCATCTCGATCTACAACATAAGTATCCTCAACCATACAAGTACATTAATCAATACATGTATCATCAAAAGTATGTATTCTCACCAATACATATATCATCAAAACATGTATTCTTACTAATACATATATCATCAAAAGCATGTATTCTCACTAATACATCTATCATCAAAAGCATGTATTCTCACTAATACATCTATCATCAAAAGCATGTATTCTCACTAATACATCTATCAATACAAGTATCCACACTGATACAAGTATACACAACAGCAGCATACCCTGCAACACACATGATCCAATTACGGGATGGTCAATCCCTCTCACTTTAGGACATAGGTCCAAGGATGATACAATCCTGATCCACTTATGGGATGATCAATCCCTCTCAATTTAAGACATCTCTCATGTCTATGGATGATGCAATCCAGATCAACTTACAGGATGATCAATCCTTATCCTTTTAAGACACCTCACCATGTCTAAGGATGATGCAATCCCGAATCAACTTACAGGATGATTAGTCCTTATCACTTTAAGACACCTTACCATGTCTAGGGACGATGCAATCCCAATCTACTTACAAGATGATTAGTCCTTATCACTTTAAGACACCTCACCATGTCTAGGGATGATGCAATCCCAATCTACTTACAGGATGATTAGTCCTTATCAGTTTAAGACACCTCACCATGTCTAGGGACGATGCAATCCCAATCTACTTACAGGATGATTAGTCCTTATCACTTTAAGACACCTCACCATGTCTAGGGATGATGCAATCCTGAATCAACTTACAGGATGATTAGTCCTTATCACTTTAAGACACCTTACCATGTCTAGGGACGATGCAATCCCAATCTACTTACAAGATGATTAGTCCTTATCACTTTAAGACACCTCACCATGTCTAGGGATGATGCAATCCCAATCTACTTACAGGATGATTAGTCCTTATCAGTTTAAGACACCTCACCATGTCTAGGGACGATGCAATCCCAATCTACTTACAGGATGATTAGTCCTTATCACTTTAAGACACCTCACCATGTCTAGGGATGATGCAATCCTAATCTACTTACAGGATGATTAGTCCTTATCACTTTAAGACACCTCACCATGTCTAGGGACGATGCAATCCCAATCTACTTACAGGATGATTAGTCCTTATCACTTTAAGACACCTCACCATGTCTAGGGACGATGCAATCCCAATCTACTTACAGGATGATTAGTCCTTATCACTTTAAGACACTTCACCATGTCTAGGGACGATGCAATCCCAATCTACTTACAGGAGGATTAGTCCTTATCACTTTAAGACACCTCACCATGTCTAGGGACGATGCAATCCCAATCTACTTACAGGATGATTAGTCCTTATCACTTTAAGACAAGTCTCATGTCTAGGGACGATGCAATCCCATCACGTACATTTTGAACCCAGTTCATGGACGATGCAGTCCTCACGTACATTTTGAACCCAGTTCATGGACGATGCAGTCCTCACGTACATTTTGAACCCAGTTCATGGACGATGCAGTCCTCACGTACATTTTGAACCCAGTTCATGGACGATGCAGTCCTCACGTACATTTTGAACCCAGTTCATGGACGATGCAGTCCTCACGTACATTTTGAACCCAGTTCATGGACGATGCAGTCCTCACGTACATTTTGAACCCAGTTCATGGACGATGCAGTCCTCACGTACATTTTGAACCCAGTTCATGGACGATGCAGTCCTCACATACATTTTGAACCCAGTTCATGGACGATGCAGTCCTCACGTACATTTTGAACCCAGTTCATGGACGATGCAGTCCTCACGTACATTTTGAACCCAGTTCATGGACGATGCAGTCCTCACGTACATTTTGAACTAGTGGTTCCGGGATGATGCAATCCCCATCACTTTATTCTCGAAGACCATACGTCTACGGATCAATTCAGGGACCAAGGTCCGGGGATGATACAATCCCCACTTCTCGGAGACCTTACGTCTACGGCTCTCTTTAGGACTGAAAGTCCAGGGATGATCCAATCCCCTCAACTGTCCACTAAGGACTTCATTCTCGGAGACCTCACGTCTACGGCTCTCTTTAGGACCGAAAGTCCAGGGATGATCCAATCCCCTTAACTGTCCACTAAGGACTTCATTCTCGGAGACCTTACGTCTACGGCTCTCTTTAGGACTGGTGTTCAAGGATGATACAATCCCCACATGTATTCTCATCAATATACTATCGATCCTGGGAACCCATACAGAACCTGATTCACACTTCTTCTTTAATTGCACCATTAAGAGAATGGTCTTATCTAGCCACTTGGAGCAAACATCTCATCATGATTCTCTTCCTCTTTCTAAGAGAATCTTCTAGCCACAAGCCTTCTATATTTTGTTTGATTTGTAAATCTTCTTGTTGAACATCCATCACTTGTTCGGTGTTCATTATTCTTCATGATCTTTCCTACAAAACAAAATTAAGTACATGATTAGTAATCCTTCATAATCATGAAATCATGATAACCTATTATGCATACAGATATCATTTATATAGTTATGCAACTATCTTGACCAATACTTTGGCACAACACTTTCCCATATCCTGTATGCATACAGTGGTTATCTAGATGCCTTCCATCTCTACCAGAACATACTATCGAGAGTGTGCACAGCTCTTAGCATGTCAGCAAAGAGGTTTCATTCTAGACAAGCAACAATGGAATGTTTGTCCAACTTACCAATCATATGCATATTAGTAGTATAATGTTCAATGCTCTATGAATGTTTGCACTCAGCATGATATGTTCTAGGAATACAAATATGCATACAAGAAATATCATTTACTATTTCAAATAACAACTCAAATACTTATCTTTTATGTTTGTGTGGTTGCCTCCCGCTTGATCTTCTATATGTCCTTTGAACTTCTATTCATTCTGTACCACTGTGCATGCTCAAGTGTGCACTAGTGTCATCCTCATGATCTCATACACAAACATTCATTCATTAGTATATTCTCAAAACATTCTAATTCTAAATAATCTTGAATATGTATAGTCATGATCATTAGTATTCAGGGTTTCAAGTAAGTCTTCTTTTACTCATGCATGTTCTTGTTTGATCATAGTACTCTTCTGGTTAATTAAATCATGCATAAACCCTTGATTACTAACTTTATGAATAAGCATAACCAATCATATCAAGTATACTTATATAAGGGATCCTAACACAAGGTAAGATTCATGGGAAACATACCTGGATTAGTATACCTACTTGGTTATGTACAACATACCTAAACAATCTCTTCAATGATTTAGAGATCCTGAGCTAGAACCTGCATGTCTCATAGGTTAAGCATAATATAACAAAGTCATACATACCTCGTAAGTAGAACAAAAATTATGGATGAGTCTTTGTCTTCATGTTTTCATGGTCATGGAACCTGATTTGTCTTTTGTGATGTACCTGTATCTTGTTAGCAGACAACATCAACCTCACACAACATCATAATGCATTAGTACAATCATAAGTGTCAACACCCTAACCAATGAATATCTTCTATCATGCATTCATAATTTTGTTAAGGTTATACGACAAATCTAAAATCAAAATTGTACTAACTGTAATAACCTGAAGACAAACATACCATAAACTTAATCATGGACAAATATCGAAACATACCTCAATGAGTCATACCTATCGAGATCGCTTGTATTCTTCTTATGTAAGCCCTCATCCTCATCTCCCTCTGAGACAGGAACTTCTTCACTTATGCAGGTGACCAATCCATCTTCTTCTAGGATTAACCCAATCCACTTGATTTGCAAGAACTGGACCTTGATGAGCTGATCAAACTGGTATATTCAGAATTTGAAAACTGCAAAGTTTTACTCCTTAATTTTGCCTTTGAAACTTTCGGATTCACTGGACGTGACCCTGAACTGGGGTTTGATGAAGCCCACTCTTTTTCCCCATCAAAAGGTTTGATCCAAATCTCTAAGCTTCTATTTTTCTGAGGAGCTTCCAGCCGTGGTCACAGATTTCAAAAATTCCCATTTTTACAGAAGCCCTAATTTTCCACTTTTCTGATCAAAGTCCCGAACTAGGGTCTAATCAAGCCCGGCCTTCTACCCAACCAAAAATTCTGATATTGGTATCTAAATTTCTATTTTGATGAGTAGCATCCAGCCGTGGTCTCCAATTACAAAAATTCCAACTTTCTTCAAAGCCCTAAATTCCGGAAGCCATGAATGAAGGTACCAAAAAATAATTCTGTTTTGACAGAAATATGTACCTGATTGTTTCTGGTGTAAATCCGAAATTTTTGATCCACAGAGTCTGAAAAAGTTTTCTGAGATAGCCTGACCTGTTAGCTTTCCATCCTGACAGGTCTGACCTCAATTGGATGTTCTGAGAGAGAGTTATGCCAAATGTCGCAACGTGACCTGTTTTGGGAAAATACAGGAGAGCAAATTTGTACGGCGTGCCACGTGTCACTGTTTGACCTTCGGCCTCTGAAAAAGTTTTCTGAGATAGCTCGGCCTGTTATATTTCCATCCTGACAGGTCTGACCTCAATTGGATTCTCTGAGAGAGAGTTATGCCAAGTGTCGCAACATGACCTGTTTATGGGATAATACAGGAGAGAGAACTTGTACGGCGTGCCACGTGTCACTGATTCAACTTCGGCACCTGAAAACGTTTTCTGAGATAGTACAGTCTGTGTAATACCTGTCACTTTTCACGAAATTTCATTTGGAGCTTCCTAGCCCAAGTTATGACCTTTTTCCCAAGGTCACCTGATTTTGACTCAGATCTGGAAGAGGCAGAAACCCTATATTGTACAGATCATAAATCACAAAGTACAACGAATTAGAGGTTGTCCTTTGGACACAAGGTACCTGGAGATTTTAGCTTCGTCCTGTAACAATTTCAGATCCGAAAACTTCGCCAAAACGGATTTATAGCGAAAGTGCTACGATGACTGGTTTTTGCTATGTAAAACCCTAACCTTCAAATTGTCGTAAGTAAAGCAAGTGTCTTTAGTGCCATACCTTGTCTTCCTTCAGGTTAGCTCTGATACCATGTTAAAATTCAAGATGCTAAGACAGAAAATAGCAGCATTACATTCCATTTCACAATAATAGCATATACAGGATCACTGAAGAAACAACAAGCACAGCATAAACACAAGAGACAGAGATTTATCCTGGGAAACCCTCATGGGGTAGAAAACCCAGCAAAGCTTCCTCAATATAGATGACCAGCAATATACAAAGATGAAACCCTGAGACATGATCTCCTCCTCCACAATAGCAGACCTCTCCTCCACAAGTGCGTTATCCTCAAGTGAGTGAATGTGTATAATGAGGAACACACCTCCTCTATTTATACACTACTCTGATATGTATTTTACACAAGTACATGTAGGCTCGTATTTAACCATTAGGTTAAATACCCCATTATAACTGACTGGGCCGACCCCTCTAGGGTGGTCTAATAACCCTTTGACCCACATAACACATACAGGGCCGACCCCCACTAGGGAAGTCTAATAACCCAAGTTACCACATTCCGACGGAGGAATAAACATCTCCGGATATACAATAAGATCTTCACGGAGGAATGAATCATCTCCGGAATAATAAAGTACAAATATAATATTCTTTGAAGTTACAATATCTCAACAACAATTACCCTGTGATTATTTAACAGATTCATGTATCCAAATACTTCAATATGCTTGACCATTAGCATTTATCCATATATAAGTTACTTAACATCTTATCCCATCCCTTCTGCGGTGAATACAGATAAAAGTAAACATATGCCAAATAACTGTAACTTCAAGCATTCATACTGTAAAATAATTCAATAACTGAATAATGGCAACCATACACAACAAACACATAACACAAGATTTAACGTGGTTCACTCCCCTGGATGGGAAGCTATGTCCACAAGAACTATTGTTTATTATATTAGGAAAGGGTACAATAGTTCTTCACCTGCGCACTCAGCTGCAGGCATTCTTCTTCCCCAAAATTAGGTCTCTGTGCACTCAGCTGCAGAGCCTTTGCAATAGCTTTTGCTCAAAAATCCTAACAATATTCAACAATATCCAAGCACAAAAGTAGTAACCCTTTCCCATACAAGAATGCCTTATATATATATCATGCCCGTAGGTCATGTCTTTACATTACGAAGGAAAAACCCTTAGGTTTACAAAACTGTCACGGTTTTTCCCCAAACTGGACTACAGGTGTTTGGTATCTGATCTTCTGTCACGTGCGCACCAATGGGTTGCTTCCACCAAGTTGTTCCTTCTTTCACGGCCTTAGATGACTGTTTCAAGTAGTAGTATTCCTCTGTTTGTGTGATCAGTCACCTACCTCCCGATCTGTACCTACCCACTGCTTGGTAGTTATCGATGATCTTTGCCAAAAATAGGTCTCCTGTGACCTAACCAAATTAACTATCGTCATCCATCCAATGCTCTGCTCATCCATCCAATGCTCTGCTAGGATAGATCTTTGTCGATGTGGCACATCGCGGTGCTGTAATCCTCGTAGCATAGACCTCGCAGCTCCTCCAACACTGCACTGCATGCAGCGTCACAACATACCAAAACTGTGTTGCGCTTAGCCTCGCAGCTTCCAAAAACTGATTTTCATAAAAATTCTCCATCCATGTTGTGCTCAGCTTCGCAGTTCCCAAAAATTTAATGTGCTAAAAAATTGACCTCCTTAGGCCAGGCTCAACAGTCTCTCCACATCATCAGTTCACATCGCTTGGAAAAGATCCTTAAGAAGAATTCACATGGTGTCATCACTCAACTCCATTCCATTCAGATGCACCCATCAACGGTCTCCCCTACTTCCTTGGATAGATATGCAGGTGTCCTTGCTGAATGAGTTGGCTTGTCTCCTTTAAGAGAAATTTCTGGTAAGAATTTAGCTACATTTACATCTCAGCAAGAAATGATGGCTATTTTGCATGCAGTACATAAGTGGGAGCCATACCTATTAGGAAATTATTTCTGCATCAAGACTGATCTCCAGAGTCTAGAAAATTTCCTGGAACAATGGGTCTCCTCCCCAGCACACCTGAAATGGGTTATCCAACTCATGGGTTATGCCTATGCGATCACTTACAAGAAGGGTAAGGACAATATGGTGGCAGATGCTCCTTCTCACACATTTGATGACCCAGTTTCTCTTATAGCTATTTCTCTGGTTGTTCTAAATTGGTTGCAATCTGTTCAACAGGGCCATCTCTTCTTTGAACTCCATGCTTCTTCATCAGCAGGGCACTCTGGGTTCCTCAAAATGTATGACCGGGAAAATGTAACTTCTTTTGGCATGAACTAAAAATGACAATTCAATAGATGGTGGCTAACTGTGATACTTGCCAGGTCAACAAGGGTGAAACGACACTCCTTTCGGGACTGCTCGAACCCTTACCCATCCCTACACAGTTTTGGACAACTATTTCTATGGATTTCCTAGAAGCGCTCCAGTGGTACAATACCACATCTAAAAGGACACCATATGAAGTAGTCTATGGACAGGCATCGTCATTTCTTCTTCCATACACCCTCAGTAGCTCTCCAGTTTAGGCAATTGACTTGGTTCTTCGAAACCACGATCAGATTCTTCTCATTCTGCAGGGCAATATTCACATGGCAAGAATTCAACTGAAACAAAAAGCCGATCAACACCGTTCTAGGTGCACTTTTCATGCAGCTGACATGGTTCTTCTTTGTCTACATCCTTCCAAGAAACCCTTCCTGAAACTCAAAAGGCATCAGTGGCCCGGAATGCAACCTAAGGATGCTACAGGGGAACCACTCCTTCAAATTCTGTATCAATTTCCACATCTAAAGCTTTGAGTACAAAGCATTTTCCAAGGGAGAGGGGATGTTAGGAACGCATGTCAACCCTTCTATTTACTTTTTTAGTATACTGTGTTGATGTATTTTTAACTTCAGAATGTATTTCATATATGTATATTGTATTCCTATAGAGATGTTATTATTCCTCTATATGGAAGTGTCGTCATTTATATTGTAAGTGTCGTAACTTATACTTTATGGGTTATTAGACCACCTTGTTGGGGTTGGCCCTATATAAGTCATGTGGGTTAAAGGGTTATTAGACCACCCTATTGGGGGTCGGCCCTGACAGCATTATGTTATGTGGTTAAGTTAAGGTGGACCTAGTAAAGGTTATTAGGCAAGTCAAGTCAAGTATAAATAGAGTGCGCGAGGCACTCTATTTGATCATTCACTTCTCACACATACACTCATTAGAGAGTGGTGCACTAGTGGAGGAGGAGAAGTTGCTACTAGGAGGACTATCTCTTATACTTGGGTTGTATCATTTCTCTATCTATCTCTGAGGAAGTTGCGGGGTTTTTCACCTTCTTGGTTTTCCCCAGTGAAACTTTGTGTCTCTTGTGTGCTTGCATTATTGTGTCCATGATTGATATGCTGTACATGTTATTCTCTCAGTTAAGATCCTAGATCAGATTGAAATTTCTGAAAAACTAACATGGTATCAGAGCTAGCCTGAAAGAAGGCATGGTATGGCATTTATGACACTTGTTGCACTTGCGAAGCTAGGGCTTGATATAGCAAAAACAAGTCATCGTAGAACTTTTGCTATAAATTCATTTCATCGAGGTTTCAGGATATGAAAATCTTACAGGTTGAAGATAAGATCCCATGTGCCTTGTGTCCGAAGGAGAGCCTCTAATTCATTGTACTTTCAGATTTATGATCTGTACAATATAAGGTTTCTGCCTCTTCTAGATCTTAGTCATAAACAGGTGACCTAGGCAAAAAGGTCACAAATTGGGCTAGGAAGCTCCAAATGAAATTTCATAAAAAGTGGCAGGTAGGGAATGGACTGTAATTTCACAGGTATGATGTTTAAAGGCCGAAATTGAACTAGTGACATGTGGCACTCCGTACAAGTTCGCTCTCCTGTTTTATCCCATAAACAAGTCACGTTGCGACGCTTGGCATAACTCTCTCTCAGAGAATCCATTTGAGGTTAGACCTGTGGGGTTGGAAAGATAACAGGTCAGGATACCATAGGAAGAATTTTTAGACCCTATAGATCTGAAATTTCAGAGTTACACCAGAAACAATCAGGTGCATATTTCTGTCAAAACATAATTCGATTTTGAGCAACTTCATTCATGGCTCTGGGAATTTAGGGTTTCGAAGAAAGTTGGAATTTTTGTAATTGGAGACCATGGCTGGATGCTCCTCATCAAAATCAAAATTTAGAGACCAAGATCGAATTTTTTGGTTGGGTGGAAGGTCAGGCTTGATCAAACCCTAGTTCGGGACTTTGATCGGAAATGTGAAAAATTAGGGCTTTTGCAAAAATGGGAATTTTTGAAATCTGTGACCATAGCTGGAAGCTCCTTGGAAAAATCGAAGTTTAGAGATTTGGATCAAACTATTTGGTTGGGTGAAGCTCCGGGAAACTCAAACCCTAATTTAGGGTCCTCCCTAGTGAATCCAGAAGATTGAAAAGCAAATTTGAGGGGTGAAACTTTGCAGTTTTCAAATTCTGAGTATACCAGGTTGAGAAGCTCATCACGGTGCATCTTTCTATCCTTTCAAAAGTTTGAAATTCAAAGTTTAAATTTTTAGGGTTTCCCTGACAAACCTTAATCCAGCTCTAGATTCAGTTTCTGCAAATCAAGTGGATTGGGTTAATCCTAGAAGAGAATGGATTGGTCACCTGCATAAGTGAATAAGTTCCAGTTTCAGAGGGAGATGAGGCTAAGGCCTTACATAAGAAGATTACAAGCAAACTCGACAGGTATGACTTATGGGTATGTTTCAAAATCTATTCATGATTAAGTTTATGATATGTTTGTCTTCATTAAGATTAGTACAATCTTGATTAACTTTAGACTTGTCATATCACCTTAATAAAAATATGAATGCATGATAGAAGATATTCATTGATTAGGGTTTTGACACTTATGATTGTACTAATGCATTGTGGTGTTGTATGAGGTTGATGTTGTCCGCTAACATGAAAGGTACATCAAGAAAGACAACTCATGTTCTAGTTCAAGAACATATTACCATGGTGACATGAAGACAAAGATTCATCCATTGTCATGGTCACATAGAAGATCTACTTATGAGGTATGTATAACTTGGTTCTATAATGGTTAACCTATGAGATATGCAGGTTACTAGCACAAGTCTTTGAAGAGAACAAGAAGACATTATGTGGTATGTTAGACATAACTAGCTAGCATGCTAATCCATGTATGTTTTTCCTATATCAAGTTAGAATCCTATCTTGTGTTAAGATCTCTTATATAAGTATACATGGCATGATTGATAATGATTATTCATTGAAGTTAGTAATCATGGGTTTAGGCATATTATGTTCCTTTGATTAATGATATGACTAACCAGAAAAGGCCTATATAAATCTTGAATACTAATGCTTATTATCTGTGTTTGAAATGATCATGACTATACATGCTTAAGATGATTGTGTTTTGACAGTATTAAGATTATACTAATGAATGTATGATTATGTATGAGATCTCGAGGATAACACAATGATGATACTAGTAAGAATGCATAGTGATCGAGGATGGATATAAGTTCAAGGACAGGTAATCCAGGAAGCAAAGATCAAGAGGGAGCACACTCCAGTAGTTCCTGCAAGGAAACAAAGATTGAGAGGGAGTCCACCCTACAACCAAACAAAGATAAGTATTTTAATTGTCATTTCTTGCATATTTGTTTGTTTAAATAATATTGTTCAATGATGTATATGCTTATGTTCCTAGACTTAGGGTGTGTATTATGCATATTAGAATAATTGCATTAATGAACAATATACTACTAATATGCATGTGACTGGTAAGTGGCCTATGGCACTGTACAACATTCCATTGCTACTTATCTAGAATGAAACCTCTTTGCTGACATGTTGGGAGTTGTGCACACTCTTAACAATGTTCTGGTGGAGATTGGAAGGTAGCTAGAAAGTTACGGGATATGGATAAATGTTGTATTGAAGCATTGGCTAAGATAATTGCATGACTGTATGACATATTTCTTTATGTGTAAGAATTTGTTCTGAAAACTATGAGATGTTTCTAATCATGCAATTTAACTTGTTTTGTAGGAAAGATTGTATGCCATCACCTACAAAAGAAGGACTACAACATTTGTTCCAGCAACAAAGCTATCTATTGAATATATTGAAGAATCTGAAGTTCCCAGGATCCGGGATGAAGTAATGATCGAAGAGTACCAGTTGATCATGAAGAATGATGTTTGGGATGTGGTCCCAAGACCTGAAGGGAAGTCTGTTGTGACTTCCAAGTGGATCTATAAGATCAAGCATGCTGTAGATGGTAGCATAGAGAAATACAAAGTGAGATTTGTAGCTCATGGCTTCTCCCAGAAAGAGAGAATAGACTATGAAGAGAATTTTGCTCCTATAGCTAGGTACACTTCCATCAGATCAATACTTTCCTTGGCTGCAGTGATGAAATGGAAGATACACTAGATGGATGTCAAGACAACTTTCTTGAATGGTGTAGTCGAGGAGGAAGTGTATGTGGAGCAGCCACTTGGTTTTGAGACACATGACAGAGAGTCATATGTGTGCAGGTTGAGGAAAGCCTTGTATGGCTTGAAGCAAGATCCTAGGACTTGGTATGGTAGGATAGACAGCTTTCTATCCAGTTTGGGCTTTACCAAAAGTAAAGCGGATTCCAACCTTTACTACAAGGTTGAGGAAGGAAATCCAGTGATACTACTTTTGTATGTGGATGACTTGTTTGTAATAGGTGAGGATGAGTTGATTTCCGATACCAAGAGGAAGCTTGCTGCCGAGTTTGAGATGAAGGACTTAGGGATGATGCACTATTTCCTAGGCATGGAGGTGTGGCAGAGTGCAGATGGAATCTTCCTTGGACAAGGGAAGTATGCAGTAGAGATACTGAAGAGGTTCGGGATGATGGACTGCAAGGCCATGGCCACACCTATGGCATTGAACCTGAAGCTTCTGTGTGATGCTTCAACTGATTCGGTTGATGTCACTATGTATCATCAGATGATTGGGTCCTTGATGTAGCTGACGAACACTAGACCAGATATTTTCTTTGCGGTGAACACATTGAGCCAGTTCCTGACAGATCCTAGAGGTGTTCACCTGGTTGATGTAAATCATATTCTGAGGTACCTGAAGGGTACAATTGATTATGGGCTCAAGTATGATGCGAATCAAAAGTTTAACTTGCAAGGTGTTGTTGATTCAGATTCGGCAGGCAATGCTGCAGATAGGAAGAGCACATCTGGGTGTTGCTTCAGTATGGGATCATGTGTGATCTCTTGGTTTAGCAAGAAGCAATCCTGCGTAGCATTGAGTACAGCCGAAGTAGAGTATGTTGCAGTTTGTTCGGCTAGTTGTGAGGTAGTATGGAAAAGGAAGCTATTGTCTGAGTTTTTTGATCTACCGTTGGATGCTACCAGTATCTTTTGTAACAACCACAGTTGTGTGAAGTTGTCTGAGAAGCCGGTGTTCCATGACAGGTCGAATCACATTGAGATCAAATATCACTATATCAGGGATATGGTGCAGAGAGGAGCAGTGAAGCTCCTGTATGTTGTGACGGATGAGCAGGTTGCAGATGTGTTGACAAAACCACTAGCCAGAGTGAAGTTTGAGTACTTCAGAGAGAGGCTTGGTGTTCTTCAGATTCAAGATACATCAAGGAAGAAGTGATGGGACACATTTGTAGGAGCCATTCCAATCATGGTGAGAGGAGGATCCTTCCCATGGCTGTGGATACAAGCGCTATGTGATGAGCATCAGGACGATGCTCCAGTTACTGCTCTGTATGCATCATGTTGGATGCTTGTTATGATCCGTTGGATCATGTATATGTATATGCATCATGTTGGATCATGTATATGTATATGCATCATGTTGGATGTTTGATATGATCAGTTGGATCATGGATTTGTATATGTATCAGGTGGATACATTGTATGATCAGGAGGATCATGTATTTGTGTATGTATCAGGTGGATACATTGTATGATCAGGAGGATCATGTATTTGTGTATGTATCAGGTGGATACATTGTATGATCAGGAGGATCATGTATTTGTGTATGTATTAGGTGGATACATTGTATGATCAGGATGATCATTGTTGGTGCCCACTTTCTCACTGTTTTTGGTCGATAAATATACTCTGAATGGTGGCTCTATCATCATTTTTGATATCATAAATTGCTCTTTTTTCCATTTAGATTGTCGAATGGGATAGGTATGCATTTATTTACACATCCTATGAATGTTGGGAAAGATTCGCCATATTTTGGTTTATTAATTATTATCTGGCTTGTTTAATGACATTATTTTGTTTTACAGATGATGATTCTCAACGGAAACTTCAATTTGGTGCATACTGAAGTCATGTCCATTCAACCCGCCATTCATACCTGCATTCGATTCACGGATTCATTGGTTGAGGTATGTTCGGGTTGTTAAAAGATGAACCGGCGCGGGGATTTCGTTCGGGACATGGCCCTGATAGTTGTGAGATGGAGTTCTAGAAGATCCTTCCTCCTGCACGCCCAGCTTGACACCGCATCCACTTCTACCCATGTCAAAGAGGAATTAACTCTCTAGCTATTGCGTAGAAGAATGACATCGTAGACCCAGGGGCACCTCCCATGTGCTGACCTGAGTCATCATGAAGCCATTCCTTGGCATATGAGTTGTCATGAGATGCTGAGCAGAACCGTTTTTGGTTATGTGTTGTAAAGGGATGCTGGACAGAGTCGTTTTCCTATGTTAAAGACTATCTATTATTAGAAGCAATCGACCACTGAAAGGGTCGACTTGCTATCCAAATTGTAATCGTATATATAGGCGTTCCTACTTCTGAAACTGGTTAAGTCTTGTCAAGCTTTGTTGCATATTGTTAAGTATCGTTTTCTATTTGACATGACTGAGACGGAGTCAATCTTATTGATCTTTCTCCGACTGCAAATGAGCACAGGGATGCTGTAATGCTCTGTTAATTCAATATATATATCTCTGTTCTAGTTTTATGAAGATCTGGTAGCATGTATGGTGATTGATTAATAAAGAATCATCCTTTGCTTGTTGAGACGGGCCCCTCAACGATCAGCGGTCTCCAGTTTGTGTGTATAATTTGTATTCGTTTCTGCGGATAACATGTGTTGTGTATTTCATCTCTGCATCTATCTTATACATGATATCTACATCTTGAAATCTAAATTGCTGTTCTGTTATTTACATAGATGAAATTTCTGTTATGTATTTAATTGTCACTCACATTTTATTGTTTCTATGAATAAAAGAGTTCTATGTTATGTTATATGCATCTTGTGAAGTGTTTATGTTAACAATGTTTGCAGCATACAATTAAGTGACCAGTTACGCTTATGTTCAGTTAAGCTTTCTCGATAGGATAGGTCATATTTATTTCATCTCCTCTGCTTGATAGGTCAGGTTGTATTCATCTCTTCCAGCTTGCCTCTGTAGTCTTGCTTAAGGAATTTAGTTTACTTGTGTTCCTTTGGAATCAAGTTAGCTGAGTTTTCTGAGCCTTCCCATAGTTAATCTCCTCTCTTAAACTCTGCAGTTCTTCCTTTGTAGTATCAAGATTCTTCCAATCCCAAACTAAACTTGCTTTAGGATGAAGTAGAAATAGCTAGTCTTTCTCTCATATAGATCACTTCTTCCCTCACTCTATCTTCTAAACAATCTACTCATTACCTCCTTTGCATTATAAGGTCATGTGCATTCACCAACTACTAACTAAGTCATCCAAAATTCTTCCTTCCCTTAGCTTAAATCTTCTTCCTTCGTTCAGATATGGCATTCGAACTGTCATTCATACAAGCATTCGAATTTCCATTCAGACCCTTATACTCTCTATATCGTTTTAGCATCTTCAGAATCTAGTTTCTTCTGCCCATATGAGTATAATGTTTCTTGCTTCTGATTTAACAGTTTAGATATAATTTAACTTTGTTTTATGAAGTACTTCTTTCTTTCTTCTTCTCAACCTCCCTGTAAAGTAAAATTCTTCACATTTGATTTATTAAGTAGTGGTTGTTTCAGCTTTGTTGTAGAGAGTTAATATTTTCACCTCTTCTAAGGTTGTTAATATCTCTTCTATTTTCAGATTGGTGTTTCATTCATATGAATATGTTCATGACATAAAAGTTGGATTATAATCAGATATTCTTATCAAAGTTTCCTACTTGTTTTTATACTGATCAAGTTTTTCACTTGTTATTATATCAACTTTTTATCACTTATGTATGGATGGAAATAAGTCATGTTATAGTTCTAAGCTTTATCACACCTTCTCTTTTAATTAGGATTCAGTTCTTCTTCCATCATTTAATTCTTACATAGAATAGTGTAACTTGATATTGCTTTAATCTGTTGGTTAGGTTAGCTTAGTAATTGTGTTGTTTAGAGTATGACTTGTTTTTTTTCATTTTGAAAGATCTTTTGATCTCTTCTTTATTAAATATCTCTGAGGTCTGACAAGCTGAAATCTAAGATCCCTTTTTACCTAGGCATATATTTTGTCTCAACTCTAAGTCTATTGATTCTGGTCGATAATTAATATTAGGTGTTTCCTTGAGATAGCTCACACACCCAACATTTTGGCACCATTGCCAAGGAGTTGAAGATAGGTAGAAGTAGATATAATTTTCCTTCCAAAATCCAGTAATAAGTTTCAAACATAGAAATAGGCTGGTGACGGATAAGTGGTAAGACGAGAGGTAAGAACCTGCGCATCTGTTAGAACATGCATCCCAAATGTTAAGATTTAATATGATAAGACAGAAAATAGCAGCATTACATTCCATTTCACAATAATAGCATATACATGATCACTGAAGAAACAACAAGCACAGCATAAACACAAGAGACAGAGATTTATCCTGGGAAACCCTCATGGGGTAGAAAACCCAACAAATCTTCCTCAATATAGATGACCAGCAATATACAAAGATGAAACCCTGAGACATGATCTCCTCCTCCACAATAGCAGACCTCTTCTCCACAAATGCGCTATCCTCAAGTGAGTGTGTGTCAAATGAGGAACATACCTCCTCTATTTATACACTACACTGACATGTATTTTACACAAGTACATGTAGGCTTGTATTTAACCATTAGGTTAAATACCCTATTATAACTGACTGGGCCGACCCCCACTTGGTGGGTCTAATAACCCTAGTTACCACAACCAATTCGGAGGAATAAACATCTCCGGATTCATAGTATAATCACATCGGAGGTATGGAACATCTCCGGAATAAATAATATACAAATATAATATTCTTAGAAGTTACAATATTCAACACTCCCCCTTAACGAGAAGGATATTATAACAACATCTGTAGGAGCAACGAGTCATACATCATACATGATACATCTATAAATCATTGGAAGCTTTCTTAACATCATCAGTAACTCAACCAGTTACTGGAACATCAACATCTTCAGTACTGAGTCTTTATCTTCTGCAGCACTCGAACAACTATAGCAACATCAACGTCTGGATCCTCACGATCATCAACATCGTCATCTAGACCATCACGATCAGCATCATCGTCATCATACGATCATCAGCATCGTTAATACATGATCATCAGCATCATCATCTCACGATCATCAGCATCGTCATCCCACGATCATCAGTATCGTCATCTCACGATCATCAACATCATCATCGCACGATCAGCATCGTCATCACACGATCATCAGCATCGTCATCACACGATCATCAGCATCGTCATCTCACGATCATCAGCATCGTCATCACATGATCAGCAGCATCATCATCTCACGATCATCAGCATCGTCATCACACGATCAGCAGTATCGTCATCTCACGATCATCAGCATCGTCATCACACAATCAGCAGCATCGTCATCTATATACATGATCCTTCCTTTCAGAATTACTGGATCAATCTCATCAAAATCATATTTAAGACTATCCTTCCTTTAGGAATTACTGGATTTACTGTCTAAGGATGATTAGTCCAACCACAATCATATTTAAGACTATCCTTCCTTTCGAAATTACTGTATTTACTGTCTAAGGATGATTAATCCAACCACAATCGCATTTAAGACTATCCTTCCTTTTGGAATTACTGGATTTACTGTCTAAGGATGATTAGTCCAACCACAATCGCATTTAAGACTATCCTTCCTGGATTTACTGTCTAAGGATGATTAATCCAACCACAATCACATTTAAGACTATCCTTCCTGGATTTACTGTCTAAGGATGATTAATCCAACCACAATCACATTTAAGACTATCCTTCCTGGATTTACTGTCTAAGGATGATTAATCCAACCACAATCACATTTAAGACTATCCTTCCTGGATTTACTATCTAAGGATGATTAATCCAACCATAATCGCATTTAAGACTATCCTTCCTGGATTTACTGTCTAAGGATGATTAATCCAATCACAATCACATTTAAGACTATCCTTCCTGGATTTACTGTCTAAGGATGATTAATCCAACCACAATCGCATTTAAGACTATCCTTCCTGGATTTACTGTCTAAGGATGATTAATCCAATCACGTGCATTTTGAACCAAGGTCCAGGGATGATGCAGTCCTATCCTCTATTCTCGGAGACACCTATCTACGGCTCACTTTAGAACTTGAGTTCAAGGATGATCTAATCCTCTCAAGTCCACCAAGGACTTCATTCTCGGAGACCTCACGTCTACGGCTCTCTTTAGGACTGAAAGTCCAAGGATGATCCAATCCCCTCAAGTCCACCAAGGACTTCATTCTCGGAGACCTCACATCTACGGCTCTCTTTAGGACTGAAAGTCCAGGGATGATCCAATCCCCTCAAGTCCACCAAGGATTTCATTCTTGGAGACCTCACATCTACGGCTCTCTTTAGGACTGAAAGTCCAGGGATGATCCAATCCCCTCAAGTCCACCAAGGACTTCATTCTCTGAGACCTCACATCTACGGCTCTCTTTAGGACTGAAAGTCCAGGGATGATCCAATCCCCTCAAGTCCACCAAGGACTTCATTCTCGGAGACCTCACGTCTATGGCTCTTTTTAGGACTGAAAGTACAGGGATGATCCAATCCCCTCAATTGTCCACTAAGGACTTCATTTTCGGAGACCTCACGTCTACGGCTCTCTTTAGGACTGAAAGTCCAGGGATGATCCAATCCCCTCAACTGTCCAGTAAGGACTTCATTCTCGGAGACCTCACGTCTATGGCTCTCTTTAGGACTGAAAGTCCAGGGATGATCCAATCCCCTCAACTGTCCACTAAGGACTTCATTTTCGGAGACCTCACGTCTACGACTCACTTTAGAACTTAAGTTCAAGGATGATCCAATCCTCATCTGTATTCTCATCTATACAGGTACAAATATCCAAGAGCATGTATCACATCAAAACATGTATACATCACTAATCAAAACATGTATACATCACACCAAAACATGTATACATCTAGCATGTATTCTCACTAATACATCTGACATCAAAACATGTATACATCACATCAAAGCATGTATTCTCACTAATACATCTAACATCAAAACATGTATACATCACATCAAAACATGTATACATCTAGCATGTATCAAAACATGTATACATCACATCAAAACATGTATACATCTAGCATGTATCAAAACATGTATACATCACATCAAAAACATGTATACATCAAAAAATAAAAGATATATAGGAGTTCTAAATCTAAATAATTCTAAGTAACTAAGTGCAACAAAACAAAATTTAAGGGACAGACTTGTTATCAAGTACTATACTACTCCCCCTTTCGAGGAGGGTCCTTCTGGACTATACCAAGCTTGTCTCGGAAGTATTCAAACTTTACTCGAGACAAAGGTTTAGTCAGGATATCGGCAATCTGATCCTCAGTGCTTATATACTCGAGCTTGATAGCTCCTCTCTGCACCATGTCTCGTATATAGAAGTAACGGATCTCAATGTGTTTTTGACTTATCGTGGAATACAAGATTTTCTATCTTGATGCAGTTTTTGAATGTCACACATAATCATAGTGGAATTCATTTCTAAGTCAAACACTCCATATAATAGCTTCTAAAGCCACACTGCTTCACAGCTGGCAGAGCAGACAGATATATATATATATACTGCTTCAGTAGTACTGAGAGCCACACTAGATTGTTCCTTGCTGAACCATGAGATCATGGCAGATTCAAGACTATAACATCCACCTGATGTACTCTTTCTGTCTGAGGCACTTCCTGCCCAATCAGAATCTGAGTAACCATGTAAACGGAGTTCATGACCTCCAAGATAATATAGACCAAAATCTATTGTACCTTTTAGGTACCTCACTACATGCTTTGTAGTTATTAAGTGAACCTTTCTAGGTTCTATTAGATACTAACTTAGGGTATTTACAGCAAAGCATATATCTGGCCTAGTATTTGTTAAATACATCAATGACCCAATGATTTGTCTGTATAGGGTTAGGTCCACTAAATACGATGAGTCATTAACTAACAACTTCAGGTTGGAGTCCATGGGAGTGGCCATGGATTTATACTCCAACATATCAAATATTTTTAGAAACTTCACAGCATACTTACCTTGATTTAAAAGATTCCTTTTGGATCTTGCCATACTTCTAGACCTAAGAAGTAGTGCATTAATCCGAGATCTTTCATTTTCATTTATGTAGCCATTTTCATGACCTGTTTCTCATTCCTTGTCAGAAAGAGATCATCGTCATACAATAATGGTATGATAGGTTCATCATCCACAACCTTAAGGTAAAGGTTAGGAACAATTTTATTTTTGATAAAGCCCAATCTTTGTCATGAAGCTGTCAATTGTCCATTATTCACACTCAGCATTGAATGATCTTCTGCATATCTATCTGTGCCATCTCTCGTCAGATGGGTCTACTAATATGAGCCTCAAAATCATTCGAACTCTGTGGTGATTTCCTTCTTGCACCCATGTCATATGTGTATAGAACCCATATTCAACCTTGTAGAAAAGGTTGAGATCCACATCACCCATGATGATCATTAAGCTCATCAATTGACTACCAATCCTGGGAACCCATACAGAACCTGATTACATTATTAAGAGAATGGTCTTATCTAGTCCCTTGGAGCAAAACATCTCATCATGATTCTCTTCCTCTTTCTAAGAGAATCTCTTAACCACAAGCTTTCTATAGTGTGTTTGATTTGTAAATATTTTGTTGAACATCCATCGCTTGTTCAGAGTTCATCATTCATCATGATCTTTCCTACAAATCAAAATTAAGTACATGATTAGTAATACTTCATAATCATCAAATCATATTGACATGATAACCTATTATGCATACAGATATCATTTACATAGTTATGCAACTATTTTGACCAATACTTTGGCACAACACTTTCCCATATCCTGTATGCATACAGTGGCTATCTAGATGCCTTCCATCTCTACCAGAACATACTATCGAGAGTGTGCACAGCTCTCAGTATGTCAGCAAAGAGGTTTCATTCTAGACAAGCAACAATGGAATGTTTGTCCAATTTACCAATCATATGCATATTAGTAGTATACTGTTCAATGCTTTATGAATGTTTACACTCATCATGATATATCCTAGGAATACAAATATGCATACAAGCAATATCATTTACTATTTCTAATAACAACTCAAATACTTATCTTTTATGTTTGTGTGGTTGTCTCCCGCTTGATCTTCTGTATGTCTTCTGAACTTCTATTCATTCTATACCACTGTGCATGCTCAAGTGTACACTAGTGTCATCCTCATGATCTCATACACAAACATACATTCATTAGTATATTCTCAATATTATCAAAACATTCTAATTCTAAATAATCTTGAATATGTACAGTCATGATCATTAGTATTCAGGGTTTCAAGGAAGTCTTCTTTTACTCATGCATATTCTTGTTTGATCTAGTTAGTTAAATTATCAACCAAGATAAGAGACATAATATGCATAAACCCTTGAATACTAACCAATCATACCAAGTATACTTACACAAGGTAAGATTCTAACATGACATAGGAAAACATACCTGGATTAGTATACCTGCTTAGTTATGTACAACATACCTAAACAATCTATTCAATGATTTAGAGATGCTGAGCTAGAACCTGCATGTCTCGTAGGTTAAACATAATATAACAAAGTCATACATACCTCGTGAGTCTTTGTCTTCATGTTGTCATGGTCATGGAACTTGATTTGTATTTTGTGATGTACCTGTGTCTTGTTAGTAGACAACATCAACCTTACACAACACCATAATGCATAAGTACAATCATATAGCCCTAATCAATGAATGTCTTCGATCATTCACATGCATTCATATTGTTACTAGGGTGATAAGACAATTAATCAAGATTGTACTAATAAATAACATGAAGACAAACACATTATGAACTTAATCAAGAATCAGATTTCAAGGCATACCTGAACCTCCTTAATTCATACCTGTCAAGACCTTTTGTAGTTTTCTTATGTAAGGCCTTAGCCTCAACTCCCCCTGAAACTTGATCTGGAGCTTGATTAGGGTTTGCTAGAGAAACCCTAAAAATTCAATCTTTGACTTTCACACTTCTGAATGGATGGAAGAATGTGTCTTGCTGAGCTGATCAACCTAGCATTCTTCAATTTTGAAATCTCCAAAATTTGACCCCTCAAAATTGCCTTCGAAACTTCTGGATCTTCTGGACAGGAACCCGAACTAGGGTTTGATGAAGCCTGGTCTTCTACCCAAAAAATTTGATCTTGGTCTCTAAATTTCAATTTTCCTGAGTAGCATTCAGCCGTGGACTCCGATTCCAAAAATTCTAACTTTCTCCGAAACCCTAAATTCCGGAAGCCATAAATAAAGGTGCTCCAAAAATAATTATGTTTTGACAAAAATATACACCTGATTGTTTCTGCTATAACTCTGAAATTCTTTTCCACAGGGTCTGAAAACTTTTTCTGCAGTAGCCTGACCTGTCATCTTTCCATCCTGACAGGTCTGACCTCAATTGGATTTTCTGAGAGAGAGTTATGCCAAGTGTCGCAACGTGACCTGTTTATGGGATAAAACAGGAGAGCGAACTTGTATGGTGTGCCACGTGTCACTGTTTGAACTTCGGCCTCTGAAAACTTTTCTTGAGATAGCTCTCCCTGTTATCTTTCCATCTTGACAGGTCTGACCTCAATTGGACTCTCTGAGAGAGAGTTATGCCAAGTGTCGCAACGTGACCTGTTTATGGGATAAAACAGGAGAGCAAACTTGTACGGTGTGCCATGTGTCACTGTTTGAACTTCGGCCTCTAAAAACTTTTCTTGAGATAGCTATCCCTGTTATCTTTCCATCTTGACAGGTCTGACCTCAATTGGACTCTCTGAGAGAGATTTATGCCAAGTGTCGCAACGTGACCTGTTTATGGGATAAAATAGGATAGCGAACTTGTACGGCGTACCACGTGTCACTGGTTCACCTTCGGCCTCTGAAAACGTTTCCTGAGATAGTACAGTCTGTGTAATACCTGTCAATTTTTACGAAATTTCATTTGGAGCTTCCTATCCCAAGTTATGACCTTTTTTCCAAGCTGACCTGATTTTGACTGAGATCTGGAAGAGGCAGAAACCCTAACTTGTACTGATCATAACTTATAAAGTACAACGAATCTGAGGGTTCCCTTTGGACACAGGGTACCTGGGGATGTTATCTTCGACCTGTAAATGTTTCAGACCCTGAAACTTCTCATAAATGTATTTATAGCGAAAGTTCCACGATGACTGGTTTTTGCTATGTAAAACCCTAACCTTCAAATTGTCGTAAGTAAAGCAAGTGTCGTAAGTGCCATACCTTGTCTTCCTTCAGGTTAGATCTGATACCATGTTAAGATTTAATATGCTAAGACAGAAAATAGCAGCATTACATTCCATTTCACAATAATAGCATATACAAGATCACTGAAGAAACAACAAGCACAGCATAAACACAAGAGACAGAGATTTATCCTGGGAAACCCTCATGGGGTAGAAAACCCAGCAAAGCTTCCTCAATATAGATGACCAGCAATATACAAAGATGAAACCCTGAGACATGATCTCCTCCTCCACAATAGCAGACCTCTTCTCCACAAATGCGCTATCCTCAAGTGAGTGTGTGTCAAATGAGGAACATACCTCCTCTATTTATACACTACACTGACATGTATTTTAAACAAGTACATGTAGGCTTGTATTTAACCATTAGGTTAAATACCCTATTATAACTGACTGGGCCGACCCCCACATGGTGGGTCTAATAACCCTAGTTACCACAACCAATTCGGAGGAATAAACATCTCCGGATTCATAGTATAATCACATCGGAGGTATGGAACATCTCCGGAATAAATAATATACAAATATAATATTCTTAGAAGTTACAATATTCAACACCAAAAACCCAGCAATTGTTATAATAAGTTTAGAATTTTTGTTTCGTGAATAGGTTTAGAGATTTAGAGATAGTAACCGAAAATACCAAAATTTTTACTATCACAAGGGGTGCATCCTACCCCAACTACTAACTAAATAAAAGAGTATCAGAACATAAACAAGGGGAATATGCTTACTAGGGAAGGCAAGGGAACATTACCCTCCACATTCCATAAGAAGCAGAAAGGGAGAAACCTAGAGCAAAAAGCCTACATGGATCAGGAAGATCATAATGAGATGATACAAAACATAGAAAAAGAAGAAACTGAAACCAAGGGAGTTTTTGGATTCCCCATTTTAGAACCTACACGGGATGTAATCATTCCTCCTTCCCCATTACCTACCTTTTATGGGAAAGATAGTGAGAATCCAGATACCTTTTTGTTCGAATTTGACATCTTGTGTAGAATGTATGACTATCTACAAGAGGGCCAAAAGTTAAAACTTTTTCCAGCCACATTAAAAGGCTCCGCTCTTTTATGGTTCAAAGGGTTAAGAGAATCTAGTATCGAGACTTGGGGAGACATGGAGACCGCATTTATTCAAAAATATCAAGGTTATTATAGCTTAGAAGGTCACCTCGAGAGATCTCGTTATGTCTTGCATAAACCAATATATAGTGACCCCCAAAAGGATACATTCTTCCTAAGGAAATTTTGGAAGAATTGTTGAGAGCTCTTAACCTTATTTATGACATGAGCAATAGAGGGAAAAGTAGGAGGTATTTTCAGGAGGCTTGTATTAGAAATCTGAAAAACCATGATAAAGTTATAAGGATAGAATTGGAAAGCCTGCTAGAAGACTTTAAAATTGACATTTTAGAAGCTATGGACTCTCAACTAGATGCATCACAAGCTAAGAAGAAAGAACATGCAATAACAAGTGTGTCCTTCCCTAGATGTAGAACCAAGCATCCTCGATAAGAATGTCTGTTGGATAAAATTTTAGTCTGTCACCCTTATAATCCAACCAACAACTCTTCACCATTGCCTGGTTTTGCAAGGCATAAGTGAAAACCTTGGAGAGACATCTAGGAGGTCTTGGCAGCCTAGAGATCAGCTAACTTACCAGGATCCGTTATTACAAACCCCACCTTACTACCACCCTTATCAAACTCCTCAGCCATGGGATGCTTCAAATTGGAAGAAATGGCCACCTCAGAACATTCAGCAACAATGGGCACATGGATGGAGAGAACAAGCCTATGCTTTATCTCCCCCTCCCATGCCTAACTACCCTCATACACCTAATATCCAACAACTTTTACCTGTATTTCCACCCCCCCATTACTCCCTAACTCAGATCAACCTCCCTATATCCGAGACATGAAGTCTCTAAAACCCCCAATATTGCCTTCACAACTGATACCGATCCTTAACAATAAGCCAACCCAAGCTCTCAACAACATTAGGTTACAACTCCTCCCATCTTATGTTATGACCACCACACTTGTCCATGATCTTCAATCACGATCTGGAAGAGTTGTGCAAGATCAACCCAAATCATTAGTTGTTATTCAAGAATCACAAGAGGAAATGAAACTAGTTGAAAAGGGACCTTCTCCTTCTCCTAGTTCTTGAGATTCAAAAAGGAGTTGTCTTTATTTGTACATATGTAGATATGTCTTTCCTTTGGTTTTTAATAAACATGATTCATTTTCTGATAGTTGATTATATGATTAATAAAACAAACATTTACCTTCCAATCAGCTCAAAACTTACAATAATAAAGAAGAAAGACTCTTCTCCTCCCTTTAACATTTTCATATATAGTTTCTATGTACATATAATTTTGAATAAAATTCAATAAATAATTTGCAATCTGGTCATAGGGATCACATCTTTAGCATAAAAAAGACATCAGTTGAAAAAGGAAATGCTCTGAAACTCATTTAACAATTCTAATGAAAAGTGAGAATAATCTCATCCCACCTTTAAAACCACTTTTATTATTCCCTTTCTTAAACTTCATAACTTGGATGGTAATTGATTCAAATATACAAATTCATGATTTTCTATCAGCTGTTGCTTAAGACCTACTATAATCAATATATTGTCAGGAATTTTTCTCTCACCTATGGATGATTAGATCACCTTGGACCCATTATTGAAATTTGTCTCTAAAGCACTCTTTAAAAAGTAAGCCTGAGGGTAAGTAATATTTCTACTTGTGGGGAACACTACTGATTTTTTTGGAAAAGATGGATTAAGAAGTCAAAGACAACTTTAGGTTATTCTCTTTTGATATGATAGGTAATATAAGCTATTTTTACTTATATTCTTCAACTATATGTTTAGCAATGTTCCATATACTCTTGTGCCAACCAGCTTCCATATGCTAACATCATTATACAAAGCAAACCGGCCGGGGTACTGAACAGGCTCGCTGGCAGTGAGTCCATGCTAAGTAAAATCTTAAACCAGGAAGTTTGGTAAATGCAAGTAAACCCTCAGGGGTATTGAACAGGATCGATGGCAGTGGGACTATGCTTGCATGGTACCAAGATAAACCCTTCGAGGTACTGAACAGGCCTGCTGGCAGTGGGGCAATATCAGGTAGAAAGAGATACAATTAATACATTGCTATGCACATGGTTCATTACACAAACTGGCTAATTATCTGTAATATCAATTGAGAATGGCTGTAAGATGGACTTGGACCTTGTCATCTAATTCAAATAATATCTAAGAAATTGTTATCCTAGAAGTGGGACATATAATCATAGATATCTAACAAACTCAAAGGTGAACTTTATCTATATTCTTAAGATGACAAAAGATCTTTCAGAATGAGTCCTTGATAATTGGTTTTCCTGTGGCATTTTCTTGCATCAATTACATAATTATTATCCACATGGTCTTAATAAGCACTGTTATTTGTTTTTAGTGAATTTGCATATATGAATCATTATTTCAGAGTTATGGCTAAAATTGTTAAGATTGAAAATCATATACTAACTAGTTCTGCTCCCTCTCTTCTATGGCCTGAGGTCATGCCATACTCTCGGTTTGGGGGAGGATCATAATATTTTATGGTCTACTTATTTCTGACAATAGTCTAACCATATTTATGATAGATGTCTTCAAAGAAAATGCAGATACTCAAGAAGGAATGCCCTATGATAAAACATAAATTCCTGGAAAGCAAGGTTGCGATCATCCTTTGTTCACTAACAACTTTAAAACTTCTTGCAAAAAGTAGCTGTAGTCAGCATTTGTAAAACAAGCTCATATATAGACCAAAGTCTACATGAAGGGTTGAATGATGGGTCAAATGCCGATCTGAATAAGGTGACGAATGAGGCAAATAAATAATGAAGTGAATATTGAAGTGACAAATGGAGTAAGTAAATTCCAATCCGAATAGAGTATAGAATAAAACTAGAATACATTAATAAATATGGCTAGATATGTTTTTGGGCTTTTCATTTATATGTATTTATTCCATTAATTATAATCAAAGGTCAATTCAGAATGATATCTTGGCATGTTATTCTGTGTCATTAATAGATAGGTTATATCATACACCTTGTGTAATGCCCATATTTTGATTCGGCATATTTATTAGTTAGACACACCATACTTTATTTCTTATATATATTTTGTCGAACTCAGCTCGACTGAGTAAACTATATTGGACCTCATTATATGATGTTACTCTGTCTTATGATTTCACCATGATTATGATGTTACTATGTTATGCAGTTATGATGTCATGATTATCATATGATTTCCTTATTTTACGATTGCAGTATATGTTTATATGTTTTCCTTAATGAAATGTGAAACATATGATTCGGTACGTGGATACCATCTTCTTATATGAATTGCTGAAATGTTATATGTCATACGCATCTATGATGAGCTAAAAGGTTACATGAAATAAAATGATAACATGGATCAATTGGCGATCAATGGAAAATGCTTTCTATAAATTGTATTTTGCAAAACACTAACCTACAGGACACAGGGGCTATGGGATAGCCAGTTACTTGATCTGATATATATTGGAAAGGAAAAACATGTTCATACAGCAAACCTTAGCAGCCAAAATGAGGATACGATAACACAAACTGATAATCCCGATAGCAGCAAGTATGAGTTGATAAGGGCGTAGGCCCAGTATGTTGAGAGGGATGGATGTGTTTCCCACCCTATGGTTCCATGAGACCCGAGGTCGTGGGAGGGCCGTGCTGAGACACGCTCCCCATGTTGTTGTGATGACGATTGTCGGATGCCTGCTAGGGGAGGATAGGTCCGCTGTTCAGCCGACGCTATCGCTCTCAAGTTCTATGTGGTCAGATCGGTGAGTCCGACATCCACTGTTGTACTAGCAGAGGAAGGATAGGGAGGATGCTGGACGTAGGTTATGACGGGAGGATGTGTTAGTTAGTACTGTTGGGGGTTTAGTATTCCTTGAGTTCGAGTTAGTGGAAGTAGGCACCCTCCTTGTACATGATTGATTAAACTAATGTAAAGATAAAGAGAATGATGTTAAATCGTAAAGGGTTAACTGTTAAATAACCGAGGATGTTAAAGTAATTATACTATATATTATGCTTGCTCTTCTGCATGGGGGTAGATACTATTATTAGTTAGCAAGTATGCATAGGCGGAATGGGGTTTGTTTATAGTACATATCCGACATGTGCATACACTGGCCATGCATGCACACCTTGTACGTGTACAATATTACTGGTGTATAACATACTCGTCATGCTTGAATAGTAGTATAAATGTCATAGATAACTCAGTTAAGGATACATCCATCAACTTAGGTAATGAATGGTTAGGTTGTCGATGTGTAAATAAGTGAATTAGTAATTATATGAAAACATTGTAATAATAAGACAAGTGTCGTCAGTTAACATTGTCATAGGAGAATAGGGGAGGCAGGAGGGGGAGGGGTTCTCACTAGCCCCGATGGACAATTGATATTCACCTATTCTTGGAACTTAGGAGTGGAATCCAACAACATGGCAGAAGCTCTGGCCCTTTGGCAAGGACTTAACCAAGCTCTTCTACATGGCGCACAGCAAGCAACTGTCGTAGGGGACTCCAGGATGATTATCCAATGCATAAACACCATGAATTTACCTGCGTCCATGCGACTTCGTCAGGTTGTCCAAAGAATTGCTCAGCTAATTCCTCTCTTCCAGGACATCGAATTTTTCCACGTCCTGCGAAAGAATAATGAACAGGCTGACAAAGCAGCCAATGAAGCTATTAATTTACAAAAAGGTTGTTTAAAAGTTAATGAAGGAGTCAATAGGGTCCCCATCCCGTAACAACGGTCCCATGGGAATTTGGCATGGAAATAGCAAAACTCGTGAGGGCTACTGGCTTCGGACATCAGGCACCTGGCGCCTTCGTGGACGGATGGACTACATGCGGGGGTGCGATGTGTCCACAAACGAGGACACCTCCCTCCTCCTCAGCTCCCGTTATCTCCCCCTCTCCATCGCATGCTCCTCTTCAGCTGGGGTGACGGCATCTTCGACTAACCTGATGATGGCTTGTACCAGACGCCGTACCAGGGATCATGGCATTCAATGGAGAAAGATCTGCTCGACTCCTCCTGATCACCTGGACGTCGCCAAACGCGGGGTTTTGCTGCCCTCAATCCAGCTCAGACTGTACGCCATTGCCACAGGGGATTTCAAGGCCAGTTTTAATAATGATACCTCGCTGGTGCAGGATTCACCGGAGTTAACTGATCTCGAAAGTACGAGCCGTTATTTAAGAGAGGGTACGAATCTGGGTAAAGAAGCAAGTCGGAACTGGCTGAAGGACACGGGAACATGTGATGAGTTAATGGCTATGAGGCCGAATTCATGGTATGAAGTGGACATCAGTTTTAAAAATGGCAACCCCTGCTCCGGCTCAAATCGGCTCACCACCCTGGCTTTAGACTCTACAGGAAGGAAGAAGCGAACTTCATACGCTGCTAATTTGTGTCACCTGGTTGGCATCTGGTCCCAGCTTTCCATGGCAGATACAGAAGACTCGGCTGCATCTTCCCCCGACCCATTGTTGGAAATAGAGGTGGAAATTCGGGTGCTCCGTCGTCGAGTAAGAAGGCAAGGAGAGTTTATGAATCGTATGGACGCTCAAGGAGGAAGAAGACTGGACAGGCTGGACGAAGAAGTTGGAAGCAATCATGAAGAGTTTGAGCTAGCTCTGGAGAACCTGGAAATGAAAATTATGGCCGCCATAGAAAACCTGGACCAAAGGTTGCAGAACCTGGAGCTTGCGATGGAGAACTATCGTGGAACTGGGAATCCAAGCTCGAGCAAGAACCCGCCAAAGGCAAGCCAGTCTGCTGGAGCTCGTCACCGTTAATTGCTAGGTTCTTTTGTTTACTGGTTTCATTTTGTAATCAACCTCTGTTTTCTAGTTTTCTTGAAAAGTCCTGATTAGTTACAGGCATATGTAATTTTGGGCAGCATGGCTGACAGAATTGCTTTCATTTTGGCTTGTAAAACTTTGAGTGGCTCTGCCACAGATCTTTAATTTAAATCCTTTAACCGTTTCTGTCAAAAAAAAAACATTGTCATAGGAGAACTGTTGTGAATAGGGTAATGATAGTGTCTAATTAATTAGTAAAATTGTTTAAGCCCTCACAAGTGCTTTGTTTATAAGAACAAGGATGCTATGTTGATGATAGGGTACTCATGTGATAAACAAATAATTAAGAATACTATGATTAATTCACCTTTTATTATTGTTAAATGGTGATTAAATTATTATTATTAATTAATAAATGGTGATCTAATTATTATTATTACTTAATTAATAATATTCCAGCAACATTTATATATCCCTATCGTAACAATTGCAATATAAGTAAGATTTAAAATATTGATTTATAAATTAATATTGTGTGATTATTTCCATTTCAAAAGTTAGCCATAATAGGATAATCATTTCTTGGAATGAACGTGATGTGATGGAAAATGGTTATTTAATTATTCAATGTTAATCTTGGAATTTAAACCTCAAGCTAAGTAGTCTTGACGGATAAGGTGGACCATTAAGACACATCATGTCCAAGTTAAAAAGGGGAAACTAATTATATAATATTTTATTAATTACATTAATAACATTAAATACCAAGGATAGCGAATAGACTTGTATTTAATGAAGCTTGTCCCGAATGGATAACCCTTGGGTGATAATCCCCACCGTAATAAATACTTACGACCGTCAATCCAAAACCAACTAATTTTTCCATGAGAGTAATTAATTATACATTTTTATAAAGAACCGTGTATGAATGAACTGGTGATAGGAGTAAATGTTGAGGGGCTCGAGAGGGTGATTTTGGGGCGGTGGAGTAAGCCCAAGATATTCTCGAGGAAGGGAAATTATATAGAGGGGGAGAGCTTGGAGAAAGGGGAGGTCTTTTTTTATGGGGGGAAGAAAAGAAGTTTGGGGAAGAGAAGTTGGGAGAACAGAAAGATTTTGAGAACAGAAGGAAAGACTGCTCTCGGGATTATCAGATTGTGGGCTCGGGGGCTTGGAAATCCTTTGATTCCAAGGGCCAGCAAGATAATAGCTGGTCGGTAGGGTGGACACTTCAGTTTGGCTGTCTAAGGGGTTATACAACCTACTACAACTTACGGTTAGCATCAGCATCAGGTAATTTCCGTTATTGACTACTATGCTAAAACTTACTGTAAACATGCATAGCTTGCTATTTACTGATTTACTGCTATTTACTGATTTACTGAGTTGTGAAACATATTCTTATGCTAGAACATGATTGTTGAAAAGGAAATATTGATATGTTTGTCTATTTTAAATTACGAATGTAATGTTGATAAAAAAACACAACAGAACACTAAATATTATTTAGGCACATAGTAATTCTTAGAAATTTACTCCCATACACTTGATAAAGTTTAATAAGTAGAAAATTAACTGAGAAATATTACATAGTGCTCTGCTGTAAAAACTAGAGCACTACAGATGGTATCAGAGCCTAAGGCTCAGACACTTTTGGACCTTTCGGGCCTGCACACGCCTAAACCATTGTGAGGATTCAAGATATTAAAACCTACAAGAACTTAGGACATAAACCTGGATAGAATTGAGGTATGAACAGCACCAAACTTTAGCCTCTTTTACCTACACGACCACAAATTGGAACACCATTAGAAAATCTGGATATGTTAGAAAACGGCATGTGTTTGTATTTCAAAATAGATACACATTGGAAATATATTTAGAAATAAAAATAAATAGAGCAAATATAGTTAGAAAAAAAAAAAAAAATAACACGATCTAGCAACTTTTTTCCTTTTAGTACAGCTTGGGTTAAAATTGTTAACTAACTGAGCAAATTGGAAGTGATAAAATTTGGGTAAAATTTGTGCAAACGAAAATCAGGGAGCCTAAATATTTAGGTAGCAAGGAATTTAAGACAAAAAAAAAAATCTATAGTTAAAAAGAGAAAAGAAGATCTCACGAGACAATCACTTTTATTAGTGTGGGGCAACTCAAAGGGAAGCACTCAAATGTTAGAATTTATTTGCCAATGTTAGTTTCTTCGAACCAACAATATTAGAAACTTTAAATCCCTACCTTCACTTGTATTTGCCTTGCCATCAATCCTTGATTCTTCCTTTGTCATTGGTGAGCTTCTTTGACATCAATGACAATCCTATTATAGCGACATTATTCCAGGTTTAATTCTTTGCTAACATTACCTTAGAAAATCGTGAATTCTATTCTAATTGACAATACATATGATAATCCTAATGGTTTAAAGTGTTACTTCCTTTGAATACCGTAGGTTTTGCTGGAAAGCGTTCTCTACAATTGTGAAATATTGACGGAATGCTGTATATTAATGATATTATATATATATATATATATATATATGAATCGAAATTTTAAAATAACAATATTATAGTGTTGATCTCGGATCTATGGTTTCTGTAGGAAATACAGAGTAAAATATAGCTTGAATTATTTTAGAAAGAAACTCCTTTTTAGATCGATTTTATATTATATACATAATCATGGATGGCTTAGATTTATATTTAACCGGGATGATGGAACTCTATTTTGTGTTTTCAACGCTACCAGAGATTAATGGAAGAAAAAAATATATATTATACTCTGTTCATTAAGTCAAAAAAAAATAAATGCTCTGCAGATTTATTTCAGAAATGGATTATGTATATATATCAAGACTGCAACGGATGAGTTATTAATATTCATATCAAGAAAAAAAAAAAAACCTGGGGCATTCCAAAACTCGTTGCAAGAAAAACCTGGGGCATTCCGAAACTCGTTGCAAGAAAAACCTGGGGCATTCCAAAACTCGTTGCAAGAAAAACCTGGGGCATTCCGAAACTCGTTGCAAGAAAAACCTGGGGCATTCCGAGAATTGAACTTGGGACCTCTCGCACCCTAAGCGAGAATCATACCACTGGAACCCTAGCGCATAGAAACTTGTGGAACCCTAGCGCAGATCAAAGGTGACGCGCCCAGCACCCATGGCTTTACCTAGGGACCATGAGCCAAGTCAAAGGATCCCCGCGAATCCTCCATCGCCCAAACACCCAACGCCAAAGCTTTTCTCATTTGCCCAGCACCGAGGGCCCAGCACCGAGGGCTTTTCAACTGAACGAGACCCAAGCCAAGAGCACTACAGTTCCAATGTCGCGCAGATGATCGTGCATTTTGATCCGGTTCTTAGCATCCACCTGAATCAAGCAATTTTGTTCAAGAGTCTCAAAACCGAGCCAACCACTCCACCCGGACGCGCCCCATATCCGTATAGCTATATCCTTGTCTTCCCCCACCAAATAGCAAGCAGCGTCGAGGAACATTGATTTCTCTTCTTCATCGAGTACCTCGACTGTGATCTTCAGCCTTTCCTTGATATTCCGCGGCAGAATTCTCGAAATCTTGCCCAGTAGAGCTTCCCATATCTTTCTATCAGTTTTTCCATATAGATGGCTCCCAAATGTTTCCAAAGAGAGCGGCAAACTGTCTAAGATCTCTACAAATTTTATGACCAAATCATCAAAACCAACATTAGACCGGGGACTGAGAAAAGCATGACGGCAAAAGAGTTCAGTTTCCTGATCATGGTTGAGTCTTGTAGCTTCATAAACCATAGAAATTTGCGCAAGCTCCAGTATTCTCTTATCTCGAGTCGTGACTAACACAGTACAGCTTGGCCCAAGAACTTTTGTAACCATTAGAGTATCTAATTGTTCAAAATTATCAACGTTGTCCCAAAATAATAAGAATGTTCTTGGCTTTATTCAAACGCCTCCTCAATAATACTTTGCCTTCGTCTATACTCCGAATTTTACACTCGAAACGCAGTAGATCCCCCAGAATTATTTCCTGCACGGCTGTTAACCCTTCTCTGTCAATTAATTCTTTGACATCATATAAGAAGGTACTAACTCTGAAATTAGAATGGATTCGATTGTATGTAGCTTGGGCAAGAGTGGTTTTTCCCACCACTCCCATGCCTGCAATGCCTACCACAGTGGCTTTATTTCCATCTGGGTTTGATAACAATAATGCCTCAAGTTTCTCCACCCTCTCGCTCAGCCCAACTAGGAATTTGGCTACTTCTAATGGTACATCATTAACCTCGAGAACATCTTGCAGTACTTTCTACCTTCTTGACAAGGGCTACGTCGAAAATCACCATATCCACCACCCAGGTTTGATTTCCGTGGACTGCCAGAATTTGAAATAGAATAAAGCCACTGAGAATACGAAAAAAATCAACAGTAATCAGATAAACACCCTACAATAGCCATAAAACACCAGAAATGAAAGGGTAAATCCCGTTCATTCTTTACAATAGCAGGTCTGACAGTAGTATTCTGCAGTAGAAAAATGGAAAGCTCCTTCCTTTCTGAAACCCTAAGCGAGCTTGCATTTGAGTTGCAGAGCTAAAACTCCAGGAGAGAGGGTGAAAATGGCCGCGCCTTGGGGATTGACTCTATTTAGGGTTTCCCCCACTTTCCGAGGGCGGTGGGTTGCTTGGAGAGACCGCGTGTCCTTCATGCATACACGCTCTTTGCATGGCGGTGAAAGGCCGCGTGGTAAAAATCTACGGTTATAAATCTACGTATATATTGGTATATAGTTGTAAAAACAGGTATATATGTTCGTGAATTATGTATAGGAGAATATAATATATGTTGTATCAAAATTTACATTTATTTTTATATATTTTGAGAGAATGTATGTTTTATAAAAAATTTTAAATTATTTATATTTTGTTAGATTATATGTATTATAAAAATTAATTAATTTAATTTTGTTATAACATATGTTGTTAAAATATATGCTTTTAGTATTAAACTTAACTATGATTGGTTGAGGTTTAAACAATTAATGTTAATTAAGTTGTTTAGATTAAAGGGTAACATTTAAGGTTAACTAAAATAGAGATATTAAAAATTTTGCCGAGATTTCAACTCCTAGTCGAAGGGATGAAAGAGGCCCGAAATCTCAAAAGCAAGACACCATTAAGACCAGCACGACGAGCTGAACACCATGACAAGATTGTTTAAATAAAAACGACTATAGATTTTACTGCGCTAATCTTGACAATTTGTTATCTCATGATGCAAGTTATTAAATACCTACATTTTAGTTTCGCGTATATTTGATTGAACAACTAAGGATATGATTTTATTTTAATAACTCAGGAACTATCATGGTGACAACACGCAGAGGTCGAGGTCGGGGTCAAGGTCGACCACCGTCACCACCACCTCCGCCACCGCCAACACCGCCACAACCAACCTCAACACCAGAAATGCAGATCATAATGAGGTCATTGGAGGCTATTATGACCACGATGAATAGGCAGTCGGAAAGGGCCGCCGAGGTGGAAACCACTCAAGTGAGTCGAGAGAACTCTGAAAGGGCACATGGCCCAAGACTGGAACCGCTTCAGGACATATCGAGGGAGTTACAAAAGATAAAAGTTCCAGAGTTTTCAGGAGGACGACCCGGTAAGCATGCAGAGGCATGGCTGGAAGGCATGAAGAGATGCTTCGCATTGAATGAGTACACATCTAGTTCCAAGGCTAGGATGGCCGTCTTTCAGCTTAAAGGTGATGCTTTGAATTGGTGGTCAGACCTCGAGAAGCAGTTGCACCTTACTCCTCTTACAACTTCTTGGGAACTGTTCGAGGAGAGGTTCCACATGAAGTATTTGCCAAATTATTACAAGGAAGAACAGGCAGGTGCACTCCATGCCTTAGTACAGGGAGACAAGACAGTGGAGGAGTATGAATCTCGGTTTATGGAACTGGTAAAATATGTTCCTTACCTTGATGCAGATGATTGTCAGGTAGAGCATTTTGTGTATGGACTTAACTACAAGATTAGAGCTGCTGTGCGGATGTGGAAGCCAACTTCAGTTGCCATGGCAGTTGAGTATGCTCGTTATGCAGCTGATATGTCAGATGGAAAAGGGGGTAGTAAGTTGACAGGAACCAATCAATATGTTTCAGGGAAGGCGTCACGTCCTTACTTCAGGGGTGGACAATCTAGACCTCCTCCTTACGGTAACAGGTTCACACCGAGGGGTAATACTTCAGTTAACTCAATCTCGCAGGCATCGTCCACAACCCACCAAAGCCAGGGACGTACACAGGGAAGTTCCTATAGAGGAGCAAGGGGTTTTAGAGGAACCAGGTGAAGGAACTCATCTCAGAGGATTCCTTCGAGCAACAGGCAAGCCCCTCCCAATCTCTCTTGTTGGGGATGCGGAGGTCCTCATTTCTAGCGAGACTGTCCCAAGGGTCAGTCAAGCAGCAGGCACAGGGAAGGAAAGGCACCCATGGATAGTTCGGGTAACAGTCATCGGATTCATGCAGCGGTTCATAACCACCAAGCAGAACATCAGTCTACCGTAGTAGAATCCACTGGTAATGTAAACAATGTCAAACTTAAAATTTTGTTTGATCCAGGAGCAACTGATAGTTTTATTTCACCATTTGCATTAGATAAATGTGGGTTGGCAGCCTACGAGCACGGTGATTTCAAACTGGTTGAAATGGCTTCAGGAGCTAAGCAACCAGTAGGTCTTAAAGTGACAGGTTGTGAGGTTGACTTAGGAGTGTGCACCACTAAGTTGGATTCTTATGTCACCAATTTGGGGACTTATGACCTCATTATTGGCATGGATTGGTTAGAAGGCCATAGAGCTTTCTTAGACTGCTATGTGAAGAAGGTGTTGTGCCTCGATGACGAGGGAAGGACAATTCAAATCCAAGGCTTGAAGAGGAAGGTATCCCTCCGTTTCATCTCTATGGTGAAAGCTAAGCGGTGCCTAAGACAAGGATGCCAGTTGTTCGTAGTGGAGGCCGTGAGCGATAGTAAAGGACCTTCCTTGAATTCTTACCCAGTACTCTCCGAGTTCAAGGATGTCTTTCCGAAGGAATTGCCAGGACTACCTCCAGAAAGAGAGCTCGATTTCACAATCGAACTAAAACCTGGTGCAGAACCTATCTCAAAAACTCCTTATAGAATGACAACTCCAGAGCTCCGTGAGTTACAAATCCAGTTAAAAGAGTTGCTAGATTTGGGACTGATTAGACCCAGTATCTCACCGTTGGGAGCACCAGTGATCTTCGTTAAGAAGAAGGATGGATCTCTGCGACTGTGCATAGATTACAGAGATTTGAACAAGGCCACCGTGAAGAACAGGTATCCCATACCAAGAATTTATGACCTCTTTGATCAACTGAAAGGTGCGTCAGTCTTCTCAAAGATTGATTTACGATCAGGGTATCACCAGTTGAGGATCAAGGAAGGCGACATTCCTAAGACTGCCTTTCGAACTCGATTTGGGCATTACGAGTTTGTAGTGGTACCATTTGGTTTGACCAATTCTCCAGCTGTATTCATGAGCCTCATGAATGGGGTCTTCCGAAAATACTTGGACCGCTTTGTTCAGGTCTTCTTAGATGATATTCTTATCTATTCTAAGAATGAGAAGGAGCATGAGGAACACTTGCGGTTAGTCTTGACATGCTTAAGGGAACATAAACTTTATGGTAAATTGTCAAAGTGTTCCTTCTTCCAAAAAGAGATTCACTACTTGGGGCACATCATCTTAGGTGAAGGGATCTCCGTAGACCCAGAAAAGGTAAAGACCATTGAAGATTGGCCAATTCCAAGGAATGCTCATGAGGTGCGCAGCTTCATGGGGTTAGCAGGCTATTACCGGAGGTTTGTGGAAGGATTTTCTAAAATTGCAAAAACTATTACCACCTTGCAACACAAGGGAATCCAGTATGAATGGACCGATGAATGCGATGCCGCTTTTACAGAGTTAAAAAGATTGTTGACAAGTGCACCAATCTTGCGGGTACCAGACATGGATAAAGATTTCATGATATGCACCGATGCCTCGAAGCAAGGATTAGGAGCGGTGTTGATGCAGGAAGGTGGGGTAATAGCTTATGCATATCGAAAGTTGAAACCTCATGAGGAGCAGTATGCCACGCATGATCTAGAATTGGCAGCAGTAATGTTGGCACTAAAATTATGGAGGCACTACCTAGTTGGTAGAAGCTTCACCCTTAAAACAGACCATCAGAGCTTGCAGTACATCTTTACCCAAAGGGATTTGAATGCCAGGCAAAGGAGATGGAGTGAGTTCATGAGTGAATATGACTTTGGTATCTCTTACATCAAAGGAAAGGAGAATGTGGTGGCAGACGCTCTAAGCCGAAGGCCGAGACTTTTCTCCTTAATTCCCTTGAAGGTTGACTTGAGGGAAAGGGTACTAGGACAACTATTGGGCGATAGTTGGTATCTAAAAGTAACCTCAGCTATTCAGAATGGAAAGAAACAGGAATTGAAGTATGATGGGTACCATCTTGAGGAAGATGGATTGTTGCGGTATCAGGGAAGGATGTATGTTCCTAAGGAAGGTGATATCAGGGAAACCATCCTTAGAGAGGCCCATAGATCGCATTACTGTGCGCACCCAGGGGTGAAGAAGATGTATGCTGACATGAATCAACTCTTCTTTTGGCCAGGTATGAAGATGGATGTAGTGGATTTTGTTTCGAAGTGCCTTGAGTGTCAACAAGTGAAGGCAGATCATCGTCACCCGGCCGGTCTCCTACAACCGCATGATATCCCTATGACTAAATGGGAAGTCATTTCCATGGAATTCGTTGTAGGATTACCACTCACATCTCTGAGACATAATGCTATTTTGGTGGTAGTCGACAAACTGACCAAAAGTGCTCACTTCATTCCGGTCAAAGACACCTATGATGTGACAGATGTGGCAAGGGTATTCATAAATGAGATTGTACGTCTTCATGGAGTTCCTAAAAAGATAATCTCTGACAGAGACCCTAAGTTCACCTCCAGATTTTGGACAAGCATGCAGTCAGCATTAGGGACACAGTTGAACTTAAGCTCAGCTTATCACCCCGAGACAGATGGACAGACTGAGAGGGTGAATCAAGTGATGGAGGACATGCTTAGGATGTATGTTATGGATCAATAGACACAGTGGGAGAAATATCTTCCTTTAGTGGAGTTTGCATACAACAATAGTCATCACAGCTCCATTGGTATGCCGCCATATCAGGCATTGTATGGGAGGCCGTGCAGGACACCACTCAGTTGGGACAGGTTAGAGGATCGAGTTTTAATTGGGCCTGAATTGATTCAGGAAATGGAGGAGCAAGTGATACAGATTAGGCTGCGGCTGAAGGAAGCACAGGATAGACAAAAGAGTTACGCTGATGCACACAGATCAGATAGAACTTATGGAGTAGGGGATCGTGTATTTATTCGCATCAGACCAAATAAAAGTACCATTCGGTTTGGGAAGGGTACCAAGTTGTCACCTCGCTTTATAGGACCATTTGAGATTCTTGAGCAAATCGGACCAGTTGCTTATCGTCTCGCGCTGCCACCCCACTTGCATAAAACTCATAATGTATTTCATGTTTCTGTATTACGACATTACATAGCTGATGAGACTCACAAAATTCATTGGAAGGAATTGCAGGTCTCGGACGAGGGAACCTTCAGGGTCGAACCATTACGTATACTTGATCGTAGGGTTCGACAGCTCCGTAGTCGCCATGTGGACCAAGTTAAGGTCCAATGGGACAAGTATAGCCCAGGGTCTGCTACCTGGGAGGATGCAGAGACCATGCGTCGAGATTTTCCCTCACTATTTTGACCATAACTTCGGGACGAAGTTTCCCGAAGGGTGGGTGTATGTAATGCCCATATTTTGATTCGGCATATTTATTAGTTAGACACACCATACTTTATTTCTTATATATATTTTGTCGAACTCAGCTCGACTGAGTAAACTATATTGGACCTCATTATATGATGTTACTCTGTCTTATGATTTCACCATGATTATGATGTTACTATGTTATGCAGTTATGATGTCATGATTATCATATGATTTCCTTATTTTACGATTGCAGTATATGTTTATATGTTTTCCTTAATGAAATGTGAAACATATGATTCGGTACGTGGATACCATCCTCTTATATGAATTGCTGAAATGTTATATGTCATACGCATCTATGATGAGCTAAAAGGTTACATGAAATAAAATGATAACATGGATCAATTGGCGATCAATGGAAAATGCTTTCTATAAATTGTATTTTGCAAAACACTAACCTACAGGACACAGGGGCTATGGGATAGCCAGTTACTTGATCTGATATATATTGGAAAGGAAAAACATGTTCATACAGCAAACCTTAGCAGCCAAAATGAGGATACGATAACACAAACTGATAATCCCGATAGCAGCAAGTATGAGTTGATAAGGGCGTAGGCCCAGTATGTTGAGAGGGATGGATGTGTTTCCCACCCTATGGTTCCATGAGACCCGAGGTCGTGGGAGGGCCGTGCTGAGATACGCTCCCCATGTTGTTGTGATGACGATTGTCGAATGCCTGCTAGGGGAGGATAGGTCCGCTGTTCAGCCAACGCTATCGCTCTCAAGTTCTATGTGGTCAGATCGGTGAGTCCGACATCCACTGTTGTACTAGCAGAGGAAGGATAGGGAGGATGCTGGACGTAGGTTATGATGGGAGGATGTGTTAGTTAGTACTGTTGGGGGTTTAGTATTCCTTGAGTTCGAGTTAGTGGAAGTAGGCACCCTCCTTGTACATGATTGATTAAACTAATGTAAAGATAAAGAGAATGATGTTAAATCGTAAAGGGTTAACTGTTAAATAACCGAGGATGTTAAAGTAATTATACTATATATTATGCTTGCTCTTCTACATGGGGGTAGATACTATTATTAGTTAGCAAGTATGCATAGGCGGAATGGGGTTTGTTTATAGTACATATCCGACATGTGCATACACTGGCCATGCATGCACACCTTGTACGTGTACAATATTACTGGTGTATAACATACTCGTCATGCTTGAATAGTAGTATAAATGTCATAGATAACTCAGTTAAGGATAAATCCATCAACTTAGGTAATGAATGGTTAGGTTTTCGATGTGTAAATAAGTGAATTAGTAATTATATGAAAACATTGTAATAATAAGACAAGTGTCGTCAATTAACATTGTCATAGGAGAACTATTGTGAATAGGGTAATGATAGTGTCTAATTAATTAGTAAAATTATTTAAGCCCTCACAAGTGCTTTGTTTATAAGAACAAGGATGCTATGTTGATGATAGGGTACTCATGTGATAAACAAATAATTAAGAATACTATGATTAATTCACCTTTTATTATTGTTAAATGGTGATTTAATTATTATTATTAATTAATAAATGGTGATCTAATTATTATTATTACTTAATTAATAATATTCCAGCAACATTTATATATCCCTATCGTAACAATTGCAATATAAGTAAGATTTAAAATACTGATTTATAAATTAATATTGTGTGATTATTTCCATTTCAAAAGTTAGCCATAATAGGATAATCATTTCTTGGAATGAACGTGATGTGATGGAAAATGGTTATTTAATTATTCAATGTTAATCTTGGAATTTAAACCTCAAGCTAAGTAGTCTTGACGGATAAGGTGGACCATTAAGACACATCATGTCCAAGTTAAAAAGGGGCAACTAATTATATAATATTTTATTAATTACATTAATAACATTAAATACCAAGGATAGCGAATAGACTTGTATTTAATGAAGCTTGTCCCGAATGGATAACCCTTGGGTGATAATCCCCACCGTAATAAATACTTACGACCGTCAATCCAAAACCAACTAATTTTTCCATGAGAGTAATTAATTATACATTTTTATAAAGAACCGTGTATGAATGAACTGGTGATAGGAGTAAATGTTGAGGGGCTCGAGAGGGTGATTTTGGGGCGGTGGAGTAAGCCCAAGATATTCTCGAGGAAGGGAAATTATATAGAGGGGGAGAGCTTGGAGAAAGGGGAGGTCTTTTTTTATGGGGGGAAGAAAAGAAGTTTGGGGAAGAGAAGTTGGGAGAACAGAAAGATTTTGAGAACAGAAGGAAAGACTGCTCTCGGGATTATCAGATTGTGGGCTCGGGGGCTTGGAAATCCTTTGATTCCAAGGGCCAGCAAGATAATAGCTGGTCGGTAGGGTGGACACTTCAGTTTGGCTGTCTAAGGGGTTATACAACCTGCTACAACTTACGGTTAGCATCAACATCAGGTAATTTCCGTTATTGACTACTATGCTAAAACTTACTGTAAACATGCATAACTTGCTATTTACTGATTTACTGCTATTTACTGATTTACTGAGTTGTGAAACATATTCTTATGCTAGAACATGATTGTTGAAAAGGAAATATTGATATGTTTGTCTATTTTAAATTACGAATGTAATGTTGATAAAAAAACACAACAAAACACTAAATATTATTTAGGCACATAGTAATTCTTAGAAATTTACTCCCATACACTTGATAAAGTTTAATAAGTAGAAAATTAACTGAGAAATATTACATAGTGCTCTGCTGTAAAAACCAGAGCACTACACCTTGGATGCTATCACATGATCCCAATTCTTCATGTATCGTACCATTCGGCATTTATTTGGAAGACATCATGGTTTATACATAATTATGCTTAATTCATAGCAAACGATTATGTTCAACCTGTCCAAAGTTTTACTTTGGACATGGTTGAACACATTGTAAAGCAAACAAATCCATAATTACGAATTTTTAAGTGGCACACGACTCAAGGAAATTCAATTATGAGCATATCACTCATACGTGCTCCCCGATCATCTGGCTGCTCAATCGGACCATGATTTAACCCTACCCTTGTGTGAATTCTCACTCATTCCGCTCATTTCCTCATTTCTCCCTGACGCTCTATCCTCTGCAACTAAGTGCATTCCTTTTGCTTGCTTAGCTACATCCATCAGCTTCCATTCACAATGCCCACCCGCCATGATCCAGGAAGCTATCAAGACCTCTTGCGCATTGTCGAATTCAAAGCATGTCAAGAGATATTCCTGCGTGCTAGTTGGGGCCTGTCTCTCCATCTATTTAATGACCATGACCATGAGATTTCCTTGCTATTCGCAAAGGATTTTGACCGTAAAGAGGCTCGGGTTGGCCACCTTAACTTCTCGGTGATAGAAGAGTTCATATTAGCAGCCACGAAATTGCCTAGAGGAGGTGCCCATTGGCACAAGCACTTGTTTCTCCCGCGCACAACACACAAATTTTCTCTCAAGCCTGAGTATCAGCATGTCGAGGGTGTAAAAGGGGTTCATTGAGAATGGGTTAACGACGAGTTCCTTGATCCATTGATTGTCATCATTCACCTAATCACCTGTGAAGGTAAATTCTCGGTCTTTAAATCTTGCCATTTTCGGTTGTTAGCCCATTTTGTTGATAATCAACCCTTGAATTTTCCCTTCTACTTCTTAAAAAGTCTGGAGAAAATGTCTATTCAAGTTCGAAAGAACAATGTCAATCCTGTAGGTAGCCTATATCACCATTGCCTTATCAAAATTTTAATCACCCATCAGTTACAGGAAGAGGGGAAGACTTGGGACAGCTTTGTATTCGAGACCCTAAACCCTCACCTAGTTGTGAAACCTATTACCAAACCCTCTTCCTCTTGCAGGCGCCATCGATTTTACTCGTCCTGATAAGCCCGTTCAAACCCCCGACCAAACAAAGAATGATTCCAAGGTTGTGCAATTTGAAGAAGGCACCTTGGGAGAAATGCACCTTGTTCAAACACCCTCTTCTGAGCCTGTCCAAGAAGACACGATTCCAGAACCCTCCTATTTTTCACCAGTGCCAAAGAAATCGAGAAAGGTCAATCATGCCCTTGATCCGTCCTTCACTCAGACACAACATGATGACCACCTCGACGAATAGGATAATATCCCTACCTTTGGATCACCTCTTTTGGGATTGGCCAATCTCTCTTCCACCTTGCTTGAAGATCCTACTCCTATCCCTACACAGACTGAAGGAAAGGGTCCAGAAGAATACACTACACCTTTGAACCCCAATCCGTTCATAGAGGAGTCTAGCCCTCAAAAGAACCCTGAATCATTGATAGAAGCACCTCCTTCACTCCAGCAAACTGTGGACAGGTTAAATTTAGACTTGGCAGAATTAAGGAGTCAGAATGAAGGGTATGTTGGGACCATCTCTGAGCTTCGTCAAGAGGTCAAGACATTACGTAGTCAAGTACAATCTGCTGAGTATTTGAATGAGGCTAAGACAGTTGATAATCTGACTCTTCGGTTGAAGTATGATAGCCTACGGGATCAATGTAAGAAGTTCAAGGCTAAAGTCAAACCCTCCTCGTCGAAGTCAAAGGTCGCTGCTACCGCAGCTCGGCCTTCTTCCTAAATCTCTTCCATGTTTTGCTTAGTGGGACCTGGCATGTCTTTGGTTTGGGGGAATGTTGGTGCCCACTTTGCCATTGTTTTTGGTCGATAAATATACTCTGAATGGCGACTCTATCATCCTTTTTGATATCATAAATTGCTCTTTTTTCCATTTAGATCGCCGAATGGGACAGGTATGCATTTATTTACACATCCTATGAATGTTGGGCAATATTCACCATATTTTGGTTTATTAATGATTATCTGGCTTGTTTGATGACCTTATTTTGTTTTACAGATGATGGCTCTCAATGGAAACTTCAATTCGGCGCATATTGAAGTTATGTCCATTCAGCCTACCATTCAGACATGCATTTGATTCATGGATTCATTGGTTGAGGTATGTTCGGGTTGTTAAAAGATGAACCGACACGGGGATTTCGTTCGGGATGTGGCCCTAATAGTTGTGAGCTGGAGTTATAGAAGATCCTTCCTACTGCACGCCCAGCTTGACATCGCATCCACTTCTGCCCACATCGAAGAGGAATTAACTCTCCAGCTATTGTGTAGAAGAATGACGCCGTAGACCCTGGGGGACCTCCCATGTACTGACCTGAGTCATCATGAAGCCATTCCTTGGCATATGAGTTGTCATGAGATGCTGAGTAGAACCATTTTTGGTTATGTGTTGTCAAGGGATGCTGGACAGAGTCGTTTTCCTATGTTAAAGACTATCTATTATTAGAAGCAGTCGACCACTGAAAGGTTCAACTTGCTCTCCAAATTGTAATCGTATATATAGGCGTTCCTACTTCTGAAACTAGTTAAGTCTTGTCAAGCTTTGTTGTGTATTGTTAAGTCTCGTTTTCTATTTGACATGACTGAGATAGAGTCATTCTTATTGATCTTTCTCCGATTTCAAATGAACACAGGGATGTTGTAATGCTCTATTAATTCAATATATATATCTCTGTTCTGGTTTTATGAAGATCTGGAAGCATGTATGGTGATTGATTAATAAAGACTCAGCCTCTGCTTGCTGAGACGGGCCCCTCAACGATCAGCAATCATGTGTGTATAGTTTGTATTCGTTTCTGCAGATAACGTGTGTTGTGTATTTCATCTTTGCATCTATCTTATACATGATATCTACATCTTGAAATTTAAATTGTTGTTCTGTTATTTACATAGATGAAATTTCTGTTATGTATTTAATTGTCACTCACGTTTTATTGTTTCTATGAATAAAAGAGCTCTATGTTATGTTATATGCATCTTGTGAAGTGTTTATGTTAACAATGTTTGCAGCATACAATTAAGTGACCGGTTATGCTTATGTTCAGTTAAGCTTTCTCCATAGGATAGGTCATATTTATTTCACCTCCTTTGCTTGATAGGTCAGGTTGTATTCATCTCTTCCAGCTTGCCTCTGTAGTCTTGCTCAAGGAATTTAGTTTACTTGAGTTCCTTTGGAATCAAGTTAGCTAAGTTTTCTGAGCCTTCCCATAGTTAAGCTCCTCTCTTAAACTCTGCAGTTCTTCCTCTGTAGTATCAAGATTCTTCCAATCCCAAACTAAACTTGCTTTAGGATGAAGTAGAAATAGCTAGTCTTTCTCTCATATAGATCACTTCTTCCCTCACTCTATCTTCTAAACAATCTACTCATTACCTCCTTTGCATTATAAGGTCATGTGCATTCACCAGCTGGTAACTAAGTCATCCAAAATTCTCCCTTCCCTTAGCTTAAATCTTCTTCCTGCATTCAGATATGGCATTCGAACTGTCATTCAGACAAGCATTCGGATTTCCACTCAGACCCTTATACTCTCTATATCGTTTTAGCATCTTCAGAATCTAGTTTCTTCTGCCCATCTGAGTATAATGTTTCTTGCTTCTGATTTAACAGTTTAGATATAATTTAACTTTGTTTTATGAAGTACTTCTTTCTTTCTTCTTCTCAACCTTCCTCTAAAGTAAAATTCTTCACATCTGATTTATTAAGTAGTGGTTGTTTCAGCTTTGTTTTAGATAGTTAATATTTTCACCTCTTCTAAGGTTGTTAAAATCTCTTCTATTGTCAGATTGGTATCTCATTCATATGAATATGTTCATGACATAAAAGTTGGATTATAATCATATATTCTTATCAAAGTTTCCTGCTTGCTTTTATACTAATCAAGTTTTTCACTTGTTATTATATCAACTTTTTATCACTTATGTATGGATGGAAATAAGTCATGTTATAGTTCTAAGCTTTATCACACCTTCTCTTTTAATTAGGATTCAGTTCTTCTTCCATAATTTAATTCTTACATAGAATAGTGTAACTTGATATTGCTTTAATCTGTTGGTTAGGTTAGCTTTGTAATTGTGTTGTTTAGAGTATGACTCGGTTTTTTTCATTTTGAAAGATCTTTTGATCTCTTCTTTATTAAATATCTCTGAGGTATGACAAGCCGAAATCTGAGATCCCTTTCTACCTAGGAATATATTTTGTCTCAACTCTAAGTCTACTGATCCTGGTCGATAATTAATATTAGGTGTTTCCTTGAGATATCCCACACACCCAACAATCATGGATGACGAGCTTCAGGATGTTGCTCCAGATGATATGCATCAGGATGATGTAGTGACGATGATCAGGATGATCATGTGTGATGAGTATCGGGACGATGCTCTAGATGATATGCATCAGGACGATGCAGTGACGATGATCAGGATGATCATGTGTGATGAGTATCAGGACGATGCTTTGGATGATATGCATCAGGACGATGCAGTGATGATGATCAGGATGATCATGTTTGATGAGTATCAGGATGATGCTCTGGATGATATGCATCAGGACGATGTAGTGATGATGTTCAAGATGATCATGTGTGATGAGTATCAGGACAATGCTCTGGATGATATGCATTAGGACAATGCAGTGACGATGATCAGGATGATCATGTGATGATATACATCAGGATGATGTATGGCGAGTATCAGGATGATACTCTATGGTCGTGGACAGGTTGTGCAGATGAGCATGTAACTAGAATTGGGTGATTCGATAGGTTGAGTAGTACGCACATAATCAGTCTTGGGATACTCTTTCGAGGCATTGCTCTGGGAGGACATGTAACTAGACCTGGGAGATCTGATAGGTTGACTAGTACGTTCGTAATCAATCCTGGGATGCTCTTTCGAGGCTTTGTCCTATGGCATGTAACTAGACCTGGGAGATCCGATAGGTTGAGCAGTACGCTCGTAATCTGTCCTGGGATGCTCTTTCGAGGCTTTGCCATGACCACATGTAATATGTCCTGGAGATCCAAACAGGTTGTGATAGTCACATAAAAGGCCTCAGATGCTCTTTAGAATTCTTGCTAGTCAAGACACTCTTTTAAGGTTTTGTGGTGGGGGTCACATGTAATACATCCTGGAGATCTGGATAGGTTGTGCTAGTCACATAAAAGGCCTCAGATGCTCTTTAGTGTTCTTGCTAGTCAAGACACTCTTTTAAGGTTTTGTGACAGTCACATGTAAGTGGACCTAGGAGATCTTGTCGGTCGTGCTTCGGCACATAAAGGATCCTGGGATACTCTTTTGAGGCATTGTGACGCACGTAATAAGTCCTGAGGATTCCACAGTATGGCCAGTGATGATGAAGACCTGTAGGTGGTGGGCCTACATCCAGCATGAAAAAGGGCTAGCTCTGTAGAACTTCCTATGACGAGTAGATTTGAGATTGATTAAGATAGGAGCAGCAGTGACGATGACGATGATTCGAGGATGATGATTCGATGACGATGATCCAGAGAAGAAGACTTGTGCTAGCAGATCTGTGTCGAGAAATACCTTCCTAGTTAAGAGGGAGTGTTGATGTATTTGTAACTTCGGAATGTATCTCATATATGTATATTGTATTCATATAGAGATGTTATTATTCCTCTATACGGAAGTGTCGTCATTTATATTGTAAGTGTCGTAACTTATACTTGATGGGTTATTAGACGACCTTGTTGGGGTCGGCCCTATATAAGTCATGTGGGTTAAAGGGTTATTAGACCACCCTATTGGGGGTCGGCCCTGTCAGCATTATGTTATGTGGTTTAAGTTAAGGATGACCTAGTAAAGGTTATTAGGCAAGTCAAGTCAAGTATCAATAGAGTGCGGGAGGCACTCTATTTGATCATTCACTTCTCACACATACACTCATTGGAGAGTGGCGCACTAGTGGAGGAGGAGAAGCTGCTTCTAGGAGGACTATCTCTTGCAATTGGGTTGTATCATTGATCTATCTATCTCTGAGGAAGTTGCGGGGTTTTTCACCTTCTTGGTTTTCCCCGGTGAAACTCTGTGTCTCTTGTGTGCTTGCATTATTGTGTCCATGATTGATATGTTGTACATGTTATTCTCTCAGTTAAGATCCTAGATCAGATTGAAATTTCTGAAAAACTAACATATTGTTGTTGGACGCATATGCTTTGTAAGTCGTCTTGTAGTATTTGTTGATCCATAGTTTGTGTTATTGTTGTTGGACGCATATGCTTTGTAAGTCATCTCGTAGTAATTGTTGATCCATAGTTTGTATTGGCCCATGGTTTGTATTGACACATGGTATTGACCCATGGTATTGGTGCCTAGACTTAGTATATAAGTTTTTGTTGAGACCAAGAAAGGCATCATGAAGTTATTTGTATTGATCTTGCTCAAAGGAGGTTTCCCCCTCGAAGTGTCCTGCGATCAATAAAGCAATTCTGAGTTCTATTATTTCTGCTATCTCATGTATTTTCATTAATTAATTGTTGCAGGTTCTTCACATTTTCCATTCAAACTTTGGGTACTGATTTATATTATTAATTATGGAGAAAACCTCTAGGTTTTTGGTGTATTTAGCTCAAATTTCGTTTAGCCATTCAAGTACTACCATTGATATGGAATAAACTTGTACTTCTTCATATTTTCTTGACAGAGCATAAAATACGACATTGTCTTTCCCCTTTTTATGTAAGATTTCCATATTGAATGTAGCAATTTTCTCTATCCACTTTTGTTGTTCGGTTGTTAAAGTTTTTGTTGTAACAAGTGCTGCAAACTATTATGATCTCTATGGATAATAAATTTTCTTCCGAAAAGGTATTGTCGCTACTTTGTTAATGCATGCATGATGGAAATAATTTCCTTGTTGTAAGTAGACTGTAAATGTTACCTTCTATTTAACTTCTTTCTTTCAAAAGCAATTGGGTGACCTTCTTGCATTAAGACAACTCCTATCCCGAAACTTGAGGCATCACATTCGATTACAAACAATTTTGAAAGATCAGGTTTTCCAAAACAAGATTTGTAGACATAATTCATTTCAATGCCTCAAATCATCTTCCTGCTTCATCACTCCATTGAAAAGAATTATGTTTAAGGTGGTTGGTTAACGAAGCAATTAAATGAGCATAGTTTTTTATGAATCTTCGAGAGTAACTGGTCAATCCTAAAAATCCTCTTAACTGGACATTCATTGATTGCTTTGATTTTCTTGGGATCCACCTTGACTCCTTCGTTTGAGATAATATGACCAAGATACTCTGCTTTCCAAATGTACATTTCGACCTTTTTACATAGAACTAGTTTTCTTCTAGGAGTGATAGTCATTATATTGTTTTATTATTTATTATTACTAATATTATCTATTTATATATGTAATAGTTTATTTATTAGATAAGATATATTGGATTCAAGTTTTCTTTTAGGTAGTTATTTTTTCTAAAAATTTCATGTAACTTGTATGTTTAAGTTACTTTGTTGTAAAAGTGCATCTCATTTGTTTTATAAAAGTGAGTCACTTGAAGTTGTAAAGTTTTTTAGTTTTTGCATGGAATATTTAAAGTAACATTATTGTAAAAGTGAACTCCACTTATTTATAAAAGTGGGTCATATAAAACAACATTATTGTAAAGTGAGTTTAAAATATTAAGTTTGGGGAGGGGGGATTTTTTTTTCCACTTGGGTCAATCTTCTACTTTCCACATGTCTGTTTGGAGTGACCTTCCTCATCCACATTCCATTTTTCAGTGCCACATTTTTTAAACTATCTATTGTTTTTAGATCTTTGCATCTATACCATCAATTTATGATTTTAAATTAACATTACCCGCATATTACAATATGACCACTCCATGTGATACTTGGATTACAAGTACTAACTACTTCTCATGGAAATCCCATATGGAGAATGTTCTCTGAAGTAGGGGAATTTATCATATTACTTTGGGGAAAGAAAATGAACCTACTAATAATTTTAAAAAAGAAAATCATCCAACATATGTGATTAATCTCATGGATTAATAGGGATGCCAAATTTTACGATTCCACCTTTCAATAATTGATGAATTAGATAAGGCTTGGGAAAATTTGGAAATTGTGTTTGGTAAATATAATGAGATTCGAGGTCACCAGGTTGAAAATGAGTTGATTTCCTTAAACCCAAGTGAATTTTCTTGCATTCAAGTCTATCTATCTAAATTCAAAACCCTTAGAACCTTAGTTGAAGAATGAAAAATACTTAAGCCAAAAAAATGTATTTATGTTATTCTTTCCAAGCTTGGTATTTCCTATTCTTTTTTTGTATCTACATTTTATTCCACGAAAGAATCTTTGGGGACTAACTATAAATACCCCACACTTGAATCCTTTTTTTATTACTTTATTAGAGAGAAAGACAAGCTTATACATCTTGGAGTAATCAACAATTCCGTTACATCTAGGAAAGCCTTAGTGGTGCAACACAAAAACAAAACTAATAATCCCAAGAAGCAACATCCTCGCAATAATAAGACAAAAAACGGTCCAAAACCATCTCAACCAGCTCATCCTTCTTGTTATATAAAATAACCCTCCTAGAGCTAATGTTGATGAGTCTAATGGGAAAAATCACATTCAAATCCATTTCCCGATTCACCCATGAGACCAATCCATAGATTTGGGGCTGCCTTCCTTAGTTTGAGGGTGCATTCCCTAATTTGGGGGATTTTTTCTCCTTGATTTAAGGAAGTACAAATCAATTAGACTTAAGTTGTTTCACCAACTAAGTCCTAACTGACACCTAAATTCCCAAAAAACTCATTAGAACCCTAGTTCAGTTTAGTTCAACTCAATTTAGTTCAATTCAGATCAGTTCAGGCCATTTCAATTTAGTTTAGTTCAGTTCAGTTTAGTTCAGTTCAGTTCATTCCATTTCAGTTCAAACCATTTCAGTTCAGTTCAGTTCAGTTCAGGATAGTTCTGTTGAATATGATTGCCATTGATTTCAAAAGAGTATAGTAATGACAAAGGAATAACCAAGGACATGATGGCAGGGAAAACTCAGTGAAAGACAAAGGAATGACAAAGGAAGTGATGACATGGCATATATGATGATGTGGCATGTGTGATGAAGCTGGAAAGACACATGATGGTGTTCTGGTGCTATAATTAAGTTAGTGTTTCAATTTGACATCATTATGGAAAAGTATGACAAGTTTGTGAAACTTTGGAAATTGACTAAGTATGGAAAAAGTAGTCAAAAATGCTCTAAGAGAATGCCCGCCATAATTCATGATTTGAGAAAAATGCATGCACCATCATATCAGGCTATAGCTTGTTAAAGTGGATATCTATTCATGGTATCATTTTTCCTTAATCATTTCTGAGGAGAAAGTTATAAGTTTTCCAAAATAGGGTTTCAGGTTGCTTTTACACCAAAGTAGCAAAACTGCCTAAGTGGCCTCAGGGAAATTCCCACCATAGTTTGTGGGTTGAAGAAAATGCTTGCACCATATGGTCATCTTGTAGAATGTTCTTTTGTGCATCTGAAAATGGCCTCATATTGTCCAAAGAGTCTCTGAGGAGGAAGATATTGATCTGCCAAAAGTGCTTCTTAGCCTGATTTATGCTACTCCGGTAAAATGCCCGTCGAGGAGAGAGAAAGATGTTTCAAGGGGTGAAATTGGTTTGGATAGAATCCCCTAGTTGGCACATATCCAGTGGATGTCTCACACTTCAAATTTGATGAAAATAAAAATCACTTCATATTACCCTAGGGTTTGATACTTTTGCCTAAGTGTCAAATCAACAGTTTGGAAGGACACTTTCAAATGCTCGCTAGATGATGGGTGTGTGTCAATAAGTTCATATTTCGACATGGTCTTGTTCATTGTTGAAGTATCTATCCAGCAATGATTTTAGTTTTCCTTATGGTGATCATATATGAAGAAATCAATCTTCCAAAGTGAAGGAAAAAGTATTTTACATATTAATGACAAAAATTTGTCTAAGTGTCAAACTCACATGGCTAAGAGGCCATTTGGAAATGCCTGCTTGGAGGTGTTCATGTGCTGATAAAATTAATCAGATGGTATAGGATTGTTCTCTGGTGAATTGGTTATCTAAGCACGAGCTCAGATCTTCCTATGGAGTTCACACGTGCAAAAAACAAGCCTGCCAAAATGAGAAAAAGCTTGTTTTTACTGTTCAAATGAAGGTTGAGGAGGCATTTGGAAATGCCCGCAAGGAGGTGTCCTTGTGCTGATAAAATTAATCAGGTGGCATAGGATTGTTCATTGATGAACTAGATATCTATCCGTAGGATCATATTTTCCTCTGGAGTTCACAGGTGTGAAAGAGAAGCCTGCCAAAATGAGAAAAAGGTTGTTTTGTTTTGCATATTAAGAACAAAAATTTGGCTAAGTGTTGAACTCACATGGCTAAGAGGCCATTTGGAAATGCCCGCAAGGAGGTGTACTTGTACTGACAAAATTAATCAGGTGGCATAGGCTTGTTCCTTGATGAACTGGATATCTATCCATAGGATTAGATTTGCCTCTGTAGTTCACACGTGTGAAAGACAAACCTGCCAAAATAAGAAAAAGTTTGTTTTGATGTCCAAATAAAGGTTGAAGAGGCATTTGGAAATGCCCGCCAAAGTGTGTCCTTGTGATAATAAATTTTCCAAATGGAATGGACATATTCCTTGGTGATCTAGCCATCTACCTATGGTGTCAGTTCTCTCTTTGAGGCTCACATGTGTGAGATTTTGGCCTGCCAAAATAGAGAAAAATAAGGTTAATTACACCTTGTATTATGCTCGCAAAGGGTTAGGAAAATGCCCGCAAGGGGATATGTTATGCCCTCAAGGGCTTATCGTATGCCCGCAAGGTCTTAAGTTAATTTCCACAAGGCGCTTGAAGCATAAAGCTCCCAGGAGCTTAATTATGCTCACAAAAGAGGCTTAATGGAGTATGCCCGCAAGGATTAAGCCCGCAGGAGGAGTATGCCCACAGAGGTTTAAATGATAAGCCTATGAAAGATTACATTATATCCATAGGTGAAGGATGGAGTAATATCATAGATTTGAAGAGGCATGAAGATGAAAGGCCATGAGACTTTTCTGGAAAGATGCAAGGTTTAAAAGAAGAGTTAAAGAATATATAAGCAGAAGATTGAAGTGAAAGAAAACGTCTGAGAAGTTCATATTGAAGGTTCAGGAAGAACAAGAACTGAAGTCTATGCTAGGATTTGAGATGAATATTTGAAGCAGCATTGAGACCAGAGTAAGAGACCAGAATGTTTGCACAATCAAGATGAAAAGTGCATAACACAAGTCAGAGAATTAAAAGGGAAGAATTGAAGCTGTCTGCATCCCATATCTATGTAGCAGTAAGAGAATAAGAAGAAGCAAAGAATTATATATGACATAATTGAAGTAAGAAAGGTATGGAGGATTGATATAAACACATTAGGGAGGTAGGGTGGTGCTAAGGTAGGCTACAATCCTACAATGGCATTGTAGCTTCCTTCTAGTGGTAGCTGGTAAATAGGGTGTCGAAGCATCATTTCAGTTGTAGCTGATAAACCAGGGGGTTGTATCCTCCTTCCAGTAGTGGCTAGTAAATAGGGTGTGGTAGCATCCTTGTCTATTGTAGCAGGAAGAAACCAAGGTGTTGTAGCATCCTTTAGTTGTAGATGAAAAATTGGGTGTTGGTGCATCCAGCAAGTTGTAGCTTGCAAAAACTATTGTAAACATAATTTTGCAGTATAGAAAGAGTTTGTGGTTTTCCCAATTGGGTTTCCACAATAAAGTCTCTGTCTTGTATATCTTGTTGATTCCATGTTTTAATTAAGTTTAATAAGTGGTTTAAAATGGTAAACGTTTATCAATATTGATTCACCCCCCCCCTCTCAGTTTTGACCATTATTCCAACAATTGGTATCAGAGAAGGATCCTTCACTACAGTCTAAACCACTGGAATGAAGATCCTATTAAAAAACACTATGGATCAACAAGAAGGGATTGCACCCTATAGAGATACAATACTTGATAAAGAAGAATATGCATATTGGAGCATGAGAATGAGTGTATACTTACAATCATTAGGATGGGGTGTATGGAATTTAGTAATATCTGATTATATCCCACCAAAAAGAATAAGGACTACATATCAGAAAGAGTCCAAGAAAAATAACTCAATAGTAATGGAGGCCATACATGATGGACTATCTCAACCCATCAAAGAAAATATAAGACAATGCATCTCAGCTAAGGAACTTTGAGTCAAAATGGAGAATCTTTATTCATTCAAAGAAATAGTAAAAGCATACCTCGTTATTTTCAAGAATGATGATGAAGAAACTTGCATCCATAAGGAAGATCAAAAGAAAAAAACCATATGCAAGAAAATATTTAATGGTAGGAATAAATTATTCTATTCCTTGGAAGATATTGAAGATGAAGAGATTAGTGAAGATGAATAAAATATATTCATGGAGACAGTAACTTGAGAAAATAATTTAGATATGGAAAGAAAGGTGGACCTAAAAGATGAATTCATAAGTACCCTTGAAGAATTGAGAGAGAGAATATTGGAGAACAATTCTTTGAAATAAAATTTGTCAAAATACCTACAAGGGAAGAAATCAAAAGAAGAGGAAGTCAATACCCTCCAAAAGGAGCTGCACAAGTCAAAACAACAAACAATGGCTAGCATGAAAGAGGTCGAGAGCTTAAGACAGGAACTTGATAACTTCAAGAAAGAAGTAAAGAAGCTAGAAGACCACATGAAAGAGGCTGAGAGCTTAAAACAGGAAGTTTCTAACTTCAAGAAAGAATTAAAGAAGCTATAAGACCACATGAAAGAGGCCAATAGCTTAAGACAAGAAGTTATTCTGCTTAGAAATAATCTTGATAAAGAATCTATTAAATCAAAATTTGAGAATAGCTCAAAGGTTTTAGATGAAATCCTAAGCATCCAAAGACCATCAAGTGATAAAACTGGATTAGGTTATGACAAAGAAAAGATTCCAAAATATTTGTCTCCTACACTCCAAGATAGAAATGAAAGAATCTATGCTGCTACACTCAAAAGAATGATTAAGAAGGATAGTCAGAAGTCTACTCCCTCATCTCATAATAAAGAAAAAACTCGTGTGATACCTAAAATACCAATGACAAGCAGAGTCCAGCAAATATCTTTTGGTCATTGCTACTAATGTAATAATTTTGGACATATGGCTAGAGAATGTAAGTTGAGGAAGAATGCTTCAATAAAAGGTCAAGAAAAAAAGGAAGGGATGGAAGAAGATGGAAGTTGTGAAGTAGGAAGATCAAAGATTCGTCAAATATAAAGGAAGTTTCTATGGATAGTGTCACTATTGTCACAAGTTTGGTCACAAGGCGGTTAATTGCAGAATGAAGGGAAAAGATCAAAGTACAGAATCCAAGAAACAAAGAAGGTTAGTAAGCAGTGTACTTCATGGAAAGATGCGGAGAATAAAGGAAGACTACAAAGAGTCAGAGGAAATACATGTTCAAAGCATCAATGAAGTTTCCAAAGATGATGTTCAGCATAATAGTGTTGTAGATAAGAATGACATCCATTATGATGGAAATCAAGATGAATATGAAGAATACACCGATGGAGAGAAGGATTATGAAAATCTCTTCTAAAGTCTCTCATGACCTAAAAGAGAAACCCTGAAATTAGAATTAGATGGGATCATATACCAAGGGGGAGTAAATATTAGAAAATTACAATTGGTATTTGAAGGTAGCTAATATCACTTGCTAAGAATAAAAGGGTATCGTCATCAAAGTCAAGAAGTAAAGTAGAGGTGACAAAATTGAAGAAACGCATTTGGTCTAGAAAACATCTATGTGACAAGCACATGGTTGAAGTGTAACAAAATAAAAAGGAGAATTAGAGAAGAAGAGATGATCATGGTCAAATGATAAGGCTGGTGTATGGTTGAAAAAGTGCAGAGTATAAACCCTATCACAAAATGGAGAAAATGGTTACAAAGGGGAGGAACATTGAACGGGGGATTTTATGGACTCATCATCCAAGTTCTCTTTCAAAATGGTTCTCATTCAAAGTCCTGCTACAAGATAATAACTAAGGTTATATTAAACCACAGTGAGTAGTACCAATTCCAAGATAAAAGGAGGAAGAGAAGCAAAAGAAGGGAAGTTATCAAAAGGAAGAAGGATAGGAAATTCTCTATCAAGATGGTTACAACAAAAGAGCATAATACGTTATCCTTTGTCAATGTTGTCAAAGGGGGAGAATTTTTAGATGTTTTCATCAATGCCAAAGGGGTAGAATGTTGAATATGATTGTCATTGATGTCAAAAGAGTCTAGTAATGACAAAAAAATAACCAAGGACATGATGACAGGGAAAACTCAATGAAAGACAAAGTATGACAAAGGAAGTGATGACATGGCATGTATGATGATGTTGCACGTGTGATGAAGCTGGAAAGACACATGATGGTGTTATGGTGCTATCATTAAGTCAGTGTTGCAATCTGACATCATTAAGGAAAAGTATGACAAGTTTGTGAAACTTTGGAAATTGACTAGTATGGAAAAAGTAGTCAAAACTTCTCTAAGAGAATGCCTGCCATAATTCATGGTTTGAGAAAAATGCACACACCATCATATCAGGCTATAGCTTGTTAAAGTGGATATCTAGTCATGGTCTCAGTTTGCCTTAATCATTTATGAGGAGAAAGTTATAAATCTTCCAAAACAGGGTTTCAAGTTGCTTTTACACCAAAGTAGCAAAACTTCCTAAGTGGCCTCAGGGAAATGCTTGCTATAGTTTGTGGGTTGAAGAAAATGCCCACACCATATGGTCATCTTGTAGAATTTTGTTTTGTGCATCTGACCATGGTCTCATATTGTCCAAAGAGTCTATGAGGAGGAAGATATTGATCTGCCAAAAGTGCTTCTTAGCCTAATTTACACTACTCCAGTAAAATGCCTGCCGAGGAGAGAGAAAGATTTTTCAAGGGGTGAAAATGGTTTGGATAGAATCCCCTAGTTGGACCCTATCTAGTGGATGTGTCACACTTCAAATTTGATGAAAAGAAAAATCACTTCATGTTAACCTAGGGTTTGATAATTTTACGTAGGTGTAAAATCAACAGTTTGGAAGGCCACTTTCAAATGCTCTCCAGATGATGGGTGTGTGTCAATAAGTTCATCTTTTGACATGGTCTTGTTCATTGTTGAAGTAGCTATCCATCCATTCTTTTATTTTTCCTTATAGTGATCATATATGAAAGAAATCAATCTACCAATGTGAAGGAAAAAAGTATTTTACATATTAAAGACAAAAATTTGTCCAAGTGTCAAACTCACATGGCTAAGAGGCCATTTGGAAATGCCTACAAGGAGGTGTTCATATGATGATAAAATTAATCAGATGGAATAGGATTGTTCTCTAGTGAATTGGTTATCTAACCATCAGCTCAAAGCTTCCTATAGAGTTCACACTTGCGAAAAACAATCCTGTCAAAATGAGAAAAAGCTTGTTTTTACTATTCAAATGAAGGTTGAAGAGGCATTTGGAAATGCCCGCAAGGAGGTGTCCTTGTGTTGATAAAATTAATCAGGTGACATAGGCTTGTTGCTTGATGAACTAGATATCTATCCATAGGATCATATTTTCCTCTGGAGTTCATAGTGTGAAAGACAAGCTTGCCAAAATGGGAAAAAGATTGTTTTGTTTTGCATATTAAGAACAAAAATTTGGCTAAGTGTTGAACTCACATGGCTAAGAGGCCATTTGGAAATGCCTGCAAGGAGATGTCCTCGTATTGGTAAAATTAATAAGGTGGCATAGGCTTGTTCCTTGATGAACTGGATATCTATCCATAGGATCAAATTTAACTCTGTAGTTCACATGTGTGAAAGACAAACCTGCCAAAATAAGAAAAAGTTTGTTTTGATGTCCAAATAAAGGTTGAAGAGGCATTTGGAAATGCCCGCCAAAGAGTGTCCTTATTATAATAAATTCTCTAGATGGCATGGACATATTCCCTGGTGATCTAGCCATCTATCTATGGTGTCGGTTCTCTCTTTGAGGATCACATGTGTGAGATTTTGGCTTGCCAAAATAGAGAAAAATAAGGTTAATTACACCTTGTATTATGCTCTCATAGGATTAGGAAAATGCTCACAAGGGGATATGTTATGTCCGCAAGGGATTATGGTATGCCTGCAAAAGAGGCTTAATGGAGTATGCCCGCAAGGATTAAGCCCGCAGGAGGAGTATGCCCGCAAAGGTTTAAACGATAATCCCGTGAAAGATTACATCATACCCAAAGGTGAAGGATGGAGTATTCCTGCATGTGAAGGATGGAGTATGCCCGTAGGTGAAGGATGGGATATTCCCACAAGACAATAAAGGACTAGCCCGCAGCACTGAGATGAAAGAATCCCGCAGGCCTGAAGGATGAGCATAAATGTTTTAATTAATTAATTAATTATAAATTTATAATAAACAGAATTATAAATTTAAATCAGTAATATCAGAGATTTGAAGAGACATGAAGATAAAAGGCCATGAGCCTATTCTGGAAAGATGCAAGGTTTAAAAGAAGAGTTAAAGAATATATAAGCAGAAGATTGAAGTGAAAGAAACCGTCTCAGAAGTTCATATTGAAGGTTCAGGAAGAACAAGAACTGAAGTCTGTTTTGGGATTTGAGATGAATATCTGAAGCAACATTGAGACCAGAGTAAGAGACCAGAATGTTTGCACAATCAAGATGAAAAATTGCATAACACAAGTCAGAGAATTAAAGGGGAAGAATTGAAGCTATTTGGAGCCCAGATCTATGTAGCAGCAAGAGAAGAAGAAGAAGCAAAGAATTATTTATGACATAATTGAAGTAAGAAAGGTATGGAGGATTGATATAAACATATTAGGGAGATAGGGTGGTGCTAGGGCAGGATGCAGTCCTGCAAGAGGGTTGTAGAGTCCTTCCAGTGGTAGCTGCTAAATAGGGTGTCAAAGCATCCTTTCAGTTGTAGTTGATAAACCGAGGCGTTGCAGCCTCCTTCCAGTAGTGGATGGTAAATAGGGTGTGGTAGCATCCTTGTGTGTTGTAGTAGGTAGAAACCATGGTGTTGTAGCATCCTTTAGTTGTAGCTAAAAAATTGGGTGTTGGTTCATCCAACAAGTTGTACCTTGCAAAAACTATTGTAAACATAATTTTGCAGTATGGAAAGAGTTTCTGGTTTTCCCAATTGGGTTTGCACAATAAAATATGTGTCATGTGTATCTTGTTGATTCCATGTTTTAATTAAGTTTAATAAGTGGTTTAAAATGGTAAAAAGTTATCAATATTGATTCACCCCCCCCCTCTTAGTTTTGACCAATATTCCAACAAGTTCAACTCAGTGTAGGAGAGCTTGCATGAATAAATCAGTTTATTTGCTCTAAGTTAAGCCTGACAAGTCATTTATGTTAGGATAATTAATACTCCATCCTTTTCCTACTTAGGATTATTTTAATATAACTAGTAGTTGATGATGTCATTTCCCCCCTAGTGGTGTGTGTTAATTTTTTAGCATTAATTCAACATACTCTAGGATCTTTACTGAGAGAATAACATGTACAACATATCAATCATATCAATGTATATCAATCACAACAAGCAATCACATGAGACAATATACACACAGAGTTTCACTGGGGAAAACCATAAAGGTGAAAAACCCCACAACTTCCTCAGAGATAGAAAGAGCAATGATACAACCCAAGTACAAGAGATAGTCCTCCTAGCAGCTACTCCTCCTTCCTCACTTGTGCGCCACTTTCCAATGAGTGTAGAAGTGAATAATGAGATATCAAATAGAGTGCCTCCAGCACTCTATTTATACATGACCCGACATACCTAATAAACTAGCAGGGCCAACTTGTCTAAATCAGTCTAATAACCCATGGTAATACTAATCAGGGCCGACCCCACACTTGGTGGTCTAATAACCCATCACATGCAAGTTGTGACACTTGCGACACTTGTCAATACAAATGACGACACTTCCGTATAGAGGAATAATAACATCTCTATAGGAGTACGATATACATAGGTGAAATACATTCTGAAGTTACATATACATCAACACTCCCTCTTAACTAGGAGGGTATTTCTCGACACAGATCTGCTAGCACAAGTCTTCTTCTCTGGATCATCGTCATCGAATCATCGTCATCGTCACTGCTACTACTATCTCATCAATATTTGATCTACTCGTCTTAGGAAGTTCTATAGAGGCAGTTTTTTTTCATAGTGGATGTAGGCCCACTACCTGCAGGTCTTCATCATCACTAGCCATACTATGGAATCCTCAAGACTTATTAAGTGTGTCACAATGCCTCGAAAGAGTATCCCAGGACTTATTACGGGCACACAACCCAACCTATGGGATCTCCCAGGTCTACTTATATGTGACCCCCACCACAGTGCCTCGAAAGAGTATCCCAGAACTTATTATGGGCACACAACCCAACCTATCGGATCTCCCAGGTCTACTTACATGTGTTCACCACAATGCCTCGAAAGAGCATCCCAGGACTTATTACGGGCACACAACCCAACCTATCGGATCTCCCGGGTCTACTTATATGTGGTCATGGAAATGCCTTGAAAGAGAATCACAGGACTTATTACAGGCACATAGCCCAACCTATCGGATCTCCCAGGTCTACTTGTATGCCATAGGACAATGCCTCAAAAGAGAATCCCAAGACTTATTATGGGCACATAGCCAAACCTATCGGATCTCCCAGGTCTACTTATATGTCCTCCCAGAGGAATGCCTCGAAAGAGAATCCCAGGATTGATTACGGGCACACAGCCCAACCTATCGGATCTCCCATGTCTACTTATATTCTCATTTGCACAACTTGTCCAGGGCCACAGAGTATCAACCTGATACTCACCATACATCATCCTGATGTACATCATCACATGATCATCCTGATAATCATAACATCATCCTGATACATATTATTTGGAGCAACACCTTGAAGCTCATCATCCATGATCATCCTGATCATACAGTGCATCCACCTGATGCATACCAAGTATCTACCTGATGCATATCATCATACATGATCTACCTGATACATATCATCATACATGATCTACCCGATCATACAATGTATCCACCTGATACATATCATCATACATGATCTACCTGATCATACAATGTATCCACCTAATACATATCATCATACATGATCTACCTGATCATATAGAGCATCCAACATGATGCATATACATATACATGATCCAACTGATCATATCCAGCATCCAACATGATGCATATACATATACATGATCCAACTGATCATAACAAGCATCCAACATGATGCATATACATATACATGATCCAACTGATCATATCTAGCATCCAACATATGCATATACAGAGCAGTAACTGGAGCATCGTCCTGATGCTCATCATCCAGCACTTACATCCACAGCCATGGGAAGGATCCTCCTCTCACCATGCTTGGAATGGCTCCAGCAAATGTGTCCATCACTTCTTCCTCGAAGTGTCATCAATATGAAGAACACCAAGCCTCTCTCTGAAGTACTCAAACTTCACTCTGGCTAGTGGTTTCGTCAACACATCTACAACCTGCTCATTCGTCGCAACATACAGGAGCTTCACTACTCCTCTCTGCACCATATCCCTGATATAGTGATATTTGATCTCAATGTGCTTCGACCTGTCATGGAACACCGAGTTCTCAGACAGCTTCACACAACTTTGGTTATCACAAAAGATACTAGTAGCATCCAACGGGAGATCAAATAACTCAGACAGCAGCTTCCTCAGCCATGCTGCCTCACAACTAGCAGAACAAGCTACAACATACTCTGCTTTGGCTGTACTCAGTGCTACGCAGGATTGCTTCCTGCTAAACCAAGAGATCACACCTGATCCCATACTGAAGCAGCACCCAGAAGTGCTCTTCCTATCTGCAGCACTGCCTTCCCAGTCCGAATCAACATAACCCTGCAAGTTAAACTTTTGATTTGCATCATACTTGAGCCCATCATCAATTGTACCCTTCAGGTACCTCAGAATATGCTTTACAACAACCAAGTGAACACCTCTTGGATCTGTTAGGAACTGGCTCAATGTGTTCACCACAAAGCAAATGTCTGGTCTCGTGTTCGTCAAGTACATCAAGGACCCAATCATCTGACAATACACCATGACATCAACCGGATCAGATGAAGCATCACATAGAAGCTTCAGGTTCGATGCCATAGGTGTGGCCATGGCCTTAAAGTCCATCATCCCGAGCCTCTTCAAGATCTCTACTACATACTTCCCTTGTCCAAGGAAGATCCCATCTATACTCTGCCACACCTCCATGCCTAGAAAATAGTGCATCATCCCCAAGTCCTCCATCTCGAACTCGGTAGCAAGCTTCCTCTTGGTATCGGCAATCAATCCATCCTCACCTATAACAAATAGTTCATCCACATACTGAAGTAGTATCATAGGATTGCCTTCCTCAACCTTGTAGTAAAGGTTGAAATCTACTTTACTCTTAGTAAAGCCCAAACTGGATAGAAAGCTGTCTATCCTACCTTACCAAGTCCTAGGAGCTTGCTCCAAGCCATACAAGGATTTCTTCAACCTGCACACATATGACTCCCTGTCATGTGTCTCAAAAACAAGTGGTTGCTCCACATACACTTCCTCTTCGACTACACCATTCAAGAAAGCTGTCTTGACATCCATTTGGTGTATCTTCCATTTCATCACTGCGGCTAGGGAAAGTACTGATCTGATGGAAGTGTACCTAGCTACAAGAGCAAAAGTCTCTTCATAATCTATCCCCTCTTTATGGAAGAAGCCACGAGCTACAAATCTCGCTTTGTATTTCTCTATGCTGCCATCTACAGCATGCTTGATCTTGTAGATCCACTTGGAAGTTACCATAGACTTCCCTTGAGGTCTTGGGACAACATCCCAAAGATCATTCTTCATGATCGATTGGTACTCCTCAACCATGGCATCCTTCCATTCTTTCTTTTCCACTGCTTTTTCATAATTGGAAGGTTCTTTGTTCATAATATCACAGAGTAAGGCAACATAGCTGGTATGAGATCTAGTTCTCTTCCTTTCTCAGTGTTTTTCTTCTGGAATGCCATATCTTTCTGCATCTTGAATGAGCTCTCTAGCCCATGCAGGTTTCCTATTGTGATAGTTCTTCTCATGGGGTGGATCTACAGGTTCTTGTGGATCTTCTATTTCACGATCTACATCTGGAATTGCTTCAGTCATAGTGGTGTCTTGAAATCTGGTTTCCTTTGGTTCTTCATGATCTTCAATAGGTGTCTTCTTTGATATGATGTATGTTGAGTCCTCATCAAATGTTACATCCCTACTAACATCAATCTTCTTGAACCCTGGAAAGTATATTCTGTAATCCTTCAAGCTTTCACTATACCCCATAAAGATGCCCTTCTTTCGTGAAGGATCTAGCTTTGTCCTCTTTTCCTTTGGAACATGTGTGTATACTGGACAACCAAATATTTTGAGATGGCTGACTTCAGGTTTCTTACCATAGAATACCTCTTCTGGTGTCTTGTTGTCCAATATCTTGTGAGGTGTTTTGTTCTGCACATATACAGCTATCCTAGCTGCTTCTGCCCAAAGATGCATAGGCAGATCCTGGTCATGCAGCATTGCCTGTGCTGCTTCCATGATTGTTCTATTTTTCCTTTCTACAACTCCATTCTGTTGTGGATTGTAGGGAGAAGTCAACTCCCTCTTAATCCCTAAATCACTGCATAGCTTCTTGAAATCACCTTAAGTGAATTCTCCACCATTGTCGGATCTGAATGTCTTGATCTTCTTATCAGTTTGATTTTCCATCAAGGTTTTGAATTCCTTGAACTTATCAAACACTTCATCCTTATTCTTCAAGAAATAAACCCAACTCTTCCTAGAGAAATCATCAATGAAAGAGACATAGTATACATACCCACTCAGAGAACTGGATGACATTGGACCGCATACATTAGAGTGGATAATCTCCAAGATTCCTTTTGCTTTGCTTTCACTGTTTGGAAATGCCTTCTTAATGTTCTTTCCTTTTTCACATCCTTTGCAAACACCTTCATGCTTTGTCTTGATTTCAGGAAGACCCTCTACAACTTTGCTTGCAATTGGTAGTTCCCTATAGTGCACATGTGCAAGCCTTCTATGACAAAGTTCACTTGGATCCATGGATTCATGTACCATGGCATGTTCAGGTTGTCCATTCAATTTGTACAATCCTCCCTCTTGCTCTCCAATCACTACTACATCATCTATAGTTTTTCCCTTTGGCCACATTAGGACTTGGCCATCTACAAATGCAACCCTCATGCCTTTTGCATCCAATGCAAATATGGAGAGTAGGTTCTTCTTGAGCCCAGGTACACATAGTACATATTTCATCTTCAAAGACTTTCCAGAGTCTAGGTTGTAGGAGGCTTCACCACTTCCCTTGATGGGATATTGATAGTCATCCCCAAGTTTTACTTTATGGGGTGACTCATGTTCAGATAGATTTACAAAATATTCTTTAAACCCAGTCAGGTGTTTGGAAGCCCCACTATCAATAAGCCAATCATTACATCCATGAGAGATAGTACCTGTGAGAGCAGATATTAGAACATATTCATCTTCACTTGATGAATCATCACTTTTTGCTCTAGCCTTCTTCTTGGTAGGTTCATCATCCTCAGCAGCATGAGCATGATATCTCTTCTTGTTGTTCTTCTTGTTGTTGTTGAATTTGTTGTTGTTGTCTTTCTTCGTCTTGGGACAATCTGCAACAAAGTGTCCCTTCACATTGCAAGTGAAGTATTTGAGATCTTTCTTATGATGGTGGTGTGAAGATATTTTGTTATGAGATGACTCCTTCTTGAACTTACCTTTCCTGGTATGTGCTGTGAGAGCTTAATCTTCATTCCCCATCTTTTCTTCTCAGGCCACAAGCCTTGCTTCTTCTTGTGAGCATTCCTCCCACAGTCTACTGAAGGAGATCAATTTTCTTCTTGCACAGATTCCTTGGATAAAGGAATCCCATGACCTAGGTAGGCCATTCAAAGTGGTCATAACAATTTCACCATTCTCCACCACTTCATCCACAGCTTCAAGTTATTCCTTGATCTGAGAGACCTTAGAGAAATAGGATTGAATGGTCTCTCCATTCTGAAGCTTTACCCCTTTCAATTGATTCCGTAGAGTCATCTTTCGATTTATGTTCTTCCCTTCAAATAGCTTGGTCAGGGAATCAAACATCTCCTTGGGTGTCTTTATAGATGACACATGTGGTATGAGATGGTCTTTGATAGAATCAACAATGATCCTATTTTCCTTAACCAAGTTCTTCTTATGCAAGGCCTTAGCCTCTTCTTCCTCTGGGACAGGGACCTTAGAACTTATGTAAGTATCCAATTCATTTTCTTCCAGGATTAACCCAATCCTATACTTCCATGCTCGAACATTATCATCCCCTTCAAGATTATCCTCAAGCTTGGTGTGGTGAGACATCTTAAAGAGTACTTCAAATGGAAATAGAAAAGATTTAGGTCTTACCACTTGATTTGCAGAAATCTGGATCTGGAGCTGAATTAGGATTTGTCAGAGAAACCCTAAAAATTCAAAATGTGAATTTCAAACTTCTGAAGGGATAGAAAGATGTGCCTTGATGAGATGATCATCCTAATATATTCAGAAATTGAAAACTGCAAAGTTTCACCCTTCAGAAATGCCTTTTAGTCTTCCTGGATTCACTAGGGAGGACCCTGAATTAGGGTTTGAGTTTCCCGAAGCTTCACCCAACCCAAAAGTTTGATCCAAAGCTCTAAAATTTGATTTTTCCAAGGAGCTTCCAGCTATGTCCTCAGATTTCATAAATTCCTATTTTTGTGGAAACCTTAATTTTTAGGGCCAAAAATGTAATTACCCAGAATTGAATTATGATTGGACAGAAAAATGCACCTTCTTGAGGAGAGTCAAAATACCCTACTACCTTTCAATATATGTGGAGAGAAACCCAATAAACAGGAAACCCTAGTTTCCACAACTACATAGTGTCTTCTTCTCAGGTTAGCTCTGATACCATGTTAATGTTTGAGCATTAATTCAACATACTCTAGGATCTTTACTGAGAGAATAACATGTACATCATATCAAGCATATCAATGCATATCAATCACAACAAGCAATCACATGAGACAACAGACACACAGAGTTTCACTGGGGAAAATCATAAAGGTGAAAAACCCCACAACTTCCTCAAAGATAGAAAGAGCAATGATACAACCCAAGTACAAGCGATAGTCCTCCTAGCAGCTACTCCTCCTTCCTCACTTGTGCGCCACTTTTCAATGAGTGTAGAAGTGAATAATGAGATATCAAATAGAATGCCTCCCGCACTCTATTTATACATTACTTGACCTGCCTAATAAACTAGCAGGGCCGACTTGTCTAACTCAGTCTAATAACCCATGGTAATACTAATTAGGGCCGACCCCACACTTGGTGGTCTAATAACCCATCGCATGCAAGTTGCGACACTTGTCAATACAAATGACGACACTTCCATATAGAGGAATAATAACATATCTATAGGAGTACAATATACATAGGTGAAATACATTCCAAAGTTACATATACATCAACAGTGTGAAGATGGAATATAGGACCTAGTAGACACCTAATGCGCCCTACATGCATGATTTTAGGACCACTATAAGAATTTCCCTACATTTTAGGAGCCAACTTATGTATCTGGTTCAGTCCACCTGAGTTAGTAGACTCTTGTGGGGGGTTTATGCTCCGATAGCCATTGTTTTTGGTCTCATGTGCCCTTTTTTTTAGTAATTTGCATGCCAAAATCACTAATGCACCCCTTTTGGTCAGTTAACTAATTGTGTCTTCAGGTAACTAAGATTTGGTTGAGTTTAACTGATTTTGGGAGCTCTGGAGCATTGATAGAGGTGACAATTCCTATGCTAGATAGGATCAGACTCAAATTATCCTAGGTGATTCGAATTATCTCCATTGTAACATCATTGTTTACTATATTGATTATTGGATCATGTGACATTATTCTATTCCTATCTGAGTTCTCATGCATGATGTTAACACCCAAAAAGTGCTCACTACCTCATCTACCCCATTACATGACTCATTTGTCCATATTTCCTACCATATTTACCTTCAAAACCTTAAAATCCCATTAAAAGGCCTCCAAAAGGCCACAAAACCATCAAACAAGCCTCCAAAAGGCTAAAAAAACCCCTTTTTTCCCCCAAAAATTCCTCCAAAATAGCAAAAACCCTCTAAAAAGGGAATAAAAAATACAAAAAAAGAGGAAAAAGAGGGAAGAAGGAGGAAAAAACCCTATATAGCTGACCTAAACCATATGGTTCCCAAAACCATGGGCCAGCACTCCACCACTAAAAACCTATAAATAGGTGATGGAGACCCCTCATTTCATATCCACAGTCAAATACACCCTTACTTTGCCAAAATCACTCTTGAAACCCTAGCTCACCCTTGAGCTACTTTCACCCTTGAGTGCCCCTTTTGGCCCATTTCCAACCCTTTGGAGAAAGAGAAAGGAGCAAAGCTGGAGTTTGGAGCAACCCTCTTGGACTATTGCAAGAACTTCACCAACATCTACACTTGAGGTAAAATTTTAATACAAAAAAGAAATATCTTCACCATATTTCCATGTTTTGTTATGTTTATTAATGCTCATGCTAGTTTAGAATTCGTATTGTTTTATTACTTTAATTTACTATTTATTGAACTGCTAGTAAGGAGTCCATTCCCCTTAGTAGGTGCTCATTTTCACAAGCTGGGGTGAAAACCCTAGCTACACATGATTAATTGTCGGCTCATTTTTACTCCAATTTTTATTGTAATTCATCTTTTCTACTCATTCTTTCTCTGTGAGGTATACTCAGCTCCATGATCTGCTGTGCTTTATAATTTCACACTTGAGCACGGCATGGGAAATTTGAATTTCCTTCTAACCTAACTCGAATTTCATCTCTATATATTGTAAGATTCTCCATTCATTTAGGTACTCTCATAATAAAATCCTTGTCTTTATTCTCTTCAAAATTAATCTGTAATGATTCATATATAGTATTGATTTAATCATCATATCTTGTTATATTTTGCACCTGTATCTATGAATGTTCAAATCTTATGCTTCCAAGGGTGACAAGGGTACCAAATCAAAAAATAAGACGACTGAGTGCCATTACAATCTTTGCAAGAAAGATGGTCACGTGGAGTCTAAGTGTTTCAAGAAGATGGAAACCTTTGAAACAATAATGAAGAAGCACAATATCAACCTTGATTCATCTTATGACTCTACAACTCAAGGACATGCACTTTGTGCTTTTTTTCCCCTTTAATGCATCTTCTTCCTCTTCTTGGAATGAGTGGCTCATTGATTCTGGAGCATATTTTCATATGGATAAGGATAAAACCATATTTTCTAATATGAATGAATGTAACACCAAAAAAATATTTGTTGGTGATGATAGATCTCTTAATTTTGTAGTATCTGGAACAATATATGTATATGATTGACATTTCGATGATGTATTAAGTGTTCCAAGAATTTGTTGCAATTTTGTGTCAGTCTATCAAATCACTCATTTTGGTGAAGGTATGACTATAGAGTTTACACCTAAATAAGTTTTAATTATGGATTTAAACTATCCTACGCATGTCCTAGCTACTGGACTTTTTAATGATATTACTAGGTTGTACAAATTCAACAACTTTGGTTCATCGCCTTTTCGCTCAATCTTTATTGCTCACATCGATGACTTGAGAAAACTTTGGCATGAGTAATTTGGTCATTTAAACTATCACTCATTTCAACAACAATGTAATCAAAAAATTGTGACTGGTCTTCATATTGCCTCTTGTAGACATGGTGTTTGTCAAGGGTGTGTTATTGAGAAACATCATCAGGATAGTTTTGAAAAATGTGTCCCTTGGCATGCATTGGCCCCCTTGCAACTTGTTCACAGTTATTTTTGTGGTCCACTTTTTTTTCTTCTCTCTATGGCTTCAAGTATTTCTTAAATTTCATTAATGAATTTTCCAATTGAACTTGGGTTTATTTCTTAAAACTTAAGAGTGAATTTTTTGACAAGTTTTTAGCTTACAATGTGCTTGTAGAGAAACAATCTGGTCATCCAATACACAAGTTAAGAATATATAATGAAGGTGAATATATAAACAACAAATTTAATACTTAACTACACTACAAATGGAATTAGAAGGCAACATAATGTTCCATATACACCAAAGTGTTAATTTTTCAGAATTTACTTCAATCTGATCTAGGATCTTAACTGAGAGAATAACATGTACAGCATATCTACATCATATCTACAGCATATCAATCATGGAAACAATAATGCAAGCACACAAGAGACACAGAGTTTACTTGGGGAAAACCATAAAGGTGAAAAGCCCCAATAACTTCCTTAGAGATAGTTAGAGCAATGATACAACCCAAACATAAGAGATAGACATCTCCTAGCAGTAGCTTCTCCTCCTCCACAAGTGTGCCACCCTCCAAAGAGTGTGTGTGAGAATAGAATGATGAAATAGAGTGCCTCCCACACTCTATTTATACTTGATTTGACTTGCTTATAACCTTTACTAGGTTGGCCTTAACTTAACCACATAACATAATGCTGACTGGGATGACCCCCAATAGGGTGGTCTAATAACCCTTTGACCCACATGGCCGACCCCCAATAGGGTGGTCTAATAACCCTTTGACCCACATGACTTATACAGGGCCAACCCCAACAAGGTGGTCTAATAACCCATCAAGTAAAAGTTACAACACTTACAATATAAATGACGACACTTCCGTATAGAGGAATAATAACATCTCTATAGGAATACAATATACATATATGTGAAATACATTCCAAAGTTACATATAAATCAACACTCCCTCTTAACTAGGAAGGTATTTCTCGACATAGGTCTTCTAGCACAAGTCTTCTTCTCTGGATCATCATCAACAAATCATCGTCATCGTCACTGCTGCTGCTATCTCAATCAATCTCTGATCTACTCGTCATAGGAAGTTCTATAGAGCCAGTCATTTTTCATACTGGATGTAGGCCCACCACCTGCAAGTCTTCATCATCACTGTCCATACTGTGGAATCCTTAGGACTTATTATGTGAGTCAACAAAACCTCGAAAGAGGATCCGAAGACTGATTACGAGCACACATCTCAACCTATCGGATCTCCCAAGACCTTTTACATGCTACTGCACAACCTGTCCACGACCACAGAATATCATCCTGATACTCATGATCATCGTTCACAAAGCACAACCCAGATGCACATCACACAACACTTACATCTACAACCATGCGAGAATGGCACAACACTTATATTGCATCCATGGGAGAACACATCTACAACCATGCTCAAATGGCCCAACACTTATATCGCAGCCATGGGAGAACACATCTACAACCATGCTCGAATGGCCCCAGCACTTATATCGCATCCATGGGAGAACACATCTACAACCATGCTCGAATGGCCCCAGCACTTATATTGCAACCATGGGAGAACACATCTACAACCATGCTCAAATGGCCCCAACACTTATATCGCAACCATGGGAGAACACATCTACAACCATGCTCGAATGGCCCCAGCACTTATATTGCAGCCATGGGAGAACACATCTACAAGCATGCTCGAATGGCCCTGGAAATTACATCATGACCATGGGAGAACACATCTGCCACCATGTCAAAAAATCCCAATAATTACATCATGACCATGGGAGAACACATCTACAACCATGTCCGAAAATCTCATGTGCATCTGTGTCTTCGGAACTCATCACACATAATCCAACTGATTATGTGATGTATCCACCTGATACATGTCATCACATATGATCATCCTGATCATCGTCACTGCATCGTCCTGATGCATGTCATCTGGAGCAACATCTTGAAGCTCGTCATCCATGATCATCCTGATCATACAATGCATCCAAATGATGCATACATAGTATCTTCCTAATACATAACATCATACATGATCTACCTGATCATACAATGTATCCACCTGACACATCTACAGATACATACCTATGATCCAACTGATCATATCCAGCATCCAACATGATGCGTACATACATATATATAAATGATCCAACTGATCATATCCAGCATCCAACATGATGCGTACATACATATATATAATGATCCAACTGATCATATCCAACATCCAACATGATGCATATATCGAGCAGTAACTGGCATCATCCTGATGCTCATCATCCAGCACTTACATCCACAGCCATGGGAAGGATCCTCCTCTCACCATGCTTGGAATGGCTCCTGCAAATGTATCCATCACTTCTTCCTCGAAGTATCATCAATCTGAAGAACACCAAGCCTCTCTCTGAAGTACTCGAACTTCACTCTCGCTAGTGGCTTCGTCAGCACATCTGCAACCTGCTCATCTGTCGCAACATACAGGATATTCACTGCTCCTCTCTGCACCATATCCCTGATATAGTGATATTTGATCTCAATGTGTTTCGACCTATCATGGAACACCAGATTCTCAAATAGCTTCACACAACTCTTATTGTCACAAAAGATACCAGTAGCCTCCAGCGGGAGATCAAATAAATTAGACAGTAGCTTCTGAAGCCATACTACCCAACAACTAGCTGAACAAGCTGCAACATACTTTGCTTCAGCTGTACTCAGTGCTACATAGGACTGCTTCTTGCTAAACCAAGAGATCACACCTGATCCCATACTGAAGCAGGACCCAGAAGTGCTCTTCCTATATGCAGCACTGCCTGCCCAATCTGAATCAACATAACCCTGTAAGTTAAAATTTTGATTTGCATCATACTTGAGCCCATAATAAACTATACCCTTCAGGTACCTCAGAATATGCTTTACAGCAACCAGGTGAACACTCCTCAGATCCGTCAGGAACTGGCTCAATGTGTTCACCGCAAAGCAAATATCTGGTCTTGTGTTCGTCAAGTACATCAAGGACCCAATCATCTGACGATACATCGTGATATCAACCAGCTCAGATGAAGCATCACACAGAAGCTTCAGGTTTGATGCCATAGGTGTGGCCATGGCCTTGCAGTCCATCATCCCGAACCTCTTCAGGATCTCTACTGCATACTTCCCTTGTCCAAGGAAGATTCCATCTGCACTCTACCACACCTCCATGCCAAAAACAAATAGTACATCATCCCTAAGTTCTTCATCTCGAACTTGGCAGCAAGCTTCCGCTGCGTGTCAGCAATCAATCTATCTTCACCTATAATAAACAGGTCATCCACATAAAAAAGTAGTATCACTGGATTGCCTTCCTCAACCTTGTAGTAAAGGTTGGAATCCACTTTACTCTTGGTAAAGCCCAAACTTGGATAGAAAGCTGTCTATCCTACCATACCAAGTTCTGTACATAAATGACTCCCTGTCATGTGTCTCAGAACCAAGTGGCTGCTCCACATACACTTCTTCTTCAATTACACCATTCAAGAAAGCTATCTTGAAATCCATCTGGTGTATCTTCCACTTCATCACTGCAGCCAGAGCAAGTACTGATCTAATGGAAGTGTATCTGCCTACAGGAGCAAAACTCTCTATGCTACCACCTGCAACATGCTTGATCTTGTAGATCCTCTTGGAAGTCACTACAGACTCCCCTTCAGGTCTTGGGACTGCATCCCAAACATCTTCATGATCGACTGGTACTCCTCGATCATGGCATTCTTCCCAGATCCTGGGAACTTCAATATCTTCAATATTTTCAATAGATAACTCTGTTGTTGAACAAATGTTGTAGTCCTTCTTTTGTAGGTGATAGTATATGATCTTTCCTACACAACAAGTTAAATTGCATGATTAGAAAACATCTCATAGTTTTCAGAACAAATTCTTGCACATAAAGAAATATGTCATACAGTCATGCAATTATCTTAGCCAATTCTTCAATACAACATTTATTCATATCCCGTAACTTTCGAGATGCCTTCCAATCTCTACTAAAACATTGTTAAGAGTGTGCACAACTCCCAACATGTCAGCAAAGAGGTTTCATTCTAGATAAGTAGCAATGGAATGTTGTACAATGCCATAGGCCACTTACCCATGTATATTAGTAGTATACTGTTCATCAATGCAACTATTCTAATATGCATAATACACAACCTAATTCTAGGAACATCAGTCTATAATTTATTGAGCAGTATTATTTAAACAATAAAATATGCAAGGAATGATAATTCAAATACTTATCTTTGTTTGTTTGTTGGGTTGAATCCCTCTCAGTCTTTGCTTCTTTTCTGCAACTCCATTCTGATGTGGATTGTGAGAAGTGGTCAACTCCATTTGAATATCTGCATCCTTGCAGAAACTACTGGAGTGTGCTCCTTCTTGATCTTTGCTTCCTTACAGGAACAACTGGAGTGTGCTCCCTCTTGATCTTTGCTTCCTGGATTACCTGTCCTTGAACTTATATCCATCCTTAATCACTATGCATGCTTATTAGTGTCATCATTGTGTTATCCTCGAGGTCTTATACATAATCACACATTCATTAGTATAATCTTAATACTATCAAAACACAATAATCTTAAACATGTATAGTCATGATCATTTCAAACACAAATAATAAACATTAGTATTCAAGGTTTCAGGGAAGTCTTCTTTTACTCATGCATATTCTTATTTTATCATAGGACTCTTCTGGTTAGTTAAATTATCAATCAAGATAAGAGACATAATATGCATAAACCCTTGATTACTTAAATTTCTAACTTTATGAATAAACATAACCAATCATACCAAGTATACTTATATAAGGGATCCTAACACAAGGTAAGATGCTAACTTGATATAGGAAAAACATACCTAGATTACTATGTTAGCGAGTTATGTCTAACATACCCATGTGATTTCTTCTAGTTGTCTTCAATGACTTGTGCTAGTAACCTGCATGTCTCATAAGTTAACCATTGTAGAACCAAGTTATACATACCTCGTAAGTAGATCTTCTATGTGATCCATGACAATGGATGAATCTTTGTCTTCATGTCACCATGATCATATGTTCTTGAAGTAGAATGTGATTTGTCTTTCTTAGTGTACCTTTTATGTTAGCGAACAACATAAACCTCATACAACATCACAATGCATTAGTACAATCATAAGTGTCAAAACCTTAATCAATGAATATCTTCTATTAAGGTGATACGACAAGTCTAGTAATTAATCAAGATTGTACTAACCATAATGATATGAATAAAAACATATCATAAACTTAACCATGAATAGAGTTTGAAACATACCTGTAAGCCATACCTGTCGAGATTGCTTGTAATCTTCTTATGTAAGGCCTTAGCCTCATCTCCCTCTGAAACAGGAACTTCTTTACTTATGCAAGTGACCAATCCATTCTCTTCTAAGATTAACCCAATCTACTTGATTTGCAGAAATTGGATCTGGAGCTAGATTAGGGTTTGTCAGAGAAACCCTAAAAATTCAAACTTTGAATTTCAAACTTCTGAAAGGATAGAAAGATGTGCCCTTCTGAGTTGGTCAAGCTGGTATACTAAGAATTTGAAAACTGCAAAGTTTCACCCCTCGAAATTTCCTTTTAGATTTTCGAATTCATTGGGAGGACCCTGAATTAGGGTTTGAGTTTCCTGGAGCTTCACCCAACCAAAAGATTTGATTGAAATCTCTAATCTTCGATTTTTCTGAGGAGCTTCCGGCCGTGGTCACAGATTTCCAAAATTCCCATTTTTGCAGAAGCCCTAATTTTCCACTTTTCTGACCAAAGTCCCGAACTAGGGTCTGATCAAGCCCGACCTTCTACCCAACAAAAAATTCTGATCTTGGTCTGTAAATTTTGATTTTGATGACTAGCATTCATCCGTGGTCTCCAATTACAAAAATTATATCTTTCTCCGAAACCCTAAATTCCCGAAGCCATGAACAAAGGTGCTAAAAAATAATTCTATTTTGACAGAAATATGTACCTGAATGATTCTGGTGTAACTCCAAACTTTTCGATCCCTAAGGTCTGAACAATTTTCCTTTGATAGCCTGAACTATCATCTTTCCAACCCCATAGGTCTGACCTCAAATGGATTCTCTGAGAGAGAGCTATGCCAAGTGTCGCAACGTGACCTGTTTATGGGATAAAACAGGAGAGCGAACTTGTACGACATTCCACGTGTCATTGGTTCGGTTTCGGCCTCTTAACAAGTTACCTGAGAAATTGCTATCCGTGTACTATGTGTCACTTTTTACGAAATTTCATTTGGAGCTTCCTAACCCAAGTTATGACCTTTTTTCCTGGGTCACCTATTTATGACTCAGATCTGGAAGAGGCAGAAACTCTAGATTGTACAGATCATAAAACACAAAGTACAACGAATTAAAGGTTTTCCTTTGGACACAAGGTACATGGGGATCCTATATTCTCCTTGTACTATTTTCAGACCCTGAAACCACTCCAAAATGTATTTATAGCAAAAGTTCTACAATGACTGGTTTTTGCTATATCAAGCCCTAGCTTCGCAAGTGCAACAAGTGTCATACATGCCATACCATGCCTTCTTTCAGGCTAGCTCTGATACAATGTTAATTTTTCAGAATTTACTTCAATCTGATATAGGATCTTAACTGAGAGAATAACATGTACGACATATCTACATCATATCTACAGCATATCAATCATGGACACAATAATGCAAGCACACAAGAGACACTGAGTTTACTTGGGGAAAACCATAAAGGTGAAAACCCCCAATAACTTCCTCAGAGATAGATAGAGCAATGATACAACCCAAACATAAGATATATACATCTCCTATCAGCAACTTCTCCTCCTCCACAAGTGCGCCACCCTCCAAAGAGTGTGTGTAAGAATAGAATGATGAAATAGAGTGCCTCCCGCACTCTATTTATACTTGACTTGACTTGCCTATAACCTTTACTAGGTTGGCCTTAACTTAACCACATAACATAATGCTGACTAGGCTGACCCCCAATAGGGTGGTATAATAACCCTTTGACCCACTTGGCAGACCCCCAATAGGGTGGTCTAATAACCCTTTGACCCACATGACTTATACAAGGCTGACCGCCAATAGGGTGGTCTAATAACCCTTTGACCCACATGACTTACACAGGGCCGACCCCAACAAGGTGATCTAATAACCCATCAAGTATAAGTTACAACACTTACAATATAAATGACGACACTTCCGTATAGAGGAATAATAACATCTCTATAGTAATACAATATACATATAGGTGAAATACATTCCTAAGTTACATATACATCAACACAAAGCAAAGTGGTGTTGTTGAGAGAAAGAATTGCGCATTAAAAGAAATGGTTAATTGTATGCTCCAAGATAAGGGATTAAGTCTTCAATATTGGCTTGAAGCCATTAAGTATGCTAATTACATAGTTAATGGAAATCCTACCAAATATTTAAAATATATAACACCGGAATAAGCATGGAGTAACATTAAACTAGATGCTAGCCATTTCCATATGTTTGGTAGTGAAACATGGGCTGATCGTATTCCTGATAAAAAATGGAAATCATTGAAGTATAAAAGTGAAAAGTGCTTATTTGTTGGATATTCTGAAGATGTCAAAGGTTACATACTTCTTCAAGCACATTCCCATGATATATGTATTAAAAGAGATGTTAAATTTGTTGAAAATATCTCTGCCTGCGAGCCTAATTCGACGTCTATTCCATTTGTGGCCTGCCATCCATCTTCGACACTTGTGCCATATTCTACTCCCAACTTCCTTGACAATGTTCCTACTCCATCATCTAATGATGAAAGTGAGGATGAAAATCCACCTCTGCTTGTTCATTTTCCTCCAGTTTCACCAAAACAATTGCTTTCTCGATGGGCTCATACAACACGAGAAGCAACTGGTGACATTACCAATGATTCCAGAGTTCAATTCCAAACACATTATCATTTCTAGTGAGCCACTTCACTTTTGGCTCATGTTTCAAAGAATAAGGATCTAGATATATTTGCAGAAGCTTCAATAAATCCATATTGGGACACGGCTATGGATGAAACTTATCCTTCCTTAGTGGAGAAAAATACTTGGGATCTTATACCTCTTCCAAAAGGAAGAAAACTTGTCATATATAAATGGGTATATCAAACAAAGTATACATCTGATGGTAGTGTTGAAAGGAGTAATGCAAGGTTAGTTGTGAAAGGATTTTCCCAACTTGGAGGAATTTCCTACAATGAAATATTTTCCCATGTCACAAAAATGAACTTTTCCCGCCTTGTTCTTTCCCTTGTCGCCTTACATAAATGGGAGGTTCATCAAATGGATGTCAAGTATGAATTCTTTCATGGGATTTGTAGGAATAAATTTACATGGAACAACCTCTTGGCTATGTTTAGAATGACTCTAGTTTTGTTTGTTGCCTTAAGAAACACCTATATTTCCTTAAGCAAGCTCCTCAATCTTGGTACACCAAAATGAATAGCTTTCTCCTTGACACTCTTTTTTTAGATGACATTCTGACCTTGATACATTTTTATGTGAGAAAGAAATGAAAGAGCATATATATATTCACATACTATATGGAAAGAAACACAGTGATACAGTAAAACCAGATTCTATTAAATGAATGAAATAGAACAAATTGTCAAATAAAAGCAACTAGAATGGTGGTAGCTATATCTCTTAGAAGAGATGTGGAGGCTATGCTCACTTGTGACAAGATGAATACAAGAAGAGGTCCAAAGAGACTATTTATCATAAGCATGAGGGAAAGAACCCTAAAAATATAAAAACCTAACCCTATAATATGAACCGTCATAAATTTTGCATCCCCACGGTGGTTAGTTGAACAATCAACTTCCTGAGGTCATAACTTTTTCCCGATCTTCATTTGGGGCACTTGATATCCCATTCGAAAGTTCTATCCGATCTATACAATTTTTTTTTGGGGGGGAGAATGTATTCAATTGTCAACCATTGCCCCCAATGAATCTCCAAAAAGCGTCGTTTAGGGCCTCAAAATGGCCTTGGAAGTTCGGGACCCGAAAAACTGTAGAAAAATTACAAGAAAACTGCGAGAATGGAAAATTATTTTGAACCAGTGGAATAGGTGGGTGGCCACCTATATCCATCTATGTTAGACCTTGATTTCTATACCAATAAAGTAGGAAAGCATCTCATCATCCTTGTTCTTTATGTTGATGACATTATTCTTACGGGTAGTTACCATAAAATTTTAATCCATCTGAAATCTACTCTTAAGCATAAATTTGAAATGATAGACTTAGGATAGTTATTAGTTTCTTGGCCTCCAAGTCTTACAAACCAAAGACATATTTTTTCTTTCTCAATCTAAGTATGCTTGTGACCTTCTTTATTTCTTTCACATGGAAAATTATAAACCAACCCCATCTACCTTCCAGTATGGAGTCAAGCTTCTTGCCACTTCCACATCACCAGAAGTTGATGTTGTGAAATTATAGAACACAACATATCATAGAGATGAGAATAACTCACAGTGAAAAGAATGAGCATAAAAGATGAATTATAGTGAAAATTGCAATGAAATGAGCAGTAAAATTAATCATGCATTGGAAATCAAATGGAAACTTAAATGTGTGTTATGATCCATTAATAAATATAGTCAACATATATGTTACAATGGGGATAATTCGATTATCCTAGGAGAATTTGAATCCCCATCAGTCTAGCATAGGAATTTTCACCACTGGATTGCTCCGAAAGTCCCAAACTCAACACAACTCAACCATAGCTCAGTTAACTGAAGCTACTATCAATTAAATGACCAAGGAGGGCGCATTAGTGAGTTATGCATGAAAATTAGGTGAAAATGGGTGCATTAGATCACAATCAATGGTGATTGGAGCTAAAATCCCCAATAGAGTTTAAGGACTTAGGTGGACTGAACTAGAACACAGATTTAGCTCCTAAAATGTAGTGAACTGACTCTGGTGGTCCTAAAAGCATGCATGCAGGGCACATTAGGTGGCTAATGGGTCCTAGATGACATCTGCACACCACTAGGGTGGAAATAACATCATAAAATACTAGGAAAATGTAATTAATGCTAAGTAGGACAATGATGGAGTATTAATTATCCTAACACTCCACCTTAATCCAAACATGGACATCCTAGTCCCTAGTTATTGAGACCAAAGGTCACCCATACAATCAAATAAATGATAAAAAAAATCGTTCATGAAACTAAGGAAATGGGGAAAACCTCATGGGAAAAATACCCCCCTTCAAAAATGAACAATAGGAAACTCAAATGGTTTTCACATGTGCAAAAACTTGGTAAAAATTTCTGCATTCTACTCCTCTGTAGGACAATAATGTAGTGTGTCGGTCCTGTTGTCCACTAGTTCCTTGATGTAGTTCATGTGAACCTCAATCTGCCATCTTGGATCATGGAAAGTCTCTTTGAAGCATTGTGGATTAGACCCCATAATCATGTAGAACATCTCTGAGAGAAGTGGATCTATATGACATAGTGCAAGGTTTGCAAGTTGATACTGAGATTTGGCTCTCCCATGGTCAAATGGATCTCCATCTACACTCCCAATAGATTCAAGGAGTCTGTGAGCCCATTTTGGCCTTGGCCATGAATTGGGAGTAAGTGTTGGTTCTGTATCTAGATATTATTGATCTTCATTTTCAACATCAATATCTAACTCAAATTGGTCCTCATCAGAAGAGACGTCATCCTGATCTTCATTAGGTGCAAATGGAGTAGGAAGATCAGATCTACCTTGGTCTTCAACTGTCTGTAGATATTTCAATGGATCTTCATCGAACCTAAAACTTATTTCAATGAAGCATATTTTGGTTTCAATCTCCATAAGCTTGTATGATTTTGTATCTTGTGCATATCCCAGCAAAATGCATTTGCTACTTTGGGGTTGAAGAGATTTTCTTTTGTCAGATGGGATTTTGGCCCATGCTTTGGATCCAAAAACCCTCAGATGAGAGACATTAGGTTCGTGTCCCTTCAATGCTTCGAATGGAGTGACCCCATCCACACATTTTTGGGGTACCCTATTCTGAATGTATGTAGAATAGTTCACTGCTTCTACCCAAATATATGGTGGAAGATACCTTGCTTCAAGCAAGCAGGTAGCCATCTCTTTCAATGACCTATTCTTCCTCTCAGCTATAGCATTTTGATGTGGTGTGTATGGGACATAATGTTTCATTTGGATGCCCTCATAAGCAAAAAAATACTGCAAATCCCTCTAGATGTACTCTCCTCCATTGTATGACCTGAGTGCTTTGATATTCTTTCCATCAGTGTTCTCAACTAAGGCCTTGAAAACTTTGAAACTTTCGAATACCTCAGACTTCTGCTTGAGAAAGTAGATCCAACAAAACCTAGAGTAATCATCTATAAACGTCAGAAGGTATCTGGATCCATTCATAGAATCATTGGTCCTAAGACATCACTATGTATCAAATCAAGTGTGGAGGAAGCTCTCCTTTCCTTCCCAACATCATACTTTCGCTGTGGATGCTTCCCTACCAAGCAACCTTTCCAGATCCCTTGAGAGAAATTTATGTCGGGCAATCCTTCAACCATATCTTCCTTGTGCAACTAATGCAAGTTCTTGAAGTTTAGGTGTCCGAATATTTCATGCCAGAGTCTGCTTGTATCATTTGCATGAGTCAAGAAAGCACTTTGATGTGAATATGGAAAAAAATGTGAGAAACCATATGCCTTTGAGTCATGGTTTGCAACAACTTTAGCTATTAGATTCTTAGATGAAATATCTGTAATCTCAACTGTGTCAGGTCGAAAAACAACTTTATTGAGTGAACCTATGTGTGTCATCTGATAAACAAATAACAAATTTGTTGTCAGGGAAGGAACATACAGAACATTTTTGAACTTTCCATGCTTCAGTTTTATTATGCCCTTCCCTGCAGCAAAGATCTAAGAATCATCTCCCATGTGAATACTAGGACCATAGATAAGATCTAGAGAAGAAAATGATTATCTAGAGGAAACCATGTGGTTGGAGGCTCTAGAATCAATGAGGAAGGCTTGTGATTGTGAGAATCCAACCTTTAGTGCATTGCATCTCTCATGATCATTTGTATCACTTCCAAAATCAGTTTTCCTTGCATATTCTAGGAGGGCAATGTTGTGTTGTTCAAGAATTTTGGTCATTTGATCTATCTTCTTCTTCATGCAAGATCTCTCTGGATGGTTTCCTTTCTTGCAATAGGAACACTTGATCTTCTCAAAACCCTTTTGATTATCCTTCATGGATTTGGAGGCTCCTTCTACTTGGATTCAAACTGCTTCTTTTCTTTCCCTTTCTACTTCCCTTTAGCATTCACACTTTTTGTCTCTCCAGCAATAAGAGATTGATTTTTCGAGGCCTTCAAGGTGCCCATTTGACTCAGTTTGTCTTGTTCTTGAATGGGATATTCATTGAATGCATCTAAGGAAGGTGTTTTCTAGTTGGGGATTGAAAATATTCATGAATGGAAGGTAGAAACAAATATTGAAAATTCCATACCAATCTTGCTTAGGATGGATAGAACCAGCTGCTCATCCTTCTTCTCAATGGCACATTGTTTGCACTGCATGACCAAGGATTTGAATTTAGAGAGGACTTGTTGTATGGTTTAGAAACTGCTGGGTTGAAGAGAAATTAATTCATTCTCGAGAATATGGCCTCTCAACTCATCTTACTTTCCAAAGAGAGTCTCAAGATTCAAAAAAACCTCTCTTGGAGTCTTCAATCATTCAAGGTGGAAGAGAAAATCTCTGGAAATATGAATACACATGAAACCAAATGCTTCATCTAATTTGTTCAGGTACTTGGACTTCTCAACAACTACATGAGGTTCAACCTCCTTTCCCATTATGACCCTGTAGATAATTTTGTTGTGCAACACCATCTACATATCATCCCTCCAATAGAGATAATTGAAGGGTGTCAGGATCCTTTGAGACAAAGGAACATTCGAATTATCCATGTGAAATTGCTGGAGCGAATACAAACTGAAACTGCTACACTGAAAAACCTTCAAAATCCTACAAAAAAATCTCAATTTTGGAGATAAAATTCTACTGATCACTGCTTTAGGACAATAGGAACTTTTATCTGAATCCTTCGCACCTGGCTATACCTCAAAGGATTTCTCCAATGAATTCAATGCAATGGCACCAAGATTTGCTGTGGAAATCCAGAGGATTTTGGTGCACTACTAAAAGCAGTTGCTCAACCTACACTCTATGAGCTATGATATCTTATGAAATTCGATAACAAAACATATCATAGAGCTGAGAATACCTCACAGTGAAAAGAATGAGCAGAAAAGATGAATTACAGTGAAAATTGCAATGAAATGAGCAGTAAAATTAATCATGCATTGAAACTTAGATGGAAACATAAATGTTTGTTATTATCCATTAATTAGTATAGTCAAAATATATGTTACATTGGAGAGAATTATATTATCCTAGGAGAATTCAAATACCTGTTAGTCTAGCATAGGAATTGTCACCACTGGAGTGCTCCAGAAGTCCCAAACTCAACTCAAATCAACCGAAAATCAGTTAAATGAAGATATTGTCAGTTAAATGACCAAGGAGTACGCATTAGCGAGTTCTTCATGAAAAGTAGATGAAAAAGGGGGCATTATATCACAATCAATGGTGATTGGAGCTAAATCCCCCAGTAGAGTTTAGAGACTCAAGTGGACTGAACTAGAACACAGAGTTAACTCCCAAAATGTAGAGAATTGACTCTGGTGGGCCTAAAATTATGCATGCAGAGTGCATTAGGTGGCTAATGGATCCTACATGACATCTGCACACCACTAGGGGGAAATAACATCATCAAATACCAGGAAAAGGTAAATCATGCTAAGTAGGACAAGGATGGAGTATTAATTATCCTCACAGATGCCACTCTGTATCATCAAATTATTGGTATTGTTTTGTACTTGACTCACACCCATCCTAATATTTCCTTGTTCTTCCTCTTGTTTTCCACTATATGCAAATTCCCCATGAAATCAATTAGAAATAAGCAAAAATGATACTTCGATATATTCGTGGTAGAATTTAGTTTGGGATACATTATGTTGGTTGGTTTCAATGATTCAGATGGGGCTGGGGACCCTGATGATCAAAATTCTACTGCAGGTTATGTTTATAGTCTTGGTTCCAAAATTATCAATTAGAATTGTAAGAAACAACAAGCTCTTACTCTTTCTTCAGTAGAAGCAGAGTATTGAACCATAGTTAATACAAGTCAAGGAGCCTCGTGGCTTTAACATATCCTTTCAGGTTTTGGATTCGAGTAGCGGAATCTGACTACCCTTTGGTGCATAAAAATTAGAGTGCCATCAAGATCACCAAAGATCCAGTTCCAAATCAACACAACAAACACATTGAGCTACATATGCACTTCATCAGAAAGCTTGTTCATTACCACGTTCTCAAAGTGATTTTTCACTAAATATGTTCAAGTTGTAGACATGTTCAAAAAGTCTCCTACAAAAGCAAAGTTTTCTAAACTTCGATCTATGTTAGGAGTTCATGAATTTTTCCTTAAGGGGGGATAGGCTCCAATGCCTCCCTTCTCCTATAGTCTCACTTTTTTAAATCCTTCAAACCTATCATGAGTTGTTCTTAAGGGGGGATGTTAGGATATTTAGACACTTACGAGTTAGCTAAGATGATCATGTTATAATGTATTTCTTTAGTATGCATTAATATGTATTTGTACATATGTAATCTAATGGTTAGAATATGTTTTAGACATATAGTGATCTGACGTTTTATTCTCACCTTGATCTTAACGACCATTGATATGTGGCTTAACACCTAGTTGGTCTATGATCTCTATTTAAATAGCATTAAGGGTAATTTGCTCGTTGATCAATTATGGTAATATCACTGTAACATTCTTTTTCTTTTGCATAATAATATTTCCCCAAGTAGCTATTTGGCTGGGGATGTGGAGTGGGTTCCCTCTTCAAGGGTTTAAACCATGTAAAAAACTTAGTGTGTTGATTTGTGATCTATTTGTGTGAGTGGTTTATGAAGGTGTTCCATCTTTTGGAAATAATAGGTGTTGTGTTAGTCGGACAAATTATATATTTCCTCAAGGCCAATTTAGGAGACATGACCAACAAGTTTTGGTGGTTAGGAATTGTAGCCAAGTTGGCTTGATCTTCCATATTCTCATGAAGAATGGAAGAATGAAAAAAAGTTGGAGAATGATGATTCATGGGAGGATGTTTTGAGTAGAAATATGTCTCAAGTTCACCAGGATACTAGTGAGTATTCAAGTGTACAAACTGAAGAGACTGAATATGAAAAAATGTTAAATAAACAACAGTTGCAAGATTCAAATGTTGAGACTGAAAGAGAAACAAGATTGTTCAAATAGAATAGAAATTGACAGAAGAAAAAGATAAGGTCATAGAAGAAAAGTTAAAATAAGAATAGCCAACCAAGGAAAAGCATGAAAAAGACAATATTAAACAAGAACACGACAAATTGTAGGTAGCCAAGCAAACGTAAGACCATGATAGATTGCAAGAATACAAGGGGAAGGAAGAAAAAGACAAAATAAAATCATCTAAAGAAAAAGAATAACAATATCAATTAATATCATCCAAAGGAAAAGAAGAGCATGACAAACTAATGGCTATAAAAAATGTAGAAGAAGAACAAACAAAAGAAGAAGAGGAAAGTAAAATTAAAGAAGAACAAGAAAAACATAAAAGAGAAGAAGAACAAAAGAAAATTGAGGAAGGAAATAAGCAAGAAGAACAATTGAAGGCTGAAGAAGAAGCAAAGAAGAAACAAATGAAAGTTAAATCTAAGTTAAACACTGAACAAGCTTCATAAGTAACTCCACAAAACAACATTGGTAGCAATGGTACTATAGATCAACCTATGCAGGGTATTCACGTTCCAAAAACAAATCCTCACAGATAAAGGTAAGGCTATAGTAATCGAAGAAATTGTGACTCTCAAGAGCATGGAGAACATCCTTTCTTGGAATAGCCAAAGTTTTCTAGAACCTGTGCAAGAAGGCATTGATCATGAGCTAATTGCATACAATAAAAAATAGAATACCCTAGTTAAACAAGTGTAAAAGAACAGAAAATTTGATGTCATTAAATTCATTGTCTACACCATAGAGGAAAAAACATGGATACTGAAAAATCAAAGCTATCAGACATAATAATCGTCAATCTAGCCATGACTCAAGCCACTCTTGGCAGGTCAAATTCAAAAGCTAGGGATATTAAGTAATTACAACATAAATTTTCACATTTAGATATTCAAGTTTTGTATTATAGATTTGGTAAAGAATTGATAAATACTTTTATCAAGTATGCTCTTGAACAGACTCAAACACATTTTTATACTGTACAAGATTTCTACTTAAAATATTTTGAATTACAAAAATATAGTTTATACTTATCAATCTTGAAAAAGAAAATTTGAAATGCAAGGAGCTATAGGAAAAAAAATATGAGCAAGTCAAATTTATCAAACAAGCTAAAAACATGAAGCTCACAACATTAAACTTCTTAGAGAAGATGAGATCCATGAACTTGAACAAGATGTGAGTTGTGAGGAAGAATGGTTAGAGGAGCCTAGAATGTGATTGAATATGAATGGGTAAGTTGTATCAAAATTTTGGATTTCATTGAAGATGTTTTTATTCAATGTCATTTTCAACCTTTCGGTCCACCTAATAATTTTTGTGATGTCAAAGAAGTTGCTAAAGCCTTGGAGGATGCTCAAGATCAACACAAAGCTGAGTTTCCAAATTTTTTCCCTATTGTCAAGGAACACATTCATAAATTTATTATTGAATAACTTTAGAAAGTGAAGAAGCTCAAATATGTCTTGCCAAAAAATGGAAAATGCATTAAAAAATATCAAGTTCAACTTCCAAATTTGAGTGCCCCACTTAAGTAGCACACTTTTCCTCACTTCACTTTATGTAATGAGTTATTTGAAAAGTGGGGACAATATGAAAATGATTTAGAGAATCAACTTGACTCATGTTCCCCCTTGACTTAAAGTTAAGGTTAAGTTAAAATTAAGTTATGATAACCATATTTTGTGTCTATTTAAGGGAGAAAATTAGAAGAGGAAGGGGAATTTTTGGGATATTCTTTTTTTATATGTTTGGGAGAAATTTTGAAAGTTGGTTTCTGAGAGAGAAATTTATTGTAAAGACTAAATATTTCATGAAGTGAATATGGAGAAGCTAGTCTTGGCCAATGTTTTGCAACTAGAAATTCTTATTTACAACTGTACTTGAAGTTGTGATATTTTTTGCTTTAGGAAAACTGTTGAGAATGTGCACTAAGAGATTCTAACTTGATAACTAAATTATTTCTATCACTTGTTTCCTTTATTTTACTATTCTAACAAATAACAAATCTTTCCTTATGAATGCAAGATATGAAATAAATGTGTGAAGATTGATTATTCATAAGTTCAAAATAAAGCTTGAATGATGTTTATATTCAAAACTTTCTTATAGAATTAATTCAACATAATGTTATTATGATAAGTGACAACTATCACTTCTATCATCCCAAATATTAAAATCATTAGTTAGATTTAAGCTATGTTAATGTAGGAATTGATTCTCATAGTACTAAAAATTAGGATTATAGTCTCTGTGATTGTACTAAGTTTACATAAATAAGTAAACAAACAAAAAATTCTCTCAATTCTTGTAAAGGTCATCGAAAGGTAAATATGCCATAAATCAGGTGGATTTTTCCATACCAAAGAGTCTAATTGGGCCTATTTTTCAGGTTAACCCATAATATTGATGTAGGTAAATCATCCCTATCAACAGAATTGGCACTAGAAGGAGGGTACAAAACATATTTTTGCTTAACAATGAACATGTGTCCTAACTATTTGATGAAATAAATATGGTACATCTTGTTATATTTTACAGGATAGATCACATAGCTACAGAAAATCTCACTAATTTCAGTTCAGAATGGCAGAGAAGAAAAAGAAGAAGAATTGAATCAATATTCACTCATAAACTCAAAAATGGTAAAATTTGCAGTATAATCATACATCAGCTGTAAGATGGAACTGTGAAACTAAATAATAACTCAATACAATCAAATGAATTCGAATACACCTAAGTTCATTCGAATTCTCCTCAATGTGTGGCTTGGATAGCATTGGAGAAATCACCCAATCAGTGATAGTAGTCACAAATATTCAAATATCAGTCAAATGAGTATAACTGAGTCATGTGAGCACAAATCAAGTGAAGGAGACTCCAAGGAGGGCACATGAGGATGTCAGTAGATCAATTGGCACTCCGATACAGACAAATGGAAGCTACAGGCAGTTAAACTGACCAATAAATGAAAGAACTGGGAAATCAATACTGCAACTAGTTGTTCGAATCCAAGTAGGTGTAGTAGGGCTCATTTTTCATCTAGGTGAGGAAACCAAGGCACACTAGGTAGGTAGGAGGGCTACGGAGGACCAACAACAGGCTCTAGGGGGATGGAAATATGCTCTAGGTGTTGGGGAGACTACCATATTGATGACTGGATGCATGCAAAGCATGCAAATATAAAAAATGATGGTGAGAATATTCCAACACATCTCTTATATATATATATATATATATACTTACTATAAGAATAAAATAAAAAATAATATCACTGGCAACTCGAACTAATGACTGAATGACCCAACCAAACACAATTCATCCCCAATTACCTATTGGTCTTGAGGACCAAAAGATATGTCCTAAATCAACTATATCATTTAACCTTGTAGACAACTAATAATAGAGCATAACTTGACTATTCTTGGAAAACCTTGGCTAAAGAGGAATATAGGAATTAAAGGATAGAAAATAGGAGTAGGATGTGAATCTGTATGGAAGATTCATCTCATCAAACATAATCTTTTGTAGTAGGTCCAAGTCCCCAAAGACTTACCTAATAACATAAATTTGTATTTCAAGACAACATCCCATATTCAATCCTAAATGAAGAAGTAAAACAATTTAGGTGGTTTACCAAGGAATACATTAGGAAAATTGGATCTTTTCTAATTAACCCCTCTACTACCTTGTAGAAGGAACACACATCAAAGAGTAGTTGAAGAAAATAATAGTATATTAGTTCATTCAATTGAAGACTTAGTTGAAGACTTAGTTGAATTTTCTCTTCAAGAAATATCTCAACCATTATACAAAATTCATCCAACACCAAACCCTTCTCTTCTATTACAAAGTTTAGAAATTGAAACTGAAACAAAGACATCTCAATCTAAACAATTAGAAATGGAAAATGAAGATAACCCTAGCTTGAATCAATTTCAGTTTTCTTAATATGCCTTGGAATTACCTGGGCCACTTTATCATTTATGCAAACAACTTAAATGCCTCTTACCTAAATATGATCCTAATTTGTCAGTTTCTCCAAATAATCATATTAAAAAAATTATATTATCAATTAGATTGATGAATGTCCAACATGAAGGTTTTGTCTGTCAATCATCTCCTTATACCTTAAAAAATAAGGCATCTACCTGGTACTTTAATCTTTTTTTTTGGTTCAATCACAAATTGGGATAAGTTTCAAGGAGTCTTTATTGATAAATTTGGTGAAGTCACTACAAGTTCTCTTATGACTAATCTTTTTGATTAAATTGGTTATTACTAGTAAAGAAGGGGTCAAGGATTTTAATCAAATATTTACCACTCTTATAAACAAGTTTTGTCCTGAAACTATACCTGATCAAGAATTACAAGCTGAAGAATATGCTAATGCTCTTCCTACACCTATTTCCATGTTTGTGAAATGAGCAGGAAAGTACACTTTAACACAAAACTTTGAAAAAGTGAAAAAGGTTGAACTAGAAATGTTTATCTATAAAGAAAATCACAATTTACTAATCAAAAGAGAAACTAACCAAACTAATAAGAATGTAATTCCCCCTAGATTCGTTCCAAGAAACATAACTGATCCTAAAGAAAAGGGATATTCATATTTAGATAACTTGCAGCAAGTGGTAAAACATTTAACTAATGAAATACTTGAGATTAATAGAGGAGTTAGAGAGGGTACTTCTAATAAAAGAAATTTAGAGCATTCTTTAGAAGACCTAATAACCCACCTAACCATCCTAAAATGTCAGAATCTTGTAATACCCCTATTTTGGACTTTGAACCCCTATTATATTTTCTGCTAAGTATTATTTCATTTATACTTAGGAAAGTTTAGAAATCTGCTAAAGAGGTTTCTATTGACCATGTGGACCAACACATTAAAAGAGGGAGTCACAGTCCCCTAAGGTTGGAGGGAAAATGCCACATAATAATAAGAAGAAGAAATTATTATTGGAGACAATTGGAAAACCCTAAATAAAAGAATTGAGAGATAAATGAATTAAAAGAATTCACATAATGAGGAAAATTCCCCTATGAGAATAAAAGGTGAAAACTCATTGAAACTTTCATAATTCTTTATGCATCATTCACAATCTCATGAGCTGAGTACAGAAGAGCAATGGGAATGGGAAAACCTGAACCTGAGAAAATGAATGATGGTGAGGGAGGAGATATTTGGGAGAACCAAACTGGTCCTGAAGCCAGGTGATTGAGGGCAGATTTGGGAAGACCAAACTGACTTAGATTAGGAGGATCATATAGTTTGGTATGAGCTTGGACACTTAATTGTGTCTAGGTAGGAGAACTACCCCAAGCTTGTAGGAGTACTGCATTTACCTGAATAGACTGTGATAGTGATTCTCTCCATGGCTATGGATTAAAAGCTGCTGGATCATCCTGGAGCTCAAGATTATTGAGTTAGGTGTTGGGTTTCCTGCTGCCTTTGAAATGTGAAATTCAACACAACAGATCTAATGAACAAGTAAATCAATTACAATAGATGAAACTCAAAAAATATGGTGTAAACTGTGCAAAAGGCTCGCAGCAGTGCTCTATTGAACTCTGAATAATAGAATACAATCCAATAAAGTAACAATGACTGAGCCAATTTGAATTAACTAAGGAGTTCATTCGAATATACTGCATGGAATAGATTGGATCCAACTAGGAGTCCTCATCATCAGATCAGTTGAGTCATCAATGCACAAGTAACGGTCAACCAGGTGTCAAACTGAGTCTAACTGATTGTGCTAGGTGTAAATGGAACATGTAGGCACTAACTGAATGAAGGAGGCTCAGTGGAGGGTGCATGAGGAGCTTACTGGAGTCAAAATAGGTAGTCTAGTCTCACTGGGGGTCCAACAGAGTGATACAAGCAGTTAGGAGTCAATCTAGCCTTAAATCAAGGAAAGACAACTAGCTCACTGAATTAAACTGAGAGGTATGTGAGAGAGGGCGCATTTCTCAAGTGGTAAGTGCATGCAGGGTGCACTAAACACTAGGAGGGATAAAACTGAGTGGAAGGAAGCTCCCGGGTGCTGGCAGACTGGGGACTAGGTGCTGGAGGAATCAAACTGGTGACTGGGATGCGTGCAGATGCATGCATGCATGCAAAGTACATAACTGAATGATGAGATATCCTAACACTCCCCCTCAAGCTATACTATGATGTAAAAAATAATAACTAAATAGGCCCCTGGTTACTGAGACCAAAGGTCACCCCAATACAATAATCCAAAAATGCTAGAAATAAATCTAAGTGAGGAAACAAGGGAAAACCCAATGGGAAGAAAGCCCCCCCCTCAAACTAAACATAGAAGGATTTAATTTGTCTCCACCATGATGGAACTCACCCCCAACAGTGAACGTAGGTAAGAGAAATTATTCTCAGTGAAGCTCTTGGTGAAGATGTCTGCAATTTGCTCATCAATAGGGCAATATTGCAGAATAATATTGCGATCATGCACAAGCTCTCGGATGTAGTGCATGTGAATATCAATGTGCTTGGTCCTCTGCCACTGAACTGGATCTATGGAGATCTTGAGAGCACTTTGATTGTCACAAAAAATCACAGTCAAAGTAGTACTACCAAAATCAAACTCGGAAAGAATACCTTGCAACCAAACTCCTGAATGCAGGCATTGACTGCCCCTCGATACTCTGCCTCTGCTGAAGAAAGTGCAATGGCTTCCTGCTTTTTGCTTGAACAAAAAATAGGGCCATGGAAAATCATGAAAACATATCTGGAAGTGGAATTCCCATCGATGCTATCACCCGCCCAATCTGAATTAGTGAAACCAATGAAATCTAGCTCAGAATCTGCAGCATAATGTCTGCCAAAATGTATCATACCTTGCACATATTGAAAGATCCTTTTGGCTTCCCGCCAATGAATATCATGGGGATGTTGCATATACCTTGATACATCACTCATGGCATAATAAATATTAGGCCTTGAGTGTGTCAAGTATAGTACTGAACCAATCAATTGTCGATACATAGTGCAATCTGAAAGCGGTGTAGAATTTCCCTCCTCAAGACTGATTCCTGAGAGGAATGGGAACGGAGCTGCCTTACATTCTGCCATATTAAATTATAATAGTAGGTTTGAAGCATACATTTTCTGAGATAATGTGATCCAATAAAAAAATTTAGCTATCTCCAAGCCCAAAAATTGCTTCAACAAGCCCAAATCGCTCATGTCAAAAGCTAGATTTAAGGTAGTTTTTAGCTTGTTGATTGTAAGGAGAGTGCTACCAGTAATGAGAATATCATCAACATAAAGAACAATAATTAGAAAATTACCTTTAAATTTTTGCAGATACACATTCGGATCAGATTTGCATCTTTTGAAATTCTGAGAAAGAAGGAAGGAGTCCATCTTTGCATACCAAGCTCTTAGGGCCTATTTCAATCCATACAAAGATTTCTTCAATCTGCAAACTAATGATGGATATGATATGTATCCTCTTGGATGATTCATATATATTTCTTCATTTAGATCTCCCTGTATGAAATCACTCTTCACATCCATATGGTGCACTTCCCAGTGCTTGGATGCGGAAATAGCCAAAACTAGGCGGATGGAATCCATCTTTGCAACCGGTGCAAAGGTCTCAGTGTAGTCCACTCCTTGGACTTGGGAGAAACCTTTTTCCACCAGCCTATATTTGTATTTTCTGATAGATCCATTAGCAGCAACCTTCATGCGGTAGACCCATTTACATTGGACTAATTTTCTTCCAGGTGGAAGAGAAACTAGCTCCCATGTAGCATTCATTTGAAGAGAAATATACTCTTCATCCATGGTGATTTTCCATCTCGGATCTCGATGGGCATGATAATATGATTTAGGATCTGAACCTATCATCAAAACTTACTTCTCAGATAACAAAGGATCAAATAAATATAGAGACATACCTGCTCTTTGAAAGTCTGCTTGAGTCCTCCTTGGATCAGCAGGATTTCCAATGTTTGGACCAGCAGAATCGAGTGTATTTTGGGCCCACTTTGGAAAGTGTGGAGGCACAACTGGATCAGATTCTGAACCTGATATATAATGTTCATCAAATTCTTATAAAATATTAGAAATTTCAGAACCAATACTTTCATCGTCTTCTTCAAATTCTTATTTTGGTGGAGGCGGTGAATTGTCAGTTTCTTCCTCGACTAGCTCTAGATTTTGAAGCAGTTCTTCAAACTTGACACTTCGCTCAATGAATATATTTTTGGATCTGATATACATGAGTTTGTATCCCTTTGATTATTGAGAATATCCCAATAGGATGCATTCAACACTTTGCGGATCCAAATATCTTCTCTTTTTAGACGGAATTCTAGCCCAAGTGCTTGAGCCAAAAACCCTGAAATTGGAGACATCAGGTTTGTGACCTGTGTAAGATTCAAAAGGTGTAACATCAGTCAAAGATGAATGTGGAACCCTGTTTTGAATGTATGCAGCAAAATTCATGGCCTCATCCCAAGGGTTTTCATCCAAACCTTTTGATTCAATCATACAGGTTGTCATCTCTTTTAGTGTTATGTTCTTCCTTTCCGCTACACCGTTCATCTGAGGTGTGTAGGGAACTGTGTGTTGGATCTGAATGCCACTTTCAGCAAACAGTTGCAGCAGCTATGATTTGATATATTCACCTCCATTATCATATCTAAGAGCTTTGATCTTCCTTTCAGTAGCAATCTCAACAAAAGCCTTAAAAAACTTGAATTTTTCTAGTACTTCCGACTTGTTTTTTAGGAAGAAAACCCATGTAAATATGGAGAAGTCATCGATGAATGTCAGAACATACCTTGATCCATTCATGTATGTATGTGGCAGCAGACCACTGATATCAGAATGTATCATCCCCAAAATAGTAGAAGCTCTGCTAACTTTGCCTCGGTCAAATTTGTGCTCAGGGTGCTTCCCAATGATGCAACCTTTGCATATTCCCTTCGAGGATTTGATCGTCGGAAGGCCATCAACCATGGAATTTTTATGTAGAAGCTGCAAATATGTATAATTTAGGTGTCCAAACCTCTCATTCCAAAGCCTACTGACCTCATTGCCATGTGTGAGAAGAGCAGTGGGCTTGTGTTGTGGCAAAAAGTGAGAAAACTCATAAGCTTTTGCGGTGTGATTTGCTTTTCCAACCGCAATATGTTTTCCACTTTGAATATTAGAAATTTAAACTTTGTTAGGGAAGAATACAAATTTATTTGGTGTACCAGTGTGATTCATCTGATAAACGGAAAGGAGATTCGAAGTTAAGGAAGGAACATAGAGAACATTGTGAAAACTACCATGCTCTAAATGAATGGTACTTTTTCCCTTTGATGAAATCTGAGAGTCATCCCCCATGTGGATGGGAATGGTGCTTGACGGATCATAATCTGATAGAGAATCTTTGTTTGCAGCCATGTGCTTCGAAGCTCCAGAATCAATGAGAAGGGTGGAGGAATTCGAAACTATTTCCATGAGTGCATGACCTCTTTCGGGATGATCATTTTTGTACTTCTTCCTTGCACCGTCAGGAAGGGTTATGTTGTTTTTCTCCAATAGAAGTTCCATTTGATATATTGTCTTCTTCATGCATGAGCTTTCAGGATGATATCCTCTGCTGCAATAAGAACATTTTGACTTCTCTTCGGTCTCTTTTCCTTTTCGCTTGTTTCTTGAACTGGATGGCTCATCCGCTTGCTTGCTTTTCTCTCTTTGCTTGGATGGATCAAAATTTGGCTTCTCTTTCTTTTGCTTCCCTTTTCCATTCATAGATTTGGATCCTCCAGCAAATAATTCTTGGTCTTTGGAGCATATGGTCCCCATTTGAATGAGTTTATCATGCTCCTTCATCACAGATTCAATGAAGGCACTTAAGGTAGGCATTTTCCAATTCGGAATTGTGAGCTTTCCGGAATTGAATGTAGAGACAAATACCGAATAATCTTTTCCAAGTTTTGAAAGAATAGAAAGAATCAATTGTTTATCATATTTTACAACTCCACTTTGCTTCAATAGAGATACCAAGTGCTTGAATTTGGTGAATAAATCATTGATGGTATTGAAATTCTTAGGATTCAAGGCAATCAATTCATTTTCCAATTGAAAAGACCGCATGTCATCTTGCTTTCCAAAAAGATTTTCGAGTTGCTCCCATACTTCCTTTGGAGTAGTCAATCCATTGAGGTGAAAGTGAAGATTGTTAGGAACCCATGTCTTTACTTTGTTAGTATATTGTTGTTGGATGCATATGCTTTGTAAGTCGTCCCGTAGTATTTGTTGATCCATAGTTTGTGTTATTGTTGTTGGCGCATATGCTTTGTAAGTTGCCCATAGTTTTGTTGATCCATAGTTTGTATTGGCCCATGGTTTTGACTCATAGTATTGGCGCCTAGACTTAGTATATAAGTGTGTGTTGAGTCCCATGAAGGCACCATGAGGTTAATTGTATTGAGCTTGCTCAAAGGAGGTTGCCCCCCTCGAAGTGGCCTGTGATCAATATAAAAGTGATTCTGAGTTCTGTTATTTCTGATATGTCGTGTATTTGCATTAATTAATTATTGCAGGTTCCTCACATCTGGTATCAGAGCACTTTCTTGGGCTCCTTGGGTGGAATTTCTACCAATTTTTTTTTTTGCATCTGTTGCAAGTTCGGATCTGGGAATAATCCATATCCGCTTAACTGTGGGAAGTACTTGGGCATAAGCCCTAACACTCATTGTGAGGAGTACCACAAAAACCCCAAAGTAGCTGGCCCATTGAGAGGACCTGCCAATGAAAAGGGAAACGACACCTACCCGATTGACTAGTTCCCACCTGTGAGGTAAACCAACAGCTTTCATTTGTGGCAAAGCGGTTATCAGTTTTACCTGAGCCGTGGAGTGAGGGGTACTTCCCCAATACGCAAGTCATCAGACAGCATTGGTGGCTGAGTGAAACACCTGAACTGTTAGGAAGCCGAACATACCTGGGGTCCATATCTATTTTCAGCTGAACTGTTGCTGATCACTTCCATGCTGTTTCAGATCCATTCTAAGCCGTTTCATATCCAACCGTTTCAGATCCATTCTGAAAGCCATTCCAGATCTACTCTGAAAGCCGTTCCAGATCCAGTCATTTTCGATCCATTTGGTGTCGTTTCAGATCCATATGTTGCCGATCCCTTCCGCACTGTTGCAGATCCATTTCTGAATTAAAAAAAAAAACCCCTGGTTATGGTTGTCACCCGTGCAGGAGCACACACCATGGAGGAAGAACTTGCAGACATCCAAACCAAACTCCAAGATTTGGATGAAAAATTTCTCAGCCTCCATCTTCAGCATTCAGCCATGAACAATAACCGACAGCCAGAATCTTTTGCAGCCACCGAGTTCTCTTCTTCCAGCAATTTTCGTGGGCCGAAGCTTGATTTTCCTCACTTCAATGGTACTGATCAGACTGGACGGATATACCGAGAAGAACAATATTCCAGTCTGCATAATACTTTTTATGTCCAAAAAGTTCCACTTGCATCCTTTCATTTGGAACAGGGAGCCCTTCAATGGTACCGTTGGTACATCAAAGCTCATCCCGAGCCAAACTGGACAGATTTTTGCCAACTCCTTTTGCCACGATTTGGTCCTAGTGCTTTTGATGACTTCACAGGAGCACTCACTAAACTTCACCAAATTGGCACAGTGAGAGAGTATCAGACAGAATTTGAGAAACTGGCCAATCACACAGAAGGATTGTCTGATGAATTCTACAGGATTTGTTTTATCAGTGGTCTCAAGGATGAAATCCGCTCAGAGGTCAAAATTTTTTGTCCCAACACAATGATGGAAGTCCTAGGGCTGGCGAAGTTGGTAGAGGACAAGATCGCAGCTCAACAACGCTCCAAACCCACCTTTGTTCCCTTCATAAATATGGGTTTCCAACAACCTCCCATCACGCCTGCTCCTCAACCAACTCTTGTTAAGCATTTGTCTGAAACAGAGATGTAGGCACACCGAGAAAAAGGGCTTTGTTATAATTGTGATGAGAAATTCACTCGGGGACATAGATGTGTTCAACAAAAGCTCTATCTCTTGGATGTGGATTCTCCGCCTGCCTCAGAACTTGGTGAAGAAGCTCCAGATATAGTAGATGATTAGGTCAACATTCAACACCCACCTGTTGACACCCCATCTCAGGACGACCCACCCGAGATCTCTCTCCATGCTGTAACCGGCGTCACCACCCCACAAGCAATGCGGGTCAGGGGATACTTCAAGAAGCTCCCTCTTACCATACTCATTGATTTTGGTAGCACTCATAACTTCATTGACCCTCGGATTGCCAAACAGGATGATTGTTTTGTCCATCCTTGCTCCAACTTTGAAGTCATGGTTGCCAATGGGGGCACCTTACCTTGCAAGGGGAAGTGTCACAATATGCGTATCTCTATGGAATATTATAACCTGCACTTTGACATGTTTGCCTTGTCCTTAGGCAGATGTGATGTAGTTTTGGGCATTCAATGGTTACGCACACTTGGCCCCATCTTATGGGATGTTGCTGAACTTTGGATGCAGTTTTCAGTCAATGGGACACAACACAAATTTATGGGATTAGAACCAGGGTCTCTCCACATCATCAGTTCACATCTCCTGGAAAAGATCCTTAACAAGAATTCACATGGTGTCATTGCTCATCTCCATTCCCTTCAGATGCACCCACCAACAGTCTCCACTACTTCCTTGGATAGATATGCAGGTGTCTTTGTTGCACCAGTGGGCTTGCCGCCTTCACGAGACCTTTCTGGTAAGCATTTAGCCGCATCTACATCTCAGTAGGACATGATGGCTATTTTGCATGCAGTATAGAAGTGGAAGCCATCCCTATTGGGGAATTATTTCTGCATCAAGACTGATCTCCAAAGTCTAGAAACTTTCCTAGAACAACGGGTCTCCTCCCCAGCACACCTGAAATGGGTTATCCAACTCATGGGTTATGACTATGCGACCATTTACCAGAAGGGTAAGGACAATATGGTGGCAGATGCTCCTCCTTGCACATTTGATGACCCAGTTTCTCTTACAGCTATTTCTCTGCTTGTTCCAAATTGGTTGCAATCTGTTCAATGAGGCTATCTCTTCTATGAACTCCATGCTTCTTCATCAGTAGGGCACTATGGGTTCCTAAAACGTATGACCAGGAACAATGTAACTTCTTTTGGAAGGGACTCAAAATGACAATTCAATGGATGGTGGTTGACTGTGATACTTTCTAGGTGAACAAGGGTGAAACGACACTCCTTTCGGGACTGCTCGAACCCTTTCCCCTCCCTCCACAGATTTGGACAACTATTTCTATGGATTTCCTAGAAGCACTCCAGTGACGTATAATACCACATCTAAAAGGACACCATATGAAGCAGTCTCTGGACAGGCACTACCAGTTCTTCTTCCATACACCTTCAGCAGCTCCCCAATTTAGGCAATTGACTCAATTCTTTGAAACTGCGATCAACTTCTTCTCATTCTGCAGGTCAATCTTCACATGGCAAGAATTCGACTGAAACAACAAGCCGATCAGCACCATTCTACGCACACTTTTCACGTCGTTGATATGTTTCTTCTTTGTCTATAGCCTTCCATGCAATCCTCCCTGAAACTCCAAAGGCACCAGTGTCCCAGAATGCAACCTGAGGATGCTACAGGGGACCCACTCCTTCAGATTCTGCATCAATTTCCACATCTAAAGCTTTGAGGAGAAAGCTTTTTCTAGGGAGAGGGGATGTTAGGAACCCATGTCTTTACCTTGTTAGTATATTGTTGTTGGATGCATATGCTTTGTAAGTCGTCCCGTAGTATTTGGTGATCCATAGTTTGTGTTATTGTTGTTGGTGCATATGCTTTGTAAGTCGCCCATAGTTTTGTTGATCCATAGTTTGTATTGGCCCATGGTTTTGACTCATAGTATTGGCGCCTAGACTTAGTATATAAGTGTGTGTTGAGGCCTATGAAGGCACCGTGAAGTTAATTGTATTGAGCTTGCTCAAAGTAGGTTGCCCCCTCGAAGTGGCCTGTGATCAATATAAAGGTGATTCTGAGTTCTGTTATTTCTGATATCTCGTGTATTTGCATTAATTAATTATTACAGGTTCCTCACAAAGATCCTTGGAAATATTGAGGCAAAGAAGACCATATGCTCCATCCAATTTGTTGAAGTGCTTGGATTTCTCAATGAGTGTATTTGGCTCAACTTCAAGGCCCATGGTGACTCTGTAGTACCCTTTGAGAGCAACATAATCTCCATGTCATTCTTCCATTCAAAATAATTGAAGGGAGTGAGAATCTTTGAAGAAGAGGAATCCATCTCAATAAAAATAAGTGGTAATGAAGGAGTTATAAAACCTGCAAATCACAAGAAAACAAGAACTATAAGGTCGAACAATCCACCCTTTTAGAGTTGCATCACACCCGACATAGGAGATCAAGCAATCTTGAAAATCCAATGATTCATGTCCAGGAATTCTGTGGAAAACTCAAGCTTCTAGAGTGGATTGGAGAGAAATTTCAGCCTTGCATGCACATGGACAAATGCACATGAGATTTTGCATGCCGCTATGTAGTATTTTGAGCAAATTCACTCAATTCTTCATGTAGAACACCTGTAGAAGAGAAATATTGTCCTTGCCATGGCTCTAATACCATGTGAAACTAAGCACAACAGATCTAATGAACAAGTAAATCAATTACAATAGATGAAACTCAAAAAATATGGTGTAAACTGTGCAAAAGGCTTGCAGCAGTGCTCTATTGAACTCTGAATAATAGAATACAATACAATACAGTAACAATGACTAATCCAATTCGAATTAACCAAGGAGTTCATTCAAATATACTGCATGGAATAGATTGGCTCCAACTAGGAGTCCTCATCATCAGATCAGTGGAGTCATCAATGCACAAGTAACGGTCAACTAGGTGTCAAACTGAGTCTAACTAAGTGTGGTAGGTGTAACTGGCACATGTAGGCACTAACTGAATGAAGGAGGCTTAGTGGAGGGCACATGAGGAGCTAACTGGAGTCAGAATAGGCAGTCTAGTCTCACTGGGGGTCCAATGGAGTGATACAAGCAGTTAGGAGTCAATCTAGCCTTAAATCAAGGAAAGACAATTAGCTAATCGAAGTGAATTGAGTGGTAGGTGACAGAGGGCGCCTTTCTCAAGTGGTAAGTGCATGCAGGGTGCACTAAACACTAGGAAGGCTAAAACTGAGTGGAAGGAAGCTCCTGGGTGCTAGCATACTGGAGACTAGGTGTTGGAGGCATCAAACTGGTGATTGGGATGCATGCAAAGTACATAACTGAATGATGATATATCCTAACATGAAATATCCTCAATAAATTGGGGAAATAACAAGTTAAGGATAACTAAAAATATATACTCTACCTGGGGGACTGTGAACTCAGCTCGGGGGTGACTTGAGAGCAAGGAGAACTTGCTAGTCAAAGGATGGGAGGTTGGTGCCTGGTTCCACTGGTCAGCAGATTCAGATAAGTGTTTATCTTCTGACTTGTAGAGTATTTGTTTTGGACAGTATTTATATATGTGTTTTTTAATATATCTGGTTTACTGTTGAATTTCATATGTATCATATCTGACCATATATGTATTGTTCTTGGTTATTCTGAGTATGAATCTCAGCTAGAAAACTAGATCTCTGTAATGAGTTATCTTATGATCATTTTTACAGATCTGGAATATTTGTGTTGTGGGCTAGTTGTGATAATACCTACATCCTAATGGAAGTAGATTTATAGCATTAAGACCCGATGTACTGGTGTAAATGTATGCAACATCTAATATAATACTGATATGAATCATGTGCTAACCTAGAGTTTTCTAAGACATGTTTTCATTTTGCAGGTGTTGTATTTTAAATATATTCCAGTATTTAATAAAGATCTTATGCCTTGCATTATGATGCTGTAATAGGGCAGGCAGGTAAACCTGAAGGTTTACATGCCTATCCCTTACGTTTATCAACTCTTTTATAATAGAGTTTGTTTCAGAAAAGATAAACCCTGATAAGGCTAGAGTTCAGACCTGTTATAGTTCTAAGTTATTGTTTTGGATAGAGTTTGTATTCTATTCAAATATGGTCAAAATCAGCTGTATGCAATTAAATGGCATTTCAAGTTAAATCGTTGTGTATTGAAATAAATTATACATTTCTATATTTCTGAGTTGAATCTATGCCTAAATATTATTCTGAGTTAAATGACTAATCTTTATCTAACAACATTGTAATAATCATTATTAATATGGATGTGAATGTATTCGTCGATGGTGATATGCGACTCATGTATAACCTAGGTTGCCATAACTTATATATACATATAGATTGAATGCGTTTTTGAAATGCCAAATTGTTGAATGAAAACAATTCAAGTGCCTAAGGGATTTACCCTTAGCGTGGATGCCAATAATATTAATGTATGGTAATATACATGGATACATTCACCTGTGCATTGTATTATAGCCGAGCGTTTTCAACTATTGTTTAAGAATATATTGAATACATTAAAAATGAAAACGATGTTGGGCATAGACGAAGTTCATATATTAATAATTAAACATTGCAACATATAAATGTAGTTTGTATGATAAACATTGCTTAAGAAAGAGACAATGATTCACTTCCCTAAAACATTCATTTGTGCATACGATGGGTAGGCTTACGCCTTTACCCTAAACATTCTTTATACAGGAATTAAAAACTATTATACAATATGCCATTTTGAATGCAAACGAAATCATGGAGGATGCAAGCTATGAGGACGATTCCTTCTAAATGAGCATTAAATGACGAATTCAAAGCATATGCTGCTAGCAACAAATCTATATGTTCACATTAACATCATGCATCTTACATTAAATCGATATGCACACACAATGGTGAAGCTAAGCGTATATATTGCATATTAATATCAAGTGCTGAGGGAATTCATACATTTAAAGCTTGTAATCCAAGATGCATATCATTTAAATAACACACAGGCCCGTCGAGAGTTGCAGTGGGCATTTCAAGTCAAGCTAGGATTTCATTTTAAGTTATCATGGGAATTCTAACTTCAAACAAAACCTACAGAAAGCATGGGAATCGTAAAGGCTGTGTCATTGCCACTTTAAACCACAGCGAAGCCGGTTACATGTAATCCCGACGCCTTTGCCAGGGGAAGAACGTCGTTGGATTGTTTTTCAACTACACATGACGGTGGGGAGTCCCCTAGACTACAATTCTTGGAGTGCACACCAACCCTGCAACGACGATGGAGCGAAATAGAGGTCGCAGTAATGCTCTCATAGGCTGGCTATACGCCCCTATCATTTCGACCAAGGTCCATGCTCCTTAAAAATGTGCAAATGAAAGCAGGATAAAACCCTAACCTCAACCTACAAGCATCTTAGTAACTCTGCCGCCACCAACATGGTGAACCAAACCCGAGGGAGTGGGGCGATGAGTTACTTGTGGATCTTAGCAAGTCACCACGACCCCCACGTTGGTTACGAGCTCGTGGGAGTGCTTCACTCCAACATTCGCCGTTGTTTTCCTGCACATCACAAAGTGGAAAGAGGTCAAACTGCAGGCATTAACCACAACCAACTGTTAATGAAAGTAAACAACGCCATGATGAAACTGAATAAGGGATGGGTTGTGACATTACCTAGTGAAGCAACGAGTCGCAGTGCAGCTTGATTCCATTTGCACCTGTAACGACAACATCACAAAGGTCAAACCTGGGCCTTTAATATGCAAATAAAAATGTAACTTATAGTATGCAACGAGATCATATAATCGTAAATTTTGTACAAGTAGTAAACATTCTCACTGTTACATTGCAATGGTGACCACATTGAATAGGGTGATGACTGGTATAGTGTGCATCTCTGGAAGCAAAGTGCCGAAGCTGGACAGTAAACCTTCACCTTACCCTGCGCAGAGCCGAAGCTCTCGTCACAACCGAACATCAAGTGCACTAAATGCCAAGTGAAGGGACTATCAATTTTGGATACTGGAGAGGGCAGGTGGAGACCACTGTTGCCGGTGAATGGATGAATTAGTGCAGGCATCGAGATGGCTAGGCGCGAAAGCCCATCTCCTGGATTGACAATGCCAAACGTAACACAACTTCCCATGCACTGTCCCGGATCACCAACAATGACTTGGATCGAAGGAGGGTATTAATGCATTGCAGAGTTGGGTGTATGGTACGCCTTGGCATAAGTCGCCACTGACAGAGTTCCATAAATGGGACGAACCATTGTGTTCACCACGTCGCCAATCCCATTAAACGTAGCATGTGGGCAACTCTCCATCCACGTGAGAGTGAGCCTTCGTCACCTGCCAACCAGGAAGCAAAGAGCAAGGTTAAAACATGCATTTGGATTGGTGAATCCTAAGTGGTACAAGCCACAAACCACATAGGACACTGGTTGGAGTGAGCCAGCTTACGACCAGCTGAGTCAAATATCTTTGGTCCATGTTTAACGTTGAATTCAAGCTACATTCATTCATAGGATCCGAGTATTACCATTGTGGCAGCATGCATACTCTCACACGGATGTGTGTTGACCAGTCTTATCTCTACAACATTAAGTTTTAACGTTGTGGGTGTGAGCCATGTCGAAGTGGTAGGCTCGACTTTCATTAGCGACCACTTATAATTTAATTAACCTTTATATGTTAAGTGTATGCATTAGCCTTAAGGATAATGCTTTACATGTTATGATTCCATACTATGTACATTGGGGTGGCACCTTAAGCCTTAGAAGGAGCTTGGCACTATATAGATAAATATATATAGAACCTTATATATATTTATAACCACTTGTATGCATAAGTTCATGTTATGACCCCAAATTTGTATATATTGTTATTTGTATGAGTCGATTTGCATGGTAGTGCAAAGTATTGAAATATTATGTTTATAAAAATAAGTATACTTTGGTTATATGTCATGAAAAGCATATATATATATGTGTGTGTGTGTGTGTGTATGTATGTATTAGTGTCCATGGTCATTTTAGCATATGGTTGTTATTTTTTTTAATAAATAACTTATGCACTATAGGAAATGTGTTTATGAGAGTTATAATATTAATGAATATCATTAATGTAAATTGATGTGTAAATATTTAGTATGTGTATGTAGTCAATACATATGTACTCCAAGGAATAGTCTTGGGGCTATGTCCACCTAAAGTATTAATGATGATGTTAGTTTAGGATGGCATGCCTAATGTATAGGGTTAAATACATATAGATTATGGTATAGGCTGAGTGAGATGGAAAAGATACCAGGTTTGGAGCGTCATGGTTTTAATGCTTGCATATGTAATAGACCAGAGTCTAGGTGTTATATGCATACTTCTTAGGCTTGTCATAGAGTGTTAAACCCTTGGTGCAGATAGGTAGCATGTGTCATCATGTCGGCATAAAGGACCTCTATGTCACACATGTTTGTTCTAGTACGTCCGTGTTACGATAATTAAGACATAAGGGTGCGTATAGTTTGAAGGACTATAGCACTTTGGTAAAAGATTCATGACAATCATTTTTGAAGGTGTGATAGCATTACTTAAATTATTATGCTTCTGATATGTTTTTCTAAGTATAATTATTACCTAGTGGTGTAACCATGGACAATAATGTAGGGCTATGGGCCCGTGCAAAAAAAAAACAATTTGGTGAGAGAAGACATGACAAATTGGTATGACAGCACGGTCACTACACTAGGACCATAAGCTCATTGCGTGTATGATGTGCTTTCAAATGCTTTTTAATTATTTATATAAATGCTTAAATATTTTCTTGTAGCATGCTTCCTCTAATTTGTTTATTTTAAATTACTTACTGTTTTTAAAGTCTAACAAACAGCTTGTTGGCCACACATAGACAGCAGCGCAGCTGAAATTTAAATGGAAGAATTAAATTCTGCAGAACAAGAAGGTGGACTGGGTATAGAAACATCTAGTCAACACGAAGAGATGGCCAATGGGCATGGGAGAAACCCAAATTCTCCACTAAGAGCAACACCATCCAGCGAGATGTTGGAAAGAGTGAAAAGCCTGAAAGAAGAATTAATGAGCATCAAAGAAGATAACATTAATAATCTTGAAGAGCATAGAGAAATCAATGCCATCCTGCTGCAAAAACTGACGGAAAAGGAGAACAGTCACCTCCCAACACCAGAGGAACAACATGCAGAAAAATCAATCACTAAAAGAAATTCCAAGTACAAATCTACACCTCCAAGAAATTATGCTAGTGTTACACCCAAAATCTACTCATCATAAGATTGAGTGTATACACCCCTGAAGATATCTTAACTAAGTGATCAAATAGGGAGGATTTGTACCCAATTGTGCTATGTTTTGAAGGGTAGTCATAGGATGCACATTAGCAACATGCGACATCGCACCTTGCCCCATTGCAGGGTGCGACGAAATCAATTAGATGGAAAAAATAGCTTCTTCGAGGTCCTTCTCGAAGCTTGTTGACTTGGGACCCTATCCCTAACCTCTTGGAGTAGCTGGCACTCGGTTCCTAATACTTGAGAGAGATCCCTTAAGCCTATCCTACCATCTCTCAACCTATCCTATCCATACCCTATCCACTTAGTCCTATATGAATGAAGCTCACTCCCATCCTAAGGGGAGGAAGTCTATGGTATCTACATGATGGTGAAATAACCCTTGGAACATCTCCACTCACCTATTGGAGAACTCATACTTCCTTGGAAGGATATGGCAATTGGCTTTGTAGGAGAAGGGCTACAGCGTTAAGCCTTGGTTGTAGTTCTATATCTCTATTATGTACTCCTCTTTTTATAGTAATGCAAATGCTTTCCACCAATATTGTTCATGTATGTAATGATATTGAGTAGTTTACCTGCTTCACTGTTTACTTAGATCTCTTATTGTATAGATGCCTTTTACTTGTTTCTCTTGTTTCTTGTCTTGAAAGGTCTTGCAGCTTGGATCTGACGACCGTGATACGTGAAGCAGCATTCAGGAGAAAGGATTGCGAAGTCAAAGGTAAGACATCTAATACTCGATCCTTAAGTAGATCTAGGAAATGCATTAGTAGTCTGTTCTATTTGTTCTAGACTCACTTTGAGCTAGGGAGCTCCGGCTCGCGTCTGCTCGAGTGGATTGTCCGATAACAAATCTGGCGACCATACTGGGGAGTATAGAATCTGGTCAGTAGTTGTCAATCTGAGAGTCATTTTTAGTTGATTTCTTGGCACGAGCCTTTTTATTTTTGCCATTTACTTCTTGAAGTTGATTTCGCTGTTGGATATTCATATTGAAGACTCTAATCTGCTTCCTCTGAGTTTATACGACTCATTCCCAAACCATTCCATGGTTCATTGCTGAGAGATCTGATTCATTTTTGAATCTAGACTTCACCTGCCGCACATGGGTAGTGGGAATAGAGCGACACTGTGTCATTTCTAGCCTTTGTTCTTCACCTGTGAGTTACTGGTCGCATCCCTTGCATTGGTAAACTGCTACATTGTCGCACTTCTCATGCAGGTAAACTACGACGTCACACTGTGTACAAGAACAGAGTGCGCCGATTTGTCAAAATTGTGCATGCAGGAATCTCCTCTCCATTTGACAATTTGGAATTTGGTTTGTTGTATGAACTCCCTCTGTGCTGCAAGATCCAACCGGGGATACCACCTATGATTTGTGTTTTGAGTGTTTGGTTTTGTTTGGATTGATTTTGGGTTCCGTATTGGACAAGCTTGAAGACCGGTAGTGGTGGATACTCTTGTCTCCTCCACCTTCATCCGCTCACCCTTGCATTCCCTTCTTTCCATCCCTGATCTATTCATTACATTAGATCAACCTCCATACCTCATTTACAGTTGTTTTGTTTGAGCTTTGCTTGCTTGGTTTGCTTGCTGCTGCTTGATTTTGAGTTAAGTGTGCCTTTCAGCTTGATTGAGTGCCTGTCTTTTCTTGAGTTTTCTAAGTGTACTAAGTGTTTCAAGTAGTGTTTTCTTTTCAGTCATTTAGATCTGAAAGCTCGATTGCTATCAAGTTTATTCTTTGATGCATCCATTGAAAAGTTAAAAAGTGTTGATTTCCCATCATTTCTTAAGCATTATTGAAGAAAATTGTTGCGCATTGGAACGTTTTCGTTTGTGTTTTGGAAAAATTGAATGAATGTATGATCTATTGTGTTTTTCTCGAATTATGAATCGCTCATTTTCTTGAAAGACTCAAAGTATGCTTCGATTTTTGCAAAATTGATTCCATGCTAAGGAAAGATAGATACATTTTTAATTTTTGTTGCTTTTAGACCATTGAAAGTGAAATTGAAAAACTTGCATATTCCATTTCAGAATCCTCTCTTTTCATTACCTAGTGTCGTTTTGCTTTGAAAAGAAAAAGAGAAAAGGAAAAATGTTTTGATTTGGATAGTAGTGTTGTGATTTTTGTGTTTCGTTGAAAAAGGAAAAGAATACTTTCATATTCAAGTTTTGTTTGAATTGGGATTGTCTTGCATTGTGTTGTTTTGGCAATCTCGACAGAAAGAAAAAAAATTATCCTTCCCATAGCTAGAATTCATTGAAAGAAAAGAATATTTCATGCATGTATCCAGGGCTTGCATTATGCTTCCGATTATGTACTCACCTCATGCATTCACCTAATCGTCCAAGATAAAATTAATGGTAGAACTAGGTAAAAAATTTAGCAACTTGTGTGTAAGTTAGAGACGTGTTCCGGCGTCTTTAAGCCTGGCAGCTGTCGTTATTTGCCAGCACTATATCCTGGGGGTATTGTAGTCTTCCATGTACTTATCGATATATCGAGCTCCTTCACGTACCCACCAAGTACCATAATCCGTACTTGGCGTATATCGAAGGGTGTATCATGTACTCGGTAGTATATCGGAAGGTCTCTTGCCGAACGGTCGTGCATTAGACAGCACCACTATGGATTTGAGCTCCCACGTACCTTGTGTATATCGGGAGACACCACTATGCTTCCTGAAACCAATTGAGTTAACCATTTGGCCGTCTTGGCAAAGCAATACACCAAGAATAGCACTTGGGGAGATTATCACGGACTTACTGTCCAGGTAATTGGGTATGCAGGCAAGGGTACGGTCCCAATCCTCCTTGTGGCGTCATATTGTTGGACCCTGCAGTATATCGCAGTTTGCGATGCCTTGATAATCTCGTGAGGTTCCAAACCTTTGAATCCACTCTATCACATAAGTCTGCTTGTTGCCTTAGTTTGAGTAGGTTTTTCTAGACTGCTTTTCTTTTAGCATACCCTTAGGAGAAACGTTGTTTCAGCCATCCTAGATAATTATGCTAACGCTCTGGTGGATTTTCCCTGGAGAAGGTCCCATAGGATCTTAAACTTATCACCCGAATATCCCCTTAATATGGAGTTTATTTTGAGGGTAAGAATGGATTAGCGTAACACGGTCGTCATTACTGAAGTGGAAAACCCCACTCTGAATGTTGGAAGACTTTTGTTTCCACAAACTCCTCCGGATTCACCTGCCTCTCATCCACTGCAGGATGAAGGAGCATGAATCCCCGCTTCACAAGATCTTTCTCTCGTCATCTCGGGAGAACCTGGATCGTTGGAATGGATAAACCGACCCCAGGATGACCCTACAACAGCTGTTGGTCCTTCAGCAGCTTATTGGACCTCTTCTACAGACCACCCAGTGGCTCATTTTTCCATCTCATCCCCACCTAACTGGACTACTCTAGAGCTCTCTACACCCTACTACAAGCCTGACCCCGCAAGGATTTTCGGTCCTATTCGTGAACGTGTGGAACACTTACGTATTAGGGGTGATGACCTTCAAAGACATAGTCTCGAGCAACGCTCTGAAGAGTTTCAAAATCGGAACTTCCAAATAAGATTCGATGAAAAACTCATCCCAGATCATCCGATATCTTTTGGATCACCGAAACAATCTTCCCACCACGAGACCACTAATAAGATTGGTCAACCCTCACAAGAGTCCAGTCCTGCACCTCAAGTGAACCAACCGGTGGAAGGACAATACTCCAACACACCTGTCACTACCATAGTTACTTTACCAGTTCCTCCCCCACCTCAAAATTCGAGGGGAAGATATTCCATTCCCACAGATTATCCCATCGGTAATGTTATCACTATGGTAGCTAGTCAACAACCTATGTTGGTTCAACCTTCGAATAGTGGTCAATCTGTTGTGGCTGGGGGGAAACCCCCATTTCCTAACCAGAACATAGGTGGTGGAATCCCCAACGGACCTTCCGTTGGACCTTCCCAACCCGCTAGACCATCCACCATGGGATTATCTCATGTTGGGGGGCCATCCAATGTAACTCAACCCTCATGGAGTCAAGCATATCTAGGTTCTGTTAACCCTACACTGGGCCAATCTAATCCTGGAAATGCACCATATGGGATACCTTATCCCGGGAATCCATACACTCTATGGGGGAAACAACCTGTGTTGCAACACGGACCCCAACCGACTATCCCTCCAGTACCACCACCTCCGATCGGCCCTCCCCCACCTCCTGCTGGAGGCCCATCTCATTTTACCCACAATATCCCTCACCCTTTCGACAGTAGCAGGAATGGTCCACCACCCCCTCCCGTCGGAGGCGACGGGAGACCACCCTATCATGGTGGAGGAGGACACCTCCCTTCGGGTGGTGGAGGTGGTCCACCACCCCCTCCAGGTGGAGGCAGTGGAGGACCTAATTACTATGGTGGAAGCGGTGGTGGTGGAGACCCTCATCCTTCCAGTTGCGTAGGTGGTGGGGGCCCCCATCCTTTTGGCGACGGAAGTGGTCCACCACCCCCTCCAGGCAGAGGCGGTGGTGGGCCACCTTATTACGGTTATGGACCCCCACCTCCTCCAGGTGGTGGCAGCGGACCTCCACCCCATCCTGGTGGTGGAGGTGGACCTCCACCTTATTGGAATGAACCACCTTATGGTGGCAGACCCCCTTACGGTCCGAGCGGCACACCCCCCTACGTCCAGTTTCCTCCTGGTACACCTTACAGTCATAACGGTCCTTACATGCCTTATTCGTATTATCAATACACGCAGCCTAACCCGCAGCTACCTTTCTTGGCTACTTTGGACCTGCCTGACCTATCCCATTTAACCAACGATCCTATTTACCACGGATCTAACTGGCCACCAATTCCAGTGAATCTTCCATTTGATATCCCCAAATTTGACGGCAAGCCAGGTGAAGACCCTAAAAACCACGTCATGACATACCACTTATGGTGTTCATCTAATTCCTTAATGGACAATTCAATTCATCTTAGATTGTTTCAAAGGACTCTCATGGGTTCGACTGCCAAGTGGTACATTGAGTTGCCACCCTACTCTTTTCCTGATTTTGGTTCTCTTGCCATGAACTTTTTGACACATTTTCAGCTGCCCATACGGTATGAAACTTGTACCGAGATTTTAACCTCACTCCGTCAGAATACCGCCACTCATATTTTGGATCATATCCACGAGTGGTGAAGGAGACGATGTCTCATTAAAGCTCCTATTCCAGATCAGCTCTTAGTAGACTAGTTTACAAAATCCCTCATCCCTACCATAGCAAGAGATGTTTCCATGTGAGGTGTTGTCACTGAAGAACAAGCCATCACAAGTGCCCATGTACTAGACCTAGTCTACACTCAATCTGGCACTTTGTTTGATATTCTGCCTAATGCACCCCATGACGTTAATGACCCTGCAAAACCACATAAGGGACTCCAAACCGATGGAATAATTGGATCCCTTAACACCCAGCCTGCTTCTAGCACTGTTGGATCATCCAACCTTCATAGTTCCTCCCCATTACCGACTCAGGCTGGTCACAGAGCCACCATATCCACCACTCCTGCTCTAACTGAAGAGGTGAATTCTATCCAGTCAGCTTCATCTCAAAAGTCTGGAGGTAAAAAGAAGAACAAGGGGAACCCAAAAATTCTTCTGCCCAGCAGGAACAAAAGAGCACTCCTGACGATACCAAGCAGAAATGGAAACTAAAGTATCCTTGTTTACCGTGTGGAGATGACCACTTCTCCAAAAAATGTCCCCATAGAGACGAAGTACAAAAGTTTCTTCAGGGTAAACCAACTTCTGCAGTCCTCAATGATCTGTTTCCTACTCAGAACTAGCAGATGATTGATCAACCCCCCCCAAGCCCATGGGGAACCATCCAATACCGTGCATGTTCTCATGGTGCATAATGAGACAATCAATTTGAACAGTCGCTCGCGATCTTATGAACCGGTCCCTTCGAAGGAATCCACTGGAAGTAATGCTGAAAAAGCTTTCGACTCCTTAATTGATGTCACTGTACCATCAACTTCTCTCACCATTGAGAAGCCATCCTTAGACTCGATGTTGTGATGCCCAAGAGTACGATTCGAAAATTTGTTTTCAATCCCAACGCTCGGGCAGCACAAAATTACAATATCGTAGAAGACTTGGAACAAGCTCCTTGCGCCATGTCTACCCTAGAAGTTTTGCAGAATTGTCCTAATCAACCCAAAACTCTCCTTGCAGCCATCGGTGCAGTCGACCCCGATTCCTCGAATACCATCATGTTCCGACTTGACCACTTCAAGCCGAGGCTCTCCCACCATCTCTCATTCCAAGTTTTTGCAAATATTGTTGGGAAGATTGTCCAATGTACCCTTTTAGATGAAGGCGCCTCCACTTCCGTCATGTCAATTGCCTGTTGGAGAGCCATAGGCTCCCCCGAATTGAATCGTTTTCCTACCACGTTGAAATCATTCGACCGGTGTGGCTTTCAACCTCATGGGCTCCTACAAGCTCTTGCAGTTGAGTTGGGAGGAAATACCGTCACCGTTAACGTGGAAGTGGTCTCGGCCCCAATAGATTATAATCTCTTGCTTGGTCACAATTGGTTTTACACCATGCAGGAGGTAGCCTCTTCAGTCTTCCACATCGTACAATTCCCCCACCAAGGACGAATTGTTACTATCGACCAATTAGATTTTTCCGCACCAGATGCGACTACTCATTCTGGTTTCCATGTTCCTTCCATTGGACAAATGTCAAAACAGTATGAGAGTATAGGGGTTAGCCTTTTGAAAGATTCATCTCTCATGGGCGTTTTTTCGGTGACGGACCCCCCTAATCATGTTGCTACGGTGAACATGATATCCACAGAGATTTTATCTCACTCTACCAATACTTGGCTTGTACCAAATGAAGCCACAACACACCTGCTTGGAGATATAATGCCTCCTTCACCCGCTGAATGTATTTATGAGGCTATCCAATCAGCACCGGAGGACCATTTAACCGTGGCCTCTCCATCATGTTCTCTACAACGGACATCCTCTCTACCTAATCTCTTACTTCGGACTTTTCATTCAGACGAGTCCATCATGGAAGTTATGAATGTTGACGACGGTCCATGGGATGATCTCCACCATAGGTCATCTTTTCTTCCTTTTTTGGGGTACATAGAGGAAAACATCCACACCCTTTTCTCACGAGACATCTACCCGTTCCCTCACTCCCCCATCCTTACATGTCTTACGGACACGAAGGGAAACTTGGCCAACATTGAGCCAACCACCCCGGTAGACATCTCGGTGAAACCTGGTATAGTGGAACACATTCGCATAGGCTAGAAGTGTTCCCCTGAAGAAATCGTTGTTGGCACAGCCTTATTTAAGCAATTTCGAGACGTATTTGCTTGATCCTATGAGGAGATTCCTAGGATAGACCCCACGATTGTTTCTCATGAAATAAAAACCTATCCCGACGTCAAACTTGTACACCAAAAGTTGCGATCGGTACGCCCCCGGAAGACGACGGCAATCAAGGCTGAGATTGAAAAGCTCTTAAAGGATGGTTTTATTTATCCTATCCCATTGACAGATTGGGTCTCAAACGTCGTCCTTGTGAACAAAAAGCAAGGTACCATTTGCGTCTGTGTCGATTATCGGGACCTTAACCGGGCTTGTCCAAAAGACAACTACCCGACCCCCTTCATCGACCAAATTATCGACAATTGTGCCGAAAGCGTCATCTTCTCATTTATGGATGGCTTTTCTGCTTACAACTAGATTGAGATCAACCCCTCCGACCAACACAAGATGGCTTTCATCTACCTGTGGGGAACGTTTGCATACCGCAAACTCCCACTTGGCCTTAAAAATGTTGGCGCCACGTTTCAGCGGGCTATGTCATATGCCTTCCATGACATTAAGGACTTTGTGGAACCTTACCTGGACGATCTCCCTGCTCATTCAAAGCAGCGTGAGTTCCACATTGATCATATGACCACCATTTTCCTTAGATGCAGATGGTACAATATCCATCTGAATCCTCATAAGTGTATCTTTTGCGTTGAGTCCGGACGCCTCTTAGGATTTATTGTTTCGAAGGATGGGATCCGCATTGATCCCTTAAAGGTGGAGGCCATCATCAACCTGCCACCCCTGACTGATGTGACGGAACTTCAAAGTATCCAAGGGAAGGTGACTTATTTAAGATGTTTTGTTTGCAATTTCGCGAAGAAGACTCAGGGGTACATGAGACTACTCAAGAAGGACGTCCCATTCATTTGGGACAACCAAGCTCAAAAGTCCTTTGACAGTATCAAACATGCCATCACGCATGCCCCCGTGCTCCAACCGCACAATTATTATCGAGATTATATCTTATATCTCACCGCTTTTGCTACCACTATCACCATGGTTTTGGTACAGGAGGATCAAAACGCCTAGGAACATGTAATATACTATGCAAGGAAGGGTCTTACTGACACTGAAACTAGATATTCACATGTCGAAAAACTCACATTTGCGACAGTCATTTCCGTCCAAAAGTTCTGGCACTATATTTTGCTCTGCACCACCACCATCATCGCAGACTTGAACCCCATGTACCACGTCCTGACACGTCAGGTGCTTGGGGGCAAGTATTCACGTTGGATCGTGATACTGTAAAAATTTGATCTTCTTTTCAAGAAAGCCAAGTCAAAAAATTCTTTGGTGTTTGCCGAGCTGATATGTGACCTTCCCCGTCCTGATGCAGAAATTGAGCACAATGACTCTTTTCCTGATGAATCATTGTTTCTCATCAGTATGATTGATCCGTGGTATGGATATATCTCATTATATCTTCAAATCCAATGCTTCGACCTTCAACTATCTCGCGACTACCATCGTAAGATACGTCACCATGCGAAGTATTATTTAATCATCAATGATACTTTGTATCGCCATGTCATTGATTAAATTCTTCGACGTTGTCTCACTCACGATGAAGCCGAACATTTTCTGAATGACTATCACGCCGGGGCATGTGGCGGTCACCTCTCCGGGATGGCTACAGCCCAGAAGATTTTGCGCAGAGGATATTTTTGGCCTACTATCTTTAAAGATTGTATTGAGGCCATAAAAAAATGTCCTCCTTGCCAACACTTCCATACGAAGAAGCGCACCCATCCCGCCCCGTTACACCTGGTTATTGCCGTGGGCCCCTTCACAAAATGGGCATCGAATTTATGCATTGTAAGCCTACCTCGGTCGGGGGGCATAGTTACATCATTGTATCTGTGGATTACTTTACAAAGTGGGCCGAAGCTATGCCTACATACTAGAACGACGGCAAAACCATCGCACTCTTCATGTTCAATCATGTAATAGCGCGATTCGGAGTTCCTCAGGCGATTGTTACCAATCATGGTTCTCATTTTCAGAACCATATGGTTGATGAACTGAGTGATAGGTTGGGTTTTCGCCATGAAAATTCAACACCCTACTACCCGCAGTCCAATGGACAAGTCGAGGCCATTAACAAATTCTTGAAAACCATGGTCCAAAGGATGGTAGGTATGCAAAAATCCAATTGGCATAACCTTCTCTTTTCAGCGTTATGGGCCTACAGAAACTCCATTAAAACCACCACAGGTTTCACTCCTTTCCAACTAGTCTATGGATTGGAGGCTGTCCTACCTATAGAGTGCGAAATTCCATCTCTACAACTAGCTGTCAAACTTTTTCCTAATACTATTGTCGAAGAAGAACGTCTCTTGCACTTAGCAAAACTTGACGAGTCCCGCTGAGATGCCGCTCTTGTTAATGAAACACACAAGAAACGTATCAAATCCCAATACAACAAGTCAGTTGAACCTTGTATCTTTAACGAGGGTGACCTGGTCCTCACTTATGACCAAAAGCACGACAAACTAGGAGCAGGAAAGTTCGAATCCATGTGGCATGGACCTTACATTGTCAAATATGTTTTGGAGAAGGGAGCTTACGAGCTTGAAGACTATGATGGCATCTCTTTGGGTGAACCCCGCAATGGGATTTACCTAAAGATATACTATGCCTAAACTCGTCATGCTTAGACTTTCTTGTATATACTGTACATGGTGTGTTTTTTGTGTTTTGTGTGCTTTGACGCTTTTATTTTTTGAGTGTCTTTATATCTTGTTTCCGCTCCTTATACCATGTTCTGTCTACGTGTACAGATGGCAACGTGCTATGGATTCGCAGACGACGCCAGCCGGCATACCCGTAACCTTGCTTTAGCAGCCTGGGTACTATATTCCCCAACAAGTGAGCTCATTAGATCAGGAGGAAGTTGCCTAGGGTTTGCGACCAACAACGCCGCAGAATATCAAGCAATAATCGGAACCCTAGCTAACACCATTTCCTTGGGTATGAATCACATTGTCATCCACATGGATTCTCAATTAATGGTTTCCCATATTAACCAATTTTATGCCATTCGTGATCCCACCTTACTCTGTCTCTTCAGACAAGTACATCTCCTGGAAAGGTCATTTGAATCCATTCAGTACCTACACATTCCACGAGCGTCAAACACAGTTTCCGACTCAATGGCCAACTTCATTTTGGATTGGTACATCACACACACATAATATTCATAATTTGTAAAAGCATTCACAACATGTAAATAATGCAATGTATAAAAGCAAACATGTAAACAAGATCACATCACTCATCATTTTAAAAACACATAATGTATAAATCGCCGAGAATGTCTGTATATATATATCACTCAAAAGTAGTGCTGGTACAAAATCTAAAGCACGATGGCTTTCAGTGAGTCTCTAAAAAATCTGAAGCATCGTAGCTTTCAGTAGTACAAAATATGAGGCCTCTAAGCTATCAGTACAAGTATAATAGTTTCATCAGGCCTGACACCTGACCCGTACACCACCCCTAGCACGGACAGCCCGCTGCTGCTGAGTAAGGAAGCAATCCACGGTCCTCACTACCTTGCGGAGTAGGGAATTGAAGCGTACGGATGCTCCAACCCCAAACCTCTGCATAGGTATCAGCAGGTCATCTATCACTGGATTAGGAACCGCTACTGTCAACTGGGACAAGTTCTTGTATACCTCCTCCATCTCCTCGATGGCAGCATGAGCACCTGGGGGCACAACTACTTCCCCACCTCTGTCTCTCCTCGCCAGAAGGGAAATTCCTACCGGCCGTATGGGCCCCACATCTTCACACACATGTTACATACTTGTCAGCATTGCATAAAAAAATGATAAATATGCAAAACTAAAAATACAAGGGTTTTTGTTCTCACCTATGTCACCCCATGCTGCACCCTCGGGCAGCACCAAGTCAGGATCCTCTCTGAAATCCGTACCGTTGTATGGGAAGTCCTCAACAATGAGTAACTCGCCTTCCAGCCAGCTCAAGAACTCGGGACCAAAGATGATGATAGGTCCTCCACAATGGCGGGTCATCACCTTAGCCCACCTGAGCATGTGGGGATCTCTACGCTCCTTGTCATCTAGTACTACTTGTGGACGCAAGAGAGGGATCTGCTCCAAGAGGAACGATACCACGATCGCCCATAACCAAACTGCTTGAGCTCTCCCCACCAACACTTGGTCAGCTGAGCTCAAAGGTTTGCGAGGAGACCCTCGCAACAGTTGAAAACCATGGGGGACATGTAGTCCTCCGCATAAAGCATCTGAGTCCGAGTATCCATGTGTGGGGATTGGCTTCCCACTACCCTAGTAATAGTAAACAATATGGTACGCAGTGGGCAGCTCTCCACATCCCTAATAAGGATCTTCCCACTGCAAGATCGAGCAAGAGCGGTACAATGCTGTGACACCATGTCATCGACTGTGTGGTCACTGGCCTATGTTCCAGTAAGAAATACAGGGTCCCCTCTCCAGGACAAACCTGTGAGAAAATAGATGTCCTCAACATCTATTGTGAGGATGTGCTCACCAATCATGAAATGTTGTTGGGCCACATCCCAACTCTGGAGCATGTGTGACAGTAACGGGATTTGGGATCTCATCCCCTGATTCTCAAAGAACATGAGCAAACCACAGTTCCTTAAGGCATCCACACATTGTGGATCATTGGCAACTTGTACATATTCTACTTCATGTTCTCTTTCCCACCACTCTAAAACCATGTTGGCTTGCTAGCAACCTGCCAAAAGGGACATTTAAACACTGTTAGATCCTACTTCAACCACAACAAGTTCTTTTTTTGAGTTCATTTTGATGTTTGGGAAATGCACCTCCGCTGTCGCACTGTACTTTTGCGTACAGTGCAATGTCATCGCACTTCACTCATTCAGGACTTGAGCCGAGTCGGTCTCGTCACAATTCCCGAAAGGGCCAACTGCGACGAGCCGAGAGCGCAATAGCCCTCCATGAATTCATCAAAAAACCTAAAAACAAAATCTAATCCACCGGAAAGTTGCTGGATAAATTTTAGGCTTACCTACTCCTGACGGTGGGTGAAATGGCGGATCGTAGCTCCTAAAATCGGCAAAGGAAGTTTTGGCTCCAAATTGGTACTTTTCCTCCCAAATTGGCAAATGGAACAATGAAAACTATTTTTGGCCCATGTTTCTATTTATAAATAGAATGGAATATTCCTTTTCAAATATTTTGATGCTCTCGGGCCATTTATCATAGTTTTTGACCATTTTTGTTGTATTTGGGGCTAGTTGACACATTTTCTAGTGTGTAGGAGTTGTAAATAGTCTTTTGTGTCGTTTCTTGTATCACAACGGTCATCACAGGTATGAACACTCCCTTGAACATTTTGTCGTTATTTTTGCAATGGTTAGTTTGTAATTATTGCGTGATGACGAGTTTACTCTTCGTTTGTTGTCGTACTCATGAAACTATGAGAACAAGTACCGAGTTATGATTTATCTCTTTTCCGGGCTCATTAAACTTCCACAGAAAAGGACACCCCTGGAGTCTACCCTTAAGCTCTTTTCAGGCTCTCAAAAAATGAAAAGATTGCCAAGCAAACTTGTCACGTTCACGCTTGTTAAAGCATTTGAATGGTCGTCTTTCAGGCAATAGTTTACCCCTTTTTCAGACCAGGAGGCACTAATTACGAAAAAGGTATACTCCAACCAATCATGACTGGAAGAGTCCTCTCCCACGTTGTTTTACCCTTTTTCGGTCGATGAGGCTAATTTTATGAAAAAAGACCATTGGAGTCTTCTTTAATTCTTTTCAGACTCTCTAAACATGAAATCACGACCGATTTCACCTTCTATGGACTTGTTAAAATTCTCACATTGAAGGGCCCATCATGGGACAAACCCCTCCTATCCCAGGTTCGAAAAATATTTGGGATTGGACTCATCTATGAGATGATCTATACCGAGCATCTGGTTACCCTCATCAAGCTCGTAATAAACACATGAGGCACTCATCATTCATGATGGGGAAAAAGGAAAGCGTTTGTGTTACATACCTTGTTAGTGGCAGTATGTAATCATTCTTGAACATGGCTCTCATCTGCATTTGCATACAACACTTTGATCATCTGTTTGTCCTCGAGTTCCACTTATTTCCTAAGTCTTGTTACTCCTTTGAGTCATTCAAAGAAAAGCTTCCATCATCATTCGCTTTGAGAATTTATGTCGCACTCATCATGTCAATACTGCCAAGTCATGCCATGCCCATGTTCAAGAATAGGTCTATCATTTATCATCTGTAGTCAATACACCCGCCATTACGTCGATCTACTCTGAGTCAGTCTTGCATGTTACTGTACCATCCGATCTACCCTATACATTTTTGTTGTGTTTCGTGTCGATTGATGGGGGATTCATCATGGCCCTCCTTCGACGGATTCATCCTTGTTGACTTCAACACATCATCCGAGGATTGAATCTAGAAACCAATCAAGCACCTTAGCCCTGCATGCCTCAATGGTATGTTACCTTGCTTTCATCATGGGTTTACATCATTGACTCTTGATTGAAATATTTCATCTTGCGTTCGACTTCAAATCATTTATTCACTCTTGATAATATGTACTGTGATACCTTGGGAATCATTGACATCAATGGTGATCTCCCTCGCACTTGTTAACGGTTTACATCAATGGCAGGTAATCAAGTGGTTTCTACCATGTTTGACGTCAAGACATTTATAATCACATGGATAGATTCGTATCATTGCGGGTTCAGCTTGAAGACCCTAGGGAGTCATGTTTTACACCAGGTTGAGATGGAGTTTGTATTGAGTTATATTACACGGATCCACATTTGTATTGGTCGTTGCTGTGTTATCATCTCATCATGGATCTACGCTTGTGTCTAGTAGCCATGATTGTGTTCAGTCGTTCATTACTACCATGGATCTACACTGTATTGGTCGGCATCCATGTTGTACTTCATATGATATTGTCAGTTCAGAGTCAGTTGTACTGCAGCAGTGTCCTTCGTCCGACAAGTCTATTTCCATTACTTCTATCAAAGCACTTCACCCATCTATCTTCAACAGCTTCATGCTTTGGGGGGCATTCTGTTACACCCAAAATCTACTCATCATAAGATTAAGTGTATACACCCTTGAAGATGTCTTGACTAAGTGATCAACCAGGGAGGATTTGTAGCCAATTGTGCTAGGTTTTGAAGGGTCGTCGTAGGCTGCACATTAGCAACGTGCGACGTCGCACCTTGCCCCATTGCAAGGTGTGACGAAGTCAGTTAGATGGAAAAAATAGCTTCTTTGAGGTCCTTCTAGAAGCTTGCTGACTTGGGACCCTATCCCTGACCTCTTGGAGGAGCTGGCACTCGGTTCCTAATACTTTAGAGAGATCACTTAAGCCTCTCCTACCATCTCTCAACCTATCCTATCCATACCCTATCCACTTAGTCCTATATGAATGAATCTCACTCCCATCCCAAGGGGAGGAAGTCTATGGTATCTACATGATGGTGAAATCACCCTTGGAACATCTCCACTCACCTATTGGAGAACTCATACTTCGTTGGAAGGATATGGCAATTGGCTTTGTCGGAGAAGGGCTATAGCATTAAGCCTTGGTTGTAGTTCTATATCTCTATTATGTACTCCTCTTTTTACAGTGATACAAATGATTTCCACCAATATTGTTCATGTGTGGAATGATATTGAGTAGTTTACCTGCTTAACTATTTACTTAGATCTCTTATTGTATAGATGCCTTTTACTTGTTTCTCTTGTTTCTTGTCTTGACAAGTCTTGTAGCTTGGATCTGACGACCGTGAGACGTGAAGCAGCATTCAGGAGAAAGGATTGTGAAGTGAAAGGTAAGACATCTAATACTTGATCCTTAAGTAGATCTAGGAAATGCATTAGTAGTCTGTTCTATTTGTTCTAGACTCACTTTGAGCTAGGGAGATCTTGCTCGCATCCACTCGAGTGGATTGTCCGATAACAGCTAGTTTTAATATGGATGTCAGTGGCGAAGAGTCATAGGGTGAGGATTCTGAAGATCAAGCCTCCTACTTTTAACAGAGAAATTAAAACTAGAGAAGAAGCAGAGCTGTGGCTGAGAGACATGGAGAAGTACATATGCATGTTCAACTATTCCAGCCTCATCAAGGATAGAATTATTGTTTTCAATCTGTAGGGTAAGGCATCAGCTTGGTGGGACGATCTCAAGCTGACCCTCTCGATCAAGGAGAAGAAGGTAAAGTGGAAGACCTTTGAAACCTTCTTCAAACAAAAGTACATGTCTAAAAGGTACTTCGCCAGAAAGGTAAAATATTTCTACGACCTTAAGCCGGAACAACAAAACATGGAAGAGATGATCAGTAAATTCCTGGAACTACTGAAGTATGTTCCATACATTCAGGAAGAAAAAGTCAAAATTCAGCGTTTCCCGAATTGTTTACCATTTGGGTACAAATATTGGATAGAGTTTGATGATCCTAAGACCTTGGAAGACGATTTCATGAAAGCTAGACTGTGTTACGAACAGGGATAGAATAGAGCTGAAGTGTCCAAGAAGTGGAATGAAAAGAAGAAGCATAAATCTGAAATAAGGCAGAAAGGTCACAAACCCAATGATTTCAAAAACCAAAGTTCGCAGACACCTTCCAGCAACAAATTTGAGGGCAGCAAGCCACAGCCTAAATTTGTTCTGCCCACTAAAAAGTTCAATAGTGAAGGCACCAGAAAACTGGAACCAACACCATCGAAGCCACCTATCAAGTGTTGGGGCTATGGAGAGAATCATCGATGGTATGATTGTCCTCACAAAAAGGACATAAGAAAACCTATGCATAATCGAAAAGAGGCTTATACGGTCCAAGACGTAGCAAGAAGTTTGAGAATCTATGCGGCATTGAACAACCGTCAGGCTGAACATCAAGCTTCGGTAATCGAGGTTGAAGATATGCTTTTCGGGACACCCGTGTCTATCTTAATTGATACTGGAGCATATAAGAGTTACATAGATCCAAAACTATGTGTGTCATGCACACTTAATAAGAACAAATACACGCAGCCTTGGCTGGTACAAATGGAAACAGGGACGAAAAGGAAAGTTTTTGAGGTGGCAAATCAGTGTCCCTTGCAGTTAAATAAATCCTATACTAGTGCAGATTTAAATGTTTTGCCACTACAATCATACGATGTGCTCATTGGTATGGATTGGATGGAAAAACATAAGGCTATTATAGACTGCAACCAGAAATATGTTGCACTTACTAACGATATGGGACAGCAGGAAAAGATCCAAGGGATCGTGAAAGCAGTAAAATTAAGGGAAATTTCTGCTCTCCAAACAAAAAGGAATGCACGAAAAGGGTGCAAACTATATGTTGTCCACATGAAAGAAAATAAAAAAATTGAAAGTGCAGATTTCATGAAGCATCCTGTGTTGGCTGAGTTTAAGGATGTGTTTCCCGAGCAAATTCCAGAGCTACCTCCTAGAAGAGAGCTGTATTTTACCATTGACCTATCCCTGGGAATTGTGCCAAACTCTAAGGCACCGTATAGATGAGTACACCTGAACTAATTGAACTGAAAGCACAATTGCAGGAACTATTGGAGAAAGGTTATATCCACCCAAGTGTGTCCCCGTGGGGAGTACTAGTAATCTTTGTGCGGAAGAAGGATGGCACATTCCGATTGTGCATAGACTATAGACAGTTGAACAAGGTAACGATAAAAAATCGGTATCCTTTGCCAAGGATAAACGATCTGTTAGATCAGGTTGGGGGTGCCACTGTCTTTTCTAAGATTGATTTAAGATTGGGTTATCATCAAATCTAGATTAAGGAAGAAGAAGTGCACAAAACAACTTTCTGAACTTGTTATGGACATTACGAGTTTGTGGTGATGCCATTTGGTTTGAAAAATGCATCGACCACATTTATGTGCCTAACGAATAATGTTTTCTGTAAGTACTTGGATAAATTTGTTGTGGTGTTTATTGACGATATCCTCATCTACTCGAAGAACGAAAAGGAGCATGAGGAACACTTAAGACTAGTGCTGCAAGTCTTGAGAGAAAATCAGCTTTATGCCAAGTTATCCAAGTGTGATTTTTATAAGGACCAAATCCAATATTTGGGTCATATTATATCAACATAGGGTATTGCGATGGATCCCGACAAGATAGAGGCCATAATTAGCTGGCCTACTCCCCAAAACGTAAGCGACGTCTGCTCTTTCATGGGATTGTCTGGGTATTATTGGAAATTTATTAAAGGATTTTCCAAAGTAGCCCATCCCATTACTTCACTTTAGCGAAAGGAAATAAATTTCTGTGGACATCCAAGTGTGAAGCAAGTTTCGCAAAGCTGAAACAGTTTCTCACTTCCGTCCCTATCATAATCGTGGCAGATCCTTATGGGGATTTTTTTTTATGCACGGATGCATGCAAGGATGGATTGAGAGGCATGCTTACACAAGTTGGTGCAATAATTGGTTATGAATCAATAAAACTGAAAACACGTGAAGTGAACTATGCAACACATGATCTAGAACTGGATGCTATCATTCATGCCTTGTGAATGTGGCAACACTACCTTATTGGAAAACGATTTGTGTTGAAAACCAACCACATTGGGCTGAAATATCGTTTCGAATAGCCAAATCTAAACAGAAGGCAAACAAGGTGGCTGGCCTTCATAAGTGAGTTTGACTTTGAAATTCAACACATCAAAGGTAAGGAAAATAAAATTGTTGATGCACTTAGTAGATGCATGCAACTACTAACTATGGCATCAGTCAACAATTTTCAATATGATTTAATAGCACAGATCCGGACAGCAGCTGAAAAAGACCAAAAATATCTAAATATAAGACAAAAATGTCTTGCAGAAAATTCAGAACAATAAGCAACAGATTTCAGCATGTCCAAGGATAGACTGCTGCTGTTCAAAAATAGGATGTAAATACTGTATCAGCCAGCTTTAAATCAATTGATTATGGATGAATTTCACATAAGACCGTATTCTGGTCATCCTGGCTACCAGAAAATGCTGACAGTTGTTAAAAAAAAACATTATTGGCCAAGACTGAAATCAACGATTGCTGAATACATTGCTAAATGTATGTACTATCAGTGGGTGAAAATAGAACATCAGCATCCGGTTGGTTTGCTGCAGAACATACCAGTGCCAGAATGGAAGTGGGAAACCATTTCCATGGATTTTATCACCGGGTTGCCTAAAAACAATAAACAACATGATGCAATCATGGTTGTTGTGGACAAGCTGACTAAGGCAGCAGACTTCATACATGTCAAATCCACTTTTAAGGCAATAAATATTGCAGAGGTTTTTATGAAGGAAGTCTTTTGACTTCATGGAATTCCCAAGGTGATTATATCCGATAGGGACACCAAATTCACCTCACACTTTTGGAAAGATCTGTTTGCAAGTTTGGGGACTAAAATGAGCTTTAGTACAACATACCATCCGCAAACTGATGGGCAGACTGAAAGGGTGAACCAAGTCCTTGAGGACATGCTTCGCTTATATGTCATGGACAATCCGAATCAATGGGAAAATTACCTACACTTAGCTGAATTTTCCTACAATAGCGGTCACCAAACTTCTGCAAGAATGAGTCCATTCGAAGTGTTGTATCGCAGAAAGTGTAAAACACCTATGAGTTGGGATGATCCAGTAAATCGGATTGTGATGGGTCCCGAAATGTTAACTGAATTAGAAAATATTGTGCAGAAAGTTAGAACAAACTTGAAAACTGCCCAAGATAGGCAGAAAAGCTATGTTGATCTGCATAGGGAAAACAAATAATTCGAAGTTGGGGATCACGTATTTCTAAGAGTGAAAGCCAAAAAGAGTTATTTGAGCTTGGGTAAGGCTGCCAAGCTTGCACCCAGATTTTGTGGTCCTTTCCAAATACTTGCTAGAGTAGGATCTGTTGCTTATCAATTAGCTTTACCAACACATTTTAAAGTACATGATATGTTTCATGTTTCATTGCAGAAAAAGTATGTATATGATCCTAAGCATATTGTAAACAGGCATGTGATTAGGTGGAATCAGAAGGAGATTTCCAGACAGACCCTATATGCATATTGGATTGGAAAGAGGTGGTACTTCGGAATTGAACCATCGTTCAGGTAAAAGTGCAATGGGAGCACTACAAGCCTGATGAGGCTACCTGGGAAATGGAAAGGGAAATGCAAGCAGCATACCCCTTCCTGTTCGATGAAGACCATGACAAAAACTAAATTTTGTTTATGTTAATTTGTGCTATCTTGCAAAATTGTTTAACACTAAGGACGGTGAAAACTTAAGATTCAGATAAGTGTTTCTCTTCTGAATTGTAGAGTATTTGTTTTAGACAGTATTTATATATGTGTTTCTGAATATATCTGGTTTACTGTTGAATTTCAGATGTATTAGACCTGACCATATATGTATTGTTCTTGATTATTTTGAGCATTAATCTCAGCTAGAAAACTAGATATCTATAATGAGTTATCTTATGATCATTTTTACAGATCTGGAATATGTGTTGTGGGTTGGGTGTGATAATACCTACATTCTAATGGCACTAGATTTACAGCATTAAGACCCCATATACTGTTGTAAATGTATGCAACATCTAATATAATACTGATATGAATCATGTGTTAACCTAGGGTTTGCTAAGACATGTTTTCATATTGCAGGTGTTGTATTTTAAATATATTCCAGTATTTAATAAAGATCTTATGCCTTGCATTATGATGCTGTAATAGGGCAGGCAGGTAAACCTGAAGGTTTACATGCCTAGCCCTTATGTTTATCAACTCTTTTATAGTAGATTTTGTTTCAGAAAAGATAAACCCTGATAAGGCTAGAGTTCAGACCTGTTATAGTTCTGAGTTATTGTTTTGGACAGAGTTTGTATTCTATTCAAATCTGGTCAAAATCAACTGTATGCAATTAAATGGCATTTCAGGTTAAATTGTTGAGTATTGAAATAAACTATACATTGCTATATTTCTGAGTTGAATCTATGCCTAAATATTATTCTAAGTTAAATGACTAATGTTTATCCAACAACATTGTAATACTCATTATTAATATGGATGTGAATGTATTCGCCGATGGCGATATCCGACTCATCTATAACCTAGGTCGCCATAACTTATATATACATATAGATTGAATGCGTTTTTGAAATGCCAAAGTGCTGAATCAAAACGATTCAAGTGTCTAATGGATTTACCCTTAGCGTGGATGCCAATAATATTAATGTATGGTAATATAAATGGATACATTCACCTATGCATTGTATTATAGCCGGGCGTTTTCAACTATTGTTTAAGAGTATATTGAATACATTGAAAATGAAAACTATGTTGGGCATAGACAAAGTTCATATATTAATAATTAAACATTGCAGCATATAAATGGAGTTTGTATGATAAACATTGATGAAGAAAGAGACAACGATTCACTTCCCTAAAACATTCATTTGTGCATACGATGGGAAAGCTTACGCCTTTACCCTAAATATTCTTTATACATGAATTAAAAACTATTATACAGTATGGCATTTTGAATGAAAATGAAATCATGGAGGATGTAAGCTATGAGGACGATACCTTCTAAATGAGCATTAAATGACGAATTCAAAGCATATGGTGCTAGCAACAAATCTTTCTGTTAACATTAACATCATGCATCTAACATTAAATCGATATGCACACACAATGGTGAAGCTAAGCATATATATTGCATATTAATATCAAGTGCCGAGGGCATTCATACATTTACAGATTGTAATCCAAGATGCATATCATTTAAATAACACACAGGCCCGACGAGAGTCGTAGTGGGAATTTCAAGTAAAGCTAGGATTGCATTTTAGGTTATCATGCGAATTCTAACTTCAAACAAAACCTATAGACAGCGTGGGAATCATAAAGGCTGTTGCATTGCCGCTTTAAATTAAAGCGAAGCCGGTTACATGTAATCCCGACGCCTCTGCTAGGGGTAGAGCGTCGTTGGATTGTTTTTCAACTATACATGACGGTTGGGAGTCCCCTGGACTACAATTCTTGGAGTGCACAGCAACCCTGTAATGACGATGGAGTGAATTAGAGGTCGTAGTAATGCTCTCATAGGCTGGATATATACCCCTATCATTTTTTCCAAGGGTCATGCTCCTTAAAAATGTGCAAACGAAAGCAAGAGAAAACCCTAAACTCAACTGACAAGCGTCTTAGTAACTCTGCCCCCACCAATGGGTTGAACCAAACCCAAGGGAGTGGGACGACGAGTTACCTGTGGAACTTATCAAGTTTCCACGACCCCCACGTAAGTTACGATCTCATGGGAGTGCTTCACTCCACCGTTCGCCGTTGTTTTCCTACACATCACAAAGTGGCGAGAGGTCAAACCGTAGGTGTTGGTACCACATCTTCCTATCAAAATTTTCAAGATTCTGGCAATGAAAGTCTTAAAGAGTTATAGAACACCTACTACAAGGATTTTGATGTTCAATGGTCTGTATCACTATTCTCTTGTTTTCTTTGAGTTGAGTCAAAAAGCATCATACTATCAAACTTAGTTTTATCATTAAGAATCAAGTTTTCCTCATTAAGTTAACTTTGGAGTCAGATCATTTTTATAATGATTTTTTACTCTATCATTCTTTAAGTTTAGCAAATAAAAAATTGACTTTATATTCCATGTCAAACCCAATCTCAATGTTATAAGCCAAGTCAACCGTCCAAATGCTAAACTCACCTTCTCATGTTTTTCAAAATCTAGCATAAGCTTTAAACACTCGAGCTCATATTTGGATTCCACTACAAGTCCACACTTAGCTACGCACTCACACCAACCCCGAACCGAGCCTCATAAGTTCATAACTCTTTTTCTATGTGTCGAGTTGGTATGAGAACCTCAAATCATGTTTTCCTTTTGCATGTGCGATATGTCTCACAAAGAAATAACATCACAGTGCAGCATCAAGCCAGGTGCCATGACTGAATGTTTAAGTTTTATCTGTGTATCCATATACTGACAAAGAGATCCAAACTAACATCATGAAGAAAAGAAAACCATACATCTAGCACCATGGAGAAAGCACTCAGTCTTGACTAGAATTAAGGACATGAAAGAGATGGCTAGCATTGGACAGAAGATGTTCAACATCTTTATTCTTTTTTTGATGTTTCCTTGGAGAATAATTTGATATCCCTGGTTTTCCATTATGTCACGGATGTTTGTATGGATGAATGTGTTTTTTTATGTAGCAATGTTTCTCAATGGTGGAGTTGTAAAGAATTAAGTGCAAGAGAATATGCTGAAGGTCATATCTAGTCTGCCAGAAATTTATAATCTCAGAAACAGAGAATTAGTTACAGAGCACATTTCAAATATATATTTAGGTCAAATGGATCAAACAATTCCAGGTTTAAAGGCAATCAGATATTTTACCAATTTAATTCAGGCTTCATCTTGATTCAAAAGAAGTGGCGGAATTCTAAGAGACAGAGCATCCACTCAGAAGTTGAGAAAATCATTTAGAAGGATCTACAACGTGAATGATGATGATCTACTTTCAAATGTTGCTTATTTTCATCGAGCTTTTGTTTTGCAACAATATTCTTCATAGCATTTGACTTGTTCAATCTTGTAGAGAATTTGGAATCCATCGTTTCTTTTTCTAATAGTTGCAATTTTTTATTCTTTTTACTATTTAGAAAGGGAAGCTTCTTGATAATCTAAACAACTACAAGAGTTCTAAGAATCAAATACCAAATGGAAAGCATGAATTCACCGAGAGTCAACAAATGAGTTGTTGAAATCTTATTTAATCTTATCTTCATGGATATCATAAGTCCACATGTTGATGTATATGTAACTTTGGAATGTATTTCATATATGTATATTGTATCCCTACAGAGAGGTTATTATTCCTCGGTACGGAAGTGTCGTCATTTGTATTTACAAGTGTCGCAAGTGTCGTAACTTATACAAGATGGGTTATTAGACCACCAAGTGTGGGGTCGGCCCTGAGTTGGGTTACCATGGGTTATTAGACTCTCCTAGAGAAGTCGGCCCTATTAGGTTATTAGGCAAGTCAAGTCAAGTATAAATAGAGTGCGGGAGGCACTCTATTTGATCATTCACTTACTCATCTATCTCTCTCATTGAGTGATGTGCACTAGTGGAGGAGGAGAAGCTGCAAGGAGTCTATCTCTTATGCTTGGGTTTTGTATCATTGCTCTATCTATCTCTGAGGAAGTTATTGGGGTTTTTCACCTTCTTGTTTTTCCCCAAGGAAAATCTGTGTCTATTATCTCTTGTGCTTGTCTCTTATGATTGATATGTTGTACTTTTTATTCTCTCAGATAAGATCCTAGATCATTTTGAATTAATGCTCAAAATATAACATGGTATCAGAGCTAACGTGAGAAGAAGACACTGTGCAGTTGCGGAATCTAGGGATTCTTGTTTTTTGGGTTTCTCTCCACAGCTATTCAAAGGTAGGAGGCTAGATTGACTCTCCTTGCAAGGGTGCATCTTCCTGTTGAAACATAATTCAATTCTGAGCACTTTCAGTTTTTGACCTAAAAATTAGGGTTTCTGCAAAAATTGGAATTTCTGAATCTTAGACCATAGATGGAAGCTCCTTGGAAAAATTGAAGTTTAGAGCTTTGGATCAAACTTTTTGGTTGGGTGAAGCTCCGAGAAACTCAAACCCTAATTCAGGGTCCTGCCTAGTAAATCCAGAAGTTTCAAAAGCAATTTTGAGGGGTGAAACTTTGCAGTTTTCAAATTCTGATTCTACCAGCTTGATCGTCTCATCAAGGCGCATCTTTCTATCCTTTCAGAAGTTTGAAATTCAAAGTTTAAATTTTTAGGGTTTCTCTTACAAACCCTAATCCAGCACCAGATCTAGTTTTCAACAAATCAAGTGGTAAGACCTAAATCTTTTCTATTTCCATTTGAAGTACTCTTTAAACATGTATCACCACACCAAGCTTGAGGATAAGCTTGAAGGGGCTGATAACTTTCGAGCATGGAAGTATAGGATTGGGTTAATCCTGGAAGAGAATGATCTGGACACTTACATAAGTGAAGAGATCCCTATCTTAGAGGGAGAAGAGGATAAGGCCTTACACAAGAGGAACTTGGTCAAGGCTAAAAGGATCATTACTTATTCTATCAAATACCATCTCATACCACATGTGTCATCTATGAAAAAACCCAAGGAGATGTTTGATTCCTTGACCAAGCTATTTGAAGGGAAGAACATAAATCGGAAGATGACCTTGAGAAATCAATTGAAAAATATCAAGATCCAAAATGCGGAGACCATGCAGTCATATTTCTCAAGGGTCTCCCAGATAAAAGGATAACTTGAAGCTATGGGAGAAGATATAGAGAATGGATAAGTGGTAATGACCACTCTTAATGGCCTTCCTAGGTCATGGGATTCCTTCATCCAAGGAATTTGTGCTAGGAGGAAACTTATCACATTCAGTAGGCTGTGGGACGAATGCTCACAAGAAGAAGCTTGAATTGTAGCTAGAGAAGAGAAGATGGGGAATGAATACCAAGCTCTCACAGCACACTCCAAGAAGTATGATGATAAGAAGGGACATCACCATAGTAAGAAATAAAAGTACCACCATCAAAACCAAAGGGGTAGCTTCATATCTCGAAGAAACACATCCAATGACCGATGCTTCACATGTGATGAAAAGGGGCACTATGCCAGGGATTGTCCGAGAAACAATAAATATGGCCCCCACAAAAAAAAGAAGAACATCAAAAGAAGACATCATGCTCACACTACAGAGGATGATGAACCTCCTAGGAAGAGGGCTAGGGAAGAAAGTGAAGATTCTTCTAGTGATGAAGAGTATGTTTTGATTTCTACCCTCATTGGTACCATTACTCATGGAAGTAATTATTGGCTTATAGATAGTGGGGCTTCCAAACATATGACAGGATTCAAGGAATCCTTTATGAAACTATCTAAACATGAATCACCCCACAAGGTGAAACTTGGGGATTACTACTAGTATCCCATAAAAGGAAGTGGTGAAGCGTCCTACAAGCTAGACTCTGGAAAGTCTACGAAGATGAAAAATGTACTATATGTTCTAGGTCTCAAGAAGAACCTTCTCTCCATATCTGCATTGGATGCAAAAGGCATGAGGGTTGCATTTGTAGATGGCCAAGTCCTAATGTGGCCAAAGGGTAAAACTATAGATGATGCAATAGTGATTGAAGAACAAGAGGGAGGATTATATAAACTGAAGGGCCAACCAGAACAAGCCTTGGTCCATGACTCAGTAGAGCCAAGTGAACTTTGACATAGAAGGCTTGCACACATGAACTATAGGGAACTACCAATTTCAAGCAAAGTAGTGGAAGGTCTTCCTGAAATCTAGGAAAAGCATGAAGTAATTTGCAAAGGTTTTGCAAAGGGGAAGAACACAAAGAAGACATTTCCAAGTAGTGAAATCAAGGCAAAAGGAATCTTGGAGATCATCCACTCCGATGTATGCAATCTGATGTCATCCAATTCTCTGAGTGGGTATGTATACTATATTTCCTTCATTGATGATTTCTCTAGGAAGACTTGGGTTTACTTCTTGAAGAAAAAAGATGAAGTGTTTGACAAGTTCAAAGAATTCAAAGCCTTGATAGAAAATCAAATTGATATGAAGATCAAGATCTTAAGATCCGACAATGGCCGAGAATTTATCTCAGGAGACTTCAAGAAGCTATGCAATGATTCAGGGATTAAGAGGGAGTTGACTACTCCTTACAATCCACAACAAAATGGGGCTGCAGAAAGAAAGAATAGAACCATCATGGAAGCAGCTAGGGAAATGATTCATGATCAAGATCTACCTATGCACCTTTGGGAAGAAGCAGCAAGGACAGCTGTATATGTGCAAAACATAACACCTCATAAGACACTTGACAACAAAACACTAGAAGAAGTGTTCACTGGAAAGAAGCCAGAAGTTAGCCATCTCATAATATTTGGCTGTCCAGTGTACACACACATTCCAAAGGAAAAGAGGACAAAGATAGATCATTCAGGAAAGAAGGGCATATTTGTGGGTTACAGTGAAAGCTCGAAGGCTTACAGAATCTACTTCCCGGGATTCAAGAAGATTGACATCAACAGGGATGTAACATTTGATGAAGGCTCAGCATACATCATATCTAGGAAGACATCTGTTGAATACAATGAAGAACCCAGAATATCCAGAACACAAGAGACCACTATGAATGAAGCAGTTCCTGAAGAAGATCGTGAGATGGAAGATCCACAAGAACCCACCCCATGAGAATAACTCTCACAAGAGGAAACCAGCATGGGCTAGAGAGCTTATCCAAGATGCAGAAAGGTATGGCATTCTAGAAGAGGAACACAAAGAAAGGAAAAGGACTAGGACACATACCAGCTATGTTGCCTTACTATGTGATATTATGAACAAAGAACCTTCCAGTTATGAAGAAGCAGTGGAAAAGAAAGAATGGAAGGATGCCATGGTTGAGGAATACCAGTCGATCATGAAGAACGATGTTTGAGATGTGGTCCCAAGACCAGAAGGGAAGTTTGTGGTGACTTACAAGTGGATCTATAAGATCAAGCATGCTACAAATGGTAGCATAGAGAAATATAAAGCAAGGTTTGTAGCTCGTGGTTTCTCCCAGAAAGAAGGGATGGATTATGAAGATACCTTTGTACCTGTGGCCAAGTACACTTCCATTAGATCAGTACTTGCTCTGGTTGCAGTGATGAAATGGAAGGTACACCAGATGGATGTCAAGACAGCCTTCTTGAATGGTGTATTTGAAGAGGAAGTGTATTCAGGTTTGAGACACATGACAGAGGGACTCATGTGTGCAAACTGAAGAAATCCATGTATGGTTTAAAACAGGCACCCAGGACTTGGTACGGTAGGATGGACAGCTTCCTATCCAGTTTGGGCTTTACTAAGAGTAAAGTGGATTCCAACCTTTACTACAAGGTTGAGGAAGGCAATCCAGTGATATTACTATTATATGTGGATAACCTTTTTGTGACAGGTGAGGATAGATTGATTTCCCACATGAAGAGGAATCTTGCTGTCGAGTTCGAGATGAAGGACTTGGGTATGATGCACTACTTTCTAGGCATGGAGGTGTGGCAGAGTGGAGATAGGATCTTCCTTGGACAAGGGAAGTATGCAGTAGAGATCCTGAAGAGGTTTAGGATGATGGACTGCAAGGCCATGGCCACACCTATGGCATCGAACCTGAAGCTTCTGTGTGATGCTTCATCTGAGCCAGTTGATGTCATGGTGTATCGTCAGATGATTGGGTCCTTGATGTACCTGACAAACACAAGACCAGATATTTGCTTTGCTGTGAACACATTGAGCCAGTTCCTGATGGATCCGAGAAGTGTTCACCTGGTTGTTGTAAAGCATATTCTGAGGTACCTGAAGGATATGGTTCATTATGGGCTCAAATATGATGTGAATCAAAAGTTTAACCTGGAGGGTTATGTTGATTCAGATTGGGAAGGCAGTGTTGCAAATAGGAAGAGTACTTCTGGGTGCTGCTTCAATATGGGATCAGGTGTGATCTCTTGGTTTAGCAGGAAGCAGTCATGTGTGGCACTAAGTACAGCCAAAGCAGAGTATGTTGCAGCTTGTTCGGCTAGTTGTGAGGTAGTATGGCTTAGGAAGCTACTGTCTGAGTTATTTGATCTCCCGTTGGATGCTAGTGGTATCTCTTGTGACAACCAGAGTTGTGTGAAGATCTCTGAGAACCCGGTGTTCCATGATAGGTCAAAGCACATCGAGATAAAATATCACTATGTCAGGGATATGGTGCAGAGATGAGTAGTGAAGCTCCTGTATGTTGCGATGGACAAGCAGATAGCCAATGTGTTGATGAAGCCATTGGCTAGAGTGAAGTTTGAATACTTCAGAGAGAGACTTGGTGTACTTCAGATCGAGATTCCCTCCAAAGGGAAGTGATGAGTCCAGAGACACAGATGCACATGAGCCATTCTCACATAGTGGTAGGTAGGTCCTCCTATGGTGCAAATGTAAGGGATAGGCCATTCTCACATAGTGGTAGGTAGGTCCTCCTATGGTGCAGATGTAAGGCCTAGGCCATTCTCACATGATGGTAGGTAGGTCCTCCCATGGTGACATGGTGGTAGGGAAGTCCTCTCATGGTTGTTGATGTAATTGTCGGGATTTTTCGACATGATGGTAGGTAGGTCCTCCCATGGTGACATGGTTGTAGGTAAGTCCTCTCATGGTCGTTGATGTAATTGTCGGGCTTTTCCAACATGATGGTAGGTAGGTCCTCCCATGGTGACATGGTGATAGGTAAGTCCTCTCATGGTCGTTGATGTAATTGTCATGCCTTTTCGACATGATGGTAGGTAGGTCCTCCCATGGTGACATGGTGGTAGGTAAGTCCTCTCATGGTCGTGATGTAAGTGCTGAGCCATTCTCGGATGGTGGTAGGTAGGTCCTCCCATGCCGGTGTATATAAGTGTTGTGCGATGTGCATCTAGGTTGTGCTCCGTGGACGATGACAGTAATCTGAAGACGATGATGTGACACTATGGTACACAGGTTTTGCAGAGGCATATAATTGGTACTGAGATGCTCTTGCAGGTTTTGCAGAGGTAGTGTAATCAGTCCTGGGAGATCTTGCAGGTTTTGCAGAGGCAGTGTAATCAGTCCTGAGGTGTACTTACTTGATGGCTTGCTCGCAGAGATGATGAAGACCTACATGGAGGCTAGGCCTACAACCAACATGAAAAAGGGCTGGCTCTGTAGAACTTCCTATGATGAGTATATTGGATATTGATTGAGACAGCAGCAGTGACGATGATGATGATATGATGATCCATAGAAGAAGACTTGTGCTAGAAGACCTATGTCGAGAAATACCTTCCTAGTTAAGAGGGAGTGTTGATGTATATGTAACTTCAGAATGTATTTCATATATGCATATTGTATCCCTACAGAGAGGTTATTTTTCCTCTATACGGAAGTGTCGTCATTTGTATTTATAAGTGTGGCAAGTGTCGTAACTTATACAAGATGATTTATTAGACCACCAAGTGTGGGGTCGGCCCTGAGTTGGGTTACCATGGGTTATTAGACTCTCCTAGAGAAGTCGGGCCTGTTAGGTTATTAGGAAAGTCAAGTCAAGTATAAATAGAGTGCTGGAGGCACTCTATTTGATCATTCACTTACTCATATATCTCTCTCATTGAGTGTTGCACACTAGTGGAGGAGGAGAAGCTGCTAGGAGTCTATCTCTTATGCTTGGGTTTTGTATCATTGCTCTATCTATCTTTGAGGAAGTTATTGGGGTTTTTCACCTTCTTGGTTTTCCCCAAGGAAACTCTATGTCTATTGCCTCTTATGATTGATATGCTATACTTGTTATTCTCTCAGATAAGATCCTAGATCATTTTGAATTAATGCTCAAAATCTAACACCTCAGAGATAGATAGAGAAATGATACAAAACCCAAGCATAAGAGATAGACTCCTAGCAGCTTCTCCTCCTCCACTAGTGCACATCACTCATTGAGAGAGATAGATGAGTAAGTTATTGGGGTTTTTCACCTTCTTGGTTTTCCCCAAGGAAAATCTGTGTCTATTGTCTCTTGTGCTTGTCTCTTATGATTGATACGCTGTACATGTTATTCTCTCAGATAAGATCCTAGATCATTTTGAATTAATGCTCAAAATCTAACATGGTGAATGATGATGATCTACTTTCAAATGTTGCTTATTTTCTTTGAGCTTTTGTTTTGCAACAATATTCTTCATAGCATTTGACTCGTTCAATCTTGTAGAGAATTTGGAATCCATCGTTTCTTTTTCTAACAGTTGCAATTTTGGATTCTTTTTACTATTCAGACAGGGAAGCTTCTTGATAATATAAACAACTACAAGAGTTCTAAGAATCAAATACCAAAGGGAAAGCATGAATTCACCGAGAGTCAACAAATGAGTTGTTGAAATCGTATTTAATCTTATCTTCATGGATATCATAAGTCCACAGTTCATTTCAATTCCATAGTTTCAAGGGAAATAATTTGTAACAGGTCATCAAAGTTAGCAAAGATTGAGGATCATTAATTGAACATCTAGCAGCTAAAACATCTTAAGAGGTCGATCCCAACTTTAAAGGAAACAATTGTGGACCAATAGTTTGAGGACTATTTTTAAGAAATCATGAACATCTTCAGGTAGTTTTTAAGCATTCAAGGCTACAGGTGGCAGAGCCATTACAGGCAGGATTTTAGCATTTGATCTCTGTAACAGTTCGAGATTGCTTCTATGTTTAGCTTGTTATTAAATATCTATCCTGAGAAAGTAGTAAGAGGTTGAGAATTGAAATTATTATAAATTTCATAATTGAGACGGAGGGAGAAGAGAGTTCCAGCCAAGGGCTGAGGCTGTCATGGAGAATGTAATGGGAAATATTGGGGATCAGACTACTACTTCTATTTCGTGAATACAGGCATGTTTTACTTTCAGTTTTGTTATGAATTACTTTGAAGCGATTGAATTCATTGAGCCTGTTTGTTTAATCCTTAAAATTATAAATGTTCTGTGTTTGTTCATGACTCGTCTTGTGGATAGATTTAATCTATTGCTCAAAGCCTTGCGAATACATCACATGTTCATTAACATAAAGCAAGCTTGACTCTTCCTTTTTGCAAGTTCATAGCTCGTAGGTTTATTACAAATTTGGCATGTATGTGCATATACTGTTTTACTAAATGATAAGACTAACCTGGTCTCTGTACTGTTATACCTCCATCACTCTATCAACTCAGTTATCCATTAAACCAATTTAAGATTTCTCTAGGATTTGAACCCTAGTAGCCAGGGTGCAAACTCTAGTGATAACAGTAGGGATTAACCACAACGAACTGTTAATGAAAGTAAACAACGCCACGAAAAAATTGAATAAGGGATGGGTTGTGACATTACCTGGTGAAGCAAAGAGTCACAGTGCAGCTCGACTCCATTTGCACCTGTCACGACAACATAACAAAGGTCAAACCTGAGCTTTTACTATGCAAACGAAAAAGTAACTTACAGTATGCAGCGACATCATATAATCGTAAATTTTGTACAAGCAGTAAACGTTGTCACTTACATTGCAATGGTGACCACATTGAATAGGGTGATGACTAGTACAGTGTGCATCTCTGGAAGCAAAGTGTCGAAGTTGGGCAATAAACCTTCACCTTACCCTACACAGAGCCGAAGCTCTCATCGCAGCCGAACAACAAATGCACCAAATGCCAAGTGAAGGGACTATCAACGCTGGATACCGGAGAGAGCAGTTGGAGACCACTGCTACCGATGAATGGATGAATTAATGCAGGCATGGATATTGTTGGGCGTGAAATCCTATCACCTAGATCAACGATGCCAAATGTAACACAACTTCCCATGCACTGTCCTGAATCACCATCAACGATTTGGAACGAAGGAGGGTATTAATGCATTGCAGAGTTGGGTGTATGGTATGGCTCGACATAACTCTCGACTGACAGAGTTCCATAAATGGGACAAACCATTGTGTTCACTATGTCGCCAAGACCATTAAACGCAGCATGTGGGAAACTCTCCATCCACGTGAGAGTGAGTCTTCGTCACCTGCAAACCAGGCAGCAAAGAGCGGGGTTAAAACGTGCATTTGGATTGGTGAATCCTGAGTTGCGTAAGCCACAAACCATGTAGGCCACCGGTTGGAGTGAGCCAGCTTACGACTAACTAAGTCAGATATGTTTGGTCCATGTTTAACGTTGAAGTCAAGCTACGTTCATTTGTAGGCTCCGAGTATTACCATCGTGGTAGCATGCATACTCTCACACAGATGTGTGTTGACTGGTCTTATCTCTACAAAATTAAGTGTTAACGCTATGGGTGTGAGCCACGTCGAAGTGGTAGGTTCGTCTTTCATTAGCGACCACTTATAATTTAATTAACTTTTATATGTTAAGTGTATGCATTGAGCCTTAAGGCTAATGCTTTACATGTTATTATTCCATACTATGTGCATCAGGGTGGCACCTTAAGCCTTAGAAGGAGCTTGACACTATATAGATAAATATATATAGAACCTTATATATATTTATAACCACTTGTATGCATAAGTTCATGTTATGACCCCGAATTTGTATATATTGTTATTTGTATGAGTCGATTTGCATGGTAGTGAAAAGTATTGAAATATTATGTTTATAACAATAAGTATACTTTGGTTATATGGCATGAAAAGTATTAATATATATATATATATATATATATATGTGTGTGTGTGTGTGTGTGTGTGTGTTTGTGTGTGTGTATTAGTAGCCATGGTCATTTTAGCATATGGTTGTTATTTGTTTCAATAAATAACTTATGCACTATAGGACCTGTGTTTATGAGAGTTATAATATTAATGAATATCATTAATGTAAATTGATGTGTAAATATTAATGTGTATGTAGTCAATACATATGTACTCAAAGGAAGAGACTTGGGTCTATGTACACCTAAAGTATTAATGATGATGCTAGTTTAGGATGGCACTCCTATTATATAGTGTTAAAAACATACAGATTATGGTATAGGATGAGTGAGCTGGAAAAGATACCAGGTCTAGAGTGTCATGGTTTTAATGCTTGCATATGTACTAGACCAGAGTCTAAGTGTTATATGCATACTACTTAGGCTTGTCATAGAGTGTTACACCCTTGGTGCAGATAGGTAGCATGTGTCATCATGTCGGCATAAAGGACCTCTACGTCACACACGTTTGTTCTAGTACGTCCGTGTTACGACACTTAATACTTAAGGGTGCGTATAGTCTGAAGGACTATAGCACTTCGGTAAAAGATTCACGACAAGCATTTCTGAAGAAGGTATGACAGCATTACTTAAATTATTATGCTTCTGATATGTTTTTCTAAGTATAATTATTACCTAGTGGTGTAACCATGGACAGTAATGTAGGGCTGTGGGCCCGTGCAAAAAAAAAATAGGTAAGAGGAGACATGACAAATCTCCTACTACAAATATCAATATTGACTTAGATGAGATAGCTCTTGAAATTTTTTGTAATTACCGTCAAGCCAATCACTCAGAAAAAAAATTTCCCTTAATGCCGATAAATGCTATGAATTAATTCTCAAATCAAATTTTATATGAATGTTCACAAACTAAATATCCGGATGAAGATGTTATAGTGGATCAACAAAAAACTACAGAACAACAAAATAACATAACAGAGACACAACTATGTTTTTGTGGGATATGATACCAAGTTACAATGTCACTAATGAAGATGAATATACAAAATAAGTATATGTTCACAATAATTATAATCTTAGGATCAAAGGAATAGTCCTTAATAAACCAATTCCATATTCCAAAACTTATGGTAGTAGAAAAACCATTAATTTCCCATCCCCACCTAAAACATTGTTGATAATCCGACCTAAGAAGACCCACCATTGGAAACCAAGAATCATCTCCATTGGATTATAATGTTTTGGAATATCTAAAGAAAATCAATTAAAAAATTTATCTTCTATATATTTGCAAACTTGATCACCAGAATGAATTATTATTAAAATCTTTTATGGGCCATGATGTGCCACTAACCTCTGCTGCCAAAACTGTCACTAAATCAAACGGTTGTTTACAACAAAACTCATTTAATGTAGCAATGTCGGGAAAAAGGTTAAGATTGCAAACTCCACCTTCCCTCACGTTTGAAATTTTCAATAAAAAGGTAGTTAACTACATGGTTGATTCTGGTGCATCATTGAATATAATTCCATACTCAGTCTGTAAAAAACTGAATGCAACATGTGTAAAATTCCCTTCCTACATTATTTAGTTAGATAGGTATGAAGTAAAAGTAATAGGGGAACTTAAATTTGTGTTGATTAGATTTGCCTCACATCCCTATGTGCATCATTTTATTGGAATTATTGTGGTAGATATTCCTAGAGTGTACGATATAATTTTAATCCAAGATTGGTCTAAAAAGCTTAATGGATATTTTTCTTCAGATTTTTCTCATCTTTGGTTACTCTAGAAAGGTCAACTAAATAAAATCAAAATAAAAGGGGAAAAATACATGAAACAGATGGTAACTCATTTGTAAGCTATCAACGAACCTTCTATTTACGAATTCCCTATTCTAAGTAATTGTGTGATTGATTCCTATTTTGGGGGTTTCATTACTGAAACTTCTACTTCCCCCATGATAAAAAATATAAGATCATTCAAACAATGATATCTAACTAGGAATCCACTCATTATTCAAATGTAAATATAGTACATAATGTACATTCAAGTGAGGAACCATACATATCGACTTTATATTTTGATAGATGTGAATATCTAGATGGAGCTGGTATAGGTTGTTTAATAATAATACATTTTGGGAAACATTGTTTTTTTGTAAGCTATTATGCACATAGTTTCGAACCGATGAAATAACACAAGGAGTGTCTTAACAATACACCCATTCACCATATATTGTGAGGAACCTCCAACAATTAAATAAAGAAAATGCACGATATATCATAAATAACAGAACACGGAAGAAATTTATTGATTGCAGGCCACTTCGAGGGGGAAACCTCCTTTAAGAAATCTCAATACAAATAACTCGTGGATTCCTTAATTGGCCTCAACATGTACTTATATATTAAGTCTATGCGACCAATACTATGGATCAATACCATGGAACATATAATACTACAGGACGACTTACAAAGCATATGCATCCAATACTATGGATCAATAGCATGGAACATATAATACTATGGGATAATACAATATACTAACAAAGTAAAGAGAAGGGTTGACACAGGTTCCTAACATCCCCTCCCCCTTATAAAAATATTTGTCCTCAAATATTTAGATGTGGAAATTGGTTTTGAATCTGAAGGAGTGGTTCCCATGTAGCATCCTCTGGTTGTAGTATGTGCCACTGAATTAATACCTTTGTGATGGATCGAGAGATAATATGATGAGTGCGTCTAGCGAGGTTGGTCTCCAGCTCCAAAATGATGGATCCTTCATTATCGCGTTGTAGTACAACAGTTTGTGCACTGATGTTGGTGCAAAGAACTTTCTTTAGACAAGAGACAGGAAATAATGGATGAATGCGGGAAGAAGGAGGAAGTTCCAATTTATAAGCAACATACCCAATATTTTGAGGAACCTTATATGGCCTATAGAAATTTGGAACCAGCTTGTGATGCCGTTTGAGTTCCAGGGAGGATTTCTTGTAAGGTTGTAGACAATGAAAAACCATATCACCTTCTTGAAAAGTGCGCTCATAAAGGTGCTGATCGGTTTGTAGTTTCATTCGATTTCTTTCTATGTGAAGGTTGTCCTACAAAATGATTAGAATATGATCTTCGGTTCAAAGAACCATGTCAACTTTCTGAACTGGAGAACTGTTGGGGGTGTATGGAAGAAGCACTAGCAGTGCCTGACCATAGAATACTTCATATGGAGTCATTTTAGATGCAGTGTGGTAGGAGGTATTGTACAACCATTCAACGAGAGGGAGCCACTTTTCCCACTGATGTTGTTGTTCGGAAGTGAAGAAACAAAGATAAGTGTCCAAACATTTGTTGATAACTTTAGTCTGACCATTTGTTTGTGGGTGATACCCTGAACTCATATTTAGTTTGATGCCAGTGTGGCAATGTAGTTCTATCCAAAAATGACTGGTGAAAGTTGCATCACGATGTGAGACAATGGAAGAAGGGATTCCATGAAGACGAATTATTTGGTCCAAGAAAATCTGTGTGACTAAGGAGGCAGTATAAGGATGGATGAGGGCACAAAAATGACTATATTTGGAGAGGCGATCAACGACAACCAAAATCATTGTATTCCCTCCATATTTAGGGATCCCTTCAATGAAATCCATAGAATTATCTATCCAAATCTATGTAGGGATGGAAAAGGGTTCGAGCAATCCCGAAAGGAGTGTCGTTTCACCCTTGTTGTGCTGGCAGGTATCACATTCAACCACCATCTATTGAATTTTCATTTTCATTCCCTTCCAAAAGAATTTATGCCGTGCCCACTCATACCGTTTGAGGAACCCGGAGTGCCCTACCGATGGAGAAGCATGGAATTGATAGAAGACATCCCCTTGAAGATATGTGCTCTCGAGAAGCACTAGACGACCCTTGTATCTTAGGGAAGCACCATCCCATGGGTAATGTTGTATAGCAGAAGAGTTGTTGGAAAACCGTTGAATGACTTGAGATAATGAGGATTCATTGACATATCCCTGTTGAATAGATTGCAACCAATTTGCAACATGCATAGAAATAGATGAAAAAGAAACTTGGTCATCAAATGTGCGAGAAAGAGCATCCGCCACAAGATTGTCCTTAACCTTCTTGTAAGTGATCTCATAGTCATAAATCATGAGTTTTCTAACCCATTTATGTTGTGCTAGGGAGGAGACCCGTTATGCCAAGAAATATTTCAGACTATGGTGATCAGTCTTGATGCAGAAATGATTCCCTAATAGTTATGGTTGCCACTTCTGTATTGCATGAAAAATAACCATTATTTCCTTCTCATATGTAGAGGCGACTAAATTCTTACCAGAAAGGGCCTTGTTGGTGAACACAAGGGAATGTTCATCTTGAAGGAGAACAACACCAATTCCATTGTCGCAAGCATCACTCTCAATAGTGAAGGGATTGGAAAAATTGGACATAGCTAGAAAAGGTGTAGTACACATAGCGTGTTTCAGTTTGTCAAATGCACACTTAGTAGCATGTGTCCATGTAAAAGCATATTTTTTCAAGAGAGCGGTTAATGGAGCTGAAATATTCCCGTAATCCTAGAAAAACTTGTGGTAGTATCCAGTCAATCCCACTGGTTCAGCAAAGACACATGCATATCCATCCAAAATTTGTTGTAGATCCATAGGAGTAGTGGAGACCGTTGAAGGTTTCATCTGAATGGAATGGATTTGAGCAATGACACATGTGAATTCTTCTTAAGAATATTTTCCAAGCGATGTGAAATGATGATGTTGAGAGACCCTTGTTGTAATACCTTCAATGTTTGTTTTTTCCCATTGACTAAAAACTGCATCCAAAGTTCATCAAAAAACCATAAGATGGGTCCAAGTGTACATAACCATTGGGAACCCAAAACCACATCACATCCACCTAAGGGAAAGGAAAACATGTCGGAGCATAGGTTATAATATTTAATAGAGATACGCACATTGTGACACTTCCCCTTGCAAGGTAAGGTGCCCCCATTGGAAATCATGACTTCAAAGCTAGAGCAAGGATGTACAAAACAATCATCCTGTTTGATGCTTCGAGGGTAAATGAAGTTATGAGTGATACCAGAATCAATGAGTATTGTAAGAGGGAGCTTATTGAAGTAACCCTTGACCCGCATTGTTTGTGGGGTGGTGAATTCGACTAAGGCATGGAGAGATATCTCTAGATGGTCGTCCTGAGAAGGAGTTTCAACGGGGAGTTGTTGAATGCCGACCTGGTCATCTACTGTATCCTGAGCTTCTTCACAAATTTCATTTGCAAAAGGAGAATCCAAATCCAAGAGATAGATATTTTTCTCAACACATCTATATCCCTGAGTGAATTTCTCATCACAATTATAAGAAAGCCCTTTTTATTGGCGTGCCCACATCTCTACTTTAGACAAATGCTTGGTAGGAGTTTCTCTAGGAGCTAGCGTGATGGGAGGTATTTGGGAAACCATATTTATGAATGGAACAAAAGTAGATTTGGAGCATTGTTGGGATGTGATCTTGTCCTCTGCCAACTTAGCCAACCCTAGGACTTCCATCATTGTGTTGGGACATAACATTTTTACCTCATATCGGATTGCATCTTTCAGACCACTGGCAAAAAAACTCCTGTATAATTCATCAAACAATCCTTCTATATAATTGGCTATTTTCTCAAATTCTGTCGGATACTCTCTCACAGTACCAATTTGGTGAAGTTTAGTGAGTGCTCCTATGAAGTCATCAAAATCACTAGGACCAAATCGTTTCAAAAGGAGTTGGCAAAAATCTGTCCATTTTGGCTATGCATGAACCTTGATATACCAACGGAACCATTGAAGGGATTCATGTTCCAAATGAAAGGATGCAACTTGAACCTTGTTGACATCAAAAGTATTATGCAGAGTAAAATATTGTTCTTCTCGGTATATCCTTCCAGTCGAATCATCACCATTGAAGCGAGGAAAATCAAGCTTTGGCCCATGAAAAGTGTTGGAAGAAGAGAACCCAATGTCTGCAAAAGACTCTGGCTTTCATCTATTGTTCATGGCTGAAGGCTAAAGATGGAGGCTGAGAATGTTTTCATCCAGATCTTGGAGTTTGGTCTTGAGCGATGCAAGTTCTTCCTCCATGTTTTTTGCTCCTGTGCAGGTGACAACCATAACCAGGATTTTTTTGGGGAATGGGTAGAAAAACAAAAACAAAAACTTATTTAATAAAGGAAAATTTGGATTTGGGAAAAAATCTAATGGTTAATTGGGGTTTGACTAGGTTTTGGACACTTTCTAATGGACAGGGAAGCACAAAATGGGAATTTTAGAAGCGGGGTGAAAGAATGGGAAAATTTGTCAAAGAGGGATAAAGAAGCAAAAATAGGAAATGAACACTCTAGCAAAATTTGAAGGCAATTGGATGAAAATTGAAGAAGTTATGGAAAACCCTAAAAATAGACAGATGTGGGATTTTTGGATTCGAAAAGTGGAATTTAGGATAGGGTACTCAGGAAGGAAATATGCAGAATGGGATTGTAGGGGTGTCAATGAATTTTCAAGGGAAATAGAGTTAAAAAAAAGAAGATATGGTCAATTTTTTTTTTCTTTCCAGAATTGATCTGCAACGACTCGAAATTATTCTGCAATGACTCCAGACAGATGTAATCTACTATATATCAGCTAGAAATATATATGGACCCCAAGTATGCTTGAATTCCTAATGGTTCATGGGATTCACTCGGCCACCAATGTTGTCTGACGGCTTGCGTATTGGGGCAATACCTCTCACTCCATGACTAAGGTAAAATTGATAATTGCTTTTCCATAAACGATAACTCTTGGTTTACCTCACGGGTGGGAACTAGTCAATCAGATAGGGGTCGTTTCCCTTTTCGCTGGCAGGTCCTCTCAATGAGCCAGCTAATTCTGGGTTCTTGTGGTACTTCTCACAATGAGTTTTAGGGCTATTCCCAAGTACTTCCCACAGTTAAGTGGATACGGATTATTCCTAGATCCAAACCTGTAATTGAAAGGAACAATGTAAATACGAAAAAAAACAATTTGGCAGAAATTTCACCCAACGAGCCCAAGAAAGTGCTATGATACCAGATGTGAGGAACCTCTAGCAATTAAATAATGAAAATGAATGATATATTAGAAAAAACAGAACACAAAAGAGATTTATTGATTGCAGGCCACTTCGAGGGGGAAACCTCCTTTGAGCAAGCTCAATACAAATTACTCATGGATGCCTTCATTGGCCTCAACACATACTTATATACTAAGTCTATGCATCCAGTACTATGGATCAATACCAAGGAACATATAATACTACGGGACGACTTACAAAGCATATGCGTCCAATACTATGGATCAGTACCATGGAACATATAATACTATGGGATAATACAATATACTAACAAAGTAAAGAGAAGGGTTGAAACATGTTCCTAACATATATTCTACACCCAATGGGCCTTTTGGGAAACATTGCTACATTGCTTTTATATTAGAAATTGAATGTACAATAATACTGTTCAGTATGAAGCTCTTGTAGAGGATATAAAAGAGGCCATAAATTTAAAAGTAAAATATTTGAAATTTTTTGGAGATTCATAAATTATTATAAGACAAATTAGAAATTCTATTTTTGTAATTCTCCACATCTTAAAAATTATCAAAGAGAATTCTAGAGGTTGATAAAAATTTTGATGATTTTAATATTTCTTTCATTACATGAGAAAATAATATCATAGATGATTATTTTGCTTATGATATCTCTAGATTGAATCCTCTAGAGTATTTCAATTCAAACAAATTCTCTATCGATTTAATCTATATACCAACCCTCCCTAATAACATCACAATTAGAGAGTATTTGGCGATGATAATAATATGTTGACACAGATCTATAACAGGGGTTCACATTGCACAATTGTCAACAAAATCAGCGAAATATCCCATAGACATCGACCCAAAAAGGGTTTATCCTTTCCAACAACACCCGCAAATCGAGTGAAGTTTCACCCAATATATCTAAGGGGGGCTGCAAGAACCACGTTTCCGCAAATACAAGAGAACATGCATCATTCGCACTCAATCACAATGTAACCCGAAGGTCGACTTAAACATCTTTTGCATCATAACATGTTAATCATATCTATGCAATAACATATTATAGATACACATGTAATTGATATGAGAGACATAACATAACTTCGACATTACCATATTCAACCATGTTGCAACATACATTCAATTATACTACGATAACACATATTCAATCATACTACGATAGATTAAAAGAGACAGAGACATAGTAAAAAATATCCTTCTCATTACTCATCAGTCTGTCTTATACATCGCAGAAACAAAGATACATATGCTGGAGATCAGATCAGATCACATAACATAAGTTGTCCAAGAGATCACAACGATACAATACTGTCGATTAAAAAGGATGCAAAAGATTAATATCCGAACAAAAATATTCCCTTAGGATTACAATTCTACTCCTATTTATAGGCTCACTTGGCCATTACACTTGGTCCACTTCGCATAGTGACTCATTAACTAATTAACCAATTAACCAATTACTCCACTCTATCCGCTTAAATTCTGCTTTATTCGCTCCGCCACTGGTCCTTTACCCTTGTCGCTGTCCCTTTAATCGCTACATGTACCAAAACTTGTGCCCCTCAACCCTATGCCAATGGGCCCCCAACACAAACTTGTGGCTCGCCATCGATCCACCTCAGTCGGATGTTGTTGGTGCATTCACCTTCATTTTGAACTTGTCGTAAGATGCCCTGATCTGGTCAACAATTCCTTGGCCGTGGCTTTGAGCGTTGTGCAGTTTTCAACTTCCTGCTTTGTTAGGTGCTCGCCTCCTGTCTGCTGCACTTTCTCCATATTTTCCTTTAGTTTTTTCATTACTGGCATCTCCTTGACCACCAGTTTCTCTGCTTTCATCTACAGCTCATCCAGCTGCGTTGTTCTTAGTTGCTTCCTCGTTCGCACCTTGTTGACGCGATGCTGTAAATGTTTCACTTCGATCGCCTTCGTCATCTGCTCCAGTAGGGGAATCACCTTAATTGATCCCCTCAATGCTTCTAACTATGCCTTCACCTCACCTAGTTTCACATTGAGCTAGTGCAACTGCTCATCTTGCACGAGACTTCCCCAAAATTGTGACACTTCTTCTGCAATGCTTTCTCCATTTCCGTGATCTCTGTCATGTCCTCCTCAATTACGCTCTTTCTTTCCTCAACGTGCTCTTGTGGTGTGCTCGGCAATTCCCTTGTTTGCAATTCTTCATTCTCTTTCCGAAGATCTGAGATGATTGCGCCCAACCTCAGTGCCTTAGATTTTGCAAAAATATCTTTGCCTATTTTTGGTGCATCTTCACATGCCATGGAGATGGCATGTTCCAATATCCTTCTATCCTCCACTGCCTTTTCCCTTTCAGTCATAAACACCTCTTTTTCTTCACAGAGGCGTTCAACCTCCTCTTCAATGCTTCACACTTGCCGCTTATAAGTGACCATTTGATCATGTGTTGATGCTTCATGGTCATTGATCTCTTCGCTCACCCCAATGTGAGTGCACTGCAACATAAACATGGGAATCATGTTTAAGTCGATGTTGATGGTGTCTAGTCCTTGCAACACAACATCCAAGTCTTCATTTCCTATCATGATCGTACTAGGTAACACCTGTATGATCCACCATTGGGTATCAATATCCACATCAACCCATCGCACTTCTGAGGCAATTGGCTCTGCTTGCCTCGGCTGCAGCCTTTTTTCCATGATGATCACACTCAATGTCTGCAATAACTGTGACACTTGGTGAAAGTATCCCATCGCGTGCTGCATTAATTTTGCATGGTTCTCCTCTGCCACAGTCGTTATTTTCTTGAGCAACTGATTCATTTGTTCATTGAGGAGTCCGACAATAGTAATCCCCTCACGCTTCTCCATCCTATGTTTCATTCTGTATTCCTATCATTGGGCCTCCAACTTTGAATCCGTCTGGGTATCTGTTGATGCCCCATCATGATTTGCAGTGTTGGAATGGTCATACGCATCTTAATCCTCCTCATCTGATTCCTTTGTTCCAGGTTGTGTCTTTGGCACATCTTTCGGCTTCCCATTCTTTGGATCCGACAGTTTCTCTTCTCCAACTGGAACCTTCCATTCCTCCTGCCATTCTTCAACTATGGCGTATAGTTATTCTTCGTTTAACTTATATTATGTCATGATCCATTGGTGTTCAGGATCTGTGTGTGCTTGGATGAATATTGCTTGCATCCCCACAGCAAGCTTCGCGATCCTCCGATACTTCTTTGCTGCAACCTCTGTCAGTCGCGGAGCCTTCATCGCTTCTGTGAACAGTTCTTCTAAATAAGTGAAGAGCTGAATATTATTACCTGTTTTCCTCTCCTTGGCGTTTAATGCCTATAAATTCTGGTATCGTTCCCCCGACACGCTTTCTCTATCTCAGTCTCCATACCCTGGTATTGCGACGACTCCATCCATGTGACCAGCGCAATCAGGAGTAGGAGCCACGAGTATGTGAAGGGCTTACCCTTTTCTTTGGTTTCCACCACATCCTCCATCAACTCATTGAGTAGAAACAATGACTAGTTCATTTGAACTCTGGCCACACACTGTTCCATCGATGCAATCACCCTTGATGTGCACTGATTGGGGCGATTCTTCCTTATAGTATTGATTGTCAGCAACTTCTCCATGAGCCCTATGGCTCGATCGTTGATCATGTCGATCAAATATCCTCGGGTGTTTTTCTCCACCCCATACTTTTCCTTCATCTTCGCAGCTATTTTATTGTCAATGTACTTCCCCTTGAAGTATTGCGGTGGGTCTAACCCTGATTTGGGTATCCCAGTAATCTATACGATCAAGTCGATAGTGATCGAGATCTTCATTTCCAGCCATGAGTAGCCTCCATGAAAGCATACCAGTAGTTTCTTTATGCATGTATTCACCTCCGTCTACTGCCCAAAATTCAACATGTGGATAATGGATAGCATTCTTGAGAGCTGCAATCCCAATGCCAATTGTACTAGCTCCCTAATGATTGTTCCTCCGTCGTCATGTGCCTTGTCCACAAATGTATTTTGGGTGCATTCTAGATACTTCAAGATATCTTGGTCACTATATTGCATTTTTTGTAGTCCCTGAAATACGTCCCCAGTGGTGTGGACACCCTTCGGTGTCGCTGGCTCATAGATATTGTATTTGGTATTCTTTCTGATTCTTATCGCTGTATCCCCTTCCTTTCGCGACGACACATACCCCAGTATGTCTACTATCGTCAAACCTTGTTTCTCTCTTCTTGATGTTGTACTTTATTCCTCTGCGACGCCTGATGTGCCCGCTTCTCCTCCTGCAGTGGTAGCCCGTGTCGAACTGCGGGCAGTCTTTAGTCTTCTTCCGGTATCCGCCAGTTGGATGGCGCTTCGTTTCTTTCTGATTATCCACATTGATGCAATTTCTGGTTTCTCATGGACAATTTTCGTTGGCCTAGGTCATTCCTACGTGCTAGTGCTGGATATTACTTGCTCCATCGTAATTCTCTGAACTCACTCTTCGCTCGGCTCTATTCTACAATTTGTTCACCAACTCTCAAAATGCACAATGAGTCAAACTATCCATTTGTGCATGCATTTATAGCTTTGGTTTCCCACTTCCCATCCATCGATTCAATCTTGGACAATGATTTCCAAATCCTCCATCGATTTACCGAATCCTGTGCACTCATTGGATATTAAATGCACCTTCATCCACTTGCATTGTCATCCACCGCGTCTTAACTATTGCACTTATTACCCGATTTGACCCATTCGCACTTCGTCGGGTATCGACAGGCCCCAAACCTCATCTTCGTTTCACACTTTGTCGTTATTCCATTGACAAATATATGAATTTGATCCTTGTCGCAGTGCTGTCGATGGAATCCCGAACTTCGTTATTTTTTTATTTTTTTTTCATGCCGACTTATTTTCTTTCTCCGTCGATGTAAGCCAGACTATCCCGATATGGATTTATCCGGCTCCCATTCACTAAATTTGTCAACAATGTTCCATCTAAATTTTGTTATTGAACTGCACCTACGTCAGTAATGAAATTTATTATGTATGGACCAAGCCAATACATTTGGAGCTTACCTGAGTGCTTTGCGAACTTACTGTCATAAAGTAAAACCATATCTCCATGCTAAAAGTGATTTTCCTTTATGTGGCGATCATGCCAAGCCTTCTGTTGATATTTTTCTACCTGTTCATTAAATCTTGTGATGAAGCGATCTTCTTCAAGTTGTAGTAGCTATGCCAATATTTCTTCAATGGCTCTGTCTCCGCTCATTCCTGTCGCTGCTATAATGCGTAGAATAGGGACAATGTACTCCATCAACATCACCGCTTCTTGTCCATATACTAACTTGAAAGGGGTCTGTACTGTCAACCTTTTACATGTTATTTTGTAGGCCCATAATACCGACGAAATATTCAAGTCCCAGTCATCATGGTTTTTATTACACACCTTAGTGAGCACATGCTCCAATATCTTGTTCAGTGCTTCAACTACTCCATTCTCCTTTGGGTGATATGGGGTACTCCTTCGGTGTTGAATTTGAAATTACTCAGTCATTTCTCTAATGGTTTGATTGACAAAATGTGTGCCTTGATTGATCATCAATATGTTTGGACACCCAAATCGTGTGACCACATTGTTGAAGAGAAACCTTGTTGTCGTCGCAGTTGTGCAATCATTCACCGGTGCTGCTTCAACCCATCTCATCAAGTAATTGGTCAAACTAATTATGTACCTCATACTTGTTCTTCTTCCTGGTGGGTTGATGGATCCCTCAAATTCTACTACCCATTTGTCGAAGGGTTGTAATGTCAACTGAGGCACTAGTGACATCTCATCCCTTCGCAACGGTTTCCCTGTCCTTTGACATACGTCGCAACTTTTAGCATAAGCTGTTGCATCACCATGCATTGTTGGCCACCATAATACAATCCTAAGTATCTTCCTAGAAGTTGCGCGTCCTCCATAATGTCCTCTTGTGATCCCATCATGAGCTTCCGCCAACACTCTTTCTTATTCATGCGAAATAACACAGCGACGAAGAACTTCATCTAGCCCCATATTGTATAGTTGTCATGTGATTAGTTAGAAATCAGCAGCCCTAACGACTAACTGCTTCTTCTAAATAGTAGTGAACTCCTCAGGTTCTCTTCCCATAGCCAAGAAGTGAATAATCTGTTCATAATGGTCATCGACCTTTTCAATCCTAAATAGTTGTGCATTGGGAAAGCCTTTGTCTATGCTCCTTAGTTCTTCGCCTAATTCAATTCTCGATAGATGATCGGGTCCTGCACTCAGTTGTCCAGGATTCACAATTATTTCAAAATCAAATTCCTTGAATAGCAGTAACCATCGACAGATCTTCCCTCCCAACATAGGCTTGTTGACTAAGCACTTTAGTTTTGAGTGGTTAGTGAACATCTTGAAGTTTTCTCCAAGCAAATAGTGTCGAAATTTTTGTCGCACATATACCATCACCATGCCTTCTCTCTCTATCATCATATAATTCTTCTCTGTGGTGGACAACTTCAGGCTTGTGAATGCAATCAGATGGTCAATCGATCCTTCTCCCAGCTGGGCCAATATCATTCCCGGCACTATTGATGAAGCATCTACATGGACATGGAATTCTTTCTTCCAATCGGGGAAGAATAATATTGGTGCTGTGACAATCTTTTCCTTTAGTATGTCGAGGCTCTTCTGGAATTCGTTGTTCCAATGGAACTTTGCATCCTTCTTCAACAACTTCTCCATAGGTGCAGTAATCGATGCATATCCCCTTATGAACTTCCTGTAATATCCTGTATGTCCCAACGTTTCCCTCAGCTACTTTACCATCTTCGGTGGTGGTAAGTCGATGATGATCGCAATATTTATTGGGTCGACCAACATACCTTACTTGCATACGATATATCTCAATAGGATACCAAATGGTGCACAGAAAATACACTTCTTTAAATTCAACGAAATCTGATGCTGTCGACACCTTTCTAGCATCATCATGAGGTTTGCAATGTGGTCCTTAACCATCCCATACACAGTCCATTCATCCATATACACTGCTAGAAACTTGTGGATGAAATATTTGAACGCAATGAAGACTAACCTTGAAAAGATTGCAGGGGCATTCTTGAGACCAAACAACATCGTTGTGTACTGAAAGTAGCCCCATTTTGTCACGAAAGTGGTTTTATGTCGATCATATTTCGCAATCCTAATCTAGTGGTATCATGAGAAACCATCTGTAAATGAGTATACCTCCTATCCTACGACACCTTCAAGTACTTCATCGGTAAAGGGCGTAGGGAATTGATCATGAAGTCATGCATCGTTTAGTTTCCTTAGATCGACACAAATCCAAATTTCACCGGTCTTTTTATCTTGGATGAAAATTGGGATGATCCATTCCGACTCTTCGACCGGTTCAATGATCCCTAAATCCAACATCTGCTCTATCTCAACCTTCACCCGCTCCTTGTATATGAGGTTCAATCTATACGATTGTTGCTTTACTGGCTTAGCATCAGGTTTAAGAGGGATCTTCATCTCACCCAGGTCCCTGAAAATTCCCTTCATCTCTAAAAAAATTGTTGGGAACAAGTCTTGAAATTCATGCAGTAGATCAGTGACCTTACCAATTTTTGAATCATCCCAATAATATCCAATACTAGCAAACTTGGGATTTTCTACCGACCCAATATTGACCTTCTTAATTTTTAATGGTTGTTGGAATTTATCGAATGGCATATATGGTGCTTTGACATCGTGAATTCCTTCTGAATCCAGGACATAGATGGCTCTAGGATCTTCCTCGTCATTAGGTCCTCCCAACACATTATAACATTCCATCGTCATTTTCGCTGTCGCATTCCATTGTAGTCCCATTGGTCTTTCTGTCGAAACTATCTCAAGTAAATTTTCACAGATCTCCTACAGTGCACTCTGGATGAAAGGATTCTCATCAGGGAATCTGAATGTCTGAATGGAACTAGTGGTCAATTCTTCCCACGTAGTTGTTCCTCATCGCAGTTCTTCTGTGATGTACCCATTATGTGGTACTTCATCTAACGTATGGATGAACGCATGAACCCATTCCTGCTTTGGTATCATTCCCCATGTGATTTGACACTCTCCCATATGATCCCTTGGATCACCCCTTCCATTGTATTTCTTCCCTCTGTATCATTCATTCTCCCCAAATCTGACTTCCATCAATTGTAAACATAATTTCCAGCTCGTTATCGAGGACTTGTTCACAACCCACCATATTACTAGAATAGCCTTCAATGCTTCTTCTAGCGCCAGCAGTTGCTGTAGTTCTAATACCTTGTCTTCAAACTCGTGGATGAAGATTTCCAAATTGGGTAATCCTTCGTATGTTGGAATATCACATACCTCTGTCTCTACCCATCTCAAAAACTGAGAGATTCGTGCACACTTTCTGAATGATACCTCATGCAATCGATTCTACCAATTTTCTAGCACCTCGTCGGAGTCTAATGATGCTGAACTGGTACTTCTCCACCCCAATTCTCCATTGGAAGGGGGATTGATTTAATATTTGGAAACATTGTAGACGTTGTCCCATCCTTTTGTGAACTCATCTCTCATTGGTTCGATGCATCTTTTCTCTTTTAGTGTATCAAGCGGGGTGATGACCCACATGTCGCGGTTCTCAAAGGACATCATCCTTTTCTTAAAATTGATGATGACCTGATTTTCCATTGCCCAGTCTATTTCCAATAACATAGGATATAGGCTTGTGTTTTCGACTATCTCTATGACGTCAAAATCTGCGTATGTCTTCATTCCTTCTACTTCAACAGGTAGATGAGGAAATCAACCGATTGATGTAGCCTTACTTTAGTTTTCCAATCGAATTTGCACATGAGACCATACCAACTGTGGTTTCCCCATCATTTCCTAGGTTTGCTTTGTTAGGATATTCACATACAATCCTAGATCCAAGATGATGGAATCTACATCATATCCGCCAATCCAGGCATTCATCCTCATTTCTCTTCCCGTTTTCTTCCTATGCAACCGTTTTACTGTCTGATCATGTCGCTTGTCTTCCTATCAATACAATAAAATAGATATCTCCACTAGTGCATCTTGATCCTTTGCTAACGTCAAAAAAATTTCCAGAAAATTCCTCAGAGTACTGACCTTCCCTGGGGACCTTTACAAATTTGTCGTATAAAAAATCGACGGCATCTCAAAGACAGGTTCCTTGTGGACTATAGGTGGCAACTTAGTATTATTCTTTCTCATCACATCTCATGCTTCCAAAAAGGTTTTCTTTTCTGCTTCCGCATCAAATCGAACATGTTTCTGGGTTATAGGCCAAAGATTTGGTAGTGGGATATCTTCTCATGTTGCTGCTCCTCCTCCAGTTACCACTGCGACATTTACTGGTCAACTTATTATCTCAGCTCAGATCTTCTGCACATTTGGATTAGGATTCTGGTTCTGATTTAAGTTCGGATTTGGTTGTGGTTGTGGTGCATTCTTAGTTTTCCACTTTGCGATTAACTGAGTACAATATTCGACATTGTGATCAGATGTGCTGCAATAGGTAAACCGTGGGGTCGGATTTGGGAAACATCTTTGATAATGTCCGATATGGCCACAATTATAGCAGGTAAACGGTCCTCGACCTTGACCAAAGGTTCCTCCACGGCTGATTATATTGTGGTGGATTAAATACTGTTGTTGGTTATATTGCAGCTACAGTTGATTGTACTTTGGCTTGGGTTGTGCGAGAGGTTGCTCGTATACCTTCATGAAATAAGTATCTACAGTTCTTTCTTGGATCAAAGCATATGCTCTGCAGTCCTTCTCCTCATGACCAATAGATCGACAGAATTTACAGAACATATTAGCCAGCTTTGACACAACCTTCTGTAAATACACACATTCTATAGGGACCCCCATTTCGGGTTCCCCAAAAAAAATTGGAACATATAAGTATAATTAATTTCAGAACTTCCAGTACGGTTTTTCAGAAGAAGATATAGAGGCCATAGATCTAGTTCTATCTATTGCAGTACACAAATGTCATTAAATAAAACTATATACCCATATTTATTCATTCCACCACAAGAGTTATCAAAATAAATAAACTAAATACTTCAAACCTATTTTTGACGGTTGGTCCAGCGAATCGATGGAGTCCTCGAAGTGGTTTCCGCACGATCCAATCCAATTTCCTAATGAAGTATCGAGTGACCCCTCAGTTGACCTCCCTACCGTATTAGGGTTACTCTCCTTCACCCCGAACCCCCAAGCTAATGGGGTCGTAAGAACACACAAGCTAGCCTCTCGAAAGGATCTCCCAATCCCCGTTTCGGCTAATCCCGACTCCAAGGATCATAACATAATCCGAGATTATGATGACCATCTAGCATTAGGGAGCAAGAGATGTCCTTCTCTCCTTCTCCTCCCTCATTATATAGCAAAAGCCTTTGTGCCATGTGTCTGTCCATGCACATAATTAATTTAATTTAATATTTTAATTTCAAATATTCTGAAACACATGTGTCTTCTCAATGTCTTTAATGTGCACCTAAATCCCTAGATCAGTGGGAGTTAGGTGTAGAAGAGTTATACTTCTCTTTTGGCTCTCATTTAGTTTACTTAACAATCTTTTAGTTAGACTTATTGCTTTCTACTTTTCTTTCTTTTCCTAAAATTAAGATTGAATTAAAAGATGATTTCTTTTACTAAAAGTATAATCTATTTTAAATTTTCTCTTTATAAAATAATTTAAATGAATAATAAAATTAATTAAAGTAAAATCTTGAATCATAATAAAAGAAAAACAATTCTTTTATTAATGACCTATTTCAATTCTTTCTCAAATTAATGAAATCAATTAAAAATAAAATCTTGAATAGAATTATTCAAATTAATAAAATAGAATAAAATGAAATAAAGTATTTCTTAAATCTTATGTGAAAATTTTCATTTATACCATTGATTAATTTTCTTCCTCTCATTCTTGTCTAGGTACCTCTTCGGTGGGCCCTTCTGACAGTTTCATTTCTTCCTTCTTATGGAGAGTACTGCATAGCGACTGGGAACCGTTACCACAATCTCTCAACTACGCTCCTTGGATACTAAGGGATGTTGAGGGATAAGGCTCTCCTTATTGCGCGCCCCTCAACTCATCGTACATGACCAAATCATTATGGCCTTCCCTTGCGGCATACGCTTCCCTGGGTGAGCTAAAATGGATTCATCCGTGCGTGGATTGCTGATCCAGGGTCGACAATCAGTCGTCGTACCCCTATGTGTTCTTTCCGTTCTTACGACCCCTAAATTTCCAGTGTGGTTCAGTCGGTATATTGTCTTACCTACCACTGCACACACTCAAGTGTACATTAGTAGCATTGCATTATATAAAATATTTACATCATGCATTCTAGTATCTCAGTCAGTCGAGCATATACACTATTCTTCATTTTCATTTTAAAGCATTATCAAAGTAAATTCAAATGGTTCGTGTTTACTTAGCCGGTTCATTTCAAAACTAGTACCTCATTATTCTAAACAATTAAGGTACCGAGGCGGGCATTACATACACCCCCTCTTATTAAAAACTTCACCCCGAAGTTAAGTATCATGTACTTCCATGGTGAGTTTTCTCTTTCTTTCCACATTCATTTCTTCAATGTAATCACAATTGATAATAAAAATTTCATTTCCTCTTTTCTACCATCATATAAGTATACATCTCATATTTGACAATATAACTAAATCGTACCTTCATAGTGTAGCAATCCCCACAGCAGTCCTCTATTGGCTCATTAATTGCAACCAAATTTGAAATCATCCATAACAATTTCCTTTCATTCAGCAAAACTATAAATATATCATTTGTGTGAATCCTTTAAGCACTAACACATTTCCACTTAAGGAATAAACTATTCAATCCCAAATTCTTCCTTTTCTATGGTTATGCATATCTATCATATATTTTAAACACTATCTGAATTTAAAAATAAGAATTAACCCTTCTGAATTCTGTTCTTCAATACATACCTTATCCATTCCTAAACTAATCTTACATGCAACCTCTCTCTTTTCATAATCCAAAATATAATTAAATACTGGAGTGTCATTTACATAGTATAACTAAATGTATAATCTCAGATTTTTATAAACAAAGTTATGTAAGGTTTTCTCCTCTTCCTAACTCAAGTACAACTAAGATTCTATAATTCAATGTAAGTTTAACTTCTCTCTTTTCACAATCCAAAGCATGATTACAAACTAGTAGTGCATACCTGCGAAGCCATCACCTTGATTTCAGAGAATAAGCATTTTCAACCAATCAATAAAATTCTTGACGCAAAACCCCTCATCAATGTTAAATTTTCAGAATTTACTTCAATCTGATATAGGAACTTAATTGATATAACAACATGTATAGCAAATCTACAGCATATCAATCATGGACACAATAATGCAAGCACACAAGAGACATAGAGTTTACTTGGGAAAAACCATAAAGTTGAAAAACCCCAATAACTTCCTCAGAGATAGATAGAGCAATGATACAACCAGAATACAAGAGATAGTCTTCTCCTAGCAGCAGAGCCTCCTCCTCCACAAGTGCGCCACTCTCCCAAGTGTGAGTGAGATAATAGAATGTATAAAATGAGAGAGACACACTCTCTATTTATACACTAACTTGACTTGGCCTTTACTCAACTAGGTCAGCCTCAACTTAACCACTTAACATAAAGCTGACTGGGCCGACCCCCACTAGGGTGGTTTGATAACCCTTTGACCCACATGGCCGACCCCCAATAGAGTGGTCTAATAACCCTTTGACCCACATGACTTATACAGGGCCGACCCCAACAAGGTGGTCTAATAACCCGTCAAGTATAAGTTATGACACTTACAATATAAATGACGACACTTCTGTATAGAGGAATAACAACATCTCTATAGGAATACAACCACTTTCGTATAGAGGAATAATAACATCTCTATAGGAATACAATATACATATATGTGAAATACATTCTGAAGTTACATATACATCAACACTCCCTCTTAACTAGGAAGATATTTCTCGACACAGGTCTTCTAGCACAAGTCATCTTCTCTAGATCATCGTCACTGGATAATCGTCATCGATTCATCATCATCGTCACTGCTACTGCTATCTCAATCAATCTCTGAATCTACTTGTCATAGGAAGTTCTACAGAGCCAGTCCTTTTTCATACTGGATGTAGACCCACCACCTGTAGGTCTTCATCATCACTGGCCATACTGTGGAATCCTCAGGACTTATTACGTGCGTCACAAAACCTAGCTGCAGCATCCCAGGCTATTACGAGCACACAGCTCTACCTGTCAGATCTCCTAGGAGCACATTACATGTGACCCATCACAAAACCTGGCCGAAGCATCCTAGGCTTTTACGAGCACACAGCTCTACCTGTCAGATCTCCCAGGAGCACATTACATGTGATCTCACCACAAAACCTGGCTGAAGCATCCCAGGCTGTTACGAGCACACAGCTCTACCTATCGGATCTCCAAGGAGCACATTACATGTGGTCCACCACAAAACCTGGCTGAAGCATCTGAGGCCTTTTTCATCCTATCTAGATCTCCCAAGAGCAAATTACATGTGGTCATGGCAAAACCTGGCTGAAGCATCTGAGGCCTTTTTCATCCTGTCCAGATCTCCCAGGAGCAAATTACATGCCATAGGACAAAACCTCGCAAGAGCATCTCAGGATGTTACGGGTACACAACTCTGACCTGAAGATCTCTCAAGGCACAAATTACATGTCCTCCCAGAGCAATGTCTCGAAAGAGCATCCCAGGCTGTTATGGGTACACAACTCCGACCTATAGGATCTCCCAGACATGCTCATCTGCACAACCTATCCACGGCCACAGAGTATCACGAAGCACAACCCAGATGCACACACACAACACTTTCACTCAATAGCATGGGAGGACCAACCTACCACCATCCATGAAGGGCTCACAGCACTTACATCAACGACCATGGGAGAACACATCTGCCACCATGTCGGAAAGGCCCTGCACTTACATCAACGCACATGGGAGAACACATCTACCACCATGTCGGAAAGGCTCTGCACTTACATCAACGCACATGGGATAATGCATCTACCACCATGTCGGAAAGGATATGCACTTACATCAATGCACATGGGAGAACGCATCTACCCCCATGTCGGAAAGGCTCTGTGCATCTGTGTCTTCGAAACTCATCACACATAATCCAACTGATTATGTACTGTATCCACCTGATACATATGATCATCCTGATCATCATCACTGTACCATCCTGGTACATATCATTTGGAGCAACATCCTGAAGCTCGTCATCATGATCATCCTGATCATACAATGCATCTACCTGATGCATACCAAGTATCTACCTGATACATATCATCATACATGATCCACCTGATCATACAGTGTATCCACCTGATACAAACACAAATACATGATACATATCACCATACATGATCCACCTGATCATACAATGTATCCACCTGATACATATACAGATACATGGTCCAAGCATCCAACATGGTGCATATACAAAAATACATACAAATGATCCAACTGATCATATCCAGCATCCAACATGATGCGTACATACATATATAAATGATCCAACTGATCATACAAAGCAAAAACCAAAACATCATCCTGATGCTCATCATCCAGCACTTACATCCACAACCATGTGAAGGATCCTCCTTCCAACATGCTTGGAATGGCTTCAGCAAATGTGTCCATCACTTCTTCCTTGAAGTGTCCTCAATCTAAAGAACACCCAGTCTCTCCCTGAAGTACTCGAACTTCACCCTGGCTAGTGGCTTCGTCAGCACATCTGCAATCTGCTCGTTCGTTTCAACATACAGGAGCTTCACAGCTCCTCTCTGCACCATATCCCTGATATAGTGATATTTGATCTCTATGTGTTTCGACCTATCATGAAACACTAGGTTCTCAGACAGCTTCACACAACTCTGGTTATCACAGAAGATACCAGTAGCGTCCAACGGGAGATCAAATAACTCAGACAATAGCTTCCGTAGCCATACCACCTCACAACTACCTGAACAGGCTGCAACATACTCTACCTCAGCTGTACTCAGTGCTACGCAGGACTGCTTCCTACTAAACCAAGAGATCACACCTAATCCCATACTGAAGCATTGCCTGCCCAATCTGAATCAACATAACCCTACAGGTTAAAATTTTGATTCGCTTCATACTTGAGCCCATAATCCACTGTACCCTTCAGGTACCTCAAAACATGCTTTACAGCAACTAGGTGAACACTTCTCGGATCCGTCAGGAACTGACTCAATGTGTTCACCGCAAAGCAAATATCTAGTCTCGTGTTTGTCATGTACATCAAGGACCCAATCATCTGACGATACATAGAGACATCAACCAGCTCAGATGAAGCATCACATAGAAGCTTCAGATTCGATGCCATAGGTGTGGCCATGGCCTTGCAATCCATCATCCTAAATCTCTTCAGGATATCTACTATGTACTTCCCTTGACCAAGGAAGATCCCACCTGCACTCTGCCGCACCTCCATACCTAGGAAATAATGCATCACTCCCAAATTCTCATTTGTAGGTGATGGTATACGATCTTTCCTACACAACAAGTTAAATTGCATGATTAGAAAACATCTCATAGTTTTCAGAACAAATTCTAACACATAAGGAAATATGTCATACAATCATGCAATTATCTTAGCCAATGCTTCAATACAACATTTATCCATATTCCCTAACTTTCTAGATGCCTTCCAATCTCTACCAGAACATTGTTAAGAGTGTGCACAACTCCTAACATGTCAGCAAAGAGGTTTCATTCTAGATAAGTAGCAATGGAATGTTGTACAGTTCCATAGGCCACTTACCCATGTATATTAGTAGTATACTGTTCATTAATGCAATCAATCTAATATGCATAATACATATCCTAAGTCTAGGAACATAAGCCTATACATCATTGAACAATTTTATTTAAACAAACAAATAAGTAAGAAATGGTAATTAAAATACTTATCTTTGTTTGTTTGTTGGGTGGACTCCTTCTGAGTCTTTGCTTCCTTGCACGAGCTGCTGAGGTAGCTTCTTCTACACCTTTCTGTTGTGGAATGCAGAAGGATAGTCAACTCCCTCTAGATATATGCATCCTTGCAGGGGCAACTGGAGTGTGCTCCCTCTTGATCTTTGCTTCCTGGATTACCTGTCCTTGAACTTATATCCATCCTTAATCACTATGCATGCTTATTAGTATCATCATTGTGTTATCATTGAGGTCTCATACATAATCATACATTCATTAGTATATTCTTAATACTATCAAAACACAATAATCTTAAGCATGTATAGTCATGATCATTTCAAATAGAAATAATAAGCATTTCAAGGTTTATATAGGACTCTTATGGTTAGTCATATCATAAATTATGGTAAGAAACATAATATGCACACAACCATGACTATTCAAACCTATGACTTATGAATAATCATTATCAACAACACAACAGTATAAGATCCTAACACAAGGTAGGATTCTAGCTTGATATAGGAAAAACATACCTGGATTAGCATGATAGCTAGTTATGTCTAACATACCCGCATAATGTCTTCTGGTTCTCTTCAGTGACTTGTGCTAGTAACCTGCATGTCTCATAAGTTAACCATTGTAGAACCAAGTTATACATACCTCGTAAGTAGATCTTCTATGTGATCCATGACAATGGATGAATCTTTGTCTTCATGTCACCATGATCATATGTTCTTGAAGTAGAACATGATTTGTCTTTCTTGGTGTACTTTTTATGTTAACGAACAACATAAACCTCATACAACATCACAATGCATTAGTACAATCATAAGTGTCAAAACCTTAATCAATGAATATCTTCAATTAAGGTAATATGACAAGTCTAGAATCAAGATTGTTCTAACCGTAATAACATGAAGACAAACATATCATAAACTTAATCATGAACAAATATCGAGATATACCTGGATGAGTCATACCTGTCGAGATTGCTTGTAATCTTCTTATGTAAGGCCTTAGCCTCATCTCCCTCTGAAACAAGAACTTCTTCACTTATGCAGGTGACCAATCCATCCTCTTCTAGGATTAAACCAATCCACTTGATTTGCAAGAACTAGACCTGGAGCTGGATTAGGGTTTGTCAAAGAAACCCCAAAAATTTAAACTTTGAATTTCAAACTTCCGAAAGGATAGAACTATGCGCCTTGATGAGCTGATCAAGCTGGTATATTCAAAATTTGAAAACTGCAAAGTTTCACTCCTCAATTTTTCCTTTGAAACTTCCGGATTCACTCGACATGACCCTAAATTGGAGTTTGATTAAGCCCACTCTTCTTCCCAATCAAAAGGTTTGATACAAAGCTATAAGCTTCTATTTTTCTGAGTAGCTTCTAGCCATGGTCACAGATCTCAAAAATTCCCATTTTTACGGAAGCCCTAATTTTCCACTTTTCTGATCAAAGTCCCGAACTAGGGTCTGATCAAGCCCCGCCTTCTGCCCAACCAAAAATTATGATCTTGGTCTAAATTTCGATTTTGATGAGTAGCATTCAGCTGTAGTCTTCGATTACAAAAATTTCAACTTTCTCCGAAACCCTAAATTCCGGAAGCCATGAATGAAGGTGCTCAAAAATAATTTTGTTATGACAGAAATATGTACCTGATTGTTTCTGGTGTAACTCTAAACTTTTTGATCCATAGGGTCTGAAACATTTTCCTGAGATAGCCCGACCTATCATATTTCCCTCCCGATAGGTCTGACCTCAATTAGATTTTCTGAGAGAGAGTTATTCCAAGTGTCGCAACATGACCTGTTTATGGGATAAAACAGGAGAGCGAACTTGTACGGCATTCCACATGTCACTGGTTCAACATCGGCCTCTGAAAATGTTTCCTGAGATAGTACAGTCTGTATACTACCTTTTAGTTTTTACGAAATTTCATTTGGATCTTCCTAACCCAAGTTATGACCTTTTTTCCAAGGTCACCTGTTTTTTACTCAAATCTGGAAGAGGCAGAAACCCTATATTGTACATATCATAAATCATAAAGTGAAATGAATTAGAGGTTGTCCTTTGGACACAAGGTACATGGGGATCTAATATTTGACCTGTAAAAGTTTCAGACCCGAAAACTTCACCAAAATGGATTTATAGAGAAAGTGCTACGATGACTGGTTTTTGCTATATCAAGCCCTAGCATCGTAAGTGCAACAAGTGTCATACATGCCATATCATGCCTTCTTTCAGGCTAGCTCTGATACCATGTTAAATTTTCAGAATTTACTTCAATCTGATCTAGGATCTTAATTGAGATAAAAACATGTACAGCATATCAATCATGGACAAAATAATGCAAGCACACAAGAGACACAGAGTTTACTTGGGGAAAACCATAAAGGTGAAAAACCCCAATAACTTCCTCAGAGATAGATAGAGCAATGATACAACCAGAATACAAGAGATAGTCTTCTCCTAGCAGCAGATCCTCCTCCTCCACAAGTGCCCCACTCTCCCAAGTGTGAGTGAGAGAATAGAATGTATAAAATGAGAGAGACACACTCTCTATTTATACACTAACTTGACTTGACCTTCACTCAACTAGGTCAGCCTCAACTTAACCACTTAACATAAAGCTGACTGGGTCGACCCCCACTAGGGTGGTCTAATAACCCTTTGACCCACATGACTTATACAGGGCCAACCCCAACAAGGTGGTCTAATAACCCATCAAGTATAAGTTACGACACTTACAATATAAATGACGACACTTCCATATAGAGGAATAATAACATCTCTATAGGAATACAACCACTTCCGTATAGAGGAATAATAACATCTCTATAGGAATACAATATACATATATGTGAAATACATTCTGAAGTTACATATACATCAACAATCAAAGTATATGAACCCTGAATACCTTCCAAACTTACATACTAGCAAATTTAGAGGAGAATAATTCTAACATGTTCAAGAAGTTGGAAGTATCCTTGCTTAAGGAGAAGAAGTGAAAATCGCAGCTTATCATTGTCTAGTTACAGTCCTACCTCCTGGTAAAAGTTAAACATATTTAATCAAGGTATTTAATTCAAGGACTTCCATATAGTTGTTAGGATATTTAGACACTTAGGAGTTAGTTAAGATCAACTTGTGTAATAGATCCGTTAGGGATAGTGTGTTTCTTTAGTATGCATTAGTATGCATTTGTAAATACTTAATCCGACGGTCACGATATGTTCCCGACATAGAGTGATCCGACGGCTCAACTTCTCTTAGATCAAACCTAACCTTGATCCATGGCTTAACACCCGATTGGTCCATGATCTCTATTTAAAGAGCATGGAGGGTCATTGTTTATTTGATCGATTATGAGAAACTCATTTGTAACTTTCTTTCTTTGCATAATAAATTGTCCCGTAGAAGCTATTTGGCCGGGGCCGTGGAGTGTTTCCCTCAAGAGGGTTTAAACCACATCAAAACATCGGTGTGTTGATCTGTGATCTGTTTGTGTGAAATGGTTTCTCTTGGTGTTCGGTCCTTTGGTAGTACCCTGTGTACCCGAACATGGTATCAGAGCTTTTATGAAGTGCTGCTTCCGGTTATGATCTAGATCTTGAACTGTTGTTGCCGAAACTCGAAAGGGTTTCTAGTTCTAGTATTTCTGTGCATTTTTGGGCTGTGGGAGGTGTTCCATTGTGTCCAGAGCGTCGTTTCCATTGGGAAATAGTTTTCGTTTGATCGAAAACGGTTCCCGGTTGCTCCAGAAACGTGTATTTCATCAGATCTGAAGGTATAATGTTACAGTGACGCATTTTTTATTTTCTGTTCTTAAAAGAAAAAGAAAAATCTCATATTTTATCATTTTTTTTTACTGTTAGATTTTTTGGGTTCAGATTGTTGCTTTCCCGTCTGCGTATGCTCTTTTCCGTGCACCTTGAGCGATCTCGGCAAATCAGAAACAAAAAGGGAAAGGGTTTTTCTCGGTTGCGTATGCTCTTTGCCGTGCACCTTGCGCGATCTCGGCAAATCAGAAACGGAGAGAAAACGTAGACTTTCCGGGAAAGCTAACAAGATCTAACTCCACAAGTGTGGAAAAAAAAATTTTGTTTCGATTTGTGGTGTATTTTGCAGGAAAAAGGGCAAGCACGCAAACCGAGTAAGAAGAGTAAAAAAAAAAAAAACCTTCCTCATTCTCATATTTTACATACCTTTAATCTAGCTCACTTGATTCAAAGTTGTTTTATTCCTTAATAGGTCTTGAATTCAAGTCTTAAGAAGTTACTTTTAAAAGAAAAAGTGCATGCAATTTCTATTTTCAAGTTACTTTATTGTAAAAGTGCATCTCACTTAAATAATAAAAAATAAAAATGCAAGTGAGTCACTTAAGTTTTTTTTTTTATTGTTGCACTATTTAAAAGTAATATCATTGTAAAAGTAAAATCACTTATTTTACAAAAGTGGTTCACTTAAAGCAACTTTCTTGTAAAGTGATTGTCAAAAGGTTCATCTTGGGAAGAGGGGGGTTCTTTTTTTGGCTAGAGATTCTCTAGCTGCCACGTCACTATTGGGGACATCTTCAACAGTTTCTTTGTTCAAGCATAACTTCATTATACAGAGTCAGTTTTCAGTGCCGTTTTTTTTTTAAACCGCATATTTTTTCAAGATCTTCAAATCTAGACTATTGGTTTCTACTTTTATAGCCATTAATTTACAAATATGGCCACCCCTTGTGGTATTCTACTTAACAGTTCCAACTATTTCTCATGGAAATCTCGTATGGAGGATGTTCTACGAAGTAGGGGACTTTTCAGAATTACCTCATGGAAAGAAAAAGAACCCATTGATGATGATAAGAAAATAAAATGGGTAAATAGATGTGATGAAGCTCGTGGATTGATTGGGATGTCAATCTCTACTAATTTGCGATTCCACATATCTGGAATTGATGAACCTAATGCTGCTTGGGACAAGTTGGAATCTGTGTTTGGTAAACACAATGAAATTTGAGGTCACCAACTCGAAAATGAATTGATTTCTTTAAATCCAAGTGACTTTTCATGCATTCAAGATTATTTATCTAAGTACAAAACTCTTAAGCTCTTATGTGCCGAATGTAAGATTGAGAGGGAAGACAAACAATGCATTTATCATATTCTTTCCAAACTTGGACCTGCATATTCTATTTTTGTATCTACATTTTACTCCATGAAAGCATCCTTGAATGCAGCTAACTATCAAGAGCCTAGTCTTGAATCGTTTTGTGATTCCTTGATTAGAGAACAAGATAAACTCATTCATCTTGGAATAATCAACAATGCAGATACATCTGGGAAAGCCTTATTGTCCCAACAGAAAGAAAATTCCAAGCCTCCTAAGAAACAAAATTTTTGCAATAATAAGTCAAACAAGGGTCCCAAACCCTCTCATTCAGCTCCTTCTTTAAAAAATGACAAAGGATCCAAGCCAAAAGGAAAGAAGACTGAGCGTCATTGCAACTATTGCGGGAAAGATAATCATGATGAATCTAAGTGTTTCAAGAAGATGGCAGCCTTGGAAGCAGGAATGAAGAAGCACCACATCAGCCTAGATTCGCCTTCAGAATCTGCCTCTCATGGACATGCACTTTGTGCTTCTGGTTATTCTTATAATGCATCTTCTTCTTCTACTTCAAATGAATGGCTCATTGATTCTGGAGCATCTTATCATATGGCTAAGGATCAAGCCATCTTTTCTACTATGCATGAATGTAACGCCAAACAAATATTAGTTGGTGATGATAGATCTCTAAGTGTTGTAGGAGCTGGAATAGTTCCAGTAGATAATGGTCATTTTAGTGATGTACTATGTGTTCCAAGAATTTTCTGCTATTTGTTATCAATCTATCAGATCACTCATTCTGGTGAAGGTAAAACTGTGACCTTTACACCTCACCAAGTTGTAATCAAGGATTTTAAAGATCCTCAACAGGTCCTAGCTACCGGAATTGTTGATGATATTACCAGGTTGTACAAGTTTAATAACTTTGGGTCATCACCTTTCCCTTCAGTTTTTGTTGCTCATAGTGATAACTTGAACAAACTTTGGCATGAGCGATTTGGTCACTTAAATTATCGCTCATTGCAACAACTATGTAAAAAAAATATGGTGACAGGTCTTCCAATGGTATCTTGCAGGGATGGTGTTTGCTCCGGTTGTGTACTCGAAAAACATCATCGGGACAGTTTTGACAAACGTGCCTCTTGGCACGCCTCGGTTCCCTTGGAGCTTGTGCATAGTGACTTGTGTGGTCCTCTTCCATCTGCTTCCTTTTCTGGTTTCAAATATTTCTTAACTTTCATTGATGATTACACCAAACGCACTTGGGTTTATTTCCTAAAACTTAAGAGCGAAGTATTTAACATGTTCTTGGCCTACAAGGCCCTTGTTAAAAAACAATCTGGTCATCAAATTATTAAGTTAAGATCTGACAATGGAGGAGAATATGTTAACAAACAGTTCACTACTTTCTGCACTGAACAAGGCATCCAACAACTGCACATTGTTCCATATACACCACAACAAAATGGTGTAGCTGAGTGGAAGAACCACACTTTAAAAGAAATGGCTAATTGTATGGTCCAATTTAAGGGACTAAGTCTTCAATTTTGGGCTGAAGCCATAAATTGTGCAAATTACATAGTTAATCGCACCCCCACAAAAGCATTACAAGGTATAACACCAGAAGAAGCATGGAGTAAAACTAAACTTGATGTAAGTCACTTTCGTGTGTTTGGTAGTGAAGCATGGGCTCACATTCTGGATGAAAAACGGAAAGCATTACAGCCTAAAAGTGAAAAGTGCATATTTGTTGGATATTCTGAAGATGTAAAAGGTTATAGACTTCTTCAACCACATTCTCATGATATAATCATTAGAAAAGATGTTAAATTTGATGAAAATCTCTTGGCCTACGAGCCTAACTCGGCGATTGTGCCATCTTTGGCCTACGAGCCTGATTCGGCGTTTGTGCCTTCTTCTTCTTCTTCCAACTTCCTTGACAAGTTTCCAACTCTAGTTTCTGATGATGACAGTGAGGATGAAAATCCACCTCCGCCTGCTCATGTTCCTCCAGTTGCACCAGCACAAGTGCTTCCTCGATGGGTCCCTTCAACATGTGAAGCAGCTGGTGATATTATTGGTGATCCTAGAGATCAATGTCGAACACGTTCTCAGTTTCAGCGAGCCTATTCTCTTTTGGCTCAATTTTCCGAGAATCATGATCCAAAAACTTTTGCAGAAGCTTCAGGGAATCCAGATTGGGATGCAGCCATGGATGAAGAATATTGTTCCTTAATGGCGAACGATACTTGGGATCTTGTACCTCTTCCAAAAGGAAGAAAACTTGTCAGATGTAAATGGGTCTACAAAACTAAGTATGCATCAGATGGAAGTGTTGAAAGACTTAAGGCAAGGTTAGTTTCCAAAGTTTTTTCCCAAGTTGAAGGGATTGACTACAATGAAACCTTTGCTCCTGTTGCAAAAATGAACTCCATCCGCCTTGTTCTTTCCCTTACAGCCTTACACAACTGGGAAGTCCATCAAATGGATGTCAAGTCTGCCTTCTTACATGGTGATTTACAGGAGGAAATTTACATGGAACAACCTCTTGACTATGTTCAGAATAACTCTAGCCTTGTCTACCACCTTAAGAAATCCTTATATGGCCTTAAGCAAGCTCCTAGAGCTTGGTATGCCAAAATGGATAACTTTCTCCTTGACACTGGTTTTTCTGGATGCCATTCTGACCCCAATGTCTATACCAAGAAAGTAGGAAACCATCTCATCATACTTGTTCTATATGTTGATGACCTTATTCTTACTAGTAGTGACCCTAAGCTTATAACCCATGTGAAATCCAGTCTTAAACAAAATTTTGAAATGTCAGACTTAGGACATTTGCATTATTTTCTTGGTCTCCAAGTCCTGCAAACCAAAGAATGAATCTTTCTTTCTCAGTCTAAGTATGCTTGTGACCTTCTTCGTCGCTTTCACATGGAAGATTGTACACCAGCCCCTTCTCCCTTCCAGTCTGGAGTCAAACTTTCTGCCACTTGTACTTCACCTGAAGTCGATGCCACCTTGTATCGTCAGCTTGTTGGTAGTCTCTTATGCTTGACTCATTCCCATCCTGACCTTTCCTTTTTCGTTGGTCGTGTTGCCCGTTATATGCAGACACCTCATGAAAGTCACTGGAAAGCAGCTAAAAGAATAATTCGATATATTAGAGGTACAGTTCAGTTTGGGATTCATTACAGCACAGGGGGGAAACCTTTGTTGGTTGGTTTCACTGATTCAAATTGGGCCGACGATCCTGATGATCGAAAGTCTACTGCAGGTTATGTTTTCAGTCTGGGATCTGGACCTATTACTTGGGCTTGTAAGAAACAACAATCTCTTGCTCTTTCTTCAGCAGAGGCAGAATATCAAGCAGCAGTTAATGCCAGTCAGGAAGCTTTATGGCTTCGACAGATCCTTTCAGAGTTTGGATTCGAGTAGCAGCAGCCTACTCCACTTTGGTGCGACAATCAAAGTGCCATCAAGCTTGCCAAAGATCCAGTTCTACATCAATGCAACAAACACATTGAGCTACATATGCACTTCATCAGAAATCTTGTTCATGATAGTGTTCTTGAAGTGCTCTTTTGCCCTACAGATGATCAAGTTGCAGACATCTTCACCAAGTCTCTTACAGAAGCGAAGTTTTCTAAACTTCAATCTATGTTAGGAGTTCGGGAACTTGTCATTAAGGGGGGATAGGCTCTAATGCCTCCTTCCTTCTCCTAATAGTGTCACTTTTGTAAATCCTTCAATCCTATCCCAAGTTGTTCTTAAGGGGGGATGTTAGGATATTTAGACCTTTAGGAGTTAGTTAAGATCAACTTGTGTAATAGATCCGTTAGGGATAGTGTGTTTCTTTAGTATGCATTTGTAAATACTTAATCTGATGGTCACGATATGTTTCCGACATAGAGTGATCCGACGGCTCAACTTCTCTTAGATCAAACCTAACCTTGATCCATGGCTTAACACCCGATTGGTCCATGATCTCTATTTAAAGAGCATGGAGGGTCATTGTTTAGTTGATCGATTATGAGAAGCTCATTTGTAACTTTATTTCTTTGCATAATAAATTGTCCCGTAGAAGCTATTTGGCCGGGGCCGTGGAGTGTTTCCTTCAAGAGGTTTTAAACCACGTCAAAACATCGGTGTGTTGATCTGTGATCTGTTTGTGTGAAGTGGTTGCTCTTGGTGTTCGGTCCTTTGGTAGTACCCTGTGTACCCGAACAATAGTACTACTCACTTTACTATACTCCTATCCCAAACTAAAGATCTACAACCATAATAATGGAATAAATACAAATTCCTTAACTTTAGCGATTTATACCAATTATCCCACATTTAAGAGGCTTCCTAGTGAATCATCATTCACTTTACTATTCACCTATTCCTAACAAAAGGTCTACAAATAATGATGATGGGATATATATGTACCAATTTCTCAACTTTATAAATTATATACAATATTTATAATTAAAGGATTTTCCAAATAACTAAATCAATTAATGGTCTACAACCATGGTAATGGGGCATATATAAATATAGTCCTCAAACTTATAGTCTATGCAAATTCATTCATAATTAGGAAGATTTCAAACAGGTAATTCATTAATGGTCTATAGCCATGTGGTGATGATTTATAAATTTAAGAATGGCTTAAACCTTTCCTAAGAATTAGCCAAAGTATCAATACTACCCTTTCATAATAAAGTGCGATATGCTTTTAACTCAACATTTTATCTTAGTTCCAAATAAAATTCCATTTATCCAATAGGAATGCAGTTCATATATCCCTTACAGTAAATATTGCAAACCAATAATCATTATACTATACTTCTAATAACAAGTGCTAATCTAAACATTATTTTCATCCATTAAATGGAAATCAATACACCAACCATATACTTACAAAGTTCCATACGTAAGATGCATCCATACATAAATCCGATTCCCCAACAGTCGAGGGCTATTTTATAAATTCATGAATATGGTATGGCTTCCTCTTTTAGTTGGCATTTTCTAGGCTCTTTCTAATTGTTACTATTTCCTTATTGCATATGATACCCATATTCCCTTTATGTAGGTCAACCAACATGAGTTGACCTTAATTAGTGTCATGATTACTTTTTAGCTAGGAAAACAATCTTTCTTAGTCACTTTCTTCCTTCATGATCGTTCTCAAATCAAATTCGTAAAATAATCAATAATCCTCATTTAAGTGTTTTAAATAAACATTTCTATGATACTCTCATCTTTAATCTCCTTGATAATCAACACTACTATCCTTCCAATATAAAGCATTACCAACTTTGTCTATATCTTCTAATACTAAAATGAGCACATATATGCATACTTACAAATTTAAGTATCATAAATTTCATCTATGTTTCCTAATACAAACTGAACACATATATGCATATTTATAATATAAACCATTCTAATAGCCTAACCAATATTTAATTAGCATTATTATTGAAGCAAATATTATTATTCATTTCGTAATACAACACTTTGTAAAAAAGAAAGCATTATAAAGATAATAAAAGAGAAACTATAGGTACATAGTCTTATACCCATAATGAAAGACCAATTATCTTATCAAAAGGAGGAGATATTTAATTAATGAAAAGATTGTTATCAATATTTTACCATAGCTTATACCAAGAATAATACGTGGATATAGTTAAAGATTTTAATTATATTCTTGTAAAAATAAAATATTGCAAAGCATCATAACCACAAGGCAATGAAAAGTATAGATATAGATACCTAGTTAATTGTATATATATATATGTAACCTTGTTGAACAAATCTTTACTGTGGGATTTTTCCTTCTCTTACATGACAAGGCAAATAAACATATTTCAAATATTTACAATAATTAAGGAAATAACCCCAACTTAATTTCTCATTTCAAAATATATGAAAGTAACCTATCATTCTATAGTTTTAAAAAAAATAGATAATAGTCTACTATATTTACAATGCTTATACATTTTCAAATAATCTTATACCATGAATGTAATATTCACTCACGTATCTATTTAATCCCTTTAAGTAAAGTACATAACAAATTTTATTTTGATATAAAGGAGCAAGGAGTTTTACAATTCAAAATTATATATCTGATTATTTTCATCTCAAATAATTCATATATACAATATATCTTTCCAAGTGTGATAAACTACGTACCTTTTAACTATCCAATTTACAAACCCTTCTAATATAAAACTAGTTATCTAACTAATTTTTATTTTTATATAAATAGAGTGATATTCACTTAAGGAATGGAAGAAATATTTTGTCTCGGTCTACGTATATTAACATATCTTAAAATATATATATATATATATATATATATATATATTTATTCTTCTTTTTATATGAAAACATATATTCCACATAACCTCTTTATCTTTTTAATGCTTTTTAGTCAAGGTATTTCAAAATGTATCTATTTTAAAATAACACGTTCACCTCTCTATGATAACGTCGTGGTCTTCATTGAACATAGATCTGCATAGTAAATTCACATTCCGATCTATATCTAATGTCATTGGCTTCTTTCAAAATAGGATTAACATAGTCAATCCCAATCTATATCTAAATACATCTAAGTCATCGACTTTATTCAAGATAGCACAACCAAAATAATTCACATTCATATATATTTCTAAAGACATCGACTTTATTCAATAAAGCCTATTAATTTCACATTTAAATATATACAAAAAAAAAATCACTTTCATTCTTCATTAAAAAAAATGTAACACAACTTTTGAAAGACATTGGGTGAACCAAAATTTAATGGATCGTTCTCGTGTCATGCTCTGAGCATGCCAAGACTGGTGGTTTAGGCTGTTGTAGCACATCAAAGGTATCTTTGATGAACAAAATATATCACAGAACAAGAAATCTGAAGTTCCAGCTCACACCGCATTCATCGCGTGCACAAAGATGTGATATAAAGGCCGTCTTCCGAAAACTGAGCGATCTCTACAAAACTGTGGGCAGAGTACCCGTTGATCGTTAATCTACGCAGCCATCGGTGAGTGAGGTCGTAAGGTTAATAAATTTTCAGTTCTTTCACGGTAGAGTTCGGTAGAGAATTCCTTCGTTGAAGCAAGAAAGTGAAGCAGTTAACACCGATCTCTTCAAGATGCACGCCAGGGATTACCTTAGATTTCGGTGTTGACAGCAGACCCAACCTACGCCAACCCGACTATGTCCTCCAGATAGGAATAGACACGAAGCCTCTCCGCTAGATCCAGCGTAGATTCAATGGGTAACACTACCTTGAGTGGGACCCCAAAGTTCCAGCGCTCACGATTTCACTGGGTGGTGGTGGCTTTGGTGTAATCGCCGAGCCCTTGGTAATTACTACTACATCACAGGAGTTATGAGATCTATGAGATCGGGTTCCTTCAATGCAGGGTTCTGTCGGAATAATAAAAAAAATAAAAAAATCTAGACCTTCGATCGCTATAGAATAGCTGGCAGGTTTTAAATAAGATTTCCATGGCACTTTTCATATCTCGGATGAAATAGCAGGTCTCTAAATATGCAACACTAAAGGCTAAACATTAATATCATATCACTAGATTGGTAAGATGTAAGGTGAGTATAGGCCAAGCCAGCTCCAGTTCACATAATAAGCTAATGCCGACTGAGTAACCAAGATATTACAGTAATTGAAACAACAAGACATCTCCGGAACATTACACATTTCAACGCACTGGATTTCGAATATCAAATAGGTTAAATGCAAATACATAAGTTTATGGGGTAGTGGATCCTTAATCCGTCTTAATCCGTCGGAAAGTAAGGAGAACAAGAAGTAATTCGAATAATTATTTAAAAAAAAAACGAATAAAGGATTCTCAATTCATCAAATGAATGGTTATAACATAATACAAATTTCAGATCTTAAACGTGGTCGCTAAAAGTCCCATCGGAGCTTGGTCTAAGATCAATCGTCTTATGGGAACAACTTAACTAAATCAGACTCGGTAACATACTTCCAAACGAGTCTGGTGAAATCAAGGACGCAACGCTGTGTAATTAGTTGATAAAATATCTAATTGATCCCTCATCGCTGACAGACATGATGGATGGGGTCAGATCTGTCGGTCCAGGAGGAGGGAGATGTGTGGTATAGATAAGATCGTGATTGCAGAGGACAAGTCGGGTAGTCACTAGCGTTGCACACATCAAGTTTACTCCATCTATCAACCTCGAGATTCGAAGAGGGATAAATGACAGGAAAAAGGATCTCGAATAATACTGGCAAAAATCACCCACCAGGATCTACGAATTCAAATCAGCAGGAAAGTCATAAAACGAAAACGCAGAGGTCTAAAGAGTCCGGGATTGAGAAGGATAATCCCAAGCAGGTGTTACACCAAAATGTCGTCACCCTTGTGCAAGTGTCGCAAGTGTTGCACGTGTCGTCATCCTGACTTAGTGTCATCACCATGACCGTTGCAAGTATCATCCTTATGACCAAGTGTCGTCATCATGACCATTGTGATAATGTCGTCATCTTGACCATTGTGTAAACTCTTTGCTATGATACCTAAACCCATTTTAGAGTAAAAACATATCCCTAAAGTTTCCCATGACTGGAGGGCTTAACTAACCTACTTTTCAAGGTCGTCGCAGTCTGCCCTTGTGCAACATGCGACGTCGCAGTTTGTCCTAATGCGACCTGCGACGATGTCAGTTATTTGGATAAAAGAGTATCTTTGAACCCATTCTCGAAGATGAGTGATGTGGATACCTATCCCTAGACTCTAGGTGAGGTGGCATTTCGGTTCCTAACCTTATGGAAAGATCCCTTAACCATCTCCCCCTAATCCTCAACCTACCCTATCTCTTTAGCCCTATATATACACCCACTCTCTCCATGAGAGGGGGGAAGGTCTATGGTACCCTTATGCTGGTAGAACCCATATTGGTGATTGAGAAGCTTGTACCACCTTGGAGGCTTGGCTTGGACATGTTGGATGGAGGATGCGACGTTGAGGCTTTGGTTGTAGCTTTCTCCTTTCTATGTATTCCCACATTTTTTATACAGTTAATATAATCTCTTTCCATAAATGTTGTCTCATTGATGATGTTTAGAACTTTCTTCCTCAACTGTTAGTTTAGATCAGTTATTGTTTAGATATCTTGTACTACTTGTATCGTTTCCATATTGCCTTGACCGGTCTTGCAGCTGGAGATCTGATGACCATGAGACTTGGAGCAACAACAAGGAGAAGGATCTGTCGATATCTAAGTACTCGATCTATAACTAGATCTAGGAAATGAGTTTTGTATTTTGTACTATTTGTTCTAGATTCACTTGAACTAGGGAGATCACGCCTTAGATCCGTCTTTGGTAGATTGTCCGTTAACAAATATGGCGACCATACTGGGGAAGAACATTGTTGTTTTCAATCTGAATGTTAGTTTCAGTTGATTGCTTTTCCAAGCCATCTCTTTGGCCATTTGCTTCTTAAGCCCTTTCACCGTCAGATCTTCGCTTTGAAGAGTCTGATTGCCTTCCTTTGAGTTTGTACTTCTCATTGGCAGACCTTTTTATGCTCATTATCTAGAGAATTGGTTCATTTTTGGACTTAGATCTCGCCTGTCGCACCTGGTCGGTGTACCCAGAGCGACACTATGTTGTTTTTTATCTTTGTTCTCTGCCTGTTAGTCTGTCATCGCAGCCTTTCCATTGGTATACTGCGACGTCGTCGCACTTCCCGCACTAGTGAACTGTGATGTCGCACTGTGCATAAGCACAAAGTGTGTCGATCTACCATTTTTTGCCGTATAGGCACCTTTTCTCCATTTCTGATTTGAGTTTTGGTTTGTGTACAGACTCCTCTGCACTGTACCTTTCAGGCAGAGCCCCTTTTGTCTAGCAGTGTTTTGTTTGGCTTGTTTGTATTGGTTTTTGGGTGTTTTGAGTTTTGGATTCATTTTTGGCCCCTTGAGTAAAAACTAGTGTTTTGCTTGCATTTTTAAGCGAAATGGGTTCAGTCATTTTGACCCATCTCAAGGTTTTGAGATTATTTTTTGGTTTGGCGTGATTGGCTTGTTTTAAAAACTTGAAGAGTGTGGGATGTCCATGTCTTTATTAGCCTCTCTTTCTTGGGTTATGTATCTTGTTTCCCTTACATGCTGAGCTATTCAATCATTTTTGGAAGATTGATTCTTTGTCTCCACTTTAGTTCAAAGAAAAGCTTGATTTTGTCACTCTTTTGCTATATTCATGAATTTGGAAAATGTAAATATTCTTCTTACTTTATTTTGATCATTTGATATTCTTGGTCTTATCATCATAAGAAGAAGAAAGGCTTGTTTCAGATTTGTGTGCATTTGAGTTAGATAAGATTGTTAAGTGCTTATCTTTGTCTTGCATTTGATTGGAAACGTTTGTGGAATCCTTCTTTCCTTAGCTTAAATGTGTCTTTTTCAAGTGTAAAAAGATAGGAAATGAGTTATAATTATTGCATTTGGTAGATTTTGAGCCTTTCTTGAGTGCCTTTGAGTTGTTTGGGTGCTTGCCATTTTTCTTTGAGAATTTTTGAATGATTAGAGTGTTGTAGATATTCTCTCACTTTCTATATATAGATATGAAAAGCATTTAGTTATCAAGTTCCATTTTTGATACATTCATTTGAAAATTGAAAGTGCTTCATTATTTTGTCTTATACATTATTAAGATTAGTTGCATCTTTCATTTTCTTTGCGCTTTTTCGCTGATTATTGCAAAAAGTTAGAATTATTGAACTCTAGGAAGGAATTCTTCTTTTCGCTACTACTTAAGTACTTTTGGTTTGAAAGAAATAAAAATCTCTCCCTACCTTAAGTAGTTTTCATTGAAAAGGAAAAGAAAATGTGCATTACCATATAGTTGAGGATTGCATTATGTTTACATTTATGTACTCACCTCATGCATCCACCTAACCGTACAAGATAAAATTAACGCTAGCTTAGGTTAAAATCATTTAGTAACTGTGTGTAAGTTAGAGACGTGTTCCGAAGTCTTTAAGCATGGCAGCTGTCATTATTTGCCAGCACTGTATCCCAGGGGTATTTTAGTCTTCCACATACTTATCGGTATATCGAGCTCCTTCACGTACCCACCAAGTACCATAATCCATACTTGGTGTATATCGAAGGGTGTATCACGTACTTGGTAGTATATTGGAAGGTCTCTTGTCGAATGGTTGTGCATTAGAGAGCACCACTATGGATTTGAGATCCCACGTACCTTGCGTATATCGGGAGACACCACTAGGATTCCTGAAACCAACTAAGTTAACCATTTGGTTGTCTTGGCAAAGCAATACACCGAGAACAGCACTCGGGGAGATTAGCACGCACGTACTGTCTAAGTAATCGGGTATGCAGGAAAGGGTATGGTCCCAATCCTCCTTGTCGTGTCATATTTTTGGACCCTGCAGCATATAGCGGTTTGCGATGCCTTAATAATCCCGTGAGGTTCTAGACTTTGAATCCACTCCTATTCACACAGTTTGCTTGTTGCTTTTAGACTTGAGTAGTGTTTGATTTGTGTGGTACTTTAGAGACTCTTAGGAAGCTTAGATATGGAAGACTCTTCCGGGACTACCAACCAAGAGGCCCCTTTCCAGGGTATGCCATTTTTTATTCCCCCTTGTGGAACTGTTGGTCCTCCCTTTATGGCTACGTTGATTCTTCCTGGATTGACGATAGGATTACCAATATGGTTATTCTCCAATCCATTTACACCAAGTGCACCAATTACGTTGAACCTAGTTCTGTCGCCACATGAACATCGATCTAATGGTGACCCTTCTCCTTCTCCGTCGAAAGTTGGATCGGCTTCCATCTCTTCCTCTTCTCCTACTAAAAACTTTGATTTTAGTAAGAAGGCGAGTGTGAAGAAGAAGAAAGAGAAGATTAAGAAGAAGAAGGTTAAGAAAGAGACCACGCGTCAACCACCTGCCTCTGATGGCACTCATTCTATGAGAACGCCTCGTAAGCCAAAGTTCCCTTGCAAACTTTGCAAGGGTGATCACCTTCTCAAGAATTGTCCCGGTCTTTCCCGTGTGTTAGAAGTGTGGTCTAGAAACCCCAAACCGCTTGTATCGTCAACCTCTAACCGTCATGTTGATGACACTCCCTCGACCAGTGACCCTTTGGTGAAGGGTCGAAAGGGTAGAGCTGCAGACCCTTGCTGGATATGCAAGGGAATGCATCGTACTTACATTTGTCCAAGCATGGATGAAGCTTCACGGTGGTTGGAAGATATTACTAGTTCTCAACAAGTGCTTCCAACAAGTGATAGTAAGTTGCCCCTCGACCCCCCGCTAGTTGATCAAGTGATCAATTCAGTTTCATCTGTAATTGATCCCACTCTTCCTTCTGAGAATGAAGTGATCGAGTCGCTATCATCTCCACTCGATCCCTCTCTTTCATTGGAGAAAGTCCAGACTGAAGTAGTCACCATGACACAATCTCCATCTCATTCTTATCTTCCAAGTGAGAGTGAATTGGAAACCGCTAATGTTTTCCTAGTCAGTTTAGAATGTCCTAGGAAAGGGGAAACCCTGTCCATTTCTACAGGACCCCCTCCAAGTATTGAGGTTATTTCCTTTGAATGGAATGGTCTAACAGAATCTCGTCTTTCTTCAAGTATTCCTTTTCAAATATCTATAGGAGTTTCTGATAAAGAAATCTTTCGTACGATAGTTGATGAGGGGGCTTATGTTAGTATTTTATCCTCAACTGCTTGGCAAGCCATAGGTTCGCCTTAGCTTGTGCCAGTCACTGACCAGATTTTTGCTTTTAATAGAAGGCCTATCGGACCTTTAGGGATTCTCCCGCAGTTACCTGTCACGTTGAGAGGTAAAGTTGTTTATGTTGATGCCACGGTTGTCCAAGGTCCTTTAGATTTCAATCTACTCCTTGGACATGATTATGTCTATGCTATGAAAGTCGTCATGTCCACATACTTTCGAGTGATGTATTTTCCCTATGATGAGAGGATTGTGACCATTGATTAGCTTTCCTACGTGACACCCACTCATCATATGACTCCTAGTCATCAGACTTCCCTAAATGTTCCACATGTTTTAATGGTTTATTCCCCCTAAGGATGGGGGCACGAGCACAGTTTATGTTATGTTTCAATCTCGTTAAAAGATGAAACCGAACACTCTAGCATAGTTTCCCTTTGATTTCAAGCTTGCATAAAAATGAAACCAATCCATTGGAGCATAGTTTTATTCTATTTCAAGCTCATTAAAAAATGAGATAGACCCCTCTAAGCATAGTTTACCTTTGGTTTCAAGATTGCATAAAAATGAAACCATCCATTAGAGCACAGTTTTATTCTATCTCAAGCTCGTTAAAAAATGAAATAGACCCCTCTAAGCATAGTTTACCTTCGGTTTCAAGCTTGTACAAAAATGAAACCATCCACTCGAGCATAGTTTTATTCCATTTCAAGCTCATTAAAAAATAAGATGGGCCCCCTCAAGCATAGTTATTGTCTATTTCAAGCTTGTGTAAAAATGAAATAGATCTCCCTCCCATCAATTCGAGTCTCTCGCTAGAGTTAGAACTTGAACCTTCATTTAATCTGATTCTCGTTTTCCCCCCCTTGGTGAACATTTTCATATTAGTAGCCAGGTTGGTAGTTGGGTTAGCAAGAAGCATTTTCAAACGAAATGAATCTTGGGGGGCATGCCACATGTCATACCGTCAACAATCATGTTGAGGGAACACTGCCATGTTAATCCGCTAGCAATCATGCTGGGGGCATTTTCCAACCTCTGGGCATCATGTTCGGAAGGAACCCGTCAATGGGCCTTAACCTAAGAGCATGGTTCCCTTTCTGTGTCAAGCTCTTTAAAAAATGAAACAAGTTTTTTGAGTAGATTTCTATTCCTATGTCAAGCTCATTAAAAAATGAAACATATCCTTTCCCTTTGAGTCGAGTCTCCTCGTAGACTTAGTGTCTGAACCTTCTTTTCACCCGCCTATACCCTAGGCAAATGAAATGAAGCTTGGGGGCATGTCTTCAACCTCTGGAAGTTACATTGAAGTCAACTTGATCGCCTCTCCACACCATGTTGGAGATAAGTCACTTACTTCTAGCAATCATGCTGGGGGCATGTACCAACCTTTGGATTTCATAACGGGAAGAAGTTCACCATTGGGAACATTTTCGAGCATACTTTCCTTTTTTAAGTTTCGAGCTCCTTAAACCATGAAAATTATCTCGAGCATAGTTCATTTTATGCTACAAGCTTGTTAAAAAATGAAGCAGACATCATGAGCATTCTTCCAACATATCTTCAAGCTCATTAAAAACAGTAAGATAATATTTGAGCTTACTTTTTCACTTTTTTCGTGCTCTGGTTGAAACATGAAAAGTGGTTTGAGCTTAGTTTTTACTTTTTCATGCTCTGGTTCAAACATGAAAAAGATTTCGAGTGCTTTTGATACCATTCTCATGCTCGTTATAAATTTGAGTTAAAAAGGTGTGTCTAACGAGTATAGGTTTATCACTTTATCCAGCCTTGCTAGACTATTTACGGAAAACGAACTATGCCGAGTTTACTTTTTCCTTTGTCGTACTCGGTTATCAACCACGACAAAGTTTTTCATGGAGTCCCTTTTAAGCTCTTTTCAAACTCCCTAAATAGGAAAATATTGCCAAGCGAACTTGATGCTTTCACGCTTGTAAAAGCATTTGAATGATCGTCTTTCTGGTGATAGTTTACCCCTTTTTTGGACCAAGAGGCACTAGTTATGAAAAAGGTATACTCTAACCAACCATGGCTGGAAGAGTCCTCTCCCATGTTGTTTTACCCTTTTTCGGGCGATGAGGCTAACTTTACGAAAAAGGACCATTGGAGTCTCCTTTAGTTCTTTTCAGACTCTCTAAACATGAAATGATGCCGAGTTTTCCTTCTCTGGACTCGTTAAACTTTAAACATTGAAGGGCCCATTATGGGATGAACCCCTCCTTTCCTAGGTTCGTGAAATATTTGGGATTGGACTCATCTATGAGATGAGCTATACCGAGCATCTGGTTACCCTCATCAAGCTCGTCAAAAACACATGAGGCACTCATCAATCATGATGGGGAAAAAGGGAAGATTTTATGTTACATCTTAATTACGGCAATACATAGTCACTCTTGAACATGGCACTCGTTTGCATTTGCATTCAGTACTTGGGTAATATGTTTGTCCTTGAGTCTTGTCAATTCCATGAGTCGCGTCGCTCCTTTGGGTTAACCAAAGAATGCTTCCACCATCAGTTTCATTAGGAGTTGGTATCATTCTCGTCGTGTCAATACTGCCAAGTCATGCCATGCCCATGTTCAAGAGATGTTTCATTACTCATCATCTGCAGTCAGTATACCTTCGATCATGTTGGTCTACCTTGAGTCAGTCTTGCACATTACTCTACCGTCTGATCTACACCAAACATCTATTATCGAGTTTCATGTCGATGATGGGGGATTCATCATGGCCCTCCTTCGATGGATTCATCCTTGTCGACTTCAAATCATCATCCGAGGAATGAATCTAGAAACCAATCAAGTACCTTGGCCTTGCATGTCTCAATGGCAGGTTACCTCGCTTTCAACATGAGTTTACATCATTGAATCTTTATTGAAAGATTTCATCTTGTGTTCGACTTCAACTCATTTATTCACACTTGATGATATGTACTGTGATACCTTGGGAATCATTGACATCAATGGTGATCTCCCTCGCACTGTTAACGGTATACATTAATGACCGGTAATCAAGTGGTTTCTACCATGTTCGACTCCAAAACATTGTAATCACATGGATAGATTCGTATCATTGCGGGTTCAGCTTGAAGACCCTAGGGAAGTTCTTGCCTACCCAGGTTGTGATGGAGATTGTTTAGGACGCATAGATCCACTTTGTATTGGTCGTTGCTGTGTTGTTAGTTCAGAGTTACACGGATCCACTTTTGTATTGGGCGTGGCTATGTTATCATATTATCATGGATCTACGATTGTGTCTAGTATCCATGATTGTGTTCAGTCAGTCTTTACTATCATGGATCTGCGATGTATTGGTCGGCAGCCGTGTTTTGTGTTGTATGAGACTTGTGGATCTCAGGTCATTTCTGCAGCAATTCCTTCCAACCAGCAAGTCCTTGCCATTTTTCTTACTACAAATCATTTCACCTGTCTCATTCTGTCAGCTCCATGCTTTGGGGGGCATTCTGTTACACCAAAATGTTGTCACCCTTGTGCAAGTGTCGCAAGTGTTGCAAGTGTCGTCATCCTGACTTAGTGTCGCCACCATGACCGTTGCAAGTATCGTCCTTATAACCAAGTGTCGTCATCATGACCGTTGTGATAATGTTGTCATCTTGAAAATTGTGTAAACTCTTTTCTATGATACCCAAACCCATTTTAGAGTAAAAACATATCCCTAAAGTTTCCCATGACTAGAGGGCTTAACTGCCCTACTTTTCAAGGTCGCCGCAATCTACCCTTGTGCAACATGCAACGTCGCAGTTTGTCCTAATGCAACCTACGACGATGTCAGTTATTTGGATAAAAGAGTATCTTCAAACCCATTCTCGAAGATGAGTGATGTGGATACCTATCCCTAGACTCTAGGTGAGGTGGCATTTCGGTTCCTAACCTTATGGAAAGATCCCTTAACCATCTTCCCCTAATCCTCAACCTACCCTATCTCTTTAGCCCTATATAAACACCCACTCTCTCCATGAGAGGGGGGAAGGTCTATGGTACCCTTATGCTAGTAGAACCCATATTGGTGATTAAGAAGCTTGTACCACCTTGGAGGCTTGGCTTGGACATGTTGGATGGAGGATGTGACGTTGAGGCTTTGGTTGTAGCTTTCTCCTTTCTATTTATCCCCACCTTTTTTATACAGTTAATGTAATCTCTTTCCATAAATGTTGTCTCATTGATGATGTTTAGAACTTTCTTCCTCAACTGTTAGTTTAGATCAGTTATTGTTTAGATATCTTGTACTGCTTGTATCATTTCCATATTTTCTTGACAGGTCTTGCAGCTGGAGATCTGATGACCACAAGACTTGGAGCAACAACAAGGAGAAGGATCCGCGATCTGAAAGGTACGATATCTAAGTACTCGATCTATAACTAGATCTAGAAAATGAGTTTTGTATTCTGTACTATTTGTTCTAGATTCACTTGAACTAGGGAGATCACGCCTTAGATCCATCTTTGGTAGATTGTCGGTTAACACAGGGGTTTGTTAACCATGCACAGAGAGCTTGAGATAAGTTCATGCGGCTCAACTTGATTGTATGACCAATGGACTGTCATATGGGTCCTTCTTAATCTGGATAAAGTTGTAAACATCAATTGATCATTCTAAAATTCAATATTTACAGGATTGCACAGGATTGCTTTTGATGGATATCCTAAACACAGATTTCCAATTCGTAGAGACACGGAGTATTGATTGATGATATCATATTTGGCCTGAATTCAATGATCTAGGAAATAAATTGATTTCCCAAAAGAAAATTTGAAGAACACAAATATGGACTGTTCGAATTTCATCGCATGTATTGAAGCAAATTTTTAGATTAGATTTACCATACCTAGGTCCTCATCAAACATATATAGCAGACTGGATGAGATTCGATTTTATTCAATGGTCCTGGGAATGAATGGATTTCCCAAACAAAAATCTAAAGAACACGAGTGTGGTCTGCTCATATCTCATCCAAGGTATTGAAAACGTCAAGGTACAACCTATTCTAGCCATTGTACCCTTTAATTATTAACGTTTTTTTTAATACGGATTGAGTAGGAGAAGAGTAACAATCATACAGAGTATTAAATTATTCGGGACCCCTAGGTCGTCTCATTTCAGATTTACAAGGATCAGAAGGAATAGGTTCCGGCAGATCGTAATCTTTTTTTTTTTACTAATAAAAACTTGTTCACAATTCATATCATAACAACATTCAGTCTGTGCATGCACAATTGACAAAAAGGGCAGATTGAAATCCTTCCTCTAGCAAATGTAAACCTTCTCAAATTTAAACAATGATATATACTTGCGATCATCACATGAACATAACAGTAAATTAAAAGTGTAACATGTTCAGACGATTGATCCAGCTATCGTTGAATATTTGTTGTTCCCGCGATTGCCATCGGTCTCCTCCGAGCTCTCACGAATTTACCGTAGAACACCTGATAATATGAGTCTGGTGCCCTCAAGGCTCAACCGGCTCTGATACCAAATGTAGGGACCCCCGTTTCAGGTTCCCCAAAAACAAATTCCACGAAATTTGAACATATAAGTATAATTAATTTCAGAACTTCCAATATAATTTTTCAGAAGAAGATATAGAGGCCATAGATCTAGTTCTATCTATTGCAGTACATGAATGTCATTAAATAAAACTATATACCCATATTTATTCGTTCCACCACAAGAGTTATCAAAATAAATAAACTAAATACTTCAAACCTATTTTCGACGGTTGGTCCAGCGAATCGATGGAGTCCTCGAAGTGGTTTCTGCACGATCCAATCCAATTTCCTGATGAAGTACCGAGTGACCCCTCGGTTGACCTCCCTACCATATCAGGGTTACTCTCCTTCACCTCGAACCCCCGAGATAATGGGGTCATAAGAACACACAAGCTAGCCTCCCAAAAGGTTCTCCCAATCCCCGTTCCGGCTAATCCCAACTCCAAGGATCATAACATAATCTGAGATTATGATGACCATCTAGCATTAGTGAGCAAGAGATGTCCTTCTCTCCTTCTCCTCCCTCATTATATAGCAAAAGCCTATGTGCCATGTGTTTGTCCATGCACATAATTAATTTAATTTAATATTTTAATTTCAAATATTCTGAAACGCATGTGTCTTCTCAATGTCTTTAATGTGCACCTAAATCCCTAGATCAGTGGGAGTTAGGTGTATAAGAGTTCTACTTCTCTTTTGGTTCTCATTTAGTTTACTTAACAATATTTTAGTTAGACTTATTGCTTTCTACTTTTCTTTCTTTTCCTAAAATTAAGATTGAATTAAAAGATGATTTCTTTTACTAAAAGTATAATCTATTTTAAATTTCCTCTTTATAAAATAATTTAAATGAATAATAAAATTAATTAAAGTAAAATATTGAATCATAATAATAATAATAAACAATTCTTTTATTAATGACCTATTTCAATTCTTTCTCAAATTAATGAAATCAATTAAAAATAAAATCTTGAATAGAATTATTCAAATTAATAAAATAGAACAAAATGAAATAAAGTATTTCTTAAATCTTATGTGAAAATTTTCATTTATACCATTGATTAATTTTCTTCCTCTCATTCTTGTCTAGGTACCTCTTCGGCGGGCCTTCTAAGAGTTTCATTTCTTCCTTCTTATGGGGAGTACTGCGTAGCGACCGAAAACCGTTACTGCGATCTCTCAACTACACTCCTTGGAGACTAAGGGATGTTGAGGGATAAGGCTCTCCTTATTGCGCGCCCCTCAACTCATCGTACGCGACCAAATCATTATGGACTTGCCCGTACAGCATACGCTTCCCCGGGTGAGCTGAAACGGCTTCACCCGTGCGTGGATTGCTAATCCAGGGTCAACAGTCAGTCGTCGTACCCCTATGTCTTCTTTCCATTCTTACAACCCCTAAATTTCCATTGTGGGTTAGTCAGTATATCGTCTTACCTGCCACTGCACACACTCAAGCGCACATTAGTAGCGCTGCACTATATAAAAAATATTTACATCATGCATTCTAGTATCTCAGTCAGTCGAGCATACAAATTATTCATCATTTATCACCATGTCTCAGTCAGTCAAGCATATACAATATTCTTCATTTTCATTTTAAAGCATTCTCAAAGTAAATTCAAATGGTTCGTGTTTTACTTAGCCGGTTCATTTCAAAACTAGTACCTCATTATTCTAAACAGTTAAGGTACCGAGGTGGGAATTACACATTCCTCCGAACGATGTCCCCTTGTTTGACAAATTCGACACCAGGGCATTCCTCCTTGAATGACCGAATTTGGTGCACCAGACTGTAAATATTCGTGAAATTCAGGACACTGATCTTTTTGATGTCCTTCATACTTGCATCGATTGCACATACCTATTCGTAAACTCCCTTCCCTTTCTGAATCTCCTACAGCTGGATGGTCAAATTTTCTATCTACGACTAGATCTGGCTCATACCAACCCATTTTTCATCGATCGACGAAGCTTCGAGATTCATTAATATTTCCAATGCCTCCACTTGTGACAGGATCTTCTGCTGCATCAACGGCATTAGAATGTGTGGTATCAATCATGCAATAAACCATTCTTTATGCTATCTGTTGCTCATCCCAAAACTAACTTTAGCCATCAGATTTTTGAACCTCTGATCAAACTCCCACACTTACTCATTAGGGAACTGTTTTATTTCCTTCAACTTTGTGATATACTGCGATTCCAATTTGGGTTTCTTAAATTCGTCGATCAATTTAGCCCTGATTTCTTCCAGGTTTTTTTGTGGACACCCTATAGGTACTTGTATAATCTTCATGTACCAATACAATGCATGGCCTCTAAAAGTAGTCACCAATTGTCCTTTCTTAATATCATCATCCTGCACTTGTTTCACTATCCACACTACTTCACATAAGAACCAATAGTGTTTGGGATCCTCGGTCTCATTACCCTGAAAGACATGCATCTTTACGTCGTCGCCCGCCATCCTTGGTTTTCTACTGGTGTTTGTAGATCTGCTACTCTTACCACTATTCTGACATGCATGGCAACCCTGCAAAGAGCTTGGGTTTCTTCCTCCAAAATTTGGCAAATTGCACGGGGTTGTGGGTATGTTGTAGCTTCGGGTCTATACTTCCTTAGGTTCAGGGGTATCCTGGTCGTCCTCTTCGTCAAAGTAGGGTCACTTAGTCCCTTGTGGTTTCGTTTTGAATTTCTATGTTCCAATTGCACTAGGAATCTCTCTCTCTCTCTATCCCAGTCCTCCTCTTCTTCTCCGGCTGGAACCTCACCCCAATTCTCAGGTGACCACAATCTTCCACAGGTTCCCTCACAATTTCGTTGTAGCTCATATACATCTACCTCGCATCATTCTATCAGACCTACATCTGTGCAGTACCCACATCCTCCACACACCCGAGCTTTACTCATTGGAGTTCATATTCAATATTCCTTTTTCACAGATGAGCATTTTGATCCACAATTGTAGCAACAATAGATACCTTCCTTTGGGTCCCTTAAATAACTTCCTTTCTGCATCACTGTATGATTTAATTGTGTCGGCAACAAACTCGGTAGTGTATCCTTCCAAAATGCTATCTACCCAAACCTCAACAGCCCTTGAAGCTTTTTTGTTAACCCTACTCAATTGCTAGATCAGTTCTGGAGTCCAATGTTTAGGCTCACCTCCTTGGAAGTTCTTCTTCTGAAAATTTAGTTGCGCCAACCATTAATATATCAATATCGAAAACTTGCAGAAAAATACCTCGTGGATATCAAAGTAGATGTACTTCTACAACCACTCAGTTGTTGACCATCCAAGGTTCTGATTTTTGTCCTCAGCAAATTCTCGCGTCTTCTTATGGAACCATTATGTGATCTATGGCTTCGTCAAATGCCACATCATGTCCTCTCTCTTTTGCACTACGGTACTGACAACGGAACCATTTGTTGACATAGATCTGTCGACAAGGGTTCACTTCGCACAATTGTCAACAAAAATCAACACAATCTCCCATAGACATCATCCTGGAAAGGGTTTATCCTTTCCAGCAACACCCGTAGAGGGAGTGAAGTCTCACATGAGATATCTAATGGGGGCTAAAGGAGCCACACTTCCGCGGATACAAGAGAACATGCATTGTTCGCACTCAATCACAATGTAACCCAGAGGTCAACTTAAACATCATTCGTATCAGAACATGTTAATCAGATCTATGCAATAACAAATTATAGATACACATCTAATCGATCTTAGACACATAACATAACTACGACATTACAATATTCAACCATGTTGCGACAGATTAAAAGAGACAAAGACATAGTAAAAAAGATCCTTCTCATTACTCATCAGTCTATCTTATGCATCGCAGAAACATAGATACATATGTTGAATATCGGATCCAATCGCATAACATAAGATGTCCAATAGATCACAATGATACAATGCCGTCGATAAAAAAAGGATGCAAAAGATTAATATCCGAACAAAAAGATTCCCTAGGCTTACAATTCTACTCCTATTTATAGGCTCACTTGGTTGTTACACTTGGTCCACTTCAGAGAGCGACTCATTAAATAATTAATCAATTAACGAATTACTCCGTGATATTTGCTTAACTCCTGCTTTATCCGCTACGCAGCTGGTCCTTTACCCTTGTCATTGTCCCTTTCATCGCTGAATGTACCAAAACTTGTGTGCCTCAACCCCGTGCCAACATAAGATAATTAATCTTTTGATGGATAAGGAAACTTTTAAAGATACATCCATAGATTATGAAGGACATAAAAAACAAATAGAAAAGTGTGAATTAAATTATGATCACTTTAAAGTTAACACTATTCCAAAAGATGTCTTAACTCTTGAGAAATTGTTCAATCTACAAGACAAGTTCATAAAGCCTTCAAATGTGAAAACCTACAGCTCAATTTTAGGACATGAAATGATAAAATATTGAGACGAATGACAATCTAAAACATGTGAACCTAGGATTGAGTATTTATCCTACATAAAAGGTCAATTATGTTAAATTATTTTGTAAATTTCAGGATGTTTTTGCATGGACATATGCCAATCTAAAATCTTATGATACACATATAATCCAACATGTTAATCCTTTAAAAAGGATGTCAATCCATTTTAGAAAAAACTTAGGAAAATGAATCCTTCTTTGAAACCACAAATACAATAAGAACCCCAAAAATTTTTAGATGCCAATATTATCTTCCAAGTGCATCATTTTTCATGGGTTTCTAATCTAGTCCTGAGTGGAAAGAAAAATGGTGATATTTGATTGCGTATTGATTTCCAAAATTTGAATAGAACTTCAAAAAAGGATAATTACCTAGTCCCTCCTGTGGATCAAATTATGCAACTTGTTTTAGGTTCCAAAATGTTTTCTTTATAATATAGCTTTTCGAGACATAATTAGGTTCTTGTGGGAAAAAATGATAGATTAAAACTACATTTAGAACCAAATGGGGCACCTTTGCTTATATAATAATGCCTTTTGGATTAGTCAATGTTGGGGCCTCCTTTCAAAGAGAAATGGATATTTCTTTTTGAGGATTAATAAACCATAGTGTCATAGTTTATCTGGATGATGTTACAGTTTACTCGAAGCATCGTTCAGAACACTTTAAGCATATTTCAATTTTGTTTGAAAGATGTAGAAGATATGGCATACCCTTAAATACCAAGAAAATATTTGTTACTCAAGGAAATATTTTAGGTCATATCATATCAAGATAAGGTATTACCATTGACCCAAAATGAGTTAAATTTGTTTTTCAACTCTCCCTCCCACATAATAAAAAGTTGATGCAATCTTTCTTCAGCAATATTAACTTTGTAAGACAAAATTATTCCAAATTTGGTTGAAATTATGAGGCCATTGAAAAATATGATAAAAAATATGTAATGTTCAAATGGAATGATATAGAAAAGGAATCTTTTGAACAAATTAAATTGACAATCACAAATGCTCCTACTCTACATAGTCCTGATTTTAACCAATCGTTTTCTTTATATACCTTTGAAATAGATCTTTCTTTGGTAGTAGAGCTTACCCAAAAGGATCTAGAAGGAAATAAATATTCGATAGCCTTTATGGGAATGAATTTGCAAGGAGTCAAATTGAATTATCCAACTATTGACAAACAAGACTCTGTAGTTTATAAAGTGGTAAAACAATTTAGAGCTTATATTTTAAAAAAAGCATACAAAGGTCATACTACCACATCTTGCTATTAGAACATTGTTTGTTCAGTAAGAATTGGGAGAGAGAGGGGAAAATTGTATGTAAAATATTCAGTTACAGTTTAAGCCTTCTAATATAGTTCGAGGATAGGGTCTATGTAGATTGGTTACTAATTCACAAGACTCAGAGAAAAATTAAGAGGAAGGATAGGAGAATGAGATTTCTATTTGTTCATGTGAAACACTATATCTCCCCGATCAACAAGACTCTTGGTATTCTAACTTGAAATATTATTTACACCAAGGTTCTTTCCCAAGTCATTTAAATGAAAAAGAAAGAACAGAACTTAGGCTTAAATCTACCCAATACAAACTCATAAATGGAATACATTTTCATCAAAATTATGGTGGAGTCCTATGATGATATTTAGAAAAAAAGATATATATACAGTCTCAATAGACTTGCATGACATCCCAATCAGGGGACACTTTTTTGGAAAAAATACTACTCATAAGATACCTAGAGTGGGGTACTATTAGCCAACAATTTTAAATATTCCCATGTCTATGTATGAAAATGCAAAGTTTGTTAGTTTAGTGCTGGTAGAGACAAGAAATCATCTATACCTCTACAACCCGTTTCAATCAAAATACCCTTCAAACAATGGGGGATTGATATAATTGAGGAAATTAATACACAACCATCTAAACAACACAAATACATTATCATTGCCACTAATTATTTCACTTGTGCGGTAGAAGCAATCCCCTTTAACCAACATTAATGAATCATGAGATTTGGAATTCCTAGGGTAATTCTATTTAATAGCTCTTCATATATTTCTTCCACTATTTTTTATTTTCCATTGGATAAGGGAATCATTATTCATTATTGTGTTAATTATTACTCTCAAGAAAATGGTGTTGCAAAATAAACAAATAAAAATATGATTCAAATCCTAAAAAAGGAAGTTATTGAAAATCATAAAATTTGGCATAATCATAGATGATTTTAGGGGCGAATTATAGCCCATGGGAAAATTTTAGGGGGTTTTGAAAATTTAGTCGGCGAATATTTAATATTAAACCTCTTTTTTTCATTATTAAAATTTATCCCATTATTTCTTTCCCAAAAAATGGGTTCAAAGGCACTTAGCCCAATCGTAATTACCAGAAATTGGGGGAAAAATGATTTTAGCCTCCACAAATTCCCCTAAAATTCTCAATTCATCCCCGATTTCTGGCCATGGAGGTTACCAACCGAAATTTGTCCCTTTTTTTGCTTGTAAATCGAAATACCAATGTCAATCGCCCCTGGATTTTCATTCTTGTGGATTTTTTTAAAGAAATTTGTCCATAAATCCTAGAATCGGGGAAGAATGGACCGATTTAATCCCTATATATAGATAGAATCGGGTTTCAGGGTTTCAATTTGGGAGAATCGGGTTTCATAATGTTTCAATTTGGGATAATTAGGCTCGAAGGATTTTCTGAGTTTCCCTGCTCTTGCTAACATTATTCGGTGGTTTTCAAGCTTTGGAATTTCAGCTCTTGCAGTTGCAATCACGTCTAGTCCAAACTGAAGGTATTTCTGATTTTCTTTTCATTTACTATATGAGAAATGGAAACAGGGATGATCTATAAGAAGTTTTAGTTGATGCTCTCTTTAACAATCATTTACAAACTCTGTGACCTGTCACGTATATAGGGTTATGGTTATCGATAAAATTGTTGAAAATCCTTGCAATCTCTGTTCCATGTCTATGTTCCCACAAAACTTGATATTGGAGTTGTTGGAAGGTAATTATACTTTAGCTCTTCCTTTTCTATTTAGTTAGATACCTAATTTAGGGCTTTATAAATCATATTTCTGATATAGAAATCATCCTTTTGATTATGTTATATCCCTAACTCAAACTTTTTAGGTTGGTCCAGTTATTAAATTGATTACTTGCCTCCTAACTGCTTTATTTGCGTTATTTGAGCCAGTTCCCTTAAGTGAAATTAGAGTTAGCCACTCAATGTTGGTAATTTTGCTTAAGACCCCTGGAAAACAAAGGTTCATACTTTATAACAGCATGCATTTGGAAACATTTTTCAAATGACCAGAAACACTTCTTTGGAAACAACCTACCTTCTTTCTATTTATATTCTACAGTGGCTTATCTCTGGGAGGGGGAGGGAATTCGTACCTTAGCTCTAACAATTTTTCAAGCTGGAATAAATAAATTTGGGAGAATCATGTGCCTTGATCATAACATACATAAGGATTTAATGTACATATGAAATTCCACCTCTTCTAATTTTATTGAAGGTACATTTTAGAAGCAGGTCACCTCATCAAGGACAACAAGGCATTTTTTTATAAAACAAGGTAAAATTAAATCCCATATGGTATAGAGGCCATCAACAAACAATTCTTGGTTGGATGCAAAATATAATACCATCCAATACAAGCACCATCCCATAGGTACCATACCTTCATGGTGTTGCAGCATGACCAATGCATTCAATGAGAATGAATCTAGCACCCAATAAGGATTTTGAGCTTGCTCTCATTAGAATTGGAGTTTTAATAGAATGACATGTTCTCTTATCCAACAGGACATAAATTTTGTTCTTATATAATCAATCTACTATACTTTCATTACTTTCTTCTAGATCAAGAAATTGACTTAGATCCATTTCCTTCTGCAAAACTTGCATTGAGAAACTTTGCCACAAAATCCCACATCCTGTACACATCTTCAAAATTGGTAAAATCCCAAGAGATGTAGTTACAACTACAACTTCAATTGTCATATTTTTTCCTTCATAGTGTCCATTGGCCATGGGATTACAGAAAGAAGTGTCATTTGAATCCAAGGCTTCCTATAGTTCTACATAATTTTCTATCAAGAAAGGATGACCAAGAAAACCCAACCCAAGAGAGATCGTATTTTTCTCTGCAATATTTTGTACCAATTCTTGATTGATTATAATTCCACTATGATCATATAGATTGAAATATATTGTTTCACCTCTATCATACTTAATCTTTGGCCCATATATGTGCACAAGGTGAATGCCGCCATTTGGACCTGGATGCCAAAGTTGCAATAGAGAGCTGAGCACACTAGTATCTAGCTCCAAGGACATCCACTTCCCTAGAAAATGATCTTAGAGATTTCATATTCAATGCATAGCCTCTTACTAGAGGAATCCAACATTCAATAATGTTCATTTTCACCACTATGACAACCCTTTATGTTTAGAAGTATATTCTAGGGACTATGAAGCAAAATTTGCTACCATATTTTTACTCCTGATAAGATTGCATCATATGCTTATTATTCTTTAGGCTAGACTTAATTTACCAACATTTTGAGTCACCTATAGTTTTCTTGTTAACTCCAAATTCCTGTTACCTTTACCCTCTTTTTTATCTTCATTTGTTGTTGTCGTTGGGTTTGAATGCTGTAGAGTCCTCTAACTAATTGAGATTTGTGGATTAAGTGATTAGGAAATAACCTTGCAAACAATAGCTTGGGAGAGGTTTATATTTTGAACATGAAATGAACCTCCATAGAAGAGATGGATTTATGAGGGAAGCTATATTCAAATGTTCAAATCTATGCACATACGAGTGTTGGTTTGCTTTGGTGTGAACCTCTCGTTTTGCCTACAAGAAGCCAGTTGAAAAGATGAAAAGAATCTCAATACATGCATGAGAATGTTTTGGTAGCCTGGGAAATTCCATCCAAAGATGGTTTATCTATTGAAAAGTGAATTTCAATAAAACACCTTGGATTGCTTCTTCTTTGTCAGAAACTACACAAATGTATCCATTTCACATCTGCCATAACAACTCCACTTTCCAACCTTTGGTTTCCTAGTTTTCATCATACCACTTGTAAATGTCCTTCTCCATTGGAAACCTTCTAAGGATGTTCATAATTACTAATCCTTTATTAAGCTTCTCTACATTTATCTTGATAATGTCATCATCAGATAAATTTCTCTCAAACTCCCCTAGTTGTGACCGAGGTTCATTGTCTATAATTGAAGGGTGTCCTTACTAATCAACTACAAAATTCATATATTGTGTGCATTGTGTTTGACAAGGATTTCACTAAACATCTCTCATTCATTTGTGACTGTAGGTAATATTTTTCTTCATAACATCTCCACTGCAATCACTACATGGTCATTCATTCAACCTTCTCCTTGTGCTTCATAGCAATCTGTTTGAGGCAATTTTTCTTTTTCTACATGGTTATTTCTTGTTTCCTTTGCCATTTCAAGACCATGCTTTTCACTTCTTCCTTTGAGAGGATTTGAATGCATGTTGCATGGAATTGGAAGACCTTGACCATAGAATTGTTTACGGTTGAACCATAAGTAGGGTTTTGAGCATTAAAGGTGAGGTCTCCTATTGAGAGATCATTAATTCCCTTTCTTTTTTGTTCATCTTCTTCTATTAGGCTTTTGTCTTATACACTCTAGTCAATGTCAATGTTTTTTGGGAGTTTGCATGTGCATTGGATGGATGGTGTAATATCTTTGTTTCAAGCAATGGGATATTGTGGTGCAATTTAAAGTATTTACTTTGGAAAGTGTTACTTCCCAAAGTTGCACTTAAGTGAGAAAGCCTTGAAACACAAGTTCAATTCAAGGGGAACTAAGGAATATTTCCCATTGTCATCCCAACAGTGCATGCTTTCTCTTTGTGCAGGTTCTCCTCTACCACAAGGGGTTTATACCTAAGTAAGATGTAATATGTGACTTTTAAAGATATATGATGATGGACCAAGGTCAATGTCAATCTAACGTGTAACGGAGTCACGAATCTATGGACAAAGGATGGTTTGAAATGATATGGATAATACATTGATGTGCCATGACTACCCTAAGTGGATTTTCAAGTTATATGAGAGTAGTGAGAGCCTTTATACAAGATGCAATATCAACACCATGAATTTTCAGCCAAGAATGAGGATACAATAAACTTATTTGCACAACTTTCAACTCATATTTCTATCCACAAGAGAGAGTTAAAATAATGTCAATACCCTGCAACACAGTAAAGGATAAATTTGTGCCTTTGTGAAATTGAAGGAGAGAATAACATAAAGGATCACAATAAATTTCATAAATAAAACCCTTAAACAGAGTATTATTCCATAAAAAAATATAGGAGACTGATTTAGGAGGTTGTTTATGGTTATTATGGAAGCCACAAGATTGAACAAGAGCTTGATGGGTTTACAAACACTCAATAGCACAATTTGTAAATTTTGGTGTATCAGTGAAGAGGGCCGAATGAATTGTTTGACAAGTTTGTTATTTCAATGATTTCTTGTTTTTTATTACAAAATAGGTAGATCTAGGAGACTGTTAGGATTAGAATGACATCCACAGACATTTGATCTCTTAAATAACACTAATCCATTCAAATCTAAACCAATGTTTTAAGAATGCACTTCATCATTGGAGTTGAATCCCACCCTCTGATCAACACTAAAAAAATTGTTTATGGACAAAGAACCTTGGGAATCATGATTGTTTATATCTTATATTATTTTCATCTTCACTTTATTAGATAAAAAAGGAACCATCCTTCACATGGGAAGATATTTTATCATGAGCAATGTTTGTGGCTCTTCTTGCACCAGGCCTTTGAAGATTAGGTGAACTTTGAAGCTCTCTCTACTTAGTGTTGGGTTGAAAATACCATCTTTTTCTTTTTTCATTCTTGCATCAAATTCATCCTTCATACAATTCCTTTTAGAGTGGCTCTAAATAGAATAAATAGATTGCATCTTATCTTCTTCATTGATGTTTCCCACTTGTTATAAGCAAGCAACACTGAGTTCCTGCAATCTTAAATCATTACAGACATCATTGAACCAAACTAAGGCATCATTGTCATATTATAATGGCCTTGATCTTTTGTCCTACGGGATATTTGGAGTACTTTAGTTGGATGTCAAGCAACTATCTACTGTATACTCTGTTAACTAAATTCGTTGGTGTAAAGTACTTTCATCAACATGAATTTGCAGGATTTCTGGTAAAGAGGGAAAAATCATAGCTTCAAAATGAGAAAATTCCTACCCTAATTCTCTGCACTAAGTCCCTCCTCAACAAGCTTTTTCTAGTTATCAATTCATTGAAATTAAGAGGAAGATTTCATGCACCCCCCAAATGATTCTTCCATTATTTTATAGAATGCTTAAAGGAAAATTACATCTTCTGGCGAACAAATTTTGTTTGTGCACTTTTGGGTATGTTACCCTCCTCATTGCATGAATGTTACCTATGGGTTATTGATGTTACAATTTTGATTTTTTGGGCATGAAATGTCTCTGGATCTGAGCTACCTATGCAGAAAGAAGGCAGTAACCAAACTTGAACCTAAATTCAAATCACTCTTGGGATTTCTCCAGCCTTGTGGAGACAATTATCTCCTATTTGATGCTAGTTCTAGGACTAGAACAAGATGTGAAAATATTTCAGAATATGACTTTTATTGAAAACTATAAATGTTTTCAGATAAGATGTAAGGATGCATTATGGACTAGAATTTTTAATCAATTACTAACAGAGAAAATTAACATTAATAAATTAACATTGACATTGACAAATGAACGCATTTAATGCATACAACATTTATTAATGCTATCCTACTACTGGCATAAAGTACAATTGCACACAACATTACATAGATATGATTCAAGCAAGGATAGATTGGAATTAATTTCGAGTGGTGCTAATTACCATGAAAATTTTTTATTTTTTCACAAAGACCATATTACATTACCTTCATCCTTGGGAGGGCAAGACAGATGGGCAAGCCAATTTCACATATATGTCTTCTTTATGACCCAAATTTATTATACATTATTATTTATTATGAATTTCAGATCTAGGTCATATGATGGAATACAATTTCATTTGCATTGTCAATGTTTTTTGGGAGTTTGCATGTGCATTGGATAGATGGTGTAATATCTTTGTTTCAAGCGATGGGATATTGTGGTGCAATTTAAAGTATTTACTTTGGAAAGTGTTACTTCCCAAAGTTGCACTTAAGTGAGAAAGCCTTGAAACATGAGTGCAATTCAAGGGGAGCTAAGGAATATTTCCCATTTTCATCCCAACAGTGCGTGCTTTCTCTTTGTGCGGGTTCTCCTCTACCACAAGGGGGTTATACCTAAGTAAGATGTAAGCTGTGACTTTTAAAGATATATGATGATGGACCAAGGTCAATGTCAATCTAACGTGTAATGGAGTCACGAATCTATGGACAAAGGATGGTTTGAAATGACATGGATAATACATTGATGTGCCATGACTACTCTAAGTGGATTTTCAAGTTATATGAGAGTAGTGAGAGCCTTTATAGAAGATGAAATATCAACACCATGAATTTTCAGCCAAGAATGATGATAAAATAAAGTTATTTGCACAACTTTTAACTCATATTTCTATCCACAAGAGAGAGTTAAAATAATGTCAATACCTTGTAGCACAGTAAAGGATAAATTTGTGCCTTTGTGAAATTGAAGGAGAGAATAACATAAAGGATCACAATAAATTTCATAAATAAAACCCTCAAACAGAGTATTATTCCATAAAAAAATATAGGAGATCGATTTAGTAGGTTGTTTATGGTTATTATGGAAGCCACAAGATTGAACAAGAGCTTGATGGGTTTACAAACACTCAATAGCACAATTCGTAAATTTTGGTATATCAGTGAAGAGGGCCGAATGAATTGTTTGACAAGTTTATTAATTCAATTATTTCTTGTTTTTTATTACAAAATAGGTATATCTAGGAGGCTGTTAGGATTAGAATGACATGCGCAGACATTTGATCTCTTAAATGACACTAATCCATTCAAATATAAACCCATGTTTGTGGCTCTTCTTGCACCAGGCCTTTGAAGTTTAGGTGAACTTTGAAGATCTCTCTCTACTTAGTGCTAGGTTGAAAATACCATCTTTTTCTTTTTTCATTCTTGCGTCAAATTCATCCTTCATAGAATTCCTTTTAGAGTGGCTCCAAATAGAAGAAATAGATTGCATCTTATCTTCTTTGTTGATGTTTCCCACTTGTTATAAGAAAGCAACACTGAGTTCCTGCAATCTTAAATCATTACAGACATCATTGAACCAAACTAAGGCATCATTGTCATATTATAATGGCCTTGATATTTTGTCCTATGGGATATTTGGAGTACTTTAGTTGGATGTCAAGCAACTATCTACTGAATAGTCTGTTAACTGAGTTCGTTGGTGTAAAGTACTTTCATCAACATGAATTTGCAGGATTTCTGGTAAAGAGGGAAAAAGCATAGCTTCAAAATGAGAAAATTCCTACCCTAATTTCATTGCTAATTTAGAGAGTTCTTGTGCCCTTGGAGCTTCTAAACTTGGAGATTCTAAACCTTAAGAGGCTATAATTTGGTTTGCAAGAGCCTGGCATTCCTTCTCTAAAATAGATTGCAGGTACATTCCTTTTTATTCTATTCTAAGTTGCAGGTGTCTTTGAACCTGGTTGATCAATAGAAGAAAAGATTTATCATAAAACACTGCAAGTGTTTAAACAAATTTCATAACAAAGATGCACTAACCAACTACTTTCTTGCATTAAAATATGAAAATTCCATACCTCTAGTTGCTCATGGAGTCTCCTATGTACTTCCATATATACTCACAGTTCTGTTATCTGGAATCTTCTACCAAAGAATTAAACATGCCACTACATATTTATTTTTCATCCTTAATGCAAGGCTATCTTTAGCATAGACATGTAGCTCATACTACTTACTCGTTCACATATTGGTTTATCATTTTTGAATATGAACATGTACTTTCTCCCTAAACCTCTATTAGGAAAGATGTTGCCAATTGTAGATATAACAAATAATTAGTGGCATTCCAATAGAATGGTCAAAACACTCACTCGGGACTTGTTGGTGCTAAATACAAATGACAACCAAAGATAAATTCTCATATTCTGAAAAACTCTTACGGTAGTAATCATTAGCTTGCCAAGTTTGTAGAACTGAAAAAGAAAAAGCATGGCTATCTTGAATTTTCAATTTAGTGATGGTATAGTAATTAAGCGGTAGGATATTCTCTGTTCTGGCAATATGAATTATTTTTCAGGCTTCACTTTTGTACAATGAGTGTATTGTTTACAATGTGGAACAAATATGCATGTGGTACATGTTCCAGGTGAAAATTAACTTTAAAAGATGAAGACAAAGGGAATAAGTCTATTTCCTCATATAGACTTGTGTGATAGCAGCAATCACACAAAAAATCTTGAAGTCATAAATTATCTATCTATCTATCTACACACACACACACACAGAAATGCATCTGGCGCAATCTCCATTAGACCATTTTAAACCTTAGCATATATTTTTTCTATATGTAATGAAAAAATCTTGACAAATTGTGAAATATTTTATTAAGTTGTATTATCAATGATCAATTATTGAAGCCCAATAAGAAATATGTTCATGGCATCTAGTGACCTTCAAAATTATTGAAGCATATCATGGCTAAAAACCTACACTGAACAACAAAAAATACTAAATATGGCCATGGACAACTGCATAATGCGTGGTTTTAGAAAATAATTTTCGACCAAAAGAATCAATTGTATCATACTTTGATTGAGGGCTTGTTTAAACATTGTCCAAGTGATTGGCATGCAGAGTTCCCAGACAGAGGCACCCTTGAGTTTGATTCTCTTACTATGTCCTTTTATAATTCTGTGAGTGTCAGGATACACTTGGGAAAAGGATGGACTAAGTTCCAGGCTCTAGCTTTACATAGGGAAAAGTTTTGTCAGCTAATGTGCTTTGGGTAAGAAGGCATTTGATTTGCTTCAGTAGCTAAGTAAATAATCCAACTACTAACAAATCATTGTCCCAAATAAAATGATTTGACATTGAAGTTTGATTCCAGTTATTGCACCGAGTGAAACGAGGTGCTCTACAGCCCAGTATGGGAGAGATCCTCTAATGTGATATAACGTTTCAACGTTAGTAACAAAATAATAATAAAAAAATCATGTCCTCTCATAAAATAAAAAATTATGGAAAATATTTATAAAAAAAAATCCATGTTGGTTCATAAAATAAAATATTATGAAAAGTAATTAAAAAATAGATGTTCGTTTATAAAATAAAAACTTAAAACTTAAACCCGGATCTATCAATCAAGAAAGATCAAATTTCTTGAGTTTAAATTTAAAAAAAGAAATACACCTCAAGAAATTGGATCCCTCTTGGTGCTTGATAGATACGAGTTTAAGATGGATCTATGTTGTTTTATAGCAATTTGTTAAGTTAATGCTTGATCTTGGGGGAAAGCACCAATGACAGGTATGCAAAATGTGGAGAATGGGAGAAAATATAGAAGGATAGGGTGAATAAAAGTGCAAAAAGAGGGATGTTAAGAATGACTAGTAGTATCATTTCAATGAAACTAATCTGTAATGAATGGCGATAATGTACAACTTGTATGGGATGATGAACTTGCAAACTTTTGGATTGGAACTTCTCTCGTCATGCACTTTGGGATTCATTATACATTCCCTATTGAATCAAACTTGTTTTTCCTTTTTTTATTTAATTTTGTTGGGGATATGACATCCCTTTTTCTTGAAGTGACTCTTCCTTTATTTCAATTGCATGATCAAAGTGTTGTATGTATTTTACTTTCCTTTAAGAGATTTTGAGGTATTCATTGAGGAAGAAAGATTCATGATTGAAGGATTTTTAGAATGAAGGTTGCAGCCACAACATGATGCAAACCAGAACATAGAATGTCAATCTTGCTGCCAATACTAGACCACAAGATGACTTCTTATTTGTAACAAAACTCTGTATAATATTCACCCATTGAATAAATTAACACTCTTACTTTTGAAATTAGTTGTCTGATAAATCTTGCTGGTAATATCTTTCCTCCTATATTTTCTTGTTTCCCTAGCATGTTATGTGTAAATCGACTGATATGCCCCTATGCCCGGGCATCTTCATAGCTCTTTGTTAGTACATTTTGTTTCTATGTTGTGGTTGTGATTAGAAAGTGTCCAAAGACTCTTCCGATTTATGATTTTTTTCTAATTGATTTATGTGGCATGGACTATGTATATAAATGGACCTGTCATGTTTTCTAGACATTCCCTCAATACTAGTTAGCAGTTTGGTCCCCTGTTACAGTCTATGTGTTACTAGGTGCGAGAGGATAGATCATTTGGTTCTAGATCATTATAAAATCCTGTAAGTGGATGGTTAACATCAGAAAATGGTATCACTTGGAGGGAGAATCCCCAAGAAGAATGGAGACAAAGAAGTCAACCATTTGATGAGTAAATGCATGTTGATAAACATAATAACATGTTCAAGAAACTTGAGGTTTATTTCAATTATCACATATATTGTGATGTGAAAAAGATTAACTTTGCATGCTTGAAAAATTCCACAACATGCCCTCCTGCGGTGGGAACACCATTATCAACATCCACAATAGGAAAAAAGAGCACATGTTACGTATTAGAATGAGGTCAAGGTTTTTCTGAGAAGAAATTTCTACCCGGACAGGTATGAAAGGGAGCAACAAATCCAATGGTAGTGCCTTAAACATTGTAAAGAGCAAATTGTCCAAGATTACACTGCCAAGTTCCAAAATAAAGTTGTCCTACTAAGTATTTTGGAAGATGAACCCATCATGGTTATCAAAATGTTAAACCTACGTGATTACGTTTTTAAATCTTTTGCCTAAGGTAAGGCCTCAAACCAAAATTATGAGTTTAGATTCAGTACTTCTTGCATGATGAATTTCTAAGCCATAGGTAATATTCAACCCCTCCCATCCTTCACCATTCCATTGCAACAATGTACTCTCATGTATCTACAATTACAAATTTGATTATTGCACACACGTTTGAGTTCCTTGAAGATTTGAGTTGTCTTATGTTATGCTTCTTATATGATCTAGACATAAGAATACTTACATGGCCATCTACAGATGGAGACATTTAGAATGCTTTGACTCCTAGAAGACCATGTTTGCACACACAATTATCTCTCAAGATTGTTGCAGACCTATGAAATTTTGTCCTTGGGTAGTGAGTGAGGCTTATCAGTGACATCTTGTTGAAGCTTTTCAATTTCCACTAATATAAATATCAACACAATAAAACATGTGTTTGAAGAGAAAATCATATTTCACCATTAGAATAGTGGTTACATAGGATTGGCCCCATTTCTACAGGCATTCTTAACTCATGCCCTTGATGGAAACAAGCAGGGAGACACCTGCAAACACACAATGAAATTTTAGTTCATGATTAGAATTATTGTTAATAATATTGTTACATGAATTATTAAATTTGCAACTGGATATGCTCTTCTTTGTGAATTATAAATATGTGATTTTTTTATTCAACATTAAGAAATGAGCAATAACACAATATGTCAATGTCTCCCATTTGTTTCAATGTGACTGGCAGCAAAAGTAGTTTGGTCGTGTTCATAAACATATGAAAGTAAACTTGTAGATATGTCATGGTGGATTGGAATTGGTCCTCACTGAACTCTTCCTTTCAATATAATTTTTATGCTCTTAGTGGTGGTTTTCTACGTGTTCGAGGTTTTCTGGAATCGGACCTTATACCTCTTGTAAACTTACAAGCACTATATCTCTCTTGAATGATCACATATTGTTCTCACTGAGATGTTGTAGATAGGGAAAGCATTTGATATCTGTGATTCTAAGTATGGCACATATATTTCAGGTGTATGCACTATTGTTCCCTCGTTTTTTTGGAGGTTATCAACAAAATTCATCATCTGTCAATAACCAAACTATACTAGAGGTTGTCCCATTTTTCTATTGTTCTCGAATATCTATCTACTTTGTCATATCCCCATTAACAATCAATCTACGATGGATCTTGTCACCTTCAAACAACCTGTCATCTACACTCAATGATAGTAGATGGACAGATGATAAAAGCAATGATTAAATTGTGTGATCTACTTCAAAGTATTCATGGTGTACCATATGCATTTTATGAGACTTTGTTGCTTAGTGGTTGGGATGGCATGCCTCCATCCAAACACCTCTGGTTCAAACCCCAACAGGTGTAGAACCCTTGTGAGTGTTTGTGAGAAAGAGAGAGAGGGGGGGAGGTGTTTGACCTCCCATAGTTGGTTTCCCTTCATTGACAATGGTACCTAACACGTCTGACAGGACAAATTGGTCTGAGTGGATGTTAATATGTTACTTTATATTTGTACTTTATCCTTATCTTTCTTTGGTGACTTAGTCTAAATTGATGAGTTACCCACTTTAATGTATTTTATTGAAGATTATGGTCAACATTAATCACACTTCCCACAGTTTTTCCTACTATATATAGTATTAAAAATGAGTCTACAACGTAGTCGCAAGAAATGTGGGTTTGTGGCTCCATACCATGGCTGGAAACACATTTGGTACATTCTAGAAATGTATGAAACCCAAATACCTAGTCTACTATTATCTAACACAACCAACCAAAAAACTTTCTTTTTGTCACTAATCATAGCAACTAAAGGAGAACAAAAGGTATCCAATCATGTAAGGGATCCATCAACTGAGCACTTCTCAACACTCACAGAGAGTAGAGTCATACAAAAAATCATACGAATGGAATCTCTAGAGGCTCCAAAGAAAACTTCATGTTGGCATCATAAGCACTTCCCATTTGCTAGGAAGTATTGAAGTGCATGGGGCGTTTCTATCATCACTGGGTCAATTTAGAAATACATGGGGGAAGTATTGAAGTGCCTGGGGGCAATTTTGAAGTGCGTGGGGAAAATATTGAAGTGCATGGGGATTTTTTATCATCCTTGGGAGAATTTTGAAGTGCCTCGGAAAATACTGAAGTGCTTAGGGCATTTTTATCATCTTTCGGATAATTTTGAAGTGCCCGGAGAAAGTATTGAAGTGCTTGGGGCGTTTTTCTCATCATTTGGTAAATTTAGAACTGCATGGGGCGTTTTTCTCATCATTGGGTGAATTTAGAAGTGCCTGGGGTTGTTGTTTATCAATGTATGGATACTTTTATAGTGTTGCAACGTTTTAAAACAGTGATGGGGAAAGTTATCACTTGCTGAGGCAAATTTGTGTGGATTGGGGCATTTTTGTGATTGTCTGGGTGATTATATCATTGTCGGGTGTTTTTCTCCCTTGCCGAGGGAAAGTATTGAAGTGCCTTGGGCATCGTCATCATCATTGGACGAATTTTGAAGTGTCTACGGGAAGTAATGAAGTGCCTGGTCAAACATGGAAGTGGACGGGGGCGGTTTTATCTTCGTTGCGATAATTTTCAAGTGCTTGGGGAAAATATTGAAGTGTATGGCATTTTTATCATCATTGGGAGAATTTTGAAGTGGTCAAGGAAAGCATTGAAGTACATGGGGCGTTTCTATCATCATTGGGTCAATTTAGAAGTGCATGGGGCAAGTATTGAAGTGCCCGGGGGGGATTTTGAAGTGCTTGGGGAAACTATTGAAGTGCATGGGGAGTTTTTATCATCCTTGGGAGAATTTTGAAGTTCCTTGGAAAATATTGAAGTGCTTTGGGAATTTTTATCATCTTTCAGAGAATTTTGAAGTGCTCGGGGAAAGTATTGAATTGCATGGGGAGTTTTTCTCGTCACTTGGTCAATTTAGAAGTGCATGGGGCATTTTTCTCATCACAAGGTGAATTTAGAAGTTCATGGGGCTGTTGTTTATCAATTTATGGATGCTTTTATAGTGTTGGGATCTTTTAAAACAACGATGGCCAAAGTTATCACATGTCGAGGAAAATTTGTGTGGATTGGGGAATTTTTGTGATTGCTTGGGTGATTATATCATTGTCAAGTATTTTTCTCCCTTGCCTAGGGCAAGTATTGAAGTGCCTAGGGCATCTTTATCATTATTGGACGAATTTTGAAGTTTCTAGGGAAAGTAATGAAGTGCCTAGGAAAATATGGAAGTGGACGGGGGCAGTTTTATCTTTGTTGCGAGAATTTTGAAGTGCCTGGGGAAAATATTGAAGTGTATGGACATTTTTATCATCATTGGGAGATTTTTTAAGTGGCTGAGGCAAGTATTGAAGTGCATGGGGCATTTCTATCATCATTTGGTCAATTTTGAAGTGCATGGATCAAGTATTGAAGTGCCTGGGTGCAATTTTGAAGAGCGCGGGGAAAATATTGAAGTGTATGGGCATTTTTGTCATCGTTGGGAGAATTTTGAAGTGATCGAGGAAAGTATTGAAGTGCATGGGGCATTTTTCTCATCATCAGGTGAATTTAGAAGTGCATGGGGCATGTATTGAAGTGCCTGGGGGGAATTTTGAAGTGCTTGGAGAAACTATTAAAGTGCATGGGGAGTTTTTATCATCCTTGGGAGAATTTAGAAGTTCCTAGGAAAATATTGAAGTGCTTAGGGCATTTTAATCATCTTTCAGAGAATTTTGAAGTGCCCAGGGCAAGTCTTGAAGTGCATGGGGCGTTTTTCTCGTCACTTGGTGAATTTAGAAGTTCATGGGGCATTTTTCTCATCACTAGGTGAATTTAGAAGTGCTTGGGGTTGTTGTTAATCAATGTATGGATGCTTTAATAGTGTTGGGATGTTTTAAAATAGTGATGGGAAAATTTATCACTTGCCGAGATAAATTTGTGTGGATTGAGGCATTTTTGTGATTTCCTAGGTGATTATATCATTGTCGGGTGTTTTTCTCCCTTGCATAGGGAAAGTATTGAAGTGCCTAGGGCATATTTGTCATCATTGGATGAATTTTAAAGTGTCTAGGGCAAGTAATGAAGTGCCTAGGAAAACATGGAAGTGGATGGGGGTGTTTTTATCTTCGTCGCGAGAATTTTGAAGTGCCTAGGGAAAATATTGAAGTGTATGGCATTTTTATCATTGTTGGGATAATTTTGAAGTGGCCGAAGAAAGTATTGAAGTGCGCGGGGCGTTTTTCTCATCACTGGGTGAATTTAGAAGTGCATGGGGCAAGTATTGAAGTGCCTTGGGAGAATTTTGAAGTGCTTGGGAAAAAAATTGAAGTGCATGGGGATTTTTTATCATCCTTGGGAGAATTTTGAAGTGCCTGGGAAAATATTGAAGTGCTTAGGGCATTTTTATCATCTTTCGGAGAATTTTGAAGTGCTTGAGGCAAGTATTGAAGTGCATGGGGCGTTTTTCTCATCACTTGGTGAATTTAGAAGTGCATGGAGCATTTTCCTCATTACTAGGTGAATTTAGAAGTGCCTGCAGTTGTTGTTTATCAATGTATGGATGCTTTTATAGTGTTGAGACGTTTTAAAACAATGATGGGCAAAGTTATAACTTGTTGAGGTAATTTTTTGTGGATTGAGGCATTTTTGTGATCGCCTGGGTGATTATATCATTATCCGGTGTTTTTCTCCCTTTCCTAGGGAAAGTATTGAAGTGCCTAGGGCATATTTATCATCATTGGATGAATTTTGAAGTGTCTAGGGCAAGTAATGAAGTGCCTGGGAAAACATGGAAGTGGATGGGGGCGTTTTTATCTTCGCCGAGAGAATTTTGAAGTGCCTAGGGAAATAATGAAGTGTATGGGTGTTTTTATCATCGTTGGGAGAATTTTGAAGTGGCCGAGGAAAGTATTGAAGTGCTTAGGGTGTTTTTCTCATCACTAGGTGAATTTAGAAGTGCATGGGGCAAGTATTGAAGTGCCTTGGGGGAATTTTGAAGTGCTAGGGGAAAATATTGAAGTGCATGGGGATTTCAATCATCCTTGGGAGAATTTTGAAGTGCCTCGGAAAATATTGAAGTGCTTAGGGAATTTTTATCATCTTTGGGAGAATTTTGAAGTGCAAGTGCCCAGGGAAAGTATTGAAGTGCCTAGGGCGTTTTTCTCCTCAATGGGTGAATTTCGAAGTGCATGGGGTGCTTTTATCATCACCAGGTGGATTTAGAAGTGCATGGGGCATTTTTCGCATCACCAGGTGGATTTAAAAGTGCATGGTGCATTTTTCTCATCACTAGGTGAATTTAGAAGTGGATGGGGGCATTTTTATCTTCGCTGCAAGAATTTTGAAGTGCCTGGCGAAAATATTGAAGTGTTTGTTTTTATCATCGTTGGGATAATTTTGAAGTGGTTGAGGCAAGTATTGAAGTGCATGGGGCGTTTCTGTTATTTTTGGGTCAATTTATAAGTGCACGTGGCAAGTATTGAAGTGACTTGGGGGAATTTTGAAGTGCTTTGGGAAAATATTGATGTGCATGGGGAGTTTTTATCATCCTTGGGAGAATTTAGAAGTTCGTGGGAAAATATTGAAGTTCTTAGGGAAATTTTATCATCTTTCAAAACATTTTGACGTGCCGGGAAAGTATTGAAGTTCCTAGGTCATTTTTCTCGTCACTGGGTGAATTTAGAAGTGCATGGGGCATTTTTCTCATCACCGGGTGAATTTAGAAGTGCATGGGTCATTTTTCTCCTCACTGCGTGAATTTAGAAGTGGTTGGGGTTGTTATTGATCAATGTATGAATGCTTTTATGGTGTAGGGATGTTTTAAAATAGTGATGGTTAAAGTTATCACTTGTTAGGGAAAATTTGTGTGGATTGAGGCATTTTTGTGATTGCCTGGGTGATTATATCATTGTCGGGTGTTTTTATCCCTTTCCTAGGGAAACTATTGAAGTGCATAAGGCATATTTATCATGATTGGACGAATTTTGAAGTGTATGGAGAAAGTAATGAAGTGCTTGGGAAATCATGGAAGTGGATGGGGGAATTTTTATCTTTGCTGGGAGAATTTTGAATTTCCTAGGGAAAATATTGAAGTGTCTGGGTGTTTTTATCATCGTTGGGAGAATTTTGAAGTGGCCAAGGAAAGTATTGAAGTGCATGGTACATTTCTATCATCATTGGGTCAATTTAGAAGTGCATGGGGTAAGTATTGAAGTGCCTCGAGGGAAATTTGAAGTGCTTGGGGAAAATATTGAAGTGCATGGGGATTTTTTATCATCCATGGGAGAATTTAGAAGTGCCTGGGAAAATATTGAAGTGCTTAGGGCATTTTTATCATCTTTGGGAGAATTTTGAAGTGCCCGGGGCAAGTATTGAAGTGCCTGGGGTGTTTTTCTCATCACTGGGTGAATTTAGAAGCGCATGGGACGTTATTCTCATCATTGAGTGAATTTAGAAGTGCATGGGGTTGTTATTTATCAATTTATGGATTCTTTTATAGTGTTGGGACGTTTTAAAACAATGATGGCGAAGTTATCACTTGCCGAGGTAAATTTGTGTGGATTGAGCCATTTTAAGTATTCACTGACAAATATGCAAATCTCCTACCATTCGACACCAAAGAGAAGAAAGTTTGGTGATAATATTGGTTGGAAGCTTGGAATTGGTCTAATAACTTTCTCTCTATATAGAGGAAGTGGCCTGCTACTAGGATATTCACATATTTCTATTAGTTTGTTGGCCAGTCAAGATTCATGACCCCACATGTTCATTGGACCATTAAGGGATGAGATAACAAGTCGAGTCCCTACTTTCCCTGAATCTAGTTAGTGCAGTCGTGTTTCGTCGACACCTTCTAGTTTTGAGTGATCAAATACTGCTTGTGAAATGTATAAATAAATTCATCCTCTCCCCACTCATACACTTGTTCATCCAAGAGTCTAGGAGTTGAGAGAGTCTAGAGTTGAGCTCTGGTGTATGTTATTTTGTTGCACTACCTTAGTAATCTAAATAATCAAAATCTTGAGTCTTATTGGCAAAAGATTCGCCAAATTTTTACTATATTTTATAAATCAGTGAAAGATTCACCAGTTTTTTACAATATCTTATAATTTACTGAAAGATTCGCAATATTTTACAACATTATATATAATGAAATGAATGATTCACCAAAAAAATTATATATACATATTATATTATTGATAAAATCGCTTTCACGTTTTCCTATATATCGGGGAGATTCACCTAGTTTTTATACATATAAATTTTGGGGGGTTCTTAAAATCATCCCTGGTCATAATACCCTTCCAAATGCATTATGGGTTGATAGAGTAATACCTAAAATTTCCCTTGGAGTATCTCCTTATTTTTGTGCTTATGTTTTGGAAGCAATCCTTTCTTCCAATATTTTCGAGGAAAAATCTCTTCAATTATCTCAATCTACACAAGGAATTCATTCATCCACTTTTCAAAATTGAATCAAAACTTTATTATTATTAGAAGAAGAGAGAGAGAAGGAATTTTTTTTTTGTAGCTCATTAACAAATCATTAAAATGTGAAATTCTAAATCTCAGCAGATCATGGAGCTAAGTATACCTCATAGAGAAAGAATGAACATAGAAATTGAGTTACAGTGAAAATTGCAGTAAAAAATGAGTAGACAGTCGAACATACATGAGAACTCAGATAGGAACAAAATATTGTCACATGATCCAATAATCAGTATAGTCAACAATGATGTTACAATAGAGAGAATTCAAATATCCTAGGAGAATTCGAGTCTCAGTCTGTCTAGCATAGGAATTGTCACCTATATGAGTGCTCTAGAGCTCCCAAACATAGTTAAACTCAACCAAATCTTAACTAACTGAAGCTACTGGATAGTTATTATATTTCCACAAGATTTGGAATTCCTTGGGTAATTCTATTTAATAAATCTTCATATATTTATTCCACTATTTTTAGATTTCCCTTGGATAAGGGAATCATTATTCGTTATTATGTTAATTATTACTCTCAAGAAAATGGTGTTGCAAAATCAAAAAATAAAAATATGATTCAAATCCTAAAAACGGAAGTGATTGAAAATCATAAAATTTGGCATAATACCATTCCAAATGCATTATTGGTTGATAGAGTAACACCTAAAATTTCCCTTGGAATATCTCCTTATTTTTTTGCTTATGTTTAGGAAGCAATCCTTTCTTCCAATATTTTCCTACCATCTCTTAAATTATCTCAATCTACACAAGGGAGTCATTCATCCACTTTTCAAAATTGAATCAATACTTTATTATTATTTGTAGAGACCAAGGTCGTAAAGTTTTTTTTTTTTTATAACTATACAAATCTTGCATCATAAGTATAATTCCTAACCAAAATATTATGTACATAATACCACATATATCTATATCTTTTCAATGTAACTTACCCTTGCACTATATATATATTAAATTATTAATACATACATATTTCCAAATGTAAGTTAATTAACACTACATGGTTATTGAGTTTAACGCACAAAGTCTTTGTCTTGCAATCCATGTCGAAGTATAAGAATACACTTATGCACTAGATGATTAAAAACGTTTAACCAAGTTAAATATGACATGTCCTAAGGTTGTATATAAACTTAATCTCTATTTATGTATATTCCATATGCAGGTTAGCTAAATAGCATGTATGTATTTGAAAGTATTATTACTACATGCAATTTATATTTATATCTATTCGATGGTCATGATAAGGACAATGACCAAATCAATTAAGCAACACAATTCATTTCTACCTTGAATATTTAACTACATTATTCACCATATCCTACGTAAGAAAATGGCCATATCCTACGTAAGAAAATGGGAGGTTCCTTATGTATATACAAAATATAGTTCTCCATGTATCTACAAAAGGAACAGTCAATTATAATATCTTATGCACCGAGAATATGCTTCGAGTCTAATCAAATAAACATTTCATAAATTAACCTCATCATTATAATTATACAAGCTATATATAATGGGTAAAACGGATTCTAAATATACTCCTTTGAATTCCATGTATAGAAGGAATTTTAATTAGAAATTATAACACAAAAAGAAATTCTAATTATTTTAATTTCGTGAATTTAGCGAGATTTGAATCATAAATCCACGATATAACAGGTAAAAGGAAATTCGATTTAGAGTTTTAATACAGCAATCGAGGACTCCGAATTATATAAAAACAATTATACAATGAATAAAATGGAAATCGATTTGTAAGATTATAATGCAAAGGATAGAAGTAAGGTGGACTCCCGTGCTTCCAATTGGTATTTGAGCTTTTCAGCCTCTCCAACACCAATTTACTATGCGCACGGCCAAGCTGACACGTGGATGACTTTAAACTTCAGTCACGGTGTAACATAAGCGAAGATCTCGGCTTGGACGAAAGGTGGACTCCAGTCCAGGTTTGAGGAATCGTTAAAAAATAAAGCTGCTAAAACCACGGTGGACTTCGTTTTACCTTTCATTAGTGAATGATCTAAGGTGTCTCTAGACCGCGTATTGGTTAAAGGAAGACTTGACAAACAGAACGAAATGAAGTACAGAGTAAGGTTCGTACTGAAATCGCGATGAAACAAAAGAAATGAACCGTAAGCCTGCACCCTACTCTTCTTACGTGTTCTGTCCAGAATAACCATAAATGAACAATAATCTAAACTGCGGATTGACTGTTGATGAACAGGAACTCGAGTTGATGCTATCTGGAAGAAAGGGAATTGAACGAAAATTTCTCGACAGGTGCACAAATTTAGGGTTGAGTTTCGGTCAACAGATAATAGACAGGGAAGAAGGCATGGACGCCAAGCATAATAGCCACAGTCGTTAAACCAAACTAAAACCACGATCTGTGTATTAATGAACCATGAATTTCGGTAGTGGCAGGGAACCTAGATCAGACTCGATCTGGTTAATGAGTAATCACCCCAGAGGGTAGCGAGTGGAAGTCGCAGATCAACCGATCTGGTTACAAATCGACTTCTACCACTAGATAGCATTAACACGATTGATAATGAAATTTACTTCTGGAACCATATCCCAGTGATGCAATCCGTAGTTAAAAATTCAATTGCTGAGCCCGTTTATCAGTAATGCGATCTATACTCAAGATTGAATTCTGAGACTGTTTGAGAATGAGGCATCTCTTAAATAAAAATCAACCTCCTAAATCATTTGGCAATTCATAATAAAAAATCAGCTGCTGAACCCGTTATTAGTAATACGATCTATGATCAAGATCGATTTCTGAAACCGTTGACAGTGGAACGACTCTTCAATAAAAATCAAATCCCGAAATCATTCGGTAATGATACAATAACCATAATAAACAAATCAGTTGTTGAACCCATTTCAGTAATACGATCTATGATCAAGATCGAATTCTGAAACCGTTGACAATGGAACGACTCTTCAATAAAAATCAATTCCCGAAATCATTTGGTAATGATACAATAACCATAATAAACAAATCAGTTGTTGAACCCATTTCAGTAATACGATCTATGATCCAGATCGATTTCTGAAACCGTTGACAGTGGGACGTCTTTTCAATAAAAATCAATTCCCGAAATCATTTGGTAATGATACAATATCCATAATCAAAAATCATTTTCTGGAATTCGAAGTGGTAAATAGATCTGAGCATTGAGATTCTACACGGAAATCAGTCTCTAAAAGTCAGTGTGCTCCTCGAGATTGAGCACTGTGATTTACAACACAGATTCAATCTTGGCGCTAAAATTAGATACCAGAAATCAGTTTCACACAGTCGTTCTGCGTGTGTGCGAGACGAGTACTGTAATTGAGTTACAACATTGGTCTAGGCTTAAAACTCAACAAGGAATTTAAGCATAAATCCGATCCGAGTATATGGGTTGAGCACTGTAACTAAAATACAGAGTCACCCTTCGATTTCCCGATTTGTAAATACGAAGGAGCTTAGTATTCAATTTCAACATTGTAGGTAAACTTCAGTAATAAATTCCTTTTAAGTGAAACTTTTGATTCAACGCATTATAAGTAGAAATATTTCCATGAGATTTCATTTCAATATCCGTGATTAAATTTTGTCAAAAAGAAACATAAACATATAACACAAGAATTACCTCTCCGGCGGCCGCTTGAACAAGTTCTGTAGAAGGTACCGAAGCTTATTCTTCACATTCTTCCAGCCGGATTCCTCGACCGCTCACCGATGGACACCTCGGTTAACCTCCCAACCTTTCTGGGAGTACTCTCCTTCCTCCCGAACCCCCGAGCAATTCGGGTCGTAGAGATCACACACTCTTTTCCAGAAACTCAGCTTGAGATTCCCCTCTGTTGGGCTTCAATCTACTAATGCAGATCAAACTTTAAATTTATATCAATCCGGGTCAGTAAGCTTAGAGGCATATCCAAGTTTTAGGACTTAGAGCTAGACTTGTTTGCATAATTTAATTATCTGTGAATTGAATCTACTGTTTAATTATCTGTGAATTGAATCTATTGTCAGATGAAAAATACTGTAACTTAAAGATACAAAAATCCTTTTTACAGGGATAACTTCATTTGTTTCTTTTCAAGTACACAGCAATCTATTTTAGGAAAGCAATCTATTGGTGAAAGAACTGAGATAGTAAAAGCAATTAAACAATAACTCTAACCCTAAGATACAGACTACAAAGCTCTACCTGATATTCCACTGCTGAATGAACAATTAACCATTAAATTCCCTTACAGGACAATGTTCGTAATTTATAATTGTTCTAAACATTTTATCTTTAAATGAGCAGCAATGTATAACATAGTAAAATCACAGTCTGAACCATTCTTTTAATATTTAACAAAATAAAAGACAGAGCTCATGAAAAGGTAAGTGATGTGTAGCACAATGAAATCGTAGCTTGAACCATTAAATGAGAGAACAGAGCTGTAATAAAACCAATTAAAAACTAGCTGAATTCATTCTGCAATAATAAACTAGATACTACAGGGATTAACACATACCAATGGCACAATCTAAATCGCCTGCATCAAATCAAATCGCTGCAAACATCTAAATCGCATTCACTGGCAATGTAAGGGTGTGCGAACTCAACAATGGGGGCCCTCCAATGCCTCGTTCCACACACAATTGAAGATTTACAGAACTGAAACTCTAAATGTATTCACCATAAATCAATTACACAGTAAAAACCACGCAGTTCAGAAGCAATATGCGTTCTTCCCAAAATCGTGATCCATGATCCAATGTTTTGTGAAGTACTTATACAAATTCGAAAGAAAACTGGAAATGCTATAATCCTGTAAACTAATTAATGAACATAGCCATCGAGATCCTCATTCAAAATCGTGAAACTCAACAAAATCAAAACTGCCCTGCTTTTGTGCTGAGTGGTAGCACAGGTGATCATCTTTGACCGACTTTGACTTGCCACCTGTGAGAGCCACATCATCTATTCGTTGAAAATTCATCCATCCTTGGATACTGAGGATCTTTCCTCCATCTTTCAGTTAATGCCTAGCTGGCCTGCAAGTACTCAACTTTGAAGACATTACGGGAAGTTAGCACATCCTGTAATCCTGAATAAAAACCTTAATTTAAATGCTCTAAAAATCTCTAAATTCAATTTGTTAACAAGCAATGACATTTATACCTTTAATCCAAAGTCTGTGGTGAATTAAAAGCTTTATAGATCAGTATGAGGGTTTTATGGAGGAAAATGGAGGATATTTAGATGACAAAAAGAGGTCAAAATGGTGCCCAACATCTCCCCCAAGAGGAAGCTATTGCATGTCCCCATGCCAAAAATATTTGACCCTGTTTAAAACCAAAATTTTGCTGCTGATCTTCTTGCTTCTAATCTCCTACTGAGACGATGCATCTATTGAAGTTGGAGATGCATAAAGGACCTTCAGTCTCTCATACTTAGCTTTGTAGATCTTCTTCTGCTTATACCATCTAGATGCATTTTTAGAAATGTGTGTCCTCTGAATTCTCAGCTTCCGATTATCTTTTCTCAATTTCTCATTCTTGAGCTCCAATTCCTTTATTTCAAGTTTCAACCTCTTAATCTCTTTATTGTTCTTGGAAGTTTTCTTCTTTTTCATTGAAAGCTAGACATAATTGGTGTCCATCCCTAATTCTTCACTTTCCTGTACTGAACCTTCTTTCTTTTCCTCTTGAACAGTTTGTTGCTCTGAGGAAAGAGAAGCTGAGGCTTTTAGTATTCCCTGTCTTGACTGCTTTTCCTTTTCCTTCTCTTGCTAATCGAAGAAGAGATTGATTTTCTTTGTTTGTTTTATCATCTCATCAATTTCTTGGATATCCTGTCCTATCTCACCTGCTAGGTTTTCTTCTTGACTTTCCAAGGTTTGTGTGTGTTCCTCATCTTCTAATGGCTTTTCTTTTTCTTTCTCTTGCTGATCCAAGAAGAGATTGATTTTCTTTGTTTGTTTTATTATTTCATCAGTTCCTTGGATATCCTGCCCTATCTCACCTGCTAAGTTTTCTTCTTGACTTTCCAAGGTTTGTATGTGTTCCTCATCTTCTAATGCTGACTGGCTTAGAACTTTCTTATACTTCCTTGGCTTCTTCTGGTAAGTGGTGAAAGAGAAGCTGAGTCTTTTAGTATTCCCTGTCTTGACTGCTTTTCCTTTTCCTTCTCTTGCTGATCGAAGAAGAGATTGATTTTCTTTGTCTGTTTTATCATCTCATCAATTTCTTGGATATCCTGTCCTATCTCACTTGCTAGGTTTTCTTCTTGACTTTCCAAGGTTTGTGTGTATTCCTCATCTTCTAATGGCTTTTCTTTTTCTTTCTCTTGCTGATCCAAGAAGAGATTGATTTTCTTTGTTTGTTTTATTATTTCATCAGTTCCTTGGATATCCTGCCCTATCTCACCTGCTAAGTTTTCTTCTTGACTTTCCAAGGTTTGTATGTGTTCCTCATCTTCTAATGCTGACTAGCTTAGAACTTTCTTATACTTCCTTGGCTTCTTCTGGTAAGTGGTGAAAATCTGCTCTTGCTTTTGAAACTGTTTATCTTCTCTCATTACACTCCTAGTTCGTATCTTTCTCTGAGGCTGTTTTGAACTTGTTGCCTCAGAGTTGTCTTCATCATCAGTAATCAGCAATACCTCCTTTTTCTTTTTTTTCTCCTTTGGCAGTTTTGAACTTGTTGCCTCAGGGTATGTTATCATTAACAATTCACCTTCTTTTAAAACCTCTTCATGCAATTCTCTCTGCTCTTCAAACTGATTTTGAACTAAAAATCCTGACCATGTCAAATTTTGCTTTTGTAACTCATGCTGGATGATGATTTTGATGAGTCCACAGTGAAAAAGGCTTGTCATTTTGTCTTTTGCACGCCTTTGGACAGCCTTAGCCATCTTAGTTAGACTCTGTAACAGGAAATAGGGCATATTGATCTCACATTCACCTTTCAAATGCTCTAACAGCTTGATGTGATAAAGGTAAACAATACTGAATCGACCTTCACAAGTAATAAATTTTTGGATAATATAAACTATTTCATCCCAGGGATGAACCAGCCAGCTCCTTGGTATACCTTTCTTCCAGTTTACTGACCCTGCTCTTGATCTGCACAAAAAGGGTGTCCATACTTTCTCTTTGAATTGTTTGGTTTTGAAAAATCTTTCTCCTTGCTGTGGCAGGCCAATTATTTGTGCCAAGACGTCTTCAGACAGTCTAAAATGCAAGTTCCCCACTATACATCGTTCGAGAATCATACGGAGGTGCTTGGGGTGGTCCACTTTCTTGCGAGAATGGCCAGCAAGATCATCCAAGAAAACTTCCATAATCATCTTAAGATCGTGAAAGGCATAGGTCATGGCTCACTGAAAAGTAGCTCCGACATTTTTAAGGCCGAAGGGCATTTTCCAATATGCAAATGTTCCCCATGGACAAATAAATGTCATCTTATGTTGGTCCATGGGTTTGATTTGAATCTGATTATAACCTGAGAATCCGTCCATGAATGAAAAAATCTCACTCCCTGTGCAAGCATCCAATATTTGATCAATGAATGGCATGGGGAAGTTGTCTTTTGGACATGCACGGTTCAAATCTCTGAAATCAGTGCATACACGGATCGTTCCCTGCTTCTTATCCACAGGAACGGGGTTTGACACCCATTCGGTAAGGGGAACGGGGTAGATGAAACCAGCTTTGAACAGTTTCTCCACCTCTGCCTTAATAGTAGCTGCCTTCCTAGGGTTCACAACACGTAGGCGTTGTCGAACCGGTTTAGCATCAGGATACATTCTAATCTCGTGTTCAACAATGCGAGGGTCTATTCCTGGCATCTCCTCATATGACTAGGAAAAATCTTCCCGGAGTTCGGTAAACAAGTCGGTGTAAATAGCAATCTCCTCAGGAGTGCAATCGGCACCGACGTAAACATTCTCTATCTTTCCAGGAGTGCGAGAGATGTTGATCGAAGTGGTTGGGGAAATATTGGCCATATTTCCCTCCGCAAAAACATCATACAACTCCAAAAGAGCCACAGGGTGACCAACCATCTTAGCTAGAGTCATCCTAAACTCCTCCTGCTCAACGAGCTCGAGGTTGGGAAGGAAATAAGAGCGATGGTGCATATCTTCCCAAGGCCTCTCACTACCACACATGGCCTTGAGGATAGCTTCATCAGATGGAAAAGTATCATCAAGGCAATCGTGAGTGCAAGATGAGTTGGCTGCCCAAACTGGTAGCGTAACAGGATCTTCTTCAACTGTATGGGAAGAAGAGAGATCCGGATCTGTAGTGGTTTGTTGGATATGATCGTAAGCGAGCTCCGCTACAGATAAAGGCATAGTCATCCCGATGTCCGCAATGTCTCCAGACGTGGAACTCGTGGATGGTAAAGTCCACGGATCATTTAAATAAGAGGTCCGAAATAACATATTATTCGAAGGAGGAGGCGCATTGTCGGTAATGGTTCCAATAAAATTCATAGGTGCAGAATGGTTAAAAGTTCCCATCAATGAGGGGTACATTCCAACACCTATGTTCCCAATTGCCGGTTGAGAATCAAAAACTTGCGGGACTACAAATCCCATAGATGTTGTGGAAGGAGTGCCAACATAATCCAGTTGATCGATTGTCACAATCTTGCCTTCATGGGGAAAGCAAATAACTCTAAATACAGTAGATGCGACAGCCTTCATAGTGTACATCTAGTTCCGACCCAGCAAAAGGTTGTAGTCGATGGGGGCATCAACCACTTCGACTTCAATAGGCACGGACTTACCTCCCAAGGAGACAAGAAAGGAAGGTATAATTCCATGCGGCATAAAAGATCTACCGTCGAATGCAATGAGTGTAGTTCTAGACGTGAGTAGAGGAGGAGAGCCAAGAGCTTTCCAACAAGTTAACGATATTACTGACGCGGAGGCACCTTCATCAACCATAGTACGTTTGACAAAGCTCTTAAGGCAAACCACCTAGATTTGAAAAGCCATGTGGTAAGGTAAGCGAGGCTAGACATCAGTAGTATCAAACTTGATAACACTAGGATTTCCCCAATCCTGAACTCCTAATGCACTCAAAAGGGCATGCTTCTGAGAAGGACAAGCTTGCAAAACTTCAAGAGCCGACATGGCACACGGAGTTTGGCCCAAATATTCTACGATGGAGTAGTTATGGGCGGCTTGAGCATTAGGATTATGCGTGGAGCGCTTAAGAACACCTTTCGGTATCCGTGGCATAATGGAAGGCTTCTCGATATGCAAGGAATTATCAGGAAGAGGGGGAGGCTCATTCCCCAAATTCTGTTGTGGTGCACCATAATCGCGCTGACGAGTAGTAACACTAACCTCCAACTGAACCATATTCACACATCCATAACCACTAGTATTGGAAGAAGCCATTTCCGTTTCATTAGTACCATAACCAGTGGTGGGAGCATGCGAAGCCATGTTTTGATGATGAGGAAGGGGATCCTTCAACACAGCTAGGCTCTGTGCCAAATGCTTCGATGCTTCTTCAATTCGAGGACATAAGTGAGTAAGATGATCCTCCCCACAAAGCTTGCAAGGGAATTTCACCTTACGCTTAGGTTTATGATCCTCGCCAGCATTACCGCCTTCCCAAGAAGGGTTGGCATTCTCTTTACGAGGAGTATTATGATTGCTATTGTTGTTACTTCCATTGTTTCCACCTCTACGATTATTTCTCCCCTTTTTCTTACCACCAAGTTGCTGGTTACCCGATGGTTTCGTTGATTGCACATTGTGTACATCAGACAACGGAGTGGAAGTGGACAAGGTGTGAACCTGTCCGGGAGCAGACTGGTTTAGCGACAAATTTTGCATTTGATTAGCTACCAAGTCTATAGGGCGAGTGCATGCAGACCCCACGATGCCATCAACATGTGGTCCAGGAACTGACGTAGGCTCATGTCTTGTTCTCGGTGCATCAGGAATAATGTCATACATAATACCAGACTGAGAATAAAGAAGATCTAACTACTGGACTTTCAAGATAGCTTGTTCCTCAGTCTCAATGCTGGACATCGAAACATCCTTAGCAATGTATGGGAGTAAAGACTTGAGGAACCATTCCAACAGGAACTCTGGAGGAATGTTGGCTTTCACTAATATCTTTTGCCGACGCCACTCTTGAACGTGGTCAGAAATATGTGTAGCCTTATTCTGACGGAAGGTGGACAACAACTCAGTACCAGTATCATAACGAACTGGTAACTGGAAATGGTCTAAGAAAACCAAAGCAATCTCGTTGAATCCCCTATAGGTGTTTTCGGGCAACTCCACATACCACTTCACGGCTGCCCCCGTGAGGGTGCGTTGAAATAGGTGTAATCGAATGGAATCATGATTCAAAGAGTTGAAGGAGCACCAAAGGTGAAACGTCGTGACATGATCTCCCGGGTCCTCACCACCTTTCCCCTCAAACTTCGGAATGTCCGAAGGGATCTTGGTAGGGACTGGGGGCCAAGTAGGGTCGTGACACACCGGATCATTCATGAGCTTCGAAAGATCCGGGAGATTCAAGCGTGCAAGGAATGGGAGCTGAGGCTGGAAAGCTTGATTATAAGCTCCTATAAAAGGTTGGTTAAATGGAACTGTGTTATAAGATGGACCAAAAGTTTGACCATGAGGATTAAACTTCTAATACTAAGGACTTGACGGCCCATAAGCTTTCCCATGGCCATAGGATTGATAACCTCCTCCTGGCTGACCTATTTGAGAGTAAGCAGGTATATGCGTGTCTTGGGCACCATATTGGGGTGGTGGGTGATACTGGTGACCAGCACCGACTGTGTTATAGTAAGGGTTGCCACCATGAGTATGGGGCATGTATGTACTATTCATAGCGGGAACCGTGTTGTATTGACCGTAATGGTATGGTATGTTCCCACCCTCAACATTAGGATTAGCTTGAGCAGTCGTATGGTGACCAGAAGCATGAGAAGCATTCCCAGGTTCAATATGGATGTGACTAGTAGCAGGGTTGGTGGTGTGATGTCCATGTGGACAGGAAATATTCCCACCCCCTACATTAGGATTACTAGTGGCGGCGGTGGACGCAAAAGTATGCGGCATGTGTCCACCCCCGTGGTTGGGAGGAACGGTATCATGTGCAAAAGTAGTCCTACGTTGACGAGGAGCGATGCATGTATTAGGTTCTAGATGGTGAGTCATATTCTAAACAACATTCTTGTTAGGTTGTGTATTCCTAGGAGGTGGTCGTGTTCCAAAGCATTGTTAGGAATCTGACCAGTCCCCATACTGTGTGAGTGGGTGGACAACGTAGTGCCCCCAGCAACGGTAGTGCCCCCAGTGGGTATAGTATGGCTAACACTTTGACTAGTGCCAGCGTGAGTACCAACCGTAGTGGAAGGTTCGATAGTATTATGACTAGGCATACCAAAAGAGAGTGTGGTGGGGTTGATCATAGGGCCAGTATCATCATGAGTCTCAGGCCTCCCATATCTAAAATCACGTGGAAACAAAGGGACGAAAGGCTTGTCCTGTTCTTCCTCCTCGGGTAAGTCGGGCATCCCGTAAAGATAATTATCCGGATTCGAAGGATCAAATGGATCCTGGTCAAGTGGATTAGGCCAAATAGAACCAGGTTGAGTCTCAGGTGGATCACCTTCCCAATCCTCATGAGGAGTATAGGGATCGGAAGTATGTTCAACTCTACCCGAAGGAGTAGAAGGATCTTTCCCAATATTGGGATGTGCAGTCATGTAGTCTTCAACGTAAGTCTCGTATGAATATGAAGACTTAGAGGGATCCCTTCAACGTCCCCTAGCAATACAGCGTGTAACCTCGAGTGGCTTTAAACCAGCCAAACGACGAGACCAGCGGAGAGTAAGGCTCCGCGCCACGTTATATCCGAAAAGAGACACAACGTCCCCTAAAGGCCAACTATCGATCAAAAAATAGTAAATCAAAAGCACACACCTAGAGAAACTACATCCAAGAGCAGACAGACAGAGTGGCTAAATGAGCTCCCGACACTAGAGCCGGTATGTCTCGCCTAGGAGAGGCTTGAGACTCCCAAACTATAGTCGGAGGTAACAGAATCAGTTATAGAGACACCCAGGCTTCACTGTGTCGACAGGGTTAAGTCCACTGCACGAACACAACTATGCTGTCCAATCCCTATCTGATTCAGGACACAAACAACATAACCACTGCAAGTACCCTGTCCGGTACCTAGGTAAGGCAACTATGTTCACTGCAATATAACCAATGCTCAGGGGACAGTCACAGGTGGGACCCTTCATATGGGCAGCGTATCTAAGCCCGAAGCACAAGAGAATGAACCTCTGGTACCCCCAGATACGAACAAATCCTGGATATATCTCCCACGTTCAGCCGGTATCAGAGGGATATCTCCTCAACCAACCTCCCGTGACCTCGTGCTTAACTCTGGATTGAGTAGAGCTTCCTGAGAACACCGATCTATACCATGGATTCCTCCATTCCCTGGTCAGACACCTAATGTTTCATCTAGTAGTCTTGGATTGTTAACTCACAATGATCTATTCCAAGACTCTAAACCTATGCTACTTGGTGTACCCTATAAAATAAAATCAGTCTAATCAATTTTAATGATTAAGCGTTAATTTTAGTGGCTGTGATTAGGTCGGGCTCGAAGCCGCGCGATGCCTAAGTTGCATCGGCAAAAAAAAAATGCAGGATGCTTGGTGGCAGGAAAGGATGCGCAAGCAGAGGTGCTTGTGTCGTAGTTTGCGAGCTGGTTTGCGACAGCAACAGGATCGCAACCAGGTCAAATTAGCAATCATTACGAATCATGAGCAAAGGAGACTTTTTCGGTTTGGTGGGTATCATCATTTGCTAGCCCGGATTGGTGTCAGCGTAATGCACGTTTGGCACATGGAGCACGCCGTGGCAGTATGACCACGAGTACCAAGAATGATGGTTCGCACAATGTGGCACGCAAGACAGCTGAAGGGAGTATGGTCACCATTCCGCCCGTCAGTAGTCTAGTCTACACACGCAAGAACCAGCGGGATGGCATGATGGGCACCTTACATGAACAAGTTTACGAATGATTTTTGAGGCAGACGTCCGGACAGAGGTGATCCATAAATACAGGAACCAGATATTGGATGAGAAATGAGATATTTACTATAGAAGAGGAATTCATGCTACGAGAGGGTCAGGTTTCTAGTTAAGTTAGGAATTCCAAGGAGGCTGTGGAAATGATCCATTTCATTTCGCATGGGAGTGCACCCGGTGCGTTGAGGGTCCGAACGACAAGTGTGCATGAGCGCCTAGAGCAGGAAGCGTCGTGGACACTCGGGTGTTACAGCGACGAAGTCTCATCCGAGATGTCTAGGCATATGGTGGTAGTTCAAAGCCTCGTGGTCCCTACGACCACAAATATTAAGGGGGGGGCAGCCCCCTGGTCCTAGTAGTATGTGTTTACCGGTGCGAAACAGATGTGCCAGAGCCGTTGGCCTATTTCGCACCTCAGCGTTGTTCATAAATTTCTCCTCAGTCAGCCCTATGTTCCTCGAGACTAGAGGATGAGTTTGAGAAGTAAATGATAGCAAGCCGCGGGATGACCATTTTTGGGTGAGAAGTACATGACAGCAAGCCGCAGGATGACCATTTTTGGGTGAGAAGTACATGATAGCAAGCTAGCGATCATCACAGTAGAGGGAGCAGTACATCACAGCGAGATCCAGACAGCAAGAACAGTTGTAGAGATACAGTCTAGCAATAGACGAGCCTGAGTACACCATGTCCGCCTGACGTGGCTCGAGGGCGAGCCACAAGATTGTGTTGGGGGCCTGTTGGCAGGCGGTTTGATGAACCAGCATCACAGCACCATGAGTGCTGCGATACCGCAAAAGAAGGAAAGCAGCGCGCAAGGCGACAAGTACTTTTAGTAGTTTTGGGTCATTTGGACCGCATCATGTATATTTTGGGTCATTTAGACCGCACTATGGGGGTTTTGGGTCATTTGACCGCATTTTGTGGGATTTTGGGTTAGTTGTTGTAGAAGTTTGTTAAGAAGTAGTTAGGCGGTTGCCTAAGTGGACCACAAATCTAAAGGTGTAAGCCCATAAATAGAGGTAGGTTTGTAAGCATTGAGACATCTATCTTTTGGAGATTATCTCGGTGAAGAACTTGAATGTAATCTGGGTTTGTGTGAAGATAATATGATGTGGAAGAGATTTTGAGCAGAATCTCTATTTTTTTCCTATTAATCTGTGGTAATGTATTTTGCGATATGAATGAATGATGCAATGTTTCCTTGCTGCAATTAATGTGTTATTGTTTTATCTATTGCAATAATGATTATGTTCCTGTTGAATGATGTCGCGATTATGATTAATGCTTGAGTTGAATGCTTAGATGTATTTATGACATGTTGCAATAAGTTGAGTAATTGATGCACAACATCCTCCTTCATTCGGCGGAAACATGGTTCTGTCAACTCTCCCTTGAACATCTCGGGTGAGACCTCATCTACTCTGCAGGTATTGCTGGATAGGGTAAAACCTATTTGGGCCGATGCTCAGGGAGATCGCGGTGGGTTGGTGTCGACAGCGAGTGGGACCCCTCTCGACTGGGTTTGTGTCAACATAGGACAAGCTTTGTTCAGATCCCCATAATCGACACAGACGCGGATGGTGCCCTGCTTCTTAGCCATAGGGACAACATTTGAGACCCATTATGTTAATGGAAGAAGGTAGATGAAGCCGACCTTCAAGAGCTTTTCAATTTCTTCCTTAATCATCGTAGTTTTTCGAGGATGTACCAGTCGTAACTTTTGACGGACGGGCTTAGCATCGAGATAGGTTTTAATCTCATGCGAAACGATAGCAGGATCTATCCCGGGCATCTCCTCGTAGGTCCAAGCAAACACGTCGCGGAATTGCTTGAATAAGGCCGAAAAAATGGTGATCTCTTTGGGGGAACAGTTCTGGCCTAAACGGATATGTTCCACGACACCAGGGGTAACCGAGATGTTGACCGGAATGGTAGGTTTGATGTTTTCCAAGTTGCCTTCGGTGACTGTATGACATGTAAGTATCGGTGATTGGGGGCAAGGATAAACATCCGGTGTGAAAATGGTGGTGATCCTGTTCTCCACAGAGTCCAAAGGGGGTAGGAAAGACGATCGGTGGTGGAGGTCTTCCCACAAAGGGTCATCCATGCTCATAATCTCCATAATTGACTTGTTGGAATGAAAAGTCTGGAGCAGAGGATATGGAAGGGATGATGTCCGTTGTAGAGAACAAGATGTAGAGGCCACAACCAAGTGGTCCTCTGGTGCTGACTGGATAGCCTCATAAGTGATTTCGGCAGGTGAAAGAGGCATGCTATCTCCAATCAAATGCATGGTGGCTTCGTCGGATACGAGCCATTGATCAGTGGAGTTGGGAAAAGATGATATCATTTTCACCATGGCAACATGGTTAGGGGGATCCGGGGTTGGAAATACACCCATAAGAGATGAGTCTATTATGAGGCCGACCCCCACACTCTCATATGGTTGCGAAGATTGCCCGAGTAGCGGGACGTTATCGCCAGGATGAGTAGCGGTGTTCGGTGTACAAAAGTCCAGTTGGTCGATATTGACAATTCGGCCTTAGTGGGGGAATTGAACAATGTGGAAGACGGATGACACGACCGCAGTCATGGCATAAAAACAATTACGACCAAGTAAAAGATTATAATCCAAAGGGGTTGTGACCACTTCCACATTAATGGTTGCGGTATTACCCCCCAACTCTACTGCCAAGGCCTGTAACAACCCATGGGGTTGAAAGCCACAACCGTCGAATGCTTTCAGGGTAGTGGGAGAACGATTTAACTCGGGAGAACTAATGGCTCTCCAACATGATATAGGCATGACCGAGGTAGAAGCACCTTTTTCTAACACAGTATGATGGATCATCTTCCCAACAATCTTCGTGGCAACTTGAAATGCTAGCTGGTGGGAAAGCCTCAGTTTAAAGTACTCGAGTCGGAACATGATTGTATTAGAGGAATACGGATCAACCGCGCCAATGGAAGCGAGAATAGTCTTGTGCTGGTTGGGGCAATTCTGCAAGACCTCTAGCGTCGACATGGCACAAGGAGCTTGCACGAAATCCTCTACAATGTTGTAGTCTGAGCTTCCCAAGCATTAGGATTGAAAACTACTTTTCGAATCGTGCTCTTAGGAGGACGCAACACTGACTCTAAGGAAGGCTTCTCAATGGTGAGAGAAGCCGGTGGCACAGTGATGTCGGGAATAGAAGTGGAAGCTTTTTCAATATTACTTCCAATGGGTTCCTTCGGAGGGACTAAGTCATACGAGCATGAGCATGCGTTCAAGTTAAATGTCTCACTACGCATCATGAGAACATGCACAGTGGAGGATGTGTCTCCGTGCGAAGGAGAGGGTTGAGCAATCATTTGCTGGTTCTGAGTGGGGAAGGGATCATTGAGAACTGCGGGAGTGGGGTTTCCCTTGAGAAACTTCTGCACTTCATCTCGGTGGGGACATTCCTTCGAGAAATGGTCACCCCCACACAGTAAACAAAGATACTTCAACTTCCTCTTCTATTTGGTGTCTTCAGGGGTGGTCTTGGGCTCCTGTTGGTTAGAATATTTATTGGGTTTACCTTTTTTTTCTTCTTACCACCGGATTTCTGAGGTGAAACTGATTGGAAAGAATTCACCTCTTCGATGGAGGCAGGAGTGGGTGACTTGGTGGTGATGTTTCCAGCCTATGGTGGGGATGGGGAAGAACCCTGGGGGTTCGACGGTCCATCAGTTTGAGTAGAAGGTTGGGAGTTAAGGGAACCAATAATGTCGTCAGCCTGAGGTCCCTTAGGTGGTTTTGCAGGGTCATATGTAGGGTGGGGTGCGTCAGGGACAATTTCATACAACGTGCTGGATTGAGCATAGACCAGGTCTAAGTAATGGGCATGGGAAATAGCCTGTTCCTCGGTGACGACCCTTCCCATGGCCACATCTCAAGCTACGACAAGTAAAAGAGACTTCATGAACCAGTCAGTTAAGAGTTGGTCTGGAATAGGATCTTTTATGAGACGTCGTCTCCTCCGCCACTCATGGATATGATCAGAGATATGGGTTGCGGTGGTTTGACAGAGCGAAGCCAGGAGGTCCATACCAGTTTCGTAGCGTATGGGTAACTGGAAATGAGTCAGAAAAGACATAGCAAGAGAACGAAAATTGGGAAAGGATTGCGGTGCTAATTCAATATACCACTTGGTAGCTGGGCCGGTGAGGGTCCTTTGAAACAACCTTAAACGGATTGAGTCGTCCATCAAGGAATTGGATGAGCACCACAGATGGTAGGTCATCACATGGTTTTTCGGGTCCTCACCGGGTTTTCCATCAAATTTGGGAATATCGGAGGGTAACTTGACCGGAATGGGAGTCCAATTATAACCATGGAAGATGGGATCGTTGGTTAGATGAGACAGGTCGGGTAGGTCCAAAGTAGCCAAAAAGGGAAGCTGTTGGTTTGGCTGCGGATATTGATAGTTTTGATATGGCATATATGGACCAGTGGGTCCTTGAATCGACTGATTATAAGGTGTTCCTGACGGGAATTGGCCATAAGGGGGTGGTCCTCCGGGGTTGGGTGGTGGACCATATGTAGGCCTGCCGCCATAATAGGGTGGTACGCCACTGGAGGGTGGGGGTCCTCCACCGCCAGAATAAGGTGGACCTCTAGGTGGGGGTCCTCCGCCGCCGCCGGAATAAGGGGGTCCGCAGCCTCCACCACCAGAATAGTGTGGGCCACCACCTCCACCGCCATCGGAATAAGGTGGGCCACCGCCTTCGAAATAAGGTGGGCCTCCTCCATGAGGTGGGAGTCCGCCACTACCAGAAGGTGGTGGTCATCTACCACCGTCAGAATAAGGTGGGCCACCACCTCCAGAATGAGGTGGGCCTCCTACATAAGGTGGGGGCCCGCCACTACCAGAAGGTGGTGGTCCTCCACCTCTGCCAAAATAAGGTGGCCCTCCACCACCAGAATGGGGTGGGCCTCCACCTCCGCTAGAAGGTGGAAGTCCGCCCCCTCTGGAAGGAGGTGGACCATACGGTGGGGTGGGGCATGAGGAAAAGGTGGTGGGGGTCCAATTGGTGCAACATTGAAATATCCCCATGGAGTGTATGAGTTTCTAGGATAAGGTATCCCGTGGAGTACGTTTTCGGGATTAAGTTGACCCGACACAGGGTTAAGATAACCTGGATACGCTTAACTCCATGGTGGTTGAGTTGGGTTGGATGGTCCCCCACCATGAGGTAATCCCATGGTGGATCCCACAATAGGTAAAGAGCTTCCAAGGGAATGACCAATTGGCAGTCCTCCACTCGAATTATGGCTAAAAAATGAGGGTTTCCCCCCAATGACAACGTGTTGACCACTAGTGGATGGTTGACTCATAATGGGTTGTTGACTACTTACTATTGGAGGAACACTACATCTAATAAAACTAGGAGGTAAAGAGTATCCTCCCCGCGAGTTTTGGGGTGGGGGAGGGGTGGGTAATGTTCCAGTAGTAGTAGTGGAAGGGGTGTTGGATTTTGTTGTCCTTCAACATTCTGAGTCATTTGAGGTGCAGAATTGGTCCCTTAATTGAGAGGTGTACTCGCAGGAAATGAAGGTTGACCGGATTCATAAGTGGTCACGTTGTATGTGGATGTTTCCGGTGACGTAAGAGATAATGAGCAAATGGGAGTGTATTGAAACATGGGTGTCTCGGGGAGGTTTCTTCTCCGTGATAGACTCTGACAACGAAGTTTGTCACCGCGTTGACGTAATTGGTCCATGAGTTTATAGACTGGAGCCATATGTTGGGCATGAGGATCCCAGAGAGGGGAAGTTGCAGTGTCCGGATCGACAGCCAAGTGGGCCCATTGTTTTCCAAGAGAGGTGTTCCAAAAGGATGCAGATAGACCAAATGCTACAGATACAGGGTCATCCTGGGATGTATTTAACCATTCTATGGATCCAGGTTCTCTTGGCATCACGCAGTGGAAGGATGTGTCTTGTGAAGTGGAAGGTTCTCCCTCTTCAACCCTTGATGGGTTAGAGGTTGGTGAATCAAGAGGAAACATGTTCGCTCTGTATTCCATAGTGGAGTTTTCTACTTCAGGTGACACAACCGTGACTTGTGCATCCATGCTTACCCTCAAAATTACCTCCTAATTAAGGGAGTATTCGGGTGGAAAGTTCAAAATTCTATGGAGCCTTCTCAAAGGTTGTTCAGCCAGAATGACCGAACCAGAATTTCTCCTAAGGGTATACTAAACAAAAGAAAAGCAGTCCAGAAAAATCTACACAAACTAAGGCCGCAATCAAACTTATGTGATAGGTGTGGATTCAAAAGTCTAGAACCTCACAGGATTGTCAAGACTTCGCAACTCATGATATACTCCAGGGTCCAACAGTTATACTCGGCCCAATTTTTCAGAGCACTAACCAGGGAGGATTATGACCGTACCCTTGACCATATAACTCGACTACCTGATAGTACGTGCGTAGTAGCTTCCCGAGTGTTGTTCTCGGTGTATTACTCTGCCAAGATGGCCAAATGGTTAGCTCAGTTGGTTTCAGGAATCCTAGGAGTGTCTCCCGATATACTCAAGGTACATGGGAGCTCAAATTCGTGTTGGTTTTGTCTAATGTACAATTGTATGACAAGAGACTTCCTATATACTACCGAGTACGTGAAACACCTTTTGATATACTACCGAGTACGTGAAGTGCTTTTCGATATACCCTAAGGTACGTGAAAGAGCCTTCTGTAATACCCCATTTTGACCCATAGGATATATTAGCTTTTAATGTAAATATTGTATACATGTGATGTATGTTTTCCTAGCGTGGAGCTCAAGGCCAAGGCCCCGCTAGTGGATGCTCGAATTTTATTTAAAAGGCAAGTATTAGATTTATGTTACCCATGTGCTATTTAGCCTTGGGACATTGTAAAAATGATATAAATAAACATCATGCAATAAAATACTAAAACTGGCTATGGAAGCAACTAATGAGAAGGGGCCATGTGTATCCACTAGGGAGTGGTGAGGGGGTTGTGGGATTGAACCATAAGCTGCCAAATGTCATCTTGAGAACCCATTGGACCTACCTTGCTGACATTTAATTCAATTGTAAGAAAGTTGTTGAGAAATCAGTCCATGGCTTCAATGGAGCATGGGCAGCCCAGAAATTCGTATGGCAGGTATGGGCTCTGTTTTTCTTGTACCACAAGTTACTCTACCTCATGGGAGCTGGTTCTTCCTCATTTCCATTCCATTGTTGAACATCCCAACATCAATTTTCAGCCATTACGAATGCCCAGCAGTGAGAAAAAACCAGAAATCTCAACTTTGCAAGAACCTACGTTTTGAAGAGCCATAAACACCCAGAATTGGTATTTGACAGTGAAATCCAATGAGGGATCCATAGATATGAACCTTGGGGCGAAATTGAGAGTACTACATACCCCAAAATCCATTGGAAAACCCAGTTTTTATAGCCCAGAAATCCAGTGACGGGATTGAGTTATTTGATGACAGAATTGTGAGAAATCCAAGTGTGAATGTTTGAACAGAGGATTGGATTGCTTGAATTTAACTTGAGACTTCTGCAGCTCTGTGGTTGAGCTCACTGGCTTAGCATCCTCCTCCTTTGTTTATTGCATGCTTGATAAACCCAACTGTGTGTTGGCTTAGCATGACTGGTTGAGTGAAACCATGGCAGTGAGTGAGCTTGTTTAGTTCCTCCTTAGTGGATACACAACCCAGCTTGGGGGTGATCTCTCAGCTGAAAGAATATAGGCTGGACAGAGATCTATGGTTGGGTGGAACGTTGCTCTCACATAGCCAGTTGTTGGACAATTTCATCTTAAAGATAAGTATTCTCTGTGGTTTAAATTGTGATCATTTTGTATTATGTTCCGCATGTTTAATTACTCATGTTAATTGAATGATATGATTATCTTAAACTAGTTGGCATGAAGCTTGTGCATAGCATAGGAATGTGATTGATTATTGTATGATTGTTTCATTATTCTTCTTGGAAGAAATAGGCGGATGTATTCCCTTTTGCATGTGTATTATTATGGCTATTCCGTTGTGTTATTAAGAATGATGTGCACGCATAATTTTTTTATTTATCCATGAATTTATTACTAATGAATGGGGCTGAGATTGTCAAATAAGCTCGGTACGTTTGGTCACGTTCCCTCCATTGCATCGGATTGACAGGAGGGGACGTGACAGAGTGGTATCAGAGCCCATGTTACAGCACTGGGGTTGCTTGGGCCAAACTCTGAGTTCGCAGGCAGATATAAGAGTGTTTTTAACACAATATTGATGAAGTTTGGGCGGCATTTTGATTGGGGAAAATGGCAGAATTAGAGTTCTCAGGTGTGGCAAAGAATCACACTATTGCATAGATCTCGCCAAGAGATTTTCAACAATACCAGACTTGCCTTATTTGGTTAAGGGACGAGGGAGATATGAGCCCCGCGAGTTTGCAGGATTGGAAGAGGTGTTTCCACAATTCTGCAGTTTCGAATTGCGGAGTTGCACAGGTTGCGTAGGAGTTGCACAAGTTGCACAGGAGTTGCAAAGGTTGCGCAGTTGAAATTGCAGAGTTGCACAGGTTGCATAGTTCGAATTGCGGAGTTGCACAGGTTATGCAGTTGGAATTGCGGAGTTGCACAGGTTGTGCAGTTCAAATTGCGAAGTTGCACAGGTTGCACGGGAGTTGCACAGGTTGCGGATAAGTTGCACAGGTTGCGCAGGAGTTGCATAGGTTGTGCAGTTGGAATTGCGGAGTTGCACAGGTTGCACAGTTCGAATTGCGGGGTTGCACTGTTCGAATTACGGGGTTGCACAGGTTGTGCAGTTGGAATTGCGGAGTTGCACGGGTTGTGCAGTTCGAATTGCGAAGTTGCACAGGTTACGCAGGAGTTGCACAAGTTGCACAGTTTCGAATTGCGGAGTTGCAAAAAAAAAAAAAAGTTTAAAAATGAAAAGTGGTCAAACCTAGAAATTTATAGAAGATGAATGGTGCATTGGAATAGAGATCCACGAGTTGCTGAGTGTTCCTTGTTGTATGTACTAACTTCGCCCGGTAGAAAAGTTTTTCTAATTCCTTCTAGATTTACTTCTATAGGTGGCTGAAGTTGGTCTTCCATGATGTTTTGTAACTGTGTAAAAGTGCAGAATTTTAGTGAAAATTGTCATTTTTGAAGTAATGTAACTTCCACACTCGAAGTCGAAATGGAGCGCATGGATAGGCATTGGAAAGCTTATCCAGCAGAGAACAGTGGTTCATCACCATAATTTGAATGAGGTTGTCCTACCTCAGAGTTATGCAGAGCAGAAAAGTGTCAGTGGTTGTTTTGACAAAGATTGTTGTCAATATGAGCAATTTCTAGAATTGCATGCTTGGAAAGTAGCAAGTTGGAATATTATGCACGAGTATATGTATTGAATTGATGCTTGGCGATAAAATCATAGCTAATGATTCCTTGTGTGTTTCCTAGAAGCCATGAAATCAAACCAACTATTATGTGGAAGAGGAATTCCATGCAAAGATGAGGAATTGGAAAGGGAGAATTCCTTAATCCCTGTCTTGCTAACTATATTTATATTTTATAAGCTTTGTGTACATAAAATTATGGCATGGGAATGCTGAAAATGCAGAGATTATATGGATGGCATGAATATGTACTAGTTGGCATATTCATAAACAATGCACAGTGCATGAGAATATGTTTTTGCACACATATGATATTACATATTGGTAAAAGTAGTGGGATTTTACATATCCAATTAACCACTAATGGTAAATGTTGTGGTTGATAATCACTATTGATGTTGGTATTGGTTGTAGGACCAAAGAACAACAGAAGTATGGCTAAGGATGTTGATGATGTTGTTACATGTGATCAACAACCTTATGAAGAAAAGGATAAGGCAACAAATCCATGATCAAGAAGTTGGTGGGAGAATTCTGCAATCTTTTGTAAGAGACCAACTAATCAGGTAACATCAAGGGTGTAAATGGGAGCCATGCAGGTGATGGTTCAATTATGATGATTGCATAAGTGTTGAAAGGGGATTGGGTAAGAATCCATTGAACCATATTTAGTAATCATAAAATAGTATGCATTTAGAGTTGAAATGCATTCATGTGAATGCCATACTGCCATAGTGTGGTGGAGCATGGCGTGGTGGAGGCAAGAGGCCTCATACCATGTGACTGTTTAGAAATTTAGACTACATTCATATAAAAATATATCGTGCCATGTATATGTTGGTTATGAGTTTAATAACCAAAGCAAGTGAGGACTGGTGGTCCTGATTATCGTAATGCATCCTATATGAGGTAGTCATGGTTAGGCCATAATATGTTTGAATGCATAGTATTCATGAATCAATACAAGGTAGCATTGAGTGGATATGCATTAAGAGATTTTATAAATCTTGTAGTTATGCATTGAGTGGATGCATATGAAAAGTTTGAGTAAATGTTGTAAATGTGCATGCATAAGTGTGGGTGCACATGTTGTGATGCATTGCATGAATGCATAGGGATGGTGCATGTGTTATTGCAAACTAAATAATGAATTGATGATAATTCTAGGATCATTTCATGGGTTGTTATGAATGCAGAATACTAAGTGCATGAAGAGGGCAGTCATGATCGATGGGCTGCCGAAATGCTCTGTGGAAGGGCAGAGTTGTATAAATGATATGACTCTGAAATAATGAGTATCTAAAGTTTCATTTAAATTGCATAAATGATGTGACTGTAGTATGATAATGATTCACGAGAAGTAAATGAGTTTCGGTGATATTGATAGGTTAACAACTGAAAGTGTTTGAATTATGGAATGTTATAATTCTGGAAATGCTTCAGTGACTGTTGCATCAATGAAATATTATATGCATGAAGACTTACAAGTGTTTGGCTGATTGAAGTTGTTGATTTCAAGTAGATTGTTTTGGGCATGACAATGTGGGTAAGTCCATGATGAAGGATGGAATCTACCATGGGAAAGAGCCAAACATCATGAGAAGGACCTCATGGTTGTAAAAATAGTCTATGTGCATATCAGATTGTCAATTTGGACTTGTAGATTTCATATTTGAGAATTTGCTGATAATTGTTAATCATTGTTGGCTTGCATAGAATTGTGTCAGGAGGACGTGTTGTAAGTGGATGTTCATGTTATGCTAGAAAGCATAAAATCCTAAAGGGCAGAGTGGTGCCACTTACAAGAGACAAACAATATGAGGATAGCCTCATGACTGAGTAAATTGATTTCTGCAGTAAACAAAATTGCAAATTCATATTGAATTTAATTATTAGTGTCATTGATTGGTTATGAAATAATAGATTTGAATTTTATTGTTAAATACTGCTGACTGTTTGGTTATTTAATAAGTGTGCCAGGAAGACACATTGCAGTAACACCATGAGAGAGGGCCTGCAGAAGCCAAACTTCATGGGAAGGATCCCATATCTTGGAAATGGGTTTCGGGTGAAACGCCATTGGATATTTTAATAATGTCCCACCTGCACTGTATGATTGGTAAACAATATGAGTGAGATGGTAAAAATTATCTCAGTAAGACATATGGGGGTTATGTAACATCAAAAGGAGTTGGGATGGAAAACCAAGAGACTGTCAACTCAGAGAAGGAGCCCCCATTCCTCATTAATGAAGAAGAGTACTGTTATCACACCATAACTGTAGTAGGGCTACTATTCTTGCTTAGCAGATATCTGCACATTCCAAAGCTTAGATTATTCAGAGCTTGGTTATGATGACTTTATATTTTGAGATCACTCATGATCAAAGCAGTATATTATTCAGACTTATGTTAGACCTTGTGTCAAGGATGAGCCTTGAGAGTTCAGATTTGATGACCGATGTGGCCCTTATTCCATACAGTTTCAGTTCAATGCCTAGAGATGTATTACAGCAGTGTTTTAGATTATATATGATGATTATTCTTGTGATGATGTTGTATGACCTATGGATTCTTGATCATTGACTGTGGATTATTATCTTGTTGTTTTAGTCATGTTCACAGCATTGGCTTGGTATATAATTCATGATGTGGCAAACTTTATAAAATGGACTATCTTGATAATAAATTAAAATGGACATTTTACTTGCACATTTAGGTTGTTTGACAAGACTCACTAGTTTGCTACCTTGCATAGATATGGTCTTTCTTGACACCAGTTGTCTGCTAGCTTAGGCTCCACTTTCACATGACTCCATCCATCCATGACTTTCCTATTTGGCTTTAACCCTTGACTTGTCTTACTTGACTTTCTGATATTGAGGATGTCCCTTTTTACTACCTCTGTGTTTGGACCGCATCCCTATTTGTTTAGTGTCTCGGCTCTGAGTTGGTGACAGAACTTGCCTTTGGTAAGTTGGATTGTAGGCCTAAATCATTTCGGTCGGTTGTCCCGATGTTTGGCACTGGCACAAACTCCCCTTAGTCACTTGAGATGTTGTTGGCTAAAAATGAAAGCTCATGTACTACTTATAAAAACTTATGTAAATTCGCCCATGGAAACTAAAAAGGGAAAGAGCGGTGAACTGCTAAAAATACTCCTTGAAGAGTATAAGAAAGGTCCAAAAAGTAATAGTTCTTAAATTCTATATCTAAACAATTGGCCTTATATATGTATAAACATACCCTGGATGCAAGCTGCAATTAGTTGTGCTTATCAGCACACCTGAGATCCGAAGGGTTGTGTAGGCCAAAAAGGCCATGAAATGAAATCAATGGATCCTAATGAAACTGGATCATCTTTTATAAAAGTAGACATGATGCCTAAGTTGAATAAGCACTCTCTAAACAACTTACCCATTTGTGAGGAACGACCATTCCCCGTATTTATTTTGTCCAGCACAGAGTTTGTAGCTTCCCCTTTCTCCCAGTCCAAAGTGTCTTTTAGTTGAGTTTAGACAAGTCACCCCCTTTTCCCAACCTTGTTCCTAGCCTTCAACCTTAACTCGCAGTTTGACCATATCCAATGCGTGAGTTTGTCATTTAATCTATTGTGCAAGTAAATATAAATAACAACGAAATGAACAAATATGAGGAACATGTCTTAGTCTATTGATACGATTATCCTTGGTTATATATTGACCTAGTCAAACCCAGTTTGACTATGGTCATTTCTTGGGATCCGTGATGATGTGGGCCATGTAGGCTTATTGATGATGATGTATGGGCCCACATGCTCTTGATTATGATGCTATATGATGGACATATGGTTCAGATGATGATTGATACAGTTCAGCAGGTTTTATTATTTCTTCAAATCATCAGATTATGCACTCTCCTTATATTGTGGACCCTACAGTTAGCCCATCAGGGAAACCCATGGTGTATGAGTACACATTCTTAGTAGATTTGGGTCTTCTGGATCCAATGAGACACTTATCATTCAATTCCGGGAAATTCTAATAGTGATAGATGCAGTTTTCCACTTATTGACCATATTTGGGGCTGATTTCTCAGCTTGAGCAGCAGGGGCCATGAGAAGCCAGTTCACCTAAGGCGTTGTATGAGGAGGGGGTGGTCCAGCCACTTTATATTACCATTCACCCCCCCTTCTGGAGAGCCTGTTGGGCTCAGTTTGACAGTGCATGTGCCCTAGGTGGCAGTTTCAGCACTTTCATAGTTACCGAGGTAGGTTAAAAATGGAATAAAAGGGTCACTGAGGAATTCGATTTGGGAAATTGAGGCAAGGTTTTGGCACTTGGTTTTCACAGAGGTATTCCAGGGTGAACCCCCCATCTTCTAGCCAGTTTTCATCAGTCAGTGGGGTCCACAGAGGCCACAGGAGGCATTTTACTGCATGTCTCTCACAAATTTTGAGGACAGATTTGATCATTTGTATTTATTTTGGACATATTATATTATTTTATTGTGCCATGGGGATGAGCTAGCAAGTATTGATGCCTCCTAGCCCCACCATGTGCTTTATGAGTCATGTCCTAGTCATTTGGGGTGGGCCCATGTATTTTTGCCCCCTTTAGAGGATGACGTCACCCTCCATGAGTACTTTCTAGCTATGACATCATCATTATTTGAGTGATCAATGTGTTATGTTGTTATGATTCATCATAACCCTTGATTATGTATTGAGATCTTTTAATCTCAACCACTCATTTCAAAAAGTGGTTTTGAGATCTAGGGTTTTGGTGTTTATTATCCTATATAAGAAAGAGACCCCCTATTGTATAGCTCACCTTTGGAGCTCTGGAATATTGGAATAGAACACTTCTTTGTGGAGCATATTTCTCTTGTCTTGTGGATTCTCTTGCATCTTGAATATACAGTATCTCTTCTATGTATCATCAAGGATTTTGGAGCTACATCTTGTTTTCTTGCAGGGAGGTCGAATTGGTGGAGAGGAGGATGATTTGAAGAGGATTATTGTTGGAGGGATCCACATATTTTCTCTTGGGTTGATCTTGGTGACAGGGAGTATCATTATTGTATCTTTGTGACATAGTTGATGCTTTCTATTACATCTTTCCATCATTTTCATAATCATCTTACTTGGCTTGTTTCACTTGATCTTGTCTTGTAGGAGGAGGACGATTTGGCATCTTGGAGGAGGACGTTTTTGCTTGGAGCTCTTGAATCTCACTCTTGCATATACACATAGGATAATGCTATCAATTTGCAAAGTGGCCATAAGCAATTGAGGTAACTTCTACAAGGTATGTTCCTAGATCCATCCATTCTTCTTCATTGGTCACAAACCCTTAAAAGTCAAAACCCTCATTTTTTGTTTTTCTTAGATCTACTTGGATCTAGCCTAGCTTTTGGAAAGATATTGAAAGCCCGCCTCTATAGTATGCACGGCAATTCGGATCTATAGTTTGGTAGTGATTGGGTTCCATTTGACACACTTCCAAGGAAAAATAGCCCTCTTGAGGCAAATCGCACCTCTTTGTAGAAGCTAATTGGTTAGATCCAACACATGGGTAGGTGAGATCCCACTTGATTCATACTCTCCTCACTTGATAACCTACCACTAGTGCTTCACTTCTTTGATTTTTGCCTTGTGGGCCCCATTCCTCATTTGGAGAGTTGTGCCCCACTTGGGTCAATTTGGTGATGCACTTTCAATTTCAAATCTATGGAGATCTAGCCATTGGATCACTCTAATTTTCTGGATCCACACTAATAATTGCCTAAACTACCCAGATCTAAAGTTTGGTGGCCATTGGACTTGATTTGACACACTTTTCCATGCATTTAGCCCTCCTTGGGCAAATTCGCACTCCTAGGGGGTTTGAGTTTGTCCACTTCTAGGACATGGGTGGTTGAGATCCCATTGGATTTGAAATGAACATACCTTGAAACCTACATCTAGTGTCTCACTTTGTGAAGTTCTGCCTTGGGGGTAGCATTCCTTGTTTTGGGGATTGTTGTCCACTTGGGTCACCTAGTGAAACATTAGATCTAGTAAGATCTAACCATCCAATCTACTTGATCTTGAACAATACCCTTGATTTGGATCTTAGGTATCTCGATCTACACTTTCACATCCTTTTGAATCCATTTTCCCATCCATTTCAAGGCACTAGTCCACCTAAGGCAATTTGCACTCCTTGGGAATAGTGTCAAGTGCTAGATCCCATATGTGGGTATCCCTAATTTCATCTTAGATCCATAGATCTACTCTTTGCATACCCCTTGGTACCATTTGCACTCTTAACTTCACCTTGTGGGTCCCATTTGAACCATTCCCATATCCCAAGGAAGTGGGTCCCACATGTGTCTTTTATGGTACTAGATCTTGTTATCTAATTTCATTATGTGGCCTAAATCACTCATTGGTTGAAACACTAGTCACTCCTTAAGCCTCTTTCAACCATACTTGAACTTCTAGGCCCACCTAACCTTGCATTGGTTTCTATAACTCATCTTTCACATTTCCCTAAAAACCTTTGTATTGGTCCAATCACCTTTGATTGGCTATAGGGTCTCCCCCTAGGTCTTGTTTCATCTTGATCTAAAGTGAAGAGTGCCTCGGTTGACATGACTCCCAGCTTGCATTGGGAACCGTGGCATCTTTTGGGTCACCTCTTTAGTTGTCCATCTCCTCTACCATCCCGGATGGGATACCTCTAGGGACAACTACAAGTTGTGTGATAACATTTTTGGCGTCGTTGTCGGGGAAGGTAGAGGCCTACCCTGGTTCAACATATAATTTTTAAAAAAAAGCTCTACGCCCATTCTCTTTGCTAACATTTTTGGCGCTGTTGCCGGGGAGGTAGAGGCTTACCTTAGGTGTCTACGAGTATCCATGCATAACTCATATCTTATCACAATGGATTAATCTATATGGTTATAATTTCAATCCTTAATTAAAACATATCCATCTATTTGTCACTCACTCTCTCCCTGCATTCTAACGACATACATCTTGGTAGAAGAGTTTTAAAGTCTACCTGGCGACTCCACATAAGCGACTCCACTGGTGATCGATCCTATCATATTTAGAACCCATGGGGTGCATCACTTTGTATTTAGGTTCTTTATTTAATAATAGTAATAAAAAAAAATTCATCCATGGCTGCTTCTGAGCGGCCTAGAACTTTCGGTCGATTAAAAGTCTTTGACTTCTAAAAAAGTATTGGGTATCCTCATCATATTCCTCATCAAGCCCGTGAAAGGTTGCCTAAATTCGATGAAAGTTATGATAAATCTGTTTAAAGGCACATTCTCACCTATAGGGAAATTTTTAATGAATTGTCTATAACCCATGAGGATGTGTGTATGAAACTATTGACCTCATCTTTCCAAGGAAGAGTTGAGCTCTGGTTCCTAAATTTAAAGACCAATAGCATTTCTGGATATGACATGTTTGAAAGTAAATTCTTAGAAAAATGGGGAAGTGAATTCGATGATATTTATTCTTCAATTCAAATCCAAGATCAAAACCTTCCCCTTTCCGATCCTATCGTTGAATCAATCAATAATCAAATATCAAATGAACTGTCAACGTCCGGAGATTACCCCTTCTGCCCAATTTCTTTTGAGGATAAGTCTTCCACTTTTTAGTCAATTGAAAGTCAAATCCATAATCATTATATAAATCATAAGTTTTCAAATTTCTTTTTAGGTAGCCCTAGTCCTGATCCTGAGGAAATTTCTGAGGATGAGCCTTTAGTCAACAAGTCTATTGAAGTTCCTCCTGAGCAACTCATTAGTCATTCTACATTATTGATCATTCAATTCCTTATCACCTTTTTGAAGAAGAAGAAAGTAGGAACATTGACCAAGATCCATTAGTGGTGATTTCACATGATCATTGTGCGAATAATTAGGATGCTTTAAATGAATTTGTTAATTTTATCCCTGATCAATTAAATGAAAATGATCAAGTATCCTCTTGTGAATCTAATGATGAATCAATAGAAGGTCAACCTCAAGATGAGGAAGAGTTAATAAATCACACTAGGTGTTCTAATCTTTGTTCCACTTCTTATAATGAATCTTTAAATTTTTTTTCATCTTTAATCAAGATAACTTAGAGTTAGATAGTTATGGTCAATCTTGTCCTCAAATTGTAAATATTAGACTTGATCAAAAGCTTGAAATTATTCCTAGAATAAAGAGTGTTTTCTATTGTCAAAATCCAAGGTCAAACTCATTTTTCCATTTGGGAGACTTTTCATATTTGGAATCCACCCTCCCTTCCCAACTCTTTCAATCATATTTGGGTTGGTGCTCTAGTCAATCTTTTGTCTTGGAAATTTTCAATAGGGAATATGAGCATTTTCCTATAATCAGAGAAGTACTTCATTTCCCTTTTCAATCACTTTGGAATAATAATGCTTATTGTCAATTTATCAATCATTCTTGGTGGCTAGAAAAGGTGTTTAAAGATCAGTTTCATCTTTTCTCTATCTTTGAACTACAAGTGGGTCTGATTTTGATTTTTCATTTGTCTCCACTTAGTTTATGTTTCATCATCAATCCCAGGGAGAAACTAATTGAATGTGCAAGAGAAGTGAGTGAGGAAAGTAGTTTGTATAAAAAGACTTTGAATCACGTGCCATGTGTTTTCCCTCCATCAAATTTAAATAATAAATTGCATAAATTTTATGATCCTATCAGCTCTTTGATGGAGGATGTTTGCATCAATTATTCTTTTCCTTGGCATGATCCCATTTTGCACCATTCAAATTTTTCTTCAATTTACGAACAAGTCACGAAGATTGTGCTCTCAATTTCATTAATCTATAATCCAATCTTGACTTATTTTATCAACAAAAATCACTGATCTGTTTAATGAATGGTTACACTAGATTTATGATTTTACCTAACATTTGTGCTAACTGGTTAGAGTAGGGTAGGTAGGTCTTGAATAAACTCACTTGAGCAGTAGGATTTGTGTGCTTTTTCTTTTTCTGTGTGTTGAGTATTGCCATCTTTTTATTTTCTTCTTGAGTTGTTTGCTTAATTGTTGCCTGCTGAGTTGTTGATTGAGTTGAGTCTTGCTCCTTCCTAAGCCTGTCTCATCTCCTGCATGCATTGGAGAGTGGTTAGTTTGCTTGATTTTTATTTTTGGCTTCCTGTGCAAATTGAGTTGAATGTGCCTTCCTGAAAGAGTCTTCTTTGTCCTCCTGCACAATAAAAATAAAATGAATGATGAATAAAGCTTATATGCCGTGTTAGCTTAGATTTTCTTTTATGCATTTCATTTTCTGTTTTAGAATAGATTTCATTTTCAGTTTTATTTTATATATCTCCCATACATACTCCATGAGGTATTCTAGTGTTTGTGAGCACATATACAGGTGCAAAATAAAAGCTAAAAGCAAGGATGATGCATTGTTGGATTGAAGATTGTTGCAAAGAAGTTCGAGACCAGAGATTCTGAGGTTCTCAAGTGCTCTCTCCCTTAGAGAACTTGTCCCAGCTAGAGCCAGATGTTATCACACCATAGTAACGGGGCTACTATTCTTGCTTAGCAGATATCTGCACATTCCAGAGCTTAGATTATTCAGAGCTTGGCTATGATGACTTTATATTTTGAGGACGTCCCTTTTTACTACCTCTGTGTTTGGACCGCATCCATGTTTGTTTAGTGTCTTGGCTTTGAGTTGGTGACAGAACTTTCCTTTGGTAAGTTGGATTGTAGGCCTCAATCATTCCGGTCGGTTGTCCCGATGTTTGGCACTGGCACGAACTCCTCTTAGTCACTTGAGATGTTGTTGGCTAAAACTGAAAGCTCATGTACTACTTATGGAAATTTATGTAAATTCGTCCATGGAAACTAAAAAGGGAAAGAGCAATGAACTGCTAAAAATACTCCTTGAAGAGTATAAGAAAGGTCCAAAAAGAAATGGTTCTTAAATTCTATATCTAAAAAATTGTTGACCTTATATATGTATAAACATACCATGGATGCAAGCTACAATTAGTTATGCTTATCAGCACACCTGAGATCCAAAGGGTTATGTAGGCCAAAAAGGCCATGAAATGAAATCAATGGATCCTAATGAAACTGGATCATCTTTTATAAAAGTAGACATGATGCCTAAGTTGAATAAGCACTCTCTAAACAACTTACACATTTGTGAGGCACAGCCACTCCCCGTGTTTATTTTGTCCAGCACAGAGTTTGTAGCTTCCCCTTTCTCCCAGTCCAAAGTGTCTTTTAGTTGAGTTTAGACAAGTCACCCCCTTTGCCCAACCTTGTTCCTAGCCTTCATCCTTAACTAGCAGTTTGAGGCCATGTCCAATGGGTGAGTTTGTCATTTAAGTTATTGTGCAAGTAAATATAAATAACAACGGAATGAACAAATATGATTAATGCCACTAAATGATGTTATACTTTAAGTTAAGTTGTAAGCATAATTAGAGGAACATGTCTTAGTCTATTGATATGATTATCCTTGGTTATATATTGACCTAGTCAAACCTAGTTTGACTATGGTCATTTCTTGGGATCCGTGATGATGTGGGCCATGTAGTCTTATTGATGATGATGTATGGGCCCACATGCTCTTGATGATGATGCTATACGATGGACATATGGTTCAGATGATGATTGATGCAGTTCAACAGGTTTTATTATTTCTTTAGATCATCAGATTATGCACTGTCCTTATATGGTGGACCCTACAGCTAGCCCATCAGGGAAACCCATGGTGTATGAGTACACATGCTTAGAAGATTTGGTTCTTTTGGATACAATGAGACACTTATCATTCAGTTCCGGGCACTTCTGACAGTGATAGATGCAGTTTTGTACTTGTTGACCAGATTTGGGGTTGATTTCCCAGCCTTAGCAACAGGGGCCATGAGAGGCCAGTGCACCTAGGGCGTTGTATGAGGAGGGGGTGGTCCAGCCACTTGATATTACCATTTACCCCCCCTTCTGGAGAGCTTGGTGGGATGAGTTTGACAGCGCAGGTGCCCTAGGTGGCAGTTTCAGCACTTTCACAGTTACCAAGGCAAGTTAAAAATGGAATAAAAGGGTCACTGAGGAATTCGATTTGGGAAATTGAGGCAAGGTTTTGGCACTTGGTTTTCACAGAGGTCTTCTAGGGTGAACCACCCATCTTCCAGCCAGTTTTCATCAGTCAGTGGGGTCCACAGAGGCCACAGGAGGCCTTTTACTACGTCTCTCACAGATTTTGAGGACAGATTTGATCATTTGTATTTATTTTGGACATATTATATTATTCTATTGTGCCATGGGGATGAGCTAGTAAGGATTGATGCCTCCTAGCCCCACCATGTGCTTTATGAGTCATGTCCTATTCATTTGGGGTGGGCCCATGTATTTTTGCCTCCTTTAGAGGATGACATCACCCTCCATGAGTACTTTCTAGCTATGACATCATCATTATTTGAGTGATCCATGTGCTATGTTGTTATGATTCATCTTAGCCATTGATTATGGATTGAGATCTTTTAATCTCAACCACTCATTTCAAAAAGTGGTTTTGAGATCTAGGGTTTTGGTCTTTGTTATCCTATATAAGGAGGAGACCCCCTATTGTATAGCTCACCTTTGGAGCTCTGGAATATTGGAATAGAATACTTCTTTGTGGAGCATATTTCTCTTGTCTTGTGGATTCTCTTGCATCTTAAGTATACAGTATCTCTTCTATGTATCATTGTGGATTTTGGAACTACATCTTGTTTTTTGCAGGGAGGCCGAATTGGTGGAGAGGAGGACGATTTGAAGAGGATTATTGTTGGAGGGATCCACATATTTTCTCTTGGGTTGATCTTGGTGACAGGGAGTACCATTATTGTATCTTTGTGACATAGTTGATGCTTTCTATTACATCTTTCCATCATTTTCATGATCATTTTACTTGGCTTGTTTCACTTGATCTTGTCTTGTAGGAGGAGGAAGATTTGGCATCTTGGAGGAGGACGTTTTTGCTTGGAGCTCTTGGATCTCAGTCTTGAATATACACATAGGAGAATGCTATCAATTTGCAAGGTGGTCATAAGCAATTGAAGTAAGTTCTACAAGGTATGTGCCTAGATCCATCCATTCTTCTTCATTGGTCACAAACCCTTAAAAGTCAAAACCCTCATTTTTTGTTTTTATTAGATCTACTTGGATCTAGCCTAGCTTTTGGAAAGATATTGAAAACCCACCTCTATAGTATCCACGGCAATTCAGACCTATAGTTTGGTGGTGATTGGGTTCCATTTGACATACTTTCCAAGGCAAAATAGCCCTGTTGAGGCAAATCGCACCTCTTTGGAGAAGCTAATTGGATTAGATCCAACACATGGGTAGGTGAGATCCCACTTGATTCATACTCTCCTCACTTGATAACCTACCCCTAGTGCCTCACTTCTTTGATTTTTGCCTTGTGGGCCCCATTCCTCATTTTGAAGGTTGTGCCCCACTTAGGTCAATTTGGTGATGCACTTTCAATCTCAGATCTATGGAGATCTAGCAATTGGATCACTCTGATTTTCTAGATCCACATTGATAATTGCCTAAACTACCCGGATCTAAAGTTTGGTGGCCATTGGACTTGATTTGACACACTTTTCCATGCATTTAGCCCTCCTTGGGCAAAGTCACACTCCTTGGGGGTTTGAGTTTGTCCACTTCTAGGACATGGGTGGTTGAGATCCCATTGGATTTGAAACGAGCATACCTTGAAACCTACATCTAGTGTCTCATTTTGTGAAGTTATGCCTTAGGGGTAGCATTCCTTGTTTTGGGGATTGTTGTCCACTTGGGTCACCTGGTGAAACATTTGATCTAGTAAGATCTAACCATCCAATCTACTTGATCTTGAACAATACCCTTGATTTGGATCATAGGAGTCCCGATCTACACTTTCACATCCTTTTTACTCTATTTCCCCATCCATTTGAAGGCACTAGTCCACCTAAGGCAATTCACACTCCTTGGAAATAGTGTCAAGTGCTAGATCCCATATGTGGGTATCCCTAATTTCATCTTAGATCCATAGATCTACTCTTTGCATACCCCTTGGTACCATTTGCACCCTTAACTTCATCTTGTGGGTCCCATTTGAACCATTCCCATATCCCAAGGAAGTGGGTCCCACATGTGTCTTTTATGGTACTAGATCTTGTTATCTAATTTCATTATGTAGCCTAAATCACTCATTGGTTGAAACACTAGTCACTCCTAAAGCCTCTTTCAACCATACTTGAACTTCTAGGCCCACCTAACCTTGCATTGGTTTCTATAACTCATCTTTCACATTTCCCTAGAAATCTGTCTTGGTCCAATCACCTTTGATTGGCTATAGGGTCTCCCCCTGGGTCTTGTTTCATCTTGATCTAAAGTGAAGAGTGCCTCAGCTGATGTGACTCCCAGCTTGCATTGGGAACCACGGCATCTCTTGGGTCATCTCTTTATTTGTCCATCTTCTCTACCATCCCGGATGGGATACCTCTAGGGACAACTACAGGTTGTGTGATAACAAGTACATCTGCAAATGGATAAGTGTTTTGTGCCCCTAGCTAAGAATATGCATGTCTAATTGTTAGATTCAATATGCAGAGCATGTTTTGATTTTATTTCCATTATGGTAGATTGCTTGAGTATGAGTAGGGCCTACATGGCTCACATCAGAAAGAGGTGCACACTTTTATGACGTTGGGTTATGACAGGATTGTTAATATTGACTACACCCTAAGGGAATGGATGCATTCCCGGTGTTTCAATGTTGGATAGTGAATGTTATGAAATGTGTTTACAGTTTTAGAGCAACAATACTGATGAGCTTGCTTATCCTTCTTGTGCTATCAGCTTACACAGATGCAATTTGGTGATTGCACGATAAACGACAAAGTGAAGAAAGGGTACTCAAGAGGACTGTATGAGCAGTGGTAACCCTTGCGCAGTATAAGTGGGTATTGTGGGGCCATGCTAGTCTGCAGTTAAGAAAGTCACCTAAAGAGTTCCTAAAGGGAACCACTAGTTGCACAAGAGAAGAAGTGCCATCCTTGTGTGGGTGGGGAATTGTTATGCGCATGAAGGGTTGTGACACGTGTGAAAGGCTGATGCAAGCCTAAGGCAGAGTAGTAGAGCATTGTCCTATAATGGTCGATGGCGCAGTTTCCTTCCATTGGTCGATGACCCAGACGAATGTGCTGGCTCGACAATGGAGAGGGCCAACCTGGTATGGGACTGGTTGGGCACCACAAATGCTTGGTAAATCCAGTCGACATGAAGGTGCACTGGTTGAGCATTAATTATTTGATGTTGTGGTGTAGCCCGTGTGCTGGCCGAACATCCAAGTCCATAGGGGATCCCAAGTCTTGCAAAGCAAAGCAGGACCCTGTGGACCATAGAGGAAATGCACAATACAAATAAGTATTCAATTTCATTTATTTCTTGTTTGGAATAAGGAAGATTTCAGGTATAAGTCTTCTAATAGTTAAGCTGATACACTGTTGTTTCTTGGTTGGAAACCCTAGTCATTGCAGAAAGCAAGGATCCTAAAAGAACTACAATTCTTGGTAAAACCAGAGAGTAATTGGTTGTGCACTATAAATTCTTGGTAGAACCAGAGAGTAACTAGTTGTGCACTATAAATTCTTGGTAAATCCAGAGAGTGAACTGGTTGAGCATTAACTACTTGATGTTGTGAAGCAGCATGCGTGCTGGAAAAACATCCACCCCACAGGTGATCCAAGGCTTATAAAGCAGAGAAGGAAACCTATGGAGTAGAGAGGAAATGTCCAATACAGATAAGTATTTAATTTTTATTCATGTTTTATATTAGATAATTAAGATTTCATGAACAAATCTTATGACAACCAAGCTGATACATTATTGTTTCTATGTTGGAAACTTTGGTCATTGCAGGAAAGCAAGAACTATGAAGACAGCCGAAGGATGCATTTGGACATGTGATTGTCCTAGAAAGCTCTGTATGAGCAGCAACGAAAGATGGTGCTAGTGGGATTGGGTGGGTCCTAGCAGCCAAGAGTCTGGTAGACAAACCATGTGAAAAGGTTCCTAGCTGAGAAGTCTTGGACAAACCTTAGACACTAAGTGTCATAGCCAAGAAAGGGCAAGTCAAGCATTCACATGGAAGTGAAAGAGGCTAAGGAGCATGGAACCACAGTGGTGATGTGGCTCAAGATTGGAGCAAGAATAAGAGGGGAAAAACCCTTACTCACCTCTTTCCTTTTCATTGATGCATTTAGAAAACAGAAAATTGTTGAATGCATGTTATGGCTGAAAGTAAAGTGTGTTTATTTACTTGAAATAAATTGTGAATGCTGAAGTAGTTAATTCCCTGTGAAAGAATGGACATGAATGAGCTCATGTGCCTGTTGGGAAAGCATGGAAAGTATGAAAGTCTCATGGATAAAGCATGGACTACCCATGTCAATTGGGCAATTAACTGACTGATTTTAATGTTTATATTATGTTTGGCCTAAAAGAATTATAATGATGCATTTCACAGACCAAAGGCTATTGGACTTGGCTGGAACTCTCCTTCAAACAATTGCCAAGAACCAAGAGAATCTTGGAGGGCTGCTCAAGCTACAAAAGCATCAGAATGAGATGGACCATAAGGTTTTGCAATGTTAGGATATTCCTATACTCCATCCTAGTCCCACCAGTATTTTGATCATTTACATTTTCAGTCATGCATGCACTTTTAGGGTTTGTATGCATTCTAGGGTTTGCATGCATCTCAGTCATCAGTCTAGCACCTAGCGCTCCGTTAGCCAACCCCCAGGAGCTTCTCACTATTCAGTTTTAGCCCTCCAATTGCTTAATGCGCCCTTCTTCCTTGATTTTAGGGAGCAACTCGCCCTTCTTCACCTACCAGTCCAGTTCTCTTCAGTTTACACTTAGTTATAGTCAGTTACACTCAGTTACACCTACCAGACTCAGTTTGACTGATGGTTGACAGTTACTTGAGCATTGATGACTCCACTAATGATGATGAAGACTTCCAGTTGTGCTCCGATGATCATGAGGACACCTAGTTGTGCTCCGATGACACTCCAGTGATCCTTTGATCACTCCATGAAGGCTAATTCGAATTGCCACCTTAGGCATTCGAATTCCTCATGCATTGTATTATTTATTTGTCCATTTGTGATTAATGAATTAGTGTGTGTGAAGTATTTTTGCTTCTATCTGAGTTCTACTATATTATTATTTTGTTGCTCATTATACTGCATTGACCACTCTTCTTCTATTTTCCTGCTTAATCATAATTACTCTTGTGAGGTATACATCATCTTTTAAATCTACTGTGAGGATTTTCACATGCAAGACTCTGTTTGTCTGCAAAGACAAGTAAAAATAATTCTGGAAACAATCAGTCGAGGAAAGGAAAATGGATCAATGAGGCGGCATTCATCCAATCAGTCCACTGAGAAACGTTCTAGGTGGGAAGAATCAAAAGAAATTGAACAGAAAAAAACAAAGCAACCAGTTAAATGTTGGAAATGTGGGGGAAATCATTGCCGCCGCAACTGCCCAACAAAGGAACATCAAGAGGGTAGCAACCATAAAGCTTTCAGACTTGTGGATGAGTTGGAAGGTCAGAACCAACAGGAGCAGTTTGTGGAAGCCAAAGGACTTGGTCCTGAAAGTCCAAGGGAAATAATAGAATGCAGGGCAGATCTGCAAAATTTTTGAAAATTTTGGATGTATAAATTGTATATATATTCCTAAGTATTGGAACACCGAGGACAGTGTTATTCTAAGGGGGAGGGGATTGTAATACCTCATTTTGACCCTTAGGATATATTAGCTTTTAATGTAAATATTGTATACATGTGATGTATGTTTTCCTAGCGTAGAGCTCAAGGCCAAGGCCCCGCTAGTGGATGCTCGAATTTTATTTAAAAGGCAAGTATTATATATTATGTTACTCATGTGCTATTTAGCCATGGGATATTGTAAAAATGATGTAAATAAACATCATGCAATAAAATACCAAAACTGGCTATAGAAGCAACTAATGAGAAGGGGCCATGTGTATCCACTAGGGAGTGGTGAGGGGGTTGTGGGATTGAACCATAAGCTGCCAAATGTCATCTTGAGAACCCATTTGACCTACCTTGCTGACATTTAAGTTGTAAGAAAGTTGTTGATAAATCAGTCCATGGCTTCAATGGAGCATGGGCAACCCAGAAATTCGTAAGGCAGGTATGGGCTCTGTTTTTCTTGTACCATAAGTCACTCTACCTCATGGGAGTTGGTTCTTCATCATTCTCATTCCATTGTTGAACATTCTAACATCAATTTTCAGCCATTACGAATCCCGACAGTGAGAAAAAACCAAAAATCGCAACTTTACAAGAACCCACGTTTTGAAGAGCCATAAACGCCCAGAATTGGTATTTGACAGTGAAATCCAATGGGGGATCCATAGATATGAACCTTGGGGCAAAATTGAGAGTATTAGATACCCCGAAATCCATTGGAAAACCCAATTTTTATAACCCAGAAATCCAATGACGGGATTGAGTTATTTGATGACAGAATTGTGATCCAAGTGTGAATGTCTGAATAGAGGATTGGATTGCTTGAATTTAACTTGAGATGTCTACAGCTCTGTGGTTGAGCTCACTGGCTTCGCATCCTCCTCCTTTGTTTATTGCATACTTGATAAACCCAACTGTGTGTTGGCTTAGCATGACTGGTTGAGTGAAACCATGGCAGTGAGTGAGCCTGTTTAGTTCCTCCTTAGTGGATACACATCCCAGCTCGGGGATGATCTCTCAGCTGAAAGGATATAGGCTGGACAGAGATCTATGGTTGGGTGGAACGTTGCTCTCACATAGCCCGTTGTTGGACAGTTTCATCTTAAAGATAAGTATTCTCTGTGGTTTAAATTGTGATCATTTTGTATTTTGTTCTGCATGTTTAATTACTCATGTTAATTGAATGATATGATTATCTTAAGCTAGTTGGCATGAAGCCTGTGCATAGCATAGGAATGTGATTGATTATTGTATGATTGTTTCATTATTATGCCTAGAAGAAATAGGTGGATGCATTCCCTTTTGCATGTGTATTATTATGGTTATTCCACTATGTTTATTAAGAATGATGTGCACACATAAGTTTTTTATTTATCCATGAATTTCTTACTAATGAATGGAGCTGAGATTGTCAAATAAGCCCGGTACGTTTGGTCATGTTCTCTCCATTGCATTAGATTGGCGGGAGGGGACGTGACACCTTCGATATACCGGTTGGTACGTAAAAGAGCTTCGATATACCAATTGGTACATGGAAGAACTACAATGCCTTCGAGATGCAGTGCATGCAAATAACGGCAGCTATCATGTTTTAAGACGCCGAAACACGTCTCTAAATTAACACACAAGTTACTAAAAATTTTAACCTAGTTCTACCGTTAATTTTATCTGGACGGTTAGGTGAATGCATGAGGTGAGTACATAAATGTAAACATAATGCAAACCCTAACTACATGAAAAATGCACTCTTTCTTTCGATGAAATCTACGTACGGGAAGGAGAGATCTTTTTCCAATGGTCTCACAAAACAGTAAATTTCAACAACACTCTCAATCTACCAAAGATGATAATGAAAGTACTATTTTCCATTTTCCAAGCAAAAACATAAAAAAAACAACACATCAAATCCAAATCAAAGCACTTATTTTTGTCTTTTTCGATTATAATGAACCTAAATGATGATAAAAGAGAATCTCTATCTAGGGCACACTAACTTTTCAATTTTCACAATGATAACCTAAAAGTATGAAAATCAAAGCCGCATATAACTTCTTTAAGCATGGAATCACTTTTTGCAAAAAAACTTGACTACACTTGGATTCTTCAAGAAAATGAATGACTCATAATTCAAGAAAAATACAATCGATTAATACTCTTCCCAAACTTTCCAAAAGATCAATGATGAATTCCAATGCATGAAATAACTTTTACTACAATTCTCAAATGAACTTGAAAATGGTAAAAATGAAGGACTTTTAATTTTCCCAATGATATGCCAAGACAAAACTTGATAACGATGATGCTTTTAAGTGTAAATGGCTGAAAAGAAAGACTACTTGCAACACTCTACTTACTCAGAAATTCTCAAAGAAATGACAAGCACTCTAATGACCTAAAAACACAAAAAATCACTCAAAAAGATCAAATGCAAGCCAACCAAAGATAACTAATCTCAACAAAGGTTTGGAAGTGGATCTAGCACGCTGGATAGATCCAGTGAAGTAATCAGGAAGAACAATATAGAGTGGATGACCATGGGGGATTGAAATTGCCTGCCACTTCAATCGAACTCACTTGATCAAAAAAACCCAAAGACCAACACAAGCAAAACAAATGAAACACTGCTGAATAAAAAGACCTCTACTTGGAAGATACAGTGCAGAGATGTCTGCTGATCAATCCAAAAATCAAAAGGTTTGGAGCAAGAAACCCAAGCATCAAGTTTGAAAACTTGGTGCAGGTTATGGTTAGGCACAGAGCACCTGACGCAGGCTGAACACAAAGGAAAAGCGTCGGCGACACAGGATGTCAAATAGGAAAAAGCACCGGTGGCGCAGTATCCTCAAAGGAAAAAAGCGCTCTGGATAGACGGGTGCACTGGGTACACTACCCAGGTGTGTCGGGCAAATAACTCAGTGCAAACAAGGAAAAAAATCCAAGCAATGATCAAGAAAATGGACTGAAAATGGCTCAACAGACCTAGAGAAAGTCAGCAAACTCTTAAAGGACAGAAATTGATGGTGAAAATAGGCTTAAGAGGCAAAGCAATGGCTCATTAAGAAAATCAAGAATAACACACTCAAACTTGAAATCAAAACAAATGTATATCCCCAGTATGGTCGCCAGATTTTTTATTGGACAATCTACTCGAGCAGATGCGAGCTAGATCTCCCTAGTTCAAAGTGAATCTAGAACAAATAAGGACAGGATACAAAGTTGCTTTCCTAGAACTAGTTAGAGATCGAGTACTTAGACATCTTACCTTCAGATTGTAGATCTTCTTCCTCGTTGTTGCTCCAAGTCACGCGGTCGTCGGATCTTTAGCTTCAAGACCTATCAAGACATACAGAAACAATACAAGCAGTAAAATATGCCTAAACAATAACTGATCTAAGTAAACAGTTAAGGAAGTAAACTACGAAACATTATCAACACAATAACATTTGTGGAAAGAGTTTATATTACTGTATAAAAGAGGGAAATACAAAGTAGAGAGATGATCACAACCCAAGCCTTAACGCTGCAATCCTCCTCCAACAAGCCAAGCCAATGCCTCCAATAGATGGATAGGGATCTCCTAAGCTAATTTCACCAACATGTAAGTGCTATAGACTTCCTCCCTTTGGAATGGAAAGGGGCCTTGTATTTATAGGACCAAGTGGATAGAGTAGGTTGAGGATCATGGGGAGAGGAGGTTAGGGAACCTTAGGACAGCTCTCCTAGGAGTTAGGGATAGGGATCCACCTCATCCAACTTCTAGAACTCGCTCGAAAGCTCCCTTTATCCCATTTAACCAACCTCGGCGCAGACTGCATGAAGACAACCAGTGCCTGAGAAGGAAAACACAAGACTAACCAAGACAATATGCACCGCCGACGCAGTCCATCAGAATATACTCTGCGCTGGCCCTAGTTGGGCGCTCCTTGCCGAAAGACAACATGCGCCTACCCAGCTAGAAATGTGGACAAAGGGCATCAACTTGCTCTACATGACTTAATTGATCATAGGAACTTCAGGAATTGAGGCACTGAGTTAGCATGGGACTCATGATGACGAGATTTAGGTGTAACACACATACTATGTCAATTCCTTTGAAGGGAATCCTTGTACTTATAATGCTCATATGAACAACAATCTTATCTTATGCCTGATTAACCTTATAGTTGTTCTCATGGATGTTCTCTATAGTCGTCCTTGCATTGACAATTGTTCTTTGTGTACCTATTATTGTGACATTGTTGTTGGTGCATGGATCATCGTTATTGTTAGTGGCGCTATCTTGATTCTCAACATAGTTTAGGTCGAACTCATCTTCATCATTGTCACTTATGTTATTGTCATTATCTTCATTACCATGATAGTCTGTATATTTGTCTTGCTTATTGTCTTTATTGATATCCTTAATCTTATTTTTGTTGACATAATAGTTTATTGGACCTTTGTCATCATTGAATGAGGATGCAACATCGATATAAACCTTAGAGATTCTAGCATTTGGAATTTCAGGCTCCTTATCGCATCAGTCATCTCTTGTACTCTTTTATGCTTGTGTTAATTCATGAAGCTGCTTCTTTGATGCATGTCTACTCATGAGTTTTTCAAAGTTCTTGACTAGTTTGCATGATGAGTTGCTTGGAAAACACATTTCGAGCGACACCCTATGTGTATAATTAGAAGCACCTGCAACATCATGCGTTTGTGGTTTTTGGTTAGTGAGATCAATGGACGACTCTACCAAAGTTGATTCCAATAAAACTTTTGATTCAACCGCTTCTGCTTTTGAGAATGTAATTTCTTCTTGCTCTTGTGAAAACAACTCTTTTTCTTGCACAGAAGGTTGTGATTCTTCTTCCATATTTTGCATAACTTCATGTTTTTCCTCCAAGATCTTTATTCTGTGGTCTTTTTCTTTGTCACTTTCTTCTTTTAAGTTTTCAACCTTCTCATTTTTATTTCCACTTTTAAATGGATGTTCCCGCTCATTTCGGACTTGGTATCTTTTATCTAGATTTTGAAAAATATTTGATATTATTTCTTCTTTAAGTTTCCTCATTTCTTCATATAAGTTGTCATTTTTTGAAGACATTTATGTGCATGGATATTTTTTTCTCACTTAAGGATAAAAGTCTTTAAATATAATAACTAATTATTATAGTTAATAATTCAATTTTATTTTTAATAATAATATTAATATTATTATTAAAGTTTTATTAATAATTTATCTTCCCTTTTATTATTATATCACTTCTACTATAAATGTTCGAACCAAAAAACAAACCATTTATTGGTTTTATAAAACCATGTGCTTGTTTTCTTTCTTAAATTTTATTTTCTTACTTTCATTTTCTATTTTTTTACTTCCCCCTTTTTTTAATCTTTCTTTCTTCTTTTTACTTCTTTTTCCCACTATCTTTATTTTTTTTTCTTTTTTTTCTTCTTTAGGTAAGGTCCTAATTTGGAGAAACTTTCGAAATTATTTGGCCAAAAATGAAATCAACGAAATGCCCGCTTTGATACAACTTGGAGTGTAAAAACTTCCATAAAATCTTATGAACACCCACAATATTTCTAAAACACCCACAAATAATCGAAATCCCACATTTTGATCATAATAATATATTTGATAGATGATTTTTACATTTACAAGCATTGACCATTTATAGGTCAATTGGGTATCGTTTCAATGGAACGATGTACCCCATAGAATTTAACCATTTTAAATAATTAATCATATTTGTGATTTAACTAATATTTTTAATATTTAGATACATAACATACGTTCACAACACTACATAGCAACAATCGCACTTATACATTTTCGGCACTGGTATTTCATTTTCATGCTTTAAGTTTCAAATACAAAATGTCATGAATGCTTATCTATCATGTGTGGTGTTAATTAATTAATTCAATTTGCAAATGATGCTTTGTTGTATTATTTTTCCATCTTATCATTCCAACTCCTAGATTAGACTTTAAATTGTTTTATAGTTTAAAAACCTTAGATTAATTTCATAAGGACCACCCTCCTTGGCTTCACTAGGAGTAAGCCTAGACGGAGGAGTCGAGTAATTAGGTGACAGCACTTGACTTTGACTTGCCTCCAAGGACACACCGAGCGGCTTGAAGGTTTCCTGTTGCATTTCCCCCTAGGTGTGTATTAGGCGGCAACAGTGTTGAATTTATTTTCTAGAGAAATGTTAGTCTTGTATGGTGGATATAGATCCCCATATGCTTACTATGACTAGCAACATTCCAATGTCTCAACACTATATTTAATCAAAAAAATATGAGTTATATATTCATATTTTTTAGGTCAAATCATTGCCGAGGTAAGTGTTTGGTGCTTTGGTATATCTTCCATATGATCTTGAATCGTTATCCTATTGACATATCTCCGATTTGCAAATAGATTGAAGCTTGATTGGCATACTTTGGGTGACACATAGAGACCTAAATTTTTAATCAAATATCTCTCGATCACTGTAATACAAACACCATTGTGGTGCCAAATCTAAAATAAATCTGAATGTGTTCAAATTTAAACACTTTTAGTGGATCTTTGTCGATGCGGTCTTCATATACTAGTTATTGATCATTCTTTGCATCATTTGGTTGATTGCTATAATCTTTTCTCTTTTTAATCTTTTGGAAGATTTTCTTTATAATCTTTTCCTAAATCTTTACTCCTTTTATGGTTTAACCCCTTTTTTTCATAGTTTTTTCAAAATTTCCTCTAATTTAATTATAATGGCTAACCCTCCAACTCCTTATATATTCAGCCTGAATCCTTTTTTTAATCTAAAGCAGCTTCATATTGATTCTCTGCAGATGGGTGGAGTGTCCACTCGAGACGTCGGTCCTAAAACTACAACACAGTGAAAATCCTGAAGCTATGAGCAATAGTAATTGTTGCTTAAAAATATATATATATATATGACAATCAAAATAAATGATTCCATGCTGGGCTTCGGTTTTTCAGATTCCTAGCCTTTTCTTGTACTAAACTTTTGATTAGTCCAGAATGAACTTTAATATATACTGAAATCAAGATGTTAAAAGAATTTATTTACTTGGAGCTTCTTACATAGTGGGCTATCTATTCAATGTTGTTCACTTGCACAAAATTGCAATTTTTAATACTCAAATACTCAACACTTTTACAATCGACAGACCAACAAGGTTAGCACTGCGGCATGTTTCAACCAGATAAGCACTTATTATTTGAACTCTCCTATTTGTAATAAGACAGAAACATCATCGACATTAGAGAAATCCACGTATTACATTATGAAATCTTAACCAAGACTAGATGAACAAATTCCTTTACAACATTTTTGACGGGCATTTCATTACTGATCTCAATAGAATATGCTGAAGGAAGAAGAACATGATAAAGCCAAACCCCCTGAGATTTGTCAGAAATGTTATATATAGAGTGGGATAACTGTCTCCATCCACCATGCTCCTTATATTCGTGGACCTTCCAGGACAAGGGGCATCATGGAAATCATGATGCCTAGTAGCGTGTCCCTGTCTTTCGATAGTGAAGAGCAGTGAGGGTTTTGTCATCCTACAAAGGAAAGAGCATAATTTCTTAGCCGATCAAAGGCATACAGAAACAATCTACTTCTTCATAGTGGTGTATCCCTCAACACAGATTGATTGAACCAATAAACTTCAAAAATATGCATATAGAACTAGAAATTGGAATGGCCCATCCATCTAATTAAAGTTTAGGGGTAACATTCTCAACTATATTGGCTTTCAAAAGTAGAAGACACATGCCAAACTTCCCAACAATCTAAGAATTTATGCAATTATCTAGATAACAAAAGAATCCCAGAACAAATTTGGAAAAATGGATCCATCTCGAGGGTTATAGCATTCAAAGATCACCTAAAATTGGACCATTGTAAAATGCTTTCAGTTGAAAGAAGAATTTTATGGTGAGGACCAAGCAAATTTAAACCATCTTTTTGTGGTGTAACCATGCCAAGAACTGTTGAGACAAAGAAGTCGTCACTAAGATAAACTTTCAATGAAGGTGAAGAATCGATAGAATATTACAGTAACTCGCCTATTACCAAGTATATATGGGGGGGCATTCAAGAGAAAATAATTGGATAATATAGAAGGTAAGAAATCAACCAATATTTACTCATGAATCAAACATAGCCACCTGCAAAGAAGCCATTAACATGACTGGAGAAAGATATAAGATTCATCATTCAACTTACAAATATGAAAACCAAAAAAATATTGTGTGAAAATTATGACCAAAAAAAGGCAATTTATATTGCCATAAAGCGACCAATTTGACTTCAGCTTTCATGGAATAATAATGACTTTGAATTGAAAAAGTGAGCTTTTTCCATTCCTATAATATGTGCACAAAATAGGAAGCAGGCCAAAGGGCTTAAGAAAATGTCTTTGCTTTCTGCTTTCCAACTAAAGTACAAAAGGAGAATAGAAGGCAAGCATGCTCCACTAAACAGGAGGCTTTGCCTAACTGGTAGTAAAACTGGATATGCTACACATCTAATAGGGTCTTAAGGAAATATCTTCATAGTTTAATTTAGTGTCTCTGATTAAATCTGGACGCTTACTATATTTCATTTGAATGTTGTACAAATTTGAAAACATATACTTTCCTTGAATATCTTCTTTCTCAATGATACATAAAAAGCTGCTGGGCAAGAGGATTGGCAACAAATGCATATATTGATCAAGCTTGAGAAATATCGAGTGAGACAATTCTGGCATATTGACTCATGCTGTATGTTTCATCAAGTATCTGCATATGCAAATAGTCGTTAGTGTCTCTTGCAGATGGCATTGCAACAGGGGAATGACAGGGCTTGACATGGGCACAGTGAGCATTATATGCACATGAACTAGCTTTAAAATGCCACTTGTTACAGCTTGAAAAAGCATGGCTCATTTCACATATTCATGGGCCTTTCTTCTTGTTGTCACAGATACTGTAGGGGGGGGATTACTCTTCATTTTTGCCTGAGCAGACCATATTTTGTGCAGTCCATTACAGTGCTCATTTCAGATATATCACGGGTGATAAATGCATTGAGTCTATATTTGACATCATAACTGGATCAGTTTTGTAGGTTGAGCCTCAAAACAGGGCCCCAGGTAATTTACCAAACTCTTTTGGGATCCTGTACCATACATGTTGGAACCTTTACGCAATGGATTTCTCCACTATTGGATAGTGAGATTGGATCCTGTCTTATAGTGCTTCATATATGTGCCTATGGTGTATCCTACATTTGCAGTTATGTATCAGATTGTTGTGTCCGGAGGTTATTTTATGGATGATTATGTGTGGTATTGGTAAACTGACTAGAAATAGGATTTATTTTATGACTTGTGATTATTTTATAAGTATGATGAGTAGGACATTTGCATGACATTACATTTAGTGCTAGTTTGTGTGTTATATACATGTTCTCTGGCAGGTCTCCATAGTATTGCTTTGATCATCACCTGACCCTTGGTGCCACCATTTGGCCTCACCATGTTCAACCCATTCACCTTGCATGATACAAATCCCATTTGATCCGGATATGGCTAAGTGGCTCAAGGACCTGTTATCACATTTATAGTAGCCGGGGATACCATATCTTCAGATCAGAATCCAGTCCTTTTTCAGCCAGTCCTTTACATTGAGATACTTGAGATCAGCATCAGATGAGCATTCATTCCAGGATCACTCTTATTTTCAGAGCAGCCCCTGAGCAGACAGTACAGCCTTATGCCATGACTGAGCTTCATGATCTCAGATTCGATGACTGATGTAGCCATTTTACCATACAGAGCAGTATGCAGTGCCCAGATGTGCAGTAGTAGTATTCTAGTTGACAGTTGATGGTTCAGATGGTCGGTACAGGTATATTGATATGCATTCGTTATGATGTCTTGCTCCTTAGCTCACTATGATAGCTTAGCTTGGTATCTTGTAGTTATGATTTGGCGGTCTATATCTGTTACATAGATATGTGTTTTTCAATGGTTATCTAATATGATCTAATTTACTCTGAATATGAAATTCTTGTTAATACTCATTGGTTTTACCCTTCTTAGGAGAATGGACGTGATCAATTCCACCTTTCATGGCTTGCTAGCTTTGGCATCGCCTTTCACTTTCCCCATCCAGCCATTCTCTTCCACTTCTTGTTTTTACCTTGACTTACACTTTAGCCTGTGATATGGAGAACCTCCTCGCTTTTGCCTATTTGTTGGATAAGCATCCCTTTTAGTTTGTGTCTCGGCTCTGAATTGTTGATTGAGTTCTGTTGGCTAAAACCTAAAGCGAATAGTACTACCATCATTACATGTATATGGAAATTATTGTATATCTCTTGTGCAAGCTCATTGAAATTAAACTAAAACTGTGTTTCTAAGCACAATGGAAAGAGGGCTATGAAATGAAATACCCTGGATGAAAGCTTGAGTAGTTGTACTTCTAAGTACATGCAAAATCCCCAAAAGGGTTATCAAATGAATTGAAATGAACTAAAATCACCCTAGATGAAAGCCTTAGTGGTTGTGCTTCTAAGCACACGTAAAATCCCCAAAAGGGTCAATAAAGGCCTAAAGAAAGCAGTGGTTAAATATATGCTAAATCCAAAGACTGCTGGCCAGAAAACTAAATGTAATGATTAATTCCTCACGGAGCCTACGGGTTGTGATGTGAGATGGAGTAAGGGACAACTAATTCTAAGTGTCCCCTAGAACCTCAAGTTACGGTTAGCCGGGCACCCAGTCATGGCGGTTCTAGAAAAGATCCTCACGGAGATGTTTCAGCTTGGATGTGAGCAGTAGACATTTGCCAAGGTTGAATAAACAGTTCTCTAAATAACTTACCCATTTGTGAGACACTACCATCCCCTGTGTATATTTTATCCAACATAAGCTTAAGTGTGTATTCCATTTCCCCTTATCCAAAGTATCACAATGTTGAGTCAGTATAGTCATCCCCTTAGCCTAGCCTTGCATTTTTCACTTTCACCCAATCCTAGCAAAATGATCACGGCCATGAAGTGAGTATTTTCTTGAAATTCTATTCAGAGTAATTGATTGTTTTTATATATTGGATGTTATTATTATTGCTTAAACCGCTAGTGATATGCTACTTTATACTTTGAGTTTTGCTATTAGAATGATTGAAAGGAGCATGCTTTAACCATTTGCATTTGCAGTAGTAGGCATTTTAGGCCTAGGTCATATTTTGGTCATTTTTTACCTGGTCAAACTTAGTTTGACCAAGTCAACCGGAGGACCTAAGGTGAGTTGGACCAGTGATGTGTGAGATTGATGATCTATGGTCCTTATATACCCATTTGATGAATCCATGCAGTAGACACAACTTTCAGATGATGGTTTGATGATTTTCATGATTATTATTATTATTACAGACCATTTATTTTTATTTGTCTGAGCATGGTCATGGTTATAGATGATTATACAGATGGTCACATGGTGTATGGGTACTCATCCTTAGTGCATTTGGACCTTCTGAGTCCATTGGGATACTTAGTTTTCAGTTTCGGGCACTTCCAATTGAGATATTACTCAAAGTCTGTATCACTTTATTGCAGATTTGCCATTTAAAATGGCCTGGCAGCACAGTTTGACTTTTTGTCTTGTTCACCTAGGGCGTTACAGAGGGAGTACGGGGTCCAGCTACTTGTTTTTACCATATTACCATGCTCCCAAACAGTTTGGTGCAGTCAGTTTTGGCCCCGGGGTACCAGGAAGTGAGCTACAGGCATTTTATTCTTTCACAGGTGATTTTTCTGAGGATAAAAAATGGTAAAAATGGCTACAGAGAAATTCGATTTTGTCTACTGAGGTAAGGAAATGGCATGAGGTTGGTTTTTATGAGTTGTGTGATGCTTCCCACATCTTCCAGAGCAGGTTGCAGCATTCAGTGGGGCCCACACACTCTTTGGGCTATTATATTATGATTTTACTGTGTCATTGAGGGGGTACGATATGGCCATGTGGTCACAATATTGTATCTTGATGATGTTATTATATGCTATTCTGCCATGGGGACATGCTAGAAGCCTAGAGATGGATGAGTACACCTCCTAGCCCCACCATGAGCTTATGTTATGTTTCCTAGCCACTTTCATGTGGTGCGTCTCCCCTAGGGCGACTTAGCTAGTGCGCCCTCTCTATTTTTGAGTTGATCCATGTACTTTATTTTTGGGCTCATCTTAGCCATTGATTTTCACTTATGTATATTTTGATCTCGACCACTCATTAAAAAGGTGGTTAGGGTTTTGGTCTCTCCCATTCCTATTTAAAGGAGAGACCCCCCTCATTGTAAAAGGACTTTTGGCTCTGGATTTTTTACAATAAAGAAATATTTTTGGGAAAAACTCTTGTGCCTTTGTTATAGATTGTTCTCGTGCTTGATTGTAGCTCTGATAGCTTGTCACATCTTCATTGTTTGATGAGTTTCCATGCTATACGTTTTGCTTGATGCGTTCTCTACAGAGGGCAAATTCATTGAAGGATTTCGTGAGTGTTCCTCGAATCTCTTCACTGGAAGAGTAAAATAATCAGGGAGTACTTCTTATTGTATCTTTAATCAATATTTATGCTCTTTGATTCTTCTTGTACCATTTACTTTCATTTCTGTAAATCAATTCTCATAGAGATTGTCATCTGTAGGAAGGAGGGCGCACTTGCTCTGGGAAAAAATCGATTTCATCTTGGGGGCTGTCAAATTAAGTTGGAGTTGCTTCGAGGCAGTTGGAACATCATTGCACTTGGCAATCCCTCCAACCCGTACTCAGGAGGACAAGAAACTTATAGACGCTAACTGGGATTTAACATCAATCTTCCATTAAAATATAAACTCCATGTCTTCACAAAAGTCTGGAACTCAAAAGTATCTCAAGAGTGTAAAAACGTAAAACAATGTTTCTCCAAGAATGTCAACAGAGACCTCTCGCTACCCGAGAGGTCCATATTTGTATATTTCTTAATGTTGAACCTAACTAACTGTCTAAATGCCGATTCCCCTTAAACAGGAGTGTGTTCTCTAAAATCAGGAAACAGGGTGCCGAGCTGCATGAATCCTCAGTCTTCTACGTGTTTGTCCTTTAATGCTCGTGAACCTACTCAATCACGCTCGATTTCCACAGAATTAGTTTATTGAATACGCATTTTAACATACAAGAATAATCGTCAAAAACAACTTCATTAAATAATTAAAGTAAAACATTTTTCCCACAAATGACTGTGTTTCTTCGCCATTGCTTGAGCTTGACTTCGGAAAAAGGCTTATCAAATACTTGAAAATTGGACTCATTAGGTGTCTCTTTCTGCATTTAGGAAAAAAGACAACCAAAGCTCGATCTTCCTCCTCTTGCCTTTTCTTTGCTTGAAGTGCATCTAATTGTGAGCTCAGGGAACTGAGTATGTCGGTCTTGAAATCCGACAAGAGGTTTCCAATATCCACCCTTGAAACTCCTTCTCTTGAGCTCTTGGTGGTCCTGCTTACTATGTCCCTAATTCCTCTTCCCGATCTGGAGGCATTCCTCGAATACCTTCTGCAGAGGTCACATATTTCCACATATGTTAGTAGGGATACATCCCCTGCACCCATTAAATTCAGCAAATCAATGCAATCATCTCTAATTCCACGTAGGAGCAGAATTTTCAGTGTGTCATCATTTAACCCATTCTGTCTCGATCTTTGCAAATTATATTGGAATCTCTCCACATAGTCTTCTAGGTTCTCGTCCTCCTGCTGGGTCATTTTAAAAATTGCTTCCTTCCGATCCTTGTCCTTGCAATATTCTTGATATTTATCCAGGAAGACTTTCTTCATTTGAGCCCAAGTCGTTATACTGTCCCCTCCTAGCCCCATGAACCACCTCAGAGCTTGGATTTTTAATGTGGCTGGGAAAACTTTGAGTTTCTGGTGATCTGTAACGTAGTCATAAATCCTGTAGAGGACATCGAATTTGAATAGGAATGTATCCGGGTCTTCACTTGCCATACCATGAAAATTGGGCAATGCCGAATGTGGAATATTATTCATCTGGTTTGTAAGTGTAGATCTAGGATTTCGGATTGGAAATTCAAAAGTGATTGTTCCAGTACTGGATTCTCCATTTATAGTTCCTCGGTTCGTATCCTCCCCACGGGAAATATGTTCTCCGTCACCCTCCATATTTACTATAAAATCTTCAAATGCAGCTGATCCTGCTGACAACAGAGATCCAGCAAACAATTGTTCCTCACCTCTTTCATTGTTAACACTAGGTTGCTCGGGAAACCCTTTTTTTTGAACAAACTCTTTTTCTTGAACAAATTTTGTCACTGATAGATTCTCATCAGCATGCATTGGTAAGACCGTTCCGTCGATGTGCGTGGTAGAAGGATCAGGCCTTTCAGTCTCTTGCTTAGAACTGCTGAGAAAAGGTGACCTACCTTGAACACGTCCTCCTCTTATTGCACTTCCTACAAGGTTAGTACCTGGGGGGGTATCATATGCGTATACAAGTCTACCTGTACTATCTCTTACTCTACGCATGAATACTTTGCATGTTCCAAGATCACAGGAGGTAAGTACTTTAGATTTTCTTGAGTTATTCATTTATTCAATTTGTCTACTACTATTTCATTTACAAACCCTAAGCTACTTTTTCTGTGAAAAATTCCTTGGCTCATTTAACTTAAAACCTTGGCGAAATATTTCTGGTTTTCCACTATAGGCCCAACCCAAAGAGGGTTCTCAAGGGCGTCACCCTTGAGGGACTCCTTGTGGACTATTTCCCTAGGCACTAATCTCCTTGCCCATGCGCACTTCCAGACTTAGCCAATTTTTGGGTTGTTTGATTCCGGTTTTGGACTTGTGATGCATAGACACTATCATACCCTTAATCAAGTCTAATATAAAGGTATTAGATAGCCCCAATCTTAATCTTAACCTTTCTACCTTGGACATGTTTCCTAAGGAAGAAGAATTTTCTATCATTTGCTAGTGCCTTGATCCTGGATCTTTTGTTAAAACCTATAAGTCACTTGTATTATCACATTGGATCAAATTTACATCTTTTAAGCCTCTTGATCCAACCTTTAACTCACCTTGTGACTTCATCCATAGATCTAGGGTTCATTATACCTTACACCTTACGTACTTCATTCATCTGATTTGATCTGGTGTCTTGGTTAGATCTCTCCTGTTGGGAGTTGATTTGGGTCTCCCCCATTGTTATCTAGGGCTTAGATAACACAAAGCGAAGAGTGCCTTGATTGGCGTGACAACCAATTCATCTTGGGGATCGAGGCCCTCTTGTGTCACCTCTTTGGTTGTTCGTCCCCTTTGTCGTCCTGTATAGAATCATCCATTGGGGCAACTACAAGTTGTGTGATAACAGGACCTTCCCATGTATGACCTCTTAGTTAGGATGGTCCCCATATATACCCCCGATGTCTCAGCTTTGATGTGTTAGAATTATGATACTTCCAGGATGGTTATGTTAGATCTTCAAACAATTTATATGATTACCACAATTACCATATGCAATAGGATCACTAAAAGATAGACAAGCACAGCATAACAAGAAAACACAAAGATTTACCCTGGGAAAACCCTCTCACGGGAAAAACCCAGCAAAACTTCTTCAATATAGATTCATCATAAAGTACAATGTCAATCTCGTACAATAACCCAAGAACAAGATACAATAGAAACCCCAAGAAAAGATGTCTTCAATACAGCTAGTCTTTCTCCCAAGCGAACTTGTCCTTCTGCATCTACTCATGCGAACTTGCTTGAGTGAGTGATGCACTAAATGACCTAGGCACCACTCTATTTATTCTAGTCACAAACTGGCATTTTTACCTAATTGGGCCGACTTGACTTTCCCTAACTAGGCCGACCTAACTGGGGCAGTTTTGCCCATTGTTTGGGGAAATTTACCCACTGAGCCGACTTGTCTATTTTACATGATTTCTTTTAGGGTTTTACATAATCAAATACAATATGAACATTTCCTGAAGGAAGTACAATAAAAATACAATAAGAATATCTTTCGAAGTTACATTCTTCAACACTCCCTCTTAACAAGGAAGGTATTCTTTTGGCGCTATCATCATCATCACTGCTATTGCAACTCTATACTCTGACCAATGACTTCTGGCATCTCTCTCGAATCTGTACATCACTAGAAGTTTTGAAACATCAAATCATCTGGTGGGTCCAACCCAGGAGTGTACATTACGTCACACATAGCGACCACCTGCGTTACCTCACCCCGTATCATGAACCAAGCAAGCCATCCGGTGGGTCCAGCCCAGGAGCATACATTACGTTGCATACCGCAACCACCTGCGTTACCTCACCACGTGTCCAAATCATCTCGTGAGTGTAGCCTAGGAGACTCAATTACATCACATAACCTGTGACTACCTGCTACCACGTCACATATCAACATCGAGACAACACAACCTTGTGAGTGTAGCCTAGGAGACTCAATTACGTCACATAACCAACGACTACCTGCTACCACGTCATCCCATGTGGAGAACAACCTAGGTCCAAAACCTACGTCTTTGCACATGTGTGTTGTCCAACATAGCACTGCAGTTAGGAGACTCAATTACGTCACACACAGTAACTACCTACTGCTTCCTCAGGGGTGTAGTCCAGGAGACTCAATTACGTCACATGACCTATGACTACCCGCTACAACCCCGTGAGTGTAGTCCAGGAGACTCAATTACGTCACATAACCCGTGACTACCCACTACAACTCACATCTCAAGTGGAGACACGCCCAGGAGACTCAATTACGTCACATAACTCGTGACTACCTGCGCCTCACACGTGCTATGTTACTCATCACTCCCTCTTGATCTAGACCATTCCAAGCTTGTCCCTAAAGTACTCAAACTTCACCCTCGACAAAGGCTTGCTCATCATCTGTTGATCTCGTGCATAACATGCAAAAGGACTAGCTCAGAAATATACTAGGGACTGGTCTGCAATCATGGTAGCCCGACTACTATGGATGTGACAACAGGTACAAGCTAGGGATAGAGGTTGGAGGAGTGTGCCAAAGAGCCACCCTCCCTTGGTGAAATTTTGCATGAATCTTGAATAGTTTTGAGGTAGGAACTTCTCTTGCTTTACAAAGGTTCCAGCCAAACATTTACAAACAAGGCCTAAGGGGGAATCACCCCGAGACTCCATATGCCCTAGGGTGTAGTGTCCCTTTTTAAGAATTTGCACAAACTAGAAAAAATTGCAAATTTTAACCAATTCAACCCCTAGACTAGTATTAACCCAACTGCTTCTGAATGGCTCCAAATGCTTCCAAATGGGGTCTGAGTGAGTTTGGAAGGTATTCAAACATATAAGTGAGGATGATGGATGCTTAACAACCCTTAACACACTTCTGCAACATTCATTTACATTCTGGACAAAGTAGGGAAATGTACTAGTCAAATCGAGCTTCAATCCCCCAAGGGAAGTGATCAAAGATGGCTCTCCAAATGATGTTAAACCATTCCAAATTTCATAACAGAGGTATGGTACTGATAAATGACTTTAATGAGCTCCCCAATGTATCATCAATTAGTTCTTATGACCTTCTGCAACTCCCTTAAATCAGATGTTTATATGCAAGTCCTCACATAGGGGGGAAAGCTAGTAATTTTTACCATATGTTATGAAATTCGAAATTTAGGTGCCAAGGACATGTGCAATGCTAATGAAACTTCTTCAGAACATTAATGACACTCCATACATCAACAAAATCACATAGAATGACTGATACAACTCGAAATAATGGCTCTTCAAGCTCCAACAACAAGACATAGAGAAAATGGCATCATTTATGCATTGTTTGATATTTTTACATAGTTTCACTTGGTGTTTCAACCTGAGAATCTTCTGAGCAATAAATATAGAGTATATAGATCATAATACAAATAAATGAAGATTCATGGACTCTCACAAAGAGATCAGCATCTCACCAAGGGCGTAATTCCTCCAGGGGCACAAATATGCAAGAAAATGTGAAAGAGATGCAAGAACAAGTTGTAGATGAATGAACCACGAGCTTCCCTGTAGCTTCATCCTGTAACTAAAGACTCCATTGCAGCTCCAAATGAAAGGTCTAAATGGCCTCTCCAATTTCCAATTAGGATGGGAATCTTTCACCCTCAAAATTGGTGCTAAGGCAAGTAGACTAGCTCTCTACTAGCTCTTCTCTCCAAATGCAAAATGCAAAATATAAAATGATCAAAAGATGGTATTCTTATTTGTTCCTAACTTTTATAAACCTCCTAAGGCTTCCCCAATTCGAATTCCATCCATGAGATTCATGCCAACTCAATTTGGGAAGAGATTCCCATGTATGCCACTTGTCGTTTCTATTCTAGCCTCCTCCTTCACCAAATTCGAATTGGTGTCTCTTTGGCTGCCCTAACTCACTTGGGCGCCTTCTTGGAGGCTATTTTTAGCACTAACATGTCATAAATGTCAGATGTCAACATTCAGGTCTGATTTGTATCATAGGTGTCATAGCATCTTCATCATTGTTGTCATAGAGCTAGGGAATATAGTCCAAGTGTCCCACTAGCTCCAAAATGCCTCTTTCTCTTCCATGGGAGTTACTCTTCCATTCCAATTCGACCTTCATTGAGTCATGCCAAGAATATTGACCTTTAAACTCCCCAAGATCATTAGACTCCACCTTGGATTCGAATGGGTGAGAATAGAATGCCATGTGGCATGAGGAATCTAGCTTTGTGTGGGTCCCACACCACCAATGTGTCTCCATGACCAAGTGCCACCTTATTTTCCTATCATAAATATTTATTTAACCCCTTTTAATATATTTATGTCAATCTAATGTCCATTTGAGGTTTATTAGCTCCCTTATTCAAAATCCCAATGTTTCCACCCCAACTTAGGAAACTAGTAGATTGGTGGAATTTCCTCTTTTGAAATTTATTTGAAAGGGGACATTACAGTCCTCCCCACCCAAGCTTGCTTGTCCTCAAGCAATTCGAACATGGATGTTGAAAAACCTGCTTTCTTTCCAAAACAAAAATTTGAAACCAACGAGACTAAAATTATTCCAGGGTCCCATTGCTTGTATTGCACTCCAACAATTAGGAGTGCTCTCCAACCCATACCATCAGGCAAGAGAATTCCTGGATCCCATTTTCTTGTATGCCTTCTTCCAAACATTATAAGTACAAAAGATAGATCATCAAAGTACATGACAACATAAAAAAAATGTACATCAAGGAGGTGCCTCATCAGAGAATCATGGAAGTAGACCACCATTTGCCAGGTGCATACAAGCATCAAGTGACCAATCAAATATGCTCCAATGACATAGGTGAGTATCCCATGTCCTATAATGCTGCTCCAAAAATATGTAAGATGCATCAAAACAATCAGCCATGTATTCTTTCATCCAAGAAGTGAATGAAGAATCTCCACTAAAATCTGAACCAAGTAGGGAGCAAAGAAAACAATGAGCATTCAAGGGGCTCACATAAGTACCATTTATGCATTCATGGATATGTGTATCATCAATAAATAACAAAGGATGTTTATGCCAATGTAAATAATAAGGTGCTCTAGTCATGTCATCGTCAAAAGAAGAGGTAGGAGATTCATACCCCTCATATGGCACCATTAGAAAAAAACTTTTCACCCAATTTTCATCCCCAATTGATGTGGCTGAAAAAGAAGTAGGGGGTGAGGAATTATGAACCAACCTTAAATCTTTACAACTTTTACCCATCGAAATATTTAATTCATCTTCTCCATAATTGGTTGGTCCAACTATTGTGAGATCATGTGCCTCCTCCAAGGCTTTGCAACTCTCTCCATGAGGCAACTCATAATCCCTCTGAACAAAGACAAGTGCTTGTCTTTCTTCTTGTTTGAGTGTAGCATCTTCAAGCATCTGCATATCAACATGTACCTCATGTTCCACCATTACATGAGGTTCCTCCTTTGTGACATAAATTCTTTCATCCAATGCCTTCTTTTCCTCGAAAGGAGAACCACTGCTCCCTCCTATTGCCAATTTGCTTCCAAATTGACTAGCCAACAATTCGAACCCTTGCATTAGTTGTTTTGTCATGTCTTCAAAGAATGGTTTCAGGAATTTTCTAAATTCCTCATTCTCCTCTAAGGTTCCTGTTATCACACCATAGTAGCAGGGCTACTATTATTGTACAGCAGATATCTGCACATTCCAGAGCCTACATTTTTCCAGAGCATGGCCATATATTTTGGATCACTCATGAGCAGAGCAGTACATTATTCAGATTTGTATATGACCTTGTGTCAAGGCTGAGCCTTGAGAGTTCAGATTTGATGACTGATGTGACCACTTATCCCATTACAGTTTCAGTTCAGTGCCTAGAGATGTATTTCAGCAGTGTTTCAGATGATGCATGATGATTATTATTTTGATGATGTTGTATGATCTATGGATATGTTCTCACTGACTGTAGATTATTATCTTGTTGATTTAGTCGTGATCATAGCATGTACTTGGTATATTATTCCTGATGTGGCAAAATATTTAAAATGAACTGTAAATCATAAAATGGACAATTGCTTGCACAATTTAGGTCATTTAACAAAACTTACTGGTTTTTCACCTTACATAGACATGGTCTTTCCCTGACACCAGTTGTCTGCTAGTGTAGGCTCCATATTCACTTGTCTCCATCCATACATGACCTTCCTGTTTGACTTTAAACCCTGACTTGTCTCATTTGACTTTCTGATACTGAGGGCTTCCCCATTTTTCTACCTCTGTGTTTGGACCGCATCCCTGTTTATTCAGTGTCTCGGCTCTGAGTTGATGACAGAACTTGCCTTTGGTGAGTTGGATTGTAGGCCTAAATCATTCTGGTCGGTTGTCCCGATGTTTGGCATTGGCTCGAACTCCCCCTAGTCACTTGAGATGTTGTTGGCTAAAACTAAAAGCTCATGTTCTACCTATGGAAACTTAAAAAATTCGCCCACGGAAACAAAAAAAAGGGCAAGAGCAATGAAAAGCTAAAAATACTCCTCGAAGAGTATAAGAAAGGTCCAAAAAGCAATAGTTCTTAAAAGCTATATCTAAACAATTGCTGACCTTATAAATATGTGAAAAACATGCCCTAGATGCAAGCTGCAACTAGTTGTGCTTTTCAGCACATCTGAAATCCGAAGGGTTATGTAGGCCAAAAAGGCCATGGAATAAAATTGAATGATCCTAATGAACCTGTTATCACCTAAGCTGTAGTTACCCCTATGGATGGATCCAGTCATGGATGGCAATAGGGAAGGGCAACTCAAAAGGTGCAACCACGATCACCTCGACCTCCAATATGTATGGTTGTCACGCCAGTCGAGGCAACCTTCACTTTATGTTATCTAGCCCAGACAACAAAGGGGGAGACCCGATCTACTCCCGACAGGAGAGATCAAAACCAAGACACCAAATCAGGGTATTTCTAGGTGAAGTTAGGTGTATGGTTTATCCTAGACCTAAGGATAAAGTCACAAGCCAAGTGCGGGGTTTAATAGGTATAGCTTTGGTTCATAGTTGGTGTGAAAGTGACTTACAATGTTTGAAGTGAGGTCTAGGGCTAGTGTACTAGGTCAATGTCAAAAGATTCACTGCCTTGGGAACCGTGTCCAATGCAGGATAGTTAAGGGTTGTATTGGGGCTAACTAGTACATGAGACAAGCTTGACCATGGTTCATGATGTCTTCAAAGGTATAGTCTACCATGCATAGGTCAAAACACAAGTCAATCCAACAATCTAAGAAAGTTGAATTACCTTGTAGAGAAACCAGTGCCTTGGGATTTGGGAAGTGGAGTCAAAGTAGGGTTGACTTATGGTTTAGGACTCCTACAACATGAGATAAGTGGGCAATATAGGTCTTGATGGTTGAATGTATCTAGATCTAGGTTTAACCCAAGTGGACCACAATCCCTTAAAACAAGGAATGCAGTCCCCAAGGCAAGATTTGACAAAGTGACAGTCTAGACCTAGGTTCAGATCTGCAATAATCTCAAGTACCCAGTTCCTAGAAGTGAGTGAACTCACTTCTCCAAGGTGGTGCGACTTTACCCAAGGAGGCTTCAATTGGGGTTTAGGTGGGTCAAATCATGTCGGATGGCATCCAAACTTTAGATCCTAGTAGATCGGTCAGGTAGGAGTATGGATCTATAATTTCGTGGCAATCCACCGGTTAGATCTTAATAGATCTGAGTTTAAGTGTTCCAAGTGGTCCAAAATGGGGATTAAATCCCTTAAAATGTGGAATAGGGCCCACAAGGTGAATTTCAGAAAAGTGACAACCTGGGTGTATGTTATTTGATGTATAGATGTCAAATCAAGTGGAATCTCAAACACCCACCACCTAGATCTAGGTCAACCTGCCCAACTAGAGAAGTGCGCCTTGCTTGGGAGAGGCTAAGTTGGCCTGGGAAGGGGATCAAATGGAAGCCAATCCTCACCAAACTATAGATCCGGGATGCCTTGGATGCTATAGAGGTGGGTTTTCAGTGTTATGCCCAACAACCCACTAGATCTACGTAGATCTGAGAAAATGTAAATGAGGGTTTTAAGATATTTAGGGTTTTAACAATTTATGAGTTATGTCAATGGATTGGATAGAGGAAAGAGAAACAAACCTGTGGATCTTACCTGGGTAACCTTGTAGATGCCTTGATGATGATGATCTATGCAATCCCGATCAATTTGGAAGCTTTGAGGTAGTTTCTATGCAAATCGATTTTGTCCAAGAAGCCAATGCGCCCTCTCTCCTGCACAACAAACGTCAACAATATCAGATTTGATGCATCAAGAGATAAGACTAATGCCACAAAAGAAGTAACAGAAAGATAGCATAGATCACAATGATACTAATGATAACCCCCTGATACAAGCGAATGCCAAAAAAGTCGATTTGAAGAAGCCTTGCAAAATCGCCCTTGTTGAAGTCGCCCTCCTGTAAACAAACAATGATTTCCAAAAAAAAAATAGATCTTGCCACAAATTTCCAAATGCTATGTTGCAATAGACTTTCCAATCACCATCTAAGAACACCAGATGCAAAGGAGACCACAAGAATTTCCACAAGAATATTTTTCTATACCAATAATCCAAGAGCCAAAGACCCTTTACAATGAGAGGCTCTCTCCTTTAAATAGGAAGGAGAGGCACCAAAACCCTAACCACTTTTTGAATGAGTGGCTAAGATTATAAGATACAAAAGTCTAATCAATGGTTGAGATGAGCTCAACAATATAATAAATGGATCACCCATAAAATATAACATAAGTGGACAAAATCGCCCTAGAAGAGGGGAATCCCACCAAATCATGATGACAAAATATCATAAGAGGCTTATGGTGGGTCCAAGGGGTAATTTTATCCCTCCTTGGTCAATCCCCATAGCACAATAACCAATAAATAATCATGAATGTACCAAATCGTGCCTCCATAGTGAAATCGTGGTCCTCAAAAGACCTCAAAAAATCCACAGAAAAAGCCATAAGTGATGGATGCGAGCCCCGATGAAGCTGAAACTGCTGGAGAAGGTGTGGAAGGTCCCGATCTATCATCACTGATCATCCCATGCCATAACTTTTCCTCAGTAGCCCAAATCGATTTCCTCAATAGCCATTTCTACCAATCCTGAAATGCCTCGGGAAGCGTGAAACTGCCCCAAACAGCCTCCTGGAGTGCTGGCGCTGTCAAGGTGAGGGCACCAATGTGTCCGGGAGGGGGGTAATATGGTAAAAACAAGTGGCTGGACCACCCCCTCCATCATCAGCGCCCTAGGTCAACCGGATAAAAGTCATCTCTGCTCCGACAGGGCCTCCAACAAACCAAAACTGCACTAGGACAGCCTGCTGAGGCTAAATCATCACTGCAAGTGCCCGGAACTGAAAAACTACTGTCCCATTGGACTCAGAAGGTCCAAATCCATCCAAGATGTGTACTCATACACCATATGAATCTCTGCATGATCAAAAAATATCCAATGTACCGGAACAAGGCCAATAATAATGATCTGTAAATGACCAAACACTGCTGTATCCCAAGAATCATCATCATAACCCTGTAGCTGCTGCATAGAATCATCCTGTATGTGTACATAGACCATATATCATCTATCCATATCATCATAACGTCCAACATCTCATGTCTCATGGTCCTCCATGGTCAAACTAGGTCTAACCAAGACCAAATACAACTCAGACCATCATCCATAGCTGCTGCAAGGTGTCAAGGTTAATACATGCTCTACAACTTATTCGAATAACAATTATAACACAGAGTAATCATGACTGGCGATCTAAATCCAAATATATAGTGTCGTTAATTATTATTATTACTCAGACTAGACTTTCAGGACCATACTCACTTCATAGTTGTGATCAATTTGCTAGTGAAGGGTGAAGGCTGAAATAACTGGCTAGGCTAAGGGATGACTTGACTGACTTGACTTTGTGACACTTTGGCGAGGGAAAGGGAATACACACCATAGTATATACTGAATGAGCAATAACACAGGGAATGGCGGTGTCTCACAAATGGATGAGTTGTTTAAAGAGGGTTTATTTACCTTCACAGATGCGCACAATCCATAATACAAATAAGGCCAGCAATTGTTTAGATATAACATTTAAGTTCCATTGCTTTTTGGGCCTGAAGTTTCCATAGCCTTGATCTATGTGTGTTTACAAACACATTGCATAGATTTACACTTATTTTTAGGCTTTCTGCTGCAGGTGTGTTTTTAAGGCACTTGTTTACCTGAGCACTTCTAGGTGTGTCATGGACAACTTGTTTACCTAGGTATTTATTTTTCCAAAAGATATAACATTTTATTTTTCATGGCCATTTTCAATTGGCATTTCTTTCACATACAAGATATAGCATTTCATTTTTCCAGATTTTGTATTGATGGCAGCACTAAAGGTTTCAGGTTTAGCCAACACAACTTTAGTGACTAGGGGGAATTCTCAAGGAACTCCAACTCACCATAGGTAAGTTTTGTCACCAACTCAGAGCCGAGACACAATAAACAGGGAGGCTCATCCAATACAGAGGCTACAGTGGGGAAAGGTCCTCCATGTCACTAGTCAAGTAGCAAATCAGGGTAATAATCTAAAAGGTAGGCCACGGATGGATGAAGACAATGAAATGATGGAGCCAACACTAGCAAGCCAGAGTATGGTGTAATGATCACCTCTATTCTCCCTAAGGAGGGTATGTACCAATGAGTATGAATAGTGAACTTCTAAGTCTGAGTAGGGACAGTATAATATAATATAATAGGTCAACCAGGTCCATATATCTATATGATCGCCAGATCATGACACTAAGTGCTATGACATGTTATAAGAATAAGTATAAAAGCAATCTAACCGTAACACCTGTAATATACCTGCTGAGTCATATACCTGAATGCACATCAACCTGTACCATCATCTGTCCTCTGGAACTGCCGCTGTAACTCTGGGCACTACTGTCTGCTCTGTACCAATGGCATAATGGCTATATCGGGCATCTCTCTGAGTGTCCTGAAACTCAGTCATGGCATGGGGAATATAACCGCTGTCCACAATCTGATAGTGATCCAATATAGATGCTCATCTCAGCATCTCAAATGCAAGGGAACTGGCTGAATAGTGTACTGGAATGAGAAAAATAATGTATGGTAGCCCGGCTACTATATATGTGATAACATCTGGCTCCGGCTGGGACAAGTGCTCTGCTGAAATGAGCGCTTGAGAACCTCAGAATCTCTGGTCCTCGAACTCTGCTACTCGAATCCACGATCCAGATCGGGGTACTAGCATCTCGGATCTACAATTTGGTGGCCATTGGATTTGACTTGGTCCACCAAACCCATTTTTTGGCCTCCCTTGGGCAAATCGCACCCCCTTGAAAATTTGAGTTTGTCCACTTCTAGGAGGTGGGTGTTTGAGATTTTTGTGGATTTGGAATGCCCATGCCTTGAAACCTAGGTCCATACTGTCTTTTTGTCACGATCCGCTTTGGGGGTTGCATTCCTTGTTTCAAGGGATTGTGGTCCACTTAGGGTAATCACTTAAAAACCTAGATCTAGTAAGATCCAACCATTGGATCTCATTCAACCCACTTGACTTGGCTTCTAGGTGTCCCGATCTACATTTTGACATACTTATTGACCCCATTAGCCCACTTAACAAGGCACTAGTCCATCACTAAGCAAGTCGCACTCCTTGGAATTTGTGCCAAACCCTAGATCTAGTACATGGATATCCTTATAATCAACTTAAACTCATAGATCTAGCCTATATCTAACCTATAGTACCAACCTCACACCTAACTTCACCTTGTGGGCCTACCTAGAACCATTTCACACTTCCCAAGAAAACTAGACCCACTTGTGTAAACACCTGGTACTATACCTAGTCATCATACCCCATCATGTGGCCTAAACCATACATAGGTTGAAACATTAACAATCTCTTACACCTCCCTCAACCATACCTTAACCTTTAGGTCCACTTAGCCTTGCATTGGTTTCCGTAACTCATTACTTACCTACCCTTAGAAACCTTTGTTTGGGTCCAATCAACTGTGATTGGGGTATAGGGTCTCCCCCTTGGTCTAATTACACCTTGACCTAAAGCGAAGAGTGCCTCGGTTGACGTGACTCCCACCTGCATTGGGAACCGTGGCATCTCTTGGGTCACCTCTTTAGTTGCCTAACTCCTCTACCGTCCCGGATGGGATACCTCTAGGGGCAACTACAAGTTGTGTGTTAACATTTTTGGCGCCGTTGCCGGGGAGGTAGAGGCCTACCTTGGTTTGACATGCCTTCTCCCTGCATATTAACGACATACATCTTGGTAGAAGAGTTTTAAAGTCTACCTGGCAACTCCACATAAGCGACTCCACTGGTGATCGATCCTATAATTATCTAGAGCCCATGGGGTGCATCTTTTTGTATTTAGGTTCTTGATTTAATAATAAAAATAATAATAATAATAATAAATTAAAAAAAAAAAAAAATTTGCCATCCATGGCTGCTTCTGAGCGGCCTAGGACTTTTGGTCGTTTGAAAGTTTTTGACTTCTCAAAAATTGTTGGGTATCCTCATCACATCCCTCATCAAGCCCGTGAAAGGTTGTCTAAATTTGATGGAAGTCATGAAGTATCTGCTAAAAGACACCTTGAACTTTTTAGGGAAATTATTAAAGATTTATCCATAACCCATGAGGATGTGTGTATGAAACTATTGGCTTCGTCCTTCAAAGAAAGAGCTGAGATCTGGTTCTTAAATTTGAAGTCCAATAGTATTTCCGGATATGACATGTTTGAGCAAAGTTTCTTAGAAAGATGGGGAAGTGAATCCAATGATATATATTTTTCAAATCAAAACCTTCCCCTTTTTGATCCTAGAGTTGAATCTGTTAATAATCAAACATCAAGTGAATTGTCAACATCCGAAGATGACCCCTCCTGCTCAATTTCTTTTGAGGATAAGTCTTCCACTTTTGAGTTGATTGAAAGTCAAATCCATAATCATTGTATAAATCATAAGTTTTCAAAATTCTTTTTAGGTATCCCTAGTCTTGATCCTGAGGAAATTTCTGAGGATGAGCCTTTAGTCAACAAGTCTATTGAAGTTCCTCCTTCGGAGGAACTCATTAGTCATTCTATCTTTAGTGATCATTCAATTCCTTATAACCTTATTGAAGAAGATGGAAACATTGACCAAGACCCTTTAGTAGTGCTTTTGCATGATCATTGTGCAAATAATCAGGATATTTTAAATGAGCTTGTTGATTTCCCCCCTGATCAATTAAATGAAAATGATCACTTATCCTCTTATAATTTTAATGATGAATCAATAGAAGGAGAGGATGAGCCAGTAGATCACTCTAGATGCTCTAATCTTTGTTCCACTTCTTATAATGAGTCTTTAAATTTTTATTTTTCTGTCCTTAGTCAAGAGAGCTTTTTCTTAGAGTTAAAATCTTGTCCTCCAATTGTAAATATTAGATTTAATCAAAAGTTTGAAGTCATTCCTAGTGCTATTTTGAAAGGCCTTTCATTTTGTCAAATTTCAAGGCCAAATCTTTCTATCCATCTAGGAGACTGTTCATATTTGCAATCCACCCTCCCTTCCCAACTCTTTCAATCATCTTTGGGTTGGTGGTCTAGTCAGTCTTTTGCTTGTAAAATTTTCAATAAGAAGTATAAGCATGATTACATGTTTGGAGAAAATGCACTTCATTTCCCTTTTCAGTCACTTTGGAACCATGATGCTTGTTGTCAAATTATCAATCATTCTTGGTGGCTAGAAAAGGTGTTTAAAGATCAATTCCATCTTTTCTCCATTTTTGAGCATCAAGTGGGTCTAGTTTTGATTTTTCGTCTTTTAAACCTTGATTTGTCCCTACTTGGTTTTTATTTGATCATCAGTCCCAAGGGGAAACGAATTGAATATGCAAGTAAAGTGAATGAAGAAAGTAGTTTATTAAATCAAATGCCATATGTTTTCCCTCCATCAATTTTAAACAATCATTTGCATAAATTTTATGATCCTATCAGTTCTTTGATGGAGGATGTCTGCTTCAGTCAATATTCTCCTTGGCATAATTTCATTTTGCTCCATTCAAATCCTTCTTCAATTTCTGAACAAGCCAAGAAGATTGTGCTCTCAATTTCATTAATCTTTAATCCAATCTTGACTTGTTTTATTAACAAAAATCAAAGAAGAATCATTAATTTGTTTGATGAATGGTTGCACTGGATTTATGATTTTACCTAACATTTGTGATGACTGGTTAGAGTAGGGTAGGTAGGTATTGAATAAGCTCACTTGAGCAATAGGATTTGTGTGCTTTTTCTTTTTCTGTGTGATGAGTTGCCAATTTTTCTTTTCTGCTTGGAGTGTCTGCTTGTTTTTCTTCTTTATTGAGTTGAGCCTCGCTCCTTCCTAAGCTTGTCTCTTCTCCTGCATGCAATTAAGAATTTTAATTTCCTGTGATATGTCTGGCTGCTTGTGCAAGTTGAGATTGCTTGTTTAAAAGAAGTTCTCTTTTCCTCCTGCACAGTAATAAAAATAATAAATGATGAATAAATAATATATGCCATGTAGTTTATATCTTTCTTCTACGCATTTCAGTTTATGCTTTAGATTAGATTTCAGTTTCAGTTTTATTTTATATTTTTCCCATACATGCTCCATGAGGTATTCTAGTGTTTGTGAGAGCAAGAACAGGTGCAAAATAAAAGCTGAAAGCAAGGATGGTGCAGTGTTGGATTGAAGATTGATGCAAAGCAGTTCGAGACCAGAGATTCTGAGGTTCTCAAGCGCTCTCTCCCTTAGAGCACTTGTCCCAGCTGGAGCCAGATGTTATCACACCATAGTAGCAGGGCTACTATTCTTGTTCAGCAGATATCTGCATATTCCAGAGCTTCCATTTTTCAGAGCATGGCTATATATTTTGGATCACTCATGATCAGAGCAGTATATTATTCAGATGTATGTTTGACCTTGTGTCAAGGCTGAGCCTTGAGAGTTCAGATTTGATGATCGATGTGACCCTTATCCCATACAGTTTCAGTTCAGTGCTTAGAGATGTATTGCAGCAGTGTTTCAGATGGTACATGATGATTATTATTATGATGATGTTGTATGATCTATGGATATGTTGTCACTGACTGTGGATTATTATCTTGTTGATTTAGTCATGTTCACAGCATCTGCTTGGTATATTATTCCTGATGTGGCAAACTATTTAAAATGAACTATAAAATGGACAATTGCTTGCACATTTAGGTCATTTAACAAAACCCACTGGTTCTCACCTTACATAGATATGGTCTTTCCTGACACCAGTTATCTGCTAGTGTAGGCTCCATATTCACTTAACTCCATCCATACATGACTTTCCTATTTGACTTTATCCCTTGACCTATCTCATTTGACTTTCTGATACTGAGGACTTCCCCATTTTTCTACCTCTGTGTTTGGACCGCATCCCTGTATATTCAGTGTCTCGGCTCTGAGTTGGTGACAAAACTTGCCTTTGGTGAGCTTGATTGTAGTCCTAAATCATTCTGGTAGGTTGTCCCGATGTTTGGCATTGGCTCGAACTCCCCTTAGTCACTTGAGATGTTGTTGGCTAAAACTGAAAGCTCATGTTCTACCTATGGAAACTTATAAATTCGCCCATGGAAACTAAAAAGGGCAAGAGCGATGAACAGCTAAAAATACTCCTCGAAGAGTATAAGAAAGGTCCAAAAAAGCAATGGTTCTTAAAAGCTATATCTAAATAATTGCTGACCTTATATGTATTTGAAAAACATGCCCTGGATGCAAGCTGCAACTAGTGTGCTTATCAGCGCACCTGAGATCCGAAAGGTTATGTAGGCCAAAAAGGCCATGAAATGAAATTGAATGATCCTAATGAACCTGGATCAACTTGATGTAGACATGATGCCTAAGTTGAATAAGCACTCTCAGAACAACTTATCCATTTGTGAGGCACAGCCATCCCCCGTGTTATTTTGTCCAACACAAAGTTTGTAGCTTCCCCCTTCTCCCAGTCCAAAGTATTTTTGAGTTAAGTTAGACAGGTCAACCCCTTTGCCCAACCTTGTTCATAGCCTTCATCCTTCACTAGCAGTTTGACCATGTCCAATGGGTGAGTTTATCATTTGAACTATTGTGCAAGTAAATTTATATAACAACGGAATATGTTGACTTGATTAATGCCACTGAATGGAATTTATACTTTGAGCTTGGCTGTGAGAATGATTAGAGAAACATGTCTTAGTCTACTGATGTGATTTATCCTTGGTTGTATATTCTTGGGATCCGTGATGATGTGGGCCATATATATATGCTTATTGATGATAATTCATGGTCCCACATACTTGATGATGAGATCATATGATGGACATATGATGCAGATAATGATTGATACAGTTCAGCAGTTTTATTTATTACTTCAGATCAGCAGATTATGCATTGTCCATATATGGTGGACCCTACATCTGGCCCATTAGGGCAACCCATGGTGTATGAGTACACATTCCTAGTGGATTTGGGTCTTCTGGATCCAGTGAGACACTTATCTTTCAGTTTCGGGCACTTCTGACAGTGATTGATGCAGTTTTACACTTGTTGACCAGATTTGGGGCTGATTTCCCAGCCTGAGCAGCAGGGGCCATGAGAGGCCAGTTCACCTAGTGCGCTGATGATGGAGGGGGTGGTCCAGCCACTTGTTTTTACCATTTACCCCCCCTTCTGGAGAGCCTGGTGGGCTCAGATGGACAGCGCAAATGCCCTAGGAGGCAGTTTTGGCACTTTCACAGTTACCAAGGCAGTTAAAAAATGGGATAAAGTGGTCACTGAGGAATTCGATTTGGGCAATTGAGGCAAGGTTTTGGCATTTGGTCTTCACAGAGGTCTTCCAGGGTGATCTCACTATCTTCCAGTCAGTTTTCACCATGTGGGTATGCCCACATTGATCACAGGAGGTCATTTACTGCTTGACTGTCATGGATTTGGAGGACAGTTTTGGTCATTTATATTATCTTGGACATATTTTATTATTTCATTGTGCCTTGGGGATGAGCTAGTAAGGATTGATGCCTCCTAGCCCCACCATGTGCTTATTTTGTCATGTCCTAGTCATCATGAGGTGGATCATTGTACTTTTACCCCTCTAGTGGATGACGTCAACCCCCTTTTGTACCATTTAGTGGGGGCGCTATTGTTATATTTGGTGATCCATGTGATATATTGTTATGGTTCATCTTAGCCATTGATTGTATGATGAGATCTTTTAATCTCAACCACTCACTTGATGTAGTATTGTAGAGTGGTATAGGGTTTTGGTCTTTATTATCCTATATAAGGAGGAGACCCCCCATTGTATAGCTCACCTTTGGAGCTCTGGAATATTGGAATAGAACACTTCTTTGTGGAGCATATCTCTCTTGTCGTGTGGATTCTCTTGCATATTGAGTATACAGTATCTCTTCTATGTATCATTGTGGATTTTGGTGCTTCTACTAATCTTTTTACAGGAAAGTCGAATTGGTGGAGAGGAGGGCGACTTCATGAGGGTTATTGTTGGAGGGATCCACATATTCTCTCTTGGGTTGATCTTGTGACAGGGAGTATCATTATTGTATCTTTGTGACATAGTTGATGCTTTCTATTACATCTCTCTACCATTTTCATAATCATCTTGCTTGACTTGTTTCTTTGATCTTGTCTTGTAGGAGGAGGACGATTTGGCTCTCTTGGACAAGGACGTTTTGGTTGGAGCTCTTGGATCTCACTCTTGAATATACACATAGGAGAATGCTATCAATTTGCAAGGTGGCCATAAGCAATTGAGGTAAGATCTACAAGGTATGTGCCTCTTTCATCCATTCTATCTTCATTGGTCATAAAACCCTAATTCATTAAAACCCCAATTTTGGTATTTCTTAGATCTACTTAGATCTAGCCTTGCTTTTGAGAAGATTTTGAAAACCCACCTCTATAGCATCCACCCCTAGTTGGATCTATAGTTTGGTGGTGATTGGCTTAGTATTGACACACTTTTCAAGGCAAAAAGCCCTCTTTGACCCAAATCGCACTTCCTAGTGAGAGGCTTGTTTGGTTAGATCTAGCACATGGGTAGGTGAGATCCCACTTGATTTGCAATCTAGACACTTGATAACCTACCCCCAGATTCTTACTTTGGTGAATTCTACCTTGTGGACATCTTTCCATGTTTTAAGGGGTTAAAACCCCCTTTTGAATTTATTGGCACCTCAAAACTCAGATCTACTAAGATCTAGCCCTTGGATTAACTTGATTTTTGGGACATACATAGATCGGGGTACTAGCTACTTGGATCTATAGTTTGGTGGCCATTGGACTTGAATTGGTCCACCAAACCCACCTTTTAACCCTCCTGAACAAAGTCGCACTACCTAGGGAAGGTGAGTTTGTCCACTTTGAGGAAGTGGGTGTTTGAGATTTTTGGAGATTTGGAACGGCCATATCTTGAAACCTAGGTCTAGACTATCTTTTTGTGACAATCTGCCTTGCGGGTAGCATTCCTTGTTTCAAGGGATTGTGGTCCACTTAGGGTCATTTCTAGAAAACCTAGATCTAGCAAAATCCAACCATTAGATCTCATTGAGCCCACTTGACTTGGCTTCTAGGTGTCCCGATCTACACTTTGACATATCATTTGACCCCATTAACCCATCCAACAAGGCACTAGTCCTCCTCAAAGCAAGTCGCACTCCTTGGGATTTGTGTCAAACCCTAGATCTAGTACATGGGTACTTCTAGAATCAACTTAGATCCATAGATCTAGTCATTACCTAGCCTCTAGTACCAACATCACACCTAGCTTCACCTTGTGGGCCCACTTAAAACCATTTCACACTTCCCAAGAAAATAAGACCCACTTGTGTAAACATATGGTACTACACCTAGTCATCATACCCAATCATGTGGCCTAAACCATACATAGGTTGAAACACTAACAATCTCTTACACACCTTCAACCATACTTCAACTTCTAGGTCCACTTAACCTTGCATTGGTTTCCGTAACTCCTCATTTACTTACCCTTAGAAACCTTTGTTTGGATCCAATCAACTGTGATTGGTTATAGGGTCTCCCCCTAGGTCTTGTTTCACCTTGACCTAAAGCGAAGAGTGCCTCGGTTGACGTGACTCCCACCTTGCATTGGGAATCGTGGCATCTCTTGGGTCACCTCTTTAGTTGCCTACCTCCTCTACCGTCCCGGATGGGATTCCTCCAGGGGCAACTACAAGTTGTGTGATAACAAATCCCTATCCTCTTAACTGTGGGAAGTACTTGGGCATAAGCCCTAAAACTCATTGTGAGGAGTACCACAGGAACCCCGAAGTAGCTGGTCCATTAAGAGGACCTGCCAGCGAAAAGGGCAACGACCCACTACCTGATTGACTAGTTCCCACCCGTGAGGTAAACCAAGAGCTGTCGTTTGTGGCAAAGCGGTTATCAGTTTTACCTGAGCCGTGGAGTCAAGGGTACTGCCCCAATACGCAAGCCGTCAGACAGCATTGGTGGCCGAGTGAAACCCCTGAACGGTTAGGAAGCTGCACATACCTGGGGTCCATATCTACTTTCAGCTGAACTATTGTCAATCACTACTGCGCCGTTTCAAATCCATTTTGCAAGCTGTTCCAGATCCAGCCGTTTTCAATCCATTCGGTGCTGTTCCAGATCCCTTACGAGCCGTAGCCGCTCTAGTCTGAATAAAAAAATAAAAAAATAAAAATAAAAAAAAATTATAAAATTCAGTTTTTTGTCCATATCTCCCTTGTTTTCACTCTGTTTCCCTTGAAATTTTTGGGGAACTCCTGTCATCCCATTCTGCATATTTCATTCCTGAGGACCCTATCCCCAATTCCCCTTCCCAAAGCCCGAAAGCCCACATTTGTCTATTTTTAGGGTTTGCCATAACTTCCTCAAATTTCACCCAATCACCTTCAAATTTTACCACAGAGTTCCTTTCTGAATTCTGCTTCTTTGCCCCCCTCTGCCAAATTTTCCCAATCTTTCACCCCGCTTCTGAAATCCTCATTTTTTCTTCCCTGTCTAGTCGACAGTGTCCAACACCTAGTCAAACCCCAATTACCCTTCAAATTTTTTCCCAAGTCCAGATTTTCCCTTACTGAAGCAGTTTCTGTTTTTGTTTTCCTACCCAGTAAAAAAAAAAACTCCTGGTTATGGTTGTCACCCGTGCAGGAGCAAAAACCATGGAAGAAGCACTTGTAGCCATCCAAGCCAAACTCCAGGATCTGGATGAAAAATTTCTCGGCCTCCATCTTGAACATTCAGCTATGAACAACAAACGGCAGTCCGAGTCCTCATCAGACAATGGGTTCTCTTCTTCCAGCAATTTATGTGGTCCGAAGCTTGATTTTCCTCGCTTTAATGGTACTGATCCAACTGGATGGATTTATCGTGCAGAACAGTATTTCAGTCTGCATAATACTTTTGATGTCAACAAAGTTCCGCTGGCATCCTTTCACTTGGAACAGGAAGCTCTTCAATGGTATCGTTGGTACATCAAGGCTCATCCAGAGCCCAAATGGTCAGACTTTTGCCAGCTCCTTTTGCAACGATTTGGTCCTAGTGCTTTTGATGACTTCACCGGAGCCCTCACTAAACTTCGCCAAATTGGCACTGTGAGAGAGTATCAAACCGAATTTGAGAACCTAGCCAACCACACCGAAGGATTGTCTGATGACTTTTACTGGAGTTGTTTTATCAGTGGTCTAAAGGATGCCATCCGCTCTGAGGTCAAAATGTTCTGTCCCACCACAATGATGGAAGCCCTAGGGTTGGCTAAGTTGGCAGAAGACAAGATTGCAGCCCAACAACAGTCCAAGCCCACTTTTGTTCCCTTCCGAAAAATGGGTTCTCAGCGACCACCTATACTGCAGGCTCCTCGACCGACTCCTATCAAGCGTTTGTCTGAAACAGAGATGCAAGCACGCAGAGGAAAGGGGCTTGGCTATAATTGTGATGAGAAATTCACTCGGGGACATAGATGTGTTCAGCAAAAGCTCTATCTCTTGGATGTGGAGTCTCCGCCTGCCTCTGAAATTGGTGACGAAGATCCAGAAACACTGGATGCTCCGGTCGACATTCAGGAACCGCCTATTGACCCTCCGTCTCAGGATGACCAGCCAAAGATATCTCTCCATGCTTTAGCTGGAATCACCACCCCCAAACAATGCGGGTCAGAGGTTACTTCAAGAAGCTTCCTCTTACAATACTCATTGATTCTGGTAGCACTCATAATTTCATTGACCCTCGGATCGCCAAACAAGCTGATTGTTTTATCCATCCTTGCTCCAACTTTGAAGTCATGGTTGCCAATGGGGGCACCTTACCTTGCATAGGGAAGTGTCGAAATGTGCGTATCTCTATGGGAGATTATACCTTACGCTCTGACATGTTTGCCTTGCCCTTAGGCGGATGTGATGTGGTTTTGGGCGCTTAATGGCTACACACACTTGGCCCTATCTTATGGGATTTTGCTGAACTTTGGATGCAGTTTTCCCTCAATGGACAAAAACACACATTGACAGGATTACAACCAGGTTCTCACAGCATCATCAGTTCACATCGCATGGAAAAAATCCTCAAGAAAAATTCACATGGTGTCATTGCTCAGATCCATTCCATTCAGATGCAACCATCAGCGGTCTCCACTACTCCTTTGGATCTACAACAAATTCTGGATCGATATACAGGTGTCTTTGCTGAACCAGTGGGATTGCCACCTTCCAGGCCAGAAGACCATCGTATTCAGCTCCTTCCTGGCAACATTCCTCCCAACATCAGGCCCTATCGCTACCCATTTCACCAAAAAACGAAGATTGAAATGCTCGTTCGGGACTTATTGAAGCAAAGTATTATTCACCCAAGCACTAGTTCCTTTTCTTCTCCAGTTATTCTTGTCTGCAAAAAAGATGGGTCATGGCGCCTCTGCATTGTCTTCCGAGCACTTAATCACCTCACCATCAAGGATAAGTTTCCAATTCCTGTTGTTGATGAGCTTCTTGATGAGCTTCATGGGACTCACTTTTTCTCCAAGTTGGATCTTCATTCTAGGTATCATCAAATTCGGGTTCATGAGGATGATATCCTTAAAACAGCTTTCCGCACACATGATGGCCATTATGAGTTTTTGGTCATGCCCTTTGGCCTCACTAATGCTCCTTCCACATTCCAGGCATTAATGAATAAAATATTTCGACCCTACTTGCGGAAATTCATTCTGGTATTCTTTGATGATATCCTCATCTACAGTAAAACATGGGATGAACATCTCCAGCATCTGGATCTTGTCATGCAACTTTTCTCTGACCATCATGTCCATGCCAAGCAGTCTAAATGTGTTTTTGGACAGAAGGAAGTTGAGTATCTCGGGCACATTATCTCAGCACAAGGGGTTCGCGTGGATCCTGCCAAAATCGATGCCATGAACAATTGGCCGCATCCTCAGACACTCAAGAGCCTTCGTGGTTTTTTGGGGTTGACTGGCTACTACCGCAAGTTTGTCAAGGATTATGGGAAGATTGCAGCTCCATTAACTGCTCTATTGAAAAAGGATGTTTTTACATGGACACTGTTGCTGCCTGGTTCCACACCTGGGGAAAACGCAGCAGAAGTCTTCAAGCTGCTGGTGTGGCCTTGGGGGCAAGTCAGAGTCAAGTGCTGTCACTTGGGACTCGACTCCTCCGTCTAGGCTTTCCTAGCGAAGCCAAGGGGGGTGGACCCTCAAAATGAAAAGAAAAAAAAAACTAAGTCGTCTAATCTAGGAGTTAGGAAAATATTTTTGGTAACCAAGAATAAACAGCATATACTTTTGTGAAATAAAACAATCATTCATCATTTACTCCCATTCAATATAATCATCATCTCTTTGCACATGTGTCAATAATATGAAATAACTTTAAACAAGACCAGTGCCTTATAATGGAGTCAATAAACAAATGCATAAGCAGAAAAAGTAGATGTTGTGCGAGTGTTCTTGGTTTATTTTAAAATATTTTGTGATGGTGATCTTTTTATTATGACAGGTGGGTTCCCAATATACGCAAGGTACGGAGGAACACGTCCAAAATTTTGAAGCATGGCTTCCCTCTCAGGCTTGCGCTGAATCGGAGTCTCGAGGAGGTGTTCAGATACTATACCAACGAGGGCAAACCTAACGGTTTCCAAGAGGTCACTACTCAGTGTTGTCCCAAGCCTTCTGAGAAATTTCCCCACGACGGCAAAATATTCGTGATGTGCCGGATTTTCACATAAAGGGTTTTTATTTGGGGCGGTGTTAACTCCTATTACTAGTCGTCTCCCCCTTTCTGATGTGTACCAACTGGATCAGACTGAGCTGCAAGTCGGCCACAGAGCATACGGGAGAAGATCTTGGTATTTTTAGAAAAAATTTATGAAACCAAATTTTATCTTTTTAAACCCCAGGAGTCTCTTTTCAGGCACGTATTTCGGGCAAGCCCTCATACAGAAACCCTACTTCGGGAAAGCAAGGGGGCGTTTTGAGTTTGTAAAAAAAATGGAAAAACTACGTTGTGAGTGAACTTGTGGCCCGTCAGTGGAACGGACCAACAAGGTTAATTTTAATCCTAGTTAATTTTATTAAATGTCGAAAATAAAAGGAAATAAACTACTCTAAAAATCACACCATGAAAAGAGACGACACAGGCCACCCCTGGGGGGATGGGGTGTGGGCGCTGGCTAGCCCACTTGCTCTCGTTTAATAGTCTTTTACAATGATCTGAGAAGTGCCCCAGTCTACTTAAAGTGACTTGGTGGCTTACAATTTTTGAGGGAAAATTAACCAGTTTTACAAAAAAATGAATTTTAGTCCTCCGGATTGCCTGGATCCTCAAAATTTCGGCAGCACTTCCTCCTACCTGTTCGTCTTTTGCTGCAAACCAGCAAGCAATTATTAGTATAAGATGCCCAAAAACACTTTAAGAGTGTCTTTGGAACACCTCCTAAGAAACCCAAAAATTTCTAAGTGAAAATCTAAGTAAAAATTTAAAAAATTGACCAAGTAAGACAAGCAGTAATGCTTGTTTGCTTGAGGTCTTTGCAAGCTTTATGAGCTGCAAATTATGTGCTCTAATTAACAGCCAGATATACTTTAAAACCAGAACTAACACTACTCAACAAAGCTTTGAAAAATTTAACAATTCTTTTGCAAGTTTTGGAAAAGTATGATGCTAAATGAAGGGAGAAATCTAACAGTTAAAGATATGAGCTTTGTAACAGTCTAAATCAGACCTTCATGAAATGATTTCTGATCTATTTAAAATATGGACATGAGCATATGAATCAGAAATATTTCCAAAAAAAGTAACCAGTTAACCAAAGAAAATTTTTTGTTTATAAAGAAGAGAGAGAAAATGAGCCAAATTTTGCTTGAAATCCGAAGCTTTGGAGTAATATTTGTGGTGTTCCGAGGGACTGCATCTGCAAACAAAGATTAGAGAAGAGGAAACAAACAAAATCCACCTACTCCAGTTGAAATAACCTACACATTACACACTTTGCAAACAAAGATCAAGTGTAGAGATATATCTGAAAAAGATATCTATGCTGAACACTCATAAACAAATGAAACATACAGGCATGATTTTCTTTTGCAAACATATAACAATGGACTAGACAATAAACAAATTGAAACTAGTCTATCTCATAAATTAGTACTAATCTTTCCAATGAGTACAGTTGATACTATTGAATATCAAAACTTAGGCACAGGTTACCTCCATCATATAAGTCCAAAATGTTTCATCCACTCACACAATGGACACCACAGATCTGACCTCCAAAGTCTTCTTTATTCATACAAGAAAAAAAAATATTACAATCATAAGTTTCATGCTCCCAATTCCAACTCTCTAGAGAACAAGTGAGATAGCACTCCAATTTATAGAACATGAGAGAGTGAAGGGCGCACTTGGGAAAGGAGAGAATAATGGAGTGGTGGCATAAAACGTGGAGGGGATAGGGCTGCCCACTCCACAATCCTAGCTGCCCCTACGCAGTCTTTAATGCTAACAGCCAGCACCAAAGGTGCTGCCCTCCCCCAAAAACGTGGGCTGCCCACTCATGAAATGCGCCCCTCACACATGGTAAATGCGCCCCTCTTACATGGGCACGATTTTCTCCACACATGGGGCTGCCAAAACACTACCAAATCAGCCCAATATGCTCCATAAATGATGCTGATCCAAAACTGATCCTCATTTACTCCAAAATCTTTTTTATTGTTTTAGTCATTTTTTCAATTTTCTGAATTTTTTCATGACTTTTTGACTTTTTTGGGTTTTGGGGCCATAGGAAAAAATTGAAGCACCCAAACATTAGAAAAAGTGGGTTTAGGGGTTAAAGGGGTGCTCTGAGTTAGAAAACGAGCACCCCTAAGGCAAAAAATACCTCCAGATGCCCCTTATAGGCCATTTACAAATTTTTTAATTGAACCATTAAAAAAATGGCCCAATTTACGGAAAAATTAAAACTTGCCAAAAATTAAAAACAACCTAGGGGGACTTAGCACATGTCCATATGACTCAAAATTAACTCCTAGCATGTCCATATACACTGACCCATAGACTCTAATAATCCCCTAAGGCCCGTCAGCCTCCCCAGGCATTCCAGCTTTGGAGGAGCAAGAGAAAAACCATTTAATTATGTTATGCACTAATGCAAGACATAATAGATAGGTGAAAAAACTCCTTGGAATACCTGACTTAGCCAAAAAGTCCTAAGGAACCAAGTCTTTTACAAAACCCCATGCTAGTACGTTTTTATTACAAACCCCGCAGGGCCATGGACATGTGGAAAAAAAAAATTTAAAAACGAGGGCCTTTAAAAGGCCAGCTGGATATCAAATCACCAAAAATGAACATGTATCATGTTCCACTCTACCCGCTCGCTTGACAATCCAACCAAGTACAACTTAGTTGGCAACAGACACCTGCTACTTAGTGTGCATTTGACAAACTAAAACAAGCTATGTGTACTACACCTGTGCTAGCTATGCCCGATTTTTCCAAGCCCTTCACTATTGAGAGTGATGCTTGCGGCAATGGACTTGGTGCTGTTCTCCTTCAAGATGAACACCCCATTGCGTTCACCAGCAAAGCCCTTTCAGGTAAGAATTTAGCTACCTCTACCTATGAGAAGGAAATGATGGCTATTTTGCATGTAGTACAGAAGTGGCGCCCATACCTATTAGGGAATCATTTCTACATCAAGACTGATCACCAGAGTCTGAAATATTTCTTGGACCAGCGTGTCTCCGCTCAGAACAATAGAAATGGGTTAGCAAACTCATGGGTTATGACTATGAGATCACTTACAAGAAGGGTAAAGACAATATTGTGGCAGATGCTCTTTCTCGCACATTTGATGCCCAAGGTTCTCTTTCAGCTATTTCCATGCCTGTTCCAAATTGGTTGCAATCTGTTCAACAGGGTTATGTCAATGACTCTTCCTTATCTCAAATCATCCAACGCTTGACCAACAACCCTTCTGCTGTACCACATTACTCTTGGGATGGTGCTTCTCTGCGATACAAGGGTCGTCTGGTGCTTCCCCAGAGCACACATCTTCAACAGGTTGTCTTCTATGAACTCCATGCTTCTCCATCGGCAGGGCACTCTGGGTTCCTCAAAACGTATGAACGAGCACGGCGTAACTTCTTTTGGCAGGGCATGAAAAGGACAATTCAACAGATGATGGCCGAATGTGATACATGCCAGCGCAATAAGAGGGGGGGGTGAACAGTGTGTGTAGCTTTAATTACTTTTTCAACTTTAACAATCATCAGCAGCTTATTCAATACATCATTCATTAATGCATTATCACATTATCATTATATCATCAGCATTATTAACATTTACATCTCATCATATCATCATCACATAGGAAGCATAGAAAAACACAGTACACAAGATTTTTACGTGGAAACCCAAGTCCTGGGGGAAAAACCACGGAAGCCTTTATAATAATAATTTACCAGCAACTACTGGAAGGAGGCAACAACCCCCTTTGTTACAAAGACTTCAATTCTCCAGCTACAACTGGAAGGAGGCTACAACCCCCTAGTTTACAGGCTACAACCTGAAGGAAGCCTTAGCTCCCTCAATTTCCTTGCCCCGTCCTGCCACCCTGATATGAAGATAGAAACTGAACTACTGAACCACAAACTGCACTGATCCTGTGGACCTGCTATCCAACACCTGTACCACACTGCACAATCTAAACCACACTGCACAACCTGTACAACACTGCAAAACCTAAACCACACTGCACAACCTGTACCACACTGCAAAACCACTTTCACTGCTCATCAACTGACCACTGCTCGTCAACTGTTCATTGCTCATCAACTGTCCACCGATCATCACAACTGTGCCACATTGTTCATCAACCTATACACTCAATCTGTCCAATCTAGCTGTACCAATCAATCTCAGCTATACCAATCAATCTGTCTGCATAAATCAATCTGTTGTTCACATCATTTGAATCAATCAATTTGAGTTCAACCAACTGTGTACCAGACCACCTGGGTCAAACCAACTGCTCATACAACTCAGCCAATCTGAGTTAGACCAACTGCACATAAGGCAACCTATGCCAAACCTGTACCAAGCTGCTTATGTACCTTTTTGAAGATCATAAGGTCAAGAAACAATAGAAAAACCAAAATAAACTCTATATCATGTCATCACATAGCCCTCGTAACAAGCTTTCCAATGAGCCAAGAATTTTGTAATTCCGATTCCGTATGAGAAAGTTATGCCAATTTTAGTGAAGATACCCAAAAAAAAATTCTCCTCCACAAAATTTCGCACTTTTCTCCAAGAGTTGCGAAATTCCAATTGATGAGAAAATGAAATGTTTGATATTCTATTTATATAGGTCGTGGAGGAAAGTTATTACTTCAAACAGGGCCGACATGCAATTCAAAATTACAAATAATTAAATTTTCTTTTGTTAGGTCGGCTCACCCAAAAAGGTGGGGTACACCAACTTCAAAAATTCATATCTCTTCAACCATAAGGAGTTAGAAGATGCTCCACATATCAATGGAAATGGCTTGACGAGGACTATCTCCCTATGATGGGTTTATTTTCAAATTCTTGGTCTAATACCCTTAAATTATTCAATGTGTTTAGGACGTCAAAGACCCCACACATGAGGGTGCCAAAGACCATACCACTAACTACAAGAGTTTCAAAGTCTTCTTCAACATATCAAGGCACGTCCGTGGGATCTACCTCCATCTACATCCCAATAGCCATATAACCACAAATATGACCATACATCACCATGGTTCAAGACCCAAGGCACCACATGCAAGGGTTTCAAGGACTCTTTCAAGGATATCATATAATATTTAAACAAGATACTTTCCATGGACTTCAAGCCCATCACATAGGACTCCGTCGCCAAGTAATGAGGGAATCATGACCAAGGATTCTATCATATCAAAGGCTCCAACAATCATGGGATTACAAACCACCATATGTATGGATTCCAAGACCCAAATCATTTCCAAATGCACCATCAATGATCATATAGTGTCCAAGGGTCATCATGCCGCCATTTATGTGGGTGCCAGACCTTCTCATGCATAATGACCATCTCCAAGGGTTCCATGACCCCAACAAGGGATACACGGGCATCAAGATCTTCGTCAAGGGTTCTAAGTCTTCATTAAGTCATTAATGGCCACATCATCACCTTTAAGGGGACAAGGACCATTAAGCCATCAAATGTGGGTCCAAGGACTTCTTCATCAAGCAAGGGGATTCATAGGCTTCTTCAACCACCTCAACCACACCAGGAGACCTCCAAGGGTCAAGATCCATCATGACATCACCTGTGGGGTTGCTAGACCTTCTCTTGGGGTACCATGACCTCAATAAACACAAATGACCACTGAAAGGGTCATTTGGACTCTTGAAACTTGTTCAACACTTTTGTAGCGTACTGGGGCATAAGTTGTGGTACTGGGGAAACAAAGAAACAATTGGGGAAACGCAAAACCTCTTTGGGGTACTTAAACACTCTACAGGGTGTTCAGGGCTTTTGTCATTGTCCCAAGGGTTCCAAGAGCTTCAAACTTGGGCTTGGACAAGATCAAAAGGTCTCCTTAGACACTGACAATTACTTAACCCTCAGGGGCTCCTCAAGGGGCACCAAGACATGTTGGCATCAATGACTATACACTGTTGGCATCAATGACAACTTAATCAACAATCTCCCCCTTTGTCATTGATGACAACACTCAGGCTCCCCCTGTTCACAACTTCTCTCCCCCTTTGGCATCAATGGCAAAGGGAACATCCTTTGACAATACAGCTCCCCCTCAGGGCATGCTCCCCCTGTCAACAACTTCTCTTCCTTTTTGCATCAATGGCAACGAGAACTTTCTTTAGCAATACTGCTCCCCCTATCACTGGGCACTGCTGCTGCTTATATGCTGGAACCAACTACTGTAGGATAATCAAGTACATAGCTCCTTTTACACTTCATCACACTGATCGATAGTCTTCAAAATGGTATTGGGTTTTTCCCAATATTTTCATCATTTATGTTTTGATCATTGGTGCAATCTACTGACTTTATTTTCCATACTTTGGTAGGCTGATCACTGTTCATGACATTTGGTTGAACTTGCTTTCTTCTCCAAACTTTAACTTCTCCCTGCATCCTGCAATGTTTTGCAAAATGACCATAATGATAACAATTATAACATTGAATGGAAAACATACCTTGATTTCTTTCTGGAGTGATTTTGTCATGAGCTCTGCAATGGATGGCTTTGTGACCATAGTTGTTACACTTGTAGCAGTGACCACTGAACATCATGGGATATCCCTGAGCAAAGGATCTTCTTTGTGATGCAAGTTCTTTGTTTCTATTCTTCCTTGAATCTTGCTGATCATGGGATCTACTGAAAATATCTGTATAACTATTATCCTTTTCTTCTTTTTTCCTGGAACTTTCACTTTCTTCAATGTTCTTTTCAATCTTTGAATTTGTCTTCAACTGAGCAACTGTCTTGTTCAGATCTTCCTTTAGAGAGCGGATCTTCAATTCTTGCTTTTGACAAATTTCTATCTTTTCTTGGAGTTGTCTTGTTAGGTCTTCTTCAATTTTCTTGACTTCTTCTATCTGTTCTTTCATATCAAAGACAATATTGTCTTCCATCTGTCCTTTTATTTCTTGATTTTCTTTTCTGAGTTCTGAGAGTTCCTTTTCAAAGTCAATATTCGTCAGACATACCTTTCGTAATTCTATCTTCAAGGATTTGATTTCATCTTCTTGTTTTCTTCTTATTTTCTCTTCAATCTCATGACTGAAATGAATTCCCCTTTTGTCACTTGGATCTTCTTTCTGACTGGCGGATCTTTCCTTCTGCATTTTTTCAAGTAAGATACTGATCTCATTATCTTTGTCTTGAAGCTTGCGAGTCAATTCTTTCTCCTTATCTTCTAGCTGTCTTCTGAGCTTGTCGATTTCTTCTGATTGTCTTTTATTTTCAGCAGCAGACTTCTCAAGTTGATCTTTCAGAGAGTTGGATATGGCTTCTTTGATTCTGGTAGCTTCTTCAACTTGGAGATTTAGATCAATTATAGTCTGTGTGGCCTTCTCACATTCTTCTTGATTCCTCTTCTCAGATTTGTCTAATTGCTCTTGCAATACCTTGTTCTGTTCACAAAGTTTCTCAACCTTTTGCATAGCATTAGCAATATCATTATCTAAACATTTATTTCTATAATTTGTCAGGGAACAATGGGATTCATCACATTTTGAAGTATTACAATCTATGAATTTAGAATAGTGCTTATCTTCTATACTTGATAAACATATTTCTTCAAAAACATTACAAGCAGGGTGTTCAAGAGACTTACCTTCAAACTTACCTGGATCTTGTACTGACCTTTCTATGGAGTTGTCTTCTGCTTTCTGTTCTTCAATGGAGTACAGTTGATCTAACTTTAGTGACAATTCTTCAATTGAGTTGCACTTTCCTATTTTCTTCTTTTGGAGATCTGTCAAATCTGCAGTCATGAGTTTCATAACTTCTTCTTCATGTTCCTTAGAGGAGTAGAGATGTTCTATTTTGAGCCATAGTTCCTTAGCAGTGTTGCACTTTCCAATATTCTCTTTTATGGAATCTGATAAGCCTTCAAGAATGGATTCCATAGCCATTGAATTATTTTTCCTTGCTTCCTTCTGAGCTGTTGTTTTCACTTTCTTCGGATGATCGTACCTAGTAAGCACTGACTGCCAGACTCCACTGCCTTCTGCTTCAAGATAACCTTGCATTCTTCTTTTCCAGATCAAGTAATTTGTCCCACAAAACAATGGTGCTCCATTCACTGAGAACCCCATGGTGTGTCAAGGATCTACTTCAAGCTGGTAAGGCTTTCTGTGAAGGACCCGCTCTGATACCAAATGTTGGACACACGGAGCACACTGAGAGGGGGGGGTGAACAGTGTGTGTAGCTTTAATTACTTTTTCAACTTTAACAATCATCAGCAGCTTATTCAATACATCATTCATTAATGCATTATCACATTATCATTATATCATCAGCATTATTAACATTTACATCTCATCATATCATCATCACATAGGAAGCATAGAAAAACACAGTACACAAGATTTTTACGTGGAAACCCAAGTCCTGGGGGAAAAACCACGGAAGCCTTTATAATAATAATTTACCAGCAACTACTGGAAGGAGGCAACAACCCCCTTTGTTACAAAGACTTCAATTCTCCAGCTACAACTGGAAGGAGGCTACAACCCCCTAGTTTACAGGCTACAACCTGAAGGAAGCCTTAGCTCCCTCAATTTCCTTGCCCCGTCCTGCCACCCTGATATGAAGATAGAAACTGAACTACTGAACCACAAACTGCACTGATCCTGTGGACCTGCTATCCAACACCTGTACCACACTGCACAATCTAAACCACACTGCACAACCTGTACAACACTGCAAAACCTAAACCACACTGCACAACCTGTACCACACTGCAAAACCACTTTCACTGCTCATCAACTGACCACTGCTCGTCAACTGTTCATTGCTCATCAACTGTCCACCGATCATCACAACTGTGCCACATTGTTCATCAACCTATACACTCAATCTGTCCAATCTAGCTGTACCAATCAATCTCAGCTATACCAATCAATCTGTCTGCATAAATCAATCTGTTGTTCACATCATTTGAATCAATCAATTTGAGTTCAACCAACTGTGTACCAGACCACCTGGGTCAAACCAACTGCTCATACAACTCAGCCAATCTGAGTTAGACCAACTGCACATAAGGCAACCTATGCCAAACCTGTACCAAGCTGCTTATGTACCTTTTTGAAGATCATAAGGTCAAGAAACAATAGAAAAACCAAAATAAACTCTATATCATGTCATCACATAGCCCTCGTAACAAGCTTTCCAATGAGCCAAGAATTTTGTAATTCCGATTCCGTATGAGAAAGTTATGCCAATTTTAGTGAAGATACCCAAAAAAAATTTCTCCTCCACAAAATTTCGCACTTTTCTCCAAGAGTTGCGAAATTCCAATTGATGAGAAAATGAAATGTTTGATATTCTATTTATATAGGTCGTGGAGGAAAGTTATTACTTCAAACAGGGCCGACATGCAATTCAAAATTACAAATAATTAAATTTTCTTTTGTTAGGTCGGCTCACCCAAAAAGGTGGGGTACACCAACTTCAAAAATTCATATCTCTTCAACCATAAGGAGTTAGAAGATGCTCCACATATCAATGGAAATGGCTTGACGAGGACTATCTCCCTATGATGGGTTTATTTTCAAATTCTTGGTCTAATACCCTTAAATTATTCAATGTGTCCAGGACGTCAAAGACCCCACACATGAGGGTGCCAAAGACCATACCACTAACTACAAGAGTTTCAAAGTCTTCTTCAACATATCAAGGCACGTCCGTGGGATCTACCTCCATCTACATCCCAATAGCCATATAACCACAAATATGACCATACATCACCATGGTTCAAGACCCAAGGCACCACATGCAAGGGTTTCAAGGACTCTTTCAAGGATATCATATAATATTTAAACAAGATACTTTCCATGGACTTCAAGCCCATCACATAGGACTCCGTCGCCAAGTAATGAGGGAATCATGACCAAGGATTCTATCATATCAAAGGCTCCAACAATCATGGGATTACAAACCACCATATGTATGGATTCCAAGACCCAAATCATTTCCAAATGCACCATCAATGATCATATAGTGTCCAAGGGTCATCATGCCGCCATTTATGTGGGTGCCAGACCTTCTCATGCATAATGACCATCTCCAAGGGTTCCATGACCCCAACAAGGGATACACGGGCATCAAGATCTTCGTCAAGGGTTCTAAGTCTTCATTAAGTCATTAATGGCCACATCATCACCTTTAAGGGGACAAGGACCATTAAGCCATCAAATGTGGGTCCAAGGACTTCTTCATCAAGCAAGGGGATTCATAGGCTTCTTCAACCACCTCAACCACACCAGGAGACCTCCAAGGGTCAAGATCCATCATGACATCACCTGTGGGGTTGCTAGACCTTCTCTTGGGGTACCATGACCTCAATAAACACAAATGACCACTGAAAGGGTCATTTGGACTCTTGAAACTTGTTCAACACTTTTGTAGCGTACTGGGGCATAAGTTGTGGTACTGGGGAAACAAAGAAACAATTGGGGAAACGCAAAACCTCTTTGGGGTACTTAAACACTCTACAGGGTGTTCAGGGCTTTTGTCATTGTCCCAAGGGTTCCAAGAGCTTCAAACTTGGGCTTGGACAAGATCAAAAGGTCTCCTTAGACACTGACAATTACTTAACCCTCAGGGGCTCCTCAAGGGGCACCAAGACATGTTGGCATCAATGACTATACACTGTTGGCATCGATGACAACTTAATCAACACATTACTCTTGGGATGGTGCTTCTCTGCGATACAAGGGTCGTCTGGTGCTTCCCCAGAGCACACATCTTCAACAGGTTGTCTTCTATGAACTCCATGCTTCTCCATCGGCAGGGCACTCTGGGTTCCTCAAAACGTATGAACGAGCACGGCGTAACTTCTTTTGGCAGGGCATGAAAAGGACAATTCAACAGATGATGGCCGAATGTGATACATGCCAGCGCAATAAGGGTGAAACAACACTCCTTCCAGGATTGCTTGAACCCTTGCCCATACCTACACGGATTTGGACAGATATTTCTATGGATTTCATTGAATGGCTCCCTAACTCTAGCAGGAAGACAAGTGATTCTTGTTGTGGTTGATCGCCTCTCCAAATATAGTCATTTTTGTGCTCTCAACCATCCCTATACAGCCTCCTCCGTCGCTCAAATTTTCCTACACCAGATCTTTCGTCTTCATGGCATCCCTTCTTCCATTGTCTCGGATTGTGATGCGACTTTCACCAGTCATTTTTGACAGAACTATTTCGCCACACTGGTACCAAACTGAAGATGAGTTCAGGGTATCACTCACAAACAGATGGTCAGACTAAAATTATCAATAAATGCTTGGAAACTTATCTTCGTTGCTTCACCTCGGAACAACAACATCAGTGGGCAGAGATGCTTCCTCTCGCTGAATGGTGGTACAATACCTCTTACCACACCGCCTCTAAAATGACCCCATATGAAGCTGTCTATGGTCAGGCACCTCCAGCTCTTCTTCCATACACCCCCACCAGTTCACAAGTTCAGGAAGTTGACACGGTCCTGTTATCACACCATAGTAGCAGGGCTACTATCCTTGTTCAGCTGATATCTGCACATTCCAGAGCTTCCATTATTCCAGAGCATGGCTATATATTTTGGATCACTCATGATTAGAGCAGTATATTATTTAGACCTTGTGTCAAGGTTGAGCCTTGAGAGTTCAGATTTGATGACTAATGTGACCCTTTATCCCATACAGTTTCAGTTCAGTGCTTAGAGATGTATTGCAGCAGTGTTTCAAATGATACTTGATGATTATTATTATGATGATGTTGTATGATCTATGGATATGTTATCACTAACTGTGGATTTTTATCTTGTTGATTTAGTCATGATCACAACAGGTGCTTGGTATATTATTCTTGATGTGGCAAACTGTTTAAAATGAACTCTAAATCATAAAATGGACAATTGCTTGCACATTTAGGTCATTTAACAAAACCCACTGGTTTTTCACCTTACATAGATATGGTCTTTCCCGACACCAGTTGTCTGCTAGTGTAGGCCCCATATTCACTTGACTCCATCCATACATGACCTTCCTATTTGACTTTAAACCTTGACCTGTCTCATTTGACATTCTGATACCGAGGACTTCCCCATTTTTCTACCTCTGTGTTTGGACCGCATCCCTGTATATTCAGTGTCTCGGCTCTGAGTTGGTGACAAAACTTGCCTTTGGTGAGTTGGATTGTAGGCCTAAATCATTCTGGTCGGTTGTCCCGATGTTTGGCATTAGCTCGAACTCCCCCTAATCACTTGAGATGTTGTTGGCTAAAACTGAAAGCTCATGTTCTACCTATGGAAACGTATAAATTCGCCCATGGAAACACAAAAAAAAAAGGGGCAAGAGCGATGAACAGCTAAAAATACTCCTCGAAGAGTATAAGAAAGGTCCAAAAAGCAATGGTTCTTAAAAGTTATATCTAAACAATTGATGACCTTATATATATTTGAAAACATGCCCTGGATGCAAGCTGCAACTAATTGTGCTTCTCAGGACATCTGAAATCCGAAGGGTTATGTAGGCCAAAAAGGCCATGGAATAAAATTGAATGATCCTAATGAACGTGGATCAACTTGATGTAGACATGATGCCTAAGTTGAATAAGCACACTCTTAACAACTTATCCATTTGTGAGGCACAGCCATCCCCCGTGTTCTTTTGTCCAGCACAGAGTTTGTAGCTTTCCCCTTTCTCCCAGTCCAAAGTATTTTTGAGTTGAGTTAGACAGGTCAACCCCTTCGCCCAACCTTGCTCCTAGCCTTCATCCTTCACTAGCAGTTTGACCATGTCCAATGGGTGAGTTTGTCATTTGAACTATTGTGCAAGTAATTTTTTTAATAACCAAGAAATGTGCTAACTTGATTAATGCCATTGAATGGAACTTATACTTTGAGCTTAGCTGTGAAAATGATTAGAGAAGCATGTCTTAGTCTACTGATGTGATTTATCCTTGGTTATATATTATGGGGATCTGTGATGATGTGGGCCATGTATAGATCCCTATTGATGATGATTGATGGTCCCACATGCTTGATGATGATATCATATGATGGACACATGATGCAGATGATGATTGATCCAGTTCAGCAGATTTTATTACTACTTCAGATCAGCAGATTGTACATTGTCCATATATGGTGGACCCTACAGCTGGCCCATTAGGGCAACCCATGGTGTATGAGTACACATTTCTAATGGATTTGGGTCTTCTGGATCCAATGAGACACTTATCTTTCGGTTCCGAGCACTTCTGACAGTGATTGATGCAGTTTTACACTTGTTGAGCAGATTTGGGGCTGATTTCCCAGCCTGAGCAGCAGGGGCCATGATTGGCCAGTTCACCTAGGGCGCTGATGATGGAGGGGGTGGTCCAGCCACTTGTTTTTACCATTTACCCCCCCTTTTGGAGAGCCTGATGGGCTCAGACGGACAGCGCAGGTGCCCTAGGAGGCAGTTTTGGCACTTTCACAGTTACCGAGGCAGTTAAAAAATGGGATAAAGTGGTCACTGAGGAAATCGATTTGGGCAATTGAGGCAAGGTTTTGGCATTTGGTCTTCACAGAGGTCTTCCAGGGTGATATCACTATCTTCCAGTCAGTTTTCACCATGTGGGTATGCCCACATTGATCACAGGAGGTCATTTACTGCTTGACTGTCATGGATTCGGAGGACAGTTTTGGTCATTTATATTAGCTTGGACATATTTTATTATTTTATTGTGCCTTGGGGGTGAGCTAGTAAGGATTGATGCCTCCTAGCCCCACCATGTGCTTATTTTGTCATGTCCTAGTCATCATGAGGTGGATTTTGGCACCTATACTTCTCTAGTGGATGACGTCACCCCCTTTTTGTACCATTTAGTGGGGGCGCTATCATTATGTTGGGTGATCCATGTGATAAATTGTTATGATTTATTGTTAGCCGTTGATTAGATCTTATGATCTTTTAATCTTAGCCACTCATGCAAAAAGTGGTTAGGATTGTACTCTCTCCCCATCCTATTTAAGGAGGGAGCCTCTCATTGTAAAATTCATCTAGAGATTTTTGGCTCTTGGCTCTTGGAATAAAATTTCTATCTTTTGGAGTACATGCTTGGATTGGAGTGGATGTTGGTTGTTTCGATTGTAAATGCTTTTGTCCATTGCACTGGAGGATCTATTGTAGCTATCTTGCATATTTGCCATATCTTATTTACAGGTTAAGAGGACGTTTTTGGACAAGTGCGAATTGGTGGGGAGGCTTGCCCTTCAAGCTTGGAGGAAGACGTTTTGGTTTGACAGGGAGTGGTTTTGCCTTTGAGCCAACTATTCTTTGTTTATCTCTCTCTTGCTTCTATCTACCTTCAACATGTTAAACTGATTGATGCTTTGCTCCTTGGTTTGACAGGTTAGAGGGAATCACATGTGGCTTGGGAAAATCGATTTGGCAAGAGGGCTTCAAGAATTCTCCGTTTGATCTTTGGCAAAGTAATCCTCGTCTCAGCTAGCATTCATCTCTTCATCCAGGTATGCTCCAAGAGGTATGATCTTCTTCTTCCTTGAATCATCCATAATTTCTAGATCATAAAAACCCTAATTGATTAAAACCCTTGTTTTTGGTTTTTTTTAGATCTACTTAGATCTAGCCTTGCTTTTGAAGAGATATTGAAAACCCACCTCTATAGCATCCACCCCTAGTTGGATCTATAGTTTGGTGGTGATTGGCTTAGAATTGACACACTTTTCAAGGCAAAAAGCCCTCTTGAACCCAAATCGCACTTCCTAGAGAGAGGCTTGTTTGGTTAGATCTAGCAGATGGGTAGGTGAGATCCCATTTGATTGGTAATCTACACACTTGATAACCTACCCCCAGATTCTTACTTTGGTGAATTCTACCTTGTGGACATCATTCCATGTTTTAAGGGGTTAAAACCCCCTTTTGAATTTCTTGGCACCTTAAAACTCAGATCTACTAAGATCTAACCCTTGGATTGACTTGATTTTTGGGATCCACATAGATCGGGGTACTAGCCACTTGGATCTATAGTTTGGTGGCCATTGGACTAGATTTGGTCCACCAAACCCCTCTTTTAGCCCTCCTTGAGCAAAGTCGCACCCCCTTGGGTAGGTGAGTTAGTCCACTTTGAGGAAGTGGGTGTTTGAGATTTCTGTAGATTTGGCTTTGCCATACCTTGAAACCTAGGTCTAGAGTATCTTTTTGTGATGATCTGCCTTGGGGGTAGCATTCCTTGCTTCAAGGGATTGTGGTCCACTTAGGGTCACTTCTTGAAAACCTAGATCTAGCAAGATCCAACCATTAGATCTCATTTAGCCCACTTGACTTGGCTCCTAGGTGTCCCGATTTACACTTAGACATACCTATTGACCCCATTAGCCCATCCAACAAGGCACTAGTCCTCCTCAAAGCAAGTCGCACTCCTTGGGAATTGTGTCAAACCCTAAATCCGGTACATGGGTACACCTAAAATCAACTTAGATCCATAGATCTACTCATTACATAACCTCTAGTACCAATTTCATCCCTTAGATTCACCTTGTGGGCCCACTTAAAGCCATTTCACACATCCCAAGAAAATAAGACCCACTTGTGTAAACATATGGTACTACACCTTGCCATCATACCCAATCATGTGGCCTAAACCATACGTAGGTTGAAACACTAACAATCTCTCACACCACCTTCAACCATACCTCAACTTCTAGGGCCACTTAGCCTTGCATTGGTTTCCGTAACTCATCATTTACTTCCCCTTAGAAACCTCAGTTTGGGTCCAATCAACTGTGATTGGTTATAGGGTCTCCCCCTAGGTCATTGCTACACCCTGACCTAAAGCGAAGAGTGCCTCGGTTGACGTGACTCCCACCTTGCATTGGGAACCGTGGCATCTCTTGGGTCACCTCTTTAGTTGCCTGTCTCCTCTACCGTCCCGGGTGGGATACCACTAGGGGCAACTACAAGTTGCGTGATAACATTTTTGGCGCCGTTGCTGGGGAAGGTAGAGGCCTACCCTAGTTCGACATATATTTTCAAGGTCTAACCCCGTTCTCTTTGCCAACATTAACATTTTTGGCGCTGTTGCCGGGGAGGTAGAGGCCTACCTTGGTTTAACATACCTTTGTGTCTCATTCTCTCCCTGCTTTTCAAACGACATACATCTTGGTAGTAGAGTTTAAAAATCTACCTGGTGACTCCTAATCGTGACTCCGCTGAGGAGTGAGCTCATAATCATCCTTACAACACTCGAAGTAAATCAAATTCAAATCAATTAGAAGGAACCCCACTCACCTATCACAAAAGAGATCCTAAAGCCCAATCATCTAACTTCTTTTGGAAACTTGTTAACTCAGACTCTCCAAACCGTGTCTTGGGATCCCCTTTTTTCAATTCGGTTCCTCCTTCATCTCCTAATCATAACCCTATTTCAGCTCCAGTCAATCCAATGGCTGGGCAAAGTCAATCTAACTCTGGGAACAACAACCAAAACAATCCTCCTGTTGTTCGTGCTTTTGGACACAAGGCTACGGCCTCCCTTAGATTTCTCTCAGATCTTGGGTGCTCCCCATAGTATGCCAGACAAGTACTTTGAAAAGATCCCAAAATTCAATGGGAACTGTGCCACCTCCATTGAGGACCACATAGACAATGTTTGGGCCCATATGGAAGCTTATGGGGCTGAGGAAGAAGATGTGTTTATAAGGGGTCTCTTTGCATCCTTGGAGGGTGATGCTCGCAAATGGTTTGACCTCTTGCCTGCATCATAAATCAATGGATATGGTGTATTCACCGATACACTCAAGCAAGAGTGGTCAGTCAAGTTAGATGGGCGTTTCCTTTTACACCAACTTTTTGACATAAAAAAGAAGGAGAATGAGTCTGTCCATGAGTTTAACCAACGCTTTGATAAGACTGTTGCCAACATCCCAATTAACATAAGGCCCCTCGATCAAGCCATCTTGATCCATTACCTCAATGCATATGAAGGTTACTTGGGTTACCATCTAAAAGACAAAGAGCCTAATAGTTTGAAGATAGCCCAAGATAATGCTAAGAAAGCTGAGGCAAACGCTGCCTCCACGGGAAAACAAAATTTCTTTGACCTAATCAGTGGACCTTCCTCCTCCAGATCTGAGCCTAAGTTTAAGAAGAATAAGGAACCTAGCAAAGATCCCAATGAAATGATGGAGAGCATGCATGAAATGATGAAAAACTTAACTCTCCTAACTAGGGACTTAGCTAAGAATAGAGAGGGGGATAGATATAGGCAGCCCTATGGCCCTAAACCTTATTGAAATCAACAAAAGAAGCCTAATGAAGGTGATAGAAGAAACCCTATGAACCAAGAACCTCCTATCATAAACTGGTCTGAAGAGCAAAAGTTGGAAGATCCTGAGTATACCACCCATGGTGATGATACTCCGGATTCTCCAAAGAACATTAATTGGGTTGATGACTTAAAACTTGACAAAGACTTCGGAAGGATTTTGATTAATCATGAGGAAGAGTCCATAGAAGAACCCAACCCTAGTGGTCCCATCCATGCTACTGAGCAAGTTAATAGTAGTCAAGTTCCCCATAAAACCTATCAACGAAGAAAGGATGGCCAAAAACCTATACCTTTTAGTGAAAAGAGAAGCAATGAGCTGCCTAGTCCGGTAAGTGAGCCTTTCCCTCTACCTGAGTATGACTTTGATATCAACATCGAGAGAGAATTGGACAAAGTCATGCACAACATTCCACTCACTGAGTTAATGAAAATCCCATCAATAAAGGAGCAAGTGGTAGAGTTTTTCGAGAGTATCCCTAAGACTACCACTAGCAGTGGTGAAGGTTCATCTTCTCGAAACCTAACACCCAGTGCTATGGTTGATGAAGAGGATGACCCTCCCATTAATATCCAAACTGCCCTATATGAGAGAAAGAATGGTGGTCACCAACCATTTTATCTTAAACTTCGCATTGGTGATACCCTTCTTCATAATTGTATGTTGGATTCCGGTGCCTCCATGAATGTGATGCCTTTACAAGTCATGGAAGCCATGGGATTAAAAATAACTAGACCTTATGGGAACGTTTGTGGGATTGACTCTAAACCAGTTAAAGTCTTCGGTTTGATCAAAAACTTGAGAGTTGACTTGTTTTCATGCCCCGACATATCCATGCTAATGGATATAGTAGTTATAGATCTCCCTCCAGCCTATGGTATGCTCCTTTGTAGAAAGTGGTCCGCTGGGCTAGGAGGACATCTCCAGACGGATTTATCATATGCTACTATCCCCAACTCTGATGGGTCTTTGGTTAGGGTGTATCGGGAACCATTTTATGATGGACATATTGAGAATTATGAGGATGGTGTGAGGAACACTTTTGGTGAGGGTGAGTTATTACCTGAAGGTATCTTTATGGTCATGGGTGGCCATGATGATGATCCTAGTCCAGAAAGGGAAGGAGCTAATGCTGTTAACCTTGAGTCCCTTCGGGATGAAGTGTCAGAAGAGCTTAGGACTTCGAACCAACCTAATAGTGTAGGGCCACACATTGAACAACCTGAGCCCACTATCCAGCTAAACACTTCCGAGGATAACTTTGATCGAATTAGAAGGGGTGAGTATATACCTAGGACAGTACATGAGTGGCTTTTCCTAGTTAACCTTAACACGGAAAGAGGAAGACAAGGCTTACCTCACATTACTCCTTGGGCAAATAACAATGAAGGAACACACCTTCCCTCATCTGAGGGGAATGATGAAGAACCAGTTAGTTATCACTCTGATGTCCCTGATCATTTGTCCCATTTGTCCTTGGAGGATGGGGTTTTGAGGCAAGTGAATGACAACTCTATGAGTTGGCAAGAACATGCCTTGATCCATGATGCCCCTGGGGAGGATTCTTATTTGAATAATTTAGCCATTTTTCAGGAAGAACCCACTGAGCCACGTTTGCTTCCACCTTACCCTAGTTTCCTTTTGCCTAGTGAATTACCTACTGGTGAAGAGAATATGGACACCATAGATGCACTTTATTCTTCACTGACATCTTTGGGTATGAGAGCTCAAAGTATGCCTAGCACGGTTCCTAGTCATGTGCCCATTCCTATCCCATCTGGAGAGGGTAGTAGCAGAAGTATTGAAAATCAAAACCCGCCACCCATAGCCCATACTGAAATGGATGAGGATGTTGATAGAGACTTTTGGACTATGGGGGAAACTCCAAAGTACATCATTCACCCACAAGTAGAAAGTCCTCCTAGGAGAATAGTAAGAGAAGTCTTGATTGGTAGGGTAGCTGTACCTTTAGACGGTGGATCTCCCAGATTTGATGCAATTCCTCCTAATAGGAATTCAAGCATAGTCACACCTCAACCTCGATGCAATTCCGATATCCAACCTATTCCTGAACGTGTTATTGAAATCATCCCTCAATCTGTAAATCACCGAAGGTTCGAAATTGGTGATAAGGTTGTAATGCCTCATGATTTATTTTATATACGATCCAGGGGATCAGGTGACTTTTGGGTTGGACCGCTCACTGTTGAGCGCTGCATGGGTGAGATGTGTTTTCTCACCACTGGGACTGGCCAACATATCTTACTCCCTATCAACCAGAGGGAGCTAAGGGATTATCATCCCTGATCTTCCATACTATGCCTTGCCTTGCTTGTTTAGAGTAGGTAGCTTCTGAATAAGCTCACTTGAGCAGTAGGATTTGTGTGATTTTTCTTTTTCGGTGTGACGAGTATTGTCCCTTTTTCTTTTCTGTTGCTTTGTCTGCTTGTTTTTCTTCTTTATTGAGTTGAGCCTTGTTCCTTCCTAAGCTTGTCTCTTCTCCTGCATGCATTTAAGAATTTTTAGTTGTCATTTCTATTTTTGGCTGCCTGTGCAAGTGAGATTGCCTGCTTGAAAAAGTTCTCTTTTCTTCCTGCACAGTAATAAAAATAATGAATGATGAATAAATATGCCATGTTAGTTTATATTTTTCTTTTACGCATTTTAGTTTATACTTCAGATTAGTTTTCAGTTTCAGTTTTATTTTATATTTTTCCCATACATGCTCCATGAGGTATTCTAGTGTTTGTGAGAGCAGGAACAGGTGCAAAATAAAAGCTGAAAGCAAGGATGGTGCAGTGCTGGAATGAAGATTGATGCAGAGCAGTTCGAGACCAGAGATTCTGAGGTTCTCAAGCGCTCTCTCCCTTAGAGCACTTGTCCCAACTGGAGCCAGATGTTATCACACCATAGTAGCAGGGCTACTATTCTTGTTCAGCAGATATCTGCACATTCCAGAGCTTCCATTATTCCAGAGCATCGCTATATATTTTGGATCACTCATGATCAGAGCAGTATATTATTTAGACCTTGTGTCAAGGTTGAGCCTTGAGAGTTCAGATTTGATGACTAATGTGACCCTTTATCCCATACAGTTTCAGTTCGGTGCTTAGAGATGTATTGCAGCAGTGTTTCAGATGATACATGATGATTATTATTATGATGATGTTGTATGATCTATGGATATGTTATGACTGACTGTGGATTATTATCTTGTTGATTTAGTCATGATCACAGCAGGTGCTTGGTATATTATTCCTGATGTGGCAAACTGTTTAAAATGAACTATAAATCATAAAATGGCCAATTGCTTGCACATTTAGGTCATTTAACAAAACCCACTGGTTTTTTCACCTTACATAGATATGGTCTTTCCCGACACCAGTTGTCTGCTAATGTAGGCTCCATATTCACTTGACTCCATCCATATATGACCTTCCTATTTGACTTTAAACCTTGACCTGTCTCATTTGACATTCTGATACCGAGGACTTCCCCATTTTTCTACCTCTGTGTTTGGACCGCATCCCTGTATATTCAGTGTCTCGGCTCTGAGTTGGTGACAAAACTTGCCTTTGGTGAGTTGGATTGTAGGCCTAAATCATTTTGGTCGGTTGTCCCGATGTTTGGCATTGGCTCGAACTCCCCCTAGTCACATGAGATGTTGTTGGCTAAAACTGAAAGCTCATGTTCTACCTATGGAAACGTATAAATTCGCCCATGGAAACACAAAAAAAAAGGGGCAAGAGCGATGAACAGCTAAAAATACTCCTCGAAGAGTATAAGAAAGGTCCAAAAAGCAATGGTTCTTAAAAGTTATATCTAAACAATTGCTGACCTTATATATATTTGAAAACATGCCCTGGATGCAAGCTGCAACTAGTTGTGCTTCTCAGCACATCTGAAATCCGAAGGGTTATGTAGGCCAAAAAGGCCATGGAATAAAATTGAATGATCCTAATGAACCTGGATCAACTTGATGTAGACATGATGCCTAAGTTGAATAAGCACTCTCTAAACAACTTATCCATTTGTGAGGCACAGCCATCCCCCGTGTTCTTTTGTCCAGCACAGAGTTTGTAGCTTTCCCCTTTCTCCCAGTCCAAAGTATTTTTGAGTTGAGTTAGACAGGTCAACCCCTTTGCCCAACCTTGCTCCTAGCCTTCATCCTTCACTAACAGTTTGACCATGTCTAATGGGTGAGTTTGTCATTTGAACTATTGTGCAAGTAATTTTTTTAATAACCAAGAAATGTGCTAACTTGATTAATGCCATTGAATGGAACTTATACTTTGAGCTTAGCTGTGAAAATGATTAGAGAATCATGTCTTAGTCTACTGATGTGATTTATCCTTGGTTATATATTATGGGGATCTGTGATGATGTGGGCCATGTATAGATGCCTATTGATGATGATTGATGGTCCCACATGCTTGATGATGATATCATATGATGGACACATGATGCAGATGATGATTGATCCAGTTTAGCAGGTTTTATTACTACTTCAGATCAACAGATTATACATTGTCCATATATGGTGGACCCTACAGCTGGCCCATTAGGGCAACCCATGGTGTATGAGTACACATTTCTAGTGGATTTGGGTCTTCTGGATCCAATGAGACACTTATCTTTCAGTTCCGAGCACTTCTGACAGTGATTGATGCAGTTTTACACTTGTTGACCAGATTTGGGGCTGATTTCCCAGCCTCAGCAGCAGGGGCCATGATTGGCCAGTTCACCTAGGGCGCTGATGATGGAGGGGGTGGTCTAGCCACTTGTTTTTACCATTTACCCCCCCTTCTGGAGAGCCTGATGGGCTCAGATGGACAGCGCAGGTGCCCTAGGAGGCAGTTTTGGCACTTTCACAGTTACCGAGGCAGTTAAAAAATAGGATAAAGTGTTCACTGAGGAAATCGATTTGGGCAATTGAGGCAAGGTTTTGGCATTTGGTCTTCACAGAGGTCTTCCAGGGTGATCTCACTATCTTCCAGCCAGTTTTCACCATGTGGGTATGCCCACATTGATCACAGGAGGTCTTTTACTGCTAGTCTGTCACAGATTTTGAGGACAGATTTGATCATTTATATTATCTTGGACATATTTTATTATTTTATTGTGCCTTGGGGATGAGCTAGTAAGGATTGATGCCTCCTAGCCCCACCATGTTCTTATATTGTCATGTCCTAGTCACTATGAGGTGGATTTTGGTACTTATACTTCTCTAGTGGATGACGTGACTCTCTTTTTGTACCATTTAGTGGGGGCACTATCATTATATTGGGTGATCCATGTGATGTATTGTTATGATTTATTGTTAGCCGTTGATTAGATCGTTTGATCTTTTAATCTTAGCCACTCATGTAAAAAGTGGTTAGGATTGTATTCTCTCCCCATCCTATTTAAGGAGGGAGCCTCTCATTGTAAAATTCATCTAGAGATTTTTGGCTCTTGGCTCTTGGAATAAAATTTCTATCTTTTGGAGTACATGCTTGGATTGGAGTGGATGTTGGTTGTTTCGATTGTAAATGCTTTTGTCCATTGCACTGGAGGATCTATTGTAGCTATCTTGCATATTTGCCATATCTTATTTACAGGTTAAGAGGACGTTTTTGGACAAGTGCGAATTGGTGGAGAGGCTTGCCCTTCAAGCTTGGAGGAAGACGTTTTGGTTTGACAGGGAGTGGTTTTGCCTTTGTGTCAACTATTCTTTGTTTATCTCTCTCTTGCTTCTATCTACCTTCAACATGTTAAACTAATTGATGCTTTGCTCCTTGGTTTGACAGGTTAGAGGGAATCACATGTGGCTTGGGAAAATCGATTTGGCAAGAGGGCTTCAAGAATTCTCCATTTGATCTTTGGCAAAGTAATCCTCGACTCAACTAGCATTCATCTCTTCATCCAGGTATGCTCCAAGAGGTATGATCTTCTTCTTCCTTGAATCATCCATAATTTTTAGATCATAAAAACCCTAATTGATTAAAACCCTTGTTTTTTTGGTTTTTCTTAGATCTACTTAGATCTAGCCTTGCTTCTGAAGAGATATTGAAAACCCACCTCTATAGCATCCACCCCTAGTTGGATCTATAGTTTGGTGGTGATTGGCTTAGAATTGACACACTTTTCAAGGCAAAAAGCCCTCTTGAACCCAAATCGCCCTTCCTAGAGAGAGGCTTGTTTGGTTAGATCTAGCAGATGGGTAGGTGAGATCCCATTTGATTGGTAATCTACACACTTGATAACCTACCCCCAGATTCTTACTTTGGTGAATTCTACCTTGTGGACATCATTCCATGTTTTAAGGGGTTAAAACCCCCTTTTGAATTTCTTGGCACCTTAAAACTCAGATCTACTAAGATCTAACCCTTGGATTGACTTGATTTTTGGGATCCACATAGATCGGGGTACTAGCCACTTGGACCTATAGTTTGGTGGCCATTGGACTAGATTTGGTCCACCAAACCCCTCTTTTAGCCCTCCTTGAGCAAAGTCGCACCCCCTTGGGTAGGTGAGTTTGTCCACTTTGAGGAAGTGGGTGTTTGAGATTTCTGTAGATTTGGCTTTGCCATACCTTGAAACCTAGGTCTAGAGTATCTTTTTGTGACGATCTGCCTTGGGGGTAGCATTCCTTGTTTCAAGGGATTATGGTCCACTTAGGGTCACTTCTTGAAAACCTAGATCTAGCAAGATCCATCCATTAGATCTCATTTAGCCCACTTGACTTGGCTCCTAGGTGTCCCGATCTACACTTAGACATACCTATTGACCCCATTAGCCCATCCAATAAGGCACTAGTCCTCCTCAAAGCAAGTCGCACTCCTTGGGAATTGTGTCAAACCCTAAATCCGGTACATGGGTACACCTAAAATAAACTTAGATCCATAGATCTACTCATTACATAACCTCTAGTACCAATTTCATCCCTTAGATTCACCTTGTGGGCCTACTTAAAGCCATTTCACACATCCCAAGAAAATAAGACCCACTTGTGTAAACATATGGTACTACACCTTGCCATCATACCCAATCATGTGGCCTAAACCATACGTAGGTTGAAACACTAACAATCTCTCACACCACCTTCAACCATACCTCAACTTCTAGGTCCACTTAGCCTTGCATTGGTTTCCGTAACTCATCATTTACTTCCCCTTAGAAACCTCTGTTTGGGTCCATTCAACTGTGATTGGTTATAGGGTCTCCCACTAGGTCATTGCTACACCCTGACCTAAAGCGAAGAGTGCCTCGATTGACGTGACTCCCACCGTGCATTGGGAACCGTGGCATCTCTTGGGTCACCTCTTTAGTTGCTTGTCTCCTCTACCGTCACGGATGGGATACCACTAGGGGCAACTACAAGTTGCGTGATAACAGGTCCTTCGAAACCGCGATCAGATTCTTCGCATTTTGCGGGCCATTCTTCACATGGCAAGAAATCGCATGAAGCAACAAGCTGACAAGCACCGTTCTGAGCGCACTTTTCAAGTCGACGATATGGTTTTTCTTCGTCTCCAGCCGTACAAACAATCCTCCTTGAAACTCAAAAAGCGTCATAAGCTCGCTCCAAAGTTCTATGGGCCATATCGGATTCTTCAGAAGATTGGGTCCGTTGCTTATAAAATGGAACTTCCTCCTTCTTCCCGCATTCATCCAGTCTTTCATGTCTCTTGTCTGAAGAAAGTTCTTGGCACCAACATCAGTGGTCAAACGATTTTACCCGAACTGGATAATGAAGGATCCATCCTTTTGGAGCCAGAGGCCATCCTCAATCGACGCACGCGTCAGCTTCGCTCTCGCTCTATCACAGAGGTCTTAATTCAGTGGCACGGCATGCAACTAGAGGATGCTACATGGGAACCACTCCTTCAGATTCAACAACAATTTCCACATCTAAAGCTTTGAAGACAAAGCTTTTTTGAAGGGGGAGGGGATGTTAGGAACCCATGTCTTTACTTTGTTAGTATGTTGTTGTTGGACGCATATGCTTTGTAAGTCGTCCCGTAGTATTTGTTGATTAATAGTTTGTGTTATTGTTGTTGGCGCATATGCTTTGTAAGTCGCCCGTAGTATTGTTGATCCATAGTTTGTAGTGGCCCATGGTTTTGACCCATAGTATTGGCGCCTAGACTTAGTATATAAGTGTGTGTTGAGACCTATGAAGGCACCGTGAAGTTATTTGTATTGAGCTTGCTCATAGGAAGTTGCCCCCTCGAAGTGGCCTGTGATCAATATAAAAGTGATTCTGAGTTCTGTCATTTCTGCTATTTCGCATATTCGTATTAATTAATTGTTGCAGGTGCATCACAGTTTATATGCAAGTCTTCACATAGGGGGGAAAGCTAGTAATTTTCACCATATGTTATGAAATTCAAAATTTAAGTGCCAAATACTTGTGCAATGCTAATGAAACTTATTCAAAACATTAATGATACTCCATACATCAACAAAATCATAGAGAATGACTAATACAATTCAAAATAATGGCTCTTCAAGCTCCAACAACAAGACACAGAGAAAATGGCATCATTTATGCATTGTTTGATATTTTTACATAGTTTCACTTGGTATTTCGACCTGAGATTCTTCTGAGCAGTAAATACACAGTATATAGATCATAATACAAATAAATGAAGATTCATGGACTCTCACAAAGAGATCAGCATCTCACCAAGGGCGCGATTCCTCCAGGGGCCCAAATATGCAAGAAAATGTGAAAGAGATGCAAGAACAAGTTGTAGATTAATGAACCACAAGCTACCTTGTAGCTTCAACCTGTAACTAAGGACTCTGTTATCACGCAACTTGTAGTTGCCCCTAGTGGTATCCCATCCGGGACGGTAGAGGAGACAGGCAACTAAAGAGGTGACCCAAGAGATGCCACGGTTCCCATTGCAAGGTGGGAGTCACGTCAACCGAGGCACTCTTCGCTTTAGGTCAAGGTGTAACAAGACCTAGGGTTAGACCCTATAACCAATCACAGTTGATTGGACCAAAACAAAGGTTTCTAAAGATAAGTAAATGATGAGTTACGGAAACCAATGCAAGGCTAAGTGGACCTAGAAGTTGAGGTATGGTTGAAGGTGGTGTGAGAGATAGTTAGTGTTTCAACCTACGTATGGTTTAGGCCACATGATTGGGTATGATGACAAGGTGTAATACCATATGTTTACACAAGTGGGTCTTATTATCTTGGGATGTGTGAAGTGGCTTTAAGTGGGTCCACAAGGTGAATCTAAGGGATGAAATTGGTACTAGAGGTTAGGTAATGATTAGATCTATGGATCTAAGTTGATTCTAGGAGTACCCATGTACCGGATCTAGGGTTTGACACAATTCCCAAGGAGTGCGACTTGCTTTGAGGAGGACTAGTGCCTTGTTGGATGGGCTAATGGGGTCAAAAAGGTATGTCAAAGTGTTGATCGGAACACCTAGAAGCCAAGTCAAGTGGGCTAAATGAGATTAGATGGTTGGATCTTGCTAGATCTAGGTTTTCATGAAATGACCCTAAGTGGACCACAATCCCTTGAATCAAGGAATGCTACCCCCAAGGCAGATCGTCACAAAATGATACTCTAGACCTAGGTTTCAAGGTATGGCCAATCCAAATCTACAGAAATCTCAAACACCCACTTCCTCAAAGTGGACAAACTCACCTTCCCCAGGTAGTGCGACTTTACTCAAGGAGGGTTAAAAGAGGGGTTAGGTGGACCAAATCAAGTCCAATGGCCACCAAACTATAGATCCAAGTGACTAGTACCCCGATCTATGTAGATCCCAAAAATCAAGTAAATCGAAGGGTTAGATCTTAGTAGATCTGAGTTTTACGGTGCCAAGAAATTCAAAAGGGGGTTTTAACCCCTTAAAACATGGAATGATGTCCACAAGGTAGAATTCACCAAAGTAAGAATCTGGGGGTAGGTTATCAAGTTTGTAGATTACCAATCAAATGGGATCTCACCTACCCCTGTGCTAGATCTAACCAAACAAGCCTCTCTCTAGGAAGTGCGATTTGGGTTCAAGAGGGCTTTTTGCCTTGAAAAGTGTGTCAATTCTAAGCCAATCACCACCAAACTATAGATCCAACTAGGGGTGGATGCTATAGAGGTGGATTTTCAATATCTCTTCAGAAGCAAGGCTAGATCTAAGTAGATCTAAGTAGATCTAAGAAAAACCAAAAAAACAAGGGTTTTAATCAATTAGGGTTTTTATGATCTAAAATTTATGGATGATTCAAGGAAGAAGAAGATCATACCTCTTGGAGCATACCTGGATGAAGAGATGAATGCTAGCTGAGACGAGGATTACTTTGCCAAAGATCAAATGGAGAATTCTTGAAGCCCTCTTGCCAAATCGATTTTCCCAAGCCACATGTGATTCCCTCTAACCTGTCAAACCAAGGAGCAAAGCATCAATCAGTTTAACATGTTGAAGGTAGATACAAGCAAGAGAGAAATAAACAAAGAATAGTTGACACAAAGGCAAAACCACTCCCTGTCAAACCAAAACGTCTTCCTCCAAGCTTGAAGGGCAAGCCTCCCCACCAATTCGCACTTGTCCAAAAACGTCCTCTTAACCTGTAAATAAGATATGGCAAATATGCAAGATAGCTACAATAGATCCTCCAGTGCAATGGACAAAAGCATTTACAATCGAAACAACCAACATCCACTCCAATCCAAGCATGTACTCCAAAAGATAGAAATTTTATTCCAAGAGCCAAGAGCCAAAAATCTCTAGATGAATTTTACAATGAGAGGCTCCCTCCTTAAATAGGATGGGGAGAGAGTACAATCCTAACCACTTTTTACATGAGTGGCTAAGATTAAAAGATCATAAGATCTAATCAACGGCTAACAATAAATTATAACAATACATCACATGGATCACCCAATATAATGATAGCGCCCCCACTAAATGGTACAAAAAGAGGGTGACGTCATCCACTAGAGAAGTATAAGTACCAAAATCCACCTCATAGTGACTAGGACATGACAATATAAGCACATGGTGGGGCTATGAGGCATCAATCCTTACTATCTCATCACCAAGGCACAATAAAATAATAAAATATGTCCAAGATAATATAAATGATCAAATCTGTCCTCAAAATCTGTGACAGACTAGCAGTAAAAGACCTCCTGTGATCAATGTAGGCATAGCCACACGGTGAAAACTGGTTGGAAGATAGTGAGATCACCCTGGAAGACCTCTGTGAAAACCAAATGCCAAAACCTTGCCTCAATTGCCCAAATCGATTTCCTCAGTGACCACTTATCCCATTTTTTAACTGCCTCGGTTAGTGTGAAAGTGCCAAAACTGCCTCCTAGGGCATCTGCGTTGTCCATCTGAGCCCACCAGGCTCTCCAGAAGGGGGGGTAAATGGTAAAAACAAGTGGTTGGGCCACCCCCTTCACCATCAGCGCCCTAGGTGAACTGGCCTCTCAGGGCCCCTGCTGCTCAGGCTGGAAAATCAGCCCCAAATCTGGTCAACAAGTGTAAAACTGCATCAATCACTGTCAGAAGTGCCCGGAACTGAAAGATAAGTGTCTCCTTGGATCCCGAAGACCCAAATCCACTAGAAATGTGTACTCATACACCATGGGTTGCCCTAATGTCATACACCATGGGTTGCCCTAATGGGCCAGCTGTAGGGTCCACCATATATGGACAAAATGTACAATCTGCTGATTTGAAGTAATAAATAAATCTGCTGAACTGGATCAATCATCATCTGCATCATATGTCCATCATATGATATCATCATCAAGCATGTGGGACCATCAATCATCATCAATAGGCATCTATACATGGCCCACATCATCACAGATCCCAATAATGTACAACCAAGGATAAATCACATCAGTAGAATAAGACATGCTTCTCTAATCATTTTCACAGCCTAGCTCAAAGTATAAGATTCATTCAGTGGCATTAATCAAGTTAGCATATTCCTTTGTTATATAAAATTACTTGCACAATAGTTCAAATGACAAACTCACCCATTGGACATGGTCAAACTGCTAGTGAAGGATGAAGGCTAGGAACAAGGTTGGGCAAAGGGGTTGACTTGTCTAACTTAACTCAAAAATACTTTGGACTGGGAGAAGGGGGAAGCTACAAACTCTGTGCTGGACAAAATAACACGGGGGATGGCTGTGCCTCACAAATGGATAAGCTGTTCAGAGACTGTTTATTCAACTTAGGCATCATGTCTACATCAAGTTGATCCAGGTTCATTAGGATCATTCAATTTTATTTCATGGCCCTTTTGGCCTACATAACCCTTCGGATTTCAGATGTGCTGATAAGCACAACTAGTTGCAGCTTGCATCCAGGGCATGTTTTTCAAATATATATAAGGTCAACAATTGTTTAGATGTAACTTTTAAGAATCATTGCTTTTTGGACCTTTCTTATACTCTTCAAGGAGTATTTTTAGCTGTTCATCGCTCTTGCCCTTTTTTTTTGTTTCCATGGGCGAATTTATAAGTTTCCATAGGTAGAACATGAGCTTTTAGTTTTAGCCAACAACATCTCAAGTGACTAGGGGGAGTTCGAGCCAATGCCAAACATCGGGACAACCTACCAGAATGATTTAGGCCTACAATCCAACTCACCAAAGGCAAGTTTTGTCACCAGCTCAAAGCCGAGACACTGAATATACAGGGATGCGGTCCAAACACAGAGGTAGAAAAATGGGGAAGTCCTCGGTATCAGAAAGTCAAGTGAGACAGGTCAAGGTTTAAAGTCAAATAGGAAGGTCATGTATGAATGGAGTCAAGTGAATATGGAGCCTACACTAGCAGACAACTGGTGTCAGGAAAGACCATATCTATGTAAGGTGGAAAACCAGTGGGTTTTGTTAAATGACCTAAATGTGCAAGCAATTGTCCATTTTATGATTTACAGTTCTGTTATCACCTAAACTGTAGTTACCCCTATGGATGGATCCAGTCATGGATGGCAATAGGGAAGGGCAACTTAAAAGGTGCAACCACGATCACCTCGACCTCCAATATATATATATGGTTGTCACGCAAGTCGAGGCAACCTTCGCTTTATGTTATCTAGCCCAGACAACAAAGGGGGAGACCCAATCCACTCCCGACAGGAGAGATCAAAACCAAGACACCAAATCAGGGTATTTCTAGTTGAAGTTAGGTGTATGGTTTATCCTAGACCTAAGGATGAAGTCACAAGCCAAGTGAGGGGTTTAATAGGTATAGCTTTGGTTCATAGTTGAATGTAAGAGTGACTTATAATGTTTGTAGTGAGATCTAGGGCTAGTGTACTAGTTCAATGTCAAAAGATCCACTGCCTTGGGAACCGTGTCCAATGCAGGATAGTTAAAGGGTTGTATTGGGGCTAACTAGTACATGAGACAAGCTTGACCATGGTTCATGATGTCTTCAAAGGTATAGTTTACCATGCCTAAGTCAAACCACAAGTCAATCCAACAATCTAGGAAAGTTGAATTACCTTGTAGAGAAACCAGTGCCTTGGGAATTGGGAAGTGGAGTCAAAGTGGGGTTGACTTATGGTTTAGGACTCCTACAACATGAGATAAGTGGACATTATAGGTCTTGATGGTTAAATGTGTCTAGATCTAGGTTTGACCCAAGTGGACCACAATCCCTTAAAACAAGGAATGCAGTCCCCAAGGCAAGATTTGACAAAGTGACAGTCTAGACCTAGGTTTTGAATTATTCCGGTTTCAGATCTCCAAAAATCTCAAGTACCCAGTTCCTCGAAGTGAGTGAACTCACTTCTCCAAGGTGGTGCGACTTTCACTAAGGAGGCTTTAATTGGGGCTTAGGTGGGTCAAATCATGTCGGATGGCATCCAAACTTTAGATCCTAGTAGATCAGTCAAGTAGGAGTATGGATCTATAATTTCGTGGCAATCCACCGGTTAGATCTTAGTAGATCTGAGTTTAAGTGTTCCAAGTGGTCCAAAATGGGGATTAAATCCCTTAAAATGTGGAATGGGGCCCACAAGGTGAATTTCAGAAAAGTGACAACCTGGGTGTATGTTATTTGATGTGTAGATGTCAAATCAAGTGAAATCTCAAACACCCATCAACTAGATCTAGGTCAACTTGCTCAAATGGTGAAGTGCGCCTTCCTTGGGAGAAGCTAAGTTGGCTTGGGAGAGGGGTCAAATGGAAGCCAATCCACACCAAACTATAGATCCGGGATGCCGTGGATGCTATAGAGGTGGGTTTTCAATATCATGCCCAACAACCCACTAGATCTAAGTAGATCTGACAAAATGTAAAATGGGGGTTTTGAAGTATTTAGGGTTTTAACAATTTATAAATTATGTCAATGGATTGGATAAAGGAAAGAGAAACAAACCTGTGGATCTTACCTGGATAACCTTGTAGATGCCTTGATGATGATGATCTATGCAATCCCGATCAATTTGGAAGCTTTGAGGTAGATTCTATGCAAATCGATTTTGTCCAAGAAGCCAATGCGCCCTCTCTCTTGCACAACAAACGTCAACAATATCAGATTTGATGCATCAAGAGATAAGACTAATGCCACAAAAGAAGTAACAGAAAGATAGCATAGATCACAATGATACTAATGATAACCCCCTGATACAAGCGAATGCCAAGAAAGTCGATTTGAAGAAGCCTTGCAAAATCGCCCTTGTTGAAGTCGCCCTCCTGTAGACAAACAATGATTTCCAAAAAAAAATATAGATCTTGCCACAATTTCCAAATGCTAGGTTGCAATAGACTTTCCAATCACCATCTAAGAACACCAGATGCAAAGGAGACCACAAGAATTTCCACAAGAATATTTTTCTATACCAATAATCCAAGAGCCAAAGACCTTTTACAATGAGAAGCTCTCTCCTTTAAATAGGAAGGAGAGGCACCAAAACCCTAACCACTTTTTGAATGAGTGGCTAAGATTAAAAGATACAAATGTCTAATCAATGGTTGAGATGAGCTCAACAATATAATACATGGATCACACATAAAATATAACATAAGTGGACAAAGTCGCCCTAGGAGAGGGGAGTCCCACCAAATCATGATGACAAAATATCATAAGAGGCTCATGGTGGGTCCAAGGGGTAATTTTATCCCTCCTTGGTCAATCCCCATGGCACAATAACCAATAAATAATCATGAAAGTACCAAATCGTGCCTCCAAGGTGAAGTCGTGGTCCTCAAAAGACCTCAAAAATCCACAGAAAGTGCCATAAGTGATGGATGCGGGTCCCTGATGAAGCTGAAACTGCAGGAGGAGGTGTGGAATGTCCCGATCTATCATCACTGATCATCCCATGCCATAACTTTGCCTCAGTAGCCCAAATCGATTTCCTCAATAGCCATTTCTACCAATCCTGAAATGCCTCGGGAAGCGTGAAACTGCCCAAACAGCCTCCTGGAGTGATGGCGCTGTCAAGGTGAGGGCACCAATGTGTCCGGGAGGGGGGTAATATGGTAAAAACAAGTGGCTGGACCACCCCCTCCATCATCAGCGCCCTATGTCAACCAGATAAAAGTCATCTCTGCTCTTACAGGGTCTCCAACAGACCAAAACTGCACTAGGACAGCCTACTGAGGCCAAATCATCACTGTAAGTGCCCGGAACTGAAAACAAACTGTCCCATTGGACTCAGAAGGTCCAAATCCATCCAAGATGTGTACTCATACACCATATGAATCTCTGCATGATCAAAATAAATATCCAACGTACCGGAACAAGGCCAATAATAATGATCTGTAAATGACCAAACACTGCTGTATCCCAAGAATCATCATCATAACCCTGTAGCTGCTGCATAGAATCATCCTGTATGTGTACATAGACCATATATCATCTATCTATATCATCATAAGGTCCAACATCTCATGTCCCATGGTCCTCCATGGTCAAACTAGGTCTAACCAAGACCAAATACAACTCAGACTATCATCCATAGCTGCTGCAAGGTGTCAAGGTTAATACATGCTTTACAATTTATTCAAATAGCTATTAAAACACAGAGTAATCATGACTGGCGATCTAAATCCAAATATATAGTGTCGTTAATTATTATTATTACTCAGACTAGACTTTCAGGATCATACTCACTTCATAGTTGTGATCAATTTGCTAGTGAAGGGTGAAGGCTGAAATAACTGGCTAGGCTAAGGGATGACTTGACTGACTTGACTTTGTGACACTTCGGCAAGGGAAAGGGAATACACACCATAGTATATACTGAATGAGCAATAACACAGGGAATGGCGGTGTCTCACAAATGGATGAGTTGTTTAAAGAGGGTTTATTCACCTTCACAGATGCGCACAATCCATAATACAAACAAGGCCAGCAATTGTTTAGATATAACATTTAAGTTCCATTGCTTTTTGGGCCTGAGGTTTCCATAGCCTTGATCTATGTGTGTTTACAAACACATTGCATAGATTTACATTTATTTTTAGGCTTTCTGCTGCAGGTGTGTTTTTAAGGCACTTGTTTACCTGAGCACTTCTAGGTGTGTCATGGACAACTTGTTTACCTAGGTATTTATTTTTCCAAAAGATATAACATTTTATTTTTCATGGCCATTTTCAATTGGCATTTCTTTCATATACAAGATATAGCATTTCATTTTTCAAGATTTTGCATTGATGGCAGCACTAAAAGTTTCAGGTTTAGCCAACACAACTTTAGTGACTAGGGGAAATTCTCAAGGAACTCCAACTCACCATAGGCAAGTTTTGTCACCAACTCAGAGCCGAGACACAATAAACAGGGAAGCTCATCCAATACAGAGGCTACAGTGGGGAAAGGTCCTCCATGTCACTAGTCAAGTAGCAAATCAGGGTAATAATCTAAAAGGTAGGCCACGGATGGATGAAGACAATGAAATGATGGAGCCAACACTAGCAAGCCAGAGTATGGTGTAATGATCACCTCTATTCTCCCTAAGGAGGGTATGTACCAATGAGTATGAATAGTGAACTTCTAAGTCTGAGTAGGGACAATATAATATAAATAATAGGTCAACCAGGTCCATGTATCTATATGATCGCCAGATCATGACACTAAGTGCTAATACATGCTATAAGAATAAGTATAAAAGCAATCTAACCATAACACAATAATATACCTGCTGAGTCATATACCTGAATGCTCATCAACCTGTACCATCATCTGTCCTCTGGAACTGCTGCTGTAACTCTGGGCACTACTGACTGCTCTGTACCAATGGTATAATGGCTATATCGGGCATCTCTCTGAGTGTCCTGAAACTCAGTCATGGCATGGGAAGTATAACCGCTGTCCACAATCTGATAGTGATCCAATATAGATGCTCATCTCAGCATCTCAAATGCAAGGGAACTGGCTGAATAGTGTACTGGAATGAGAAAAATAATGTATGGTAGCCCGGCTACTATATATGTGATAACAAGTTCATTTTAAATAGTTTGCCACATCAGGAATAATATACCAAGCAAATGCTGTGAACATTACTAAATCAACAAGATAATAATCCACAGTCAGTGATAACATATCCATAGATCATACAACATCATCATAATAATAATCATCATGTACCATCTGAAACACTGCTGCAATACATCTCTAAGCACTGAACTGTATGGGATAAAGGGTCACATCAGTCATCAAATCTGAACTCTCAAGGCTCAGCCTTGACACAAGGTCTAAATAATATACTGCTCTGATCATGAGTGATCCGAAATATATAGCCATGCTCTGGAATAATGAAAGCTCTGGAATGTGTAGATATCTGCTGAACAAGGATAGTAGCCCTGCTACTATAGTGTGATAACAGACTCCATTGTAGCTCCAAATGAAAGGTCTGAATGGCCTCTCCAATTGCCAATTAGCATGAGAATCTTTCACCTTCGAAATTGGTGCTAAGGCAAGTAGACTAGCTCTCTACTAGCATGTTTTAATAAACATTGGAGATATATATGGATTATTAAGTTTGTAATGATGTGAGCATGGGGGTTTAGCGTGGGCCTCTTCACGTGGGCAAATAACTCCATTGTGGTGGGCGAGTATTCCATGGTCTTGGACGTTGGATCCAATGGGGAGGGGCTCCACCTCATCCCCCACCAAACCAATCACACCTACTCTCCTTCAATCATGCATGAGACTCCCTCTTGGTTGGTGAAACTCGTCCTTTTGGCTCTCTTCTTCAACCCATGCGATTTAGCTCTTGCTCTCTCTGATTATTGTATAAATAAGAGGCCTGTTATCACCTAAACTGTAGTTACCCCTGTGGATGTATCCACTCTTGGATGGCAATAGGGAAGGGCAACTCAAAAGGTGCAACCACGATCACCTCGACCTCCAATATATGGTTGTCACGCCAGTCGAGGCAACCTTCACTTTATGTTATCTAACCCAGACAACAAAGGGGGAGACCCGATCTACTCTCGACAAGAGAGATCAAAACCAAGACACCAAATCAAGTTAACTCTAAGTGAAGTAAGGTGTATGGTTTATCCTAGACCTAAGGATGAAATCACAAGACAAGTGAGGGGTTCAATGAGTATAGCTTTAGTTCATTGTTGATGTGAGAGTGACTTATAATATTTGAAATGAGATCCAGGATTAAAGTACTAGTTAATGGGAGAAAATCCACTGCCTTGGGAACCGTGTCCAATGCAGGGTAGTTTAGGGGTTGAATTGCGGCTAACTAGTACAAGTGACAAGCTTGATCATGAAGTATGATGGCATCAAAGGGTTTAGCTCACCTTTCAAGGGTCAAACCACAAGTTAATCTAACAATCTAGGAAAGTCGAATTGACTTGGAGAGAGACCAATGCCTTGGGAATTGGGATAATGGAGTCAAAATAAAGTTAACTTGTGGTTAAGGACTCCTATTTCATGAGACAAGTGGGCAATTAAAGTCTTGATGGATGAATAGGTCTAGATCTAGGTTTGACCTAAGTGGACCACAATCCCTTAAAACAAGGAATGCTATCCCCAAGGCAAGATTTGACAAGGTGACCTACTAGACCTAGGTTTTGAATTACTCCCGTTCCAAATCCACTGAAATCTCAAGTACCCATGTCCTAGAAGTGGGCCAACTCACTTCTCCAAGGTGGTGCGACTTTACCCAAGGAGGCCTAAAAGTGGGATAAGTGGGGTCAAGACAAGTCCAATGGCATCCAAACTTTAGATCCAAGTGGTTTAAGCAAGTGAGAGTATGGATCTACAATTTCAAGGCAATCCAATGGTTAGATCTTACTAGATCTGAGTTTGAAGATACCAAGTGGTCCAAAATGGGGATTAAATCCCTTAAAATGTGGAATAGGGCCCACAAGGTAGAAATCAGAAAAGTGACAATCTGGGGGTAGGTTATTGGATGTGTAGATCATGAATCAAGCGGGATCTCAACTACCCACATACTAGATCTAGGTCAACCCACCAAACTAGGAAGTGCGCCCTTGCTTGGAGAGGCTAAATGCCTTGGGAAGAGGGTCAAATGGAGGCCAATCCTCACCAAACTATAGATCCAGGATGCCGTGGATACTATAGAGGTGGGTTTTCAATATCTTACCCAAGAAGCCACTAGATCTTAGTAGATCTGAAAAAATGTAAAAATGGGGGTTTTGATTAATTAGGGTTTTAAATGTTTTAGACAAGTGGATAGATCATGGAGATAGAAATTACCTTGAGATCATACCTGAGTGATGTGAATGAGATGCCTTGATGTTGAGGAAGATTCCCGCAGAGATCAAATGAGAGATTGTTGATTTTGCTTGCCAAATTGATGCCCTAGCCCACAAGTGCGCCCTCCTCTACCTATCAATCCAAGGAAAATCGATTTCAATCAGAGAGGTCAAGTATGGAGGAAATACAAGTAAAATGCAATAATAACATAGAATAGAAGGTCCTGGGGCAGTAATACTCCCTGTTACCAACGAAGAGATCCAAAGAAGAAGTAGGGAGAGTCTTCCCCTACCAATACTTCCTCCTCAAAGCAAATCGGCCTCCACCTGTAGATGCAAAAACGTGGTACAAAAGATATGGCAAAACAAGATCTCCAATAACTCAGTGCAAAGGAAGAACCAACGAACGAACACCAAAAACATTCACCACAACACTGGAGATAGATGCAATAATAATTTTCTATTCCAACAATCCAGAGCCACCAGTCCCTTTACAATGAGAAGCTCTCTCATTTAAATAGGAAGGAGAGGCATCAAAATCCTAACCACTTTTTGAATGAGTGGCTAAGATTAAAAGATACAAATGTCTAATCAATGGTTGAGATGAGCTCAACAATAAAATACATGGATCACTAATAAAATATAATATAAGTGGACAAAATCGCCCTAGAAGAGGGGAATCCCACCAAATCATGATGACAAAATATAATAGGAAGCTTATGGTGGGTCCAAGGGGTAATTTTAGCCACCCTTGGTCAATCCCCATAGCACAATAATAATAACATAGTCATCAATATACCAAATCGTGCCTCTATGGTCAAATCGTAGGCCTCAAAAGACCTCAGAAATCATCAGAAAATGCCATAAGTGATGGATGCGGGCCCCAATGAAGCTGAAACTGCTGGAGGAGGTGTGGAAGACATCAACCCATCATCACTGATCATCCCATGCCTCCTGTAGATGACCACAGCAGATTGCAAGTGTTTTATGGCTGTAACAGCCTTTTTCCAGTGCCCATATATAATGAAAATGGTTGTACTGTCCCTTGTTAGATCCTGGCTGATTTGGATATGAGTTTACTGTTGTTATATTTACTGCTTTTGGTACACTTTGACAAAAGTGTAATCTAAGACTTTTGTCAAACAATTTGATGACTACTGCTGTAAACCCACACACGGGCCCACGCAAAAAATCGGACCGATTTATTGCTTGAATTAGTCAAATTGGTCAAACCGGTCAAATCGGACCGATTTATTGCTTGAATCGGTGAAATCAGTCCACCGAACCGATTTTGATACTGGTTTGAACCGAAAAGCTAGTAAACTGGTGAATCGGCCGGTTAGCAAACCGATTTCACCGATTTTTAAAACTATGGATCTAGCTCACATTGGGGCATGCCACTTAAAACCCACTTTGATAATTGCCTTAACTACCCCAATCTACATTTTGGCATCATTTGGACTCCATTCTCCCCCTCATATCAAGGCACTAGTCTCCCTTGGTCAATTCGCACTCCTTGGGGTTAGTGTCATTCGCTAGATCCCATATGTGGGTGTTGCCTAATCCATCTTGGATCCATAGATCCACATCATCAAACACCCCATAGTGCCATTTCACCCCTATCTTCACCTTGTGGGTCCCATTTGCACCATTTCCATATTTTAAGGAAGTGGGCCCTGTTACCAACTTTTTTGTACCATAGTTGGATTTTCTGGAGAGCCGCCATTTGACAAACATGATAAGTGTTTGACTCCAGTGTATCAGATGATTTAACATTTGTGGCTAGCCAGTTATGGTTAGCCTGTTTTGTTTTTTGAGTCGACATGACCATGGCCCCATGGGGGTCTGTAATAAAGTGTGCTAGTAGGGTATGAGTGGCTCAGTTCCCCATGACTGGATTAAACAACTAAGGTATTCCGGGGAGTTTTTTCACCGTTAGATTATACTTTGCTTCAGGCGAGATATAATCTCTTGGTTTTTCTCCCGCTTCCTCCAAAGCTGGAATGCCCAATTTTGGAAATTTTTGCCATGGGGGGTTATTAGAGTCCAACTATAATGTATGAACCTACTAGACACTATTAGAATAGGTTTTGGTCATGTCCTAAGTCTCTAGGACCCCCAGAAAAAATTTTACCGGGTCCGTCGAGTTTGGGTTTTTTAAATTATTTTTAAATTTAATAAATTTCTCTATAGTTTAAATAGAGAAATAATAATTTGTAATATGTCAGTCGTCCGGGGTCCGAATTTAGTGATTGATGGCTCGTTTCATAAGCCAAAAATCACACATGACCCATGGACCAGCTAAACCCAACTTTTGGATGTCAATTCAGCCTCATAATTAATATTTTCTCTAAAAAGTCATTTACAGAGAAATTATTAATTAAAATAATAAAATTGAAGATTTTGGAGATAATCCAAATCTCTCCAAAATTAATCAATTTGATTAAAATAAAAGGCTAAATGACATGGCAATGGACATTTATGAAGATTCCAATCAACTCCAAGTGATTCTAGTCAACTATCCAGTCACCAGAAGATTATCCATTCAAGCTAATTCGCCCTTCCTCATGCAAAACTCGATTTGGCTTGTTGTCAATTGATGATCGGGTTGGTCGTTGTGCATTTAAGGCTTGGGTAGGCGCCCTCATGACTCATCAATCACCTTTAGGCTTGGCTCTCCTTGCAATTTGAGTTAACACCTACCACACTCCACATGTCCTCCTACCAACTAGCTCGCACCCTCCTCAAAGCTCACGTCAATCTACCTCTAGCTCACGTCATTCCTCATTGCCTTCACGTTTAGCCTTGTTGTAGCTTGTTTATTGGATGTTTGATACTTCCCATGCCTCAACAAAGTCGAGTCTTGCCACCTATTCACTCACACCTACCATAAACTCGAGTTTAGCTCTCCAAGCCTTGCCTTGATTGGAATTCGAACTACTTGTCATTGCAAATTCGACCTTAGGTTTAGGCCAGTAGTTTTTACTATAAAGAGAGGCCCTTTGGAGTTATTATCTCATGGATCTTTTATGCATCGAAACTCTGATGAAATTGTAAGCACTTTTTATTGTTAATAAAGTTAAGACTTTGGAGGTCAAAAACGTGGAGGCTCTTGATGTGCATTGCTTCACTTGAGATCAAGGTGATATTGTTTTACATTTTATTTGAGGCTCTTAAGTTGTAGATCATGTTCAAGATGGCTAACAATCTAGCACAAGTAGCATGTATCTAGTTCTTTTCACTTGAATATTTTGTTTCATATATATTATCTATGCTTAAGGTTCTTGCAGGTATATCTTCACTCTACATAAGGCCAAAGGAGTTCTAGCTTTATAGATCTGAGAAACAAGGGAGTTTGGATCTTCTCCATCAAACACTCAAAATACTTTCTTGGTTACTAGTCACTTTGATCTACCTTCATCTTGTGGAAACCCTTTCTAGATTTTGATCCAAAGTTGAAGTTTCTTGTCTTTTCAAGCCATAGATTAGTTAGCCATAAGGTTGAAGTTCCTTCAACCTTGGGGAATAGCTTGGGATTTGTTCCGTTGTGCTCTCTTCAACACTTGTTGTCGGCGTATCACCAGTTAACCGGAGGATTTCCATGACAGTGTTTTTACCCTCTCAAGTGTTCCACTTGAACTCTTTTGCTCTTGTTTTGCTAGCCCTCTCCTCCTTGCCCTAGTTTTTTCCCTTCTCCCATTCGTTTTTCATCATTTCTCTTACTTTCCATCTCCTCCCGTTTTTTGTTGTCTAGCTTTTCCCTCTTCCTTGTTTCGTCCTACCTCTTTGGCCATCTCTTCTAGCCTCTCCTCCCTCCTATTTGCCCTACCTTCTCCACCACTCGTCCCTCTCCTTTTTGCCTTCCTCTGTACCTCTCTTCCCTTTCGTTTTACCTCTCTCTTTGCTCTCGTCCACCCTAGAAGAGCCCTCAAACTTCTCCCTTTCATCCCATTTTCTTTTGCCTTGTCCCTCCTCTCGTCCCTCTCTAAGTTTCTTCTCCTCTTTGCTTTCGTCCCATCCCTTTAGGTCTCCTCTCGTCCATCCTCTTTGCATGCCCTAAAACATAACAAAAACACAAAAAGATTTGTTAGTTACATCTTGTTACATCTTTTTTAAAAGTTGGTAATTAGATCTCACATTTTTGCATTTATATAGTTAGGATCTAGTTTCTAGTAGGTTGTTAGTATTAGTCTTGTTTAAACTTTGATAGTTAGTTACATTGTTTAGAGTTATTATTATAGATCTCATTGCTTTGTCATTATCTAGTTTCAAATTTTCAAGTCTTGTTTTGTTTTCCTAACATCTAATGGGTATTGGAGTTATGTGCTTTTGATAGATCTTTCCTTGAGAAAGAGGGATTTTGATAAACAAGAAGAAGCATCTACTACAAGAAGCCATCAAGACAAGAGGACAAGTCAAAACCAAGAGATTAGTATTATCCTTTGTAATAGATCTTAGAATTTTGTTTCAAGTTTTTACAATTAGTTCTTTCAAAGTCCCTACAAGGGTTCCATTCCCAAGGGCAATTGTACTCTCATAATAAAGTTGCAAGTGGGGTTTTTAAGCCCCCACATTCACTTCCCCCATTTGGGGAAGTCTTGTAGTCTCTTAAGTGGTTTGATTTTCTAGTTTAGATCCACGATATGCTCTTAGATTAGTTTTCATTTCAATAAGTTATTGTTGTTATATTTTCCATTTTTACTTACCCCCATGCTCTCCCGAGTACGGTCTTTGACCTGAAAGAGATTCTTGGGTAGATTAGAGTTTATTTTCTGTTTAGTACTTTACTTTTCATCTTGTATTTTCTCTTCCAAACCTTGACCAGAGTAGAGCTAACTTTGGGATCGTATCCCAAAGGCCACATAACTTTGTGGTAGCTACTCGTTCCCCCATCAGCTTCTTGTGGACATCCAGCTAGCTGGAAGGTTTCCAGGACTGGTGGCTTCTAGTGATTGATCTTGTTCGGAGATCGATCCCACCTATTAGATTAAAATTTGTCTTGTAGAACACTAGAGTTTCCAGTTTCTTTTTATCTTGCAAGTAGTATTGTTAGTAATTTTCCATATCTTGCTGATCTATCATATTGTTTAATCTTTTCAAGTTGAGATATCTTGCTTTACAAATACTACCTGCTTCTTAAAACGAACCAAAGTCTCTTGAACTTGGCCAAACCCAAGTCAAGAGCACCCTCTATCGGAGGGCATTTTTTGGTCTTGCATCTTTCCCTGCATTAAGCATTTGTTAAATTAGCAAGTCTTTTGAACTGTGGTCATAAGATCAAGTCAAGAGCGCTCTCTATCGGAGAGTTGAACAAAGTGCTTGTTATCACGCAACTTGTAGTTGCCCCTAGTGGTATCCCATCCGGGACGGTAGAGGAGACAGGCAACTAAAGAGGTGACCCAAGAGATGCCACGGTTCCCAATGCAAGGTGGGAGTCACGTCAACCGAGGCACTCTTCGCTTTAGATCAAGGTAAAACAAGACCTAGGGGGAGACCCTATAACCAATCACAGTTGATTGGACCCAAACAAAAGGTTTCTAAGGATAAGTAAATGATGAGTTACGGAAACCAATGCAAGGCTAAGTGGACCTAGAAGTTGAGGTATGGTTGAAGGTGGTTTGAGACATTGTTAGTGTTTCAACCAATGTATGATTTAGGCCACATAATTGGGTATGATGACAAGGTGTAGTACCATATGCTTACACAAGTGGGTCCTATTTTCTTGGGATGTTTGAAATGGCTTTAAGTGGGCCCACAAGGTGAAGCTAAGGTGTGAAATTGGTACTAGAGGTTAGGTAATGATTAAATCTATGGATCTAAGTTAATTTTAGGAGTACCCATGTACTAGATCTAGGGTTTGACACAATTCCCAAGGAGTGCGACTTGCATTGAGGAGGACTAGTGCCTTGTTAAATGGGCTAATGGGGTCAAAAGGTATGTCAAAATGTAGATCGGGACACCTAGAAGCCAAGTCAAGTGGGCTAGATGAGATTGAATGGTTGGATCTTGCTAGATCTAGGTTTTCATGAAATGACCCTAAGTGGACCACAATCCCTTGAAACAAGGAATGCTACCCCCAAGGCAGATCGTCACAAAATGATGCTCTAGACCTAAGTTTCAAGGTATGGCCGTTACAAATCCACGAAAATCTCAATCACCCACTTCCTCGAAGTGGGCAAACTCACTCACCCAAGGGAGTGCGACTTTGCTCAAGGAGGGCTAAAAGGTGGGTTAAGTGGACCAAATCAAGTCCAATGGCCCCCAAACTGTAGATCCAAGTGGCTTGTACCCCGATCTATGTAGATCCCAAAAATCAAGTCAATCCAAGGGTTAAATATTAGTAGATCTGAGTTTTAAGGTGCCAAGAAATTCAAAAGGGGGTTTTAATCCCTTAAAACGTGGAATGATGCCCACAAGGTAGAAATCACCAAGGTAACAATCTGGGGGTAGGTTATCAAGTGTCTAGATTGCAAATCAAGGGGGATCTCACCTACCCATGTGCTAGATCTAACCAAACAAGCCTCTCTCTAGGAAGTGCGATTTGGGTTCAAGAGGGCTTTTTGCCTTGAAAAGTGTGTCAATTCTAAGCCAGTCACCACCAAACTATAGATCCAACTAGGGGTGGATGCTATAGAGGTGGGTTTTCAATATCTCTTCAAAAGCAAGGCTAGATCTAAGTAGATTTAAGAAAAACCAAAAACAAGGGTTTTAATCAATTAGGGTTTTTATGATCTAGAAATTATGGATGATTCAAGGAAGAAGAAGATCATACCTCTTGGAGCATACGTGGATGAAGAGAGGAATGCTAGTTGAGACGAGGATTACTTTGCCAAAGATCAAATGGAGAATTCTTGAAGCCCTCTTGCCAAATCGATTTTCCCAAGCCACATGTGATTCCCTCTAACCTGTCAAAACCAAGGAGCAAAGCATCAATCAGTTTAACATGTTGAAGGTAGATACAAGCAAGAGAGAGATAAACAAAGAATAGTTGACACAAAGGCAAAACCACTCCCTGTCAAACCAAAACATCTTCCTCCAAGCTTGAATGGCAAGCCTCCCCACCAATTCGCACTTGTCCAAAAACGTCCTCTTAACCTGTAAATAAGATATGGCAAATATGCAAGATAGCTACAATAGATCCTCCAGTGCAATGGACAAAAGCATTTACAATCGAAACAACCAACATCCACTCCAATCCAAGCATGTACTCCAAAAGATAGAAATTTTATTCCAAGAGCCAAGAGCCAAAAATCTCTAGATGAATTTTACAATGAGAGGCTCCCTCCTTAAATAGGATGGGGAGAGAATACAATCCTAACCACTATTTACATGAGTGGCTAAGATTAAAAGATCAAACGATCTAATCAACGGCTAACAATAAATCATAACAATACATCACATGGATCACCCAATATAATGATAGCGCCCCCACTAAATGGTACAAAAAGAGAGTCACGTCATCCACTAGAGAAGTATAAGTACCAAAATCCACCTCATAGTGACTAGGACATGACAATATAAGCACATGGTGGGGCTAGGAGGCATCAATCCTTACTAGCTCATCCCCAAGGCACAATAAAATAATAAAATATGTCCAAGATAATATAAATGATCAAATCTGTCCTCAAAATCTGTGACAGACTAGCAGTAAAAGACCTCCTGTGATCAATGTGGGCATACCCACATGGTGAAAACTGGCTGGAAGATAGTGAGATCACCCTGGAAGACCTCTGTGAAAACCAAATGCCAAAACCTTGCCTCAATTGCCCAAATCGATTTCCTCAATGACCACTTTATCCCATTTTTTAACTGCCTCGGTAACTGTGAAAGTGCCAAAACTGCCTCCTAGGGCATCTGCGCTGTCCATCTAAGCCCACCAAGCTCTCCAGAAGGGGGGGTAAATGGTAAAAACAAGTGGCTGGACCACCCCCTTCATCATCAGCACCCTAGGTGAACTGGCCTCTCAGGGCCCCTGCTGCTCAGGCTGGGAAATCAGCCCCAAATCTGGTCAACAAGTGTAGAACTGCATCAATCACTGTCAGAAGTGCCCGGAACTGAAAGATAAGTGTCTCATTGGATCCAGAAGACCCAAATCCACTAAAAATGTGTACTCATACACCATGGGTTGCCCTAATGGGCCAGCTGTAGGGTCCACCATATATGGACAATGTACAATCTGCTGATCTGAAGTAATAAATAAATTTGCTGAACTGGATCAATCATCATCTGCATCATATGTCCATCATATGATATCATCATCAAGCATGTGGGACCATCAATCATCATCAATATGCATCTATACATGGCCCACATCATCACAGATCCCAATAATGTACAACCAAGGATAAATCACATCAGTAGACTAAGACATGCTTCTCTAATCATTTTCACAGCCTAGCTCAAAGTATAAGATCCATTCAGTGGCATTAATCAAGTTAGCATATTCCTTTGTTATATAAAATTACTTGCACAATAGTTCAAATGACAAACTCACCCATTGGATATGGTCAAACTGCTAGTGAAGGATGAAGGCTAGGAACAAGGTTGGGCCAAGGGGTTGACTTGTCTAACTTAACTCAAAAATACTTTGGACTGGGAGAAGGGGGAAGCTACAAACTCTGTGCTGGACAAATAACACGAGGGATGGTTGTGCCTCACAAATGGATAAGTTGTTCAGAGAGTGCTCATTCAACTTAGGCATCATGTCTACATCAAGTTGATCCAGGTTCATTAGGATCATTCAATTTTATTTCATGGCCTTTTTGGCCTACATAGCCCTTCGGATCTCAGGTGTGCTGATAAGCACAACTAGTTGCAGCTTTCATCCATGGCATGTTTTTCCAATACATATAAGGTCAGCAATTGTTTAGATATAGCTTTTAAGAACCATTGCTTTTTAGACCTTTCTTATACTCTTCGAGGAGTATTTTTAGCTGTTCATCGCTCTTGCCCTTTTTTTTAGTTTCCATGGGCGAATTTATAAGTTTCCATAGGTAGAACATGAGCCTTCAATTTTAGCCAACAACATCTCAAGTGACTAGGGGGAGTTCGAGCCAATGCCAAACATCGGGACAACCGACCAGAATGATTTAGGCCTACAATCCAACTCACCAAAGGCAAGTTTTGTCACCAACTTAGAGCCGAGACACTGAACATACAGGGATGCGGTCCAAACACAGAGGTAGAAAAATGGGGAAGTCCTCAGTATCAGAAAGTCAAATGAGACAGGTCAAGGTTTAAAGTCAAATAGGAAAGTCATGTATGGATGGAGTCAAGTGAATATGGAGCCTACAGTAGCAGACAACTGGTGTCAGGAGAGACCATATCTATGTAAGGTGGAAAACCAGTGGGTTTTGTTAAATGACCTAAATGTGCAAGCAATTGTCCATTTTATGATTTATAGTTCATTTTAAACAGTTTGCCACATCAGGAATAATATACCAAGCAGATGCTATGAACATGACTAAATCAACAAGATAATAATCCACAGTCAGTGATAAAGCATCCATAGATCATACAACATCATCATAATAATAATCATCATGTACCATCTGAAACACTGCTGCAATACATCTCTAAGCACTGAACTAAAACTGTATGGGATAAAGGGTCACATCAGTCATCAAATCTGCACTCTCAAGGCTCAGCCTTGACACAAGGTCTAAATAATATACTGCTCTGATCATGAGTGATCCAAAATATATAGCCATGCTCTAGAATAATGAAAGCTCTGGAATGTGCAGATATCTGTTGAACACGGATAGTAGCCCTGCTACTATAGTGTGATAACAGTGCTCTTAAATAAAACTTTTCAACCCACATTTTCCCTTTTAATTAATTTACCTTGGTTTCTGTCCTACACCCGTATGCTCTGCCAACCGGAAACGGTTGGGCTAGTACTCAGAAAGGTGGAAAACTTGCTAATTCACAAGTGATAACGTTAATTAAAATTTTTACCCAAAACCCCAACCAAGACAAATTACTGAGTTCTTCCTACAAGAGGTGGTGCCGGGAATCCACTGTCAGACTCGAGGGCGGTCAAGCCGCAAGCACACTTGCCCTCTTTGCAATCTGGGTGCTCCCGACCTATCACCTAAGGTTGCCAGTATTTTCTTGGATAAGGTTCCACTCCTTTTGATACCCTTGGTCTTATCCTAATAATCAAGAACATCTAAAACACTTAAAATTTACCAAGAACAATTTCAAAACGTTCTCACAAACAGCTACTTTCGACTTACACTTTTTAGCATCACAAGTATTTTATTTGACTCCATTTGGCACTAGTCTTTAATAATTCTTACATATCTTTTGAATCTAGACCATATGTCCTTGTCACTTGTTTAATCTCTATCTTGTGGATGCTTTGCTTTAAATTCTAAGTCAAAGTATATTGTTATCTTCTGAATTTGTATCTTGTGAAATTTGCAACGTGGATTGCGTGTTTAATTCTGTTCTAGTCACTATACAAAAAACTCCTAAACAACACCCATCCGCATCACAACACCCAAAAACATTTAAACACACAAAGAGCCTTAGACAACTCTTTTTTAGGGACTACCCCCCTTGGCTTCGTTAGGAGTTTGCCTAAACGGAGGAGCTGGGATTCAGGTGACAATACCTGGTTCATTGCTTGCCCCCAAGGCCACACCTCTCCTCACTTTTAGTGAAGAGACAGCTTTTGAAAGATTTCCGCTGCTGGTGTGCAGATTGGCGGACAACAGGCCCCACTTGTGTATTTTCATGGTACTAGATCTATCCATTAGGTGGCCTTACTCATTCATTGGTTGAAGCATTAGTCACTTCTTAAGCCTCTTCAACCACACTTAACTCTTGGGTCCACCTAATCTAATCAACTCATTGGTTTCCGTAACTATCTTTTACATGTTTCCCTAGGAACCTTTGGGTGAGTCAATCTTCATTGATTGGCTAGGGTCTCCCCCTTGGTCCTGACTAGTCTTGATCTAAAGTTAAGATTGCCTCGGTTATCGTGACTCCCAGCTTGCATTGGGAACCGTGGCATCTCTTGGGTCACCTCTTTAGTCGTCCATCTCCTCTACCATCCCGGATGGGATACCTTTAGGGACAACTACAAGTTGTGTGATAACAAAACCAGAATTCTTTGTTGTATTTTTGGGGGGCTTTTTTAAAAAAGAATTGGCACATATTGACCCAAACACGAGCTTTTTGGCTTGATATATTTCCTAAATTGTGAAAGTTGAGAATATGTGCTGGAAACAGCCCTGCAAAACTGAAATGTCATTTCAACAATCTGATATGGCCGTGAAACATCCTGCATATCCCTTCTGTTTCAGAATTCAAAACACTGAATGGCATTTGAGGCACTTCTGGCTGCCATTTCTGGTAATGCATGCTAGCCTTAAGCACCCCAACTTAGTGGATGTTGTACCAATTCTAATACAAATATAACTTTATTTGCTAAAAAAAAGGAAAAACACACTTTTGAACAATATATGATGTTTTTACATTGGTCCTGGAGTAAGACCTAAAATTGCCTATGATTGGCTAAGAGCTCGTCTTCCTCAGATGTAAGGAAAAAGGTTAATGGCCAAAGTCCCAAAGGCATCTAGCAGGAGTGGAAAACTGCCCCCTTATAGATCACCAGCAAGTTATTTCAGGTGGTGTGATTTTCCTTGAATAATGGTGATGAGTCAACTTGCATTTGTGGATAGCAGCCAGTGATGGCTGTCCTCACTGCCAGTTTGACAACTCAGTTATGATAGGCTTTGCCATCTCCAAAAAAAAATATGATGTTTTTACATGTTTCAAATATTGACCTTTCTGACATATTCTCATGTCAAATTTGAAGCTATAAAAATAGCTGTATTGGGTTTTTGTTTTGTAAATGTGAAGTTGTAACAAAATTCACTTAAATCTCTTTGCCGAACCCAATGGTGACTTTAATGATATATTGTTACACTAGATAAATTTATTTCCAACTTTTTATTATCACCAATTCAAACATGAATATGAACAAGGTGACTTATTTGTAGTCTGCATTGACAAATTTATTTCCCCTGGGTAATCAAAGGCATGCATTATCTCATTATATGGTTTTCTCTTTTCATATACTCAAACCAGATAACAAACCTGTAATTGGCCATCTTCAACAGTTGCATAGAGGACCCAATGATCTCCACTTTCCATGCGACTCTTTACAGTACATTCCATCCATGATATCTGAAAGCATGATTTTAAAGTGAATATCATCATGTAAACTACTTCAGAGATCATTACCACAAGTAATAGTTTGAAAATTTATGGGCGATAAAACTATGCCAGTTGGTACTGAAAAATATTTAAAACGAATATCACTCAAAAGATAATTGCAGTGAGCTAAGGGGAATATGCCAAAATACCGCATCTAAAAGAATTCGGCCACCACTATTTGCTTGCTTCGTTTTCAACCCTTCATATCGAGGTTCTCCTGGTTTAAATGGCTTCAAAAGTTGCTTCATGATGGCAGAACTCTTGCCCTCCCCAAGTACATTAAGTATAAACTTGCTTCCAGGCAAAATTAAACTTTCCACCGCTCTGTCTTTTGCCACCTATGTTGTCACTCAGTGGAGCAAAAATAATTCATCAGTACACACATTTGTACTATTAAAAAGGAAAACCTTGCGATTCAGCATAGTGATGGGAGGCATAAAAATATGTTGAAAATGAAGAGGAACAGGACATATAGCATCAACGCAAGGAAGAGATATAACACAGAACATGCCATTTAATAAAAGATACATTAAGCTCGTCATAACTTCACAAGACTTAACTGCTATATGTTGAAAATGAAGAGGAACAGGAAATATAGCATCAACGCAAGGAAGAGATATAACACAGAACATGCCATTTAATAAAAGATACATTAAGCTCGTCATAACTTCACAAGACTTAACTGCTAAGGTTATTCCAGGTGGTACAAAACTAGCTTGGCTAACCCATGATGCAACCATTGCACTTTCTGCATCACCATTCATTGCTGATACTACGCAAAGAGATCCAATCACTCTACCCACTGCCTGCAGATTGCATAAATAATTATAGGAAACACCATTCAAAAAATGATCTTACAAGTTTAGGGCTTTGGATAAGTTCAAGATATAATTCTGTCTCTGTTGAGATACATCTACAGAAATTTGAGTCTTTAAAGTTGCATATATCCTACAGAAATTTGAGTCTTTGAAGTTGCATAAAATGAACAAGTACAGCAATGAAATCATTTTTCAATTCAAATAGAACCGACTATTACATGTCCTCATCATGAGATGACAAAGAACCAATAGAGCTGGTTTTATACAAAATGAATATGTGAATAAAGAGAAAAAGATTTTATATTACAACCCATATTTTTCACTCTTTAAGATGGGTTGCAGGCTTTGTAACTTAGAGACAGAACTAGGAACCTGATCAACATTTGAGGCCATGACAAACTGAGAAGCATCCTTTCTTTGCCTTAATTTTGACTTCCTGACTGCCTGTGCTATGTCTGTTCCACTCTCTTCACAAATTTGTAGCATCCCTTCTGTTGGCTGCATATACAAGCATCAAGTTCAAAACTTCAATGCAGAAAACTTTGAAGAAAGATAGATAGATAAGCTATTTTTCATTCTGTATTTTGATACTAGGTTAGATGTTTTGTAACTTGTTTATGAATGAAATACTTATATACATCTTGACTATACAGTGTTCCTTGAAAGTACAACAAGAAGGATCACCTTAAATTTGCAGCGAACAGTGGGAAAAGAAAATGAGAAACCCGCATCTTTGAGACGTTGCTCAATTTCATCAACAGCTTCTCCACTCCAGCCAAAGGAACCAAATACACCACATGGCTTGGGTCTTGCTTCGTTGTCATTAAGAATAACTCCCAAGGCTTTCTAATAAAACACATAGGTCTTCAATTACCATCATATTATCTAGAATAGATATGGGGAAAAATATAGGTTGAATACAATCACATAGGGGAACAACAAAGAAATGCATACACAGAAATGTAAATTAATATTATGAAAACCAATCTTTGTAAATATAAACCAAGTGTATTAACCAGACTTCACCAGGTTGCCTGACGTGCAGCGTTATTTAAATGAAAATAGAGAAGATTACTTTCACTCCAAATGAAGCATAAAAGGCACAATGAATGAGAACAATGTCTAAAGAAGCTCTGCACTGGCAATATTAAAATTAAAAAAAGTGAGAGTAGTTAAGTTGGCAAATACAGCAAGCAAGAAGGGGGGAGAGCGAAATGCTTTTTTATCATCAGAAAATGTGGGAAGAGATCAGTTGGAAAAGTCCATATGTTCGGTTTGTTGAATGGACTTTTCCCATGTCCTTAGACAGAATTTAAAAAGTAATCCATTTAATAAGCAAATTGCAACAAACTGTATCTGTGAAATTGCCTGCTAAGTTGCTAACACCTGTATTGGAGTTGGCATATGACCCCCTAACGTAGGACTCCCAATGACAAAACCATCACACCGTCGCACCAAGCTGACAACTTCCTCATCTGTGCTCAGTTCACAATTCAAAGTCTCCACTCCACTTCCTGCTTTCGAAATTCCACGGCTACAAAAATAACATGATCATGTGGCACATCATTCTGTGGACTATCATTCCTAATTATTTTTAACAGAAGCTATGTTTCACTGAATACTGCAACAATGAGTAAATCAAACAACCATACTCACCTTATAGCTTGTGCAAGAGCTGCTGTATTTCCATAGGCTGATGCGTAAATCACAGCTATTGTTGCTTCATCTGATTTCCGCAGTCTTTGATTTGTCCACTGCATTTGTTCTTACAGTTGAGAGGCATTACAAGCATAACCAGAGAGAAAACTTATACTTTCCAACATGACAATTATAGAAAGAACTTGTAACAAGCTAAAAAGCATGAGAATGGCAATTTCCAAGAATTTGTAAGGTGCAGGAAGTAAAAAACGTAAACAATCACTTATAGATTATTAGATTGTAGAAAGAAAATCTTACATCAATATATTCACGAACAAGCTCAGTAAGGGTATATCGCACAATGGGCCCATGAATAGGACAAATTGCTGCAGTAACAAAGACTCCCTCTGTTCTGAGAGGGCCAGAAACTGCAGTCGAGATGCCCACTGGCAACTTAAGTGAACTAAGCATCGTAGAGAGGATGTACTTCACATCTGTCTGTACACAAGAGAAAGTTCATTGCTCTAAGGTACTATATATTATAATAAGTCAGCCCGGTATTAAAAGGAATCAAAACAATGGCAAATACATACTGCTAGAAGATAAGTATACCATCTTATTTTAATGTCTTCTAATTTTGAGAATTCGTTTGCATGCTTCTTTTTTCATTAACTTGTAGCAGTAAGGACTTTATTAGCCTTGTTTTTTTCTATTCCTGTCTACTATGTTTTTGTGCTCTAAACAATAACAGACAAAGAGTTAGGGCATTGAACAGCATAGAAGCCTATATAATCTCGTGTACTTGAAATACTAACATTACAAGGCATGAAATCTAGATCGCTCTTACCAGCCTCAGCAAAATGTAAGACAGTGATACACACACACATATATATAGTTAGTTAGTTAGTTGTTCGAGGCCTGCGAGTGTTAGTTGCAGTCGAATTAATGACTCGTTTTTGTCTGTTGCCTTTAAGTGGGGGGCTGTCATAGTGGACATCTGTCTGAACATGAGAGAATTCATTCGTCTAAGGTACTATATATTATAATAAGTCAACCTGGTATTAAAATGAATCAAAACAATGGCAAATACATACTGTTAGAAGATAAGCATACCATCTTATTTTAATGTCTTATTATTTTCAGTAACTTGTAGCAGTAAAAACTTCATTAGCCTTGTTTTTTTTCTATTCCTGTCTACTATGTTTTTGTGCTCTAAACAATAACAGAAACATTTAGGACATTGAACATCATAGAACTTAGAAGCCTATCTAATCTCTAGTCTCGTGTACTTGAAATACTGACATTATAAGGAATGAAATCTGTTACCACCTGAGTTGCACTCAGTTGGACTTCCAGAGAGCCACCAAAGCTTGCACAAATTTTTGTGCATATCAGTGTTCAGAAGTTCCAAATCAGGCCTTTTCAGGGTCCCTTTTTAAATTTTGTAATACATGTCCATGCCCCACGGGGTTTGTAATAAAGTGTGCTAGCATGGTAGTCTTTTGAGTCACTTGGCTCCCTAGGACTTGACAACCAATGAAGGTATTCGAAGGAGTTTTTTCCCTTGTCAATTATGCTTTGCTTTTAGCTGAGTATAATTGATGAGTTTTACTCCTACACCTCCAAAGCTGGAATGCCCAAATTGATGGTTAGGCCTTGGGGGGTTATTAACTTATTAGAATCCATTTTTCAATATATATAAACATGCTAGACACTAAAATAAAGTCATATGGTCATGTACTAGGTCCCTAGGTGGTTATTTTCAACTTTTAAAAAAAATATTTCGCGATCGTGGACCAATTTTTTGGTTTTATTAAAAAAATAATTTTTTCAATAAATTAAACCATTTTTCCTATGGTTTAATTGAAAAAAATCAAAATGTAATAATTAAGTAGTTTATGGGTGGAATTTGACAATAGGATGCTCGTTTTCTAAGCCAGAGCACCCATTTAACCCTTAAACCCACTTTGCCTAAGTTTTGAGTAAGTATTTATCTCAAAAAATGATATTTACTCAGAAAACTCAAAAAAGACGAAATAAATGTCAAAATAAAGACATTAAATAAAAAGACAAATTCCTAAATCAAAGGAAAGTGTCTAGAGTTGAATTGAGGATGAACTAAAGTGATTGTACAGTCAACCGGGGATAAACTAAGCTCTGAATTAGATGATTCCAATCAATCCAAGCAAGATCTAGTTAACTCCCTCTCATCTCATGCGCCCTCCTTGGGAATTGCGCCCTAGTTTGTATGAGATTTCTTATTTAAAGGAGGCTTTTGCTCCATTGTTCGAATCAAAAGGTGAAACCTCTGCTGGTAGAGTATTGTAATATTTTTCATTGAGTTAATAAGAAGGCTTTGGAGGCTTACCCTGTTGTTGTCCTTGGTTGGATTTGGTGTGCTTTGATAACATGAGGTAACCTGTATCTATTCTATTTCATGCTTGCAATTGTTGGGATCCATTTGTCCTTTAAAGGGAAGTTATCTTTCATAAGGAATAGTGAGTAATGTTTTATAGGTTGCTTACTTTTGTCAATGATATTAGAATGCTAGAAGTAGTATGATATCTTGTTTGAATCTATTATTTCTCAAGTTTTCTATTGTTCATTTACAAAATGCTTTTATTCCTCTTTGCTAGTTGTGTTGTGATTCTGCAGGTTGCTTAAGATGGAGGATGTGGTGAGCATATTAGCTCTATACTCCATCTAATAGATCCGATCAAGACACTCAATTCTCACCGGTGCATCAGGAAACAGAATCCATAGTGTTAAGATTCAATATGCTAAGACAGAAAATATCAACATTACATTCCATTTCACAACAATAGCATATACAGGATCACTGAAAGAACAACAAGCACAGCATAAACACAAGAGACATAGATTTATCTTGGGAAACCCTCATAGGGTAGAAAACCCAGCAAAGCTTCCTCAATATAGATGACCAGCAAATACAAAGATGTAAACCATAGACATGAGCTCCTTCTCCTCCATAGCAGATCTCTCCCTCATCTATGCGCTATTCACAAGTGAGTGTGTGTGTGTTAAATGAGGAACACACCTCCTCTATTTATACACATCTCCGACTTGTCTTTTATATTAACTAGGTCGGCCCCAACTTAACCGCTAGGTTAAACACCCCATTACAATTGACTGGGCCGACCCCTTTAGGATGGTCTAATAACCCTTTGACCCACATTCCGACGGAGGAATAAACATCTCCGGATATACAATAAGGTCTTCACGGAGGAATGAAACATCTCCGGAATAATAAAGTACAAATATAATATTCTTAGAAGTTACAATATTTCAACACTCCCCCTTAACGAAAAGGATATTATAACAACATCTGCAGGAGCAAGGAGTCATCAACATCATACATGATACATCTATAAATCATTGGAAGCTTTCTCAACATCATCAGTAACTCAAGCAGTTACTGGAACATCAACATCTTCAGTACTGAGTCTTCATCTTCTGCAGCACTTGAACAGCTACAGCAACATCAACATCAACATCTAGATCCTCACGATCATCAGTATCATCATCACACGATCATCAGTATTGTCATCACACGATCATCAGCATCGTCATCACACAATCATCAACATCGTCATCACACGATCCTCAGCATCTGGATCATCTCGATCTACAGCATCTCGATCATCTCAATCTACAGCATCTGGATCATCAACCGGATCCTCACGATCGACAGCATCGTCATAGCAGCATACTCTGCAATACACAAGATCCTATAACGGGATGATCAATCCCTCTCACTTTAGGGCATAGGTCCATGGATGATACAATCTAGATCAAGTTCCAGGATGATCAATCCTTATCACTTTAGGACATGAGTCCAAGGATGATGCAATCCTATCATGTACATTTTGAACCAAATGTCCAGGGACGATGCAGTCCTATCATCAATTTTCGGAGACAAATGTCTACGGATCAATTCTGGGACCGAAGTCCGGGGAAGATACAATCCCCACTCGTCCGCTAAGGACCCATTCTCGGAGACATCTGTCTACGGATCAATTCTGGGACCGAAGTTCGGGGAATATACAATCCCCACTCATTTGCTAAGGACCCATTCTCGGAGACATCTGTCTACGGATCAATTCTGGGACCGAAGTCCGGGGAAGATACAATCCCCACCTGTCCACTAAGGACTTCATTCTTGGAGACATCTGTCTACGGATCAATTCTGGGACTGAAGTCCGGGGAAGATGCAATCCCCACCTGTCCACTAAGGACTTCATTCTCGGAGACATCTGTCTACGAATCAATTCTGGGACCGAAGTCCGGGGAAGATGCAATCCCCACCTGTCCACTAAGGACTTCATTCTCGGAAACATCTATCTACGGATCAATTCTGGGACCGAAGTCCAGGGAAGATACAATTCCCTCTCATCCACTAGGGACCACATTCTCGGAGACATATGTCTACGGATCCTTTTAGAACATGTGTTCAAGGATGATGCAATCCCTCTTCTTTCTCGGAGACATATGTCTACGGATCCTTTTAGAACATGTGTTCAAGGATGATGCAATCCCTCTTCTTTCTCGGAGACATATGTCTACGGATCCATTTAGAACATGTGTTCAATGATGATGCAATCCCTCTTCTTTCTTGGAGACATATGTCTACGGATCCTTTTAGAACATGTGTTCAAGGATGATGCAATCCCCTCGTCAACTTAGACCCTCTCTAAGGACCATTCACCAACCTCACTTTCGGCATCACCAATATAGGTATCCACATCATCGACCTCACTGTTGATGCAGGCAATCTCATCATCAGCGACCATATCACTCCCCCTTTCGAGGAGGGTCCTTCTGAACTACACCAAGCTTGTCTCGGAAATACTCAAACTTTACTCGAGACAGAGGTTTGGTCAATATATCAGCAACTTGTTCGTCAATGCTTACATACTCGAGCTTGATAGCTCCTTTCTGCACCATATCCCGTATATAGAAATATTGGATCTCTATGTGCTTTGACTTATCATGGAACACTGGATTTTTTGTCATCTTGATACAACTCTGGTTGTCAAACAGGATCTCAGTGGGTTCCATCTCTAAGTCAAATAAACCAGATAATAACTTCTGAAGCCATATCGCTTCGCAATTAGCAGAGCAAGCAAATATATATTCCGCTTCGGTTGTGCTGAGAGCCACACTAGACTGCTTCCTGCTAAACCACGAGACCATGGCAGATCCAAGACAATAACATCCACCTGATGTACTCTTCCTGTCTGAGACACTTCCTGCCCAATCAGCATCTGCGTAGCCATGTAATCTGAAGTCATGATCTCCAAGATAATATAGACCAAAATCTATCGTACCCTTTAGATACCTCATCACATGCTTTGGAGCTATTAAGTGAACTCTTTTAGGTTCCACTAGATACTGACTCAAGGTATTTACGGTAAAGCATATGTCTGGTCTAGTATTTGTCAAATACATCAATGACCCAATAATCTGTCTGTATAGAGTCACATCCACCAACTTTGATGAGTCATCAGCTAACAGCTTCAAGTCGGAACCCATGAGAGTGGCCATGGTTGTACATTCCAACATATCAAATCTTCTCAAGATTTCCACAGCATACTTTCCCAGGTTGAGAAAGATTCCTTCTGGGCCTTGCCATACTTCCAAACCTAGGAAGTAATGCATCAACCTGAGATCTTTCATCTCAAATTCTGTAGCCATCTTCTTCTTGCTTTCCATGATCTGTTTCTCATTCCCTGTCAGAAAGAGATCATCCTCATAATAGTATGACAGGTTCATCATCCATAACCTTAAGGTAAAGGTTAGGATCAGCTTTACTTCTGGTAAAGCCCAAGCTTTGTCAAGAAGTTGTCAATTCTCCCTCTGTGACTGAACATCATTCACACTCTGCATTGAGTGATCTTCTGCATATCTATCCGTGCCATCTCTCGTCAGATGGGTCTACTGATATGAGCCTCAATATCATTCGAACTCTGTGGTGAGTTCCTTCTTGCATCCATGTCATCTGTATATAGAAACCATCTTCAACCTTGTAGCAAAGGTTGAGATCCACATTACCCATGGTGATCATTAAGCTCATCAAATGACTATCAATCCTGAGTACCCATACAGAGCCTGATTCACACTTCTTCTTCAATTACACCATTAAGAGAATGGTCTTATCTAGCCACTTGGAGCAAACATCTCGTCATGATCCTCTTCCTCTTTCTAACAGAATCTTCTAGCCACGAGCTTGCTATAGTATGTTTGATTTGTAAGTCTTTTTGTTGAACATCCATCACTTGTTCAGTGTTCATCATTCTTCATGATCTTTCCTACAAATCAAAATTAAGTACATGATTAGTAATACTTCATAATCATCAAATCATGTTGACATGATAACCTATTATGCATACAAATATGATTTTTATAGTTATGCAACAATCTTGACCAATACTTTGGCACAACACTTTTCCATATCCTGTATGCATACAGTGGCTATCTAGATGCCTTCCATCTCTACCAGAACATACTATCGAGAGCATGCACAGCTCTCAGCATGTCAGCAAAGAGGTTTCATTCTAGACAATCAACAATGGAATGTTTGTCCAACTTATCAATCATATGCATATTAGTAGTATACTGTTCAATGCTATATGAGTGTTTACACTCAGCATGATATATTCTAGAAATACAAATATGCATACAACCATTATAAGCAATATCATTTACTATTTCAGAGATTCAAATAACAACTCAAATACTTATCTTTTATGTTTGTGTGGTTGCCTCCCGCTTGATCTTCTATGTCTTTTGAACTTCTATTCATTCTGTACCACTGTGCATGCTCAAGTGTGCACTAGTGTCATCCTCATAATCTCATACACAAACATACATTCATTAGTATACTCTCAATATTATCAAAACATTATAATTCTAAATAATCTTGAATATGTATGGTCATGATCATTCAATACATGGGTATCTAAGATCCTAGCACAAAGTAGGATTCTAACATAGGAAGAGATACCTGGATTAGATACATGCTTATTTATTTCTAACATACCCAAACAATATCTTTAGTCTCTTCAATGATTTAGAGACCTTGTGATAGTAACCTGCATACCTCATAAGTTAAGCATAGTAGAAATAAATCATACATACCTCGTAAGTAGAGCTTCTAAAGACTATGGATAAGTCTTTGTCTTTATGTCATCATGGTCATAGAACTTGATTTGTCTTTCTTGATGTACCTGTCTTTTGTTAGCAGACAACATCATCCTCATACAACACCACAGGTGCATTAATACAATCATATAACCTTGATCAAAGAATGTCTTCTATCATTCTCACGCATTCATACTTTTACATTAATCAAGATTGTACTAACCTAAATAATATGAAGACAACCATATTATGAACTTAATCAAGAATCAGATTTCAAAACATACCTGTATCTTCTTAAGTCATACCTGTCGAGATTTCTTGTAGTCTTCTTATGTAAGGCCTTAGCCTCATCTCCCCCTGAAACTGGATCTGGAGCTCGATTAGGGTTTGTAAGAGAAACACTAAAAATTCAAACTTTGACTTTCACACTTCTGAATGGATGGAAAGATGTGCCTTGCTGATGTGATCAAACTAGCATACTTCAATTTTGAAATCTCCAAAATTTGACCCCTCAAAATTGCCTTTGAAACTTCTGGATCTTCTAGACACGATGCCGAACTAGGGTTTGATGAAGCCCACCCTTCTTCCCAATCAAAAAGTTCGATCCAAAGCTCTAAACTCTTATTTTTCTGAGGAGCTTCCAGCCGTCGTCACAGACTTCAAAAATTCCAACTTTTGCAGAAGCCCTAATTTTCCACCTGTTATCACACCATAGTAGCACGGCTACTATTCTTGTTTCGCAGATATCTGCACATTCCAGAGCTTCCATTATTAAGAGCATGGCTATGATGATTGTATATTTTGTGATCACTCATGATCATAGCAGTGTATTATTCAGACTTATGCTAGACCTTGTGTCAAGGCTGAACCTTGAGAGTTCAGATTTGATGACCGATGTGACCCGTTATCCCATACAGTTTCAGTTCAGTGCTTAGAGATGTATTGCAGCAGTGTTTCAGATGGTATATGATGTTTATTACTATGATGATGTTGTATGATCTATGGATATTTTATCATTGACTGTGGATTATTATCTTGTTGATTTAGTCATGTTCACAGCATCTGCTTGGTATATTATTCCTGATGTGGCAAACTATTTAAAATGAACTATAAATCATAAAATGGACAATTGCTTGCACATTTAGGTCATTTAACAAAACCCACTTGTTTTCCACCTTACATAGATATGGTCTTTCCTGACACCAGTTGTCTGCTAGTGTAGGCTCCATATTCACTTGACTCCATCCATACATGACTTTCCTATTTGACTTTAAACCTTGACCTATCTCATTTGACTTTCTGATACTGAGGACTTCACCATTTTTCTACCTCTGTGTTTGGACCGCATCCTTGTATGTTCAGTGTCTCGGCTCTAAGTTGGTGACAAAACTTGCCTTCGGTGAGTTGGATTGTAGGCCTAAATCATTCTGGTCGGTTGTCGCGATGTTTGCAACTGGCTCGAACTCCCCCTAGTCACTTGAGATGTTGTTGGCTAAAACTGAAAGCTCATGTTCTACTTATGGAAACTTATAAATTCGCCCATGGAAACTAGAAAGGGCAAGAGTGATGAACAACTAAAAATACTCCTCGAAGAGTATAAGAAAGGTCCAAAAAGGAATGGTTCTTAAAAGGTATATCTAAACAATTGCTGACCTTATATGTATTTGAAAACATGCCCTGGATGCAAGCTGCAACTAGTTGTGCTTATCAGCACACCTGAGATCCGAAGGGTTATGTAGGCCAAAAAGGCCATGAAATGAAATTGAATGATCCTAATGAACCTAGATCAACTTGATGTAGACATGATGCCTAAGTTGAATAAGCACTCTCTGAACAACTTATCCATTTGTGAGGCACAACCATCCCCCGTGTTATTTTGTCCAGCACAGAGTTTGTAGCTTTCCCCCTTCTCCCAGTCCAAAGTATTTTTGAGTTAAGTTAGATAAGTCAACCCCTTGGCCCAACCTTGTTCCTAGCCTTCATCCTTCACTAGCAGTTTGACTATGTCCAATGGGTGAGTTTGTCATTTGAACTATTGTGCAAGTAATTTTATATAACAAAGGAATATGATAACTTGATTAATGCCACTAAATCGATGTTATAGTTTGAGCTTGGTTGTGAGAATGATTAGAGAAGCATGTCTTAGTCTACTGATGTGATTTATCCTTGGTTGTATATTATTGGGATCCGTGATGATGTGGGCCATATATATATACCTATTGATGATGATTGATGGTCCCACATACTTGATGATGATATCATATGATGGACATATGATGCAGATGATGATTGATGCAGTTCAGCAGTTTTATTTATTACTTCAAATCACCAGATTATACACTGTCCATATATGGTGGACCCTACAGCTGGCCCATTAGGGCAACCCATGGTGTATGAGTACACATTCCTAGTGGATTTGGGTCTTCTGGATCCAATGAGACACTTATCTTTCAGTTCCGGGCACTTCTGACAGTGATTGATGCAGTTTTACACTTGTTGACCAGATTTGGGGTTGATTTCCCAGCCTGAGCAGCAGGGGCCAAGAGAGGCCAGTTCACCCAGGGCACTGTATGAGGAGGGGGTGGTCCAGCCACTTGTTATTACCATTTACCCTCCCTTCTGGAGAGCCTGGTGGGCTCAGTTGGACAGTGCAGATGCCCTAGGAGGCAGTTTTGGCACTTTCACAGTTACCGAGGCAGTTAAAAAATGGGATAAAGTGGTCACTGAGGAAATCGATTTGGGCAATTGAGGCAAGGTTTTGGCATTTGGTTTTCACAGAGGTCTTCCAGGGTGATCCCACTATCTTCCAGCCAATTTTCACCATGTGGGTAGGCCCACAACGATCACAGGAGGTCTTTTACTGCTTGTCTGTCACAGATTTTGAGGACAGATTTGATCATTTATATTATCTTAGACATATTTTATTATTTTATTGTGCCTTGGGGATGAGCTAGTAAGGATTGATGCCTCCTAGCCCCACCATGTGCTTCTTATGTCATGTCTTAGTCATTATGAGGTGGATTTTCGTACTTTTACCCCTCTAGTGGATGACGTCATCCTCACTTTGTACCATTTAGTTAGGGCGTCATCATTATATTGGGTGATCCATGTGATATATTGTTATGATTCATTATTAGCCATTGATCATGTATTGAGATCTTTTAATCTCAACCACTCATTTGATGTAGTATTGTAGAGTGGTATAGGGTTTTGGTCTTTATTATCCTATATAAGGAGGAGACCCCCTATTGTATAGCTCACCTTTGGAGCTCTGGAATATTGGAATAGAACACTTCTTTGTGGAGCATATCTCTCTTGTCTTGTGGATTCTCTTGCATCTTGAGTATACAGTATCTCTTCTATGTATCATTGTGGATTTTGGTGCTACATCTAGTTTTCTTGCAGGGAAGTCGAATTGGTGGAGAGGAGGGCGATTTCTTGAGGGTTATTGTTGGAGGGATCCACATATTCTCTCTTGGGTTGATCTTGTGACAGGGAGTATCGTTATTGTATCTTCATGACATAGTTGATGCTTTCTATTACATCTTTCTATCATTTTCATAATCATCTTACTTGACTTGTTTCTTTGATCTTGTCTTGTAGGAGGAGGACGATTTGACTATCCTGGAGGAGGACGTTTTGGTTGGAGCTCTTGGATCTCACTCTTGAATATACACATAGGAGAATGCTATCAATTTGCAAGGTGGCCACAAGCAATTAAGGTAAGATCTACAAGGTATGTGCCTCTTTCCATCCATTCTCTCTTCATTGGTCACAAACCCTAATTAATCAAAACCCCAAATTTTGGTTTTTCTTAGATCTACTTAGATCTAGCCTTGCTTTTGAAAAGATCTTAAGAACCCACCTCTATAGCATCCACCCCTAGTTGGATCTATAGTTTGGTGGTGATTGGGTTAAACTTGACACACTTTTCAAGGCAATAAAGCCCTCTTGAACCAAATCGCACTTCCTTGGAGAGGCTTGTTGGGTTAGATCTAGCATGTGGGTAGGTGAGATCCCACTTGATTTGCAATATACACACTTGATAACCTACCCCTAGACTTTTACTTGGGTGATTTTTACCTTGTGGGCATCATTCCACATTTTAAGGGATTAAAACCCCCTTTTGAACTACTTGGAACCTCAAAACTCAGATCTAGTAAGATCTAACCCTTGGATTGACTTGATTTTCTAGATCCACATAGATCATTGCCTAAGCTACTTGGATCTACAATTTGGTGGCCATTGGACTTGATTTGACACACCTTATCCACCTTTTAGCCCTCCTTGAGCAAGGTCGCACTTCCTTGGGTGACTGAGTTTGCCCACTTCTAGGACCTGGGTAGTTGAGATTTCAGTGGATTTGGAATGGGCATACCTTGAAACCTATATCTAGAGTATCATTTTGTGACGATCTGCCTTGGGGGTAGCATTCCTTGTTTTAAGGGATTGTGGTCCACTTGGGTCATTTCATGAAATCCTAGATCTAGCAAGATCCAACCACTCTATCTCAATTAGCCCACTTGTCTTGACCTCTAGGTGTCCCGATCTACACTTTGACATATCTTTTGACTCCATTAACCCATCCAACAAGGCACTAGTCCTCCTTAAGCAAGTCGCACTCCTTGGGAATTGTGTCAAACCTTAGATCCATTGAGTGGGTACTCCTAATTTCAACTTAGATCCATAGATCTACTCACTACATATCCACTAGTACCAATTGCATCCCTTAATTTCACCTTGTGGGTTCTATTTGAATCATTCACATATCCCAAGAAAGTGGGTCCCACTTGTGTAATACATGGTACTAGATCTTGTCTTTTTAGCTCATCATGTGGCCTAAATCATACAATGGTTGAAACACTAATCATCTCTCAAACCACCTTCAACCATACTTTAATTTCTAGGTCCACTTTACCTTGCATTGGTTTCCGTAACTTACCATTTACTCATCCCTAGGAACCTTTGTTTGGGTCCAATCATCTTTGATTGGTTATAGGGTCTCCCCCTAGGTCTTGATTTATCTAGATCTAAAGCGAAGAGTGCCTCGGTTGACGTGACTCCCACCTTGCATTGGGAACCGTAGCATCTCTTGGGTCACCTCTTTAGTTGTCCATCTCCTCTACCATCCCGGATGGGATACCACCAGGGGCAACTACAAGTTGTGTGATAACACCACCTTTCCGATCAAAATCCTGAACTGGGGTTTGATCAAGCCCGGTCTTCTACCCAACCAAAAAATTCGATCTTGGTCTATAAATTTCGATTTTTATGAGTAGCATTCAGCCGTGGACTCCGCTTCCAAAAATTCCAACTTTCTCTGAAACCCTAATTTTCCACAGCAGTGACGATTCAAGATGAAGGTGCTCAAAATCCGAATCTGTTTTGACAAAAATATGCACCTGATTGTTTTTGGTGTAACTCCGAAATTACGAATCCACAGGGTCTGAAACTTCTGCCTGTGGTAGCCTGACCTGTCCTCTTTCCAACCCCATAGGTCTGACCTGAATTGGATTCTCTGAGAGAGAGTTATGCCAAGTGTCGCAACGTGACCTGTTTATGGGATAAAACAGGAGATCGAACTTGTACGGTGTGCCACGTGTCACTAGTTCAACTTCGGCCTCTGGAACAATTACCTGAGATAGTACAGTCCGTGCACTATCTGTCACTTTTTACGAAATTTCATTTGGAGCTTCCTAGCCCAAGTTATGACCTTTTTGCCTAGGTCACCTGATTATGACTGAGATCTGGAAGGGATAGAAACCCTAACTTGTACTGATCATCACTCACAAAGTACAACGAATCTAAGGGTGTCCTTTGGACACAAGGTACATGGGGATGTTATCTACAACCTGTAAAGGTTTCAGATCCTGAAACTTCGTCAAAATGGATTTATAGCGAAAGTTCCACGATGACTGGTTTTTTCTATACAAAACCTTAACCTTCAAATTGTCGCAAGTGAAGCAAGTGTCGTAAGTGCCATACATTGCCTTCCTACAGGTTAGCTCTGATACCATGTTAAGATTCAATATGCTAAGACAGAAAATATCAACATTACATTCCATTTCACAACAATAGCATATACAAGATCACTGAAAGAACAACAAGCACAGCATAAACACAAGAGACACAGATTTATCCTGGGAAACCCTCATGGGGTAGAAAACCCAACAAAGCTTCCTCAATATAGATGACCAGCAAATACAAAGATGTAAACCATAGACATGAGCTCCTTCTCCTCCATAGCAGATCTCTCCCTCACCTATGCGTTATTCACAAGTGAGTGTGTGTGTGTTAAATGAGGAACACACCTCCTCTATTTATACACATCTCCGACTTGTCTTTTATATTAACTAGGTCGGCCCCAACTTAACCACTGGGTTAAACACCCCATTACAATTGACTGGGCCGACCCCTTTAGGATGGTCTAATAACCCTTTGACCCACATTCCGACGGAGGAATAAACATCTTCGGATATACAATAAGGTCTTCACGGAGGAATGAAACATCTCCGGAATAATAAAGTACACATATAATATTCTTAGAAGTTACAATATTTCAACACATAGCCCCTCTGTTGGTAGTACGGAAACCCGCAGGTGATTGGTAAACTCACCACCACCAGATTTCAAGGATCCACGAGAGGCGATTAGTCCCTTGTCATGATACACCGGGGAGCGCTGACTACTTGCAATTTCGTGCAACAATCTCCCCCTCAGCGTGAGCCGAGTGTGTATCGAACTCGTGACCTCTAGCTCTAATACCAATTGTTGGTAGTACGGTTGTTGTTACACCAAAACCCGCAAGTGATTGGTAAACTCACCACCGCCAGATTTCAAGGATCCACGAGGCGATTAGTCCCTTGTCACGATACACCAGGGAACGCTGGCTACTTGCAATTTCGTGCAACAATCTCACCCTCAACGCGAGCCGAGTGTGTATCGAACTCGTGGCCTCTAGCTCTGATACCAATTGTTGGTAGTACGGCTGCCGTTACACCAAAACCCCCACGTGATTGGTAAACTCACCACCGCCAGATTTCAAGGATCCACGAGAGGCGATTAGTCCCTTGTCACGATACACCAGGGAGCGCTGGCTACTTGCAATTTCGTGCAACACCCTCTTCATTTGCTCAAATCCGCATGGGTTCTGACTTCTAGATCCACAAATTCTCTTTCATCTATTCTGGTTACCGGTTATGTTTTCTTACTTGGATCTAGATTTTAAAGTTGATTTCAAAATAGATCTAAGTTTTTCAATCTAAAATTTATAAAACGTTTATCAAATAATTTTAGATCTAGATTGCATCTCTCCTTTATTGCAAATTGCAAAGTGTAGATCTAAAAGAGCAAAATAGAAGAGATTGTTTGAGTCAAAAGTTTTTATCAAGCAAGTTTAGTGCTTAAATATTTGCTTGGCATCTCTTAAAGAGGCAAGTAAAGAACCTAAGAAGGAAAGCTTTCTAGCTTGCCTTACTTAGTTCTTTGTTTCATTTTCATAACTAGTTTTCTTAGGATTTTTTGTGCAAATTTTGTAAGTGTGGCCAAATCACTTTCTAAGTGTTTTTTGGCCATTTTATTACAAAAAGAGCTCGTTGGTTTTTATTGCATGCCTAGCAGGTTTTAACATTTATATGATAAAATTTTTTGATTTAGATGCTTCCAAGATCATTCGGAAAACCCTTTTTACATAGTAGTTTATTCATAATTTTCATAGCAATTTGTAGTATTGCCATAAGCACTCTTAAAGTGTTTTTGGCTGTTTCTTTTAATAAACTAAGCTCGCTGGTTTTTTTTGCATGCTTAGCAGGTTTGAAGAATTAAAGCCCAAAAATTTGGATTCAAGAGTTTCCAAGACCATCCGGAGAACCCATTTCAAAGTTTCAAACACCTCTGCTTAACATCTGATATTGTAAACTATTTTGGTTCCTAATGATAAAGAACCAACAATAGTTCTCCTTGTTGACCACAAAACCAACTAGGTGGACAACCATGTACCATGCCCATGTTCAATGTGCCTTGAAGATGAGAAAGAAGTACCTATTATCACATATATAGTAGCCGGGCTACCATACATTATTTTTCAGATTCCATAGCACTTTTTAGCCAGTTCCTTTACATTGAGATGATGAGATGAGCATCTATCTATGGATCACTATCAGATTTTGGACAGCGTATGTATTCCCCATGCCATGACTGAGTCTCAGGACACTCAAAGAGATGAACGATGTAGCCATTATACCATTTATACAGAGCAGTCAGTAGTGCCCAGAGTTACAGTAGAAGTTTCAGAGGACAGATGATGGTTCAGAGGATGGGCATTCAGGTATATGACTCAGCAGGTATATCATGGTGTTTTGGTTATATTGCTTTTATATTCATTCTTATGGCATGTCTTAGCATTTAGTGTCATGATCTGGTGATCATATAGATATGTGGACCTGGTTGATCTTATTATATATATCCTACTGTCCTTACTCAGACTTAGAAGTTCCCTATTCATACTCATTGGTTTTACCCTCCCTAGGGAGAATAGAGGTGATCATTCCACCATACCTTGGCTTGCTAGTGTTGGCTCCATTATTCATTATCTTCATCCATCCATTGCCTACCTTTTAGTTTATCACCCTGACTTACTACTTGACTAGTGGCATGGAGGATCTTTCCCCACTGTAGCCTTTGTATTGGATGAGCTTCCCTGTTTATTGTGTCTCGGCTCTGAGTTGGTGACAAAACTTACCTTTGGTGAGTTGGATTGTAGGCCTAAATCATTCTGGTCGGTTGTCCCGATGTTTGGCATTGGCTCGAACTCCCCCTAGTCACTTGAGATGTTGTTGGCTAAAACTGAAAGCTCATGTACTACTTATGGAAACTTATTAATTCGCCCATGGAAACTAAAAAGGGCAAGAGCGATGAACTGCTAAAAAAAATACTCCTCGAAGAGTATAAAAGAAAGGTCCAAAAAGCAATGGTTCTTAAAAGCTATATCTAAACAATTGCTGACCTTATATATGTTTGAAAACATGCCCTGGATGCAAGCCACAACTAGTTGTGCTTATCAGCACACCTGAGATCCAAAGGGTTATGTAGGCCAAAAAGGCCATGAAATGAAATTGAATGATCCTAATGAACCTGGATCAACTTGATGTAGACATTATGCCTAAGTTGAATAAGCACTCTCTAGAAAACTTATCCATTTGTGAGACACTGCCATTCCCTGTGTTGTTGCTCATTCAGTATATACTATGGTGTGTATTCCCTTTCCCATATTCAAAGTGTCACAATGTTAAGTCAGTCAGTCACCCTTTACCCTAGCCATTTTATTTTAGCCTTCACCCTTCACTAGCAAATTGATCACAACTATGAAGTGAGTATGGTCCTAAAAGTCTAGTCTGAGTCATATAAATAATTAATGACACTATATATTTGGATTTAGATCGCCAGTAATGATTACTTTGTGTTATAATTGCTATTTGAATGAGTTGTAGAGCATGCATTAACCTTTGACACTTTGCAGCAGCTTCTGATGGCAGTCTAAGTTATAATTGGTCAATATTGACCTGGTCAAACTTAGTTTGACCAAGGTCAATCACAGGACATGAGATTATTGGACCTTATGATGACACAGATAGATGACATATGGTCTATGTACATATACATGATGGTTCTATGCATCAAATACAGGTTTATGATGATGATCTATGGTTTTCAGCATTATTTGATCTTCTACAGCTTATTATTATTTCACCTGTTCCGGTATATCGGATATATTATATGATCATGCAGAGATCTATATGGTGTATGAGTACACATCTTGGATAGTTTTGGACCTTCTGAGTCCAATGAGACAGTCTATTTTCAGTTCCGGGCAGTTACAGTGATGATTTAGCCTTAGTAGGCTGTCCTAGTGCAGTTTTGGTCTGTCGGAGACCCTGTTAGAGCAGAGATGATTTTTATTTGGTTCACCTAGGGCGCTGATGATGGAGGGGGTGGTCCAGCCACTTGTTTTTACCATATTACCCCCCTTCCGGACACACTAGTGCCCTCACCTTGACAGCGCAGGCACTCCAGGAGGCAGTTTGGGGCAGGTACACGCTTCCCGAGGCAGTTTTGGATTGGTAGAAATGGCTACAGAGGAATTTGATTTGGGCTACTGAGGTAAAGTATTGGCATGGGATGATCAGTGATGATGAGTGGGATGTCTTCCGCACCTTCTCCAGCAGTTTCAGCTTCATCGAGGCCCACATCCATCACTTATGGCGCTTTCTGGTGATTTCTGAGGTCTTTGGAGGCCTACGATTTGTCCATAGAGACACGATTTGGTATATTGATGACTATTTTATTATTATTGTGCTATGGGGATTGACCAAGGGTGGCTAAAATTACCCCTTGGACCCACCATAAGCTTATTGTTATATTTTGTCATCATGATTTGGTGGGATCCCCTCTCCTAGGGCGATTTTGTCCACTTATGGTTATATTTTATGGTTGATCCATGTATTTTATTGATGAGCTCATCTCAACCATTGATTAGATCTTTTGATCTTTTAATCTTGGCCACTTATGTAAAAAGTGGTTAGGATTATGCTCTCTCCCCGTCCTATTTAAGGAGGGAGCCTCTCATTGTAAAATCATCTAGAGATTTTTGGCTCTTGGCTCTTGGAATAAAATTTCTATCTTTTGGAGTACATGCTTGGGTTGGAGTGGATGTTGGTTGCTATGATTGTAAATGCTCTTGTCCATTGCACTGGAGGATCTATTGTAGCTATCTTGCATATTTGCCATATCTTTTTACAGGTGGAGAAGACTTCTTCAACAAGTGCGAATTGGTGGGGAGGCTTGCCCTTCAAGCTTGGAGAAGGACGTTTTGGGTTAAACAGGGAGTGGTTTTGTCTTTGCACCAACTATTCTTTGCTTATCTCTTTCTTGCTTGTATCTACCTTCAACATGTTAAACTGATTGATGCTTTGCTCCTTGGTTTTGACAGGTTAGAGGGACACACATGTGGCATGGAAAAATCGATTTGGCAAGAGGGTTTCACAAATTCTCCGTTTGATCTTTGGCAAAAGTAATACTCATCTCAACTAACATCCATCTCTTCATCCAGGTATGCTCCAAAGGTATGATCTTCTTCTTCTTTGAATCATCCATAATTTCTAGATCGTAAAAACCCTAATCAATCAAAACCCTCATTTTGGTTTTTCTTAGATCTACTTAGATCTAGCCTTGCTTTTGAAGAGATATTAAAAACCCACCTCTATAGCATCTACCCCTAGTTGGATCTAGAGTTTGGTGGTGATTGGGTTAAAATTGACACACTTTTCAAGGCAATAAAGCCCTCTTGAACCAAATCGCACTTCCTTGGAGAGGCTTGTTGGGTTAGATCTAGCATGTGGGTAGGTGAGATCCCACTTGATTTGCAATATAAACACTTGATAACCTACCCCTAGACTTTTACTTGGGTGATTTCTACCTTGTGGGCATCATTCCACATTTTAAGGGATTAAAACCCCCTTTTGAACTACTTGGAACCTCAAAACTCAGATCTAGTAAGATCTAACCCTTGGATTGACTTGATTTTCTAGATCCACATAGATCATTGCCTAAGCTACTTGGATCTACAATTTGGTGGCCATTGGACTTGATTTGACACACCTTATCCACCTTTTAGCCCTCCTTGAGCAAGGTCGCACTTCCTTGGGTGACTAAGTTTGCCCACTTATAGGACCTGGGTAGTTGAGATTTCAGTGGATTTGGAACGGGCATACCTTGAAGCCTATATCTAGAGTATCATTTTGTGACGATCTGCCTTAGGGGTAGCATTCCTTGTTTTAAGGGATTGTGGTCCACTTGGGTCATTTCATGAAACCCTAGATCTAGTCTAATCCAACCATTCTATCCCAATTAACCCAATTGATTTGACTTCTAGGTATCCCAATCTACACTTTGACATATCATTTGACTCCATTAACCCATCTAACAAGGCACTAGTCTTCCTTAAGCAAGTCGCACTCCTTGGGAATTGTGTCAAACCTTAGATCCCATAGGTGGGTATTCCTAATTTCAACTTAGATCCATAGATCTACCCATTATATGCCCCTTAATACCAATTTCATCCCTTAAAGTCCACCTTGTAGGTCCCATTTGAGTCATTCACATATCCCAAGAAAGTGGGTCCCACTTGTGTAATACATGGTACTAGATCTTGTCTTTTTCGCTCATCATGTGGCCTAAATCATACATTGGTTGAAACACTAATCATCTCTCAAACCACCTTCAACCATACTTTAATTTCTAGGTCCACTTTACCTTGCATTGGTTTCCGGAACTTACCATTTACTCATCCCTAGGAACCTTTGTTTGGGTCCAATCATCTTTGATTGGTTATAGGGTCTCCCCCTTGGTCTTGATTCATCCTGACCTAAAGTGAAGAGTGCCTCGGTTGACGTGACTCCCACCTTGCATTGGGAACCGTGGCATCTCTTGGGTCACCTCTTTAGTTGTCCATCTCCTCTACTATCCCGGATGGGATACCACTAGGGGCAACTACAAGTTGTGTGATAACAGTACCCAATGAATTTTTCAAGCGAGGCATCTCTTCTTCTTGGTTGAAGCATTAGTCACTTCTTAAGCCTCTTCAACCACACTTAACTCTTGGGTCCACCTAATCTAATCAACTCATTGGTTTCCGTAACTCATCTTTTACACGTTTCCCTAGGAACCTTTGGGTTAGTCAATCTTCATTGATTGGCTAGGGTCTCCCCCTTGGTCTTGACTTGTCTTGATCTAAAGTGAAGAGTGCCTCGGTTATTGTGACTCCTAGCTTGCATTGGGAACCATGGCATCTCTTGGGTCACCTCTTTAGTTGTCCATCTCCTCTACCATCCTGAATGGGATACCTTTAGGGACAACTACAAGTTGTGTGATAACAGCCACTTAATGAAGCTCAAATAGAGAAAACACACAAGTGGGGCCCACTCCTTAAAAAGTGGAAAATGGTCCAAATGGGGCCCACTAGGTCAAATTGGGGGTGAGATGGCACTAAGGGGTTGCAATGATGTAGATCTATGGATCTAAGATGAGATAGACAACACCCACATATGGGATCTAGCAAAAAGGCCACTAACCCAAGGAGTGCGAATTGCCCAAGGGAGACTAGTGCCTTAAGATGAGGGGGCAAATGGAGTCCAAATTGTACCAAAATGTAGATCGGGGTAGTTTAGGCAATTATCAAGGTGGGTTTGAAGTGGCATGCCCCAACATGAGCTAGATCTCCATAGATCTAAGGTTGAAAATGCATCACCCAATGACCCAAGTGGGGCACAACCCTCAAAATGAGGAATGGGGCCCACAACGAAAAAATCAAAGAGGTGAAGCATTAGGGGTAGGTTATCAAGGTAGATCTATGCAAATCAAGTGGGATCTCACCTACCCACAACTTGGAACTAGCCCCACTAGCCTTCATCAAGGAGTGCGAATTGCCTCAAGGAGGGCTAGGTGCTTTGGAAAGTGTGTCAAATGGAGGCCAATGACCACCAAACTATAGATCCGAATTGCCGTGGATGCTATAGAGGTGGGTTCTTAAAATTATCCCAAATCCAAGCTAGATCCAAGTAGATCTAGAAAAATGTAAAAATGAGCATTTTAATCAATGAGGGTTTTGTGATCTAAGAGAATAGATGGATGGGATAGAAGAATGTCATACCTCATGGAACATACCTGGAAAATGGAGATGGAAGAGGCTTGAGACGAGGATTACTTCCCACAAAGATCAAATGCCAAACTTGATGAGCCCTTCTTGCCAACATTTTGACTCCTTCAACCAAATCGGACTCCCTATTCCTGTAAATCAACGACACAAAGATCAATCAATCAATCAAGAATGGAAGTAGATGCAAGTAAAGAGATGAAGAAACATGAAATTGTTGGTACAAAGACAAAACAACTCCCTGTCACCCAAAACATCCTCTTGAAGCTTGTAGGGTAGGCCTCCCCATCAATACGCACTCTTCAAAAATCGTCTTCTTTGCCTACAAAACAATGTTAGTTGAAGATAAAATCAAGATGGCCACCAATGTCTGTCAGTGCATAGGAAGAAGCATTTATAATCACCACAAGCATTCCAACTCCAAGATCCAAGATGCCCAAGAAAGTATTTTTATTCCAATAGCCAAGAGCCAAAAATTCTCTAGATGAATTTTACAATAGGGGGGGTCTCCTCCTTATATAGGATAATAAAGACCAAAACCCTAAACCACAAAACCACTTTTTGAAACTAGTGGCTGAGATTAAAAGATCTCACAATCTAATCAATGGCTAAGATGAGCCAATACATAATATCACATGGATCACTCAAAAGAGGGACGACGTCATAGCTAAAAGTGATTAAGTGAGGGTGACGTCATGCCTCAAAGGGGGCTAAGACACATGGGCCCACTAAATATGACATGGACATGACTCAAGACACACATGGTGGGGCTAGGAGGTATCAATCCTTCTCTAGCTCGTCCCCATGGCACAATAATATAAAATAATATGACTATGACATGTCCAAATAACACAAATGATCAAAATCATGTCTCCAAAACTGAGAGAGACATGTAGTAAAAGGCCTCCTGCGGCCACTGTGGACCCCACTGATTGATGCCAACTGATCTGGAAGATGGGGGGTTCACCCTGGAAGACCTCTGAGAATACCAAGTGCCAAAACCTTGCCTCAATTGCCCAAATCGAATTCCTCAGTGACCCTTTTATTCCATTTTTAATCCTCTTGAAAAACCTTGAAACCTTGAAACTGTCACCTAGGGTGCCTGCGCTGTCAAACTGAGTGCACCAGGCTTTCTAGAAGGGGGGTATAATGGTAAAAAAAAGTGGTTGGACCACCCCCTTCCTACATAGCGCCCTTGGCAACGACTGGCCTCAAAGCCTCTGCTAGACAGGCTGGATCAGCATGCCCAAAACTGGTCAACAGGTGGATAACTGCAACTATCACCATCAGAAGTGCCCGAAACTGAAATATAAGTGTCTCAATGGATCCAGAAGACCCAAATCTACTAGAAATGAGTACTCATACACCATGGGTTGACCTGTGGGGTCAACTGTAGGGTCCACCATACCCGGACAGTGTAAAATATGATGATCTGGAAATAATAATAAAACTAACCAACTGCATCAATCATCATCTGAAGCATATGTCCATCATATGGAATCATCAGTAAGTGTATGTGGGACCACAAATCATCATCCATAAGCACAAGTGGTCCATCTCATCACGGATCCCAAGAATGACCATGGTCAAACTATGTTCGACTAGGTCAAAATATCACCAAGGAAAAGATTATAACAATAGACTAAGACATGTTCCTTTAATCACACTCACAGCTTAACTTAAAGTATAAACATCATTCTGTGGCAGTTAATACATATATATATTTCAATGTTATTTATATTTTACTTGCACAATAGCTTTAATGACAGACTCACCCATTGGACATGGCCTAACTGCTAGCTAAGGATGAAGGCTAAGAATCAAGGCTAGGCAAAAAGGGGATGACTTGATCAAACTCAACTAAATGACACTTTGGACGGGGAAAGGGGGGAGCTACACTCTGTGCCGGACAAAATAACAAAGGAAAGGGTTGTGCCTCACAAATGGATAAGTTGTTTAAAGAGTGTTTATTCAACTTAGGCATCATGTCTATATCAAGGTGATCCAGGTTCATTAGGATCATTCATTTCATTTCCATGACCTTTTGGCCTATATGACCCCTCTGGGATTTCACATGTGCTAAGAAGCACAACTAATCGCAGCTTGCATCCGGGGCATATTCACATTTACAAGGTCAGCAATAATAGATATAACTTTTGAGTAACCATTGCTTTTTGGAGCTTTCTATACCCTTCGAGGGGTATTTTAGCAGTTCATTGCTATAGCGTTTATTCACGTGTGTTAAGAAACACATTCTAGAATTTTAAGTTCACAAGCTTTCATAATACATTTCCAATACAAGTAGTACACGAGCTTTCAGTTTTAGCCAACAACATCTCAAGTGACTAGGGGGGGTTCTGCACAGTGCCAAACATCGGGACAACCGACTAGAATGTTTTAGTCATACAATCCAACTTACCAAAGGCAAGTTCTGTCACCAACTCAGAGCCGAGACACAAAACAAACATGGATGCAGTCCAACACAGAGGTAGAAATGGGGAAGTCCTCAGTATCAAGAAGGCAAGTCAAGGGTCAAAGCCAAATAAGGAAGGTCATGGATAGATGGTGTCAAGTGAAAATGGTGCCTAAGCTAGCAGACAAGGATGTCAGGAAAAACCATATCTATGCTCAAGGAGGGTAATGAAACCGATGAGTTTTGTCAGCAAGTAATACATCCATTTTATATTCATAACATCATCCAAGATATTTCATTTTATTTTAAATAGTACTACCACATTATGAATCATATACCAAGTCAATGCTATGAAGATGACTAGAACAACAAGATAATAATCCAAAGCCAATAATCAGAAGTCCATAGGTCACATCACATCATAATAATCATCAATAAACATCTGAAACACTGCTGCAATAATATCACTGGGCACTGAACTGAAACTGTATGGAACAAAGGGTCACATTGGTCATCATATCTGAGCTTTCAAGGCTCAGCCTTGGCACAAGGTCTAGTAACAATCTGATATAATATACTGCTCTGATCCATAAGTGATCTCAAATAACAAGCTCATCATAGCTGATCTCTGGGAAAGCAAAGCTCTGAAAAGTGCAGATATCTGCTCAGTAAGAATAGTAGCCCAGCTACTATGGTGTGATAACAGTTACCTTGGATATCTTGCTACTAACACTATTGGCAATTGCATATGCTTCACTAGAGAAATCCCGTAATACGTAAATCCTAGACTTAAGTAATATAAGAAAAAGTCGGCTTATTGAACATGGAATCTTGAATCTTGATATACCATTTGAGTAAGTGGTAGTGGGTCTGATGCAAAATTGTATTTTTGTCCTTTGATCTTTGTTTGTAAATATATCGATGTTAATATAAGATATTTATAAAAATAATTATATATTTTCCATTTCTTCTTAATCAAAATACAGAGAAATTATATGCAAAGAGTACATACATGTAACCAATTTCTGTATTAAATAACTAATATTTGCAAAACATAAGCAAAGATTAATGTCAATAAACAAACCTTCACTATGTCAATGCCTGTCTTTCCAGTATAACTTGGTTTCCCAAACTGTGCTACAATTGGTAATTTTTTTAATGCAGCATCCGCCTGCAGTAATCATGAGATATAGACCTGTTAGCATCGTATTTTTGAAAATGGGTACGTAAAAATCATAACAAGGAAGACAACATAGTTATAAGCATATACCCGCAGAATCAACCGTTGACAGTCACAAGATCAAACATTGTAGGGAAAAAGCAAGCCACATAGTGCCCCCTACTATTTAGTAAAAGAATCAATATACATTACACTAAATTTAGAAGGATCAAGAATGTACTGTAGTTACTTGAATCCATAGAAATTTGTGAAAACATGGACAAGAATGCATTTGGAACCAATCAGATCTCATTCTCTTTGAATTTCCATCTGTTATTGGATGATATATCATATATCACAACTAGAAGTGGAACCACCAAGCTGATATTTCATCATGGAAAGTTGAAGAAGCTTCCTTTAACTATTAAAGTCATGCAATCTACATTCAACGGAAGTAGGGGCAATGAAGTTCATCCATCACTCACATCTGCTCCACTTATGCATCCATGAAGGCTCCTCCTTTTTGGAGGGGTTAAACATGTCGCTTCACTTTAGGGGGAAATGAACCCTAGTGGGTGGGGAATATCACCATGCCCACTTGACAGTCAAGCCCCTGATGACATGATCTTTCAGCATGACCTCTTGTACCATGCAACAACTGATTAACTCCTCCATATCAGGAGTACCTATGAAATGTTCGAACTTTGATGCCTTTTGAGAACCAAAGAGAAAATACAAAGCAGCAAATCATCATCATCAACATTTTAGAGCATTTTTGGGTCGAGTTCCAATAACAGATCAAGGAATCAAATATATTGCAGTTGTCATCAAATATCTTACAAGTGGCAAAGGTATGAACTTGGAAGTAGGAATCGCCAGAGAGAAATAAATTAATTAGTTTATTAAAAGCATTCTAATCATGTAGACATACCAATATGAGATTGTTTTGAATAAAGGGACACATCTTATCATAATGTTGCGAGACTCGTTCAGTTTTAGGCTTGCCAACTTCAGAAGCCACGTAGAAGGAATGGAAAACAGATTAAGGTGAAGTATTGGCATATAAACATAATTGAAAGTGTTTGAAACCTCCCTTCTTTTTTTCTTATCTTTTTTTCAACTTCATTCAGATTTTTTTGTGGCTTTTTCTTTTCACGATTTCGCTGTCATGGAAAAGAAATGGCCAAGAAACAACCTTTGTTTCTCAAGAAACAGTTTCTGGACCAGAAATGCAAATATACAAAAAGAATTTTTTTTTGTTTATTGTGGGTTTCTTGGCAAAACAACAGCTTAATGTTGCATTTCGAGTTGTTAATTTTTCGATTGAGTTAGGGTTTAATGCAGAAAATAAACAATCAATGTACTTTAATGCAAAATCACTTTTAACATTTGACAACTAGTACCAAACAAATGAAATAGTACAGCGTAACAGCAGTAATAGAAAAACATAATTTTCATCTCTTTCAACTTCTCACCTTTAACACTACCAGATGGTCACCGTGTTAAAGTAATCTTCAGTAACATGTAATAATAAAGTTGTTTAATTGGCAAGAAAAGAGATAGATGAAGATACTTACCTGGGTGTGAAACCTTTCCTGTAATATACTAAGAAATGTTACTTTTAAAAAACACTGTGCCTCTCAGAGGCCAGTCAATACTAGGAACAAAAAAAAACTTCAAGTAAACAGATCAGAGTCAGACTTTCACTCAGGAATTAGACCCTAATAAAGTCTTGACACAGAGATTAAAAAATATCAGTCTGGTAAATCACAGCCAACAGAAATCAAGTTACTCACAGGTTATCAGTCAAGCAGAAATGTCCACAAATACAAAAATAAAACTTAATCATCACAAATGAGCTGCTAAAAAAAGTAGAGCAATACCAAAGGGGCTCACGGTTTCCACAAATGAATATACAGCAGAGATAGACCAGTTGTTAAGGCCTCACGGCCTACACAAGTGAGCCACCAACAGACCCTAGGACCTCACGGGTTCCTCTAAAAGACACCCAGAAAACAGATCTAGGGTTGAGGCCTCCTTCAATCAATTAGATCGGAGCACAATAAACAGGTCTGGAGTCTCGGCCTCTCCAAACAAGTGAACTAGACCCTTTCAACAGCAGATCGGGCCTCTAAACAAGGTATTAAACCTCAACCAAGCATGCAAAAAATAGATCGGGTCTCTTCAGTAGCAGACCGAGTCTCTCAACACAGATCTGAGCAGTGTGAAATGAAAACATGGTTTAGATAAGCCCAATGGCCTTCCTTTAACAAGTCACGGCTAGGGCAGCAGCTGACCCTAACATCAGTTTTGTGAAATGGAAGATATCCAACAGATGGGAAATTTCACTAAGCAGCAGAACAGGCTTCAAGAAGTCTTGACGTCAAGCAGACAGAGCTTCAAAGATAGAATAGATAGATTGATGATAAATGATAAAGATAGGTCTTTAATATATAGTATCAAAAACTTCTAGAAAGGTTAATAAAAATAAATAATCCTTTGATTAAGTGGGTTCCATTAAGTTAGGAAGTTACCACTTAAAAAATAAAATAATAAAAAATAAAAATAAAAATAAAAGAGTCACATAAAACTAATCAAAAAATGGTACAAGTCAAAACTAAACAAACAAGAGTGACTAGCTTGACCCATAACCCCTAGGACCAAAAGGGGTGTACTTCAAATGTGGACAAACAACCATAGTACACATAAGACCAAAACATCAAAGGTCGTATAAATAAAAAAATAACTCAAGGTGGGTAAAAGACCCTATTAACCACTAATCAAAGACAAGGTACCACAAGTCCAATAATCAACAAGGTGTAAAATCACCCAAGGTGGGGAAGGTACAACCAGTCATCTCTCTCTCAAATGTACATATGTTCCATACAACCTGAAAGTTCATCATCACTGTATAAGGAAAGGTCCACACTGGATGATGTGATCATGTGGTCCTCTAGACCGCTCCTAAGGTCAAATGTTAGTGGCTTCATCAAGGGGTGGCCAGTCCCTTGAGAAGACCATCTAACTCAACCATCTCGAAGACCTAGGAGAAGAGGACATCACACATCATCATCTTGGTAACTGACCAAGAACCTCCATTCTCAAGGAATGGCTCTCATCCCAAAGCTGAGCTTCAGTTCCAGACTGAATCATGTTGATCAACCCTCTGGTCCTTAACCATGTCCTTCATTCTCGTGGAGAATGGTCCTCAGCCTCAAGCTGAGTTTTCAGTCCCGGACTAAATGTTGATCAACCACCTGCAGGACCTACTTGGTCCTCGACCAAGAATCTGCCTGAACCTAGACCAAGATGTCTCTGTCTCAACCTGCAGGATCTGCTTGGTCCTTGTGACCAAGAAACTGTCTGGTCCTGTTATCACACTATAGTAGCAGGGCTACTATCCTTGTTCAGCAGATATCTACACATTCCAGAGCTTCCATTATTCCAGAGCATGGCTATATATTTTGGATCACTCATGATCAGAGTAGTATATTATTCAGATTTATGTTAGACCTTGTGTCAAGGCTGAGCCTTGAGAGTTCAGATTTGATGACCGATGTGACCCTTTATCCCATACAGTTTCAGTTCAGTGCTTAGAGATGTATTGCAGCAGTGTTTCAGATGGTACATGATGATTATTATGATGATGTTGTATGATCTATGGATATGTTATCACTGACTGTGGATTATTATCTTGTGGATTTAGTCATGTTTATAGCATCTGCTTGGTATATTATTCCTGATGTGGCAAACTGTTTAAAATGAACTATAAATCATAAAATGGACAATTGCTTGCACATTTAGGTCATTTAACAAAACCCACTGGTTTTCACCTTACATAGATATGGTCTTTTCTGACACCAGTTGTCTGCTAGTGTAGGCTCCATATTCACTTGACTCCATCCATACATGACTTTCCTATTTGACTTTAAACCTGGACCTGTCTCATTTGACTTTCTGATACTGAGGACTTCCCCATTTTTCTACCTCTGTGTTTGGACCGCATCCCTGTATATTCAGTGTCTCGGCTCTGAGTTGGTGACAAAACTTGCCTTCGGTGAGTTGGATTGTAGGCCTAAATCATTCTGGCCGGTTGTCCCGATGTTTGGCATTGGCTCGAACTCCCCCTAGTCACTTGAGATGTTGTTGGCTAAAACTGAAAGCTCATGTTCTACCTATGGAAACTTATAAATTCGCCCATGGAAACAAAAAAAAGGGCAAGAGCCATGACCAGCTAAAAATACTCCTCGAAGAGTAAACGAAAGGTCCAAAAAGCAATGATTCTTAAAAGTTATATCTAAACAATTGCTGACCTTATATATATTTGAAAACATGCCCTGGATGCAAGCTGCAACTAGTTGTGCTTATCAGCACATTTGAAATCCGAAGGGTTATGTAGGCCAAAAAGGCCATGAAATAAAATTGAATGATCCTAATGAACCTGGATCAATTTGATGTAGACATGATGCCTAAGTTGAATAAACACTCTCTGAAACAGCTTATCCATTTGTGAGGCACAGCCATCCCATGTGTTATTTTGTCCAGCACAGAGTTTGTAGCTTCCCCCTTCTCCCAATCCAAAGTATTTTTGAGTTAAGTTAGACAAGTCAACCCCTTTGCCCAACCTTGTTCCTAGCCTTCATCCTTCACTAGCAGTTTGACCATGTCCAATGGGTGAGTTTGTCATTTGAACTATTGTGCAAGTAATTTTATATAACAAAGGAATATGCTAACTTGATTAATGCCACTGAATGGATCTTATGCTTTGAGCTAGGCTGTGAAAATGATTAGAGAAGCATGTCTTAGTCTACTGATGTGATTTATCCTTGGTTGTACATTATTGGGATCTGTGATGATGTGGGCCATGTATAAATGCCTATTGATGATGATTGATGGTCCCACATGCTTGATGATGATATCATATGATGGACATATGATGCAGATGATGATTGATCCAGTTCAGCAGATTTATTTATTACTTCAGATCAGCAGATTGTACATTGTCCATATATGGTGGGCCCTACAGCTGGCCCATTAGGGCAACCCATGGTGTATGAGTACACATTTCTAGTGGATTTGGGTCTTCTGGATCCAATGAGACACTTATCTTTCAGTTCCGAGCACTTCTGACAGTGATTGATGCAGTTTTACACTTGTTGACCAGATTTGGCGTTGATTTCCCAACCTGAGCAACAGGGGCCCTGAGAGGCCAGTTCACCTAGGGCGCTGATGATGAAGGGGGTGGTGCAGCCACTTGTTTTTACCATTTAACCCCCCCTTCTGGAGAGCCTGGTAGGCTCAGATGGACAGCGCAGATGCCCTAGGAGGCAGTTTTGGCACTTTCACAGTTATCGAGGCAGTTAAAAAATGGGATAAAGTGGTCACTGAGGAAATCGATTTGGGCAATTGAGGCAAGGTTTTGGCATTTGGTTTTCACAGAGGTCTTCCAGGGTGATCTCACTATCTTCCAGCCAGTTTTCACCATGTGGGTATGCCCACATTGATCACAGGAGGTCTTTTACTACTAGTCTGTCACAGATTTTGAGGACAGATTTGATCATTTATATTATCTTGGACATATTTTATTATTTTATTATGCCTTGGGGATGAGCTAGTAAGGATTGATGCCTCCTAGCCCCACCATGTGCTTATATTGTCATGTCCTAGTCACTATGAGGTGGATTTTGGTACTTATACTTCTCTAGTGGATGACGTCACCCTCTTTTTGTACCATTTAGTGCGGGCACTATCATTATATTGGCTGATCCATGTGTTGTATTGTTATGATTTATTCTTAGCCGTTGATTAGATCTTTTGATCTTTTAATCTTAGCCACTCATGTAAAAAGTGGTTAGGATTGTACTCTCTCCCCATCCTATTTAAGGAGGGAGCCTCTCATTGTAAAATTCATATAGAGATTTTTGGCTCTTGGCTCTTGGAATAAAATTTCTATCTTTTGGAGCACATGCTTGGTTTGGAGTGGATGTTGGTTGTTTCGATTGTAAATGCTTTTGTCCATTGCACTGGAGGATCTATTGTAGCTATCTTGCATATTTGCCATATCTTATTTACAGGTTAAGAGGACGTTTTTGGACAAGTGCGAATTGGTGGGGAGGCTTGCCCTTCAAGCTTGGAGGAAGACGTTTTGGTTTGACATGGAGTGGTTTTGCCTTTGTGTCAACTATTCTTTGTTTATCTCTCTCTTGCTTGTATCTACCTTCAACATGTTAAACTGATTGATGCTTTGCTCCTTGGTTTGACAGGTTAGAGGGAATCACATGTGGCTTGGGAAAATCGATTTGGCAAGAGGGCTTCAAGAATTCTCCATTTGATCTTTGGCAAAGTAATCCTCGTCTCAACTAGCATTCATCTCTTCATCCAGGTATGCTCCAAGAGGTATGATCTTCTTCTTCCTTGAATCATCCATAATTTCTAGATCATAAAAACCCTAATTGATTAAAACCCTTGTTTTTAGTTTTTCTTAGATCTACTTAGATCTAGCCTTGCTTTTGAAGAGATATTGAAAACCCACCTCTATAGCATCCACCCCTAGTTGGATCTATAGTTTGGTGGTGATTGGCTTAGAATTGACACAGTTTTCAAGGCAAAAAGCCCTCTTGAACCCAAATCGCACTTCCCAGAGAGAGGCTTGTTTGGTTAGATCTAGCACATGGGTAGGTGAGATCCCACTTGATTGGTAATCTACACACTTGATAACCTACCCCCAGATTCTTACTTTGGTGAATTCTACCTTGTGGACATCATTCCATGTTTTAAGGGGTTAAAACCCCCTTTTGAATTTCTTAGCACCTTAAAACTCAGATCTACTAAGATCTAACCCTTGGATTGACTTGATTTTTGGGATCTACATAGATCGGGGTACTAACCACTTGGATCTATAGTTTGGTGGCCATTGGACTAGATTTGGTCCACCAAACCCCTCTTTTAGCCCTCCTTGAGCAAAGTCGCACTCCCTTGGGTAGGTGAGTTTGCCCACTTCGAGGAAGTGGGTGGTTAACATTTTTGTGGATTCGGAACGGCCATACCTTGAAACCTAGGTCTAGGGTATCATTTTGTGACGATCTGTCTTGGGGGTAGCATTCCTTGTTTCAAGGGATTGTGGTCCACTTAGGGTCATTTCTTGAAAACCTAGATCTAGCAAGATCCAACCATTAGACCTCATTTAGCCCACTTGACTTGGCTCCTAGGTGTCCTGATCTACACTTTGACATATCTTTTGACCCCATTAGCCCATCCAACAAGGCACTAGTCCTCCTCAAAGCAAGTCACACTCCTTGGGAATTGTGTCAAACACTAGATCCGGTATATGGGTAATCCTAAAATTTACTTAGATCCATAGATCTACTCATTACATAACTTCTAGTACCAATTTCATCCCTTAGCTTCACCTTGTGGGCCCACTTAAAGCCATTTCACACATCCCAAGAAAATAGGACCCACTTGTGTAAACATATGGTACTACACCTTGTCATCATACCCAATTATGTGGCCTAAACCATACATAGGTTGAAACACTAACAATTTCTCAAACCACCTTCAACCACACCTTAACTTCTAGGTCCACTTAGCCTTGCATTGGTTTCCGTAACTCATCATTTACTTCCCCTTAGAAACCTTTGTTTGGGTCCAATCAACTGTGATTGGTTATAGGGTCTCCCCCTAGGTCTTGTTTCACCCTAACCTAAAGCGAAGAGTGCCTCGGTTGACGTGACTCCCACCTTGCCTTGGGAACCGTGGCATCTCTTGGGTCACCTCTTTAGTTGCCTGTCTCCTCTACCGTCCCGGATGGGATACCACTAGGGGCAACTACAAGTTTTGTGATAACATTTTTGGCGCCGTTGCCGGGGAGGTAGAGGCCTACCTTGGTTCAACACACCTTTGTGTCTCAGTTTCTCCCTGTGTTTCAAACGACATACATCTTGGTAGTAGAGCTTAAAAATCTACCTGGCGACTCCTAATCGTGACTCCGCTGAGGAGCGAGCTCATAGTCATCCTTACAACACTCGAAGTAAATCAAATCCAAATCAATTGGAAGGAACCCCACTCACCTATCACAAAAGAGATCCTAAAGCCCAATCATCTAACTTCTTTTGGAAACTTGTTAACTCAGATTCTCCAAACTGTGTCTTGGGATCCCCTTTGTTCAATTCGGTTCCTCCTGCATCACTTAATCATAACTCTATTTCTATTCCAGTCAACTCAATGGCTGGACAAAGTCAATCTAACTCCGGAAACAACAACCAAAACAATCCTCCTGTTGCTCGTGCTTTTGGAAACAAGGCTAGGGCCTCTCCCTTAGACTTTTCTCAAATCTTGGGTGCTCCCCATAACATGCCCGACAAGTACTTTGAAAAGATTCCAAAATTTAATGGGAACTGTGCCACCTCCATTGAGGACCACATAGAAAATGTCTGGGCTCACATGGAAGCTTATGGGGCTGAGGAAGAAGATGTGTTTATAAGGGGTCTCTTTGCATCCTTGGAGGGTGATGCTCGCAAATGGTTTGACCGCTTGCCTGCATCATCAATCAATGGATACGATGTATTCACCGATAAACTTAAGCAAGAGTGGTCAGTCAAGTTAGATGGGCGCTTCCTTTTGCACCAACTTTTTGACATCAAAAAGAAGGAGAATGAGTCTGTCCATGAGTTTAACCAACGCTTTGATAAGACTGTTTCCAACATCCCAAGTAACATAAGGCCCCTTGATCAAGCCATCTTGATTCATTACCTCAATGCATATGAAGGTTACTTGGGTTACCATCTAAAAGACAAAGACCCTAGTAGTTTGAAGATAGCCCAAGATAATGCTAAGAAAGCTGAGGCAAACGCTGCCTCCATGGGAAAACAGAATTTCTTTGACCTCATCAGTGGACCTTCCTCCTCCAGATCTGAGCCTAAGTTTAAGAAGAGTAAGGAACCTAGCAAAGATCCCAAGGAAATGATGGAGAGCATGCATGAAATGATGAAAAACTTAACTCTCCTAACTAGGGACCTAGCTAAGAGCAAAGAGGGGGATAGATATAGGCAGCCCTACGGCCCTAAACCTTATTGGAGTCAACAAAAGAAGCCTAATGAAGGTGATAGAAGAAACCCTGTGAACCAAGAACCTCCTATCATAAACTGGTCTGAAGAGCAAAACCTAGAAGATCCTGAGTATGCCATCCATGTTGATGATACTCCAGATTCTCCAAAGAACATTAATTGGGTTGATGACTTAAAACTTGACAAGGACTTTGGAAGGATTTTGATTAATCATGAGGAAGAGTCCATAGAAGAACCCAACCCTAGTGGTCCCATCTATGCTACTGAGCAAGTTAGTAGTAGTCAAGTTCCCCATAAAACCTATCAACGAAGAAAGGATGGCCAAAAGCCTATACCTTTTAGTGAAAAGAGAAGCAATGAGCTTCCCAGTCCAGTGAGTGAGCCATTCCCTTTGCCTGAGTATGAGTTTGATATCAACATCGAGAGAGAGTTGGACAAAGTTATGCATAACATTCCACTCACTGAGTTAATGAAAATCCCATCAATAAAGGAGCAAGTGGTAGAGTTTTTCGAGAGTATCCCTGAGACTGCCACAAGTAGTGGTGAAGGTTCATCTTCTCAAAACCCAGCACCCAGTGCTATGGTTGATGAAGAGGATGACCCTCCCATTAACATCCAAACTGCCCTATATGAGAGGAAGAATGGTGGTCACCAACCATTTTATCTTACACTTCGCATTGGTGATACCCTTCTTCATAATTGTATGTTGGATTCTAGTGCTTCCATGAATGTGATGCCTTTGCAAGTCATGGAAGCCATGGGATTAAAAATAACTAAACCTTATGGGAACGTTTGTGGGATTGACTCTAAACCAGTTAAAGTCTTCAGTTTGATTAAAAACTTGAGAGATGACCTGTTTTCATGCCCTGACATATCCATGCTAATGGATATAGTAGTCATAGATCTCCCTCCAGCCTATGGTATGCTCCTTTGTAGGAAGTGGTCTGCTAGGCTAGGGGGACATCTTCAGATGGATTTATCATACGCTACTATCCCCAACTCTGATGGGTCTTTGGTTAGGGTGTATCGGGAGCCATTTTACGATGGACATCTTGAGAACTATGAAGATGGTGTGAGGAACACTTTTGGTGAGGGTGAGTTATTACCTGAAGGTATCTTTATGGTCATGGGTGGCCATGATGATGATCCTAGTCCAGAAAGGGAAAGAGCTATTGCTGTTAACCTTGAGTCTTGTTATCACACAACTTGTAGTTGCCCCTAGAGGTATCCCATCCGGGACGGTAGAGGAGTCAGGCAACTAAAGAGGTGACCTAAGAGATGCCACGGTTCCCAATGCAATGTGGGAGTCACGTCAACCGAGGCACTCTTCGCTTTAGGTCAAGGTATAACCAGACCAAGGGGGAGACCCTATACCCCAATCACAGTTGATTGGTCCCAAGCAAAAGGTTCCAAAGGGTGAGTTACGGAAACCAATGCAAGGCTAAGTGGACCTAATGTTTAAGGTATGGTTGAAGGTGGTATCATGAATAGTTAGTGCTTCAAGCTATGTATGGTTTAGGCCACTTGATGGGGTATGATTGCTAAGTATAGTACCATGTGTTTACACAAGTGGGTCTTGTTGCCTTGGGAAGTGTGAAATGGTTCTAGGTGGGCCCACAAGGTGAAGTTAAGTGTGAGGATGGTACTATAGGTTAGATCTAGGTTAGATCTACAAGTTAGAGTTGGTTCTAGGATTACCCATGTGCTAGATCTAGGGTTTGACACTAATCCCAAGAAGTGCGCCTTGCTTGGAGAAGGACTAGTGCCTTGTTGGATGGGCTAATGGGGTCAAGAAGGATGTCAAAGTGTAGATCGGGACACCTAGAAGCCAAGTCAAGTGGTTTGGATGAGATCCAATGGTTGGATCTTACTAGATCTAGGTTTTTTGAGTGATGACCAAAAGTGGACCACAATTCCTTAAAACAAGGAATGCAATCCCCAAGGTAGATCGGGACAAAAGGACAGTCTAGACCTAGGTTTCAAGGCATGGGCATTCCAAATCCACAAAAATCTCCAACACCCACTTCCTAGAAGTGGACCAACTCAAAAAAATAAAGGGGGTGCGACTTGCTCAAGGAGGGTCCAAAAATGGGTTTTGGTGGACCAAAACAAGTCCAATGGCCACCAAAATGTAGATCCGGGATGTTAGTACCCCGATCTATGTTCCTTCAAAGTTTCAAGTGAATCCAATGGGTAGATCTTAGTAGATCTAAGTTTTAAGGTACCAAGAAATAAAAAGGGGGTTTCAACCCCTCAAAACATGGAGAGATGTCCACAAGGTAGTTTTCACCAAAGTAAGGATATGGGTATAGGTTATCAAGTGTCTAGATGTCAAATCAAGTGGGATCTCACCTACCCATGTGCTAGATCCTACCCAACAAGCTTCTCTTAGGAAAATCGATTTAGGTTCAAGAAGGCTTTTTGCATTGAAAGGTGTGTCAATTTTTAGCCAATCACCACCAAACTATAGATCCAACTAGGGGTGGATCCTATAGAGGTGGGTTCTTAATATCTTTTCAAATGCAAGGGTGGATCTAAGTAGATCTAAAAAAAAATACCAAATTTGGGGTTTTGATTTAATTAGGGTTTTATGACCAATGGAGATAGAATGGATGAAAGAGGCACATACCTTGTAGATCTTACCTCAATTGCTTATGGCCACCTTGCAAGTTGATAGCATTCTCCTATGTTTATATTCAAGAGTGAGATCCAAGTGCTCCAACCAAGTCGCCCTTCTCCAAGATAGCCAAATCGTCCTCCTCCTACAAGACAAGATCAAAGAAACAAGTCAAGCAAGATGATTATGAAAATGGTAGAAAGATGTAATAGAAAGCATCAACAATGTCACGAAGATACAATAATGATACTCCCTGTCACAAGATCAACCCAAGATAGAATATGTGGATCCCTCCAACAATAACCCTCAAAAAGTCGCCCTCCTCTCTCCAATTCGACTTTCCTGTCAAAAGGTTAGCAAAAACACCAAAATCCACAATGATACATAGAAGAGATACTTTATATTCAATATGCAAGAGAATCCACAAGCCAAGAGAGATGTGCTCCACAAAAAATCTTCTATTCCAATATTCCAGAGCTCCAAAGGTGAGCTATACAATGGGGGTCTCCTCCTTATATAGGATAATAAAGACCAAAACCCTATACCACTCTACAATACTACATCAAATGAGTGGTTGAGATTATAAGATCTCATCATACAATCAATGGCTAGGATGAATCCATAACAATATATCACATGGATCACTCAACATAACAATAGCGCCCTCACTAAATGGTACAATGGAGGGTGACGTCATCCCACAAGAGGGGTATAAAGTACAATAATCCACCTCATGATGACTAGGACATGATAAAATAAGCACATGGTGGGGCTAGGAGGTATAAATCCTTGCTAGCTCACCCCAAGGCACAATAAAATAATAAAATATGTCCAATATAATGATAATGACCAAAACTGTCCTCAGAATCCATGACAGTCGAGCAGTAAATGTCCTCCTGTGATCAATCTGGAGATACCCACATGGTGAAAACTGACTGGAAGATAGTGAGATCACCCTGGAAGACCTCTGTGAAAACCAAATGCCAAAACCTTGCCTCAATTGCCCAAATCGATTTCCTCAGTGACCACTTTATCCCATTTTTTAACTGCCTCGGGAACTGTGAAAGTGCCAAAACTGCCTCCTAGGGTGCTAGCGCTGTCAATCTGAGCCCACCAGGCTCTCCAGGAGGGGGGATAAATGGTAATAACAAGTGGCTGGACCACCCCCTCCATCATCAGCGCCCTAGGTGAACTGGCCTCTCGGGGCCCCTGCTGCTCAGGCTGGGAAATCAGCCCCAAATCTGGTCAACAAGTGTAAAACTGCATCAATCACTGTCAGAAGTGCCCGGAACTGAAAGATAAGTGTCTCAATGGATCCAGAAGACCCAAATCCACTAGGAATGAGTACTCATACACCCTGGGTTGCCCTAATGGGCCAGCTGTAGGGTCCACCATATATGGACAATGTATAATCTGCTGATCTGTAATAATAATAACCTGCTGAAATGGATCAAACATCATCTGTATCATATGTCCATCATATGATATCATCATCAAACATGTGGGACCATAAATCATCATCAATAATCATCCATACATGGTCCACATCATCACGGATCCCAAGAATATATAATCAAGGATAAATCACATCAGTAGATTAAGACAATGTTTCTCTAATCATTCCCACAGCTAAGCTCAAAGTATAAATTCCATTCAGTGGCATTAATAAAGTTAGTATATTCCGTGGTTATATAAAATTACTTGCACCATAGTTCAAATGACAAACTCACCCATTGGACATGGTCAAACTGCTAGTGAAGGATGAAGGCTAGGAGCAAGGTTGGGCCAAGGGTTTGACTTGTCTAACTTAACTCAAAAATACTTTGGACTGGGAAAAGGGGGAAGCTACAAACTCTGTGCTGGACAAAAGAACACGGGGGATGGCTGTGCCTCACAAATGGATAAGTTGTTTAGAGAGTGTTTCTTCAACTTAGGCATCATGTCTACATCAAGTTGATCCAGGTTCATTAGGATCATTCAATTTTATTTCCATGGCCTTTTTGGCCTACATAACCCTTCGGATTTCAGATGTGCTGAGAAGCACAACTAGTTGCAGCTTGCATCCAGGGCATGTTTTTCATATATTCACAAGGTCAGCAATTGTTTAGATATAGCTTTTAAGAACCATTGCTTTTTGGACCTTTCTTATACTCTTCGAGGAGTATTTTTTTTAGCTTTTCACTGCTCTTGCCCTTTTTTTGTTTCCATGGGCGAATTTTTAGTTTCCATAGGTAGAACATGAGCTTACAGTTTTAGCCAACAACATCTCAAATGACTAGGGGGAGTTCGAGCCAAGGCCTACAATCCAACTCACCAAAGGCAAGTTCTGTCACCAACTCAGAGCCGAGACACTGAATAAACAGGGATGCGGTCCAAACACAGAGGTAGAAAAATGGGGAAGTCCTCAGTATCAGAAAGTCAAATGAGACATGTCAGGGTTTAAAGTCAAACAGGAAGGTCATGTATGGATGGAGGCAAGTGAATATGGAGCCTACACTAGCAGACAACTGGTGTCGGGGAAAGACCATGTCTATGTAAGGTAAAATACCAGTAAGTTTTGTTAAATGACCTAAAAAGTGCAAGCAATTGTCCATTTTAAGATTTACAGTTCATTTTAAATAGTTTGCCACATCAGGAATAATATACCAAGCACATGCTATGATCACGACTAAATCAACAAGATAATAATCCACAGTCAGTGAGAACATATCCATAGATCATACAACATCATCATAATAATCATCATCATGCATAATCTGAAACACTGCTGAAATACATCTCTAGGCACTGAACTGCAACTGTAATGGGATAAGTGGTCACATCAGTCATCAAATCTGAACTCTCAAGGCTCAGCCTTGACACAAGGTCATAAAATCTGAATAATGTACTGCTGTGATCATGAGTGATCCAAAATATATAGCCATGCTCTGGAATAAGGAAGCTCTGGAATGTGCAGATATCTGCTGTACAAGAATAGTAGCCCTGCTACTATGGTGTGATAACAAGTCCCTTCGGGATGAAGTGTCAGAAGAGCTTAGGACTTCGAACCAACCTAGTAGTGTAGGACCACACATTGAACAACCCGAGCCCACTATCCAGCTAAACACTTCTGAGGATAACTTTGATCGAATTAGAAGGGGTGAGTATATACCTAGGACAGTACATGAGTCGCTTTTCCTAGTTAACCTTAACACGGAAAGAGGAAGACAAGGCTTACCTCACATCACTCCTTGGGCAAATAACAATGAAGGAACACACCTTCCCTCATCTGAGGGGAATGATGAAGAACCAGTTAGTTATCACTTCTCTGATGTCCCTAATCATTTGTCCCATTTGTCCTTGGAGGATGGGGTTTTGAGGCAAGTGAATGACAACTCTATGAGTTGGCAAGAACATGCCTTGATCCATGATGCCCCTGGGGAGGATTCTTATTTGAATAATTTAGCCATTTTTCAGGAAGAACCCGCTGAGCCACGTTTGCTTCCACCTTACCCTAGTTTCCTTTTGCCTAGTGAATTACCTACTGGTGAAGAGAATATGGACTCCACAGATGCACTTTATTCTTCACCAACATCTTTGGGTATGAGAGCTCAAAGTATGCCTAGCACGATCCCTAATCATGTGTCCATTCCTACTGACCATCTGGTAGTTTTAGAAAACATGACCATTCCTATCCCATCTGGAGAGGGTAGTAGCAGAAGTATTGAAATCAGAACCCGCCGCCCATAGCCCATACTGAAATGGATGAGGATGTTGATAGAGACTTTTGGACTGTGGGGAAAACTCCAAAGTACATCATTCACCCACAAGTAGAAAGTCCTCCTAGGAGAATAGTAAGAGAAGTCTTGATTGGTAAGGTAGCTGTACCTTTAGACGGTGGATCTCCCAGATTTGATGAAATTCCTCCTAATAGGAATTCAAGCATAGTTACACCTCAACCTCGATGCAATTCCGATATCCAACCTATTCCTGAACGTGTTATTGAAACCATCCCTCGATCTGTAAATCACCGAAGGTTCGAAATTGGTGATAAGGTTGTAATGCCTAATGATTTATTTTATATATGATCCAGGGGATTAGGTGACTTTTGGGTTGGACCACTCACTGTTGAGCGCTGCATGGGTGAGATGTGTTTTCTCACCACTGGGACTGGCCAACGTATCTTACTCCCTATCAACTAGAGGGAGCTAAGGGATTATCATCCCTGATCTTCCATACTATGCCTTGCCTTGCCTGTTTAGAGTAGGTAGCTTCTCAATAAGCTCACTTGAGCAGTAGGATTTGTGTGATTTTTCTTTTTCTGTGTGCTGAGTATTGTCCCTTTTTCTTTTCTGCTTGGAGTGTTTGCCTGTTTTTCTTCTTTATTGAGTTGAGCCTTGCTCCTTCCTAAGCTTGTCTCTTCTCCTGCATACATTTAAGAATTTTTAGTTGTCATTTCAATTTTTGGCTGCCTGTGCAAGTTGAGATTGCCTGCTTGAAAAAGTTCTCTTTTCCTCCTGCACAGTGATAGAAATAATAAATGATGAATAAATGGTATATGCCATGTTAGTTTAAATGTTTCTTTTACGCATTTCAGTTCTGTTTTAGAATAGATTTCAGTTTCAGTTTTATTTTATATTTTTCCCATACATGCTCCATGAGGTATTCTAGTGTTTGTGAGAGCAGGAACAGGTGCAAAAAAAAGCTGAAAGCAAGGATGGTGCAGTGCTGGATTGAAGATTGATGCAGAGCAGATCGAGACCAGAGATTCTGAGGTTCTCAAGCGCTCTCTCCCTTAGAGCACTTGTCCCAGCTGGAGCCAGATGTTATCACACTATAGTAGCAGGGCTACTATCCTTGTTCAGCAGATATCTACACATTCCAGAGCTTCCATTATTCCAGAGCATGGCTATATATTTTGGATCACTCATGATCAGAGCAGTATATTATTCAGATTTATGTTAGACCTTGTGTCAAGGCTGAGCCTTGAGAGTTCAGATTTGATGACCGATGTGACCCTTTATCCCATACAGTTTCAGTTCAGTGCTTAGAGATGTATTGCAGCAGTGTTTCACATGGTAAATGATGATTATTATGATGATGTTGTATGATCTATGGATATGTTATCACTGACTGTGGATTATTATCTTGTGGATTTAGTCATGTTTACAGCATCTACTTGGTATATTATTCCTGATGTGGCAAACTGTTTAAAATGAACTATAAATCATAAAATGGACAATTGCTTGCACATTTAGGTCATTTAACAAAACCCACTGGTTTTCACCTTACATAGATATGGTCTTTTCTGACACCAGTTGTCTGCTAGTGTAGGCTCCATATTCACTTGACTCCATCCATACATGACTTTCCTATTTGACTTTAAACCTGGACCTGTCTCATTTGACTTTCTGATACTGAGGACTTCCCCATTTTTCTACCTCTGTGTTTGGACCGCATCCCTGTATATTCAGTGTCTCGGCTCTGAGTTGGTGACAAAACCTGCCTTCGGTGAGTTGGATTGTAGGCCTAAATCATTCTGGTCGGTTGTCCCGATGTTTGGCATTGGCTCGAACTCCCCCTAGTCACTTGAGATGTTGTTGCCTAAAACTAAAAGCTCATGTTCTACTTATGGAAACTTATAAATTCGCCCATGGAAACAAAAAAAACGGCAAGAGCGATGAACAGCTAAAAATACTCCTCGAAGAGTATAAGAAAGGTCCAAAAAGCAATGATTCTTAAAAGTTATATCTAAACAATTGCTGACCTTATATATATTTGAAAACATGTTCTGGATGCAAGCTGCAACTAGTTGTGCTTATCAGCACATCTGAAATCCGAAGGATTATGTAGGCCAAAAAGGCCATGAAATAAAATTGAATGATCCTAATGAACCTGGATCAATTTGATGTAGACATGATGCCTAAGTTGAATAAACACTCTCTGAACAGCTTATCCATTTGTGAGGCACAGCCATCCCCCATGTTATTTTGTCCAGCACAGAGTTTGTAGCTTCCCCCTTCTCCCAGTCCAAAGTATTTTTGAGTTAAGTTAGACAAGTCAACCCCTTTGCCCAACCTTGTTCCTAGCCTTCATCCTTCACTAGCAGTTTGACCATGTCCAATGGGTGAGTTTGTCATTTGAACTATTGTGCAAGTAATTTTATATAACAAAGGAATATGCTAACTTGATTAATGCCACTGAATGGATCTTATGCTTTGAGCTAGGCTGTGAAAATGATTAGAGAAGCATGTCTTAGTCTACTGATGTGATTTATCCTTGGTTGTACATTGTTGGGATCTGTGATGATGTGGGCCATGTATAGATGCCTATTGATGATGATTGATGGTCCCACATGCTTGATGATGATATCATATGATGGACATATGATGCAGATGATGATTGATCCAGTTCAGCAGATTTATTTATTACTTCAGATCAGCAGATTGTACATTGTCCATATATGGTGGGCCCTACAGCTGGCCCATTAGGGCAACCCATGGTGTATGAGTACACATTTCTAGTGGATTTGGCTCTTCGGGATCCAATGAGACACTTATCTTTCAGTTCCGGGCACTTCTGACAATGATTGATGCAGTTTTACACTTGTTGACCAGATTTGGGGTTGATTTCCCAGCCTGAGCAACAAGGGCCCTGAGAGGCCAGTTCACCTAGGGCGCTGATGATGAAGGGGGTGGTCCAGCCACTTGTTTTTACCATTTACCCCCCCTTCTGGAAAGCTTGGTAGGCTCAGATAAACAGTGCAGATGCCCTAGGAGGCAATTTTGGCACTTTCACAGTTACCGAGGCAGTTAAAAAATGGGATAAAGTGGTCACTGAGGAAATCGATTTGGGCAATTGAGGCAAGGTTTTGGCATTTGGTTTTCACAGAGGTCTTCCAGGGTGATCTCACTATCTTCCAGCCAGTTTTCACCATGTGGGTATGCCCACATTGATCACAGGAGGTCTTTTACTGCTATTCTGTCACAGATTTGATCATTTATATTATCTTGGACATATTTTATTATTTTATTGTGCCTTGGGGATGAGCTAGTAAGGATTGATGCCTCCTAGCCCCACCATGTGCTTATATTGTCATGTCCTAGTCACTATGAGGTGGATTTTGGTACTTATACTTCTCTAGTGGATGACGTCACCCTCTTTTTGTACCATTTAGTGGGGGCGCTATCATTATATTGGGTGATCCATGTGATGTATTGTTATGATTTATTGTTAGCCGTTGATTAGATCTTTTGATCTTTTAAGCTTAGCCACTCATGTAAAAAGTGGTTAGGATTGTACTCTCTCCCAATCCTATTTAAGGAGGGAGCCTCTCATTTTAAAATTCATCTAGAGATTTTTGGCTCTTGGCTCTTGGAATAAAATTTCTATCTTTTGGAGCACATGCTTGGATTGGAGTGGATGTTGGTTGTTTCGATTGTAAATGCTTTTGTCCATTGCACTGGAGGATCTATTGTAGCTATCTTGCATATTTGCCATATCTTATTTACAAGTTAGGAGGACGTTTTTGGACAAGTGCGAATTGGTGGGGAGGCTTGCCCTTCAAGCTTGGAGGAAGACGTTTTGGTTTGACAGGGAGTGGTTTTGCCTTTGTGTCAACTATTCTTTGTTTATCTCTCTCTTGCTTGTATCTACCTTCAACATGTTAAACTGAATGATGCTTTGCTCCTTGGTTTGACAGGTTAGAGGGAATCACATGTGGCTTGGGAAAATCGATTTGGCAAGAGGGCTTCAAGAATTCTCCATTTGATCTTTGGCAAAGTAATCCTCGTCTCAACTAGCATTCATCTCTTCATCCAGGTATGCTCCAAGAGGTATGATCTTCTTCTTCCTTGAATCATCCATAATTTCTAGATCTTAAAAACCCTAATTGATTAAAACCCTTGTTTTTGGTTTTTCTTAGATCTACTTAGATCTAGCCTTGCTTTTGAAGAGATATTGAAAACCCACCTCTATAGCATCCACCCCTAGTTGGATCTATAGTTTGGTGGTGATTGGCTTAGAATTGACACACTTTTTAAGGCAAAAAGCTCTCTTGAACCCAAATCGCACTTCCTAGAGAGAGGCTTGTTTGGTTAGATCTAGCACATGGGTAGGTGAGATCCCACTTGATTGGTAAGCTACACACTTGATAACCTACCCCCAGATTCTTACTTTGGTGAATTCTACCTTGTGGACATCATTCCATGTTTTAAGGGGTTAAAACCCCCTTTTGAATTTCTTGGCACCTTAAAACTCAGATCTACTAAGATCTAACCCTTGGATTGACTTGATTTTTGAAATCTACATAGATCGGGGTACTAACCACTTGGATCTATAGTTTGGTGGCCATTGGACTAGATTTGGTCCACCAAACCCCTCTTTTAGCCCTCCTTGAGCAAAGTCGCACTCCCTTGGGTAGGTGAGTTTGCCCACTTCGAGGAAGTGGGTGGTTAACATTTTTGTGGATTCGGAACGGCCATACCTTGAAACCTAGGTCTAGGGTATCATTTTGTGACGATCTGTCTTGGGGGTAGCATTCCTTGTTTCAAGGGATTGTGGTCCACTTAGGGTCATTTCATGGAAACCTAGATCTAGCAAGATCCAACCATTAGACCTCATTTAGCCCACTTGACTTGGCTCCTAGGTGTCCTGATCTACACTTTGACATACCTTTTGACCCCATTAGCCCATCCAACAAGGCACTAGTCCTCCTCAAAGCAAGTCACGCTCCTTGGGAATTGTGTCAAACACTAGATCCGGTATATGGGTAATCCTAAAATTTACTTAGATCCATAGATCTACTCATTACATAACTTCTAGTACCAATTTCATCCCTTAGCTTCACCTTGGGGGCCCACTTAAAGCCATTTCACACATCCCAATAAAATAGGACCCACTTGTGTAAACATATGGTACTACACCTTGTCATCATACCCAATTATGTGGCCTAAACCATACATAGGTTGAAACACTAACAATTTCTCAAACCACCTTCAACCCACACCTTAACTTCTAGGTCCACTTAGCCTTGCATTGGTTTCCGTAACTCATCATTTACTTCCCCTTAGAAACCTTTGTTTGGGTCCAATCAACTGTGATTGGTTATAGGGTCTCCCCCTAGGTCTTGTTTCACCCTGACCTAAAGCGAAGAGTGCCTCGGTTGACGTGACTCCCACCTTGCCTTGGGAACCATGGCATCTCTTGGGTCACCTCTTTAATTGCCTTTCTCCTCTACCGTCCCGGATGGGATACCACTAGGGGCAACTACAAGTTGTGTGATAACAGGTCCCAGACCAGAATACCCTAGAAACAAATAGGGGCCCTAGCCACATGCTAGGGACTCCACTGAATGCTGCAAGTTGTGCCGGAAGGTGTGGGATGCATCATAAAAATCCTATGGAGTCTGAACAAACCTCATGCCAATTCCTTGCCTCAATTACCCAAATCGATTTCCTTAGTGACCATTTATTCCATTTTTTATCCTTAGAATATCACCTGTAAAATAATAAAATGCTTGTACCTCTCTTCCTGGTGCCCCGGGCACAAATCTGACTGCATCAAAATGCCTGGGAGCATGGTAATATGGTAATAACAAGTGGTTGGACACCATACTCTCTTTGCAGCGCCCTAGGAGAACTAAATAAATCACAAAATGTGCTGACAAGCCATTTTATAATGGCAATTATGCAATAAAGTGATAATCTGACTGTAATCTCGTCTAAAAGTGCCTGAAACTGATATCTGAGTGTGCCAATGGACTCAGAAGGCGCAAATGTAGTAGAGATGAGTACTCATACATCATGTGACCACCTGGATAATCATCTGTAAACTCAACCATGCCCGGACAAATAAAAATAATGGCTTATACTAATAATAATAATAAAAATCCATCAAACCATCATATGAAACCTGTGTCTGATGCATGGAACCATCGAGTGGGAAACATAGGACCACAAATAATCAATTTTGGACATCATTGGTCCAACTCATCCCAGATCATGCGGTTTACTTGGTCAAGCTGGGTTGACCTGGTCAAAATTTATCAAAAAAATGACCCAGGCTCAAACTGACTGATGCTGCAAGTGCAAATGGATGAGTTAGGGCTGTGATAGGTGAAGGAAGGGATAGTGAGGAGGATAGGGCAGTAGCTGGGTTTTATGCAGTCAAACAGGACTTAAAACACAGATTTAGGATTTTTTTAGGGTTAGTTTTAACACTAATTTAACAAACTACTAACTCAGAAAATCAAATAATTTAACATAATATTTACAAGATAACAACTTCAGAAATTGTAAATAATCTAACCTAATAATTACAAGACAAGAAAAACTCGGAATATAGGGCTTTTTAGGGAGTTTTTGATCATTTTGGGATTTCTAAGTGCTCTATGTCTGATATACACTGCTCTGGCACAAGGTCTACTCAATGTTTGATATACATTGCTCTAATCTGTAAGTGATTTCAAATAATGCTGCTCACCATAACTAATCTCTGTAAAGGCAAAGCTCTGAAAAGTGCAGATATCTGCTCAACAAGAATAGTAGCCCAGATACTATGGTGTGATAACAGTTTCCCCGAGGAAAACTATTGTGTCTATTGTGTTTTGTTGTGCTTGTTATTCTTTCAGTTAAAGATCCTAGATAATATTGAATTAAAATACAAACTCTAACAGGACACACCAAGCAGATTGAAGGTGTGTGTACCTGGGAAAGTGTTCCCCTAGGTGGCTTTGCCTTAGTCACTTAAAAGGGGGAATTAAAGTGACCCTTGTATTAAATGACTTGTGATGAGCTTTTAATTTGACTTTAGGGATTAAAGTCACTTTTTGATAAATTTAAGTGAGGTGAGTAAAATTATTTTTTATGAGAATTAAATGAGCTTTTATTCTCATCCACTCTTCTGATCTAATCTCAGCCATTGGATTAGAATCATTAGATGACCATTCACTCACCCTAGGGTTTAGCCAAAAAGAGCAAGGGAAGGCATTTCGCATTCACTTTTTTGTGGAGAAGAGAGTGAAGAGAGCAAGAGAGAGGGCACAAATTTCGAGGCAGGTTCGGTGGGCATTTATTGAGCAACACGAATTTCGAGGTGAAGACAGTTTTTGTGTAGCACGATTGCCGAGGCAAAGAGCAGGAGCAGTGGCATAGATTTCGAGAACCCGTACAGCAGCATTTATTGTTGTACCGTAAAACACAGTTTTCGAGGTGATTTGTTGGGCACAAATCCTGAGGTTGTGGGCACAAAAATCGAGGACCGTACAGCAACATTAATTGTTGTGTATCCGTACTGTAGATTGGGCACACATCCGAGGCATTTATGGGCACTGTTTTCAGGGGCCGTACAGCACAGAAATCGAGGCAAGTACTGCATAGATTTCGAGGCAGCTACAGCACAGAAATCGAGGCAACCTTCTGGGTGAAAAATTTGTTGGTTGAGATAAGTGGTTTTGACTGTAAATTTGTGTACTGAAATTTTCTGAATAAATAAATAATTCTCTCTCTCTCTAACAGGTTTTCCCTTAGGGGTTTTTCCTGGGCTATTGGCCAAAAATTCTGAGTCTGAAATTATTTATGGTGTGCATGAATATTTAATTTTTTGTCTGTAATATTGAGTTTCATCTGTGTTTTATAACTCTGAAAATTACATGTCATTTCCAGCCATTAATAAAAACTGGGTTGCACATTAAACAATGGCAAGTTGACTTTAAAACCGGGTTGGGTTGAAAACTCAGAAAAATTTCAATTGGTCCAACTCATCCCAGATCCTGCAGTTGACTTGGTCAAGCTGGGTTGACCTGGTCAAAACTGATCAAAATAATGACCCAGGCTCAAACTGACTGATGCTGCAAGTGCAAATGGATGAGTTAGGGCTGCGATAGGTGAAGGAAGGGATAGTGAGGAGGATAGGGAAGTAGCTGGGTTTTATGCAGTCAAACAGGACTTAAAACACGGATTTAGGATTTTTTTAGGGTTAGTTTTAACAATAATTTAACAAACTACTAACTCAAAAAATCAAATAATTTAACATAATATTTACAAGATAACAGCTTCAGAAAATTGTAAAGAATCTAACCTAATAATTACAAGACAAACAAAACTTGGAATCTAGGGCTTTTTAGGGAGTTTTTGATAATTTGGGGATTTTTAAGTGATCTATGTCTGATATACACTGCTCTAGCACAAGACAAGACAAACAAAACTTGGAATCTAGGGCTTTTTAGGGAGTTTTTGATAATTTGGGGATTTTTAAGTGATCTATATCTGATATACACTGCTCTGGCACAAGGTCTACTCAATGTCTGATATACACTGCTCTTATCTGTAAGTGATCTCAAATAATGCTGCTCATCATAACTGATCTCTGTAAAGGCAAAGCTCTGAAAAGTGCAAATATCTGCTCAGCAAGATTAGTAGCCCAGCTACTATGGTGTGATAACAGTTTTCCCGAGGAAAACTATTGTGTCTATTGTGTTTTGTTGTGCTTGTTATTCTTTCAGTTAAAGATCCTAGATAATATTGAATTAAAGTACAAACTCTAACAGGACACACCGAGCAGCTTGAAGGTTTCCTACCGCGTTCCCCCCAGGTGTGTGTTAGGCGGCAACAATAATAGCAAGTGAGCATAAGATAAGTGCGCCCAGAAATCGTTCCTTATTTATTTATATCAAGCAATAATCTAATTACAACGATGTGAGGATTATGATTTATCCTCTCAGATTTGGAACAAACACTTATGCTCATAGGAACCTCAATCTAGATACCGAACACAAACACCCAGCAGTTAAAAACTCTAGTAGAAAATCACACTTACTTGCACAAATACAAGCTTGTTGGCTGCAGGAAACAACAAAATGAACATTGATGATTATCTATGAAACTACAGTTGTGCCTGCTCCGAGATATCACCCAGAACTACTACACAATCCCTGTTCAACTGAATCTAGGACCTCCCCTACTTAAGACAACACTGTTTTTACTGTGCCTCTTTACAATTAGAAATAGAATTTGAGACTATAGGAGTCCTTTAAGTGGTGGGAGGGGCTAAAGCATCTCCAAAGGTTGATACATCTGCTAAAGCATCTCCAAAGGTTGATACATCTGAGCTAACTTGGTTATCAGCTAAGTAACGATGAAAAAGAGAAGAATGTAACTAAAACAGAATGACTGCATGCTTATCTGTTAAAGCCATGAAAACCAATTTTGTAGGGCCTAGAGTTTGACACCTCCACCTGGAAGAAGATGCTGTCTAAGGTCTGACAATCAAATAATTCTCTTGTACCTGTTGTGCCGCCGGAGAAAGCATGCAGTCATAAAAGAAATGCCAATCTTCTCCATATACTTCCCATCCGCCAATATCAAAATCATTGTCTGAGCACACATGTGCACTGCACATAATAGAGAGATAGAAGCTTGATTACTTGCCTTGAATGGACACTTCTACTTGTATATTCTTTTGCATATTCATATCTTGTAACAGAGGTCCAACAGTTTCTTGTGTTGTTTGCTCTTTTGGGATAAGGAAGACTGGATATGATAACAATCTTCCACTACATATCTTAAGTACAATGGCGACCAGAAATACAGCTGATGCCAGTATGCTTGTCAAGTCATATTGTCTGGATTTCTATACAAGTTTCTAGTTACAGCAACATAGTTTAACTACCTATATCAAAGACAAGATACTTATGCTCTTACTTCATGCTCAATAAAAACATGATAAAACCTTACCTAAAGAACTTCTGAGTAAATATGAGTTGTGTTGCAGGGTCATAAGTGCACGCTCTTACTTCATGCTCAATAAAAACATGATAAAACCTTACCTAAAGAACTTCTGAGTAAATATGAGTTGTGTTGCAGGGTCATAAGTGCACATTCCATCAGGCCATCTAGGAGTTGGGGTCAAGATAAACTGAAGCTTGTGACCTGAAAGGCATACACACAGCAAAACCATAGGTGATAGGTTTATCTTTCTGGAAATCATTCAGAATTCTATTTAATATATCTACTATGCTAGTATGCACAACAGACAGCATGTAAGACATTGTTTCCATTTATATTATGTCAAGACAGAACATTGTGGTAATGGTTGCTGTATATAGAACAAGTTTCAGAAAAGATACTTGCCTCCACCCAAATCCAAACTATCACCAGCGCGCACAATTTTCAGTGAAAATACATCCTTCAGATTTTCAGGAATGGATACTGATAACAACTGTGCAGCAGGATTTGAACAATAAACATCCAGGGGTAATGCTGATGAGCAATTTCATCACATAAAATGATCAGTATAATCACATTAAAGACATACAAAAGGCAACTGTAATCAAGTTGTATCAAAAAGTATCATAATAGAAAACCTTAAAATGCTATAAGAACCTTTTGATCACCTGCAACAAATGAAGATTGCATAATAGTCCAGTAGAAAGTAGTCAACAGGCCTACACTTGTGTTTCGATAATTTTTGTGATCTGTGATTAACTGGAGCTGCACTTGGAAACTATGTAGCATTGCTACCTTTATGTTCCTCATTAAGGTTTTGTTATTGTTATCACATACATTGTAGCTGGGTTACCATGATGCAGACCAGTTTTTTTCCAGTCCATTGAACCAGTCCTGTGGTTGAGATGATCCTATTTTTAGCGGTGATGCACATATTCCTGAGCCAGGAGAGCAGTTAGCTGATGATGTCCTTTGCCCATGGTCAGTTGCAAATGTTTCCAGAGACAGGTATATGGTTGAGTAGAGGTATATATTTATTGCATTTGGATGTTTTAGTTGTTCTATAGTTTATTTTAGTTACTGTGACTGGGCATGTTTTACTGACAGTGGCATTCTGAGCTGTATGGTTTAAAACCTATGTCGTGAGTTGTTGGAGAGTCCCTAGTGTAAGGTCTGTTGCCGCCGGATCGCGCACCTGGTTAACGCAGCAGAAATCTTTGCTACTGCTCGGTGCGCCCTCGGGAGCAAGTCTTGAGTCAAGGTTGTCACATGATCTTGACTCTTCCGTTTAGGCCAACTCCTAACCGAAGCCAAGGGGGATAGTCCCTATGGAATGTTTCTAAGGTTAATAGAAAGTTTTACTTAATGATTTGTTTTTAGGAGTTTTTTAAGGGTATGATTACTATCATCCAAGTTTGTTGCAAAAAGCTTAAGAAGATAAATGTTTCTATCCTTGGGTACGACTTTTGATTTTTACCCTTTTTGTTTTTTGCTTTGCTTGATGAATCCTTAGATCTAATCTTTAATTTTTCATCTGGCGACTCCACTAACCTTTTTTCTTTTTTATAAAAAATTTCAAAGTAAAAAATTGATTTTTTTGTTAGTATCTTAAAATGTATATTTGTATTCTCACATGGCGACTCCGCTGAAGGGATAAAACCCTTGTTTCTCATAATTTGTTGAGACTTGTTCTGTGTAGATGAACCCATGCAACACGGAAAATCTTTAAAGCTCATTATTTAAGCAAACCTCCTGATGCAGTAGCAGATACTTTCCATAGTCATTTCAAATATATGCTTCTGATCGCTGAGTATGGATGATGAAGAGTTTGGTGATGAATTTTCAAATGAATATCCTCCTTTTGACTTCTCAAACATCCCAGGTTTTCCTAATTATCATAATGGTAGAGACATATCTGATCATTTGCCAATTTTTTGGGGAAATGGTGATTCAGAGACCCAACATGTCATATCCTTTCTTAAAGTCCTAGCCGACTTCAAAGTTTTATATGAAGATAACATGATGGAAATTTTGTTAGCACTTTGCGGGGGAAATGTTTGTTATTGGTGGTATAATGGTCTCCCGGATAAATGTATTACCTCTCTTCCGAGCTTCCTTAGAATATTTTTGAGGCAATGGCACAATAAAGGATTTGGTATGGAAGCTTTGGACAGTATCCTTGAGAAGTTATTTCCCATCTTCCTACCTTGGATAGAATATCATGAGGATGACCCTAATGCTCCTCACCTCATCATAGTAGAAAACGAAAAATATTGGGAGTTGCCTCTGAGTTATTACAGTGACAGAGAGATTAGGCAGCTTATTGAAGAAAATCGTGCCTTTGTCCATCAAGCACAGTGTGACCCTATTGAAGAGATTCATGAAGATCCGGTTATTGAAAATATTATTGAAAACCCTCCTCATGCCACCATAACAGAAGATATTGAAGATTGAGAGTTTTCTCAAGTTTATTTCAGTGATGATGAGCACATTTGTACTCCTAATCCACCTCTAGAAGAAACCATTGCAGAAGCCCATATTAAAAATCATGAAGAATTTTGCAATGTATATAATTATGATAGTTTAGAAGGCTTACTACCTTATGACCTTTTTTTCTGAAAAGGATGATTATGAGCATGAAGAAGAAAGACATAGTATGGAATATGATATTAGTGATGAAGAATCCCTCATGACTGACATAGATGTTGATGATGATAACTGGACATTTAGAGAGAACCCCATCTATGCCATGTCTGAAGAAGAGAATGATGGACCGGAATCTTTTGAGAGCACACTGGAAAATCCCTTGTATGACATATATGAAGAAATAAAGTTCAATCCAGAGTCTCTTGGTGGTTTTATTGAAAAACCCATTTATGAGATTTGCACAGAAAGCATGGACATTAAGACCTTGGGATATCTTTGCATGGAAAAGGAACGTGAAATATTTTTACAAGATCAATATAAGCCATGCATCAGCAAGGAAGACCTGAAGAAGCAGAGCAGTAAAGAGCTGGATCAAATACATCTATTTGAAGAGCAGTCTCTACTCTCAGCCATTGTCTCCATATACAGAGGTTCCTTATGATTTGGAGCAACTTGGGGCTTATGCTTTCACAAAAAGTTACTATTACAAGAACCCTTCGGATCATTATGATGAGGTAGTTGGTCTGCCTTATCATTCAAAAAATATTTCAGCCCTATCCAATCATGGATAGAAGAAGCTTGCAGAAGGACTTACTATTTGGGGAAGCACTTCAAAGATCTATCACATGCTTTTGATTTCCCATCCAGAATACCCATGCAGGTTTGCACTTTCTACTAAACGTATCCTTGCTTTGGCTGGTAACCGAAGACAAGGCAAAAATCTGTTATATTGATGAAAATTTAAGATGGCTACTGTTATCACATATATAGTAGCCGGGCTACCATACATTATTTTTCTGATTCAAGTATACTATTCAGCCAGTTCCCTTACATTGAGATGCTGAGATGAGCATCTATTTGGATCACTATCAGATTTGGACAGCAGTTGTATTCCCCATGCAATGACTGAGTCTCAGGACACTCAGAGAGATGACGAATGTAGCCATTACACCATTTGTACAGAGCAGTCAGTAGTGCCCAGAGTTTCAGTAGCAGTTTCAGAGGACAGATGATGGTTCAGATGATGAGCATTCAAGTATATGACTCAACAGGGATATCATAGTGTTGTGGTTATATTGCTTTTATATTTATTCTTATAGCATGTCTTAGCACTTAGTGTCGTGATTTGGCGATCATATAGATATGTGGACCTGGTTGATCTTATTATATATATTCTATTGTCCCTGTTATCACACAACTTGTAGTTGTCCCTAGTGGTATCCCATCCGGGACGGTAGAGGAGATGGGCAACTAAAGAGGTGACCCAAGAGATGCCACGGTTCCCAATGCAAGGTGGGAGTCACGTCAACCGAGGCACTCTTTGCTTTAGGTCAAGGTGAAACAAGACCTAGGGGGAGACCCTATAACCAATCAAAGATGATTGGACCCAAACAAAGGTTCCTAGGGATGAGTAAAGAGTAAGTTACGGAAACCAATGCAAGGTAAAGTGGACCTAGAAATTAAAGTATGGTTGAAGGTGGTTTGAGAAATGATTAGTGTTTCAACCAATGTATGATTTAGGCCACATGATTAGTTATAATGACAAGGTACAGTACCATATGCTACACAAGTGGGTCTTACCTTCTTGGGATATGTGAAATGGCTTAAAGTGGACCCACAAGGTGAAATTACGGGATGCAATTGGCTCTAGAGGATATGTAATGAGTAGATCTATGGATCTAAGTTGAATTTAGGAATTTAGGAGTATCCACTTAATGGATCTAAGGTTTGGCACAATTCCCAAGGAGTGCGGCTTGCTTAAGGAGGACTAGTGCCTTGTTCGATGGGTTAATGGAGTCAAAAGATATGTCAAAGTGTAGATCGGGACACCTAGAAGTCAAGACAAGTGGGCTAATTGAGATAGAATGGTTGGATCTTGCTAGATTCATGAAATGACCCAAGTGGACCACAATATACTCATGGTTGGATAGTACACATCTTGGATAGATTTGGACCTTCTGAGTCCAATGAGACAGTCTGTTTTCAGTTCCAGGCAGTTACAGTGATGATTGAGCCTTAGTAGGCTACCCCAATGCAGTTTTGGTCTATCGGAGACCCTGTCAGAGCAGAGATGATTTTTAGCTGGTTGACCTAGGGCACTGTGCTTGGAGGGGGTGGTCCAGCCACTTGTTTTTACCATATTACCCCCCTCCTGGACACACTAGTGCCCTCACCTTGACAGCACAGGCACTCCAGGAGGCAGTTTGGGGCAGTTTCACGCTTCCCGAGGCATTTCAGGATTGGTAGAAATGGCTATTGAGGAATTCGATTTGGGCTACTGAGGCAAGGTCTTGGCATGGGATGATCAGTGATGATGATTGGATGTCTTCCACACCTTCTCCAGCAGTTTCAGCTTCATCGGGACCCACATCCATCACTTATGGCACTTTCTGATGATTTCTGAGGCCTTTTAAGGCCCACGATTTGTACAGAGAGACACGATTTGGTATATTGATGACTATTTTATTATTATTGTGCTATGGGGATTGACCAAGGGTGTCTAAAATTACCCCTTGGACCCACCATGAGCTTCTTATTATATTTTATCATCATGATTTGGTGGGATTCCCCTCTCCTAGGGCGATTTTGTCCACTTATGGTTATATTTTATTAGTGATCCATGTATTTTATTGTTGAGCTCATCTCAACCATTGATTAGACATTTGTATCTTTTAATCTTAGCCACTCATTCAAAAAGTGGTTAGGGTTTTGGTGCCTCTCCTATCTATTTAAAGGAGAGAGCCTCTCATTGTAAAGGGACTTGTGGCTCTGGATTATTGGAATAGAAAATTATTATTGCATCTATCTCCAGTGTTGTGGTGAATGTTTTTGGTGTTCATTCATTGGTTCTTCCTTTGCACTGAGTTATTGGAGATCTTGTTTTGCCATATCTTTTGTACCACGTTTTTGCATCTACAGGTAGAGGTCGATTTGCTTTGAAGAGGAAGTATTGGTAGGGGAAGACTCTCCCTACTTCTTCTTTGGATCTCTTCGTTGGTAACAGGGAGTATTACTGTCCCAGGACTTTCTATTTCATGTTATCATTGCATTTTACTTGTATTTCCTCCATACTTGATCTCTGCGGGAATCTTCCTCAACATCAAGGCATCTCTCTTCATCACTCAGGTATGATCTCAAGGTAATTTCTATCTCCATGATCTATCCACTTGTCTAAAATACTTCAAACCCTAGTTAATCAAAACCCCCATTTTACATTTTCTCAGATCTACTAAGATCTAGTGGCTTCTTGAGTAAGAAATTTAAAGCCCACCTCTATAGTATCCACGGCATCCCGGATCTATAGTTTGGTGAGGATTGGCCTCCATTTGACCCTCTTCCCAAGGCACTTAGCCTCTCCAAGCAAGGGCGCACTTCTTGGTTTGGGTGAGTTAACCTAGATCTAGTACGTGGGTAGTGGAGATTTCACTTGATCTACAATCTACATATCCAATAACCTACCCCCAGATTGTCACTTTTCTGATTTCTACCTTGTGGGCCCTATTCCACATTTTAAGGGATTTAATCCCCATTTTGGACCACTTGGTATCTTTAAACTCAGATCTAGTAAGATCTAACCATTGGATTGCCTTGAAACTTTAGATCCACATTGTCACTTGATTAACCTACTTGGATCTAAAATTTGGATGTCATCGGACTTGTCTTGATCCATTTATCCCACATTTTACCCTCCTTGGGCAAAGTCGCACTTCCTTGGGAGATTGAGTTGGTCCACTTCTAGGACATGGGTACATGAGATTTTGGTGGATTTGGAACGAACATAATTTAAAACCTAGGCGTAGTGGGTCACTTTGTTAAATCTTACCTTGGGGATAGCATTCCTTGTTTTAAGGGATTGTGGTCCACTTAGGTAAAACCATGAATTTCTAGATCTAGACTCATTCATCCATTAATAGCCCACTTGTCTTATGTCACAGGGGTCACAAACCATAAGTTAATCTTTTGACTCCATTAATCCCAATTCCCAAGGCACTGATCTCTCTCCAAGTCAATTCAACTTTCCTAGATTGTTGGATTAACTTGTGGTTTGATCCTTGTTTGGTGGACTAAACCCCTTGATGTCATCATGTCTCAAGATCAAGCTTGTCACTTGTACTAGTTAGCCCCAATTCAACCCCTAAACTACCCTGCATCGAACACGGTTCCCAAGGCAGTGGATTTACTCACAATTGACTAGTACTTTAATCCTGGATCTCATTTCAAATATTATAAGTCACTCTCACATCAACAATGAACCAAAGCTATACTCATTGAACCCCTCACTTATCTTGTGACTTCATCCTTAGGTCTAGGATAAACCATACACCTTATTTCACTTACTCTTAACTTGTTTTGGTGTCTTGGTTTGATCTCTCCTGTCGAGAGTAGATCGAGTCTCCCCCTTTGTTGTCTGGGCTAGATAACATAAAGTGAAGGTTGCCTCGACTGGCGTGACAACCATCTATTGGAGGTCGAGGTGATCGTGGTTGCATCTTTTGAGTTTCCCTTCCCTATTCCCATCCATTAATGGATACATCCACAGGGGTAACTGTTATCACATATATAGTAGCCGGGCTACCATACATTATTTTTCTGATTCCAGTACACTATTCAGCCAGTTCCCTTACATTGAGATGCTGAGATGAGCATCTATATTGGATCACTATCAGATTTTGGACAGCAATATATATTCCCCATGCCATGACTGAGTCTCAAGACACTCAGAGAGATGACCGATGTAGCCATTATACCATTGGTACAGAGCAGTCAGTAGTGCCCAGAGTTACAGCAGCAGTTTCAGAGGACAGATGATGGTACAGGTGATGAGCATTTAGGTATATGACTCAGCAGGTATATCATTGTGTTATGGTTATTGTTATCACCTAAGTCACCTGACACGGGGACACGGGACACGTAGGACACGAAAATACGAGAGTCCGACACGGACACGGTGACCCCCGAAATCAGGACACGTAGGATACGTTTTATATACATATATATATTTTTTTAAAAATATATTAAAATTTAAAAATATAGACATATAGATCCAAAAATATTTAGAAACTAGAACATTTACAAATATTCAATAGAAATTAGAATAAAAACACATTAATGATTACACATTTGTCATTCACAAATCACAATGAGACACATATGCATGTCGGAACCATATTTCTCATTAAGTCATCAAAATCAAAATGTATACATATATGTCGGAATGCCACTGGGCACTGGGCCACTGGCAAATGCCAAATAGACTAATAGTAAATACAAAAAGGGGTAGATCAAGATGGGAGAATCCCATATGTCAGTAGTCCTCCTCCATGCCTGAATCAACATACTCATCACTGCCACTGCCACTGCCCTGATCCTCATCCTCCTCCCCCTCCTCCTCCTCTCTGCCCATCTGACGATCTGCATCTGCTGCTGTGGAGGATGACCCCTCTGTACGATCACTCTCATCAAAAGTGACCGGCTCTAGCACTGGATCATTAAGATCCATGTTGGCTAATGCCAACTCAGTACTGCTGTCCAAACCCATATCATCAGGGAAGACATCCCACATCTTTGTCTTTCCCTTCACCCACTCCTCCCTCTTCCTGTAAATAAGACGAAGGTTGGAGTGCACATACACCATGGACTCTGCCCTGGACTGCTCAAGCCTGCTCTTCTTCACACTGTACAAGTTCCCATATGTGCTCCAATTCCTCTCACAACAAGAGGATGATGTAACTTGAGAGATGACCCTGAAGGCTAACTTCTGTAGAATAGGGGATGTTGCCCCATGAGTTGCCCACCAACGATAGGGTGTCTTACCCTCCCTATCTCTAAGCACATCATAGCCTCCAAATCTCCCAGTGCCAGTGGAAAAATCTACAAAGCCATCCTCCACCTCCTCAAGCATGTCTCTATCCTGAAATAGCCGTCTAAGTGCTATCTTCCTCCCATTTGCAATCTCTGCATCCATGTGAGGAGGGACTCTGTGTGAGGCCCCCGATCCACCAGTGAGCCACTCCTGAGTGTAGAACTTGGGGTTCAAGGAGTGGGCCAAGCAATGCAAAGGTGTGCAATTCTTATCCCACGTGGAGATAAGAATATCCCGAATAATGGTCCATAAGTTCTCTGCTGATGTCCCATACTCGGGACACTCATTCTCCATGACAATGGACCTCATGGACTCAATCATGGAATCCCACCCCTCATAAACCTCTGCTAGGATGGGCTGGTCCGTGTCTGCATACCGCAACAAAGAAATGATTGGCTCCATGATCTTAATAGTAAGATCCACCGTGTCCCACCAACCATCATTTAACACCAAGTCCTTCACCTTTTGTGAAGCAGCGTGATCCGTCTTTCTCCAAAAGGCCCAAAACTCTGAAATCACCATGGACCCAAGAGCGGTTTTGACCTCCCTCAACCTCTTGAGCATGATGAATGAGGAAGCAAACCGAGTATCTGCAACCTTCAGCAATGAAAGCTGTGTGTACTGTTTGTAGATGGTGAGGGCATTTGTGTGGTTTTGTACAAAGTTACGGATATGGCGTGCATCCTCAATAAGGTTGTCAATCCATGCCACATCCGAAGCAATGGCTTTCAGTGCTAAATTCAAGGAATGGACAATGCAAGGTGTCCAAAAAACCTGTAAGAGAGCAATAAAAGCATGTATCAATGACTCTACAACACTAACATTGCAATGACCAAATTCAAACAATGAGCAAATTAGAAATGAAAGGTGTCCAAAATGAACATACCTGTGGATATTTAGCTTCCACAATCATGCCAGCAGCCTTGCAAACAGGTGCATTGTCCGTGATGATTTGTACACACGACTCAACACCCACTTCTTCAATGGTTTTGATGAATAAATCACCCATAAATTGTGCATCCTTGTATTCGCCAAGAGCATCAACCGCTTTCAAGAACACCGGTCCATTTTGGGAAGATACCATGAAATTGATGAGTGGATGGCGTGCGGGATCCGTCCATCCATCAGAAACAATACTCACACCGGATGAGGGCCATGTTGATCTAATTGGCTCAAGAATTTTATCTACCTCCTTCTTTGCTTTAACCAACAATGTGGTTCTAAGCTTCTCTGAACTAGGAGGCACATAACCATTTGGAGCACGTTCCATGATAGTTTTAACCGTCTCAAAATACAATGGTGACCGTGCAACATTAAATGAAATGAAGTTGAGGTAGAAGAAAAATGCAATAGTAAGGTCTACCTCTTCTCGCGCCTCTTTTTGGAAAATCCTATCCATTGGACCACCTGTAGATTGCCTCTTTCTTGTTTGATAAGTATCCCCACGCCCACGCCCATGCATGCTAGGTGGAAATGGAGGCTTGGTGCTAGAGGACTTCCTCAAGAATGGAAGAGGATCATCCTCTTTTTTCTTGCTTGCTGCTGCCACCTTCCCTAAGCCAACATGATCCTCTCTTTCCATATCCCTCCTTTGGTGAACAGTCACCGCTTTGCATGAACAAATCCCACAAGAAGGAAGGGCCAACAAATGGCCCTTAACCCGGAAATATGTGCTCATGAACTCATGCTTGCAAAAATTGCATTTCCAAGACACATTGCCTCCCCCACCAAGCTTTGCCCCAAGTCCATCTTTCCTTGTCACATACTTCCACAAAGGGTATTTTTTTTCTTGGGCTTGTTGTCTTGCTAAAACAGGGTTAAGTGGAGCCATAGAATGAGCTCCACTAGCAGCCGATGGAGCACTTGACGGAGGAGGAGAACCGCTTGTGCTTGGTGGAATAGGAGGGGAGGCCCTAGATGGTGCATTTCTCCCTCTCCTTTGCCCCCTACCTCCTGCCCTAGCTGATTGAGACATTTCTTTTCTTTTGTGATGGTTGAGCTTGCAATCCTCTCCACAAATCCACCGGAATGCACTTGGAATTGCTTGGATAGCCTTCAAATCGCCTTCAAATCGCCTTCACCTGCACATACAATCACTCTTAGCCAACTCCTTTCCTTGCAAATGATAAAAAGAAACTCAAAATTTAGTTTTATAACTCACCCGGCCGCACTTTCCTGTCTTTTCGCGCACTTAACGTGTCCTGTTTGAGGGACGCGTGTCCGACAGTCGGGACACGTTCCGAATTCGTGTCCGACTCGTCGAAATCGCGTGTCCGACTCGTCGAAATCGCGTGTCCGAAAAATGGATTCGTTGGAAAATCGAATCGGACACGACCTCAGGTCGAATCGTGTCCGATTCGATAGGGACACGACACTTGCCTATTTTATAACGAATCCTGTTTCTGAGGTTATCACACAACTTGTAGTTGCCCCTAGAGGTATCCCATCCGGGACGGTAGAGGAGTCAGGCAACTAAAGAGGTGACCCAAGAGGTGCCACGGTCCCCAATGCAGGTGGGAGTCACGTCAACCGAGGCACTCTTCGCTTTAGGTCAAAGTGTAAATAGACCAAGGGGGAGACCCTATACCCCAATCACTGTTGATTGGACCCAAACAAAGGTTTCTAAGGGTAGGTAAGCAATGAGTTACGGAAACCAATGCAAGGCTAAGTGGACCTATGGGTTAAGGTATGGTTGAAGGAGACGTAAGAGTTTGTTAATGATTCAACCTATATATGGTTTAGGCCACATGATGGGGTATGATGACTAGGTATAGTACCATGTGTTTACACAAGTGGGTCTAGTTTTCTTGGGAAGTGTGAAGTGATTCTAGGTAGGCCCACAAGGTGAAGTTAGGTGTGAGGTAGGTACTATAGGTTATATATAAGCTAGATCTATGAGTTTGAGTTGTTTCTAGGAGTACCCATGTATTAAATCTAGGGTTTGACACGAATCCCAAGGAATGCGACTTGCTTGGTGATGGACTAGTGCCTTGTTAAGTGGGCTAATGGAGTCAAGAAGGATGTCAAAGTGTAGATCGGGACACCTAGAAGCCAAGTCAAGTGAGTTGAATGAGATCCAATGGTTAGATCTTACTAGATCTAGGTTTTTAAGTGATGACCCAAAAGTGGACCACAATCCCTTAAAACAAGGAATGCAATCCCCAAGGCGGATCTTGACAAACAGATAGTGTAGACCTAGGTTTCAAGGCATGGGCATTCCAAATCTCTGAAAATCTCAAACACCCACTTCCTAGAAGTGGTCCAACTCAAATTTTCAAGGGGGTGCGACTTTCTCAAGGAAGGGAAAAAGATGGGTTTGGTGGACCCAATCAAGTCCAATGGCCACCAAAGTGTAGATCCGGGATGTTAGTACCCCGATCTATGTTTCCTCAAAGTTTCAAATGAATCCAATGGGTAGATCTTAGTAGATCTAAGTTTTAAGGTACCAAGAAGATCAAAGGGGGTTTCAACCCCTTAAAACATGGAGAGATGTCCACAAGGTAGTTTTCACCAAAGTAAAGATATGGGTATAGGTTATCAAATGTCTAGATGTCAAATCAAGTGGGATCTCACCTACCCATGTGCTAGATCTTACCCAACAAGCTTCTCTTAGGAAAATCGATTTAGGTTCAAGAAGGCTTTTTGCATCGAAAAGTGTGTCAATTTTTAGCCAATCACCACCAAACTATAGATCCAACTAGGGGTGGATCCTATAGAGGTGGGTTCTTAATATCTTTTCAATTTCAAGGGTAGATCTAAGTAGATCTAAAAAAATACCAAAATTGGGGTTTTGATTTAATTAGGGTTTTATGACCAATGAAGATAGAATGGATGAAAGAGACACATACCTTGTAGATCTTACCTCAATTGCTTATGGCCACCTTGCAAGTTGATAGCATTCTCCTATGTGTATATTCAAGAGTGAGATCCAAGTGCTCCAACCAAATCGCCCTCCTCCAAGATAGCCAAATCGTCCTCCTCCTACAAGACAAGATCAAAGAAACAAGTCAAGCAAGATGATTATGAAAATGGTAGAAAGATGTAATAGAAAGTGTAAAATCTCAAGCACAGTTGAATCTAGCTACTGTGGATTCCTCACTGGTGAAAGATTGCACAACATTTGCAAGAATTAGCATAAAAAATTTAAATGAATGAAGAACAATACACATGAATTGGTGAATAATGTCAATATTATTAACTGTCCAACCTTAACAAAGGTTAAGAACACCCATATATACAAATCTGGAAGAATTTGAATCCATCTGGAGTGTTCACACTGATCTAGCTTAGAAAAAAAAGCTCAAACCCCCCTAGGTTGACCAAAATATCCCAAACCATCCCAAACTGGTTCGAATCTGCAGTGTGAATGCTGGGAATGACTGGACAGGCCCATGTGACCTCACACATGTGAAGAAACTGGTTGGTTAGAGGTTTGGAGTCTAAAGTTGGTCAAAAATGTGACAAAACAAGGCAAGATTGTCCACAAAGAGAGCAAATGCGCCCTAGGTAGAAGAGAAGCATGCTGAGTGCATTAAATGACCTGAGGAGGGCGCTCTAGGCATGCTGAGTGCATTAATTGCCCTGGGGAGCGCTCCACTTAGCTGGTTTGACTCAGCACTTGTTCACATTTGCCATCTAGTTCATGATAATTGACCATTTAGTAGCTAATCAACTTAGGGATGTAATCATTAATCACTTGGGCTAATTAATCATCATTAATAAATGATTAATGTACATAGGTGGAAAAATGTTCTAACACCCCCCCTTAAGCTAGAATTAGTGAAATATAAAAAATTAAGGCCTTGGCAACTAGGCTCAAGTCACCTTTTACATCATAAAATTTATTTGTCCATGTAACCAAGGTAAGGAGGAAAACCACATGGGAAATAAAACCTCCCCTCTAAAATGGACATGTGGCATATATCAAAATACACCAATCATCACCATGCATCACTCACCCCAAGCAAAGATCTAAGGTGAGTGAAGGTCTTCTCGGTAAAACACTTGGTGAAGATATCAGCAGTTTGCTCACTGGATGGGCAATACTGCAATGCTATGATCCGGTCATGCACCAAACCCCGAATGTAATGCATGTGTATCTCTATGTGCTTGGTCCTCTGCCTCTGTACTGGATCGGTAGAAATCTTGATTGTACTTTGATTATCACACCAAAGAATAGTGGGTGAATCAAAGACAATCCCGAACTCTGCAAGAATACCTTGCAACCAAACACATTGTGTGGCTGCATTGACTGCTCCCCTGTACTCGGCCTCAGCTGAAGATAAGGAAATAGTGCTTTGTTTCTTGCTTGACCAGCATATAGGTCCATGTGCAAGCATAAAGACATAACCGGAAGTTGACTTCCGATCAATACAATCACCGACCCAATCAGAATCTGTAAATCCTACTAGTTCAAGGGATGAACCAGCAGCATAATGGATACCAAAGGACTTAGTACCCTGAACATAATGAAGGATCCTCTTGGCTGCCTTCCAATGGATCTCATGAGGCTCTTGCATGTGCCTTGCAACAGCCCCAACAGCATAAGACAAATCTGGTCGAGAGTGTGTAAGATACAACAAACTCCCAACTAGTTGTCTATACAACGAACTGTCAACTAGTGGTGAAGAACCCCATTCTGTAAGCTTAACTCCTGAAAGAAATGGAAATTTTGCAGACTTACATTCAGCCATCTTAAATTTCTGCAGCAAATCTGAAGCATACCTTGACTGACATACAGAAATTCCATTCACAGATTGATCAATCTCCAAACCCAGAAATTGTTTTAGCAATCCTAGATCGGTCATGGAGAATGCACTGTGCAATGCTCTCTTAACTGAGTCAAGTTCTTTGGTGCAGCTACCAGTGATCAAAAGATCATCAACATACAGTACAATAATCAATATCAGATCACTAACATGCTGCATATACACATTTGGATCAGACTTACACCTCTCAAACCCCAAAGATAGCAGAAAATTGTCCATTTTTGCATACCATGCTCTAGGAGCTTGCTTGAGCCCATAGAGTGATTTGTTCAACCTGCAAACAAGTGTATGATCAGAAATAAAACCTTCAGGCTGCTGCATATAAATCTCCTCATTCAGATCCCCATGAAGAAAGGCACTTTTTACATCCATGTGATGAATCTCCCATCGCTTGGAAGCCCCAATTGCCAAAACTAGTCTTATGGAGTCCATCTTTGCCACCGGTGCAAATGTCTCTGTATAGTCCACTCCTTGGACCTGAGAGTAACCCTTAGCCACCAACCTGGCCTTATACTTCAGATCAGAGCAATCAGATCCAATTTTGGTTCTATAAATCCACTTGCATTGCACTAGTTTCCTCTTGGGAGGAAGAGGGACCAAATCCCAAGTTTTGTTCTCATGGAGTGAGTTCATCTCCTCTTGCATGGCTGATTGCCACCTTGGGTCTGTACATGCTTCTGAATATGACATTGGATCAGATCCAACCATCAAATAACATGCCTCACTCAGATCAGAATTATTATATGCAAAGGAATTGTGAAATTGAGATCTAGTTTTCCTAGCATCTTGGGGATCTCCCACTAGCTCTCCGACACTTTGAATTGTTTTCTCTACCCACTTGGGCCTTGAGGGAGGGATATGTTCAGAATCCATATCAACATCATCTTCAGCAATATCAGAATCAGAAATATCAGAGAATGAATCACTACTTACTTCATCATCAAGACGAGGGAATGAGCATTCCCCATCACCTTGTTCACTAGCTTGCAAAAATTCTTCCTCTTCGAATTTGACACTTCTTTCAATGAAAGTTTTGTGAGTGGATGGATCAAAGAGCTTGTAGCCCTTGGAATCCTCTGCATACCCAACCATGATTGACTCCTTGCTTTGGGGCTGCAATGCCTTTCTCTTCTCCGGTGGAATTCTGGCCCAAGCCCTTGAGCCAAAAATTCTGAAATGTGAGACATTTGGCTTGTGGCCCATCCAAGCTTCAAATGGAGTGATTCCTTGCAATGCTTTGTGTGGTGCCCTGTTCTGAACATATGCTGCACAATTCATAGCTTCAGCCCATAATTTAGGAGACAAATCCCTTGCTTGCAACATGCAAGTTGCCATCTCTTTCAGTGCTCTATTTTTGCGCTCTGCAACACCATTTTGCTGAGGTGTGTAGGGCACTGAGTGTTGCATCTGAATGCCATGCTCTTGACAGAGCTGCTGCAAATTGTTATTGACATACTCTCTGCCATTATCAGTCCTCAAAACCTTCATGGCCTTCCCACTGAAGTTCTTGTTATCACACCATAGTAGCAGGGCTACTATTCTTGTACAGCAGATATCTGCACACTCCAGAGCTTCATTTATTCCAGAGCATGGCTATATATTATGGATCACTCATGATCAGAGCAGTATATTATTCAGATTTGTATATGACCTTGTGTCAAGGCTGAGCCTTAAGAGTTCAGTTTGGATGACTGATGTGACCACTTATCCCATTACAGTTTCAGTTCAGTGCCTAGAGATGTACTTCAGCAGTGTTTCAGATGATGCATGATGATTGCTATTATGATGATGTTGTATGATCTATGGATATGTTCTCACTGACAGTGGATTATTAGCTTGTTGATTTAGTCATGATTATAGCATGTGCTTGGTATATTATTCCTGATGTGGCAAACTATTTAAAATGAACTGTAAACCTTAAAATGGACAATTGCTTGCACTTTTAGGTCATCTAACAAAACTTACTGGTATTTCACCTTACATAGACATGGTCTTTCCCGACACCTGTTGTCTGCTAGTGTAGGCTCCATATCCACTTGTCTCCATCCATACATGACCTTCCTGTTTGACTTTAAACCCTGACTTGTCTTATTTGACTTTCTGATACTGAGGACTTCCCCATTTTTCTACCTCTGTGTTTGGACCGCATCCCTGTTTATTCAGTGTCTCGGCTCTGAGTTGGTGACAGAACTTGCCTTTGGTGAGTTGGATTGTAGGCCTTGGATCGAACTCCCCCTAGTCACTTGAGATGTTGTTGGCTAAGACTGAAAGCTCATGTTCTACCTGTGGAAACTAAATAAATTCGCCCATGGAAACAAAAAAAGGGCAAGAGCAATGAAAAGCTAAAAATACTCCTCGAAGAGTATAAAGAAAGGTCCAAAAAGCAATAGTTCTTAAAAGCTATATCTAAACAATTGCTGACCTTGTGAATATATAAAAAACATGCCCTGGATGCAAGCTGCAACTAGTTGTGCTTCTCAGCACATCTGAAATCCGAAGGGTTATGTAGGCCAAAAAGGCCATGGAATTAAATTGAATGATCCTAATGAACTCGGATCAACTTGATGTAGACATGGTGCCTAAAGTTGAATAAGCACTCTCTAAAACAACTTATCCATTTGTGAGGCACAGCCATCCCCCGTGTTCTTTTGTCCAGCACAGAGTTTGTAGCTTCCCCCTTCTCCCAGTCCAAAGTATTTTTGAGTTAAGTTAGACAAGTCAAACCCTTGGCCCAACCTTGCTCCTAGCCTTCATCCTTCACTAGCAGTTTGACCATGTCCAATGGGTAAGTTTGTCATTTGAACTAGGGTGCAAGTAATTTTATATTATCACGGAATATGTTAACTTAATTAATGCCACTGAATGGAATTTATACTTTGAGCTTAGCTATGAAGTGATTAAAGAAGCATTGTCTTAGTCTACTGATGTGGTTTATCCTTGATTATATATATTCTTGGGATCCGTGATGATGTGGACCATGTATGATGATTATTGGTGATGATTTATGGTCCCACATGTTTGATGATGATGTCATATGATGGACATATGATACAGATGATGTTTGATCCAGTTCAGCAGGTTATTATTATTACAGATCAGCAGATTATACATTGTCCATATATGGTGGACCCTACAGCTGGCCCATTAGGGCAACCCAGGGTGTATGAGTACTCATTCCTAGTGGATTTGGGTCTTCTGGATCCATTGAGACACTTATCTTTCAGTTCCGGGCACTTCTGGCAGTGATTGATGCAGTTTTACACTTGTTGACCAGATTTGGGGCTGATTTCCCAGCCTGAGCAGCAGGGGCCCCGAGAGGCCAGTTCACCTAGGGCGCTGATGATGGAGGGGGTGGTCCAGCCACTTGTTATTACCATTTATCCCCCCTCCCGGAGAGCCTGGTGGGCTCAGATGGACAGCGCTAGCACCCTAGGAGGCAGTTTTGGCACTTTCACAGTTCCCGAGGCAGTTAAAAAAAAATGGGATAAAGTGGTCACTGAGGAAATCGATTTGGGCAATTGAGGCAAGGTTTTGGCATTTGGTTTTCACAGAGGTCTTCCAGGGTGATCTCACTATCTTCCAGTCATTTTTCACCATGTGGGTATCTCCAGATTGATCACAGGAGGACATTTACTGCTCGACTGTCATGGATTCTGAGGACAATGGAGGGTGACGTCATCCCACAAGAGGGGTAAAAAGTACAATAATCCACCTCATGATGACTAGGACATGATAAAATAAGCACATGGTGGGGCTAGGAGGTATAAATCCTTGCTAGCTCACCCCAAGGCACAATAAAATAATAAAATATGTCCAATATAATGACAATGACCAAAACTGTCCTCAGAATCCATGACAGTCGAGCAGTAAATGTCCTCCTGTGATCAATCTGGAGATACCCACATGGTGAAAACTGACTGGAAGATAGTGAGATCACCCTGGAAGACCTCTGTGAAAACCAAATGCCAAAACCTTGCCTCAATTGCCCAAATCGATTTCCTCAGTGACCACTTTATCCCATTTTTTAACTGCCTCGGGAACTGTGAAAGTGCCAAAACTGCCTCCTAGGGTGATAGCGCTGTCCATCTGAGCCCACCAGGGTCTCCGGGAGGGGGGATAAATGGTAATAACAAGTGGCCGGACCACCCCCTCCATCATCAGCGCCCTAGGTGAACTGGCCTCTCGGGGCCCCTGCTGCTCAGGCTGGGAAATCAGCCCCAAATCTGGTCAACAAGTGTAAAAACTGCATCAATCACTGTCAGAAGTGCCCGGAACTGAAAGATAAGTGTCTCAATGGATCCAGAAGACCCAAATCCACTAGGAATGAGTACTCATACACCCTGGGTTGCCCTAATGGGGCAGCTGTAGGGTCCACCATATATGGACAATGTATAATCTGCTGATCTGAAATAATAATAACCTGCTGAACTGGATCAAACATCATCTGTATCATATGTCCATCATATGATATCATCATCAAACATGTGGGACCATAAATCATCATCAATAATCATCCATACATGGTCCACATCATCACGGATCCCAAGAATATATAATCAAGGATAAATCACATCAGTAGATTAAGACAATGTTTCTCTAATCATTCCCACAGCTAAGCTCAAAGTATAAATTCCATTCAGTGGCATTAATCAAGCTAACATATTCCGTGGTTATATAAAATTACTTGCACCATAGTTCAAATGACAAACTCACCCATTGGACATGGTCAAACTGCTAGTGAAGGATGAAGGCTAGGAGCAAGGTTGGGCCAAGGGTTTGACTTGTCTAACTTAACTCAAAAATACTTTGGACTGGGAAAAGGGGGAAGCTACAAACTCTGTGCTGGACAAAAGAACATGGGGGATGGCTGTGCCTCACAAATGGATAAGTTGTTTAGAGAGTGTTTATTCAACTTAGGCATCATGTCTACATCAAGTTGATCCAGGTTCATTAGGATCATTCAATTTCATTTCCGTGGCCTTTTTGGCCTACATAACCCTTCGGATTTCAGATGTGCTGAGAAGCACAACTAGTTGCAGCTTGCATCCAGGGCATGTTTTTCATATATTTATACAAGGTCAGCAATTGTTTAGATATAGCTTTTAAGAACCATTGCTTTTTGGACCTTTCTTATACTCTTCGAGGAGTATTTTTTAGCTTTTCACTGCTCTTGCCCTTTTTGTTTCCATGGGCGAATTTTTTAGTTTCCATAGGTAGAACATGAGCTTTTAGTTTTAGCCAACAACATCTCAAGTGACTAGGGGGAGTTCGAGCCAATGCCAAACATCGGGACAACCGACCAGACTGATTTAGGCCTACAATCCAACTCACCAAAGGCAAGTTCTGTCACCAACTCAGAGCCGAGACACTGAATAAACTGGGATGCGGTCCAAACACAGAGGTAGAAAAATGGGGAATTCCTCAGTATCAGAAAGTCAAATGAGGCATGTCAGGGTTTAAAGTCAAACAGGAAGGTCATGTATGGATGGAGACAAGTGAATATGGAGCCTACACTAGCAGACAACTGGTGTCGGGGAAAGACCATGTCTATGTAAAGGTGAAATACCAGTAAGTTTTGTTAACTGACCTAAAAGTGCAAGCAATTGTCCATTTTAAGATTTACAGTTCATTTTAAATAGTTTGCCACATCAGGAATAATATACCAAACACATGCTATGATCATGACTAAATCAACAAGATAATAATCCACAGTCAGTGAGAACATATCCATAGATCATACAACATCATCATAATAATAATCATCATGTATCATCTGAAACACATCTGAAGTACATCTCTAGGCACTGAACTGAAACTGTAATGGGATAAGTGGTCACATCAGTCATCAAATCTGAACTCTCAAGGCTCAGCCTTGACACAAGGTCATAACATCTGAATAATGTACTGCTCTGATCATGAGTGATCCAAAATATATAGCCATGCTCTGGAATAAAGGAAGCTCTGGAATGTGCAGATATCTGCTGTACAAGAATAGTAGCCCTGCTACTATGGTGTGATAACAGTTATGTTGCTTTTATATTTATTCTTATAGCATGTCTTAGCACCTAGTGTCATGATCTTGCGATCATATAGATACGTGGACCTGGTTGATCTTATTATATATATTATATTGTCCCTACTCAGACTTAGAAGTTCACTATTCATACTCATTGGTTTTACCCTCCTTAGGGAGAATAGAGGTGATCATTCCACCATACCTTGGCTTGCTAGTGTTGGCTCCATTATTCATTGTCTTCATCCATCCATTGCCTACCTTTTAGTTTATCACCCTGACTTGCTACTTGACTAGTGACATGGAGGATCTTTTCCCCACTGTAGCCTCTGTATTGGATGAGCATCCCTGTTTATTGTGTCTCGGCTCTGAGTTGGTGACAAAACTTACCTATGGTGAGTTGGAGTTCCTTGGAATTCCCCCTAGTCACTAAAGTTGTGTTGGCTAAACCTGAAACTTTTAGTGTTGCCATGAATACAAAATCTGGAAAAAATGAAATGCTATATCTTATATGAAAAGCCCATTCATGCAATGTGTTTCTAAACACACATGAATGAAAGGCATGCCAAATGAAAATGGCCATGAAAATAAAATGTTATATCTTTTGGAAATGTAAATACCTAGGTAAACAAGTTGTCCGTGACACACCTAGAAGTGCTCAGATAAACAAGTGCCTTAAAAACACACCTGCAGCAGAAAGCCTAAATAAATGTAAATCTATGCAATGTGTTTATAAACACACATAGATCAAGGCTATGGAAACTTCAGGCCCAAAAAGCAATGGAACTTCAATGCTATATCAAAACAATTGCTCGCCTTATTTGTATTATGGATTGTGCGCATCTGTTAAAGGTGAATAAACCCTCTTTGAACAACTCATCCATTTGTGAGACACAGCCATTCCCTGTGTTGTTGCTCATTCAGTATATACTATGGTGTGTTTTCCCTTTCCCTTTGCCAAAGTGTCACAAAGTTAAGTCAGTCAAGTCATCCCTTAGCCTATCCAGTTATTTTAGCCTTCACCCTTCACTAGCAAATTGATCACAGCTATGAAGTGAGTATGGTCTTGAAAGTCCGGTCTGAGTAATAATAATAATTAATGACATTATATATTTGGATTTAGATCGCCAGTAATGATGACTTTGTGTTATAATTGTTATTAAAACAAGTTGTAGAGCATGCATTAACCTTTGACACTTTGCAGCAGCTTCTGATGATGGTCTGAGTTATATTCGGTCATGTTGACTTGGTCAAACATAGTTTGACCAAGGTCAACCATAGGACATGAGATGGTTAGACCTTGTGATGATATGGATAGATGATATATGGTCTATGTACATGTACATGATGACTCTATGCAGCAACTACAGGGTTATGATGATGATTCATGGTTTACAGCATTATTTGATCATTTACAGATTATTATTATTTGACCTGTTCCGGTATATTGGATATATATTTTGATCATGCAGAGATTCATATGGTGTATGAGTACATATCTTGGATAGATTTGGACCTTCTGAGTCCAATGAGACGGTCTGTTTTCAGTTCCAGGCACTTACAGTGATGATTGAGCCTCAGTAGGCTATCCCAGTGCAGTTTTGGTCCGTCGGAGACCCTGTCAGAGCAGATGTGATTTTTATCTGGTTGACCTAGGGCGCTGTGCTTGGAGGGGGTGGTCCAGCCACTTGTTTTTACCATATTACCCCCCTCCCGGACACACTAGTGCCCTCACCTTGACAGCGCAGGCACTCCAGGAGGCAGTTTGGTGCAGTTTCACGCTTCCCGAGGCATTTCAGGATTGCTAGAAATGGCTATTGAGGAATTCGATTTGGGCTACTGAGGCAAGGTCTTGGCATGGGATGATCAGTGATGATGGATTGATGTCTTCCACACCTCGTCCAGCAGTTTCATCTTCATCGAGGCCCGCATCCATCACTTATGGCACTTTCTGATGATTTCTGAGGTCTTTTGAGGCCTATGATTTGACCATAGAGGCACGATTTGGTATATTGATGACTATTTTATTATTTTGTGCTATGGGGATTGACCAAGGGTGGTTAAAATTACCCCTTGGACCCACCATAAGCTTCATATTATATTTTGTCGTTATGATTTGGTGGGATTCCCCTCTTCTAGGGCGATTTTTTCCACATATATTATATTTTATTAGTGATCCATGTATTTTATTGTTGAGCTCATCTCAACCATTGAGTAGACATTTGTATCTTTTAATCTTAGCCACTCATTCAAAAAGTGGTTAGGATTTTGATGCCTCTCCTTCCTATTTAAAGGAGAGAGCTTCTCATTGTAAGGGGACTTGTGGCTCTGGATTATTGGAATAGAAAATTATTATTGCATCTATCTCCAGTGTTGTGGTGAATGTTTTTTTGGTGTTCGTTCGTTGGTTCTTCCTTTGCAATGAGTTATTGGAGATCTTGTTTGCCATATCTTTTGTACCACGTTTTTTGCATCTACAGGTGGAGGCAGATTTGCTTTGAGGAGGAAGTATTGGTAGGGGAAGACTCTCCCTAGTTCTTCTTTGTATCTCTTCGTTGGTAACAGGGAGTATTACTGTCCCAGGACCTTCTATTCTATGCTATCATTGCATTTTACTTGTATTTCCTCCATACTTGACCTCTCTAATTGAAATCGATTTTCCTTGGATTGACAGGTAGAGGAGGGCGCACTTGTGGGCTAGGGCATCAATTTGGCAAGCAAAATCAACAATTTCTCATTTGATCTCTGCGGGAATCTTCCTCAACATCAAGACATCTCTCTTCATCACTCAGGTATGATCTCAAGGTAATTTCTATCTCCATGATCTATCCACTTGTCTAAAACATTTCAAACCCTAATTAATCAAAACCCCCATTTTTACATTTTTTAAGATCTACTGAGATCTAGTGGGTTGTTGAGTATAATATTGAAAACCCACCTCTATAGTATCCACAGCATCCCAGATCTATAGTTTGGTGAGGATTGGCCTCCATTTGACCCTCTTCCCAAGGCACTTAGCCTCTCCAAGCAATGGCGCACTTCTTGGTTTGGGTGAGTTAACCTAGATCTAGTATGTGGGTAGTTGAGATTCCACTTAATTCGTAATCTACACATCCAATAACCTACCCCCAGATTGTCACTTTTCTGATTTCTACCTTGTGGGCTCTATTCCACATTTTAAGAGATTTACTCCCCATTTTGGACCACTTGGTATCTTTAAACTCAGATCTAGTAAGATCTAGCCATCGGATTGCCTTGAAATTATAGATCCACACCCTCACCTGATCAACCTACTTGGATCTAAGTCTTGATTGATTTATCCCACTTTTAGGCCTCCTTGGGTAAAGTCGCACCACCTTGGAGAAGTGAATTGGCCCACTTCTAGGACGTGGGTACTTGAGATTTCAGTGGATTTGGAACGGGCATAATTCAAAACCTAGGTCTAGTGTATCACTTCATCAAATCTTGCCTTGGGGATAGCATTCCTTGTTTTAAGGGATTGTGGTCCACTTAAATCAAACCTAGATCTAGACCTATTCATCCATCAAGACTTTAATTGCCCACTTGTCTCATGCAATAGGAGTCCTTAACCACAAGTTAACCTTACTTTGACTCCATTATCCCAATTTCCGAGGCACTGGTCTCTCTCCAAGTCAATTCGACTTTCCTAGATTGTTGGATTAACTTGTGGTTTGACCCTTGTGTGGTGAACTAAACCCTTTGATGCCATCATACTTCATGATCAAGCTTGTCACTTGTACCAGTTAGCCCCAATTCAACCCTAAACTACCCTGCATTGGACACGGTTCCCAAGGCAGTGAATTTTCTCGCATTGAGCTAGTACTTTAATCCTGGATCCTATTTCACAAATCATAAGTCACTCTCACATCAATAATGAACCAAAGCTATACTCATTGAACCCCTCACTTGTCTTATGACTTCATCCTAATGTCTAGGATAAACCATACACCTTACTTCACTTAGAATTAACTTGATTTGGTGTCTTGGTTTTGATCTCTCCTATCGGGAGCAGATCGGGTCTCCCCCTTTGTTGTCTGGCCTAGATAACATAAAGTGAAGGTTGCCTCGACTAGCGTGACAGCCATATATTGGAGGTCGAGGTGATCGTGGTTGCACCTTTTGAGTTGCCCTTCCCTATTGCCATACATGAGTGGATACATCCATAGGGGTAACTACAGTTTAGGTGACAACAATAACTACAGTTTAGGTGATAACATTTTGGCGCTGTTGCCGGGGAGGGCATAGGCTTACCCTGGTTCGACACACACTTCCTAAAGCCCTACTCCCATTTTTTTTTCCTAACATTTTGGCACTGGAGGGCAGAGGCTTACCTTGGTTCGACATAGTATTTGTCACTCACTCTCTCCTACATTTTAAACGACATATATCTTGGTAGAAGAGTTTTAAAGTCTACCTGGCGACTCCACATAAAGCGACTCCACTGGTAATCGATCCTGTCATTATCTAGAACCCATGGGGTGCATCATGTTGTATTTAGGTTCTTGATAACAAAATAAAAAATATAAAAAATAAAATAAAAATTTGCCATTCATGGCTGCTGCTGAGCGGCCTAGGACTTTCGGTCGATTGAAAGTTTTTGACTTTTCCAAAATCGTTGGGTATCCTAATTATATTCCTCATCAAGCCCGTGAAAGGTTGCCTAAATTCGATGTAGGTTATGGGATATCTGCTAAAAGGCACCTTGAAATCTTTAGGGAAATTTTTAATGAATTATCTATAACCCATGAGGATGTATGTATGAAACTATTGGGTTCATCTTTCCTAGGAAGAGTTGAGATTTGGTTCTGAAATTTAAAACCCAATAGCATTTCCAAATATAATATGTTTGAAAATAAATTCCTAGAAGAATGGGGAAGTGAATCCGATGATATATATTCTTTAAATCAAAACCAAGATTAAAACCTTCCCCTTTCCAATCCTATTGTTGAATCAATTAATATTCAAACTTTTGGTGAACTATCTATATCCGAAGATGACCCCTCTTGCCCAATTTCCTTTGAGGATGAGTTTTCCATTCTTGAGTCAATCGGAAGTCAAATCACTAATCTAAATCGTATGATTTCAAGTTTATTTTTAGATAGCTCTAGTCCTAATCCTGAAGAAATTTTTGAGGATGAGCTTTTAGAAGAAGAAGAAAGAGGAGACATTGACCAAGATCCTTTAGTGGTGATTTCACATCATCCTTGTGCAAATGATCAGGATGCTTTAAATGAACTTGTTAATTTTATCCTTGGCAAATTAAATAAAAATGATCACCTATCTTCATATGAATTTAATGATGAATCAACAGAAAGTCAATCTCAAGATGAGGATGAAATAGTGAATCACACTAGATGCTCTAATCTTTGTTCGACTTCTTATAATGAATCTTTAAATTTTTCCATCCTTAGTCAAGATAGCTGTTATCACATATATAGCAACCGGGCTACCATACATTATTTTTCTCATTCCAGTACACTATTCAGCCAGTTCCCTTACATTTGAGATGCTGAGATGAGCATCTATATTGGATCACTATCAGATTGTGGACAGCAGTTGTATTCCCCATGCCATGACTGAGTCTCAGGACACTCAGAGAGATGACCGATATAGCCATTATACCGTTTGTACAGAGCAGTCAGTAGTGTTCAGAGTTGCAGCAGCAGTTCCAGAGGACAGGTGATGGTACAGGTTGATGAGCTTTCAGGTATATGACTCAGCAGGTATATCATGGTGTTATGGTTAGATTGCTTTTATACTTATTCTTATAGCATGTCTTAGCACTCAGTGTCATGATCTGGCGATCATATAGATATTTGGACCTAGTCGATCTATTATATATATTACATTATCCCTACTCAGACTTAGAAGTTCACTATTCATACTCATTGGTTTTACCCTCCTTAGGGAGAATAGAGGTGATCATTCAACCATACCTTGGCTTGCTAGTGTTGGCTCCATTATTCATTGTCTTCATCCATCCATGGCCTACCTTTTAGATTATCACCGTGACTTACTACTTGACTAGTGGTATGGAGGACTTTTCCCCACTGTAGCCTCTGTATTGGATGAGCTTCCCTGTTCATTGTGTCTCGGCTCTGAGTTGGTGACAAAACTTACCTATGGTGAGTTGGAGTTCCTTGTGAATTCCCCCTAGTCATTAAAGTTGTGTTGGCTAAACCTGAAACTTTTAGTGCTACCGTGAATACAAAATCTGGAAAAATGAAATGCTATATCTTGTATGAAAAGCCCATTCATGCAATGTGTTTCTAAACACACATGAATGAGAGGCATGCCAAATGAACATGGCAATGAAAATAAAATGTTATATCTTTTGGAAAATAAATACCTAGGTAAACAAGCTGTCCATGACACACCTAGAAGTGCTCGGGTAAACAAGTGCCTTAAAAACACACCTGCAGCAGAAAGCCTAAAGAAAAAATGTAAATCTATGCAATGTGTTTATAAACACACATAGATCAAGGCTATCGAAACTTCAGGCCCAAAAAGCAATGGAACTTAAATGCTATATCTAAACAATTGCTGGCCTTATTTGTATTATGGATTGTGCGCATCTGTGAAGGTGAATAAACCCTCTTTAAACAACTCATCCATTTGTGAGACACCGCCATTCCCTGTGTTATTGCTCATTCAGTATATACTATGGTGAGTATTCCCTTTCCCTTGCCAAAGTGTCACAAAGTCAAGTCAGTCAAGTCATCCCTTAGCCTAGCCAGTTAATTTAGCCTTCACCCTTCACTAGCAAATTGATCACAGCTATGAAGTGAGTATGATCCTGAAAGTCTAGTCTGAGTAATAATAATAATTAACGACACTATATATTTGGATTTAGATCGCCAGTTATGATTACTCTGTGCTATAATTGCTATTTGAATAAGTTGTAGAGCATGTATTAACCTTGACACTTTGCAGCAGCCTTGGATGATGGTCTGAGTTATATTTGGCCTTGGTTAGACCTAGTTTGACCATGGAGGACCATGGGACATGAGATGTTAGACCTTATGATGATATGGATAGATGATATATGGTCTATGTATACATACATGATGATTCTATGCAGCAGCTACAGGGTTATGATGATGATTCTTGGTTTACAGCAATGTTTGGTCATTTACAGATCATTATTATTGGCCTTGTTCCGGTATATCGGATATTTATTTTGATCATGCAGAGACTCATATGGTGTATGAGTACACATCTTGGATAGATTTGGACCTTCTGAGTCCAATGGGACAGTTTGTTTTCAGTGATGATTGAGCCTCAGTAGGCTATCCCAGTGCAATTTTGGTCTGTCGGAGCAGATGTGATTTTTATCCGGTTGACCTAGGGCGCTGATGATGGAGGGGGTGGTCCAGCCACTTGTTTTTACCATATTACCCCCCTCCCGGACACACTGGTGCCCTCACCTTGACAGCGCAGGCACTTTAGGAGGCTGTTTGGGGCAGTTTCACGCTTCCCGAGGCATTTCAGGATTGGTAGAAATGGCTATTGAGGAAATCGATTTGGGCTACTGAGGCAAAGTTATGGCATGGGATGATCAGTGATGATAGATCGGGGTCTTCCACACCTTCTCCAGCAGTTTCAGCTTCATCGGGGCCTGCATCCATCACTTATGGCACTTTCTGTGGATTTCTGAGGTCTTTTGAGGACCACGACTTGACCATGGAGGCACGATTTGGTACTTTGATGATTATTTTATATTTATTGTGCTATGGGGATTGACCAAGGAGGGATAAAATTACACCTTAGACCCACCATAAGCCTCTTATGATATTTTGTCATCATGATTTGGTGGGATTCCCCTCTTATAGGGCGATTTTGTCCACTTACATTATATTTTATTAGTGATCCATGTATTTTATTGTTAAGCTCATCTCAACCATTGATTAGACATTTGTATCTTTTAATCTTAGCCACTCATTCAAAAAGTGGTTAGGGTTTTGGTGCCTCTCCTTCCTATTTAAAGGAGAGAGCCTCTCATTGTAAGGGGACTTTTGGCTCTGGATTATTGGAGATCTTGTTTGCCATATCGTTGTACCACGATTTTGCATCTACAGGTGGAGGCCGATTTGCTTGGAGGAGGAGGTATTGGTAGGGGAAGACTCTCCCTACTTCTTCTTTGGAGCTCTTCGTTGGTAACAGGGAGTATTACTGTCCCAGGACCTTCTATTTCATGTTACTATTGCATTTCTCTTGTATTTCTTCCATACTTGATCTTACTGATTGAATCTTCATTCCTTGGTTTGACAGGTAGAGGAAGGCACACTTGTGGGCTAGGGCATCAAATTGGCAAGCAAATCAACAATCTCTCATTTGATCTCTGCGGGAATCTTCCTCAACATCAAGGCATCTCATCCACATCACTCAGGTATGATCTCAAGGTAAGTTCTATCTCCATGATTTATCCAATTGTCTAAAATATTTTAAAACCCTAAATTAATCAAAACCCCATTTTTACATTTTTTCAGATCTACTTAGATCTAGTGGGTTGTTGGGCATAATATTGAAAACCCACCTCTATAGCATCCACGGCATCCCGGATCTATAGTTTGGTGAGGATTGGCTTTCGTTTGACCCCCCTCCCAAGTCAACTTAGCTTCTCCCAAGCAAGGCGCACTTCCTAGTTTGAGCAAGTTGACCTAGATCTAGGTGGTGGGTGTTTCAGATTCCACTTGATTCGTCATCTACACATCCAATAACATACACCCAGGTTGTTACTTTTCTGAAATTCACTTTGTGGGCCCTATTCCACATTTAAAGGGATTTAATCCCCATTTTGGACCACTTGAAACACTCAAACTCAGATCTAGTAAGATCTAGCCGTTGGATTGCCACGAAATTATAGATCCACACTCCTACCTGACCAACCTACCCGGATCTAAAGTTTGGATGCCATCCGACTTGTCTTGACCCACCTAACCCCACTTTTCAGCCTCCTTGGGCAAAGTCGCACCACCTTGGAGAAGTGAGTTGACTCACTTCTAGGACGTGGGTACTTGAGATTTTTGGAGATTTGAAACCGGAATAATTCAAAACCTAGGTCTAGACTATCACTTTGTCAAATTTTGCCTTGGGGATAGCATTCCTTGTTTTAAGGGATTGTGGTCCACTTGGGTCAAACCTAGATCTAGACACATTCATCCATCAAGACCTCTATTGCCTACTTGTCCCATGTACTAGGAGTCCTAAACCACAAGTCAACCCTACTTTGACTCCACTTCCCAATTCCCAAGGCACTGGCTTCTCTCCAAGTTAATTCGACTTTCCTAGATTGTTGGATTGACTTGTGGATTGACCTATGCATGGTGAACTAAACCCTTGAAGCTATCATGTATCATGGTCAAGCTTGTCATCTGTATTAGTTAGCCCCAATACAACCCTTAACTACCCTGCATTGGACACGGTTCCCAAGGCAGTGGATCTTCTGACATTGAACTAGTACACTAGCCCTAGATCTCACTACAAACATTATAAGTCACTCTTACATCAACTATGAACCAAAGCTACACCTATTGAACCCCTCACTTGGCTTGTGACTTCATCCTTAGGTCTAGGATAAACCATACACCTAACTTCACTTAGAAATACCCTGATTTGGTGTCTTGGTTTTGATCTCTCCTGTCGGGAGTAGATCGGGTCTCCCCCTTTGTTGTCTGGCCTAGATAACATAAAGCGAAGGTTGCCTCGACTGGCGTGACAACCATACATTGGAGGTCGAGGTGATCGTGGTTGCACCTTTTGAGTTGCCCTTCCCTATTGCCATCCATGACTGGATACATCCATAGGGGTAACTACAGTTTAGGTGATAACATTTTGGCGCCGTTGTCGGGGAGGCAATAGCTTACCTCGGTTCGACATACCTTTCTTAAAGCCCTCCCATTCTCTTTGCCTAACATTTTGGTATTGAAGGCATAGGGCTTACCTCGGACAAGCTAGTAGTCTTTATTCACTCTCTCCTGCATGTACAACGACACATATCTTGGTAGAAGAGTTTAAATCTACCTGGCGACTCCCAACCGTGACTCCGCTGAGGAGCGAGCTCATTTACATCCCTATAACACTAGAATTTAGACAGATCTTATCGTTATATAAAAATATTAAAAATAAAAAATAAAAAATAAAAAATTTATTATCCATGGCTGCTTCTGAGCGACCTAGAACTTTCGGTCGTTTAAAAGTTTTTGACTTTTCAAAAATTGTTGGGTATCCTCATCATATTCCTCATCAAGCATGTGCAAGGTTGCCTATTTTCGATGGAAGTTATGAAATCTCTGCTAAAAGACACCTTGAACTTTTTAGGGAAAGTATAAAAGGGTTATCCATAACCCATGAGGATGTGTGTATGAAACTATTGGCTTCATCTTTCAAAGAAAGAGTTGGACTCTGGCTTTCGAATTTGAAACCCAATAGCATTTCTGGTTATGACATGTTTGAAAATAAATTCCTAAAAGAATGGGGAAGTGAATTCGATGATATGTATCTTTCAAATCAAATCCAAGATCAAAACCTCCCCCTTTCCGATCCTATTGTTGAATCATTTAACAATCAAATATCAAGTGATTTGTCAACATCTGGAGATGACCTTTCCTGCCCAATTTCTTCTGATAATAAGTCTTCTACTTTTGAGTCAATCGAAAGTCAAATCTTTAATCATTGTACAAACCGTAAGTTTTCAAATTGCTTTTTAGGTAGCCCTAGTCCTGATCCTGAGGGAATTTCTGAGGATGAGCCTTTAGTTAACAGGTCTACTGGAGTTCCTCCCTCAGAGAAACTCATTAGTCATCCTAGTTTTATTGATCATTCAATTCCTTATAAACTTACTGAAGAAGAAGCAAGTGGAGACATTAACCAAGATCATTTAGTAGTGCTTTCACATGATCATTGTGCAAATAATCAGGATGTTTTAGATGAGCCTGTTAATTTTATCCCTGACAAATTGAATAAAAATGATCATTCATCCTCGTACAAATTTAATGATGAATCAATAAGTCAATCTCAAGGTGAGGATGAATTAGTGAATCATACTAGACATTCTAATCTTTGCTCCACTTCTTATAATGAGTCTTTAAATTTTCCTTTTTTTATCCTTAGTCAAGATAGCTTAGAGTTAGATAGCTATGGTCAATCTTGTCTTCAGATTGTAAATATTGAACTTGATCAAAAGCTTGAAATAATTCCCGGAGTAAAGAATGTTTTCTATTATCAAAATCCAAGGTCAAACTTGTCTATCCATTTGGGAGAAATTTCATATTTGCAATCCACCCTCATTTCCCAATTCTTTCAATCATCTTTGGGTTGGGGCTCTAGTCAATCTTTTGCCTTGGAAATTTTTAATAGGAAGTATAAGCATGATTACATGTTTGGAGAAAAAGCGCTTCATGTCCCTTTTCAGTCACTTTGGAACCATAATGTATGTTGTCAAGTTATCAATCATTCTTGGTGGCTAGAAAAGGTGTTTAAAGATCAATTCCATATTTTTTCCATTTTTGAGCATCAAGTGGGTCTGACTTTGATTTTCCGTCTTTTAAGCTTTAATTTATCCCCACTTGAATTTTTGATCATCAGTCCCAAGGAGAATCAAATTGAATATATAAGAGAAGTAAATGAACAAGTTAATCTGTGTGAAAATGAATCGAATCACATATCTTATGTCCTTCCTCTATCCATCTCTGAGTTTAACTTGCATAAATTTTATGATCCTATCAGTTCTTTGATGGAGGATGTTTGCATCAGTCAGTCTTCTCCTTGGCATAATTTCATATTGCATCATTCAAGCCATTCTTCAATTTATGAACAAATCAAGAAGACTGCGCCCTTAAATTTGTTGATCTTTATCCAAATCTTGACTTGTTCTATTATCAAAAATCAAATAAGAATCATTAATCTATTTGATGAATGGTTGCACTGGATTTATGATTTTACCTAACATTTGTGATGACTGGTTAGATTAGAGTAGGTAGGAAACCAAATAAGCCTGCTTGGGAAATAGTTAGTCTTTTCAGCCATTGAGTCTGGCACTTTGTTTATCCCTAAGCTCCTTTGTAAGCTCTTAGTTTAAATGAGTACCTATCAATTTTCTTTTTCCTGCACAATGAATTCCAAATTTTGCAAATTATGTTAGTAGTTTAATTTACTTTCTGCATTTATATTTCATGCATTTATATTTCTAACATAGAATAGATTTTATTTCAGTTGGTTTTATATTTTTCCCACACATGCGGCATGAGGTATTTTTGATGTTTGTGAATGCAGAAAATAGGTTGCAAGAATAAAAGCTGGAAGCAAAATGGTAGAGTGTTGGATTGTGGATTCGAGTAGCAGAGTTCGAGGACCAGAGATTCTGAGGTTCTCAAGCGCTCACTTCAGTAGAGCACTTGTCCTAGCCGGAGCCAGATGTTATCACATATATAGTAGCCGGGCTACCATACATTATTTTTCTCATTCCAGTACACTATTCAGCCAGTTCCCTTACATTTGAGATGCTGAGATGAGCATCTATATTGGATCACTATCAAATTGTGGACAGCAGTAGTATTCCCCATGCCATGACTGAGTCTCAGGACACTCAGAGAGATGACCGATATAGCCATTATACCATTTGTACAGAGCAGTCAGTAGTGTTCAGAGTTGCAGCAGCAGTTCCAGAGGACAGGTGATGGTACAGGTTGATGAGCTTTCAGGTATATGACTCAGCAGGTATATCATGGTGTTATGGTTAGATTACTTTTATACTTATTCTTATAGCATGTCTTAGCACTCAGTGTCATGATCTGGCGATCATATAGATATTTGGACCTGGTCGATCTATTATATATATTACATTGTCCCTACTCAGACTTAGAAGTTCACTATTCATACTCATTGGTTTTACCCTCCTTAGGGAGAATAGAGGTGATCATTCAACCATACCTTGGCTTGCTAGTGTTGGCTCCATTATTCATTGTCTTCATCCATCCATGGCCTACCTTTTAGATTATCACCCTGACTTACTACTTGACTAGTGGTATGGAGGACTTTTCCCCACTGTAGCCTCTGTATTGGATGAGCTTCCCTGTTCATTGTGTCTCGGCTCTGAGTTGGTGACAAAACTTACCTATGGTGAGTTGGAGTTCCTTGTGAATTCCCCCTAGTCATTAAAGTTGTGTTGGCTAAACCTGAAACTTTTAGTGCTACCGTGAATACAAAATCTGGAAAAATGAAATGCTATATCTTGTATGAAAAGCCCATTCATGCAATGTGTTTCTAAACACACATGAATGAGAGGCATGCCAAATGAACATGGCAATGAAAATAAAATGTTATATCTTTTGGAAAATAAATACCTAGGTAAACAAGCTGTCCATGACACACCTAGAAGTGCTCAGGTAAACAAGTGCCTTAAAAACACACCTGCAGCAGAAAGCCTAAAGAAAAAATGTAAATCTATGCAATGTGTTTATAAACACACATAGATCAAGGCTATGGAAACTTCAGGCCCAAAAAACAATGGAACTTAAATGCTATATCTAAACAATTGCTGGCCTTATTTGTATTATGGATTGTGCGCATTTGTGAAGGTGAATAAACCCTCTTTAAACAACTCATCCATTTGTGAGACACCGCCATTCCCTGTGTTATTGCTCATTCAGTATATACTATGGTGAGTATTCCCTTTCCCTTGCCAAAGTGTCACAAAGTCAAGTCAGTCAAGTCATCCCTTAGCCTAACCAGTTAATTTAGCCTTCACCCTTCACTAGCAAATTGATCACAGCTATGAAGTGAGTATGATCCTGAAAGTCTCGTCTGAGTAATAATAATAATTAACGACACTATATATTTGGATTTAGATCGCCAGTTATGATTACTCTGTGCTATAATTGCTATTTGAATAAGTTGTAGAGCATGTATTAACCTTGACACTTTGCAGCAGCCTTGGATGATGGTCTGAGTTATATTTGGCCTTGGTTAGACCTAGTTTGACCATGGAGGACCATGGGACATGAGATGTTAGACCTTATGATGATATAGATAGATGATATATGGTCTATGTATACATACATGATGATTCTATGCAGCAGCTACAGGGTTATGATGATGATTCTTGGGTTACAGCAGTGTTTGGTCATTTACAGATCATTATTATTGGCCTTGTTCCGGTATATTGGATATTTATTTTGATCATGCAGAGACTCATATGGTGTATGAGTACACATCTTGGATAGATTTGGACCTTCTGAGTCCAATGGGACAGTTTGTTTTCAGTTCCGGGCACTTACAGTGATGATTGAGCCTCAGTAGGCTGTCCCAGTGCAGTTTTGGTCTGTCGGAGGCCCTGTCGGAGCAGATGTGATTTTTATCCGGTTGACCTAGGGCGCTGATGATGGAGGGGGTGGTCTAGCCACTTGTTTTTACCATATTACCCCCCTCTCGGACACACTGGTGCCCTCACCTTGACAGCGCAGGCACTCCAAGAGGCTGTTTGGGGCAGTTTCACGCTTCTCGAGGCATTTCAGGATTGGTAGAAATGGCTATTGAGGAAATCGATTTGGGCTACTGAGGCAAAGTTATGGCATGGGATGATCAGTGATGATAGATCGGGGTCTTCCACACCTTCTCCAGCAGTTTCAGCTTCATCGGGGCTCGCATCCATCACTTATGGCACTTTCTGTGGATTTCTGAGGTCTTTTGAGGACCACGACTTGACCATGGAGGCACGATTTGGTACTTTGATGATTATTTTATATTTATTGTGCTATGGGGATTGACCAAGGAGGGATAAAATTACCCCTTGGACCCACGATAAGCCTCTTATGATATTTTGTCATCATGATTTGGTGGGATTCCCCTCTTATAGGGCGATTTTGTCCACTTACATTATATTTTATTAGTGATCCATGTATTTTATTGTTGAGCTCATCTCAACCATTGATTAGACATTTGTATCTTTTAATCTTAGCCACTCATTCAAAAAGTGGTTAGGGTTTTGGTGCCTCTCCTTCCTATTTAAAGGAGAGCCTCTCATTGTAAGGGGACTTTTGGCTCTGGATTATTGGAATAGAAAATTATTATTGCATCTATCTCCAGTGTTGTGGTGAATGTTTTTGGTGTTCGTTCGTTGGTTTTTCCTTTGCACTGAGTTATTGGAGATCTTGTTTGCCATATCGTTGTACCACGATTTTGCATCTACAGGTGGAGGCCGATTTGCTTGGAGGAGGAGGTATTGGTAGGGGAAGACTCTCCCTACTTCTTCTTTGGAGCTCTTCGTTGGTAACAGGGAGTATTACTGTCCCAGGACCTTCTATTTCATGTTACTATTGCATTTCTCTTGTATTTCTTCCATACTTGATCTTACTGATTGAATCTTCATTCCTTGGTTTGACAGGTAGAGGAAGGCACACTTGTGGGCTAGGGCATCAAATTGGCAAGCAAATCAACAATCTCTCATTTGATCTCTGCGGGAATCTTCCTCAACATCAAGGCATCTCATCCACATCACTCAGGTATGATCTCAAGGTAAGTTCTATCTCCATGATTTATCCAATTGTCTAAAATATTTTAAAACCCTAAATTAATCAAAACCCCATTTTTACATTTTTTCAGATCTACTTAGATCTAGTGGGTTGTTGGGCATAATATTGAAAACCCACCTCTATAGCATCCACGGCATCCCGGATCTATAGTTTGGTGAGGATTGGCTTTCGTTTGACCCCTCTCCCAAGTCAACTTAGCTTCTCCCAAGCAAGGCGCACTTCCTAGTTTGAGCAAGTTGACCTAGATCTAGGTGGTGGGTGTTTCAGATTTCACTTGATTCGTCATCTACACATCCAATAACATACACCCAGGTTGTTACTTTTCTGAAATTCACTTTGTGGGCCCTATTCCACATTTTAAGGGATTTAATCCCCATTTTGGACCACTTGAAACACTCAAACTCAGATCTAGTAAGATCTAGCCGTTGGATTGCCACGAAATTATAGATCCACACTCCTACCTGACCAACCTACCCGGATCTAAAGTTTGGATGCCATCCGACTTGTCTTGACCCACCTAACCCCACTTTTCAGCCTCCTTGGGCAAAGTCGCACCACCTTGGAGAAGTGAGTTGACTCACTTCTAGGACGTGGGTACTTGAGATTTTTGGAGATTTGAAACCGGAATAATTCAAAACCTGGGTCTAGACTATCACTTTGTCAAATTTTGCCTTGGGGATAGCATTCCTTGTTTTAAGGGATTGTGGTCCACTTGGGTCAAACCTAGATCTAGACACATTCATCCATCAAGACCTCTATTGCCTACTTGTCCCATGTACTAGGAGTCCTAAACCACAAGTCAACCCTACTTTGACTCCACTTCCCAATTCCCAAGGCATTGGCTTCTCTCCAAGTTAATTCGACTTTCCTAGATTGTTGGATTGACTTGTGGATTGACCTATGCATGGTGAACTAAACCCTTGAAGCTATCATGTATCATGGTCAAGCTTGTCATCTGTATTAGTTAGCCCCAATACAACCCTTAACTACCCTGCATTGGACACGGTTCACAAGGCAGTGGATCTTCTGACATTGAACTAGTACACTAGCCCTAGATCTCACTACAAACATTATAAGTCACTCTTACATCAACTATGAACCAAAGCTACACCTATTGAACCCCTCACTTGGCTTGTGACTTCATCCTTAGGTCTAGGATAAACCATACACCTAACTTCACTTAGAAATACCCTGATTTGGTGTCTTGGTTTTGATCTCTCCTGTCGGGAGTAGATCGGGTCTCCCCCTTTGTTGTCTGGCCTAGATAACATAAAGCGAAGGTTGCCTCGACTGGCGTGACAACCATACATTGGAGGTCGAGGTGATCGTGGTTGCGCCTTTTGAGTTGCCCTTCCCTATTGCCATCCATGACTGGATACATCCATAGGGGTAACTACAGTTTAGGTGATAACAATAGCCTCATCCATTTCTTAGAATTTGAATCTTGTCCTCAGATTGTAAATATTAGACTTGATTTAAAGTTTATCATTCCTAGAATAAATAATACTACCTTAAAAGGCCTTTCCTTTTGTCAAATTCCAAGGCCAAATTTTTCTATTTATTTGGGACAAAATGCATCCATCCTCCCTGTCCATCCTTTTCAATATTTTTGGGGTTGGTGGTCTAGTCAATCTTTTGCTTTTAGAATTTTCAATAGGAAGTATAAGCATGATTACATGTTTGGAGAAAAAACACTTAATTTCCCTTTTCAGTCACTTTGGAACCATAATGTATGTTGTCAAGTTATCGATCATTCTTGGTGGCTAGAAAAGGTGTTTAAAGATCAATTCCATCTTTTCTCCATTTTTTAGCATCAAGTGGGTCTGACTTTGATTTTCTGTCTTTTAAGCTTTAATTTATCCCCACTTGATTTTTTTATCATCAGTCCCAAGGAGAATCAAATTGAGTATGTGAGAGAAGTAAATGAAAAAGCTAATTTGTGTGAAAATGAATCGAATCACATGTCTTATGTCCTTCCTCTATCCATCTCTGAGTTTTACTTGCATAAATTTTATGATCCTATCAGTTCTTTGATGGAGGATGTTTGCATCAGTCAGTCTTCTCCTTGGCATAATTTCATATTGCATCATTCAAATCATTCTTCAATTTATGAACAAATCAAGAAGACTGTGCCCTTAAATTTGTTGATCTTTAGCCCAATCTTGACTTGTTCTATTATCAAAAATCAAATAAGAATCATTAACCTATTTGATGAATGGTTGCACTGGATTATGATTTTACCTAACATTTGTGGTGACTGGTTAGATTAGAGTAGGTAGGAATTGAATAAGCCTGCTTGGGCAGTAGTTAGTCTTTTCAGCCATTTAGTCTGGCACCTTTTGTTTATCTTTTCCTAAGCTCTTTCGTAAGCTCCTAGTTTAACTAAGTACCTGTCATTTTTTTCTTTTCCTACACAATCAATTTCAAGCTTTGCAAGTTATGTTAGTAGTTTAAATTTACTTTCTGCATTTATATTTCTGTCATAGAATAGATTTTATTTCAGTTGGATTTTATATTTTTCCCATACATGCTGCATGAGGTATTTTGATGTTTGTGAATGCAGAAACAGGTGCAAAATAAAATAAAAAGCTGAAAGCAAAATGGTAGAGTACTGGATCGAGGATTCGAGTAGCAGAGTTCGAGGACCAGAGATTCTGAGGTTCTCAAGCGCTCATTTCAACAGAGCACTTGTCCCAGCCGGAACCAGATGTTATCACATATATAGTAGCTAGGCTAACATACATTATTTTTCTGATTCAAGTATACTATTCAGCCAGTTCCCTTACATTGAGATGCTGAGATGAGCATCTATTTGGATCACTATCAGATTTGGACAGCAGTTGTATTCCCCATGCCATGACTGAGTCTCAGGACACTCAGAGAGATGACCGATGTAGCCATTACACCATTTGTACAGAGCAGTCAGTAGTGCCCAGAGTTTTAGTAGTAGTTTCAAAGAACAGATGATGGTTCAGATGATGAGCATTCAGGTATATGACTCAGCAAGGATATCATAGTGTTGTGGTTATATTGCTTTTATATTTATTCTTATAGCATGTCTTAGCACTTAGTGTCATGATCTGGTGATCATATAGATATGTGGACCTGGTTGATCTTATTATATATATTCTATTGTCCCTACTCAAACTTAGAAGTTCACTATTCATAATTATTGGTTTTACCCTCCTTAGGTAGAATAGAGGTGATCATTCCACCATACCTTGGCTTGCTAGTGTTGGCTCCATTATTCATTGTCTTCATCCATCCATTACCTACCTTTTAGTTTATCACCCTAACTTACTACTTGACTAGTGGCATGGAGGACTTTTCCCCACTGTAGCCTCTGTATTGGATGAACTTCCCTGTTTATTGTGTCTCGGCTCTTAAGTTGGTGACAAAACTTACCTATGGTGAGTTGGATTTCCTTGTGAATTTCCCCTAGTCACTAAAGTTGTGTTGGCTAAACCTGAAACTTTTAGTGCTGCCATGAATGCAAAGTATGGAAAATGAAATGTTATATCTTGTATCAAAAGCCCGTTCATGCAATGTGTTTTTCAACACACATGAATGAAAGGCATGCCAAATGAAAATGGCCATGAAAATAAAATGTTATATCTTTTGTGAAATGTAAAATACCTAGGTAAACAAGCTGTCTGTGACACACCTAGAAGTGCTCAGGTAAACAAGTGCCTTAAAAACAAACCTGCAGCAAAAAGCCTAAATAAATGTAAATCTATGCAATGTGTTTATAAACACACATAGATCAAAGGCTATGGAAACTTCAGGCCCAAAAAGCAATGGAACTTAAATGCTATATCAAAATAATTTCTAGCCTCATTTGTATTATGGATTGTGCGCATCTGTTAAAGGTGAATAAACCCTCTTTGAACAACTCATCCATTTGTGAGACACCGCCATTCCCTGTGTTGTTCCTCATTCAGTATATACTATGGTGTGTTTTCCCTTTCCCATATCCAAAGTGTCACAACGTTAAGTCAGTCAAGTCATCCTTTAGCTTAGCCAGTTTATTTTAGCCCTCACCCTTCACTAGCAAATTGATCACAACTATGAAGTGAGTATGATCCTGAAAGTCTAATCTAAGTTAAATAATAATTAATGACATTATATATTTGGATTTAGATCGCCAGAAATGATTACTTTGTGTTATAATTGTTATTTGAATAAGTTGTAGAGCATGCATTAATCTTTGACACTTTGCAGCAGCTTCTGATGATAGTCTGAGTTATATTTGGTCATGTTGACTTGGTCAAACCTAGTTTGACCAAGGTCAACCATAGGACCTGAGATGGTTGGACCTTGTGATGATACAGACAGATGATATATGGTCTATGTACATGTACATGATGATTCTATGCATCAGATACAGGTTTATGATGATGATTCATGGTTTTCAGCATTTATTGATCATTTACAGATTATTATTATTTGACCTGTTCCGATATATTGGATATATTATATGATCATGCAGAGATTCATATGGTGTACGAGTACACATCTTTGATAGATTTGGACCTTCTGAGTCCAATGAGACAGTCTATTTTCAGTTCCGGGCAGTTACAGTGATGATTGAGCCTCAGTAGGCTACCCCAGTGCAGTTTTGGTCTATCGGAGACCCTGTCAGAGCAGAGATGATTTTTAGCTGGTTGACCTAGGGCGCTGTGCTTGGAGGGGGTGGTCCAGCCACTTGTTTTCACCATATTACCCCCCCTCCCGGACACACTAGTTCCCTCACCTTGACAGCGCAGGCACTCCAGGAGGCAGTTTGGGGCAGTTTCACGCTTCCCGAGGCATTTCAGGATTGGTAGAAATGGCTATTGAGGAATTCGATTTGGGCTACTGAGGCAAGGTCTTGGCATGGGATGATCAGTGACGATGATTGGATGTCTTCCACACCTTCTCCAGCAGTTTCAGCTTCATCGGGACCCACATCCATCACTTATGGCACTTTCTAATGATTTCTGAGGCCTCTTAAGGCCCACGATTTGTCCATAGAGGCACGATTTGGTATATTGATGACTATTTTATTATTATTGTGCTATGGGGATTGACCAAGCGTGTCTAAAATTACCCCTTGGACCCACCATGAGCTTCTTATTATATCTTGTCATCATGATTTGGTGGGATTCCCCTCTCCTAGGGCGATTTTGTCCACTTACGGTTATATTTTATTAGTGATCCATGTATTTTATTGTTGAGCTCATCTCAACCATTGATTAGACATTTGTATCTTTTAATCTTAGCCACTCATTCAAAAAGTGGTTAGGGTTTTGGTGCCTCTCCTATCTATTTAAAGGAGAGAGCCTCTCAATGTAAAGGGACTTGTGGCTCTGGATTATTGGAATAGAAAATTATTATTGCATCTATCTCTAGTGTTGTGGTGAATGTTTTTGGTGTTCATTCGTTGGTTCTTCCTTTGCACTGAGTTATTGGAGATCTTGTTTTGCCATATCTTTTGTACCACGTTTTTGCATCTACAGGTGGAAGTCGATTTGCTTTGAAGAGGAAGTATTGGTAGGGGAAGACTCTCCCTACTTCTTCTTTGGATCTCTTCGTTGGTAACAGGGAGTATTACTGTCCCAGGACTTTCTATTTCATGTTATCATTGCATTTTACTTGTATTTCCTCCATACTTGACCTCTCTGATTGAAATTGATTTCCTTGGATTGACAGGTAGAGGAGGGCGCACTGGTGGGCTAGAACATCAATTCGGCAAGCAAAATCAACAATCTCTCATTTGATCTCTGCGGGAATCTTCCTCAAGATCAAGGCATCTCTCTTCATCACTCAGGTATGATCTCAAGGTAATTTCTATCTCCATGATCTATCCACTTGTCTAAAATACTTCAAACCCTAATTAATCCAAACCCCCATTTTACATTTTCTCAGATCTACTAAGATCTAGTGGCTTCTTGGGTAAGAAATTTAAAACCCACCTCTATAGTATCCACGGCATCCCGGATCTATAGTTTGGTGAGGATTGGCCTCCATTTGACTCTCTTCCCAAGGCACTTAGCCTCTCCAAGCAAGGGCGCACTTCTTGGTTTGGGTGAGTTAACCTAGATCTAGTACGTGGGTAGTGGAGATTTCACTTGATCTACAATCTACATATCCAATAACCTACCCCCAGATTGTCACTTTTCTGATTTCTACCTTATGGGCCCTATTCCACATTTTAAGGGATTTAATCCCCTTTTTGGACCACTTGGTATCTTTAAACTCAGATCTAGTAAGATCTAACCATTGGATTGCCTTGAAACTTTAGATCCACAATGTCACTTGATTAACCTACTTGGATCTAAAATTTGGATGTCATCGGACTTGTCTTGATCCATTTATCTCACATTTTACCCTCCTTGGGCAAAGTCGCACTTCCTTGGGAGATTGAGTTGGTCCACTTCTAGGACATGGGTACATGAGATTTTGGTGGATTTGGAACGAACATAATTTAAAACCTAGGCGTAGTGGGTCACTTTGTTAAATCTTGCCTTGGGGATAGCATTCCTTGTTTTAAGGGATTGTGGTCCACTTAGGTAAAACCATGAATTTCTAGATCTAGACTCATTCATCCATTACTAGCCCACTTGTCTTATGTCACAGGGGTCGCAAACCATAAGTTAATCTTTTGACTCCATTAATCCCAATTCCCAAGGCACTGATCTCTCTCCAAGTCAATTCGACTTTCCTAGATCGTTGGATTAACTTGTGGTTTGATCCTTGTTTGGTGGACTAAACCCCTTGATGTCATCATGTCTCAAGATCAAGCTTGTCACTTGTACTAGTTAGCCCCAATTCAACCCCTAAACTACCCTGCATCGAACACGGTTCCCAAGGCAGTGGATTTACTCACAATTGACTAGTACTTTAATCCTGGATCTCATTTCAAATATTATAAGTCACTCTCACATCAACAATGAACCAAAGCTATACTCATTGAACCCCTCACTTATCTTGTGACTTCATCCTTAGGTCTAGGATAAACCATACACCTTATTTCACTTACTCTTAACTTGTTTTGGTGTCTTGGTTTGATCTCTCCTGTCGGGAGTAGATCGGGTCTCCCCCTTTGTTGTCTGGGCTAGATAACATAAAGTGAAGGTTGCCTCGACTGGCGTGACAACCATCTCTTGGAGGTCGAGGTGATCGTGGTTGCACCTTTTGAGTTTCCCTTCCCTATTGCCATCCATTAATGGATACATCCACAGGGGTAACTACAGTTTAGGTGATAACAGTTACATTGGATTTCTTATTACACTTAGCATTTTGCTTTATGTCATGCTTAGAGTAGGAAAATAAGCTCCTCAAAGAAAGCATTTACTTTACGCATTTCTTTCTAGCACTTAGGAATAATAACTTTTTTCCTTAGTCAGTTTTTATGAATAAATGCAATTTGTGATTCATTGGTTTCTTCATAAAAACTTGTGCTGCTGAAGGTTTTTCTTGTCAAGTTGAGATGTTTTTACAGGTTGTATAAACCATAGATTCTGGTGTTCTCACATCCTCTCCTTGCCTGAAGGTTGATCGAGCACACGTCCCGCAGTTGGAGCCAGATGTTATCCACTAAAATTGCACTTACTGGATTCCGAGTGAACCGTCGAAGACTTGAACAATCCAATTGTTCATCAGCAGTGTTCAGAGGTTCATCAGGCCAAATTTTTGGCCCTTTGTAAAATTTGCATGTCCAGAACCCCTTGCGGGAATTGTAATAAGTTGGTCTAAACATGATACTTTTTTAAAAGACTTGGCCTACCTTACGTTTTACTATCAAGGGGATACTCTAGAGAGTTTTTTCCTTAGGAATTATGCGTTGCGCTTCAGTGGTGTATAATTCCTAAGTTTTTCACTCACACCTCCAAAGCTGGAGTATTTTACATGGTGGTTGAGCCTAGGGAGGTTATTAAAGCCTATGTGTCTGTTGCTGCCCAAAACACACTTGCACACAGGTAAGTCTTCCAACCGCTATGTGTGTTCCTGGGGGCAACTATGAGTTAAGAACCCAATGTCACCTCGGTCCTAAACTCCTCCGTTTAGACCACAACTCCTAAAGGCCAAGGGGGGTAGTCCCTACTTACTAAGTTCTTTTTGTAGTTTGTTTTAGGAAGTTCTAAATTACCAAAGACTAATATGACAGTCAACGTGCAAAATGCAAAATATTTCAATGGCAAGCAAACCTTTTAATCAATCAACCAATAATGAATGTGTTATCACACCACAGTAGCAGGGCTACTATTCTTGTTTAGCAGATATCTGCACATTCTAGAGCTTCCATTATTCAGAGCATGGCTATGATGATTATATATTTTGTGATCACTCATGATCAAAGCAGTGTATTATTCAGACTTATGTTAGACCTTGTGTCAAGGCTGAGCCTTGAGAGTTCAGATTTGATGACTGATGTGACCCTTTATCCCATACAGTTTCAGTTCAGTGCTTAGAGATGTATTGCAGCAGTGTTTCATATGGTATATGATGTTTATTACTATGATGATGTTGTATGATCTATGGATATTTTATCATTGACTATGGATTATTATCTTGTTGATTTAGTCATGTTCATAGCATTTGCTTGGTATATTATTCCTGATGTGGCAAACTGTTTAAAATGAACTATAAATCATAAAATGGACAATTGCTTGCACATTTAGGTCATTTAACAAAACCCACTGGTTTTCCACCTTACATAGATATGGTCTTTCCTGACACCAGTTGTCTGCTAGTGTAGGCTCCATATTCACTTGACTCCATCCATACATGACTTTCCTATTTGACTTTAAACCTTGACCTGTCTCATTTGACTTTCTGATACTGAGGACTTCCCCATTTTTCTACCTCTGTGTTTGGACCGCATCCCTGTATGTTCAGTGTCTCGGCTCTAAGTTTGTGACAAAACTTGCCTTTGGTGAGTTGGATTGTAGGCCTAAATCATTCTGGTCGGTTGTCCCGATGTTTGGCATTGGCTCGAACTGCCCCTAGTCACTTAAGATGTTGTTGGCTAAAACTGAAAGCTCATGTTCTACTTATGGAAACTTATAAATTTGCCCATGGAAACTAAAAAGGGCAAGAGCGATGAATAGCTAAAAATACTCCTCGAAGAGTATAAGAAAGGTCCAAAAAGCAATGGTTCTTAAAAGCTATATCTAAACAATTGCTGACCTTATATGTATAAGAAAACATGCCCTGGATGCAAGCTGCAACTAGTTGTGCTTTTCAGCACACCTGAGATCCGAAGGGTTATGTAGGCCAAAAAGGCCATGACATGAAATTGAATGATCCTAATGAACCTGGATCAACTTGATGTAGACATGATGCCTAAGTTGAATAAGCACTCTCTAAACAACTTATCCATTTGTGAGGCACAGCCATTCCCCGTGTTATTTTGTCCAAGCACAGAGTTTGTAGCTTCCCCCTTCTCCCAGTCCAAAGTATTTTTGAGTTAAGTTAGACAAGTCAACCCCTTGGCCCAACCTTGTTCCTAGCCTTCATCCTTCACTAGCAGTTTGACCAGGTCCAATGGGTGAGTTTGTCAATTGAACTATTGTGCAAGTAATTTTATATAACAAAGGAATATGCTAACTTGATTAATGCCACTGAATGGATGTTATACTTTGAGCTTGGCTGTGAGAATGATTAGAGAAGCATGTCTTAGTCTACTAATGTGATTTATCCTTGGTTGTATATTATTGGGATCCGTGATGATGTGGGCCATATATATATACCTATTGATGATGATTGATGGTCCCACATACTTGATGATGATATCATATGATGGACATATGGTTCAGATGATGATTGATGCAGTTCAGCAGGTTTTATTATTACTTCAGATCATCAGATTATGCACTGTCCATATATGGTGGACCCTACAGCTGGCCCATTAGGGCAACCCATGGTGTATAAGTACACATTCCTAGTGGATTTGGGTCTTCTGGATCCAATGAGACACTTATCTTTCAGTTCCGGGCTCTTCTGACAGTGATTGATGCAATTTTACACTTGTTGACCAGATTTGGAGTTGATTTCCCAGCCTGAGCAGTAGGGGCCATAAGAGGCCAGTTCACCTAGGGCGCTGTATGAGGAGAGGGTGGTCCAGCCACTTGCTTTTACCATTTACCCCCCCCTTCTGAAGAGCCTGGTGGGCTCAGTTGGACAGCGCAGATGCCCTGGGAGGCAGTTTTGGCACTTTCACAGTTACCGAGGCAGTTAAAAAATGGGATAAAGTGGTCACTGAGGAATTCGATTTGGGCATTTGAGGCAAGGTTTTGGCATTTGGTTTTCACAGAGGTCTTCCAGGGTGATCCCACTATCTTCCAGCCAGTTTTCACCATGTGGGTAGGCCCACAGCGATCACGGGAGGTCTTTTACTGCTTGTCTGTCACAAATTTTGAGGATAGATTTCATCATTTATATTATCTTGGACATATTTTATTACTTTATTGTGCCTTGGGGATGAGCTAGTAAGGATTGATGCCTCCTAGCCCCACCATGTGCTTCTTATGTCATGTCCCAGTCATTATGAGGTGGGCTTTGGTACTTTTTACCCCTCTAGTGGATGACGTCACCCTCCATGACTATTTTAGACTATGACGTCATCATTATATTGGGTGATCCATGTGATATATTGTTATGATTCATTATTAGCCATTGATCATGTATTGAGATCTTTTAATCTCAACCACTCATTTGATGTAGTATTGTAAAGTGGTATAGGGTTTTGGTCTTTATTATCCTGTATAAGGAGACCCCCTATTGTATAGCTCACCTTTGGAGCTTTGGAATATTGGAATAGAACACTTCTTTGTGGAGCATATCTCTTGTCTTGTGGATTCTCTTGCATCTTGAGTATACAGTATCTCTTCTATGTATCATTGTGGATTTTGGTGCTTCTACTAGTTTTCTTGCAGGAAAGTCGAATTGGTGGAGAGGAGGGCGATTTCTTGAGGGTTATTGTTGGAGGGATCCACATATTCTCTGTTGGGTTGATCTTGTGACAGGGAGTATCATTATTGTATCCTCGTGACATAGTTGATGCTTTCTATTACATCTTTCTATCATTTTCATAATCATCTTACTTGACTTGTTTCTTTGATCTTGTCTTGTAGGAGGAGGACGATTTGGCTATCTTGGAGGAGGACGTTTTGGTTGGAGCTCTTGGATCTCACTCTTGAATATACACATAGGAGAATGCTATCAATTTGCAAGGTGGCCACAAGCAATTGAAGTAAGATCTACAAGGTATGTGCCTCTTTCCATCCATTCTCTCTTCATTGGTCACAAACCCTAATTAATCAAAACCCCAATTTTGGTTTTTTTTAGATCTACTTAGATCTAGCCTTGCTTTTGAAAAGATCTTAAGAACCCACCTCTATAGCATCCACCCCTAGTTGGATCTATAGTTAGGTGGTGATTGGGTTAAAATTAACACACTTTTCAAGGCAATATAGCCCTCTTGAACCAAATCGCACTTCCTTGGAGAGGCTTGTTGGGTTAAATCTAGCATGTGGGTAGGAGAGATCCCACTTGATTTGCAATCTACACACTTGATAACCTACCCCTAGACTTTTATTTGGGTGATTTCTACCTTGTGGGCATCATTCCACATTTTAAGGGATTAAAACCCCCTTTTGAATTACTTAACACCTTAAAACTCAGATCTAGTAAGATCTAACCCTTAGATTGGCTTGATTTTCTAGATCCACATAGATCAGTGCCTAAACCACTTGGATCTACATTTTGGTGGCCATTGGACTTGATTTGACACACCTTATCCACCTTTTAGCCCTCCTTGAGCAAGGTCGCACTTCCTTTGGTGACTGAGTTTGCCCACTTCTAGGACCTGGGTAGTTGAGATTTCAGTGGATTTGGAACGGGCATACCTTGAAACCTATATCTAGAGTATCATTTTGTGACGATCTGCCTTGGGGATAGCATTCCCTATTTTAAGGGATTGTGGTCCACTTGGGTCATTTCATGAAATCCTAGATCTAGCAAGATCCAACTATTCTATCTCAATTAGCCCACTTGACTTGACCTCTAGGTGTCCCGATCTACACTTTGACATATCTTTTGACTCCATTAACCCATCCAACAAGGCACTAGTCTTCCTTAAGCAAATCGCACTCCTTGGGGATTATGTCAAACCTTAGATCCAGTAAGTGGGTACTCCTAATCTCAACTTAGATCCATAGATCTACTCATTACATATACTCTAGTTCCAATTGCATCCCTTAATTTCACCTTGTGGGTCCATTTTAAGCCATTTCACATATCCCAAGAAAGTAGGACCCACTTGTGTAACACATGGTACTATACCTTGTCATTATAACTAATCATGTGGCCTAAATCGTACATTGGTTGAAACACTAATCATTTCTCAAACCACCTTCAACCATACTTTAATTTCTAGGTCCACTTTACCTTGCATTGGTTTCCGTAACTTACCATTTACTCATCCCTAGGAACCTTTGATTGGTTATAGGGTCTCCCCCTAGGTCTTGATTGTGCCTCGGTTGACGTGACTCCCACCTTGCATTGGGAACCGTGGCATCTCTTGGGTCACCTCTTTAGTTGTCCATCTCCTCTACCGTCCCGGATGGGATACCACTACAGACAACTACAAGTTGTGTGATAACATTTTTGGTGCCGCTGACGGGGAAGGTAGAGGCCTACCTTGGTTCATCATACCTTTGTGTCTCTTTCTCTCCCTGTGTTTCAAACGACATACATCTTGATAGTAGAGCTTAAAACTCTACCTGGCGACTCCTAATCGTGACTCCGCTGAGGAGCGAGCTCATAGTCATCCTTACAACACTCGAAGTAAATCAAATCCAAATCAATTAGAGGGAATCCCACTCACCTATCACAAAAGAGATCCTAAAGCCCAATCATCTAACTTCTTTTGGAAACTTGTTAACTCAGATTCTCCAAACCGTATCTTGGGATCCCCTTTGTTCAAATCGGTTCCTCCTTCATCTCCAAAGAGTCCATAGAAGAACCCAACCCTAGTCGTCCCATCTATGCTACTGAGCAAATTAGTAGTAGTAGTCAAGTTCCCCCTAAAACCTATCAACGAAGAAAGGATGGCCAAAAGACCATACCTTTTAGTGAAAAGAGAAGCATTGAGCTGCCTAGTCCAGTGAGTGAGCCATTCCCTCTGCCTGAGTATGACTTTGATATCAACATCGAGAGAGAATTGGACAAAGTTATGCATAACATTCCACTCACTGAGTTAATGAAAATCCCATCAATAAAGGAGCAAGTGGTAGAGTTTTTCGAGAGTATCCCTGAGACTGCCACAACTAGTGGTGAAGGTTCATCTTCTCAAAACTCAGCACCTAGTGCTATGGTTGATGAAGAGGATGACCCTTCCATTAACATCCAAACTGCCTTATATGAGAGAAAGAATGGTGGTCACCAACCATTTTATCTTACACTTCGCATTGGTGATACCCTTCTTCATAATTGTATGTTGGATTCTGGTGCCTCCATGAATGTGATGCCTTTGCAAGTCATGGAAGCCATGGGATTAAAAATAACTAGGCCTTATGGGAACGTTTGTGGGATTGACTCTAAACCAGTTAAAGTCTTTGGTTTGATCAAAAACTTGAGAGCTGGCCTGTTTTCATGCCTCGACATATCCATGCTAATGGATATAGTAGTTATAGATCTCCCTCCAGCCTATGGTATGCTCCTTTGTAGGAAGTGGTTCGCTGGGCTAGGGGGACATCTTCAGATGGATTTATCATATGCTACTATCCCCAACTCTGATGGGTCTTTGGTTAGGGTGTACCGGGAGCCATTTTATGATCGACATCTTGAGAATTATGAGGATGGTGTGAGGAACACTTTTGGAGATGATAATTCTTCGGAGGAAGAAAGGGAAAGAGCTATTGCTGTTAGAGAAGCAAACCTTGAGTGACTTCGGGGTGAAATGTCAGAAGAACTTAGGACTTTGAACCAACCTAGTAGTATAGGGCCACATATTGAACAACCTGAGCCCACTTCTCAACTAAATACTTCTGAAGTTAACTTTGATCGAATTAGAAGGGGTTGGTATATACCTAGGACAGTACATGAGTGGTTTTTCCTAGTTGACCTTAACACAGAAAGAGGAAGACAAGGCTTACCTCACATCACTCCTTGGGCAAATAACAATGAAGGAACACATTGTTATCACACCATAGTAGCAGGGCTACTATTCTTGTACAGCAGATATCTGCACATTCCAGAGCTTCCATTATTCCAGAGCATGGCTACATATTTTGGATCACTCATGATCAGCAGTGTATTATTCGGATTTATGTATGACCTTGTGTCAAGGCTGAGCCTTGAGAGTTCAGATCTGATGAATGATGTGACCCTTTATCCCATACAGTTTCAGTTCAGTGCTTAGAGATGTATTTCAGCAATGTTTCAGATGATGCATGATGATTATTATTACGATGATGTTGTATGATCTATGGATATATTCTCACTGACTGTGGATTATTATCTTGTTGATTTAGTCATGATCACAGCATGTGCTTGGTATATTATTCCTGATGTGGCAAACTATTTAAAATGAACTGTAAATCATAAAATGGACAATTGCTTGCACATTTAGGTCATTTAACAAAACCCACTGGTTTTTCACCTTACATAGATATGGTCTTTCCCGACACGAGTTGTCTGCTAGTGTAGGCTCCATATTCACTTGACTCCATCCATACATGACCTTCCTATTTGACTTTAGACCTTGATCTGTCTCATTTGACTTTCTGATACCGAGGACTTCCCCATTTTTCTACCTCTGTGTTTGGACCGCATCCATGTATATTCAGTGTCTCGGCTATGAGTTGGTGACAAAACTTGCCTTTGGTGAGTTGGATTGTAGGCCTAAATCATTCTGGTCGGTTGTCCCGATGTTTGGCATTGGCTCGAACTCCCCCTAGTCACTTGAGATGTTGTTGGCTAAAACTGAAAGCTCATGTTCTACCTATGGAAACTAAAAAAATTCGCCCATGGAAATAAAAAAAAGGGGCAAGAGCGATGAACAGCTAAAAATACTCCTCGAAGAGTATAAGAAAGGTCCAAAAAAGCAATGGTTCTTAAAAGCTATATCTAAACAATTGCTGACCTTATAAATATTTGAAAAACATGCCCTGGATGCAAGCTGCAACTAGTTGTGCTTCTCAGCACATCTGAAATCCGAAGGGTTATGTAGGCCAAAAAGGCCATGGAATAAAATTGAATGATCCTAATGAAACTGGATCAACTTGATGTAGACATGATGCCTAAGTTGAATAAGCACTCTCTAAACAACTTATCCATTTGTGAGGCACAGCCATTCCCCGTGTTATTTTGTCCAAGCACAGAGTTTGTAGCTTCCCCCTTCTCCCAGTCCAAAGTATTTTTGAGTTAAGTTAGACAAGTCAACCCCTTGGCCCAACCTTGTTCCTAGCCTTCATCCTTCACTAGCAATTTGACCATGTCCAATGGGTGAGTTTGTCATTTGAACTATTGTGCAAGTAATTTTATATAACAAAGGAATATGCTAACTTGATTAATGCCACTGAATGGATGTTATGCTTTGAGCTTGGCTATGAGAATGATTAGAGAAGCATGTCTCAGTCTATTAATGTGATTTATCCTTGGTTGTATATAATTGGGATCCGTGATGATGTGGGCCATATATATATACCTATTGATGATGATTGATGGTCCCACATACTTGATGATGATATCATATGAAGGACATATGGTTCAGATGATGATTGATGCAGTTCAGCAGGTTTTATTATTACTTTAGATCATCAGATTATGCACTGTCCATATATGGTGGACCCTACAGCTGGCCCATTAGGGCAACCCATGGTGTATGAGTACACATTCCTAGTGGATTTGGGTCTTCTGGATCCAATGAGACACTTATCTTTTAGTTCCGGGCACTTTTGACAGTGATTGATGCAGTTTTACACTTGTTGACCAGATTTGGGGCTGATTTCCCAGCCTGAGCAGTAGGGCCATGAGAGGCCAGTTCACCTAGGGCGCTGTATGAGGAGGGGGTGGTCCAGCGACTTGTTTTTACCATTTACCCCCCCTTCTGGAGAGCCTGGTGGGCTCAGTTGGACAACGTATATGCCCTGGGAGGCAGTTTTGGCACTTTCACAGTTACCGAGGCAGTTAAAAAATGGGATAAAGTGGTCACTGAGGAATTCGATTTGGGCAATTGAGGCAAGGTTTTGGCATTTGGTTTTCACAGAGGTCTTCCAGGGTGATCCCACTATCTTCCAGCCAGTTTTCACCATGTGGGTAGGCCCACAGTGATCACAGGAGGTCTTTTACTGCTTGTATGTCACAGATTTTGAGGACAAATTTGATCATTTATATTATCTTGGACATATTTTATTACTTTATTGTGCCTTGGGGATGAGCTAGTAAGGATTGATGCATCCTAGCCCCACCATGTGCTTCTTATGTCATGTCCCAGTCATTATGAGGTGGGATTTGGTACTTTTTACCCCTCTAGTGGATGACGTCACCCTCCATGACTATTTTAGACCATGACGTCATCATTATATTGGGTGATCCATGTGATATATTGTTATGATTCATTATTAGCCATTGATCATGTATTGAGATCTTTTAATCTCAACCACTCATTTGATGTAGTATTGTAAAGTGGTATAGGGTTTTGGTCTTTATTATCCAATATAAGGAGGAGACCCCCTATTGTATAGCTCACCTTTGGAGCTTTGGAATATTGGAATAGAACACTTCTTTGTGGAGCATATCTCTCTTGTCTTGTGGATTCTCTTGCATCTTTAGTATACAGTATCTCTTCTAGGTATCATTGTGGATTTTGGTGCTTCTACTAGTTTTCTTACAGGAAAGTCGAATTGGTGGAGAGGAGGGCGATTTCTTGAGGGTTATTGTTGGAGGGATCCACATATTCTCTCTTGGGTTGATTTTTGACAGGGAGTATCATTATTGTAGCTTCGTGACATAGTTGATGCTTTCTATTACATCTTTCTATCATTTTCATAATCATCTTACTTGACTTGTTTCTTTGATCTTGTCTTGTAGGAGGAGGACGATTTGGCTATCTTGGAGGAGGACGTTTTGGTTGGAGCTCTTGGATCTCACTCTTGAATATACACATAGGAGAATGCTATCAATTTGCAAGGTGGCTACAAGCAATTGAGGTAAGATCTACAAGGTATGTGCCTCTTTCCATCCATTCTCTCTTCATTGGTCACAAACCCCAATTTTGGTTTTTCTTAGATCTACTTAGATCTAGCCTTGCTTTTGAAAAGATCTTAAGAACCCACCTCTATAGCATCCACCCCTAGTTGGATCTATAGTTTGGTGGTGATTGGGTTAAAATTAACACACTTTTCAAGGCAATATAGCCCTCTTGAACCAAATCGCACTTCCTTGGAGAGGCTTGTTGGGTTAGATCTATCATGTGGGTAGGTGAGATCCCACTTGATTTGCGATCTACACACTTGATAACCTACCCCTAGACTTTTACTTGGGTGATTTCTACCTTGTGGGCATCATTCCACATTTTAAGGGATTAAAACCCCCTTTTGAATTACTTGGCACCTTAAAACTCAGATCTAGTAAGATCTAACCCTTGGATTGGCTTGATTTTCTAGATCCACATAGATCAGTGCCTAAACCACTTGGATCTACATTTTGGTGGCCATTGGACTTGATTTGACACACCTTATCCACCTTTTATCCCTCCTTGAGCAAGGTCGCACTTCCTTGGGTGACTGAGTTTGCCCACTTCTAGGGCCTCGGTAGTTGAGATTTCAGTGGATTTGGAACGGGCATACCTTGAAACCTATATCTAGAGTATCATTTTGTGATGATCTGCCTTGGGGTTAGCATTCCCTATTTTAAGGGATTGTGGTCCATTTGGGTCATTTCATGAAATCCTAGATCTAGCAAGATCCAACTATTCTATCTCAATTAGCCCACCTGACTTGACCTCTAGGTGTCCCGATCTACACTTTGACATATCTTTTGACTCCATTAACCCATCCTACAAGGCACTAGTCTTCCTTAAGCAAATCGCACTCCTTGGGGATTGTGTCAAACCTTAGATCCAGTAAGTGGGTACTCATAATCTCAACTTAGATCCATAGATCTAATCATTACATATCCTCTAGTGCCAATTGCATCCCTTAATTTCACCTTGTGGGTCCATTTTAAGCCATTTCACATATCCCAAGAAAGTAGGACCCACTTGTGTAACACATGGTACTATACCTTGTCATTATTACTAATCATGTGGCCTAAATCATACATTGGTTGAAATACTAATCATTTCTCAAACCACCTTCAACCATACTTTAATTTCTAGGTCCACTTTACCTTCCATTGGTTTCCGTAACTTACCATTTACTCATCCCTAAGAACCTTTGTTTGGGACCAATCATCTTTGATTGGTTATAGGGTCTCCCCCTAGGTCTTGATTTATCTAGATCTAAAGCGAAGAGTGCCTCGGTTGACGTGACTCCCACCTTGCATTGGGAACCGTGGCATCTCTTGGGTCACCTCTTTAGTTGTCCATCTCCTCTACCGTCCCGGATGGGATACCACTAGGGACAACTACAAGTTGTGTGATAATCGTATGTAAGAGAGAAATAATCAGATAATCAGAATGACCAGTGCCGTCTCTACTCGGGCTATGGAGTCACAATAATCAACTTCAAATAATTTTCCCAAATTATCAACTCATTCACTTTAACAAGTATAACAAGAATATGATGACTTCCAGTAAGTTGAACCAATTAAAATAAAATGCTTGCAAATAGATTATCAAGATATCACATAAAGCATTATAGAATCATGAACAGCTTAATGAATCAAGATACATGTAACAATATTTAGTTTAAAAACGAAGTACTTGAAGCAAATATTGTGAACAAGTTAATAATGTAAAGTGCTTGCAAAGTAGAGAAATGATATTGTAACAATGTTGTGCAAGTGCTCCTGCAAATTTTAGGAAATTTTAATGTCTCTCTTTTACTTAGGGGATTAATGTGTTTGTTGCAAAGAAATGAAACTAATCTAGATGTCTACCCCAAAGAGACTATCTCCTTCGATTAGAGAGAGAATGTCGGGTGCTCAACCTGAGAACACAAGGTTCCCAACTAGCTCCACGGGTCAAACTCAAAACATGCTGGGTGCTCAACTGGAGGACACAAAGTGCCACAAGACCCCCCACGGTCTCTACCCCACTAGCTCCAAAGGTCAAGCCTTATTTTCTTCGTTCTAATGAAGATATGTAACTGGGTGCCTATTAAGATATGTAACTGGGTGTATATTATTGTCCCCACTCAGACTTAGAAGTTCACTACCCATACTCATTGGTTTTACCCTCCCTACGGAGAATAGAGGTGATCATTCCCACCATACTTTGGTTTGCTAGTGTTGGTCTCATTATTCACTATCTTCATCCATCCATTACCTCTCAGTTTGTTCATTACCTTGACTTACTACTTGACTAGTGGTATGGAGGACCTTCCCCTGCTGTAACCTCTGTGTTGGATAAGCTTCCCTGTCTATTTGCGTCTCGGCTCTAAGTTGGTGACAAAACTTACCTTTGGTGAGTTGGATTGTAGGCCTACATCATTCTAGTCAGTTGTCCCGATGTTTGGCACTGGCACAAAGTCCCCCTAGTCACTAAAGATGTTGTTGGCTAAACCTGAAACAGATAGTACTGCCATAAATACAAAATGTGAAAAAGAAATGTTATATCTATTGTGAAAAGCCAAATGAAACTGGCAATGAAGTATCAAATGTTATATCTATTGTGAAATGTAATACCCAGGTAAGCAAGATGTCTAAAAAACACACCTGGAAGAAGATAAGCTCAGGTAAACAAGTACCTTAACGACACACCTGCAGTATGAAGCCTTATGTAAAATGTAAATCTATGCAATGTGTTTCTAAACACACATAGATCAAAGTCTATGGAAACTAAAGGCTCAAAAAGCAATGGAACTTAAACTCTATATCAAAAAGATTGTTGGCCTCATTTGTATTATGGATTGTGAGCATCTGCCAAGGTGAATAAACACTCTTTGAACAACTTACCCATCTATGAGACACAGCCATCCCCCGTGTTATCTGCTTGCCCAGCATATGTTATTAGTGTGTATTCCTTTTCCATTTCCAAAGTGTCATGATGTCAAGTCAGTAGTCATCCCTTGGCCTGGCCATTTTATTTTTAGCCTTCACCCTCCACTAGCAAGTTGATCACAACTATGAATTGAGTATGGTTTTGAAAGTCTAGTCTGAGTCATAAATAACATTGAAGACCTTTATATATTTTGTTTTAGATCGCCAGTAATGATTACTTCTTGGTATAATTGTTACTTTAATGAATTGTAGAAGCATGCTTTAACCTTTGACACCTTGCAGCATTGTGTTGATAGCCTGAGTTATATTTTGGGTCATGTTGACTTGGTCAAACCCAGTTTGACCAAAAGTCAACCACAGGACTGTTATCACCTAAACTGAAGTTACCCCTATGGATATATCCAATCATGGATGGCAATAGGGAAGGGCAACTCAAAAGGTGCAACCACGATCACCTCGACCTCCAATATATGGTTGTCACGCCAGTCGAGGCAACCTTCACTTTATGTTATCTAGCCCAGACAACAAAGGGGGAGACCCGATCTACTCCCGACATGAGAGATCAAAACCAAGACACCAAATCAGGTCATTTCTAAGTGAAGTAAGGTGTATGGTTTATCCTAGACCTTAAAATGAAGTCACAAGACAAGTGAGGGATTCAAAGAGTGTAGCTTTGGTTCATTGTTGATATGAGAGTGACTGAAAGTATTTGAAATGAGATCTAGGATTAGAGTACTAGTTCAATGTTGGAAAATCCACTGCCTTGGGAACTGTGTCCAATGCAGGGTAGTTTAGGGGTTGAGTTGGGGCTAACTAGTACAAGTGACAAGCTTGATCATGATACATGATGGCTTCAAGGGTTTAGTTCACCATGCTAAAGTCAAACCACAAGTTAATTCAACAATCTAGGAAAGTCGAATTGACTTGGAGAGAAACCAGTGCCTTGGGAATTGGGATAATGGAGTCAAAGTGGGGTTGACTTGTGGTTGAGGACTCCTATTACATGAGATAAGTGGACAATTAAAGTCTTGATGGATGAATGGGTCTAGATCTAGGTTTGACCAAAGTGGACCACAATCCCTTAAAATAAGGAATGCTATCCCCAAGGCAAGATTGGACAATTTGACACACTAGACCTAGGTTTTGAATTATTCCCATTCCAAATCCACAAAAATCTCAAGTACCCACGTCCTAGAAGTGAGTCAACTCACTTCTCCAAGGTGGGGCGATTTTACCCAAGGAGGCCTAAAAGTGGGGTTAAGTGGGTCAAGACAAGTCCGATGACATCCAAACTTTAGATCCGGGTAGGTTAGTCAAGTAGAAGTGTGGATCTATAATTTTACGGCAATCCGACGGCTAGATCTTACTAGATCTGAGTTTAAGTATACCAAGTGGTCCAAAATGGGGATTAAATCCCTTAAAATGTGGAATGCGGCCCACAGGGTATAAATCAGAAAAGTGACAATCTGGGGGTAGGTTATTTGATATGTAGATTGTGAATCAAGCGGGATCTCAACTACCCACCACCTAGATCTAGGCTAACTCACACTCACCAAGAAGTGCGCCCTTGCTTGGGAGAGCTAAGTTGGCTTGGGAAGGGGTTTAAACGGAAGCCAATCCTCACCAAACTATAGATCCGGGATGCCGTGGATGCTATAGAGGTGGGTTTTCAATATTACGCCCAACAACCCACTAGATCTAAGTAGATCTGAAAAAATGTAAAATGGGGGGTTTTGAAATAATTAGGGTTTTATCAATTTATGAGTTATGTCAATGGATTGGATAAAGATAAGAGAAACAAACCTGTGGATCTTCCCTGGGTAACCTTGTAGATGCCTTGATGATGATGATCTATGCAAACCCGATCAATTTGAGAAGCTTTGAGGTAGTTTTCTATGCAATCGATTTAGTCCAAGAAGCCAATGCACCCTCTCTCATGCACAACAAACGTCAACAATATCAGATTTGATGCAATCAAGAGATAAGACTAATGCCACAAGAGAAGTAACAGAAAGAAAGCATAGATCACAATGATGCTAATGATAACCCCCTGATACAAGCGAATGCCAATAAAGTCGATTTGAAGAAGCCTTGCAAAATCGCCCTTGTTGAAGTCGCCCTCCTGTAGACAAACAATGATTTCCAAAAAAAGATAGATCTTACCACAAATTCCAAATGCTAGGTTGCAATAGACTTTCCAATCACCATCTAAGAACACCAGATGCAAAGGAGACCACAAGAATTTCCACAAGAAAGTTTTTCTATACCAATAATCCAAGAGCCAAAGACCCCTTACAATGAGAGGCTCTCTCCTTTAAATAGGAAGGAGAGGCATCAAAACCCTAACCAATTTTTGAATGAGTGGCTAAGATTAAAAGATACAAATGTCTAATCAATGGTTGAGATGAGCTCAACAATAAAATACATGGATCACTAATAAAATATTATGTGAGTGGACAAAATCGCCCTAGAAGAGGGGAATCCCACCAAATCATGATGACAAAATATAATAAGATGCTTATGGTGGGTCCAAGGGGTAATTTTATCCCTCCTTAGTCAATCCCCATAGCACAATAATCATAAAATAATCACCCATGTACCAAATCGTGCCTCCATAATCAAATCGTAGGCCTCAAAAAGACCTCAGAAATCCTCAGAAAGTGCCATAAGTGATGGATGCGGGCCCCGATGAAGCTGAAACTGCTGGAGAAGGTGTGGAGGACCCCGATCTATCATCACTGATCATCCCATGCCATAACATTGCCTCAGTAGCCCAAATCGATTTCCTCAATAGCCATTTCTACCAATCCTGAAATGCCTCGAGAAGCGTGAAACTGCCCCAAACTACCTCCTGGAGTGCCTGCGCTGTCAAGGTGAGGGCACCAGTGTGTCCGGGAAGGGGGTAATATGGTAAAAACAAGTGGCTGGACCACCCCCTCCATCATCAGCGCCCTAGGTCAACGGGATAAACATCACATCTGCTCTTACAGGGCCTCCGACAGACCAAAACTACACTGGGATAGCCTACTGAGGCTCAATCATCACTGTAAGTGCCCGGAACTGAAAACAAATTGTCTCATTGGACTCAGAAGGTCCAAATCCATCCAAGATGTGTACTCATACACCATATGAGTCTCTGCATGATCAAAATATATATCCAATATACCGGAACAGGGCCAATAATAATAATTTGTAAATGATCAAACACTGCTGTAAACCAAGAATCATCATCATAACCCTGTAGCTGCTGCATAGAATCATCATGTATGTATACATAGACCATATATCATCTATCCATGTCATCATAAGGTCCAACCATCTCATGTCCTCTAGTTGACCATGGTCAGACTAGGCCTCACCAAGTCAACATGACCCAATATAACTCAGACCATCATCATAGGCTGCTGCAAAGTGTCCAAGGTTAATGCATGCTCTACAACTTATTCAAATAACAATTATAGCACAAAGTAATCATTACTGGCGATCTAAATCCAAATATATAATGTCATTAATTATTATTATTACTCAGACTAGACTTTCAAGATCATACTCACTTCATAGCTGTGATCAATTTGCTAGTGAAGGGTGAAAGCTAAAATAACTGGCTAGGCTAAGGGATGACTTGACTGACTTAACTTTGTGACACTTTGGCAAAGGGAAAGGGAATACACACTGTTATCCCTAAAGTTGAACCTAGACTACGGGATTCAAGCTTAAGGAAATCTTTGTTCAAAAATGCATAAATCAAATGAAATCAAATTGAAAACACAGGCTGGTATCAAACTAGGGCTAATGGAACTTCATAGAACTTATAAAGAACTAGGATAATTTAAATCAAAAACTGTTTGTACAGATCACACAATTTTGGTATGAAATCGAAAGCTTTGAAAAACATCACACAATTCACAATAAGCAAAGCTGGTATATGTCACAGATTGGTACAATACAAGTATTTATAAGAAAATCAAAGCATTGAAGAGAACGCTAGTATGAAGTTAGAGCTGCAAGATAATCCCCAAAAACTGTATAACATAAAATAAAATACAGAATTCAATAGCAAGGTTACTATGATCCTGAAGACAAGCAATGAAACTGCCACTGTCTATAAAAATATAAAGATAATTGTCTCTCATGATAAGAATTAGTGCAATGGAATATGAATGACCATATACATAACAAAATTATCAGAAAGAACAATTCATAACATACAAAAGCAAATCATCATCATGTTTCATTCAAAACTAGAACCTGTACAGAAACTGCATCAAGTCCATGTCATACAGGCAATGCTCAAAGCAGAGCTTGCATACTCCAATAATTGCCAACACCAGTCCTCTGCTTCTTCCTGAAAGGAAGAACTCTCCTCTAATGCTCTCGAGCCCCTTTTTTCCTTTAAAATTCATAGAATTTATACAAAATAAACTATTGCCATTTTTTAGGAAACAAATAATAACAAAAATCTAAAAATAAAAACAAATCTTGAACAGTTGCAAAAATCTCGAATTGATAGAATTGCTGACTGATGAATCCTCTGCCACTTGTGCGTTTGAATCTTCTTTTTGGCTGCGGGATTTATACTTGGAAATCTGGAATGAAGTTTAACCAAGATTTTCAACTGTTACCTCAATCGTGGAACAGCTAGAAATCTAGTTTTTTTTTTTTACAAAACTTTGTAGCTGCCAGGTTCTCGCTTTGACACTTGTATTGATGCGTGGCGTGAGCTTGGAAAAAATTGGATGATATCTTTTGAATATTTACTGGCATCTGACAACATATTTGTAAAAATTTCCATAATTTGAGTGATCTCAATCCAGCAAATTCAGGCATCATTCTTGAATTACATGGAATCGTAAGAGCTGGATGAAAATATACTAGATTGAAGTCTTGGCTCTGATTTTGTTTCCAATAGACTGGCGCTGGCAACTTTACAAAACCACACCCACTATTTCTTATTGATGAGATGGAAAATTTGAGTTTTCTCTTTATCCAGGGAATGATTTAGAATTGGCCCTGGTTATCCCTTCAAACCGTAATTTGACTTCAATTTGCCAATATCACATGGCATTCTCATATGCAGATCTGTGGCATTTTCAATGCTTGGATTGACATGTATTTAGAATAGCATTCAGGCTGTAAAACTTGACAATGTAATAATATAGCAACGGATCATGATCATCTAGAGCAGTGGGCTTCGACGTGATTTCCATTTTCAGTTTTGCTGCTGCCTCATCAACAAAATTAATAGCTTTATCAGGTAAGAAACGGTCACTAATGTAGCGGTCTGCAAGAATTGCTACTTCCACAAGGGCACTGTCAGAGATCCGAACACCATGATGCAACTCATATCTTTCACGCCTGATATTGACTGTGTCGAGCTTCTATGGCGTGAGCTGCTTGTTGAAGGAAGCCGATCAGTACTAAACCCTCCTTCAGATGTTGGAGACCCAGGTGTTGAAGGATCAAAATCCAGATTTTTTGAACCTCTGCCCACCGGGATTCATTATATAACATACACTTTCTTGCGCATACAAGGGCTCATAGTTAATGAAAGAAACTTTTGATGATTTTAGGTAACAAAAGGAACCCTAATGGTGAGCATACAATCATAAAACATAAAACAAAGCAAAATTAAAACAATAAAAACCAACCATAATAAAAAAATTTAAAAATAAACAGGTGAAACAATCCTAGAGATAACACACACCATAGTATATATTGAATGAGCAATAACACAGGGAAAGGCGGTGTCTCACAAATGGATGAGTTGTTCAAAGAGGGTTTATTCACCTTCACAGATGCGCACAATCCATAATACAAATAAGGCCAGCAATTGTTTAGATATAGCATTTAAGTTCCATTGCTTTTTGGCCCTGAAGTTTCCATAGCCTTGATCTATGTGTGTTTATAAACACATTGCATAAATTTACATTTATTTTAGGCTTTCTGCTGCAGGTGTGTTTTCAAGGCACTTGTTACCTAAGCACTTCTAGGTGTGTCATGGACAGCTTGTTTACCTAGGTATTTATTTTTCCAAAAGATATAACATTTTATTTTCATAGCCATTTTCATTTGGCATGCCTTTCATTCATGTGTGTTTAGAAACACGTTGCATGAATGGGCTTTTCATACAAGATATAGGATTTCATTTTTCCATATTTTGTATTCATGGCAGCACTAAAAGTTTCAGGTTGAGCCAACACAACTTTAGTGACTAGGGGGAATTCACAAGGAACTCCAACTCACCATAGGCAAGTTTTGTCACCAACTCAGAGCCGAGACACAATAAACAGGGAAGCTCATCCAATACAGAGGCTACAGTGGGGAAAAGTCCTCCATGCCACTAGTCAAGTAGTAAGTCAGGGTGATAAACTAAAAGGTAGGTAATGGATGGATGAAGACAATGAATCATGAAGCCGACACTAGCAAGCCAAGGTATGGTTGAATGATCACCTCTATTCTCCCTTAGGAGGGTAAAACCAGTGAATATGAATAGTGAACTTCTAAGTCTGAGTAGGGACAATATAATATATAATAAGATCAACCAGGTCCATATATCTATATGATCGCCAGATCATGACACTAAGTGCTAAGACATGCTATAAGAATAAATATAAAAGCAATATAACCATAACACAATGATATACCTGCTGAGTCATATACCTGACTGCTCATCAACCTGTACCATCATTTGTCCTCTGAAACTGCTGCTGTAACTCTGGGCACTACTGACTGCTCTGTACCAATGGTATAATGGCTACATCGGTCATCTCTCTGAGTGTCCTGAGACTCAGTCATGGCATGGGGAATACATACTGTTGTCCACAATCTGATAGTGATCCAATATAGATGCTCATCTCAGCATCTCAAATGTAGGGGAACTGGCTAAATAGTGTACTGAATTCAGAAAAATAATGTATGGTAGCCCGGCTACTATAAATGTGATAACAAGGACATGAGGTGGCAGACCTCAGATGATACAGAGATATGATATATGGTCTGGTACAGGTCACCATGGTGGTTCTATGCAGTACTTTCAGACTTATGATGATGATTTGTGCTTTTCAGCACTTTTACAGATTATTATTATTTGGTCTGTCGGATATGATGGATATTTATTTTTGACCATGCAGAGGTCTATATGGTGTATGAGTACACATCTTAGATGGATTTGGGCTCTCTGAGTCCAATGATACAGTCTGTTGTCCACCAGATTGCACACCAGTAGCGGAAATCTTTCGAAAGTTGTCTCTTCACTACAAGTGAGAGAGGTGTGGCCTTGGGGGCAAGCAATGAGCCAGGTACTGTCACCTGAATCCCAGCTCCTCCATTTAGGCTAACTCCTAACGAAGCCAAGGGGGGTAGTCCCTACAAAGAGTTGTCTATGGCTCAATGTTTTAAGTGTTAAAAATGTATGGTGATGCGGATTGGTGTTGTTTAGGAGTTTTTAGTGATGAAAGACCCACGATTTACTTTTAAATAAAACACAAGATAAGATGCAATCCACGTTGCGAAATAGTATATAAAGACTTGAGATAATTAAGAAGCATCCACAGATAAAAATTAAATGATAAAAGGACCAGTGCCTTATCTAATGGGTAACGGAGTCAAAATAATTGAATTGTAGTGCTGGGGGATGCTGAAAAATAAGTCTTGATAGTAACTGTTCGTGAGATCGTTGTGCAAATTATCTTAGTAAATTTCAAAGTTTTAATGGTCTTGATTATTATGGCTAAAACCAAGGATATCAAAAGAGTGTCCGGAAAGACATTCTAAGCAACTCCTTTAAGAGACATGTCGGAACCTGTCTGGAATCACAGCGAGGCGCGCAATGCTAACCAGCCACCGTGTCGCAGATTGGGCACTCCGGCACCTCCCCTGAGAACTGATTAAAATACTTTTTGAACAACGCCGGTTCGTTGGTTATGGGGGTAAAAGTTTTAATTAATTATCATTTATGAGATTATCAAATCCTTCACCTTTCTGAGTACTAGTCCAACCGTTTTCGGTTGGCAGAGCATACGAGTGTTGGATAAACGACCAAGATAAATTAATTAGGGGGAAAAAGTGGGTTGAAATATTTTATTATTTAGAGCACTTGTTCAACTCTCCGACAGAGAGCGCTCTTGACTTGATCTTACGACCACAGTTCAAGAGACTTGCTACTTTAAAATGCCTAATGCAGGGGAAGATTGAAGTCTAACAATGCTCTCCGATAGAGAGTGCTCTTGACTTCGATTTGGCCAAGTTCAAGAGACTTTGTTCGTTTTATTGCAAGAAAATGAAATAATAGTGGAAATAATTTATGAAGCTTTGCGGAATTAAACGAGTGATAGCTCAAAAGAAATATAAAGATAACTAGTATGCTACTTGCAAAATGAAATGAAATAACCGAAAGATCTAATGCTCTATCAAGCAATTTTACACTAAGGTGGGATCAACCTCCGAACAAGGTCAATCACTAGAACCGTCAGTCTTGGAAACCTTCCAGCTAGCTGGATGTCCACAAGAAGCTGATGGGGGAACGAGAAGCTACCACAAGACTATGTGGCCTTTGGGATACAATCCCAAAGTTAGCTTACTATGGTCAAAACTTGAGAGAGAAACGACAAGATAAAATAAACTACTCTAAAACAAGAACTTGAAAGATCTAAGCTAAGCAAACCCAACACTCTTCCCCAAATGGGGAAGAAACCCAAAGGTGGAGGACTCCTCCACTAGAAACTTTTATTAACTTTTACAAGTGCCTTAAGGAAAATTCCTTGAAAGGTCTTCGATCTGACTTGAGATAAACTTTGAAAGAGAGATATTTAGAGCCCTTAATGGCTAGTTACAAAGGATAATCGTTTTGGTTCTTTTGCTTGGTTTATGCTCATTTCTTGAATGTGACTTTGGTCACTTTTATGCCTTGCTCACATAAACACTTCTCTTTCCTTTTTAAAAATCTACACAAGTTCAACAAATCCTCAACAAGCACCCATTAAGTGTTAACGAAAAAATCAAATCAAATAAGCTTGAACTAGATGCAAACAACTAAGATCTAATGCACGTGCAAAATGCTCTTTCAACATGCAACTTTTGGGATTTACGAAATGAAGTCTATTTTGTCAAAAGCATGAGATTTTGGAATTAAATTTGCGATTTTAACCAAACGGACCAGCAAGCTAAAATGCCCCAAAAAACGATGGGAATGAGAATACAACCACAAGATTTAACACTAATTCATATGCCAACTTGTCTATTTTTAAAATGAAACTATAAAACTTTAAGAAAGAGATTAGATGCAAGCCCTAAATGACCTTTTGATATGCCTAAACTAACCTTTCAATGCATGAAATTTATAAAAGAAATCTAACCACTAACCTTCCAAAGAAATGCAACTAGCTAATCTCTAACTTAACAAGTTTTTTGCTTTAATGTTTTTGTTATCACACAACTTGTAGTTGCCCCTAGAGATATCCCATCCGGGACGGTAGAGGAGTTAGGCAACTAAAGAGGTGACCCAAGAGATGCCACGGTTCCCAATGCAATATGGGAGTCACGTCAACCGAGGCACTCTTCGCTTTAGGTCAAGGGGCCTTATATTACTTGACCAAGGGGGAGACCCTATACCCCAATCACAGTTGATTGGACCTAAGCAAAGGTTTCTAAGGGTAGGTAAGTAATGAGTTACGGAAACCAATGCAAGGCTAAGTGGACCTAAGGGTTAAGGTATGGTTGAGGGTGGTGTAAGAGTTTGTTAATGTTTCAACCTATGTATGGTTTAGGCCACATGATGGGGTATGATGACTAGGTATAGTACCATGTGTTTACACAAGTGGGTATAGATTTCTTGGGAAATGTGAAATGGTTCTAGGTAGGCCCACAAGGTGAAGTTAGGTGTGAGGTTGGTACTATAGGTTAGATATAGGCTAGATCTATGAGTCTTAGTTGATTATAGGGATACCCATGTACTAGATCTAGGGTTTGACACAAATCCCAAGGAGTGCGACTTGCTTAGTGAGGGACTAGTGCCTTGTTAAGTGGGCTAATGGGGTCAAAAAGTATGTCAAAGTGTAAATCAGGACACCTAGAAGCCAAGTTAAGTGGGTTGAATGAGATCCAATGGTTGGATCTTACTAGATCTAGGTTTTTAAGTGATTACCCTAAGTGGACCACAATCCCTTGAAACAAGGAATGCTACCCCCAAGGCGGATCTTGACAAAAAGACAGTATAGACCTAGGTTTCAAGGCATGGGCATTCCAAATCCATGAAAATCTCAAACACCCACCTCCTAGAAGTGGACCAACTCAAATCTTCAAGGGGGTGCGACTTGCTTAAGGAAGGCCAAAAAGTGGGTTTGGTGGACCAAATCAAGTCCAATGGCCACCAAATTGTAAATCCGGGATGCTAGTGTCCCGATCTATGTATGTTCAAAAGATCAAGTCAAACCAAGGGCTAGATCTTAGTAGATCTAAGTTTTAAGATGCCAAGAAAATCAAAAGGGGGTTTTAACCCCTTAAAACATGGAGAGATGTCCACAAGGTAGTTTTCACCAAAGTAAAGACGTGGGTATAGGTTATCAAGTGTCTAGATTTCAAATCAAGTGGGATCTCACCTACCCATGTGCTAGATCTAACCCAACAAGCTTCTCTTAGGAAAATCGATTTAGGTTCAAGAGGGCTTTTTGCATTGAAAAGTGTGTCAATTTTTAGCCAATCACCACCAAACTATAGATCCAACTAGGGGTGGATCCTATAGAGGTGGGTTTTTAATATCCTTTCAATTGCAAGGCTAGATCTAAGTAGATCTAAGAAATACCAAAATTGGGGTTTTGATTAATTAGGGTTTTATGACCAATGAAGATAGAATGGATGAAAGAGGCACATACCTTGTAGATCTTACCTCAATTGCTTGTGGCCACCTTGCAAGTTGATAGCATTCTCCTATGTGTATATTCAAGAGTGAGATCTAAGTGCTCCAACCAAAACGTCCTTCTCCAAGATAGCCAAATCGTCCTCCTCCTACAAGACAAGATCAAAGAAACAAGTCAAGCAAGATGATTATGAAAATGGTAGAAAGATGTAATAGAAAGCATCAACTATGTCACGAAGATACAATAATGATACTCCCTGTCACAAGATCAACCCAAGAGAGAATATGTGGATCCCTCCAACAATAACCCTCATGAAGTCGCCCTCCTCTCTCCAATTCGACTTTCCTGTCAAAAGATTAGTAAGAGCACCAAAATCCACAATGATACATAGAAGAGATACTGTATATTCAATTTGCAAGAGAATCCACAATGCAAGAGAGATGTGCTCCACAAAAAATCTTCTATTCCAATATTCCAGAGCTCCAAAGGTGCCTTTACAATGAGAGGCTCTCTCCTTTAAATAGGAAGGAGAGGCACCAAAACCCTAACCACTTTTTGAATGAGTGGCTAAGATTAAAAGATACAAATGTCTAATCAATGGTTGAGATGAGCTCAACAATGAAATACATGGATCACTAATAAAATATAATATAAGTGGACAAAATCGCCCTATAAGAGGGGAATCCCACCAAGTCATGATGACAAAATATCATAAGAGGCTTATGGTGGGTCCAAGGGGTAATTTTATCCCTCCTTGGTCAATCCCCATAGCACAATAACCAATAAATAATCATGAAAGTACCAAATCGTGCCTCCATAGTGAAGTCGTGGTCCTCAAAAGACCTCAAAAATCCACAGAAAGTGCCATAAGTGATGGATGCGGGCCCCGATGAAGCTGAAACTGCTGGAGAAGGTGTGGAAGGTCCCGATCTATCATCACTAATCATCCCATGCCATAACTTTGCCTCAGTAGCCCAAATCGATTTCCTCAATAGCCATTTCTACCAATCCTGAAATGCCTCAGGAAGCGTGAAACTGCCCCAAACAGCCTCCTGGAGTGCTGGCGCTGTCAAGGTGAGGGCACCAATGTGTCCGGGAGGGGGGTAATATGGTAAAAACAAGTGGCTGGACCACCCCCTCCATCATCAGCGCCCTAGGTCAACCGAATAAAAATCACATCTGCTCCGACAGGGCCTCCGACAGACCAAAATTGCACTAGGACAGCCTACTGAGGCTAAATCATCACTGTAAGTGCCCGGAACTGAAAACAAACTGTCCCATTGGACTCAGAAGGTCCAAATCCATCCAAGATGTGTACTCATACACCATATGAATCTCTGCATGATCAAAATAAATATCCAATATACCGGATCAAGGCCAATAATAATGCGCTGTACATATACAAACACTGCTGTAACCCCAGAATCATCATCATAACCCTGTAGCTGCTGCATAGAGTCATCATGTATGTATACATAGACCATATATCATCTATCCATATCATCATAAGGTCCAACATCTCATGTCCCATGGTCCTCCATGGTCAAACTAGGTCTAACCAAGACCAAATATAACTCAGATCATCATCAATAGCTGCTGCAAAGTGTCAAGGTTAATATATGCTCTACAACTTATTCAAATAACAATTATAACACAGAGTAATCATGACTGGCGATCTAAATCCAAATATATAGTGTCGTTTAATTATTATTATTACTCAGACTAGACTTTCAGGATCATACTCATTTCATAGTTGTGATCAATTTGCTAGTGAAGGGTGAAGGCTTAAATTAACTGGCTAGGCTAAGGGATGACTTAACTGTCTTGACTTTGTGACACTTTGGCAAGGGAAAGGGAATACACCATAGTATATACTGAATGAGCAATAACACAGGGAATGGCGGTGTCTCACAAATGGATGAGTTGTTTAAAGAGGGTTTATTCACCTTCACAGATGCGCACAATCCATAATACAAATAAGGCCAGCAATTGTTTAGATATAGCATTTAAGTTCTATTGCTTTTGGGCCTGAAGTTTCCATAGCCTTGATCTATGTGTGTTTATAAACACATTGCATAGATTTACATTTTTTCTTTAGGCTTTCTGCTGCAGGTGTGTTTTTAAGGCACTTGTTTACCTGAGCACTTCTAGGTGTGTCGAAGACAGCTTGTTTACCTAGGTATTTATTTTCCAAAAGATATAACATTTTATTTTCATTGCCATATTCATTTGGCATGCCTCTCATTCATGTGTGTTTAGAAACACATTGCATGAATGGGCTTTTCATACAAGATATAGCATTTCATTTTTCCAGATTTTTGTATTCATGGCAGCACTAAAAGTTTCAGGTTTAGCCAACACAACTTTAGTGACTAGGGGGAATTCACAAGGAACTCCAACTCACCATAGGTAAGTTTTGTCACCAACTCAGAGCCGAGACACAATAAACAGGGAAGCTCATCCAATACAGAGGCTACAGTGGGGAAAAGTCCTCCATGCCACTAGTCAAGTAGTAAGTCAAGGTGATAATCTAAAAGGTAGGCCATGGATGGATGAAGACAATGAAATGATGGAGCCAACACTAGCAAGCCAAAGTATGGTGTAATGATCACCTCTATTCTCCCTAAGGAGGGTATGTACCAATGAGTATGAATAGTGAACTTCTAAGTCTGAGTAGGGACAATATAATATATATAATAGATCAACCAGGTCCATATATCTATGTGATCGCCAGATCATGACACTAAGTGCTAAGACATGCTATAAGAATAAGTATAAAAGCAATCTAACCATAACACCACGATATACCTGCTGAGTCATATACCTGAAAGCTCATCAACCTGTACCATCATCTGTCTTCTGAAACTGCTGCTGTAACTCTGGGCACTACTGTTTGCTCTGTACCAATGGTATAATGGCTACATCGGTCATCTCTCTGAGTGTCCTGAAACTCAGTCATGGCATGGGGAATACAACTGCTGTCCACAATCTGATAGTGATCCAATATAGATGCTCATCTCAGCATCTCAAATGTAAAGGAACTGGCTGAATAGTGTACTGCTCTGATCATGAGTGATCCAAAATATATAGCCATGCTCTGGAATAAAGGAAGCTCTGGAATGTGCAGATATCTGCTGTACAAGAATAGTAGCCCTGCTACTATGGTGTGATAACATCTGGCTCCAGCTGGGACAAGTGCTCTAAGGGAGAGAGCGCTTGAGAACCTCAGAATCTCTGGTCTCGAATTGCTCTGCATCAATCTTCAATCCAGCACTACACCATCCTTGCTTTCAGCTTTTATCTTGCACCTGTTCCTGCTCTCACAAACACTAGAATACCATCATGGAGCATGTATGGGACAAAAATAAAATAAAACTGAACTGAAATCTAATCTAAAGCATGAACTGAAATGCGCCAAAATATAAATGTAAACTAACATGGCATATATTATTCATTTATCATTTTCATTTACTGTGCAGGAGGAAAAGAATACTTCTTCAATCAGGCAATCTCAACTTGCACAGGCAGCTACAAATAGAAATGCCAACTACAATTTCTTAAATGCATGCAGGAGAAGAGATAAGCTTAGGAAGGAGCAAGGCTCAACTCAATAAAGGATGGAAACAAGCAGACACTCCAGGCAGAAAAAAGAAAAAGGGACAATACTCGGCACACAGAAAAAGAAAAATCACACAAATCCTACTGCTCAAGTGAGCTTATTCAATACCTACCTACCCTACTCTAACCAGTGAGCACAAATGTTAGGTAAAATCATAAATCCAGTGCAACCATTCATCAAATAAATTAATGACTCTTCTTTGATTTTTGTTGATGAAACAAGTCAAGATTGGATTAAAAATTATTGAAATTGAGAGCACAATCTTCTTGACTTGTTCAGAAATTGAAGAAGGATTTGAGTGGTGCAACATGAAATAATGCAGAGGAGACGACTGACTAGTGAAGCCATCCTCCATCCAAAAACTGATAGGATCATAAAATTTATGCAAGTTATTGTTTAAAATGGATGGAGGAAAAATACAAGGCATATGATTTAATAAACTACTTTCCTCATTCACTTCACTTGCATATTTAATTCGTTTCCCCTTGGGACTGATGATCAAATAAAAACCAAGTGGGGACAAATCAAGGCTTAAAAGACGAAAAATCAAAACTAGGCCCACTTGATGCTCAAAAATGGAGAAAAGATGAAATTGATCTTTAAACACCTTTTCTAGCCACCAAGAATGATTGATAATTTGACAACAAGCATTATTGTTCCAAGGTGACTGAAAAGGGAAATGAAGTGCTTTTTCTCCAAACATGTAATCATACATATACTTCCTATTGAAAAATTCCAAGGCAAAAAAATGACTAGAGCACCAACCCAAAGATGATTGAAAGAGTTGGGAAGGGAGGGTGGATTGCAAATATGAAAATTCTCCCAAATGGATAAACAAGTTTGACCTTGGACTTTGACAAAAGAAAGCAGTCTTTACTCTAGGAATGATTTTAACCTTTTGATCAAGTTTAATATTTACAACCTGAGGACAAGATTGACCATAACTATCTAACTCTAAGTTATCTTGATTAAGGATGGAAAAATTTAAAGACTCATTATAAGAAGTGGAAAACAGATTAGAGCATCTAGTGTGATTCCCTAATTCATCCTCATCTTGATATTGACCTTCTATTGATTCATCATTAAAATTATAAGAGGATAAGTGATCATTTTCATTTATAATATCTTGATTAAATGCAGAATGATCACGAGAGATCACCACTAAAGGATCTTGGTCGGTGTTTTCACTTTCTTCTTTTTCAATAAGGTGATAAGGAATTGAATGATCATTAAATATGGAACGATTAATGAGTTTCTCTGAGGGAGGAACTTCAATAGACTGACTGACTAAAGGCTCATCCTCAGAAATTTCCTCCGGATCAAGACTAGGGCTACCTAAAAAGCAATTTGAAAACTTATGATGTATACAATGATTATGGATTTGACTATCAATTGACTCAAAAGTGGAAGACTTATCCTCAAAAGAAATTGAGCAGGATGGGTCATCTTCGGATGTTGACAATTCACTTGATGCTTGATTATTAACAGATTCAACAATAGGATCAAAAAGGGGAAGGTTTTGATTTGAAAAATATATATCATCGGATTCACTTCCCCATCTTTCTAAGAAACTTTGCTCAAACATGTCATACCCGGAAATGCTATTGGGCTTCAAATCTAAGAACCAGATCTCAGCTCTTTCTTTGAAGGACGAAGCCAATAGTTTCATACACACATCCTCATGGGTTATGGATAAATCTTTAATAATTTCCCTAAAAAGTTCAAGGTGTCTTTCAGCAGAGATTTCATAACTTCCATCGAATTTAGGCAACCTTTCACGGGCTTGATGAGGGATATGATGAGGATACCCAATAATTTTTGAGAAGTCAAAGACTTTTAATCGTCCGAAAGTTCTAGGCCGCTCAGAAGCAGCCATGGATTATTTTATTTATTTTATTTTTTATTTTTATTTTTAAATCAAGAACCTAAGTACCAAATGATGCACCCCATGGGTTCTAGATAACGATAGGATCGATCACCAGTGGAGTCGCTTATGTGGAGTCGCCAGGTAGATTTTAAAAACTCTTCTACCAAGATGTATGTCGTTTAAAGTGCAGGGAGAGAGTGAGACACAAAGGTGTGTTGAACCAAGGTAGGCCTCTACCTCCCCGGCAATGGCGCCAAAAATGTTAATGTTGGCAAAGAGAACGGGAGTGGAGGTTTGAAAAATATATGTCGAACCAGGGTAGGCCTCTACCTTCCCCGGCAACGGCGCCAAAAATGTTATCACACAACTTGTAGTTGCCCCTAGAGATATCCCATCCGGGACGGTAGAGGAGTTAGGCAACTAAAGAGGTGACCCAAGAGATGCCACGGTTCCCAATGCAATATGGGAGTCACGTCAACCGAGGCACTCTTCGCTTTAGGTCAAGGGGCCTTATATTACTTGACCAAGGGGGAGACCCTATACCCCAATCACAGTTGATTGGACCTAAGCAAAGGTTTCTAAGGGTAGGTAAGTAATGAGTTACGGAAACCAATGCAAGGCTAAGTGGACCTAAGGGTTAAGGTATGGTTGAGGGTGGTGTAAGAGTTTGTTAATGTTTCAACCTATGTATGGTTTAGGCCACATGATGGGGTATGATGACTAGGTATAGTACCATGTGTTTACACAAGTGGGTATAGATTTCTTGGGAAATGTGAAATGGTTCTAGGTAGGCCCACAAGGTGAAGTTAGGTGTGAGGTTGGTACTATAGGTTAGATATAGGCTAGATCTATGAGTCTTAGTTGATTATAGGGATACCCATGTACTAGATCTAGGGTTTGACACAAATCCCAAGGAGTGCGACTTGCTTAGTGAGGGACTAGTGCCTTGTTAAGTGGGCTAATGGGGTCAAAAAGTATGTCAAAGTGTAAATCAGGACACCTAGAAGCCAAGTTAAGTGGGTTGAATGAGATCCAATGGTTGGATCTTACTAGATCTAGGTTTTTAAGTGATTACCCTAAGTGGACCACAATCCCTTGAAACAAGGAATGCTACCCCCAAGGCGGATCTTGACAAAAAGACAGTATAGACCTAGGTTTCAAGGCATGGGCATTCCAAATCCATGAAAATCTCAAACACCCACCTCCTAGAAGTGGACCAACTCAAATCTTCAAGGGGGTGCGACTTGCTTAAGGAAGGCCAAAAAGTGGGTTTGGTGGACCAAATCAAGTCCAATGGCCACCAAATTGTAAATCCGGGATGCTAGTGTCCCGATCTATGTATGTTCAAAAGATCAAGTCAAACCAAGGGCTAGATCTTAGTAGATCTAAGTTTTAAGATGCCAAGAAAATCAAAAGGGGGTTTTAACCCCTTAAAACATGGAGAGATGTCCACAAGGTAGTTTTCACCAAAGTAAAGATGTGGGTATAGGTTATCAAGTGTCTAGATTTCAAATCAAGTGGGATCTCACCTACCCATGTGCTAGATCTAACCCAACAAGCTTCTCTTAGGAAAATCGATTTAGGTTCAAGAGGGCTTTTTGCATTGAAAAGTGTGTCAATTTTTAGCCAATCACCACCAAACTATAGATCCAACTAGGGGTGGATCCTATAGAGGTGGGTTTTTAATATCCTTTCAATTGCAAGGCTAGATCTAAGTAGATCTAAGAAATACCAAAATTGGGGTTTTGATTAATTAGGGTTTTATGACCAATGAAGATAGAATGGATGAAAGAGGCACATACCTTGTAGATCTTACCTCAATTGCTTGTGGCCACCTTGCAAGTTGATAGCATTCTCCTATGTGTATATTCAAGAGTGAGATCTAAGTGCTCCAACCAAAACGTCCTTCTCCAAGATAGCCAAATCGTCCTCCTCCTACAAGACAAGATCAAAGAAACAAGTCAAGCAAGATGATTATGAAAATGGTAGAAAGATGTAATAGAAAGCATCAACTATGTCACGAAGATACAATAATGATACTCCCTGTCACAAGATCAACCCAAGAGAGAATATGTGGATCCCTCCAACAATAACCCTCATGAAGTCGCCCTCCTCTCTCCAATTCGACTTTCCTGTCAAAAGATTAGTAAGAGCACCAAAATCCACAATGATACATAGAAGAGATACTGTATATTCAATTTGCAAGAGAATCCACAATGCAAGAGAGATGTGCTCCACAAAAAATCTTCTATTCCAATATTCCAGAGCTCCAAAGGTGCCTTTACAATGAGAGGCTCTCTCCTTTAAATAGGAAGGAGAGGCACCAAAACCCTAACCACTTTTTGAATGAGTGGCTAAGATTAAAAGATACAAATGTCTAATCAATGGTTGAGATGAGCTCAACAATGAAATACATGGATCACTAATAAAATATAATATAAGTGGACAAAATCGCCCTATAAGAGGGGAATCCCACCAAGTCATGATGACAAAATATCATAAGAGGCTTATGGTGGGTCCAAGGGGTAATTTTATCCCTCCTTGGTCAATCCCCATAGCACAATAACCAATAAATAATCATGAAAGTACCAAATCGTGCCTCCATAGTGAAGTCGTGGTCCTCAAAAGACCTCAAAAATCCACAGAAAGTGCCATATGTGATGGATGCGGGCCCCGATGAAGCTGAAACTGCTGGAGAAGGTGTGGAAGGTCCCGATCTATCATCACTAATCATCCCATGCCATAACTTTGCCTCAGTAGCCCAAATCGATTTCCTCAATAGCCATTTCTACCAATCCTGAAATGCCTCGGGAAGCGTGAAACTGCCCCAAACAGCCTCCTGGAGTGCTGGCGCTGTCAAGGTGAGGGCACCAATGTGTCCGGGAGGGGGGTAATATGGTAAAAACAAGTGGCTGGACCACCCCCTCCATCATCAGCGCCCTAGGTCAACCGAATAAAAATCACATCTGCTCCGACAGGGCCTCCGACAGACCAAAATTGCACTAGGACAGCCTACTAAGGCTAAATCATCACTGTAAGTGCCCGGAACTGAAAACAAACTGTCCCATTGGACTCAGAAGGTCCAAATCCATCCAAGATGTGTACTCATACACCATATGAATCTCTGCATGATCAAAATAAATATCCAATATACCGGATCAAGGCCAATAATAATGCGCTGTACATATACAAACACTGCTGTAACCCCAGAATCATCATCATAACCCTGTAGCTGCTGCATAGAGTCATCATGTATGTATACATAGACCATATATCATCTATCCATATCATCATAAGGTCCAACATCTCATGTCCCATGGTCCTCCATGGTCAAACTAGGTCTAACCAAGACCAAATATAACTCAGATCATCATCAATAGCTGCTGCAAAGTGTCAAGGTTAATATATGCTCTACAACTTATTCAAATAACAATTATAACACAGAGTAATCATGACTGGCGATCTAAATCCAAATATATAGTGTCGTTTAATTATTATTATTACTCAGACTAGACTTTCAGGATCATACTCATTTCATAGTTGTGATCAATTTGCTAGTGAAGGGTGAAGGCTTAAATTAACTGGCTAGGCTAAGGGATGACTTAACTGTCTTGACTTTGTGACACTTTGGCAAGGGAAAGGGAATACACCATAGTATATACTGAATGAGCAATAACACAGGGAATGGCGGTGTCTCACAAATGGATGAGTTGTTTAAAGAGGGTTTATTCACCTTCACAGATGCGCACAATCCATAATACAAATAAGGCCAGCAATTGTTTAGATATAGCATTTAAGTTCTATTGCTTTTGGGCCTGAAGTTTCCATAGCCTTGATCTATGTGTGTTTATAAACACATTGCATAGATTTACATTTTTTCTTTAGGCTTTCTGCTGCAGGTGTGTTTTTAAGGCACTTGTTTACCTGAGCACTTCTAGGTGTGTCGAAGACAGCTTGTTTACCTAGGTATTTATTTTCCAAAAGATATAACATTTTATTTTCATTGCCATATTCATTTGGCATGCCTCTCATTCATGTGTGTTTAGAAACACATTGCATGAATGGGCTTTTCATACAAGATATAGCATTTCATTTTTCCAGATTTTTGTATTCATGGCAGCACTAAAAGTTTCAGGTTTAGCCAACACAACTTTAGTGACTAGGGGGAATTCACAAGGAACTCCAACTCACCATAGGTAAGTTTTGTCACCAACTCAGAGCCGAGACACAATAAACAGGGAAGCTCATCCAATACAGAGGCTACAGTGGGGAAAAGTCCTCCATGCCACTAGTCAAGTAGTAAGTCAGGGTGATAATCTAAAAGGTAGGCCATGGATGGATGAAGACAATGAAATGATGGAGCCAACACTAGCAAGCCAAAGTATGGTGTAATGATCACCTCTATTCTCCCTAAGGAGGGTATGTACCAATGAGTATGAATAGTGAACTTCTAAGTCTGAGTAGGGACAATATAATATATATAATAGATCAACCAGGTCCATATATCTATGTGATCGCCAGATCATGACACTAAGTGCTAAGACATGCTATAAGAATAAGTATAAAAGCAATCTAACCATAACACCACGATATACCTGCTGAGTCATATACCTGAAAGCTCATCAACCTGTACCATCATCTGTCTTCTGAAACTGCTGCTGTAACTCTGGGCACTACTGTTTGCTCTGTACCAATGGTATAATGGCTACATCGGTCATCTCTCTGAGTGTCCTGAAACTCAGTCATGGCATGGGGAATACAACTGCTGTCCACAATCTGATAGTGATCCAATATAGATGCTCATCTCAGCATCTCAAATGTAAAGGAACTGGCTGAATAGTGTACTGCTCTGATCATGAGTGATCCAAAATATATAGCCATGCTCTGGAATAAAGGAAGCTCTGGAATGTGCAGATATCTGCTGTACAAGAATAGTAGCCCTGCTACTATGGTGTGATAACAGTTTTGTTGTGATTCTTTGAAGGTGGACGAATGGGAAGGAGGGAGGACAAGAGGAGCAGCTTGTAGGTGGAAGAGGATGGATGAATGAGAGAAGGAGAGGCAAACAAAAAAGGAGGAGCGAATGGGGGAGAAGAGGAAACTTGGAATGGAGATGGGATTCAAGTGGAACACTTGAGGGCTTGAAACACTGCTATGGAAATCCTCCGGTTAACCGGTGATACGCCAAAAACAAGTGTTGAAGAGAGCACAAGGGAACACATCCCAAGTTATTCCCCAAGGTTGAAGGAGCTTCAACCTTATGGCAAATCCTAAGCTAGGCTTAACAAAAAGAAATAAAAAGAGAAGGGGATAAGAAATAAATGGGTGGAAAAAGATAAGAGGAATGGACTAGAAGAGGAAAGTTTTAGAACCAAATAACCAGTTGAAAATATGATGTTGAAGATGGATTTCAAACTCAACACTTCTTTATCAAAATGCTTAAGATCAACTTTGGGAGATCCTAAAATGCATACAAATGTTAGGAAAAAAGGTCTTTGAAGAGATGAGAGATGCACCCAAGCTCAAGCCTCTCTTCAACCTATGAGATTTGCACAAGAAACTACTCACAAACACACCTTGATCAAATATTGTATGTAAAGCAAAATGAGATTTAGAAGAGTATAAATATTTCCAACTACAGTCTACTCCTTCCAAATCACATAGAACCCCAACATCAATGGACAAGTTGAACCCAAATGCCCACCCTATGGGCTTAAGAAAGCCTTCTAAGCTAAATAATTGATCAAAGTAATGAAATATGAGCAATAAACAAATACAATACCACCTTAGAATAGATGAAGCATTTCCATAACAAGCATCAACACCATGTGGACCTCGAAAGTCGCTTTTATTTCCAAATAGCAATAGCTAGAACATGATTACAAATTGGCAGAGTAAGTTTGCCCAAAAGATCCATGAGAAGAGAGCCAAAATGTATCTCTTATATAACAAAGCACTAGCCTAAAACCCTAGGTCGAATTGGCAAGAGAAGAGAGCCAATAATCACCCAACTAAAGTCGAATTCCAATCTAAAGTCAATCAACACCAAGCTTGGAGCTTGATCCACCAAACAAATCGAGTTCATGGATGATGTGGATGGGGAGGTGGCCTCCACCTACATAAGGCGCCCCCCATCCCACTCTTGGAAGTAACACCCACCATCTATCTCATGCCATGTGGTAGTTTGAGCTCCCAAAGAGGATATGACGTGAGCAAACATGGAGTAGCGTGAGCCTTGAGGTAGGTAAGCTTGGAGTGTGAGTAGGTGGTAACTTGTGATCACTAAGAGCCAATGGCCATGACTTTAGAAGGGCGCTCAACCTTGCAATGAATGCCAACCAATCAACCCAACAACCCACTCAACAACCTCCACATCATCAATTCGTGAGCTTTAGTGAAGGAGGGCGAATTCTCTTGAAGTAGATGACTGGTGCTGACTGTATACTTGATTGAATGCTGACTGAGATGATTAGAATCATCTTAAATGCTGAGTGCCATGTCAACTAGCCCTTTATTTTATTCATTTCTGATTATTTTGGAGAGATTTGGATATCTCCAAAATATTCAATTTTATTATTTTAATTAATAATTTCTCTGTAAATGGCTTTTTAGAGAAAATATTAATTATGAGGCCGAATTGACATCCGAAAGTTGGGTTTAGCTGGTCCATGAGTCATGTGTGATTTTTGGCTTATGAAACGAGTCATCAATCACTAAATTCGGACCCCGGATGACTGACATATTACAGACTCAAATTTCTCCATTTAAACTATAGAGAAATTTAATTAAAATTTAAAAATAATTAAAAATTAAAAAACCTCAAATCCAACGCGTCCGGTAAAAATTTTTCGAAATTTTTTCTGGGGGTCCTAGAGACTTAGGACATGACCAAAACCTATTCTAATAGTGTCTAGTAGGTTTATACATATTAGTTGGACTCTAATAACCCCCCACGGTTCAGATTTTCAAAATCGGGCATTCCAACTTTGGAGGAAGTGGGAGAAAACCTCATCGATTATACATCGCCTTAAGCAAAGTATAATTGACAAGGGAAAAAACTCCCTGGAATACCTTAGTTGCTTAATCAAGTCATGGGAAACCGAGCCACTCAGACCCTACTAGCACACTTTGTTACAAAGCCCCATGGGGCCATGGTCATGTCGACTCAAAAACAAAACTGGCTAGACCCAAATATCTGAAACCCAGATACTCTGGAAGTGAACACTGATGTGTTCCAACACTGGCGGCTCAATAAGGTTTCAACTATTGTACAGATATAGTTGATAACACAGTCTATTTTCAGTTCCAGGTAGTTACAGTGATTTTTAGCCTCAGTTGGCTATCCTGGTGTCGTTTTGACCTATCAGAGACCCTGTCAGAGCAGAGCAAAGATTTGATGAGTTCACCTAGGGCACTGTGCATGGAGGGGGTGGTCCAGCCACTTGATATCACCACCATATTACCCCCCTCCCAGATAGCCTGGTGGCCTCACCTTGACAGCACAGGCACTCCAAGAGGCAGTTTGGGCATGTTCACATTTCTCGAGGCAGTTATAAAATGGTAAAAATGGCTACTAAAGGATTCGATCTGAGCTACTGAGGCAAGGGATTGGCATGGGATAACTTGTGATGATGAGTGGGATGTCTTCCACACCTTCTCCAGCAGTTTCAGCTTCCAGTGGGACCCACACCATCACTTATGGCATTTTATATTGATTTTTGGAGCCTGCTAAGGCTCACGACTTTCCCAGAGAGGCACGATTTGGTGCTCAGAGCATTATTTTATTATTATTGTGCCATGGGGATTGACCAAGGGTGTTAGAAATTACTCCTTGGACCCACCATGAGCTAGATCTTATGTTTATTCACTGACATTTGGTGGGACCCCCTCTCCTAGGGCGATTTGGTCCATTGATGTATTATTTTATTAGTGATCCATGTATTGTATTGTTGAGCTCATCTCAACCATTGATTAGATCATGTTGATCTTTTAATATTAGCCACTCATTCAAAAAATTGTTTGGGTTTTGGTGTCTCTCCATCCTATTTAAAGGAGAGAGCTCCTCATTGTAAAGGGACTTTTGGCTCTGGATTATTGGAATAGAAAAATACTATTGCATCTATCTGTTGTGTTGTGGTAAATGCTTTTGGAGTTCGTTCGTTGGTTCTTCCTTTGCACTGGGTTATTGGAGATTTATCTTGCTATCGATTTTGTTCCATGATTTTGTCATCTACAGGTGGAGGCTGAATTGGTTCAAGGAGGACGCATTGGTAGGGGAGGACCCTCCCTGCTTCTTCTTTGGGTTGTTTCGTCGGTAACAGGGAGTATTACTGTCTTTGCACCTTCTACTTCATGTTATCATTCGCTTATACTTGTATTTCCTCCATGCTTGATCATTCTGATTGAATCGACTTTCCTTGGTTTGACAAGTAGAGGAGGGCGCACGTGTGGAGCTAGGGCATCAATTCAAGCAAGGCAAATCGAAGATCTCCCATTTGATCTCTGCGAGAACTTTCCTCAACAACAAGGCAACCTCATCCATCACTCAGGTATGATCTCAAGGTAAATTTCTCATTCCATGATCTATCCATTTGTCTAAGTCATTAAAACCCTCATTTTACAATTTCTCAGATCTACTTAGATCTAGTGGCCTTTTGGGTAAGATATTGAAAACCCACCTCTATAGCATCCCCGGCAATTCGGATCTATAGTTTGGTGTGGATTGGCTTCCATTTGACCCCTTTCCCGAGGCAACTTAGCCTCTCCAAGCGAGGTCGCACTCCTTGGTTGGGTGAGTTCTCCTAGATCTAGCACCTGGGTAGGTGAGATCCCACTTGATCCTTAATCTCCACAGTTGATAACCTACCCCTAGTGCTTCACTTTGGTGATTTTCACCTAGTGGGCCCCATTCCTCATTTTGAGGGTTGAGCCCCGCTTGGGTTGCTTAGTGATGCATTTTGAATCTCAGATCTACTGAGATCTAGCCATTGGATGCACTTGATTTTCAAAACGCACCTAGCCTTACACCTTGACATCCCTAATATGCAGTTTGGTGAACATCCGACTCCATTTGGCCCATTTTCCAAGGCACTGATCTTTCTCCAAGCGCTCACGAATTTCCTGGGTTGTTGAGTTTGCTTGTGGTTTGACCTTTGTCTGACTGCTTGAACACCTAGACACTCTCATATCCTTTCATCAAACATAGCTAGAAAGCCCTAACTGTCAGATCTCCGATTTGGGACACTTTCCCTGTTTTAAGGGTCACGTTTCCCAAGGTAGTTGATTTTGACCATTTGAAACTAGCTTTGAATCCTGGAATCATACTTAATCATTGAATCACTATGTGTCATCTTTCATTATCATATCATACCTTTCCTAAGCCTCCACAGTGGTCCTAACTCCTCATTTCTAGGGTTCCATACCTGTCACCTTACGTACCTCATTAGATTGATTTGATCTGGTGGTTGGGTTGATCTTTCCTATCGGGAGTAGATCTGGGTCTCCCCCTTGCTATCTTGGATTTAATAGCTAAAGCAAAGAGTGCATTGGTTGGCGTGACAATCATCCATTTGGGAACTAAGGCCCTCTTGGTTCACCACTTTAGTTGTCTGTCCCCTCTACCATCCACCTTGGATCCATCTGTAGGGACAACTACAAGATTGGTGATAACAAGTCTAACATAAGTCTAATAAAATACACTGCTCTGATCAAGAGTGATCTCAAAATATAAAGTCATCATAGCCAAGCTCTGAAAAGTGCAGATATCTGCTAAGCAAGAATAGTAGTCGTGCTACTATGGTGTGATAACAAGAACAATATAGAATATCGCCAGTAAACGACCACCATACACCAAGTCACATTACCAAGATAAATAAACGAGCACAATAGCAATCCAAATGCACAAACCATATACCTGTTGGGTCATATACCTGCCTCTGTAATCTGAACATCTGAATGGCACTGAAACACTGCTACTGAATAAATCATGGGCACTATCATCTATCTGCTCTGAATGATAGAAGAATGGCTAACTCAATCATCGACCTAGGGTCGTGAGGCTCAGTCCTGACATGAGACTGTAAAATATATATGCTCTAGATCCACTGAAAATAGGAGTGATCATCAATAGACTGCTCATCAACTGATGATCTCGTGCATAAAACGCAAAGGACTGGCTCAGAAAGATGCTCAAAACTGGTTTGCAATCATGGTGGCCCCCGCTACTATGGACGTGACAACAAGACCTAGTTGTAGATGAATTCCTATAACAAAGATGGCAGCAGGGCAAAGAAATTTTCCAACAATATGGTTGAGTTTGCAGAAGTTAAATGGACAGAAATACATCCTCCTCTTCTTTTTCAAGTGGCTTATTCCTCATGCAAAGATACCCTGGAAAATGCGTGAAGTCATAACAAATACATTTGATCCTCAATTTGTGGTTAGTAATAGCCCTGACATACCCACGATCAAACATAAGCGTGGTTTGATATCTACAACATCGCCTTTGACACAGTGTTTAGCAAGAATGAACGCTCAACTGGTTTATGGTTAGATGTATTTGTATGGAGACCTTATGTGCTATGCCATTCCATGGAATTCCTGCTCTTTTCCAGCTCGTAGATATTCCCTTCGGTTGATCGTTGTTTTCAAGCAGTCAGGAAGGTGGGTCGTGCTTTGTTGTCAGAGAGTATGAGTTCATTTTCATCCACCAGACCTTGGTCAAGGTAATCACCAGCATCTTATATCTACTAGGGTTGCCTCACCTATGTGTAAATTGGAAGACTATTCAGCTCCCAAGTGCACTTTCCAAACGAAGCCTGTTGTGGTAGTATGCCTTAGATTTTGATCGCAAAAGAAGAAAGAAGCATTAGCAGATTCGTCCAGATCGTAATCCTGTCTTAAATCTGAAGGAAATGCATTGTTTGGCAGTGTTGAACATCAGGAAATTAATAATTATGGTACAATCTGAGAAGGATATCCATCAGACATACGAAGAATCACTAGAGACAAGGGCATAACTAGCGCCAAATCCAGGACACGACAAAGCAGGGTTAATTTCCTCCATGTGCAGAGTTGACAGGTGGTTGTCATGTATGATGTTTTCTCTGAGTGACATTTGACAGGGCTATCTCTAGCATTGATTTCTCTTAGACAGCATCGATAATCATTTGTATCGCTGGCATTGACCCTTGTCACAATATTTGCAATTCGGCTCACTTTGATGTAGAGGCGAGCCAACCCTTGGTTCAAAGGACATTGACTCAGCGACATAACAAATTTGAATGGGTCACATCATTACTTGTTGGCCGGTGGAGGCGTGAATGCTTGTGAGGAGGTTATTTGGTGACGTGTTTTGTGGACCATTTCTTGAAGCTGTCCGCTTTGTACACTTTTTGAGAGGCTAACCACTTTTGAGGGTACATACATGAGGTTGCCCCTTTGCATACTTACGCCATGGTTTGAAGGAGTCAAATTTGGAATGACTTTTGTCTTGGATATGGAAAGCTCACTTGCATGGGAAGCTCTAGGCTTAAAAACCCTTTGAAAGATGGTTCTCATGTGGACATTCTTGTGGAGTTCTACTACGAAGAAGCCCTTGGGGGTGGCCTTGGTTTTTATTGGATTTTATACTCATGAGGTTTTCCTTTGACGAAGTGTTGAGAATTGTCAAACCGGACAAGTAGACAAACTTGAGGGTTTCAAACCCCCTTTTGGACCTTGCTTGAAGAACAAGTAATCTTTGAAGAAGCCTTTGGAGGCTAGAGTGGACATCTTGTTGATTGCTTGGGTGACTTGGTGGATTGAAAACCCCATTTTGGAGATTGCTTTGAGGAGGCCTTGTGGGCATTGCTTGGAGCAGGTTTCCTTGGAGGGGCCTTTGATGTTTGGAGGCCACGCAGTGTCATCAACCACCTTGCTCCTAGCTTGATGGAGATTTTCCCCTCGTTAATGTTAGAGTTTATGGTATCTCGGGACGTCCTCCATGGTTTAGATGCCTTGCATGGAAGTACATCAGCAGTATAGGTATCAGTGTGGAGTAGAGGGTGAGATAAACTCTACTCAGTGGCATGAGTCTATTGGTGGCTGCATGAGGACCTTCCGGGGTTTCCCTTTGCATGCATGAGATTTGCATGACCTGTCAGTGATTAAAAGATGCATGCAAAAGTGACTTTTTGCATGCGCCGATATTAGGGTTTTTGTAAACCTAATTGATCGGTGAGATTATTTATAGAGGCAGGGGGTCCCCAGATGAAGTTGCTCAGTTGACTTATCAGAGAGTGATAGATCAGGAGTGAGGAGGGCATATTAGTGCATGCAGGGTGACTTTCTGAGAGAGAGAGAGAGAGAGGAACTTTTGCAGGAGGGAGAGTGGTCGGATCTGAGCTGGATCAGAGACCACTTAGTCCAGAGGCACTTGGCACCCAAATCTGTGGACTGAGATAGTTCACTTGAGTGGATTCTGCAGAGATTTTGGAGGACGACTTCCAAAGAGGGAGAGGGGCGCATTACCTGAGGAGAGAGGAGCTCATTCAGAGTCCGATCTACTGATTGAGTGTCTAAGACTTTTAGGGTAGCCTTGCCTCAGTGTTTAAGGAAGGTCCATGACGATCAAAGCTCAGATCTGTTGAGATCTAATCCAGTACGAGCGTTTGACATCCAGAGGGGAGGGCACACTTTTCCATGCAAAGGAAGGGCACATTCACTAGTTGAGCAGTTGGCCTTCTTCCAGAGCGGAGCAGATCAGAGCAGAGGGTTGAGAAAGGCAGTACAGTCAGAGCAACCTGCAGACTGACTAGATCCAGATTGACAGCTAGGGCATATTTCCTTAGTGCATGCATCAGCTGATGCATGCATATCTAGGGTATTGACCCATTTAGGATTGAGTGTTACATTTGAGGTAACATTGTTGTATTTACTTCTTTCATATATTGCTCTAGGACCGAGATAGAAGAAAGCCCCACATGATTGTTGATTTTCCCCGTTTGGGGTTTCCATGGTATATGCAGTGTTATGTGTGATTGATTTGAGCATTTCAGTGTTTATGTTGTAAAGAGATCTATAGTTGTTGAGTCTTATTTCATTATAGCATTATTGATATACAGAGACTCAAAACGCTTGAGATCTCAAGGCTATCTAGAGGGAGTAGCAATCTCTTGATTAAAATTTACAGTTAAGAGGCCTTATATATCTCATCATTGTACAAGTGGCATTGACCACTTTATTTTATTGTATTGTTAGGATTTAGTTGCTTGTAGTGGGGATTTTGTATTGTTTTACCCCACCTTAGGCTAAATTTAAGGAAACAGTGAATATTTTATTGTATAAGGAAGTTGTAGCCTCTCCTATAAATAGAGAGGCACTTCCTCATTTCATTTTCATGGTTGGACTTTGAGAGTTACTCTCTTTTGGAGCTTCATAGATATATCTTTCTTGTGTGGAATTTATGGTGTTAAGGGTTCTCTCTATGTGGAATTAGTGTTGTCAATGCTTGAAGTCTCTTCTTCTTGGTAAGGAGGGTCAATTCACATTTTTGGGCAGTCAACAGATCACTTACAGCCTAAGAAACCGGACACATCCAAACAGGCCTCTGTGTCCCGTGTCATTGTGTCGGATACGAATACAGGCATGACACGTGTCCGACACGTGTTTTGGTCGTGTCCATTTTCGGGACACGATCAAAACACATGTCGGACACGGTTTTGCACAGTGTCTCGACCTGTGTGCTACGTGTCCGAAAAATAGGACACGAAAAGTGCATGAAAGAGGGTCGCAAGCCACTTAAAAGCGATTTTTCTCATCTTTTTTTTCATTCCAAGAGTTTCCAAGTCATTTGAGGGCAGATTTCAGGGTTAGGATTTTGATGACTTAATGAGAAATATGGTTTCGACATCTTGATCTATGACTATCATCTATGTGTCATTATGATTTGTGAATGTGTAATGTGTATTGATTCTAATTTCTATTGAATATTTGTAAATATTCTAGTTTCTAAAAGACATTGGATCTATATGTCTATATTTTTAATATATATAATTTTTAAAATATATATATATATATATATAACGTATCCTCCATGTCCTGATTCCGGGGATCGCCATGTCCGTGTCTGACACTCGTATTTCCTTGTCCTCCGTGTCCCGTGTCCTTGTGTCATGTGACTTAGCTTACAGCCATGAAAAGTTTCAGTTTTGAGCACTTTACAAAGGTCCTCGACAGTATTCAAGGCATCAAACAGAAGTATAAGTCACTTGGCAGCAAAACAATGGTGTATGACAAGAACAGTTTTTTATATTCTGAGTGCATTGAAGATACGTTGTTAAGTTCTGATCATTCCTACATCAAACCTAGCTGTGGATGAATTCATAAAACAAAGATGGCAGCAGGGAAAAGAAATTTTCCAACAGTATGGTTGAGTTTGCAGAAGTTAAATGGAAAGGAATACAGCCTCCTCTCCTTTTTCAAGTGGCTTATTCCTCATGCAAAGCTACCCTGGAAAATGCGTGAAGTCATAACAAATACATTTGATCCTCAGTTTGTGGTTAGTAACAGCCCTGACATACCCACGGTCAAACATAAGCACGGTTTGGTATCTACAGCATCTCCTTTGACACAGTGTTTAGCAAGAATGAACGCTCAGCTGGTTTATGGTTAGACGTATTTGTATGGAGACCTTATGTGCTATGTCATTCCACGGAATTCGTGTTCTTTTCCAGCCCACAGATCTTCCCTACGGTTGACCGTTGTTTTCAAGCAGTCAGGAAGGTGGGCCATGCTTAGTTGTCGGAGAGTATGAGTTCATTTTCATCCACTAGACCTTGGTCAAGGCAATCACCGGCATCTTACATCTATCGGGGTTGCCTCACCTATGCGTAAATTTTGGAAGATGATTTAGCTCCCAAGTGCACTTTCCAAACGAAGCCTGTCGTGGTAATATGCCTTAGATTTCGATCGCAGAAGAAGAAAGAAGCATCAGCAGATTCAACCAAATCGTAACCATGTATTAAATCTGAAGGAAACGCGTTGTCTGGCAGTATTGAAGATCAGGAAATTAATAATTATGGAACGATCTGAGAAGGATAGCCATCAGACATACGAAGAATCGCTAGAGACAGGGGCATAATTAGCACCAAATCCAGAAAACGACAGAGCAGGGTCGATTTCCTCCATGCGCAGAGTCGAAGTGATTGCCCTGTATGATGTTTTCTCTGAGTGACACTCGACGGGGCTATCTCTAGTGTCAATTGCTCTTAGACGGCATCGATAATCACTTGTATTGCTGGCATTGACCCTTGTCACAATATTTGCAAATGAGCTCACGCTTCGATGTGGAGGCGGGCCAAGCCTTGGTTCAAAGAATGTTAACTCAGCGACACAGCAAATTTGAATGGGTTGCATCATTGCTTGTTGGCCGGTGGAGGTGTGAATGTTTGCGAGGAGGTCATTCAGTGGCGTGTTTTGTGGACCCTTTCCTGAAGTTGTCTGCTTTGTACACTTTTTGAGAGACCGACCACTTTTGAGGGTCGCTACATGAGATTGCCCCTTTGCATACTTACGCCATGGTTTGAAGGAGTCAAATTTGGAATGACTTTTGTTTTGGATATGGAAAGCTCAGTCGCATGGGAAGCTCTTGGCTTAAACAGCCTTCGAAAGATGGTTCTCATGTGGATGTTCTTGTGGAGTGCTACTAGGAAGAAGCCCTTGGGGATGGCCTTGGGTTTTCTTGGATTTTATTACTCATGAGGTTTTCCTTTAAAGAAGTGTTGAAGATTGTCAAAGCGGACAAGTGGACAAACTTGAGGGTTTCAAACCCCCTTTTGGACCTTGCTTGAAGAACAAGTAACCTTTGAAGAAGCCTTTGGAGGCTAGAGTGGACATCTTATTGATTGCTTGGGTGACTTGGTGGATTGAAGACCCCATTTTGGAGATTGCTTTGAGGAGGTCTTGTAGGCATTGCTTGGAGAAGGTTTCCTTGGAGAGGCCTTTGGAGCCCACATGGCATCAAGCACATTGTTCCTAGCTAGATGGAGATTTTCCCCTCATTAAGGGGCCCTATATATCTCATCATTGTACAAGTGGCATTGACCACCTTATTTTATTGTATTGTTAGGGTTAGTTAGTTGTGGTGGGGCTTTTGTATTGTTTTACCCCACCTTAGGCTAAATTTAAGGAAACAATGAATATTTTATTGTATAAGGAAGTTGTAGCCTCTCCTATAAAAGAGAGGCACTTCCTCATTTCATTTCCATGGTTGGACTTTGACAGTTACTCTCTCTTTTGGAGCTTCATCAATATATTTTTCTTTTGTGCAATTTATGGTGTTAAGGGTTCTTTCTATGTAGAATTAGTGTTGTCAATACTTGAAGTCTCTTCTTCTTGGTTCTATATTGGTGCTTAAAGGATTGATGGTGGAATGTTTAAGGCTTTACAAACCTCTCAAAGATTGATCCAATTGAATAGTTGTAATAACTCTTGGAAGGATGGCATCTTGAGCTCTTGGATTGCACATTCTCCTTTGATGGTTTAGGTAAGTGTTTTGAAACCTTGTCTCACATAGCATTCACTCCCTTGGCAAGGGTTTCAAGGTGTTTATCTTTGGTGTTTATCTTTGCCACAGTTGATCTTGGGTGGCCAGGACTTTCCCTTGTTTGAGCTCCTTATTATAGACCTTGAACTCCATTGTTATCCTCATGGTGATGTGACTTGTTTCCTAGTCCTAACCCTAATCTTAGAAGGAACTAGACCAATTCTTGAAAGACATTCTTTGGCCTTGCTTACCATTTGATTCACCTTGACTCCACTTCCCTAGGTGGATATTGGCATCGATCTCCTGGGACTTTCCATCACTTATTATAAAAACCCTAAAAACTTTAAACCCCTGTTTTGTTGAGGCTATCTCTTCCAAATCACCTTGTGCCCTCATTGTCACAACCTAGCAATCCTATCTAGCAATGCCCCCTGAATTTGGAGAAGAGCCAACCAGAAGTGCAGAGGTAGTTATCATGGTGACAGTGGGTAACACCTCTCAAGTTACCACGGTTAGCAGTGATCTTCGGGGCTTTAACTACAACCTACTAGTTTGCGTGGTAACACCCTCCATTGCCATAGCCTAGGAATCCTATCCTAGGGAAGCTCCCCTCGAGTTGGAGAAGAGCCAACCTGAAGTGCAGAGAGGTTGTTATCAAGGTGACAGTGGGTAACACCTTTAGGTTGCAATTGGGCTAGCTGCATTTTTTGGGGCTTTAACTGCACTTGCTTGTTCATGCTATAACACTATCATTATTTCACTATTGTTATTGCAAATGTCCATGGTTCGTTTTATTGTACATCATTGAGCAAATCTTCAAGTGTTTAATCTATTGATCATTGCAAATCTAAAGTGGTTAAATACTCATTTGGGTAATTAACTTAATAATACACATTTCACATCTTAAACAAGTTGATATTTCCCTTGGATCTCCTCAAATCCTAGATCTAATCAACCTATAGGGAAGCCTGTCTTGGCCTTGAGAGCTGGCCTAAAAGAGGGAAGTTAAGCACTGAGGTGACAATGGTGCTTTTCTTCAGAAGTTGCACTTGATAGCACTAGTGGATTGGGACGTTTCCACTTAGGTGCTAGACCAAGCTGTAACACAACCAATACAAGATTTTGATTAGATCTTAATGAAGAAAAATATTTTCGATCTCTACATTTTTCTTCTTTATGTTGATTTTCTTTAAATACTTCTTATATTCACTAAAACATATTTACATACAGAAATGCAAAGAGTGGAAAGGTATATACAACACCTATCATAACCTCTTCCGGAGACTAAATAAAGTCCTCTTTAGAGCAACCAGGACCGGAAGACAATGAAATGAAAAACAACAATATTACAGTGAATTATGCAAAGACTTGGGAATTCCACAAAATCTTTGTTTTTGCTTCTGCTTCCTATTTAAGGATACTGAAAATGAGGAAGTAACACTAGGCATTTCTTATTCTTGAATCATCATACCTTTTGAACTTAAAGCAATCAAAGGATGTTACAACATACATTTCTGTGCCAGTGATTCGCCAAGAGCAATCACACTGTCTATCCGCTTAGGACTCAGGTGTCCAATAATAAGGGATTTTAGCAAATGAACATCCATTGTGCTCATAAGAATTCTAATGTAATCTTTTGTGAAAGTTTGATCTGGTACATCTATCAATGCCATTTCTGTTGGTCCTCTGATGATATAAGAATTATCTGTTGTCCCTTTTTTAAGTCCATATTCAACCTGCAAGGTAGGAGCAAACATCAACAAACTATGCACATCAATGAACATAGAAGTCATGTGCCAGTTATATTCAAGTTTGCCACAAAAAATATCCCAATATCACATTTGCATATAAAACCAAAATGGCTTGAAAATTGTACGTCAAAGTCCATCATGATATACTAATTTCTAGAACTACTTGAATTTTCATTCTTAAATACAATATAATATAAGGGCACTATGCATCCAACTTTTCTAATTATCAAGTTGGCATGTAAAAAATGAAGCAAAGGCTGGTGGAGACATAAAACAAACATTATCATACCTTGTAGAAAATCTAGGTAAGGGTGTGTTATCCCTCGTTTTGCAAGGGGGTGACAAGCAAGTTTTTGCTTATGACGACAATCTTATGGACTTATGAGGGTTTGATAGTGTGGCCCTGTTGGTAGTATGGCAGTTGGTTCCAGGCAAGCAGATAACAACAGAAAAGTTTTGGAAAAGATGGCATATGCTGAAGATTCTGTGCATTCCTGGGTTCCCTTCAGACCTCTCTGGAGCATATTTATTTCACAATCAGTTTAGGAGTGTATTATTTGTGACGTTTTCAGCCTAACAGCAACCATTCAGTGGCAAGAACCCTGGTTGCCTTGTTGATAGAACCCAAGGATAAAGAAAATTTTGCAACGTACAAACAGGGGTTAGAGCTTCTATCACAGGTTTTAGAGGTTCAGCCGATGGTTAACATAAAGTTTAATTATCTGGAAAGGATAGCTAGTAGTTTGCAGTCTTCAGGACAAAACAAAAATCCTTCAACAGTTCTTGCACAGGGCCTTGATGTCATGAATAAGGTGTTAGAAGAGCTGCCACATCTCTTTAACAAAAGCAATTTTCAGCAATTACTGGAGCCTTGTTTCAACAGTTAGCTATCGGATATACGAAAGTCATCCTGTACATTGTTAAAAATAGTCTTTGATGCATTTCCAGTTCTATTAGATTCTACAAATATACAACAAAAATTAGACCATTACATTCTAAGGTTGTTAGTAAGATCTAAACATCCAATCTACTCGATTTGGATCTTGGGTGTCCCGTCTACACTTTCACATCCTTTTTTACTCCATTTGCCCATCCATTTCAAGGCACTAGTCCTGTTATCACCTAAACTGTAGTTACCCCTATGGATGGATCCAGTCATGGATGGCAATAGGGAAGGGCAACTCAAAAGGTGCAACCACGATCACCTCGACCTCCAATATGTATGGTTGTCACGCCAGTCGAGGCAACCTTCGCTTTATGTTATCTAGCCCAGACAACAAAGGGGGAGACCCGATCTACTCCCGACAGGAGAGATCAAAACCAAGACACCAAATCAAGGTATTTCTAAGTGAAGTTAGGTGTATGGTTTTTCCTAGACCTAAGGGTAAAGTCACAAGCCAAGTGAGGGGTTCAATAGGTATAGCTTTGGTTCATAGTTGATGTAATAGTGACTTATAATGTTTGAAGTGAGATCTAGGACTAGTGTACTAGTTCAATGTTGGAAAATCCACTGCCTTGGGAACCGTGTCCAATGCAGGGTAGTTAAGGGTTGTATTGGGGCTAACTAGTACATGTGACAAGCTTGACCATGGTTCATGATGTCTTCAAAGGTATAGTCTACCATGCATAGGTGAAACCACAAGTCAATCCAACAATCTAGGAAAGTTGAATTACCTTGTAGAAAAACCAGTGCCTTGGGAATTGGGAAGTGGAGTCAAAGTGGGGTTAACTTGTGGTTTAGGACTCCTACAACATGAGATAAGTGGACAATATAGGTCTTGATGGTTGAATATGTCTAGATCTAGGTTTGACCTAAGTGGACCACAATCCCTTAAAACAAGGAATGTTGTCCCCAAGGCAAGATTTGACAAAGTGATAGCCTAGACCTAGGTTTTGAATTATTCCGGTTTCAGATCTGCAATAATCTCAAGTACCCAGTTCCTAGAAGTGAGTAAACTCACTTCTCCAAGGTGGTGCGACTTTACCCAAGGAGGCTTCAATTGGGGCTTAGGTGGGTCAAATCATGTCGGATGGCATCCAAACTTTAGATCCTAGTAGATCAGTCAAGTAGGAGTATGGATCTATAATTTCGTGGCAATCCACCGGTTAGATCTTAGTAGATCTGAGTTTAAGTGTTCCAAGTGGTCCAAAATGGGGATTAAATCCCTTAAAATGTGGAATGGGGCCCACAAGGTGAATTTCAGAAAAGTGACAACCTGGGTGTATGTTATTTGATGTGTAGATGTCAAATCAAGTGAAATCTCAAACACCCATCAACTAGATCTAGGTCAACTTGCTCAAATGGTGAAGTGCGCCTTCCTTGGGAGAAGCTAAGTTGGCTTGGGAGAGGGGTCAAATGGAAGCCAATCCACACCAAACTATAGATCCGGGATGCCGTGGATGCTATAGAGGTGGGTTTTCAATATCATGCCCAACAACCCACTAGATCTAAGTAGATCTGACAAAATGTAAAATGGGGGTTTTGAAGTATTTAGGGTTTTAACAATTTATAAATTATGTCAATGGATTGGATAAAGGAAAGAGAAACAAACCTGTGGATCTTACCTGGATAACCTTGTAGATGCCTTGATGATGATGATCTATGCAATCCCGATCAATTTGGAAGCTTTGAGGTAGATTCTATGCAAATCGATTTTGTCCAAGAAGCCAATGCGCCCTCTCTCCTGCATAACAAACGTCAACAATATCAGATTTGATGCATCAAGAGATAAGACTAATGCCACAAAAGAAGTAACAGAAAGATAGCATAGATCACAATGATACTAATGATAACCCCCTGATACAAGCGAATGCCAAGAAAGTCGATTTGAAGAAGCCTTGCAAAATCGCCCTTGTTGAAGTCGCCCTCCTGTAGACAAACAATGATTTCCAAAAAAAAATATAGATCTTGCCACAATTTCCAAATGCTAGGTTGCAATAGACTTTCCAATCACCATCTAAGAACACCAGATGCAAAGGAGACCACAAGAATTTCCACAAGAATATTTTTCTATACCAATAATCCAAGAGCCAAAGACCCTTTACAATGAGAAGCTCTCTCCTTTAAATAGGAAGGAGAGGCACCAAAACCCTAACCAATTTTTGAATGAGTGGCTAAGATTAAAAGATACAAATGTCTAATCAATGGTTGAGATGAGCTCAACAATATAATACATGGATCACACATAAAATATAACATAAGTGGACAAAGTCGCCCTAGGAGAGGGGAGTCCCACCAAATCATGATGACAAAATATCATAAGAGGCTCATGGTGGGTCCAAGGGGTAATTTTATCCCTCCTTGGTCAATCCCCATGGCACAATAACCAATAAATAATCATGAAAGTACCAAATCGTGCCTCCAAGGTCAAGTCGTGGTCCTCAAAAGACCTCAAAAATCCACAGAAAGTGCCATAAGTGATGGATGCGGGTCCCGATGAAGCTGAAACTGCAGGAGGAGGTGTGGAATGTCCCGATCTATCATCACTGATCATCCCATGCCATAACTTTGCCTCAGTAGCCCAAATCGATTTCCTCAATAGCCATTTCTACCAATCCTGAAATGCCTCGGGAAGCGTGAAACTGCCCAAACAGCCTCCTGGAGTGATGGCGCTGTCAAGGTGAGGGCACCAATGTGTCCGAGAGGGGGGTAATATGGTAAAAACAAGTGGCTGGACCACCCCCTCCATCATCAGCGCCCTAGGTCAACCAGATAAAAGTCATCTCTGCTCTGACAGGGTCTCCAACAGACCAAAACTGCACTAGGACAGCCTACTGAGGCCAAATCATCACTGTAAGTGCCCGGAACTGAAAAAAAACTGTCCCATTGGACTCAGAAGGTCAAAATCCATCCAAGATGTGTACTCATACACCATATGAATCTCTGCATGATCAAAATAAATATCCAACGTACCGAAACAAGGCCAATAATAATGATCTGTAAATGACCAAACACTGCTGTATCCCAAGAATCATCATCATAACCCTGTAGCTGCTACATAGAATCATCCTGTATGTGTACATAGACCATATATCATCTATCTATATCATCATAAGGTCCAACATCTCATGTCCCATGGTCCTCCATGGTCAAACTAGGTCTAACCAAGACCAAATACAACTCAGACTATCATCCATAGCTGCTGCAAGGTGTCAAGGTTAATACATGCTTTACAATTTATTCAAATAGCTATTAAAACACAGAGTAATCATGACTGGCGATCTAAATCCAAATATATAGTGTCGTTAATTATTATTATTACTCAGACTAGACTTTCAGGATCATACTCACTTCATAGTTGTGATCAATTTGCTAGTGAAGGGTGAAGGCTGAAATAACTGGCTAGGCTAAGGGATGACTTGACTGACTTGACTTTGTGACACTTCGGCAAGGGAAAGGGAATACACACCATAGTATATACTGAATGAGCAATAACACAGGGAATGGCGGTGTCTTACAAATGGATGAGTTGTTTAAAGAGGGTTTATTCACCTTCACAGATGCGCACAATCCATAATACAAACAAGGCCAGCAATTGTTTAGATATAACATTTAAGTTCCATTGCTTTTTGGGCCTGAGGTTTCCATAGCCTTGATCTATGTGTGTTTACAAACACATTGCATAGATTTACATTTATTTTTAGGCTTTCTGCTGCAGGTGTGTTTTTAAGGCACTTGTTTACCTGAGCACTTCTAGGTGTGTCATGGACAACTTGTTTACCTAGGTATTTATTTTTCCAAAAGATATAACATTTTATTTTTCATGGCCATTTTCAATTGGCATTTCTTTCATATACAAGATATAGCATTTCATTTTTCAAGATTTTGCATTGATGGCAGCACTAAAAGTTTCAGGTTTAGCCAACACAACTTTAGTGACTAGGGGGAATTCTCAAGGAACTCCAACTCACCATAGGCAAGTTTTGTCACCAACTCAGAGCCGAGACACAATAAACAGGGAAGCTCATCCAATACAGAGGCTACAGTGGGGAAAGGTCCTCCATGTCACTAGTCAAGTAGCAAATCAGGGTAATAATCTAAAAGGTAGGCCACGGATGGATGAAGACAATGAAATGATGGAGCCAACACTAGCAAGCCAGAGTATGGTGTAATGATCACCTCTATTCTCCCTAAGGAGGGTATGTACCAATGAGTATGAATAGTGAACTTCTAAGTCTGAGTAGGGACAATATAATATAAATAATAGGTCAACCAGGTCCATGTATCTATATGATCGCCAGATCATGACACTAAGTGCTAATACATGCTATAAGAATAAGTATAAAAGCAATCTAACCATAACACAATAATATACCTGCTGAGTCATATACCTGAATGCTCATCAACCTGTACCATCATCTGTCCTCTGGAATTGCTGCTGTAACTCTGGGCACTACTGACTGCTCTGTACCAATGGTATAATGGCTATATCGGGCATCTCTCTGAGTGTCCTGAAACTCAGTCATGGCATGGGAAGTATAACCGCTGTCCACAATCTGATAGTGATCCAATATAGATGCTCATCTCAGCATCTCAAATGCAAGGGAACTGGCTGAATAGTGTACTGGAATGAGAAAAATAATGTATGGTAGCCCGGCTACTATATATGTGATAACAAGTCCATCTAGGGCAATTCGCACTCCTTGGGAGTAGTGTCAAGTGCTAGATCCCATATGTGGGTATCCCTAATTTCATCTTAGATCCATAGATCCAGTCTTTGCATACCCCTTGGTACCATTTGCACCCTTAACTTCACCTTGTGGGTCCCATTTGAACCATTCCCATATCCCAAGGAAGTGGGTCCCACATGTGTCTTTTATGGTACTAGATCTTGTTATCTAATTTCATTATGTGGCCTAAATCACTCATTGGTTGAAACACTAGTCACTCCCTAAGCCTCTTTAAACCATACTTAAACTTCTAGGTCCACCTAACCTTGCATTGGTTTCCGTAACTCATCTTTCACATTTCCCTAGAAACCTTTTGTCTTGGTCCAATTGCCTTTGATTGGCTATAGGGTCTCCCCCTAGGTCTTGATTCATCTTGATCTAAAGTGAAGAGTGCCTCGGTTGACGTGACTCCCAGCTTGCATTGGGAACCGTGGCATCTCTTGGGTCACCTCTTTAGTTGTCCATCTCCTCTACCATCCCGGATGGGATACCATTAGGGACAACTACAAGTTGTGAGTAACCAAAGATAGCAAAAGAAAAATGGATCAGAGGAATGGAACCCTTGGGGGTTGAGCGTTTTGAAGAAAGGGCAATGGATCCAAGGTGGATGGTAGAGGGGACAGGCAACTAAAGTGGTGAACCAAGAGAGACCTAGTTCCCAAAAGGATGGTTGTCACACCAACTAAGGCACTCTTCGCTTTAGCTATCAAAGCCAAGATAGCAAGGGGGAGACCCAGATCTACTCCCGACAGGAGAGATCAATCCAATCACTAGATCAAATCAATCAACTAAAGTACGTAGGGTGATAGGTATGGAACCCTAGATTTAAGGAATTAGGACCACTGTGGAGGCTTAGGATCTCCCAGGTTTGATGCAATTCCTTCTGATAGGAATTCAAGCGTAGTTACACCTCAACCTCGATGCAATTCTGACATCCAGCCTATTCCCGAACATGTTGTTGAAGCCATCCCTCAATCTGTGAATCGCCGAAGGTTTGAAATTGGTGATAGGGTCGTTATGCCTAGTGATTTATTCTACATACGATCCAGGGGATCTAGTAACTTCTGGGTTGGACCGCTCACAGTTGAGCGTTGCATTGATGAGATGTGTTTTCTCACTACTGGGACTGGCCAGCATATCTTACTCCCTATCAACCAGAGGGAGTTAAGGGATCATCATCCTTGATTCCCTTTGCCTTGCCTTGCCTTGCCTTACCTTGCCTGTTTAAAGTAGGTAGTTTTATGAATAAGCTCACTTGAGCAGTAGGATTTGTGTGCTTTTTCTGTGTGCTCAGTACTGTCTTTTCTTTTAAAGTTGTCTGCTTGTCTTTGCTTGTTGAGTTGCTAGTTAAGTTGAGTCTTGCTCCTTCCTAAGCTTGTCTCACCTCCTACATGCATTGAAGAGTGGTTATCTTGCTTAATTTTTCTTTTTGGCTGCCTGTGCAAGTTGAGTTGAGTATGCCTGCTTGAAAAAGTTTTATTTTCCTCCTGCACAGTAAATTTGAATAAAGTTTATATGCCATGTTAGATTAAAATTTCTTTTATGCATTTCAGTTTTTTTTTAGAATAGATTTCATTTTCAGTTTTATTTTATATATCTCCCATACATGCTCCATGAGGTATTCTAGTGTTTGTGAGCGCAGATACAGGTGCAAAATAAAAGCTGAAAGCAAGGATGGTGCAATGCTGGATTGAAGATTGATGCAGAGCAGTTCGAGACCAGAGATTCTGAGGTTCTCAAGCGCTCTCTCCCTTAAAGCACTTGTCCCAGCTGGAGCCAGATGTTATCACACCATAGTAGCAAGGCTAATATTCTTGCTTAGCAGATATCTGCACATTCCAGAGCTTAGATTTTTCAGAGCTTGGCTATGATGACTTTATATTTTGAGATCACTCATGATCAGAGCAGTGTATTATTCAGACTTATGTTAGACCTAAAACTGAGATGTTGTTGGCTAAAACTGAAAGCTCATGTACTACTTATGGAAACTTATATAAATTCGCCCATGGAAACTAAAAAGGGCAAGAGCGATGAACTACTAAAAATACTCCTCGAAGAGTATAAGAAAGGTCCAAAAAGCAATGGTACTTAAATTCTATATCTAAACAATTGCTAACCTTATATATGTATGCAAACATGCCCTGGATGCAAGCTGCAATTAGTTGTGCTTATCAGCACACCTGAGATCCGAAGGGTTATGTAGGCCAAAAGGCCATGAAATGAAATCAATGGATCCTAATGAAACTGGATCATCTTTTATAAAAGTGGTCATGATGCCTAAGTTGAATAAGCACTCTCTAAACAACTTACCCATTTGTGAGGCACAGCCATTCCCCGTGTTTATTTTGGTCCAGCACAGAGTTTGTAGCTTCCCCCTTTCTCCCAGTCCAAAGTGTCTTTTAGTTGAGTTTAGACAAGTCACCCCCTTTGCCCAACCTTGTTCCTAGCCTTCATCCTTAGCTAGCAGTTAGACCATGTCCAATGGCTGAGTTTGTCATTTAAGCTATTGTGCAAGTGAATACAAATAACAACGGAATGAACAAATATGTTTAATGCCACTAAATGATGTTATACTTTAAGTTAAGCTGTGAGTATGATTAGAGGAACATGTTTTAGTCTATCAATATGATTTATCCTTGGTCGTATATGGACCTAGTCAAACCCAGTTTGACTATGGTCATTTATTGGGATCCGGGATGATGTGGGCCATGCATGCTTTTTGATGATGATAGATGGACCCCACATACTCTTGATGATGATGCTATATGATGGACATATGATTCAGATGATGATTGATGCAGTTCAGCAGGTTTTATTATTTCTCCAGATCATCAGACTATACACTATCCATATATGGTGGACCCTACAGCTAGCCCATCAGGGCAACCCATGGTGTATGAGTACACATTCTTAGTAGTTTTGGGTCTTCTAGATCCAATGAGACACTTATCATTCAATTCCAGGCACTTCTGATAGCGATAGATGCAGTTTTCCACTGGTTGACCAGATTTGGGGTTGATTTCCCAGCCTGTCCAGTAGGGGCCTGTTATCACCTAGGATGTAGTTACCCCTATGGATGGATCCAGTCATGGATGGCAATAGGGAAGGGCAACTCAAAAGGTGCAACCCCGATCACCTCGACCTCCAAATATGTATGGTTGTCACGCCAGTCGAGGCAACCTTCGCTTTATGTTATCTAGCCCAGACAACAAAGGGGGAGACCCGATCTACTCCCAACAGGAGAGATCAAAACCAAGACACCAAATCAGGGTATTTCTAAGTGAAGTTAGGTGTATGGTTTATCCTAGACCTAAGGATGAAGTCACAAGCCAAGTGAGGGGTTCAATAGGTATCGCTTTGGTTCATAGTTGATGTAATAGTGACTTATAATGTTTGAAGTGAGGTCTAGGGCTAGTGTACTAGTTCAATGTTGGAAAGTCCTGTTATCACACCATAGTAGCAGGGCTACTATTCTTGTACAGCAGATATCTGCACATTCCAGAGCTTCCTTTATTCCAGAGCATGGCTATATATTTTGGATCACTCATGATCAGAGCAGTACATTATTCAGATTTTATGACCTTGTGTCAAGGCTGAGCCTTGAGAGTTCAGATTTGATGACTGATGTGACCACTTATCCCATTACAGTTTCAGTTCAGTGCCTAGAGATGTACTTCAGCAGTGTTTCAGATGATGCATGATGATTGCTATTATGATGATGTTGTATGATCTATGGATATGTTCTCACTGACAGTGGATTATTAGCTTGTTGATTTAGTCATGATTATAGCATGTGCTTGGTATATTATTCCTGATGTGGCAAACTATTTAAAATGAACTGTAAACCTTAAAATGGACAATTGCTTGCACTTTTAGGTCATCTAACAAAACTTACTGGTATTTCACCTTACATAGACATGGTCTTTCCCGACACCTATTGTCTGCTAGTGTAGGCTCCATATCCACTTATCTCCATCCATACATGACCTTCTTGTTTGACTTTAAACCCTAACTTGTCTCATTTGACTTTCTGATACTGAGGACTTCCCTATTTTTCTACCTCTGTGTTTGGACCACATCCCTGTTTATCTAGTGTCTCGGCTCTAAGTTGGTGACAGAACTTGCCTTTGGTGAGTTGGATTGTAGGCCTAAATCATTCTGGTCGGTTGTCCCGATGTTTGGCATTGGCTCAAACTCCCCCTAGTCACTTGAGATGTTGTTGGCTAAAACTGAAAGCTCATGTTCTACCTGTGGAAACTAAATAAATTCGCCCATGGAAACAAAAAAGGGCAAGAGCAATGAAAAGCTAAAAATACTCCTCGAAGAGTATAAGAAAGGTCCAAAAAGCAATAGTTCTTAAAAGCTATATCTAAACAATTGCTGACCTTGTGAATATATAAAAAAACATGCCCTGGATGCAAGCTGCAACTAGTTGTGCTTCTCAGCACATCTGAAATCCGAAGGGTTATGTAGGCCAAAAAGGCCATGGAAATAAATTGAATGATCCTAATGAACTTGGATCAACTTGATGTAGACATGGTGCCTAAAGTTGAATAAGCACTCTCTAAACAACTTATCCATTTGTGAGGCACAGCCATCCCCCGTGTTCTTTTGTCCAGCACAGAGTTTGTAGCTTCCCCCTTCTCCCAGTCCAAAGTATTTTTGAGTTAAGTTAGACAAGTCAAACCCTTGGCCCAACCTTGCTCCTAGCCTTCATCCTTCACTAGCAGTTTGACCATGTCCAATGGGTAAGTTTGTCATTTGAACTAGGGTGCAAGTAATTTTATATTATCACGGAATATGTTAACTTAATTAATGCCACTGAATGGAATTTATACTTTGAGCTTAGCTATGAAGTGATTAAAGAAGCATTGTCTTAGTCTACTGATGTGGTTTATCCTTGATTATATATATTCTTGGGATCCGTGATGATGTGGACCATGTATGATGATTATTGGTGATGATTTATGGTCCCACATGTTTGATGATGATGTCATATGATGGACATATGATACAGATGATGTTTGATCCAGTTCAGCAGGTTATTATTATTACAGATCAGCAGATTATACATTGTCCATATATGGTGGACCCTACAGCTGGCCCATTAGGGCAACCCAGGGTGTATGAGTACTCATTCCTAGTGGATTTGGGTCTTCTGGATCCATTGAGACACTTATCTTTCAGTTCCGGGCACTTCTGGCAGTGATTGATGCAGTTTTACACTTGTTGACCAGATTTGGGGCTGATTTCCCAGCCTGAGCAGCAGGGGCCCCGAGAGGCCAGTTCACCTAGGGCGCTGATGATGGAGGGGGTGGTCCAGCCACTTGTTATTACCATTTATCCCCCCTCCCGGAGAGCCTGGTGGGCTCAGATGGACAGCGCTAGCACCCTAGGAGGCAGTTTTGGCACTTTCACAGTTCCCGAGGCAGTTAAAAAATGGGATAAAGTGGTCACTGAGGAAATCGATTTGGGCAATTGAGGCAAGGTTTTGGCATTTGGTTTTCACAGAGGTCTTCCAGGTTGATCTCACTATCTTCCAGTCATTTTTCACCATGTGGGTATCTCCAGATTGATCACAGGAGGACATTTACTGCTCGACTGTCATGGATTCTGAGGACAGTTTTGGTCATTATTATTATATTGGACATATTTTTATTATTTCATTGTGCCTTGGGGTGAGCTAGCAAGGATTTATACCTCCTAGCCCCACCATGTGCTTATTTTATCATGTCCTAGTCATCATGAGGTGGATTATTGTACTTTATACCCCTCTTGTGGGATGACGTCACCCTCTATTGTACCATTTATTGAGGGCGCTATTGTTATGTTGAGTGATCCATGTGATATTATGTTATGGATTCATCTTAGCCATTGATTATGTTGTGAGATCTTTTAATCTCAACCACTCATTTCAAAAAGTGGTTTTGAGATCTAGGGTTTTGGTCTTTATTATCCTATATAAGGAGGAGACCCCCTCATTGTAAAATCATCTAGAGATTTTTGGCTCTTGGCTCTTGGAATAAAATTTCTATCTTTTGGAGTACATGCTTGGATTGGAGTGGATGTTGGTTGTTTCGATTGTAAATGCTATTGTCCATTGCACTGGAGGATCTTTTGTAGCTTTCTTGCGTATTTGCCATACTTTATTTGCAGGTTGAGAGGGCGACTTTGACAAGTGCGAATTGGTGGGGAGGCTTGCCCTTCAAGCTTGGAAGAAGTCGTTTTGGGTTTGACAGGGAGTGGTTTTGCCTTTGTGTCAACTATTCTATGTTTTTCTCTCTCTTGTTTGCATCTACCTTCAATTTGTTAAACTAATTGATGCTTTGCTCCTTGGCTTGACAGGTTAGAAGGAATCTCATGTGGCTTGGAAAAATCGATTTGGCAAGAGGGCTTCAACAATTCTCCATTTGATCTTTGGCAAAGTAATCCTCGTCTCAACTAGCATTCATCTCTTCATCCAGGTATGTCCCAAGAGGTATGATCTTCTCTTCCTTGAATCTTCCATAATTTCTAGATCACAAAAACCCTAATCAAATTAAAACCCTTGTTTTTGGTATTTCTTAGATCTACTTAGATCTAGCCCTCAATTTGAAAAGATATTGAAAACCCACCTCTATAGCATCCACCCCTAGTTGGATCTATAATTTGGTGGTGATTGGCTAAGAATTGACCCATTTTCTAAGACAAAAAGCTCTCCTTGACCTAAAGCGCACTTCCTTGAGAGAGGCTTGTTGGGCTAGATTTAGCACATGGGTATGTGAGATCCCGCTTGATTTGACAACTAGACACTTGATAACACATACCCATATCCTTACTTTGGTGAAAACTACCTTGTGGACATCTCTCCATGTTTTGAGGGGTTGAAACCCCCCTTTTGACCTTCTTGGCACCTTAAAACCTAGATCTACCAAGATCTACCCATTGGATTCATTTGAAACTTTGAAGGAACATAGATCGGGGTACTAGCACCCCGGATCTACACTTTGGTGGCCATTGGACTTGGCATGGTCCACCAAACCCACTATTTGCCTCTCCTTGAGAAAGTCGCACCCCTTGGGAGTTTTGAGTTGGACCACTTCTAGGAAGTGGGTGTTGGAGATTTTCGTAGATTTGGAATGCCCATGCCTTGAAACCTAGGTCTAGACTATCCTTTTGCCCCGATCTACCTTGGGGATTGCATTCCTTGTTTTAAGGAATTGTGGTCCACTTTTGGTCATCACTTAAAAACCTAGATCTAGTAAGACCTAACCATTGGATCACATCCATTTCACTTGACTTGGCTTCTAGGTGTCCCGATCTACACTTTGACATCTTTCTTGACTCCATTAGCCCACTAAACAAGGCACTAGTCCTTCTCCAAGCAAGGCGCACTTCTTGGGATTAGTGTCCAACCCTAGATCTAGCACATGGGTAATCCTAGAACCAACTCCAACTTATAAATTTATCCTAGATCTAACCTATAGTACCACCCTCACACCTAACTTCACCTTGTGGGTCCATCTAGAACCATTTCACACTTCCCAAGAAACTAGACCCATTTGTGCAAACACATTGGTACTATACCTAGTAATCATACCCCATCATGTGGCCTAAACCATTCATAGGTTGAAACACTTATTATCCATCACACCACCTTCAACCATACCTTAACCTTTAGGTCCACTTAGCCTTGCATTGGTTTCCGTAACTCATCATTTACCTACCCTTAGAAACCTTTGTTTAGGTCCAATCAACTGTGATTGGGGTATAGGGTCTCCCCCTTGGTCTAGTTATACCTTGACCTAAAGTAAAGAGTGCCTCGGTTGACGTGACTCCCACATTGCATTGGGAACCGTGGCATCTCTTGGGTCACCTCTTTAGTTGCCTGTCTCCTCTACCGTCCCGGATGGGATACCTCTAGGGGCAACTACAAGTTGTGTGATAACAAGTCCACTGCCTTGGGAACTGTGTCCAATGCAGGGAAATTAAGGTCTGTATTGGGGATAACTAGTACGGATGACAAGCTTGACCATGATACATGATAGCATCAAGGGTTTAATCCACTATGCATGGTCAATCCACAAGTCAATCCAACAATCTAGGAAGGTTGAACTAACTTGGAGAGAAACCAGTGCCTTGGGAATTGGGAAGTGGAGTCAAAGTAGGGTTGACTTGTGGTTTAAGACTCCTAGTACATGAGATAAGTGGGCAATTTAAGTTTTGATGTGTCAATGTATCTAGATCTAGGTTTGACCCAAGTGGACCACAATCCCTTAAAACAAGGAATGCAATCCCCAAGGCAAGATTTGACAGAATGACAGTCTAGACCTAGGTTTTGAATTATTCCGGTTCTGAATCTCCAAAAATCTCAAGTACCCAGTTCCTAGAAGTGAGTGAACTCACTTCTCCAAGGTGGTGCGACTTTGCCCAAGGAGACTTAAATGTGGGGTTAGGTAGGTCAAAACAAGTCAGATGGCATCCAAACTTTAGATCCGGGTAGATCGGTCAGGTAGGAGTATGGATCTACAATTTCGTGGCAATCCACCGGCTAGATCTTTGTAGATCTGAGTTTAAGTGTTCCAAGTGGTCCAAAATGGGGATTAAATCCCTTAAAATGTGGAATGGGGCCCACAAGGTAAATTTCAGGAAAGGGACAACCTGGGTGTATGTTATTTGGTGTGTAGATGTCAAATCAAGTGGAACCTCAAACACCCATCGCTTAGATCTAGGTCAACCTGCTCAAACTAGGAAGTGCGCCTTGCTTGGGAGAGGCTAAGTTGGCCTGGGAAGGGGATCAAATAGAAGCCAATCCTCACCAAACTATAGATCCGGGATGCCGTGGATGCTATAGAGGTGGGTTCTTAATATTACGCCCAACAACCCAATAGATCTAAGTAGATCTGAGAAAATGCAAAATTGGGGTTTTAATTAATTAGGGTTTTAAATGTTTTTGACAATTGGATAGACTATGGAGATAGAACTTACCTTGAGATCATACCTGAATGATGTGGTTGAGATGCCTTGATGTTGAGGAAGATTCCCGCAGAGATCAAATGAGAGATTGTTGATTTGCTTGCCAATTTGATGCCCTAGTCCACAAGTGCGCCTTCCTCTACCTGTCAAACCAAGGAATAAAATTCAATCAGTAAGATCAAGTATGGAAGAAATACAAGAGAAATGCAAATAGTAACATGAAATAGAAGGTCCTGGGACAGTAATACTCCCTGTTACCAACGAAGAGCTCCAAAGAAGAAGTAGGGAGAGTCTTCCCCTACCAATACCTCCTCCTCCAAGCAAATCGGCCTCCACCTGTAGATGCAAAATCGTGGTACAAAAGATATGGCAAACAAGATCTCCAATAACTCAGTGCAAAGGAAGAACCAACGAACGAACACCAAAAACATTCACCACAACATTGGAGATAGATGCAATAATAATTTTCTATTCCAATAATCCAGAGCCAAAAGTCCCTTTACAATGAGAGGCTCTCTCCTTTAAATAGGAAGGAGAGGCACCAAAACCCTAACCACTTTTTGGATGAGTGGCTAAGATTAAAAGATACAAATGTCTAATCAATGGTTGAGATGAGCTCAACAATAAAATACATGGATCACTAATAAAATATAATGTAAGTGGACAAAATCGCCCTACAAAAGGGGAATCCCACCAAATCATGATGACAAAATATCATAAGAGGCTTATGGTGGGTCCAAGGGGTAATTTTATCCCTCCTTGGTCAATCCCCATAGCACAATAACCAACAAATAATCATGAATGTACCAAATCGTGCCTCCATAGTGAAGTCGTGGTCCTCAAAAGACCTCAAAAAATCCACAGAAAGTGCCATAAGTGATAGATGCGGGCCCCGATGAAGCTGAAACTGCTGGAGAAGGTGTGGAAGACCCCGATCTATCATCATTGATCATCCCATGCCATAACTTTGCCTCAGTATCCCAAATCGATTTCCTCAATAGCCATTTCTACCAATCCTGAAATGCCTCGGGAAGCGTGAAACTGCCCCAAACAGCCTCCTGGAGTGATGGCGTTGTCAAGGTGAGGGCACCAATGTGTCCGGGAGGGGGGTAATATGGTAAAAACAAGTGGCTGGACCACCCCCTCCATCATCAGCGCCCTAGGTCAACCGGATAAAAGTCATCTCTGCTCCGACAGGGCCCCCAACAGACCAAAACTGCACTAGGACAGCCTACTGAGGCTAAATCATCACTGTAAGTGCCCGGAACTGAAAACAAACTGTCCCATTGGACTCAAAAGGTCCAAATCCATCCAAGATGTGTACTCATACACCATATGAATCTCTGCATGATCAAAATAAATGTCCAATATACCGGAACAAGGCCAATAATAATGCTTTGTAAATGATCCAACACTGCTGTACCCCAAGAATCATCATCATAACCCTGTAGCTGCTGCATAGAATCATCCTGTATGTGTACATAGACCATATATCATCTATCCATATCATCATAAGGTCTATCATCTCATGTCCCATGGTCCTCCATGGTCAAACTAGGTCCAACCAAGACCAAATATAACTCAGTCCATCATCCAATGCTGCTGTAAAGTATCAAGGTTAATACATGCTCTACAACTTATTCAAATAGCAATTATAACACATAATGATCATAACTGGCGATCTACATCCAAATATATATTGTCGTTAATTATTATTATTATTCAGACTAGACTTTCAGGATCATACTCACTTCATAGTTGTGATCAATTTGCTAGTGAAGGGTGAAGGCTAAATTAACTGGCTAGGCTAAGGGATGACTTAACTGTCTTGACTTGGTGACACTTTGGCAAGGGAAAGGGAATACACCATAGTATATACTGAATGAGCAATAACACAGGGAATGGCGGTGTCTCACAAATGGATGAGTTGTTTAAAGAGGGTTTATTCACCTTCACAGATGCGCACAATCCATAATACAAATAAGGCCAGCAATTGTTTAGATATAGCATTTAAGTTCCATTGCTTTTTGGGCCTGAAGTTTCCATAGCCTTGATCTATGTGTGTTTACAAACACATTGCATAGATTTACATTTTTTCTTTAGGCTTTCTGCTGCAGGTGTGTTTTTAAGGCACTTGTTTACCTGAGCACTTCTAGGTGTGTCATGGACAGCTTGTTTACCTAGGTATTTATTTTTCAAAAGATATAACATTTTATTTTCATGGCCATTTTCATTTGGCATGCTTTTCATTCATGTGTGTTTAGAAACACATTGCATGAATGGGCTTTTCATACAAGATATAACATTTCATTTTTTCCAGATTTTGTATTCATGGCAGCACCAAAAGTTTCAAGTTTAGCCAACACAACTTTAGTGACTAGGGGGAATTCCAAGGAACTCCAACTTACCATAGGTAAGTTTTGTCACCAACTCAGAGCCGAGACACAATAAACGAGGAAGCTCATCCAATACAGAGGCTACAGTGGGGAAAGGTCCTCCATGCCACTAGTCAAGTAGTAAGTTAGGGTGATAATCTAAAAGGTAGGCCACAGATGGATGAAGACAGTGAAATGATGGAGCCAACACTAGCAAGCCAAAGTATGGTGTAATGATCACCTCTATTCTCCCTAAGGAGGGTATGTACCAATGAGTATGAATAGTGAACTTCTAAGTCTGAGTAGGGACAGTATAATATAATATAATAAGTCAACCAGGTCCATATATCTATATGATCGCCAGATCATGACACTAAGTGCTATGACATGCTATAAGAATAAGTATAAAAGCAATCTAACCATAACACCTGTAATATACCTGCTGAGTCATATACCTGAATGCACATCAACCCGTACCATCATCTGTCCTCTGGAACTGCTGCTGTAACTCTGGGCACTACTGTCTGCTCTGTACCAATGGCATAATGGCTATATCGGGCATCTCTCTGAGTGTCCTGAAACTCAGTCATGGCATGGGGAATATAACTGCTGTCCACAATCTGATAGTGATCCAATATAGATGCTCATCTCAGCATCTCAAATGCAAGGGAACTGGCTGAATAGTGTATTGGAATGAGAAAAATAATGTATGGTAGCCCGGCTACTATATATGTGATAACAGGGCCATGAGAGTCCAGTTCACCTAGGGCGCTATATGAGGAGGGCATGGTCCAGCCACTTGATATTCCCATGTTACCCCCTTTTGGAGAACCTAGTGGGCTCAGTTTGACAGCGCAAGTGCCCTAGGTGGCAGTTTCAGTAGCTTCACCGTTACCGAGGCAAGTTAAAAATGGAATAAAAGGGTCACTAAGGAATTAGATTTGGGAAATTGAGGCAAGGTTTTGGCACTTGGTCTTCACAGAGGTCTTCCAGGTTGAACCCCCCATCTTCCAGCCAGTTTCAATCAGTCAGTGGGGTCCACAGAGGCCACAGGAGGCCTTTTACTGCATGTCTCTCACAAATTTTGAGGACAGATTTTGATCATTTGTATTATTTGGACATATTATTTTATATTATTGTGCCATGGGGATGAGCTAGCAAGGATTGATGCCTCCTAGCCCCACCATGAGTTTTATGAGTCATGTCCATGTCATATGAGGTGGGCCCATGTACTTTTGCCCCCTCTAGAGGATGATGTCACCCTCACATTGTCTCTCCTAGCTATGACGTCACCTTTATGTTGAGTGATCCATGTGTTATATTGTTAGGCTCATCTTAGCCATTGATTTGATTATGAGATCTTTTAATCTCAACCACTCATCTTTATGTATTGTAAAGTGGTTTTGAGATCTAGGGTTTTGGTCTTTATTATACTATATAAGGAGACCCCCTATTGTATAGCTCACCTTTGGAGCTCTTGAATATTGGAATAGAATACTTCTTTGTGGAGCATACTTCTCTTGTCTTGTGGATTTTTTTGCACTTTGAATATACAGTCTCTCTTCTATTTATCATTGTGGATCTTGGGGCAACACGTTGTTTTCTTGCAGGGAGGCCAAATTGGTGGAGAGGAGGACGATTTGAGGAGGGTTATTGTTGGAGGGATCCACATATTCTCTCTTGAGTTGATCTTGGTGAAAGGGAGTATCATTATTGTATCTTTGTGACATAGTTGATGCTTTCTATTACATCTTTCCATCATTTTCATAATTTTCTTACTTGGCTTGTTTCACTTGATCTTGTCTTGTAGGAGGAGGACGATTTGGCTTCATTGGAGGAGGATGTTTTGGCTTGGAGCACTTGGATCTCACTCTTGAATATACACATAGGAGAATGCTATCAATTTGTAAAGTGGCCACAAGCAATTGAGGTAAGTTCATCAAGGTATGTACCTAGATCCATCCATTCTTCTTCATTGGTCATAGAACCCTTCAAATCAAAACCCTCATTTTTGTTTTTCTTAGATCTACTTGGATCTAGCTTGGATTTTGGAAAGATATTGAAAACCCACCTCTATAGTATCCACGGCAATTCGGATCTATAGTTTGGTGTGGATTGGGCTTCATTTGACACATTTTTCAAGGCACTTAGCCTTCCTTGGGTGAGGTCGCACTCCTTGGTTGGGTGAGTTTTGCTAGTTCCAAGACATGGGTAGGTGAGATCCCACTTGATTTGAACTCCTCTCACTTGATTACCTACCCCTAGTGCTTCACTTCTTTGATTTTTGCCTTGTGGACCCCATTCCTCATTTTGAGGGTTGTGCCCCACTTGGGTCATTGAGTGATGCATTTTGAATCTCAGATCTACTGAGATCTAGCCATTGGATGCTTTTGATCTTCAAAACCCACCTTGCTTTGCACCTTGACTACCCCGATCTACATTTTGGTGGACATCCGACTCCATTTGGCCCTTGATCTAAGGCACTAGTCTTCCTTGGGGTAATTCGCACTTCTTGGGGTTAGTGGCTTTTCCTAGATCCCGCACTTGGGTGCTCTCAATTCTTGGTCAATCCATAGATTCATGTCATAGAGCCCCTATAGTACCATCTCCCAATAATTTTGACCAAGTGGGCCCATCTTGGACCATTTTCCCTTGTGCTTCACTTCTTTGATTTTTGCCTTGTGGGCCCCATTCCTCATTTTGAGGGTTGTGCCCCACTTGGGTCATTGAGTGATATATTTTGAATCTCAGATCTACTGAGATCTAGCCATTGGATGTTTTTTATCTTCAAAACCCACCTTGCTTTGTACCTTGACTACCCCGATCTACATTTTGGTGGACATCCGACTCCATTTGGCCCTTAATCCAAGGCACTAGTCTTCCTTGGGGTAATTCGCACTTCTTGGGGTTAGTGGCTTTTCCTAGATCCCGCACTTGGGTGCTCTCAATTCTTGGTCAATCCATAGATCCATGTCATAGAGCCCCCATAGTACCATCTCCCAATAATTTTGACCAAGTGGGCCCATCTTGGATCATTTTCCCTATTTTAAGGAAGCGGGTCCCACTTGTGTATTTCATGGTGCTAGATTTATCTTTTGATCTCCCTAGGTGACCTAACTCATACATTGGTTGAAGCAATTGTCACTTCTTAATCCTTTTCAACCACATACTTAAACCCTTGGATCCACCTAAGCTTGCATTGGTTTCTGTAACCCAACTTTCACACTCCCCTAGGAACCATTGCTTTGGTTAGTCTTCTATCGATTAGCTATACGGTCTCCCCCTTGATCTTGTCTTGTCTAGATCTAAAGTGAAGAGTGCCTCGGTTGTCGTGACTCCCAGCTTGCATTGGGAACCATGGCATCTCTTGGATCACCTCTTTAGTTGTCCATCTCCTCTACCATCCCGGATGGGATACCATTAGGGACAACTACAAGTTGTGTGATAACAGGTACTCCTGATGAAATCTAAGATCCCGTAGGCCGTGCCTGATGAACATCAATTTTTACTTTAAGAATTCAATGTTGCCAGTTATGGCTTCCAACAAAATGTAAAGTCAAAAAATGACCCAAAAAATTCTAATTTTGGGCTTATATTGTCCTTTTATCACAACCTGAGCAATCTTTGGAAATACCAAAAAAAAAATCCCTTTTTTTCAAAAAATAACGATTTTTAGGTGATGATTTATCATTTTGCAGTTGAAGCCATGATTTTTCCCGAATTTGTTGATTTTTCAGCGATTTTTCCAACTATGGTTTACCCCCAAAGGCACCAACTAGAATCCAACCACAAAAGCATATCACCAAAGAGATATTACCCACTAAATGATATGGCAACTAGATTTCATCCCTTCTTTCACTGAATGGATTGAAGTGGATATATGGAATATAAATGGCCTACTTGATGAGTATCATCTGAGCTCTGATTAGATTCTCTTTTGCATTAAAATTTCCTCATTTACTTCTACCACATTTTCCTTCAACATCTACATTTAAGGCTTTTGGAAGCTTATGTTCATATTTGACTCTTTCAGTTGCTAAGAGCTGAAGTATCTTCTGTGTTTATGTCTGAACAAATTTCATTCCAATAATGCTCCAACTACTCCCACATAATGCTCAAAAAGATTCGGGACTTGTACTTTGTGTATATAGTGAGTACAGTTGAACTGCATATTGACCTATACACATATACATATATCCTCTTGTTAAAATATCAAAGTGCCGCAGGTATAGGGAGTCTAATCCTTTGGCAAGTCTTGCATAATTGCTGATACAAATAAACCCCAACAATGTTCTTTGATGGGGAAGTGGAATACCTCGCTGTAAGATATACTAATCCTAACTATTATTCAAATCTATTCTACTGCAAGTGTGGAGAATTGCCCCTTGAGGTAGGAGAGCCCTAAATTCTTACTGAAACACGAGTGAGCTTAGAGAAAAGAAGACCTAAGCAACAAAAAAAAAATATATATATATATATATAGAGAGAGAGAGAGAGAGAGAGAAGCATGCAAGCTTTATGAGTTCTATTAAGTGCTAGAGCAGGAGTATTATCAGTCAAAAAAATGTCCATGTTCAAAACTTGGATACATTCTTTCTTTTCATCTTTTCCATGCATGATCAAAATGGGGGAATACGTTTTCAAGCTAAGTGAAAGATGATTGCACTGTCCATGATATCTTTAGTAAAATAAGAACAGAATCAGTGAAAAGACTCCTATGAAAAAAACAAAATTCAAAAGAAAATAAGTTCTGGAAAAAATACAAACTTCACCAAGTCTACTAGATCATTGAGCAGGACTATATCATAGAGCAGGACTATAGACAAGCCAAATGTCCATGATTAAACTCCAACTATTTTGATATATCATCTCTAGTTCTAATTAATATAAAACAATGATAGGTTTCCAAGTATCAAAATATATCAGCTTGATCATCACCTCAAATTTTAGTCTGTCATAGCTGCAAGCCCTTAAACCCAATGTATCATTTGTGATATTCACAACTCGCACATGATTATCCTGCACAAACGCAATAATGCTACCACTGATTTAGCCTTAAAATTATATAAATCTTAAATCCAAAAAATGAAGAGCAAATAGTTTGTTTGACTCACTCGCTTCTCAGTGGCTGGTGGAGATTGATCAGAAGGTGAGGAGATCAAGGCACCACTTGTGTCAGAAGCTTGAATTGTAAATTTAAAAGATGAAGAGCATTGTTTTTGAAGCCTCTTTTTACCAAAGCAAACATGTTTGAACTGCAAAACAAAGAAAATATGTAGGTTACAGTTTAAAAATTTTAGTCTTCCAAGAATGCCACCAACATATGTATATACACAATTTCATCTTGAATATCACTTGAAGCTTACTTTGCCAATAGAATCTAATCCTTACCTCTCCATAATGGTGAATACAATGGAGATAGGGACCGTTCCAGATGCTACAGTTAAAAGTACTGTGCATAATCCAGACCCAGTAGAGCATCTTGTGGGAAGTAGTGCATGTCTTACTCAGAAAAAAATCTTCTTTACCATAGGACATGGTACCCCCTAAGTTACCAGGATTCGGATACCATTCTGAATATGGATCCGCCAATTTTTTGAAAAGCCAGGATCCGGATATGGCTAGGAAACAGCAGGTCCAATTAATATAAATATAGTTTTATAATTCTTAAAAATAAAATATATATAGAAATTTAAAAAATTTATAATTTATAATTTATTTACATTTGTAATTTATAATACTTATATTATAACCTGGTGGGTAAACTCTAGTGGTTGAGTGATAGGAATTGCAAGCAGGTCCCACGGCCAAGTCTCCAAGCTGATGCCTCTGTGACATGTTGCTATGTTAATACTATAGTCTACACCAATGGTTTAGGAGGGTTTATATAAATTAAATTATAAGCTTATAATATATATAGTAATGAATTATATAAGTTAAACCATAATTTGTAAACTTCAAACTATGTACTAACATTACTACATAAGTTTACATTAAGTTAAACATATACACTCCAAAACTAATATATTAAAGTTTATATACTTATACACTATTTTCTATAAATTATCATATAAATAAAAAAATATAAATCATAAGTTTTAAAGCTTATGTATGTATATATATAAATAAATAAATTAGCTTGTTTTTTGAAGCTATCTTTGAAGGATGTGCCAAATGAGAAGAGGACAAGTGGCATGAGGTGTTTACTTGCTTGGTCCAAGATGCTTCATTCAAGGAGGCATTTTTCCTGAGAGAGAGACATGTGGCATCCCCTTCATCATTGTTGCTCTATCTTGAGCATTTTTGTCTTGTAGAGCCCTATGATGTATTATTCTAGTATTTTTCTTTGAAAAAAGCATCGATATAGAAAGATTTTATGGTTATCTTTTGGAGGGATTTGTGATCTAGAGTCTGCTAAATGATATTTTATTGTAAAGGAGATGGAGTTTGTTACTTCACAAATTAGCACCCTTCGGAATAGGCCACTGAGATGGTGCTAAGATCAGTCACTTTTCAAGAGATGCACCTGTTATCACATATATAGTAGCCGGGCTACCATACATTATTTTTCTCATTCCAGTACACTATTCAGCCAGTTCCCTTGCATTTGAGATGCCGAGATGAGCATCTATATTGGATCACTATCAGATTGTGGACAGCAGTTGCATTCCCCATGCCATGACTGAGTTTCAGGACACTCAGAGAGATGACCGATGTAGCCATTATATCATTGGTACAGAGCAGACAGTAGTGCCCAGAGTTACAGCAGCAGTCTCAGAGGACAGATGATGGTACAGGTTGATGAGCTTGCAGGTATATGACTCAGCAGGTATATCATGGTGTTATGGTTAGATTGCTTTTATACTTATTCTTATAGCATGTCTTAGCACTTAGTGTCGTGATCTGGCGATCATATAGATATATGGACCTGGTTGATCTATTATATATATATTATACTGTCCCTACTCAGACTTAGAAGTTCACTATTCATACTCATTGGTACATACCCTCCTTAGGGAGAATAGAGGTGATCATTACACCATACTTTGGCTTGCTAGTGTTGGCTCCATCATTTCATTGTCTTCATCCATCCATGGCCTACCTTTTAGATTATCACCCTGACTTACTACTTGACTAGTGGCATGGAGGACTTTTCCCCACTATAGCCTCTGTATTGGATGAGCTTCCCTGTTTATTGTGTCTCGGCTTTGAGTTGGTGACAAAACTTACCTATGGTGAGTTGGAGTTCCTTGTGAATTCCCCCTAGTCACTAAAGTTGTGTTGGCTAAACCTGAAACTTTTAGTGCTGCCATCAATACAAAATCTGGAAAATGAAATGCTATATCTTGTATGAAAAGCCCATTCATGCAATGTGTTTCTAAACACACATGAATGAAAGGCGTGCCAAATGAAAATGGCCATAAAAATAAAATGTTATATCTTGTGGAAAATAAATACCTAGGTAAACAAGTTGTCCATGACACACCTAGAAGTGCTCAGGTAAACAAGTGCCTTAAAAACACACCTGCAGCAAAAAGCCTAAAAGAAAAAATGTAAATCTATGCAATGTGTTTGTAAACACACATAGATCAAGGCTATGGAAACTTCAGGCCCAAAAAGCAATGGAACTTAAATGCTATATCTAAACAATTGCTGGCCTTATTTGTATTATGGATTGTGCGCATCTGTGAAGGTGAATAAACCCTCTTTAAACAACTCATCCATTTGTGAGACACCGCCATTCCCTGTGTTATTGCTCATTCAGTACATACTATGGTGTATTCCCTTTCCCTTGCCAAAGTGTCACAAAGTCAAGACAGCTAAGTCATCCTTTAGCCTAGCCAGTTAATTCAGCCTTCACCCTTCACTAGCAAATTGATCACAACTATGAAGTGAGTATGGTCCTGAAAGTCTAGTCTAAGTAATAATAATAATTAACGACACTATATATTTGGATGTAGATCGCCAGTTATGATCATTATGTGTTATAATTGCTATTTGAATAAGTTGTAAAGCATGTATTAACCTTGATACTTTTCAGCAGCCTTGGATGATGGACTGAGTTATATTTGGTCTTGGTTGGACCTGGTTTGACCATGGAGGACCATGGGACATGAGATGTTAGACCTTATGATGATATGGATAGATGATATATGGTCTATGTACACATACAGGATGATTCTATGCAGCAGCTACAGGGTTATGATGATGATTCTGGGGTTACAGCAGTGTTTGTATATGTACAGCACATTATTATTGGCCTTGTTCCGGTATATTGGATATTTATTTTGATCATGCAGAGACTCATATGGTGTATGAGTACACATCTTGGATAGATTTGGACCTTCTGAGTCCAATGGGACAGTTTGTTTTCAGTTCCGGGCACTTACAGTGATGATTGAGCCTCAGTAGGCTGTCCCAGTGCAGTTTTGCTCTGTTGGAGGCCCTGTCGGAGCAGAGATGACTTTTATCCGGTTGACCTAGGGCGCTGATGATGGAGGGGGTGGTCCAGCCACTTGTTTTTACCATATTACCCCCCTCCCGGACACATTGGTGCCCTCACCTTGACAGCGCCAGCACTCCAGGAGGCTGTTTGGGGCAGTTTCACGCTTCCCGAGGCATTTCAGGATTGGTAGAAATGGCTATTGAGGAAATCGATTTGGGCTACTGAGGCAAAGTTATGGCATGCGATGATCAGTGATGATAGATCGGGACCTTCCACACCTTCTCCAGCAGTTTCAGCTTCATCGGGGCCCGCATCCATCACTTATGGCACTTTCTGTGGATTTTTTGAGGTCTTTTGAGGACCACGACTTCACTATGGAGGCACGATTTGGTACATTCATGATTATTTTTTGGTTATTGTGCTATGGGGATTGACCAAGGAGGGATAAAATTACCCCTTGAACCCACCATAAGCCTCTTATGATATTCTATCATCATGATTTGGTGGGATTCCCCTCTTATAGGGCGATTATGTCCACTTACATTATATTTTATTAGTGATCCATGTATTTTATTGTTGAGCTCATCTCAACCATTGATTAGACATTTGTATCTTTTAATCTTAGCCACTCATTCAAAAAGTGGTTAAGGTTTTGGTGCCTCTCCTTCCTATTTAAAGGAGAGAGCCTCTCATTGTAAAAGGGACTTTTGGCTCTGGATTATTGGAATAGAAAATTATTATTGCATCTATCTCCAGTGTTGTGGTGAATGCTTTTGGTGTTCGTTCGTTGGTTCTTCCTTTGCACTGAGTTATTGAAGATATTGTTTGCCATATATTTTGTACCACGATTTTGCATCTACAGGTGGAGGCCGATTTGCTTGGAGGAGGAGGTATTGGTAGGGGAAGACTCTCCCTACTTCTTCTTTGGAGCTCTTCGTTGGTAACAGGGAGTATTACTGTCCCAGGACCTTCTATTTCATGTTACTATTTGCATTTCTCTTGTATTTCTTCCATACTTGATCTTACTGATTGAATCTTCATTCCTTGGTTTGACAGGTAGAGGAAGGCGCACTTGTGGGCTAGGGCATCATTTCGGCAAGCAAAATCAACAATCTCTCATTTGATCTCTGCGGGAATCTTCCTCAACATCAAGGCATCTCATCCACATCACTCAGGTATGATCTCAAGGTAAGTTCTATCTCCATGATCTATCCAATTGTCTAAAATATTTAAAAACACTAAATACTTCAAAACCCCATTTTACATTTTCTCAGATCTACTTAGATCTAGTGGGTTGTTGGGCATAATATTGAAAACCCACCTCTATAGCATCCACGGCATCCCGGATCTATAGTTTGGTGAGGATTGGCTTCCGTTTGACCCCTCTCCCATACCAACTTGGCTTCTCCCAAGCAAGGCGCACTTCACTGATTGAGCAAGTTGACCTAGATCTAAGTGGTGGGTGTTTGAGATTCCACTTGATTTGACATCTACATATCCAATAACATACACCCAGGTTGTCACTTTCCTGAAATTCACCTTGTGGGCCCCATTCCACATTTTAAGGGATTTAATCCCCATTTTGGACCACTTGGAACACTTAAACTCAGATCTACTAAGATCTAACCGTTGGATTACCACGAAATTTCAGATCCATACTCCTACCTGACCGATCTACCCGGATCTAAAGTTTGGATGCCATCTGACTTGTTTTGACCCACCTAACCCCACTTTTTAGCCTCCTTGGGCAAAGTCGCACCACCTTGGAGAAGTGAGTTCACTCACTTCTAGGAACTGGGTACTTGAGATTTTTGGAGATTTAGAACCGGAATAATTCAAAACCTAGGTCTAGACTGTCACTTTGTCAAATCTTGCCTTGGGGATTGCATTCCTTGTTTTAAGGGATTGTGGTCCACTTAGGTCAAACCTAGATCTAGATACATTCATCCATTAAGACCTCTACTGCCCACTTGTCCCAAGTACTAGGAGTCCTAAACCACAAGTCAAACCTACTTTGACTCCACTTCCCAATTCCCAAGGCACTGGTTTCTCTCCAAGTTAATTCAACTTTCATAGATTGTTGGATTGACTTGTGGTTTGACCTATGCATGGTGAACTAAACCCTTGAAGCTGTCATGTATCATGGTCAAGCTTGTCGTCTGTACTAGTTAGCCCCAATACAATCCTTAACTACCCTGCATTGGACACAGTTCCCAAGGCAGTGGACTTTCCAACATTGAACTAGTACACTTGCCCTAGATCTCACTTCAAACATTATAAGTCACTCTTACATCAACCATGAACCAAAGCTATATCTATTGAACCCCTCACTTAGCTTGTGACTTCATCTTTAGGTCTAGGATAAACCATACACCTAACTTCACTTTGAAATACCCTGATTTGGTGTCTTGGTTTTGATCTCTCCTGTCGGGAGTAGATCGGGTCTCCCCCTTTGTTGTCTGGGCTAGATAACATAAAGCGAAGGTTGCCTCGACTGGCGTGACAACCATATATTGGAGGTCGAGGTGATCGTGGTTGCACCTTTGAGTTGCCCTTCCCTATTGCCATCCATGACTGGATCCACCCATAGGGGTAACTACAGCTTAGGTGATAACAGCACCCACTGTCACCTCAATGCACTCTCCTCTCTCTTTAGGCCTGCTCCTTGGGCCACGCAAGGCTTCCCAAATATGGTAGAAAGACCTGTGACATACACACCAAGAACAACTCTATCTATACAAGACCTTCCCACTGAGTCGGTAAATCAATGCCTTAATTGAGTCAAACAAGATATGCAATAAATACTCAATGACTAAGAAGGTTTAGGAGCAATAAAACTTGATGTTGGTTTATTAACAAGGTAAATCAATTTTCTGCAGTAAAAACCAGCAACATAAACTTGGAAGAAAAAAAAAATTGACCTATTATCACACAACTTGTAGTTGTCCCTAAAAGTATCCCATCTAGGATGGTAGAGGTATTTGACAACTAAAGAGGTGACCCAAGATGCCACGGTTGCCAATGCAAGCTGGGAGTCACATCAACCGAGGCACTCTTCACTTTAGATCAAGACTAATCAAGATCAAGGGGGAGACCCTAGCCAATCAATGAAGACTTGCTAACCCAAAGATTCCTAGGGAAATGTGTATGATGAAACAAGGAGATCAATGGTAAGTTAGATCTACGAAAGTTAAGTGGACCCAAGGGTTAAGGTGTGGTTGAAGAGGCTTAAAAAGTGACAAGTGTTTCAACCAATGAATGAATAGGGCCACTTATGAGGTTCAATTAGATGGATCTAAATAGATATAGTACCATGAAAGTTACACAAGTGGGGCCCACTCCTTAAAAAGTGGAAAATGGTCCAAATGTGGCCCACAAGGTCAAGTTTGAAGTGAAAGGGTACTAAGGGGTATGTAACAACATGGATCTATGGATTCAAGATGAAAGAAGCAATATCCACATATGGGATCTAGCAAAAGACCACTAACCCAAGGAGTGCAAATTGCCCAAGGGAGACTAGTGCCTTAAATTGAGGGAGCAAATGGAGTCCAAATTCCACCAGATTATAGATCGGAATAATTAAGACAATTAACAAGCTAGGTTTTAATTATCAAGTCCAAATGCTTGCTAGATCTCCATAGATCTAAGAATGAAAATGCATCACCCAATGACCCAAGTGGGGCTCAACCCTCAAAATGAGGAATGGTGCCCACAAGGCAAAAATCAATGAGGTGAAGCACTAGGGATAGGTTTTCAAGGGTGATCTATTCAATGCAAGAAGAATCTCACCTACCCATGTCAAAGAACTATCAAACTAGCCTCTTCAACTGAATGTGAACTGCCTTGGAGAGGCTAATGTGCCTTGGGAAGTGGGTCAAATGAAGACCAATCACCACCAAACTATAGATCTGAATTGTCGTGGATGCTATAGAGGTGGGTTTTAAATGTTATCCCCAAAAGCATGCTAGATCCAAGTAGATCTAAAAAAATGTAAAATGAGGGTTTTGCGTTTTAAGGGTTTATGTGACCAATAGGATGGAGAACAAGCGAAATGGATACATACATTGTATATCTTACCTCAAAAGCTTGCGGCTACTTTACACATAGATGATTTTTTCCTTTAGTTACAATTCCAAGCTAGCTCCAAGTGAATCCAAGCATAATCATCCAAGCCCTAGGAGGAGAGATGTCCCATTCAACCTGTAAATCAAACTACAAGATGTTAGATTTGATCCACAAATCAATGAGATCTAAGCATGTCATGTCAATGAAGCAATCAATGGACAAAGCACAATTGAAAAACTCCCTCTGTAGATGTTGATTTCACATGTTACAAGCAAAGATGTCGAAAATAAGGGATGCATAACCATGTACAAGAGCAACCCAATCAAAGCCAAGATATAGATCTCCAAAATAGTATTTTTATTCCAAGTTTTCCAGAGCCTAAAGGTGCCTTTACAATAGGGGGGTCCCCTCCTTTTATAGGATAATAAAGACCAAAACTTTAAACCACTAAACCACTTTTTGAAACTAGTGGTCGAGATCAAAAGATATAACAATCTAATCAACGGCTAAGATGAGCCAATACAATACATCACATGGATCACTCAAAAGGAGGGTGACGTCATACATAGAATGTCTCTAAGGAGGGTGGCGTCACACCTAAAAGGTGGCTAGATAGCATGGAGCCAGAACATATGACATGGACAAGTCACCTAAAGCACATGGTGGGGCTAGGAGGCATTAATCTCCTTCATTAGCATGTCCCCATGGCACAATAATATAAAATATAAGTCTATGACATGTCCAAGTAATACAAACGATCAAATCCTGTCCCCATAATCTGAGAGAGACATGCAGTAAAAGACCTCATGTAACCACTGTGGACCCCACTAACTGATGCCAACTGATCTGGAAGAAGGGGGTTCATCATGGATGACCTCTAAGAAAACCAAGTGCCAAAACCTTGCCTCAATTGCCCAAATCGAATTCCTCAATGACCTTTTTATTCCATTTTTTAATCCTCTTGAAAACCCTGAAAGTGCCCAAAACTGCCATCTAGGATGCCTGCGTTGTCAAACTGAGTGTACCAGGCTGTCTAGAAGGGGGGTTTGATGGTAAAAACAAGTGGTTGGACCACCCCCTTCCTCTGTAGCATCCTAGGCAACGACTTGCCTCCAATTCCTCTGCTGGACAAGCTGGATCAGCATGCCCAAACTGGTCAACAGGTGGATAACTGCTATAAACATGCCTAGGAGTTCCCGGAATTGGAAGATAAGTGTCTCAATGGATCCAGAAGACCCAAATCCACTAGAGATGAGTACTCATACACCTCATGATAACCTGTGGGGGTCATCTGTAGGGTCCACCATACTCGGATAGTGTAAAATATGATGATCTGGAAATAATAATAAAACTGACCAACTACATCAATCATCATCTGGAACATATATCCAACATATGGAATCATCAATAGGTGCATGTGGGACCACACATCAACATCATCAAGCACAAGTGGTCCATCTCATCACGGATCCCAAGAATGACCATGGTCAAACTATGTTTGACTAGGTCAAAATACAACCAAGGACTAGATTATAACAAAAGACTAAGACATGTTCCTTTAACCATATTCACAACTTAACTTAAAGTAAAAACATCAATCATGTGGCAATTAATACATAGATATTTAGTGTTGTTTATAATTTACTTGCACCAAAGCTTTAAAGACATATTCATCAATGGGCATGGTCTAACTGCTAAGATAGGGTGAAGGCTAAGAAGAAGGCTAAGGGAAAGGGATGATTTGACCAATTCAACCAAGAGATACTTTGGACGGGGAAAGAGGGGAGCTACACACTATGCTGGACAAGATAACAAAGGGAATGGCAGTGCCTCACAAATGGGTAAGTTGTTTAGAGAGTGCTTATTCAACCTTGGCATCATGTCTATATCAAGTTGATCCAAGTTCATTAGGATCATTCATTTAATTTCCATGGCCTTTTTGGCCTATATGACCCCTCTAGGATTTCACATGCGCTAAAAAGCACAACTAATCGCAGCTTGCATCTGGGGCATATTTACATTTATGAGGTCAGCAATATTTAGATATAGCATTTGTTTAACCATTGCTTTCTAGACCTTTCTATACCCTTTGCGAGGTATTTTAGCAGTTCATTGCTTTAGCCTTTATTCACGTGTGTTGAAAAACACATTCTAGAATTTTAGTTCATAGGATTTTCATAAGATTTCCAATAATACAAATAGTACAAGTGCTTCAGGTTTTAGCCAACAACATCTCATGTGACTAGAGGGAATTTCGCGCTAAGTCACACATCGGGGCAACCAACTCGAATGATCTAGGCATAAAATCCAACTCACCAAGGGCAAGTTATGTCACCAACTCAGAGCCGAGACACAAAACAAACATGGATGCAATCCAACACAGCGGTAGAAAAGGGGGAGTCCTCCATATCAATAGTCAAAAAGGCAAATTAGGGTGAAAGCCAAAAGTAGGGAGGGTCATGGATGGATGGAGTCAGGTGAATATGAAGCCCAAGTTAGCAGACACAAATGTCATGAAAGACCATGTTCATGCACAAATGAGGGTAGTGAAACCAATGGGTATAGTCAGTGAACCTTTTAGTGCAAGTAATACATCCAATTCATCATTTAAATACAACCAAGATATTTCGTTTCATTTATTAGATAGTACTGCCACATCATGAGTTATATACCAAGTCAATGCTATGAAGATGGCTAAAACAACAAGATAATAATCCATGATAACAATCATAAGTCCATAGGTTATATCACATCATGTAAATCATCATCTAGAACCAACTGAAACACTGCTGCAATAATAACATCCGGAACTCTAGGCACTGAACTGAAACTGTATGAAACAAAAGGTCATATCGGTCATCAAATCTAAGCTCTCAAGGCTCACAGCCTTGGCACAAGGTCTACTCAATATCTGATATATACTGCTCTGATCTGTAAGTGATCCCAAATAATGCTACTCATCATAGTTGATCTCTGTAAAAGCAAAGCTCTGAAAAGTGCAGATATCTACTCAGCAAAAATAGTAGCCCAGCTACTATGGTGTGATAACATGACCATGGAAATACCACAAAAAAACCTCCCGGTGATCATCAACTCAAGCAGACTCAATCCCCCCTAGGGCACACTTCTTTTGACGGATGAATGCTATGCTTTGGGACTGATTTCACTTTGAGGTCTGCAATTTTCTGCAGTAATGGCTGAACAACTTTGATTTGGTGCTTCAACAACCCCCTAGGTCAACCCTAGATTACTTGGAGATGAACTAGGAACCTTTTGCAATCATTAGGGCTTGATCTTCCTGTCAAAATGGACCTGCAAAACACATGTACCAGATCTGCAATAACCTTTAGAGAGTGACATCACCCTCCCTAGGGCTGACGTCACTCCTTATTAGGGATTTTTTAGCTGCAAAACAACCTTTTATTGGATTTTCACTTTTTATGGATTTTTTTGCAATATACCAACTTCAAACATTTATAACCATGATAACTTCATCAAAAATTAACAATTAAACTAATTTCAACAGATAAAAAAAAAAAAAAAATGGGGAATTTCAACCTGTAGATGGCATAGCTGGCAGATCCTGTCTGATCAATCGATCTGGTGATTTATCTCTACCCAAAGTCTATGAGAACCCACTCTGAACTGGCCTAAGGGAATGTGAAGGGAATGCAGCCAATGGCAGAGTGTATAATGGGGTCAAACAATGAGCTCGTTCCTCAACTCCACGAAGTGCTCGACATAGAAAGCCATCTTTGGGCGCAACCCACCCTGAGGGCTAACCCGAGTGATCTAGAAGAACTGCCTAGAAATGTCATCACTGATGATCCTATTCAACTCTTGTTTAGTAAGTATAACGTAGCTAGTTGCATCTAAGGAATATCTGAACAGAGGGAGACGGTCCATCTGAATGCCCATGGACTCTAAAAGATCTAAAACCCTTGCGAACCAACCTCTAACCCAGCTTAGAGGACTAGACAGGGCAATAGTCTTTGTAGAACAATAGGCCAAGGATGGGTATTAGTTTCGCCTCTTCACCGAGCCAACAAACCTCCGGACACGATCTAGAATGTTATCACATATATAGTAGCCGGGCTACCATACATTATTTTTTTGATGCCAGTACACTATTCAGCGAGTTCCCTTACATTTGAGATGCTGAGATGAGCATCTATATTGGATCACTATCAGATTTTGGACAGCAGTTGTTTTCCCCATGCCATGACTAAGTCTCAGGCCACTCAGAGAGATGACCGATGTAGCCATTATACCATTTGTACAAAGCAGTCAGTAGTGCCCAGAGTTGCAGTAGCAGTTTCAGAGGACAGGTGATGGTTCAGATGATGAGCATTCCGGTATATGACTCAGCAGGTATATCATTGTGTTATGGTTATATTGCTTTTATACTTATTCTTATAGCATGTCTTAGCACTTAGTGTCATGATCTGGCGATCATATAGATATGTGGACCTGGTTGATCTTATTATATATACTATATTGTCCCTACTCAGACTTAGAAGTTCACTATTCATACTCATTGGTTTTACCCTCCTTAGGGAGAATAGAGATGATCATTCCACCATACCTTGGCTTGCTAGTGTTGGCTCCATTATTCATTGTCTTCATCCATCCATTGCCTACCTTTTAGTTTATCACCCTGACTTACTACTTGACTAGTGGCATGAGGGACTTTTCCCCACTGTAGCCTCTGTATTGGATGAGCTTCCCTGTTTACTATGTCTCGGCTCTGAGTTGGTGACAAAACTTACCTTTGGTGAGTTGGATTGTAGGCCTAAATCATTCTGGTCGGTTGCCCCGATGTTTGGCATTGGCTCGAACTCCCCCTAGTCACTTGAGATGCTGTTGGCTAAAACTGAAAGCTCATGTACTACTTATGGAAACTGATAAATTCGCCCATGGAACTAAAAAGGGCAAAAGCGATGAACTGCTGAAAAATACTCCTCGAAGAGTATAAGAAAGGTCCAAAAAAGCAATGATTCTTAAAAGCCATATCTAAACAATTGTTGACCTTATATATGTATAAAAAACATGCCCTGGATGCAAGCTGCAACTAGCTGTGCTTATCAACACACCTGAGATCCGAAGGGTTATGTAGGCCAAAAAGGCCATGAAATGAAATTGAATGATCCTAATGAACCTAGATCAACTTGATGTAGACATGATGCCTAAGTTGAATAAGTACTCTCTAAACAACTTATCCATTTGTGAGACACCGCCATTCCCTGTGTTGTTGCTCATTCAGTATATACTATGGTGTGTATTCCCTTTCCCATTGCCAAAGTGTCACAAAGTTAAGTCGGTCAAGTCATCCCTTAGCCTAGCCAGTTATTTTAGCCTTCACCCTTCACTAGCAAATTGATCACAGCTATGAAGTGAGTATGGTCTTGAAAATCTAGTCTGAGTAATAATAATAATTAATGACATTATATATTTGGATTTAGATCGCCAGTAATGACTACTTTGTGTTATAATTGTTATTTGAATAAGTTGTAGAGCATGCATTAACCTTTGACACTTTGCAGCAGCTTCCGATGATGGTCTGAGTTATATTTGGTCATGTTGACTTGGTCAAACCTAGTTTGACCAAGGTCAACCATAGGACATGAGATGGTTGGACCTTGTGATGATATGGATTGATGATATATGGTCTATGTACATGTACATGATGATTCTATGCAGCAGCTACAGGGTTATGATGATGATTCATGGTTTACAGCAATATTTGATCATTTACAAATTATTATTATTTGACCTGTTCCGGTTTATTGGATATATATTTTGATTATGCAGAGACTCATATGGTGTATGAGTACACATCTTGGATGGATTTGGACCTTCTGAGTCCAATGAGACAGTTTGTTTTCAGTTCCGGGCACTTACAGTGATGATTGAGCCTCAGTAGGCTATCCCAGTGCAGTTTTGGTCTGTCGGAGACCCTGTCAGAGCAGATGTGATTTTTATCTGGTTGACCTAGGGCGCTGTGCTTGGAGGGGGTGTTCTAGCCACTTGTTTTTACCATATTACCCCCCTCCCGAACACACTGGTGCCCTCACCTTGACAGCGCAGGCACTCCAGGAGGCAGTTTGGGGCAGTTTCACGCTTCCCGAGGCATTTCAGGATTGGTAGAAATGGCTATTAAGGAATTCGATTTGGGTTACTGAGGCAATGTTTTGGCATGGGAAGATCAGTGATGATGGATTCATGTCTTCCACACCTCGTCCAGCAGTTTCAGCTTCATCGGGGCCCGCATCCATCACTTATGGCACTTTCTGATGATTTCTGAGGTCTTTTGAGGCCCACGATTTGACCATAGAGGCATGATTTGGTATATTGATGACTATTTTATTATTATTGTGCTATGGAGATTGACCAAGGGTGGCTAAAATTACCCCTTGGACCCACCATAAGCTTCTTATTATATTTTGTCATCATGATTTGGTGGGATTCCCTTCTTCTAGGGCGATTTTGTCCACTTATGTTATATTTTATGAGTGATCCATGTATTTTATTGTTGAGCTCATCTCAACCATTGATTAGACATTTGTATCTTTTAATCTTAGCCACTCATTCAAAAAGTGGTTAGGATTTTGATGCCTCTCCTTCCTATTTAAAGGAGAGAGTTTCTCATTGTAAGGGGTCTTTGGCTCTTGGATTATTGGTATAGAAAAACTTTCTAGTAGAAATTCTTGTGGTCTCCTTTGCATCTGGTGTTCTTAGATGGTGATTGGAAAGTCTATTGCAACCTAGCATTTGGAATTTGTGGTAAGATCTATCTATTTTGGAAATCATTGTCTTGTCTACAGGAGGGCGACTTCAACAAGGGCGATTTTGCAAGGCTTCTTCAAATCGACTTTCTTGGCATTTGCTTGTATCGGGGGGTTATCATTAGTATCATTGTGATCTATGTTATCTTTCTGTTACTTCTCTTGTGGCATTAGTCTTATCTCTTGATTACATCAAATCTGATATTGTTGACATTTGTTGTGCAGGAGGAAGGGCGCATTGGCTTTGTTATCACATATATAGTAGCCGGGCTACCATACATTATTTTTCTCATTCCAGTACACTATTCAGCCAGTTCCCTTACATTTGAGATGCTGAGATGAGCATCTATATTGGATCACTATCAGATTGTGGACAGCAGTTGTGTTCCCCATGCCATGACTGAGTCTCAGGACACTCGGAGAGATGACCGATATAGCCATTATACCATGGGTACAGAGCAGTCAGTAGTGCCCAGAGTTGCAGCAGCAGTTTCAGAGGACAGATGATGGTACAGGTTGATGAGCATTCAGGTATATGACTCAGCAGGTATATCATGGTGTTATGGTTAGATTGCTTTTATACTTATTTTTATAGCATGTCTTAGCACTTAGTGTCATGATCTGGCGATCATATAGATATTTGGACCTGGTTGATCTATATATATATTATATTGTCCCTACTCAGACTTAGAAGTTCACTATTCATACTCATTGGTATGCACCCTCCTTAGGGAGAATAGAGGTGATCATTCCACCATACCTTGGCTTGCTAGTGTTGGCTTCATTATTCATTGTCTTCATCCATCCATGGCCTACCTTTTAGATTATCACCCTGACTTACTACTCAACTAGTGGCATGGAGGACTTCTCCCCACTGTAGCCTCTGTATTGGATGAGCTTCCTTGTTTATTGTGTCTCGGCTCTGAGTTGGTGACAAAACTTACCTATGGTGAGTTGGAGTTCCTTGGAATTCCCCCTAGTCACTAAAGTTGTGTTGGCTAAACCTGAAACTTTTGGTGCTGCCATGAATACAAAATCTGGGAAAAATGAAATGCTATATCTTATATGAAAATCCCATTCATGCAATGTGTTTCTAAACACACATGAATGAGAGGCATGCCAAATGAAAATGGCTATGAAAATAAAATGTTATATCTTTTGGAAAATAAATACCTAGGTAAACAAGATGTCCATGACACACCTAGAAGTGCTCAGGTAAACAAGTGCCTTAAAAACACACCTGCAGCAGAAAGCCGAAAATAAATGTAAATCTATGCAATGTGTTTGTAAACACACATAGATCAAGGCTATGGAAACCTCAGGCCCAAAAAGCAATGGAACTTAAATGCTATATCTAAAAATTGCTGGCCTTATTTGTATTATGGATTGTGCGCATCTGTGAAGGTGAATAAACCCTCTTTAAACAACTCATCCATTTGTGAGACACCGCCATTCCCTGTGTTATTGCTCATTCAGTATATACTATGGTGTGTATTCCCTTTCCCTTGCCAAAGTGTCACAAAGTCAAGTCAGTCAAGTCATCCCTTAGCCTAGCCAGTTAATTTAGCCTTCACCCTTCACTAGCAAATTGATCACAACTATGAAGTGAGTATGATCCTGAAAGTCTAGTCTGAGTAATAATAATAATTAAAGACACTATATATTTGGATGTAGATCGCCAATTATGATCATTATGTGTTATAATTGCTATTTAAATAAGTTGTAGAGCATGTATTAACCTTGACACTTTGCAGCAGCCTTGGATGATGGTCTGAGTTATATTTGGTCTTGGTTAGACCTAGTTTGACCATGGAGGACCATGGGACATGAGATGTTAGACCTTATGATGATATGGATAGATGATATATGGTCTATGTACACATACATGATGATTCTATGCAGCAGCTACAGGGCTATGATGATGATTCTTGGGGTACAGCAGTGTTTGGTCATTTACAGATCATTATTATTGGCCTTGTTCCGGTATATTGGATATTTATTTTGATCATGCAGAGACTCATATGGTGTATGAGTACACATCTTGGATGGATTTGGACCTTCTGAGTCCAATGGGACAGTTTGTTTTCAGTTCCGGGCACTTACAGTGATGATTGAGCCTCAGTAGGCTATCCTAGTGCAGTTTTGGTCTGTTGGAGGCCCTGTCAGAGCAGATGTGATTTTTATCCGGTTGACCTAGGGCGCTGATGATGGAGGGGGTGGTCCAACCACTTGTTTTTACCATATTACCCCCCTCCCGGACACACTAGTGCCCTCAACTTGACAACGCCAGCACTCCAGGAGGCTGTTTGGGGCAGTTTCACGCTTCCCGAGGCATTTCAGGATTGGTAGAAATGGCTATTGAGGAAATCGATTTGGGCTACTGAGGCAAAGTTATGGCATGGGATGATCAGTGATGATAGATCGGGGTCTTCCACACCTTCTCCAGCAGTTTCAGCTTCATCGAGGCCCGCATCCATCACTTATGGCACTTTCTGTGGATTTCTGAGGTCTTTTGAGGACCACGACTTGATTATGGAGGCACGATTTGGTACATTCATGATTATTTATTGGTTATTGTGCTATGGGGATTGACCAAGGAGGGATAAAATTACCCCTTGGACCCACCATAAGCCTCCTATGATATTATGTCATCATGATTTTGTGGGATTCCTCTCTTCCAGGGCGATTTTGTCCACTTACATTATATTTTATTTGTGATCCATGTATTATATTGTTGAGATCATCTCAACCATTGATTAGACATTTGTATCTTTTAATCTTAGCACTCATTCAAAAAGTGGTTAGGGTTTTGGTGCCTCTCCTTCCTATTTAAAGGAGAGAGCCTCTCATTGTAAGGGGTCTTTGGCTCTTGGATTATTGGTATAGAAAAATATTCTTGTGGAAATTCTTGTGGTCTCCTTTGCATCTGGTGTTCTTAGATGGTGATTGGAAAGTCTATTGCAACCTAGCATTTGGAAATTGTGGTAAGATCTATCTTTTTTGGAAATCATTGTTTGTCTACAGGAGGGCGACTTCAACAAGGGCGATTTTGCAAGGCTTCTTCAAATCGACTTTCTTGGCATTCGCTTGTATCAGGGGGTTATCATTAGCTTCATTGTGATCTATGCTATCTTCCTATTACTTCTTTTGTGGCATTAGTCTTATCTCTTGATGCATCAAATCTGATATTGTTGACGTTTGTTGTGCAGGAGAGAGGGCGCATTGGTTTCTTGGATCAAATCGATTTGCATAGAAAACTACCTCAAGGCTTATCAAATTGATCGGGTTTGCATAGATCATCATCATCAAGGCATCTACAAGGTTACCCAGGTAAGATCCACAGGTTTGTTTCTCTTTCCTTTATCCAATCCATTGACATAGCTCATAAATTGTTAAAACCCTGAATATCTTAAAAACCCCATTTTATATTTTTTCAGATCTACTTAGATCTAGTGGGTTGTTGGGCATAATATTGAAAACCCACCTCTATAGCATCCACGGCATCCCGGATCTATAGTTTGGTGAGGATTGGCTTCCGTTTGACCCCCTTCCCAAGTCAACTTAGCCTCTCCCAAGCAAAGCGCACTTCCTAGTTTGAGCAAGTTGACCTAGATCTAGTACATGGGTGTTTGAGATCCCGCTTGATCCATAATCTACACATCAAATAACATACACCCAAGTTGTTACTTTTCTGAAATTCACCTTGTGGGCCCTTTTCCACATTTTAAGGGATTTAATCCCCATTTTGGACCACTTGGAACACTTAAACTCAGATCTACTAAGATCTAGCTGTTGGATTGCCACGAAATTATAGATCCATACTCCTACCTGACCAACCTACCCGGATCTAAAGTTTGGATGCCATCGGACTTGTCTTGACCCACCTAACCCACTTTTTCAGCCTCCTTGGGTAAAGTCGCACCACCTTGGAGAAGTGAGTTCACTCACTTCTAGGAACTGGGTACTTGAGATTTTTGGAGATTTGGAACCGGAATAATTCAAAACCTAGGTCTAGTGTGTCACTTTGTCAGATCTTGCCTTGGGGATAACATTCCTTGTTTTAAGGGATTGTGGTCCACTTGGGTTAAACCTAGATCTAGACCTACTTATCCATCAAGACCTTTATTGCCCACTTGTCTCATGCTATAGGAGTCCTAAACCACAAGTCAACCCTACTTTGACTCCACTTCCCAATTCCCAAGGCACTGGCTTCTCTCCAAGTTAATTCGACTTTCCTAGATTGTTGGATTGACTTGTGGATTGACCTATGCATGGTGAACTAAACCCTTGAAGCTATCATGTATCATGGTCAAGCTTGTCATTTGTACTAGTTAGCCCCAATTGAACCCCTAAACTACCCTGCATTGGACACGGTTCCCAAGGCAGTGGATCTTCCAACATTGAACTAGTACACTCATCCTAGATCTCACTTCAAACATTGTAAGTCACTCTCACATCAACTATGAACCAAAGCTATACCTATTGAACCCCCCACTTGGCTTGTGACTTCATCTTTAGGTCTAGGATAAACCATACACCTAACTTCACTTAGAAATACCCTGATTTGGTGTCTTGGTTTTGATCTCTCCTGTCGGGAGTAGATCGGGTCTCCCCCTTTGTTGTCTGGGCTAGATAACATAAAGCGAAGGTTGCCTCGACTGGCGTGACAACCATATATATTGGAGGTCGAGGTGATCGTGGTTGCACCTTTTGAGTTGCCCTTCCCTATTGCCATCCATGACTGGATCCATCCGTAGGGGTAACTACAGTTTAGGTGATAACATTTTGGCGCCGCTGCCGGGGAGGCAATAGCTTGCCCTGGTTCGACATACTTTTCTTAAAGCGTTCCCGTTCTCTTTGCCTAACATTTTGGCGCCGTTGCCGGGGACGCAATAGGCTTACCTTGGTCCGATATATTATTTCCTAGAAGCCCTCCCGCTTCTCTTTGCCTAACATTTGGGCATAGGGCTTACCTCGGAAAAGCTAGTAGTCCTTCCTGCATATACAACGACACATATCTTGGTAGAAGAGTTTAAATCTACCTAGCGACTCCCAATCGTGACTCCGCTGAGGAGCGAGCTCATTTACATCCCTATAACACTAGAATTTAGACAGATCTTATCGTTGTCTAGAACCCATGGGGTGCATCATTTTGTTTTCAGGTTCTTGAATTTTAAAAAATAAATATAAAAATATAAAAAAAATATAAAAAGTATAAAAAATTATTATCCATGGCTGCTTCTGAGCGACCTAGAACTTTCGGTCATTTAAAAGTTTTTGACTTTTCCAAAATTGTTGAGTATCCTCATCATATTCCTCATCAAGCCTATGAAAGGTTGCCTACTTTCGATGGAAGTTATGAAATCTCTGCTAGAAGGCACCTTGAAAGATTTCGGGAAGTTCTTAACGAGTTATCCATAACCCATGAGGATGTGTGTATGAGACTATTGGCTTCATCTTTCAAAGAAAGAGCTGGACTCTGGCTTTCGAATTTGAAACCCAATAGCATTTCTAGTTATGACATGTTTGAAAATAAATTTCTAGAAGAATGGGGAAGTGAATTCGATGATATGTATCTTTCAAATCAAATCCAAGATCAAAACCTTCCCCTTTCCGATCCTATTGTTGAATCATTTAACAATCAAATATCAAGTGACTTGTCAACATCCGGAGATGACCTTTCCTGCCTAATTTCTTCTAATGATAAGTCTTCTACTTTTGAGTCAATCGAAAGTCAAATCTTTGATCATTGTACAAACCATAAGTTTTCAAATTGCCTTTTAGGTAGCCCTAGTCCTGATCCTGAGGGAATTTCTGAGGATGAGCCTCTAGTTAACAGGTCTACTGATGTTCCTCCCTTAGAGAAACTTATTAGTCATTCTGTCTTTAGTGATCATTTAATTCCTTATCAACTTACTGAAGAAGAAGAAAGTGGAAACATTAACCAAGATCATTTAGTAGTGCTTTCACATGATCATTGTGCAAATAATCAGGATGTTTTAGATGAGCTTGTTAATTTTATCCCTGACAAATTGAATAAAAATGATCATTTATCCTCGTATGAATTTAATGATAAATCAATAAGTCAATCTCAAGGTGAGGATGAATCAGTGAATCATACTAGATATTATAATCTTTGTTCCACTTCTTATAACGAATCTTTAAATTTTCATTTTTTTATCCTTAGTCAAGATAGCTTAGAGTTAGATAGCTATGGTAAATCTTGTCCTCAAATTGTAAATATTAAACTTGATCAAAAGCTTGAAATAATTCCTGGAGTAAAGAGTGTTTTCTTTTGTCAAAATCCAAGGTCGAACTTGTCTATCCATTTGGGAGAATTTTCATATTTGCAATTCACCCTCCCTTCCCAACTCTTTCAATCATCTTTGGGTTGGTGCTATAGTCAATCTTTTGCCTTTGGAATTTTCAGAAGGAAGTATAGGCATGATTACATGTTTGGAGAAAAAACACTTCATTTCCCTTTTCAGTCACTTTGGAACCATAATGCTTGTTGTCAAGTTATCAATCACTCTTGGTGGCTAGGAAAGGTGTTTAAAGATCAATTCCATTTTTTCTCCATCTTTGAGCATCAAGTGGGTTTGACTTTGTTTTTCCGTCTTTTAAACTTTAAGTTATCCCCACTTGGTTTCTATTTGATCATTAATCCCAAGGAGAATCAAATTGAATATGTAAGAGAAGTAAATGAGGAAGCTATGTTTTGTGAAAAAGATTTGAGTTGCAAGCCTTATATTTTTTCTCCATCAACTTTAAACAATCATATTCATGAATTTTATGATCCTATCAATTCTTGGATGAAGGATGTTTGCAGTAATCAGTCTTTCCCTTGGCATGATTTCATTATGCACCATTCAAATCCTTTCTCAATTTTTAAACAAGTGAGGAAAGTTGTGCTATCAATTTCATTAATCCTTAATCTAGTCCTGACTTGTTTTCTAAGCAAAAATCAAAGAAGAATCATTAACTTGTTCAATGAATGGTTGCACTGGATTTATGATTTTACCTAGCATTTGTGATGACTGGTTAGATTAGAGTAGGTAGGAACCGAATAAGCCTACTTGGGCAGTAGTTAGTCTTTTCAGCCATTGAGTCTGGCACCTAGTTTATCTCTAAGCTCCTTTGTAAGCTCTTAGTTTAGTTGAGTACCTGTCACTTTTCTTTTTCCTGCACAATAAATTTCAAATTTTGCAAATTATGTTAGTAGTTTAATTTACTTTCTGCACTTATATATTTCATGCATTTATATTTCTGACATAGAATAGTTTTTATTTCAGTCGGTTTTATATTTTTCCCACACATGCGGCATGAGGTATTTTTGATGTCTGTGAATGCAGAAATAGGTTGCAAGAATAAAAGCTAGAAGCAAAATGGTAGAGTGCTGGATCGCGGATTCGAGTAGCAGAGGTCGAGGACCAGAGATTCTGAGGTTATCAAGCGCTCATTTCAGCAGAGCACTTGTCCCAGCCGGAGCCAGATGTTATCACATATATAGTAGCCGGGCTACCATACATTATTTTTCTCATTCCAGTACACTATTCAACCAGTTCCCTTACATTTGAGATGCTGAGATGAGCATCTATATTGGATCACTATCAGATTGTGGACAGCAGTTGTGTTCCCCATGCCATGACTGAGTCTCAGGACACTCGGAGAGATGACCGATATAGCCATTATACCATGGGTACAGAGCAGTCAGTAGTGCCCAGAGTTGCAGCAGCAGTTTCAGAGGACAGATGATGGTACAGGTTAATGAGCATTCAGGTATATGACTCAGCAGGTATATCATGGTGTTATGGTTAGATTGCTTTTATACTTATTCTTATAGCATGTCTTAGCACTTAGTGTCATGATCTGACGATCATATAGATATTTGGACTTGGTTGATCTATATATATATTATATTGTCCCTACTCAGACTTAGAAGTTCACTATTCATACTCATTGGTATGCACTCTCCTTAGGGAGAATAGAGGTGATCATTCCACCATACCTTGGCTTGCTAGTGTTGGCTTCATTATTCATTGTCTTCATCCATCCATGGCCTACCTTTTAGATTATCACCCTGACTTACTACTCGACTAGTGGCATGGAGGACTTCTCCCCACTGTAGCCTCTGTATTGGATGAGCTTCCTTGTTTATTGTGTCTCGGCTCTGAGTTGGTGACAAAACTTACCTATGGTGAGTTGGAGTTCCTTGGAATTCCCCCTAGTCACTAAAGTTGTGTTGGCTAAACCTGAAACTTTTGGTGCTGCCATGAATACAAAATCTGGGAAAAATGAAATGCTATATCTTATATGAAAAGCCCATTCATGCAATGTGTTTCTAAACACACATGAATGAGAGGCATGCCAAATGAAAATGGCTATGAAAATAAAATGTTATATCTTTTGGAAAATAAATACCTAGGTAAACAAGCTGTCCATGACACACCTAGAAGTGCTCAGGTAAACAAGTGCCTTAAAAACACACCTGCAGCAGAAAGCCTAAAATAAATGTAAATCTATGCAATGTGTTTGTAAACACACATAGATCAAGGCTATGGAAACTTCAAGCCCAAAAAGCAATGGAACTTAAATGCTATATCTAAAAATTGCTGGCCTTATTTGTATTATGGATTGTGCGCATCTGTGAAGGTGAATAAACCCTCTTTAAACAACTCATCCATTTGTGAGACACCGCCATTCCCTGTGTTATTGCTCATTCAGTATATACTATGGTGTGTATTCCCTTTCCCTTGCCAAAGTGTCACAAAGTCAAGTCAGTCAAGTCATCCCTTAGCCTAGCCAGTTAATTTAGCCTTCACCCTTCACTAGCAAATTGATCACAACTATGAAGTGAGTATGATCCTGAAAGTCTAGTCTGAGTAATAATAATAATTAAAGACACTATATATTTGGATGTAGATCGCCAGTTATGATCATTATGTGTTATAATTGCTATTTAAATAAGTTGTAGAGCATGTATTAACCTTGACACTTTGCAGCAGCCTTGGATGATGGTCTGAGTTATATTTGGTCTTGGTTAGACCTAGTTTGACCATGGAGGACCATGGGACATGAGATGTTAGACCTTATGATGATATGGATAGATGATATATGGTCTATGTACACATACATGATGATTCTATGCAGCAGCTACAGGGCTATGATGATGATTCTTTGGGTACAGCAGTGTTTGGTCATTTACAGATCATTATTATTGGCCTTGTTCCGGTATATTGGATATTTATTTTGATCATGCAGAGACTCATATGGTGTATGAGTACACATCTTGGATGGATTTGGACCTTCTGAGTCCAATGGGACAGTTTGTTTTCAGTTCCGGGCACTTACAGTGATGATTGAGCCTCAGTAGGCTGTCCTAGTGCAGTTTTGGTCTGTCGGAGGCCCTGTCAGAGCAGATGTGATTTTTATCCGTTTGACCTAGGGCGCTGATGATGGAGGGGGTGGTCCAGCCACTTGTTTTTACCATATTACCCCCCTCCCGGACACACTGGTGCCCTCACCTTGACAGCGCCAGCACTCCAGGAGGCTGTTTGGGGCAGTTTCACGCTTCCCGAGGCATTTCAGGATTGGTAGAAATGGCTATTGAGGAAATCGATTTGGGCTACTGAGGCAAAGTTATGGCATGGGATGATCAGTGATGATAGATCGGGGTCTTCCACACCTTCTCCAGCAGTTTCAGCTTCATCGGGGCCCGCATCCATCACTTATGGCACTTTCTGTGGATTTCTGAGGTCTTTTTTAGGCTTACGATTTGACTATGGTGGCACGATTTGGTACATTGATGATTATTTATTGACTATTGTGCTATGGGGATTGACCAAGGAGGGATAAAATTACCCCTTGGACCCACCATAAGCCTCTTATGATATTTTGTCATCATGATTTGGTGGGATTCCCCTCTTATAGGGTGATTTTGTCCACTTACATAATATTTTATTAGTGATCCATGTATTTTATTGTTGAGCTCATCTCAACCATTGATTAGACATTTGTATCTTCTAATCTTAGCCACTCATTCAAAAAGTGGTTAGGGTTTTGGTGCCTCTCCTTCCTATTTAAAGGAGAGAGCCTCTCATTGTAAAGGGGACAGCAGGAAACCAAATAAGCCTACTTAGGCAGTAGTTAGTCCTTTTAGCCATTGAGTCTGGCGCTTTCTTTATCTCTAAGCTCCTTTGTAAGCTCCTAGTTTAGTTGAGTACCTGCCACTTTTCTTTTCCTGCACAATAAATTTCAAATTTTGCAAATTATGTTAGTAGTTTAATTTACTTTCTGCACTTATATATTTCATGCATTTTTTATTTCTGACATAGAGTAGATTTTATTTCAGTTGGTTTTATATTTTTCCCACACATGCGGCATGAGGTATTTTTGATGTCTGTGAATGCAGAAAATAGGTTGCAAGAATAAAAGCTGGAAATAAAATGGTAGAGTGCTGGATTGTGGATTCGAGTAGCAGAGATTTGAGGACCAGAGATTCTGAGGTTCTCAAGCGCTCATTTCAGCAGAGCACTTGTCCCAGCCAGAGCCAGATGTTATCACATATATAGTAGCCGGGCTACCATACATTATTTTTCTCATTCCAGTACACTATTCAGCCAGTTCCCTTGCATTTGAGATGCCGAGATGAGCATCTATATTGGATCACTATCAGATTGTGGACAGCAGTTGCATTCCCCATGCCATGACTGAGTTTCAGGACACTCAGAGAGATGACCGATGTAGCCATTATACCATTGGTACAGAGCAGACAGTAGTGCCCAGAGTTACAGCAGCAGTCTCAGTCCAAGGGGTAATTTTATCCCTCCTTGGTCAATCCCCATAGCACAATAACCAATAAATAATCATGAATGTACCAAATCGTGCCTCCATAGTGAAGTCGTGGTCCTCAAAAGACCTCAAAAATCCACAGAAAGTGCCATAAGTGATGGATGCGGGCCCCGATGAAGCTGAAACTGCTGGAGAAGGTGTGGAAGGTCCCGATCTATCATCACTGATCATCCCATGCCATAACTTTTCCTCAGTATCCCAAATCGATTTCCTCAATAGCCATTTCTACCAATCCTGAAATGCCTCGGGAAGTGTGAAACTGCCCCAAACAGCCTCCTGGAGTGCTGGCGCTGTCAAGGTGAGGGCACCAATGTGTCCGGAAGGGGGGGTAATATGGTAAAAACAAGTGGCTGGACCACCCCCTCCATCATCAGCGCCCTAGGTCAACCGGATAAAAGTCATCTCTGCTCCGACAGGGCCTCCAACAGAGCAAAACTACACTGGGACAGCCTACTGAGGCTCAATCATCACTGTAAGTGCCCGGAACTGAAAACAAACTGTCCCATTGGACTCAGAAGGTCCAAATCTATCCAAGATGTGTACTCATACACCATATGAGTCTCTGCATGATCAAAATAAATATCCAATATACCGGAACGAGGCCAATAATAATGCGTTGTACATATACAAACACTGCTGTAATCCCAGAATCATCATCATAACCCTGTAGCTGCTGCATAGAATCATCCTGTATGTGTACATAGACCATATATCATCTATCCATATCATCATAAGGTCTAACATCTCATGTCCCATGGTCCTCCATGGTCAAACTAGGTCCAACCAAGACCAAATATAACTCAGTCCATCATCCAAGGCTGCTGAAAAGTATCAAGGTTAATACATGCTTTACAACTTATTCAAATAGCAATTATAACACATAATGATCGTAACTGGCGATCTACATCCAAATATATAGTGTCGTTAATTATTATTATTACTCAGACTAGACTTTCAGGACCATACTCACTTCATAGTTGTGATCAATTTGCTAGTGAAGGGTGAAGGCTGAATTAACTGGCTAGGCTGAGGGATGACTTAGCTGTCTTGACTTTGTGACACTTTGGCAAGGGAAAGGGAATACACCATAGTGTATACTGAATGAGCAATAACACAGGGAATGGCGGTGTCTCACAAATGGATGAGTTGTTTAAAGAGGGTTTATTCACCTTCACAGATGCGCACAATCCATAATACAAATAAGGTCAGCAATTGTTTAGATATAGCATTTAAGTTCCATTGCTTTTTGGGCCTGAAGTTTCCATAGCCTTGATCTATGTGTGTTTACAAACACATTGCATAGATTTACATTTTTTCTTTTAGGCTTTCTGCTGCAGGTGTGTTTTTAAGGCACTTGTTTACCTGAGCACTTCTAGGTGTGTCATGGACAGCTTGTTTACCTAGGTATTTATTTTCCACAAGATATAACATTTTATTTTTATGGCCATTTTCATTTGGCACGCCTTTCATTCATGTGTGTTTAGAAACACATTGCATGAATGGGCTTTTCATACAAGATATAGCATTTCATTTTCCAGATTTTGTATTGATGGCAGCACTAAAAGTTTCAGGTTTAGCCAACACAACTTTAGTGAGTAGGGGGAATCCACAAGGAACTCAAACTCACCATAGGTAAGTTTTGTCACCAACTCAGAGCCGAGACACAATAAACAGGGAAGCTCATCCAATACAGAGGCTACAGTGGGGAAAAGTCCTCCATGCCACTAGTCAAGTAGTAAGTCAGGGTGATAATCTAAAAGGTAGGCCATGGATGGATGAAGACAATGAAATGATGGAGCCAACACTAGCAAGCCAAAGTATGGTGTAATGATCACCTCTATTCTCCCTAAGGAGGGTATGTACCAATGAGTATGAATAGTGAACTTCTAAGTCTGAGTAGGGACAGTATAATATATATATAATAGATCAACCAGGTCCATATATCTATATGATCGCCAGATCATGACACTAAGTGCTAAGACATGCTATAAGAATAAGTATAAAAAGCAATCTAACCATAACACCATGATATACCTGCTAAGTCATATACCTGCAAGCTCATCAACCTGTACCATCATCTGTCCTCTGAGACTGCTGCTGTAACTCTGGGCACTACTGTCTGCTCTGTACCAATGATATAATGGCTACATCGGTCATCTCTCTGTGTGTCCTGAAACTCAGTCATGGCATGGGGAATGCAACTGCTGTCCACAATCTGATAGTGATCCAATATAGATGCTCATCTCGGCATCTCAAATGCAAGGGAACTGGCTGAATAGTGTACTGGAATGAGAAAAATAATGTATGGTAGCCCGGCTACTATATATGTGATAACATCTGGCTCCGGCTGGGACAAGTGCTCTGCTGAAATGAGCGCTTGAGAACCTCAGAATCTCTGGTCCTCGAATCTCTGCTACTCGAATCCACGATCCAGCACTCTACCATTTTATTTCAAGCTTTTATTCTTGCAACCTATTTTCTGCATTCACAAACATCAAAAATACCTCATGCCGCATGTGTGGGAAAAATATAAAACCAACTGAAATAACATCTATTCTATGTCAGAGATATAAATGCATGAACTATAAATGCAGAAAGTAAATTAAACTACTAACATAATTTTGCAAAATTTGAAATTTATTGTGCAGGAAAAGAAAAAGTGACAGGTACTCAGCTAAACTAGGAGCTTACAAAGGAGTTTAGAGACTAAGAAGGTGCCAGACTCAATGGCTGAAAAGACTAACTACTGCCCAAGTAGGCTTATTCGGTTTCCTACCTACCCTAATCTAACCATTCATCACAAATGTTAGGTAAAATCATAAATCCAGTGCAACCATTCATCAAATAGGTTAATGATTCTTATTTGATTTTTGATAATAGAACAAGTCAAGATTGGGCTAAAGATCAACAAATTTAAGGGCACAGTCTTCTTGATTTGTTCATAAATTGAAGAATGGTTTGATTTATGCAATATGAAATTATGCCAAGGAGAAGACTGACTGATGCAAACATCCTCCATCAAAGAACTGATAGGATCATAAAACTTATGCAAGTTAAACTCAGAGATGGATAGAGGAAGGACATAAGACATGTAATTCGATTCATTTTCACACAGATTAACTTGTTCATTTACTTCTCTTACATATTCAATTTGATTCTCCTTGGGACTGATGATCAAAAAACCAAGTGGGGATAAATTAAAGCTTAAAAGATAGAAAATCAAAGTCAGACCCACTTGATGCTCAAAAATGGAGAAAAGATGGAATTGATCTTTAAACACCTTTTCTAGCCACCAAGAATGGTTGATATCTTGACAACAAGCATTATGGTTCCAAAGTGACTGAAAAGGAAAATGAAGTGCTTTTTCTCCAAACATGTAATCATGCTTATACTTCCTATTAAAAATTTCCGAGGCAAAAGATTGACTAGAGCACCAACCCCAAGATGATTGAAAGAGTTGGGAAAGGAGGGTGGATTGCAAATATGAAAATTCTCCCAAATGGATAAACAGGTTTGACCTTGGATTTTGATAATAGAAGACATTCTTTATTCTAGGAATAATTTCAAGCTTTTGATCAAATTCAATATTTACAACCTGAGGACAAGATTCTAATTCTAAGAAATCAATGAACCTATCTTGACTAAGGATGGGAAAATTTAAAGACTCATTATAAGAGGTGGAACAAAGATTAGAGCATCTAGTGTGATTCATTACTTCATCTTCATCTTGAGATTGAACTTCTATTGATTGATCATTAAATTCATATGAAGATAAATGATCATTTTTATTTAATTTGTCAGGGAGAAAATTAACAAGTTCATTTAAAACACCCTGATTATTTGCACAATGATCATATGAAGTCACCACTAAAGGACCTTGGTCGATGTCCCCACTTTCTTCTTCTTCAATAAGGTGATAAGGAATTGAATGATCACTAAATACAGAATTACTAATGAGTCTCTCTGAGGGAGGAATTTCAGTAGACTCGTTAATTAAAAGCTCATCCTCAGAAATTCCCTCAAGATCAGGACTAGGGCTACCTAAAAAGCAATTTGAAAACTTATGGTTTGTACAATGATTAACGATTTGACTTTCGATTGACTCAAAAGTAGAAGACTTATCATCAGAAGAAATTGGGCAGGAAAGGTCATCTCCGGATGTTGACAAATCACTCGGTATTTGATTGTTAAATGATTCAACAATAGGATTGGAAAGGGGAAGATTTTGATCTTGGATTTGATTTGAAATGTCATCAAATTCACTTCCCCATTCTTCTAAGAATTTATTTTCAAACATGTCATAACCAGAAATGCTACTGGGTTTCAAATTCGAAAGCCAGAGTCCAGCTCTTTCTTTGAAAGATGAAGCCAATAGTCTCATACACACATCCTCATGGGTTATGATTATTCTTTAATAATTTCCCTAAAAAGTTCAAGGTGTCTTTTAGCAGAGACTTCATAACTTCCATCGAAAATAGGCAACCTTGCACATGCTTGATGAGGAATATGATGAGGATACCCAACAATTTTTGAAAAGTCAAAAACTTTTAAACGACCGAAAGTTCTAGGTCGCTCAGAAGCAGCCATGGATAATAATTTTTTATTTTTTATATTTTATATTTTTTTAATATTTTAATATTTATTTTTTAAAATCAAGAGCCTGAAAACAAAATGATGCACCCCATCGGTTCTAGATAATGATAAGATCTGTCTTAATTCTAGTGTTGCAAGGATGCAAATGAGCTCGCTCCTCAGCGGAGTCACAATTGGGAGTCGCCAGGTAGATTTAAACTCTTCTACCAAGATATGTGTCGTTGTATATGCAGGAAGGACTACTAGCTTTTCCGAGGTAAACCCTATGCCCAAATGTTAGGTAAAGAGAAGTGGGAGGGCTTTAGGAAATAATATATCGGACCAAGGTAAGCCTATGCCTTCCCCGGCAACGGCGCCAAAATGTTATCACCTAAGATGTAGTTACCCCTATGGATGGATCCAGTCATGGATGGCAATAGGGAAGGGCAACTCAAAAGGTGCAACCACGATCACCTCGACCTCCAATATATATGGTTGTCACGCCAGTCGAGGCAACCTTCGCTTTATGTTATCTAGCCCAGACAACAAAGGGGGAGACCCGATCTACTCCCGACAGGAGAGATCAAAACCAAGACACCAAATCAGGGTATTTCTAAGTGAAGTTAGGTGTATGGTTTATCCTAGACCTAAAGATGAAATCACAAGCCAAGTGAGGGGTTCAATAGGTATAGCTTTGGTTCATGGTTGATGTAAGAGTGACTTATGATGTTTGAAGTGAGATCTAGGGCTAGTGTACTAGTTCAATGTTGGAAAGTCCACTGCCTTGGGAACCGTGTCCAATGCAGGGTAGTTAAAGGGTTGTATTGGGGCTAACTAGTACAGATGACAAGCCTGACCATGATACATGATAGCTTCAAGGGTTTAGTTCACCATGCATGGGTCAAACCACAAGTCAATCCAACAATCTAGGAAAGTTGAATTAACTTGGAGAGAAACCAGTGCCTTGGGAATTGGGAAGTGGAGTCAAAGTAGGGTTGACTTGTGGTTTAGGACTCCTAGTACTTGGGACAAGTGGGCAATAGAGGTCTTGATGGATGAATGTATCTAGATCTAGGTTTGACCAAAGTGGACCACAATCCCTTAAAACAAGGAATGCAATCCCCAAGGCAAGATTTGACAAAATGATAGTCTGGACCTAGGTTTTGAATTATTCCGGTTTCAAATCTCCAAAAATCTCAAGTACCCAGTTCCTAGAAGTGAGTGAACTCACTTCTCCAAGGTGGAGCGACTTTGCCCAAGGAGGCTAAAAAGTGGGGTTAGGTGGGTCAAAACAAGTCGGATGGCATCCAAACTTTAGATCCGGGTAGATCGGTCAAGTAGGAGTATGGATCTGTAATTTCGTGGTAATCCAACGGTTAGATCTTAATAGATCTGAGTTTAAGTGGTCCAAGTGGTCCAAAATGGGGATTAAATCCCTTAAAATGTGGAATAGGGCCCACAAGGGAAATTTCAGAAAAGTAACAACCTGGGTGTATGTTATTGGATGTGTAGATGTCAAATCAAGTGGAATCTTAAACACCCACCACTTAGATCTAGGTCAACCTGCTCAATCAGTGAAGTGCGCCTTGCTTGGGAGAAGCCAAGTTGGTATGGGAGAGGGGTCAAACGGAAGCCAATCCTCACCAAACTATAGATCCGGGATGCCTTGGATGCTATAGAGGTGGGTTTTCAATATTATGCCCAATAACCCACTAGATCTAAGTAGATCTGAGAAAATGTAAAAAATGGGGTTTTGATTAATTAGGGTTTTAAGTGTTTTTGACAATTGGATAGATCATGGAGATAGAACTTACCTTGAGATCATACCTGAGTGATGTGGATGAGATGCCTTGATGTTGAGGAAGATTCCCGCAGAGATCAAATGAGAGATTGTTGATTTGCTTGCCGATTTGATGCCCTAGCCCACAAGTGCGCCTTCCTCTACCTGTCAAACCAAGGAATAAAATTCAATCAGTAAGATCAAGTATGGAAGAAATACAAGAGAAATGCAAATAGTAACATGAAATAGAAGGTCCTGGGACAGTAATACTCCCTGTTACCAACGAAGAGCTCCAAAGAAGAAGTAGGGAGAGTCTTCCCCTACCAATACCTCCTCCTCCAAGCAAATCGGCCTCCACCTGTAGATACAAAATCGTGGTACAAAAGATATGGCAAACAAGATCTCCAATAACTCAGTGCAAAGGAAGAACCAACGAACGAACACCAAAAACATTCACCACAACACTGGAGATAGATGCAATAATAATTTTCTATTCCAATAATCCAGAGCCAAAAGTCCCCTTTACAATGAGAGGCTCTCTCCTTTAAATAGGAAGGAAAGGCACCAAAACCCTAACCACTTTTTAAATGAGTGGCTAAGATTAAAAGATACAAATGTCTAATCAATGGTTGAGATGAGCTCAACAATAAAATACATGGATCACTAATAAAATATAATGTAAGTGGACAAAATCGCCCTATAAGAGGGGAATCCCACCAAATCATGATGATAAAATATCATAAGAGGCTTATGGTGGGTCCAAGGGGTAATTTTATCCCTCCTTGGTCAATCCCCATAGCACAATAACCAATAAATAATCATGAATGTACCAAATCGTGCCTCCATAGTGAAGTCGTGGTCCTCAAAAGACCTCAAAAATCCACAGAAAGTGCCATAAGTGATGGATGCGGGCCCCGATGAAGCTGAAACTGCTGGAGAAGGTGTGGAAGGTCCCGATCTATCATCACTGATCATCCCATGCCATAACTTTTCCTCAGTATCCCAAATCGATTTCCTCAATAGCCATTTCTACCAATCCTGAAATGCCTCGGGAAGCGTGAAACTGCCCCAAACAGCCTCCTGGAGTGCTGGCGCTGTCAAGGTGAGGGCACCAATGTGTCCGGAAGGGGGGTAATATGGTAAAAACAAGTGGCTGGACCACCCCCTCCATCATCAGCGCCCTAGGTCAACCGGATAAAAGTCATCTCTGCTCCGACAGGGCCTCCAACAGAGCAAAACTGCACTGGGACAGCCTACTGAGGCTCAATCATCACTGTAAGTGCCCGGAACTGAAAACAAACTGTCCCATTGGACTCAGAAGGTCCAAATCTATCCAAGATGTGTACTCATACACCATATGAGTCTCTGCATGATCAAAATAAATATCCAATATACTGGAACGAGGCCAATAATAATGCGCTGTACATATACAAACACTGCTGTAATCCCAGAATCATCATCATAACCCTGTAGCTGCTGCATAGAATCATCCTGTATGTGTACATAGACCATATATCATCTATCCATATCATCATAAGGTCTAACATCTCATGTCCCATGGTCCTCCATGGTCAAACTAGGTCCAACCAAGACCAAATATAACCCAGTCCATCATCCAAGGCTGCTGAAAAGTATCAAGGTTAATACATGCTTTACAACTTATTCAAATAGCAATTATAACACATAATGATCATAACTGGCGATCTACATCCAAATATATATTGTCGTTAATTATTATTATTACTCAGACTAGACTTTCAGGACCATACTCACTTCATAGTTGTGATCAATTTGCTAGTGAAGGGTGAAGGCTGAATTAACTGGCTAGGCTGAGGGATGACTTAGCTGTCTTGACTTTGTGACACTTTGGCAAGGGAAAGGGAATACACCATAGTGTATACTGAATGAGCAATAACACAGGGAATGGCGGTGTCTCACAAATGGATGAGTTGTTTAAAGAGGGTTTATTCACCTTCACAGATGCGCACAATCCATAATACAAATAAGGCCAGCAATTGTTTAGATATAGCATTTAAGTTCCATTGCTTTTTGGGCCTGAAGTTTCCATAGCCTTGATCTATGTGTGTTTACAAACACATTGCATAGATTTACATTTTTTCTTTTAGGCTTTCTGCTGCAGGTGTGTTTTTAAGGCACTTGTTTACCTGAACACTTCTAGGTGTGTCATGGACAGCTTGTTTACCTAGGTATTTATTTTCCACAAGATATAACATTTTATTTTTATGGCCATTTTCATTTGGCACGCCTTTCATTCATGTGTGTTTAGAAACACATTGCATGAATGGGCTTTTCATACAAGATATAGCATTTCATTTTCCAGATTTTGTATTGATGGCAGCACTAAAAGTTTCAGGTTTAGCCAACACAACTTTAGTGACTAGGGGGAATCCACAAGGAACTCCAACTCACCATAGGTAAGTTTTGTCACCAACTCAGAGCCGAGACACAATAAACAGGGAAGCTCATCCAATACAGAGGCTACAGTGGGGAAAAGTCCTCCATGCCACTAGTCAAGTAGTAAGTCAGGGTGATAATCTAAAAGGTAGGCCATGGATGGATGAAGACAATGAAATGATGGAGCCAACACTAGCAAGCCAAAGTATGGTGTAATGATCACCTCTATTCTCCCTAAGGAGGGTATGTACCAATGAGTATGAATAGTGAACTTCTAAGTCTGAGTAGGGACAGTATAATATATATATAATAGATCAACCAGGTCCATATATCTATATGATCGCCAGATCATGACACTAAGTGCTAAGACATGCTATAAGAATAAGTATAAAAGCAATCTAACCATAACACCATGATATACCTGCTAAGTCATATACCTGCAAGCTCATCAACCTGTACCATCATCTGTCCTCTGAGACTGCTGCTGTAACTCTAGGCACTACTGTCTGCTCTGTACCAATGATATAATGGCTACATCGGTCATCTCTCTGAGTGTCCTGAAACTCAGTCATGGCATGGGGAATGCAACTGCTGTCCACAATCTGATAGTGATCCAATATAGATGCTCATCTCGGCATCTCAAATGCAAGGGAACTGGCTGAATAGTGTACTGGAATGAGAAAAATAATATATGATAGTGATTGACCTATGCATGGTAAACTAAACCCTTGATGCTATCATGTATCATGGTCAAGCTTGTCATCCGTACTAGTTAGCCCCAATACAAACCTTAACTTCCCTGCAATTGGACACAGTTCCCAAGGCAGTGGACTTTCCAACATTGAACTAGTACACTAGCCCTAGATCTCACTTCAAACATTATAAGTCACTATTACATCAACTATGAACCAAAGCTATACCTATTGAACCCCTCACTTGGCTTGTGACTCTACCCTTAGGTCTAGGATAAACCATACACCTAACTTCACTTAGAAATACCCTGATTTGGTGTCTTGGTTTTGATCTCTCCTGTCGGGAATAGATCGGGTCTCCCCCTTTGTTGTCTGGGCTAGATAACATAAAGCGAAGGTTGCCTCGACTGGCGTGACAACCATACATATTGGAGGTCGAGGTGATCGTGGTTGCACCTTTTGAGTTGCCCTTCCCTATTGCCATCCATGACTGGATCCATCCATAGGGGTAACTACAGTTTAGGTGATAACAGTTCCCTTCTTTAGGACCCTTAATTCTGCTCTGTACTCTGCCTTCTTCTTCTAAACAGTCATGCCAAAGTCTCTCAAAATCTGGCTGAATCTCATGCCCACTAATAGAAGCTAAGAAGGTTTCCCAAGAACTTGGAAGACCATCAAAAACAGTTTGTACAAGATCATCATCATCTACTGTAACCCCAATAGCAGAAAGTTGATCTCTTACCTGAGCAATCTTTGTGAAGAAAGAGGCCACTCCTTCATATTTTTCCATCTTCAATGTGCGAAGTCTATTTTTCAAGACTCTCTTTTGACGGGGTGCTTTCTTCTCATACAAATTTGTCAAGGTGTCAAAACACTCCTTGGCTGTCTTCAGTGGTGTTATGGCAGGCATTATATTTTCCTTGACTGAGTCATAGATAATCCTCCTAGCCTTGGCTTGCTTCTTTTTGAATGCTGCCCTTCCTGTGTTTGACGTGGGTTCTTCTACAACATTGATGACCAAGTCATCAAGGTCATTTTCTTCCAAGGTGGCCATAAGCCTTGCTTTCCATGAATTAAAGTTTGTTGAGCGCTCAAGCCTGTCCTCTGGTCTGAAAGAGGTAGAAGAAGCCATCTCTAGTCTGTCTGTGCTGTCCCAAGGTCTATGTAAGACACAGTCAACTGCTCAAACACTGTGTGCTTTACAAGCAGAGCTCTGATACCATGTTAAAAATTAAAAAATGATAGCAGTAGCAGACTGTAAAACAAAAAATGCAGAGATGGCTAACTGTAAATAATCATAAAAATGGAACACAGCAGTTTTCACGGGGAAACCTTTCAAGGACAAAAACCCCAAAGCAATATAATAATAATTTATCTCAAATGAGATGTCTGAGTTTTACAACAGCAGGCTAATAACAAGCCTCTCCAACAATTAGAATTGTTTCATTTACCAAGAAGAACCCTGTTCTGCTGTAGCTGAAGCAGTCTCAAACTTGTACAACCATCCTGTACATGTCACTGTTCACTGATGTCTGTTGTGGCCTTTTCCAGGGGCTGTAGTGACTTGTAGATGTTTTGTAATGGCTGCAAACACTTAGGGACAGACCCTGAATGCAAGCTGAACTGAAACATGCCCTAGCAGGGCTCGGACCAGCCGTAATAACCAGCAGTGTAAAGAGTGAACCCAATAGTAACCAGGAGAGAGAAGAGAGAACTCAATAGCAATCAGCAGAGAACTCGGCAATAAGATTAGTATGGAGATAACCCAGCAGTAAGAAGATCACCCTTTAATGCACAACAGGGCTCGGGTATGCACAGTAATAAGAACCAGAAGTATATAACCCAACATGACACCACCGAACTGTTTGTCTAGACATCACCGAACTGTTTTCAGAGCTGACCTCAAAAACCCGAATTGATGATTGAATGATGAGTTTTCTTTCCATATTTATAGTGGAATAATTCCACACAAAAATAATGAGGCCGACTTGCATTAATTCAGGCATTAATCATTGAGGTCGACTTGCATCATTTAGCCATTAAATTATTGAGGCCGACTTGCATTATTTATGGATGTTTATTTCCATTTAGTGAATTGATTTAGGTCAACCCTTCAATAACATATATATATATATATATATATATTCTTCACATCATTCATCATTTTATTTTGTCTTTCCTCCAATAATGAGTTGACCCAAAATAAATAAATAAATACATATTTATTTTTTTTCTTCTTCTTCTAACTGGTGGGTTCATGGACCAAGCCAAGTGGTGCTTGGGTTCTATGGTTCTTCAATAAATCATCCAGGTGTTCTTCAGGGTCTTCATGTCCACTCCAAGCACATCATCATAAGGAGATAAATGAATTGCTTTACTTCACCCTCCTGTTGCCACCAAGACCAAGTGGAGGAGTACACCACTTGCCCAGACCCGGTCTAGGGCTTATAGTGAAATCCTGGTAACTGACTAGGTACCTCCATTCTCCCAGAGAATGGCTCTCAGCCCCAGGCTGAGCTTCCAGTCCCAGACTGGATCAATATCCTGGTAACTGACCGGGTGCCTCCATTCTCTCAGAGAATGGCTCTCAGCCCCAGGCTGAGTTCCCAGTCCCAGACTGGGTCAATATCCTGGTAACTGACCAGGTGCCTCCATTCTCCCAGAGAATGGCTCTCAGCCCCAGGCTGAGTTCCCAGTCCCAGACTGGGTCAATATCCTGGTAACTGACCAGGTGCCTCCATTCTCCCAGAGAATGGCACTCGATGCTGCTCAGGAAAAAATCAACAGGGGGGTAGTCCCTATGGAAAGTTACTAAGGTTGTTAGGGTCTTCCAGTTAAGTGATGGGTTGTTTATTAATGTTTTGGGGAGTTTTTGATTAAAGGTTCAAGATGTAATTGCCACAAGAGTTTACGAAAGCTTTCACCGGCATAAGTTCAAATAAATCACTGTGAGTTATAAAGATGCACAATAACTTGATATTGATAAAAAGCAAATGAATAGTGCAAGGACCAGTGCCTTATGGAGTCAAACACAGTGTGAAATTTGTAATGCTGGGAAAGTAAATGTTGTGCAATTGTCTCTTGGTTGATTTTAGATTATTAAAATGAATCTTGATTAGGGAAAAGAAGGGAAACTCTCAAGATACCGTAAAGGTACAGAGAGGAATGTCCGGAAATCTAGAGATTGGTGGCTCCGTACAAGGACATGTTGGACTGCCAATGCCCTGAGCGCGTGTTCAACACTACACCAACAAAGATGTAGTCTAACGGTGCCCCAAGGTCAGAGTACAGTGACCCAGCGTCCTCAGGAAGAATTTTCCCACACAAAATCTAGTTTCGAAGTGACGGATTTTCACTATCTTGTGGGTAGTTAATTTTATTAGGTGACTGATTAAGTTAAATCTGAGAATTAAAGAGTGCTTCCAACTGCTTTTGGTATCCCACAGCTCAAACAAACTGCTGGCAGGTAGAGCATACGCAGTGTAGGCAAATGATTTATTCCAATTTGAAGCAAGTAACCATTGACCCTCCGACAGAGAGCGCTCTTTACTTGCTTTTCAGCTAAGTTCAAGAGACTTTGGGTTCTTTTATTAACAGTTAAAATGTGAAAGTGAAAATACAATGCTTGAAGTAAAGATATGAATGGTCAAACTTATGCGTCACTTTTCTGATCAACCTCCACTAATCAGCAAATGTCTTTGGGTGGAGGTGAGAGCATACTTCGTGGCGACGAAGTTGGTTTTATTTCTAAGTTAAAAAATGCAAAAATGAAGTGATTAAAATGTGAAACACAAGTTAAAAGTATACACCCTGCACTAAAAAAGTGAGTGTGTGAAAAATTGTGAGTTAGAAAAATTTATCCACGAAAATTGAAAAAATGCAAATCGCCCCAGGGGGGATGGGATGTGGGTGCTGGGTACCCCACTGCTCTCGTTTAATAAATTTACAAGTAAAGTGCTTCTTATTCCATTAAGATTGGATCTAAGAGCTTACAATGCTAGAACTTGAAAGATAGAAGTTTATGGGTGTCCACCGAAAGTTTTTTTGCACTTTCAGGGCTCTTGATCCCTCCAAAACTTCGATTTTATTTGCAGACCTGCTAAAAACCAACAAGCTAAATGTCTGCAAAAAAGTGATTAGAATGCACAAATTTACATAAGAAATTACAACTTTCTACTTGCAAAATTTATGGGAAAAATTGAGAACATACAAGCATGAAAGTAAGATCTAGACTTAGCCGTTTGATATGAAATAGATGCAACTTTCTAGATCTGAAAATTGAAACAAAATTTAGAATGATTTAAATCTTTTAAAAGTACTTGCTTGTTCCAAAAGAAACTTAAAAGGAAAAGAGGTATTTTGATTTGAAAGGAGGAGAATGGATCTATCCAAGCCAAAACTTGCTTGTTGGAGTTGCTTCTTGGAGAAACCTGTAACAAGATGTAAGTAAAAATGTTGCCCAAAGTATAGAATCTTCAACCGAGTTCGAGTCCTTATGGGCTTTGTGATCTGCAACTTACAAAACAAACTCACCACACAAATTAATAGATCTAGCGTGTTAGAAATCAAAGAAATGAAGAAGAGCCTAAGTACAACCGAATACAGTTGGCTACTTCTCTACCTCTAAAACTCATCCACAATTAAACAAATTGACAACTAAAAAGTTTAATCAATATCAATATGCTAGATCTACTAAAGGATGAAAGTATGAAAGTAAATAAACACAATATCACCTCAACAAGCTCAATACACTTGCACAAGATGGACCTCCAAAGTCTTCAACAATATATTCAATGATCAACAATTACAAATTGGCAAAGGTTCTATGCATCCACACTATTGTGAAAGATGGAGCATAGCCTTGCTTATATAGAAAAAAGAGAGAGGGGGAGTTGCACTTCCCAAGAGAGATCCTCTTTGACACTTGGAGAAATGCATTGATACACTTGGAAAAGGCTTGTTGACACATGTGAGGGGTTTGGGGAGGTTAATGACACATTTCTCCAACTATTTGACACTTTTTAACCTCCACTTGACACCTCTCCAACCACAGATTCGCGCCCCCCCCCCCCCCCTTTTGTGGATCTCCAATCTTCAATCAAATCATCATTTATTTGCTCAATATTCTCCCTGATTTGATTGCCAATCAAAGGAGATTTGATTCCAACAAATTTCTTTGATCTGTGGGATTGAGATTTAGTCTTTATTATGTCTGTGCCAACTCACCAGACCACCCACCATTATTTTAGGAGTTTGGATTTTCTCCAAATCCATTATTCTTGAATTAAATAATTCATTTTTATTATTTTGGAGAGAAAATTATTTAAGTGAATACTATTCACTCAAAACTTAGGAAAAGTGGGTTTAGGGGTTTTATGGGTGCTCCGGGTTAGAAAACGAGCACCCCCCCCGTCCAATTTCACCTCCTAACCCATCTTTTATCACTTTTCTCATTTTTTAATTAATTTATTAAAAAATCTCATAAACTGAGAAAAAATAATTTTCTCATAATGACTCAAATATCCTAGGGGACCTAGTGCATGTCCATATGACTCAATACTGATGGCTAGTGTTGTCCTCCGAAATGGCATGCGTGTCGTTTGAAAGCCCCAAATGTGCAACGCCAGCTGGATGACAACTCTCTCAGGAGAGAGGCCAATGTCACCACACTCCTCTCCTCTTCGCTTCAGGTTGGCTCTTCTCCAACACTAGGGGGGTATCCCTAAAATAGGATCGCTAAGGCAGGTATAGTAACGGACAAGGTGAATGGAAGAGGCTGCCTTAGAGAAACGGATGTAACAAAAGATAGTTTTGGATGGGTGATGGAAAGGAAAGGAAGATCAATCCTCAAGGAAAGACCAGTGCCAGTATCAGAGAGGGGCGAATGGAGTCAAAGGAAAACTCTAAAAGGACCTTGCTGCCAGATGAATGTAGTAACCAACTAAGAGCTCTTGCACTAAAGCATACCTGAAAGCCGCAAAACTTAAGAGAAAAACATGGGTCAAATAAAGTTGTGCTAGATTGTTAGCCTTCTATTCAGATGATCCCAGCTTAAGAGTCGAAAGCAAAGAGCTAAGAGAGGTATTGCCTCATACAAAATGAAAGATGGCATACAAATAAAAATCGCAAACAAAGGGCGAAAGAATTCCCAATTTATCCGAAGAATCCCATCATGATATTTTTCTATTAAGTTCACGGGAAAAAACTTCCAAAATTCTCCATCCTTACAAATGAAAGCCTGCTGGTTTAAATAAAGCAAAAACTACAATGCCACCCTGATTAGGGCTTTGCAAGAGTGCCAAAAAAAAATTTAATGTGCCAACTTCTAGGTGTACGTGTTAACTCAAAACTTAGTCTCGGCTGCCAATAGATTGGAAATCTGTCATCTCCAGAACTCACACATAGCCAACGAGGTTGCCAAAATCGAGAAAACAGGGTTGTGTCTGCTACTTCTCAAGTTCGAAAAGGGGTTTGGGTATGCCGAGTGCTAGTGCCAGCTGATTTTAACTGGATGACATGTAAGAGAGAATATCGGATTATCTCCAAAATGCCAAAGGGTAATCTCAGAAAATGCCTTGCCACCTGCGTTTGCATGAATTCAACACTGAACTGACCAACTGCTTCATGTTACCACGTCACAGAAGATGCCAGAAATTTATGGGACTGCGAGCATTGGAATTTCCAATAATATGATCGATACGCAGCTACTGCAAAGGTGAACCTCGAACAAAAGAAAAGCGTGAAATCAGCTGACAGAGGAAAAAACACGTGTTGTACTCGGTTCCACGCATACCCCAGACAGTTGTATTGCAATTAGTTAAACTGTAGCAGCCTACGTTCCGATTTGGGGTTGGGTATACATGATGATGGGCTCCAGAAATGTGATCGTTGGCTGCCAAGATGACAAGTGATCCGCGAAATCGCGTGGTGCTCGGACTGTCTAAAAAATGCGTGGATGATCCCGACCTTCAAATGCTTGAAATGACCCCCGATCCGACGTGCAATTTCGCTGTCGATTAACTTTGATAGTGAGCAGCCACCTAACAACAGGCTCGGCGCGAGAATTTATAATCGGCTGTTAATGAAGTGATGTTCGATCAAACAGTGCCCGCTCCAAACTTAACAGTGATATGAGGAATTATCTCAGCGTCTATTGAGAAAAACACTGACCTGGCCGCTGATGAAGCACAGATCCGAGCTCCACGCTTCATATCTGAGTGGATCGGTGATTTGCCAACACTTTTTTGTAATGAATGAAGTGGTGGTCATATCCACAGCTGCCCACAATAAGATTCGTAACTCGCATCGTCTGTCAATGGCATGAGACCCACCGTGCTGGCTTCTTTTCAACCACGAGTTCATTGAACTGAAACCTGGCATTACTCAATTCTTCTGCCAGTGATAAGCGAGCCAAGCCCACGCAAACCCTTAACGTGCCAAGTAGCAGGAGCATATCTTCGAAGGTCCATTGTTCTGACAGTTATCTACTGCGCCGATTATGGAGTAACAGCGATTCGACAATAATCGACGATCTGCATATCATTACACTAGAGATCAGTTCAACATCGACCACGACGATTCCTTGGGTTTTGCCGTCAAAAAATAAAATAAAATTATCGATCCAGAGTCAATTTCTGTGGCTGCTAAAGAATTTTTTTGGGTTTCCATCCTTTGGAGCTTCATATAAGTGTAAGCAAAGCTAAGCTGGTCCCGTGGGGTGAAGCGATTAACTTCGTTGAACCAAAGGCATGAGAAGAGATTTGACATGGGTGTATGTGCCCGCACTATAAATGATCCCTCAGGTACATAACTTGGAAGAAGCTTGTTTGGATCAGATACATTAAATCTTGTAAGACCATCAGATTGGTAAAATGCAAACTGTTCATCAATGATGGTGTAGTTAAACTCGTTCAGCCGCTTGTTTTGCATCACCTCCTCCCACACACAGTGACGATCATAGTGATTAGAAATAGCATATTCAAAACGTCAACGCCATAGAAAGTATTCCAATATTAGGAGTGGGTCACTTTGGAGGCGTAGCTTACTGTCAAGCCATATGGAGTACCTTGCAGAAGGAAAAAGCCGATGCATTAAGAAATTTGGCACCTTCCCAGTTCGGCGCATGTCTGAATATGGTAAATTTCTGACTACTACAATTTTCCATAAGCCTATGTAGCCTTTTTCATCAGGTTGTCGACCCTCTGAAGACATTGTGTTCAATGTTTTCTCATCCACAAACATTACAAAACACACATTCTTCTTGGATGATTGTGTGACCCTTTTACCAGTTGGTGTTCTTAAGTTATCTGAGTTTCCAAAGATGCATGAAGAAACTGCAATATGACAGATATTCAGAAACTCAGCATCTTCTTCTGATAAGTCAAATCCTGGCTTAATCTCTCTGAAAGAATACTCATCAGCTTAAATGCTTGAATCCGATGGTCCACTTCTGGATCTTCCAGAAAAGCAACAAGTGTGACGATGCCATTCCCATTTTTAATGTGTACTGCAGCAAAATTTTCACAGTGTTTTCTGGTTGACAATCCTGACGCACTTCCTGTGATAAAAAGCCCTGGAGGTGAGCTCTCCCTGGCAGCGAGACAAAATTTCTGAATTCTTCATCATGCAGCCTGATAATATCTGAATAATTCAACTGTGGATACCCCTGCCAAAATGAGGGGTAACAGCTAGCATGTTACAAAAATACATTCCAGTAGGTTTTAATAACCCCTCAAAATTCACCATCATGGAAACACTCCAGCTTTGGAGGTGTGAGTGAAAAACTCGGGAATTATACGTCATTGAATAGTAAAGCATAATCCCTAAGGAAAAAGCACTCTAGAGTATTCCCCTGATAACAAACGTTAAGGAAGGCCAAACCTTTCATAAGAAAACTCATGCTAGACCAACTTATTACAAAATCCCTGCAGGGTCTGGACATGCAAAAATTACAAAGGGCCAAAAAATTTTGGCCTGATGGATCTCGGAACACTGATGATGAACATTGAACATGTTCACAACTTCAACGGTTCACTCGGAATCCATTAAGTGCAATTTAGTGGATAACAAGGATCAAGCTGAAAAAAATCCTTAAAATATTTAGAAATTTTCTTAGAATAAAATTTGTTAATTTTTAGGGTTAGATTAGTGGTTTTCAAATTTTTGTAGTTCACTTTTAAATTTTTTCCATTAGTTAGACACTGGAAACCCTAAATCTTAACGTTTTCATCATAAATGAGGGTTTATCTTATGTTGTAACTTGCTAATGAATTTTTTGGGCACAAGATCTAAATTTTCTTCAAGTTCCTAAATAGTTTCAAGTGATTTAACTCATAAATTTCGATAATGGAAAATATTTCTGCATAATCACACATTTTGGAATTTTGTTTTGAGTTGATAATCACATCTAAAAACTTAGATCTTTACGGTAAAAACTTTCTACACATGATATTGAATGAAATGAATTTTATAATCACTCTCAAGATAGATAACCACAATATCATATTGTTGTTATAACAGAACAGCAGCTACCAACACCTCAAAAAATAGATAAAAACCAGCTGAAAATTTACCAATTTACCATTCAAGGTGTCCCTTAAGCATAGGAGTACGAAACATACCTTAGAAGGGTGATAGGAGCACTTAAATCAGATCTGGAATTGACTAACCAGATCTGGTTTATGCTCTAATCAGCCTTCAAAATTGATGGTGGGCCTGCTTAAACTTTTCCAACAAATGTCCAACCCCAAGGGTTGAAACTTGGCATTTTACCTGCTTTTTCTAGCCTTCAAAATTGTTGATTTGATTGTTGTACATGTTGTACCAGCTCAGAAATGTACCAAAGCTCAACACAAAACCTGTTATATATCCCAATCCCACCAAAGGAAGGAGACGCCCTTGAAGATTTACCCAGAAACCCTAGGGGGCGAACTTTTAGAGTGGAGCGGAGTTTCCAACAATGCAATATTTTTGGATTTTAGATTTTCTATATTTTTAGGGTTTTCAATACATCATATTTTTTTGTATTTTCAAAATATGTCTATAACGTAAATTTGATAAAAACTTGACGAAGAGAAGGGGTTACACCTTAGTCTTTACCCTAGGGCAACAAGAGATCAAGGTTAGTGTCCCTTCTCAATTTGGCAATTCAATATTTATAAACTAGGTCTAAGACTAGTAACCCTAGCTAAGTCAAAGTAGTCCTAGGTCTAGTTAGGGCAAATAATAAATTCCAAGGCCCCACCGCGAGAGCTCCTTCAAGAGAAAGGTCTCCTCTAACAAGTTTGACAAGATGTAAATAAAACCCTAATTTTACCTTGCTTAGGTGCACTAGGGCAATGCCAAACAATAAAATCAAAAGATCTTACCAACATCCACAAAGAAAGAAGCAAGAGAAATCTGAAGTCCTTCCTTAGCCTTGAGTTAAAATAACCATTCTTAGATCAACCTTGCAAGAGATAGAGGAACCCTAGAAATCACCATCCATCATTCATTACAAGAGATACATGCCAAAAAGAGAAGTGTGCTAGCCTTAGAGACTCATGTAAACCAAGAAAAGAAAGTAATAAGATCATGTTTGAACCCTTGTTCTTGTTACAAATGAGAGGGAGGTGCTCTTTCTTTATATGGAGCAACCTAGCCTCTTTAATTTTAGAGCCTACCTTACTAAAAGATAAAATATTTCAAAATTGGGGTTTGTCACCCACATGCTAGGGACTAAACCTCAAAAAGAGATAAAATAATGATAAATTGATGCAAATGGCTTCAACCAAGTGAGGTGTTGATCCTAAAGGAGGACATCATACCCCCACTAACACCAACAATGTGATTTTCCCTCAACGTCATCTTTTATCAAGGTAAGGCATTCTTCAAAGATTGATGTCATCATCATTTTTGCACATGGAAACTAAGATGAGGGGTAAAACATCAAAAGGAAATACCAAGTGGGCATAGATGAGGTGTGCTAAAGCGGGTATGACAACCTTTACACGCGCAATCACCTCCTCAAAGCATAATCATGAGTGTAGCTAGGAGGCCCCTGAGCCATGTGTCCTAATGGATTCATCCCAAGGTGCACCAGGCATATGATGAGGGACTTCCTCCCACCAAGGAGTAGTCAACAAAGCCACTAGGCCAGCATTCCTTGTAATGAAAACCAAGAGGACCCACCATGACCAGACCAAGGGTCTTGAGTCCCGCTAGACTAACACTTTTACATAAGAAATCCCATACTTATCCTTTAACAACGGCAAAAGACCCCCTCACTCTGGTACATCTTGAAGGATACGCTTCAGACAATCCGAGGTGTAACAACACGGTTTGAGCAACAACCTTTCAAAACTGTGCAAGGAGGAGTCAACAACCAATATAATAATCATCAAGATGCCTAGTCATAATGATGCTCAACCAACTCCATAGAAGTGTATCCTAGAGAAGTGTGCTAGATTCCCACATGTGGTCAACCAAGAAGAATAGTAAATGCCCTCCAAAGGATGCATTAAATTTAGATGATACATTGAATATGGACACAAGCACAAATGAATCTAAATGAGATGCACCTTGAGGTTGCCGAATTCACACAAACGGCCAGTCTATTAAATATTGGAATTTGAGATATGCTACTTTGAGCTTTGCAATCTCTAGACGCACATTAGACCCGGATTTCGAGGGGTTTGTTCTGGTTTAAAATATGATCTTAATTTTGCATAAACGTGAGGCTCTAGAAATACAAGAGTGGCATTCTCTACTCAGAAAGCATTTCTTAGAGAAACAATTCATAAATGAACAGCAGAGAAAGAGAAAGCAGAAGTGATCGTTAATAGAATATGCCTCGTAAATTTCTCTACTTAATTACTTAATAAATCTTGGAGTTGAGATTCAGATTCATGCAAATTCCATTCGGCCTAGAATGGTTTTTTTAACCAGATTACTATAGGTAAAAACGTGTCTGAAACAGTAAAATCAAAATTGTTTGACATACCTCTGTATAGTTATAGCTATTTGTCCCGAACCCTCCATTTGCCCAAAACCCAGGACGGAAATGACTGGACAATGAAACTTGACAACTACTTAATGTTGAGGCAGAACGATTCAATGGAGAAAACCCACATATATATGCTGTTGCATTAGCCATTTTCCACCTCCAAAATATACGCAGTCTAGTAATTATTATGGCGGACTCGTGCGTGTGTGCCAGTCATGGATTTAAATATGCAGCATTTCGTAAATTTGTCCTGCGTTGGTAGAGATTGCTGTTGATTGTTGATTGTACGAGGTGGATATCGTGTCTTATCCTTTTAGTTGGGTGGCTAGAAAAGCAATCACGGGCTAGAAGGCAATTACATAGATCATAAGGCCACTCGGCTCTTTAATAGTGAGTCGAGCGGGTTATGATCGTGAAGGGGTCAACATCAATGACATAAAATTTGCAAGGTGGCCATTAAGCTTTGTAATTTAAATTTAGATACATTTTTTTTTTCAATGATAAATATGACTAGAAATAGAACTTGGTTTAGTTGCAAGGTGATATTTAAAAATTCAATACACTTAAAGGTTGGTGTGGTTCAAGCCGATGCGATCTTAGAATGATTTTGACGGCTTAAATACCCCTAGATCCAATAACAAGCATTTAATTTGAAATTATTAATACTTGTTTTGGAATTATTAATTATCTTTTTGAAAGTATTAATAATTATTTCTATGGTTTTTAAAGTTATTTTTAATTACTTCTATCAAATTATTAATAATTTATGATTTCCATTACCTTTAGCAATTAATTTGAAATTATTAATCTTTGTTTTGGAATTATTAATAATTATTTTTTTGAAGGTATAAATAATTATTTCTATGATTTTTAAAGTTTTTATTAATTATTTCTATCAAATTATTAATAATTTTTCATTGAGTTTATTTGTTATTATTTTCAATGATATGATCATCATTATTAACAAGTAAAATAGCTGCAAAGCAGCTAGTCCCTGCTCTAGATTAAGTTAAGAGAAATTTGATATAGTTTTGAAATTTTTAAATTATTAAAAAAAAAAAAAAAAAAACTAAACCAATTTCTATTATAGAATTGTAGAAGAAGCTAGAATTAATTGTTTCTCAATCTCTAATTGTCATTGTAATTTGTAATCGAGAAATCAATTGAAATTGTTAATTTCTAACTATATATTTTGAGAATAAAAATAAACTTTTTGACAAAGTATTAAATAAAATTTTAAAAACATATTTAGATTAAACAAATGTAATGAATAAACAAGCAAGCTTAGACACATTTGTATGACCATCCAACTAATACAAACACAAGTAAAGAGCAATCTATATACAATGCCAGTGAAAACCTCAAATAATACACTTTTTATACACTACCACTAAATGTGTAATGGAAAAATGAATGGACACTACCACTAAATGTGTAATGGAAAAATGAATGGACATACTTTTGATTATTATAAACACCTGATTATTATAAACACCATAAATTCTTTCTTTAATCTTTAATTTTTTTATAGAAGAAAGGTCGTGACTTCGTTAAGTGATTTGTGTAGTGTTTCTTTAATCTTTAAATTTTTTATAGAAGAAAGGTCATGACTTGGTTAACTTGATTTGTGTAGTGTTAATCAGAAGAGGTCATTATCATGATGTAATTGTTCTCATCACATTTATGTATCATTTTTAATTCCTTCCTGTTTTGTTATTTTGCCCCTCTATAGGTGTATAAAAAATAGTAAGGAGTGTTTTAATAATGCACCGCCAATTAGTTTATATTTCAAAAAATATTATATTTTTATTATTAATATACTTCGTTTTTTCTTGTTTTTAATTTGAATTTATTTTATTAACATTATAAATTCAATATATTTTATTATTTAAAATCTTATAAAATATAATTGATATTCTATTAAAGTATAGATTTGTGTTTAACAATTTTTAATTAATAAATTAATGAAAATTTAGAACACTCACAAAAATAAAAATAATGGATAATCATTAAATTAAAAGAATTCCAATTTAAAGTTTACTTCATTAATTTTATGAAGAAAGGCTAAATATTTTCTCAAACAAAAAGAATATTACAACGCATGAAATTTGACAATTAAAATAATGTTGGTTATGGGGTAAGTTGATAGTTAAATATGCTTAAAATTGAAGATTATCATTATAAGGAATTTTTTTAATAAAATGTAAACAACTATATTTAAAATTAAAATTATTTTTTTAAGAAATTTTTACTACAAGTTGAGTTATAAATAATCGATATTATAATTTGAACCATCTAAACACAATTTTGAGTAAAAATAGTCAAAATCATTGTATATCTAAATAACTTTAAAAAAATATTTTGATAAACAAAACCGGATTTAAATATTTTGATGTTTTTATTGCCAGGAAATCATTTTCTGAAGGTCATGACTTGGTTAACTTGATTTGTGTAGTGTTAATCAGAAGAGGTCATTATCATGATGTAATTGTTCTCATCACATTTATGTATCATTTTTAATTCCTTCCTCTTTTGTTATTTTGCTCCTCTATAGGTGTATAAAAAATAGTAAAAAATAGTAAGGAGTGTTTTAATAATACACCACCAATTAGTTTATATTTCAAAAAATATTATATTTTTATTATTAATATACTTCATTTTTTCTTGTTTTTAATTTGAATTTATTTTATTAACATTATAAATTCAATATATTTTATTATTTAAAATCTTATAAAATATAATTGATATTCTATTAAAGTATAGATTTGTGTTTAACAATTTTTAATTAATAAATTAATGAAAATTTAGAACACTCACAAAAATAAAAATAATGGATAATCATTAAATTAAAAGAATTCCAATTTAAAGTTTACTTCATTAATTTTATGAAGAAAAGCTAAATATTTTCTCAAACAAAAAGAATATTACAAGGCATGAAATTTGACAATTAAAATAATGTTGGTTATGGGGTAAGTTGATAGTTAAATATGCTTAAAATTGAAGATTATCATTATAAGGAATTTTTTTAATAAAATGTAAACAACTATATTTAAAATTAAAATTATTTTTTTAAGAATTTTTTTACTACAAGTTGAGTGATAAATAATAGATATTATAATTTGAACCATCTAAACACTATCTAAACAAAATTTTGAGTAAAAATAGTCAAAATCGTTGTATATCTAAATAACTTTAAAAAAATATTTTGATAAACAAAACCGGATTTAAATATTTTGATGTTTTTATTGCCAGGAAATCATTTTCTCAAGGATTTAAAAAACGGGATTATGCAAATTGAAGTCTAAACTTTAAAGAAAACCATACTACGCACTGCAACGGTCAAAGTGTTTTTATTGTCGGGAAATTTACACTCATGCTTGGATGCAATATTAAAAATTATATTACCTTGTTTAGTATTTTCATTTTTAGCGAAGAAAATTGTTTAATTTGTAGCTTTATATTAAATTTTATAACCATAATTATTTTTTTTACACCTACCATCCACGGAGAAAGTTGTATAATACTTGGATGCTAACTAATCCACTCTGACAAAATACTTTTCACTCCCTGTAAACCGCGTCTGTCGCTACTACTTGTAAAAACTCTGCCAGCTGGTGGAATTGCCCGATCGCTAAGTTCCTCCAGTCATGAATTATATATGAGATTATGGCGATTGAAGATCGGCTTAAATAACTGACAGCAGAGGGAGAATTGAGGGGAATAAATAAAGGGATAACCCAAGCCTAGCGTGGACTGTTTAATTTGTAGCTTTATATTAAATTTTATAACCATAATTATTTTTTTTACACCTACCATCCACGACTTGATTGAGACGTGCATGACACGTACATTTCTTTACATGAGGTATGTGTGGCTTCTCCCCACAAATCCCTCCTCATCTGGGTTAACTTAGCCCGTCTTCGCCCTAGGTTTTCATTTTTTCACAAAATTTCCGGAGAGTGAACCAGTTTGGATCTTAGTCCTCCTCGCAGCCATGGCCTCCTCCTCATGCTCAGGTTCTCCCTGCACGCTCTTCTGACCACCTCGTGCGGTCACCCCCTCATCCCTCTCACCTACGTGAGGCAGTCGTAGCAATGGCCTCCTCCTCATGCTCAGGTTCTCCCTGCATGCTCTCCAGGGCACCTCATGCGGTCACCCCCTCATCCCTCTCATCTACATGAGGCAGTTGCTCTATGATAATTTTCATCCATTTGTGCCTCAGCCTGTGGATGATGAACACTCAACAGGCTCGTCGATTTCTCCCTTGTTGGGCATAGCACAGTATGAAACATTTCAGAGAGTTGTCCAGTATGGTGCACAACACGCTCCAAGTGGTGACTTTGAAAGGTCCAAAGTTCTAGTAGAGACATGCATAATTCCAAGGATCATTATCATTTTGACAAATTTTGCAGCTTTTAAGCTCGCAGCGGGCCAATGATCTTTTCCGGAATAAGATTCACCCTACTTCTATCATCAGTGCCTATAGAGCGAGTCTTGTGATCCCCATGTCTATGCCTATGCTACCATCTATGAGCAAAGGGCCCTCATCTATCGCTTCAACGGATTTTGGCCCTCTGCTTCGGCACTTAAGGAATGGATCAGTAAGACATGGGCGCCAGATCTGGAGTTGTTCCTCTGTTCCAAGGGATTCTTTATTGTCAACTTCGCTACTACCGAGGACCGACAATGGGTGTTAGAGCAAGGGTCGTCGTTCTGGGGCAGATCTGGTCTTTCCATGCAGGAATGGTTCCCCTCTTTCAACCCTATAACTATGAAGGCCATGAATACTCCTATTTGGGTAAGACTACCTAATTTACCTCTACATTTTTACACTCCAGATTTTTTACCCACCATTGGAAATGCATTGGGAAGGTTTATCAAGATTGATACAGATCGCACTTCAAAGGGCTTCTTCACCTTCGCCTGCATTTGTGTGGAAATCGATCTAAGCCAAGGGCTACCGGATAAGATCTTTATTGATTGGACTCAGGAGGGTCCATATTTGCAGTTGCTTGATTATGAGAATACAGCTTTCAGGTGTCATTCATGTCAACAAATAGGGCACCTCCAGGCATCTTGTCCTGTATTCCCTGCCCCTCCCTCGTCCTTTGGGTCAAGGAAGAAGGCCAGTGGGTGGCAAGACCCCAAACCCAGCAAAATTCATGTTTCTTTCTCTGCGGCCAAGAAGCAGCAAGCCAATGTTTCTTCTGACCCTCCGTCTACAGATATTTCTCAACATCCCCCAACCGTTCAGCATCAACCAACGGAGGATGCTACCCACATGCCCTCGGACTCCGTTCTTCGTCCAGATGCAACAGGAACTCCATCTTTTGACCCCTCAGCTCTGTCAGGGCATTCTCCCTCTCCTCAGGATGAACCACTTAATTTGGTAATGGCCCTAGCTCCGCTTTCAGGAGCTCTGAAACGCCCTCATGAATCAGACCATTCAGACAGTGACAAGGAAACACTCGTTGTCCCTCCAATCCATGGCAATGAAATGCCACCAAATCAGTTGACTTTGGTGGAGAAGACTGATGTAAATCCCAGCTCCATTGGTTGGATCGATGTTCGCAAGAAAAAGGGAAGAAAAGAGATTCGGTTCACTCAATGAACTTATCCTCTCTCTTTGTCTCGTGTCATGTTGTATTTCCGGTGCATTCTATTTGATGCCCATCTGCTATCCCCTACAGTCTAGGATGGAAGCATTCTTGTATCATTATGTATTATTTGCTCGTTTGAATAGAAGGATTTTCACTCTCTTACTTACAAAAAAAAATTAATTTATATTTAATTTTAACGTTTTTAACATAGAATGTACTTAATTCAATATATACAAGTTTTCTATTATAATTTTAATAGGTAACAAACTTTAAACTAAATTGAGTTGTGCTTTATCTCAGTCAATTGCATTTCAACTTATGTATTTCCTATTCCATTTCTAAGATATAAAAATGATGATAAAAAATTCAATATAATATCATAGTAATAAAATGTACATATTTTTTAATTCCAAAAGTATTTTATAATGTAAATTTTCCTTTCAATTATTCAAAAACATAAAATCTAGTTTTTAACATTATAATAAAAATTAATTTATAATGATTATTGTTTTAAATATATAAATTATTAAAATAATAAAAAATGTATTTTTAAAAAATTTGATATATAATAAAAAATACATATATAATAATAATTAATTAAAATTTTGACTATAATTAGTGTGAGATACTAAATTGTTTTAAGTTTGAAATTAAGTGCTATAATTTTTTGTTAGAACTTTTTTCCATTTTAAAAATTATCTAATTATGAAATGTATTCATATCCATAATATTTGATGTATTTGAATGGTACAATTTTTGACAATTATTCATAATTTTAATAATTCATTCAAAAAATAAATGAAAAAGATAATCAAAATGTAAAATGTAATTCAAACTTCAAACTGTAAAATGTAATTCAAACGGTAAAATGCAAAAGTTTAGATTAACCATTATCAATAATCTATGTTTAATATTAGAAAATAATTTATCTCTCTCCCTATTATTTGATGCCATTTGATAGCGTGGGAGGATTAGTATTGGTAATATAATCATTGTTTAATGCTTGTAAAAATCTCCGTATTATTTGATGCCATTTGATAGCGTGGGAGGATTAGTATTGGTAATATAATCATTGTTTAATGCTTGTAAAAATCTCCGTATTATTTGATGCCATTTGATAGCGTGGGAGGATTAGTATTGGTAATATAATCATTGTTTAATGCTTGTATATTTTTTACGAAGAGAAAATTCGGATACATGTTATTCTAATTTAGAATGAAGATAAAGATTTTACAACTAGCGAGATCAAAGTACTAATCTAAAAAGCTCCAGAAACTTTATGAGAGTATACATTTCTAAAATTACGATGAAAATACAAACTCTATTGCCTATACCAGGTCTAAAAGCTCTCATACATATATATTACGAAATCCAGTTACAGCGCTTTGGCGAGATACCCACAACTAATATAAACCTATTCAACAAAAGTATACATTGATCCCATAATAAACTGTGCTCACAACACACATTTATCTCATAATAAATTGTGCTCACAACACTTGAAGTTACAAGCGTACAAAAACCAGAACCGTTAACCTCCAAAACTGGAATAGAACCACTACGAATATACCATACAAGTATCTTCAATTCCTGTGGATCCTGAAAAAATAAATTTTAAGATTACTAAGAATGACTTCATCCATATTTAAAAAGACAGACTGCAATATGTGATCCAAATCTGCATGGTACAAGTAAACTGCACGAGAGACTTCAAGACTGCACGCTATAGGAACTGTATGCTGCAAGAAATACGTACTGAGACTGAGGCTTGGAAGACGTACTCTCAGTCTCACTTCCAGTCTTATTTTACTCTCTTATTTAATGGTTATAATCATGGAGAGTCTACACGAGATGTACTCCTAGTGTTAATATTCTCGTGAATTATTGCAGACTCGGAGAGAGAGACAGGAGAACAGACTCCTTGATTGGTATGTTAGTTTCCTTGAATAGGAGGAGCGGACTCAAAGGAGAAGGCCGTCTCCATCTTTCCATAGTACAACACCTTAATTTTTGAGTTATTATTTACGCTTCTGCACGTGAAGATAAGCATGGCCTGCATGGCTACCGAATTCCCTCTTTCGGCCTTTGCTTTCTCCCATCTTAGAACACGGGCAAGGAGTTATAAATAAAAGTGGTGTTACTGCTTGTTGATCATTGCAGGTTACAGGTTGCAAGTTAAATGCGGCCTCTTTGATCATTACAGGTTGCAAGTTAAATGCTGCCTCAAAACAACCACTAACATCATTTTCATTGTCATTGCACATCATTTTGTTGGAAGTGTATTCTTAAAAAAAAAAAATTATATTTGATTGCAGAGATTACTGACACAAAACCAATTACTTTACTAAATTCAAGGCCTTATCCCTCATGCAAATGAGCTACGCGTGTGTTCAAAGCCTTATTCCTCATGCAAATGAGGTGTGCGTGTGTTCAAGGCCTTATCCCTCATGCAAATGAGCCACGTGTGTGGGCCACTAGAGCGCGTGTCCTTATCTCCCTTCTATAATTTAACGAGTGTCATATGAATCGGAAAGTTATGTTCATGCGAACCAGCTGGTTTCGGGAAAGGGGGTCAGTTGTACCTCTGTCAACTCATTGTTTCCATATCGGAGTTAAGACCCCTTTCCTTCTCGGACTTATTCCTGCCCGACCTATGCTGGTGGTGCTACTAACGGTACTAGCTCTGCTACTGCTGGTGGTTCTCAATCTTGAACTGCGGGTGGTGTGCTGCCTAGAGTTTCTTTAGGCTTTGCTACACCCCTTTGCCATGAGAAACTTTGATGCCGAGGAGAAACTACCTACAAATTTGATCTTGAAAAGGCGAACTTTGATGCTGAGGAGAAACTACCTACAAATTTTGAGCTTGAAAAGGTGAACTTTGATGCCGAGGATAAACTACGTACAAATTTTGAGCTTGAAAAAGTTATTAAGGATTTTCACAGAAATATATCACCAGTTGGAAACTCTAACGTCGACTAGACCGAGGAAAGCCAAGAATAATAGGCCCAAAACAAAGGTGATATAATGGGAGCAACAAAGACTAGAAGCAAATTATGATCAAGAACATTGGATTGTTATCATTCTTTGAAAGAAGAGGGTTTAACATGTTCGAACTGTTAATCATCATCTGTACCATGTTTTTTTTTATGACCTGAATTTCAAAACAATTAATTCATCTGCAACAGGTAAACTTCCAACCAATATTTTTTTCTATGAATTTCTCCATTTATTCATACCTTCATTACAATTGAGAATTATAGGAAAGTTTGTTTCTATTGAAATAAAATCCTCAGAAATGAAATAGTTAAGAGTTTCCATTTTTTTTTAATTATAGATCTACTTAATCTTGAATAACTTTTACAGGTACACATAATGACTTTGTCTAATTTAGTTATTTCATTTTAATTTTTTCTCAATAATCTTATGTGTTCCTAAAGACATTTTATTTGGAAATTTCTTTAAAATCTCACGTACTAGGATAGATAAAAATTTATCAATATTCATCCAAATTCAGTAAATACCCCAAGTTCCATAGCAAATTTTACTAATATCTTCAAGTTTCCAAAAACTTGAGTAAATGTCCCAAGTTGCTTGAAATTAATTTGCACTTGTACTTCTTTAAGAAAAGGGAACAACTAAAAGTATAGTAACAGGTTTATGAGAAAGTTTCAGTGGAATCTTACCCGTTTTCCTTTGACTGTTACTAACTGTTCATTCCCAGGGTGTTTCACGGTATTAGAAAATTGTGAAAATACCTTTTTTTTATGCAACCATAGGTTATAAAACAAGAGTGTTGATGCAATTGACGAAGGAGAAAGAGTGAAACGCAAATCTGGATGATCTTATCTACTTTATATCTCTAGATTTGGAATCATTTTGGAGGTAAGCTGGATACTATGAATGTGATGTATTTAAATTGAGAATGTTGTTATATGATTAATGGCTCTTTGAATATTTCTCATTAAAAGAAAAATTCCTTAGAAAAAAAATCCAAAGCCTGCAACTAAATGTTATTTGCGCAGGACCTTGTCAGGCTCCTTTGACATGGTAAGACTAAGTATTACTGCTGCAAGCAAGAGGCTATTGTTTCCATTAATCTGAACTATACATAAAATTAAAATAATCAGATCATAGTGAAAGCAATGTATAAATGAAATATTTTTATTTAACTTTTTTTTAAATAAGATTTTTCTCAATATCTCTTAGCATAGATCTTATTTTTGTGATAGATCCTGTGAATATGGAAGCCATCATAAGGTTGCTAGTTATTACTAATGTCATTTAATTTAGGAGTGGCTCAATTCCGGAGCAATGTTTCTATCCTGTATATCATGCACAGGGGTTATGGCTAAAATTTACCCTCTGGTTCTAGCTTTTAAGGTAAGGGAAATAGATCCCACTCACTAACTAAAATACGTGCATTCCTAGCATCCAAAATATGACCACCCCCGCATCATAATAAACAAGGGAGCGACTGGCTTATCTATTTTCGAAATGTTGTAAGTAATCCTCTTTAAACAAATTTTAACAAAATTTAGATAATGCCGGTACCTGTGTGGTTCATTGGCAGTTCACTATGAAGTGACATTTGTAAATTGGAGATCACGATCAGGCAATCAGCTCGTAATTAAGTTTTTCCAACAGCTTGTACTGTCAATTAATGTCTAATACTACATTTATTCCATATGAACATCAATCAATTAATGTTTAATCCTAAATTTCTTCCATTTGAACAGCAAGAGGAATATCTCCTGAGCTATTTGCAAGAATCGGAATGGCAGGCGGCTAAGCAGGTGCCCAGCCTGGATGACTACATAAAAAACGGGATTATTTCCAACGCTATGCGTCCATTGCTGGTGACTGTAGTATTGTTAATGGGCCAACCCATTCCACGAGAGGTTTTTGAGCAAATCGATTATCCCCAATCCAAAAATGTGTTCATCGAGCAGACTAGCTACCTTACCCGGCTAATCGACGACATTATGACATATAAGGTAAGGCGACTTGCATATTATAATAATGTTTCTTTTACCGCTAGAGGGGCTGTGGGTCATAACATTTCTGTTAAGAATCATCAGTAAATTTGAAAAATCCGCAGAGTGAGAAGGCCCGTGGAGAGTTGGCTTCGAGTATCGAATGTAATGATTGTACCAATAACATAATGTCTGCTCATCTTATGGATTCAAGGATGCAATCACATCAGCAGCCGTCCGAAAGGTTAAAATTGTGTTGAATTAAAATTGTATTGAATGTAAGTACGGGATACATGCAGGTCACCACCGTAATCTGTTAAATCATATCAACCAAATCAACCAAATGCAATTTTGATGTATAGTTTCATTAATGATTCATAATGAATAAGGATAACATGTCAAGTTTTTGTTTTTTGTTTTATTTTTAAAATTTTTATTGTTTTTATAATTTGATAAATATTTTGCACACCAGGAGAAAATAGTTAAATCAATGTAATGCACCAATCACAAAATTAAATATCTAATTTTGTAAAAATTTAAAAATATTTTTAATTTATTAAAAAATCATTTTAATATCAAAATAACTAAAAACTATACATGACATTCAATTATATAATCGAAATAAGGCTGGTCAAAGGCAATCATGCGACCATGCGATCGCTATAATCCCTACGGAGTAGGGACTAATAATTATTTTGAAGTTATTAATAATTATTGTTTTTAAAAGTTATTATTAATAAATTGATCATTGAGGATCTTTCATTTATTGATATTATTTTCATCAGTTTGAACCTCTGGCCAAGTATGTAAGGTGATTTTTAATGCTTATTAATACTTACCTTTGATTGCTATTGGTTTATTTTTTAATAAACATTTGGCCTATTAAGTGGTATAATAATGTTTTTAATCATGATCATCTATTATCATCATTATTTTACATCTTCTTATGCTCTAAAATTATTAATAATTATGTGGTAATAATCACACATTAGGGTTTTTTTATTTTAGAGGATTCTTTGGAATTTCTTTGAGAAGATGAAAGGTTAGAATGGGGACCATGCTTCTCCAACTATTTATTGGCATGGTGAGCAACTTTTCTACACAATTTTTGTCCTGAAGATGAATCCAGCCGAGGATTCGAAACGTTCTTGACGAATATAAAATGTTGACCGTGGAATATCCGACAACCCACTCAAACTCTACACACCACAGAAACCTTAAATCCTTGATCAATTTTACTAGGTTTTTCCCATACCATTTTGCAAACAAATCATTTACTAAAAGCCTTATAAGCAATTCCTCTTATTCATTGTTGTTTGATTATTTATTTCATAATTCAGTTATTTATTGCTTTGAATTTCATGATTGCTTTGAATTTCATGATTGTAAGCATGAAATTCAAAGTGATTATGAGGAGCACCCTCACTTCTTTCAATATTATCGATGATATTATGGCATTTTGAATATTTAGTATGCTTAAAAGTGTTATTAGAGATACAAGGTCTAATTTTGCTCTCGGTTGAAGTCATGGTTGAAATTGTCTACATCAAAGTTCTTACTTTTGATTTTATAAGTTGGTTAGATATTGATCTTGTTTCAAACTAAAGGATGAATGTTGTTCTATTTCATATAGTTACATATTCATTCCTACTTTCCCAACTTATTTAAGAATACCTTGAGTACATTTAACTATCATGATTTGAAATAAGACCTGGGCCTTGGTATTTTATCAATGTTTTTTATTATTGCGTCGAGAGGCGCTCTAGAGCCCAGTATGAGGGAGATCTTGTAACATGTGAGTGTTTGTCGAGTAACAAAGTAAACCAAAAAGAATAATACAAAGTAAAAAGTAATAAATATTATGTCGACCATAAACAAAAAAGAATAATACAAAGTAAAAAGTAAATATGAGACTTAAATTAGAAACTTTAGAGCTTAGGATTAGGTGATAAATATTATGTCGGTCATAAACAAAAAAGAATAATTCAAAGTAAAAAGTAAATATGAGACTTAAACTAGAGACTTTACTTTTTACTTTTAATACAAAGTAAAATGTAAATATGAGATTTAGAGTGTTTGTGAAGTAACAAAATAATACAAAGTAAACAAAAAAGAATAATACAAAGTAAAAAGTAATAAACATTATGTTGGACATACACAAAAAGAATAATACAAAGTAAAAAGTAAATATGAGACTTAAACTAGAGACTTTAGAGCTTATGATTAGGTGGCTCAGGTATTGCACTCAAGGAGCTATTCAAGGAGAGGTTTGCACCTCGGGAGATTTGATTCCTCTCGATGCTTGATAGAGCCTAGGATTTGGATCTATGTTGGTTGCACCAAGTGAAACGAGGTGCTCTACAGCCCAGTATGGGGGAGATGTTGTAACGTGCATGTAGCGTTACATGTAGTGTTACATCTAATAAAACGTAAAAAGTAATTTTTTTAATTAAAAAAATTCATGACGACTCATAAAATAAAAAATTATGGAAAGTATTTAAAAAAAATCCATGTTGGTTCATAAAATAAAATATTATGAAAAGTAATTAAAAAATAGATGTTCGTTTATAAAATAAAAACTTAAAACTTAAACCCGAATCTATAAATCAAGAGAGATCAAATTTCTTGAGTTTAAATTTTAAAAAAGAAATACACCTCAAGAAATTGGATCCCTCTCGGTGCTTGATAGATACGGGTTTAAGATGAATTTATGTTGCTAATCTAATAACAACACTTACAATGCCATCGGTGTTTTGATCATTGTTTGCATTCATTTGGATAATCATCATGTCTTCAAACATAAAGTGCTTATGCTTAACTTATCATTACTAACTTATGTTTGCAAGTCATAAGCAATATTGGTCAACAAGCTTTTATTTTGAAAACATGTTCGATTTCACCCATTATGTCAAAAAGCTTGAAATACTTAAGTTTATCGAATAGATATCCTCTTCACACTAGGTTTTGTAACTCTATAATCTTACCATGATATGAATCAAATTATGATCCTTATTACATTATTCTTGGTTTGATTAAAAAAACATTCACGGGTTATTCGAGGCTATGATCATTTATTGCTTTGTGATTGAAATGGAGGATCATCATGTAAAGGTTGTGCTTGTTATCAATTTTTGGTCGAATTCAATGGGAAATGAGTATAGTCGGATTTATTATTGTATAAGGTAGTGGTGTTTTGAAATTTTACATTAAAACTTCCAATGTCCTATAAGCATTGAGGACCTATAGCTTATGTCCAGTCATTTCATATTATGATTATCACTAGACTTATCATTTCGTTGATTTGGGATTATCTATATAGTCTTGTTTGCAAGTCCATTTTAATTAATGATAATTCTTGTTGATTCAAAACTCTAGTAACTTCATGACAAGATTCGACTTGAAATCGTGGCGTATGGCTTTCAGTATGGAGTTAATGTGGTGTATGTTGATTTTGACAAAAAGTACATGGTGAATTAACACATATTACTTACTTGTCCATCACATTACCTTATTCATTGTACAATTTACCATGTGCATTTATCTCTTGGTTGAGTAAGTCGAGGATGAAGTACTGTGAGGGTTTTCGTTCCCATACCTAGTCTGTTGAAGTCGTGATGACCCGTTTCCTTTTTTATTCTCTCGGGGTTTGGTGATTTCTCATTTGCCTCTACCTTTTCGATCTATACTGTCGCTTGTACAATGGTTATTGCCCTCTGTTATGGTTTTGAATCCCTTTGTTCTCCGTTACATTTAAACCCTTGAGTTCGATTATGGCTCATGTTAATCAAATTGAGCCCAAAGGTATGGAGAGGGTTGAGGCTCATGATCATACCCTTCGGCGTTTCTGGAGCATTGGATGGTTGAAATTCCTGTAGAATTTTCACGGCCATAATAAGCAGGTTGCCAAAGCTTTTGCACAAACATTTAACAGGGTTAAGGCTCGTGTTGGTGATTTGGATCTCTCTGTGGATGAGGGTTTTATAGCAGTGGTTATTTCGTTACCTTTGAATGGACAAAAATGGTTTAAGCATTCGTGATTAAAGGATATACCATGGAATACATTGCTTGAAAAACCAACTCGGACTGCTAATTACAGAAAATCTATGCATCTCAAATTGTTCAAAGCAGTATGGCAGCATTTGCTTATACTTATTCATCAATACATTACATGTGAGGGGTGATATAGCTGGCTTTTTCGTTATCACATTTGTTTTTTCATGGAATTCCTAGGCTTTGATTTTAATATGCCTTTCTATTTCCTTAGGAGACTCGGGAAAATGGCATGTGGTTTCCAACAAAGCCAAAAAAATCATGAGAGAATCCTTTTTCACTATGGCTTAATTCAAATCTTGATTCAGGCCAATTTGGCCGAATTAAATGATTCTTGGGAAGGTTTCTTGTTGAGGAATGGTTTCAATCAAACCATTGTGTCTCCTCAAAATTCAAAGGAAAAATATAGCAAGGGGCATAACCAAGGCCTTGGTTGTAATGATAGGGTTTATGAGATCAACAATTCAGGTGATATGCTTGTAAGTGACAATTCTCAAAATAATCATGAATTCATTAATAAAATTCCATAGGATGTAGGTAAAGTACAAACAGTCCATGAAATGGGTAACGTTGAGAAACCTCCTCGAATGAAGGCCATGAAAGATATTAATGATGTAAATGCTAGGGTGACCTATTGGGTGACCCGTAGCTTATCAAGGAATCAAAATGCCCATTGACCAAGATCAAGAGCCGATTAAAAAAGTAGTTGATGAAGCTTTCAATGTCAATTTACTTGTGGATCGAACAATGAAACTCAGAGGTTGTCTTGTAAAAGGGGGACAAATAGTTTGGATGAAAACGATGCTTGTAAATTTGCTAGAAAACATCGGGCTCGGCTCTTGTCTCGAATGTCACAAAATGTGGCTAAGAAGAAAGATCCCAAGTGTCTGCTAAAAGTTCAGACCCAACAACTGAAGTTGTTGATTTAGAGGGATTGGAACCTCAATTGAAAAATCAGTCTCATCAAGATGGATCTAATAAGAACATTCAATATGATTTTGTGTTTAATCTTCCTCCTTTTCTCGGAGGTAATCCCAAGTTTCCAAGTATCGAAATTGGGCATGATTCTCAGGATGAGATTCATAGTGATGCTCCTTGTTTTGTCGATCCTCAACATACGTCTAATGAGAATAATTTGGGTTTGTGCCTGAATTGTCAACTTTGGATTGGGAAATATCATTCTGTAGTAACTACTCTAAAAGCAGATATCACTCAGCTACATGATGAGAACCATCACCTGAAGAAACAAAAGAAATCATTAATTGAATGGCATGAACTAGAAGTTGTTGAGTTAAACAAAAAACTGAAAATTGTTGAAGGTCGTGTGGTCATTCAATCCTCGGGGGTGAATGTGATCATTACCTTAGATTTGTAGAAGTTTACAAGCTCCAAATCATGATACCCAATGTTGATTAAATTTCCTTGTTTTTGCATTTGTACATATTTGAAGTTTTGAGCATATGTATATATATATATATGTTTGTTGTGAAGGCAATTTTGAAAGGTATCGATCTTAGTTTGATTTTATTTCATTTTATTGTTTTATTTGTATTTTAATTATTGGTAAAAAACCTTTTAATAAGAGTAGCTATAGAATCAAAGATTCTGTAGCCACTCTTAAATCATAAAATCTCATTGATATTTCTTGATTTTGAATTGTTTACAGGTGTCGATTATATGATATGAAGCTTGCATCATGACATGATTTCTATATCTAGACTTATGAACATAATCAATCAAAATTTGATGTCTTGTCACTAGTTTTAAGGAACGTTGCAACAAACTTGTAAGCAACTTGGATACACTCGAATCAATGAGCCTTTGCTGGAGGTTGTTATGTTCATGTGTCAGTTAGACTTGTTGATATTGGAAATCCTAATTTGATGTATTGGATTCAGTCACTGGATAAACATTAATGCTATCCAAGTTTTAGGTTAAGTCTTCCTTATCTTTAGTTGATAGTTTAAAACTTCTTTTCTTTTGATCATAAGTCTATCATTATAAATATAGTATGATAATACTTGAAGGGGGATATACATGAATGGTGAATTTTTGCCAATGAAATGATGAAATACTCTATTATCTAGACTTTTGTAAGGCTTGTTTTTGAATGTCGTCAATACAAAAATTATAGCAATCTTTTCTCTCGACTCTTCATTATTTTGTCTGGGCTTTTCAAATAAAATCTTGACCGTGTTTCAGATTTTTGTCGAAAGTCATACTGTTGCTCCATCTTTAAATTGCTATTTAGAGATTAATAGTTAATCTCTCAATTCACCATTCTTAGTAATATTAATTATGTTTGCATGGACAAAAGAGTTAATTTTAACCGTTTCAATTGTTATCTACAGTAGTTAGATAAATTCTTTTATTTATAGTATATGCATTTTAGTTCATGGAATGTCTTTCATAAACTTAAAATTTTCATATGTTTGATCTCGAAGTGCAATTGGAATTAATGTTATAACTAATTTGTCTTTTGCATAAGTGGGAAACCTTGAACCTTTTACTTGATTGTGTTTCTGATAACAAACAAGGAAAATTCAAATTGTTGTTTACACACAGCCATAGAGAATTTTCGTCAAGCACTTTGAGAACCATTGATATCAGTTAATAAGAATAAACCAACCACATTATACTTCACTCAGCACAAATACATTTATCCTGGGACTGATATATTGTTCAAAAAGACAATTTTCAGCGGAAGAAATAAGATATATCAGCAGACTGTAAACATAGATAACACAGTAATTTTGGTCAAAATTTGACCCTGGAAAAACCCCACCTCCTAGGGAAAAGCAGTCCTAGAAAAGTATATTAGATAGCAGCAAAATATCTCATAATTACATCAGCTGTCAAGTACAACATTACACTTCAACACAGTACAATAAAATTCTTGAAATCTGAGCACAAAAACTTTCTCTAAAACAGAGCAATATCTAGCCTAGGAAAATGTGCAAACAGTGTATCCCAGGACAGTCACTTGCTAATTCTGTTTACCTCAATTTCTGTGTCAGGAAACTGCAGTACGGCCCTCCTCCTGTGTTGTACGGAACTCACATAAGTTAATGTTGTTGGTTGCCTCGAAAATAGTGCCAACTCTACCTTGTTTTCAGTGCCCTCCAACTCAGTAGTACGGCCCTCTAGTCTATACTGTACGACCCTCTTTAATGCTGGAAAATTGTCTTGGGAACTGCACTCTCACCTAGGAAAAAGTGCCCACCTCTGCTGCTACACTTCTCCATTATTCTGCTACTCGGACTTTTCTAGAAAATCATGCTCCTCTCACCAAGTTGCCTCTTGGAATTGGAGCCACATAAGAGAACTCCCCTTCTTGGAATTCGAGCCACCACCAAACTTCTCTTTGGATGCGTGCAACTCCTCTTCTTGAGATGTGTGCCAAAATGAATCCTCATTACCTTTTTTTTACCTCATTAGGGTAACTCCCATAACTCTTCAAATTCAATGGATCAGATTAGACCTGGGCCAAGAGATCTATGGCTAGGATCTAATCTCTCATTCACTTAAAACTCCTAAGTGAACTATATAACAAGGTGCTCTACAGCCCAGTATGGGGGAGATGTTGTAACGTGTATGTAGCGTTACATCTAATAAAACATAAAAAGTAATTTTTTTAATTAAAAAAATTCATGTCGGCTCATAAAATAAAAAATTATGGAAAGTATTTAAAAAAAATCCATGTTGGTTCATAAAATAAAATATTATGAAAAGTAATTAAAACATAGATGTTCGTTTATAAAATAAAAACTTAAAACTTAAACCCGGATCTATAAATCAAGAGAGATCAAATTTCTTGTGTTTAAATTTACAAAAAGAAATACACCTCAAGAAATTGGATCCCTCTTGGTGCTTGATAGATACGAGTTTAAGATGGATCTATGCCGGTAATCTGATAACAACAATTACAATGTCATTGGTGTTTTGATCATTGTTTGCATGCATTTGGATAATCATCAAGTCTTCAAACATAAAGTGCTTATGCTTAAATTATCATTACTAACTTATGTTTGCAAGTCATAAGCAATATTGGTCAACAAGCTTTTATTTTGAAAACATGTTTGATTTCACCCATTATGTCATAAAGCTTGAAATACTTAAGTTTGTCGAATTGATATCATCTTCACACTAGGTTTTGTAACTCTATAATCTTAGCATGATATGAATCAAATTATGATCCTTATTATATTATTCTTGGTTTGATTAAAAAAACATTCATGGGCTATTCAAGGCAATGATCATTTATTGCTTTGTGATTGAAATGGAGGATCATCATGTAAAGGTATTGTGCTTGTTATCAATTTTTGGTCGAATTCAATGGGAAATGAGTATAGTCGGGTTTATTATTGTATAAGGTAGTGGTGTTTTGAAATTTTACATTAAAACTTCCAATGTCCTATGAGCATTGAGGACCTATAGCTTATGTCCAGTCATTTCATATTATGATTATCACTAGAGTTGTCATTTTGTTGATTTGGGATTATATATATAGTCTTGTTTGTAAGTCCATTTTAATTAATCTTGTTGATTCAAAACTCTAGTAACTTCATGACAAGATTCGACTTGAAATCGTGGCGTGTGGCTTTCAGTATGGAGTTAATGTGGTGTATGTTGATTTTGACAACGAGTACATGGTGAATTAACACATATTACTTACTTGTCCATCACATTACCTTATTCATTGTACAATTTACCATTTGCATTTATCTCTTGGTTGAGTAAGTCGAGGATGAAGTACTGTGAGGGTTTTCATTCCCATACCTAGTCTGTTGAAGTCGAGCTGACGCATTTCCTTTTTTATTCTCTCAGGTTTAGTGATTTCTCATTTGCCTCTACCTTTTCGATCTATATTGTCGCTTGTACAATGGTTATTGCCATCTGTTATGGTTTGGAATCCCTTTGTTCTCCGTTACATTTAAACACTTGATTTCGATCATGGCTCATTTTAATCGAATTGAGCCCAAAGGTATGGAGAGGGTTGAGGCTTATGATCATACCCTTCAGTGTTTCTGGAGCATTGGATGGTTGAAATTCCTATAGAATTTTCACGGCCATGATAAGCAGATTGCCATAGCTTTTGCACAAACATTTAACGGGGTTAAGGCCTGTGTTGGTGATTTGGATCTCTCTGTGGATGAGGGTTTTATAGCAGTGGCTATTTCGTTACCTTTGAATGGATAGAAATGGTTTAAGCATTCATAATTAAAGGATATACCCTAGAATACATTGCTTGAAAAACCAACTCGGACTGCTAATTACAGAAAAGGTATGCATCTCAAATTGTTCAAAGCAGTATGGCAGGATTTGCTTATAGTTATTCGTCAATACATTACATGTGAGGGGTGATATTGCTGGGTTTTTCGTTATCACATTTGTTTTTTCATGGAATTCCTAGGCTTTGATTTTAGTATTCCTTTCTATTTCCTTAGCAGTCTCGGGAAAATGGCATGTGGTTTCCAACAAAGCCAAAAAAAACATGAGAGAATCCTTTTTCACTATGGCTTAATTCAAATCTTGGTTGAGGCCAATTTGGCCGAATTAAATGATTCTTGGGACGGTTTCCTATTGAGGAATGGTTTCAATCAAACCATTGTGTCTCCTCAAAATTCAAAGGAAAAATATAGAAAGGGGCATAACCAAGGCCTTGGTTGTAATGATAGGGTTTATGAGATCAACGATTCAGGTGATATGCTTGTAAATGACAATTCTCAAAATAATCATGAATTCCTTAATAAAATTCCATAGGCTGTAGGTAAAGTACAAACAGTCCATGAAATGGATAACGTTAAGAAACGTCCTTGAATGAAGGCCATGCAATATATTAATGATGTCAATGCTAGGGTGACCTCTCGGGTGACCCATAGCTTATCAAAGAATCAAAATACCCATTGTTTTGACCAAGATCAAGAGCCGATTAAAAAAATAGTTGATGAAGCTTTCAATGTCAATTTACCTGTGGATCAAACCAATGAAACTCAGAGGTTGTATTGTAAAAGGGGGACAAATAGTTTGGATGAAAATGATGCTTGTAAATTTGCTAGAAAACATCGGCTCGGCTCTTGTCGCGAATGTCACAAAATGTGGCTAAGAAGAAAGATCCCAAGTCTCTGCTAAAAGTTCCGACGCAACACATGAAGTTGTTCATTTAGAGGGATTGGAACCTGAGTTGGAAAATCAGTCTCATCCAGATGGATCTAATAAGAACATTCAATATGATTTTGTGTTTAATCTTCCTCCTTTTCTTGGAGGTAATCCTGAGTTTCCAAGTATCGAGATTGGGCATGATTCTCAGGATGAGATTCATAGTGATGCTCCTTGTTTTGTCGATCCTCAACATACGTCTAATGAGAATAATTTGGGTTTGTGCCTGAATTATCAGCTTTGGATTGGGAAATATCACTCAACTACATGATGAGAACCATCACCTGAAGAAACAAAAGAAATCATTAATTGAATGGCATGAACTAGAAGTCGTTGAGTTAAACAAAAAACTGAAAATTGTTGAAGGTCGTGTGGTCATTCAGTCCTCGGGGGTGAATGTCATCATTACCTTAGATTTGTAGAAGTTTACAAGCTCCAAAGCACGATACACAATGTTGATTAAATTTCCTTGTTTTTGCATTTGTGCATATTTGGAGTTTTGAGCATATGTATATATATATGTTTGTTGTGAAGGCAATTTTGAAAGGTATCGATCTTAGTTTGATTTTATTTCATTTTATTGTTTTATTTGTATTTTAATTATTGGTAAAAATCCTTTTATTAAGAGTATCTATAGAATCAAAGATTCTGTAGCCACTCTTAAATCATAAAATGTCATTGATATTTCTTGTTTTTGAATTGTTTACAGGTGTCGATTATATGATATGAAGCTTGGATCATGACATGATTTCTATATGCATACTTATGAACGTAATCAATCAAAATTTGATGTGTTGTCACTAGTTTTAAGGAACGTTGCAACAAACTTGTAAGCAACTTGGATACACTCGAATCAATGAGCCTTTGTTGGAGGTTGTTATGTTCATGTGTCAGTTAGACTTGTTGATATTAGAAATCCTCATTTGATTGAGTCACTGGATAAACATTAATGCTATCCAAGTTTTAGGTTAAGTCTTCCTTATGTTTAGTTGATAGTTTAAAACTTCTTCTCTTTTGGTCATAAGTCTATCATTATAAATATAGTATGATAATACTTGAAGCGGGATATACATCAATGGTGAAATTTTGCTAATGAAATGATGAAATACTCTATTATCTAGAATTTTGTAAGGCCTGTTTTTGAATGCCTTCAATAAAAAAATTATAGCAATCTTTTCTCTCGACTCTTCATTATTTTGTCTGGGCTTTTCAAATAAAATCTTGACCGTGTTTCAGATTTTTGTCGAAAGTCATACTGTTGTTGCATCTTTAAATTGTTCTTTAGAGATTAATAGTTAATTTCTCAATTCATCATTCTTAGTAATATTAATTAGTTTGCATGGACAAAAGCGTTAATTTTAACCGTTTTAATTGTTATCTACAGTAGTTAGATAAATTCTTTTATTTATAGTATATGCATTTTATTTCATGGAATGTCTTTCATAAACTTAAAATTTTCATATGTTTAATCTTGAAGTGCAATTGGAATTAATGTTATAACTAATTTGTCTTTTGCATAAGTGGGAAACCTTGAACCTTTTACTTGATTGTGTTTCTGATAACAAACAAGGAAAATTCAAACTGTTGTTTACACACAGCCATAGAGAATTTTAGTCAACCACTTTGAGAACCATTGATATCAGCTAATAAGAATAAACCAACCACATTATACTTCACAAGGCACAAATACATTTATCTTGGGACTGATATACTGTTCAAAAAGACAATTTTCAGCGGAAGAAATAAGATATATCAGTAGACTTTAAACATAGATAACATAGTAATTTTGGTAAAAATCTGACCCTGGAAAAACCCCACCTCCTAGGGAAAACCAGTCCTAGAAAAGTATATTAGATAGCAGCAAAATATCTCATAATTACATCAGCTGTAAAGTACAGCATTACACTTCAGCACAGTACAATAAAATTCTTGAAATCTGAGCACAAAAACTTTCTCTAAAACAGAGCAATATCTAGCCTAGGAAAACGTGCAAACAGTGCGGCCTCGGACAGTCACTTGCTAATTCTGTTTACCTCAATTTCCGTGTCAGGAAACTGTAGTACGGCCCTCCTCCTGTGTGGTACGGAACGCACATAAGTTAATGTTGTTGGTTGCCTCGAAAACAGTGCCCACTCTCCCTTGTTTTCAGTGCCCTCCAACTTAGCAGTACGACCCTCTAGTCTGTATTGTACGACCCTCTTTAATGCTGGAAAATTGTCTTGGGAACTGCACCCTCACCTAGGAAAAAGTGCCCACCTCTGTTGCTGCCCTTCTCCATTATTCAGTTGCTCGGACATTTCTAGAAAATCATGCTCCTCTCACCAAGTTGCCTCTTGGAATTGGAGCCACACAAGAGAACTCCCCTTCTTGGAATTTGAGCCACCACCAAACTTTTCTTGGTATGCGTGCAACTCCTCTTCTTGAGATGTGTGCCAAAATGAATTCTCATTACCTTTTATTTACCTCATTAGGGTAACTCCCATGACTCTTCAAATTCAATGGATGAGATTAGATCTTGGCCAAGAGATCTATGGCTAGGATCTAATCTCTCATTCACTTAAAACTCCTAAGTGAACTATATAACGAGGTCCTCTACAACCCAGTATGGGGGAGATGTTGTAACATGTATGTAGTGTTACATTTATTCAAACGTAAAAGTAAATTTTTTTAATTAAAAAATAATTTAAAAAATTCATGTCAGCTCATAAAATAAAAAAATTACGGAAAGTATTTAAAAAAAATCCATGTTGGTTCATAAAATAAAATATTATGAAAGGTAATTAAAAAATAGATGTTCGTTTATAAAATAAAAACTTAAAACTTAAAACTGGATCTATAAATCAAGAGAGATCAAATTTCTTGAGTTTAAATCTAAAAAAAGAAATACACCTCAAGAAATTGGATCCCTCTCGGTGCTTGATAGATACGGGTTTAAGAAGGATCTATGTTGGTAATCTTATAACAACACTTACAATGCCATTGGTGTTTTGATCATTGTTTGCATTCTTTTGGATAATCATCATGTCTTCAAACATAAAGTGCTTATGCTTAAATTATCATTACTAACTTATGTTTGCAAGTAATAAGCAATATTGGTCAACAAGCTTTTATTTTGAAAACATGTTTAATTTCACCCATTATGTCATAAAGCTTGATATACTTAAGTTTGTCGAATTGATATCCTCTTCACACTAGGTTTTGTAACTCTATAATCTTACCATGATATGAATCAAATTATGATCCTTATTACATTATTCTTGGTTTGATTAAAAAAACATTCACGGGCTATTCGAGGCTATGATCATTTATTGCTTTGTGATTGAAATGGAGGATCATCATGTAAAGGTATTGTGCTTGTTATCAATTTTTGGTCGAATTCAATGGGAAATGAGTATAGTCGGGTTTATTATTGTATAAGGTAGTGGTGTTTTGAAATTTTACATTAAAACTTCCAATGTCCTATAAGCATTAAGGACCTATAGCTTATGTCCAGTCATTTCATATTATGATTATCACTAGAGTTATCATTTCGTTGATTTGGGATTATCTATATAGTCTTGTTTGTAAATCCATTTTAATTAATGATAATTATTTTTGATTCAAAACTCTAGTAACTTCATGACAAGATTCGACTTGAAATCATGGCGTATGGCTTTCAGTATGGAGTTAATGTGGTGTATGTTGATTTTGACAATGAGTACATGGTGAATTAACACATATTACTTAGTTGTCCATCACATTACCTTATTCATTGTACAATTTACCATGTGCATTTATCTCTTGGTTGAGTATGTCGAGGATGAAGTATTGTGAGGGTTTTTGTTCCCATACCTAGTCAGTTGAAGTCGTGATGACCCATTTCCTTTTTTATTCTCTCGGGGTTTGGTGATTTCTCATTTGCCTATACCTTTTCGATCTATATTGTCGCTTGTACAATGGTTATTGCCCTCTGTTATGGTTTTGAATCCCTTTGTTCTCCGTTACATTTAAACCCTTGAGTTCGATCATGGCTCATGTTAATGGAATTGATCCCAAAGGTATGGAGAGGGTTGGGGCTTATGATCATACCCTTCCGCGTTTCTGGAGCATTGGATGGTTGAAATTCCTACAGAATTTTCACGGCCATGATAAGCAGGTTGCCATAGCTTTTGCACAAACATTTAACGGGGTTAAGGCTCGCGTTTATGATTTGGATCTCTCTGTGGATGAGGGTTTTATAGCAGTGGCTATTTCGTTACCTTTGAATGGACAGAAATGGTTTAAGCATTCATAATTAAAGGATATACCCTGGAATACATTGCTTGAAAAACCAACTCACACAGCTAATTACAGAAAAGTTATGCATCTCAAATTGTTCAAAGCAGTATGGCAGGATTTGCTTATAGTTATTCGTTAATACATTACATGTGAGGGGTGATATAGCTGGGTTTTACGTTATCACATTTGTTTTTTCATGGAATTCCTAGGCTTTGATTTTAATATGCCTTTCTATTTCCTTAGATGTCTCGGGAAAATGGCATGTGGTTTCCAACAAAGCCAAAAAAATCATGAGAGAATCCTTTTTCACTATGGTTTAATTCATATCTTGGTTGAGGCCAATTTCGCCGAATTAAATGATTCTTGGGACGGTTTCCTGTACAAGAATGGTTTCATTCAAACCATTGTGTCTCCTCAAAATTCAAAGGAAAAATATAGCAATGGTTATAACCAAGGCCTTGGTTGTAATGATAGGGTTTATGAGCTCAATGATTCAGGTGATATGCTTGTAAGTGACAATTCTCAAAATAATAGTGAATTCATTAATAAAATTCCATAGGTTGTAGGTAGAGTACACACAGTCCATGAAATGGGTAATGTTGAGAAACCTCCTCGAATGAAGGCTATGAAAGATATTAATGATGTCAATGCTAGGGTGACCTCTCGGGTGACCCGTAGCTTATCAAGCAGTCAAAATGCCCATTGTTTTGACCAAGATCAAGAGCCAATTAAAAAAGTAGTTGATGAAGCTTTCAATGTCAATTTACCTGTGGATCAAACCAATGAAACTCATAGGTTGTCTTGTAAAAGGGGGACAAATAGTTTGGATGAAAATGATGCTTGTAAATTTGTTAGAAAACATCGGGCTCGGCTCTTGTCTCGAATGTCACAAAATGTGGCTAAGAAGATAGATCCCAAGTCTTTGCTAAAAGTTCAGACCCAACACTTGAAGTTGTTGATTTAGAGGGATTGGAACCTCAGTTGAAAAATCAGTCTCATCAAGATGGATCTAATAAGAACATTCAATATGATTTTGTGTTTAATCTTCCTCCTTTTCTCGGAGGTAATCCCAAGTTTCCAGGTATCGATATTGGGCATGATTCTCAGGATGAGATTCATAGTGATGCTCCTTGTTTTGTCGATCCTCAACATACGTCTAATGAGAATAATTTACGTTTGTGCCTGAATTGTCAGATTTGGATTGGGAAATATCATTCTGTAGCAACTACTCTTAAAGCGGATATCACTCAGCTACATGATGAGAACCATCACCTGAAGAAACAAAAGAAATCATTAATTGAATGGCATGAACTAGAAGTTGTTGAGTTAAACAAAAAACTGAAAATTGTTGAAGGTCGTGTGGTCATTCAGTCCTCGGGGGTGAATGTGATCATTACCTTAGATTTGCAGAAGTTTACAAGCTCCAAATCATGATACCCAATGTTGATTAAATTTCCTTGTTTTTGCATTTGTACATATTTGAAGTTTTGGGCATATGTATATATATGTTTGTTGTGAAGGCAATTTTGAAAGGTATCGATCTTAGTTTGATTTTATTTCATTTTATTGTTTTATTTGTATTTTAATTATTGGTAAAAATCCTTTTAATAAGAGTAGCTATAGAATCAAAGATTCTGTAGCCACTCTTAAATCATAAAATCTCATTGATATTTCTTGATTTTGAATTGTTTACAGGTGTCGATTATATGATATGAAGCTTGGATCATGACATGATTTCTATATCCAGACTTATGAACATAATCAATCAAAATTTGATGTGTTGTCACTAGTTTTAAGGAACGTTGCAACAAACTTGTAAGCAACTTGGATACACTCGAATCAATGAGCCTTTGTTGGAGGTTGTTATGTTCATGTGTCAAATAGACTTGTTGATATTGGAAATTCTCATTTGATGTATTGGATTGAGTCACTGGATAAACATTAATGCTATCCAAGTTTTAGGTTAAGTCTTCCTTATCTTTAGTTGATAGTTTAAAATTCTTTTGATCATAAGTCTATTGATGCAAGTCTGAACCAGAAAACCAGTCCAAATTTGCTCTCCAGGATCTTAGTAGGGTTCTAAGGATGACAGCCCTCTAAATTTGACAATTCCGCCAAATTTTGTTGTTTCGGGAAGGCTTTCCACCACACTCCTCCCTAAAAGACTAGACCCGAAATTCCCTTTCCGAAACAGAGTTCCCGATGCTCTGTTCCCGACGCACCGATCCCGCACTTTCGGCTTTCGGGTTTCGGTTGTGTCGTTTACCAATCTTTACAACGTCGCTCCACAAATGTCCTCCCGACGTCGTCTTTCCGAAGCTTCACTTTTCGGATTTCGGAAACACTTTGGGATCGTCGATCTGTTTCAGGATCGTTCCTAACCGTCTGATCTCCGTTTCAACCTTTAGGTTTCGAAAACACTACGGAACTATTGATCTTCTTCCCCTGACTTGATCTTGACCGTCCGATCGCTATTCTACGAACTTTCCTGTCTGTAACTTCTTAAATCGATCAGAGGATTGATCGATTCACTCTCGGGTTTGAATGAGGATTCTACAATACAGATCTAAATCAATACACAGTTGAATTACTTGGTTGCATTGACAAACAATCACACATTTCTGGTTATTGAAAGAAAGGAAACGGCACATGAATCAAATGCAGAGTTCAGAAACCCTGTTCTCCATTACATCAACAACGCATCAAACAAATCCTTTGTTTCACCAACAACACCTCAATCTAATACAACCAAAGATTAAATAACACCTACGAGCCTGCCAGATCTGAACAAATAGGATCGGATCTCCCAAATCTGGAAAGAATTAACAAACTCTATTCTACGACATCCTCATGTAAAATTCGAGGATACGTGTGGCAATTCGCCATTATTACAAACAATCTCAAATAACAACAAATTACAACTAACCTAAGCATTCTAGAACTATTACAAGGCAATGTAAGCTATTACAACAGAAAACGAGACTTAGGTCGATGCTCCTGCATCATACTCCAGGGGAGAAAAAGAATAGTTCTGCAGTAAAGCTTCAGGATCCACACCGAACTTAGAAATCTCCAATGTAGTCATCCACATGACATCTTCAGATGGCTGATTCTTCCACTTGACCAAATACTGAAAATAATCCCTGTTTCTAGTTTTCTTCGAAATCTTCTTGTAAGTATGGCTTCAATCCTTTGCTGCTCCTTTAGAGGTAATTGTGCTTTCCAATCCACCATTTGACCATCTTCACTTGCAACTATCCCTTCTTCCTGAACACGTGAACCTTTAAAAGGATACAAATCTGAAACATTAAAAATTGGAGAAATTTCATAATCAGAAGGAAGTTCAATTTTATATGCATTTGTAGAAAACTTCCTTAAAACTTTACAAGGTCCAATTTTCTTGAGTTTCATCTTATTATAAGTTCCCCTGGGAAACCTTTCCTTCCTGAGATATTCCATCACCAAATCTCCAACTTGAAAGTCAACTTCCCTTTTCTTTAAGTGTGCTCTCTATTTATAACTACTAGTACTCTCCAGCAACTTCTTCTTAACACTTTCATGTAACTCTTGCATAGCATAAGCAAAGTCTTCACCATCTGCACTCCTCTCTTCTAACTTTCCCAAACTCCTATTTACCACTTCAGTTTGTCCATCAGTCTGAGGGTGATAAGCAGAACTGAAACTAAGATTGGTTCCCAATTTCTTCCATAAGGTCCTCCAAAAATGACCAACAAATTTAGTGTCCCTGTCTGATACAATACTCAAAGGTAACCCATGCAACTTAACAAATTCTGAGAAAAAAAAATTAGCAATACTCATTGCATCATGAGTCTTCTTACAAGCAATAAAATGAGCCATTTTTGAAAACCTATCCACCACAACATAGATAGAATCATTACCCCTCTAAGTTCTAGGTAAACCAAGAACAAAATCCATACCGATACAATCCCAAGGCCTAGTTGGAATAGGCAAGGGATGATATAATCCTGTGTTCTGACTCCTCCCTTTAGCATGTTGACATATCCTGCATGTCTCAACAAATTTCTTAACATCTTGCTGCATCCCTGGCCAAAAATAAAAACTACTCACCTGAGCAAATGTTTTGTCCTGGCCAAAGTGACACGACAAACTTCCACTATGCTTTTCTCTGATCAAATTCTCCCTCATAGAACATTGTGGAATGCACAACTTATTGTTCCTGAACAACAATCTCTCTTGCAACATATAGTCCAACCACTGACTCCTGTTATGGGCAACTGGATTTTCACAGGCTGCATAGTTATCCCTGAAATCTACATCCTCTTTATACATGTCAATCAAATTTCTGAAACCCAGAGTACTGACCTTAATCTCTTGTATGACTAAGTTCACTCTACTCAAAGCATCAACTACTTTATTGGATTTCCCACTGGTATGTTTAATCACAAAATTAAAATTATGCAAAAATTCTACCCACTTAACATGTTTCTGATTCAGTTTTGGTTGACTATTTATGAACTGCAAAGCATGATTATCTGAGAATAAAATAAATTCTTTAGGCATCAAGTAATGCCTCCACTTCTTAAGAGCCTTCACGACAACATATAATTCCTTATCATATGAAGAGTATTTTTGTTTAGCTTCATTTAACTTCTCACTAAAATATGCAACATGTCTCTGTTCTTGACTAAGAACAGCTCCAATGGCTGTCCCACTGGCATCTGTCTCAACCTGAAAAACTTTCTCAAAACTGGGCAAAGCCAAAATAGTCTTCTCAGTGATCTTCCTCTTCAACAAATTAAAATTCTTGTCTGTTGTTTTTGTCCATCTGAATGGCTATCTACTCATCCTGAAGGTGTCTATGATAGGCGCACAAATTTGACTAAAGTTCTTGATGAACTTTTTGTAGAAACTTGCAAGACCATGAAAGCTTCTGACTTCAAAAGGATTCTTTGGAATTGGCCAATAAAGGATAGCTTGTACCTTGTCTGGATCCATCTTCAACCCCTCTTCTGAGACTACAAAACCCAAATAGACCAGCTCATTCTTCATGAAACTACACTTCTTCAAATTGATCAACAGTTTCTCCTTCTGCAAGGTATTCAACACTAATTTCAAATGTCTCAAGTGCTCTTCTTTACTCTGACTGAAGATCATAATATCATCCAGATACACTATTACAAACTTCCCAGTGTAATCCTTTAAAACTTCATTCATTAATCTCATAAAAGTACTAGGTGCATTAGTAAGCCCAAAAGGCATTACTAACCACTCATACAACCCATCATTAGTCTTGAATGCAGTCTTCCATTCATCACCTTCTCTAATCCTTATCTGATGATAACCACTCTTCAAATCTATCTTTGAAAAATACTTAGACCCACTTAAACAATCCATCAGATCATCAATACGGGGTAATGGAAATCTGTACCTGATAGTGATCTTGTTAATAGCCCGCGAATTAGTACACATTCGCCACGCACCATCTTTCTTTGGACTCAACACTGTAGGAACTGCACAAGGGCTCAGACTTTCTTTCACCAAACCTTTATCCAGTAACTCCTGTACCTACTGTTTGATCTCCTCATTCTCCTGAGGTGTCAATCTATAAGCGGCTTTGTTTGGTAGACTTGCACCAGGTATTAAGTCAATATGGTGACTAATACTTCTCACAGAGGGTAAAGCATTCGGTAGCTCATCCACAATAATGTCAGCAAAATCATCAAGTAGAACTCTAACTTCAGTAGGAAAATCATCTAAGGTTGTAGAAGTTAAAATTACCTTGGGTTTTCCAATGACAGCAAAATATAACCCATCATCCTTCCTGACTTCTTGAAGTAACTCTTTCCCAGTCATCAGCAAAATACTAGGTCTTGTATCTCCTCGAACTGTCTCATCCTTCAAAGGTATCAACACATGCTTCTCCCCATCTTTCTCTAAGGTATAAGTGTTCTTTCTCCCATCATGAACAACTTTCCTGTCATACTGCCACGACCTTCCTAAGAGTATATGACACACATCCATAGGCATCACATCACACAGTATTACATCTTTGTAGTTTCCAATTTGTAACTCCACCTTGCACTGCTCATTTACCAAGAGCTGATGTCCTTTCTGCAACCAGGACACTTTATAAGGAGTGGGATGTTTCATCCTTTTCAATCACAACTTCTCTACCATCTCAGTGGAGACCAAATTATCTGTACTACCACTATCAATAACCACTTTGCAACACTTACCTTGTGACTTACACCTGGTCCTGAATAGACTCTTCCTCTGTGCTGGTTCATGGACTTCTTTCTCAGTGTTCACCAAAACTCTGTTCAACATAAGAGACTCTCCTTCCTCTGGAGGGTTTCCTACTTCTGTCTTCTCATTGAATTCTTCTTTGGCCTCAACTACATTTGCATTTCTCTGATTTGCTGATTTATTCCTTGGGCATTCCCATGACATGTGTCCAACCTCACCACATGTATAACCCTTTACTTCTCTGTAACTTCTGCCTCTTCCTCTATTACCAAACCTGTTTCCCCTGAATTCTCCTCTTTGAGTTGACTGACTGCTGGAACCCTCTGATTCATTCTTAGAAGACTGATATCTTCCTCCTTTGTTTGGAAATCCTCTTCCTTTGGCCGAACTCCCTCTATTCTTCTGATTCTGCTTTTTCAGTAGCTTCTCTTCTACTTTCAATGCTGCCTGGTAAGCATCCTCCACAGTTGTGAGATTCAGTAAACTAATTTCATCTTGTATATCATACCTTAGTCCATTTAGGTATCTGGTCACTCTCTCCATGTCTCTGTGTGCTTGTCCAGCTCTAATACTCAGTCTGAAGAATTCTTCTATGTATTCTTTAATAGTCATACCTTTCTGTCTAAGATTCTGCAACTACTTAATGAGGCTTAATTGATCATCTTTAGGCATAAATTGTTGTTTGATTTTAGACAACATCTTGTCCCAATTCTTAATTCTAGACTTACCTCTCCTTTCTCTGTGGATCTGTAGTTCGTCCCACCAAATGGCTGCGTACCCCTTCAGTCTGGTCGCTGCATACTTCATCTTCTTTTTGTCTTCGACTTCTTCAAAGTCAAAGTACCTCTCCAGTGCATTTATCCAATCCATGAGCTCGTCAGCATTCAAGCTGCCTTCGTACATGGGGACTTCCATTTTCGGCCTGCTACTAGCCTTTACCAGCATCCTCATCATTTTCACTTCGTTTCCAATCTCTTCTGGTTCTTCATCAGAAGATTCTTCTTCACTAACATCTTCATTCCCTGGATGTCCTCTCTCCATAGCTTCCATTCTAGCTCGGAGTTGTCGTACTTCCTCTTGCATGTCGACCCCAGTGCCTGCATCTACAACATGTCTTCCTCGACCTCTTCCAACTGGAATTCCTCGGGCCCGACCTCGTCTTGGCGGCATCTTCTCTAAGCTCTGATACCAATTGATGCAAATCTGAACCAGAAAACCAGTCCAAATTTGCTCTCCAGGATCTTAGTAGGGTTCTAAGGATGATAGCCCTCTAAATTTGATAATTCCTCCAAATTCTGCTGTTTTGGGAAGGATTCCCGCCACACTGCTCCCGAAAAGACTAGACCCAAAATTCCCTTTTTGAAACAGAGTTCCCGACGCTCTGTTCTCGACGCATTGATCCCGCACTTTCGGCTTTCGGGTTTTGGTCATGTAGTTTGCCAATGTTTACAACGTCGCTCCGCAAATGTCCTCTCGACGTCGTCTTTCCGAAGCTTCACTTTTCGGAATTTGGAAACACTTTGGGACCGTCGATCTGTTTCGGGATCGTTCCTAACTGTCCGATCTCCGCTTCAACCTTTAGGTTTCGGAAACACTACGGAACTATTGATCTTCTTCCCCCGACTTGATATTGACCGTCCGATCGCTATTCTAAAAACTTTCTTGTCTGTAACTTCTTAAATCGATCAGAGGATCGACCGATTCACTCTCAGGTTTGAATGCGGATTCTACAATACAGATCTAAATCGATACATAGTTGAATTACTTGGTTGCATTGACAAACAATCACACATTTCTGGTTATTGACAGAAAGGAAACGAAGCATGAATCAAATGCAGAGTTCAAAAACCCTGTTCTCCATTACATCAACAACGCATCAAACAAATCCTTTGTTTCATCAACAACACCTCAATCTAATACAACCAAAGATTAAATAACACCTACGAGCCTGCCAGATCCGAACAAACAGGATCGGAGCTCCCAAATCTGGAAAGAATTAACAAACTCTATTCTACGACATCCTCATGTAAAATTCGAGGATATGTGTGGCAATTCGCCATTATTACAAACAATCTCAAATAACAACAAATTACAACTAACCTAAGCATTCTAGAACTATTACAAGGCAACGTAAGCTATTACAACAGAAAATGAGACTTAGGTCGATGCTCCTGCATCATCTATCATTATAAATATAGTATGATAATACTTGAAGGGGGATATACATGAATGGTGAAATTTTGCTAATGAAATGATGAAATACTCTATTATCTAGACTTTTGTAAGGCCTGTTTTTGAATGTCTTCAATACAAAAATTATAGCAATCTTTTCTCTCGACTCTTCATTATTTTGTCTGGGCTTTTCAAATAAAATCTTGACCGTGTTTCAGATTTTTGTCGAAAGTCATACTGTTGTTGCATCTTTAAATTGTTATTTAGAGATTAATAGTTAATTTCTCAATTCACCATTCTTAGTAATATTAATTATGTTTGCATGGACAAAAGAGTTAATTTTAACCATTTTAATTGTTATCTACCGTAGTTAGATAAATTCTTTTATTTATAGTATATGCATTTTAGTTCATGGAATGTCTTTCATAAACTTAAAATTTTCATATGTTTGATCTTGAAGTGCAATTGGAATTAATGTTATAACTAATTTGTCTTTTGCATAAGTGCGAAACCTTGAACCTTTTACTTGATTGTGTTTCTGATAACAAACAAGGAAAATTCAAACTGTTGTTTACACACAGCCATAGAGAATTTTCGTCAAACACTTTGAGAACCATTGATATCAGTTAATAATAATAAACCAACCACATTATATTTCACTCGGCACAAATACATTTATCCTGGGACTGATATACTGTTCAAAAAGACAATTTTCAGCAGAAGAAATAAGATATATCAGCAAACTGTAATCATAGATAACACAGTGATTTTGGTCAAAATCTGACCCTGGAAAAACCCCACCTCCTAGGGAAAAGCAGTCCTAGAAAAGTATATTAGATAGCAACAAAATATCTCATAATTACATCAGCTGTAAAGTACAGCATTACACTTCAACACAGTACAATAAAATTCTTGAAATCTGAGCACAAAAACTTTCTCTAAAACAGAGCAATATCTAGCCTAGGAGAACGTGCAAATAGTGCAGCCCAGGACAGTCACTTGCTAATTCTATTTACCTCAATTTCTGTGTCAGGAAACTGCAGTATGGCCCTCCTCCTGTGTGGTATGAAACTCACATAAGTTAATGTTGTTGGTTACCTCGAAAACAGTGCCCACTCTCCCTTGTTTTTAGTGCCCTCCAACTTAGCAGTACGACCCTCTAGTCTGTACTGTACAACCCTCTTTAATGTTGGAAAATTGTCTTGGGAACTGCACCCTCACTTAGGAAAAAGTGTCCACCTCTGCTGCTGCCCTTCTCCATTATTCTGCTGCTCAGACTTTTCTAGAAATTCATGCTCCTCTCACCAAGTTGCCTCTTGGAATTGGAGCCACATAAGAGAACCCCCCTTCTTGGAATTCGATCCACCACCAAACTTCTCTTTGGATGCATGCAACTCCTCTTCTTGAGATGTGTGCCAAAATGAATCCTCATTACCTTTTATTTACCTCATTAGGGTAAGTCCCGTGACTCTTCAAATTCAACGGATGAGATTAGATCTTGGCCAAGAGATCTATGGCTAGGATCTAATCTCTCATTCACTTAAAACTCCTAAGTGAACTATATAATGAGGTGCTCTACAGCCCAGTATGGGGGAGATGTTGTAACGTGTAAGTAGCGTTACATCTAATAAAACATAAAAAGTAATTTTTTTAATTAAAAAATAATTAAAAAAATTCATGTCGGCTCATAAAATAAAAAATTATGGAAAGTATTTAAAAAAAATCCATGTTGGTTCATAAAATAAAATATTATGAAAAGCAATTAAAAAATAGATGTTCGTTTATAAAATAAAAACTTAAAACTTAAACCTAGATCTATAAATCAAGAGAGATCAAATTTCTTGAGTTTAAATTTAAAAAAATAAATACACCTCAAGAAATTGGATCCTTCTCGGTGCTTGATAGATGCGGGTTTAAGATGGATCTATGCTGGTAATCTGATAACAACAAATACAATGCCATTGGTGTTTTGATCATTGTTTGCATTCATTTGGATAATCATCATGTCTTCAAACATAAAGTTCTTATGCTTAAATTATCATTACTAACTTATGTTTGCAAGTCATAAGCAATATTGGTCAACAAGCTTTTATTTTGAAAACATGTTTGATTTCACCCATTATGTCATAAAGCTTGAAATACTTAAGTTTGTCGAATTGATATCCTCTTCACACTAGGTTTTGTAACTCTATAATCTTAGCATGATATGAATCAAATTATGATCCTTATTACATTATTCTTGGTTTGAGTAAAAAAACATTCACGGGCTATTCGAGGCGATGATCATTTATTGCTTTGTGATTGAAATGGAGGATCATCATGTAAAGGTATTGTGCTTGTTATCAATTTTTGGTCGAATTCAATGGGAAATGAGTATAGTCGGGTTTATTATTGTATAAGGTAGTGGTGTTTTGAAATTTTACATTAAAACTTCCAATGTCCTATGAGCATTAAGGACCTATAGCATATGTCCAGTCATTTCATATTATGACTATCACTAGAGTTGTCATTTCGTTGATTTGGGATTATCTATATAGTCTTGTTTGTAAGTCCATTTTAATTAATGATAATTCTTGTTGATTCAAAACTCTAGTAACTTCATGACAAGATTCAACTTGAAATCGTGGCGTATGGCTTTCAGTATGGAGTTAATGTAGTGTATGTTGATTTTGACAACGAGTACATGGTGAATTAACACATATTACTTACTTGTCCATCACATTACCTTATTCATTGTACAATTTACCATGTGCATTTATCTCTTGGTTGAGTAAGTCGAGGATGAAGTACTGTGAGGGTTTTCGTTCCCAAACCTAGTCTGTTGAAGTCGTGATGACACATTTCCTTTTTTATTCTCTCGGGGTTTGGTGATTTCTCATTTGCCTCTACCTTTTCGATCTATATTGTCGCTTGTACAACAGTTATTGCCCTCTTTTATGGTTTTGAATCCCTTTGTTTTCCGTTACATTTAAACCCTTGAGTTCAATCATGGCTCATTTTAATCGAATTGAGCCCAAAGGTATGGAGAGGGTTGAGGCTTATGATCATACCCTTTGGAATTTCTGGAGCATTGGATGGTTGAAATTCCTGTAGAATTTTCACGGCCATGATAAGCAGGTTGCCATAGCTTTTGCACAAACATTTAATGGGGTTAAGGCTCGTGTTGGTGATTTGGATCTCTCTGTGGTTGAGGGTTTTATAGCAGTGGCTAATTCGTTACCTTTGAATGGACAGAAATGGTGTAAGCATTCATAATTAAAGGATATACCCTGGAATACATTGCTTGAAAAACCAACTCGGACTGCTAATTACAGAAAAAAGGTATGCATCTCAAATTGTTCAAAGCAATATGGCAGGATTTGCTTATAGTTATTCGTCAATACATTACATGTGAGGGATGATATAGCTGGGTTTTTCGTTATCACATTTGTTTTTTCATGGAATTCCTAGGCTTTGATTTTAGTATTCCTTTCTATTTCCTTAGGAGTCTCAGGAAAATGGCATGTGGTTTCCAACAAAGCCAAAAAAAACATGAGAGAATCCTTTTTCACTATGGCTTAATTCAAATCTTGGTTGAGGCCAATTTGGCCGAATTAAATGATTCTTGGGACGGTTTCCTGTTGAGGAATGGTTTCATTCAAACCATTGTGTCTCCTCAAAATTCAAAGGAAAAACATAGCAAGGGGCATAACCAAGGCCTTGGTTGTAATGATAGGGTTTATGAGATCAACGATTCAGGTGATATGCTTGTAAGTGGCAATTCTCAAAATAATCATGAATTCCTTAATAAAATTCCATAGGTTGTAGGTAAAGTACACACAGTCCATGAAATGGGTAACGTTGAGAAACGTCCTTGAATGAAGGCCATGAAATATATTAATGATGTCAATGCTAGGGTGACCTCTCGGGTGACCCGTAGCTTATCAAAGAATAAAAATGCCCATTGTTTTGACCAAGATCAAGAGTCGATTAAAAAAATAGTTGATGAAGCTTTCAATGTCAATTTTCTTGTGAATCGAACCAATAAAACTCAGAGGTTGTTTTGTAGAAGGGGGACAAATAGTTTGGATGAAAATGATGCTTGTAAATTTGCTAGAAAACATCGAGCTCGTCTCTTGTCTCGAATGTCACAAAATGTGGCTAAGAAGAAAGATCCCAAGTCTCTGCTAAAAGTTCAGACCCAACACCTAAAGTTGTTGATTTAGAGGGATTGGAACCTCAGTTGAAAAATCAGTCTCATCAAGATGGATCTAATAAGAACATTCAATATGATTTTGTGTTTAATCTTCCTCCTTTTCTCGGAGGTAATCTCAAGTTTCCAAGTATCGAGATTGGGCATGATTCTCAGGATGAGATTCATAGTGATGCTCCTTGTTTTGTCGATCCTCAACATACGTCTAATGAGAATAATTTGGGTTTGTGCCTGAATTGTCAGCTTTGGATTGGGAAATATCATTCTGTAGTAACTACTCTGAAAGCAGATATCACTCAGCTACATGATGAGAACCATCACCTGAAGAAACAAAAGAAATCATTAATTGAATGGCATGAACTAGAAGTTGTTGAGTTAAAAAAAAAACTAAAATTGTTGAAGGTCGTGTGGTCATTCAGTCCTCGGGGGTGAATGTCATCATTACCTTAGATTTGTAGAAGTTTAGAAGCTCCAAATCATGATACCCAATGTTGATTAAATTTCCTTGTTTTTGCATTTGTGCATATTTGAAGTTTTGAGCATATGTATATATATAGGTTTGTTGTGAAGGCAATTTTGAAAGGTATCGATCTTAGTTTGATTTTATTGTTTTATTTGTATTTTAATTATTGGTAAAAATCCTTTTAATAAGAGTAGCTGTAGAATCAAAGATTCTGTAACCACTCTTAAATCATAAAATGTGATTGATATTTCTTGTTTTTGAGTTGTTTACAGGTGTCGATTATATGATATGAAGCTTGGATCATGACATGATTTCTATATGCAGACTTATGAACATAATCAATCAAAATTTGATGTGTTGTCACTAGTTTTAAGGAACGTTGCAACAAACTTGTAAGCAACTTGGATACACTCGAATCAATGAGCCTTTGTTGGAGGTTGTTAAGTTCATGTGTCAGTTAGACTTGTTGATATTGGAAATCCTCATTTGATGTATTGGATTGAGTCACTGGATAAACATTAATGCTATCCAAGTTTTAGGTTAAGTCTTCCTTATCTTTAGTTGATAGTTTAAAACTTCTTTTCTTTTGATCATAAGTCTATCATTATAAATATAGTATGATAATACTTGAAGGGGGATATACATGAACGGTGAAATTTTGCTAATGAAATGATGAAATACTCTATTATCTAGACTTTTGTAAGGCCTGTTTTTGAATGTCTTCAATACACAAATTAGAGCAATCTTTTTTCTCGACTCTACATTATTTTGTCTGGGCTTTTCAAATAAAATCTTGACCGTGTTTCAGATTTTTGTCGAAAGTCATACTATTGTTGCATCTTTAAATTGTTATTTAGAGATTAATAGTTAATTTCTCAATTCACCATTCTTAGTAATATTAATTATGTTTGCATGGACAAAAGAGTTAATTTTAACCGTTTTAATTGTTATCTACAGTAGTTAGATAAATTCTTTTATTTATAGTATATGCATTTTAGTTCATGGAATGTCTTTCATAAACTTAAAATTTTCATATGTTTGATCTTGAAGTGCAATTGGAATTAATGTTATAACTAATTTGTCTTTTGCATAAGTGGGAAACCTTGAACCTTTTACTTGATTGTGTTTCTGATAAAAAACAATGAAAATTCAAACTGTTGTTTACACACAACCATAGAGAATTTTTGTCAAACACTTTGAGAACCATTGATATCAGTTAATAAGAATAAACCAACCACATTATACTTCACTCGGCACAAATACATTTATCCTGGGACTGATATACTGTTCAAAAAGACAATTTTCAGTGGAAGAAATAAGATATATCAGCAGACTGTAAACATAGATAACACAGTAATTTTGGTCAAAATTTGACCCTAGAAAAACCCCGCCTCTTAGGGAAAACTAGTCGTAGAAAAGTATATTAGATAGCAGCAAAATATCTCATAATTACATCAGCTGTAAAGTACAGCATTACACCTCAGCACAGTACAATAAAATTCTTGAAATCTGAGCACAAAAACTTTCTCTAAAACAGAGCAATATCTAGCCTAGGAAAACGTGCAAACAGTGTAGCCCAGGATAGTCACTTGCTAATTCTGTTTACCTCAATTTATGTGTCAGGAAACTGCAGTACGGCCCTCCTCCTGTTTTGTACGGAACTCACATAAGTTAATTTTGCTGGTTGCCTCGAAAACAGTGCCCACTATGCCTTTGTTTCAATGCCCTCCAACTTAGTAGTACGACCCTCTAGTCTGTACTGTACGACCCTCTTTAATGCTAGAAAATTGTCTTGGGAACTGCACCCTCACCTAGGAAAAAGTGCCCACCTCTGCTGCTGCCCTTCTCCATTATTCTGCTGCTCGGACATTTCTAGAAAATCATGCTCCTCTCACCAAGTTGCCTCTTGGAATTGGAGCCACATAAGAAAACTCCCCTTCTTGGAATTAGAGCAACCACCAAACTTCTCTTTGGATGCGTGCAACTCCTCTTCTTGAGATGTGTGGCAAAATGAATTCTCATTACCTTTTATTTACCTCATTAGGGTAACTCCCATGACTCTTCAAATTCAATGGATGAGATTAGATCTTGGCCAAGAGATCTATGGCTAGGATCTAATCTCTCATTCACTTAAAACTCCTAAGTGAACTATATAACAAGGTGCTCTAAAGCCCAGTATAGGGGAGATGTTGTAACATGTATGTAGCGTTACATGTAATAAAACGTAAAAAGTAATTTTTTAATTAAAAAATAATTAAAAAAGTTCACGTCGGCTCATAAAATAAAAAATTATGGAAAGTATTTAAAAAAAATCCATGTTGGTTCATAAAATAAAATATTATGAAAAGTAATTAAAAAATAGATGTTCGTTTATAAAATAAAAACTTAAAACTTAAACCCGGATCTATAAATCAAGAGAGATCAAATTTCTTGAGTTTTAATTTAAAAAAAGAAATACACCTCAAGAAATTGGATCCCTCTCGGTGCTTGATAGATACGGGTTTAAGAAGGATCTATGCTGGTAATCTTATAACCACACTTACAATGCCATTGGTGTTTTGATCATTGTTTGCATTCATTTGGATAATCATCATGTCTTCAAACATAAAGTGCTTATGCTTAAATTATCATTACTAACTTATGTTTGCAAGTCATAAGCAATATTGGTCAACAAGCTTTTATTTTGAAAACATGTTTGATTTCACCCATTATGTCATAAAGCTTGAAATACTTAAGTTTGTCGAATTGATATCCTCTTCACACTAGGTTTTGTAACTCTATAATCTTACCATGATATGAATCAAATTATGATCCTTATTACATTATTCTTGGTTTGATTAAAAAAACATTCATGGGCTATTCGAGGCAATGATCATTTATTGCTTTGTGATTGAAATGGAGGATCATCATGTAAAGTTATTGTGCTTGTTATCAATTTTTGGTCGAATTCAATGGGAAATGAGTATAGTCATGTTTATTATTGTATGAGGTAGTGGTGTTTTGAAATTTTACATTAAAACTTCCAATGTCCTATGAGCATTAAGGACCTATAGCTTATGTCCAGTCATTTCATATTATGATTATCACTAGAGTTATCATTTCGTTGATTTGGGATTATCTATATAGTCTTGTTTGTAAATCCATTTTAATTAATGATAATTCTTGTTGATTCAAAACTCTAGTAACTTCATGACAAGATTCGACTTGAAATCGTGGCGTATGGCTTTCAGTATGGAGTTAATGTGGTGTATGTTGATTTTGACAACGAGTACATGGTGAATTAACACATATTACTTACTTGTCCATCACATTACCTTATTCATTGTACAATTTACCATGTGCATTTATCTCTTGGTTGAGTATGTCGAGGATGAAGTAGTGTGAGGGTTTTCGTTCCCATACTTAGTCTGTTGAAGTTGTGATGACCCATTTCCTTTTTTATGCTCTCGGGGTTTGGTGATTTCTCATTCGCCTCTACCTTTTCGATCTATACTGTCGCTTGTACAATGGTTATTGCCCTCTGTTATGGTTTTGAATCCCTTTGTTCTCCGTTACATTTAAACCCTTGGGTTCAATCATGGCTCATGTTAATCGAATTGAGCCCAAAGGTATGGAGAGGTTTGAGGCTTATGATCATACCCTTCGGCGTTTCTGGAGCATTGGATGGTTGAAATTCCTGCAGAATTTTCACGGCCATGATAAGCAGGTTGCCATAGCTTTTGCACAAACATTTAACGAGGTTAAGGCTTGCGTTGGTGATTTGGATCTCTCTGTGGATTAGGGTTTTATAGCAGTGGCTAATTCGTTACCTTTGAATGGACAGAAATGGTTTAGGCATTCATAATTAAAGGATATACCCTGGAATACATTGCTTGAAAAACCAACTTGGACTGCTAATTACAGAAAAGCTATGCATCTCAAATTGTTCAAAGCAGTATGGCAGGATTTGCTTATAGTTATTCGTGAATACATTACATGTGAGGGGTGATATAGTTGGGTTTTTCATTATCACATTTGTTTTTTCATGGAATTCCTAGGCTTTGATTTTAATATGCCTTTCTATTTCCTTAGATGTCTCGGGAAAATGGCTTGTGGTTTCCAACAAAGCCAAAAAAATCATGAGAGAATCCTTTTTTACTATGGCTTAATTCATATCTTTGTTGAGGCCAATTTGGCTGAATTAAATGATTCTTGGGACGGTTTCCTGTTGAGGAATGGTTTCATTCAAACCATTGTGTCTCCTCAAAATTCAAAGGAAAAATATAGCAAGGGGCATAACCAAGGCCTTGGTTGTAATGATAGGGTTTATGAGATCAACGATTCAGGTGATATGCTTGTAAGTGACAATGCTCAAAATAATCATGAATTCATTAATAAAATTCCATTGGTTGTAGGTAAAGTACAAACAATCCATGAAATGGGTAACGTTGAGAAACCTCCTCGAATGAAGGCCATGAAAGATATTAATGATGTTAATGCTAGCGTGACCGCCCGGGTGACCCGTAGCTTATCAAGGAATCAAAATGCCCATTGTTTTGACTAAGATCAAGAGCCGATTAAAAAAATAGTTGATGAAGCTTTCAATGTCAATTTAGCTGTGGATCGAACCAATGAAACTCAGAGGTTTTATTGTAAAAGGGGGACAAATAGTTTGGATGAAAATGATGCTTGTAAATTTGCTAGAAAACATCGGGCTCGGCTCTTGTCTTGAATGTCACAAAATGTGGCTAAGAAGAAAGATCCCAAGTCTCTGCTAAAAGTTCAGACCCAACACCTGAAGTTGTTGATTTAGAGGGATTGGAACCTCAGTTGAAAAATCAGTCTGTGAAGATGGATCTAATAAGAACATTCAATATGATTTTGTGTTTAATCTTCCTCCTTTTCTCGGAGGTAATCCCAAGTTTCCAAGTATCGAGATGGGGCATGATTCTCAGGATGAGATTCATAGTGATGCTCCTTGTTTTGTCGATCCTCAACATACGTCTAATGAGAATAATTTGGGTTTGTGCCTGAATTGTCAGCTTTGGATTGGGAAATATCATTCTGTAGTAACTACTCGGAAAGCGGATATCACTCAGCTACATGATGAGAACCATCACCTGAAGAAACAAAAGAAATCATTAATTGAATGGTATGAACTAGAAGTTGTTGAGTTAAACAAAAAACCGAAAATTGTTGAAGGTCGTGTGGTCATTGAGTCCTCGGGGGTGAATGTCATCATTACCTTATATTTGTAGAAGTTTACAAGCTCCAAATCATGATACCCAATGTTGATTAAATTTCCTTGTTTTTGCATTTGTACATATTTGAAGTTTTTAGCATATGTATATATATATGTTTGTTGTGAAGGCAGTTTTGAAAGGTATCGATCTTAGTTTGATTTTATTGTTTTATTTGCATTTTCATTATTGGTAAAAATCCTTTTAATAAGAGTATCTATAGAATCAAAGATTATGTAGCCACTCTTAAATCATAAAATGTCATTGATATTTCTTGTTTTTGAATTGTTTACAGGTGTCGATTATATGATATGAAGCTTGGATCATGACATGATTTCTATGTGCAGACTTATGAACATAATCAATCAAAATTTGATGTGTTGTCACTAGTTTTAAGGAACGTTGCAACAAACTTGTAAGCAACTTGGATACACTCGAATCAATGAGCCTTTGTTGGAGGTTGTTATGTTTATGTGTCAGTTAGACTTGTTGATATTTTAAATCCTCATTTGATGTATTGGATTGAGTCACTGGATAAACATTAGTGCTATCCAGGTTTTAGGTTAAGTCTTCCTTATCTTTAGTTGATAGTTTAAAACTTCTTTTCTTTTGGTCATAAGTCTATCATTATAAATATAGTATGATAATACTTGAAGGGGGATATACATGTATGGTGAAATTTTGCTAATGAAATGATGAAATACTCTATTATCTAGACTTTTGTAAGGCCTATTTTTGAATGTCTTCAATACAAAAATTATAGCAATCTTTTCTCTCGACTCTTCATTATTTTGTCTGGGCTTTTCAATTAAAATCTTGACCGTGTTTCAGATTTTTGTCGAAAGTCATACTGTTGTTGCATCTTTAAATTGTTATTTAGAGATTAATAGTTAATTTCTCAATTCACCATTCTTAGTAATATTAATTATGTTTGCATGGACAAAAGAGTTAATTTTAACCGTTTTAATTGTTATCTACAGTAGTTAGATAAATTCTTTTATTTATAGTATATGCATTTTAGCTCATGGAATGTCTTTCATAAACTTAAAATTTTCATATGTTTGATCTTGAAGTGCAATTGGAATTAATGTTATAACTAATTTGTCTTTTGCATAAGTGGGAAACCTTGAACCTTTTACTTGATTGTGTTTCTGATAAAAAAGAAGGAAAATTCAAACTATTGTTTACACATAGCCATAGAGAATTTTCATCAAACACTTTGAGAACCATTGATATCAGTTAATAAGAATAAACCAACCAAATTATACTTCACTCGGCACAAATACATTTATCCTGGGACTGATATACTGTTCAGAAAGACAATTTTCAGCGGAAGAAATAAGATATATCAGCAGATTGTAAACATAGATAACACAGTAATTTTGTTCAAAATCTGACCTTGGAAAAACCCCACCTCCTAGGGAAAACCAGTCCTAGAAAAATATATTAGATAGCAGCAAAAATCTCATAATTACATCAGCTGTAAAGTACAACATTACACTTCAGCACAATACAATAAAATTCTTTAAATCTGAGCACAAAAACTTTCTCTAAAACAGAGCAATATCTAGCCTAGGAAAACGTGCAAACAGTGCAGCCTAGGACAGTCACTTGCTAATTCTGTTTACCTCAATTTCTATGTCAGGAAACTGCAGTACGGAACTCACATAAGTTAATGTTGTTGGTTTCCTCGAAAACAGTGCCCACTCTGCCTTGTTTTCAGTGCCCTCCAGCTCAGCAGTACGGCCCTCTAGTTTGTACTGTACAACCCTCTTTAATGCTGGAAAATTGTCTTGGGAACTGCACCCTCACCTAGGAAAAAGTTCCCACCTCTACTGCTGCCCTTCTCCATTATTCTGTTGCTCGGACTTTTCTAGAAAATCATGCTTCTCTCACCAAGTTGCCTCTTGGAATTGGAGCCACACAAGAGAAATCTCGTTCTTGGAATTCGAGCCACCACCAAACTTCTCTTGGGATGCGTGCAACTTGTCTTCTTGAGATGTGTGCCAAAATGAATTCTCATTACCTCTTATTTACCTCATTAGGGTAACTCCCATGACTCTTCAAATTCATTGGATGAGATTAGATCTTGGCCAAGAGATCTATGGCTAGGATCTAATCTCTCATTCACTTAAAACTCCTAAGTGAACTATATAACAAATTTTATTTTCTAAAATTCACATAACCCTAAATAACTAAAAAGTACACTTTATGACTTAAAGTTACTTTAAAAACATATAAAGTGCAACTCACTTTTAAATCATAAAGTCACATAAAAAAGGTACTTTAATAAATGCTCATTAATAAAGTCACTTTAAGACATTAAATGAGACTTCATAGCACCTTAGAATCCTGCACCTAGGCACCTGATGAAGGAGTACCTCCGAGCTATAAAAATGCTAATACTCCCTCTTAGCGAGGGAGGTACTACTGGCATCAGCTCCACCTGGATCTCTTTCTAGTCCTCTTCCTCCAGCCTCTGAAGCTCCCTCTGAATCTGAATTCCCCTCGGATACCTGCACTGGATCAACTGTTGAAGGTATGCGCCTGACCACTCTGAACTGAGAGCACTACTCACTCTCCTGCTCATCCTGAAGAACCATATCATACCAACTCGATTTTCTCACAGAGCTGGATGAATCATCCACACTGATAGCTACTGTTGTTGCCACCGAGTCTGATCTCTCACCAGGCTCAGCATCCACAGGATGCCCCAATACTCAGTAAACCCTGCCATCACGGATGCCAAGCAGACTTGCTGCACCCAAGCCCCCACTCATCGGATATATATAAACACACCCTTCCACATGAAGGATCGCATATCCGTCATCCTCCAGAGCTGAAACTGAGAGCAAGTTCCTCTTTAGCTCTGGAACAAACAACACATCGCCAACCTCCAGATAACCACCAGACTTGAGTTGGAATAGGACTCTTCCAAATCCTTCTACTGCATGGGTGCCGACATACCCATCCTTGGTCAGTATAACTCTATCAATATCTGTCAAATCTTGGAACATTGATCGTGTCCCTGTCATATGGCATGTTGCTTCGCTATCTATGTACCATGCTCTATTACCCAAACTCTCTGCTACACTGCTGTCTGAAAGAATTGAGACGAGTGAAAATTCCTTCTCGATTTTCTTCGCAAAATCTTCCTCTTCAGTTGGAGAGGCCGCCTCAGGCTGTACTTTATTCTTGTTCTTCTTCTTGTTGGGACACTGCCCAGCATAGTGACCATAACTCTGGCAAGCAAAGCATCTCACTTTGCTCATATCTTTATCAGATTTTGATCCACTACTCGAGCCACCTTTCTTCTTCCTGGCTTTTGCTGCAAGAGCCACATTCTCTTCATCAACGTCTTTCTGCTGACCTGTGGAAGTGGAGCTAAATATCAGCTCCTCTTGAGTGAAGTCATCCCAAAGTCTAGCCCATGAAGGCATATTCTCTCTGGCTATAACTACACGTACAAAATCATGCCATGGTTGTGAGGAGCCATTCAAGGCTACTCTCACCAACTCTGCATCCTCCACTTTCTCACCAACAGCTCCCAACTCATCACGAACTTGTGACATGCGGGTCAAGTAAGAAGAAACACTTTCAATCTTGGTCATTTTGGTGTCTCTCAATTTCTGCTTTAGAACCATCTTCCGGTTCTCATTTGAACTCTCGTACAAGCTAATCAAGGCATCCCACATCTTAAATGCACGATCTTTGCCTGATATATGTGGAATAATGTGGTTCTTTACTACATCAAGGATGATCCGCCTGGCCTTGATGTCCTTTTTGTTAAAGGATGATAATGTTTGTGCATTGGTAGATGCAAGAACTTGAATTGGATTTTCTTGCGTGCTATGCACCACTTCATCCCATAGTTCATTCTCCTCCAAAACAAGCACTAACCTAGCCTTCCATGGAACAAAGTTCTCTACTCCATCTAGTCTATCTTCCAACCTTAAACTAGTGGCCATTTCTCCGAGATTACACAAAACTGCTCACATAAAAAATAACCTCTGCTCACCTGTAAAAAAACTTCACTTCTCAGCTGTCACACCCAGCAAATCTCTTGCATATGCAGCTGCACTGAATCAACACTTCTCATGCAAATCAATTTGCAAATCACCAACACTTCTTTGTTGTTCCAACAATCCACTGAAACTTAGAGCCCTAGCTTTGATACCATGATAAAAAAAAGGAAAATTCAAACTTTTGTTTACACACAACCATAGAGAATTTTCGTCAAACACTTTGAGAACCATTGATATCAGTTAATAAGAATAAACCAACCACATTATACTTCACTTAGCAAAAATACATTTATCCCAGGACTGATATACTGTTCAAAAAGACAATTTTCAGCGGAAGAAATAAGATATATTAGCAGACTGTAAACATAGATAACATATTAATTTTGGTCAAATGCTGACCCTGGAAAAACCCCACCTCCTGGGGAAAACTAGTCCTAGAAAAGTATATTAGATAGCAGCAAAATATATCATAATTACATCAGCTGTAAAGTACAACATTACACTTCAGCACAGTACAATAAAATTCTTGAAATCTGAGCACAACAAATTTCTCTAAAACAGAGCAATATCCAGCCTAGGAAAACATGCAAACAGTGCAGCCCAGGACAGTCACTTGCTAATTCTGTTTACCTCGATTTATGTGCCAGGAAACTGCAGTACGACCCTCCTCTTGTGCTGTACAGAACTCACAGAAGTTAATGTTGTTGGTTTCCTCGAAAACAGTGCCCACTCTGCCTTGTTTTCAGTGCGCTCCAACTTAGCTGTACGACCCTCTAGTCTATACTGTACGACCCTCTTTAATGCTGGAAAATTGTCTTGGGAACTGCACCCTCACCTAGGAAAAAGTTCCCACCTCTGCTGCTACCCTTCTCCGTTATTCTGCTGCTCAGAATTTTCTAGAAAACCGTGCTCCTCACCAACCTGCCTCTTGGAATTCGAGCCACACAAGATAACTCCCCTTCTTGGAATTCGAGCCACCACCAAACTTCTATTGGGATGCGTGCAACTCCTCTTCTTGAGATGTGTGCCAAAATGAATTCTCATTACATTTTATTTACCTCATTAGGGTAACTCCCATGACTTTTCAAATTCAATGGATGAGATTAGATCTTGGCCAAGAGATCTATGGCTAGGATCTAATCTCTCATTCACTTAAAACTCCTAAGTGAACTATATAACAAATTTTCTTTTCGAAAAGTCACATAACCCTAAATAATTAAAAAGTACACTTTATGACTTAAAGTTACTTTAAAAACATAATAAAGTGCAACTCACTTTTAAATCATAAAGTCACATTAAAAAGTACTTTAATAAATGCTCATTAATAAAGTCACTTTAAGACATTAAATGAGACTTCATATCACCTCGGACTCCTGCACCTATGCACCTAATGCAGGAGTACCTCCGAGCTATAAAAATTCTAACAGTTTCAGTCTGGGTTCTAAGGGATCTCGAATTTTATAAGATCTGTCTATCTTATGTTTGTGAGAAGATTCTATTTTGTAGATGATAGTAGATTTTCATATTCAATGCAAAATCAAATCAGCTATTAGAATTAATCTAATCCTTGGCAACGATAAATTTATTCTTTTTAGAAATTGTTTTCTTTTGGTAAATTATTTTTATTAAAGTAGTTTTATATATAATTTTAAATGTGAATTATCTTTCAAATGTTAAGCATTATGTTGCTTGATATTAGAAGGTGTAATTTATTTATTTTATTCAATTTTGATTAACCCTATTATATATACATTTGAAATTTGTTTTAGTTTTATTCAATTTCATTACAAGTAGTTTAATCATTTTTGTTAGACTTAGTTTATTATTATATTGTTATATTTGAATTTATGCATAGTTAAATTTTTATGAAAGCAAGAACATATTTAGTAATCATATTTTATACATGTTTGTTGAAACCTGATTAAATCCTTATCTTGTCTTGAAAAGTTCATATCTTTTGTTTAAAATTTAGTTTTAGTATTTTCTATTAAAACTTTTTCCATTGGAAATTTTCAGAATCTTGTATATTTGTTTAAAACTGTTAACATTTTAGATTCTTTTAATTTTGTAGATATTTCTTAGTTTTATTTATGTAATTAGTAGTATTTTGTCGGTTAGTTTTATTCTTTTTTTATTTTATTTTATTTTCTTTGATTATTTTAGATTCATTTCCAAAATGTTAATCAACATAGGAATTGTTAATAATAGTTGGTAGGAAAATCCTCCTAAATATTTCCTCCTATAGGGGGAATTTCCTTTATTGGCTAACGGAGCCATAAAACCCGTCAGGAACAGCCATAGCAAATGTCTTGGGTCTTGCTTTAAAGACCTCGGACCAAGTTGTTTCCTCTTCACTGGCGAGCAAGTCACAAATGCATGTCAACACAACAATAACACAAATAAAATAGGTGCTACAGGGCATCGCAGTTGAGATACTGCAAATTTGAGGAAACCCTAGTCAGTTATGAGTTATGCAGAGGGTTTGCTCCAATGTCAAACGTGGATAGAGAGAGCGAACACATGAACGAGGAGGAGCAGGTTGATTTTGACACAATTGATGAGGTAGAATAGTTTTATTGAGTATTCAGATCCCATGTTGAGCTCATTGAATGCTAGGACATCTCAAAGCATAGGAGGGATCCAATGGTGATGGATCTAATTCCTATTTCTTTGATAGGAACTGCCTCGACGAAGAAGTTCCATGAGGGACCTTTGTAGATAGATCTTACAATGTCTAGCAGAGCTTATTCTTCCAAATCGGAAGAAGACATTAGCAAATCTACAATACAATCAGATCTTTATCGATTTTCTCCACACCCTCCCCAAACAAATTGTAGCTCATGCCTTTAGGCCTTGTAGGGTTTTCAATGAAAATAATGGAATTTCTTCGGGCTTTGCAAAAGTTAGTACAACAAATATTAAGTCATCGTTATCACTCAAGCTGATCTATCTCACTAACCCTAACAATAACCCTGAATTTGAAGCTCTTTCTTCTTCACTCGACAAAGGGTTCTACTTCTAGGATTCAAGTGCATAATTGATGTGGAAGCCCTTGGGGGGCGAAACTTGGGATCATTTGGAAGGTTTCATAGGTAGAGCACTCAACCTCTAATGTCTAGTAGGAACACATTCCAAACCTAAGGGTCAAGTTGTGATTAACAATGATGATCCAAGAGTAGGCAATGAAGAGTCTCTTAGGAAAAAGTGTCGACTAGTGAAGAAACAATCCATGAAATACAACCTTATTTTGCGTGAAGGAGTTTAGGCTACTATAATTATGGATCTGACTAGTAAAACCTTTTTGTGCAAGTTCTTTGGGATCTGAATTGTTGATCCCTCAATGAAGAAGTGGATCAAAGACTCATGGGATCCATTGTTGGGATACACTTAGGATACAATCCCAACTTTTACATACTTGCACGAGGTTAGTTGGGCTTTACATTTCAGACAAAAGAGGAAGCAGTACAGATCTTCCATGGGAGATGGTTATGGGGTTCAAGTTGGTTGACTCTAAAATTATGGCATCCCTACTTTGATCCACCACGGGAAACTTCCAAAGGAGTCCCACTTTGGGTGAAACTACCCAGAATGCCAGTCAAATTTTGGATAGATGAAATTCTCAGTTTTATAGACAACTTGATTGGAAAAATAGTAACAGTGGATCCCTCTTGAAAGTACTACTCGAAACACTTGGTGGCTAGAATTTTAGTTTTAATAGACCTGGTGGAAGGTTTGCATACAATGTGGAAATCCTAGTGGGAGAAATGGTTTACATTCAGTACTTGGAATATCCTAATGTGCCTTTTAGGGATGGTAGATATCATAAATATGGTCATGTAGCAGAAGACTATTCAATGCCTTTTCATAAGCAAATTTGGAGGAAAAATAGGATGGTTCGCATTACCCTAAGGCCTGAAACTCTCTTCCACCATTGGGGGTTAATGAGAATCAAATGACTAAGTTTTCGAACGAGCCTACATAAAGATGGAAGTCCTCAAGGGGTCTCTCAGGGAAGGAGGCTATTAGTTGGATGGAGGATATTAGTTGGTTGGACGAGGTCCTCAGATCTTTACCTATTGATTCGTGTCCTCACCCTGAAGTACAAAAATCAAAGGAAGCAATTGCACCTAATTCTAGTGATTAGAAGGGATATAAGGAGGTGATAGGGAGTCTCTGGAGAAACCCCTTCTTAGTGGAATGGGATCTACCTCATTAATAGGATAAACCTTATCAAATTCTATACAAGGATATCTATAGGTGGTTTGTGTTTCTCCCTCTTGAAGGATACCTTTAGAGTTAGTCAAAGCCCAAAAGGGACATAATAAACAAGCGTAGAATCCTATCCCGTGGGAGGAGGGAATCAAGCTAGCGAATAACCCTTCAAAACTAATAATTGGTGTTAGAAAAATAAGATAGTAGAGAAATAACATAAAATAAAACACATAAGAACACAATACATGAGAGACACCAATATAAGTGGTTCACCCAATATGGGCTACATCCACGGAGAAACAACTAGTCCTTTTTATTATTTTGTCCAACAAATGAAGGAATACAACCCGCAACACATCCACTGTAATTTCCTCTTCACTCTCTCATAGTCTCTCTCATGCAGTGACATTGATCTTTCACAATACACAGTCGCAATACAATTTCCTCATACATAAAAGAGGGTTTCCTTCTAGGGAAAAAAAACCCTAACATAACTTCTACCATTAGATATGTGACCTACTAATAACCATGGGAAAATACCATGGGCTATTCAAAACCATGGGCCCGTAAACCACTAGCTAAACCCATTATCGACCAATTCAAGAACGGTCCAGATGACTACGAAATTACAACATTTATAAGGAATTTTTAAAATTTCCGTTGGGGGCAACAACGGGCTAGCCACATCGATTGACTGGACTCAACAAGACAACCAACCGAACAATTATGGAAGTTGTAGCTCCCCCCGTTATTGTAAGGATATATAAGCATGGATATGCATGCCATTAAGCATGAGTAGTGTTGTGTATATATTATAATAAAGAGGCTATTTATCCCTGGTTCTACAATTACCTTTCTCTTCCCTTTCTCTCTCTATGTATACTCTTATGTGTTATATAATATAATGTATGATATGGATAACTCTGTGTGATACTGGTAACTATTGTTCAATTTCCTAGATTACAGCATTAGTTCCATTGCTAGTAGTGTATTTGTAGAAGAAGCATGCATAGATGTTGAGTGAGGAAGAGATCTATAGGAGGTGGAATAGGAAAATCCAAAATCATTTAAATAATTCAGCTAGAAGAAATAAATTACATCCGGTATGTGCCGAAGCACTCTTCTTCATGGAAACACGTGAGAGATTCCTAGAATTCATGTCTGCACAAATAAATAAATTGCTCGACCACCTCGTTGATGACCAAGATGACTAAAGAAGAAGAATAATTATTGAAATTAAACAATGGTGTTCAAACAAATTTGTTCGAGTGGCTTGAGCAAATCGCCAAAGAATTTTGTGAAGCACAGGTAATCAGAGAGAGGAGATATGTTGACAATGTAAAGAGAAGATTTTACGATGACCTACACAATAAATTTCTTTGCACTGTGCCAATTTTATTGCATAAATCCTTAATTGAGAAAGGAGTTGGCCATATAGTTGAACCAAGAATATCAATAAACACTTCCATCACAAACGACTGGAAGCAAAAACTAGAATACTGGGAATATTTCTCGAGAAAATAATACCCATGGCCGTCTCTATCAACCAGGATTAGAAATCGAGCACGGCCATGGGGGGGGAAACCACCGTGGATTAGAAATCGAGCATGGCCATGGGGGGGGAAACCACCGCGAGATACCTTGAACGTCAAAAAATTTCGCCAAGTCGAAGGAAGTGAAGAAAATCATGCACAATAATAATGCCTAGAAAACTACGATCGATGGGGAGAGAATATACCGTGGAAGAAGTAACAAGGAGGAGAAGACAAATAAGAATGTCAGGATATAAGCATGCATTTGATATCCAGAAATTTGAGAGAGATAAAAGATAATGGAGAAGAGAAGAAATACAAGAGAGTACGAATACAATTCGAATAAATACATAAGAAAAATTTGTATAGGGACGGGTCAATAGCATACCAACCCTACCCGAGTCTTGTGAGAATTGAGTAGGTGAGGAAGTGGAGGTAACTACGATGACTCTAGTAGATCTTGGTTGTGAGATGGAATGTCGAGTCAATGATCAACTAACTCTATTCGAGTTCAGAGAGTCGACAAAATGAAAAAGCGGAAGCTATCACGACGGTTCCAATCTTGAATAACAAAAAATAGAAGCAAACATAGAAAGCATGCATATCTCTCAAGAAGAAACGGAAATAGACGACTCTCCCCTAACAATTACCATCAAATCAAATATATATATAGTGATTTATATTTTGAAAAATTGACTACTCTTAGAACCTGGTAACTCTTCAGTATGGAGCTAACTAGATGAAAATGGCCAGATAAGGGATAGCATTCTCATAGAAAGATCAGAAAGAGAAGGAAATTGGTTCACTATCAATCTGGAGAACTTTTGAAATAATTTAACAGTACGTTTCGAGGATTTTACGAGACTCCCCCTGCCAAACTTAGCATAAGAAGGAATTCAATGTAGATACAAGAAGGGCACGGTGAAGAGTTGTGACCCTTAATAAGAAGTTTCATCATATATAAATACATATGGGCTAGAAAGTAGTCAAATAAATATAAGAAAGTTTAGACAAAACATTAGAGGAAGAATACAAGGTCCAACCAATTATCCTGAATCACTCAAACCTCGAGGAACGAAATATCCAAATGACTTAGTCAAGTCCACCTAAGTTGGCATCTAATAGTTAACCACCATCACTAAAACCACTTGTAAACCCTAACATCTCTGCAAGGATGCCTCCACACACTGCTGGACACCTCCCTTTGTACGAGGGGATGAGGACCCTAAAAGACATTGGTTTGTTTGTGAGAAGATTTGGGATGCACAAGATGTATCAGATGAAGCAAACATATGGCACAATTCAAGGGAGCTCTTAGGAAAAGAGCCCTAACTTGGTTCATGAATTATACAAATGGTACAAAAAGAAACAAAGTGGAAATCAAGAAAGCATTTTTAGAAATCTTCAGAAACAAGGATGTTAAGAACTTAGCTACTAAAAAATTAAAAGAAATCAAACAAAAGCCAAGAGAATCAATCAAAGACTATGACAAGAGATTAACATAACTACTAAATCAAATTCCTCATACAATCATCGGTGAACTCCTCATTCAATGGTTTGTTGTTGGGATACTACAAAGAATAAGAGCCCCATTATGAATGCAGGAAATAAGCATTTGTGAAGACGCACTTAAAAAAGCACAACAGATAGAATTTGATGATGACAGAGTGACTGTTCTAATGAATAGACTACTTGAATAAAAACTTGAAATCATGCAGAGATTGATTAGAGAACTAGCCATTCAAAGATCTCATGTATGGTATAAGATATGTAAAAAAAAGGCCATACCAAGGAAGAATGCAAATATAAAGAAGTGATTGAAAAACTCGGGGATGTCTGGGTAATTCGTACAGAATTTTATTGTGATATTTGTGAAACCATGTTGAATCACTCAACCCATGATTGTTCGTACAACGTGAAAAACACAAATCATAAATGGTGCGCCATCTACGAAGAATGTTCCCATAAGGCAACAAAATGTCATCTCAATGGCAAAAATAAACAGAACTATCATAATGTATATCATACTTAGTCAGATGGCCAAAGAGGAAATGCTTTCAAAAGTAGAAGAAGATGAGGCTATGGTGTCTGATCACGTTATGGAGGAAGGGGCTGTCGACATGGTGGTCAAGGAAGGTTCCCTAGGTCATATTAATTCGTATGTTTTAAAGAAGACCACATAAATCCTGACTTCCCTCTAAGAGATAGAATGGATCTAAAAATTTGCAACAAATATAGTGTCGAAAACCACTCGTTGGAATATTTCCCTATCATAATTGAAAAATCACGAGCAAGAAAAATGTGAACTTGATATAGACTATCCAAAAACATGAAATCTTGAATAGAAAGAAATCGTGTGTAGTCACGAGGTCTGAACCTAAGAATAACACTCTACAAAATGACAAAGGAAGTAAGAGGTCCTACCCAGACCTAAGAAAAGAGAGAAAATTACAAGAATGCTATCAATGTAATAAACAAATTAGCAAATGAAGAAGAGCGGCTAGAAGAAACTATCGCATTGGACGAATTCCTTAAACTATTAAAGGAAGAACAATTTGTTAGTCAACTGTTAAAATTAATGGAGATCTTAAAAACTTATAAAGAAGGGAATTAACTATATAATAATTTATAAGAAAGCGATACAGAAGACTTCAATCCACAAGTCAACATTGAGATATAAGGAAACTATATTTCAAGAGTAGTAGTCGACTTTGGTTCTCAATTAGAATATTCTCCCAAAATAAACATGGATTAGAATCAAAAGACTCGCTCTCACCAGATCAAGGAATTTCCTTAAACTAGCCAACCAAAGATTTGTTGAACCCATCGGTCTACTAAGAAACGCTGAAAAAATGACAATGGGAATCACAACATAAGTTGATTTCAAAATACCCCGGATGCGGGTGTCCTTGAGATCCAACTGCCGCGTGTGGCTGGAAACACAGCATCGTTGAGCTGTCCATCAAATTGCGAGGGTTCATATCACTTTCTTTGCTAATTTATTATCTCCTATTTTCAATTTCTAAGGCTTTAATGTTCCCTGCCATCATTGTTCTGGGTAGTTGAGAAGAGGAGGCACAACACGAATAATGGCTCCGTGCAGCAATTCTATGGCTCCCAAGGCGGAGTATTTCAGGAAAATTGGTAAGGAATGTTTCCATTCTATGGTTTTTTATGGTTGGGAGACAAACCGTGTTTCTTTTCTGTGTATACGATCGAATTCTACCTTAGGTGTGGTTAAGTTTAGAACGGTAATTCGGTTGCCCTCCTTTGATTTTTGGGCGGTCTATCTCTCTCCTGCTATCGCTTACATGTGCATTTCGCAAGTGATTGGGTTTATTCTCCATTTCTCATTTGAAAATATGTCTAGAAGGTTGTGCGCCACCCCACGCCATTCGAGCAGAGGCAGGGGATGAGCAGGCCGCAGAGGAAACATATATTCATCGAACGATGGTTATGAAAGTTTTGTTCTTGCTCATTTGTGAAATATTCTGGATGATTGGGAAGAGGAAACAATTATACAGTAGTTGGTAGGTCAGTGAGCTCGGGCGCATCGCAGGAACTACTGGAGTGTTAAAAATATGTTGGCTCAGGTTCCCATACAACATCAGGGTTCTGGCAGAGAAAACAACTCCTCGTCTTCTCCTTCTCTGACTCCGACAATTCACTCCACCTCCTCTCCTAGTCCCTCTTTGGTATCCAATCCAATGGAGACTCAGAAGGTTTAAGCTGGTATTGTGCTTCCCACGGCCGTAGATATGAAAAATGTGGCTTCCACTAGTGGTTGCAAGCGGAAGAGGATGAAGCGCAGTGAGCAAATGAAATTCTCCTCCCTCAAGAAAACTGAGGCGCTCCCAGTCAAAACAACCATGGAAAACATTTCTAGCTGGGAGGATTATCGGTGCCCCATCTTGGAAGAGAAGCCCAGAGATGACAACATTGCCCGCAACTCCGAGTAAAATCTGCGTTTTATTTTCTCTCTGTCATTTTTTGTTAACGTTAGTACTCGAGGAACTCTAGGCAGGCTAAAAATGATAGTCTTCCATGCTTATTTTTTGTGCACACAAAGGTTATTTTGACAAACAGACTTTTGAAAATGTATTCAGGCATAAGCCTGCATGATAGTTTTTTGGTCACCCATGCATGGAAGATGAACATCGACAGGTTTAGATTGATATTGATGATCCATGCATAGCCTATGCATGGAAGATGAACATTGACAGGTTTAGATTGATATTGATGATCCATGCATGGGCTATGTGTCTATGTTTAAATTTCAGTAGTCTCACGTCTGTAAGAAGCCATGGAGGGATGATAAAATCACTGCCAATCTTGTGTTAATATTATTTTTTAGATTGATATTGATGATCCATGCATGGGCTATGCATGGAAGATGAACATTGACAAGTTTAGATTGATATTGATGATCCATGCATGGGCTATGTGTCTATGTTTAAATTTCAGTAGTCTCAGGTCTGTAAGAAGCCATGAAGGGATGATAAAATCACTGTCAATCTTGTGCTAATATTATTTTTTGTACATACCAAAAGTATTGACAGCATACCTAGCTCTAGTCGAATGACCATGGGGAAGGAAAATGAAAGCTACTATATCTCTCGAAAAATACAAAATCAAACTAAAAGGAGATATTGGTCAAAGAATAATTATTCTATTAGATCCCAAAGAAGGAAATCACTAGTCAGATCCATGTGATGAAGATGTGGACATTCGAAAGTTATATTAAGTAATACAAAGTAATGAAGATTTGGCCGATCCAAGCAAACAAGGAGAATTGCACTTGGGAACACCCATTTCAATAGGAGAAAATTGCGACACAAAACTTTACAAATGGAAAGTCGAAAAGTATGAAGCTAGATCCATAGATTGTTGGATGATAGAAGCCATACCGAGGAATGCCTTTAAAGCATGCTTTTTCGTTAAGACAATTCCCAAATTCGAAAAGACCAAGATTTGTGATTACCCTACTTTGATATCAACATACTTAGAAGTCACCAATTTCCCTAAACTAATATTTAAAGAAAGGGACTCTCATGTAGCTCACGTTGATCCAATTTCCAAAATCATGGGAGATTAATGCCAGCTACAAACCTTGGTCCACTAATTCACAAGACATGCAACTCGATGGTGGGGAGTGCATGCTACAAGACTTTAAACATGGACAGAAGCTACAACATACTTTGTCGAAAGGTTTGGTGGGAAAAATATTACATCAAAAGCACAACTCACCAAATATAAGCCATGATATGACCCTAGCATGCACAATGAGGACTGCAAAAGAGTGGTTCACAATTGGATACATATATCAGAGGGTATGGACTCACCTATTTCTTGATACTCTTATAGACCTACCCTATAAATGATACAAGTTAGATGAAGCAAGAGGCGACACGTTCATATGGTAAAGCATAAAAGAAAATTTGTACTAGTCGAGATAGAAATAGAAGAAGCAGTTAGAAAATTTCAAAACTTTATAAAAGATCTAGTCGAAGAAAGTAACAAATTAGAAGGTAAAAAGGAAGTTGACATAAAGCCAACTTTGAGACTTGTAACATAATCACATGTCAGAAAGAGTATAACATTACATGACTTGAGGTTGAGAATGAGATTCTATTAGGTAAAAGCTTTCTATGGTGCAAATACCATCTAGGGGTTCTCAAAGAATTGAAAATTGTACTCCAAATCAAGAAAGAAACCAATGAAGACAAATAAAATTGAATTCCCTCCACAATATAATGAATTCAAAGCAAAAGAAAGGAAAATGGACGAATCAAAACCCCCTAAATGGATGAATGCATAAATAAAAATTAAAGAGGTAAACATCTCCAACGATTATTAACCAAAAATGGCAAAAATAGGTGACTATTGGTCGGAAAGATAGACCGTAAAGATTGTCGACTTACTAAAAGAATACTAGAATGCGTTTACACGAGATTATAAAGATCTTAAATGATTGGTTAAGGAAATGGGAAAGATGGAAATAGAATTGAACCCAAACACTAAGTCTGTTAAGAAAAGACCCTACAAATTAGCACGCAAATATAAAGAAACAGTTCAAAAAGATATAGACAACATGTTGGAAAACGGTATTATATTTTAGAGGAGGGGATTTGAGTTTTGAAAATCCTAAATGCAGATCCACTCCTCTCAAATAACTTCCTCTCTATAATCATGCTCTATAATCAAGTATTATATTGGAAGCAACCCCATTATGTCGCAGATGTCATTTTATGTCGATCCTCAGAAATATTTATTTGATGATACCTCAAAAATCCATCCCTAAAGGAGTAGGATTCCTAACCTCCGATGCTTTCGAGCACTTCATCCATGAATGGAGTTGGAAAAGTATCATATAGACAAGCATCAATCAATTTCCGTAGGTCGACACAAATCTTGATCTCCCAAATTTTATTGTCTTGAACTACCATAGGACCGATCCATTCTAATTCTTACACAGGTTCAATGATACCTGCATCAAGCATTCTATCGAGCCCTGTTCTGAATTTTTCCTTATATCGCAAATTCAATCTGTATGGCCTTTGCTGAATTGGCTTGGTGCCTGGTTTTAGTGGAATCTTCATTTAACCTAATTCGCTAGCAATACCTTTCATTTCTAAAAACTTAATAGGAAATAGATCTTGAAATTCATGCAACAGGTCAGTAATTTTTCCCACTGTTTCATCATCCCAGTAATCTCCTATATTTGCAAACTTAGGATTTTCAGTAGGGTTTCTGGTCCCTTCAGATCACGATTTCCTTTTGTTTCTGGAATATGAATATCCCTTGGGTCATCATCTTCTGGTCCTCCGCTGATGTTGTAGCACTCCATCATTTTTTCCACTGTCGCAGTCCACTGCGACATATTAGATACTGGTCCCATAATTTCTTCGAATTTTTTTGCCTTGATAATCTACAGACCCACATCTATCATTGGACTTTCATCCTCATAGCTAAATGTCTGCTCTAAACTCAATGCCAACTTATCCCATTCTGCGGTTCCTTGTCACAGCTCCAGCGACGTATACCAATTCCTTGGGATGGTGTCAAGTGTATGAATGAACATATGTACCCACTCTTGATTGGGTATATTTTTCCAGATTGTACTGTAGGTAGCTAGATGATCAACAGGACTAGTGATCCCTATGTATTTTTCTCCAATATAAGGAATCCCTTCTCCAAACCAAATTTCTAAATATCTTCTGCATTGTGACCAACCGATTACATAGTGCTTACGAACAACCCACCCTCTCACCGGTGTTGCTTTTAGGGCGACATCCAGGGATAATAAGCGTTGTTGTTTAGGTACATTTCCCTCAAATTCAACAATAAACTTATCCGAATTAGGTAAACCTTCATAAGTAGGAAGATCACATACCTCTTTACCAACCCAACATAGTGATTTCGTAACATGAGCACATCTCCTTATTGAAACTTCATGCAACCTATTATGCCAGTTCTCCAGAGCTTCAACTAAATCAGATGAACAAGAGTTAACACTTCACCAACTGAGCGTACCATCTACTGTAGGATTGATATAGTTGTTTATCCCGGATGATACATTATAAATGTTGTCTAAGTCTTGAGCATCATAATCTCCTTTGACTGTTTTGACATACCTTTGTCCTTGCAATGGATCCAGAGGTGCGACAACTATGATCTATTCATTTTCAAATGTTAGAATTCTCTTTTTAAATTTAATAATGTTATGATTATGAATTTCCCAATCTATCCCCAATAGTGTAGGATACAGATTAGTTTCATTGACAATATCTATCACTTCGAAGTCTGCAAAAGTTCGCAGTCCCTCCACTTCGACAGGGACCCCAACCATTCTACCGAATGGTATTACTTTTTGTTGATTGGACAACTGAAACTAAATATCAAACCATACTAGCTTCAGCTTACCCATATTCTCCCATGCATGTTTTGTCAAGATATTTACATCTGAACCCAAATCTAAAATAACAAAATCCATGTCATAGTCACCAATTTGCGCATTAAGTCGCAGTTCCCGACCAGTCTTGATTCTTTTCTGGACATGATTGAAAACTCTTTTGGGTTTGAATTCTTCCTCAGACTCCCTAATTAGCTTTTGCAATTCCCTTAGTGCATTCTCATCTTTGACCAGAGCCAAACAACTTTTCAGAAAAGAATGAAGAGCACTTACCTTTCCTAAGTTCTTCTTTGGTGCAGACTTGTCGAAGCGAGGTGGCATGTCATTTATTGGTCCGTCTTCAACAATAGGTGTAGGAGGGGAGGATGTTGACGTGCCTTTCAAAAAATCTTCTCGATCTTCAAAGAATATGCCTTTCTCCTTTTAACATCAAACTATGGTGGCTTCTAGGCTATTGGCCTCACTCTCGGATATCTCAGATTATTATAACTACTCTTATCTTCACCCATCATAGCTCCAAATCTTGTTACTACAGCGACAGTCTGCTGACTCGATCGCGGTTCTGTTGAAATCTTCTGCACATTTTAATTTTGATTCTTGTTCTGGTTCTGCTTCACCTTCCATTTCGCTATTAGTTGTGGACAGTCTTCAATGGTATGGTCTAGTGCCCTATAGTATGTGCAGGTCGAAGTAGGATTCGGGCACTCTCGAGCATAATGAACAGGGGTACCACAATTATAGCATATTACTTGTCCTCTGCCTCGACCAAATCATCCTTGTCCATGGCCTCTGAATACACCTCACGGTTGATTGAATTGTGCATTGATTCTTTCTGCTTGATCGTCTACCTTCATAAGGAACGTGTCTGTAGTACGCTCTGTGAGAAACTGATACGCTCTACAATTCTTCTCGTCATGTCCAACATACCAACACAACTTATACCATAAGTTCTGAGGAGTACTTACCATCTTCTATAATGAGTAGCATTCTTCCGGTCGATGTCCTTTAGTCTGACAAATTCTGCGCCATACACCAGGATTTAATGGACTTGGATTGCGAGCATTAAGATGGTCATTGTTACACCCAAAATATCACCATCATGAGACATATATCAACTCAGTGCCTCAATCCCTGAAGTCCCATGATCAAGTTAGTCAGTTAGAGCAAGTTGATGTCCTTTGTCCACATTCCTAATTAGGCCTGCGCATGTTGTCTTTGGGCAAGAAGTGCCAGCGCAGGTTGTCCTCATGCAGCTTGCGCCAGAGTCAGTTTAATGAGATAAAGGTAGCTTTCAAGCGAATTCTAGAAGTTGGATGAGGTGGATCCCTATCCCTAACTCCTAGGTGAGTTGGCCTTCGGTTCCCTAACCTAATGGGAAGATCCCTTAGTCCTCTTCCCATGATCCTCAACCTACTCTATCCACTTGGTCCTATAAATACAAGATCCCTCTCCATTCCAAAGGGAGGAAGGCTATAGAATCCATATGCTGGTGAAATAAGATTAGGATTGTTAGTTTTTTCAGAATTTACTTCAATCTGATCTAGGATCTTAACTGATAGAACAACATGTACAGCATATCTACAACATATCAATCACGGACACAATAATGCAAGCACACAAGAGACACAGAGTTTACTTGGGGAAAACCATAAAGGTGAAAAACCCCAATAACTTCCTCAGAGATAGATAGAGCAATGATACAACCCAAGCATAAGAGATAGACATCTCCTAGCAGCAGCTTCTCCTCCTCCACAAGTGCACCACTCTCCAAAGTGTGAGAGAGAATAGAATGATCAAATAGAGTGCCTCCCGCACTTTATTTATACTTGACTTGACTTGCCTAATAACCTTTACTAGGTCGGCCTTAAATTAACCACATAACATAATGCTGACTGGGCCGACCCCCAATAGGGTGGTCTAATAACCCTTTGACCCACATGGCCGACCCCCAATAGGGTGGTATAATAATCCTTTGACCCACATGACTTATACAGGGCCGACCCCAACAAGGTGGTCTAATAACCCATCAAGTATAAGTTACGACACTTACAATATAAATGACGACATTTCCGTATAGAAGAATAATAACATCTCTGTAGGAATACAAACACTTCCGTATAGAGGAATAATAACATCTCTATAGGAATACAATATACATATATGCAAAATACATAGGTGAAATACATTCCGAAGGTATTTCTCGACACAGATCTGCTAGCACAAGTCTTCTTCTCTGGATCATCATCAGTGAATCATTGTCCTCGATTCATCGTCATCATCGCTGCTGCTACTATCTCAATCAATCTCTGAATCTACTCGTCATAGGAAGTTCTACAAAGTCAGTCCTTTTTCATACTGGATGTAGGCCCACCACTTGCAGGTCTTCATCATCACTGGTCATACTGTGGAATCCTCAGGACTTAATTATGTGCGTCACAAAACCTCGCAAGAGCATCCCAGGACTTATTACGGGCACACAGCCCAACCTATTGGATCTCCCAGGGAGCTATTACATGTGACCCCACCACAAAACCTCGAAAGAGAATCCCAGGACTGATTACGATCACACAGCTCAACCTATTAGATCTCCCAGGGCGCTATTATATGTGGTCATGGCAAAACCTCGAAAGAGCATCCCAGGACTTATTACAGGAACACATCCCAACCTATCGGATCTCCTAGGGCGCTATTATATGCCATAGGACAAAACCTCGAAAGAGGGTTTGCCAGATCTCCCAGGGAGCTATTATATGCCAGTGGAAAAACCTAGCAAGAGAATTTGCAAACCTCCCAAGACGCTATTATATGTCCTCCCAAAGCAAAACCTCGAAAGAGCATTTTCTAGATCTCCCAGGGAGCTATTATATGCCAGCGGAAAAACCTAGCAAGAGAATCTGCAAACCTCCCAGGGCGCTATTATATGCTTATCTGCACAACCTATCCACGGCCACAGAGTATCAACCTGATACTCACCATACATCATCCTAATGTACACATGATCATCTTGATCATCATCACTGCATCGTCTTGACGCATGTCATCTGGAGCAACATCCTGAAGCTCATCATCCATGATCATCCTGATCATACAATGCATCCACCTGATGCATACACAGTATCTGCCTGATACATATCAACATACATGATCTACCTGATCATACAATGTATCCACCTGATACATATAAAAATACATACACATGATCCAACTGATCATATCCAGCATCCAACATGATGCGTACATACATATAAATGATCCAACTGATCATATCCAGCATCCAACATGATGCGTACATACATATAAATGATCCAACTGATCATATCCAGCATCCAACATGATGCGTACATACATATAAATGATCCAACTGATCATATCCAGCATCCAACATGATGCATATACAGAGCAGTAACTGGAGCATCATCCTAATGCTCATCATCCAGCGCTTACATCCATAGCCATGGAAGGATCCTCCTCTCACCATGCTTGGAATGGCTTCAGCAAATGTGTCCATCACTTCTTCCTCGAAGTGTCGTCAATATGAAGAACACCAAGCCTCTCTCTGAAGTACTCGAACTTCACTCTGGCTAGTGGTTTTGTCAGTACATCTGCAATCTGCTCATCCATTGAAACATACAAGAGCTTCACTACTCCTCTCTGCACCATATCCCTGATATAGTGATATTTGATCTCAATGTGTTTCGATCTGTCGTGCAACACCGGGTTCTTAGACAGCTTCACACAACTCTGGTTTACACAAAAGATACCAGTAGCCTCCAGTGGGAGATCAAATAACTCAGATAGTAGCTTCTGGAGCCATACTACCTCACAACTAGCCGAACAAGTTGCAACATACTCTACTTCGGCTGTACTCAGTGCTACGCAGGGTTGCTTCCTGCTAAACCAAGAGATCACACTTGATCCCATACTGAAGCAGCACCCCAAAGTGCTCTTCCTATTTGCAGCACCGCCTTCCCAATCTGAATCAACATAACCCTATAGGTTAAACTTTTGATTCGCATCATACTTGAGCCCATAGTCAACCGCACCCTTCAGGTACCTCAGAATATGCTTTATAGCAACCAAGTGAACACTTCTGGGATTTGTCAGGAACTGGCTCAATGTGTTCACCACAAAGCAGATATTTGGTCTCGTGTTCGTTAGGTACATCAAGGACCCAATCATCTGACGATACATAGTGACATCAACCGGATCAGATGAAGCATCACACAGAAGCTTCAGGTTCGATGCCATAGGTGTGGCCATGGCCTTGCAGTCCATCATCCCGAACCTCTTCAAGATCTCTACTACATACTTCCCTTGTCTAAGGAAGATCCCACGTGCACTCTGCCACACCTCCATGCCTAGAAAATAGTGCATCATCCCCAAGTTCTTTATCTTGAATTCGGCAACAAGCTTCCGTTGCATGTTGGCAATCAATCTATCCTCACCTGTAACAAACAGGTTATCCACATACAAAAGTAGTAACACTAGATTTCCTTCCTCAACCTTGTAGTAAAGGTTGGAATCCGCTTTACTCTTGGTAAAGCCCAAACTAGATAGGAAACTGTCCATCCTACCATACCAAGTACTGGCTGCCTGTTTCAAACCATACAGGGATTTTTTCAATTTGCACACATGTGACTCTCGGTCATGTGTCTCAAACCCGAGTGGCTTCTCCACATACACTTCCTCTTCGACTACACCATTCAAGAAAGCTGTCTTGACATCCATCTGGTGTATCTTCCATTTCATCACTACATCCAGAGCAAGTACTGATCTGATGGAAGTGTGCTTGGCTAAAGGTGTAGAAGTCTCTTCATACTCAATCCCTTTTTCTGGGAGAAGCCACGAGCTACAAACCTCGTTTTGTATTTCTCCATGGTACCATCTGCAGCATGATTGATCTTATAGATCCATTTGGAAGTCTGTTGTTGCAGCAACATCACCCCCAAAATTTTGTACATATTGGGACCCCTCCTTTGCATTTTACTAGAAAGACTGCCTAAAGAAGTTAATTCTCCTTTTGACTTAGTTTTTGTTTCAACTGAGGAATTTGCTTTAAAATTGAAGTTTTTTTTCTAAGTCAAAACTCATGATTCTCTCCCGAAACTGTGGAAGGAACTTAAAATTCTCTCCCGAAACTGGGGAAGAACTCAACGAGCTCTCCCGAAACTGCGGAAGAAACTTAAAATTCTCTCCCGAAATTGCGGAAGAACTCAGGATTCTCTCCCGAAACCGCGGAAAGACTTAAAGTTACTCACTGAAACAGCGAAAACACTTAGCAGTTTTTTTAAAAGTTTCGGAAGAACTTAAAATTGCCTCTCGAAACTGCGGAAGAAGCTCAAATTTCTCTCTCGAAACTGGGGAAGAACTCAGCGAACTCACCCGAAACTGCGGAGGAACTTGGGATTATCTCCCGAAATTGCGGAAGCTTTCACCGAATGTTGCCATAGTAAGTTGTCCCCAGGTTACTCGACCATTTATATTTCGATAAAAAACTTGAACAAAGTTATTCGTGAATTGCGGAAGGACTTTCTGAAACTTTGGGACGACTCGGCAAAACCGGCCGTGATAAGCTTCCGAGAGAGTGTATTTTAGAAGAACTCACAAAGTGCTCCTGAAACGCCGAAACGACTCGCCATCTTTTCTCGCCACTGTGGAGTGTTGTTTTTTGTCTCTTTTTCGCAATAAAGTTCCTCGCCTTTCGGGAGGAACTCCTGAGTTCTGGCCGCAACTGCGGATGAAACTTGTGAGTCTGCCCCGCAACCGACGGTCGCGCTTAAATGCCAAGTTGGCTTGAAAAGACCGCACCGTACGAGCATTAAACCCCGTTTTAAATCGCACCTACCCGTTTAAATGTCCGCACGTGTCTAACTTTATATAAGGGCGGTGGGGTTTTGTTGGTCCCATTGTTAGTTTGTGATTCAAAGAACGCCGTTGGGAAGACCGCGTCAGCTCGCTCCAGCTCAGCGCATCCACCACCGTGTCCACCTCACTCCACCACTGTCTCGTCTCCAGGTAGGTTTTTTAACCGTTATCTTTGTCTCATCTTCACGTTGAGTTACTTTTTGAGTTTTCCCGTTTCATAACGTGGTCGGTAGACATTGGTAGCGTAGTTCATTTTTGTTTCTACAGCCACTGTGGCCCCATAGGTCTCTCATTCCTACCAACTGAAAGCCGTAGCCATGACCATCCGATTTTTTTAATTTTCACTGGCCGCGTTCCGATCGTTTTCCTACCCAGACTCAAACTTCATACCGGCTGCAGACCGTTTCGCAAGTATTATCAATGACAGTAGTGGTCGGTTGGGGTACTCAACCACTCACCTATTCGGGTCAGTTAATGACTGTGGAAAACAGTTCCTTGTTTTCATTGTTTATTCATAGGATTTTTCCACTCCAGGCCAACCCACCATTGACCATTAGAGGTGCTATGATGAAGGGCATCCTGTCTCCAAGGACTAGGAAGGAAGTAGGTTTTTCCACGTCGTATGCTTAACTTTTCGGAAGCATTCCAAAAGTTCCTAACTAGGCATTGTCTCCCTAGAATAATCAAGTCCGAGGACCATATTTCATTTTCTGGAATGATCTATGTTTAGTTTGCTTCCCCAGCATGCAATTTTATAATTTTGTCTATATTTCTCATTAGCATGTTAAAATTATCCTACTCTATGTTACACTCTCATAACTTGTTGCAAATTTTGTAATGATTCACATTTGGTTGCTGGCAGGGATAAGCCACGATGCCAAAAGGTGGTAGAAAGAAAACTAAAGTGATGGAACCAGAGCCAGTGCAACTAAGAACTGAAACTATTTTTCAAGACACTAAGTGTACCACCGGCGTTCCTCCCAAGGTCCGTTGGGGAGATGTTTACCGGATGATCAGGGACTAGGATATCCCAGATGTATTATTGGAAGAAGAACAAATCTACCTCAACATCAGAACTTCCGGCATAGCTAGGGCTTCTACTCACCCTGAATTGTTCCCATGCTCTGAAGTGATTGGATGGATACTGGAACATGCCAACCCAGAGACAAGAGTGTTGCATGACAGCAAGGGAGAGCCTTTCGCCTCATTCCATCCAGCATATATTGCAGCAACCTACAAATTCTCACATCCCCAACAAGCTCTAAGTGATGAATGGTTGGGTAAGATGAATAATACTGAGATGGCCAAAAAATTATTGGTCACAGGCAAACAGCTGAGGAAGAGAGATAATGATGAATATGATGTTCAGAACCTAAGACCTCCTTTTAGGTTAATCGCCTTGATGTTATGCAGAATTTTCGGCATGCCCGTTGGCACTTTATATAGGATACAGTGGGCTCCCATCATCCACTTCATAGCATTCAAAGGAATTGTGTTTGATTGGGCTACTATCCTTTCGGATAGTTTGGCATCCACAGTGGCCACTGCAAGAGAAGGTATGGCCTTTAAAAAGTCAAAATTTTACATGTCTTCCTATCTCATTGACTGCATTTTGGCCAAGCTCTCTTTCCCCAGGCTAGGTTGCACATGGGATAAATCCAACACCCTAGTCTACACTGCTTATAAAATAATGTGGGCTCAAAATTACAGAGCAAACTATAAGCTCATCTGCGAAGAGTTCATCATGCCTCTATATGAGCAGATGTTCAAGGAAGAGCCAAATTGTCTATCAGAAAATTCCATGGAGGTCCTAGAAAACTATGGCGATTTTTATTTCTCAGAGCAGGGCACCTACATCAGGATGTTTGGAGGTACCAAAGCGCCATACATTTTTCCAAAATACGCTACTGATTATGTAGTCCTCAAGGAAGCAGTCAGGCAAATTTTCCTTGATGGAATAGGAGGGGTGCTTAACAAGCAACATAAGGCTTCTTTCCCTCCTCTGCCCTTTTGCGTAGGAGCCTACAAATTCTTAGGGGTTGCAACAACTGAAGAATATGCTCAAGAACTAAAAGCTTTCCACTTCGGTGAAATGATATTCCATAGAAATGATAGGCGGAGCAAGGTTTCCGAACATTGCAAGGAAGTATATGCTCATTTTGAATATGCTCATTACTATGATGCAGAGGAAGAAGTGTTCAGAGGCATCAGCAACATGATTGAGTTGCAGATTTGTCGTCAAGGCAGTGAAGCAAGCTCTAGCTCTACCCCAGCCTGAAAAGCTAGTTTGCAGAAAGAGAGAGAAGCAGCTGAGGCCCTAGCCCGTGAAGAACAAAGATTGAAAGAGGAAGCAAGGTTGCAGAGAGAAGCTGAGGAAGCAAGACTGCAGAAGGAAGCAGAAGATGCAAGGTTGCAGAAAGAAGCTGAGGAAGAAAGACTGCAGAAGGAAGCAGAAGATGCAAGGTTGCAGAAAGAAGCTGAAGAAGCAAGGTTACAGAAGGAAGCAGAAGATCGAGAGCAGAGGGAGGAAAGTGAAAATCAGCAGCAAGCTGAAGAAGAAGAAAGAAGGTGTAAAACTAAAGAGGAACAAAATGCGGAGGAAGAACTTAAGACCAATGAAGATGCCTAGGCAGGTAGCTCCGGCACCCAAGATATGGAAACAAACACATCTCAAGCAGGTGTCTCCGGCACCCAAAATGTGGAAACAGACACATCTCAAGTAGTACAGACCCCACCCATAGAGACAAATGTACATGTAATAGACCTCCCAATTATCCCTTACACCCCATCAGAAGATCATACTGTGTCCCGATGGGATGAATTTGTGTATAATAAGAAGAGGAAGGCGATAGTATTGAAATCGGAAGAGAGGATAAAGAGACTCTTCCAAGAAGATATTGTTACCCGGCGGGAGACCACGGTGATGCAAAATACAAATAAGGCTCCCATAGCCATGGCATCTGCCGCTGTGTCAGCAGCAAAAGCAACAAAGGACAATGTGGTCGATATGGTTAGAGAATTTGAGTCAACAAAAAGGAGAGCTCGCATGTTGCAACATACTGTGGTTAATAAGCATGCTTACAGGGATCTTGTAGTGAATAAATATAATCGCCTGTTTGTTGATCACAAGGAATTGTCAAATAAGTATCGCCATTTAGAAGAAGAAAAGGAGCACCTGACAATCTAGATGATGGTTCTAGAAGCAGAAAAGAACGATTCTGAAGCTAGAGTTTTTCATCTGCAAGCAGATAAGTAAGCAATGGTTGATCAATTAGAGCAGGCAGAAAGCAGAGCAATAGACATGTCTCCCTTTCATGAGCTATCCTGTGACATTCAGAGACAAATGCACACCACACAAGAGCTGATTACTGAGGAAGTGTGCAGGCTCAAAGCCATGATCGTTAGATTGAAAGAAGTCAATGTAGAGGCCAATAGGATTAAGGGAAAATACACTCGGGTTAAAGCAAACATCCTGAGCCAGATGGAATGGAGAGAAGGGAAGGTTGATTTCCCCAAGCATCTCCCATTCAAGTCGGTAGATGATTTTAAAGAAGATGTAGCCCTTATGGAATTCTGTAGGAATTGTGGCCTTAAGCTAATGGCTAAGATACAGGGAACAATTGATAAAAGTAGCAACTTGTATCAAAAGATCCATGAAGTACATGATAAGTGCAAGATGAGTTTTCCTCAGTCCCTCGATGAGTTTCCAAGCAAAGAGCAACGTTTATCAGACTTGAAGGAAGAGCTGGGCATTCAAATAGAATATGTAAAGAAGATTGATGTCCTAGCCACTGATGATATCCATCACTATATTGGGTTGTCATCAATATACAGTCATTTGCTTAAAGAAATCCACCAAGCAGCAGTTGCAGAAATTCATGGTGTTGAAGTAGAACTTGGTAAACATGTGACTTCCTAGAAGATCTTGCTCCCTTCCCCAGCAAATGTGGTTATCAGAGACACTAATATCTGGTTCAGTTACATAGCAGAGGAGGAAAAGAAAGCAACAGCAGCAGTAGCATCCATTCCAAGCACCTCCCTCCCAGCAGGAGCGCCTTCCCAAGGGTGAACACGCTGATCCTAAGGTGTTGTTCCTATTTTTCATTTGGTCTCCCTATGTTTAGAGCGTAGAATCACTAGACAGCTGTCCTTTTCTATTTTTGAGAAATTTTCTGTTTTAAGAAAAGGGCCACGATTTGTTTATTAAGAGGAAAAGTCTGTAGAGGACATGTGTAAAGAGCCAGGTGGCAGCCCAAGCGGCATTTTGTAAAGATATAAATAGAAGCTTAGGGAATAGTGTAGAGGGGACTTTTGGCAGGAAAAAGAATTTTCTTAACTTGTACGAGCTATCTTGTACTTCCTCCAAGAAATGAAATTTTCCTAATAAGAGCCCGGAGAGGACGTCTTTTGCATGGAAATGGATGTTGGATGCATGCTGGATTATTCTTGTGACTTTCATATTCTACAGTGAGATCTTTCTTTACTGCCTTGAATTATTTCTCTGTATTGAATGATCTTACTGTTTCTTGTGCAAATGATTTTTCTCCTACATGAGTAATGGAATGCGTTATATGTGAATAGGAAGCTATCTTCTAATATCTTTTGCCTTCTTGCTGTAGATATATATTTATGATTTAATGGCTGTCTGTTGATCTTTAGATACTTCTTCCAGCACATTACTCATACTTATAATTTTGCTCCTTGCAGGGATAGTTTAGGTTTATTTTGGTTTTAAATACAGATTTGTTTCGAGTTCTGCATTTAGATTAAGTTAGCTTAGGCACTTGCATATCCTTTTAAACCATAAAATCAAAAAGAACGGTGGATCGGTCCATAATCGGTGTAATTGAAGCAAATATCCAAACCTAATGGTTGCCGAAACCGCTAACCGGACGGATTCCCCATACCAAACGGTGGACAATCTAATTGGGATAGTCTACCGGGGAGAATCCCTTTCTGCTTGATGCTGCGATCCTCGGGGCATCAACAAAGTCTCAGCAGACTTCCCTTCAGGTCTTGGGAGTGCATCCCAAACATCATTCTTCATGATCGACTGGTACTCCTTGATCATGGCATTCTTCCCGAATCCTGGGAACTTCAATATATTTAATATCTTTAATAGATAACTTTGTTGCTGAAACAAATGTTGTAGTCCTTCTTTTGTAGGTGCTCGTACACCATCTTTCCTACAAAACAAGTTAAATTGAATGATTAGAAACTTCTCATAGTTTTCAGAACAAATTCTTAGACATAAAGAAATATGTCATACAGTCATGCAATTATTTTAGCCAATGCTTCAATATAACATTCATCCATATCCTGTAACTTTCTAGATGCCTTCCAATCTCTACCAGAACATTGTTAAGAGTTTGCACTACTCCCAACATGTCAGCAAAGAGGTTTCATTCTAGATAAGTTGTACAGTGCCATAGGCCAATTACCCATCACATGCATATTAGTAGTATACTGTTCATCAATGCAACTATTCTAATATGCATAATACACAACCTAATTCTAGGGACATCAGTATATACATCATTGAACAGTATTATTTAAACAATCAAATATGCAAGAAATGATAATTCAAATACTTATCTTTGTTTGTTTGTTGGGTTGACTCTGTCTCAGTCTTTGCTTCCTTTCTGCAACTCCATTTTGATGTGGATTGTGAGAAGTGGTTAACTCCCTTTGAATATCTGCATCCTTGCAGAAACTACTGGAGTGTGCTACCTCTTGATCTTTGCTTCCTGGATTACCTGTCCTTGATCTTATATTCATCCTCGATCCCTATGCATGCTTATTAGTATCATTATTGTGTTATCCTCGAGATCTCATACATAATCATACATTCATTAGTATATTCTCAATATGATCAAACACAATAATCTTAAGCATGTATAGTCATGATCATTTCAAACACATATAATAAGCATCAACATTCAATGTTTTAGGGAAGACTTCCCTTACTCATGCATATTCATATTTGACCAAAAGTCTTTTCTGGTTAGTCATATCATCAATCAAGGTAAGAGACATAATATGCATAAACCCTGGATTACTTAAATTTCTAACTTCATAAATAATCATTATCAATCATGCCATGTATACTTATATAAGAGATCCTAACACAAGGTAGGATTCTAACTTGATATAGGAAAAACATACCTGGATTAGCATGCTAGCTAGTTATGTCTAACATACCCGCATAATGTCTTCTTGTTTTCTTCAATGACTTGTGCTAGTTACTAGCATATCTCATAGGTTAACCATTATAGAACCAAGTTATACATACCTCGTAAATAGATCTTCTATGTGATCCATGGCAATGGATGAACCTTTGTCTTCATGTCACCATGGTCATATGTTCTTGAACTAGAACATGATTTGTCTTTCTTGATGTACCTTTCATGTTAGTGGACAACATCAACCTCATACAACATCACAATGCATTAGTACAATCATAAGTGTCAAAACCCTAGTCAATGAATATCTTCTATCGTGTATTCATAATTTTATTAAGGTGATACGACAAGTCTAAAGTTAATCAAGATTGTACTAACCTTAATGAAGACAAACATACCATAAACTTAATCATGAACAGTTCTCGAAACATACCTGGATAAGTCATACCTGTCGAGATTGCTTGTAATCTTCCTATGTAAGGCCTTAGCCTTATCTCCCTTTGAAACTGGAACTTCTTCACTTATGCAGGTGACCAATCCATTTTCTTCTAGGATTAACCCAATCCACTTGATTTGTAGAAATTGGATTTGGAGCTGGATTAGGGTTTGTTAGGGAAACCCTAAAAATTCAAACTTTGAATTTCAAACTTCTGAAAGGATAGAAAGATGCGCCTTGATGAGCTGATCAACCTGGTATACTCAGAATTTGAAAACTGCAAAGTTTCACCCCTCAAAATTGCCTTTGAAACTTTCAGATCTTCTAGACAGGATCCCGAACTAGGGTTTGATAAATCCCACCCTTCTGCCCAACCAAAAGGTTCGATCCAAAGCTCTAAACTTTGATTTTTCTGAGGAGCTTCCAGCCGTGGTCACAGACTTAAAAAATTCCAATTTTTGCAGAAGCCCTAATTTTCCACTTTTCCGATCAAAGTCCCGAACTAGGGTTTGATCAAGCCCATCCTTCTACCCAACCAAAAAATTTGTTCTTGGTCTCTAAATTTTGATTTTGATGAGTAGCATTCAACCATGGTCTTTGATTACAAAAATACCAACTCTCTCCGAGACCCTAATTCCCGGAGCCATGAATGAAGGTGCTCAAAATCCAATTCTGTTTTGACAGAAATATGCACCTTATTGTTTCTGGTGTAACTCCGAAATTACGAATCCACACGGTCTGAAAATTCTACTTGTGGTAGCCCGACCTGTCATCTTTCCAACCCCATAGGTTTGACCTCAGATTCTCTGAGAGAGAGTTATGCCAAGTGTTGCAATGTGATCTATTTATTGGATAAAACAGGAGAGCAAACTTGTACAGAGTGCCACGTGTCACTGGTTCACTTTCTGCCTCTGAACCTTCTGCCTGTGAAATTACAGTCCGTTCCCTACCTGTCACTTTTTATGAAATTTCATTTGGAGCTTCCTAGCCCAAGTTATGGCCTTTTTTCCTAGGTCACCTGTTCATGACTCAGATCTGGAAGAGGCAGAAACCCTAGATTGTATAGATCATAAAACACAATGTACAACGAATTAGAAGTTTTCCTTTGGAAAAAAGGTACATGGGGATCTGATATTCAACCTGTAAACGTTTTAGATCCGAAAACTTCACCAAAATGGATTTATAGCGAAAGTGCTACGATGACTGGTTTTTGCTATATCAAGCCCTAGCATCGCAAGTGCAACAAGTGTCATACATGCCATACCATGCCTTCTTTCAGGCTAGCTCTGATACCATGTTAGTTTTTTCAGAATTTACTTCAATATGATCTAGGATATGAACTGAGAGAACAACATGTACAACATATCTACAGCATATCAATCATGGACACAATAATGCAAGCACACAAGAGACACAGAGTTTACTTGGGGAAAACCATAAAGGTGAAAAAACCCAATAACTTCCTCAGAGATAGATAGAGCAATGATACAACCCAAGCATAAGATATAGACATCTCCTAGCAGCAGCTTCTCCTCCTCCACAAGTGCGCCACTCTCCAAAGTGTGAGAGAGAATAGAATGATCAAATAGAGTGCCTCCACTCTATTTATACTTGAATTGACTTGCTTAATAACCTTTACTAGGTCGACCTTAACTTAACCACATAACATAATGCTGACTGGGCCAACCCCCAATAGGGTGGTCTAATAACCCTTTGACCCACATGACTTATACAGGGCCGACCCCAACAAGGTGGTCTAATAACCCATCAAGTATAAGTTACGACACTTACAATATAAATGACGACACTCTGTATAGAGGAATAATAACATCTCTATAGGAATACAAACACTTCCGTATAGAGGAATAATAACATCTCTATAGGAATACAATATACATATATGTGAAATACATAGGTGAAATACATTCTGAAGTTACATATACATCAACAAGGATATCATCATTCATCCATTGGAGGCACCCATTTCTCCTTAGAGGAATTGGCTTGGCTTGTTGGAGGAAGATTGCAACGTTAGGGCTTGGTTGTAATCCTCACTCTTCTATGTATTTCCAATTTTATACATCAATACAAAACTCTTTCCATAAACGTCTTGTTCTTCATTGATGTTTATAGTTTACTTCCTTAACTATTTACTTAGATCAATTATTGTGTAGATGTGCTATTATTGCTTGTTTGTCTCTTGCATGTTCTGACAGGTCTTGCATCTTCGGACCTGTCGATCGTGGAACTTGGAGCGATGAGGGAGAAAGAGATCTATAGATCTGAAAGGTAAGATGTCTACATCTCTCAATCTCTAATTGATCTAGGAAGGTAGATTTGTATTCTATCTGATTTGTTCTAGATTTGCATTGAACTAGGGAGATCATGCCTTAAGTCCGCTTTCGGTAGATTGTCCGGTAACAAATTTGGCAACCATATTGGGGAATAACGCTGTTTTAAGTTTTCAATTTGAATGTCATCTTCTTTGATTTCTTAGTGAGCCATTTCATTTTCCTCGTAAGCCTTTTTCACCATCAGATCTTCTTGTTGAAGAACCTGTTAGCTTTCCTTGAGTTTGTGTGTAATTATCAAACCCTTTTTGTTGCTCATCCTTGGAGATCCTTTTTATTTTTTGCATTGGGATTTCGCCCGGCACACCTGGGCAGTATAGCCATAGTTTCGTCCACTCCCGGTTGCATTCTGCTCCTTTGCAACCTGTGCCAATGGTACTTATCCCAGTTTTGCATTCTACGCCGTTGATGCGAACCACATACATTTGACCTGCGCCGGGCGCTCTGTGCCTGACCACAGGCTGCGCCGAACAGTCAAGCCTAGGGTTTGGGTCATCTCTTTCAATTTTCGAGTTTGGTTTGATTTGTAGACCTCTCTGTACTGTACTTTCCAGTCAAGGATCTTGTGATTTTTGCATTGGTAGTGTTTGATTTGTTTGGATTGGTTTTGGGTCCCATTTTGGACAAGCTTGAGACTTGGTAGTGGTGGACACTTTAGTCCTCCCCACCTTCATCTACTTGACCTCGCATTCCCTCCTTTCCTCACCGGATCTAGTCATTGCATTGGATCTGATTCCAAACCTCTTTTTGCATACATCTTTTAGTTTTGCTTGCATCCAGTTGTTTTTTGAGTGTCTTGTGTGTTTTCAGTTCATATGAGTGCTTGTCATTTTCTTGAGAATTTTTGAATGATTAGAGTACTGTAAGTAATCTCTTCTTTTCAGCCAATTATATTTGAAAGCGTTATTATTGTAAAGCGTTGTGTTGGTGCATTCATTAGAAAATCGAAAAGTGCTTCATTTTTACCTTTTTTCAAGTTAATTTGAGAATTGTTGTAAAAGTTGTTTCATGCATTGGAGTTTATCATTCGTAAGTCTTTTGGAAAGTTTGAAAGAAAAGTCAATTATTTGTGTTTCTCACGAATTATGAGCCATTCATTTTCTTGAAAAATCCAAGTGAAAATCAAGTTTTTGCAAAAGTGATTCCATGCTTGAAAAAGTTATATGCATTTTTGGTTTTTCATGCTTTTAGGCTATCATAGTGAAATTTGAAGAGTTAGTGTGCTCTAAGTAGAAATTCTCTCTTTTCATCACTTAGTTTCATTTTTTGATTCAAAAAGACAAAAAATAAAATGCTTTGATTTGGATTTGTTGTGTTGTTGATTTTCATGTTTTGCTTGAAAAAATGGAAAAGAGTACTTTCATTATCATTTTTGGTAGAATTGAGATTTGTTGAAGTTTTGTTGTTTTGGTAAAAACCACTTGAAAAAGATTTCTCCCTCCCATACATATATTTCATCAAAAGAAAAAGTGCATTTTTTTCATGTACTTAGGGATTGCATTATGCTTACATTTATGTACTGACCTCATGCATTCACCGAACCGTCCAGATAAAATTAACGGTAGAACTAGGGTAAAATCTTTAGTAACTTGTGTGTTAAGTTAGAGACGTGTTCTGGCATCATAAAACGTGGCAGCTGTCATTATTTTCCTACATTGCATTCCGGGGGTATTGTAGTTCTTCCACGTACTAACCAATATATTGAAGCTCTTTCACATACCAACCGGTATATCGAAGGCTCTTTCATGTACCCTAGGGTATATCAAAAGGCACTTCACGTACTCGGCGTATATCGAAAGGTGTTTCACGTACTTGGCAGTATATCGGAAGGCTCTTGTCGTATGGTTATGCATTAGACAACACCACTACGGATTTGAGCTCCCACGTACCTTGAGTATATTGGGAGACACCATTAGGATTCCTGAAACCAACTGAGCAAACAATTTGGCTGTCTTGGCAGAGTAATACACCGAGAACATCACTTGGGGAGATTACTATGCATGTGCCATCCAGGTAGTCAGGTATTCCGGAAAGAGTACAGTCCCAATCCTCCTTGTCGCATTTTACTGTTGGACTCTGCGGTATATAGCGAGTTGCAAATCCTTGACAATCCTGTGAGGTTCCAAACTTTTGAATCCACACCTATCACATAAGTTTGCTTGCGGCCTTAGTTTGTGTAGATTTTTCTGGATTGCTTTTCTTTTGTTTAGAATACTCTTAGGAGAAACTTTGGTTCAGTCACTCTGGCTGACTTTCCTTGGAGAAGGTCCCGTAGAATTTTGAACTTACCACTTGAATATCCCCTTAATCAGGAGGTAATTTTGAGGGTAAGAATGGACCCACATGCCACGGTCATGTCATTTGAAGTAGAAAACCCTCCTTTGAATGTTGGAGCACACATGTTCCCTCTAGACTCACCCACCTCCAACCCCTCAAGCGGTCAAGAGGCGGAAACTTCCACTTCACAAGACGTACCTCTCTCTCCTGTTTTATCGGGAGAGCCTGGATCTGTGGAATAGTTAAATCCCTCCCAGGATGACCCTGTATCAGCTACGTTTGGTCCAGCTGCACCCTTTTGGGAAACATCTCTAGGTCAACAAGTGGCTCATTTTTCCATTTCATCCCCACGCAGTTGGGCTACTCCTGAAGAACTTATGGCACCCTTTCGTAATCTCCTGGACAAACTACATGCCATGGGAGATGAATTTCGAAGACAAAGTCTTTTACAAAGGTTTGAAGACTCGACGTTACCCTCATATCGACATATCTCGATTCACACTTTATCTTATGACTCACTGGAACCATCCATCCACAACATGACCACTTATGAACCTGGTCAACCCTCACTTCCTGCAAGTACACCCCTTAGACAGGATACCAGTTCTATACCCCAAACGACTCAACTTGTTGAAGGACAATAGTCCAACACTCCTCTCACTACTACGAGAACGTTACCCACTCCTCCCCCACCCCAAAACTCGCGGGGAGGATACTCTTTACCCCCTACTTTCCTTACAAGTAATCTTAATCCCGTAGCAGATAATCAACAACCTATTTTGGGTCAGCCATTGATTATCAGTCAGAATGTTGTTGCTTGGGTGAAACCCTCGTCTCCTAACCATAATATAGGAGGAGGAGTTCCCATTGGTCCTTCCGTTGGAACTTCCCTACCCGCCGGAGCATCCACTATGGGATTATCTCATGTTGGGGGACCATCCCATTCAAACCAACCACCATGGATTCAAGCATATCCAGGTTATCTTAACCCTGTGTCGGGACAATTCAATCCTGGAAACACACTCTACGGGATACCTTATCCCGAAAATCCATACACTCCATGGGGGAACCAAAATGTTTTACAAAATGGACCCCCACCAACCATCCCTCAGGTACCACCACCCCTGTTTGGTCCCCCTCCACCTCCCTCTAGAAGTGGCGGACCCCCATTCAATTCCGGAGGAGGCAGAGCTCTACCTTCTGGTGGAGGCCCACCTCATTTTGGAAACAATGGCCCACCCCCCTCTAGTGGTGGAGGCAGAGGTCCTACCCCTCCCAGTGGAGGTGGAGGGCCACCTCCTCTCGGTGGTGGAGGACCACCCTATTTTGGTGCAGGTGGCGGTGGAGGACCATACCCTTCTGGTGGAGGAGGTGGTGGAGGTCCCCATCCCTCTGGCGGAGGAGGTGGTGCACCACGCCCTCCTGGCAGAGGCAATGGAGGACCACCTTATTTCAGTGGTGGTGGCGGACCTCTAACCCCTCCCAGCAGTGGCAGTGGACCTCCACCCCCTCCCTACGGTGGCAGTGGACCTCCACACCCCTCGGTGGTGGTGGTGGACCCCCACCCTATGGAAATGGACCACCTTATTATGGTGAAAGACCTACTTATGGTCCGGGCGGAATACCCCCTTATGGCCAGTTTCCTCCGGGAACACCCTACAACCAATCAATACAAGGTCCTACTTGTCCATACATGCCTTATCAATACTATGAGTACCCGCAGTCACATCAACAGCTGCCATTTTTGGCTACGTTGGACCTACCTAACCTGTCTTGCCTGACGAATGACCCCATCTTCCATGGACATAATTGGCCACCAATTTCAGTCAAACTACCATCTGATATTCCCAAATTTGATGGCAAACCTGGTGAGGATCCAAAAAATCATGTGATGAAATACCACTTATGGTGTTCATCCAACTCCTTAATGGATGACTCGATCCGACTTAGGTTATTCCAACGGACTCTCACTGGCCCAGCTGCCAAGTGGTATATTGAATTGACACCAAACTCCTTTCCAGATTTCCATTCTCTTGCTATGTCTTTATTGACCCATTTCCAGTTGCCCATTTGCTAGGATACTGATATGGACTTATTGACCTCTCTTCACCAAAATACTGCAACTCATATCTTAGACCATATCCATGAGTGGCGGGAAAGACGACGTCTCATTAAGGCTCATATTCCAAACCAACTCTTAGCCGACTGGTTCACAAAGTCTCTTTTACCTGTCGTAGCTTGATATGTGGCCATGGGAGGGGCCGTCACCGAGGAACAGGCTATTTCCCGTGCCCATTATTTAGACCCGGTCTATGCTCAATCTGACACGTTGTAGTAAATCGTTCCTCACACACCCCTTCCTGCGTATGACCCTGCGAAACCACCTAAGGAACCTCAAGTTGATGGCATCATTGGTTCCCTTACCACCCATCCTCCTACTCAAACTGGTGGACCGTCGAACCCCCAGGGTTCTTCCCCATCCCCACCACAGGCTGGAAACAACACCACCAAGTCACCCACTCCTTCCTCCACCGAAGAGGTGAATTCTGTTCAATCAGCTTCATCTCTGAAATCTAGTGGTAAGAAGAAAAACAAAGGTAAACCTAAGAAATATTCTAACAAGTAGGAGCCCAAGAGAACCCCCAAAGACACCAAACATAAGAGGAAGTTGAAGTATCGTTGTTTACTGTGTGGTGGTGACCATTTCTCAAAGGAATGTCCTCACCAAGTCGAAGTACAAAGTTTCTCAATGGAAACCCTACTCCCACAGTTCTCAATGATCCATTCCCTACTCAGAATCAACAGCTGATCGCTCAAACCTCTCCTTCACACCGAGAGGCATCCTCCACCACGCATGTTCTCATGATGTGTAGTGAGACGGTTAACTTGAACACACGTTCACACTCGTACGACTCAGTCCCTCATAAGGAACCTGTTGGAAGTAATACTGAAAAATATTCCACTTCTATTCCCGACGTTACTGTGCCACATGCTTCTCTCACCATTGAGAAGCCTTCTTTACAGTTAGTGTTGTGTCTGCCCAAGAGCATGATTCGAAAAGCAGTTTTCAATCCTAATGCTCGGGAATCTCAAAAATACAACATTGTAGAGATCTTGGCACAACCTCCTTGTGCTATGTCGACGCTAGAGGTCTTGCAGAATTGTCCCAATCAGCGCAAGACTCTTCTCACTACCATTGGCGCGGTTGATCTGGATTCCTCTAATACAATCATGTTCTGTCTTGAGTATTTTAAACCGAGGCTTTCCCACTAGTTGGCATTTCAAGTTGCCACGAATATTGCTGGAAAGAAAATCCATTGTACTGTATTAGACGAAGGTGCCTCTACCTTGGTCATGTCGATATTGTAATGTCCCTTTTAAGAAATTTTATTGAAATGACCAATTTTTCACTTTTTTCCCTATTTCGACCTTTGACTAGTTTTGATGTCTAGGTCTCCAAATCGACCCAAATGCTCCCAAATATTCTGAGAAGGTAAATGAATGATATTAATACTTGAATATGATGTTTAGGGATGATTTATGACCCTCCTAATACTTCTGCAAACTTGTTTAATATTCTGGCCAATGTAGGAGTCTTCACTAGCAAATTGGGGTTCAAATCCCCCTAGGGGAAATGCTGAGAACGGCTTTCCAAATGCTCCCAAAACCACTCGAATTTATGAACATGGGAAGAGGATTTTTAAGGGACATTATTAAGGTCTCATATGAATCATTATTAAGTTTATAAAGGCTGTTATAACTCTCTCCCAAACAACTACAAAATCACTAGTTCGACCCTTGGGGAAATGGCACCAAATCTTCTCCAAATGCAAATAAACTGAGAAAAATGAATTCAAATGCTTAAGTGATAGATATGAAACTTGTAAGAATCATCAATGGAAGTCTATTCATCATAAATATATCATAGAAACATTCTTTCATTCAAAATCATCAGCATTACAATGGCATACATCAATATAGTGGGGAAATGGTCATTGTTTGCTCATTAATAATCACTTTTACATGCAAACACTTGGTATTTAGACCTGAGAATTTTTTTAGATGAATAAAAGAGTATATTAAGCTTATTACAATCAGAAATGGATCATGAGAAGCTCTCTCAAAGAGTAAAATAGCTCACCAAAAGCGCCCTCCCTCAAGGAGCAAGAATATGCCATGAAAACTGGAAATGGTTGAGAGGATGTGCTGCACTAGAAGAAACCACGATCTTCCATATAGCTTACAACTGAAAATACAAACTCCATTAAAGCTCCATGAAATACCTAAGTGGCCTCTCCAAACACCAACTTGGATGGGAATCTTTCACCCTCGAAATTGGCTAAGGCAAGAAACTAGTTATCCACTAGCTCTCTCTCTTCACAAATGCAAATTTCTCAAATGATAGAAAAGCCCTTATCTTGGTTTATCCATGTATTTTATAAACATACTTAGAATTATAAGGTTCCCAATCCATCCATAAACTCAAGCCAATTCGAATTAGGGTGAGGGCTCAAGATTTTCCATGTGTCCTCCCTTCCCTAGCCTTCCATCTTCCCCCAATTCGAGTAGGGAGCCATTGAGCTTCCCCAACTTACATGAGCGCCTTCTTGGATGCTATATTTAGGCCTGACATGTCATAATGGTCATATTTCAGCCTTCAGGTCTGCAATATGTCATAAATGTCATAGCATCTTCATCATTGGTGTCATAGATGTCATAGATGTTAGGGAATCTAGCCCAAGTGTCCAAGAAGCTCCCATTTGACTCTTCCTCTCCCATGTAAGTTAGATTTCCTTCCAAATTCGACCTATGATGCATATGGCCAAGTGTATTAGCCTTATAAATCATCCAAGAACATTAGGATTCCCATGGATTCGAAATTGCAAAAGGAGGATGCCATGTGGCACAAAAATTCTAGCTTGTGTGGGTCCCATAATCTCCATGTGTCTCCATGCTCCATTGCCACTTCAATTTTCTATTGTATTTTTTTAATTAGACCCATTATTAAATATTTATTCCATTCTAATGTCTGAACATCATTTATTATCTCCCTTATTAAAATTCCAAATGTATCCATCCAACCTAGGGAACTAGTAGGATTGATGGAATTGTCCTGCTATGCAATTATTTGAATGGGGACATTACAGTCCTCCCCACCCAAGATTGCTTGCCATCAAGAAATCTCAATTTATCATGCTGCAAACTTGTTCCTCCTCTATTAGGTGGCATTCCATGAGGAATGTCTCCCAAAACCGTTCCATTCCGGTGTTTCATGCTGTGGGAAGAAACTACCTGATTCAGATAGGTGTGCTGCCCTCTCACAATCCTTAGTATTCCTTTCGAATCTTGAAATTTCATCTCAGGAATTTGATAGTTTACTGTATGCTCCCCTATAGAGTACAACCATTTCACTCCCAAAACCACATTAGTATTAGCAACATCAACCACATAAAAGCTATCAACAAAAGTATAATTACCTATGGTGACTTGCAGCTGTGGAACCCATGTTTTGCACTCTATTATGTTGTGACCAGGAATGACAACTGTGAAGACATCGAATGGTTCAATAGGTATCCTTCTCTCCACCATGTCTACATCAATGAAGTTATGTGTGGCTCCTCTGTCTACCAAAACTGAATCTCTTTGTCCTAGTACCACACCCTTGCATCAAATAGTGTGATAACAAGGCACTGCTGAAAGTACTGCCATTCTTACTTTGGTGGGTGAGGGGTGATTTACCTCTTGTTTCCCTTCTTCTACTGTATTATATCCCTCTTCTTGGGCTGAAGTAGGTCCTTCTTCCTCCATTCCCCCTTTGTACCCATCATCACAAAATACTTCAATGAATTGGGCCTTTCCCTTAGCACATTTATGTCTTGGTGCCCATGGTTGGAAGCATGAGTAACACAATTTCTTCCTTCTAATATCTTCCTTACTTAGTTCCTCTTTCTTATCCTTTCCACATTCATATTCTTGCAATGGCTTCTTTTCAGATCGGAATTGGGGAGGTAAGTTGGGCTTGGGAGGAAACCTTGTTCTAGGAAGCACATTTTGGGGATCCCTAGTCAATTTCATAGCATCTCTTAATGTAGTTGGTTTGTGGGATTTAACTAACCCTTTTAAGGGTTCATCCAAACCTTCAGTAAACAACAATACTAATATTACCATAGATATATCAGCCACCTTGACTGATAATTTTTGAAATTCCATCATATACTCAGCAAGAGTTCCGACTTGCTTCAATTGGGCTAGTTTTTTGAAAGGCAATTCTGGGTCTTTTTCCTCAAATCTCTCCAATAACCTGTTAACAAATTCTCCATAGGTTTTAACCTGATCATGTCCCAAATTTTTCATACCATGGAACCACCATTCATTGGCATCTCCTTCTAAATGCAAAATGGTCGTTTTTAATGCATCATCTTCCACCATAGGATTCAGCTGAAAATACACATCTAGTTTTTGCACCCAAGTGTTAGCATAACTTTGAGAGGAACCATCAAAAGAAGGGAGTGTCACTTTGCCAATGGCACACTTTAATTCTTTGTTTGGTATAGATATCTATTATCTTCCTTCTTTTTGAGTTTGTTTGCAACAATAAAGTACTAATCAAATGGTAGACTTTTCTTACAATCTTCATCCAATTTATCCCATTCTTTTGCAATTGTATCAAGCTCAAATTGAATGTTAGGCTCTTCTTTGGGTATAATAAATTTTGGTGTAGTAAGCCTTGATGTGCTTTGAAATTCATTGGGTCTATTATGGGATGCCGTGCTTGAAAAAATATGCTCAACCATTGTCTTCTTTTCTTCTGATTGGAAACTACTGCTACCTCCCATTATCCCTTTGCTTCCAAGTTGGCTAGCCATCAATTCGAATCCCTTCATCATATGTTTGCTGATGTCTCTCATACCCATTGAAATCTCATCAAAAAATGGTTTTATGACTGCAAAAAATTCCTCCTTATTTTTTGAGTTTCCCCTTTCATCCCTAGTCATGATTTCTTCAAAAATTTGCTCTTCTTCTCCTACTACTTCCTCTTCAACAAAAACCTCTTCAACTATAGGTTCCGAGGGTGGTGGATTAATTTTTTGGCTCCTTGTCAAGACCATTAGTTTCCAAGACCATGCTCTGATACCACTTGTAATGTCCCTTTTAAGAAATTTTATTGAAATGACCAATTTTTCACTTTTTTCCCTATTTCGACCTTTGACTAGTTTTGATGTCTAGGTCTCCAAATCAACCCAAATGCTCCCAAATATTCTGAGAAGGTAAATGAATGATATTAAGACTTGAATATGATGTTCAGATATGATTTATGACCCTCCAAATACTTCTTCAAACTTGTTTAATATTTTGGCCAATGTAGGAGTCTTCACTAGCAAATTGGGGTTCAAATCCCCCTAGGGGAAATGCTGAGAATGGCTTTCGAAATGCCCCCAAACCCACTCGAATTTATGAACAAGGGAAGAGGATGTTTAAGGGACATTATTAATGTCTCATATGAATCATTATTCAGTTTATAAATGCTATTATAACCCTCTCCCAAACATCTACAAAATCACTAGTTCGACCCTTGGGGAAATGGCACCAAATCTTCTCCAAATGCAAATAAACTGAGTAAAATGAATTCAAATGCTTAAGTGATGGATATGAAACTTGTAATACTCATAAATGGAAATTAATTCATCATAAATATATCAGAGAAACATTCTTTCATTCGAAATCATCAACATTACAATGGCATACATTTATATAGTGGGGAAATGGTCATTGTTTGCTCATTAATAATCACTTTTACATACAAAAACTTGGTATTTATACCTGATAAATTCTGTAGATGAAGAACATAATATATTAATATTATTAAAATAATAAATGGATCATGAGAAGCTCTCCCAAAGAGTACAATAGCTCACCAAAAGTGCCCTCCCTCAAGGAGCAAGAATATGCCATGAAAACTGGAAATGGTTGAGAGGATTTGCTGCACTAGAAGAAACCACGAGCTTCCCTGTAGCTTAGAACTGAAAATACAAAATCCATTAAATATCCATGAAAGACCTGAGTGGCCTCTCCAAACACCAACTTGGATGGCAATCTTTCACCCTCGAAATTGGCTAAGGCAAGAAACTAGTCATCCACTAGCTCTCTCTCTTCACAAATGCAAATTTCTCAAATGATAAAAAAGCCCTTCTCTTGGTTTATCCATGTATTTTATAAACATACTTAGCCTTATAAGGTTCCCAATCCATCCATAAACTCAATCCAATACGAATTAGGGTGAGGGCTCAAGATTTTCCATGTGTCCTCCCTTCCCTAGCCTTCCATCTTCCCCCAATTCAAGTAGGGACCCATTGAGCTTCCCCAACTCACATGAGCGCCTTATTGGATGCTATATTTAGGAATGACATGTCATAATGGTCATATTTCAGCCTTCAGGTCTGCAATATGTCATAAATGTCATAGCATCTTCATCATTGGTGTCATAGATGTCATAGATGTTAGGGAATCTAGCCCGAGTGTCCAAGAAGCTCCCATTTGACTCTTCCTCTCCCATGTAAGTTAGATTTCCTTCCAAATTCGTCCTATGATGCATATGGCCAAGTGTATTAGCCTTCTAACTCATCCAAGAACATTAGGATTCCCATGGATTCGAAATTGCAAAAGGAGGATGCCATGTGGCACATAAATTCTAGCTTGTGTGGGCCCCATAATCTCCATGTGTCTCCATGCTCCATTGCCACTTCAATTTTCTATTGTATTTATTTAATTAGCCCCATTATTAAATATTTATTCCATTCTAATGTCTGAACATCATTTATTATCTCCCTTATTAAAATTCCAAATGTATCCATCCAACCTAGGGAACTAGTAGGATTGATGGAATTGTCCTGCTATGCAATTATTTGAATGGGGACATTACAGTCCTCCCCACCCAAGATTGCTTGCCGTCAAGAAATCTCAATTTATCATGCTGAAAACTTGTTCCTCCTCTATCAGGTGGCCTTCCATGAGGAATGTCTCCCAAAATCGTTCCATTCTGGTGTTTCATGCTGTGGGAAGAAACTACCTGATTCAGATAGGTGTGCTGCCCTCTCACAATCCTTAGTATTCCTTTCGAATCTTGAAATTTCATCTCAGGAATTTGATAGTTTACTGTATGCTCCCCTATAGAGTACAACCATTTCACTCCCAAAACCACATTAGTATTAGCAACATCAACCACATAAAAGCTATCAACAAAAGTATAATTACCTATGGTGACTTGCAGCTGTGGAACCCATGTTTTGCATTCCATTGTGTTGTGACTGGGAATGACAACAGTGAAGACATCGAATGGTTCAATAGGTATATTCCTTCTCTCCACCATGTCTGCATCAATGAAGTTATGTGTGGCTCCTCTGTCTACGAAAACTGAATCTCTTTGTCCTAGTATCACACCCTTGCATCGAATAGTGTGATAATGAGGCACTGCTGAAAGTACTGCCATTCTTACTTTGGTGGGCGAGGGGTGATTTAACTCTTGTTTCCCTTATTCTTCTATATTATATCCCTCTTCTTGGTCTGAAGTAGGTCCTTCTTCCTCCATTCCCCCTTCGTACCCATCATCACAAAATACTTCAATGAATTGGGCCTTTTCCTTAGCACATTTATGTCCTGGTACCCATGGTTGGAAGCATGAGTAACACAATTTATTCCTTATAAGATCTTCCTTGCTTAGTTCCTCTTTCTTACCCTTTCCACATTCATCTTCTTGCAATGGCTTCTTTTCAGATCGGAATTGGGGAGGTAAGTTGGGCTTGGGAGGAAACCTTGTTCTAGGAAGCACATTTTGGAGATCCCTAGTCAATTTCATAGCATCTCTTAATGTAGTTGGTTTGTGGGATTTAAATAACCCTTTTAAGGGTTCATCCAAACCTTCAATAAACAACAATACTAATCTTACCATAGACATATCAGCCACCTTGACTGATAATTTTTGAAATTCCATCATATACTCAGCAGGAGTTCCGACTTGCTTCAATTGGGCTAGTTTTTTGAAAGGCAATTCTGGGTCTTTTTCCTCAAATCTCTCCAATAACCTGTTAACAAATTCTCCATAGGTTTTAACCTGATCATGTCCCAAATTTTTCATACCATGGAACCACCATTCATTGGCATCTCCTTCTAAATGCATAATGGTCGTTTTTAATGCATCATCTTCCACCACAGGATTCAGCTGAAAATACACATCTAGTTTTTGCACCCAAGTGTTAGCATAACTTTGAGAGGAACCATCAACAGAAGGGAGTGTCACTTTACCAATGGCACACTTTAATTCTTTGTTTGGTATAGATATCTATTATCTTCATTCTTTTTGAGTTTGTTTGCAACAGTAAAGTACTAATCAAATGGTAGACTTTTCTTACAATCTTCATCCAATTTATCCCATTCTTTCGCCATTGTATCAAGCTCAAATTGAATGTTAGGCTCTTCTTTGGGTATAATAAATTTTGGTGCAGTAGGCCTTGATGTGCTTTGAAATTCATTGGGTCTATTATGGGATCATGTGCTTGAAAAAATATGCTCACCCATTGTCTTCTTTTCTTCTGATTGGGAACTACGGCTACCTCCTATTATCCCTTTGCTTCCAAGTTGGCTAGCCATCAATTCGAATCCCTTCATCATATGTTTGCTGATTTCTCTCATACCCATTGAAAGCTCATCAAAAAATGGTTTTATGACTGCAAAAAATTCCTCCTTATTTTCCGAGTTTCCCCTTTCATCCCTAGTCATGATTTCTTCAAAAATTTGCTCTTCTTCTCCTACTACTTCCTCTTCAACAAAAACCTCTTCAACTATAGGTTCTGAGGGTGGTGGATTATTTTTTTGGATCCTTTTCAAGACCATTAGTTTCCAAGACCATTCTCTGATACCACTTGTAATGTCCCTTTTAATAAATTTTATTGAAATGACCAATTTTTCACCTTTTTCCCTATTTCGACCTTTGACTAGTTTTGATGTCTAGGTCTCCAAATCAACCCAAATGCTCCCAAATATTCTGAGAAGGTAAATGAATGATATTAAGACTTGAATATGATGTTCAGGTATGATTTATGACCCTCCAAATACTTCTTCAAACTTGTTTAATATTCTGGCCAATGTAGGAGTCTTCACTAGCAAATTGGGGTTCAAATCCCCCTAGGGGAAATGCTGAGAATGGCTTTCCAAATGCTCCCAAAACCACTTGAATTTATGAACATGAGAAGAGTATGTTTAAGGGACATTATTAAGGTCTCATATGAATCATTATTCAGTTTATAAATGCTATTATAACCCTCTCCCAAACATCTACAAAATCACTAGTTCGACCCTTGGGGAAATGGCACCAAATCTTCTCCAAATGCAAATAAACTGAGTAAAATGAATTCAAATTCTTAAGTGATGGATATGAAACTTGTAGTTCTCATCAATGGAAATACATTCATCATAAATATATCAGAGAAACATTCTTTCATTCGAAATCATCAGCATTACAATGGCATACATTTATACAGTGGGGAAATGGTCATTGTTTGCTCATTAATAATCACTTTTACATACAAAAACTTGGTATTTCTACCTGAGACTTTCTGTAGATGAAGAAAATAGTATATTAAGCTTATTAAAATCAGAAATGGATCATGAGAAGCTCTCCCAAAGAGTACAATAGCTCACCAAAATCACCCTCCCTCAAGGAGCAAGAATATGCCATGAAAACTGGAAATGGTTGAGAGGATTTGCTGCACTAGAAGAAACCGTGAGCTTCCCTGTAGCTTAGAACTGAAAATACAAAATCCATTAAAGATACATTAAATACCTGAGTGGCCTCTCCAAACACCAACTTGGATGGGAATCTTTCACCCTCGAAATTGGCTAAGGCAAGAAACTAGTCATCCACTAGCTCTCTCTCTTCACAAATGCAAATTTCTCAAATGATAAAAAATACCTTCTCTTGGTTTATTCCTGTATTTAATAAACATCCTTATCCTTTTAAGGTTCCCAATCCATCCATAAATGTTAGTTTTTCAGCATTTAATTCAATCTGATCTAGGATCTTAACTGAGAGAACAACATGTACATCATATCAAACACAAGAGACATGTTGACTCAAACCCATTCGACAGGGGTTCCCATCACTATCGACACCAACCCACTGCGATCTACCTGAGCACCAGCCTAGACAGGTTTTACCCCACCTAGCAACACCTACATAGTAGATGAGGTCTCACTCGATATGTTCAAGGGAGAGTTGACGGAACCATGTTTCCCCCCAATGAAGGAGGATATTGTGGCTTAATCACTTAACTTGTTGCAACATTTCAGAAATAGATCTATGCAATTCACTCAGACATTATTTATATTCATAGCACCATTCAACAGAACCAATCATCATCGCATCAAACATAATAGTAAAGCAATTATTGCAGCAAAGAAACATTACATCATTCGTGGATTCATATCGCAACATGCATTACCATAGACAATCAGAAGGAACACAGGGATTGCGCAAAACAACTCTCTCACATCATATTAATCCCAAAAAACCGAAATACAATATCTCCGCAAAGTATAGGTCTCACAGATAACTCTCGATCTCAGATACACAACCAAAGGACGCATAATCCAATATCTAATGATCCAACACATACAACTCTATGAATTTATATAGGATTCCGCCTTTACATTGCTTGTCCACTTACTAACAACTTCCTAACCGACGCTTTGAGCAAATGACCCAAAATCTAATCGACACGGTCCAAATGAACCAACATCTAACTAACATGGTCCAAATGACCCAAAAACCCACGTACTGCGGTACAATTGACCCAAAATTACATAACATACGGTCCAAATGACCCAAAACCCGCATGCTGCGGTCCAAACGACTCAAAAATACATAAATTATTCTCCTTTGTGCCCATCTTTCCACCTTCCGCGATATCTTCTGACTTGTCGCAGCATCCGCGATGCTGCGATGCTAACTTTCCAAACTGCCTGCCAACAGGCCCCCAACATAATCTTGTGTCTCGCCCTCGAGCCATGTCAGCAGGACATGGTGTACTCACTGGTCTTGACTCTAAAGTCTTCGTACTGGTGCCGGATTTCGCTGACCTGCTATAGGACTGTTGCAGCAATTTCCTTACTTTTATCGAGGTCTGTTACCAGAGGGTGGTCACACAGGTGTGTGCCAACTCTTTTCTTCTCTTCCTGCACCGCTTGGAGTGTAGAACCAACGATGACATTAAGCTCGGCACCAATGTCCTGAAACTCATCCAACTGTGTCGAGCACTGCTTTTTTCGTTACTCTGCTTCGCCAACTCATTGCTGCAAGTCCTTGATCTCCACCTTTTTAGAGACCTGTGCCACCAGTGGCATGGTGCGCATGTAGGTCTTCAGTGTAGCCAGCTATTCTTCCACCTCACGCCATTGCTTGGTCAATTGTTCGAGCATCTCATCATGGACGATGCTGCCCCAGAACAACGCAGTCTTTGCAGTGATCCTTGTCACCTCCTGCTCTAACTCGCCCAACTGAGTCACCAGTTCTTCAATGGCACTATTCCGTTCTGCGAATACCGCCGGTGGTGTGGCGGGATTTAGGGCATGGGTTAAGACAGAATTTTCCTCCCGCAACTGGGTGATAACAGTCCCCAGCTTCTGTGCTCACTCGACCGGATCTAACTCTGCTATTGGTTTGAAGACGTGGTGACAGGATTCATTGATGGCCTCCTCCAACCGCGCTTGACTTGTCCACAAGGCCATTTTTTCCACGGTCAGCCGATCTTGTTCCTTCTTCAGCTCTGTGATCTCAATAGCCTTCTCGACTCGAAGGCTCTCCATCGTCTCCTTTAGATCATCAACCACTTCCCATGCTGCTGTGGCCTTCCCTTTGAGATCCTTAACTTCCTTGTGGACCACTGCATCCACCTCCTGTGATCACACTAGCTGACTCCGTACATCAATTTCTCGATCTGCCAGTTCCTGACTCGAAACCACTTGTATGCACACCAATGTTGGTGAGGACAGCGCATTGATATTCACTGTCAAATCTTTGAACTGCTGCAGAATTATCCTAAGAGCTGCATCATCGGTCCCAATGGTAGTTGGCAGAATTTGAACATTCTGGACCCACAGCTCAGTGCCGATTGCACTGATTGTCTGCACCACTGCACCCTCAGGTGCCTTCTTCAGGATGATATCACATAAGGCATCCAAGTGTGCAGTGACCGCATGGAAAACTTAATCCACCTTCTCCGTCATGGCCTGAGTAGACGTATTGGTTTCCTAAGTAACCGCATGAATGAGGCGTCCCAACTAATTTTCCATGGCCGGCGATGCCCCATTGATCATACCATGCTCATGGTGTGCCTTCGTCCTACGCTCCTCAATGTCATAGTCAATTTTATCATCCATCGGTGTCCTTATCGATTCCTGGTCTGAGTCATGGTGACTCTGTTGGTCCTCCACTGATAGTCGATCATCCGGGCCTATCGCCAGTTCTCCAGCCTCAATCTCTGCCACCCCCATGGGTTCGCGCCATTCCGGTAACCAATCATTCACAATAGCTTCCAACGCTTATGTCGTCACCTTATAAGGGGTCAACAACCACTGCTTGCCTGGGTCACGTCTGGCTTGCACATAAATAGCGTGTGACCGAATCACAAACACCATAATCGGCTTATACTTTGCCATGGTTTCCTTAGAAAACTGAGGCACCTGTGTTGCTGCATCATAGAGCCTCTCCTAATAAAACCAGAACTGCAATGCACAATCTCGAAGTCGCTCTTGCTCACGTACCCACCATAAGTTTTGATATCGTGAACCCAGATGCTCTTTTGCGGCTGCAACCTCCATACCTTGGTAAGTGCTGGGCTCCTTCCAGGAAACAAGTGCGATCAAAATTAAAAGCCAGCTATACGTGAAGGAGCCTTTCCCGGCCTAGATAGTGATAACATCCTCCACCAACTGGTTTAGCAAAAACAAGAACCAATTCATCTGGACGCCTGCCGCGCATTGCTCTGCACATGCCATGATCCCGTAATTGCACTGATTAGGTCGATCGCCCCGGACCACTTTGCAGGATAATATCTTTGCGCCGGTGAGAACCGCCTTATCGTTGATACTGCTGGTGCGATAACCACGACCATCCCGTTCCAAGCCATAGCACTCAACCAACTGCTTCGCCCTCTTTTTGTCGTTCTCCTTCCCTCAGAAGTATTGTGACGGGTCTACCCCGTCTTTGTGAAACCCGGATAATGCTCGCAATCAGATTGACGGTGACTGGAATCTCTGTGTCCAGCCACAATGAACTGCCATGGAAGCATTCCAGTAGTTGCTTCACGCAAGCGTTAACCTCCGTTGATCACCCAAAGAGTGACATGCTAATGAGCCCCAACAATCCGGCCTGTTTCAACCTCCGTGCCCAGTCTTGTGGAATCGGCATCACGGTGAGTTGCGACCCTGGCACATAGGGGTCCAACGTAATTTCTGGATAGGCCACCATATCGTGATCATCATACTTCAGGCACATAACCCCCGGCACAATATCAGCATAGCACTCCATTCCAGCAGGGAGCGCTGGCATCCTCAATGGATACTTCTGATTTTTTTTCACCTTGCAAGGTGGTGCACCTGGCCAACTAGGGGGGACATACCCAGGGATGTCGACAACAGACAATCCCTCTCATGTAGCGGACTCATCAATTCTTAGATTGGATTGTCCCACCTACACTTGAACCTCTTCCACCACTGCAGTGGATGATCTAAGCTGCCGCTTTCTCTGCGGGGACTCAGAATGCTGACTTCCTTGACGCTTCTTGGCGATAACGCACGCTCCAACTGGCATGTTGGAAACTTCCTCCTCAATATCTACTTCTTCCACAATAGCAACAGGAATGAGGGGAGACTATAATTCGCTAGAGATTTCAACCATCTCCAGCTCCCCTGGCATACCTAACTCAACTTGTCGAAACTTCAAGGGATGGCACAATGCCACTCACAATCCTAGCTCAGTGCATAACAACCGTACCTTGCAAGTTCAACTGAACCCTTCCCAACTCACAAATTCTCTCCACAGTCAACAACGACACTCTGCAACACTACACAATCTGGTACACTTAGCAACTTAATTTCTTGGTGCCTTCCGACTAGCCTCAACCCATTCTTATAGCCTCCAACCCGATCCTTTGTAATCATCACTAAATCCCGCATTAACTCAGACTAAATTCTGTATTAATGACCCAAATCCACCGTCGATCCTGTCAGTCGATCGACCGGATCCGCCATTAATGCTCATCATTCGCACTAGTGCCATTAATTAAATGTCTTAACTTTTGGCATTTATTGCTGATTTGACCCATTCACGACCCTGCCACTATCACGGACCATTCCTAACTTGTGGCACAAGCCTCCCTGCTTGCGCATTCTGTTCCTGTCGGTGCACCAACCTGCCACGGAACAACCTGTATAATTTTTTATTTTTTGTTTTTTTATTTTTATTTTTTTCCGATGCGACTCAAGCATTGCATTGTTCCAAGCCCGACCTATAGGGATTCAACCTACTTCCATTAATCAACTTTGGGACCATTGCTCCGTCCAACTGCTGCAACTGTACTGCGCCTCCTGAAGTGATGCTACTGATGCGATATGGACCAAGCCAATGCATCTACAATTTTCCTGGGTGTTTCATAAACTTATGGTCATGCAACAACACCAAATCACCCTGCTAAAATTGTGTGTTCTTGATGTGGCGATCATGCCAATCCTTCTAGCGATCCTTCTCCACACTTTGGTGGAATCTTGCGATAAAGTGATCTTCTTCCATTTGCACTAACTGTGCTAGACGTTCTTCCAATGCCGCTGCAGTATCGATACCTGTTGCTGCTGCTACGCGCAGACTCGGAACGATGTACTCCATAGGCATAATCACTTCTTGGCCATATACCAGCTTGAATGGTGTCTGTCCCGTCAACCTTTTACACGTGGTGCAATACGCCCACAATACTGCTGGGATTTTCAGATCCCAGTCATCGCAGTTTGCATTGCACACCTTTGTCAGCACATGTTCCAATATTTTGTTGAAAGCTTCCATTGTGCCATTGGCATACGGATGATATGGCATGCTCTTCTTGTGCTATATCTGTAGTTCCTCCGTCAATGCGCTGATGGTGCGATTGATAAAGTGGCCACCTTGATCACTCAACAATATCTTGGGGAAGTCGAATCAAGTGACAATGTTGTCGAACAGGAAACGCGTAGCTGTGGCCATGGAATAATCTACAACTGGTGCAACCTCCTCCCATCTTGTCAAATAATCTGTCACCGTGATGATGTATCTTGCACCAGTGCGCTTCCCAGGTGGGTTGATCGGGCCCACAAAATCCACTGCCCATTTGTCAAATGGCTGCAGTGTTAGTTGAGGCATCAGCGACATCTCATCCCTCCTGGATGGCTTTTCGATTCGCTGATAAACATCGTAGGACTGTGCATAGTCTGTCGCATCATTGTGCAGCATGGGCCACCAGATCCTCGCATGAAGCACCTTCCTAACAGTCGCATGACTGCCATAGTGCCCCCCAGCTACGCCTGCATGCACTTCTGCCAATATTTTCCCTTGCTAATGAGGGAAGACACAACGCCACAATATCTCATCGAAGCCCAATTTGTATAACTCGCCTGCAATGATCTGGAAATATGCAACCTTGACTGTGCCTTGACTACCAACTGCTTCTTTTGACTAGTGGTGAACTCTTTGGTGCGGTACCTGTCGCCAGAAACTGAATTATGTCTTCAAAGTAGCCATCAGTGATTTCAACCTTAAAACGTTGTGCATTAGGAAACCCGTCTTCAATGTTAGTTGGCTCCTCACCTGTTTCAATCCGTGACAGATGATCAGGGCCAAAATTCAACCGCCCTGGCTTCACAATCACTTTAAAATCGAACTCCTGAAAAAGAAGTAGCCATCGAAATATCTTCCCCCCCAACACAGGCTTATTGACCAGGTACTTCAATGCGGAGTGGTAGGTAATCATCTTAAAATGTCCTCCCAATAAGTAATGTCAAAACTTCTGCAGCACATACACCATCGCCAGGCTTTCCCTTTCCGTAGTGGTATAGTTTCTTTCTGCTGACGACAAATTCTGACTTGCAAAAGCAATGGGGTGATCTAGATCCCCCTCTCCTGGCTGGGAAAGCACCACTCCTAGCGTGATCGATGAGGCATCGACATGGACATGAAATTCCTTACTCCAGTCCGTAAATACCAGTATCGGCGCTGAAGCCATTTTAGCCTTCAGCATCTCAAAACTATCCTGACATTCGGGGCTCCACTGGAATATCGCATCTTTCTTCAATAACTTCTCCATAGGGGCAGTGATCACGGCATAGCCCCTGATGAACTTATGATAATACCCGGTATGTCACAATGTCGCTCGCAACTACTTAACATTAGTCGGTGGTGTTAAGCTCAGAATGAGCACAATCTTTGCTGGATCGACTAGCCTAACAAACCTTTCTTGCACACAATGTGACCCAGGAGTATGCCAAATGGTGCACAAAAGATGCACTTCTTCAAGTTCAACAATATATGATGTTGTCGACAGCGCTCCAGCATCAACCGCAGGTTTGACAGATGATCGCAGATCAACCCATAGACTGTCCAGTCGTCCATGTATACCTGCAAAAAATTCTGAATAAAATCCTTGAATGCAGCAACAACAACCCGCGAAAATATCACAGGTGCATTTTTCAACCCAAATGACATTACGGTGTACTGAAAACAACCCCATTCTATCACAAAAGTCATCTTGTGGTGGTCTTCCTTCGAAATGCAGATCCGATGATAGCCCGAGAACCCGTCCGTGAAAGAATACATCTCCTGGCCGCCCACTCCTTCAAGTACCTTATGAGTAAACGGGGTTGGAAAGGGATCATGCAAACAGGAGTCATTCAACTTCCGCAAATTAATGCAAATGCGCACCTCGCCAGTCTTCTTGTCCTGCGCCACCATTGGACTGATCCATTTTGACTCTTCAACCGGTTCAATGATACCCGCATCCAACATGTGATCAAGTTCTACCTTGACTCTCTCCTTATGGTGCGGATTCAGCCGGTAGGGTTCGGATTGGTTTCGCATTTGGTTTCAATGGGATCTTCCTCTCCCCTAAATCGCCCAAAATACCTTTCATCTCAAAAAGCTTGGTAGGAAATAGGTCTCGAAATTCATGCAGCAAGTCAGTGACCTTTCCCATCATCTCATCAACCCAATAATCTCCAACATTCATGAACTTGGGAGTGGTATTCATCCCAATATTGATCTTACGAAGCTTCAAGGGCTGGCTAATTGGATCACTTGGTGCATCAGGTGGCACCACATCGCGACTTCCTTCAGACTCCGAAATATTGACATTCCACGGATCATCACCATCTTCAGGCTCACTAGTGATATTATAACATTCCATCATGGATTGCATCTAGCAGTGCGTATGCAGATCCTTAGGATATGCCACTGGAACAACCTTCAGAACCACATCGCGGATGATCTGTAATGCATTATGGACATCTGGGTTGGGATCTGCGAAACTGAATGTATGAGTAAAACAAACCGTCAACTCCAACCAAGTAGTGATTTCTCCCCGTAATTCAGCTGCAGTATACCATGATTGTGACATTTCGTCCAAAGTATGGATAAATGCATGGACCCACTCATCTCTTGGTCACAATGCCCATAATGTCTAACACTCCTTCAAATGAGCTCCAGGGTAATGCCGACCATCATATTTCCCTGTATGGTAGACCTTGGTATCGCTGAAGCGAACTATCATCAATCTCCTGCATTGCGACCATCTGTCGATTGATTTCTTATGCGTCTCCCACCAGCATGTTGGAGCGGCCTTTAGTGCTTCCTCCAATGCCAGCAGTCGCTGTGGTTCAGAAACTCTTTCCTCGAACTCCGCTATAAAGTCAGACAAACCAGGCAGCCCAGCTTCGTATACTGGTAGTGCAACCATTTCAGTCGTAACGCGGCATAATGACTGCGTGACTAACGCAAAGTTGTGGAGTGATACCTCATGCAAGCGGTTCTGCCAATGTTCCAACGCGTCATCAGAGTTGGAAGACGCAGAGCTGTCACTGCACCATCCCAGCTCACCGTTGGCAGTCGAATGAATATAATCTTCGAAAATATTGAATGCATGGTCCCATCCACTGGGATCTTCGTCCTTCACTGGCTCAATGTATTTGCGTCCTTCAGCCAGATCCAATGGGGCTATGACTCTGAGATCGCGATTTCCGAAAATCATCATTTGTCGCTTGAAGTTAATTATCGCTCCACTGTCATTAGCCGATCCGAACCCCAGCAACGCAGGATAAGAGCTCCCTCCTTCAACTACTTCGATAACATCAAAGTCAACATAAATCTTCATTCCCTCAATGTCCACCACCAGGCGTGGGACTCACCCAATTGGTGTCACCTTGGTGTGATTAGCTAGCCGGAGCTGTACAGGAGACCAACTCAATGGGGGGATCCCCATTTCATGCCATGCCTGCTTGGTTAAGATGTTGACATCCGAACCAAGATCCAGAATAACCGAATCAACATCATAGTCCCCAATTTGTATGTTCATGCGCATCTCCTTATCGATCTTCCATCGCTGTAAGGAGTTTACCGCGGACTCCTGCCGTCCCTTAGCGGGTCATTGCAACAATCCCTCAATCTCAGCAAGGGCTGCGGGATCTCTTGCCAACAAGAAACAACTCTCAAAAAAATTCTGTAGGGTTCCAGATGGTGTCAATAGACCTACCTCTGAAGTCGCATAAAAAATAGGGGGCATGTCGCAATAATAGCTTTACCGCGATCCTGGTCCATCGCACGACGTGCCTGAAAGAATGTATCACGCTTGGACTCAATATCAAATGACACCTTCTTCTTCCCTGCCAACCGAATAAGTGGTTGTGAGCTATCCCCTCCGGTCGCTGCACCTCCACAAGTGATAACTACAATAGCCGCATCTTGTGGCCTAGGCTCCGTAGAAATTGTCGCAACACTCGCACCCTGATTCTGATTCGATGGTAGATTCCCCGGTTGGTTCACATTCTGATTAGCATTCTGATTCGGGCGTTGATTTTCGTTCTGTGCCGGTTGCTGCACCTGATTCTGTATCGGCAGCTGCGCCTGATTCTGATTCTGCAACTGTGGAACGTTTCCTGCCTGCCATCGCGCAATCAACTGTGGGAAGTTCTCCACTGTATGATCTGTAACAAAGAAAAATGTAGACTATGTCTGCAATAGTGGGCAATCTTGCTGATAGTGTCCCCATACCGCATAGTGATAACACTGAACAGGCCCACGACCTCCTTGTCCTCCTCCATGACCAAATCCTCTGCTGCGTCCACCCCGAAATCCTCCATGGAATCCACCCTGCTGTTGGTACTGTGGTTGATTGTACTGTTGTTGCATAGGATTAGGTTGCATACCTTGTCCTTGCTGCGCATACTGCGGTTGCTGAACGTACTGTGGCTGCTTTGGAGCCATTTGCATCGGAGCATATTGTGTCATAAACTGCTTTGGTTGCTGCTGCGGTAGAAACTGCACCTGCGGTTGAGGTAGTGGTTGGACTACCTGTGGTTGTGGTTGCGGTTATTGTACAGTACGCTGGTCATCCTTCACATAGAATGTGTCGTACGTTCTCTCATGTAGCAAACCATATGCACGACAATCTTTGTCTTCGTGACCCACAGATTTACAGAATGTACAATACAGATTCATCGGTTTTGTGACCATCTTCTGCATGTATTGGCATTCCTCATGGTGGTGCCCATATACCTGACAAACTCGACACCATGGCATGCCACTGCAACTCAACGGATTCGATGCTCCTGAAACCAGATAATTGTGGAAGTCCGGGCAATTATCCTTATTATGTCCTTCTCCTCGACATCGCGTACACCATACTTCTTCATGCTGCTCCTTGCCCTTCTTAAGATCTTGTAGTTGTATGGTCAGGTTAGCCAGCTGTGTCTGAATCTGCGACATCCCAGCTGCGTTTTCACCAATTGGTGACGCTTCCAACCACATTGCAATCTCCAGAGCTTCGTTGGGCATTGTAATGTTCTGTAACATCAGTGGTAGTCGAATGTGCGGAAGTAGTGCCGCGATGAATCATTCTTTGTGTTGGACAATGCTCATATCAAAACTAACCCTTGCCATCAACGTTTTGAATCACTGGTCATAGTCCCACACTGTTTCATTGGGGTACTGCTTAATTTCTTTCATCTCTGTAATGTACTGTGCTTCCGACTTGGGTTTCTTGAATTCTGCGATCAATTCATTCCTAATATCATCCAACGTCTTCTCCGGAGCTCCTTTAGGGACTAGAACAAACTTCATAAACCAATATAATGCACGACCTCATAGAGTTGTCGCTAACTTTCCTTTCTTAGCATTATCATCAGTAATCTGATTCACGATCCATACTGCTTCACATAAAAAGCATCACTGTTCAGGGTTATCTGTCCTGTTTCCATGGAACAGTGGCAACTTCGCATCCTCGCCCGCTATTCTAGCCTTCCTTCCTGCCGTTGCTGAACTACTAGCGATCACGTTTTGTTGACACGGTGGTGTCGAGGTTGTGTTTCTCACTGGTTGACAGATAGTGAGCGGAGGTGTGGGTATGCTACCACTGGGGTTTGGACCTGCCTCTATCCTGGGCGTAGCCTGGCTGTCCTTGTCCGGACTGTGAGGTAGCTTCATTCCGTGTGGTCTTCCTTCGCGGCCTTGCGGTTCAATTGCAGCAGGACCTTCTCCTATCCTCTTCCTCTTCTCCTATCGAAACCTTGCTCCTCCCCTTGTAAGACCACTCTCTTCCTCGGCTTCACTCACAGCCTCGTCATGACCTGCACCCATCTACCCCTTATCATTCCATGTACCGCCCCCCTGCTATCGTGATACCCATGGCCTCCGCCCACTAGGCTGTTTACTGGTCCAGATGCATCTTCAATATACCCTTCTCATAAATAAGCATTTTAATGGACAGTTGGAGCGACAGTAGAAACCTTCCCTGGGGTCCGCGGAAGAAATATCTTTTAGCTTCACTATAGTATTTTTCGGTATCGACCACAAATTCAGTGATATAACCTTCCAATATGCTATCGAGCCAAACCTCTACAGCTCGTGATGCCTTGTTGTGAACTTCCTGCAACTCCTGGATCAGCTCTGGAGTCTGGGTCATCGGCTCACCACCTTGGAAGTTCCTCTTCTGAAAAGTCAACTTTGTCAACCATTCATACAAGATAACTGGGAATTCGCAGAAAAAATACTCATGCGGACCATTGTGAATATATCTTTCCACCCACTGATCTATTGTTAGTCGAGTGTTCTGACTTTCTTCTTCAACGAATTCTTGCAACTTCTGATCAAACCAACTTTTTATCTCTGGTTGCATCGGATGCCACAACATATCCTACTTTCACTTATCACAGGGTCCCGACAACGGAACCATTTGTTGACTCAAACCCAGTCAACAGGGGTTCCCATCACTGTCGACACCAACCCACCGTGATCTCCCTGAGCACCAGCCCAAACACGTTTTACCCCGTCCAACAACACCTGCAGAGCAGATGAGGTCTCACTCGAGATGTTCAAGGGAGAGTTGACGGAACCATGTTTCCACTCAATGAAGGAGGATATTGCGACTTAATCACTTAACTTATTGCAACATTTCATAAATAGATCTATGCAATTCACTCATACATTGTTTATATTCATAGCATCATTCAACAGAACCAATCATCATCTTATCAAACATAATAGTAAAGCAATTATTGCAGCAAAGAAACATTACATCATTTGTGGATTCATATTGCAACATGCATTACCATAGACAATAAGAAGGAACACAGGGATTGCGCAAAACAACTCTGTCACATCATATTAATCCCGCAAAACCTAGATACAATATCTCCGCAAAGTACAGATCTCACAGATAACTCTCGTTCTCAGATACACAAATAATCCAAGATCTAATGATCCAACACATACAACTCTATGACTTTATATAGGCTTTCGCCTTTACATTGATTGTCCACTTACTAACAACTTCCTAACCGATGCTTTGAGCAAATGACCCAAAATCTAACCGACACGGTCCAAATGACCCAACATCTAATTGACATGGTCCAAATGACCCCAAAACTCGCGTACTGTGGTACAATTGACCCAAAATTACATAACATACAGTCCAAATGACCCAAAACCCGCATGATGCGGTCCAACCGACTCAAAAATACATAAATTATTCTCCTTTGTGCCCATCTTTCCGCCTTCTGTCATGCTGCGATGCTAACTTTCCAAACTGCCTGCCAACAAGACAAGAGACACAAAGCATTTCACTGGGGAAAACCAAGAAGGTGAAAAACCCTGCAACTTCCTCAGAGATAGAATGAGCACCAATACAAATATCACAAAGATCAAACCCCAAAACAAGAGTTAGTCTCCTAGTAGAAACTCCTCCTCCACTTGTGTGCACTCCTCCTCTCTCTCACTAATGCGAAGTGAGTGAGTGTGTGAATGAATAGAATGAGAGAGTCCCCCTCTCTATTTATACAATGAATTGACCCGCCTTTAACTCTAATTGCGCCGACCTCCATTAGGAGAATCTATTAACCCATTACCACTTGTCACTAGGCTGACTCCACTAGGGTAGTCTAATAACCCTTTAACCCATACTGAGCCAACTCCTCTAAGGTGGTCTCATAACCCATCAAATATAAGTTACGACACTTGCAAATACAAATGACGACACTTCCAATCAGAGGAATAATACATCTCCATTGGGGATACAATAAAGCACAAATGTAATACATACACTATACAAGTGAATATCTTCCGAAGTTACAAATACATCAACAATAAACTCAAGCCAATTCGACTTAGGGCGAGGGCTCAAGATTTTCCACGTGTCCTCCCTTCCCTAGCCTTCCATCTTCCCCCAATTTGAGTAGGGACCCATTGAGCTTCCCCAACTCACATGAGCACCTTCTTGGATGCTATATTTAGGCCTGACATGTCATAATGGTCAGATGTTAGCCTTCAGGTCTGGAATATGTCATAAATGTCATAACATCTTCATCATTGGTGTCATAGATGTCATAGATGTCATAGATGTCATTGTGTGGGCCCCATAATCTCCATGTGTTTCCATGCTCCATTGCCACTTCAATTTTCTCTTGTATCTATTTAATTGGCTCAATTATTAAATATTTATTCCATTCTAATGTCTGAACATTATTTATTAGCTCCTTTATTAAAATTCCAAATGTATCCATCCAACTTAGGGAACTAGTAGTATTGATGGAATTGTCCTGCTATGCAATTATTTGAATGGGGACATTACAGATATCATGTTGGAGAGCTATTGGTTCTCCCGAGTTAAACCGCTCTCCCACTACCTTGAAAGCATTCGACGGTCGTGGCTTTCAACCCCATGGGATATTACAAGCCTTAGCAGTCGAGTTGGGGGGTAAGACCGCAACCATTAACGTGGAAGTAGTCGCAGCCCCTTTGGATTATAATCTCTTACTTGGTCGTAATTGGTTTTAGGCCATGACTGTGGTCGTGTCTTCCGTCTTCCGCGTAGTGCAATTCCCCCACCAAGGCTGAATCATCACTGTCGACCAACTGGACTTCTGCACACCAAACACCGCTACTCATCCTGGCGATAATGTCCCATTGCTTGGAAAATCTTCGCAGCTATATGAGAGCATGGGGGTCGGCCTCATAAAAGACTCATCTCTTATGGGCATCTTTCCAACCCCAAATCCCCCTAACCATGTTGCCACGATGAACATGATCTCCTCTGGGTTTCCATCTTTTCCCAACTCTAACGCTCAATGGCTTGTTCTCGGTGAAGCCACCATGAACTTGATTGGAGATACTATGCCTCTTTCACCCGCTAAACTCACTTACGAGGCTATCCAGTCAACACCTGAGGACCACTTGACTATGGCCTCTACATCCTATTCTCTACAGCGGACGTCATCCTTACCCGATCCTCTACTCTAGAATTTTTCGTCTAATGAGTCCATCATGGAGATTATGAGTGTGGATGACCCTCCATGGGAAGACCTCCACCATCGATCATCTTTCCTTCCCCCATTGGATTCTGTAGAGAACAGCATCACCACCATTTTTACACTAGATGTCTACCCTTACCCTCAGTCCCTGATACTCACGTGTCATACAGACACTGAGGACAACTTGGAAAACATCGAAGCCACCACCCCAATTGACATCTTAGTTACCCCTGGTGTAGTGGAACATATTCGTTTAGGCCAGAAATGTTCCCCTGAAGAGATTACTACTTTTACGGCCTTATTCAATCAATTCCGAGACATGTTTGCTTGGACCTACGAGGAAATGCCCGGGATAGACCCTGCTATTGTTTCACATGAAATCAAAACCTATCCCGATGCTAATCTAGTCTGCCAAAAGTTACGACCGGTACACCCTCGAAAAACTACGGCAATCAAGGCAGAAATTGAGAAGCTCTTGAAGGCTGGCTTTATCTACCTTGTTCCATTAATAGAATGGGTCTCAAATGTCGTCCCCGTGGCTAAGAAGCATGGCACCATTCGTGTCTATGTCGATTATCAGGATTTGAACAAGGCTTGTCCTAAGGACAACTACCCCACTCCCTTTATCGATCAGATCATAGACAATTGTGCCGAAAGTGTCATCTTTTCATTCATGGATGTATTCTCTGGTTACAACCAGATTGAGATCCACTCGACTGACCAACATAAGACAAATTTCATCTATCCTTGGGGCATGTTTGCTTATCACAAGCTCCCTTTTGGTCTCAAAAATGCCGGTGCCACATTCCAGCAGGCCATGTCGTACGCTTTTCATGATTTGAAGGACTTTGTGGAACCTTACCTTGATGACCTATCTTCCCATTCATGGCAGCGTGAGTTCCACATAGATCATCTGATGACTGTATTCCTCAGATGCAGGAAGTATAACATCCGCATGAACCATCACAAGTGTATCTTCTGCGTCGAGTTTGGATGCCTCCTAGGTTTTATCGTTTCGAAGGACGGGATCTACATTGATCCCTTGAAGGTGGAAGCCATTGTTGCTCTCCCGCCTCCTCCTGACATTGCGGAACTACAAAGTTTGCAAGGGAAGGCAACTTACCTATGACGTTTTGTTTGTATATTCTCTCAGAAGACATAGGGCTACATGATATTATTGAAGAAGGACGTCCCATTCATTTGGGACGATCAAGCGCAATAATCCTTCGATAGTCTGAAACATGCCAATACGCATGCCCCTATGCTCCAACCTCCCAATTACTACAAAGATTACATTCTTTATCTTGCCGCTTCTGCCACCATGATCGCCATGGTCTTGGTGCAGGAGGACAACAATGCCCAGGAACATGTGATATATTACGTAAGTAAGGGTCTTATTGACTCTGAAATGCATTACTCACATGTTGAGAAACTCGCTCTCGCAGCAGTCATTGCCATCCAAAAGTTTCGTCATTACATATTGCTCCGCACCACCACCATCATTGCCAACTCGAACCCCATGTACCACATTTTGACACGCCAAGTACTTGGGGGAAAGTATTCATGCTGGATCGTGATACTTAAGGAGTTCGAACTCCTCTTCGAGAAATCCAAGTCTAAAAAGTCTTTGGTGTTTGTCGAGCTCATTTGTGATCTTCCCCGTGTTGATTTAGGATATGAGCCCATTGATTCTCTTCCAGACGAATCATTGTTCCTTATTAGCACGTTTGACCTGTGGTATGGAGATGTTACCTTATATCTTCAAACCCAACATTTCAACCCCGAATTGTCTCGTGACGATCATCGTCGTATCTGCCACCACGCCAAGTATTACTTGATCGTTAGCGATACCCTGTATCATCGTGGTATTGATTCAGTTCTTCGACGATGTCTGACACATGAGGAGGCTGAACACGTCTTGAATGATTGTCACTCTAGGGATTTTGGTGGTCATCTCTCTGGGATGGCTAAAACCCAGAAGATACTACACATGGGATACTACTGGCCATCCATCTTTAAATATTGTATTGAGGCCGTTAAAATATGTCCCCCATGCCAACATTTTCAAGAGAAAAAGCGCACCCACCCTGCCCCGTTACACCCGGTTATTGCCATTGGCCCATTTGCAAAATGGGGCATAGAATTCATGCACTGTAAGACTACCTTGGTCGAGGGGCATGGTTACGTCATAGTAGCCGTGGATTACTTTACTAAATGGGCCGAGGCTATGCCTACATACAATGAAGACGAAAAAACTGCCACACTCTTCATGTTTAATCATGTTATTGCACGGTTCGGAGTTCCACAAGCCATAGTCACTGACCATGGATCTCACTTTCAGAACCACATGGTAGATGAATTGAGTGCCAGATTGGGTTTTTGTCATGAAAACTCAACCCCGTACTACCCATAGTCCAACAGAAAAGTAGAGGCCATCAACAAGGTCTTAAAAACCATGATTCAACGCATGTTGGGTACGCACAAGTCTAACTGGCACAACATGCTCTTTTCCGCACTATGGGCATATTGGACCTTCGTTAAGACTGCCACTGGATTTACACCGTTTCAGTTAGTTTATGGATTGGAAGCAGTCTTACCAATAGAGTGCGGGATTCCATCACTCAAACTCATAATCGAACTTCTTCCGAACACCACTACCGAGGAAGAGCGATTCCTTTACCTAGCAAAACTTGACGAGACCCTCCACGACGTTGCTCTTTCCAACGAGGCACACAATAAGCGCATCAAGGCACAATACAATAGGTCAGTCAAACCCCGTGTCTTTAATGAGGGTGATTTGGTCCTCACATATGACCAAAAGCACGATAAGCTGGGGGCAGGTATGTTCGAGTCCATGTGGCACGGACCGTACATACTGAAATGTGTTCTGGAGAAGGGAGCCTACGAACTAAAGGTCTAGGATGGGATATCTTTGGGTGAGCCCCGCAATGGGATCTACCTGAAGAGGTACTATGCCTGATATTTTCATGCATAGATATCTTGTATATACTGTACATGGCGTGTGTGTTTTGTGTGGTGTGACGCTTTTGTTTTAGTGTGTCTAGGTCTTGTTTCGTTTCTTATACCATGTTCTATTTGCATGTACAGATGGAAACTTGCTACGGATTCACGGACGGCGCCAGCTGGCATACTCGTAACCTTGCTTCGGCAGCTTGGGTACTTTATTCCCCCACCGGCGATCTTATCAGCTCAGGAGGAAATTGTTTAGTATTCGCAACCAACAACGCCGTAGAGTATCAGGCAGTGATTGAACCCTAACCGATGCTCTTTCCTTGGGAATGAACCACATTATCAACTTGGATTCTCAACTAGTGGTTCTCATTTGAACCGGATTTATGCTATCCGCGACCCTATTCTACTCCGTCTCTTCAGACAAGTCCGTCTTCTGGAAAGGTCCTTTGAATCCATTCAATACCTGCACATTCCATGAGACATGAATACAGTTGTTGACTTGATGGCCAACTTCATTTTAGATTGGTACATTGCACACACATAACATATTCATAAAAATATAAAAATAGACATCACATGTAAATCATCCATTATATAAGCAAACATGTAAGACAAGATCTCATAATTCACCATTATAACAAAACATGTATAAAACCACCAATAATGTCTGTATATATTTATCAATCGATACAAAATGGTAGTGCTAATATAAAAGTCTGAAGCATGCTAGCTTTCAGTAAGAGTCATATCTACAAAAAATCTGAATCCTGTAAGCTTTCAGCGTATACATATATAAACCATGCACCTAAACCCTACGTCGCATGGCCCTAGGCCGCTCATCCCTAGGCTGCGCATGGTAACAGGCTACGACCCTCGCCACCTTCCGGAGCAGCGTGTCGAAACGAGCTGATACCCCAACCGTCAACTCCTGATAACGGAGTGGTAGGTCATGCATAGTAGGCTCTGGGATATGTGAGGTCATCCTTTGGAGTTTCTCCCTGATCGTCTCTTTCTCCTCAAGAGCATCACGGACCATGGGCCCCATCTCTGGTGCTCCTCCTCTCCGCACAAGGTGAGAGACTCCAAGTGTTCGCTCTGTACCCACGTCTACAAGAAACATGTAAACGTCATCAACACTACTACAAAAAAATCATAAAATGCATAAAATATAAAAACACAAGCAGTTGTTCTTACCAATGTCACCCCACTGCATCCCCTCGGGAAGCACCAAGTCTGGGTCCCCTTGGAAGTATGTACCATCATATGGATAATCCTCCACCATGAGGATCTGTCCTTGCAGCAACGAGAAGAAACCTGTACCAAAACTGATGATGGGACTCCCGCCACCATGGCGAGCCATTACCTCCGCCCATCTCATCATGTGAGGATCGCGTACGTCACAATCCTCGAGGTCCACTTGCGGGCACAAGTGGGGCACCCGCTCTAGCATAAAGGATACCAATACTGAACCATACCCAAACTGCTTCAGTGCCCCATGCTGGAATTTTGTCAACTGATCTCAGAGGTCAGTGAGAAGCCCCTCACACCAGTTGAACACTGTAGGAGTCATGCACTCCTCAGAATACATCATTTGTGATTTGCTCACTAAGTGAGCAGATCGGCTGCTAGCAACTCACACAACGGTAAAGACTACTGCTCGAAGAGCCCGGTCCCTGACATCCTTGATGGGAATTTCCCCACCAAGCATCGCAGTACCCGGAGTACACCACTGATCTATCATGTCCTCTACCAAACGACCACCACCTTGTGATCCTGTCAAGGACACAGGGCTCCCTCACTGGGATAACCCTGTCAAAAAGTAGGTGTCCTCGACATCCATGGTAAGCGTGTGCTCACTTATCTGGAAGTGCTGCTGAATAGGGTCCCAACATTGTACCAAGTATGTCACAGTGATACTTGGGATCTCATCCCCAACATTCAAAAATACTTAAGTAGCCCATAGTTCCTCAACGATGCAACACATTGTGGGTTATTTTCCACTTGCATATCTTCGAGCTCATGCTCGAGTTCCCGCCACTGAAGAACCATTGTGCTCACCCCAAACCTGTCAAGAAAGACATTTTAACACCTTTATAACTTTTCCCAACCTTTAAAAAGTTTTTATTTTGGATAGGTTTTGAGGTTAAATTGGCAGTTTGCGTCGGTGCAAAACGTCCATATGGACAAGGCGCTGTCAACGCGAATCCAGAAAGGGTTACCTGCACTGTCCCATGAACGCAAACCTCCCAACTTAACATGCTCAAAACCTACCCAAATGCAAGAAAAAGCAAATTCTAAACCACTAGAAAGGTAAAGAGATAGGTTTAGGGTTACCTATCGCTGACGATGCCAGAAATGATGGATCACAACTCCTGGAATCAACAGAAGAAGAACGGCTCCAAAGGGCACTTTTCACCTCTCCAACTTGGTAAAAAACAAATAGTAATTCTTTTTACTATTTCCCCTTATCTATATTGAAAAAGAGCATATTCCCTTTTTAATTATTCTAGAATGGGTTATTTTTCTATAGTTGGGCTTGTTTATATTCGGTTAATCGTTTTTGACCTAGTTTCAAGCTTGCAGGTGAAGTTTAACACCACTTTGATCCAGTTTTTCGCGGTCATGGTCTTTTTGTGTAATTTCACAGGTATGAACACTCACAGAGTGTCCTTTTGCCATTATTTCGCTCAAATTATTAATGACAACCGAGCTGACTCTTTGTTATTTCTCGTGCTCGTTAAACGATGAGAATAAGTCACCGAGTTATAGTTTATCACTTTTTCCGGGCTCGTTAAATTCCTATGAAAAAGGAACCCCCCGATAGTTTTTCTTTAATCTCTTTTCAAGCTCTCTAAATACGAAAATATCACCAAGCGAACTTGATGTGTTCATGCTTGTAAAAGTATTTGAATGATCGTCTCCCTGGTGATAGTTTACCCCTTTTTTGGACCAGGGGGCACTACTTACGAAAAAGGAATACTCCAGCCAATCATGACTGGAAGAGTCCTCTCTCATGTTGTTTTACCCTTTTTCGGGAGAAGAGGCTAACCTTATGAAGAAGGACCTTTGGAGTCTTCTTTAGTTCTTTTTAGACTCTCTAAACATGAAATGACACCGAGTTGACCTTCTATGGACTCGTTAAAAATCAACATTGAAGGGCCCATCATGGGACGAACGCCTCCTTTCCCAAGTTCGGAAAACATTTGGGATTGGAATAATCTATGAGATGAGCTATACCGAGCATCTGGTTACCCTCTTCAAGCTCGTTATGAGGCACTCATCAGTCATGATGGGGAAAAAAAAAGTTTTTTGTGTTACACCTTTACCTGTGGTAGTACTTAGTTGTTCTTGAACATGGCACTCATTTGCATTTGCATTCAGTACTTGGATAATCCATTTGTCCTTGAGTCTTGGTTAAATTTATGAGTCTTGTCACTCCTTTGGGCCATCCAAATAATGTTTCCACCATCAGTCACATTAGGGGTTAACTTCATCCTCATCATGTCAATACTACCAAGTCATGCCATGCCCATGTTCAAGATACATTCACCGCTCATCATCTGCAGTCAGTACACCTTCCATCATGTCAGTTTACTCCAAGTCAGTCTTACATGTTACTATATCATCTGATCTACTCCAAACATCTGTTATTGAGTTTTACGTCGATGATGGGCGATTCATCATGGCCCTCCTTCGACAGATTCATCCTTGTCGACCTCAACACATCATCCAAGGACTGAATCTAGGAACCAATCAAGTACCTTGGGCCTGCATGCCTCAATGGTAGGTTACCTCGCTTTCGACATGAGTTTGCATCATTGACTCTTTATTGAAATATTTTGTCAAAGAGTTTGACTTCAACTCATTCATTCACGCTTGATGATATGTACTATGATACCTTGGGGATCATTGACATTAATGGTGATTTCCCTTGCGCTTGTTAATGGTATAAATCAATGACCGGTAATCAAGTGGTTTCTACCATGTTCGACTTCAAGACATTTATAATCACATGGATAGATTCGTATCATTGCGGGTTCGGCTTGAAGACCTTGTGGAGGCATGTTTTACCCAGGTTGTGATTGACATTGTTTTGAGTTATATCACACGAATCCACTTTGTATTGGTCGTGGCCGTGTTATCATCTCATCATGGATCTACGCTTGTGTCTAGTATCCATAATTGTGTTCAGTCGGTCTTTACTACCATGGATCTGCATTGTATTGGTCGACAACCATGTTATGAGTCATACAAGACTCTATTCTCAGAGTCAGTTGTACTGCAGCAACATCTTCGATCCGAGAAGTCCTTCCTATATTTCTATGAAAGCATTTCACCTGTATAGTTCTATCAGCTTCATGCTTTGGGGGGCATTCTGTTACACCCAAAATCTCACCATCATGAGACATATTTCAACTCAGTGCCTCAATCCCTGAAGTCCCATGATCAAGTTAGTCAGTTAGAGCAAGTTGATTTCCTTTGTCCACATTCCTAATTAGGCCGATGCATGTTGTCTTTGGGAAAGAAGCACCGGCATAGATTGTCCTCATGCAGCTTGCGCCGGAGTCAGTTTAATGAGATAAAGGTAGCTTTCTAGCGAATTCTAGAAGTTGGATGAGGTGGATCCCTATCCCAAACTCCTAGGTGAGTTGGCCTTCGGTTCCCTAACCTAATGGGAAGATACCTTAGCCCTCTCCCCATGATCTTCAACCTACTCTATCCACTTGGTCCTATAAATACAAGAGCCCTCTCCATTCCAAAAGGAGGAAGGCTATAGAATCCATATGCTGGTGAAATAAGCTTAGGAGATCATCATTCATCCATTGGAGGCACCCATTTCTCCTTAGAGGCATTGGCTTGGCTTGTCGGAGGAAGATTGCAACGTTAGGGATTGGTTGTATTCCTCACTCTTCTATGTATTTCCACTTTTATACAGTAATACAAAACTCTTTCCATAAACATCTTGTTGTTAATTGATTTTTATAGTTTACTTCCTTAACTGTTTACTTAGATCAATTATTGTGTAGATGTGCTATTACTGCTTGTTTGTCTCTTGCATGTTCTGACAGGTCTTGCAGTTTTGGACCTGACGACCATGGAACTTGGAGCAACAAGGGAGAAAGAGATCTACGGATATGAAAGGTAAGATGTCCACATCTCTCAATCTCTAATTGGATATAGGAAGGTAGATTTGTATTCTGTTTGATTTGTTTTAGATTCGCATTGAACTAGGGAGATCATGCCTTAAGTCTGCTTTCAGTAGATTGTCCGACAAAAGTCTTGAAATTTCATACATTGATCTTTAGAATGTCTGTCGTCCTTGCACCTAGTGCACCAAACATCTTTTCGCTTTTCCTTACCTTTCTTGATATCTTGAATCTAAATAAACAAATTTTCTAACTGCGATGGGATTTGAGCCATACCAACTCTAGTCTCTTTAACATGTGATTCTTTTAACTTCATAGCCAATTCCAAGGCTTCTGTCTGCGTCATGATCTTCTGTTGCATGAGTGGAACTCTGATGTGATCCAATAAAGCAACTATAAACCTCTCTTTATGTTGTAAATCATTCATCAAAAAACTTGCACGAGCCATTCAAGTTTTAAATCGCCAGTCGAAGTCCCAAACGGACACATTCGACGCTTGCTTGATCTCCTTCAATTCAGTGATACATTGAGATTTAGACTTTGGCTTCTTGAATTCAGTCTTCAATCCCTCCTTAACTTATGCTAAGGTATTTGCATGTTGATTACCAGTGACTTCAAAAAATTTCATAAAACAGTCTAAAGCACGACCCATGAAGGTCGTGATTAACTTCGCTAATTTGGCATTGTCGTCTTGTACTTGTTTTACAATCCATATTGTATTGCACAAAAACCAGTGTTGTTATAGATCTTATTATCCATTCCCATTGAAAATAGGTAACTTCATGTCATCCCCATCCATTCTGGGTTTCTAGGGATTTAGTCGATTCACTACTAATGGACCACTACTTGGAGCCTTTGCACTTGGCGAAGTACTACTCAGATTATTGCCACTACTCTGACTAGATTGAAAGAATTGTGAAGAATTATTAGGTATTACCTCAGTCTCTGGGTATGTACATGGGTTCGTGGGTCTGTCGCAGCCTCAGGTATGGAACGATTATGCAGGTCCTTCTTCTTCCTCGGAAATGAGTTCGTACTCATCCTCCTCATTACTATAATCCTCATCGAGTTGTGGTAAATGTGCGTAGTCTCCGCTTTCAGTCGCACTGCAACCCTTCTTTCCCGTCGCAGTAATCCTCCTCTTGTTCGACAGAAACCGTCTCCCACTTCGCAGAAACCCACACTCTTCATATAGTTCACTTTCCTCTCCTCTTATCATTTCAACTCATCCCACATTCATCTAGACCATCATCCATACAATACCCATGCCAACTACACACAATCGCTCTACTCGTCGGATTCCATTCTCATCACTCCTTTTTCACAAAGTATCTTTTTGTGTTAAATTTTGAGCATTAATTCACAATACTCTAGGATCTTTGCTGAGAGAATAACATATACAGTATATCAATGCATGATAATCACAATATGAAAAGCATCACAAGAATCAAAAGCATAAGAGACAAGAGACACAGAGTTTCCGTGGGGAAAACCCTAAGGTGAAAAACCCCACAACTTCCTCAGAGATAGAGAGAGCAATGGCTCAACCAAAGTACAACCAAATAACATTGAGATAGTATCCTAGTAGCAGATGATCCTCCTCCTCACTAGTGTGCCACTTTCTGAGTGAGAGTGAGCTACTTTTCCGAATGAGTAAAATAGAGATCTCCGATCTCTATTTATACTAACCTTTTTTCCCAGTGACCTTATGGGGCCAACTTGTCTAGCTAGGTACATCCACATTATAATATATATAATTCAGGGCCGACCCCACATGGTGGTCTAATAACCCATCGGCAAGTACACACACTTGCGACACTTGTCAATCCACATGACGACACTTCCTTATAGAGGAATGACACATCTCTTATAAGGGTACAATAAATATATATAAAATACACAGATGAAATACATTCCGAAGTTACATATACATCAACATTTTGATTGACAGGCTCAACGACTTGAGGTACTTACCGCGCCAATCTTCAAATAACTCACATTCTGCTACATTATATAACTTGATTGTGTCAACAATAAATTCAGTAATGTACCCCTCCAGTACACTGTCCAGCCAGTAATCCATTGCGCGAGAAATTTTGTTGTTCACACCTTTCAATCATTGTATCAATGCAGGTGTCCAACTTCAAGGCTCACCTCCTTGGAAATTTGTCTTCTTCTCAGTCAATATTGCTAACCATCCATGCAATATCACAGGAAACTCACCAAATAAGACCTCATGAATGTCATTAAAAATATACTTGTCTAACCAACCTTCGTCGTCCAATTGGGGATGCTTATTATGCTCCCTTGCAAATTCCTTAAGTTGCAGATCTACCCAATCCTAGATCTTCGGTTTAGTCAAATGCCACAACATTCCCCTTCACACAAATCTTGATCCCGACAACAAAACCCTTTTTTGGCACACTTTTACTTCAACCGGGGTTCACACATTCAACATCACACCAACAAACACCACTACCATAGGTACCGACCCGAAAGGGAGTTTAATTCCTTTCGGCAACACTTGCAAAGTAGATGAAGTCTCACCTGAAGTACCTATGGAAACTGCAAGAACGCGATTTCTGCAGCACAGTAGGGGAATGGCTCGGCATACAACCCATTCAGCATACAACCCATAACATTAACTATTCTAGAACATCGTCAGGATCATAACTTCAACACGTTAGTCACTTCGGAAGAACCCATAGCATTGCCATATTGATGTAACTTAGATTATATTTCGCATTCATGTCATTCACAGTTATCTTAATCATGCATTCATCTAAATATTCAACCAGAGGAAAGAAACACATATCACACATAACATCACATATCACATGACATAAGAACACCATGTTTAACGTGGAAACCCATTCTGGGAAAAACCACAGAAGCGCTTGTCTTTTATTATGAGTCACAACCAAATAAGCACTTCAGTAATGAATTACATATTTCTTCATTACTTACAAAGTATTTGCGCACACAACCTGTAGATCAACGACTTGGATTCTTCAAAATAAATCCGATATACATAGCATAATGCTCCATTACAGACCCCAAAACAAGTTCTTACAACATTGACTGAAATCTAGCAAAAATAGTAACCAACCCAAAAATTCTCCCTTATTACATATTTATAGGGCACACTTAGCTTACCCCACTCCCACACTAACTTACTATCCGACTCATTAATACAACATGGACCAATTCTAACTAACTGACTCAACTCCAACCATTTGAATTGATCAACATAACTATTTTTCCTGATTTCTTGGCCACTTCGTCGGAGTTGACCGCTTTTCCAAACCACTTCCTGCTTGCCTTTGTCCACACCAGAACTATTTCCACAAAAATAGTACCTTCAAAAAGCTAGGCCCAACATACCCTTACTGGGTATGTTTATGAAACATCATTGTGACATGAAGTGAATATGGAGAGTGATGTGATGCTTATGTGAGGATGCCATGTATTGTAAGAATGGAGATTTATGAAAAATAAGAAGACAATACCTTCCCATGGATGTTTCCCCATTTGGGGTTCTACCATGTATATATGGTGTACTATTTCTTTTTCTCTCATCTCTTACATACTATTTGATTATATGGTGCTTGTATGAATATAAGGCTATATTAGTATATTCTTGCTATTGATTTGCATGTTAGCAAATATATTGTTGTATGTTTAAGCATATTTCTTAGTATTCTAACACTTAAGGTGTGGGATTTGGGTCCCTTAAAGATTCCAAGTTGAGGTGTGGGCTTGTGCCCTATCTTCTAGGCTTCCAAGTTGACACATGGACTTCCAACCATCTTCGTGGGCTCCAATCGAATTCCTTCTTGTCTTAACCTTCATCCCAATCATGTGTCATGCTCTACATCGTGGGATTCCCACCCAAGCTGCTCTGTGTCCCAAGTCATGGCCTCGTACAAGCCGATGCGATGGGCTTCTTGCACGATCCATTCAAAACTCTCTTGTGTCAGGTGTTCTTCGATGGGTGTAGGCGTGGCTTGCCAAGTCCAAGCAAGGAGTTCCACCTACCATGCTCTCCAACCAAATGATGGTCTTTTCCTACAGGTAAGCGTCAAACTCTCATTCTGTGGGTGTGAAAGGTTCCCAAGGTTGCCTTCACTCCAAGGCTGTTACGCATACCCTTTCCATGATGATGACATTCATAGGCTCATTGGTTTTTTATGGAGGTTAAGGAGGCGTCCTCAAAATTTTGGAGTACAAGAAAACATTCCAAGAAGAAGGAGGAGCACTCCCTATATGCTATATATGGCACAAAGAGAGGAGGAAGGGGTTTCATTATCTCCCTCATCAAAAAACCCCGGGTCAAGTTCGTGTGCCAACTGCTTTCTAGCAAGATTATGTGGAAGTACACAAAGGGAGATTTTACTTTGGACACCCTTTTTGTCACAGTGGTTTGTGTTCAGGGCAAACAATTGAATTGGAGCAGCTTCTTGTTGGATGAGTTGTTGCACACTTGTGCGAAAGTGCACACCTCCCCAGGTTATTTCATTTTTGGATGTATACTAGTAGTTTTCATAGTGTGGAAATGGCAGCATCCTAAGGGTATGGAGCTACCACCTACAAGTGATGAAGAGTTATGGATCTAATATATGATCCCTATAAGAGTCAAAGTGATGCCCAAAACATCACTTTCAATGATAATGTATTTGGCTAATGGTATGACCGCGTGATTGCAGTCACCACTCCCATTATGTGCATACCTCAAGCATTATTTAATTCCTATGTAGCTAATGTATGGTTTGGCATGAACAATGATATCACCTTTGGTCAACCAGGGGTGGATCTCACATCTAAGCCAGCTTCCCTACCATTTTGATTTATTAAGCCTGCATTCGACATGGAATTCTCTTCATGGATTGGAGTGCAGAAGTCTAAAACGGCACAGTGCACTAGTTACTTATATTCTCCCAAAATCAATCGCCAGGGCCCCAAGGGTGAAGTAGATAGTGTCAACAACTGAAGTTTCAGTCAAGTGGGAGGCTATCCTTGCAGAGTATTTATCAGAGTCTTTGTCTAATGAAGAGAAAGCAACACCTTATTCTCTTCCAAATTTACCTGCAATGCTAAAAAGTACTATTCTAGACGATGCCCAACTCTTAGGTAAATATGTTAAGTCATTTCTAGGTTCAGTCACTAATTTTATTCAAGGGCCCAAGTCCCCTCATATAGTTAATCCCATTAACACACAACTTGTTACGATTGTGGTGGCTGTTCTTGCTTCTAGTTCTCCATCCTCCACCACCACTTCAATTGCGGGCCTTCCAAGTATTTCAGGGATAAACCCTTTCTTGCAAGATTTACAAAATTTTCAAGCAAAGAATGGGTTTGACTATGTTTCCGAGATCTTGTTGTGCAAGTTATGAACACCTAGCAACAAACAAAACTCATGGGTAGTGTTAACACCCAAAAAGTGCTCACTAGCTCATTCCCTTATTTGCATGACCCATTTGTCCACTTTTTCACCATTTGAGCCTCTAAAGCCATCAAAAGGTCACCAAAAAGACCATAATACACCTTTTTCCCCTCAAAATATATATTTTTCTTCAAAAAACACAAAAAACCCTAAAAAAGGGTCCAGAATTCCCAAAAAATATTAAAAGGGAATACAAATATTAAAAATATTCAAAAAAGGAAAAAGAGGGAAAAAGAGACCTAAACCATGTTGGCCAATACCATTGGTTTCCTTAAAACCATAATGGTATTCCCCATCACCAAAAACGATAAAAAGGTGATAGGGGCTCCTCACTTTTCATCCTATCCTTATGCTGCCAAAAATTCCCTTTGAGAGCCATTGCCTCCCATTTCGAGTTTGAAGATCCCCATTTCAGCATCTTAGAGAAGAGACCATTGGAGCTTGGAGCACCTCAACCTTGGAGCTGCTCAACACCAAACATCCTCACCTTTGAGGTAATACAAAAAATCTATTATTTTTTTTTCTTGTTCTTCCATAGATCTACACATGCTTATGTTAATGTTAGATTAAATTTATAATTGTTTTTGCTGAAACTGCTATTACTTTATTAATAGGTGCATCTCTTGCACATGCTTAGTTGATAAACCAAGCAACAGTTTTTGGCGACTCCACTGGGTTTCGAGATTTAAGTTTTTGCTTTAGATCTTTGTTTTTTACTTGTTTTTACCATTCCAATTAGCAGATATGCCATACTAGACAACATATTCATTGTTGCCCTAGTTGTTGGACCTTCCTGTATCCTTTAACAGATCGAAATTTCACTTTTCGCTTTCATTTCCGGCGACCTTTTTTCCGTTTTCGCATCATGGCTTTTCGCCCGACAGTCGCGCGGCTCATCGCGACCTCGCGGCCTTTTTCCGTGCGGTGCGCTGCGGCTTCGCGGCCTTTTTCCGCTCTGCACATCGCAGCTTCACGGCCTTTTTTCCGCGCTGCACATCGCAGCTTCACGGCCTTTTTCCACGCTGCACATCGCGGCCTTTTTCTGCGCTCCACATCGTGGCTTCGCGGCTCAAACCCACGATGTACATCGCGGCTTTTGCCCTAAAATCCGCGATGCTGTTATTTTTCGTTCGACCCAATTTTTAGAAAAAAATTTGCTGCATTTTTTGCCCATTTAGCTTATTTTCCAGCATTATTTTTTCTGCATTATTACAACAATAGTGAATCTTTTTTCTATTGCATATGCTCAAATTAAAATCTTTTAAAAAAAATTTCAACAAGTGAAAGACATGTTTTTAGCACATTGTTTAGATCATAGATTTTATTTCTTTGAAAATTTCGAACCATTTTTCTGATTTGCTCAATAGTTTTGCCCAAGCAAGCACTTAGAAATCCATTTATTTCTTACAATTTTTACAAATATTTGCTTTCCTTTAAAAAATTATTTCGAAAATCCATAGTTGTTGAAGTATTTTTGTTAAAAGCATTTACATTTCAGAGCCTTTTATTTTTTGCAAATTGGAATTGTCTTGTTTTTAATTTGTAATCAATCTCCCAAGCGAGGCAAATTCATTTTCAGTTAAATAATCACACTTGCACGCAATCTGCCACATTTTTAATTAACCGAGCCTTAAAATCTACCTAAACTCAACCAACACTTTAACCCCACTTGGGGAACACTTAAAGAATCTTGTAGCTAGGTAGGATTGGGGGGATAGGTGTTCCAATAACACCCCTCAATTATTTAAATCTGAGACATAGTGGTTGACTTTTAAGATCCCAAAAATCCCTTATTATTTGTTGACACGGTTATACACCAATTTATCGGGAAGGCCTCTCCCTTAGGAGGGTTGAAGTAGCCATACTGGTTCTGGAAGTCTGAGTGGAATATTGCTATCCATTCAGTAACCGAAGGATACCTTTCGCAGTTCTCGGTGTACCACCCGTATGGGAGTACAACGGCGATAGAACCAAACTGCAGATTCACCCAACCAAACGTGTCATGAACGGGGTATCTTAGTGGCCATTTTTTAGGATTATCTACCCGGTGTCCCTCCCAGTAGGGGGATACCTAGCCTTTGATTCCACTACCCATATTGTCTGAATTGGATTTCATCACCTTGTAGAGGATATGTTTAGTTGAGTCATAATACCACTTTTAGTTAGGCATTTGCATGCTCTGCTACCCCCCTTGGTCTAGTAAGCACCACTTTTTTCTAGGAACTGTTTGATTTTTGGTATTCTGACGACTTTTCTTGATTCCTCCACTTATTATAACACAGTTGTTATAATAAGTGCTTCTGAGGTTGGTTGTTGGCCTGAGAGCCATTATTTTTTCACACTCCCCTCCTAAACACATTGTTGCACTAGGGTCTTGAGTTTTTTTTATCTCACCACCATCCATTGGTATTTCTAGACATATCTCACCATTGAGAACTTAAGACGATCCCGACGTTGTCAGGGTGAACCCCCTCAATTCGGTACACTTGAATCTACACGTCATAGACGTAGAGCGTTGTCCCTTGACTCCACACATCATCGGCATAGAACCCAGTCATCCGATTCTGACGTGCCTCATTTCACATCTGATTCTGAGGTTGAATCCGAACACCCTACCGAGACATCACCAACCAACCCCATGGCTGGATCACAATATGACTCCCTTTTCACCAGTGCTATTAGAGCTACATCAACTACCGTAACAACCACGGTAGACACAACCCCCTTAGGCATGCCTAACATAGGGGCCACACCCCCTCTAGGCATGCCCAAGATAGGTCCACCACCTATTTTAGGTATGCCCAACATGGGCGTCACCCCCCCACTCATCACCACTACCCAGATCCCAGTGATTACTGGAACCATTCCTAACCCATCTGCAACCCATGTTGCACTTGAGAGCGTAGGCCCCTCCCATACCACATCAGCTGGGTGACACATCCCTTTCATACCTAACATACCCTTAGGGGGCACTGGACCAATCCATAATGCTACCATTAGCAATTATATCCTAGTGACCATGCCACACCCATCTGCCAGTCTGCCATACATGGCTAGTCTAAACTTACCAGACCTGGAAAGGTTAACCAATGATCCTATTAGACACAACCCTACGTGGCCACCCATGCCCACAAAGCTTCCCTCAGATATCCCAAAATTTGAAGGAAAAGCTGGGGAAGATCCCCAAAACCACATCATGTCGTTTCACCTATGGTGTTCCTCTAACTCCATAGTAGATGATTCCATTAGACTGAGACTTTTACAAAGAACTTTCACCGGCTCAGCAACCAAATGGTACATTGAGCAACCACATGGGACCCACAACACATTTACATCCCTCGCCTCAACTTTCCTCCAGTTCTTTCAATTACCTGTATGCTATGATGCAGGAGTGGAAATACTTTTGTCTTGTAGACAGAACACCGCTACACACATCACCGATCATATCCATGAGTGGCGTAAGCGCCGTAGCCTCTGCAAGATAAAACTTGATGACTGAATCTTTTTTGATTGGTTTCTCAAATCACTCCTCCCCCTCATAGCCAAATATGTAGCTTTCGACCGACCCTAGTCAGAAGAAGAAGCTATTTTAAAAGCTCAGCAATTCGACCTCATATATGCCCAGTTTGGATATCTATACACTATTTTACCTGACGCCCCGCGTGGCGATCCATCCCACCATGATGCGCCAGGGGCATCCCATGCCGCCGATGGTATTATTGGCCAGGTTATGGCGCAGAACAAACCTTTTTCCATGATGAGTACAAACAATGCCCCAGACCTCTCTAGGGATACATCTCATTCTGGGGCTACAACCTCGTACGCTTCAGTAATACAAACCCACCACACTCATGGACCCTCATGTCCACCACAGTGTTATGGGTAAGCACCATCAGCTTATGCGCCAGCTCCATATTATAACCAACAGGCCCACCAAACTTCGGTCCATCCACAAGCCCAACTGGCTTATTATCCTCAACAGGCAGCACCTCTTGCTCCAACACTTCCAGCAGCTCAAGGTTACCCACAACCGCAACAAACACCAGGGCCACCTCAGAACCCTCCTGTTTACTACCCATTGCAACCTGCTCCAGAGCTTGCGTGACCTCAAAACCCACCTATTGCCCAAGGGCATGTCTATGCACAACAAAACCAATCTCCAAACCAGAACAACTAGTGTAACCAAGGAGGTCAACAAAGTCACGGAAGAGGGCGTAACCACGGAAACAACCAACAACACAACCAAGGTGCACCACCACCCAATCCTCCAAACAATAATAATGCTGCTCCCCCCAACCAAAATCCTGACTGCCCACCAAAACAGGCTAAAAATAATAACTTAAGAACAAACCATCCATGTTCCATTTGTGGAGTATACGGCCATTACACACATAATTGTCCCCATTTAGATCGAGCGCGCCAATTCTGGAATGACGACGCCCAATGGCAAGGACATGCTGTACAGCCAACACCCCCTCCTCAGCCACAACCCATGATATTGCAAAATCCCTTACCAAACCAAGGCATGGTAAACACTTTTTTGAATGATCCTCCTCAAGGATGCGCTACACCACAGCAGCAAATTACCTATGCAGTCGCCGATTACCAGCATGTAGAGTCCAACACTCACCATTTGCTTATGATGTCAATCTTCAAACCCGTCAAAATCAATATGGATCTGCCCCGGAGGCCACACCTACCGATCCACCATCGAGTACTCTCCCAACCGATCAACCACTTCGCATACCCATTATGCCCATGGATGGGGGCCCCAAAGCACCTCGTTTCCCTTTGAGACGGATTAACAATAACCCGAACGCTCATGCAGCTTCCAACTATAACATTGTAGAGGATTTAGCTCAGTCCCCCGCTGCTATGTCCGCTCTTGAAATCCTAAAAAATTGTCCTGCACAGAGAAAATTGTTGTTATCTTCCATTGGTGCCATAGATCCTAACGAATCTAACATGATGGCTTTGGACTTAGAGTAAGTTGAACCTCGCATGCCTGCATCTTTAGCTTTTCAAGTTTCCGTCTCCATTCACAACCTTGTCATTCATCGATGCATAATCGATGAAGGGGACTCCAGCTGCATTATGTCCACTTTCGTATGGCAGAAACTTGGATCCCCAACACTACAACCGTCAACTACCATGTTAAGAGCTTACGACGGCCGTGCAGCTCAACCTCAAGGCTTGTTAGTGAATGTACCCATACAGCTTGGGGGAAAACTGGTTCTCATAGATATAGAGGTCATTAACGCACAACTTGATTACAACCTCCTTCTGGGACGCAACTATATGTATAAAATGAAAGCTGTCGCTTCTTCAGTTTTCTGCATCATGATGTTCCCCCATAAAGGACGCGTAATCAAAATTGACCAGATTACATACTATGACCCAATGCCCCCGTAGCGCCAAAAAATGTTCTTCCCATGATTGAACAACCCGTTCTTAGTGCGCCCACATCGTTCGTCTCCTCAGTCAGACCCGGGATATATTCTGATACCCCATTGACCACCACTTTTCCTTCTATCCCACCCCCTTCCTAGGTAACTGCAGTATCCGATTTATGCACCCTCTGGAAAAATGAACAACAACAACCTCAACCACCACCACAAACACCCGTCGTGCCTAGTCATATCGAAACAACACCGATTCACACAATTCCATTCTTGTTTTCATTTTCAGGAGTTGTCAACACGCCAGTAATGGCTACACTCAACCTTCCCGGCTTAACATTAGGGTTACATGTATGGTACTTACCTGCCACAACCCCCCCACCGACCTTGACCGTTGTTTTACAACCGGTACAACCTATGAATATGTCAAACCATCCACCACCCAGCATACCAAACCACCAAAATTGCCCACCACCCGGCATACCAAACCACCAAAATTGCCCACCACCTGGTGGTTCGAACCCCCAAAATCGATCGATTCCAACAGGTGGCACTACATCAACATCTACTTATGTCCCCCCTCAATCTCGCCACACTGGGGGCATAGTTCCATAAACCTACAACACTGCACCCACAACTTGCACCCCCCCAGTGACTCCCAAATTAGTTAAGAATCCCCCAACCTGTGTGCTCCCTAAGTGCTCCTTGTGCGACGATATTGGCCACGCCACCCATCTATGTCCACAACCACCAGTACTCCAAGAACACATGAATATGTTGGATGATGACATCAACGTTCCAGTTGTCAAATTAGAATTACCACCTCAACCTCGTGATAAATCGTTGCGCACAAACCACCCTTGTGCAATATGCGGAATCTACGGCCATTATTCACACCACTGCCCCGATCTCCCAGATTACAGAGAAGCACTATACGAGATGAATAATGCTGACCTAGAGATATTCCCCCCACGTATTGAGGAAATATTCCCTCCAGAATCGTCCCATTCAGAAGAAATCAATACCATTTATATGATTTCAACTACCTATAAACCAAAACCAATTCATTTAATGGAACACTATTTCCGTACCGATGAAGAAATCCTAGAAACACTCACTGCAACGGACTTCCCTTGGGATGATATGCACCATCGATCATACTTCCTCCCTGAAGCGTCTACATCCACCGCGGCAAACCAACTATCTGTTGAATCCAAATACTTCTTACCAACCAAGGTCGATTGGTTCAAGGACCCAATCCCAGCTCTAGAAGCCTTTGAAGAAGGTAACATGGCTAACTTTTCTCCCGTTATAAAAATCGACATCTCTACCACCCCCGGAAAACCCAAGCTTATCTCTTTAGGTGCATCTTGCACTAAAAAAGAAACCCAAGCTTATAAGAAACTCTTCCAAGAATTTCAAGATGTCTTTGCCTGGTCTTATACCGAGATGCTTGGTCTTGATCCTAGCATTGTAGAACATCACATAGACACTTGGCCCAACATATCACCGGTTCGCCAGAAACAACGTCCCATTCACCCATCCAAGCTTCCACCCGTCAAAGCAGAGATCGAGAAGCTTCGAGCAGTAGGTTTAATATACTCTATTGCATATACCACCTGGGTTTCAAACCCAGTACCAGTTAATAAGAAAGTCGGCACCATCCGCGTCTGTACTGACTGTCGAGACCTCAACCTTGCTTGTCCCAAAGACAACTTCCCCACACCATTTATTGACCAACTAATCGATGAGTGTGTAGGGCATGAGGTTCTTTCTTTTATGGACAGTTTCTCTGGATACAACCAAATCAAAGTCCGTAAAGAAGATCAATACAAGATCGCTTTTACTACCCCATGGGGCACCTTCGCCTATCGCATCATGCCTTTCGGTCTCAAGAATGCGGGAGCCACTTTCCAACGAGCCATGAATTATTGCTTTCATGATCTGCATAAAATCATTAAAGTTTATCTAGATGACCTCACTGCCCAATCTAAGAAACGATCTGACCACTTAGAAGATCTTCAACAAGTTTTCTTATGTTGCCGCAAATACAAAATCCACTTGAACCCGCTTAAATGTGTATTTTGCGTTACAACAGGCCACCTGTTGGGTTTTGTCATTTCAGAAAAAGGGATCACTGTTGACCCTCTAAAAGTTCAAGCCATAGTGGACCTCCCCTCACCACGTACATTAAGACAGCTGCAAAGCCTCCAGGGGAAATCCAACTTCCTTCGTCGTTTTGTTCCAGACTATGCCATAACAGTACATGGTTTCCTCCATTTGCTATGTCTTCATACTTGCTTTGTATGGGACGACCAAGCAGAAGGAGCCTTCACGGACCTAAAGAAAGCACTTACAAGTGCCCCATTGATTTCTCCACCAGATTTCACAAAAGACTTTACCCTTTACATTTCAGCATCAGATTACGCAGTTTCCGGAGTACTCGTCCAAGAAGACTCAGCTCGCCAAGAGCATGTCATTTACTATGTGAGCCAGACCTTGTCAGCCCCACCACTCCGCTACCCACATGAAGAGAAAACGGCGCTCGCCATCGTCTTTTCAGTACAAAAGCTGCGACATTACATTCTCTTCAGCCACACCACGGTTGTGGCCAATTCCAATTCAATGGTTTATCTCTTGAATTGTTTCCTTCTACAAGGCCGTGTTGCCAAATGGGTGATTATCTTACAAGAATATGACCTAACTTTTAAAACCCCGAAGAGAACCAAAGCATTAGCACTCGCTCAAATCATTACGGACTTACCATCATCGTCGTCATCACCAATTATCCATACTGATCTAATCGACAAACATTTGTTCATCATCTCGTCGGACGACCCTTGGTATGGCGACATTTTGGTCTACCTCCGCACATAGAAGTTTCGACCCAACATCGACCGTGACGGACGCCGTCGCATATGTCACTATGCCCCCGTTATCTCCTCTTGGGTGATGTCCTCTATCGATGTGGCGTCGACACAATCTTATGACGATGCCTTTCCTAAGACGAAGCAGAACAAGTCCTTAACAATTGTCATAGCGGTGCCTGCGGCAGCCATTTTTCAGGAATGGCCACCGCCCAAAAGGTAATATGCGCAGGTTATTTTTGGCCATTATTATTCACTGATTGTATCACAGCAGTCAAACACTGCCAAAACTGCTAGCTCTTTGCCCCAAAGGTACGAACACCCCCCCCCCCCCCCCGCCCCCCTTCATCCAGTTGTCACCGCTGGACCATTTTGCAAATGGGCCATCGACTTCATGGATTGCAATCCCACATCAGTCGGCGATCACAAACACATTATTGTGGCTGTTGATTACTTTACCAAATGGGCAGAAGCCATGCCTACTTACAATTGCAAAGAAGACACTGCAGCCCATGTTTTCCTCAACCATGTTATCGCTCGTTTCGGAGTACCAAAACAACTCGTCTTAGACCATGGCTCTCACTTCGAAGACTCCATTTGGAGAGAATTTTCCACACTCCTTAAGTTTGAACACCATTTCTCCTCCGCCTACTACCCCCAAGGGAACGACCAAGTTGAAGCAGTTAACAAAATTTTGAAGACTATCGTCCAACGCACCATTGACAAACATAAATCCAACTAGCATCACATGATTTTTCCCGCATTATGGGCTTATTGCATGTCGACCAAGACCGCTACCGGTTTTACCCCATTCCATTTAGTTCATGGCGTGGAATCTGTCCTCCCCATTGAATGCCAGATACCAACATTACAAATTTCCGTATAACTTCTCCCTCTCACGCCTAGATTTTTCGGGCATTTTTTACATGGCCCCTCATCGCCTCGGTGTGCGTGCCACATCGACCGTCGTCCATTTTTGATGAGTTTTATATCACCGGATTCAGTTTTCCATGCTTATGACGATGCTTGAGATCATTTCTCACTCTCATGCCCAATTTTGTCAGGCATTTTTTACAAGCCCCCTCGTCGCCTCGGTTTGCGTGCCACATCGATCGTCGTCCATTTTTGACGAGTTTTATATCACCGGATTCAGTTTTCTGTGCTCGTGACGATGCTTGAGATCATTTCTCTCTGTCACCTCTAGCTTTTTCAGTCATTTTTTACATGCCCCCTCGTCGCCTTGGTTTGCGTGCCACATCAGCCATAGTTCATTTTTGAAAAGTTTTATATCATCGGAATCAGTTTTTCGTGCTTGTGATGATGCTTGAGATCATTTCTCGCTCTCAACCCCATAATTTTCAGGCATTTTTTCAAAATTCCACTCATCACCTCGGTTCGCGTGCCACATTGGTCGCTGCCAGTTTTTCACGATCTTTATGTCACTGGATTCAGCTTTTCGTGCTTGCGACGATGCTCGAGATCATTCCTCGCTCTCACCAATACCTTTTTGTTTGGTATAATTTTACCCCTTTTTCGGACCGAGCAATTCTTTTACGAAAAAGGCACTTAGGGAGTTTCTGTTAAGCTCTTTTCTGACTCCTAAAACAATGAAAAGATCGCCGAGCAACCTTGCTTCCTTTCATGCTCGCTAAAAGTATTTGAAAGTGCGTCTACCTGGTATAAGTTTACCCCTTTTCCGGACCCTGTAGACTAATTACGAAAAAGGAATACTCTAGTCAAATCGGCTAGAAGAGTACTCCATTTGCATCATTTTATGCTTTTTCGGGCCTTAGAGACTAACTTACGAAAAAGAACACCAATGGAGTCTACTTACCGCTTTCAAACTCTCAAAAAATGAAAGCAAGCACGAGCAATCACCGTCTCGGACTCGTATAAATCCACAGGACGGTACTCCACCACCACTGCAGAGTCTTCTTATCATTTTCAGACTCCCTAAAAATGAAAACACTTACGAGCATGAACATTCCTGGGCTCACAAAATCCACGGGACAATACCATTTCAGAGCACACTTTTATACCTTCTTGGATCTCATTAAAACTACGAAGAAGGACCCAATGGTGCTTCTCGGTGCCACAACAGATCATGTCTACCATATGGCAGCTTCCCCATTTTGGTCGCCTTTGTTCAGATTATTCTGCAGTATGTCACCGTGAGAGTCTCCCAAAAGCATCCACCAGCTTGTCCCCCCAGAGTCACTCCAGTCTACAGTACATACCCTTGATCCCTTAAAGCTATGATCCTCACACCTAAAAGTCAGTTTCCCATGTTGCCAGGTTAGCCATGTCATCATGCTCTGAACAAAGGAAGTTTGAGTCCACCCTCTCTATGACCCCAGTTATTCCCCACCCCCACAGTATGTCAGTCCTACCATCAGTACTACCACACTTTAGTTGTACACCTTGCGCTCCTATCAAGGAAACATCATTGCCTTGATAGTTGCTGGTCTCCCTATGTCGACACCAAACAAATCTATTCCAGAGGATAGACCCAGAGGTCCCTGTTCCTTGGACTCATCACCATTTATGATGAGTGCCTACAGATCATTTCGAAAGGAGTCCTCAGTGCCTCTCCAAATGATTGTTTCTCACATGCTCGACTTCAACACCTTGATCGCATCGTTGAGACTCATACAGGGTGCCGTTCCTTCTAGTTATTTGTTGAAGACCCCGGATGTCACCAGAATCTACCACATTTAAGAGTCTAATCGAGGAAAACAACCAGTTACATTTTCCTATAGATATCCGGGTTGCGCTTGGTGACAGTATTCAGATGTACCCCAGTTTTATACTCCCTCGAGTATATAGTTAGAGATACTCTTCAGGACTTGACTCACAGTCATTGAGACCCTACAGTTTCAGCAATTCATCATCCCTTCTGATACATTATTCAGAACGGCTGTTGCTTTATTCCAGTGTATCAGTTATTGAGATAAGTCATGGTATGACCATGAGTACATCCCAGCATTGTGTCCCCTCTGGACAATTATGATGTACCAACAGTTTTTTATGTATTTCTTTAGGCCCCCCTTTGTGGGCCTAATTGTTATGTATATGTCTTGATACGAGCATGGGTATGCCCGCCTCGTCCATAGTCAGAGATTATTCCTCATTCATTTTGAGGCCATGTAATATTTTTTTCTTTTTGCAGCTTCCAAGGGGCCGTGGTTCCAGCCTCCAATCGGTATCTTCTCTTCTCCAAACCCCAAGAAAAACACAAAAGAACTATGATGTCTATCGGCCATATGATGAGCTCCCGCCCTCACACATTAGGGGGCAATCTGTTAACACCCAAAAAGTGCTCACTAGCTCATTCCTTTATTCACATGACCCATTTGTCCACTTTCCACCATTTGAGCCTCTAAAGCCATCAAAAGGTCACCAAAAAGACCATAATACACCTTTTTCCCCTCAATATATATATATTTTCCTCAAAAAACACAAAAAACCCTAAAAAAGGGTCCAGAATTCCCAAAAAATATTAAAAGGGCATAAAAATATTAAAAATATTCAAAAAAGGAAAAAGAGGGAAAAAGAGACCTAAGCCATGTTGGCCAATACCATTGGTTTCCTTAAAACGATAATGGTATTCCCCATCACCAAAAACTATAAAAATGTGATAGGGGCTCCTCACTTTTCATCCACATTTCATCCTATCCTTATGCTGCCAAAAATTCCCTTTGAGAGCCATTGCCTCCCATTTCAAGTTTGAAGATCCCCATTTCAGCATCTTAGAGAAGAGACCATTGGAGATTGGAGCACCTTAACCTTGGAGCTGCTCAACACCAAACATCCTCACCTTTGAGGTAATACAAAAAATCTATTATTTTTTTTTATCTTGTTCTTCCATAGATCTATTTGTTTATTGTTCTTAATCTTGTTCTTGTTTATTTGCACATGTTTATGTTAATGTTAGATTAAATTTATAATTGTTTTTGCTGAAACTGTTATTACTTTGTTAATAGGTGCATCTCTTGCACATGCTTTGTTGAAAAACCAAGCAATAGTTTTTGGTGACTCCACTGGGTTTCGAGCTTTAAGTTTTTGCTTTAGATCTTTGTTTTTTACTTGTTTTTACCATTCCAATTAGCAGATCTGCCATACTAGATAGCATATTCATTGATGCCCTAGTTGTTGGCCCTTTCTGTAGCCTTTAACAGACCGAAATTTCACTTTTCGGTTTCGTGTGCATAATAGAATGTAGTTGGAGAGACTTAGTGAGAAGGGTTTGGAGAAATTTGTAAACGTATATTGAGAATGTTTGTTGAGAATTCACACTATAATTGCATGAGAGAATGAATAAATAATGAAAGTTTCGGTGCCCCCTATTTTTTTATTGAGAATGAATGTTTCTTGTCTATTTTGTGGAAAATGTGATTGTGAAGATTAGGTTTGTATGAATTGTGATGTTAATGAATGTTGAATGCTATCTAATTGGTTGTGTAAGAATATGTTTGGTAAAATGCATATTATATCTCCTGCACCATTCATTCACTAGCTCTCCCTGATTTCACACTGGTTAGATTGTGCTTCAGGTGATACCTTCCTCTCTTATGAGATGATTGAAAATTCTGAAGCTCTAGACTACAATGATACTTTGTTGGCCCCTTGATCAAGAAACCTAGTCTCCCATTTTGTGCCAACATGAAATGGGGCCATCATGGTGTTAGTGGGTGCTCCCAAAAATATTATTGAGGAGTGAAAGTACCGTGATCAAAATCTTGAAAGGAGTCTGATGAGGTAGGTTGTCCACAATGGTGTGGTTGCGTCCACTGAAAAAATGTTATTAGAAAGTGGTAGAACTGCAATCAATATGGAATAAGGAGTCTTTTGTGAGTCAAAGGGAGATTCCATTGCATTTTCAAGGGGGCCTAGACACTCATCAATATCTTCAAATACCCCGACCATAGATGCTTGACATTACACACACATCATGCTAGTTACCCCTCAACATTTAGGGGTGAATTGAGGACCTTTTCCTATGTGATATTACATCACATCCAACAATTCCATAGATGAGATCTATGGTATGACCATGATTATTTTCCAGAGTCACCTTTAACTTGCTTAGTCCACTGTGATATGTGCCAGAGATAGATGGGGACATTCAATTGACACCGATGTTCTGACATATGCTCTTTACTTAACCTATGGTAATAATTTATTATGTGTGGACATGACCATATGGGGTCTATCGTGTTACTCTATAATGGCTCATGTATCCTAGATTGTTGTTTGAATAACTAAGGATGCATCATGGTGTGGTTATAATTCTTCATCAGATTAAGTGTATGACCTTTCGGGTTAGGTGTGTGTTGACAAGAAGATTTGACCTGCTTGCCAACGAAGGAGAAGCAACCCAAACAAAGTGCTTAAAAGTATCCCCTCATGTGTTTGGAATAGCCGCTTCTCATGGGAACAAGGGCCCGACTTTGCCACTATGCAGATTTGATCCTAAAGAAGGAGACTTCGGAATTTGATTAATATGAATTCCTTAATGCAATTAAGATCTTAAAAATGTAATATAACTAAGATGCAATGTAATCTAACCTATGATGCAACCTAATGTAGTTTTCAATAATTGTGACATAAAAGTTTTAGTAGCTAGTAAATAAAGTAGTAGCTACTAAAACCTGTGATTCTCAACTACAGAAAAACTATAAACTAACTAAACTTGTCTAACCTATTTCCTATCCTACAGGAGCATGAATTGTAGTTTAAAAACCGTTAAATAAATTTGAATAAAAATATCAATCATGATATGATTGAATCCAAAAACTAAATCCGAAATACAATCACATCACATTATAGAATTAATGATATCCATCGAAATAAAGATAACACAATTATCGTTATCTGAGAAAACAATAATTTAAAATAGATTTACACAACATGCCATCAATGAGTTTAAATAATGTATAATCATAAGTCACAAACAACTATGATAACATCAAGCATCAACATAAAAGAGTCAAAAAAGAGTTTTATAATATTGAAACAAACTTCAAAAATACCAGTGTAGCGAGGCTATGACAAATCTGTTAAATATTTAACACAAGATAAACATGAAAGGGCAGAACACAAGTGGGCAGATTGATTTCCTTCTCATCGTTAAGCATAAGCATATATAGGATTACATCAAAGCAAAATCACGGGACAATTCCATGAGACATAAAATACTATGGATCAATAATGCTAACTAAATAGTCAAAGTGACCAACCAACTACTCAACTACTCAACTAATTAATGCACTAATGACCGGTAGTGGACTGGTGATGTTACAACTCTTAACACACCCCCTTAATCTCAATTGGGACAGTATTCTCAGCACTATCAATGCCTAAGTGTTGTCTCTGAAACTCAAATGCAAGTGTTCCCAATGGTTTGGTCAACATGTCAGCCAATTGCTCCTTAGAGCTACAAAACAGTAAAGTAATTTCTCCATTATTAACTAACTCACGAATGAAATGATAGCGAGTGTAAATATGTTTACTCTTTCTGTGAAAGACATTATGCTTGAAAAATGTTATTGCATAACTATTGTCACAAAAAATAGAAGTTGGATATTTTTCTATGTGGCCCATATCCTTTAAAATTCTTCTCAGCCAAACTGCGTGGCATGCTTCTGTAGTTGCTGCTACATACTTTGCTTCTGTAGAAGACATGCTGACAATGGGTTGTTTTTGCAAGTATTGTTTGGTGAATGACAGTACCAGAGTCCATATCCAACTATACCTGCAACATATCTCGGAATTATTTTACCAACTTTCCAGTGAGAGTCTTTGGGAGACTCCATAAACCTGGACATCAATCTAACAACATACATCAAATCAGGTCTAGTTGTAGTCAAATACATTAAACTTCCTACGATTATTTTATAAATTGTAGAGTTCATTTTTTGTCCATCATAATTTGTACTTAACTTGGTGCCTGTAGCAAAGGGGGTTTCTGTTGTTTTGCATTTATCCATCTTGAATCTCTGTAGAATCTCTGTAGAATACTTATGCCGACAGATGAAGATGCCATGTTCACTTTGGTTAACTTCCAGAACAAGGAAGTACCTGATAAGGCCTAGATCAGTCATTTCAAACTCCTTTTTCATGGCTGTATTAAATTCTTCTAACATCAAATTTCCAGTATAAATCATATCATCAACATAAAGACATACAATCAAACTGTTACCTTGCTGATCTGTTTTGACATACAGAGTGGGCTCATTACTTCTCCCATTGAACACATTGTTAATGAGGTAGGAATCCATCCTACTATACCAACATCGGGGAGCTTGTTTCAGAGCATACAAGGCCTTTTTTTATCTTGCACACTTTGTGTTCTTGACCCTTGACTGCATATCCAGGTGGTTGGTCTACATAGACTTCTTCTTCAAGTATGCCATTAAAAAGGAATATTTCATGTCCATTTGAAAAACATGCCATTGATTTTGAGCTTCTATTGTAAGTACAACTATTATGGTGTCCAACCTTGCTACTGGAGCAAAGGTTTCTTCATAATCCACACCATATTGTTGAGCAAATCCCTTGGCAACCAACCTGGATTTTTGCTTCTCTATCTCTACTTTTTCATTTAGTTTGGTCTTATAGACCCATTTGACTCCAATATTGATTTTGTCTGGTGGGAGATCAACAAGATCCCAACTCTGATTTCTTTCTATAGAATCAATCTCTTCATTCATTTCTTGTACACACTGTGCATCCTTTACTGCTTCCTCAAAAGATGTGGGCTGACAGGAAAACATGGCATACTATAGTTTCTCATCAATACTAGGAGTTTTCTCATATATCTCCCTCAAACTTCTGGTTTTCTGGTTCTCTGATGGTGATCTGAACAAAAGTTCTCTCACAGTCAGATTACCCAAAATACTTGGAAAATCAAATAATCCATAATAATATAAGAGTAAAAATATATGAATAAGATATGATGTGATATGATGGTTTACACATGAAATGGACCATATATATAGTCGCTAAAAGGGCTTAGAGTGACTCTTCGTAAGAGTTACAACTTTTATTAAATAATAATAATTATTAATTATCAATTTAATTATTTATCTTTTATTTATTTATTGCTCTATTTTTATTCATAACACCGTCTTCCTCTTAGAGATGCTTTGTCCTCAAAGCATAATTGTGGAAGACTTTTATCCTTTTTTCTTTCTCGTGATAATCTATGTTGGTAGTTGCGACACTTGACGAAATGAGACGATATGATTTCTTAAACATTGAGTAAAAATGTTGCACCATTTGTGATGTGGTCCATCCGAGATCTAACTTCATTGGAATTGTTTGTTGATCAATTGTTCGGAGTTGTTGATTTCGTCTTTGCTCTTTGTAGGAATAATACTGGTAATTTTTCTCTTGTCCTTGTCATTGAACATAACGACTCTTGTGATTTGGATGGTGATACAATACTTGAATCGCTTGTGGAGTGTTTACAGGAACTTCAACTTTTGGTGCTATTAACGATTTTTGTGGTTGTTTTTCGGAACCATCTTCTCTTGATGTTTGTAGCGATGTGACAATATAATCGTTCTTCTAAATTTGAGCATTGACGAGCTTTGTATTACTTCCCTTTTCTGATGTTTGAATTTGAGCCTTTGATGACTTCTCTATTACATCAATCATGGTTTCCTTGTCGACAGTTGATCCTTTGCGGTCTAGCTTTTCTTGTAAAGATTTATTTTCATGCTTTAGTTTCCTAAGTTGTATAAGTATGTCTTGATTAAGTTTCATTAAACGTAAGAGTTATTCATTATAGTTTTACTTGTTGGCTTCATTTTGATTATCTTGATGTTTGTGCACTTTTTCTTTTAAGATTTTTAATTGCTCTAGCAATTCATCTCTCTCTGCCTGATAATTCTTTTTGAATATCTTGATTCTCCTCTTCTAACTTTTGATTGCGTTGAGATTTATCCTTCGCCTTCTTGATTTGCAGAAGTAATTTCTGATTATGATCTCTTAGACAAGAGATATCTTCTTGTTTATCTGTGATAACCTTGTCGAATTCTTTATGTATTGTATGTATTGATTTCTCATTTCCCTGCAAAATCACCTTTGATATTTCTTGGAAGTCTTCAGATGACGCGACTTCTGATTCTGACTTCATGTTAATGTCCTTCAATGTGTTTTTTTCTTCTTGTAGGGAAATGTCAGAAACTTCTTTTCAGCATTTAAGATAAAAGTCCCTAATGTTTCTATCCAAGGTAACCCCAAAATTAGGTCACCGTCACTGCTCCACAAGGATCTAACTATGAATTGCGAGACACAAGCATAATTTCCGGTGTTTAGTTGTAAATTGCTTATTTCATATTATTTCTTATTCCAAAGGTCTAACCTTTCACCTATATTTGACTCCAGAATCACTAACTCATTAGCAAATTCAACACTAATATAATTATTGCTTTCAAGAGGAGCAATAGAAACAATAATATATTTTCCTCTAATTGTTCCTTTTATTTGAAATAACACCGAAGCATACATTTTTGAAGTGCTTGGAAATATTCCTTTTTTTTTCTTCTCGGGACTCCATTTTCTATTATCGTCACAATTTTCGCCAATCTTCCTTCTTAGATGCCTTGATTATGACTTTCGCCTTATATATTTCAATACTTTTAATCTTCCTTTCACCCTTTTTTTATTTATAAAACTATATAATTATTATTTAAAAAAATAATAATTATGATATAATGATATTGCATATTTTTTTGGGTAGTAATAATAAATTAATAATGATTGTTAGGATATTCCTATACTCCATCCTAGTCTCACCAGTATTTTGATCATTTACATTTTCAGTCATGCATGCACTTTTAGGGTTTGCATGCATTCTAGGGTTTGCATGCATCCCAGTCATCAGTCCAACACCTAGCCCTCAGTTAGCCAGCCCCCAGGAGCTTCTCACTATTCATTTTTAGCCCTCCAGTTGCTTAATGCGCTCTTATTCCTTGATTTTAGGGAGAAACTCGCCCTTCTTCACCTACCAGTCCAGTTGTCTTCAGTTTAAACTCAGTTACAATCAGTTACACTAAGTTACAGTTAGTTACATTGAGTTACACTTAGTTACACTGAGTTACACCTACCAGACTCAGTTTGACTAATGGTTGACAGTTACTTGAGCATTGATGACTCCACTGATGATGATGAAGACTTCCAGTTGTGCTCTGATGATACTAGTTGTGCTCCGATGACACTCCAGTGATCCTTTGATCACTCCATGAAGGCTAATTCGAATTCCTCATGCATTGTATTATTTATATGTCCATTTGTGATTAATAATTTAGTGTGTGTGAAGTATTATTGCTTCTATCCAAGTTCTACTGTACCATATTATTCTGTTGCTCATTATACTGTATTGACCACTCTTCTTCTATTTTCCTGCTTAATCATAATTACTCTTGTGAGGTATACATCATCTCTTATATCTGCTGTGAGGATTTTCACATGTTATCAGAGCATGTTGAGAGTAGTTTATCTCCATTCTTGAGAGTTTTTTGCAGGTTATTACTAAGATTTTGAGTGCAGCAGTTGCAGCAGTTTCTGCATTTTTGCAGCAGTAGCAGTTGCAGATATTCTATATTGTTTTTCCAGGTCTTCCACAGCTTCATTGAATTCAGGGAGGCTGCATAGATTTGTGTTGGCACATGGATGTACTGGAAAGAGTGAGTAGCTCTGGGAGGGTGTGAGTGCTGGTGAAGGAGTAGGTGGGAGAACTGGTGTAGCGCGTAGGTCAGGAGGGCTATGTTTGTTGGGGGTGGCACAGGAGGAAGGGTATGTTGGTGGTGTGGAGGAATAGTGCAGTAAGTGCGAAGGTGTATGGGAATGGAGTGAATTGTGCGAAGGTGGTGGCGTCGATGGTGAGGAGTGTGATGGTGATTGAGGAGAGGGCGTAGGTATGGTGTATGAGGCTCGATGAGAGGATGGGGAAGGATATGAAGGTAGATGGTGAAGGCACAAGAAATACTCTAATGAGATGCACGAGAGGGAAGTGGTGAAGTAGTGCGATATAAGTGCAACGGAGTGGGGCATGGAGATATGTGTGCCAGGTATGTGGGTTGTTGCTGCGTGAGGGAATGAAAGTGTGGGCCGAGTAGTATCATGGAGGAGTGAGCGAGGAGGTCTGGTTAAATACCAATAAACTCTGAAATTGCTTAGACAAGGTCTGAAAATTATTGGCCAAAGGTCGAACTAGAAACGATGCTCTGATACCAAATGAGCCAAACAAAAGTTCGCTCATAGACAGATTACCCAAAATACTTGGAAAATCAAATAAGCCATAATAATATAAGAGTAAAAATATATGAATAAGATATGATGTGATATGATGGTTTACACATGAAATGGCTTATATATATAGTCATTGAAAGGGTTCAAAGTGACTCTTCATAAGAGTAACATCTTTTATTAAATAATAATTATTATTAATTATCAATTTAATTATTTAACTATTATTTATTTATTGCTCTATTTTTATTCACAATAGATGGACTGTCTGCTGGTGTTTCTTCTTGCTGTTGTACCTCCAATCTTGGCAATCTGAGTGACAGTTCTGGAATTTCCTTCTGCTAAATCATTTTGAGGAATACTCCAGCATTTGTATTCAAGGAACTTGACATCTTTGCTCACCACAACCTTTTTGGTGATTGAGTTATATATCTTGTAAGCATTGTGATGTTCACTATAACCAGTGAAGATACATTTCTCACTCCTTTTGTCCAAATGTTTTCTCAATTATTGAAGTACATGTGCAAATTCTGTTGATTAGGTTGTCATTGATGCCAACAATGTCTGGTCATTGATGCCAACAGTTAAGTCTTGGTGCCCCTTGGGGAGCCCCTGAGGGTTAGTATTTGATTTGTGGTTGTCTGTGTCAGAGGAGACCTTTTGACTTTGTCCAAGCCCAAGCTTGAAGCCCTTGGAGGCCTTTGGACAATGGCAAAAGCCCTGGCTACCATTAACTTGGTTAAGTGCCCCGAAGCTGTATCTTTGTCCTATTGAGTCCATTGTTGTATCCTTGCTCTTGGTTGTTTTATGGTTGATGGTTTCTGTGCTACGTGTACTTATTCTGGTCTCTTGATTGGTTGTTTGATTGGATGATGTGGCAGTGTAGTCCTTGGAAGCCCATACTTGTACCCTCACATTCTTGCACTTGGTTTATATTGTCCTTCTCTTATGGAGCCCACATACACATGGTGGTTTGAATGTCCTTGATGATATCCATATCTTATTGAAGAAGTTTAAACATTGCACTTTTAACCTTAGACAAAATGCCCACAAATGACCTTAAAAAATGCCCGTAGCCATAAAGGAAGAATGCTCACCAACAGCTATGGAGAAGATGCCCACCACCTTTGGTTGAAAGGACCCATACACATGGGTTGAATTTTTATTTGTGGCATAATGACTTAATGTATTTATTAGTAATATGGAGCCTTTGGACATTGTTGAAGACCTTGCTATAATAATGGTGGAATCATTACTTATGGGGTCTTTGGTACCTTATGGACATGAGTGACTATCCCATATTAAAGAAGTTGTGGGGATCTTGCTCTTTGACCCACAAGTCTGGTTTGAAAATCCCACACAAATGAGCCTTAATGCATTGATACTACAGCCATGAAGCCAAGAAGAGTAAGGGCATCAAACCCTTAAGAACATAAAAGGAAGACCATTGGAAGTTGACTTTATGCAAAAATAATAAATAAATAAATCATTATGATAAAGCCCTCGATCCCTATTGAAGGGATGGTCTTACAAAGAATAAGACCTAATTAATTTTAATTTAATTATTTAATTAATTAAAATTAAAGTTTATTATAAAATTAAATTTTTAATCATATTGACAAGTCGGCTAAGTAATTTTTTTGTTAAATAAAAATAAATTTAAAAATACAACAAGTCGGCTCCAAAATAAATTCAAATTAAAATTTAAAAATTATATATATTTTTTTGGAAGGTCGGCTCCATATTTTTTTTTTGAAAAACTACTATAAATACCCAGTCAACCTGTCATTTTGGGGTGTACAATTTCGGATGATAGCTTTGATTTTCGGATTATTGACTGAGGCAGCGAGTTTTTGAGGCAGTAGTGTAAAGAATTCGGTGGAGTATTAGCTGAGTTCTTGAGCTCTGATTTTTGGACCTCACTGAGAAATTTCAGTGATTAAAACTGGGTTAAGGACCGATCTAAGGCAGCCACTGTCAGCATATGTTTTGGGAGTTTTTTTTTAATGAAAATCCAGCTCTGAAATTTTCGGGTACTGTAGCAGCTGTAGTAAAAAAAAATTTTGGCTCTGATTTTTGGTTAACTCAGGCAGCTACATGATCATGATATGAGGCAACGAATTTGTGAAGATCTGAGGCAGAAAATTTATGATTAACTCAGCAAATCTACAGAGGTCTGGAGCAGCAAACATATGACAAACTAGGGCAGTGATCTTGCAATTTTTTTGGGCAATCTCTCAAGCAAATTCAGTGTGCATCTGTGGTAGATCAGAATCAGAAGTAGCTGTATGTTCTTGAGCAGCTACAAAGTCCAGGTTCAAGAGACTTAATCCCAATGATCCAATTTGACAAGCCTTGTTTATGGTAGCCAAGAAGAACTATTCAGTTCTGTACATTTAAGATCAGATGATGACAGACCATATGATTGTGCCAAGATGAAAAATGTTAATCTGACCTTGGGTGTCTCAGGATAGCACAAGTGTTAGTAAGAAGTTCAAGGTATCCCTTTTGGTGTAGTTTAAAGTCCTTGATTGGAAAGTCTACAGCATGTTGGTCAAGGGAGCCACAGGCATATAGCAGACCTATCACTGAAGCCCTCCTCTGCAGCAGTGTTCTAAAACAAGAATGTAAGTGACTCTGAAGTGAACTGTTTCAATCAAGCAAGTTTGAGGTGCGTATAAGAAGCTTCTCCAAATTCAAGATTCACAGACTCTGAGGCAGAATTGATTGTGAGCAGAGACAACATTTGAAGCTCTATGTGAATTTGAATGTTTAAAGATTGGAGCAGACCTTTGATAACTTAGATGCATTGAGCAGACCTATGACATGGGCATGAGCAGAATCCTGTGGTGATTTGGCATGAGCATGAAGTCCTGTGCATTGGCAGAACCTGGCATGTGAGCAGACCTTTAATGAGTTGGCATGAGCAGCACATAAGCAGCCTGTAGATGATTGTCTTGATAGGTGGCATAACTCTCGATTAAAGTGATCAGTGACTTGGCAGTGGGTAACAGTTTGACAAGTGACAGCTTGGATATGAAATGTATGCTAAGTGATGATAGTTCACAATGATTACACAGTACTGTATGTATGCACAATAGATTCAACAGTGATATGAAGGTTTGAAGTGATGTTATGTCAAAAGCAAGGTCTTTGTGAAGTGGAAGCTTGAAGGCTTAGAAGTGTTGGTAATCTGATCTGCAGGCAATTAGGTTGTCACAAGGATTGCTACAACATTAAAATTGTACATGACAACGACATATTCCTACAGTCTTCAACATCCTCCAAATTCTACAACAGTTATGGTATGTATGCTTAGTATTATTTTCACAGTGACATATACTCAGCAATGAATGTATGATATATATATATACTCAGTGATCTAATGATATGCCCAGTGATGATACAAGTGATATGCTCAGCACTATCTATACAGTGAAATATGATGATATGATGTGTTAGTAATGTTATGATACTCAGTAATGTATGATACATGATGTTATATGATCAGTGATGTACACTGGATTATACTCAGTAATGTATTCAGTGACGAGTACAGTCAAGCAGGTTTCATGAGCAAAATACTTAACTCAGATTGGCTGAGTTGTATGAGCAGTTGGTTTGACTCAGGTGGACTGAGTCTTGTGTACAGTTGGTTAGACTCAGATTGATTGAGTCAGTTGATGAGTAGTGTGGCACAGTTGTGGTGCAGTGGTTAGTGAACAGTTGATGAGCAGTGAATGAGCAGTGGTCAGTTGATGAGCAGTGACAGTGGTTGAGCAGCGTGGTGCAATGTGGTACAGCTGTTGGTTAGTAGGTCTGCAGGATCAGTGCGGTTGTGATTCAGCAGTATCTATCTTCATATCAGGGTGGTAGGACGGGGCAAGGAAATATAGGGAGCTAAGGCTTCCTTCAGGTTGTAGCCTGTAAACCAGGGGGTTGTAGCCTCCTTCCAGTTGTAGCTGGAGAATTGAAGTCTTTGTAACAAAGGGGGTTGTTGCCTCCTTCCAGTTGTTGCTGGTAAATTATTATTATAAAGGCTTCTGTGGTTTTCCCCCCAGGACTTGGGTTTCCACGTAAAAATCTTGTGTACTATGTTTTGCTATGCTTCCTATGTGATGATGATATGATGATAGGTGATGATGAGCTGTAATAGTTAATAATGTTGATGATATAATGATAATGTGGTAATACATTAATGAATGATGTATTGAAGAAGCAGTTGATGATTGTTAAAGTTGAAAAAGTGATAAAAAGCTATACACAATGTTCACCCCCCCCTCTCAGTGTGTTCGGTGTGTCCAACAAATTCTACACATCCAAAAAATATGATATGTGAGACACTAATATTAGTGCCACTCCAACCTTCTTCAGGAATTTTGTCTTTAACACTCACAGTAGAAGATCTATTCAGTAAGTAAAATGAACATGCAACAAATTCAGCCCAATAATCATCTTACAACTTCTTATATGACATCATTATTCGAGCCATATTCATGATGGTCCGGTTCTTTCGTTCAACGACTCCATTCTGTTGTGGAGTGTATATAGTAGTGAAATGGTGATGGATGCCATGCTGTTTGCAAAACTATGTAAATTCATGTGAATCATATTCACCTCCACCATCTGACTTGAACACTTTAATGGATTTACAAGACTACTTTTCAATCAATTCCTTGAATTATTTAAACTTGGAGAAGGTATCTGATTTGTGCCTGAGAAAGTAGACCCAAACTTTCATGCTATAGTCATCAATAAAAGTCAGAAAATAAAGACTACCTCCTATGGATTGGGGTTGCATGGGTCCACATAGATATGTGTGAACTAACTCAAGGTTTTCTTTGGCTCGAGATGTGGAAGTGGGGAAGATGTCCCTTTGATGTTTCCCTAATATATAGTCTTCACAAGAACTGGAATTCTCATTCATGATTGGTAACCCCTTAACCATGGACTGTTTTTGTAGAATACTGAGATGTTGGAAGGGTAGATGACAAAACCTACAATTCCGTAACCAAGTTTCATCTAGACTGGAGACAGTATGTGCATATGACCGTGACAGGATAGCACTTCTGATATTGAGAGGGAATATTATATTCTTGGTCATTTCTACTTTGGCTAAGAGTCTTCTACTATGGGATTTATCATAGACAAAAAAATAAGTATCAATAAACCTGACATCATACTTATTATGAATCAGTTGGCCCACACTTATTAGATTTAATTTCATATTAGGAACATAGATTACATCTTGTATAAAATTCTTCTCATTATGTTTAGTAAGAACATGAAAAATGCCATTTCCTTGAGCAAAAACAAGATAATGATCACCTAGCTTGATTTTTGTATTGACAGAGGAATCTAAGATAGAAAATAACAATTTGTTACCTGTCATATGATTGCTGCAGCCACTGTCCAAAAACCATACATCTGAGTGATACTCTTCATCAATTACTTGAGATGAAATGAACATGAATTTTGATGAGCCATCTTCAACATTGGAGACATGGTCTCTGCCACTGTTCTGGTCTGCTTGCTTCTTCCTGCAGTCTCGTTCATAATGGCCATACTTCTTACAGTAGTTGCATTGGATGTTGGAATTAGTAGTCCATCTCTTGCCTCCCCCCTTTGACTTTCAGAGTTGTGAGAGTGATCATAGTGATCTGAATGCTCATGAGTGGTTCTATCCTCTGTAGAATGATAACCTCTTCCTCTTTTGCCTCTTTCTCTACCTCCTTTGCATCGACCTCTGCTGAGGGAAGCCTGAGTGTTGAATGCATTTTCCAAATACTCTTCTTCTTGAGTGAGTCAAGCTTCGTGGCACATGTTGGAATATTCTCACCATTGTTATTTATATTTTCATGCTTTGCATGCATTCTACATGCATCCAGTCATCAGTATGGTAGTATCCCAACACCTAGTCCCCAGTGTTTCAGCCCCAGGAGCCTGTTTCTGCTTAGTTCTATCCCTCCTAGCCACATATGCACCCTTGTTTCCATCATTGGAGTACAACTGTGCCCTCTTCCACCTATTTAGGAGTTACATAAGTCAGTTCCATGATTAGTGGATCCGTTCCTTGATTTGAGGACTGATTGCTTAGTTAAATGACTGAAGCACTTAGATAGACACCTACAAAGGCTAGTTCAACTCTAATGACTACTGATAGCTCCTCATGCACCCACATTTGAGTCTCCTTCCTGTTAGAAAAACAGGATCGTAGAGCAATAACAATAAACATAAATGCAAATATAATCACACAGACACATTACAAGAGAGACACCAATATATCGTGGTTCACCCAAGATCGGCTACGTCCACACTGAAATTTCCAGTCCTTATTATTATACCATCTAGCAAAGTGAAGGGATACAACCTGCAACACAGCCATTGCACTTCCTCTTCACACTCTCTCATAGTCTCTCTCCACGATCTCAGAGATATTTACAATGCATAATACCTAATACATCAACCCTAGGCATGTTACAATGTCTTTCTTTTATAGGGGAAATACAATGGGAAAATACCACGAATTACCCAAAACCATGGGCCCGTAAACTGTTGGCAAAAACAACCCCAAATTTTTTTCTTGGGGGTGTTTCCCCCGAATCCTTATTTCTCGAGGGAGTTGCCCCCGAACCCCCTTCTCGGGGGCGCTGCCCCTGAACCCCCTTTTTCGGGGTGATGCCCCGAACCCCAAGGTTGGGGAACGAGTGTACAGTAAGCCTGGGGTACAAACACGACTGAATAACATCTCTGAATCTAGAAGATCAGGCTCCACAACCAACAATCTTCCACTTGGAGATTGATCACAACAACTCCACCACTGCTACACTTGCTGGACTTGGACTTGGCAAATTTCTCGTCTTCACCTTCATGCTAGAAGGCCAACTAAAATCGAGCAAGAACTCAGCTTCTTTCTGGTCACTACCTTTGTAGACATGTCTGCAGGATTCGGGCTAGTATGTATCTTTTCCAGCTTCAACAGTTCATCTTCAAGAACATAGCGTATGAAATGGTACTTGAGTTGTATATGTTTAGTCCTGGAATGGAATGCTGAGTTCTTTTCCATATTAATGGCACTCTGGCTGTCACTATACAACCTGCTATCCTTCTGTTTCTTACCCATTTCCTCCATAAACCTCTGCAACTAAATCATCTCTTTACTAGCCTTTGTAAAAACAACATACTCTGGTTCTATTGTTGAAAGTGCAACAACCTTTTGCAGTTTCGAAATCCAACTTACTGCTGTTCCACCTACAGTAAACACATACCCTATGGTGCTCCTCCTGCTATCCTTATCACCTACCATATCTGCATCAACATATCCCTGTAGAACCGTGTCTGAACCTCCAAAACATAATGCCTAAGTGATAGTACCTTTGAAATACCTGAGAATCCACTATACTGCCTTCCAATGTTCTTTACCTAGATTGTTCATATATATGCTCACAAATACCACTGCATGTGCAATATCTGGTCTTGTGCACACCATGGCATACATCAAGCTGCCAACTGCCGATGAATTGGGAATCTTAGACATGTAATCTTCTCTTCCTGTGTCTTGGGACACATTTCCTTACTTAGACTGAAATGGATGGCCAAAGGTGTACTAGCTTGTTTTGCATCTTGCATTTTGAACCTCTCCAACACCTTTTGTATGTACTCACCCTGAGACAATGTCAATTTGCGATTTTTCCTGTCTCTTGTTATTCTCATACCAAGGATTTGCTTTGCAGCACCCAAATCCTTCATCGCAAATGAATTTGCTAACTTTCATTTCAACACATTTATATCCTGCATGTTAGACCCTACAACAATCATGTCATCCACTTACAATAACAAGATAATATAACTTTCATTATATAGCCTCTTGAAATAAACACAGTGGTCAGAATGACATCTACTATAACCTTGTTCTGTCATAATCCTTTCAAATTTTAGATACCACTGCCTTGGAGCTTGCTTCAAGCCATACAAGCTCTTTTTCAACCTGCACACCAAATTCTCCTTTCCTTTGAACTCATACCCTTGTGGCTGCTGCATATATATCTCTTCCTCCAAATCCCCATGGAGAAATGTTGTTTTTACATCTAACTGTTCAAGATGAAAATATTCTACCGCCACTAGACTTAAAATAGTCCTAATTGAAGTCATCTTAACCACAGGAGAAAATATTTCATCAAAATCTATACCTTTCTTCTGTGCAAACCCCTTTACAACAAGTCTAGCCTTGTACCGCTTCTTACCTCCTTCTTCTTCCTTCAACCTGTAAATCCATTTGTTCTGCAATGATCTCTTACCAGCAGGAAACTGAACCAAATCCCAAGTCTGGTTTCCTACCAATGAGTCCATCTGCTCATTCATGCCTTGCTCCCACTTCTTTGTAGTTTCCACCTGCATTGCTTCTTCATAATATTCTGGTTCACCAGCATTAGTCATCAATAAATAATACATTGAAGGAGAGTATCGTTCAGGGAATCTACTTAATCTGGTAGATCTTCTTACACTTTCACGAGTTTTAGGTACTTGTTGCTGTTATTGATTTTCTGGCACCTTTGGAACTTCATTTACTTCAATTTCATCAAGTACTGTGTACTCTGTGTTTTCCTTTTCCTGTTTCTTTCCCTGCAACTGATCTTTATACATGACCTTTTCATTGAATATCACATCTCTACTCCTAATGATTTTGTTATTTACATAATCCCATAAGCGATAACCAAAATCATCAACCCCATATCCAATAAAGGTACATTTCTTGGATTTAGCTTCAAGCTTTGTTCTATTTTCTTTATCAATATGGACAAATGCTTCACAACCAAACGTTCTTAGAAATGAGTAGTTTAAATTTTTACCTGTCCATGCCTCCTATGGAATACCGCCATCCAAAGCATTTGAAGGCCTGTTGTTTATTAAATAAATAGCAGTATTTACAGCATCTGCCCAAAACTATAAGGGCAACCCTGCATGCAATCTCATACACCTTGCACACTCCATGATCGTTCTATTCATCCTTTCAGACACATCATTTTCTTGTGGTGTTCCTGGGACTGTCTTCTCTCTATGATCCCATGGTATGAACAGTAACTATCAAACTCCTTGCCGCAGTACTCACCTCCATTATTAGATCTGAGACACTTCAACCTTTTTCCTGTTTCATTCTCAACCAAAGATTTCCACTTCTTAAAAGTAGCAAACACATCAGATTTCTGTCTAATGCAAAAAACCCAAGTTTTCCTAGTTGCATCATCAATAAATGTAACATAATAATGAGAGCCACCAAGAGATTGTACCTGAGCTGGTCCCCATATATCTTTATGCACAAGCTCTAACTTTTCATTCTTCTTCTGTTTCCCAACCCTGAGAAACTTGACTCTCTTCTGTTTTCCATAAACACAGTTCTCACACAGGTCCAAACTTACCCGCTTCAAATCTGGCAGCAACTTCCTTGAGTGGAGAATTTGCATCCCCTTCTCACTCATGTGGCCAAGCCCATGATGCCACAATGTTGTATCTGTTCCTGTGGAAGCTAAAGAGATAGAATGGTCAGTATTATGAGGACATAAATATAACATACCTACCCTGTCTCCTTTTTCTATCACCATTGGTCCTTTAGTGATCTTCCACCACGTTTCTCCAAACGTAGATAGAAAGCCGCCATCTCCCAACTGCCCTGTTGAGATTAAATTTCTTTTCACAGCAGGAATATTCCTAATATCTTTTAGCAGCCAATCAGTTCCATTCTTAAATTTTATCCATACCTTACCCATTCCAACAATTTTACATGGCTCATCATCACCCAATAAAACATGTACAAAATCGCCTGGAACATAATCATGAAAATATTTCCTATGGGGTGTAGCATGACATGAAGCCCCTGAATCTACTACCCAGTAATCAAAGCATCTTGTAACACATCACCTCCTACATTTGCTTCCTGGGTAGTTTCCTGCTGTCCATCTCCTTTCTTCTTTAGAGATCTGCAGTCTTTCTTTAGATGTCCTTTCTTTCCTCAGTTCCAACACTCTATTTTTCCTAGTCTGGACTTGGATCTGCCCATTTTAGATTTTTCACGATTACCTTGGCTCTTTCCTCTCTCCTTTTGTCTTCCCTTGCTCTCCATGGTCAATGCATTACCTGATGTCTCACTTGTGTTTTTTCTTCGCATTTCCTCGCTAAGAATAACACCAATAACATCATCAAATTTCAAGGTGTTTGAACCAGAGACAGAGTTACTTACAGCCATGACCAAGCTATTCCAGCTTTCTAGCAATGAACACAAGATTAGAATAGCCCTAACCTCATCATCGAAGTTCACACTTACAGAACTTAGTTGATTTGTAACTGTATTAAATTCATTTAAATGATTAGTAACAGATCCACCTTCATACATCTTCATATTAAATAAACGCTTCATTAGAAATACCTTATTGGAGGCCGAGAGTTTTTCATACAGCTTACCCAGTGCGCTCATCAAACCCTCTATTGTCGATCCTTTTGAGATATTGAAAGCCACCTATGAATCCATGGACAACTGTATTGTTCCCAGTGCCTTTCTATCAAGAACCTCCCATTCTTCGTCCTTCATAGTCACTGGTTGCTTTGCTCTTCCTCCCAATGGTAGGAATAGATCCTTCTGGTACAAATAGTCCTCCATTTTCATCTTCCATAACTGAAAGTTTTGGCCATTAAACTTCTCGACCTTAAACTTTCCTTATTTTTCCATTGCTCCCACTCGAACTAGAAACCCTAGTTTCCTGCGGGTTTATCTACCAAATAGACCTTTGGCTTTGATACCAATTGTTAGAAAAACAGGATCATAGAGCAATAACAATAAACAGAAATGCAAATATAATCACACAGACACATTACAAGAGAGACACCAATATATCATGGTTCACCCAAGATGTGCTACGTCCACACTGAATTGCTAGTCCTTATTATTATACCGTCCAACAAAGTGAAGGGATACAACCTGCAGCACAGCCGCTGCACTTCATCTTCACACTCTCTCACAATATCTCTCCACGATCTCAGAGATATTTGCAATGCATAATACCTAATACATCAACCCTAGCCGTGTTACAATGTATTTCTTTTATAGGGGAAATACAATGGGAAAATACCACGGATTACCCAAAACCATGGGCCTGTAAACTCCTTGGGGAACGAGTGCACAGTAAGCCTGGGGTGCAAACACGACTGAATAACATCTTTGAATCTGGAAGATCAGGATCCACAACCAACACTTCCCTATATTTTTGCACATGCACCAGTTAGACTCAGTTAGACTCATGTGAATGATATTTGACTATTTGTGACTACTACCACTGATTCGATGATGTCTCCAATGTCATCCAAGCCACACATTGAGGAGAATTCGAATGACCTTAGGAGGTATTCAAATTCATTTGATTGTATTGAGTTATTATTTAGTTTCACAGTGCTAACTTACAGCTGATGTATGATTATACTACAGATTTTACTGAGTTTATGAGTGATTACTAATTCAATTCTTCTTCTTTCTTCTTCTCTGCAATTCTTGAGTGAAATTAGTGAGATTTACTCTAGCTGTGTGATCTATCCTATAAAATATCACAGCACAGAAGGGACCCCGTTAACTATTCTAGGGTAATTTTGGACAGATGTTTAGCTTCTTCTATAGCAGTAACAACCATGGAAAACTTCTTAGTGAGACATATGAGAATATTTTGGAAAACAACTTTTTGTTCCAAAGCTTCGCCATAGGTTCGGAATTGAGTCACAATGCATGAAACCCGAGTCATAAACTGATCTACAGTTTCTGTTTCCTTCATTTTAAGACTTTCAAAATGAATTCAAAGAGTTTGGAGTCTTACCATTTTGAATATGTTTGTGCCTTTGATTGCAGATGCAAGGAGATTCCAGGATTTATGTATGGTGGTAGCTCGTGAGATCCACGGGAAAATGGACTCCTCGATGCAGTTCTAGATCAACGATTTTGCAGTAAGATTTATTTCTCAGTGAGATTCAAGGAAATTATTCTGAGCATTATACATAGCCTCCAAAGTGGTTGTATCTGGTTATGTGAAATAATTTTCAACCATATGCCAACATTTGTTGAGTTGTAGAAATGTCTGCATCTTGATTGCCCAAAATTCATAGTTGGTGCTGGTCAACATTGGTCTGGATATCTGCTTCAAATTTGAGTTGCTTGAACTGGTAGTATCAATATTTTTATGACTTTCTGCTCGATCAAACTGGTTCTGGAGGTTTGATAAATGATCTAGTGCTTTAACACAGTGCTGCAACTTGTAGAGCTAGCACAATGCGTTAGAGGGCATGTCAGGAAAAGACCGTGTAAGTGAACAGTGATTGTCGCACTTTGCCTTAACAACAAGTGTGCTGGTGCCACACTTCTTCAGAGAAGAGGGTGCGTATATGACATGCTTCTCCTGAGTAGAGAGTGCGTCAGTGGAAGGGTGCCGCAGTTCCCGGTAGGGACTGGGTGTGTCGGCGTTTCAAGAGGGAAAAAGAAAGAGATATGGCCTTATTCTTCACTCTGTGAAGAAGACGTCACGCTTCCACGCCGATGTGTTCCTATCTTGATCCACAACCTCCAAAAGATGTGACAATGGCTCTATGCGTGTGCTTTCCACTTTATGAAAATGCTTACCCAAAACAATTACGAAGAATGGATCAAATCATGCTCTCTGATACCATGTTAAAGTTTTAACATAAGAGAAACAAGAAAGGACAAAACAAAAGTGGGAAGATTGATTGCTTTCTCATTTTTAATCATAAGCATATATAGGATTACATCACAACAAAACAATGAGACAATACCATGAGATGGAAAATACTATGGAACAATAATGCTAACTAAATAGTCAAAGTGACCAACCAACTGCTCAACTACTCAACTAATTAATGCACTAATGACTGGTAGTGGATTGATGAGATTACAACTCTTAAAAAAATCCAGCATATCCTTGAAACAAATTTGAGCAAGTTTGAATTTGAACAGAGACAGACTACAACTCCCTTAGAGACAGACTACAAATCCCTCAGACCTCTTTCAAGCTACTCATCAAATATTATAGGAGAAGCAATACATAAATGTTATGGTAAAATAATTCCCCTGAATCTATACAAAACCTTTTTCCCCTGTTTGACATTTGAATACTTATCTTTATATAGATAGTCTCGTGCCTTCTCTACTTGTTGTTTGTTAAGCAGGTTGGTTTGATCCGAAAACTTTCCCCTTAAACCACACGAACTTCATGATATAATCTTCTTTGACTCCGTTCTGTTTTTACAAGCCACGGGGATTAGATCCCATTCTCATTGTTGTGGCAAATGTAATTACGTCCAAGATGTTCTCCTCAAGAATAGCATGACGTTCCAACAATTGTTTTCTAACCTTGTCGATCTGGCAGATTACTTCATCATTCATGAAATGGCATGGAGTTATCGTCATTGTTAATATACTTTGAAATCTTCTCCAATTCTTAATCTGCGATTTCAAATAGAATAATTATTATTAAAAATATCTAATCAATTAAAACTAAATCTAAATTAACATAAAACAAAACAATTAAAGATTAGTGGTAAGGGCTTGATATATTCAATCGTCTGGTGATTAAGAATTTCGATGATTCAATGGGAATGTATTCAATTTAACGTGTTGATATCCTCATGATTCTCCATAGCAGATTCGTGACTTCCACGCATGGAAATATTGGTTTCCCCTTCCTTCAATGAGTCTTTCCTTAGCCGGCGTTCGTTGAGGTAATTTTTCAGAAAGGATATGATCGTATACTGCATCCGCAACCTGTATCAATACAAAATCACACATTAGTAACAAGTAAAAAATTAAATGTATAAATACAAATAAATTTAACCTTATCAAGTCAAAATCTATTTAGGTGATTCCATTGTATCCCCTCGTCGATTGCTCTTTTGTGCAATAGATTTTCTCTTTCCTTCACTGAGATATGGCGATGTAATAGCGTAACTCCCACATTGCCAAGTAAAATATTTTGTAATTTAATTCAAACCTGTCAAGCAAATGGCTTGGTGATGATTCGATAGAAAGGAGAAAAAGCATCCAGGTAAATTACCGCTTCCCATATTCTCTGTGATTTTCTTTCCAACCATATTGGCAATCTAGCGACATGGTGATCTTTATTTTACTTGCTATCAGGGAACTGTAGCAAACTTTCCTCCTTTATCAAAATTATCATGAAATCTATCACCGGTCCAATGATTTAAGTGCTAAGGATCTATGGTTTTCTGGCTCCATCCTTATATACATGGCATATGGAGATGGGTTCCCATTTACTGCAACTTAAAACCATATTCTTCCTTCTGATAATATGGCATTAACTACAGCCATATTGTAACATTCCTTTTCAATGGACTGGAGATGATAGCGCACCTAACTTCTCCACGTCAAACTTATCGATAATATCCGCCATAATTTTTGGGTAATGTTGACACAATATAAGAGAGGGATGCCAGTTGTTGGACACCCCATGTGGCTCCCTCCCCCACGCCACGCTGGCACCTTGGCACATGGCGTGACTGGGCCCAGCTGGTAGCACCACGCGTCGTGGTAGGTGGGCGCCATAAAGTGGCCTTTATGGTACACTTTTTGCCCTTTCCCCGGCGCTTTTCGCGCATTTGGTTTTTCCTCCTGTGTATTCTTGCTTAGGCCCTGTCCGTGGTCGCTCCGCCACCCCAGTCCCTGTTCGCTCCTGCTCCGGTTCTTGGCCATTCCGGCTCTGGTTCTGCTCCACTCCTGCTGTGCTTCTGTGATGTGGCGGATGGGTGGTGCGTTTCTCCCCGATGGTTTATGTTCGTTGCTGCGGGTTGTTATGTCCGTTGGGTTCTCCCGAAGATGACCCTCCCCTGATGCCCGCAGCGGACCAGATGCCCATGGACTTGTCTACAGCGGACCCCGTTGGAGGGTTTCGTCGGTTCAGTGGTGGTGTTGTTGGGTTCCTGCTCGGCTGGTTTCGCTGGTGGTGATGGTGGCTTCCATCACACATTCGGAAGCTTCATTCGGTGGCGCTAGTCCCATCCTGCTCGTGCTTCTTCGGTGGCGCTGGTCCTTTCCTCTTCACGGCATTAGTTGGTCCCTTCCTGCTCGCGGCGGTGGCGATGCCAGTTCCTGGTCGCACTTCTTCGGTGGCGCTGGTAGGTATCCTACCAACCATTCCTGCGTCAGTGTTTGTCAACACTCTCAACCTTCTGGGGATTTCGTGGACCATTTCTATTGCTTTTATAGGTTAAATTCTGCATTTCTTGGTTGTGAATTTGTGAAATTGTGCATTTCTGGGTTGTGAATTTGTGCATGTTTGTTGGTGAATTGGTTTGGTCCCTTCTTGCTCCCGGTGGTGGCGATGGTGCCTTCCTGCTCGCACTTTGATTTGGGTTTGAATTGTTTGTGGTGGGTTTACGTTGCGTTTGTGACAATGGTGAAATGCATTTCGCATGTGGGTTTTTATGTGGCATCGGCGGCAGTGGTGAACTGCATTCTCCGCAACATGGAATTGTGATACTATTAATGATGTTTAATGAATCATTAATGGTGAATGATGAATAATTAATTTGTTTATGTTGCAGTAGGGTTTATGGTGCAGTATGGTTTATGAATGTTTTAGTGTTTATGAATTTATTAGGGTTAAGGTGAATTCGTTAGGGTTTATGAATTGTTGTTGGCTAGGGTGTGTGAAGTTGTTAGGGTTTATGCAGAATTATCATGAAAATTTGTTATGCAGAGTTATTATGTGAAGTTGTTATGCTGAAATATTGAAGGTTCTATGGTTTACATCGCTGTATGGTTTATAAAAATTTTAGGGTTTATGAATTTAGTTCCTTGTTGGCTTACGTTGCAATTTTAGGGTTTATGAATTTAGTTAGATGTATGGTATAAGGTTCTATGGTTTATGTTGCAGTAGGGGTTATCAATTTTTTAGGGTTTATCAATTTGGTTTGTTGTTGGTTTCTGTTGCGATCATCGTTTGGGCTGAATTATTGAAGTTTCTATGGTTTATGTTGCAGCATGGTTTATAATTTTGTTGGGGTTTATGAATTTAGTTCCCTGTTGGTTTATGTTGCAATCATAGTTTGGCCTAAATTATTGAAGGTTATATGGTTTATGTTGCAGTAGGGTTTATCAAATTTTCAGGGTTTATCAATTTGGTTTGTTGTTGGTTTATGTTGCAATCATCGTTTGGGATGAATTATTGAAGTTTCTATGGTTTATGTTGCAGCATGGTTTATAATTTTTTGGGGGTTTATGAATTTAGTTCCCTGTTGGTTTATGTTGCAATCATAGTTTGGCCTGAATTATTTAAGGTTCTATGGTTTATGTTGCAATAGGGTTTATAATTGTTTTGGGGCTTATGATTTTAGCTCCCTGTTGGTTTATGTTGCAATCATAGTTTGGCCTGAATTATTGAATGTTCTATGGTTTATGTTGCAATAGGGTTTATAATGTTTTTGGGGCTTATGATTTTAGCTCCCTATTGGTTTATGTTGCAATCATAGTTTGGCCTGAATTATTGAAGGTTCTATGGTTTATGTTGCAGCAGGGTTTATAATTTTTTTGGGGCTTATGAATTTAGTTTGTTGTTGGTTTATGCTTTTGGTTTTTGTTGCAGTAGGATGTTATTAGTTAAAAGTCAAGACTGCATCATACAGGGGATGGATGCCAATTGACAATAGTGACTTTTGTCCATTGTCTCATCTTATTGGAAGAATACACATAATTCAGTTGTTCATATTAGCCAGTGTGCCAAATTGGCTATTGTTGATAGGCTTTTTCTTTAATTACGACTGTAGGGAACACAATTGGCTATTGTTTAAATTTACAACTGTATGATGCAGTTTTAACTTTTAACTATTAACATCAAGTGGGGTGCTCCATCTTATCAGGTCATTACTTGCATTATGGGCCAATAACTTGCATTATGTGCAAAATAGAAGAAGTTAAATTTTCAGTTTTTCCTTCTGATTTGGTTGTAGGTATTTTGTTCAATTAGTTGTTGGGTAGAGCACATCATGCATTTATGTTGATTAGTATGATACTGTATTTAGGTGTTAGAAGTCATGCATGAAAGCCCTCCATGGAGAGAAATTTGGGCATGTTCCCAGTCAGTTAGCATAACATGGATGGTTTTTGCACCTAGGTAATGGTTCAACCCCATTCCTAACTGTTACTTTAAGGAATATAGGGCAACATAAACCATAGAACCTTCGATAATTCAGCCCAAACTATGATTGCAACATAAACCAACTGCAACATAAACCATAGAAACTTCAATAATTCAGCCCAAATTTTTCCTCTTCAATAATTCAGCCCAAAGTACTGCAACATAAGCCATAGACCCTACTGCAACATAAACCATAGAACCTTCAATAATTCATCCCAAACTATGATTGAAACATAAACCAGCAACAAAATAAATTCATAAACCCTAAAAAATGTTAATGAAATGTTTAATCAGAGAACATTACAGCTTGCTGTTGAAAAGATGAAATTGTATATTAAACCTTATGATAAACCCTTGATTACAATGCCGCAAACATTGGGGAACAATATGACCTAGGATTGTACCCAAAATGGTCTAGGATTGTATACAAAATGGCCATGTTGCAGTAGTTAGACCCAGTGATTACAAAATCCACATTGCAATGTGGTCACAACAAAAAAATTGGCACCCTATGCTTGATGTCCTCCAAGATCTTCAGTGCCCAATATTGTTGAGTTTCCTGCTTGAGGCAAGTTGGTTGGCCTACCTAACAATGGCTGATTAGGTTGTGGTTGGTTGCCTCCATATGATATCCAATTTGCTTCTTGTAGCCATGGAGGAATTGAGTAGCCACAATGCACACTTGTGCTACTAACCCCTACATTAGGTTGAGCCCCCCAATAATCATACATATGTCTGACACCTGCACTGGTAGGAGGGAATAAAGTGGGCATGCGCACTTGTTGATAGCGGGGAACCTGGATGTTTAGGAGGTCTTGGAAACATGGAGTATTATCTGCAATATGTTCCAATGTGTTTGGCATCATCCTACTCCCCTCCACTATGTTTGAATCAATGGTAGAACTTTCTGCCACCTCTTGTTCTTTTTGAAGCAATTGGTGAGCCTTTCTCAATTCCTTTTCTTGCCTTGCCATTTGTTTTTGATGAGCCATTTATTGTCTTTCTTTCTCTCTTTCAAGCCTTTCCCGTGCTCGAAGTTCTGCTGTAGCAATCCTTGCAGCCTTCTTTTCTTTAGCTAAGTCCTTATTTTTCTGCTTTAAATCCTAGATTTCAAGTTTCCTATGCTCAGACTCAACCAATAGTTTTATATAGTCCTCTGAGGTGAGTAACTGTGAACTTCGACATAGACGAAGATTGTTTGTTGTTGCTTGCCTTCTTTTTGCTGACACTCTCTCTACTGGTAGCTTTAGGAACCGACCAAGCAACTGGCCCTTCTTTGGAACTTGCTGCTCCTTGCTTGACACTTGCCTTTCAATATTTGGGTCAATGTTCTCCTGCTCTATCTGAACCATATTGTCCTCTTCAGCTGGAACCTCATTGTGGACACTATCTTCTTCCAGGTTTCCATTGTCCACAAAATAATGAAAAATTTCATCTTCCAATTCTCTTGGCTGTGAAGGCATGTTCATGCTTTCTTCATTGGTCATTGAGACAATATTTTTGTCCAAATTCATCATGGCTTCTGCCAACCATGATGGTGGGGTAACCTGGCTTGGCAAAGTCAATTCTCCATTGCTACTTCCTGGTGCATGATCAACGTTTGAATTGACATGATCAGAAGCGAAGTTGCAACTATCTCTTGCATAGAGACATTATGAAGATCAGAAGCAGAAGTTGCAGCTGTCTCAGTTGGTGTAACAGCCTCCAGGTTACTGTCAATTGGTTGATTGTTATATTGTGTTTCACTTACTTGTTCTTCTTCATCACCACAGTATGGTCCTCCTTGAGAGAGGGATATCATATTATCAGCAACAACAACGTCTTCCTCTACTTCCACATTTTCTTTGCCATCAACATGTGCTTGGACATCCCCTTCTTCCTGACCATCCAGATCAAATGCTTGGCTACAACTAGTACCCTGCATGAGAGCCTCAGAATTCAGTGGCCATATTCCAGTCCTCTTAAACCCAGGCTTGATATTCGAAGGTGTGAGAGCCCTTTTGAAGGCTTTACTTGCAAGCTCGGCTAGCTCAAACCTTTTTACCTCCACCCCTGGATTCTTTTCCATCCACGAGGCTCGCTCACCCCTGAAATAGTTCTTGAAAGGCCTGAACACACTGACATCTAGGGGTTGCAATATGTGAGTGGTATGAGAAGGCAGTGTCAACAGGTCGATGCCCAAATTGTTAGCCTCCTCGATTGTTTGCACAACAATGTGGCTTCCATGACCATCTAAAACCAGCAGGTGGCTATTTACAGGTGAGACACCACCTGGTATAGATGCAACAAAGTGAGTAAGCCAATTCAAAAAGAGTTCTTTGGTCATCCAAGCATGGGGATGTGCAGCCATGCATGCACCTGGTTTACAATTCTGCATATAGTTTTTGAGTTGAGTCTTACTTTTAAATAGATAAAATCCAGGGATTGAAGCACCAATTGCATTGACACAACATAGAATAGTGATCTACTCCCTACTCCTAGGAAAAATCTTTGGCACATTACGACGCCCTCTCTTGGAAATTACATGCATGCCACAGTTCCTTCCTGCCTGTAAACCTGTTTCATCACAGTTCCATATATGGTTTGGAGCATACCCATGTTTCTCGTATGCACTAGAAAGGGTGGCATAGAACTTAGTAAGAATTGCAGGGTGTAGATTTAGAGCCCTGTCTCTATCTAAGCCCTCAGCTTTACGCCACACAAGGTATGGATGCCTTTTTTTAAACCCAAACCACCATGACTTACCAGGAAACCCATCTTTGAAGGGGTTTGGCCTCCCTTGACATATTTGAGCTACCGTGGATTTTAGATGTATCAGCTCTAGCCCATCTCCCATTTCAGCCATCTCCTTACACCACTGAACCACCTCAGCCTCCTCCTCTTCACTCATAACTGTAACAGGCCCTCTGCGCTTTGTATGTGTGAGCCCATTTATCCAATAATGTACTGAAGAGGTAGCAACTCCATGTTTTTTAGCAGCAGCACGAATGGAATATCCATTGAACTCTATATCATCAATGGCAGCTAGCATGTCTTCTTTTGTCTAGCCTCTTATTGCACTGATTTTGGTGGTTGAACTTGTTCCTAGAACTGTGGTTGGAAGTGGCTGTCTGGTTGATGGTGGGACAACAATGTCCTCTACCACCACATTGTCATTCCCAACAACATTGCTGGGAGCATTGTTGGCATTTGAATGATCAACCCTCTCCTCGTTTGATGAGGTGTAGTGTAGCTGGGCACCCCTGCTTAGTCGACGACTTGTTCTCCTTGCATTGCTGACTCTTGCCATGCCTGCAACAACCTGCACATTTAGAAGGGAGGATGATTATGTAGAAGAAACTGGAAGTTGATATAACAGAAATGGAAATAACATTACAAGGGAAGCTGGTTATATAGAAGGAAACTGGAAGCTGATTATAACATAAATGTAAATAACATAAATGGAAATAACATAAACATAAATATAAATAACATAAATAGTAACCTGATTATACTGTGCACACACTTCTGATGGTATGCCTCCACTGTGCACACACTCTGCAATTCGAATTTCTGAAATGCAACTGTGCACACACTCTGCAGTTCGAATTTATGAAATGCAACTTCAGTAAGGCTGGTGGTTCATTTATAGTTGTTTGCTATTGAATTGGATTGGTAGGAAGGTTGCACATGGATTGCAATCTCTCAAATTTGAATGTGTGTTGTGGATTGATTTAAAAGTGATCCAATGGCTGGGAGCTTGTCATGGTGGATCCTTGTGCCTTCATCGGTTTCATGATCCTTGTGCTTCCATCTGTTTAATGGGTGCATTTAATGGGTAGGTGTCATTTATTGAATACAGTGGGTTGGAATGTTGAACAATCTTGCAGTTATGGCTGACACTATCCTTTCTGTTGCTTGAATAGATTTCAATGAATGTTTGAACAGGTTTTAATGAATGCTGGGATATTTAGGTTCCAATAGATATTCGTGGGTCCTCCTTTGATAGGTACCTTGTAGTAGGTGGCAAAAACGAGCTGGGTTATTTAGCTGTTCATGTACTTTTGGATCCCTGAGCAGATCTGTACTTAGTTGGGACAAGATGTTTTGTACTGTTTTTCATATAAAAACTATTTATGGACACCTATTGGCCCAGTCAGTTAATGTGCAATTTTTGGACATAATTTAAATATTTACTGCACTTAATATGGAATATGTATGTTTAATTTATGGGTGTCTTTATGTCAATATGTGGTGGTTGTGTGGGACCAGTACTATGACAACTACTGGTCCCTATTCAAGAATAGACAACTCTCCCCTATAATCTTTCTTCTCAAATATCCCTTTTACATGTTTTATAATCACTAAATCTTCAACAAGTATTAAAATCCCGCACATGAATAAAATCATAAAAAGATGAATAAAATCATTAATTCCCTGCCATAAGATAGCGTGATAAAGCTCCTTTAATTTACTTTGTATAATGGAATTTTTATTTATGTATTTAGAAATATTGTCTTGATAAAAATGACATATTCCTACAATTTTAAGATTGAAAGATGTATTATGTATTAATCTGTAAGTAACATATTCTTAGGTTTTTCCAAAGTGTAACGTATATAAAAAATAACATTCAATTTTAAATTTATAAATTAAATAACATAATAAAGTGATTTATTAATTTCTTACCTAACCTTTTGAAAAGAGTTATCATGACACATTGAGAAAAGTATAACTAATTATTTATTAAGTTAATTTGTGAACGAGATATATCATATGAGTGGGTGTTATGGTAGACATTGATCGGAAGCATTAACATTCATAATGTAGTTTATTGAATGAAATCAATACAATGTTTTATAAAAGAAATTGCTGAATGAGATGTTTTATCATAGAAAATGCTTATAATTATATACAAAACTAGGAATGCGTAAATGTAGGAAACTTGACACCACATTAAAGAAGGTAAAATATACGACTGGTCAAACTCATACCTCTCGTCATTTCAGAGATTTAATATGTAGTCATTATATTTGATTTCGCTTTGTTATCCTGCAACAATAGGATAGAACAAACCCATCGCTCACTCGTTGGCCAAGGTGTCGCGAACTATTACATGTTTCACTTTGAAACCTTATCACTGTTGGGTCAGCAAGCAAGCAAGAAATATGTGGAAGAGATGGAGTATTGTATTGGCATTGTACATGACATGACATATGGTGTACTACATTTGTACATAAGAGAACAAGTGTTGCTGCCGGAATTTTTTATTTTAAAAATTAATTTTATTTATTTAAAAATTTATAAAATTGAAGCCACTCCTTCAGGGATTTATGTCCCATCCAAAGTGTACTCCACCAATAAGAAAATGGGATTATTGATTTTTAAAAATTGTTTTAATTATTTTCATTTTCAAAAATATTATGTTTAATAGCAAAATTTTGCAAACTTTACAAAACTTTATAATTTTCTTTTGTAAAAAAATGCAAATTAATACAAAGTCAAAAAAGTTTGACTATCTATCGATTAGTATATATCCCTGTTGTGGCAGGGAATAGTATGAGTAGTGCTATTAATATATTATAATAAAAAGGCTACTTATCCTTGGTTCTACAATTACCTTTCTCTTCTCTTTCTCTCTATTCTATACTCTTATGTGTTATATAATATGATGTATGATGTGGATAACTTTGTGTGCCATTGGTAACTATTGTGCAATTCCCTAGATTACAATAGGGGAACTCCTTATCTAGTAGATTTTATATCATATATATCTAACTCTTGTGGTTTTTCTTTAGATCTGGGCATTTTTCTACATGTTTGAGATTTTTTATTCTCAAACCCAACCCTCACCATTTAATTTCTGGAATTTTTCAAGTTTTTCTTGATTTTTTTTTTGAGATGTGAGTTTAAATCTATTGTATACTAATTTTCTATCAAGGACCTATCTTTATTGCAACAAATCCGGTTGTTTCTTCATTTATGTTTGTGTTTTGCCGCAGGTTTTCATCCATAAGGCGACTACTTTCGACAAATTTAAGTTTCAGGTAGTTTCAGACACCCACACACCTTTCCTACACTGGAAGTGCATACACACACATTATGTACATAGGGAAAGCATCTGGGCCCTATTTCCCACTCTTCCTGCCCTAGGGAAAGCAAGTGGGCCCTGTTTTTCATTAATTTTTTTGCTAAAACCTTTTATTTAGTATTTCTATCGAGGGTTTGTAGATATGTCGGTAAGGTGTTGCAAGTTTTCGTCATTGGTGAGAAATTTCAATTTTATTCACTGTTTTATTTATTCATATTTTATTCTTGCATTAGTTTCATGTCTTGTTTGCATCAGGGTTTAGTTTCGGTTTTAATCATCATGTTTCTAGATGTTGTCTATTATTCCTATTTTACTTGTCTCTAACCTTCTTGTGTGGAATATGTTTTGACATTTTCAGGGGCATGTATCTTTATAATCTTATCATGGTGATAACAAGAAACCAACTGATGCCTAAGACTTAGTTGCTTAATGACTATATTTTTCATATACAGCTGATGTCATTTTTTGGTTGATCTATATTTTGCTCAATATTTATATGTTGTTGCTAACCCGTGTCTGTGTAAAAGCAATTTCATATTTCATATTCTCTATCATTTCATGTCTCATGCCAAGTATTTTCCTTGACATTATGGGCTTATCATGTTCTTTATATTCTTTACCCTTGGAAGTTCTTTGGTGCATATTAGCTCTTTGTTTACTTCACTTTCTTCATAGGGGTATTTGTGAAGAGTTGTAGGACAACTTGGTTCTATCATTACTTCCTATCTTAAGCATATTGAAGTTGTTATATTTGATCATTCAACATTGTTCCTCTCTACAACTAATCCTTGACAGCAGTAAAGTTGAAACTTCTGCCTCTTTATCTGGGATATTTGAAGTTGTAATTAATAAGGAATGTAATGTAACCAAAATACCATATAATATCACCTTATTCTAGTTATAATGTAATGAAAAGAATGACAATATTATTTTATAAAGTCATGATTATCCATTGGACACATTTTTCAATGGACATACCTTCTGAGGGTCTTGTATTCACGATCTAATATTCAATAGAGTTCTTTGGTTATGCCAACTATCTGCTGGAAACATTTTTTGATGTATAAACCACCTGGGGTTCTTCTATTTGCGATGAGATCTACTGCAGAATGCTTGCATATTTCAGCTCGGTTGTGAAGATTTACTATGCAACACATTTTCGATGTATAGGCCATATAAGGTTCTTGTCTCAGCTATGGGGTCAATTATAGAGTTATTTTAGCTATTAGTTGGGTTACAATTTTGATGACTTTCTGCTAGCCACATTTTCTATTGTATTGGCCATCTGATGTTTCTATACACTATTGTGGTTTTCCTCAAGAATTCATCCTACAACTTGGTTGCGATGCAAGTTCATGATTCAATGAGAAGCAATTTTTATCTTCATCAAATCCATAAGGAGAAGTGTGTTCTTATTTGCATCTTATGGGGAATTCTGGAAGTTTTCATAAGGGTGGATGTTAATGTAATGCCAACTTCCTCCATTTGTATTCTTTCTCCCTACTCATCATTAAGGAGGAGTGTTGGAATATGTAATGATGACTGCTGTGGTATTTTTGGTTGTGGAATGATCATATGTATAAAAGAAGGCATAAATAACTCTAATATTATAAAATGGATTTATCCCACATACATAGTGTAATAAATTCTCATATTACCATTCTTTATACAAGATAAGTGGTAAACCATTTATCCCACATGTATTATGGGATGTTATTATTCCATACCTCTAGCTATATAATAGAGGTGAAGGAGACCCTCTTGGTGCACTTTTACTTCGACCAGTGTTCACACATTCAACATCACACCAAAAAACACCACTACCATAGATACCGACCCGAAAGGGAGTTTAATCCCTTTCGGAAACACCTGCAAAGCAGATGAAGTCTCACCTGAAGTACCTATGGAAACTGCAGGAACCAGATTTATGCAGAACAAAAGGGGAATGGCTCGATAGAAAACCCATTCATCATAAAACCCATAGCATTAACTATTCTAGAACATCAACAGGATCAGATCTTCGACACGTTATTCACTTCAACATAACCCATAACAACACTATATTGATGTAACCTATATTATATTTCGCATTCATGTAATTCACAGTTATTTTAATCATGCATTCATCTAAATAATCAACCCGAGTAAAGAAACACATGTCACACATCACATCGCATATCACATCACATAAGAACACCATGTTTAACGTGGAAACCCATTGTGGGAAAAACCACAGAAGCACTTGTCTTTTATTATGAGTCACAACCAAATAATCACTTTAGTTATGACTTACAGATTTCTTCATGACTTACAAAGTATTCTCGCACAAAGCCTGCAGATCAACGACTTAGCTTATTCAAAATAACCCTGCATATCAACAACTCAGCTTCTTCAAAATAACTCTGATGTACATAGCATAATGCTCCATTACATACCCCAAAACAAGTTCTTACAACACCGATTGGAAACTAGCAAAAATAGTAACCAACCCAAACATTATCCCTTATTACATATTTATAGGGCGCACTTAGCTTGTCGCGCCCCCACTAACCCAATAACTTACTAACTGACTCATTAATACAATGTGGGCCAATAATAACTAACTGAATGAACTCTGAACATTTGAATTGATCAACATAACCATTTTTTCCTGATTTCTTGGCTGCTTCGTCGGAGTTGACTGCTTTGTCGAACCACTTATGCATTTCCTTTTTCCACACCAGAACTATTTTCGCAAAAATGGTACCTCCAAAAATCTAGGCCCAACATGCCCCCAACACTCACATGTGGCTCATCTCGAGCGACTTCAATATTGTGAGACAGGTTCCTGTAGCTTCGACATAAAATCCTAGTAGATGTTCCTGCTCACTTCGACCAATTGCTAGACTTCATCGTTATTCTGAGTAACAACTTCGACCAGCTCTGCAGTGATATGTGTATTGATTATCTCGATAGCCTTAGTGACTACCGACTGGATGGAAATATGCTTACCCTTGATAACCTCTAATACATGCTCAACCTCAAACTGGAGCGCCTTGACCCTTTCTATCCCTTACCTATGTTTCCTCCTTAGCTGATTGATTTCATGTTGCAATTCTTTATTCTTAGCAGCTCTTCGCATTCTCTGAACCGGCAGCAGAGTCTTCAACTGCTCGTGCAAATTACTCATCTTTTCTTCAGCAACCCCAATATTGGTAGTGACTTCCTCTAACTCAACATAGTCAAATAATGCATCCCAAGACTACGACACTTCCTCATACATTTTCATACACTGGGCCTCTACTGCTTGAAGGCTCTGAACAACCTCTTTAACTTCTGACTATCGCTATGTGGTGATTTCAGGTGGGGTACTCGGCACGAGCTTAGCTTCTAGATCTTGTACCTTTTGTCGATATCCTGAGACAATAGCTTCCAAGAACTGTCAGTTATCCTCAGATGTCATTTCTTCAATGATCATCGCTTTAGGTATTGCTCAGCATGTGTGTTGAAATTGATTTAATATTGAGAGGGGGGGTGAACCAGTATTAGTGTAGTTATTAGTCGATTTTACCTTATCTAAACAGATTAGTCCTTACTTAATATTTATCTTTTGTTATGCATTAGTAAATAAACATTCACACATATGTTCCTCATAATGTCACCCTGAACCATAACACCTTTCGGAATTGGTATAGCCTCCAACTGATACTTTGCATTCTTTGGAAGGTTCACAGGTTTCACATTCAGATTCCATAGTGGGATATACTCCGGAAACATGGATGCAGAGCCATATGCGGAAGCTCCAGCATCATGACACACCTTCATTCTTGGCTGAGGATTTGGTATGTTCGTGTGGCATGTTTTCCTTGACACATTGACATGAATCTGTAGAGAAATGAATTCTGGCCGTTTGGGACTAATGGAAATAGAGCCCCGCATTGGAACTTCCTCGACAGATCCTTGAACCTCACTTCCGGATGATAAATCGACCTGCATTGTTAGAATTCTTCATTTCTTCTCTCTCAGCCTACTAAGCTCGACTCTGGCTTGCTCAATATATTGCAATCGCTCAAGTCACAATGAATAACGACCGATATAGGAGTGGGATTTTTAACATTACTCCCCTCGTGCGATCCATCTGTCAATCCCAAGACGAATTGAATGTACTTTGATATTCCAATGATGATGGCGGCAACGGTGGATCTATTCACACACTTCAGTATTTTCGGCAATTAATGCAAAAAGTCCACTAACGCCGCCACTAACCCCGTCTTAAAATCAGTAATAAATTACTAGTAACTACAACCTTGACAAATTGACAACTTAGAAACTTCGACAGACCACCATCTCCTCGCAATATTAGACTACTTCGACGTAAATGGAAGTCAGGGTTTTCGAGAGACAATTATGATACTTCGACAAAAAGGCAAGTTGGGGTTTCCAAATGACAAAATTGGAATCGCCAGAAAGACCCCCCGACAGAACACCTTCGACATAGTAGTAACTTGGGGTTTCCACAAAGATTTGACAGAATTGTAGATTAACACATACACTGCGGCAGAAAAACTAGGACACAAAATCCATATTGAATAAAAGATATATTATTGAATTGATAAGATACTTAATGCTTTACAATAGCTCGCCTTTTATAAGGTTTGAGCATTCTTAAGAAGGGTTACGTCCCTTCAATTAAACTAATTAATAATTTACTGATTAATTTAATACAATATTTTATATTCATAGCATTGCCACTCCCTTTTAAAGAGCTTTGTCCTCAAAGCTTGAGTATTTTCCTAATGTCGTCCTTCATTCAGATTCAGTGTCGGTATTAGAATCGGACATGATTTCTTGTGTAGAGACTTGCACTTACTTTCCATTGATGATTTTGCACTGTATTGTCTGATTGTTCCTACATTTATGGCCTGGGATCCAATCATCACCGCATCGACGACATATGTTTTTCTTCTTTTTTCTATTATCAGAGTAACTGTTAGATGACTTTGATCTATTTTCCATTTCATAGGCATATGATTGAGGTTTGTGGCATTGATGGCCAGGTGACCAAGTATCTGCACAGTACCTACATTGTGTCTCTTTTTCTTGTCGATAATGGTTATCACCTCTTGTTTTTATTCCTTCCAATTTGCGTTCTGCGGCTTTTGCTTTATGTCTTGCTACCTCTACGTTAGGTATGTCATGTAACTTTAACTCTTTTTGGAGGTCCGTTTTAAGACCTCCTAAATAGGTTTCGAGTCTTTGTTTGTCAGACAACCCAAATACTCGTGTCGATAAGTTTTCCCACTGATGTGTGAATTCCTCCATGCTTCCAACCTGTTGTAATCTGGTAAGTTTACTGAAAAATTCATCTTCTTTGATACCTTGAAACCTATCAAAAAAATCATTTTTGAACAAGTTCCAGGTGTAGGCAAAATTGTCTCTCTTCCACCATAAGTACCAATTATAGGCATACCCTTCCATATGCATTGACGCATATTTCACCTTCTCCTTGTCAGATTGAATATTGTAAATGTCGAATTATTCTTCTACTTTGTTTAGCCAAGCAATGCATTGGTCTTCACTTCCATTGTATTTCGATAACTCTATTTTTGCCTTAGGTGGGTACACTATGTAAGGGTGATATTGATTCCCTTTTGCTTTATGGTTTGATGGTGGATCGGAACTACTGGATGACGTAAGTGACATATTTGAACTGCTTCGTTGTTGGTAGTGATTTTTGTCTTTTTTATTCTCTACTATCTTACTGATAGCTTCTATTTGGCTATTTAATCGTGCCTCCATCTCTGGCAGTACTTTTGTTTCTATCTCTTGCTTAAGTGTCGCATTGTTAATCTTTATTTCTTTTTGCAATTCTTCTTGATTCTTGGCAAGTGCTTCCTGTGTGAAAATATGAGATGAGGCATCTAGCACATCTGGACTGCCGACTTGGTCTTTTCTTTGCATTAGTCTTTCTAACATCTCCATTAATGTATTATGGTTCTGCGTCATTTTTTGGTCTAACATTTTTTGTTCCTTGCTCATAATGTCGAACTTGTCGTCCATTTTCTGCTCCATTACTTGAATGACATCCTCTTTAATTTCTTTCTTAAGTGCCTCCTGGCTCTTGGTGATCATTTCCTTGAAAGTTTGGACATCCTGCTCTATTTTCTCGATTTGGGCTTTTAACTGTGTTGTCATGCTTCTTAAGTGTGGTGGTGAATAATTGGACCCAATTTTAGCTTAGAGGGAGGTCGTGATACTTAAATTTTGGTAGGAAAAAAGACAATTAATGTCTTAGGGGGAAGTGATGATCACTATAGTAATGATAATTACTATAATGAATAAGTATACTTTAATAAAAATAATATTATTATATTTAAATATTTTTATTATAAAGTTTAGAAATAAAATTTTTAAAAATAAAATATTATAAAAAATATTATTTTTATAATATTATTATTTTTTTATTAAATTTCTTTTTGTTTTGTTTGTTGCAGATTAGGGTTTTCGTGGAGGGAGACTACGTGGGCGTTTGGAAGTGGAGAGTGGAAGGATGGATGACGGAGAGGGTCGAGCTGGTGGTGGAGGGCCTATAGGAATAGAAAGCTAGGCGTTGGAAGGAATGGCTGCGGAAGGGGAAGGCAGTGTGGAGGGGGAAAGTGGCGTGGAGGCAGCGGAAGGCTAATGAGAGAGGGTAGCAGGGCTAATGGATATGGAGTGCGGGTGTGCAGGAAGAACAGGCAGTCGCGAGGATTGCGCAGTGGACGAGAGAGCGCAGGGGTTAGCAAGGAGTTGGCGTCGTGGGAGTGGTGGAAGGGGGGGCGCACAGGTGGGAGTGCGTGAGGGCGAGGTAGAGGGTGTGAGGATTGAGCGCAATGAGGAGAGGCATGGAGGTGATGTGGAGGGAATGCGCAGAGCACGAGGGTAGGGAGATGGTGTGCAGGAATCTGCGCAGGAAGGTCGAGGCGAAGGGGAGGCGCAGAGCGCGGGGAAGATGGAGAAGGCACACGGCGATGGAAAAAAGGAAAGCGTGGGGGTGGCGGGGATATGGAGACCACGGAGGGGCGCGGGAGTGGTAGAGAGGACGCAGGGAGCAGGGGCGCGAGGGGGGGGACCGTATCCGAGTTCACCCACGGCGTTGATGAGCCGAGTCCGAGCTCAGAGTGCAGGAGGTGTGAGCCGAAACCAAGCTCGATAGTAGGAGGAGACGAATCCGAGCTCAGGTTGAAGGAGCTGAAACCGGGCTCTGATACCAAATGCGGCAGAAAAACTAGGACACGAAATCCATATTGAATAAAAGATATATTATTGAATTGATAAGATACTTAATGCTTTACAATAGCTCACCTTTTATAAGGTTTGAGCATTCTTAAGAAGGGTTACGTCCCTTCAATTAAACTAATTAATAATTTACTGATTAATTTAATACAATATTTTATATTCATAGCATACACTTTGACCAATATGACTACAACAGAAAATAAACTTGGGGTTTTCAATCGACATTATTTTTTTATATGTACAATCATGAAATCAAGAGTCTTTATTGCGACAAGCCATGATTGTCCTTGTACGGCTTCAGTTGGCTCCCATTCACCAATCCATTAAGGAGTCTCACCATCCAATTTCTACAGTTGCACTGTGCCTCGTTTTGTAATATAGTTAATAACATATGGCCCTAGGAAAAGCATCTGTATCTTATCAGGATGTTTGAAAAATTTGCTGTCATAGATAAGAACTAAATCTCCTCGTTGAAAGTGCTTATTAGTAATGTGGTGATCATGCAACGCTTTTTATTGATCTTTTTGAACCTGCTGATGAAATCCTGTGATGAATCTGTATTCCTCCAACTGGAGTAACTGCACCAATATTTCTTCAATAGCACCGGTATCAGACATTCCCATGAAAGAAACGGTTCTTAAACTGTGGAAAATATACTCCACGGGAATCACAGCCTCTTGTCCATACACAAACTTAAAAGGTGTCTGACCTGTCAACCTTTTACATTACAAAATTTTGTTAATGCGGTCCCAGTCGTTGCGGTTCACATTACATAATTTTGTTAATGCATGTTCTAGGATCTTATTGAACGCTTCGACAGTCCTGTTTTCTTGTGGGTGGTATGGAGTCCTCTTCTGATGGTAGACCTGGAATTCTTCAGTAAGGGAGTCTATAGTCTTATTGATAAAATGTGTAGCTTGATCACTTAACAGAAACCGAGGACAACCAAACCCGGTGATAACATTCTCAAACATAAATCTTGCATCAGTCACAGTAGTGCAATCTCGTACTGGTGCATCTTCATCCCACCATGTAAGATAATCTATCGCAGTAATAACATACCTCACACCAATCCTTTTCCCTAGTGGGTTAAATATGGGTCCCACAAAATCAATAGCCCATTTGTCGAAGTCCTGCGGCGTACCCTGAGTACTAATGGCATTTCATCTCTCCTCGAAGACTTCCCAATTATTTGGAAAACGTTGTAGTTCTGACAATATTCTTTAGCATCTTTACGAAGTGTCAGCCACCATAACCCTGCCCTTAAAATTTTATATGTAGTAGCTTTTCCTGCATAGTGGCCACCCGCCACGTTTTCATGAGATTCAACTAATATAATTGGTTGCTCATGCTCCAAAACACAACGATGCAATACCTGATCTGGTCCTAGCTTGTACAACTGACCGGTTATCAACTGGTAGTTTGCAGATTTAACAACCAACTGCTTCTTCTGGGTAGTCGTATATCCTTATGGTGATGATACTATAGATAAAAATGTCACAATATCCTAAAAATAGTCATCAACCATTCTTACTGAAAAGAGTTGTGTATCTGGAAGATTATCTTCTAAACTAGTTGGTTCTTCTCCTATCTCAAACCTCGACAGATGGTTGGGACCCGCATTCAATTTTCTTGGCTTGACTATGATTTCAAAATCATATTCCTGCAAGAGAAATAACCATCAACAGATCTCCCCCCAACACTGGCTTGTTGACCAGGTAATTTAGAGCATAGTGGTCTGTAAACATCTTAAAATGACTTCCTAATAGATAGTACCTAAAATTTTATAACGCATAAACCATAGCACGTACTTCCCTCTCTGTCGTAGTATGATTTTTCTCTGTAGTGGACAACTTCCTGCTAGAAAATGCAATAGTATGGTTGATAGAACACTCACCTGGATGAGCAAGCACCGCACCCAGAACGACAGATGAAGCATCGACATGGACATGAAATTCTTTTCTCCGGTCAGGGAATACTAGGATTGGTGTCGTAACCATTTTATCCTTTAATGTGTCGAGACTCTGCTGACATTAGTCATTCCAGTGAAACTTTGCATCTTTCTTGAGTAGTTTTTCCATTGGTACTGTAATATGAGCATAACCTTTAATAAATTTCCTATAATATCCTATATGACCCAGAGTTGTTCTCAATTGTCGAACTGAAGTGGGGGGAGGCAGATCAAATATAATAGTAATATTTGTAGGATCCACTAACAAGCCTTGCTTACAAACTAGATGACCCAATAATATACCAAAGGGAGCACATAATATGCATTTATTTAGATTCAAAGAAATTTGATATTGTCTACAGCGCTCTAAAATCAACCTTAAATTTTCAATATGATTCTTGAGCAACCCATATACTTTCCAATCATCAAAATACAACTCTAGAAACTTATGAATGAATTATTTCAATGCAGCAACAACTATGCGAGAAAAAAATGCAAGGGCATTCTTTAAGCCAAACGACATTACCATGTATTGGAAGCAACCCCATTATGTCGCATATGTCGTTTTATGTCGATCCTCCTTAGCAATATTTATTTGATGATATCTCAAAAATCCACCCGTAAAGTAGTAGGATTCCTAACCTCCGATGCTTTCGGTCACTTCATCCATGAATGGAGTTGGAAAAGGATCATATAGACAAGCATCATTCAATTTCCGTAGGTCGACACAAATCTTGATCTCCCCAATTTTCTTGTCTTGAACTACCATAGGACTGATCCATTCTGATTCTTCGATAGGATCAATGATACCTACATCAAGCATTATGTCGAGCTTTGATCTGACTTTTTCCTTATATTGTGGATTCAATCTGTATGGAATTTTCTTAATTTGGCTTGGTGCCTGGTTTTAGTGGAATCTTCATTTCACCCAATTCGCTAGAAATGCCTTTCATTTCTGAAAACTTAGTAGGAAATATATCTTGAAATTCATGCAACACGTCAATAATTTTTCCCACTGTTTCATCATCCCAGTAATCTCCTATATTTGCAAACTTAGGATTTTCAGTAGAGCCAATATTTACCCTTTTAATCTTTAACGGCTTCAAAAATTTGTTAGATGTAATTTCTGGTCCCTTCAGATCACGACTTCCTTTTGTTTCTGGAATATGAATATGCCTTGGGTCATCATATTCCGGTCCTCCGCTGATTTTGTAGCACTCCATCATTTTTTCCACTGTCGTAGTTCACTGCGGCATATTAGATACTGGTCCCATAATTTATTCAAATGTTTTTTCCTTGATAATCTGCAGAGCCACATCTATCATTGGACTTTCATCCTCATAGCTAAATGTTTGCTCTAAACTCAATGCCAAATTGTCCCATTCTGCAGTTCCTTGTTGCAGCTCCAGTGACGTATACCAATTCCTTGGGATGGTTTCAAGTGTATGAATGAACATATGTACCCACTCTTGCTTGCATATATTTTTCCAGATTGTATTGCAGGTAGCTAGATGATCAACATGACTAGTGATCCCTATGTATTTTTCTCCAATATAAGGAATCCCTTCTCCAAAACAAATTTCTAAATATCTTCTAAACTATGACCAATCGATTACAGAGTGCTTATGAACAACCCACCATCTCACCGGTGTTGCTTTTAGGGAGACATCCAAGTCTAATAAGCGTTGTTGTTTAGGTACCTTTCCCTCAAATTAAAAAAAAAACTTATCCATATTAGGTAAACCTTAATAAGTAGGAAGATCACATAGCTCTTTACCAACCCAACGCAATGATTTAGTCACATGAGTGCATCTCCTCATTGAAACTTCATGCAACTTATTCTTCCAGTTCTCCAGAGCTTCACCGGAATCAAATGAACATGAGCTAACACTTCACCAATTGAGCGTACCATCTAATGTAGGATTGATGTATTTGTTTATCCCAGATGATACATTATAAATGTTGTCTAAGTCTTGAGCATCATAATCTCCTTTGACTGGTTTGGCATACCTTTGTCCATCCAATGGATCTAGAGGTGCGACAACTATGATCTCTTCATTTTAAAATGTTAGAATTCTCTTTTTAAATTTAATAATGGTCTGGTTATGAATTGTGCAATCTATCCCCAATAGTGTAGGATACATATTAGTATCATCGACAATCTCTATCACTTCGAAGTCTGCAAAAGTTCACATTCCCTCCACTTTGACAGGGACCCCAACCATTCTACCGAATGGTATTACTTTTTGTTGATTGGACAACTACAACTAAATAGGAAACCATACTAGATTCAGCTTACCCATATTCTCCCATGCCTGTTTGGTCAAGATATTTACATTTGAACCCAAATCTAAATAACAAAATCCATGTCGTAGTCACCAATATGCGCATTAAGTCACAGTTCCCGACCAATCTTGATTCTTTTCTGGACATGATTGACAACTCTTTCAAGTTTGAATTATTCCTCAGACTCCCTAATTAGCTTTTTCAATTCCCTTAATGCATTCTCATCTTTGACCAGAGATAAACAAATTTTCAAAAAAGAATGAAGAGCACTTACCTTTCCTAAGTTCTTCTTTGGTGCAGACTTGTCGAGGCGAGGTGGCATGTCATATACTGGTCCTTCTTTAACAATAGGTGGTGGGGAGGATGTTGATGTGTGCCTTTCAAAAATTCTTCTCGATCTTCAAAGAATATGTTGTTCTCCTTTTGAAGGTGAAACTATTGTGGCTTCTAGGCTACTGGCCTCACTCCCGGATCTCTGATATTATTATAACTTCTCTTATCTTCACACATCGTAGGTCCAACTCTCGTTACTACAGCGACAGTGTGCTGACTTGGTCGCGGTTCTGTTGAAATTTTCTACACATTTTGATTTTGATTCTGGTTCTGATTCTGCTTCGCCTTCCATTTCGCTATCAGTTGTGGATAGTCTTCAATGGTATGGCCTATTTCCCTATAGTATGTGTGGGTCGAAGTAGGATTCATACACTCTCGAGCATAATGTCGAGGGGTACGACAATTATAACATATTACTTGTCCTCTTCCTCGACCGAATCATCCTCGTCCATGGCCTATGAATACACCTCACGGTTGATTGAATTATGCATTGCTTCTTTCTATTGATCTTCTCCCTTCATAAGGAACGTGTCTCTAGTACGCTTTGTGAGAAACTGATACGCTCTACAATTCTTCTCGTCATGTCCGACAGACTGACAAAACTTATACCATAAGTTCTAGGGAGTACTTACCATCTTTTGTAACATGTAGCATTCTTCTGGTCAATGTCCTTTAGTTTGACAAATTTTGCGCCATACACCAGGATTTAATGGACTTGGATTGGGAGCATTAATATGGTCATGAAATATTCATACATTGATCTTTAGAATGTACTTCATCCTTGCACCTAGTGCACCAAACATGTTCTCGATTTTCCTTACCTTTCTTGATATCTTGAATCTGAATAAACAAATTTGCCAACTGCGCCTAGATTTGAGCCATACCAACTCTAGTCTCTCTGACATGTGATGATTTTGACTTTATAGCCAATTCCAAGGCTTCTGTCTGCGTCATGATATTTTGTTGCATGAGTGGAACCCTGATGTGAGGCAATAAAGCAACTATAAACCTCTCTTTATGTTGTAAATCATTCATCAGAAAAATTGCACGAGCCATTTGGGTTTTAAAACGTTGGTCGAAGTCCCAAATGGACTCATTCAATGCTTGGTTGGTCTCCTTCAATTCAGTGATACATTGATATTCAGACTTTGGCTTCTTGAATTCAGTCTTCAATCCCTCCTTAACTTATGCTAAGGTCTTTGCATGTTAATTACCAGTGACTTCAAAAATTTTCATAAAACAGTCTAAAGCGCGACCCATGAAGGTCATGATTAACTTCACTAATTTGACGTTGTTGTCTTGTACTTGTTTTACAATCCATATTGCATTGCACAAAAACTAGTGTTTTGATAGATCTTCTTGTCCATTCCCATTGAAAATAGGTAACTTCATGTCATCCCCAGCCATTCTAGGTTTCTAGGGATTTGGTTGATTCACTACTAATGGACCACTACTTGGAGCCTTTGCACTTGGCGAAGTACTACTCAGATTATTGCCACTACTCTGACTAGATTGAAAGAATTGTGAATAATTATTAGGTATTACCTCAGTCTCCGGGTATGTATGCAGGGTCGTGGATTTGTCGCAACCTCAGGTTTGGAACGATTATGCAGGTCCTTCTTCTTCCTTGGAAATGAGTTGGTACTCGTCCTCCTCATTACTAGAATCCTCATCAAGTTGTGGTACTGGTTCATAGTCTCCCCTTTCATTCGCACTGCAACCCTTTTTTCCTGTCGCAGTTCTCCTCCTCTTGTTCGATTGAAACTGTCTCCCACTCCGCAGAAACTCACACTCTTCATCTAGTTCACTTTACTCTCCTCTTATCATTTCAACTCATCCCACATTCATCTAGACCATCATCCATACAATACCCATGCCCACCACACACAATCGCTCTACTCGTCAGATTCCATTAACATCACTCCTTTTTCCCAAAGTAGATTTTTGATCAACAGGTTAAACGACTTGAAGTACTTATCGTGTCGAACTTCAAAGAACTCACATTTTGCTACACTATAAAAATTGATACTATCAACAACGAATTCAATAATTTACCCCTCCAGTACACTGTCCAACCAATAATCCATTGCGCGAGAAATTTGGTTGTTCACACCTTTGAGTCGCTGTATCAACACAAGTGTCCAACTTCAAGACTCACCTCCTTGGAAATTTTTCTTCTGGTCAGTAAATATTGCTAACCATTCATGTAATATCATAGGAAACTCACCAAATAAGACCTCATGAATGTCAATAAAAATATACTTTTCTAACCAACCTTCATCATCCAATTAGGGATGCTTATTTTGCTCCCTTGCAAATTCCTTCAGTTGCAGATCTACCCAATCCTAGATATTTGGTTTAGTTAGATGCCACAACATTCCCCTTCACACAAATATTGATCCCAGCAACAAAAACCCTTTTTTGGTGCAATTTTACTTCAACAGGGGTTCACACATTCAACATCACACCAACAGACACCACTACCATAGGTACTAGCCCGAAAGGGAGTTTAATCCCTTTCGGCAACACCTGCAAAGTAGATGAAGTCTCACCCGAAGTACCTATGGAAACTACAAGAACCCGATTTCTACAGCACGGAAGGGGAATGGCTCGGCATATAACCCATTCATAAAAAAACCCATAACAATAACTATTCTAGAACATCGGCAAGATCATAGCTTCAACATGTTAGTCACTTAGACAGAACCTATAACATCGCCATATTGATATAACTTAGATTATATTTCACATTCATGTCATTCACACTTATCTTAATCATGCATTCATCTAAATATTCAACCAGAGGAAAGAAACACATATCACACATCACATCACATAAGAACACCATGTTTAACGTGGAAACCCATACTGGGAAAAACAACGGAAGCGCTTGTCTTTTATTATGAGTCACAACCAAATAAGCACTTTAGTTATGACTTACATATTTCTTCATGACTTACAAAGGATCTGCACACACAACCTGTAGATCAATGACTCGGCTTCTTCAAAATAACTCCGATATACATAGCATAATGCTCCATTACAGACCCCAAAACAAGTTCTTACAACATCGACTGAAAACTAGCAAAAATTGTAACCAACCCAAAACTTCTCCCTTATTACATATTTATAGGGCGCACTTAGCTTACCTTGCTCCCACTAACCCACTAACTTACTATCCAAGTCATTAATACAACGTGGACTAATTCTAACTAATTGACTCAAATCTGACCATTTGAATTGATCAACATAACTATTTTTTCCTGATTTCTTGGCCACTTCGTCGGAGTTGACCGCTTTGTCAAACCACCTCCTCCTTGCCTTTGTCCACACCAGAACTATTTCCGCAAAAATAGTACCTTCAAAAAGCTAGGCCCAACAGATCCTTATAGGGTATGTTTATGAAACATCATTGTGACATGAAGTGAAGATGGAGAGTGATGTGATGCTTATGTGAGGATGCTATGTATTGTAAGAATGGAGTTTTATGAAAAATTAGAAGACAATACCTTCCCATGGATGTTTCCCCATTTGGGTTTCTACCATGTATATCTAGTGTACTATTTCTTTTTCTCTCATCTCTTACATACTATTTGATTATTTGGTGCTTGTATGAATATAAGGCTATATTAGTATATTCTTGCTATTTATTTTCATGTTAGAAAATATATTGTTGTATGTTTAAGCATATTTCTCAGTATTCTAACACTTAAGGTGTGGGATTTGTGTCCCTTCAAGATTCGAAGTTGAGGTGTGGGCTTGTTGTAGGCAGGTGGTTTGGACAAGTCAACATTGCAGCATCGCGGATGCTGCGCAAGGCCGAAGAAACCACAGAAGGAGGAAAGTTGAGCGCAAATGATAATATTTTATGTAATTTTGGGTCAGTTGAACCGCGGTATGCGGGTTTTTGGGTCATTTGGACCACAATAGATAGATTTTGGGTCATTTGCTTTGAACTGTCGGTTAGAAAGTAGTTAATAAGTGGACAAACAATGTAAAGGCGCAAGCCTATAAATAGATGTAGGTTTGTAAGAATTGGGATATCTATCTTTTGGAGAGTATGATTGTTGAATCTTAACATCTGAGAGATCTTGATCCGATGCTGAAGGCTGAGTATTTTGCATCAGGGTTTTTGCGGATTTAATATGATGCGACAAAGTTGTTGAGCAGAATCCCTGTGTTTTTCCTATTTATCTGTGGTAATGCATTTCGCGATATGAATATATGAATGATGCAATGCTTCCTTGCTGCGATTAATGCTTTACTGTTATATATGTTGCAATTATGAATTGTCTTGTTGAATGATGCCATGAATACGATTGATGCCTGAGTTAAATGCTTAGATCTATTTCTGAAGTGTTGCAATAAGTTAAGTAATTGATCCACAACATCCTCCATTTGGTGGAAACATGGTTCCGTCAACTCTCCCTTGAACATCCCGGGTGATACCTCATCTGTTCTGTAGGTGTTGCTGGACAGGGTAAAACCTGTCAAGGCCGGTGCTTAGGGAGATCGCGATGGTTTGGGTGTCGACAATGTTGGGAACCCCTGTTGACTGGGTTTGTGTCAACAAATGGTTCCGTTGCTAGGACCGTAGTGAGAAGTGAAAGGAGGATATGTTGTGGCATCCGACGCAACCGAAAATACAAGACTGGTTTGATCAGAGGTTGCAAGAATTTGTTGAAAAAGAAAACCAGAACCCCCGACTGACGGTAGATCAATGGGTGGAAAGGTACATTCATGACGGTCCACACGAATATTTTTTCTGCGAACTCCCAGTCATCTTGTTTGAGTGGTTGGAAAAGTTGACCTTTCAGAAGAGGAACTTCCAAGGTGGTGAACCAACGACCTGGACCCCAGAGCTGATCCAGGAGCTGTAGGAAGTCGACAACAAAGCATCGTGGGCTGTTGAAGTTTGGTTCGATAGAATACTGGAAGGCTATATCACTGAATTTGCAGTTGATACGAACAAGTCTTATAGTGAAGCTAAAAGATATTTCTTCCGTGGACCACGGGGAAGGTTTCTGTTGTCGCTGTAGTTGTCCATTAAGATGCTCATTTACGAGAAGGGTATATTGAAGATGCATCTAGATCAGTAAAACCCCTGGTGGGCGGAGGTCGTGGGTACCATGACTGTGGGGGGAGGTACATGGAATGATAAGGGGTAGATGGGTGCAGGTCACGACGAGGCTGTGAGGGAAGCCGAGGAAGAGAGTGGTCTTACAAGGGGAGGAGCAAGGTTTCGACAGGAAAAGAGGCAAAGGACAGGAGAAGGTCCTACTGCAATCGAAACGCAAGGCCATGAAGGAAGACCACACGGGACGAAGCGACTTCATAGTCCAGACAAGGAAAACCAGGCTACGCCCAGGATAGAGGTAGGACCAAACCCCAGCAGCAATGTGCCCACACCTCTGCTCACTATCTCTCAACCAGTAAGAAATACAACTTCGACACCATGGTGCTCATCAAGTCAACATAATTTAATTGCTAGTAGCTTAGTGACTAGAGGAAGGAAGCCCAGGATGGAGGGCGAGGATACAAAGTTACCGTTGTTCCATAGAAATGGAATAGATAATCCTGAGCAGTAATGGTTTTTATGCGAAGCAGTATCCCAATGAAATTGTGTGGGATTTTGACCAGCGATTCAAAACATTGATGGCAAGGGTCAGCTTCGACATGAGCACTGTCCAATACAAAGAATGGTTCATCGCGGCATTGCTCCCACACATTCGATTTTCGCTGATGCAACAGAACATTACAACACCGAGGGAATCTCTGTAGATTGCAATGTGGTTGGAAGCTTCGCCGATTGGTGAGAACGAAGCTGGCATGTCGCAGATTCAGATGCAGCTGGCCAACTTGATCATACATCTGCAAGATCTTAAGAAGGGCAAGGAACAACGTGAAGAAGTATGGTGGACGCGATGTCGAGGAGAGGGGAATACTAAGGACAATTTCCTTGACTTCCGCAATTATCTGGTTTCAGTAGCACCGAATCCATTGAGTGGAGGCGGTATGTCATGGTGTCACATCTGTCAGGTATATGTGCACCGCCACGAGGAATGTCAATACATACAGAATATGGTCACAAAACCGATGAATCTGTACTGTACATTCTACAAATTCGTGGGACATGAAGACAAATATTTCCGCGCATATGGGTTTCTTCAGGAGAGAACGTACGATGCATTCTATGTGAAGGACGACCAGCGTGCCGTACAAAAACCGCAACCGTAGCCATAGGTAGCCGATCCGCTACCTCAACCGTAGGTGCAGTTTGTACCATAGCATCAACCACAACAGTTTATGCCACAATATGCTCTGATGCAAATGGCTCCATAGCAGCAACAATACGTTCAACAACCACAATATGTGCAGCAAGAGCAAGGCATGCAACAGTTCAATCAACCACAGTACCAGCAACAGGGAGGATTCCGTGGAGTATTCCGATGAGGACATGGTAGAGGATTTGGTCGCGGAGGAGGATGAGGAGGTCGAGGACCTGTTCAGTGCTATAAATGTGGGGTATGGGGACACTACCAACGAGATTTCCCACAATTGCAAACGCAGTGTACGTTTTGTTTTGTTACAGATCACACTGTGGAAAACTAACTACCCACAGTTCATTACGCGATGGCAAGCAGGGAATGTTCCGCAGTTGATTACACGATGGCAAGCGGGGAATTTTCCACAGTTGCAGAACCAGAATCAAGTACAGCAACCAGGGAAGAATCAAGTGTAGCAACCGACGCAGAATTAGAACCATCATCCAAATCAAAATGCTAACCAAAATGTGAACCAACATGGGAATCCGCCACTGAATCAAAATCAAGGTGCGACTATCGCAACAATTTCTGTGGAGCCAATACCACAAGATGTTGCTGTCGCCGTTATCACTCGGGGAGGTACCACAACAGGAGAGGATAGACCACATCCACTCATCCGATTAGCAGGACAGAATAAGGTGTCATTTGACATTGATTTCGAGCGTGATGCATTCTTTCAGGCGCGCCGTGCGATGGAAAAAGATTGCGGTAAGGCCACTATTTGTGACATGCCTCCTGTTTTTTATGCCACTTCAGAGGTCGGTCCATCGCGACAGTCTGGAACCTTGCAAAAATTATTTGAGAGTTGTTTATCACTAGCAAGGGATTCTGATGCGCTTGCCGAGATCAAGGGACTGTTGCAGCGACTAGCCAGGGGACGGAAAGAGTCTACGGTAAACTCCTTACAACGATGAAAGACAGGTAAGGAGATGTGCATGAACATTCCAATTGGAGACTATGAAGTTGATTCAGTTATTCTGGATCTTGGTTCGGATTTCAACATCTCAACCAAGTAGGCCTGGCAGAGAATGGGGAGTCCCAAGTTGAGTTGGTCTCCCGTACAGCTCCGACTAGCTAATTAGGCCAAGGTGACACCAATTGGGAGAGTTCCACACCTGGTGGTGGACATTGAGGGAATGAAGACATATGCCAACTTCGATGTCATTGAAGTAGTTGAAGGGGGAAGCTCCTATCCCACGTTGTTGGGGATAGGATGGGATAACGACAGTGCAGCAGTTATCAACTTTAAGAAGTGGATGATGACTTTTACAAACCGCGATCTCAAAGTCATCGCCTCGTTGGATCTAGCTGAGGGACGCATGTATATTGAACCAGTAAAAGATGAAGAACCCAGTGGATGGGACCATGCATACAATATTTCAGAAGATTATATTCGTCCGACTACCGATGGTGAGCTTGGGTGGCGTAGCTTCAGCTCTGCATATTCTAACTCTGACGACACATTAGAAAATTGGCAGAATCGCTTGCATGAGGTATCGCTCCGCAAGTGTGGATTAGTCATGCAGTCATTATGCCATGTTGCATATGAGACTGTTTCACTACCAGTATACGAAGGGTTTCTCGGCTTGTCTGAGTTTCTTGTGGCGTTTGAAGAAAAGGTTTTAGAACCACAGCGACTGTTGGCGTTGGAGGAAGCACTGAAGGCTGCTCCAGCACACTGGTGGGTGACACATAAGAAATCAATTGATGGATGGTCGCAGTACTGGAGATTGATGGTGGTTCGCTTTGGCGACACCGAAGTTTACCATACAGGAAAATACGATGGACGGAATGACCCTAGAAGTCATTTGAGGGAATGTCAGATGTTGTGGGCATCGCAACCCAAGGATGAGTGGGTCCATGCCTTCGTCCATACTGTTGGGCCCTAGAATTGTCCCTTTTTAACCATACTTATCTCATCATTTTGCCAAATTTTACTTTACCTTTGTGAACTATATACATGCCTTTTTCCAAATCAATCAACAATCCTGACAAGGTATAAGTTATTATTGTTTCATGTAATTATGCCTAAGATTGTTATGGTTACGAATCCTAACCTTTGGTTTATGCTGACATTTGTGTGTTTATTTAGTCCAAGGTCTAAAGCATAAGTGTATCAGCCCAGCAGCACCAGCTGTTACTCTTTAAGCACCAGCTCCTCATACTCCAAGGGACAACGCATCCTCCACGCAAGCTGTATCAGATCCCCACTATAACAGATTCCATTGAAGTAGAGCATAGCTGCGACAGACAGGTGGCATACTAGTTGTTGAGTCTGTTGATCCATTAATTATCAAAGCAACAACATCCTTCATAATTAATAGCCCTATTTAATACGCTGTATCAGTTAGCTGTAACTCCACAGCATGAAGATCATAGATCTTCATTGCTACGCGATTTTAGTGGATCTGAAACTGTATTTTCTTTGTATAAATTCCAGAAGGCTCTCGTAGCCTGGGGTTGGACAATCACCACTTTGTGTAAGCTGTAACAGAGCACTGAGACTCACGATCTTCCATCATTAATATGAGAGCAGAGTTCTTCATTTCTATTTCTTAATTTGCTGTGACTCTCGGCGTCTCTATTAGAAGGCCAGGGCCCGCCTTCTCACAGAGATAGCCGATTTAAGTAGGTAGAGTAGTTTAGTTTTACTTCTATTGTGTGGTGTGGAATGATTGTAGATATTATTGGTAGCTGTAATAGAGACTAGCTTTCCTTTCTGGTAGTTTATAATTGCATCTTGAATAGCTGAAACAGAGTCGTGTGACAGTCGACTGTGTAGGATAATTTATTTAATTGCATGTGTGTTTTAATCAGCTGTGACAGCCAAGCTCAATTCCAATTATCTTCTAGTTATTTATGCTTTCTAGGATTTCCAGTAATTATTAGTTAGAGTTCAAGCTTGTGTTTTAATTCTGGTTGCTGTTGTATCTTCAATTACATTCATAGATTAGACAATTAATCGTAGAATTATAGTAGCTATTGGATATATCATTTTGGTAAAGATTGAATGCTGTAGTTTGATAATTATAGGATTTAACTTCTTGCAAAAGTAATCTAGTTTCATTTCATCATTAGATCATTAACTTGCTAGGTTGATTTCTGTAGGGAAGTTGTTTCACTTGGATACTTAGATGTGTGAATTAGATTAGTGTTCTTATGGAATGAGTTGGCTGGACACATAGGTAGGATCATTATTTACATTCAACAAATCAACTGCTTGATCTATTTATGCATAGACTATGCTTATTGCCTTTGAAATAAAAGACCTTCCTGGGTTTGACAATTTATATTGACCATTCTGTGTGTTAGATTTAATTAACTGACATATAGGGTGACCAACACATACGCTGGACGAGATGCCGCAATCATGGTATACTTTAGCTGAATTGCGAGGAGAAATTACCACTTGGTTGGAGTTGACAGTTTGTTTTACTCATACGTTCAGTTTCGCGGATGCTAGCCCATATGTCCATAACGCTTTGAAGCTCATCTGCGACGTAGTTCTGAAGGTTGTTCTGGTGGCATATCCTGTGGATCCGCATGCACACTAAAAGATGCAATCCATTATGGAATGTTATAATATCACTGGTGGGCCAAAAGACGGTGATGATCTGCAGAATGTCAATATTCTAGAATCTGAAGGAATTCGTGATGTTGTAGCACCGGATAAGCCAAGTGATCCGATCATTTAGCTGTTGAAACTCCATAAGGTCAACATTGGGACAGAGGACAGTCCAAAGTTCGCGAATGCTGGGAACTATTGGGATGATGAGATGATGGGCAAGGTCACTGACTTACTACATGAATTCCAATACTTTTTCCCTACGAATTTTTCTGAGATGAAGGGAATCATGGGCGATCTGGGGGAGATGAAAATCCCGTTGAAGCCAGATGTCAAACCAATCAGGAAATGACCATATCGACTGAATCAACACCATAAGGAGAGGGTCAAGGTAGAACTTGATCGCATGTTGGATGCTGGTATTATTGAACCGGTTGAGGAGTCGGATTGGATCAGTCCTATGGTGGTGCAGGACAAGAAGACCGACAAAGTGTGCATTTGTGTTGATTTGTGGAAGTTGAATGATGACTGTTTACATGATCCCTTCCCGACCCCGTTCACTGATGAGGTGTTAGAAGGCGTAGGTGTCCAAGAGATGTATTCTTTCATGGATGGGTTCTCTGGCTATCATCAGATCCACATCGCGAAAGAAGACCGCCACAAGACAACTTTTGTGATAGAATGGGGTTATTTTCAGTACACAGTGATGCCGTTTGGACTGAAGAATGCACCGACGATATTCGTGCAGGTTGTCGTTTCTACTTTCCGAGATTTCATCCAGAAGTTTTTGCAGGTGTACATGCATGACTGGATGATTTATGTCTTGATCAGCGATCATCTGGAAAATCTGCGGTTGATGTTGGAGCGCTATGGACAGCATCAGATATCGCTGAACTTGAATAATTGCATCTTCTATGCACCATTTGGAATATTACTAGGTCACATTGTGTGTAAATAGGGATTATTAGTCGACCCAACAAAAATTGCGCTCATTCTGAGCTTAACACAACCGACTAACATCAAGCAGTTGAGAGCGACGTTGGGACATACTGGGTATTATCGCAAGTTCATCAGGGGTTATGCAGCAATCACGACCCCTATGGAGAAGTTATTGAAGAAAGATGCGGTATTTCAATGGAGCCCTGAATGTCAAGTTAGTTTTTAAATGTTGAAGGCTAAGATGACTTCAGCGCCAATACTGGTATTTCCGTACTGGAGCAAGGAATTCCATGTCCACGTCGATGCCTCATCGATTGCACTGGGAGTGGTGCTTGCGCAACCTGGGGAGGGGATTTGGATCACCCCATTGCATTTGCAAGTTAGAAGTTGTCATCTGTAGAAATGAACTATACAACGATAGAGAGGGAAGTTATGACGATGGTCTATGCACTGCAGAAGTTTCATCACTACTTGTTGGGAGGACACTTTAAAATGTTCACAGATCACTCTACATTAAAATATCTAGTCAATAAGCCTGTGTTGGGGGGGAATATATGTCGCTGGCTACTTCTGTTTCAGGAGTTCGATTTTGAAGTGATTGTGAAGCCAGGACATTTGAATGCAGGCCTAGATCATCTGTCGCGGATTGAGACTGGAGAGGAGCCAACCAACATTGAAGACGGGTTGAAATAGCTGATGACTACTATGAAGATGTCCTTCAATTTCTGGAGACAGGTACCGCACCAGAGGGATTTACAACCAGTTAGGAGAAACAGTTGGTGGTCAAGGCCGCAAACTTCCAGCTGATTGGAGGCGAGTTATACAAACTGAGATCGGATGAGATCTTGAGGCGCTGTGTCTTGCCTCATGTGCAAGGGCAGATCTTATCAGAAGTACATACAGGAGTAGCTAGTGGGCACTATGGCGGTCGTGCGACTGCCCGAAAGGTGCTTCGTGTAGGGTTTTGGTGGCTCACACTTCACAATGATGCAACAGATTATGTGTGGACCTCTGATGTTTGTCAAAGGACTAGGAAACCATCTAGAAGGGATGAGATGCCACTGAAAACTCAAGTAACACTTCAGCCATTTGATAAATGGGCAATGGATTTTGTGGGCCCTATCAATGCACCTGGGAAGCACATTGGTGCAAGATACATCATCACAGCAACATATTATTTGACAAGATGGGCGAAGGCTGGACTAGTCATAGATTGCTCTGCTCCAACAGTGGCATGTTTCTTATTTGACAACATCGTCACTCGGTTTGGATGCCCAAAGGTGTTGATGAGCGATCAGGGAAGTCACTTTATCAATTGCACCGTCATCGCATTGACATCAGAACTACAGATACAGCATAAGAATAGCACACCATATCATCTACAAGAAAATGGGATAGTGAAAGCATTCAACAAGGTTCTAGAGCATGCGCTGACGAAGGTGTGCAATGCAAACCGCGACAACTGGGATATGAAGATCCCAGCAGTCTTGTGGGCATATCGCACCACATGTAAAAGGTTGATGGGACAAACACCATTCAAGATGGTATATGGGAAAGAAGTGATTATGACTATGGAGTCTTCTATTGCAGCTCACTCCTTCAACCATTTCCAGTTTTGATGGCATATTCTTGATCCTTGAGGGAGGGCGTTTTTGGTGAGCTATTGTACTCTTTGGGGAAGCTTTTCATGCCCCATTTCTTTTGTAATATGAATTAAATACTCTGTTCTTCATCTCCAAAAAGTTTCAGGTCGAAATTCCAAGTAGAAATGTATAAATCTCATTTTTAATGGAAGAACAATGCCATTTCCCCACTACCTTGTTGTGAACCAATGTATTGATGATGATTTCGAATGAATGGATGATTATATGATATATTTGTGATCAATATACTGCCATGGATGTCTTATACAAGTTTCATGTACTGTACTTGAGAATTTGAAGCATTTTTACTCAGTTTAGTTGTATTGGGAGGTGAAATAGTGCCATTTCCCGAAGGGTCGAATTGGGGATTTTTGCAGTTGAATGGGAGAGGGTGAGAACAGTTGTAATAATCCATTAATTGTGCATATGAGACTTTAATAAAATAATTAACACATTACATACCTCTGTTCATAAATTTGAGTGGGTTTGGAGGCATTTGGGAAGCCATTTTCAGTACTTACCCCAGGGGGATTTGAACCCCAAATCACTAGTAAAATTGCATAATTGGTCCAGAATATTAAGAGAGTTTGCAGAGGTATTTTGGTGGACATATTTCATCCATAAACATCATATTCAAGTTCTAATATCATTCATACACCTTCCTTGAAGATTTGAAGGCATTTGGAGTCAATTTGAGACCTAGAGGCCAATACTAGTCAAAGGAAAATCACTAGTAAAGTTACCTACATTGATCAGAATTGAAAGAGGATTTGCAGAAGTATTTTAAAGGTCCAAAGCCATCCCTGAAACACATATTTATGTTCTAATATCATTAATATACCTTCTCAGAAGATTTGGGACAAATTTGGGACCTAGAGATCAAAACTAGTCAAAGGTCGAACTAGGGAAAAAAAGTGGAAAATTGCAATTTTAATAAAATTCCTAAGAAGGGACATTACAGTGGTATCAGAGCATGGTCCTTGCACCTGTTTATTAGGTACATGCATTCAAGAATAATTGGCAGCCATGTCTTACTATTATGATGAATCCTATGAGTACAATTCTTATGAGGAATATGCAGATGCTTATGAGCAATATGAAGCAGAATGTGAATGGTACGAGGAAGAGGTGCCATCATGCAACACTTCTTACAATTTCAAGAGAAATTAAGATTATTCTTATGACTTTAAATCTGATGAATATGAGTGTGTCACACCAACCAAGGATAATTCTATGAGTGAGTTCCAAAGATGGAGAGCAAAATATAAAACCTTGCCCCAACAATATCAAAAATATCAAGAATATCTTGCTTTTAGCAAAAATACACAAAATGCCATGTCTTTTGAGTACTTTGCTGAACATGTTTTTGGAAATAGCCCCAAAAATGAAGATGTGGAGTTAGTAAAGAAAGGTTTATTCCCTTTTTGTAAAGAACCTTGGAGTGAGTATCATACATGTGTGCATGAAATTATGTCCCACTTGAGGAGAGCTTTTGGGAATTCTTCAAAAAGAGATTCCAAAGATATTGATCATAAGGAAAACAAGGGGCAAAATGCATCAGCTTGCTTTAAGGAGCAAAAGGAAGAGACATCACAAGATCATGAAGAAGATTCTATTGAAAATATGGAAGATCATTTCGAGACACCTTCTAGCTTAGACATGAACCAAAGAGCATCTACTGATGGATGCTTAAACTATGAAGGAGTACCTACTGATGGGTGCTCACACCTCTATGTTGGTGACATAGAGATCACTTTTGAAAGTGTTGCTGCAAGCCCAAGTTCCATTAAGCATGATAATGAAGACCTTGTAGTAGTTGAAGAAGAACCAAGATCAACTTCCCCATCACCACTTGAGATTCATGAAGTTGGTCCAAGCAAAAATGAAGAAGATGAGGAGGTTCATTTGCAAGAGCCTCATTTTCTTGAAGGGTCCTTAAAGATGAATGAAAAGAAGATCCAAGAGTCCCTCAACATTCTCCATGACACTCAAGCATTGGTGTCAAATTCTTGTTGGAGAGCTACTTCATTGGAGGAAACATCCTTCATTGAAGACATGGAGAAGATTCAAAGAGCAATGTGCCACATCAAAGGTAATTTCATGTCTTTGCTTTTTGATAGAAACCATTTGTTTGAGCTTAATGAATTGTTACATGATGCATACTTGAAGAATAATGAGGATATTCATAAGCTCACAATTCAAAATGAGCAACTTCTTGAAAAGTTGCAAGATACTTGTTTTTCCTCCTATGTTTCAGATTGTCAAATGGTAGATTGTTTGGAGGATTCTCATGACATGGTGGATCATGAGAAATGTGGAAATTTGAATTTGCTTAATGTGTTTGAAGATGAACTTGAAGAGATCCAAACACTTGATGTGGTGGAAGAGGAATTTGAATTGTCTCTTGATGAAGGTTATGCAATTTTTAAAGAAGAGCATGATTCCTCTACATTGGAACCAAACTATGACAAAGAGTTCACACTTTTGAAGGAGCTGCATGATACTACCCATATGGATCCTTCCCATGATGAAACTTCTGTATTTTTTGATCATTGGGGTGATTTGGGTAATTCTCCTACATCCTACAATTCCATGTTTTGCAACATTAGTCTCAATGAAGTATGGGTGAAAGGGTTTTTTTTTATGGTGCCACATGAGGAGTATGGAACTCCTAGATTTACTTTTTATGATGATATGGCTGGAGCACATTCTTATTCACATTTGCAGCAGCATCCTTTGTTACTTTATGATGATGCACATATACATGGATGCACCTATGATATGCATTTGAGTCACTTGAAGACTCATGGTTTTTCTTGCTCAACACTTGATTCATTTGATGTTGGAGGAACTTCATCCAACACTTGGGTGAATAGATTTATGATTGGAGAACATTTTTGTTGGAAGAGACATACTTTGTTATATCTTTATGATGATCACATTCAGGGATGTATGGGTGAGACTTCTTTGAGTCATTTGAAGTCTCCTTGTTTTTTCTGCTCATTATTTGGTTCAGATTTTAGTGGAGATTCTTCATTCACTTCTTGGATGAAAGAATACATGGCTGAATATTTTGATGCATATCACATCCTTTTGGAGCAGCATTATAGGACATGGGATCCTCACCTATGTCATTGGAGCAGATTTGATTGGTCACTTGAAGCTTGTATGCACTTGGAAAACGATGGTCTACTTGTTTGGAGGTATAAGCACTTTCATGATTCTTTGATGAAGCACCTCCTTGATATTAATTTTCATTATGTAGTTATGTACTTTGATGATATATATTTTGTACTCGTGATGTTTGGAAGAATGCATACAAGAAAATGGGATCCAGGAATCATCTTATTTGATGGTATGGGTTGGAGAGCACTCTTAATTGTTCGGGTGCAATACAAGCAATGGGATCCTGGAATAATTTTTGTCTCATTGGTTTCAATTTTTTTAGGGAAACAAGAAGTATGGGAGATGGATTTACCACTAAATAAAGTGATTTTTATCAGAGTAGTGCAGCAGCAAGCAGGGTGGTTCCTCTCTAAAATCTTCATGGAAACTCAAAGATTCAAGGTTGGGCAATTCAATGGCAACTTCAAAGAATTATACAGAAAACAGGTTCTTCAACACCCATGTTTGAAATTGCTTGAGGACAAGCAATATTGGGAAGGGAGGATTTTTCATGTCCCAAATTTGGCATTGGGTCAAAATGGCCTAATAACATTGGCCCTATTCATTAGAGTTTGTCAAATTGATGCTAAAGGTCAAATAATTGCCAAGGAGGAAAATTACTAGTTTCCTAGGTTTGGGGTGGAAGCTTTGGGATTTGGAATAATGGGGATAATAAATGATGTTTGAACATTAGAATGGAATAAATATTTAATAAAGGAGATAAATAAATATATGCAAGTGAAAATTAAAGTGGAATTTGATCATGAAGACACATGGAGGAAGTGGGACCCACATATGGCTAGATTTCCCCACTACACTTGGCATCATTCTCTCACCAATTCGAATTCAAGGTGAAAGGTAACATACTTGGGGGAGTCCAAAAGGTATTATTCATTGCATGACTCATCCAAGGTCGAAATATAGAGGAAGAGTAACTCCCATGGAAGAGGAAGAGGCAATTTGGAGCTAGTGAGACACTTGGGCTAGATTCCCTAGCTCTATGACAACAATGATGAAGATGCTATGACACCTATGACACAAATCAGACCTGAAGGCTGACATATGACATATATGACATGTCAGGGCTAAAAATAGACTCCAAGAGGGCGCTCAAGGGTGTTAGGGCAGCTAAGATGCTTCCACATGTGATTTGGTGGAAGTGGGAGACTAGGAATTGGTGTACAAGTGGCGTTCTTTGGAATCTCTTTCCAACTTGAGTTGGCATGAGTCTCTTGGAAGGAATTCGACCCATGGAGGACATTAGAACTTTATAAATTTCAATAACAAAGAAGGAAAGCAGCTTTTGATCATTTTTAGAATTTGCAATTGCATTTGTGAAGAGGGAGAGCTAGTGGATGACTAGTTTCTTGCCTTAGCCAATTTCGAGGGTGAAAGATTCCCATCCAAGTTGGTAATTGGAAAGGCCATTCAGAACTTTCATTTGGATCCTTAATGGAGTCTTTATTTGCAGGTGTAAGCTATAGGGCAGCTCATGGTTTCTTCTATTGCAGCTCACTCCTTCAACCATTTCCAGTTTTGATGGCATATTCTTGATCCTTGAGGGAGGGCATTTTTGGTGAGCTATTGTACTCTTTGGGGAAGCTTTTAATGCCCCATTTCTTTTGTAATATGAATTAAATACTCTGTTATTCATCTCCAAAAAGTTTCAGGTCTAAATTCCAAGTAGAAATGTATAAATCTCATTTTTAATGGAAGAACAATGCCATTTCCCCACTACCTTGTTGTGAACCAATGTATTGATGATGATTTAGAATGAATGGATGATTATCTGATATATTTGTGATCAATATACTGCCATGGATGTCTTCTACAAGTTTCATGTACTGTACTTGAGCATTTGAAGCATTTTTACTCAGTTTAGTTGTATTGGGAGGTGAAATAGTGCCATTTCCCCAAGGGTCGAATTGGGGATTTTTGCAGTTGAATGGGAGAGGGTGAGAACAGTTGTAATAATCCATTAATGGTGCATATGAGAATTTAATAAAATAATTAACACATTACATACCTCTGTTCATAAATTTGAGTGGGTTTGGAGGCATTTGGGAAGCCATTTTCAGTACTTACCCCAGGGGGATTTGAACCCCAAATCACTAGTAAAATTGCATAATTGGTCCAGAATATTAAGAGAGTTTGCAGAGGTATTTTGGTGGACATATGTCATCCATAAACATCATATTCAAGTTCTAATATCATTCATACACCTTCCTTGAATATTTTAAGGCATTTGGAGTCAATTTGAGACCTATAGCCCAATACTAGTCAAAGGAAAATCACTAGTAAAGTTACCTACATTGATCAGAATTGAAAGAGGATTTGCAGAAGTATTTTAAAGGTCCAAAGGCATCCCTGAAACAAATATTTATGTTCTAATATCATTCATATACCTTCTCAGAATATTTGGGATCATTTGGGACAAATTTGGGACCTAGAGATCAAAACTAGTCAAAGGTCGAACTAGGGAAAAAAAGTGGAAAATTGCAATTTTAATAAAATTCCTAAGAAGGGACATTATAGGCCTGTCGAATGGTGAGAACCAGTTGCTCAGGAGGATGAGTCCATGGGGATACCATCAGATGCGTCAGTGATGGAACCACATCTTTACCAAGAGTCGGACCAGGAGTCATCGCAGACCCCTACGGATGAAGAGCACAAGATTGAAGAGGGTAGAACAAAAGCATGCTATGAACATGAGACAATCAATGGGATCCCCCTGTCAACAGAGGCACAGCTCGACCGACTACTACTAGCTATAAATAATGCAACCAGTGGGGAAGCTAGAGAAATGGCGACAAATGCGGACGAAGGTTTTCATGCGGTAACTGCCTGTCTGGATTCCTTGTGCGACATTGTTTTGAAGAAGGCACCTAAGGGAGTAGCTGTGCAGGCAATTGGCACAATCGGCATTGAGTCGCAGGTCCAGAATGTACAAATTCCCCCAACTACGATTGTGACTGATGATGAGGCTCTAAGGGCTTCGCTGCAGTAGTTGAAGGAGTTGTGTGTTAACATCAACGCACTGTCATCACAGACGTTGGTGCAGCTACAGGCGATTTCTAGTCAGGAACTAGTGGATAGAGAGAAGGATGTCAAGATTTAGCTATTGTGCTTGCAGGAGGGCAAAGCAGTGTTACGAAAGGAAGTCGAGGAACTCAAGGGGAAGGAAGTAGAAACATGGGAAGTGGCTGATGAACTCAAGGATACGCTGGAGCAACTTCGGGTCAAGAAGGATAAGGAAATAACGGAGCTAAAGAAGGAACAGGATTGGTTGACAGTGGAGAAAACCACCCTATGGAATAGTAAGGTGCGGCTGGAGGAGGCCGTCGTGGAATCCTATCAACATGTACTGGAGCCGACAGAGGCATTGGATCTGGTTGAGCGAGCAAAGAAGTTGGGGGTTGTCATCGTCGGGTTACAGGAGTAAAATGATACCTTAACCCACGCACTCCAGCCGGCCACACCACCGGAAGTCGTCGTAGTGCGGAAGAGTGCCATCGAAGAGTTAGCGATTCAACTAGGTGAGTTGGAACATGAAGCGACCAAGATCACTGCTGAGACCGAACTGTTTTGGGGCAGTATTTTTCAGGATGAGCCATTGGAGAAGCTGACCAAGCAACGACATGAGGCGGAAGAAAAACTAGTAACGCTAAAGACATCCATGCGCACGATGCCACCAATAGCGCATGTATCCAAATCGACAGAGCTCAAGGCGTTGCAGCAGCGAGTCGCCAAAGTGAAAGAACGTTAGAAGAAATGCGCTACGCAGTTGGACGAGTTTCAAGAACTTGGGGCACAGTTTAATGCTGTGGTTGAATCTGCACTATAGGCGGTACAGGAAGGAAAGAATAAAGTTGATGTGCACCTGGTTAACCACCCATTGACCTAGGAATTAACTGAGAGCCAGGAAGTCACTCTCAGTTAGTGGTAGGTGAGAGAGGGAGCATGGGATGCATGCAATTGCATGCAGGGCGCACTAAGCACTAGGAGGGCTACAACTGATAAGAAAGAAGCTCCCGGGGCTAGGTGCTGGGACTGATGACTAGGATGCATGCAATTGCATGCATGCATGCAAAATCATGACTGCATGCAAAATGCATGCATGACTGAAAATGCAAAAATGGAGATTGTTGTTAGGACTAGGATGGAGTATAGGAATATCCCAACATTTACTATTATATTTGTTGCAATTATGAATTGTCATGTTGAATGATGCCATGAATACTATTGATTCCTGAGTTAAATGCTTAGATCTATTTATGAAGTGTTGCAATAAGTTAAGTAATTGATCCACAACATCCTCCTTCATTCGGCGGAAACATGGTTCCGTCAACTCTCGGTTGAAAATCTCGGGTGAGACCTCATCTGCTCTGCAGGTGTTGCTGGACGAGGTAAAACCTGTCTGGGCCGGTGCTCAGGGAGATCATGGTGGTTTACGTGTCAATAGTGTTGAGAACCCCTGTCGACTGGGTTTGTGTCAACACTTGTGCCCCATCTTCTAGGCTTCCAAGTTGACACATGGACTTCCAACCATCTTCATGGGCCCCAATCGACTTCCTTCTTGTCTTAACCTTCATCCCAAGCATGTGTGATGCCCTATATCGTGGATTCACACCCAAGCTACTCAATGTCCCAAGTCATGGCCTCGTACTAGCAGGTGTGATGGGATTCTTGCACGATCCATTTGAACCTGTCTCGTGTCAGGTGTTCTTCCATGGGTGTAGGCGTGGATTTCCAAGTCCAAGCAAGGGGTTCCACCTACGATGCTCTCCAACCCAATAATGGTATTTTCCTACAGGTAAGCGTCAAACCATCATTCTCTGGGTGTGAAAGGTTCCCAAGGTTTCCTTTAGTCCAAGGGTGTTACGCATACCCTTTCCATTATTATGACATTCATAGGTTCGTTGGTTTGTTTATGGAGGGTAAGGAGGCATCCTCGGCATTTTAGGGTACCAGAAATCATTCCAAGAAGAAGGAGGATCCCTCCCTATATGCTATATATGACACAAAGAGAGGAGGAAGGGGTTTCATTATCTCCCTCATCAAAAACCCATGGGTCAAGTTCGTGTGCCAACTGCTTTCTAGCAACATTATGTGGAAGTACAGAAAAGGAGAGTTTACTTTGGACACTCTTTTTGTCACAGTGGTTTGTGTTCAGGGCAAAAAATTGAATTGGAGCAGCTTCCTATTGGATGAGTTGTTGCAGACTTGTGCGAAAGTGCACACCTCCCCAAGTTATTTCATTTCTGGATGTCTCCTATTAGTTTTCGTAGTGTGGAAATGGAAACATCATAAGGGTATGGAGCTACCACCTACAAATGATGAAGAGTTATGGCTCTAAGATATGATCCATGGAAGAGTCAAAGCGATTCCCAAAACACTGCTTTCAATGATAACGTGTTTGGATAATGGTATGACCGCATGATTGCAGTCACCACTCCCATTCTATGCATCCCTAAAGCATTATTTAATTCCCATGTAGCTAATGTATGGTTTGGCATGAACAATGATATCACCTTTGGTCAACCAGGGGTGTATATCACATTTAAGCCAGCTTCCCTACCATTTTGATTTATTAATCCTGCATTCGACATGGAATTCTCTTCATGGATTGGAGTACAGAAGTATAAAACCACACAGTGCACTACTTATATTTTCCCAAAAGCAGTCGCCAGGGCCTCGAGTGTGAAGTAGACAGTGTCGACAACTGAATTTTCAGTCAAGTGGGAGGCTAGCCATGTAGATTATTTATCAGATTCTTTGTCTAATGAAGAGAACGCAACACCTTCTTCTCTTCCAAATTTACCTGCAATGCTAAAAAATACTATTCTAGACGATGCCCAATTCTTACATAAATATGTTAAGTCATTTCTAGGTTCAGTCACTAATTTTCTTCAAGGGCCCAAGTCCCCTCATATAGTTAATCCCATTAACACACAACCTGTTAATATTGTGGTGGTTGTTCTTGCTTCTAGTTCTCCATCCTCCACCACCACTTCAACTGTGGGCCTTCCAAGTATTTCATGGATAAACCCTTTCTTGCAGAATTTACAAAATTTTCAAGCAAAGAATGGGTTGGACTATGTTGCTGAGATCTTGTTGTGCAAGTTGTGAACACCTAGCAACAAACAAAACTCATGGGTAGGTTTCCTCTCATCATTACAGACATCTTAGCAACCCAAACTCACCTTCAAGAGGCTACTAAGGCATTATTCTCTACAATGAAATATTGGATGGGTCTCCTGGATCAACAACAAAATCCAATTGATGAATTACACATGCAAATTCAACAGATAAATGAAGAAGCGGTCACCCTCACAAATCCCTTCGAACAACATCATAAATATGCATACATCCAAGCTTTTGATGACAAGATGGATGCCCCACACAAGGCTTGATTAGAAGTAAAGAAGAAATTGTGCAAGTTCCAACATGTGGCTCAAATTTCATATCTTGCGCTACAATAACTCGACCCGTTTGTAGATGTAGAGTGGCATACAGTAGAGAAGAAGAAGCCATCCACACCTAATAATGGGAAATTCCAAACAATCATTACTGGCGCCAACTTATTGTTAGGGACCCAGGTGAATAATTTTGAAGAGTTCCAGGACCGTGCAATTGTTGAAATTCCAGAGTTGGCCCCTTCATTTGGAGGATCAGCTGAGCGACAAGGTTGACTTGAGGGTGAGTCAACGGTTGTGGTCGTGTCAAGATTGTTGGCCCTTTCATTTTTGAAGTCTTAGTCACATAAGAAAGATGAGAAGTCAAACATTAAAGAACATGTGGATGAATATGAAATGGAGAGGAAGCACAAGAATCAAGGAATCCACATTAAACTATAACTATCTTGACACGGTAAAAATTTGTATTGACAAGGTAAGAAATGACCACTGGAAATGTATAAAATATCTATATGAGTAGGGGGATTGGTGGCACGTGTGCATAATATATTGTAGTTGGAGAGACTGAGTGAGAAGTGTTTGGATAAAGTTATAAAAGTATCTTGAGATTGTTTGCTGAGAATTCAAACTATAATTGGATGAGAGAATGAATAAATAATGAAAGTTTCGGTGCCCCCTAATTTTTTTACTGAGAATGAATGTTTCTTGTCTATTTTATGGAAAATGTGATTGTGAAGAATAGGTTTATGTGAATTGTGATGTTAACGATTGTTGAATGCTATCTAATTGTTTGTGTAAGAATATGGTTGGTAAAATGCATATTATATCTCCTGCACCATTCATTCACTAGCTCTCCCTGATTTCACACTGGTTAGATTGTGCTTCATGTGATACCTTCCTCTCTTCGGAGAGGATTGAAAATTATGAAGCTCTAGACTACAACGAGACTTTGTTGGCCCCTTTCTCAAGAACCCTAGTCTCCCATTTTGCGCCAACATGAAATGGGGCCATCATGGGTGCTCCCAAAAATATTATTGAGGAGTGAGAGGACCGTGATCAACATCTTGAAAGGAGTTTGATGAGGTAGGTTGTCCACAATGGTGTGGTCACGTCCACTGAAATTTTTTTATTAGAAAGTGGTAGAACTGCAATCAGCAGAGAAGAAGGAGTATTTTGTGAGTCAAAGGGAGGTTCCACTACCTTTTCAAGGGAGCCTAGACCCTCATCAATATCTTCAAATACCCCGATCGTAGATGCTTAACATTACACACACATCATGCTAGTTACCCCTCAACATTTAGGGGTGACTTGAGGACCTTTTGCTATGTGATATTACATCACATCCAACAATTCCATAGATGAGATATATGGTACGACCATGATTATTTTCCAGAGTCACCTTTAGCTTGCTTAGTACACTGTGATATGTGCCATAGATAGATGGGGACATTCGATTGACACCAATGTTCTGATATATGCTCTCTACTTTACCTATGGTAATAATTTCTTATGTGAGGACACAACCATATGGGGTCTATCGCGTTACCCTATAATGGCTCATGTATCCTAGATTGTTGTTTGAATAGATAAGGATGCATCATGGTGTGGTTATAATTCTTCATCAGATTAAGTGTATGACCTTTCGGGTTAGGTGTGTGTTGACGGGAAGATTTGACCTGCTCGCCAACGAAGGAGAAGAAAACCACACAAAGTTCTTAAAAGAAGCCCTTCGTGTGTTTGGAATAGCCACTTCTCATGGGAACAAGGGCCCAACGTTGCCACTCTGTAGATTTGATCCTTAAGAAGGAGACTTCAGAATTTGATTAATATGAATTCCTTAATGCAATTAAGATCTTAAAAATGTAATGTAACTAAGATGCAATGTAATCTATCCTATGATGCAACCTAATGTAGTTTTCAATAATTGCGAAATAAAAGTTTTAGTAGCTACTAAATAAAGTAGTAGCTGCTAAAACCTGTGATTCTCAACCACATAAAAACTTTAAACTAACTAAACCCATCTAACCTATTTCCTATCCCGCAGGAGCATGAATTGTAGTTTAAAAACGGTTAAATAAATCTGATTAAAAATATCAATCATGATATGATTGAATCCAAAAACTAAAGCCGAAATACAATCACATCACATTATAGAATTAATGATACCCATCGAAATAAAGATAACACAATTATCGTTATCTGAGAAAACAATAATTTAAAACAGATTTACACAACATGCCATCAATGAGTTTAAATAATGTATAACCATAAGTCACAAACAACTATGATAACATCAAGCATCAGCATAAAAGAGGCAAAAAATAGTTTTATAATATTGAAACCAAATTCAAAAACACCAGTGTAGCGAGGTTGTGACAAATCTGTTAAAGTTTTAACACAAGATAAACATAAAAGAGCGGAACACAAGTGGGCAGATTGATTGCCTTCTCATCATTAAGCATAAACATATATAGGTTTACATCACAACAAAACCACATGACAATACCATGAGACATAAAATACTATGGAACAATAATGCTAACTAAATAGTCAAAGTGACCAACCAACTACTCAACTACTCAACTAATTAATGCACTAATGACCGGTATTGGACTAGTGAGATTACAACTCTTAACACACCCCCTTAATCTCAACTGGGACAATATTATGAGCACGATCAATGCCTAAGTGTTGTCTCTGAAACTCAAATGCAAGTGTTCCCAATGGTTTGCTAAACATGTCAGCCTATTGCTCCTTAGAGCTACAAAACAGTAAAGTAATTTCTCCATTATTGACTAACTCACGAATGAAATGATAGCGAGTGTCAATATGTTTACTCTTTATGTGAAAGACATTATGCTTGGACAATGTTATTGCATAACTATTGTCACAAAAAATAGAAGTTGGATGTTTTTCTGTGTGTCCCATATCCTTTAAAATTCTTCTCATCCAAACTACATGGCATGCTGTTGTAGTTGTTGCTACATACTTTGCTTCTGCAGAAGACATGCTGACAATGGGTTGTTTCTAAGAGGCCCGTGATATCATATTGGAACCCAAATGGAAAGCATAACCATATGTGATTTTCCTATCATCAATATTTCCTGCAAAATCACTGTCAGTGTACCCTGTGAGAGTATTTTCTGGTGAATGAGAGTACCAGAGTCCATATCCATCTGTACCTTCAACATATCTCAGAATTATTTTACCAAATTTCCAATGAGAGTCTTTGGTAGACTCCATAAACCTGGAGATCAAGATGACAACATACATCAAATTAGGTCTAGTTTAAGTCAAATACATTAAACTTCCTACCATTCTTTTATAAATTGTAGAGTTCACTGTTGGTCCATCATCATTCGTACTTAACTTGGTGCCTGTAGCAATGGGGGTTTCTGTTGTTTTGCATTTATCCATATTGAATCTCTGCAGAATGTCTGTAGCATACTTATGCTGACAGATGAAGATGCCATGTTCACTTTGGTAACTTCCAGACCAAGGAAGTACCTGATAAGGCCTAGATCAGTCATTTCAAACTCCTTTTTCATGACTGTATTAAATTCTTCTAACATCAAATTTCCAGTATAAATCATATCATCAATATAAAGACATACAATTAGAATGTTACCTTGTTGATCTATTTTGACATACATAGTGGGCTCATTATTGCTCCCATTGAACACATTGTTGATGAGGTAGGAATCAATCCTACTATACCAGGCTCGAGGAGCTTGTTTCAGAGCATACAAAGCCTTTTCAGCTTGCACACTTTGTGTTCTTGACCCTTGATTGTATATCTTGGTGGTTGGTCTACATAGACTTCTTCTTCAAGTATGCCATTAAAAAAGGTAGATTTCATGTCCATTTGAAAAACAGACCATTGATTTTGAGCTTCTATTGCAAGTACAACTCTGGTGGAGTCCAACCTTGCTACTAGAGAAAAGGTTTCTTCATAATCCACACCATATTGCTGAGAAAATACCTTGGGAACCAACCTGGCTTTGTGCTTCTCTATCTCTACTTTTTCATTCAATTTGATCTTATAGACCCATTTGACTCCAATATTGCTTTTGTCTGGTGGGAGATAAACAAGATCCCAAGTCTGATTTATTTCTATAGCATCAATCTTTTCATTCATTGCTTGTACCCACTATGCATCCTTTACTGCTTCCACAAAATATGTGGGTTGATGGGAAAACATAGCATACTGTAGTTTCTCATCAATAATAGGAGTTTGCTCATATATCTCCCTCAAACTTTTGGTTTTCCGGTTCTGTGATGGTGATCCGAACAAAAGTTCACTCACAATCATATTACCCAAAATACTTGGAAAATCAAATAAGCCATAATAATATAATAGTAAAAATGTATGAATAAGATATGATGTGATATGATGGTTTACACATGAAATGGCCCATATATATAGTCGCTAAAAGGGCTCAAAGTGACTCTTCGTAAGAGTTACAACTTTTATTAAATAATAATTATTATTAATTATCAATTTAATTATTTATCTATTATTTATTTATTGCTCTATTTTTATTCATAACATTGCCTTCCTCTTGGAGATGATTTGTCCTCAAATCATGATTATGGAAGACTTTTGTCCTTTTTTCTTTCTCGTAATGATTTATCATGATAATTTGTGTTGGTAGTTGTGACACTTGACAAAATGAGACAATATGATATCTTAAACATTGAGTAAAAATGTTGCACCATTCGTGACATGGTCCATCTGAGATCTAACTTCATTGGTATTGTTTATTGATCAATTCTTCGGAGTTGTCGATTTCGTCTTTGCTCTTTGTAGGAATAATGCTAGTAATTTTTCTCTTGTCCTTGTTGTCGAACATGGCGACTCTTGTGATTTGGATGGCGATACAGTACTTGAGTCGCTTGTGGAGTGTTTATAGGAACTTCAACTTTTGGTGCTTCTAACAATTTTTTTGGTTGTTTTTTGGAACCAACTTCTCTTGATGTTTGTAGCGATGTGACAATATAATCTGTTACAATGTAATTTTCCACCTTGTGAGCATCAGCACTCTTTGGCCTTCAGGATCCATTTCACCGACTCAGAGGCACTTTATGTCCTCTAGACACACTATTTCCCTATTTTTCTTCCTGTACGCTAGCTGTTCCACTTTAGCCAGTGTACCCGCAAGTTGCACCACTATAGCCCGCAGGTGACAAGTAAAATGGTAAAAATCACTAGTAAATGACTTTTTACTCCCAAACAGAGGTCTTAGGGTGACCTTTGGCACTCCATTTTCCCCGCAACACCTCGATGTGTCCTTTCACTTACCTTTGGAAGGACTATATATTGAGCACATATGGCATATGGAAGGGAGGAGAAAGAGAGATCAAGATAACTCTAGTGGATTTTTGCCGTATCTTGAGTCTACACTCATTGATCCTTGTTGTTGTGAACCTCTTATGTTCACCTTCCAAACTCCTATCCTAGTTTGAGTTTGCCATTCCATGGAGGATTGAAGTGGTGGAGGCACAAGTGGAGAGACCCAGTTCTTGGTTCAGATTGGTTGCCGACAAGAGGTCGTATCACATTGTACTTTTTGTTATTTATTAATAGAAATACTCATATTCTCGTCCATTAATGTTGTGAATGTTGTTTATATTACATTGGGTTGCATTTACTTATGATATCATGGACCATTTCTATTGATGATGTTAATGTATTTCATATATTATATGCGCTTGTTGTATATTGGCTGTCAAGACTAATTTGCAGGTTCAAGTGCACGAATTGAAAGCTCCAATGGGGATCCACATCGAACATCCGGATTGAGGTTGGTTATATCCTTCATTATATTAGCATTGTCATTTATATAGCATAGCATTGAGAATTGAGTTAATTTCTGGCAGTCAGTTGTCTGTTGTGGTCTACCCCAAACCATAGGAAGTTTTCTCCCTAACAGAAATGGCGACTCCGCTGGGGAGAACATCCATTTTTGGGGATTTTTGGGCATTAGTCCTTGTTTAGAGTTGTTGTGTGTCGAGTTTCTATGTTATTGATTGGCCGTTAGGATACACTATAGAAAACACCCTTTTTCTGAGCCATTGGACTCTTTTTCTACTCATTTGCTTTTCCTTGTACGTGGGTGAGCCTAGTTCTGCCCGCGTTTACCCGCTCCTGTCTGCACTATAGCCCGCGGGTACCTGCATTTATTCCTTCAACAGTAGCGTACAAATCCGGGGGTGATTGGTTTATGGCCTTTGGTTGTTGTTGGGTTGGTTTTGAGTGTTCCTAAGTCTTCTTTGGCCTTGTTCCTGACTGTTCCAAGCCTTGTTCGTGACCATAACTCCTCTTTTCTGTTGGCTTTGAGCCTTGTTGGTTTTTACCCATTTTTTAATTTTTTAGCTCATTACATTGCCTGAGTCTTACTGTTTGGGATCTGCTAGGTTGTCTAATTGATCTCCTTTGCATTTCTGTAACTAAATAGTGAGATTTTGCTTGCATTTTTCATTTCATTATATAGAAAAATACAAAAATATAGTTTTGCATTTTCCTTTTGCTTATAAGTGAAAATACAAAAAAAAAAAAAAATTTATGTACTTCATTTTGCATCTGAGTGCTTGTGCTTTCATTTAGGTTCTGCTTGTGTATTGAAAATATAAAAGAGTTGCATCTTTATTTCAAAACCGTTGGATTGATTTTCATTCTAGTGGCATTGTTTTTATTGGATAGATGAGTCTAGAGTTTGACGATTTTGCATGCTATTGAGTCATATACATCACTAGTTTCACGACCATATCCTTTGAGTAATCACAGCCATTAAAATTAACGCTTAAATATTAAAATTGATTAGAATGATTTTTATTTATAGGGTACACCAACTAGCATAGGTTTAGAGTCTTGGAATAGATAATTGTGAGTAAACAATCCAAGACTACTAGACGAAACATTATGTGTCTAACCAGGGAGTGGTGAAATCCATGGTATACATCAGTGTTCTCAGGAAGCTATACTCAGACCAGAGTTAAGCACGAGGTCATGGGAGGTTGGTTACGGAGATAGCCCTCCAATACCGGCTGAACATGGGAGATATTTCCAGGATTTGTTCGTATCTGGGGACTCTTGGTGGATTTGAACCTCTTGAGTTTCGGGCTTAGCTACCCTGCCCATACGACGGATCCCACCTGCGACTGTCCCCCTGAGCATTGGTTATACTGCGATGACCGTAGTTGCCTTACCTAGGTATCGCATAGGGTGCTTGCAGTGGTTATACTGTTGTGTCCTGAGTCAGATAGGGGTTGGACATCACAGTTGTTTGTTGCCGAGGGTTCCGGCCTTTTGCACACAGTGAAGCTTGGGAACCTTTATAACTGATTCTATTACCTCCGGCTACAGTTTGGGAGTCTCAAGCCTCTCCTAGGCGAGACATACCAGCTCTAGTGTCGAGAGCTAATTTATCCACTTTGTTTGTCTGCTCTTGGATGTAGTTTCTCTAGGTGTGTGCTCTTGATTTTCTGTTTTTGATCGATAGTTTGGCCATTAGGGGACGTTTTGATTTTATAGTCTCTCCGGAGATATCGTGGCGCGAAGTCCCGCTCTCCGTCGATCTCGTCGGTTCGCTAGTTTACCAACTGCCGAGCTTACACGCCGTATTTATAGGGGATGTTGGAAGGCCCCCTCCGAGTCTTCAGATTCTTACAAAACATATATTGTCGACGTCATGACTGCACATTCTGGCACGAGAGAAATCCCTACGGCTCCATCGGGTAGAGTCGAACACACTTTAGGCACCCCTACTCCTAGAGAGGCATGGGGGGGTCATCCACCTGAGACCCAACCTATTTTGTTTGGTCTGGATCCATCCGAGACCCAACCTAGTTTGTTTGGTCTGGATCCACCCGAGGACGACCCGTTCGATCCTTTGAATCCACATGATTTCCATTATGGGATGCTAGAGTTACATGATGACACAGGTCCTATGACCAACGCTACCCCCTTATCTTTTGGTATGCCTGATTACAACATAGTTGATCCTTCCACTGCATTTGGTAGTCATGCTGGAACTAGTCATGGTGTTAGAAACACTGCACCCACTGGGGGAAATACCCTCACCGGGGGCACCAGTTTTTCCACTCACACACATAGTATGGGGACCGGTCACATTCCTCCTAACAATGCAAATGTTGGAAGATGGTTGCCTCCTAGGACTACCCATCCTAATAGGAACACTGTTTGAAATACGACTCACCATCCACAGTTCAACACACATGCCTCTACCCGTCAACCGAGGACCACTTTTGCGAATGTTAACAATCCTCCCAATCACGGGGGTGGACATATACCGTATACTTTTACGTTTGCTTCCGCTACTAATAATGCTAATGTAGGAGGTGGGAATATACCTTATACTCATGGTCACCACGCCACCATTCCTGCTACTAGTAATACCAATGTTGGGGTTGGGAATACATCTCATACTTATGGTCACCACACGACTGCTCACGCTACTAATAATGCTCACATAGGGGGTGGGAACATACCTTATAACCATGGTCATTACAACACGGTTCCCGCTACGAATAGTATGTATATGCCCCATAATTATGGTGGCAACCCTTACTACAATACAATCGGTGCTGGCCATCAGTACAACCCACCTCAATATGGTGCTCAAAATGCATATATACTTGCTTAATCTCACATGTGTCGGGTTGGAGGAGATTATCAACCTTATGTCCATGGTCAAACTTATGGTCAGTCAGGTCCGTATAATCAACATTTTACTGGTCAAGGTCAAGCTTATGGTCCTTCTTATACTTTGGTTCCGTACAACCAACCTTTTATGGGAGCTTACAATCAAGCTTTCCAGCCACAGTTCCCGTTCCTTGCATGACTAAATCTTCCAGATCTTTTGAAGCTCACGAATGATCCGGTGTTTCACGATCTTAATTGACCTCCGGTCCCTACCAAGCTCCCTTTGGACATTCCCAAGTTTGAGGGGAAGAGTGGTGAGGATCTGGGTGACCATGTTACGACCTTTCACCTTTGGTGCTCATCCAACTCATTGAATCACGTTTCCATTCGATTGTGACTATTTCAACGCACCCTCACGGGGGCAGCCGCGAAGTGGTATGTTAAGTTGCTTGGGGCCACTTATAGGGGTTTCAATGAGATCATTTGGTTTTCTTGGATCATTTCCAATTGCCAGTTCGTTATGATACTAGTACTGAACTTTTGTCTACCTTCCGTCAGAATAAGGCCACACATATTTCTGACCACGTTCAAGAGTGGCGTCGACGGAAGAGGTTAGTGAAAGCCAACATTCCTCCAAAGTTTCTGTTGGAATGGTTTGTCAAGTCTTTACTTCCATATATTGCTAAGGATGTTTTGATGTCCAGCATTGTGATTGAGGAACAAGCCATCTTAAAATTCCAGCAGTTAGATTTATTATATTCTCAGTCTGGCATTTTGTATGACTTTATTCCTGACGCACTGCGAACACGACACGATCCCAAGTCAGTTCCTGGACCACATGCCGATGGCATTGTGGGATCCGCAATTACTCTCCCTATATATTTGGTTGCTAATCAAATGCAAAATTTGTCGCTTAACCATTCTAATCCCGGACAGGTTCACACCTTGTCCACTTCCACCCCATCGTCCGATATACACTCTGTGCAATCGACGAACCCATCGAGTAACCAGCAGCCTGGTGGTAAAAAGAAGGGGAGAAACAACTGTAGGGGTGGAAACAATGGGAACAATAATAGTAATCGCAATACCCCTCGTAAGGAGAATTCCAGCCCTCCTCAGGAAGGCGGAAATGCTGGCGAGGACCGTAAACCTAGGCGTAAGGTGAAATTCCCTTGCAAGCTTGTGGGGAAGATCATCTTACTCACTTATGTCCTCGAATAGAAGAAGCATCGAAGCATATGGAACAGAGCCCAGCTATGTTGCAAGATCCCCTTCCTCATCATCAAAACATGGCTTCGCATGCTCTCACTACTAGTTATGGACCTAATGAGACTACAACATCTTCTTCCAATACTAGTGGCTATGGATGTGTGAATATGGTCCAATCAGAGGTTAGTGTTGCCACTCGTCAACGCAATTATGGTGCACCACAACTGAATTTGGGGAATGAGCCTCCCCCTCCTCCTGATAATTGCTTGCATATCGAGAAGCCCTCTATTATGCCACGGATATCGAAAGGTGTTCTTAAGCGCTCTACGCATAATCCCAATGCTCAAGCCTCCCATAACTACTCCATTGTAGAAGATTTAGGTCAAACTTCATGTGCCATGTAGGCTCTTGAAGTTTTATAGGCGTGTCCTTCTCAAAGGCATGCCCTTTTATGTGCTTTAGGAGTTCAGGATGGGGCGAGTCCCAACGTTATCAAGTTTGACACTACTGATGTTCAACCTTGCTTACCTTACCACGTGGCTTTTCAAATCCATGTGGAGTGCCTTCAGAATTTCATCAAGAGAACGGTGGTTGACGAAGGTGCTTATGCATCAGTGATGTCTTTATCTTGTTGGAAATCTCTTGGCTCTCCTCCTCTACTCACGTCTAGGACCATGCTCACTGCATTTGACGGTTGGTCATTTAAGCCACATGGGATTATCCCTTCCCTTGTTGTTTGCTTGGGAGGTAAACCTGTGCCTATTGGCGTTGAGGTGGTTGATGCGCCCATCGACTACAACCTTCTCCTGGGTAGGAATTGGATGTACGCTATGAAAGTTGTCGCATCTACTATATTCATAGTTATTTGCTTTCCACACGAAGGCAAGATTGTGACAATCAATCAGTTGGATTTCGTTAATCCTTCTCCCACAGCATCCATGGGATCAGTAGTCCCCCAAGTTATAGATTCTTAGCTAGAAACTGGGAACATGAGTGTCGGATTGTACCCCTCATTGATGGGATCTTATGATTTCCCTTCACCCATTAATTTTATTGGAACCATTTCCAACAATGTGTTTCCTCCATTGCATAATGTACCTTTTCGGACTTCATATTTTGATGATCCATGGACTTTACCGTCCACGATTTCCGTGTCCGGAGACATTGTGCACATCGGGATGTCTATGCCATTGTCTGCTGCTGAGCTTGCTTATCAAGATATTCAACAAGACACGGTAGAGTCGGATCTCCCCTCTTCCCAGAAAGAAGAGGAAGATCCCGTTATGCTGCCGGTTTGGGAAGCCAACTCATCTTGTTCATACGATTGCCTTGATGGTACTTTACCTTCGGATGAAGATATTATCGAGTCCATGTGTGGTAGTGAGAGACCTTGGGAGGATATGCATCATCGCTCTTATTACCTTCCCAACCTCGATCTCTCCTAGTAATAAGAGTTTAGGATGACTCTTGCCGAGATGGTTGGTCACCCTGTGGCTCTTTTGGGCTCACATGAGATTTACATGGAGGGGAACATGGCTAATATTTTCCCCACTATACCGATCAACATCTCTTGTACTCCTGGAAAGATTGAGAACGTTTACGTCGGTGATGATTGATCTTCTGAAGAGGTTGCCATTTACACCGAATTGTTTACAAAACTTTGGGAAGCTTTCGCCTGGTCATATGAGGAGATGCCAGGAATAGACCCCAGTATTGTTGAACACGAGATTAGAACGTATCCTCATGCTAAACTGGTTTGACAACGTCTTCGTGATGTTAACCCTAGGAAGGAATCCGCTATCAAGGCAGAGGTGGAGAAACTGCTCAAGGTTGGTTTTATCTACCCCATTCCCCTTACCGAATGGGTGTCAAACCCTGTTCCTGTGGATAAGAAGCAGGGAACGATCCGTGTATGCATTGATTTTAGAGACTTGAATTGTGCATGTCCGAAGGACAATTTCCCCACTCCATTCATTGATCAGATCTTGGATGCTTGTGCGGGAAGTGAAATTTTTTCGTTCATGGACGACTTTTCGGGATATAAACTGATTCAAATCAAACCCGAGGACCAACACAAGACTACTTTCATTTGTCCTTAGGGTACATTTGCGTACTAGAAAATTCCCTTCGGCCTTAAAAATGCCAGAGCTACGTTTCAGCGTGCTATGACCTATGCCTTTCACGACCTTAAACGTATAATGGAGGTTTTCTTGGATGATCTTGCTGGCCATTATCGCAAGAGAGTGGACCACCCCAAGCACCTCCATTTGATTCTCGAACGATGTATACGCTACAAGATTCGATTGAATCCCAATAAATGCATCTTTGCTATAAGGACAGGTCGCCTTCTAGGATTCATAGTTTCGAAAGAGGGTATTAGAGTCGATCCTCTTAAAGTTGAGGCAATACTTTGGTTGCCTCCTCCACGCAACTTGTTTCAGCTTCAGAGCCTCCAAGGGAGGGCTACTTTTCTACGTCGCTTTGTAGTGAATTATGCTAGTCTTACCAAAGGTTTCGCGCGCTTGTTGAAGAAAGACACACTGTTTATCTGGGATGAGCGAGCCTAGTAGTCTTTCGATTCCCTTAAGAAATCTTTGGTATCAGCCCCTGTGCTTAGTCCACCCGACTTCGCACGAGATTTTATACTTTATGTGGCCGCGTCTCAAGAGACGATTGGCATGGTCTTAGTTCTCCGTAACATAATCGTTCTTCTAAATTTGAGCATTGACGAGCTCTGTATTACTTCCCTTTTCTAATGTTTGAATTTGAGCCTTTGATGACTTCTCTATTACGTCAGTCATGGTTTCCTTGTCGACAATTGATCCTTTGCGGTCTATCTTTTCTTGCAAAGATTTATTCTCATGCTTTAGTTTCCTAAGTTGTATAAGTATGTCCTGATTAAGTTTCATTAAACGTAAGAGTTCTTCATTATAGTTTTACTTTCCGACTTCATTTTTATTATCTTAATGTTTGTGCTCTTTTTATTTTAAGCTTTTTCTTTGCTCTAGCAATTCCTGATTAACCGTTTTTAAGGAAGAGCTTTCTTAATCTCTGTCTTTGCCTGATAATTCTTTTTGAAGATCTTCATTCTCCTCTTCTAACTTTTGATTGCGTTGAGCTTTAGCCTTCGCCTTATTGATCTGCAGAAGTAATTTCTGATTATGATCTCTTAGATGAGATATCTCTTCTTCTTTATCTGTGATAACCTTGTCGAATTCTTTATGTATCGTATGTATTGATTTCTCATTTCCCTACGAAATCACCTTTGATATTTATTGGAAGTCTTCAGATGATACGACTTCTGATTCTGACTTCATGCTCATGTCCTTCAATGTGATTGTTTTCTTATTGTAGGGAAATGTCAGAAACTTCTTTTCAACATTTAAGATAAAAGTCTGTAATGTTTCTATCCAAGGTAACCCAAAAATTAGGTCACTGTCACTGCTACACAAGGATCTAACTATGAATTGCGAGACACAATCATAATCTCCAATGTTCAGTTGTAAATTGCTTATTTCATATTATTTCTTTTTCCAAAGGTCTAACCTTTCACCTATATTTGACTCTAGAATCACTAACTCATTAGCAAATTCAACACTAATATAATTATTGCATTCAAGAGGAGCAATAGAAACAATAATATATTTTCCTCTAATTGTTCCTTTTATTTGAAATAACATCGAAGCATACGTTTTTGAAGTGCTTGTAAATATTCCTTGTTTTTCACCTTGGGACTCCATTTTCTATTGTCCTCACACTTTTGACCAATATTCCTTCTTAGATGCCTTGATTACAACTTTCATCTTATATATTTCAATACTTTTAATCTTCCTTTCACCCTTTTTTTATTTATAAAACTATATAATTATTATTTAAAAAAATAATAATTATGATAAAATGATATTGCATATTTTTTTGGGTAGTAATAATAAATTAATAATAATAGTAATAATAATAACCTCATGAGTGGTTCTATCCTCTGTAGAATGATAACCTCTTCCTCTTCTGCCTCGTCCTCTACCTCCTCTGCCTCGACCTCTGCTGAGGAAGCCCGAGTGCTGAATGCATTTGACAAAGACTCTTCTTCTTGAGTGATTCGAGCTTCGTGGCACATAAGAGACCCCGTTAACTCTTCTAGGGTAATTTTGGATAGATCTTTAGCTTCTTCTATAGCAGTAACATCCATTGCAAACTTCTTAGTGATACAACTGAGAATCTTTTGGACAACAACTTTTTGTTCCAAAGCTTTGCCATAGGTTTGAAATTGTGTCATAATGCCCGAAACCTGAGTCATAAACTAATCTACAGTCTATGCTTCCTTCATTTTAAGACTTTCAAACTAAAGTTGAAGAGTTTGGAGTCTTACCATTTTGAATATGTATGTGCCTTTGTATGCTGATGCAAGGATATTCCAGGCTTTATGCATGGTGGTAGCTCCTGAGATCCGCAGGAAAATGGACTCCTCGATGCAACTCTGGATCAACCATTTTGTAGTAAGATTTATTTCTCGGTGAGCTTCAAGGGCATTCTTCTGAGCATTAGACATAGCGGCCAAAGTAGTTGTATTCGGATCCGTGAAATCATTTTCAACCATATCCCAACATTTGTTGAGTTGGAGAAATGTCTGCATCTTGATTGACCAAAATTCATAGTTGGTGTTGGTCAACATTGGTCTGGATATCTGATTGAAATTTGAGTTGCTTGAACTGGTAGTATCCATATTTTTATGACTGTCTTCTCAATCAGATTGGTTCTTGAGGTTTGATAAAGGATATCGTCCTTTAACACAGTGCCACAACTTGTAGAGCTAGCACAATGCGTCACAGGGCACGTCGGGCAAAAACCGTGTAAGTGAACAGTGATGGTCGCGTTTTTCCTTAACAACAAGTGTATCGGTGCCAAACTTCTTCAGAGAAGAGAGTGCGTAGGTGACGTGCTTCTCCTGAGTAGAGAGTGCGTCAGTGGAAGGGTGTCGCAGTTCCCGATAGTGACAGGGTGCATCGACGTTTCAAGAGGGACAAAAAAAGAGATACGACCTTATTCTTCACTCTATGAAGAAGACATCATGCCTCCACGCCGATGTGTTCCCTTCTTGATCCACAACCTCCAAAAGATGTGAGAATGGCTCTATGCGTGTGCTTTCCACTTTGTGAAAATGCTTACCCAAAACAATCACGAAGAATGGATCAAACCATGCTCTCTGATACCATGTTAAAGTTTTAACATAAGAGAAACAAGAAAGGACAGAACACAAGTGGGAAGATTGATTGCTTTCTCATTTTTAAGCATAAGCATATATAGGATTACATCACAACAAAACAATGAGACAATACCATGAGACGGAAAATACTATGGAACAATAATGCTAACTAAATAGTCAAAGTGACCAACCAACTGCTCAACTACTCAACTAATTAATGCACTAATGACTGGTAGTGGACCGATAAGATTACAACTCTTAAAAAAATCCAGCATATCCTTGAAACAAATTTCAGCAAGTTTGAATTTGAACAGAGACTACAACTCCCTCAGACCTCTTTCAAGCTACTCATCAAATATTATAGGAGAAGCAATACATAAATGTTATGGGACAATAATTCCCCTGAATCTATACAGAACCTTTTCCCCCTGTTTGACATTTGAATTCTTATCTTTATATAGATAGTCTCGTACCTTCTCTACTTGTTGTTTGTTAAGCAGGTTGGTTTGATCCGAAAACTTTCCCCTTAAACCGCACGAACTTCATGATATAATCTCCTCTCCTTTGAATCCGTTCTGTTTTTACAAGCCACGGGATTAGATCCCATTCTCATTGTTGTGGCAAATCTAACTACGTCCAAGTTGTTCTCCTCAAGAATAGCATGACGTTCCAACAATTTTTTTCTAACCTTGTCGATCTGGCAGATTACTTCATCATTCATGAAATGGCATGGAGTTATCGTCATTGTTAATATACTTTGAAATCTTCTCCAATTCTTAATCTGCGATTTCAAATAGAATAATCATTATTAAAAATCTCTAATCAATTAAAACTAATTCTAAATTAACATAAAACAAAACAATTAAAGAGTAGTGGTAAGGGCTTGATATATTCAATCGTCTGGTGATTAAGAATTTCGATGATTCAATGGGAATGTATTCAATTTAACGTGTTGATATCCTCACGATTCTCCATAGCAGATTCGTGACTTCCACGCATGGAAATATTGGTTTCCCCTTCCTTCAATGAATCTTTCCTTATCCGGCGTTCGATGAGCTAATTTTTCAGGAAGGATATGATCGTATACTGCATCCGCAACCTGTATCAATACAAAATCACACATTAGTAACAAGTAAAAAATTAAATGTATAAATACGAATAAATTTAACCTTATCAAGTCAAAATCTATTTAGGTGATTCCGTTATATCCCCTCGTCGATTGCTCTTTTGCGCAATAGATTTTCTCTTTCCTTCACTGAGATATGGCGATGTAATAGCGTAACTCCCACATTGCCAAGTAAAATATTTTGTAATTTAATTCAAAACTGTCAAGCAAATGGCTTGGTGATGATTCGATAGAAAGGAGAAAAAGCATCCAGGTAAATTACCGCCTCCCATATTCTCTGCGATTTTCTTTCCAACCATATTGGCAATCTAGCGACATGGTGATCTTTATTTTACTTGCTATCAGGGAACTGTAGCAAACTTTCCTCCTTCATCGAAATTATCATGAAATCTATCACCGGTCCAATGATTTAAGTGCTAAGGATCTATGGTTTTCTGGCTCCATCCTTATATACGTGGCATATGGAGACGGGTTCCCATTTACTGCAACTTAAAACCGTATTCTTCCTTCTGATAATATGGCATTAACTACAGCCATATTGTAACATTCCTTTTCAATGGACTGGTGATGATAGCGCACCTAATTTCTCCACGTCAAACTTATCGATAATATCGCCATAATGTTTGTGTTGGATCTAATAGCCACAATATATAATATGCAGCAGAAGCAAATAAAACAAGAAAGACAATAAACACACACACATGAGATATACGCAGAGATTTACGTGGTAAAACCCTCTCTTCTTAGGGAAACATCCACGGAGCAATGGTATCGGTATCTTATTATTCAGAATCTGAAGATTTACAACAACTCACAACTCTCCAATGTCCTCTCTTACGAGAATACAAGAAACATATACATTTCTTACACGGTTACTAATAACTGCATATTTAGTTAGTCAGTTACATAGTTACCGTCATAGCCGGTTGTCATCCGTTTCTAACAATCTCCACCTTGACAACAATTTACCTGATACCATTGCTCATTGCTCTATTGATCACTTTTCCTGCAAGCCTAGAGAAGCTAAGCACCGCCGTAGCTTCTCTGAAGTAACTGGCTTCGTGAACATGTCTGCACTATTCTTTTGAGTGTGGACCTTTTCAAGAACCACTCCACCTTCATCAATAACATGTCTTACAAAATGATATTTTACAGGAATATGTTTTGTCTTACTGTGATAAGCTGGATTTTTAGCCAAGTGAATAGCACTTTGACTATCACAGAAAATCTTAATAGAGTTCTGAACCTTTCCTAACTCACCCAGCAAACCTTTTAACCAGACTGCCTCTTTGCAAGCATGTGAAGCAGCTATATATTCTGCCTCTGTAGTAGATAAAGCAACAATATTCTGAAGCTTTGACATCCAACTAATAGCTCCACCTGCAAGAGTAAAAACATAACCTGAAGTGGACCTCCTCTTGTCCAAATCACCTGCAAAATCAGAATCAACATAACCACAGACTTTATCACTGCAACCATCAAAAGTGATACAATAGTCACTTGTGCCTCTAAGATACCGAAGCACCCATTTCACTGCTGCCCAATGCTCTTTTCCTGGATTTGCCATGTATCTACTGACAACACCAACTGCATGTGAAATATCTGGTCTTGTACTTATCATCGCATACATCAAACTTCCTACTGCATTAGCATATGGTACACAAGACATATACTGCTTTTCTTCATCATTTTTAGGACTCAAACCTGAAGAAAGCTTGAAATGAGAAGCTAAAGGGATACTAGAAGGTTTCACCTTATCCATACCGAATTTCTGAAGTATTTTCTCCACATACTTCTTTTGTGATAACCACAGCTTGCCATTTTTCCTGTCTCTGTGTATCTGCATGCCCAAGATCTGATTTGCTGCTCCTAGATCCTTCATATCAAACGTCCTAGCCAACTGAGCCTTTAACCTGCTGATTTCAAACATGCTCTTGCTTGCGACAAGCATATCATCAACATACAATACCAAAATAATGAACATGTCATTTTCCAACTTTTTAAAGTACACACAATGATCATACTCACTCCTGGTAAAATTCTGACTCACCATGAAAGAATCAAACTTCTTGTACCATTGCCTGGGAGACTGCCTCAGGCCATACAATGATTTTTTGAGCTTGCAAACACACCTCTTGTTGCGATTTTGAACGAACCCTTCTGGTTGTTCCATGAAAATTTCCTCATCTAAATCTCCATGTAAGAAAGTTGTTTTGACATCTAGCTGCTCTAACTCCAAATCATATAAAGCAACTAGTGCTAACAAAATTCTGATAGAAACAAGTTTTACAACTGGTGAAAAAATCTCATGAAAGTCAATACCTGCTTTCTGAGAAAATCCTTTTGCAACCAGTCTCGCTTTGTACTTCGGAACAGTGTCATCAGCTCCTTTCTTCAGTTTGTACACCCATTTGCAGCCAACCACTTTCCTACTCTCTGGAAGTTCCACAATATCCCATGTTTTGTTCTTTGCCAAAGAATCCATTTCTTCTTTCATTGCACGTTTCCATTTGTCACTGTCAGACACTTCTAATGCTTCCTTATAACTGTTAGGTTCTCCTTCATTAGAAATGAAAACGAAATCATCATACCTCTTTGGAAAAGTTCTGTTCCGCGTAGATCTCCGTAGAGTTTGCTGCGGTATTTCTTCTATTTCTGTTTGCTCATCCTCTTCCTGAGGAGTGTCCTCATGAATATCCTCTTCCTGGACATCCTCATGACTCCCCCTCGCAGATGACTGAGTATCAAACTGAATTTGTTGAAACTGTGGTACATTAGCCTGTTTCAAATCATTACTTACATCTAAATTTGTCAGAGAAAGTTCATCAAATTTTACATCTCTGTTTATGATGATTTTGTGGACAGTAGGATTCCACAACCTATATCCCTTAACACCATCACCATATCCAACAAAGATCAATTTTCTTGACTTAGGATCTAGTTTGGAACGCTGATTTTTCGGAATAAGTGCATAGGCTTCACAACCAAATACTCTAAGATTAGAATAATCACATGATTGACCTGTCCATACCTCTTCTGGAATTTTGCAGTCAATTGCTGTTGATGGTGATCGATTGACCAGGTAACAAGCTGTAAGCAATGCCTCTCCCCACAATTCCTGCTGCAACTTTGCATTACTGAGCATACTCCTTGCTCTTTCAAGAAGAGTCCTGTTCATGCGTTCAGCAACGCCGTTCTGCTGCGGAGTGTAAACAGTGGTCTTATGCCTCTCAATCCCATCCTGCTTGCAATAATTATCAAACTCCTTCGAAGTAAATTCGGTTCCATTATCTGTTCTAAGGCATTTAATGAACCTGCCAGTGCTCTTTTCAACCAAAGCTCTAAACTGCTTAAATATATCAAAAACATCAGCTTTTCTCTTTAATAAATAGATCCAGACTTTCCTTGAGTAATCATCTATAAAACTGACGAAATATGACGATCCCCCATAAGAAATTTTTGGAGATGGACCCCAAAGATCAGAATGTATGTAGTCTAGGATACCTTTACTAGTGTGTTTTCCAGATTTAAATTTTTGTCTAGCCTGTTTACCATAAATACAGTGCTCACAAAACTTCAAATCTACAGATTTTAAACTAGGAAGCAACTTTCGATCAGCAAGTACCTTCATACCTCTTTCGCTGATATGACCTAACCGCTGATGCCATAGACGAGTGATGTCTGCTGCTGCACCAACCGATGCTACTGTTGCGTGATCAACTTCCGTCCTCCCTTCAAGTCTATACAGGTTCCCAACTCTGTTTGCTTTCATAACAACCAAGATACCTTTCGATATCTTCATGACTCCACCTTGAACTGTAAACTTGTAACCACCATCATCAAGAACTCCCATTGATATCAAGTTCTTCCTTAGTTCAGGTACATGTCTCACATCTGTTAGAATCCTAACAGTCCCATCATACATTTTAATTCTGATACTCCCTACCCCAACAGTTTTACATGTAACATTATTTCCCATATAAACTACCCCGTCATCTATAGATTGATATGACGAATACCAATTTCTATGAAGACACATGTGGTGAGATGCTCCAGAATCAATTAACCAGTCAGAATGGTATTGTGAAACAGTAGATGTAGATAATACCTCATCGATCATACCTGAATCATTCTCAGCTATGTTCGCCTCCTTTGTAGAGTCCGCCTCCTCATAAGCTCGCTTGCGTTTCCAACAATCTTTCTTAAGATGTCCTGCTTTATTGCAGTACCAGCACTTCAATTTACTCTTTTTGCCCTTCGACTTTGACCTTGATGTACCCTTTGAATGTTGTCCTCTTTCACTGGTTCTTCCTCTGGCCACCATTACTTCTGATGTCAAGGTTTCAAGACTAGATTTCTTTCGAGTTTCCTCAGAAAGTAAGGCTCCCACAACTTCATCGAAGGTAATAGACTCAGTAGAACTAAAACTGATAGAGGTTACAAAATGTGCCCACGACTCAGGCAGAGAGCACAACAGTAAAATTGCCTTGTCTTCAGATTTAATAATATCTTCCATACTAGTTAACTGACAAATAAGAGTATTGAACGCATTCAAGTGTTCAGAAATCTTTGTACCTTCTTTCATACGCAAGGTAAACAACTGCCGCTTCAGGAGGATTTTATTCGTCAAGGATTTAGTCATGTACAAACTTTCCAACTTTGTCCAGAGACCTGCTGCTGTATTTTCAGACACGATGTTAAATAAAACATCGTCGGCCAAGCACAGACGAATAGCACTGAGAGCTCTTTCATCCATCTCGCTCCAGTCTCCATCTGAAATATCTGCGGGTTTCTTTATTTTTCCTGCCAGTGCCTTCGCCACTCCTTGCTGCACGAGCATATCCCGCATCTTGACCTTCCACAACTCGAAATTATTGCTCCCATTGAACTTCTCAATTTCAAACTTAACACTCTGCGTTTTTGCCATTTTTCTCAAGAAAACACTTTTCACCGTAATAAAAAACAGTGCCGCGCTTCCCGATTAACTCCAGTCGCGGTAGTCCATAAGAAAATTAATTGCAGAACTTTGCCATAAAGTGCCGCGCCCCCCTAAGCTTCAGACCCGCGGTAGTTTAATATTACCGCTCCTTTGCACAGGATTTCAGCTTTTCTCCTCCGGTAACTTTTGACCCGTAAAACAAATTTAACATTCGGCTTTTTCTCGTTCCTTGTGGCTTTCTACCAGGCTTTGATACCACTTGTTGGATCTAACAGCCACAATATATAATATGCAGCAGAAGCAAATAAAACAAGAAAGACAATAAACACACACACATGAGATATACGCAGAGATTTACGTGGTAAAACCCTCTCTTCTTAGGGAAACATCCACGGAGCAATGGTATCGGTATCTTATTATTCAGAATCTGAAGATTTACAACAACTCACAACTCTCCAATGTCCTCTCTTACGAGAATACAAGAAACATATACATTTCTTACACGGTTACTAATAACTGCATATTTAGTTAGTCAGTTACATAGTTACCGTCATAGCCGGTTGTCATCCGTTTCTAACAGTTTGGGTAATGTTGACACAATATATAATCTTTCTTCTCAAATATCCCTTTTACATGTTTTATAATCACTAAATCTTCAACAAGTATTAAAATCCCGCACATCAATAAAATCATAAAAAGAGGAATAAAATCATTAATTCCCTGTCATAAGATAGCGTGATAGAGCTCCTTTAATTTACTTTGTATAATAGAATTTTTATTTATGTATTTAGAAATATTGTCTTGATAAAAATGACATATTCCTACAATTTAAGATTGAAAGATGTATTATGTATTAATCTGTAAGCAACATATTCTTAGGTTTTTCCAAAGTGCAATGCATATAAAAAATAACATTCAATTTTAAATTTATAAAATAAATAACATAATAAAGTGATTTATTAATTTCTTACCTAACCTTTTGAAAAGAGTTATCACGACACATTGAGAAAACTAAATAAGTTAATTTGTGAACGAGATATATCATATGAGTGGGTATTATGTTAGACATTGACAAAACTATAACTAATTACTTATTAATCTAATTTGTGAACGATATATGATGTGAGTGGGTGTTATGTTTTTAAAATTTCAGCAACCTTGATTGACCAAGCGTAAGTCACTCATAATCATGATCGGAAGCATTCACATTCATAATGTAGTTTATTGAATGTTTTATAAAAGAAATTGCTTAATGAGATGTTTTATCATAGAAAATGCTTAAAATTCTTTACAAAACCTGGAATGTGTAGATATAGGAAACTTGACACCACATTAAAGAAGGTAAAATATGAGTTGAAATTCTAGGCATGGGTTATCACATATTGATTTATACGATTGGTCAAACTCACACCTCTCGACATTTCAAAGATTTAATGTGTAGTCATTATATTTGATTTCGCTTATTATCCTACAGGGAATAGGATAGAACAAAACCATCGCTCACTCATTGTCCAAGGTGCCACGAACTATTACATGTTTCACTTTGAAACCTGATCATTGTTGGGTCAGTAAGCAAGCAAGAAATCCGTGGCAGAGTACGATTATACGATTATCAAGAAATCCGTGGTTATCACATATTGATTTATACGATTGGTCAAACTCACACCTCTCGACATTTCAAAGATTTAATGTGTAGTCATTATATTTGATTTCGCTTATTATCCTACAGGAATAGGATAGAACAAAACCATCGCTCACTCATTGTCCAAGGTGCCACGAACTATTACATGTTTCACTTTGAAACCTGATCATTGTTGGGTCAGTAAGCAAGCAAGAAATCCGTGGCAGAGTTGGAGTATTGTATTGGCACGGTACATGACATGACAGATGGTGTACTAAATTTGTACATAAGATAACATGTGTTGCTGCCAGAATTTTTTATTTTATAAATTAATTTTATTTATTTTTAAATTTAGAAAATTGAAACCACTCGTTCAGGGATTTATGTCCCACCCGAAGTGTACTCCACCAATAAGAAAATGGGATTATTAAATTTTAAAAATTGTTTTAATTATTTTCATTTTCAAAAATATTATGTTTAATAGCAAAATTTTGCAAACTTTTCAAAACTTTATAAAAAATTTTGTAGAAAAATGCAAATTAACACAAAGTCAAAAAAGTTTGACTATCTATCCATTAGTATATATCCCTGTAGTGGCAGGGAATAATAATAATACCAAGATACATATATCAAGTCATGTTAGACATTGTAAACTATAACTAATTATGTATTAAGCTAATTTGTGAACAAGATATATCATATGAGTGGGTGTTATGTTAGACATTGACAAAACTATAACTAATTACTTATTAAGCTAATTTGTGAACATCATATGATGTGAGTGGGTGTTATGTTTTTAAAATTTGAGCAACCTTCATTGACCAAGCGTAAGTCAGTCATAATCGTGATTGGAAGCATTCAAATTCTTAATGTAGTTTATTGAATGAAATCAATAAGGAATGCGCAGATGTAGGAAACTTGACAACACATTAAAGAAGGTAAAATATGAGTTGAAATTCTAGGTATGGATTATCACACATTGATTATACGATTGTTCAAACTCATACCTCTCGAAATTTCAGAGATTTAATGTGTAGTCATTATATTTGATTTCGCTTTGTTATCCTGCAGCAATAGGATAGAACAAACCCATCACTCACTCGTTGGCCAAGGTCCTGCGAACTGTTACAGGTTTCAATTTGAAACCTGATCACTATTGGGTCAGCAAGCAAGCAAGAAATATATGGCAGAGTTGGAGTATTTTATTGGCAAAGTACATGACATGACACATGGTGTACTATATTTGTACATAAGAGAACAGGTTTTGCTGCTAGAATTTTTTATTTTATAAATTAATTTTATTTATTTTTAAATTTAGAAAATTGAAACCACTCCTTCAGGGCTTTATGTACCATCTGAAGTGTACTCCACCAACAAGAAAATGGGATTATTGACTTTTAAAAATTGTTTTCATTATTTTCATTTTCAAAAATATTATGTTTAATAGCAACATTTTGCAAACTTTATAAAAAAAAATTGTAGAAAAATGCAAATTAATACAAAGTCAAAAATGTTTGACTATCTATCGATTAGTATATATCCCTGCCGTGGCAGGGAATAATAATAATAATAATACCAAGATACATATATCAAGTTAATTAAATAGTTTTTTTATTAAAAATTGTACTATTAAATAAATAAATAAATGTGAATACATCCATATTCATTAGGAAAGGACTAATAATTGAAAGAAATATGACATTGCTTTTACAGGTGGATGTACAAAATTCTGGGAGGGGCGATTAGGGTTTGTATTAGGCGATGGTTTCCATGGCGGCACCTGGAATAGGCTTTTGTGGGGTTCTTTAGTCATGGTGTCACTATTAGCCATGAACTGTAGGGTTTTCTTGGTGGTTCACATGTTTTATTAGGGTTTTGGTGTATTCTCTGGGTTTTTTAGGCCTTTCTCACTGACAACGGTGGAACTAACGAATACTTGTAAGCGGGTAACTGGCACTTTTTGCATCATTCTCCACGACAGGCTTACATGGGACCTCCTCGACTTACCACATTACATTGGGAGTGGGCTCTTTGTTGGAATAAGCACTGGTGTTGGAAGACCCGCTATTATGTGGGGGCTCCAGGGATGGGGATCAAACTAGTGATGATTCAGGCTCTGATAAGGAGTTTTATCAACCATATGAAACATTGCAAAGGGGAGGTGGGATATCTCAGAGTGGTGGCGTTAAGGCTCATCAAAACTACTCACTGAAGGCTATCAAAAGTAGAGGTGAGGGTAATGAGATGGTGCTTGGTAAGGACGTTCAAGTTAGCACGGTTTTAAGTTTAAAACCTCGGGACACGGTGGGGAAACTCTGCTATACGGATATTAGCCGCTCAGCTCTCATATCCTGGATTAACTTGCATTGGAAACCCCTGCTCACATATGTGCCACGAGTTCACATGTTGGTTAATAATTGGGTCGTATTCCACTTCATGGACGAGGCACACGCTGCTTTGATTTTTGGCAAGATTTGGGTTATTGAGCAAGGATCCCTCTATTTAAAATGGTGGCAAATGGAATTTGATCCGACAACTGAACAATTACAAAATAACCATTTCTGGGTTCCGTTGAAGGGTTTTCCCTTTCCTTTATGGTCACATGAGGTGTTTGTGACCCTGGAAAATCAAATTGGTAAGTTTGTGTTTTTTGATGATAATTCACTCTACCATGAGGACAAGCGTTGTGCCTGGATACTAGTTGCACTAGATGTTACACTGGGTCTTCCAGAATGCATTAAGATTCGGTGGGGAGAAAAGGTCATTCGACAGGAACTTGACTATTGCGCACACCTTTTTGGTGCTTTTCCTGTGGAAAACCTAGCCATTTAAGGAGGGAATGTGGTCTGGAAAAGGGATCCGGGGCTTCTGAGAATGCTGCCATCGTTTCAAAACATCTCTCGGATTTGGGGCTTTCCAAGGAGCCGACTTCAGTGACTATGGAAGAACTTTCTCCTTTTCTGGTAAGTTTAAAAATCTCTTCCCTTCACTCTTTAAATATATGTCCATAGATGAGTTATATGTGCTGGAAGGATGGGGAAAGTATTATGTGCCATTTGACTCTTCAGTAAGCACTATTTCTATAAGCCCTACTCCGGTGACCAGTAACTCCATGGGGGCAGATCCACAGGTGTCCTACAACCAAGCAATACCTGCTATTCTAGGAAATTTGGTTATTTCTTTTGACTCTCAGCTTCTGAGAGACGAACAAGCCACTCTAGGGCCTTTTCCTACTACTCCACTTGATGTTTCGACTGGGGAGGATGTCAATTGTTTGGAACTGGGTTTGTTTACAAAGCCAATTCCAGTATTCTGTGAGGGTAATCTAATTCCTGAGTCACAATTTCCTTCTCTCCCCAACGTGACCATTAGGAAAAAGGAAGGGGGTAGACGCAAGAAGGAACTGGTCAGGGAATCCTTGGGGGGAACTGTGGATATTTTATTTATGGAAGAAGACTCTTCCTCCCTAGTACATTCTTATGGAGATAACCTGTCCTTGACATCTACTGTCTTTAGGCCACTTAGAGCAGTGAGGGCCAGTCTGGAGGTTCCTTTATGATCATTTTAACCCTGAATGTACGTGGGGTTGGAGGCGCTCCCAAACACAACACCTTCCGTATTTTATTAGAGCTTACTAGACCGGATTCGGTAGTACTACAGGAAACTATGGTTGATGAGTCAAAGGCACATATTTTCTTTAATTCCTTCCTTCCCTCTTGGGAAGTTTGTTCTGTTGGGGCTGTTGGGAGATCGAGTGGACTACTCTAGGCATGGGATCCCTCACTATTTTTGTTTAAACCCTTCTCTTTGGGGGGGTATATTATTATTTGGTAAAAGTAGGGTTTTGAACTCATCACTGCATGTTTTCAATTGTTATGGTCCACAAGTGGAAAAAACAAAAGTATTGGTCTAGTCTTGAGGCCTCGGGATTATTGGAGTTACCATCCCTTATTTTAGCAGGGGATCTGAATATTACCTTGGGATCTAGGGATTCTTGGGGTTTAAAGGCACATCTATTGGCTATAATTATACCTTTATTTAACTGAACCGGGTTCTGCGTAGTTATAGACCCAACAAAACCCCTTTTCATCGACCCTTTCGGCAACAACCTGCGAGCAAGCTAAGGTCTCACCCGAGGCGAAGTTATGGGGGATTACAAAAGCAAGTTTCTATAATTAGGTGATGCGCGGTTATGGGACTGGCCCTAGAGAAGTTATCCCTACTTCGCATATACCTCCAATACTATTGTGCACATATGTGACTGTGCACCTCGTAGTTACCACAACACAGACTTCACTGATTTAGTGTTAACTATACAACTACGCATTCATTATACTCGGAATTACTTGCATATTTAGTTATATGTGTCCAATAATTAACATATTATTCTCATTAACCATACATGCGAAAATACATATAAAAGCACGAACATACATAAACATAAACATAAGCAAGCTCATGGATGTAATCACACAACACGAGTATTTACGTGGTTCACCCCCCGGATGGGAGCTACGTCCACGGGAGATGTTGTTTATATGAACGGGAAGGTTCAACAGTTCCAGTCTACACACACAGCTGCAAACTCTTCTCTACAATGGGTCTCTGTGCACACAGCTGCAGAGCCTCTTTCTCTCTTTTATCTCTCACAATATTCAACCTAACTCTAACAAAATCCAACCCTTCCCTATACAAAATTTCCCCTTTTATAGATTGTTCCCGAAGCTCACATATTTACAATAATTATGGGCCAAAACCCCATAGTACCCTTAAGCCCCCAAAATGGCGCGGTTACCCCGCTAACCATACTTCATCATAACTTCTCAGCTACTTCGTCGTCCTCGGCTATCCTTTGCACTGCTTCCTTGGCTCTGACGCTCTTCTAATAGTCGCTTACTCTGAGTGCACGGCATTGACTGTACCATGGCGCGTCCTTTGCACCGTCTTGTCTCTTTACTTCTTCTTCCTGTAGCTCGACAGTCCGCCGCTTCTTCCTTAACTACTCCAACTACTTCCCTGATCCTTAGTACTTCACATTTACTAAGGGGACATATCCTTATCTGCCACTTCGCTTCGCTCCACACCCTACTCCCGGGAATTGCGGAGTTGATTCTCCCAAAATAGGATGATGTTAGGCCTCGCCTAACTTGTACTTCTGCCATCAGAACATCCTCTTGGGCCATGCCCAACAAGCCCCTATCACTTACTCGTGGCTCTCCCTTAAGCCACTCTGACTGGGATTTTCCATCTGCACAGCTCCTGAGATGTTTGATTTTGCAGTGAACTCTTGAAAAGTTGCGCTCAACTTCGCAACTGTATCCTTGGCCTCTTTATCAAACTCCTTGATTGTTTCGAGCATCTCACCTGAGATGGGTTATAGAAGTTGCTCCTTCACAATATATTCTGTTGTCTGGATTTCTTGCAACTTCTGCTCAAATTCTTCCAAAAGCGCAAGCGCTTCTTCCTGTAGTGGCTACAACTTCGCTGAATTTTCAACTTCCTTTGCCCTCAATACTTCCAACTCTTTCTGAAGCTCCCTCTTCTCTGCGAAATTGAGGATTATTTTCCTTGGTGTGAAACCCTTCATAGCGTTCACAGAGTCAAGATCCTTCTTCCTTTGTTGTACCTCATCCTGGATTTTCTGCAATTCTGGTTCTTCTTGCAGCGTAGACCATACTTTAGAAATTCCATCCAGTAGGCTTTGACATCTCGCCACTTCTGTGGATATGTTTTCTGTGGAAGCCTTCAACGCTTCAGTGCTTGCTTGTTTATCTTGCCGCGAGGTTCCATATTGTTGTCGAGCCTCCAAATCAACAACCTTGTCTTTATGGGCAATCTGGACATGTCCATCATTTCTACCTTAAGACTGTCCACAGTGGTCCCAATATTAAGTATAGTTTCTTCTACCTCCGACTCTTCATCACATTCAGGCATCTTCGCACAGACTGTTGAAATTGCTTCTTCTACATTCCACTGCTTCACCTGCACGTACTCAAGCTCCTTAGTTTTTAGTGCGCATTCATCTTTTAGCTCCTTGTAACTTTCCTCCAGCTTCAGATGCTGGTTATGAGAAACTAAGTCTCTATCGCGGATTTCCTCTACAATCTGCGTGTGTAGATTATGTAACCCCTCTATGGGTAACATCTCAACATTGATTTCTAAATGTGCGAGTTGCTTCGCACTTTCAGCAATGTCGTTAGTTGTAAATATAGCGTTCATCGGCTCAATTCTCACTAGCCGAGGTCTCATGTTAAAGGCATGAGCCTTCCTTTTCCTTTGGCTTGATTCTCCTGATCGATCATCAGAATCTAGTTCCTTCACCAAGTCTCGCTGGACTTGTTCGACTCTTGCGACCAGAATCTTCAACTCTGTGAGGCTTTCCATCATACCTGATTGCGTTGCCTCTTCCTTGATTTATTTCAATGCAAGGGCTTCTTCAAGATGCGCAGATACTCTGGATGTAATGCACTCATAGTCATCATTATGCAGCTGCACATCTAGTGGAGGCTCGGTAGCTTTGGTATTTTTCCTTTGTGATCGTTCTAGAAAAGTTGTGTCGAGTTCATTTCTTTTCTCGCCTACTCCTTGGCTAGTTCTGGGTTATGGGCGCTTGTTGTCTCATCACCTCCGGCTTCTGAATCCCCCACTTTGATTTCTTTAGAAGTGGTGATCAGCGTGGCTGGCGCATCAACCTTCCATTCTAGTGTCCAGTCTTCCATGATCAAGTCAATTTTTGGTGCATCTAGCTGATACAACCCTTCATACTATTTAGGAGGTGTGAATATCACTCGTGACTATATGTAAATGAAATGCAGTCCAAATTTGGACGTCATCTTCTGGATATAGCGAGCCATCACTTCCTTGGTGATACGCGGATTCGTTTGAATGAATTCACATAAATGCTCATAGTAGGTGAGCAATTGTATGTTGTTCAGCCTTTGTCGATCTGGCTTCGATTTTTCCCACATGTTAGCAAACCTCGGCCCTCGGCAATATCCAAGGAATACCGGAAGACCCTGCTGGTAGTGAGGTTCCTTCCACCCTACAAAGGAAACCAATACCAGTAACCAACTGTAGTGGAATGCGTATCTTTTTTCCTGTGTGTCTTGGATGTCTTATAGAAACTCGTTCAATAAGTATCTCACCTAATTGTACTGAAATCCATCCTTAGCCTTCGCAGTTAAGGATACTACAGCAGCTGGTACTTCATTTGGTCTGCACTTCCTCAGGATCCTTCCTATGAGGAGCTGAACTATAAAGCACAGTGCTTGATCTTTGATTCCTATGGTTATGTAGCCATGAATTCCTTTACTTAAGCTAAATTCATTCTTCATTCACGCAACTAATTCTTTATCCTTGTTTTTCCCAACGAACTCAGCAGCAGGATCGACACCCTGTTTGCATAGGTTCGTGATCCTGAAAATGAGGTCAATGTTAATGTCCACCTTGCGATCCAACCATAAATACCCCTAGTGCGTGCATGAGAGTAGCGTGCGTACCATGACATTAAGCTCATTACTTCTGTCAAAGTGTGGGATGCACAGTAGATGCAACAATCTAGATGGGTTTAATGGCGCAACCCATTCCTGCAGGAGAATTGTTGATTGATGGGTAACTTCATCATATTTCCGGTACATATACTGATTTGGTTGGAATTGTGGAAACTTGTCCTACTGTAACAAATCATAATCGATGAATTTGTAGTCGGGAATTTTACCTAGCAAATTCACTTTAAGTCGCACATGGCTTGACATAGGCAGCAAGGGAATATCATACTGAGAATTCTTTATGACAAGCACATCTGGCACGTCGCTTCTCCTTGGAGGGATATACTCTAGAATGAGCCATATTGGCCTCTACTGGGTCTCTGGTGGTGGGATTGGATTCTTAGCACTTGCGGACTTCGGCTTTCCCCGGTCAGTGGCCTTGTGCTTGTCTTTCTTTTGCTGTGGTTGGTTCCTCAGGGAATACCTAGATGAACCACCGCGTTCTGGGACAAATGGCTTTAAGGGCGTATTCATAACTCCTTGCAAAATAGGACGTCTGAAATCACTCAAAAATTCTTCTAATGTCGACTTCTCAGACATATTGTAGTGTCCCTTTTTAAGAAATTTGGATAAATTGGAAAAATTGCAATTTTTGGCCAATTCGACCCTTAGATTAGTTATGATTCACATGCTTCCAAATGGCTCCAAATGATTCCAAATTGGGTCTGAAGGTATTTGAAATGTCTTGTGACATAAAAAGGAGTCTAATGGGTGCTTGAACACTCTCAAAACACTTATGCAACATTCATTTACAATCAGGGAAAAATAGGGAACTTTACTAGTCAAATCGAGGTTCAAAACCCCCAAAGGTAGTGGTCAAAAATGGATCTTCAAATGTTGTACGACCTTCCCAAATTTTAGAAAAGAGACATGGTATTGTTAAAGGACTTCAATGGGCTCCCAAATACATCATCAATTAGTTTCTAAAGGCTTCTTCAACTCCCATAAATCATAGGTTTGTGGACATGTCTTCACATAGGGGGGTAATGCTAGTAAACTTCACCACTTGCTATGAAATTCGAGATTTATGTTCCAAAGGCTTATGACATGTATATGAAACTTCGTCAAGACATTAATTACCCTCCATACATCATAAAAATCACAGATATGAACTGATACAAGTCGAAATAAAGCAACTTCAATCTTTCATAACAAGATGTAGGGAAAATGGCACCATTTATGCATTGTTTGGTATTTTTACATAGTTCCACTTGGTATTTATACCTGAGAGTCTTATGAGCATTAAATACAGATTATATATATAGGAATACAAATAAATGGGGCCAAAATATCTCCCACAAAGAGAACAACATCTCACCAAGTGCGCCCTTCCTCCAAGAGCCAAAATATGAAGAGAAAAGTGAGAAAGGTGTGGAAGCAAGTTGAGGATGAGAATGTCATGAGATTCCCTATAGATTCAACCTGCAACAAATTACTCCATTTTAGCTCCAAATTAAAGTTCTGAATTGCCTCTCCGATTTCCAATTAGGATGGTAATCTTTCACCCTCGAAATTGGTACTAAGACAAGTAGAGTAAACACTCCAGAAGCATGGACAAGCTATGCTCTCCAATATGAAAAATGAGAAATGATCAAAATCCACTCTCCTTCTTTGTTCTTGACTTTTATAAACTTCCAAATACCTCCTTAGCTCGAATTCCATCCATGAGATTCATGCCAACTCGAATTGGGAAGAGATTCCAATGTGTGCCACTTGTCCCTCCATTCCTAGCCCCCTCCTTCACTCAATTCGAATGGATGACTCTTTGGCTACCCTAACTCCCTTGTGCACCCTCTTGGAGGATATTTATCCCTGACATGTCATATATGTCATATGTTAGCAATCAGGTCTGATTTGTGTCATAGGTGTCATAGCATCTTCATCATTGTTGTCATAGAAGCTAGGGAATCTAGCCCAAGTGTCTCAATTTATCTCACATGCCTCTTCCTCTTCCATGGAAGTTACTCTTCGACTCCAATTCGACCTTCATTGAGTCATGCCAAGTATATTGACCTTCCAACTTCTCAATAACATTAGACTTCACCTTGGATTCGAATGAGTGAGAATATGATGCCATGTGGCATGAGGAATCTAGCTTTGTGTGGGTCCCACACCACCAATGTGTCTCCATGACCAAGTGCCACCTTATTTTCCTATAATAAATATTTATTTAACACCTTTTAATATATTTATATCAAGCTAATGTCCATTTGGGGTTTATGAGCTCCCTTATTCAAAATCCCAATGTTTCCACCCCAACCTAGGAAACTAGTAGATTGGTGGAATTTCTCTTTCGAGATTTATTTGAATGGGGACATTACACATATACTATCGGGAAACTATTGCTTTCAACTGGTAAACACTCAGAAACTTATAGGCAGTAAAAATTGAAAATTTGTGGTAAAACCGGTAAGTAAACAATCCTTACTATTTACAGGCCTCTTACCACTACGGTGTTCCCAAAAACAACTATCTTAGCATTAAATGCTATGTCCGTTGACCAAATCTATCGTAGATATTGGTCCTTTCCCTTCCTTTAATGCATCTTCAACGGATGAATATGCCTTAATTGCGGAACATGCAGTTTCCAAAAATACTGTATAACGACTACTTTCCGACCGACAACTGTAACGGTTAGTTTTCCTTAACTTCACTAGCGATCATGCAACTACGAGGTTCACTGCGCATTTCTCATTGCCAACTTCTAAATTCGCAGCATGAGCCCTATCTGCTAGTGGATATGTGAGTTGCGCGGTTCACTGCACATTTCTCATTACTGACTTCTAACTTCGTAGCGCGAGCCTTCTCTTACTTTACAACTCATCTTGCTATGTGTGCATCAGAGCACAACTTTCATTTGCATGAAAACTTTGCATTTTACCAAAATTGCGTGCTGACTCTTTATTCTGTCATTCTTAGTGTCCAGTTTCAACTGCACATGACACTTAGAATCTTTTTCTCCTTGTTGATCAATTGATTCCTAAAGGAGTAGGACTATCCCTGTAGGGATTTAGTCTACTTCCATTAATGAGTAAACTGCGCCACCATTAGTAACATGTTTGAAAACATATGGTCCTAACTAGTGCATTTTAAATTTTCCAGGAAATTTCATGAACTTGCTATCATAGCGGAGGACAAGGTATCCTACCTGGAAGAATTTGTACTAAGTTGATGTGCCTATCATTCCTTGCCTTTTCTCTATCTTTATGCACTTGTTGGTGAAATCCTACAATGAAGCGATCTTCCTCCAGTCCAACTAAATGTAGTAGTCTTTCTTCCATTGTCACTTTGTCAGCCATATTTGTAAGTGATTCAATCCTCAAGATGGGAACTATGTATTCCATTGGCATAACAACTTCATGTCCATATGCTAATATGAAAGGTGTGTAACCTGTCAACTTCTTGCAAGTTGTCCTATATGCCCATAATACCGCTAGTATTCGCATATCCCAATCATCCCTGTTGGTATTGCATACCTTGGTCAATGCATTTTTCAGCACTTTGTTAAAAGCTTCAACAGTGCCATTATCTTGTGGATGACATGGTGTGCTCTTCTGATGGTAAATATGGAATTCTTCTGTCAAAGCTACAATAGTCTTGTTCAAGAAATGAGTTCCCTGATCGCTCATTAAAATATTCGGACATCCAAACTTGGTCAAGATGTTCTCAAAGATGAACTGTGCAGCAATAACTGCGCTATAGTCCTTCACTGGTTTTTCCTTTTCCCATCAAGTTAGATAATTTGTAGTTGTAATGATATATCTTGAACCAGTTCGCTTTTCTAGTGGGTTAATAGGTCCCACAAAATAAATAGCCCACTTATCAAATTCTTGCAAGGTTAGTTGTGGCATATGTGGCATCTCATCTCTACAGGATGGCTTCCCTGTCCTTTGGAAAACATCACAACTTTGGCAATGCTCCTTTGACTCCTTGTGCAATGTGGGCCACCATAGTCCTCCTCTTAAAATTTTCTGCGCAGTAGCTCTTCCTGCGTAGTGTCCCCCGGATACTCCTGAATGTGCTTCAGCAAGTATCGTCGGTTTCTCATGTTCTAATACACATCTGCGTAGTACTTCATCTGATCCTAGTTTGTATAATTGACTTGCAATTATAGTAAAATCAGTTGCTTTTACAACCAACTGTTTCTTCTGCTACGTAGTAAACTCTGTAGGTGCTAAGCCCGTAGTCAGGAATTCGATGATATCCTTGTAGTAGTCATCTACTATATGAATAGTAAATAACTACGCATATGGTATACTATCTTCCAAGTTGCTAGGTTCTTCGCCTGATTCGATTTTGGAGAGGTGGTCAAGTCCCGAATTCAATCTTCTTGGCTTAAAAATGATTTCAAAATCATACTCCTGAAAGAGTAATAACCATCTTCATATTATTCTCCCTAACACTGGTTTATGTTAGGATATTCCTATACTGCATCCTAGTCCTCCTAGCATTCCTGTCATTTTCATTTTCAATCATGCATGCAAAATTAGGGTTTGCATGCAATTAGGGTTTGCATGCATCCTAGTCATCAGTACTAGCACCTAGTCCTTAGCAAACTAGCCCCTGGAGCTTCCTTCAGATCAGTTTCAACTCTCCTAGAGCTTAGTGGGCCCTCCTTTCACCTACTGCATGAGAAGGGTGCCTTTCTTCACCTACCAGTCTAGTTTAGTTCAGTTATCTTCAGTTACTTCCTTGATTTAAGGATTAACTGACTCCTAACTGACCTTACCACTCCGATGGACCTCCAGTGTGACTAGACAGCATGTTCTGACTCCAGTTAGCTCTATCTACGCCCTCCATTGAGCCTCCTTCACTACATTAGTGCTTCCATGTTCCAGTTACACCAACCACACTCAGTTAGACTTAATTTGACTCCCGGTTGACCATTACTTGTGCATTGATGACTTCACTGATGAGAAGGTGGACTCCTAGTTATGCATTGATGACTCTCCATTGATTATGGATCTGTGCATGAAGGCCAATTCGAATTCCACCTAGTGAATTCAAATCCTCATACTCAGCATTGTATATTTACCAGTTTATTATCCTGTTTAATGCAACATGTGTAATTATTCTGCCTCAATCAGAGTTTCTTTGGATCTAAGTTCTATTGCTTGTCTCTTCTTCTATTGTTCCTAAATTATTTCATTGTGAGGTTTACATCATCTCTTTGGATCTTATGTGGGAAATTTCACATGGTATCAGAGCCATTTGAGAGTATATTCTACCTCCATTCTTGAGATTTTTTTGCAGGTATTTCGAAGTTCCGGCAGTTGCAGCAGCGGATTTGACAGTTTCTATTTTTGCACTTGTTCCAGCATCCAAAGATGAGCAATTTGAATGCTTCTTCTTCTCTTTCTCCCATGATGCTCACTCCCTTCAATTACTTCGAATGGAAGGGTGAGATGAAGATTCACTTGATGAACAAAGGGCTTGAAATATTGGTTTATGAAAGAGATGCCACACCACATATAGCTAGAGAGAGAATCAAGCATCTAAACAAATTGGATGAAGCTTTTGGATTCATATGCTTTCATATGTCCAAAGATCTATTGTTCCATGTTGAAGGATTGAAGTCTCCAAAATATTTATGGACCAAATTGGAGAGTCTTTTTGGCAAACAAGATGGGCTAAGAGGCTACATTCTTGAAAATGAATTGGTTGCCCTACAACCTAGCAATTTCGAGAGCATTCAAACATTCTTCTCAAAATTTAAAAATTTGGTTGTACAATGCAAGCATTGTGGCATCACTAAGAGTGATGAGCAATTGGTGCTTTCCATTTTGAGCAAACTTGGATCTCAATTTTCTGTCTTTGTATCTACTTTCCACTCTAGGCGAATGTCAATCCCTGGATGGAAGTTTCCTACCTCAGAAGCTTTCACTCAAGCCCTCATTCAAGAAGAGGACAAATTGTTTCAAATGGATGCCATCAAAACCTCCAAAGATCTAGCTCTTTTGGCTAGTGAAGCAAGTGGAGCAAATGCAAAAGGGAGGCAAAAAGACAAAGGCAAGAAGCCATCAAGATCCAAGAATAATAAAAAAAGGAGACCAAATTGTACCTACCGCAAGAGAGGAAACCATCCTGAGAATGCTTGCATGCATAAGAAGATTGATCTTCTAACCAAGCTTCTTGAACAAAACCAAATTGTTGTTCCAAAAGAAGCAAAGATGTCTAATTCTGGAAGTGGATCTAATGATTGTCATGCATTGATGGCTGGTTTTTCAAAGACAAAATCCCTCCTCATAGATTCTGGAGCCTCCAGCCACATTATTGCATCTGAAGAATCCTTCTCCTCTTTGGATCTCCAAGATGGGCCTACCATTCACATGGGAGACAACTCTCATACTTCTGCCAAAGGATTGGGTACAGTTCATATGGAGCATGGTAAGTTCAAAAATATCTTATTTGTTCCTTCTCTTACAGCTAATTTGTTGTCAGTATATCAAATGACTCATACAGGATCACCAAAGCAAGTAATTTTTGGTCCAAACACAGTAGATATTACAAAAATCTCCATTGGAAAGGTTATAGCGAATGGGATTGCTAATCATGCCTTAAAGGCATATGATTTCTCACACTTCATGCCTTTCTCTCCAACTATTCCTTCAGATTCTGATGAAGATCAAAGTGCCTCCTCTTCTAATGAAGAATAAGATCAAGATTTTGATGTTGAGATCATGGTTCAAGAAGATTCAGATCGAGAACCAACACCTATTCTCAGTCCAAATTCGAGGTCAATATGGGCTCACACAGTCCTTGCTACTACTGAGAACACAGTTGATGATTTATCTGTTCACAGAACTACTAGAATTCAACACCATGCCAACCTTGCATTATGCCATCCATCTCTCCATGAGAGATGCAGCATGATGATGGGGTTCTCTCTTCCATCTCTTGGGAAGACTCCTCATGTTCCATTCGCTCCAGTTACAGAAAGAGTTCTTGAAAGACTTGCTTCGTCCAACACATTCTCCACACAGTGGGAAGCCTTCCTACAAGAGATCAGCTTGCCAAGTCTTTTGCAAAAGTTTTCACTGATGAAAGCTTCTTTCTTTTCTGCATAGTATGATGGTTCTTTGAGTTATTTACTGTTCTTTTGAGGGGGGGTATTTTTTTCCCATGAGGTTTTCCCCATTTCCTCAGTTTATGGACAGTTCTTTATTTTTCTATCATTTCATTTATTGTATGGGTGACCTTTGGTCCTAGTTACCAGGGCCCAGGATGGATTAAGGGGGGGTGTTAGGATATTCCTATACTCCATCCCAGTCCTCCTAGCATTCCTGTCATTTTCATTTTCAGTCATGCATGCAAAATTAGGTGTTGATGTATATGTAACTTCGGAATGTATTTCATCTATGTATTTCATATATATTTATTGTACCCTTATAAGATATGTGTTATTCCTCTATAAGGAAGTGTCGTCATGTGGATTGACAAGTGTCGCAAGTGTGTGTACTTGCCGATGGGTTATTAGACCACCATGTGTGGGGTTGGCCCTGAAATATATATTATATTGTGGATGTATCTAGATAGACAAGTCGGCCCCATAGTGTAACTGGGCAAACAGGTTAAGTATAAATAGAGATTGGGAGATCTCTATTTGGATCATTCGAAAAGACACACTTCTCTCACTCAGAAAGTGGCGCACTAGTGAGGAGGAGGATCATCTGCTCTAGGAGACTATCTCAAGTGTATTTTGGTTGTACTTTGGTTGAGCCATTGCTCTCTCTATCTCCGAGGAAGTTGTGGGGTTTTTCACCTTAGGGTTTTCCCCACGGAAACTCTGTGTCTCTTGTCTCTCATGCTTTTGATTCTTGTGATGCTTGTCATGCTTATTGTGATTGTTATGCATTGATATACTGTATATGTCATTCTCTCAGTAAAGATCCTAGAGTATTTTGAATTAATGCTCAAAATTTAACATTAGGGTTTGCATGCATCCTAGTCATCAGTACTAGCACCTAGTCCTCAACAAACTAGCCCTCGGAGCTTCCTTCAGATCAGTTTCAGCTCTCCTAGAGATTAGTGCACCCTCCTTTCACCTACTGCATGAGAAGGGTGCCTTTCTTCACCTACCAGTCCAGTTTAGTTCAATTATCTTCAGTTCCTTCCTTGATTTAAGGATTAACTGACTCCTAACTGACCTTACCACTCCGATGGACCTCCAGTGTGACTATACAGCCTATTCTGACTCCAGTTAGCTCTATCTGCACCCTCCACTGAGCCTCCTTCACTACATTAGTGCTTCCATGTGCTAGTTACACCAACCACACTCAGTTTGACTCAGTTTGACTCTCGGTTGACCATTACTTGTGCATTGATGACTTCACTGATGAGAAGGTGGACTCCTAGTTATGAATTGATGACTCTCCATTGATTATGGATCTGTGCATGAAGGCCAATTCGAATTCCAGCTAGTGAATTCGAATCCTCATACTCAGCATTGTATATTTACCAGTTTATCATCCTGTTTAATGCAACATGTGTAATTATTCTGCCTCAATCAAAGTTTCTTTGGATCTAAGTTCTATTGCTTGTCTCTTCTTCTATTATTCCTAAATTCTTTCGTTGTGAGGTTTACATCATCTCTTTGGATCTTATGTGGGCAATTTCACAGTTTATTGACCAGGTATTTCAAAGCTGAATGGTAAGTAAACATACAGAAATGCGAACCTAGCAGATATTGTCTGAACTTCTGCAATGCATACACCATATCTAAGCCTTCTCTTTTTGTTGTGGTATAGTTATTTTCTGCTGAAGATAGCTTTCTGCTTGAAAATGCGATGGGATGGTCGATGCCTCCCTCTCCTGGTTGAGCTAGCACGATGCCCAATGCTATGGATGAAGCATCTATATGTACATGAAATGGTTTACTCCAATCTGGAAAAAAATAGAATCAGCGCAACAACCATTCTCTCTTTCAATGTATCCAATCCTTTCTGGCAGTCTTCAATCCAAGTGTACTTCGCTTCTTTCTTCATTAATTTCTCCATAGACACAGTGATCTGCGCATATCCCTTGATGAACTTTCTATAGTAGCCTGTGTGTCCCAATGTAGTGCATAGTTGTTTCACTGAATTAGGTGCTGGTAGGTTCACTATAATTGCGATATTCGCCGGATCAACCATCAGTCCTTGTTTACATACAATGTGTCCCAATAGAATTCCATAAGGAACACAGAAGATGCTTTTATTTAGATTCAGGGAGATCTGATGTTTTCTACACTTTGCTAACATCATTCTTAAGTTCACATAATGGTTCTTCAGTAAACAAAATACTATCCAATCGTCAAAATACACTTCTAAGAATTTATGGATAAAATCTTTAAATGCAGCAACAACTACTCTGGAAAAGATAGCAGATGCATTCTTCAAACCAAAGGGAATAACTGTGTACTGAAATTATCCCCATTTAGTAGCAAAGGTAGTTTTATGTCTATCTTCTGTAGCAATTTTGATCTGATGATATCCAAAAAATCCATCAGTGAATGAGTATGCTTCATTTCCTCCAACATTATCTAGCACTTCGTCTGTGAATGGAGTCGGAAATGGATCATGCAGCGAGGCGTCATTTAAATTCCTGAGATCTACGTAGATTCTGATCTCTCCTTTAGCTTTCTTATCCTGGATAACCATGGGACTTACCCATTCTGATTCTTCTAATGGATCAATAATTCATGCATCAAGCTCCACATTTACTCTTTCTTTGTATCTAGGATTTAGTCTGTAGGGTCTTTGCTTGATAGGCTGCGCATCTGGCTTGAGAGGTATTTTCATAACTCCCAAGTTTCCTAAAATGCCTTTCATTTCAGAGAACTTAGTAGGAAATAGGTCTTGGTATTCACGTAGTAGGTATGAAATCTGTCCTACTGTTTCTTCATCCCAGTAGTCCCCTATAGAAGTGAACTTCGGTTCATCCTTAGTACCAATGTTGATCTTTCTAGTCTTCACAGGACTAATCAGTTATGGAATTTTCAAGTTAGGTCCTTCTACTTCGTGCTCTCCTTCGGACTCAGGTATGTTTACGTAGCACGAATCTTCATCTTCGTCTTCATCTAATGCGACGTTGTAACATTCTAGGGCATGCTCTAACTGTATTTCCCAATCTCGTTGTTTGTACATAGGTAATAGTGCATCGTTGAATATCTTCTATTTGATTATCTGCAAGCCTCATGAATACTTGGACAATCATCCTTAAATCTGAAAGTCGCTTGGAAGTTCTTTGTAAGACTGGACCATTCTATCGTTCCTCTGCGAAGTTATGTGTCTGTGTACTAATTCCTTGGAATTTGCTCCAATGTGTGCACAAACAGGTGAACCCACTCTGCTTGAGGTCTATGTGTCCATGCTTTCAAACAAAGATCTATGTGATCTCTAGGATCATTCTGTCCATTATATTTTACTTGCACAATCTCAGTTTGTTCTGTAAATCTGATTTCCATCACGTGTTTACATTCTTCCCATGTGGTCAGGTTCTGCTTATGCGCAGCCCACCACCTAACAGGTGTAGCGCACAGTGCAATATCTAAAGCTACTAACTTCTGTTCATATGAGACTGATACAAGATATTCTTGAAGAAATGTGTGGATATTAATCAACCCATCATAAGTAGGGATTGAAATTACCTATGTTCCAATCCAACATAGTGACTTTGTTATTTGCGTACATCGTCTTGCTAATACTTCATGCATTCGACTTTGCCAGTTCTCTAATCACGTGTCTGATTCTGATGTGCAAGAGTTGTCGCATCTCCAACTCAATGTTCCATCATTTGTAGGGTTGTTGTAGTCTACTTGATTCACTGTCATCTTGTAGATATTATAAAGATCCTAAGCTCTGCATTCTTCTCTCACTGGTTCAATATATCTAGGTCCCTGTGAGGGATCCAAAGGTGCGATGAAACTGATATCCGGTCCTTCAAATATCATCTGCTTTTTCTTCAAATTGGTAATCGCGAGGTTATCAATTTCCCAATATATCCCCAATAGTGCAGGATATGGATTTCTATCGTCTATGATCTCAATAACTTCAAAGTCTTCTTTACTTCGCACATCATCGATATCTACAAGGACATTTGATAATCTCCCAAAAGGTAGAAACTTTTGCTGATTTGCTAATCTCAACTGTATCGGTGACCATGATAACTTTGGCTTTCCCATTTGTTCCCATGTCTTCTTTGTCAATACATTCACCTCTGAGCCTAAGTCAAGAATGCGCTTGTCCATTTCAAAGTCCCTGAGCTGCGCCTTTAGTCTCATCTCTCTTCCAGTCCTTTTATGACTCTTGATATGGTGAACTGCGCTATATGCTTCGTTTATGGAATTACGCTGCTCGTAATGAATGAATAGGCTTTGTAACTCTGCTAAGGCATTTTAATTCTTTAACAACTTCATGCAACTCTGCAGGAACTACGCAGCAGGGCTTATGGATTCTATTGCAGTACGTGATCCATCATATGAAATCGGCATATCAATCACAGGCATTGGTTCACTTCGCAATGGGATTCTTGTAGTCACAAGTTCTGAGCTCTATAATACTTTTTTGGTTTCCATGAAGGCTTCTTTCTCTTTGTTAAGGTTGAAGGCAGGCATTTTTCCAGTTGCTTTTCTTATCCAAGCCCCTTCAGTAGGCTTCTATTTTACGGTGTGGTCCTTAGAATTCGAAGCTTCAGTTTGCTGATATCTACCTGTCGTAGCTCCTCTTCGTGTCACAACATGGATGTTGCGATCTTTATTTCATTCTTTAGCTGCGATCATCTGAATGTTTTGATTCTACGCTTCTGGTCTTCTCTCTTGCATTTTTCCTTGCAAAACATGACATGTTTGAATGACTTAAAGTACTTACAGGTAGTACAAGGGTTCTGATAGTCTCTAGCTAGATGTCCTGGTTGAGCGTAGTTATAACATATAATATGACCTCTTCCTCGTCCTTGGCCAGTGTTTCATTCTCTTCCTCTGAATCCACCACGTCCTCTGTACGTGCCTTGATCATATTGCGCATTTTCATTATTATTCTGCGTTTCTCCTTGAACTATGTAGACATCATGTTTTCTTTCTATCATGAGATCATAAGCTCTACAGTTGTTATCGTCATGATTCAATGGGTTAGGTGCTCCACTAGTGATGTAATATCGGAATACAGGGCAGTGTTCTTTGGAATGTCCTTCTCCTTTACATTTAGTACACCAAACCTCGTCTCTGGTTTCCTTTCCTTTCTTCATGTCTTGTAGCTGTAATTTCAAGTTTTCTAGCTGGGTCTGTATCTAAACCATCCCTGTGCTAGTTTCTCCTATAGGCGAAGCCTCTAGTTTCATTGCAATATCCAATGCCTCTGTCTACGAAGTAACCTTCTGTTGCATGAGTGGTAATATGATATGGGAAAACAACGCAACTATGAACCATTCTTGATGCTGTTGCGGTGCTATGTCAAAACTTACTTGGTCTAACATTGCTTTAAATTTCTGATCAAATTCCCATACAGTCTCATTAGGCTTTTGTTTGATTTCTTTTAGCTCTGTGATACACTGAAATTCTTACTTAGGTTTCTTAAACTCTCTTTCAATTCAATTCTGATCTCTACTCATGTTCTATTATGTCCTCCAGAATATTTCATGAACCATGTCAAGGCTCCGTCTCTGAATGTAGTAACTAACTGATCTTGTCTTATAGCATCATCTTGTACTTGCTTAACATTCCACACTGATTCACAGAGAAACCAATGTTTCTCTGGGTCTTCTAGACCAGTTCCTTTAAATATAGGTAGCTTAATGTCATCTTTCATCCTTCTTCTAAGAAGTGTAGTATTCTGAGATGGATTAGGTATGCTACTACTTGGTTGATTCTGAGTATTAACTCCTTCGGTGTTACTGCTACTGGTGTTCTGCAAACTAGTAGTATTCCTTTCGTCAACTGGAGGTTTCTGCGGAGTGATAGGATGATAGGTATTCGGTCTAGGCTCTGTTTCTCTATCAAACTCACCCTAATATGAGTGTCTGTCACTTATTAAATCAATTTCTAGGGGTATGTGAGGTTCGACTTCAGGAAACCTCTTTCTAGTGCTAGGCTTATATATTTTTCCACTTCTCAAAGTGTAAATATTTTCCCCAGTGTCACTATCTGTATTATTGAACATTACAGACTCAAATTCCTATTGATTTTATTGCATTCTCAGGACACCTTTTTCTTCTAACATCATTTTGATATTTAATTGATATTTTTCAGGTACTTACCTCTGAACCCTTTGAATAAATCACCTCCTGCTGCACTATAAGACTTCAAAGTGTCCACAACAAATTCAGTACCATATCCTTCTAGTATGCTATCTAGCCAAAAGTCTATTGCTCTTGAAATTGGGCTATCAACCTCTTTAAGCCTTTGAATCAGCTCCGGAGTCCACTCTATAGGTTCTCCACCCTGAAAACAGTTTTTTCGTTATGTAAGCTTTGATATCCACTCATGTAGCTTGTAACTGAAACATGAGAAGAAGACTTCGTGTATGTCATAAAATAGGTATTTCTGTAACCACTCTTCCATAGATAAGCGCGGATGTCTTTTTTCTTTCTTCGCAAACTCCTTTTCTGTCTTGATTGCCCAGTTTTCTATCTCTGTCTTCTCGGGATTCCAATTATCAGAGCACATCACCAGTTCAAGTGCGGCAACGGAACCATTTGTTGGTTGTAACTATACCTTTCTTTAACTGACCTAGGTTCTGCATAGTTATAGACCCAAAAAAACCCCTTTTTACCGGCCCTTTTGGAAACAACCTGCGAGCAGGCTGAGGTCTCGCCCGTAGCGAAGTTATGGGGGATTACAGAATCAAGTTTCTGTAATCAGGTGATGCACAGTTATGGGACTGGCCCCGACGAAGTTATCCCTACTTCGCATACACCTCCAATACTACTGTGCACATATGTGACTGCGCACCTCGTAGTTACCACAATACAAACTTCACTGATTTAGTGTTACCTATGCAACTACGCATTCATTATACTCAGGATTACTTGCATATTTAGTTATATGTGTCCAATACTTAACATATTATTCTCATCAACCATACATGCAGAAATACATATAAAAGCATGAACATACATAAACATAAGCATAAGCGAGCTCACAGATGCAATCACACAACACGAGTATTTACGTGGTTCATCCCTCGGATGGGAGCTATGTCCACGGGCACTGTTGTTTATGTTAACAGGAAGGGTCAACAGTTCCAGTCTGCGCACATAGTTGCTTACTCTTCTCTACAATGGACCTTTGCACACACAGCTGCAGAGCCTCATTCTTTCTTTTATCTCTTACAATCTTCAACCTATCTCTACCAAAATCCAACCCTTCCCTATACAAAATTGTCCCTTTTATAGATTGTGCCCGAAGGTCACATCTTTACAATAATTATGGGCCAAAACCCCATAGTACCCTTAACCCCCCAAAACGGTGTGGTTACCCTGCTAACCATACTTCGTCATAACTTCTCAACTACTTCGTTGTCCTCGGTTGTCCTTTACGCCGCTTCCTTGGCTCTAACACTCTTCTGACAGCCGCTTACTCTAACCGCGTGACGCTAAATGTACCATGGCGTGTCCTTTGCACCGTCTTGTCTCTTTATTTATTGTTCCTATAGCTCCACAATCTGCCACTTCTTCCTTAACTGCTCCAACTACTTCGCTGATCCTTAGTACTTCGCATTTACTAAGGAGAAAAATCCTTATCTGCCACTTCGCTTCGCTCCATGCCCTGCTCCCAGGAATTGCGGAGTTGCTTCTCCCAAAATAGGATGATGTTAGGCCTCTCCTAACTTGTAATTATGCCATCAAAACGTCCTCTTGGGCCGCGCCCAACAACATCCATAGTTAAACTCCTGGTTTAGTAATTTATTTGATGATTATGGTCTTATAGATATTCTTCCAAATCCTCTATTGCCTACATGGCGCAATGGGAGATGAGGCGGTGGCTAGGAGACTGGACCAGTTTTTCGTACATGAGGATCTCCATGGGACATTTTCACATTGTTCTTCTTGGGTGGAGACTGCTCATATCTCGAACCATTTCCTTGTTATATTGAAAATTGAAAATGGTGTCTTTCCATCCAAGTATCCATTTAAATATTTCCATCTATGGTCTCTGTATGACATATTTATAGGGATGGTTCAACAATTATGGTTTACTATGGTGGCTGAACAGTCTACCCCGACTATGATTAGATTACCATCTTTCTTGCGCAGGTTGAAGTCTAGGGTGGCACCTTGGACCCAGGACAAAAATGTTCTTTTGAAAATGGAATTACGGGATATCGAATTGGCTATTTTTGCACTATTGGCCCGTCCTTATGTGGAAACCATTGACCCTATGGTTATGGATCAGATTAGTAACTTGGATATGCAAAAAGATGCACTGATTAAGGCTAAGGAAGAACTTTGGCGATTTAAAAGTCGTGCTCTTTGGTTATCATGTGGGAGTTTCACTGCCTTGAGTGGTTTTCCAACACGTATCGAGTGGTTTGCCAACACATTGTTTTTCGTTTCAATTTTGAAAGCCATTCTTCCACGACTAATAGCATTTCCATTACCATAAACCTAACGCTTTCATTTCTTTACTGGAAAATGACGGTTTCAGTTTCTCTTTATATCAGCACAGACTGAGAGTTTGGAAATTCTATACAGACTACGATTGAAATATTTGGTCGGGATGATGTATACAGAAGGATGAACATGAGAGGGTGCCAATCAACGAGATCATTTTTGTTCCCTTCAATCATTTCAGCCAAAGACCATTTTAACATCAAAGATCAGAAAATTTCAGGGCTGTGAATGGGCAGTGGAAAAGTTTTCACAGAGTGATAGTTGTGCATGGTGATCAGACAAAGAAAGAAGTGTTATCATACATTTGATGGAGAAAGGAAAAGAAGGAAGCGTTCTCTCTCATAGCCGCAGATGGGAGGAAGGAAATGAGCGTGAGCATCATTATCATCGGGTTCTCTAATACCACCAAGGATGATATCTCCATAGATGTTTAAAGGGTGGCTATAGGTTTACTAGAGATTATATTGTTCGCATTAATCATAATCCAACTTTGTATGATATTTTTAGCATTTTTAGCTAAAACTGTGGCTGTAGGTTTACTCAAAGTCCAACTTTGTATATGTAACTGTAAGTTTACTAGGAAATATGCATGACTAGGAGATAGAAAATCTGTAAGCAAGAGTAGGTGCATACCGTCCCCTAATATTAGCCACTTGCAAGGCTTTAAGGGGAGGGAAGGTCCCCTTTATTTCTTCCCCTAAATTGCTATGTTGTTTCAAAAAGATTTTAAGTTTCTTTGGAACCAAAACTGCCAAGAAGCATTCGATTTGTTGAAAGTTTAGCTGGTTACTACACCCATTTATGTATTTCCTGACTGGACCAGTATAATAAGCGATTTCATGTAGGAAGGACTACAATCCCATGGCTTCCACTCCAATATAACATCAACATTCATAAAACCTCAAGAATCATCTAAGGATCATTCATTTTAACACTATTTTTTAGCCTCTCAACGTCATGGGTTCAATTCCGCAAGTGCTCAAATTTTACTTTAATGATTTCCCATGTAAATAGTGGGAGTTCTAATTCCTTATGGGTTCTCTCGTGGCAATTAAATCACATGAGGCTGGTTGTTTGTTGCTCTTGATTTGGTATGAATCTTGTAATGACTTGAAATCCCGGGTTAGAGTTATGTACAAGGAAGTTATATAAATATTTAAAGAGTTATAATATTTCCATTCTCAACGCCTAAGGTTAGGGTTAGATTCCTGTGCTTTACCTGTCCTCCCTAAGTCACTTAAAAAGTTTTTCAGATTCTGTTATAATGGTTTTCTATACAAAATGACAATCAATGAAAAACCATGGTAGATTAAAGTAATACTTGAGAAAGCTTTATTATTTAAAACAATTTTTCCTATTTTTTATATTAAAATAAAGATTATTAACATAGTAATGAGTATTAAAAGTTTTAAGATTATTTATTTTAATTTATATTTAAATTTCTTTCATCAAACTATTATTTATCGTGGTTAGTATTATTGAATGTGGTTTGCTTTAATATTTTTGAGAGTTTATCAATTTGATAAAATCTTTAAAGAGTTATAATATTCCTGTATAAATCTTTAATGAAGTTGTTGTATAAATTTTTATAGAGTTATAATATTTTCATCCTCAACGCTTCCGGTTAGACTCCTGTGCTTTACCTTTCATCTCAATGCTCTAAGTCACTTAAAATGTTTAGATTCCGTTATAATGGTTTCCTATACAAAATGCATTGGCAAAGACTATACAACTTGCCAATCACTATTTGTTGTCTATTTGTGTTCATTGTCTTTGCCTCCTATTTTTATATCAAGCACGAAAAACTATACCTTTGTTACATGCCTCTTGCCTCTTGGATTCCCAAGAATGGTCAAGCTTTTCAGAAGGGCTTGCATAGAAAACTATACTCTGGATTTATTGTAAAAATAAACTTTAAAAACAGAAAGACATACTATGTTTGAGTTAATAAACTTTAAGAGATTCCCTACATTTGTTTTTTGCTTTATAATTACCACAAGTCATTGAAAACTGTTTGTGTTTAAAGATTCCAAGAATGGTCAAGCTTTTGTTTGTGTTTAAAGATTCCAAGAATTGTCAAGCTTTTCATAAGTGCTGGCATAAAAAACGATACCTTGGATTTCAAGCAAGAAAAATAAACTTTAAAACTAGAAAGACATAGTATGTTTGAGTCAATAAACTTTAAGGGATTTCCCACATTTGCTTTATAATGACCACATGCCATTGGAGAGTGTTTGCTTAAAAAATTTATGTCCAGATTTGTATCTATAATCATTTTAAGAATTTAAAAGGATTTTAATATATTATATAATAATTATAAATAAAAGTATAATTATTTTGATTTATGTATGATTATTATTTTAGTATTATTTATTTAGATTATTTGTAGTTTTATTATTTTGATATTAATAATATGTAAGCATATAGGCGTCTTATTTCAATTTTGTGGTAAAAGGCGTGGTTGAAGAATTACACATATTGTTGGTTTCAATTTTGTGGTAAATGTAGGGTTGAAGAATTATCCATTGTTTTAGTAGAGTAATCATTACAGATAAAAAGTCATGCGCAGAACTCAAGACAAAGCATAATGCTTCATAACTCCCAACTTTACAGTAAACAACTAACTCTCTAACTTTAAGAATCATATCTTCTAGATTTATCACAATCCTCATATATATATATAGGCATCTAGAGTGGTGACATAATATTTATTTAGATTTTTTTATATAAATAAAAGACTTAGGGAATATTGGAGTTGTAACCTAATCATACACATGTTTAGAGGGTCGAAGATACTAGGCATAGAGGATGTATAAGACGACTCCTTAAGCACATAGGCGTCTTATTTCAATTTTGTGGTAAAAAGCCTGGTTGAAGAATTACACATATTGTTTATTTCAATTTTGTGGTAAATATAGGGTTGAAGAATTACGCATATTGCTTGATAAAAAGAAAAAACTAAATTACATTTATAGGATTTTTATATAAAAAAATTTGGAACATACTTAGAAATTTTAAATGTACCATTTATATTGTGAATAATATACTTCTGGTTTTTTTAAGTATATAGTTACATATTTCCATATATAATATCATTTTATAAAAACATAAAATTAACTTTTATATTTTTTTTATAAAAAACCTTTTACATAAAAATAAAGATTGAATAATATTGTAAATGATATTTATACTTTTTAAGTCTATAATTATATGTAATATCAATCTAGCTTATTAAAAATCAGCTTAAAATTAACTTTTATTTAAATTTCTTTTAAATTTTTTAAAAACCCTTCACATAAAAACATTGAATAATATTGTGAATGATATTAATGGTTTTTAAGGCTATAATTATATAAAAGTAAAGATCAATTTTTTTTTTAAATAAATATATATATATATATATATATATAATTTTAAATTTATAGTAATTAAGTGTAAATTGAAAATAGTTGTGTTTATATGAATGCATAAATTAGAGTGAATAAAAAGTTGGTATATATTGTATTGCAACATTTTTTGGTGAGATTGTATATTTAAAATTTTTAGATATTTAAAATTTTAAAACTTTTTTTATAAAACCTATTTAATCAATATTAACATTAATATTAAATTGCAATATTGTAAAAATGTTAAGATTATTAAAAATCAAATTTAGGTATAAATTGAAAACAAAAAGTTACTATATATTATTAATGTTTAATATTAGTATTATTATTTACTAATATTAATATTAATGTTTTATATTAATGTATAAATGATTATTTTATTTTAGAATAAGTAATTATTTAAAATTAATTAAGTTTATTGTTAATGATAGAAAATATTATTACTAAAATTAATATTATTAATTTTAATAACATTAGTAAAAAATATTATTATATTTATTAACATTAATAATATTATTATAGAAAATATTTTTAATAATAATAATATTATTAATATTGATAACAATAATATTAATATTATGAAACATTAATTTCAATATCAAACATACTATAATATTAATATTAACCATGTATTGAAGTTAACCATTGATTAAAGTGACTCTTGAAATATTATTTAATAATATTAATATTAATAATTATATTAATTAACAATATTAATATTATTAATATTAATTTTAATTTGGATATTACTATTAATTAATAATAATTAATAATTAATTGATGATAATGTGGTTGACAATGGTCGATGATGCTTGATCATGGTTTCCTATCAAGCCGAAGTCAACCATGATCAACCATAGTCAACTGTTCTCAACCATGCTCTTCCACGGTCAACCATGTAGAAATAATGTCAACTAAAGTTTATCAAAAGTCAACCATGGTCAAACAATGTCAACCATGGGTAACCATAGTCAACCAAAATTCAACCATGGTCAACCAAAGTTAACCATGGTCAACCAAAGTTAACCATGGTCAAAGCCAAAGTCAACCACGGTTAGCCAAAAAGTCAACAATGGTCAAAGCCAAAAAGTCAACCATGGTCGATCAAAGTAAGCCAAATTCAACCATGGTTAACCAAAGTCAACCATAGTCAACCAACGTCAACCATGGTCAACCAAATTCAACCATGGTAAATCAAAGTCAACCATTATCCACCATGGACAACCTTGGTCCGTAACAGTCAACCATGGTCAACCAAAAGTAAACTAAATTCAACCATGGTTAACCAAAAGGGAATCAGAGTCAATCAAAGTTAAACATGGTCAGCCAAAGTCAATCAAAAGTCAACCATGGTCAACCAAATCAAACCGAAGTCAATTATGGTCAACCATAGTCAACAAAAAGTAGACAATGGTTAACAAAAGTCAATCGTGGTCAACCATGGTCAATCATGGTCAACCATAGTCAACCGTAGTAAACCATGGTCTACCTTGCTCAACCATAGTCAACCAAAGTCAGACAAAAGTCAACCATGGACAAACAAAGTCCATGGCCAACTATCATTAACCAAAAGTAAACCAAAGTCAACCACATTATGGTTACTAAAAATGTCAACGAATCTCAACTAAAGTCAACCTTGGGAATCCAAAGTCAACCAAAAGTCAATTATGGTTGAATAAAAAAGTCAACCATGGTCAACCAAAGTAAACCATGGTAAACTAAAGTTAACCATGGTAAACCAAATTCAGTTATAGTCAACCAAATTCAGTTATGATCAACCAAAGTCAACCATGGTCGACCATAGTCAGCCAAAATCAACCAAAAGTCAACCGAAGTTAACCATGGACAACCAAAAGTCAAGCATGGTCAAACAAAGTCAAGCATGGTCAATCATGGTCAACCATTGTCAACAAAAAATAAACCAAAGTAAACCAAATTCAACCATGGTTAACCAAAATCCAACCAATGTCAACCATGGTCAGCTAATGTCAACCATGGTTAAGCAAAAGTCAACCATGGTCAACCAAAGCTAGCCACAGTAAACCAAAGTCAACCATGGTCAACCAAAGTCAACCATTGTCAGTCATAGTCAAACATGGTCAACCATGGTCAACTATGATCGAACAAAAGGTCAACCATGCTCAACCAAAGTAAACCATGGTCAACTAAAGTCAACCATGGTCAACCAAATACAACCAAATTCAGCTATGGTAAACCAAAGTCAACCATGGTCAACCATAGTCAACCAAAATCAACCTATAGTCAACCAAATTCAACCAATAATCAACCAAAGTCAACCATTGTTAGCCATAATTATCCATAGTCAACCATGGTTAACCAAAAGTCAATCATGTTTAAACAAAGTCAAACATGGTCAACCATTGTCAACTAAAAATAAACCAAATTCAACCATGGTCAACCAATATCAACCATGGTCAGCTATTGTCAACCATGGTTAAGCAAAAGTCAACCAAAATGTCAACCATGGTCAACCAAAGTCATCCATAATAAACCAGAGTCAAGTAATGTCAACCATGGTCAACCAAAGTGAACCATAGTCCAACATGGTCAACCATATTATCTGACAACCATGTTTGACTTTGGTCAACCATATTATCTCACAACCATTGTCAAACATGGTCAACCATAGTCAAACATGGTCAGCCATGGTCAACCAAAGTCAACCATAGTCAACTAAAGTCAAGAATAGTCTACCATATTCAACCAAATTCAACAACGGTCATACAATAGTGGAATTATAATCAACCATATGATTTTAAAGTCAACCCTTGTGTCACCCATGCGAATAAGTCAATAATAGTCAACCATATGATATTGAAATCAACTAAAGTCAACCATATGATATTAAAATCAATCGAAGTCAACCATCACCAACTATGGGCAACTATAGTCAACCATGGTCAGCCATAGTTAGCCATAGGAAACTATAGTGAGTCATGGTCAACCATGGTCAAGCATCATCGACCATTGCCAACCATAATCAATCGTGGCTAACCATGGTTTACTTAGGTTAACCATATTCAACCATGGCCAACCACCATTAGCCATGGTAAACCATTGCCATCCAAAGTCAACCATGGTCAACCAAAGTCAACTATAATCAACCATAGTCGCCCATGGTTACCCATGTTCAACCAAAGTCAACCATAGTGTACCATGTTAAACAATGATCAACAAAAGTCAACTATGGTAAACCATGGTCAAACATTGTCAACCATGGTCAACCATAATCATGCATAGTCAACCAAAGACAACTTGGGTAAACCATGGTAAATCATAGTGAATGATGGTCAACCAAATTCAACCATGGTCAACCATGGTAAATCATAGTGAATGATGGTCAACCATAGACATCCAAATTCAACCATTGCCAAACATAGTTAGCCATGGTCAACTAGGGTCAACCATAGTGACCCATGGTCAAACATTGTTAACCATTATCAACCATGGTTATCCATGGTCAACCAAAGTCAACCATGGTCAATTAGAGTTAGCCATGTTGAACTATGGTCAACCACAGTCAACCATATTTAACCATGGTTAACCAAAGTTAGCCATGGTTAACCATGGTCATCCAAAGTCAACCATGGTCAACAAAATTCAACTATAGTCAACCATAGTCACCCATGGTGAATCATGTTCAACCGTGTTCAACCAAAGTCAACCATGGTGAACCATGTCAAACAATGGTCAACCACATTCAACTATGGTCAACCATGGTCGACCAAAATCATCCAATATCAAGCAGAGTCAACCATTGACAACCATGGTCAACTAGGGTTAATCATAGTCTACCATGGTCAACCAAAGTCAACCATGTTCAACTAAAGTCAACCATGGTTAACCAAAGTCATCCATGGTTGACCACGGTCAATCAAAGTTGACCATTGATTGACCATGGTATATCATGGTTGACTTTGGTCAAGCAAAGGCAAACATGCTTAACCATGGTCAACCATAGTCAACCATGCTTAACTTCCCCTCATGCCCACTGTCAACTAGCAAGCTATATTAATAATTAATATGGCTTATACCCCGATCGATGTATATCGACCATGGCCGCACATTTAAATGTGGTTGATTGATATACGTCAATCTGGGTATATAAGGGCTGGTGCAAGGTAATGATACCCAATTATGACACGTTAGTTGCAATGACATTCTGGAAAAACAGAAATATTATCATTAAAATGAATTATTTGAGGTACCTACAATTTTTTTCTGGATTAGGTGTAAACAGATGAAATGTAGAAAAACAGATGACCTTCCGGAATATATAACTTTTATTTATGGAAAAGTGGTATAACCACCCCAAAATGTCATTATTCAAATATTGGTATGTTATTTTTTTTCTCAAACATCATGCACATGTTTTAGTTGACCCACCCGTTTGCTATGTAAATTTTCAATTTACAAGAAAAAAAATATGTAGAGGCGTAGGCAACAGAAGAATCTTGTGAGAGGTTATTTTTCCAAAATTTTAAAAGCGAATTTTATATTTTTTTTAAATTACCGAAGTCAGCGAAGCCCTAAACCGACATGGTCAAGGTTTGAGCCACATATCATGGTCTAAAAATAATCAAAACACTTTTTTTTTTTTTAGGTTGTAGGTATTTTCGTGCTCTTGTTCGGGTTCTCTTCTGTTTTCGAAATAGGTAAGCCAATCAAAAGTTATAGGCCAAATAAATGACCTATGTTTTTTACAAATTTGACATGAGTCTAGTTAAAAATGAATTAAAAATAGAAAACAACAACAGATCTATTCAAAAATTATATATTTAGAATCTACACACAGAGCTCGACAAGCATGTGCAATTTCATCTGCAGTGCACTCATGGAGCTTATGTGGAACTAGTTGTGAAAAACCGAAAGTTACAGCATTTGATGTTTTCTGCTATAAATCAGGGATAAATCAAACCGAGCCTAAAGGTGCAATCCGAAGCTAATTCCAAGCCTGCAAGGGTGCCAAAAACAATTTGAATTCAAACACGCGTGCGCGCAACTACTTGCACGCGTGATTGACAACGCGCACGCGTAGGTGCGCGCATGCATTAAGAACAGCGCGCACGCGTCCTTGCGCGTACGCGCTATTGTATGCCTTTGTATGGTTTATTTAATTTCCTTTGTCAAGGGGATACATGAAGTTGATGAAGATGTGATGATGATGGAGATGTTGATGAGGAAGGGGGAGATGACAATGATGTTGAAGATGTTGATGATGATGTTGATGATGATGTTGATGATGATGATGGTGATGATGATGATGATGACAATGGTGATGAAGATGACGATGAGGATGATGGTGATGATGATGAGATGATGGTGATGGTGATGATGATGATGGAAATGGTGATGAAGATGACGATGAGGATGATGATGATGGTGATGATGATGATGATGGTGATGAGGATGATGGTGAGGAGGATGATGATCATGATGGTGATGAAGATGATGATGATCATGATGAATATGATGATGATCATCATCATCATCATTATCATCACCATCACCATCATCATCAACATCTTCATCACCATCCTCATCAACATCAACATCATCTCCATCATCATCATCATCTTCTTCATCCTCATCACCATCATCATCATCATCTTCGTCATCATCATCATTGTCATCATCAACACCATCATCATCGTCGTCCTTCTTCCTCATCTTCATCAACATCTAGGTCATCATCTTCATCGTCAACGTCATCATCATCATCATCCTCATCATCGGCATCGATGGCAATGATGATGAAGATGATGATGACGATGTTGATGATGAGTACTATGATCATCAACATCATCATCATGTTCATCATCGTACTCATATTCATCACCATCATCATCATCATCATCAACATCTTCGTCGTCATCATCATCATCAAATGATAATGATACGAAGATTATGATGATGATGACGAAGAAGATGGCGATGATGAGTGTTATAGCTTGAAATGACACCTCTCCGTCCGTGACGACACTTGTTTCCCTTGGTCGCATGACGACATTTCTTGAGATCAAGTTCAGTCACACAACAGGACATTTGTGGATGGAGGAGTTATTTGGGACACTAAAAATGGTTGAAATTACCTCATTCTTGACCCATTTGATGTATATGACCCTTAGGAACATTTTTCCAGACCAAACCATCTCCTGAAAATGAGCATAAAAGCCTGTTTTTGGCCATTTTTTAACATGAGCGCGACTCCACTGTTGAAATAGTAGCGCTCAAACCCTTCTGAGCGCGACTCCATTGTTTAAATAGTAGCGCTCAAGTCCATGTGTATGCTACTTTGTCTACTGTAGAGTAGCGTACACCCCTGTTTTGGTCAAAATCTCGAAATTCGAGTAAGTTAAGTTGGTTGGGAAACCTCTTGAGCGGTTATAACTTCTTTTCCTCTTCCTCACTGACTATATAAGGAGGGTAGAAGGGCCATGTGAGGGGACTAAGCCCAATTACAAAGTTATGCTAGAGGAATGGAGACCCTCATCCCCTTCTCTTGTGCTTAGTTTCTAGTAAACCCTAACACAGTTGATTAGAGGCTGGAATCCTTGGAGAACGGAAGCAGGAGACCTTGAATCTAGGTTTCGTGAAGTGCCAAGCTTGAAAGAAGGTATAACTGTATGTACTTGCTTTCATTCATTAATAAAGATCAGACGTTCTTCTCTTTCCAAATATGACCTATTAATGTGTCTCAGATTTGATTACTGTTTGATTATAGTTTGATGTCTCTTTATATTATGGATATCAGTCTTATATATGTAGTCAAATGTGTTTGAGAAAGGTATCAAGTTGTTTTGCAGGTCTGGGCATTGCAACACTGGATAAGCATTGAAGAGCGAGGGAGGCAAAGCTAGGATCAACCTTCTGAATAAGGTGCCTACATCTCTAAACCCTAATCTCTTCATTTATTTGTTGTGCTTGCAGAATGCTTGTAAGTCTATCTTTATCACCGTAAGTTGGTAGTTTCTCCCCTTAACTATAGGTGCATTTTCCCCACAACAGAATGGCGACTCCGCTGGGGAAATCCTAACTGCTTAGGGGTATCCAAGGTCATTTCTTCAATCTTTTTTTATGGTCTTTGTTCATTTTCTTGATTAGGATCAGTTAGTAGGCTCTGTTTGACCCTCCTTGGCTCTTACAGACCCTTCCCAGCCCTTGCAAACCTTTGTGGACCCAGGTGTGGAGGTTTTAACCCCATTTTTCAAACTTTTTCCACCTGTACGCTACTATTTATACAACACAGTAGCGCCCATACGCTACTTTTCCTCTGCATAGTAGCGCCCATCCTGCTATAGGCGCTAGTCTCCTTCATACACAGTAGCGCTCAAAATCTGGGTTTGAAATTTTTGAGTTTTTGGGTTGTGGACCCAAATCTGGGGGCTGTGGCTGCATTTTTTGTGGTCCCTAATGACCCTAGGTCTGTGTTAAACCCCTGTAAGTGGTCTGCCATCCTTGTACTGATCCTACATTCATGATTTGAACCTCTTTTGATCAATTTGGGCTTGTTTGGAAAGTTTTGGGGCTTGTTGACCCAAGTTGGGGGGTTGTGGACCCGTTTGATGTTTTGTACCCTAATTTGAGTCTGCCTGAACCTGCTTGCCCCATTTCCACTGGATTTGAAACCTTTTGAGTCCTCTTGACCCTGTTTGTATCTATTTGAGTGAAATTTCTCTTTTAGATTGGTTTTTTTATCCTCCCTTATGCTTTTAAGTTTTCTTTTGTAGTGAAAGCTCAAGTGTTTTGGCTGTTGTTCAAGACCTTGTTTGCATTGTTTATGTGCAGACCTGACTTTACCAAACCATACTTCTTCATAGGTCATTTTCTTCGTTTGGGTCTAAAAGTAGTTTTTGTACTCTTTTCCCAATGGTTGGCATGCTTACATCTATAAGAATTTGAAAGTCATATTTGGTAGCTTTTACTGCTTCAATAAAGAGAACCTGAAAGTTTCTTTGCTTTGCTTTGATAATAGGTTACTTTTAGTTTTGTTTCTTACCTTTGAAAGCATAAAGAAATTTGATTTATTTTCTGAATAGAGTACCTTGCAAGTGGCTTAAAAGATTTTAGAGTGCTTTGCATAAAAAAGAACAAGTTTTCTTTTGCATACCTATTTTCTTGAGTAGCTGCATTCTTAGGTTTTGAGTTTAATTTTGTACATTTAGACTTTATTTTTACCTTTTTTGCATTGGAAATATTAAAAATTGCATTTGCATATGCATTCTAGATCAGAATTTTAACACTTGCATTGAAAAGAAAAAGATTTGTTTGGTGGTAAATATTTCATTTTTCAGTACTCTACCTCTAATATAACCACTCTCACACACCCACCACCTTTTTGAGTAAGCAAGTAACCTTTAAAATGAACTCTAATAAAATGTACTAGCAACATTTTCTTTTCTAGGTTACACTACACCAACTAGTCTTGGTTAGGATCTTGAGTTTAAATCACCTTAAACCACTCAAGATCACACATTACGCAAAAATCGTAGTTCGACTATCATAGGTAAATCCATTTCACTCAAAGCTTGCCTGGGATCTATGCAGTAGGTCTTATGAGATTAGATTGTTGGGAATACTCCTCCTACTTTCTGTTTCAAGCATATACCAGGATTGGATTGCGTATGGGGACTCTTTTGAGTTTCGGGCTTAGTTACCCTGCCCACGCCTTCTGATTCGACCAGCGACTATTCCCCCAGGAGTTTTCGGTGTTGTGGTATCCTTAGTATCTGACCATAGGTTCATACACAGGTGACAGCGGAGGGTATATCTGCTGTACCTAGGACAGACATGGGAGGAAATCCCTTGCAGGTCTTTGGGAGTGTGGTTGGGTGATTCCAGCACTTGCACCCTTAGTCATTGTATTGTGGACCCCGGGTAACTGTTCTTCATCCTTTGTTGATCTATTATGGGCCCTCATCATCCCAGACTCTTCTCCGAAAGGCATTTGTTTGCCCGGTTTGATTTACCTAGGACCTTTTTAGTGGTGTGCTCTTTGTGCTACTGGTTTTAGTTTGCCTTAGAGAACTTCTTGTTCATTTGAGCAGGAAACTATGTCTAGCATTCCGGCGAGTGCCAATCAAAGTACCCCTGTTCTGGGGGATCCTTGTGCTGTTCCATTCATTGGAAACATTGGTGCTCCCTTAATGGCTACTCTGAATCTTCCTGGATTCACTATTGGGCTGTCGGTTTGGTTGTGTTCCACTCCGAATGCCTTGCATGCTCCTGACGCTTCTTTTGTTAGCATCTCAAATCAAGAGCATCAGAACCCTGTGCCTCCCTTTCCAGTAACATCTTCTCCTCCTCCTTCTACCTCATGTGGCGAAAGTAGCAACACTAGTAGCCAGCAATCTAAAAGGAATAGATGGAGGAAGAATAGGAAGAAGATGGCAAAACAAGGGGGCAGCAACCCATCCTCTGTAAGTCATGCTGGGGGCAAGCACCCTGCCTCTGCAAGTCATGCAGGGGGCACCTACCCAGCCTCTGGAGGTCATGCTGGGAGAAAACTTTTAGTCACTGAAAATCATACTGAAAGTTTGTCTTCAACCACTGTCAGTCATGTTGAGGACACGTCATTGATCACTGCTATTCATATTAATGACAAGTCACCAGTTCCTGTGAGTCATACTGGAGACACCAGATCAGCCACTGCAAGTCATGCTGAGGGAGTTGGCATTGTCGACAAACCAAAAAAATAGAAGCTTAAGTTCCCTTGTAAGTTTTGCGAGGAGATCACCTTACTTACTTGTGCCCTGTACTTCCAGAAGTGCAAAAAGTGTGGTCCTTAGTTCAAAAGTCTGATGCTTCTAAGCAACCAGCTTCTGTGAGTCATGCTGGGGGCAAGCTGTCAGCCAATTCTAGTCATGCTAAGAGTACTGACATTGTAAAGGAGTCTAAACCTATAGGACAGAAACCAAAGTTCCCTTGTAAACTTTGTGAGCGAGATCACCTTACTCACCGATGCCCTTCCATTCCAGAGGCACGAAGAGTGTGGTCCATGTATGAAGGAACCTCTATTCCTGAGTTGTCTATAGATTCCCTGCAGTCAAATCAACCTTTGGTTGATAAAGTGGTTGAACCAATGCAATCTTTGGTCGACCCCACTCTTCCTTCGGAGAGTGAAGTGATCGAATCGATGCAATCTTCGACCGATCCCATTAGTCCTTCAGAGATTGATGCACCTACTACTTAAGTCTTCTACATTACCAATTTGGATGTTCCTGAAAAAGGGGGCACTTCATCTGTGCCATGTGAACCCCTACCAAGCCCTAGGACTGTTTCCTTTGATTGGAATAGTCTAGCCGAGCCTTGTCTTCCTTCTTCGACACCTTTCCAGATAAAGGTTGATATCGGGAACCATACGGTTGATCGATGCATTGTTGATGAAGGTGCTTCTGTTAGTATCTTATCCGCTTATGCTTGGAGAGATTTGGGTTTCCCTAATGTTATTCCAGCTGCTAATTGGCCGTTGACCTTTGATAGAAGACCTAGTGAACCGATCGGATTCCTCCGTCAGGCACCTGTTACTTTGGGTGGAAAAACAGTCTTAGTTGATTTTATGGTTTTAAAGGACCCTGTGGATTTTGATATAATCCTCGGGCGTGATTAAGTTTATGCTATGCATGTTGTGGTGTCTACGCTCTTTCGTGTGATGCATTTCCCTCATAACGAAAGCATCGTCACTATCGACCAGCTTGCATTTGTTGATCCTCCTTATTACCCAACTGTAGACCAGTCAGATCCCTCGTCATTAGGCACTACTATGTCACATGGGACTTATGTGGCATATTGTTCCTTGAGTTCAACTGTTACTGAGAAGAAGTCTCTGAGTTCATGCTTACCTTCTCAGGACTTGGTCCCAGCTTTTGACCAAGTGACACCTCCATCTGAATGTTTAGATATGTGTTCTATCTGGGATGATATACTTCCTTCCAGTGAAGTTTTCCTAGAGTCCATAGTACAGTCTGCCATTCATTTGGATGTTTATCCAGTCGCAGTTATGTTCAGCCCCAGTTTGACCTTAAAGTTTGATCTTCCTACTGTTGAGTCTTTGGACTCTCCTATAGATCCTCAAATCGGTGTTCTTGCTGAGTTTGATTCTGCTTCTAGAATTTTCAACTCCCGTGATGATGAATTTGTTTCTGCATATTCCATCATGTCCTTCAACTTTGATCTTCATGCTAAAATTGATCTTGTTGATTATAAGTCCTTGGGCTTGGGTACCATAGAGTCTTCATTTGAAAACTCTGCCTTGTTTATGCCTGTTGTGGATGATAGTGAAGTTGAAAGTATTTCTACCATAGTGACTTGTATCGGGTCTTTCCTTACATATGTTTTAGATATGATCCTGGTACTAATGTTTCTTGGAGACAGGATTCTTAGCTGGATGTATACTTGCTTACTGGTCATTTTCGACACCTTGTGCGACCATGTCAGGTATATTCGGAACCTTGCATATAGATTTAGGCTTCCCTCTTGTTATGTTGCATTTGAACCTTTTGCCATTCGAATTCGCCATAGGGTCGAAACTGTTGGATATTGGTGTGTTAGCCATCTCTTTATGCATCGTGCACTATTCCGACAGCAGAGCCTACCTAACATGGGTCACCCTAGTCAGCACCCTTATGCCATTCTGGTGCCCATGCTGAGTTTTTCTCATAGGCTCGGGAGCCTTTTTAGATTTACCATGACTTTGAGAAGAAGCCTCATATCTTTCTTCCTCATCTATTTTTGGCCATCCCTGATAAGGCTCCCATCTTTATGTTCAAGTTGTATGTGCATCTGTTATGATCTCGCTTGTGCTAATGAGCCTGGTGCCGGCTTCCATGCTTTTAGCTCGTTATATAAGCCTCCATCTCTGATCTCATTTCCGCTAAGCCCTGTATCATTTTGCCTTTGCAATTTGACACCTTTTACCTGGAGGAGACACACCCTGAGTGTCCTTATCTTGCTCATGTTCCTTGCATTAGGCATAGCTTTGTTCCATGCGCTTGGAGCTATTTTTGCATGTCCCTGACACTCGTCTCCTCCCATTTCGAGCATTCTTCTACCTTTACATCGAGCTCGTTAAAAACAGTAAGTAGGTTACGAGCATTTCTTTCACCTTTCCTTCGAGCTTGTTAAAAATAGTAAGTAGGTTGCGAGCATTCTTCTTTTACTTCGAGCTCGTTAAAAACAGTAAGTAGGTTTTGAGCATTCTTCTTTTACTTCGAGCTCGTTAAAAACAGTAAGTAGGTTTCGAGCATTCTTCTTTTACTTCGAGCTCGTTAAAAAAACAGTAAGTAGGTTGCGAGCATTCTTCTTTTACTTCGAGCTCGTTAAAAACAGTAAGTAGGTTTCGAGCATTCTTCTACCTTTACTTCGAGCTCGTTAAAAACAGTAAGTAGGTTTCGAGCATTCTTCTACCTTTACTTCGAGCTCGTTAAAAACAGTAAGTAGGTTTCGAGCATTCTTCTTTTACTTCGAGCTCGTTAAAAATAGTAAGTAGGTTACGAGCATTTCTTCCACCTTTCCTTCGAGCTCGTTAAAAACAGTAAGGAGGCTATGAGCATTTCTTTCATCTTCACTTCGAGCTCGTTAAAAACAGTAAGGAAGTTATGAGCATTTTCATATCTCCTTTGAGCTCATTAAAAACAGTAAGGAGGTCATGAGTTTACTTTTTCGGACTCGTTAAACCTTTATGGAAAAGATCCCTATGGAGTTCTTTTAAGCCCTTTTCAGAATCCTTAAATAGGAAAATTTTGCCGAGCATAGTTGTCTTTTCAGGCTCGTTAAAATAACTGAACCGACATCCACTTAGGTATAGAATTACCCCTTTTCCGGGCCTTGGTGGATAATTTACGGAAAAGTTATACTCTAGGTATACTCTTGTATGCACTAGAAGAGTCCTTCTTCCATTAGTTTACACTTTTTCGGGGAAGGAGACTAACTTTACGAAAAAGGACCTTTGGAGTCATCTTTAGGGTTTTCAGACTCTCGAAATGTGAAAACACCAAGCAAGCATTTACCTACTCGGGCTCGATGTGAAATCCATGAGATGGTTAATAGAGGACTGTTTAAGTTTTTCAACTCTATAAACAAGAAAACACCTCCGAGCACATACCAATCTGGGCTCGATATAAAATCCACGGATAGGTGTATAGAGGACTATTTAAGTTTTTCAACTCTATAAGCAAGAAAATACCGCCGAGCACAGACCAATCAGGGCTCGATATAAAATCCACGGATAGGTGTATGGAGTTTTCTTCTAGGTTTTTCAGACTCCTTAAATATGAAAATACCGTCGAGCATGCTTTAGTTCTTTGTCAAGCTCGTTAAAAAATGAAAAAGGAAAGGGAAGGGAAGAATGTTACAATATCTTTCAATATGATGGCAGCAAGTCAACTATCTCCTTGAACAAAGCACCTTTTTTGAGTCTATCAAACAAGTTGGGTTCTAGCGTTGGCCTTAGGGTAAACTGATCTCAGAGTTCTTACTCCTTCGTTTGGTTAGTCGTCCAATCATATGGAGAATCTGTTAATGTCTCCTACATTGAAGATTTGTATCGTGGTCCCTTTGTGTTAAAAGCTACCTAAGTCACTTTTGTGCCATGCTCACTGTTCAAGGATATAACCTATGTTGGCCATTCTGCAATTGCCTTGACCTCATGTGTCGGCCATTCCTTGGTGTCAGTATGTTTCATCATGTGTTTAGTCCTACTCCAAATCAGCTCATACCTTTTGAGTGTCCCTCGTGTTGGATGATGGAGGATGCATTAAGGCCTCCCTTCCAATGGACTTCTTCCCATCGACTTCAACTCATTGTGCTCTGGGAATGAAGTTTAAAGTTTCGGTTAGTACCTTGGGGATTGCAGTCATTAGTGGCAGTTTCCCTCGCTATTGGATAGATGGGAATACATCAATGTCTCCTATCCGATGGATTCTTCAAGTGTTCGACAGCAAGACCACTTATTCGCACTTGCTTGAATGTACTAGGTACCTTGAGTTCCATTTTCATTATTGGTGGACACCCTCGCGTTTGTTAACGTTATACATCAATGACCGGTAATCAAACGATACCTCCCATGTTCGACATCAACTCATTTATTTGCATGGATAGGTTTGTACCTTGGGTTTTTTTTGGATGAAGACCTTGGGATCCTCGATAACATCACCTCATTTATGTTATCGCCCAAGTTGTGCAAGACTGAGCCACACTCGTTTGGGCTCTTGATGAGACATAGATCTAGCTTGTTCTCTATGGCTATGTTCTCCAGTTTTGACATAGATCCACCTTGTCTTTATGTGGCTATGTTTACACTTATGTTCCTCATGGATCCATGCTTGTATTTTAGTGGCCATGATATATGCATCAGTATTTGGATCATTATTGTATCCTCTTGGAGGTCATGTTCCACCATTTGAACATGGACAGTTACCCCAAGGATGAGTTTGTCTGGCATTGCCTTTGCTTTCAGATACTTCATTTGAGCCTATGATTCTTGGTTTCTCCGTTCCTCCATGATTCAACTCTTTTTTATTTATAATTTATTTCAGCCATCGTTTCCCACACTCCCTCTGACCTCATACATTAGGGGGCATCTGTTATAGCTTGAAATGACACCTCTCCGTCCGTGACGACACTTGTTTCCCTTGGTCGCATGACGACATTTCTTGAGATCAAGTTCAGTCACACAACATGACATTTGTGGATGGAGGAGTCATTTGGGACACTAAAAATGGTTTAAATTACCTCATTCTTGACCCATTTGATGTATATGACCCTTAGGAACATTTTTCCAGACCAAACCATCTCCTAAAAATGAGCAGAAAATCCTGTTTTTGGCCATTTTTTAACATGAGCGCGACTCCACTGTTGAAATAGTAGCGCTCAAACTCTTATGAGCGCGAATCCATTGTTTAAATAGTAGTGATCAACTCCATGTGTACGCTACTTTGTCTACTGTAGAGTAGCGTACACCCCTGTTTTGGTCAAAATCTTGAAATTTGAGTAATTTAAGTTGGTTGGGAAACCTCTTGAGCGGTTATAACTTATTTTCCTCTTCCTCACTGACTATATAAGGAGGGTAGAAGGGCCATGTGAGGGGACTTAGCCCAATTACAAAGTTATGCTGGAGGAATGGAGACCCTCATCCCCCTCTCTTGTGGTTAGTTTCTAGTAAACCCTAGCACAGTTGATTAGAGGATAGAATCCTTGGAGAATAGAAGCAAGAGACCTTGAATCTAGGTTTCGTGAAGTGCCAAGCTTGAAAGAAGGTATAACTGTATGTACTTGCTTTCATTCATTAATAAAGATCAGACGTTCTTCTCTTTCCAAATATGACCTATTAATGTGTCTCAGATTTGATTACTGTTTGATTATAGTTTGATGTCTCTTTATATTATGGATATCAGTCTTATATATGTAGTCAAATGTGTTTGAGAAAGGTATCAAGTTGTTTTGCAGGTCTGGGCATTGCAACACTGGATAAGCATTGAAGAGCGAGGGAGGCAAAGCTAGGATCAACCTTCTGAATAAGGTGCCTACATCTCTAAACCCTAATCTCTTTATTTATTTGTTGTGCTTGCAGAATGCTTGTAATTCTATCTTTATCACCGTAAGTTGGTAGTTTCTCCCCTTAACTATAGGTGCATTTTCCCCACAACAATGAGTATGAAGAGGATGATGAAGATGACGATTATGATGACGAAGACAATGATCACCGTGACCATGATCATATGATGATGAGGATGAGGATGAGGATGATGAAGATGGCGATGATGATGATGACAAATATGATGATTTTGATGATGATGATCATATTCGTCATCATCATCATCATCTTCATCATCCTACTCATATTCATCATCATCCACCACCATCATCATCATCATCATCATATCATCATCATCATCGTCATCCTCGTCCTCACAATCATGATGATGATGAAGATGCTGATGATGGTGATGATGATGATGATGGTGATGATGATGATCATGTTGTTGATGATGATGATGAGAATGATGTGCTGCATATTCGTCATCTTCTTCATCATCAACATCATCATCATCATCATCATCATCTCCATTAGTCATCATCATCATCATCAGCATCTTCATCATCATCATCATCATCATCATCATCATCATAAGGATGATGATGATGAGGAGGATGATGAAGATGACTGTTATGATGACTATCATCATCATCATCATCATCATCATATGATCATCATCTTCATCATCCGCATCTTCACAATGATGATGAGGAGGAGGAGGAGGAAGTTGATGATGATGATCATGTTGATGATGATGATGAAAATGTTGATGATGTGCTGCATATTCCTCGTCATCTTCATCATCATCATCATCTCCAAATTAGTCATCATCATCATCGTACTCATATTCATCATCATCCACCACCATCATCATCATCATCATTATCATCATCATATCATCACGATGAAGACGATGATGATGTGTTGCATATTCGTCATCATCTCCAACAACATCTTCGTCATCGTCATCATCATCATCATCATCATCATCATCATCATCATCATCCTCATGCTCATCCTCACAATTATGATGATGACGATGACGATGATGATGACGACGACGATGATGATCATGTTGTGGACCATGTTGTGGATGATGATGATGTGTTGCATATTCGCCATCATCTTCAGCATCAACATCATAATCATCATCATCATCATCACCATCATCTCCATTAGTCATCATTGTCATCATCATCATCATCAACATCATCATCATCAACATCATCATCATCATCTTCATCATCATCATGATCTTCATCATCATCATCATCATCATCATCATCATGACGAAGATGATGATGATGATGATGACGATGATGATGATGACTACTGGAGATGATGATGATGATGATGATGATGAAGATGGCTATGACGAGTATGATGAGGATGATGAAGATGCCGATTATGATGACGAAGACAATGATCATCGTGACCATGATCATATGATGATGATGGTGATGGGGAGGATGATGAAGATGGAGATGATGATGACTAATGAAGATGATGATGATGGTGATGTGTTACATATTCACCATCATCTTCATCATCAACATCATAATCATCATCATCATCATCATCTCCATTAGGCATCATCGTCATCATCATCATCATCATCAACATCATCATCATCATCATCATCTTCATCATCCAAAAGACCAAGCATTATGTACATCACGTCTATGTAGCATGATGGCAGGATGAACAGTACAGACAGTGCAGGGACACCTTTCCCAAGGGCACAATATTGTCGGTTGTGGACTTTGCGGAAAACTGTACCCTACAGCCATAGAATGAGATTCAAAGTCAATACTACCATTCAGACCAAGTTATCATAATGGTCCATATCACGTACAGGCACGCGCCAGAGAGCAGCAACGACATGAGGATAATATTGAAAGAGACCAACTTCTACATCAGTGACAACAGGTGCCATGACCTGCATTATGTGCAGCATTGCTTCAAAATTTTCTATGATCGAATGAAGGAGAGAGGGATACATATGGACCAGCATTGGATATGGTCAAATGGTTGTGCAGGCCAGTTAAAAAATGCACGTGTTTTCCAATGGTTGAGTATGTTGCACAAGACCTATGATGTGCTGCATGTATGGAACTATTTTGAGACTGGGCATGGAAAGGGAGAGCACGACAGGGCTGGAGAATGTCTCAAAAATTCCCTACAAAGGGAGGAGATGAGGTGCATGGGAGGCCCTCATATTCAGAATTACAAATCCACAGTTCGATGGTGCAAAGAAAAAATGTCAGATCGAACCACAAATCAACACATACCAATAGGTAGAGGACATGTTGTCAGAAATTTCTGGAATGTAGTTGATATAGATTGATCGCGTTCTTATAGTTGTAGTACTGTGTAAGGCACTCGTGGATTTCATTCGGTTCGAAGCTCAAACAATCCTTTATTTGAAATATGGACGCAAAAACTTGCTTTCTTTTGTGGGTCCTGCAGCAGTTGTGAGTGGGATGAGTGCGAATCAATGGATTGGGTTGATGAATGGGATCATGTATCACTTGCAGTTGCTGAAACAATTCAGTTAGAGGAAGGCCAATCCTCTATTTCGAATGAATATGATCATATATCTGATCTTGTACAACCAGGTAAACATTTCTGCATGCATATCCCGGTTCCCTCCTTGTTTTTGCAATTATCCAAGTTATCAAACCACTTCTTGTTGGAATATGACCTTAAAATACATTTTTGCAGGACACATCTACGCAGTTGTCACCCCGATAGACAATGCAATTGGGACGAACTATTGGTTGGCACAATGCATCCAGGGGAAGCAAACCCTCCTCGCATCATTAACGGATAGTGAAGGCATTACCTTTCTGACTGGCTCAATGGTTGTTCAGGGGGAATATCTTATAGTGGATGGAAAGGGACCAAAGAGAAATGGCTACACATACACAGATTATAGACCAAGGTCACGGGTGTATCACTTTACGCACTTGATCGTGGGTACAAACATCCAACTACAGACAATGTCAACGAAGTCATCAAACAAGGTACGCTACTTACTACCTCATGCGGAGCATGAGAGGTTGTTCGAGACAATAAAAAACCGAGAGGATCCAGAAGGCCTAATTGACTAAGGTACATAGTATAGCCATGTGATTGTTTATTCATGCACGGATAATGTTATTCATGTTAGATGGTTTATTTGATATCGTTATCTTATATCGTTTATTTGATGTCTGATTTATGATTAAGTTATGATTTATAGCCATGTGATTGTTTATTCATGTATGATTAACCCTAGAAGCACTAATATAACCCTACAAACATAATCTACCCTAGAAATGCTAGAAACCTAAACTAACCCTAGAAACACTAATCTAACCCTCATAAACTAATCTAGAATCCTAGAAACATAATCTAGCCCTAGAAATCCTAGAAAGCTAAACTAACCCTAGAAACACTAATCTAACCCTCAGAAACTAATCTAGAATCCTAAAACCATAATCTAGCCCTAGAAATCCTAGAAAGCTAAACTAACCCTACAAACACTAATCTAACCCTTAGAAACTAATCTAGAATCCTAGAAACCTAATGTAGCCCTATTAACCTAATCTAGCCCTAGAATCTGTGACCCACCACACGTACCCTCAATAGGGGGTATTTGGACTCCAAGTGGGATAGGATCACTATTAGAAGGGTTTGTTACCCAATCTATTAAGGGCCCAAGTCACATTGAGTCATTTCCAATCTTATATAGCCTATATGCCGCTAATCAAATGCCAAAAAATCCGGCTGGGAGAACACTTGTTATCTTACACACTCTAATTAACCTCTAGGTAAAGCAAGACCATTGCTCTGCAACCTATGAAGGTTGCGCAGGAAAAAAACTAAGTGCTACTAATCAAAAAAGGGTAGTTGTCACTAGATTGGGAGTAGTCACTTCCTTTGGTCATGATCCAGGTACTTTATAGGGAAATCTTCTTCAGGGACAGAGTGGTATCGGTGATATTGAGAGCATTGATTGCTCTAATTTTGCAAGTGTAATTGGCGTCAATGCGATTCATTTGCTTCCTCTCATTTACACCTATTTTGAATTTTTCTACTTGACTTGTAAATGTGGAATAGTCCACCAAGTCAAAGGGTTTTTTCTCATCATGATCTCACCAAGAGCCACATACACAAAAACCATGCATCATGTACAAAATAAACATGCAAAAGCCTTTGAGTCAATGCTTAATCAGTGATCTCCACCATGCATGATTCACTCAGGCATGATTCTCCTTACAATACATGCAAGAGCTAGCAACAACATTCAACATTTCCTTCACACAACCTCTATGACCTCTATTCCTTATGTAGCTCAGTCTCCATGCTTTATGCACTACGATCATAATAATCATAGCAATTGTCTAATAATTCATAAACACATATGATCAATCATGACTACTCAATCCATCGTGATGTCGCATAAGTAAAAAAAAATGAGACCAAGACTTCCTTGGGACAAAATATTGTTGATTCATATCTTCAACCCCCCCATCTATTACAGTTATTCTTCACAGCTACAAAATCCCAACAATGACATAATAATTGGGAATCACATTCAACTCAAGCACATCATTAGTAGTACTTATTTGCAACTTTTACATGATAATTCTTTCATAAAACATAATATTAGTAGCATCTTGTAGAATATTTTCTCATTATATGGTGCATTGCATCAAACCAATAGACAATGACTACTATTTTGCAACAAATAACCTCCAAAAAACATAGAACCAGTGACATCATAGAAAAACCATAGAACATAGAAACACACTATGTAACATAATTATCAATGAAAAATATACTTTATTATATGTTAATCCTCTTATCTTACAAATGAAACTTCCCAATATTTTGTTGCTTCCGGTTCTCTTGTCAGATTTATTAGAAAATATAGGGAGATGTTTTTCAACAAAATTCAATGCAATTGCACATTTATTACATGTATATGTACATTAAGGACATGTAACTACTTCCTTAACAAAAAGAGAAGTTGAGAGAAAATCTCATAATAACTTAACACTCAACCTAAACACAAAGATATTATCAAAATTAATCATAAAAATACTCACCTAACACATACTTAGCTGAGAGAATATCTCAATTATATCAACATCCACTTAGTTAGGCTCATAACAACCACATCCACCCTGTGATACCTCATGTATACATCCACTTAACTTATGTGCACAAACTTCAACCATATGTGAACCCATCATATAACACCTTACCTAATCTAGTAGGTCAATCACTCATAATAACCATTAAGTAATAGGTCATAGTATACATATGCAAAATTCTTCATATTTGCATTTGTATCCTCATCCATTAGCATACACCAAATATATTTGAAAACATTGCATTATCAACCCTCACCCAAACCCTAGCACTAAACCATCTCCTTCATCATCACCATCACCATCGCCATCACCATCGCCATAACCATCTCCATCATCATCATTGACTCTAACTCTAACCCTAATTCAATTTCCTTCTATAACCCTAGCCCTAACCCTCACCCAAACCCTAGCACTAAGCCATCTTCTCCATCCTCACCATCACCATCACCGTCACCATCAACGTCTTCATCATCACCACCATATCCATCATCATCATTGACTTTAAATCTAACCCTAATTCAATTTCCTTCTATAACCCTAGCCCTAACCCTCACCCAAACCCTAGCACTAATCCATCTTCTCCATCCTCACCATCACCATCACCATCACCATCAACATCTTCATCATCACCACCATCTCCATCATCATTATTGACTCTAACTCTAACCCTAATTCAATTTCCTTCTATAACTCTAGCCCTAACCCTCACCCAAACACTAGCACTAAGCCATCTTCTCCATCCTCACCATCACCATCACCGTCACCATCAACGTCTTCATCATCACCACCATCTCCATCATCATCATTGACTCTACCTCTAACCCTAATTCAATTTCCTTCTATAACCCTAGCCGTAACCCTCACCCAAAACCTATTACTAAGCCATCTTCTCCATCCTCACCATCACCATCACCGTCACCATCAACGTCTTCATCATCACCACCATCTCCATCATCATCATTGACTCTACCTCTAACCCTAACTCTAACTCCAACTCTAACTCTAACTCCAGGTTCCTCATCAAATTCTCCATCATCATCATCTTCATGACCATCACCATCGCCATTGCCATCACCATCACCATCACCATCAACCTCTTCATCGTCATCACCATCATCATCATCATACATGCCCGGTGGAAGATTTTCTAGAGTTGACCCCCGTGTGCAAAAATTGCACACTCCCTCGCTGAGCAAAACCCTAGTTTCCAAGATGGACATACAAGATGAGGGTGGGGCCACCGGGCCAAAGGGGAGGGGTACCCCTAGCACTATCCCGGCGTGTTGAATCCAACGGAGTCGACGGTTCATCGATCCGAGCCACGGTCTTCATTCTATGGCTCGTCCTGTCTCGCATCCAAAAGGCCTTCAGGGACACCTGCTGGATACTTGTTGGGGGTGCAGAAATCCAACCATGCAACAAAACTGGGTTATGGGGAGTCCTACAGGTGTGTCTAGGCAGGTTCCAGCCAGGAACGCTAGCCCTAAGTGCCTGGTGGAATATTTTCCAGAGTTGACCCCAATGTGAAGGCCATGCCAAATTCGCTAAAAGGGGCCATTTTTCGACCGGAGGCTCCCGGGCGTGCATGGCCACCGTGGACAGGTGGACCTGTGGGAGGTGACGTAATCCAAGTCCTCTCACCAGTTTGGGTTCCGTGGCCCCGGGTCAAATCCTCCAAGTGTCCCTGAATGGCCCCGGGGTTCCCGACTAGAATGCCCGTAGAACCCAAACCGTGGCTCGGTTCGTGAATCCGTCGATTCCAGTGGGTCCGGGATGGTGGGTTTCAGCTAAGGGACCCCCCACAGTGTCCCCCGAAGACCCAGAAGCGGTGCCAATGGGCCATCTGCGGAGCTATGGTTTTGCTCAGTGAAGGCCATGCCAAATTCGCTAAAGGGGGCCATTTCTCGATCAGAGGTCCCCGGGCGTGTGTGGCCACCGTGGACAAGTCCACAATGGCCACGTGGATCTGTGGGAGGCGATGGAATCCAAGTCCTCTCGTCGGTTTGGGTTTCGTGGCCCCGGGTCAAATCCTCCAAGTGTCCTTGAACGGCCCCAAGGCGCCCAACTAGAATGCTCATAGCACCCGAACCATGGCTTGGTTCGCGAATCCGTCGATTTTGGTGGGTCTAGGATGGCGGGTTTCAGCTAGGGGACCCCCCACAGCATCCCTCGAAGAAACAGAAGCGGTGCCAACGGGCCATCTCCGAAGCTAGGGTTTTGCTCAGTGATGGGGATTTACTCCAGGGCCATGGAACCCAAACCGACGAGTGAACTTGTATTCCGTCAGCTCCCACAGGTCCACATGGCCATTGTGGACCTGTCCACGGTGGCCACGCACGCCCGGGGGCCTCCAGATGAGAAATGGCCCCCTTTAGCGAATTTGGCATGGCCTTCACTGAGAAAAACCCTAGCTCCGGAGATGGCCCGTTGGCACCACTTTTGGGTCTTCGGGGGACGCTGTGTGGGGTCCCCTAGCTGAAACCCGCAGTCCTGGACCCACCGGAATCGACAGATTCACAAACTGAGCCACAGTTCGGGTGCTACGGGCATTCTAGTCGAGCACCCTGGGGTCGTTCAAGGACACTTGGAGGATTTGACCCAGGGCCATGCAACCCAAACCGGTGAGAGGACTTGGATTACGTCACCTCCCACAGGTCCACCTGGCCATTGCGGACCTATCCACGGTGGCCACGCACGCCCGGGGGCCTCCGGTCGAGAAATGGCCCCCTTTAGCGAATTTGGCATGGCCTTCACACTGGGGTCAACTCTGGAAAATCTTCCACCGGGAACTTAGGGCTAGCGTTCCCGGCCAGAACCTGCCTAGACACACCTGCAAGACTCCTCGGAACCCAGTTTTGTTGCACAGTTGGAGTTCTACGCCCTCGGCAGGTATCCAGTAGGTGTCCCTAAAGGCCTTTTGGATGCAAGACGGGACGAGCCATAGAATGAATACCATGGCTCAAATCGAAGAACCATCGAATCCATTGGATTCAGCATGCCAGGATAGTGCTAGGGGTGCCCCTCCCCTCCGGCCCAGTGGCCCCGCCCTCATCTTATATGTCCATCTTGGAAACTAGGGTTTTGCTCAGTGAGGGAGTGTGCAATTTTTACACACAGGGTTCAACTATGGAAAATCATCCAACGGGAACTTGTGGCTAGCGTTCCCAACTAGAACTTGCCTAGACACACCTGCATGACTCCCCAGAACCTGGTTTTGTTGCACGGTTGGAGTTCTACGCCCCCGGTAGGTATCCAGCAGGTGTCCCTAAAGGCCTTCTGGATGCGAGACGGGAGGAGCCATAGAATGAAGATTGTGGCTCAGATCGATGAAGCACCAACTCCGTTGGATTCAGCACGCTAGGATAGTGCTAGGGGTGCCCCTCCCCTCCGGCCCGATGGCCCCGCCCTCATCTTGTACGTCCATCTTGGAAACTAGGGTTTTGCTCAGTGAGGGAGTGTGCAATTTTTGCACACGGGGGTCAACTCTGGAAAATATTCCACCGGGAACTTAGGGCTAGCGTTCCTGGTCGGAACCTACCTAGACACACCTGTAGGACTCCCCGAAACCCAGTTTTGTTGCACGGTTGGAGTTCTACGCCCCCAACAGGTATCCAGCAGGTGTCCCTGAAGGCCTTTTGGATGTGAGACGGGACGAGCCATAGAATGAAGACCATGGCTCGGATCGATAAACCATTGACTCCATTGGATTCAGCATGCCGGGATAGTGCTAGGGGTGCCCCTCCCCTTCGGCCCAGTGGCCCCTCCCTCATCTTGTACGTCCATCTTGGAAACTAGGGTTTTGCTCAGTGAGGGAGTGTGCAATTTTTGCACACGGGGGTCAACTCTGGAAAATTTTCCACCGGGCACTTGTGGCTAGCGTTCCCAGCTGGAACCTTCCTAGACACACCTGCATGACTCCCCGGAACCCGGTTTTGTTGCATGGTTGGAGTTCTACGCCCCCGGCAGGTATCCAGTAGGTGTCCTTGAAGGCCTTTTGGATGCGAGACGGGACGAGCCATAGAATGAAGATTGTGCCTCGAATCGACGAACCATAGACTCCGTTGGATTTAGCATGCTGGGATAGTGCTAGGGGTTCCCCTCCCCTCCGGCCCGGTGGCCCCGCCCTCATCTTGTACGTCCATCTTGGAAACTAGGGTTTTGCTCAGTGAGGGAGTGTGCAATTTTTGCACACGGGGGTCAACTTTGGAAAATATTCAACTGGGCACTTAGGGCTAGCGTTCCTGGCCAGAACTTGCCTAGACACACCTGCAGGACTCCCCGGAACCCGTTTTTGTTGCACAGTTGGAGTTCTACGCCCCCGACACGTATCCAGCAGGTGTCCCTGAAGGCCTTTTGGATGCGAGATGGGACGACCCATAGAATGAAGACCGTGGCTCGGATCGACGAACTGTCAACTCCGTTGGATTCAACACTTTGGGATAGTGCTAGTGGTGCCCCTCCCCTCCAGCCTGGTGGCCCCGCCCTAATCTTGTACATCCATCTTGAAAACTAGGGTTTTGCTCAGTGAGGGAGTGTGCAATTTTTGCACGTGGGGGTCAACTCTGGAAAATCTTCCACCAGGCACATATGATGATGATGATGGTGATGATGATGAAGAGGTTGATGGTGATGGTGATGGCTATGGCTATGGTTATGAAGATGATGATGATAGAGGCTTTGATGAGGAACCTGGAGTTAGAGTTAGAGTTGGAGTTAGAGTTAGGGTTAGAGGTAGAGTCAATGATGATGATGGAGATGGTGGTGATGATGAAGACATTGATGGTGACGGTGATGGTGATGGTGAGGATGGAGAAGATGGCTTAGTGCTAGGGTTTGGGTGAGGGTTAGGTTATAGAAGGAAATTGAATTAGGGTTAGAGTGAGAGTCAATGATGATGATGGAGATGGTGGTGATGATGAAAACGTTGATGGTGACGGTGATGGTGATGGTGAGGATGGAGAAGATGGCTTAGTGCTAGGGTTTGGGTGAGGGTTAGGGCTAGGGTTATAGAAGGAAATTGAATTAGGGTTAGAGTTAGAGTCAATGATGATGATGGAGATGGTGGTGATGATGAAGACTTTGATGGTGACGGTGATGGTGATGGTGAGGATGGAGAATATCACGGCCGTACCTGTGAGATAATTAGCTCACAGAGGCGGGTACCCATGGTCAATGCATGCGTTGACCACGGTTACCTTTCTCTATCTGCTACCCGTATACTAGTAGCCCGCGAGTACCACCGTGACCAAATAGGGATTGGCCATTTAAAAAATTGAACGACTGAAAATTCAAATAAAAACAATCAAATGAAAGGTATGGATGAGACAACTAACCTTCTCCAGACGGCTCGACGAACGGATACCCATAGCTCCCAGAATCAGCGATTGAACTTCGAGGTGAAAACTAACCAAAAACTTCAAACTGGGTGAATAGTGAAAACGAATTGTAAATTGTAATTTTTTATTACTATTTATAGTTTTGAAAACCCACTTGTCTATAGTTTTTGCCATCTTAAGCTATTTTGGACTAATATAATGTCTTGGAGTAGCATTTTTTACCAGATTTCTTCGGCGAGAGTTGTTTTTGATCATTTTGCACCTACGGTAGGTATATTTCACACCTAGAATATAGGTTAGATGTCATTTTCACATGCATTATGCATTTTACCTTTTGACCATTTACACAAACCCTAGGTGCGACCCCACTTCTTAACCGACACAGAACCTTCACACTGCTATAGAAGTGTCGTTATGTGGCGGTAGGGCCTTTCCGAACATGGGTACCCTAGTTAGAACCATTTTTGCATTATGGTGCCCATGCCATTGTTTGTCCTTAGGATCGGGAGTCCTTTGTAGTCACGCCATGACATTGTGATAAAGACTCATACTCTACTTTGTCTTCTGCTGGCCATCTGTCACCTACCCAATTTTTGAGAATAATTATTTTCTACTATTACCCTTTTTGCAAAATACTTTGTGTTAAATTATAATTACAAGTTTTGTAATTATGACCAATTAGGTCAAGGATGATGTAATGACTCATTATTATTATTTAATAAATAAAAATGGGAGACAAACACTCAAGAAAGTTGTTACAAGAGTGTCCACTGGCCCACTAGGAGGAATGGAAGCTGTTGGAAGGACTTGGACAGATGGCAACATTTGCACTCTACCATTAGCTGTTGTTATGGGACAACTCCCCCTAATTTTGTGGCATTTTCACCCTCCAGGTGGATGGAGGTGAGCAGGTAGCTCACTAATGACCAGTTAATTACAAAAAGATCTAGGCAGCCTATAGAAGTCAATTCGAATTGAGCAGGGAGCTCTTACAATGTTTTCTGCAAAAACATTTCCTCAGAGCATCTGGTGATGGATAAGAGATTCGAATAGGGAGGATGTGGAGAGTGCAAGTATAAGTCTACAAATGTTATGAGAAGGACAAACCAGAGGTGTTGGTGCTGGTCCAATTGCTTACTAAGCCTGTAAGGCTGGATAAATTTTCTTGCTGTTGCAAGTAGAGATCCTAAACTTCAGAACCTTCTTCCTCCTGGTGGTCCAGTGGATAGGCTCAAGGGTCCTAAGGCAGACATCTTGGCTGCTTGGGAGCAGGTTGGGTGGAATAAGATTCTTGAGTTATTTGTTCCTCCCATCACACTCAGGTTCTATTCTTTTTTTGTTTTTCCAATCATATGAATGCTCTCATAAAATGGCTTAGTAATGTTATTAATGATCAGTAGCAGAAAAATACTAGATCATAATTAATTTAGATTTGTTGAACTGATAAAATGACTCCTCTGCATTTTTCCCCATGCGTGAAGCTACATCGTACTCCAGTACAGAGAGGTAGCATTAAATCTGTTCAGTTAAAAGTGAAACCTAGCATGCATCTAAATATATAAACCCAAGAGACCACCTATGCACAGACTTATGATCCTCATGCATCTTATATGTTAGCAGTTGTAGATTAGATCTCTGCATGTATTTTTTTTACTGTTCAAATCTGTATGCTGAAACAACATAACAAAAACTAATTATAGCAGTAGGTTCTTTCCTGATTTCTGAAGGTGGACATTGTGTTAACAACTAGGGTTGACTGGTCTTCAGTTATTTCTTCAAAGGAAAACAATATCATGCATTCTATTTAACCACATACTTAATCTTTTATTTGTTGTTTGAATCTGTCTGATCTTTATAGAAATTAGTGCCATCACTGTATTATTCTTTTATGCAAAAAAAGAGACACTGCATTGTTCTTTCATTCTTTTTCCAGAGGTCCAAATTGGACAAATACATGGAGATAGAATTAAAATAGAAAAACTGTTATATTCATAAGCAATTAAATTAACTGACGAATGCACTGTCATTTTCTTGTTTCTGTATTATCAACTGTATGTAGCAGAATTGACATCATAGAATATCATATTATTAAAAGCAAGAAAAGAATAGCATTATTGAATTGACAGAGCAAAATGCAGTATCTCTACACCCAAACCAGGGTTGACCTGTTCTCATCACACTATTATTTACAAACATATAACAGCTGCCAAATCAAATGTTTCGCTATCCTAGATATCCTAACTATAGAAACCAGATCTGCTAATTTTTTCTTTTTAAACATCAATTACAGCCCAGTTGATTTCATTATCATCGACAGGCTAGGGTTTAGCATTATCACAGTTATACACAAACAAAACCAACACCTTTTTACTATCGGCTTAACCCATGTGTGCACAGATGCAATGTAAGCCAGGCAGATCATTATCGGCTTATAGCCACTATTTAAATAAACATCTTAAACAGGATTTCAAATACAAATTCGAAACGAGAGATCAAAACACCTTACGTAGACATTAAACCCTAAACCCTAAACATTTATCATTTCCATTTTAAAATATGATGGCAGCGTCCTACAGATTGCCACATTGTTTTACATAAGGTTCCAATCCAAAACCCATTTCAAATTTACACCACATAACTAGTGCCGAAACAAAACTTTCGTCAACGTCTCTTTTCCCTGTAGTTTCATACTTGTTCTTCCATCGACTTAGAAGTGCCAAATGATAGACATCAAACATATATACTGTGAAACTCTTTGCAACCACGAGGGTACAACCCTATCAAGCTCGCCGAGCCAAGGGATGGTCGGCCATATGTTTTAAGAAACATTTACATCATCTACACTAACAAACAAAACATAAAACAGTAACGTTTCCCAATGCTGCAGGCGAGGCAAAAGCCATTGCTGAGAAGACATACTTCCAATACCCTGCTCATCAAGTCCGATTCCAGGAGAACCACGAGGGAGGGATACCACCGAAGCTTACCGGTGGGTTCGCTATATTTCTTCTCCCCGTCCACTTTCCCGGTACCTTGTTGTTCGCCGAGAGCTACCTGCCAAACAACCATACATTGAGTTAAATATCAATATTGAAATACGGTGCATGCAACAAAGAAAACCTTAAAATCTTTGAAACCTTACTGTACCTGAGTCGTGACAGAGGCTTGACAAATCCAGCATCCATCCACTGCGAAGGAGAAGCACCCAACTCAAAGGCCACACTGTGTGATACCTTTCAAAACTTACAACCCAATTGAAACCCCAGACTTGCAAGTTACTACAACGCCAAACAGACACACTCATCCAACCTGTGGATTGCCACACCTTTCAACTCTAGACTCGGCCTCCATTGTTAGAATTCACCTACAGTTTGAGGATTGCTGCCGATCTCAGGATCGAGCCCGAGGAAGGCTAGAAAACATCAAAAACCCTAAGTGCCTCTCAGCCGATTGGCCTCACCTCCCAAACCCTACCACCAAAACAATGACCAAGAAAACGTTACAAGATGCCATAAGTTACGTTAGGGTTCATCACAATCCCAACGCACATAATCAATGACAGAGATCTAATTTCATTAAGCCACGTTGGAGGTGGCAGAAGTAATATTAAATCACTCATCTACCTCCCAAGCCACGAAGTTTCCAACTCGGTTGACACCAGGGCAGGAGGCCCGTTACAACTCAGCCTTGCCAAACCTTATCACATGCCAAACATCCATCACGACGTGCACGTAAGATTATCCTTAACACGGTGGCTAGGCGAATTGATTGCAAACCCAATCATTTACTACACCCTTGAATTTCGTACGCAAACTTTATGCAGTGCCATCATTCCACTTGCCAACCATGTGGATCAACGTTAATAGCATCGAATTTATAAAATTACATCAAGGTATAACATTCACCGGTAGCATGTATTAAAGGTTTATAGGTTCCATGAAAATCGACATATGCATGCTCATAGTATAGAACATTCACCTAGGTCGCGTTCAATCCTAGGATATGGACTGACTCCGCCCCAACTCAATTTAAAGTTTATTATAAAGTTCATCATATAGTTCATCAAGCTTTGCCATTGCATAAATCCACAAGGTACATTATAAAGCTCTTAAAGCTCCATTTATATCATAAGTTATATGAATACACCCTTGGTGTATAGTTTCCCCATAGAACCATCGCATACCTTACATGGTAGGATATTATTGCATAGTGCATCACTATTATATTTGCCCAAGTTATAAAGAACTTAGAATCACTGTATTAACTCGCTCTATGATATGCTTAGGACCATGTGTCCTGGTCTTGGATTTTGTCACAATCGAATTATGAAGGAGTTGTTCTAACAATCGCAAGCTGTAATGTCCCTTATTAGAAATTTTATTAAAATGGCAACTTTCCACTTTTTTTCCCTAGTTCGACCTTTGACTATTTTTGATCTCTAGGTCCCAAATTTGCCCCAAATGATCCCAAATATTCTGAGAAGGTATATGAATGATATTAGAACATAAATATGTGTTTCAGGGATGCCTTTGTACCTTTAAAACACTTCTGCAAATACTCTTTCAATTCTGGTCAATGTAGGTAACTTTACTAGTGATTTCCCTTTGACTAGTATTGGTCTCTAGGTCTCAAATTGACTCCAAATGCCTTCAAATCTTCAAGGAAGGTTTATGAATGATATTAGGAATTGAATATGATGTTCAGGGATAAAATATGGCCACCAAAAGACCTCTTCAAACTCTCTTAATATTCTGGACCAAGTATGCAATTTTACTAGTGATTTGGGGTTCAAATCCCCCTAAGGTAAGTACTGAAAATGGCTTCCCAAATGCCTCCAAACCCACTCAAATTTATGAACAGAGGTATGTAATGTGTTAAGCATGTTATTAAGGTCTCATATGCACCATTAATGGTTTATTACAACTGTTCTCACCCTCTCCCATTCAACTGCAAAAATCCCCAATTGGACCCTTGGGGAAATGGCACTATTTCTTCTCCCGATGCAATTAAACTGAGTAAAAATACTTCAAATGCTCAAGTACAGTACATGAAAATTGTAAAATACATCCATGGCAGTACATTAATCACAAATGCATCAGATAATCATCCATTTATTTGAAATCATCATCAATACATTAGTTCACAACAAGGTAGTGGGGAAATGGCATTGTTCTTCCATTAAAAATGAGATTTATACATTTCTACTTGGAATTTCGACCTGAAACTTTCTAGAGATGAAGAACAGAGTATTTACTTCATATTACAAAAGAAATGGGGCATTAGAAGCTCCCCCAAAGAGTACAATAGCTCACCAAAAACGCCCTCCCTCAAGGATCAAGAATATGCCATCAAAACTGGAAATGGTTGAAGGAGTGAGCTGCAATAGAAGAAACCATGAGCTGCCCTGTATCTTACACCTGCAAATAAATACTCCATTAAAGCTCCAAATGAAAGGTCTGAATGGCCTTTCCAATTACCAACTTGGATGGGAATCTTTCACCCTCGAAATTGGCTAAGGCAAGAAACTAGTCATCCACTAGCTCTCCCTCTTCACAAATGCAATTGCAAATTCTACAAATGATCAAAAGCTGGTTTCATTATTTGTTATTGACATTTATAAACTTCTAATGTCCTCCATGGGTCGAATTCCTTCCAAGAGACTCATGCCAACTCATGTTGGGAAGAGATTCCAAAGAACGCCACTTGTACAACAATTCCTAGTCTCCCACTTCCACCAAATCACATGTGGAAGCATCTTAGCTGCCCTAACACCCTTGAGCGCCCTCTTGGAGTCTATTTTTAGCCCTGACATGTCATATATGTCATATGTCAGCCTTCAAGTCTGATTTGTGTCATAGGTGTCATAGCATCTTCATTATTGTTGTCATAGAGCTAGGGAATCTAGCTCAAGTGTCTCACTAGCTCCAAATTGCCTCTTCCTCTTCCATGGGAGTTACTCTTCCTCTATATTTCGACCTTGGATGAGTCATGCAATGAATAATACCTTTTGGAATCCCCCAAGTATGTTACCATTCACCTTGAATTCGAATTGGTGAGAGAATGATGCCAAATGTAGTGGGGAAATCTAGCCATATGTGGGTCCCACTTCCTCCATGTGTCTTCATGATGAAATGCCACTTTCATTTTCACTTGTATATATTTATTTAGATCCTTTATTAAATATTTATGCCATTCTAATGTTCAAACATCATTTATTATCCCCATTATTCCAAATCCCAAAGCTTCCACCCCAAACCTAGGAAACTAGTAATTTTCCTCCTTGGCAATTATTTGACCTTTAGCATCAATTTGACAAACTCTAATGAATAGAGCCAATGTGATTAGGCCATTGTGACCCAATACCAAATTTGGGACATGACACAAGCCATTCATGGAACGACAACCAGTGAAATCATAAACACCAAATGAAAACATTCATAACAATCAACGCTGAGATTGACGATATCTACAATTTCTGAGCTAGTCAATTCATCTTACAAATTGGAAGGAAACCATACATATAGCTTCGAAATCATAAGCAGTTTTTATTTATATCACAGTTTTAAATACTCGAAATTTTATCGCTGTCTCTTACCTGCGAATCTGCGCATGAAGGATGAGTACAATGTTTTAGATGAATAGCTAAGTAAGCCTCGGGTCACCTCGTGGGACCCCTTTCATCATCATCCAAAAAAAATTAAACTATCAGTACTTGTCAAGAAGAATTCTGTTTTCCAAATACATCACCATTTTCAATCATTCCAGCATATAAATAAAGGACATAATCATTCATTGGATTCATGACGTGTCGCTGACATGAAACACCATCAGAAGATAAAAAGACACATCAGTTAAATTGTTCCTACCCAATGTCGCATTTATTAATTACTGTTTTATTAATTATTATTATTTCTGCATTTTAGAAATACTAGCTTTTAATGGCGATTTAAAAAATTTTAAATTTTTATGAAAATATCGGGATGTTACACCATCTCCCATAAGGATTCCCCCATTTATATCAATTTGTGATTGCATTGCATCATTCTACTTGCTGCTCGAGCCTTGTGCCGGTTCCCGCTTATTCAGTTGTTAGCCTGGTGCCTGAGCACTTTCCCTGTCGAGCTCTGCAGAGCTTCCATTTTCCCTTCGCAATTTGATGACCTTATGACCCTGAGGGAACACCCCCCTGAGTGTCCACATCCTGCACATGCTTCCTTGCATTGATCATAGGTATGTTCCACTGATTGGGACTAGTTTGCTCGTCATTTGACACTTGTTCCCTCACTTGTTGTACTATAAGAAATTTTATTCCTTTTGAAGCTTTTCCAAATATGAAAAAGACAAAAAAAAATCAAATATTCCAAAAATCCGGATGGGATTATGGTTACTACTTCTAGTTGGCAGTTGTCGTGTCGCCTTTGAATAGAGCATTCATTCCACTCCATACATTATGAGTTGGGACTATAGTTGGATCTTAGGAGCTGTACTTGTTTCTCAATTTACTCCACTGATTGGTTAAGCTTCCAGTCACTATGGAGCCCTTTGTTGATGCCTCCTGCATTGCATAGTCTATATCAAGTCTATGCTGGCTGAGTCTATCCATCTGCTCATGCTCTTGTTCAAAGGAAGTCCTGAAACTAGAGTCGGCCACTCCTCAGATCTCTTGACTATTGCATGTCGGCCATCCTTATTGAGTCAATTTGTTTCACCTGAGTTCTTCCAAATATTTCAGCGTAGCTGGTACCTCGTGCTGGTTGATGGGGGATGCCTTAATGCCCTCCTTCCAGCGAGTTTCGTTCCGTCGACTTCAACCCATTTATTTCAGAATTTGAGACTTAGAGTTTGGTTGAGTACCTTGAGGCTTGCAGTCATTAGTGGTAGGTTCTCTCGCCATCGACAGTTTTGGGAATACATCAATGTCCCCTGATCGATGGATTCATCTTAGTGTTCGACTTCAACACATCTATTCGCACTTTGATGATTGTAATCTGTACCTTGATTCCCATTTTCATTATTGGTGGGTTATCTCATGTCTGTTAATGGTATCCATCATTGACCAGTAATCAGACGATGTCACATCAGGTTCAACCCCAACTCCTTTATTCACTTGATGGGACTTGCACCGTAGATGATTTGTGTAGAAGACCCCAGGTGATAGTGGCATTCAGTATGCTACTTATGATCGTGACTTTATATCTGAGATATCATCTCTCAGATATCAACAGTTTGCACCAGTTGTTTCCTTTTCAGCAGGAGACCATATCTTACTGTAGAGGGATCATGGCTATGATAACTTATGACATGTATTCACTATGTACTGCCTATTCATGGTCGTTGTATCATATTGTTGTACTACCGACATGTACTCAGGGATACTATTTTACTATGACGAGTGAGTTGTTCCTTCCATTTGTGTCTCCATCACTCCACTTCTAAGATTTATAATGTATTTCGGCCATTGTAGCATTAGTCTCTGACCTCACACATTAGGGGGAATCTGTTACAACGTAATTTTCCACCTTGTGAGCATCATCACTCGTTGGCCTTCATGATACATTTCACTGACTCAGATGTACTTTATGTCCTTCAGAACACACTTTTTTCCTATTTTTCTTCCTGTACGCTAGTTGTTACATTTTAGCCAGCGTACCTGCAAGCCGTTCCACTATAACCCACGGGTGTCAAGTAAAATGGTAAAAGTCACTAGAAAGTTACTTTTTACTCCCAAAAAGCGGTCTTAGGGTGACCTTTGGCCCTCCATTTGCCCCTGAACACTCGATGTGTCCTTTCACTTTCCTTTGAAAGGTTATATATTGAGCTCATATGGCATATGGAAGGAAGGGAGAAAGAGAGAGCAAGATAACTCTAGTGGATTTTTGTCGTATCTTGAGTCTACACTCATTGATCCTTGTTGTTGTGAACCCCTTATGTTCACCTTCCAAACTCCTTTCATAGTTTGAGTTTGCCATTCCATGGAGGATTGAAGTGGTGGAGGCACAAGTGGAGAGACCCAATTCTTGGTTCAGATTGGTTGCCAACAAGAGGTCGTATCACATTGTACTTCTTGTTATTCATTAATAGAAATACTCATATTCTTGTCCATTAATGTTGTGAATGTTGTTTATACCAGCCTAGATCCAAATTCTAGGCTCTATCAAGCGCCGAGAGGGATCAAATCTCCCGAGGTGCAAACCTCTCCTCGAAAAGCTCCTTGAGTGCAATACCTGAGGAGAGGTTTGCACCTCGGGAGATTTGATCCCTCTCGGCACTTGATAGAGCCTAGAATTTGGATCTAGGCTGGTTTCAGTCGTGGGCGGTGACACAAAACTAGAGTTTGATCAACATTTACGAGGATTATCATAATGTAAGTAATAAGTATTTAGGATTGAGTAAATTGTTAAACTAGAAAATAGAGAAAATTTGCCTAACTTTTTTTTTTCGATTCTCTTTTTGTTGATTTTGGTTTTGTTTTGTTTGTTCTACTCCTTCTTCTGTCGTCATTTCGTCATTTCGTACATTTTGATTTATTTGTTGTTCTGCAAACTGATTTTTTTGTTCTTCCAATTGCTTCAACTTTATCTCTCGATACGCTCTTTGTCGATCAACGTTCCATTTTCTTTGTTCTTCTCCTTCTTTTGCTATCAATTCGCCTAAATTTTTTATTTTATTTTCTTTTTGTTGAACTGCGTTTTGTTTTGTTCGTTCTTCTCCTTCTTCTGCCGTCATTTCGCCATTTTGTACATTTTGATTGATTTGTTGTTCTGCAACTTGATTTCCTTGTTCTTCCAACTGCTTCAACTTTCTCTCTCGATACACTCTTTGTTGATCAACATTTCGTTTTCTTTGTTCCTCTCGTTCTTCTGTTGTCAATTCGTCTAACTTTCTTTTTCGATATTGTTTTTGTCAATCTGCATTTCATTTTCTTCGTTCTTCTCGTTCTTCTGTTGTCATTTCATCCAACTTGCTTTTTCGAAATTCTTTTTGTTCTTCTACCTTTCGTTTCAAGTCTTCTTCTTATTCTTTTGTTGTCATTTCGTAAGATTTTCTTCCTTGATATGTTTTACTACGTTTGACGTTCTGTATTTTTTGTTCTTCACCAGTTCGTCTCATAGCATCTTCTACATGAAGATCTTCCATTTCTAGTTTAGACTCTATATCATAAAAGTCAAACATTAACATATACACTAAAATTTATGCATCAATGAAATCCACACTAAGATTTATGCATCCAAGAAATCTACACTGAAATCAATGCATCCATGGTTTAACAGCTACACTGAAAATTATGCAATAAAAAAACCCCATACACTGAAATCTATGCGTCCATACACTGAAATCAATGCGTCCATAGAATAACATCTACACTGAAAAATATGCAATAAAAAACCCCATACATTGAAATCTATGTCCATATACTGAAATCAACGCGTCCACAGAATAACATCTACATTGAAAATATGCAATAAAAAACCCCATACACTGAAATCTATGTATCCATACATTGAAATCAATGCGTCCACAGAATAACATCTACACTGAAAAATATGCAATAAAAAAACCACATACACTGAAATCTAAAAAAGTAGATGACCTACGAGGATTGAACCCTAGACCTCACGCCCATTATCCCAACACCCTTACCACTATACCACATGTAGTTCTTATTATACATAGTAAAGAACTTGTATACTTATATGTAAATATTAATATATATTTAAATTAAAATTAAATGTTAATTTAATTTTAAATATAATTTCATGTAGTTCAAAATATAACAATTTAAACATTGTTTTTTATTTTTTATATAAGAACTAAATAGTTATTTTTTTTAACATAGTTATTTTTACTTAAGAGTTAAATGTTAACATTTTAACTCTTAAATTTGATCCCTAATCTTATTGGTGCAATATATGTGGCATCCCTAATTTGATTTTACCTAACTAATTTTAATTTAATAAGTTAAAATTAAAAAATGTAAATTATCTTTTAATTTTAATATGTTAAAAATAGTTTAATTTTAACATATTAAAATTAAAAGACAATGTGTTACCAATGGGATACTTATATGTTTATTTCTTCAATCTTTTTCTTTTTAGTTGTTCTTTAAATACTTTAGAATCATTTGACCTTTATTAAATAGGATAATTATTTTTTTTAAACTGCATTCAACTTATTAAAAACTTCTTATTCATAAGCTAAGAGTCTAGGTTTCTTTTAATTTTCTTTATATTTTAATTCTAAAATGTTAAAATTAAAAAAAATTAAATTATTTTTTATTTTTAAAATGTTTAATTAAAAGAAAAACTAAATTATATTTTAAATTTAATATCGTAAAATTAAAAACATATTATAAATATAATATGTTAAAAAATTAATATAAATTTAATATAACTATTATTAAATTTAAATTTATATTAAATATAAATTTATGTTACAATTTAATATAAAATTTTGTTAAAATATATGTAAAAAATATAGCCTTCTAGTGTAAATAAAAAGAATATACATAGTATTCAAATGTAGCTGTCCGTATCTTCTCATACAAAAATTTGTTGGAGACTATGACACCATAATCGCTACCGCACATGAAAGTTTTAACCCAAAAATAAAACAGGGAATCCACCCGTTTTCTTGATTCCTTAGTCACAAGGATGTTTCTTTCTGCACGCATGCTCGCAGTTGACAAACGATGTCACTGGTAAAGACATACATGCAACGAAAATTGAAAATGCCACTGACAATCTATCGACAAATTTTTAATAACATGAATAACGTTTTTAATATGATACGGCTGAATATGCGTTACGAATAATCTGTTCACGCCTCTTTCCAGTCAGTAACTTGTTTAAATAACTCTTTGGAAAAAAAAAACTTGTTTAAATAAAGTAGGCTAAACATTTCTTTAGGCTACAGCTTTAAGAACAATGAATGTGTCAAGTGAGATTTTGATTGCAAAACACGGTTTCTCCAAATTCTGAATTTTTGTAAACATAAATCTATTAATAAGATGTAGCTGAAATATATACCCATTAGCCATCGCTTCCTAAGCTACAATTGTCTTGTTCTGGATATAAAACAATTGTCTGCCATCGTAGCATTAGTCTCTGACCTCACACATTAGGGGGAATCTGTTACAACGTAATTTTCCACCTTGTGAGCATCATCACCCGTTGGCCTTCATGATACATTTCATTGACTCAGATGTACTTTATGTCCTTCAAAACACATTTTTTCCCTATTTTTCTTCCTGTACGCTAGTTGTTACATTTTAGCCAGCATACTCGCGAGCTGTTCCACTATAACCCGCGGGTGTCAAGTAAAATGGTAAAAGTCACTAGAAAGTTACTTTTTACTCCCAAAAAGCGGTCTTAGGGTGACCTTTGGCCCTCCATTTGCCCCTGAAACACCTCGATTTGTCCTTTCACTTTCCTTTGAAAGGTTATATATTGAGCTCATATGGCATATGGAAGGGAGGGAGAAAGAGAGAGCAAGATAACTCTAGTGGATTTTTGTCGTATCTTGAGTCTACACTCATTGATCCTTGTTGTTGTGAACCCCTTATGTTCACCTTCCAAACTCCTTTCATAGTTTGAGTTTTCCATTCCATGGAGGATTGAAGTGGTGGAGGCACAAGTGGAGAGACCCAATTCTTGGTTCAGATTGGTTGCCGACAAGAGGTCGTATCACATTGTACTTCTTGTTATTCATTAATAGAAATACTCATATTCTTGTCCATTAACGTTGTGAATGTTGTTTATATTACATTGGATTGCATTTACTTATGATATCATGGACCATTGCTATTGATAATGTTAATGTCTTTCATATATTATATATGCTTGTTGTATATTGGCTGTCAAGCCTAATTTACAGGTTCAAGTGCACGAATTGAAAGCTTCAATGGGGATCTACATCGAACGTCCGGATCGAGGTTGGTTATATTCTCCATTATCTTAGCATTGTCATTTATATAGAATAGCATTGAGAAGTGAGTTATTTTCTGGTAGTCAACTGTCTGTTGTGGTCTACCCCAAGTCATAGGAAGTTTTCTCTGTAACAATATGGTCCATACAATGTAAGACTCCTCTGTGATGGGATGGGTTTTGACACATGATATACCTGTATCCCTTCCCATAATTCCTTGAATTCATTGATCAATGGTTGTAGGTAAACATCCATATTCTTCACTTGTTTTTTACTAGGGACTATAAGAGCCAACATATGATGTTCATTATTCACGAAAAACCATGGGGGGATATTGTTATTGATCACTACTACATGCCAAACAATATAGATTTTGTTTGGTTGGGAATATGGGTTGATGCCATCAATGGCTATGCTCAATCGGAGGCTACACACTTCAAACTTGAATTTATTGGGCCATGTATCGTCTATATGCTTCATGGCTATTGAATATGTTGGGATTCACATAAATCCTTCCTCACTTCGGTTCGATGCATGCCATCCCTGCAGCAAAGCTAATTCTTTGCAACCAAAGAGCCTTTGAATCCTTTGGATTATAGGCACGTGCCTCAATATATTATGAGGAGGACCATGTGCTTTAGCCTTGTTATTCGATTCTTTGTATCTGTCATGCCCACATTTTGGACACATCGCTTTGTCTGCATATTCGCCTCTATATAGAATACAATCATTGGAGCATGCATGATAAGATATGTAATCTACACCTAACATTTTCAACATTTGTTTTGCCTCTACACAGTTGTCGGGCAAGAAATTATCATTTGGAAGTACCTTATCTTTGAATAGCCTACAAATAGTGGGAAATACAAATGTACAATGTCATTTAATGTTCATAAAATCAACCATTTTCAATGATGATTGTGTCACAAGATTACTCAAAATATAATGTAGTTGATAGTCAGTTACCTCAACATTTCCGAGAAACATGCGTCTAACATGCTATACTTTGCTTTCAAGTTGTACAGTAACATTATTGTCCCCAACTGTGTAGACTTTGACTGACCAAATCCAACTAGAGGTGTGGTGGAAGCCGATTTAAGGATTTCGAAGAAGGATTCAGTAATATGAGTGTCATACCCTAGCTCATTGTCATGGAATGTATGGAAAAACATTGCATCCATGGCACTCCTTTTTCGTAATAACTGATCCATACCAACCTCTACTTCATTTCCTCCATTTACAACATGTGAAGAACTACTATCACTATAGGCTATTGGATTTTGTGTAACTTCGGAAGATATTATTTATTGTAGTTCTATTGTACTTGATTGTACCTCCTAAGGGAGATGAAATTGATGTAATTAACTATGTAAACCCTTGAAAGAATCAATGTAAACCTTGGGGTGAAAAGAAGCAAAAAAAAGATTAAATTTAAATTATAATTTGCCCCCCAAGTGTAGTCGGCCCAGTCAAATAGAGAAGTCGGCTCACCTAGGGTAAAATTCAGTTTTGCACTTGTATAAATAAGAGGTAAAGTCACCTCATTAACACACTCACTCATTCACTCAAGTTTTCATCACTTGGAAAGAGAGAAGTTCGCATATGTTGGAGAAGAAGACTATTTTGGGGTTTCTACTTTTTGGAAACCATTTCCATCTTTTCTCTTTTATGATTGTACTCTGATCTTAGAATTATCATCTCTATACAAAGGTTGCTGGGTTTTCTCCCATTTGGGTTTTCAAGGATAAACTATGTTGTTTTTTTTTTGTGCTTTGTCTTTCTTCTAGTGATCCTATTTATGCAATTGAATTATTATGCTATGAATGTATGAAAAACTAACATGGTACCTGAGCAATTCTAGAAGAAGCCATTGCAGGAACTAGGGTTTCATATTCTGAAGTCTTCACCCAACATTTTGGAGAAAAAGAGCCTTGGGAATTTCGCTTTTAGGGAGGCGCATATTTTGGTGAAGACGGAATTCAATTCCGAGAATTTTCATTTTTTGACCTAATTATGTAGCCACAACAAAAATTAGGGTTTGAGTTTTGACCCAATTTTATCCACGGATTTGGATCATCCCTGCCATCTCTCAACTCTCCTTTCTAGGTTGCATCTGCCTGTGCAATTAGTTTTCCAAAATTTCAACTTTTATTTTTGACCTAGCTCCGCTAGGGTTTCTGGACCAGATCTGCAGACAAGATGATTGGTATGAAGGTTGAAGATCGTTTAGAAGGAGCTTCCAACTTTATCTCTTGGAAGTCTAGGTTTCTTCTAGTTATAGAAGAAAATGACCAATTAAAATATGTAAATGAGAAGGTCCCTGAACCAGAAGCCGAAGAAGACAAATCCCGATGGAGGAAGAATGATGCCAGAGCAAGAAGGATTCTGGTGGACTCAGTAAGAGATCATTTGGTTCCACAAATCTCAGGGAAGAAGACTACTAGGAAAATGTTCAAGACCATAAAGAATTTGTTTGAACACACTAGTATCAATGTATCCATTACATTGAGGCACCAACTTTCAAATATGAAGATATCCAAATCAGAATCCATTCCCTCATACTTCATGAGGATCACATAACTAGGGGACAAGCTTAGCACCAGTGGAGATTCCATTGATGATAAGGAGCTTGTTTTCACCACTCTAAATGGTCTTCCACCATCTTGGGAGTCCTTTATTCAAAGCATAAGTGGTAGATATAAACTACCCAAGTTTAATAAGCTATGGGCAGATTGCACTCAAGAGGAGACAAGGATTGCAGCACGACAAAGACTCCATGGTACTCAACCTGAGGAGAATCAAGCATTTGTATCCCATGCCAAGAAAGGTAAGGGAAAAGGAAGGAAGTTCCATAAACACAAGCACCAAGATAGGAGATCAAGTCCTCACCCAAATCAGAAGGAGAAGAAGGTTTTGTCTCAAATACAATGCTACAGGTGCAAAGCATATGTTCATTATTCCAATAATTGTCGAAGTTCAAACAAAAGAAAGCATGAAGCCTCAACTGTTGATGTTGAAGAAGATACTCCTCACAAGAAGTCAAGGAATGATGATCGTTCGAAGTTCTTATTCTAGGAGATATGAAGATACAGGCTACAAGAACAAAGATATCTCATGGTTCCCACAAGAAGGCAGTGGGATCCCACACACAAAAACAATAAGAGATAAGTATTTGGTTTTCTTGCTTACATAGATATGTTTTGCCTTATCTATCTTCATTATATGCAGATCTATCTGGAAGTGTATTGAGCAGTTGATATAGTTTACCTTGTTGTATTTATTATGCATATGAGCTACACAATACTTCATTGACACATAAGGGAGCTAGTCTAGATGATGTCTTCTTCCTGCATGCTTTGAGTAGTGTACACTCTTGACGACATGTTCTAGTGGAGATAACAGACTTCTAGATAGTTCCCAAATGTATTTAAAAGACATGTTTATGATTGTTGTGCTAAAATATTAGCCGAGATGTCTGTGTAAACTATTTTCATTACATTGATTATGCAATGTCACTAATCATCAGTCAGGATTTGACTTGTAGGGAAAATACCATGTGATATGGCCTACAAGAAAGGATGATGTGACTTCTTTCGAATGAACAAGTGGTGGACATGTGAATCCTATTGATGTTCAACAGGAAGCTTCCAGGAATACGACTCTCAGCCTAGAAGGATGACCTTGAAGGAAGCTTTCACAAAAGTAAAATTGAAGTGGGCCACCTTCGAATATTTGGCTATCCAGTCGATATACATGTGCCCAAGGAGAAGAGAACGAAGTTAGAACCTTCAGGAAAGAAGGGAACTTTCTTGGGATACAATGTGTCTTCAAAGGATTACAAAATCTGCATCCCAGGATCCAGACAGATTGAAGTCAGCAAGGATGTGACCTTTGAAGAAGAGATGGCTGTCAGGAAAGGCAGATGATCATACATGGAGATCAATGGTGAGATCATCTCCCCCTCCAGTTCAAGAGGGAGCTAGTAGAAGAAGATGAACCCATCGATTCCATTTGATCCAGTTGATGTTCCCAGAGATATTGTAGTAGGCCTGAAGAGGCCTAGATGGGCACAATAGACTTTGCATAGAGAAAATGGGAGTGTTGAAAAACAGAAGGCTAGAATTGTTTCCAGAGGATTCTCTCAGAAAGAGGGAGTCAATTAAGATGAGACATTTGCTTTCATGGCTCGATATACTTCCATTGGATCGATCATTGCTATTGCTTCTGCTATGGGATGGAAGTTGCATTAGATGGATGTGAAGAAAACTTTTCTCAATGGTGTTATTGAGGAAGAAGTTTACATCGAGCAACCATATGGGTTTATTGTCCACGAAAAGGAGTCTCATGTATGCATATTGAAAAAGGCATTGTATGGACTCAAGCAAGCACCTCGTGCTTGGTATCGGCGGATAGACGGATTCCTGTTGAGCCTGAGATTTACCAAGAGTGATGCAGACCCCAAGCTTTACTACAAGGTTGTAGATGATGAGCCACTAATTTTGATACTATATGTTGATGTCCTGTTTCTCACAGGAAACAAGAAACTTATCATATGATGTAAGAAGAATCTCGCCTCTGAGTTTGAAATGAAGGATCTTGGATGGGTGCAATACTTCTTGGGATTAGCAGTATGGCAAAGGCAAAAAGAGATTTTCCTAGGACAAGGAAAATACACGATAGATATTTTGAAGAGATTCAGAATGTTGGACTACAAGTCCATGGCCACTCTGATGGATGTGAATTGGAAGAAGCTAAGAGATTCTGCTTCGGACTCGGATTTGATTGATCCCACCATGTATCTCCAACTGATTGGGTCATTGATGTATCTAACAAACACCATAACAAATATATGTTTTGCTGTGAATGCTCTCAGTCAGTTCATGTGCGAACCGAGGTAGATTCACTGGATTGCTGCAAAACATGTGATCAGATACTTGCGTGGCACTGTGGGATATGGTTTGAAATATGCTTCAGATTGTGACCTGAGATTGCAGGGGTTTATAGACTCAGATTAGGACGGATGCATTGTAGATAGGAAGAGTACTTCCAGATGTTGCTTGAGTTTGGGTTTTGTAGTTATTTCCTGGTGTAGTAGGAAGCAGAACTCGGTAGCACTTAGTACTACAGAGGTCGAGTACATGGCTTCTAGTACAACAACTTGAGAAGCAGTTTGTCTTCGTAAAATCCCGACAGGATTGTTTGTCCAGATTCTAGAGCCGACCGTGATTCATTGTGATAACCAGAGCTGTGTGCAGATGTCAGTGAATCCTGTATTTCATGACAGGTCGAAGCATATAGAGATTCGATATCACTTCATACGTGATATGGTGCAGAAAGGTGCGGTCGAGTTACAGTACGTGCCGACAGACGAACATATTGTAGATGTTCTCACCAACGCTCTTTCCAGGGTGAAGTTCAAATACTTTCACGGAAGACTTGGAGTAGAAGAGAACGTGTCCCTCCTTGAGAGGGAAAGATGACATCGAGATGCTTGCCCTGCTTTCTCCCAAGTACTCAGCCAGGTATGGGAGAAATCCCATCGACAGATGAATCGGATAGGAAGTAGATGGTCGGGTTCACCCAAGTACCTTCACTCGTCCAGGTGCTCAGCCAGGTATGGGAGAAATCCCATCGACAGATGAGTCGAACAGGTAGTGGATGGCCAAGTTCACACATGTGCCTCTGCTCATCCAGGTTATCATCCAGTTATGGGAGAAATCCCATCGGCAGATGAGACAGACAGGTAGTAGATGGTCATGTGATTGCATAGGTACCTCTACTCGTTCAGGTTCTCAGCCAGGTATGGGAGTAGCCCATCGATAAATGAGGCGAATAGGTAGTAGATGGTCATGCCCATTTGATCTTCTGGGATCTCAACCAGGTATGGGAGAAATCCTATCAGCAGATGTGACAGACATGTAGCAAATGGTATAGTAGAGATGGTATAGCTGATATCTCAGATATATAGGATTGAGTGATTCTCCTAGGCCCACCGAAGGACTGGTGAAGTTGATGCATGAAGACACTTCTCGAAGGACTGAGACTGTGTTGACAACCTTCAGTATGCATAGAGATGATGGAGACAGTATAGATGTACATATGAAACCCATATGACCATGATGTTGATAAAGACAGAAGAATACCTTCCTCGTTAAGAGGGAGTGTTGGATTTTGTGTAACTTCGAAAGATATTATTTATTGTATTTCTATTGTACTTGATTGTACCTCCTAAGGGAGATGAACTTGATGTAATTAACTATGTAAACCCTTGAAAGAATCAATGTAAACCTTGGGATCAAAAGAAGTAAAATAAAAGATTAAATTTAAATTAGAATTCCCCCCGCAAGTGTAGTTGGCCTAGTCAAATAGAGAAGTCGGCTCACCTAGGGTAAAAGTCAGTTTTGCACTTGTATAAATAAGAGGTAAAGTCACCTCATAATTAACACACTCACTCATTCACTCAAGTTCACATCACTTGGAAAGAGAGAAGTTCGCATCTACTGGAGAAGAAGACTATTTTGGGGTTTCTACTTTTGGAAAGCATTTCCATCTTTTCTCTTTTATGATTGTACTATGATCTCAGAATTATCATCTCTATACAAAGGTTGTTGGGTTTTCTCCTGTTTGGGTTTCCCAGGATAAACTCTACTATTATTGTTTTGTGCTTTGTCTTTCTTCTAGTGATCTGTTTATGCAATTGAATTATTATGCTATGAATGTATGAAAAGCTAACATAGGCATTCCTGATTGGTGATGATGGACCCAGTGGAAATTGAATAGGTGGTTGATTCAACCATGCTTGGTATGCTTCCTCTTCGAGTTGCACTCTTTTTTCATCCTTCTCTCGATTTGACATTGTACCGGGGTGCAACGGAAGATGGAAGGCAGGTCGCTCATCATTAGAATTATGATTTCAAAAATATTGAACATTACATCAATGATGTTAGTAAGCATAATGCAATGGGTTTGATCTTGCATTATAGAAAAGAATTATGAAACGAATTATTACAGAAGCATGAGAATCATTTCCAGTATAAAATGTTAAGCTGCAAACAATTTATAACGAAGACGTTTAGATTGAGCGATAGATTAACATCAATTCCACATTAAATATGGAAATTTAAAATTGAGTAACACATTTCAAATTGAGTTTATAAATTAAATTAACAATTTATAAAACATAATTTCAAATTGAGCAATAGATTAATATGAATCCATTGAAAATTAAAAAATACAATTAATCAATGTTTTTTTGTCTTACGCCTCAAGGGAATGTCTAAATGTAATCCCAGTGCAAGGTGTCTGTGACGAGCGGTTGGTGGTCTACGAAAGTTGTAGTTTATTAACAACTCATCACTGGGAGACAAAGTACATATTGCATGTACAACAACAAATCTGGATACATTCCTTTTCATAAAGAACTCTTGGTCATTAAAGTGTTCCTCAAATGAACAATTTGGAGAAAATAAAGAGCACCTAGAACTATTCATGAACCTTGCAATGTTCCCATTAATGCGTGGAAAACCATCTATATACAATAGGTTCTTCTTGTTAAAGTTTCCAGAAACATAACCATTCATGCACTTACTATACATTGAAATGTTGTGCTTGTATTTAACAATATTCAAGTAATTAGTCCGACAATAGATAGGACCACAAAATGGCATAAATGCTATTCACTGTTTGGGAAGAACAAGTACATGTGAAAGGATAAACAACCCAAGTTTTGCAACATCTATATTAGACATGGTAATCATAAAACGATTACCACAAAAGGAGAATTCAGTTCCAACATCAGGCATAGGTAGAGAGGACGACCAAGTGCTATATAGAGCGCGGTTGTAAGAAGTTTGATATTAATTTGGAAATTCAAAGGAAGGGAGAATTCATTGCTACCCTCCAAGAATTAGACGGACCTTGGTGTGTACTTGGACAATTTTGCCATCAACTCATGCAACTTTTTGGATCTTCTAGTAGAGATGGGTTGGGTGGCATTCATATCATACTTTGGATCACTGGAAATTTCAGATGAGTGAACATAAGTCAAGGGGTTCTTCAATTTAGGATGAGACATAGTTGTTTTGGCTTCCAGCTTTTTCAAAAATGAGCATGAGGAAGTGTTCCTACATATCTTTCCTATATCATGTATTGGATTTTTTACTGCAGTAGGGGGTATTAGACCATCGACATTAGGTAATCTATCATTGGTGTAATGGGTGAGAGTGACATGCCGAGGGTTCTCCTTCAATCCTTGACATTTTGAACAACTACAAACTACCTGGGTGTCATAAATGAGTTCCAACTTGCGACGAATTATCGTCGATGAACCGGGATGGCGGCTTGAAGATGGCATGTTACAATTGGCGGGGTTTAGGGTTTAGATCCTTCAATTTAGTAACACCTTAGGAAGGCATAGCCTTGAACGACGAGGTTCAAGGCTTAGGGCTTGGGGCTTGGGGCTTAGGGTTGGGGTTTTGGGCTTGGGGTTTGGGGCTTGGGGGTTTGGGCTTGGGGCTTTGGGTTTGGGGTTTCGGGTTTGGGGCTTGGGGTTTGGGTTTCGAGCTTCGGGTTTCACGTTTGGGGTATAGGGCTTAGGGGTTTAGGGCTTGTCCTTCTATTCCCTCTTGGGTATCCTGTGATGTGTTCCTTCCTTTTCTTCTTGGCGGGTATCCAATGATGTGGTTTAGGGTTTGGGGCTTGGGGTTTGGGTTACGGGTTACGGGTTTGGGGCTTGGGGTTTGGGTTTCAGGTTCGGGTTTCGGGTTTCGGGCTTGGGGTTTGGGGCTGAGGGCTTCGGGTTCGGGTTTAGGGTTCAGGGTGTGGGGTTTAGGGTTTAAAACTGAAATAAGAGAGAAGACTAGCAATACTGGATTAGAGCGAAAAATTTATGAAGACAATCGACAAGAAAAACAACGGACAAATATTATGTAAAAGATAAACAATTAGGGTTTAGGATTCAGGGTCTAGGGTTTAGATCATTCAATTTAGTAACACCTTAGGATGGCATAGCGTTGAACGATGAGGTTTAGGGTTTAGGGTTTGGGGTTTGGGGTTTCGGGTTTGGGGTTAGGTTTTAGGGTTTACGGTTTTGGGGGTTAAGGGTTTGGCGTTTAAGGGTTTAGGGTTTGGGGTTTGGGGTTTGGGGTTTGGGGTTTGGGGTTTAGGGTTTAGGGTTTAGGGTTTAGGGTTTAGGGTTTAGGGTTTAGGGTTTAGGGTTTAGGGTTTAGGGTTTAGGGTTTAGGGTTTAGGGTTTAGGGTTTAGGGTTTAGGGTTTAGGGTTTAGGGTTTAGGGTTTAGGGTTTAGGGTTTAGGGTTTAGGGTTTAGGGTTTAGGGTTTAGGGTTTAGGGTTTAGGGTTTAGGGTTTAGGGTTTAGGGTTTAGGGTTTAGGGTTTAGGGTTTAGGGTTTAGGGTTTAGGGTTTAGGGTTTAGGGTTTAGGGTTTAGGGTTTAGGGTTTAGGGTTTAGGGTTTAGGGTTTAGGGTTTAGGGTTTAGGGTTTAGGGTTTAGGGTTTAGGGTTTAGGGTTTAGGGTTTAGGGTTTAGGGTTTAGGGTTTAGGGTTTAGGGTTTAGGGTTTAGGGTTTAGGGTTTAGGGTTTAGGGTTTAGGGTTTAGGGTTTAGGGTTTAGGGTTTAGGGTTTAGGGTTTAGGGTTTAGGGTTTAGGGTTTAGGGTTTAGGGTTTAGGGTTTAGGGTTTAGGGTTTAGGGTTTAGGGTTTAGGGTTTAGGGTTTAGGGTTTAGGGTTTAGGGTTTAGGGTTTAGGGTTTAGGGTTTAGGGTTTAGGGTTTAGGGTTTAGGGTTTAGGGTTTAGGGTTTAGGGTTTAGGGTTTAGGGTTTAGGGTTTAGGGTTTAGGGTTTAGGGTTTAGGGTTTAGGGTTTAGGGTTTAGGGTTTAGGGTTTAGGGTTTAGGGTTTAGGGTTTAGGGTT